>OZ014533.1:132997737-137797737 GCA_963966105.1 Volucella zonaria | reverse complement strand
TTCGGCTTTCGGTTGGGTAGTAATACCAGTATAAAAGAATTTGACAGAAGTGACATAGGGCTCCAATTAGCCCAGAGGTAGTGCGCCCGGTTACCAAGTGAAAGGTAGCAGGTTCGACTCCGGGTCGAATAGACTTTTTTTTTTTGTTTTTTTTTTTGTTCAATTGAAAAAAAAAAACAAACTAAACTGATAGTGATAGTGAGTGATAAAATCATCACGCGATGGATGGTGAAGAGCGGTCTGTTATGCCAGTAACGGGATCCGCAGATAAATCAGGCGAGGCGTCAAGTGGTTCAAGCCAAACAGAACCGAAGACAAAGAGAAGGAGGGCGCTAAGGCCAACTGCCACCTTAGCACACCGCCCCTCCCTACCAACTTCCACTCTGCTTGGTGGAGTGAGGGAAGGGGCGCAATCAACGCCCGGACAATTTACCGACAGCAACCCATTCGCTTCAGATGTTCACCAACATCAGAAAGGGAACATCTTCGCTTCCTTGGCGTCAACCGAATCGGAAGACGAAGAGGAAGAAATGGAGTCAATTAGTAGTAGCATCAAAATGCTACAACAACGAGTACTAGCCATTAAAGGAAAGCAAATGCTAAGAAGGAAGAGGGAAGAGCAACAGCAATCCCAGCAACAAACGCAGCTAACTCAAAATCAGAGCCAACAACAACAAACAAACACAATAGCGCAGGTGCTACACAAACACCAGCAAAAACTTAAAAACCACCAGCAAAAACAACAAGTGCAACCACAACAACGGCAGCAGCAAAAACAGCAGCAGCAGCAGCAGAAACAACAACAGCGGCAGCAAAAACAACAGCAACAACAACAGCAGAAACAGCAAATTGCAAAACAAAGGGTTCCACCTATAAATACATACAAAATGGAACTCAAAGAAACAATAGAACTGTGTAAGTCGGCCATAGGCAACAATTTTTTTATAAAAAGATTATCATTAGATAGGCATGCGATCCACTGTAACACAGTGGAGCGCTATCATAAAATTAAAAGTTTATTGAAGGATTCGACGACGGAGTTCTTCTCCTACACCCCGAAGGGGGAGAAGCTGCAGACAATGCTGCTGAGGGGGTTAGAACCGTCGACTGATCCGGAGGAGCTCCTTGCACTGCTGAAAGAGAAGGAGTGCGAAGGGCTCAAATTCGTGGGGGTCAAGCCATTTGTCACGGCTAGAGCCAAAAGGGAGAAGCGGAAACTGCCGTTCTTCCTGGTCCAGCTAAGTCCCAACAGCAAACTGGATGGTCTAAGGAGTATAAAAGTCCTGGACTACCAGGTTGTACACTGGGAAAAATTAAAGAGGAGCGAAAACATTTTACAATGTGTTCGCTGCCAAAGGTTCGGGCACGCCGCGTCGAACTGCGAAATGCAGCCTCGATGCGTGAAGTGTGGAAAGAACCACAAGTCAGAGGAATGCGCTCTAGGCAAGGACGGAGCGTCGGAAAAAAGCCAACTCTCTTGTGCTTTATGTAGGAACACGGGACACACCGCAAATTATCGGGGTTGTCCCAAATTCCAATACATCAAAAGAGTAAATCTGGCTCGGCAGCAGAAAGTGGAAGTTAAACGTCCACTCGTGCAGGCACAAACACCAGCCGTTACTCCCCAAGTTACCTACGCCCAAATGGCGGCAGGTAGGGGAACTACGGTACAACAAGCAAAGGTAGCTTCTCAGGCCCCAGCGCCTAGAGCACCTGAACCTGTACCTGACATGCTGGCTATCTTGCTCTCTATTCAGGGGCAGATGGCTCAGCTTCAGCGTCAAATACAGGAACAGGCTAAGCGGGTAGATCAAATATACGCGCTGCTGCCGGGCCTAACGCACCTCCAGTCGTAATGGGTACGTACATGGCGGAGCAAACCCTGAAGGTCCTTGCAGTGAATGTTAATTCACTGATTAGGTTCGAACGAAGAGCCGCACTGTTTAAGTTGCTTAAAGACCAAGCCCCTGATGTGCTTTTGGTTAGCGAAACTAAGCTTACCAAAAGACACAAAATGAGGCACAGAAGATATGAAATATTACGAAGAAACCGACCCAATTCTATTCAAGGAGGTGGTGTTGCGATCTTTGTAAGAAAGGGACTGCGTTTCAAAAGAGTATACAGTCGTGTAGTACGTAGGTTTCGGGTGCTGGAAGCATGCATCATGTACATCCCTCTCCGTAGTGGAAAGCGGTTATACATGGTGTCTGTTTATGCATCTAAGGCTACTCAATCCACTTTATTCATCTCAGAGCTCGATACACTGTTTCGATTCCTGAGGCTGGAATTGGAGGAGAATTACTTTATTATCGGCGGAGATTTCAACGCCAAACATAGTGATTGGGGAAATAATACACCAAATACTAGAGGGAACCTACTATTCAATTGGTGGGGTCAGCACAGCGTGATGTATCGACTCGACCTCAAAGCCACGGATAGTCCGTCGTTTCCGAGACACGGGTCCTATCTGGATCTTCTGCTGTTCGATTCACGAATACAACTGACATGCACTAACCAACAAACTACAAACTGTCTACGCACTTTCGTGTATGACAGTGACCATTGCGGTCTCAGCACCGAAATAACTGTTCCCAACGAAATTGCGGAATTGGATGAGTTTGTGCAAAGGCATTCCTACAATTATAGTAGGGTGCGTTGGACACACTTCACCAGAACACTGACTAGAGCACTCTCCTCGAATTCGCTCTACCCACCGTCCAACAGAAATCTGTCAAACGAGGAGATTGACAGGTATCTAAAACTAATGGACGAGACAATTAAACGAACTATGGACAAAACGATACCTCGGTATCAACACACTGACGAAGAAGACTTATTCCGCAACGCAACTATTGACGCACTGCACCGACAAAAAAGTAGGCTGCTGTCAAGACTAAAAACCTTGTACAGACAGTTTACTGACAGACATAACCCGGAGATCATGACATTGAAGTCGTCGATTAAAAACCTCCAAACATTAATAAAAGAAAATTACAGAAATTCTGTAAGTTTGTATTGGAACAACAAAATTCGGGCTGTAAACAACAGCAACCCGAATATGTTCCCGCAAATAAATAAAATATTTCGGAGAAATAATCAAAACGACCTTCCATGTCTTAAAATCGCTCGAACGACGAACAACGAACAAATACTTGTAGCAGCAGGCATTGATCCAAATGAGGCCGTTGATGATGACAACTTCTTTGTGGTCGAGGATCCGCAGGAGAAGGTAGAGGCTATAGGAGCGACTTTCCAGGAAGTGTACAAGGCGAATGACATCATTGGCCCGAACCACGACCTGGAAAGTCGAGTCCTTATGCACAATGCCTGCCTTCGAAATGAAATTGTGAATTGGCGATTCGAGAGCTCGGGTTTCACCCAGTTCAGTGACGAGAATATGGCAAATAATGTCATCACCAACGAAAGGGTATTACCACCTTTCATTGCGAAGGAAGAGCTCCAAACGATCTTCGAATCACTTAGAAGTAAGAAATCAGTGGGAACCGATGAAATACCGAACATTGTGCTTCGACATCTCCCACTAGTAGCGGTGGACATTTATACCACCCTGTTTAATAATGCAATGAATAATGCACATTATCCAGCGCATTGGAAAACTGCGGTGGTACATCCCATCCCCAAAAGGGATAAAGATACTTCCAATCCGGCGAATCTCCGCTCGATCAGTCTTCTTCCAAACATCAGTAAGGTTTTCGAGAAGGTAATCAATAGAGTCCTGACCAAGTGGGTTGAGGACAAACATATAGTTCCGGATAATCAATTCGGTTTCAAGGCGGGGCATGATATCATTCATGCTGCGTCTAAACTGGTTTCCGATATCCAATGGAACAAAGGCAAGAAACAGTGCACTGGTGCCTGCCTGATTGACTTGGAGAAGGCCTTCGATACCGTATGGTTAGAAGGACTCTTTTTCAAGCTGGACAGGTTGGGCATTAGTAAACCACTTCTGTATATTCTTTTTGATATGCTCTCCAGTAGACAGTTCATCGTGAAGAATGGCGATGTGACTTCTGCTGGATCATTTAACATTAAAAACGGTCTGCAACAGGGTGCGGTAAATTCGCCGATCCTATTCAACATTTACACAAGTGATCTGATAGGTTCACTTCCCCATGCCATAGCGTACGCAGACGACTTAATTGCGTACAGATCAGGTCCGAAAATCGAGGTCATTAATATGCTTTTGCAACGTGACTTCGACAAAATTAAGCAATATTGCGATGACTGGAAGTTGAAAATCAACTTTCAGAAGTCGGAAACCATTCTGTTTAGGACGCCTTTGTCTGGGGCCTCTAGGGATACCAGAAAGAATTGGCGAAAGTTCTCTATCGTCGGACAACATGGACAGCCACTTGCTTGTCGAAATGTAGTCAGATACCTTGGGATCTGGCTAGATCAATATCTATATTTTAACAAACATATGGATGTTGCTCTGGCCAGAGCCAAAGGTGCTTTTGCCCTTACAAGGAGACTGTTTTACAACAGCCAACTCGATACGAGGGTGAAGGTGATCTGCTACATGGCCCTTATCCGGCCTATGCTTGTGTTTGGATGTCCCGTGTGGTTCAACGTGAGAGCAAGTTTAGTGGAAAAGATTCGGGTGTTTGAGAGGGCTTGCCTTAGGGCTTGTCTTCGGTTATACAGAACACCAGAGTCTGAGTACATAAAATTCTATCGCAATGAGGTCTTGTACAATAGGGCGAACCTAATAAGAGTGGACAATTTTGTTATTAAGTTGACTCGAAGGCACATTGCAAGAGCAATGACCTCATCGAACAATCTGATCTCCGGGGCTTACTACCCTAATTATATGTATCACGAGAGAGTTCGCTTAGACGGCTATGTTCCTCCAGAAGCGTTTCTCTACCTTGATAGCAAAGGTCTGATCCAGGACAGATTGGCTGTGCCGCTAATCTTCCACGTTGCTCGAACAGCTGCGGACAGGCGACTCAACTACGACAGAGACGTCGCACACGGCAGTGCGGAGCGTCTCCGGTTCAGTAGAGCGGTAGGGAGTCGCGACATGAGGGATGTTGCTCGGCAGCACCAACAATTTTGGTGGCTTTTAGAAGGAGGGGATGCTTCGTCGTCGAATTCCTCCAATTCTTAGTAGCTTCATGTGAAGCAAAGTGGGTCGCCTAATTTTTCTTTTAGCCATGGCCGGCTTACATAGTTTTAAGTAGGAGTAAGTTAGATTTAAGAAAAAAAAATATATAAAAACCAAAAAAAAATTAATAAAAATAAAAAATTCAAAAAAAAAACATACATCTATATATATATACATATATTTATATATTAAGTATATATATATTATGTATATATATATATATGTATGTACTAGATGTAAGTAGTTTAAGTAGATTAAGACTTATTTTTAGGTAGTTTTTAGGATTTTAGTTTTAAGTTTTATAATAAAATATAAAAAAAAGTCATGTTACTAAGTTTTTTTTTGAAAAAATGTTTTCTTAGTTTTAATTATAAGGAATAGAAATAGTATAGTATAGTAGTAAGGTACGTCGAAAGACATAATTTAAGTGTTAGGTTTAACTTAGAGTGCCCGCATGGGGTCAGTAAGCTAGAATAAGATAATTTTAAGTTAATTAAGCTAATTTTTAAGCATTTTTTGTCTAGCAAGTAAGAGTAAATTAAGTAATACAATAAAAATGCATATAAACTGAAACTGAACTGAACGCTATTAGACAGTCTATAGCAGGGTAGGGCACTGAGCACCGGCTAGTAAGTTTCACAGAGATGTTAAGACTAGACATGGCCGAGCTTAGAGTTAATTCAAGGATTTTCTCACGTCCCAATCTGCACCATGGAATGGCTTACATCTAGTTTATTTCGAAATGATTGCAGACCAGAGAGGACATTCCCAATGATTATCCACTATACTAACTCAGATTTGTTGAATACCAAAGCTCACATTATATTCATATAGGAACCATGATTGTGCAATAAACCCATCTGCGTTCATGAAAGTTCAAAAGGCTTCACACGATGTTATGACGAGGAATCAGAAAGACCGCAAACTTGTCTTTTTGAGGCAAATTCCTCTCAATATCTAAAATTGGGCAATTTTGCAACGAAGTCTTAGTTTTTGCTGACTTAAGCTACAAAAGGAACCTAGAATAGAACGACTCCGCCATTGTGTCAGTTTAATTGATGATGGGAATTGTCATATGCTTGTACTCAGAATGCTTTTGGGATAGCAGCAAACGCAATATGGAAAGTAATTATCTCTTAATGGCAACCATCTGACTTATTTGTCAACAATGACGACTCTCAGCCAACATACATATGTATGTTACGAAATTTAGAAAACAAGTTATCGGCTTAACGCTAAGCAAGTCTCCGATTAGGCGGTAAGTAGTAGTCCATGTCAGACCATAGGTACATCGAACTCAGAATCAGATGCAAGGCCCGGACTTTGTTACTTGTCCAGCCAGGAAAAACTCTTCCAAATTGCCCGTTGCTGCCTTTGATGGATTTAAGCCGAATGGCAGTGAATGTATAAATCTAATTTAAATGTATAGACCAGTTGCTCTCAACTCTAAAGTGAATCTTCAAAGCTAGCCTGGCATTACCGTACATACTGAACTCCCTATACAGAAGAGAAGCCTTTATATTGAAAGCTAGACGCTCGCAAAGATTCAGATCTATCGGTCTGACTTCTTTCATTTTGAAGGGCATATCGGGTATGCTTGAGCTTCTTGTGTAAAAGGAACTGTTTTGTGTACGTATTCTCTGTCTGAGATGCAACATGGCTACCAACTCGTTTGTTCAATTGAAGACACACTGGCGAAAGTACCCGAAGTACCCGCTGAGCATTTTTAGCTACATTGAAGGTGCTTTCTCACACGATCTTTGCAAATTGTCTACTAGATCTTGCTTAGAATTCTTACCATAACGACTGTAACCGAACACTTTCGTTTACTTCTCTGACTACGGAACTCAATGCTACATCACCCAGTAATCCACAGAAAACTACTTTAAAATAGAAAATTCTACTTTAAACATGCTCAATTCAAGAATCCTCGATGTATATTCCTAAATATCCGTTCTTCCCATTTAATAGAAGTGAATTCCCCCAAACCTCACCAATCAAAGACCAATCCTCAACCCTAGAAGCATTTGCCCAATATCTAAACACAGAAAAGGATATCCCCTTCCATTCTGAGAATAATCATTATGTTGGACATTATAAATCACCCAGGATAACAATGGTCACCCTGTGCGGATTACCTCTGCCTGAAATACCTACCTACACTTAATCCATGATGTTTCCTCTCCCGCAATCCGATCCATGCAATTTAATTTCAATGCCTCGCATCACACTTTAGCCGCAGGGATGGATATCCATGGAGCAGTTTTCCATTTTCACATGTGTAGATGTCGAATAAAGGCCCAACTCTCGGTAGATGGATTTCCACTTAATCCTCAAACAAGGCTGCCCATTCATTGGATGCTCGTTCGTTCTTCAACAATCTTTAAATGCAGCATTCGAGTTGAAAAAAACAAAAAAAAGCATACGCATATCGGTATGGTGAATCCCTTTGTGCACGATGTGGACATTCGACACTGGACATTAGGCATTAGACACTACCGCAACAGTACTTTTGGTCTCATGGTCTGAATCAAAACTTAAAAAGAGACGTACAGATCTGTACGTTTAGAAATTTAAAATTTCCAAAATTAAGTACAATACGAGACGACTATGGGTACGTATGTGCATACTCGTATTTCTATGCAAAAGGACGAGCTTTTGTCCCCACAACCCCACCCGGGATACTAGAGAAACAAATTTTTATTATTGTCTTCATCGTTGGGGAACATGTTGGTCGAATCTAGATTTGGTGGTAATTCAACTGTCAAATTGGAATCCCTTCTAGGGACGACTGCTATTCGGATCCTTGCATTCGTATTTCAAGTTCATATTCTATTCGTGAAAATATCCGACACGATATTGTACAGCACAACCTCTTGTTGCCACATCGACGATGGACTTATACGCAAGTATAAAACCGGATGACGGTGGTAGTTTAAATGGGAGGATGATAGAGGAAATTCACATGGAAGCTTGTAGCAGCAGGACTTCTGTTCGCACACCACAGGATACAATATTGAGTGAGATGAAGGAAACTTTTTCAAGGCTTTCTCGAAACTTTTTCTTTCAATAGGGAAGGTTTATTCTTTTACTTTTTCGTATGTCCTCTCAGCCTGCATGCTGTGCGCCGGGTTTAAGTAAGCTCCGAACATACTCGTGTCATTATCCGTGTGACCAGAGTTGAAAATATTCATAACTTTATTCGATTTTGTCATTGAGACCTCCGATAGCTCAATGGAGCTACTTCCATGTTTCTTGCATTCATTGCCTTGTCCCAATAATGCACTTTTAGTCCAAAGTTGTATTCAAAAGGTCAACTCAAGAATTGTATCGGAATTCTGCTCGGATTCTTTGGATTTTGCAACACTTCTTTCGAGGTGATGGATTTTATTCAATTTTGATTAATTCAGGACTTTCAGTACCGAGTTATCTTCGTTTTCTACTTGACCATTTTCAGGGATATTCCTCCATTTTGTTGGTTAGCTTGAGTTTCTCCGCGGTCACAGAGATGCCGTTGTTATTGGCATTGGATTGAATGACCCAAACAAAAATCCAAAATCTGATTTCGGTCCTTCAGTTTTCCGTCAGTGGCAGCAATTCGCACGTACCGAAATCTCCTCTATCTAGCTTGGCTTAAGGTTTGAATTTACGAAAGAATCCTGCAAGTTCTTCTTTTGTCTGGGTGGAACAACTACCGATGATTGATCCTAGCCGCCTCTAAAGGCCCGACTAGGAGTACCAAGCGCGATCTAGTTCTCATCTGTTTCGATCTTCGGGCCGACATTACTGCAATCGTGTCTACAAGTTTAACTAGTGTAATCCGAAAAGAGCACCTTCGTGTCCAGATACTGGACTTAAATGACCGTTACTACTCATGTGTCAAAGGCTGAGTAGATGTGTATCACGGATCCCTTTTGTGTAGATTATAGGACCTAGCCAAGTCTTTTCTCCTTGAATGGTCCCAATGTCTTCTTCGTTGCTCATTATCTTCATGGCGCGATGGCAATAAAATAAGATGGAAGAAGTGAGTGATTTGGAGATGGGTTCATTTGTCAATTCTATGGTTCTACATGTCAGTTGCCTAATGAGACCGAATTGGAACTGCACGTTAATCCTGGACTGCATTAAATGTGTAGTAACACGATATGAAATACGGCTTGACCCTCTGTGCATTGACACAAGGTTTTTCGTCCAGTCGTCATTCACTGGTAGATACATCCGACGCAATTCTTTCCGAAGTCTAGAAAATATTGCAGTATTACCCTCTTATGGGACACAGGGTCGTGAGTATGTAACGGCAACGGGTTTAATTTTTTCAATATAAGTTCAGAAGTGGCCTAATAAAAATTTCTCTTGTCAATGGCTTGCGGAAATCGTTATCAATTCTTGGCCTGTATGACCATATAAAATCGAATGTGCTTCGTAAGGGATGTGGGACTCAAGCAATTCCCTGTCTTAAGTTAGGCCAACTTTATTTACGACAACAGGCTAGTCGACACGGATCTACTTTTCTCTTGTATTTCCAATATGAATGCCTCGTCAATGTTGTCATAAGGAAGTCCAAAATAGCACTAGTAACGTCCGAATGGTTGGTTGACATAGTGCCTTACATAATATGCTTGATAGCGTAATACCGTCTGTAGGATGGGCATATTGTGGTACTCGTATCACCTTCTTTGTAGTCTGAAGGAGACACGTTATATTTCAGTTCCATCAAATTTGACCTAAGAAGGATGTACATGAATTTGCTAGGCTCTCTGCCTTCTGGCTTGAACAACTTTACAGTACGCCGATCCACACCCGGGCAATAATTCTTGAAACTTCATCGATTCGCAAATCATCCAACCTGTAATCAGTGACTCAGTGTCTCGAACCATCTTCTTCAGAGCAGAACTTCTTTCCGTCCTTGCTATTAAATAGTGTCAACAATCACTCTCTCCTTAATGTTAGACAGCCCCAGGCACCTATCACCACAGGATGGTTTTCAACTGAAAAGCGTATCGATCACATTCCTAGCAGTGTGCGTGACAGCTAAATCATGCAAGCGACAATGAGAATATAAGTCCCAATAGAGCCCTAGAGTAGCGTCGTGAGGTCATTCAATAATCGGGTTATAGTTTTCCATCCTGCAGGATCATTGAAACTATCTCCCGGAATCTATCAATTGCCGCGTTTATTTTATCCTGCAGCACAATTCCTTCCGGGATTGTCGATTCGGTTACTGATGTTCTACAAACTCGTACAGCCATTACTCAGCATGCATCCTGTAAAGTGAGTTTGTAGTAAACACTTCTAATTCCGCTGTTATCTTTAAAATATCTAGGAACCACGGGTTCGTTGGACAGTATTTTATCAGATCGGGCTAATATCTATATCAGTTCAGAACATACGTCAAGCTCTGCGTTTAGCTCCTCCTGTTCCGCTGACTGGTTTTATAAGTTCTAGTGTTTTTGAGATTTTGTGAACTTTACTTCGCTGAAAAGAGCTCTTGATGTCTCCTATATCCTTTATCCTCCACGGTGATCAAAGGTACGCAAAGAGAAGCGGGTTGTTATGACGCGGGTAATCCGTCTTCCAGCTATTCTGCTCGGGGACAACAAGAATGCCGCCAGATTTTTAAACCTGTCGATAAGCATTCCTCTATTGTACCTGTGCAATAAAGGCTTATGCTTCTGACACTTGTGCTCCCAAGAAGCCCAAATATAGATTGAGTGACGAGTGCCTAGGATGGGAATTCTGAGTACTTTCCTTCCGAGACTTGGTTGTCAAATCTGGTTGCGAGACATATTATCAAGTGAATAATCACCTTTATTGAGGTTGGTCGTAAAGGGGTTTGATGGCCGGGGGTTTGGCATATAGGTAAGGCCAGCGATGAACTTTCACTTCAAAGCCGACCCACACAAATTATCAGATTTGCATC
This sequence comes from Volucella zonaria, assembly GCA_963966105.1. Taxonomy (NCBI): domain Eukaryota; kingdom Metazoa; phylum Arthropoda; class Insecta; order Diptera; family Syrphidae; genus Volucella; species Volucella zonaria. The sequence continues at coordinate 137,786,689 of OZ014533.1, read as the reverse complement.
TTTTTGTAGCGTTGCTTGAGAGGCAACGACACCTCTCCAGTACTTGAAGCTAAGTTGACTAGACCCTAGTATCGCTAAGAATCAAGCCGTCAAGTTTAGTTCCCAGAACCCATTGTGGGGCGTCCTTAATTTCCGAGCGCCATCGTGTTCTGAGTTCTGCAATGCACTTAAGTTCCCTCCAGGTTAACCCCAGTGTTTGTGGCTTCTCCGACACGATTGCCTTGGGTAGCCCACTCGTCTACGTGATTAAGAAAGTCACTTACATTGCATGGCATATGTCGCGATGAAACTGTGTTTCCGCGTAACATATGACCAATCCACTGCCATTGGCTCCTTCGTTTTTGGATGTATATAGTTCCCTGGGGCGTAGTAGCACGAAGTTGGTTATCCGACATATAATTCGACCAGAAGACCCTTTTTCGTATACATCTACTAATGAAGGTATGCAGCTTCTTTGTGGTGTATCTTCCATATACTCGTAGGTACCATATCCATGTATAATAGTAGCACGGATCCCACTTTGGTTCTAAACAGCCTCAGCTTGGTTTTAGTGCTGAAAAATTTGTATTTGCAGGTTTTATCCATCACAGCGAACGCAGTATCTGCTTTATTGCTTCTGCTGTTCACGTCCAGATCTGTGCCTCCATCTTTCAAGACCATACTTCCTAGAATGAGAATGTGAGTTACCTTCTCGATCTGTTGTTCGGCAATATTGGTTTGAGCGCTAATGTTGTTTTTAGTGTTGGAGACGGAAGTGCTTAGGGCCTAAGTTTTTGCCGCATTTATTTTGAGCCCAACTTTGTACGCCTCCGCTTTTAAGTTAACGACCATTTGGTGTAGATTTACTGCCTCCTGTGAAAGCAGGAAGACGTCATCGGCGTTAACCAGATGTTTTAGGTATGATGTCATGGTTCATCACAGTCCCATATTTGGGTTCGATATACTTCTTCTGCACAAAGCACGCCATATAGAACCTCGGTTCAAGCTGTCGGAAGCTTCCTCGAAGACCGAAAGATCCTCCACGCTTTGTTTATTAATAATCTGAGGTATGTTCACATAGTTGATACAGGAGGATCCAGCCCGATAGCCTGCCTGTTCGTAGTCAATTGCTGAATTGTTGAGTCGAGATGCGCTCGAACTCAATCTAGAAATCCTCTATTACCAAATTAACTGCGTGCGCATATTCCTCGCCAGCTTCTACATTCTGCCTTCCTAAGTAGTTAGACCATACCACTCTCGCAATTTTCGGGAAACGCGTCCGTTTCTCTGCTTCCCAACGGCCTTGTTTTTTATTTAAGGAACTGATGGCCGATATAATACAATATTAGTGTTGCTGGGAACGGAGGTGCGTATTCGGGATTTTGTTTTTTCGAAAGGCACATCCAGGCCTAGGACCGGTTCGCCCCTTGCTAGATGATCTAAGTCTGTTACGAGATGAGATTTAGAACTTTGGCTACCACACCCACACCTACATTCTTTCTGATTTTCCTGCTCTCGTGGCTTGTATAGTGGCTAGATATAGTGATAGATATGTTGCAATTTTATTTTACCGCGGTTGTTGCAATTTTTAATAACTACTATATTCAGTAGCCAGTCTACCGGCAGGAATCAAATTTCAAAAATAAAAGCAACACAGCGATCGCGAACCACACAGGTGGTGGTTATTTCGGTAATGGCGGACTGCAACGCCAACAACGAAAAAAAACCAAAAAGGGGAAATTTGCAGCATGCAGCTGGTTGAGTGCTGCCACTTTCGGCTGCTCAGCTGTTGGTGGGTTTATGGTTAAAAAAAACGGAAATAAAAATATACGAAAGACGCAGATCTCAAAAAAATAAAAATACACAAATTTGTCCGTAGGCGCCACGCAATCTTTTTAGGAAGGAATTGCGAAACCTTAAGACGATGGAAAAAAACACAACAAAATCGAAAGTCACGTTACTCGCATAGTGGGTACTTTATTGATCGGACTTTTTTTTTTGAATAAAGGAATTGAGCGGTAGAAGCGGTTTACAGAACAAGATAAGCGGCAGTTAAAACTACCGTAGTAGAAACCGCTTAAGAGTGGGCCACTATCGTCCGCCTTCCCGGACGATTGAAACTAATTTTTTTTTCTAGCGGGTCGCGTGAAGGGCAAACGGGCCTTTCTTTGTACGGAGTAATAATTTATTTTTTTTTTCACGTTGGCGAAAGCCTACCGGGATCTCACTATACACTGTTACATACAACACAATACTTAGCTTTGCGTGGTATCCTTCTTTCCTCGTCTTCCCAGTTCTCCCTGTGGTTCCCTGACCCTGTCCTCTTTTCCTTGGACTTTGCACTTAAATGTTTTTATTTTTTTTGTTTTGTTGTTTAAATTTCCCTTTCTTTACTTCCTTTCTTTGTCACTAGGACCTAGATCTCTTTATTTTTTTTTTTTTGCTAAACTTCTATACCGGTCAACCAAGAAGTGGCTGCCCTGATTCGACTTATGTCCACTCAGACCATTGGTCACTCACCCACACATTCGTGCATTACATCTACTCGGTTAGAGGGCCCAATATCTGGGATGTGTGTACAGCGCTCCACTACCTAGCTGGAGCGTGTAACCATGGCTTGGAGCACCGCTAGACCGCTCTTTCATACACTCAAGTGTGCCACTTTGACTACCCAGATCCCCGGGGAAATTTTCGAATTCTGGGGATTCCCTTTGGCCTGAGTGAACATTTCCCCTGAGTTGTCTTGGGTTCAAATAACCCCTTCTTTCCCCGAATTTGATCCCTGAAGTAAGTCGAAGTGACAAAGAAAGTTCCTTTTCTATTCATTTGCGATTTCGAATGGGGAACTAAGTCAGGATCTAGGGATCTTAGGTTAAACTTTTGAAAAGTGACGGAGGAAAAAGGAAACTTTTCTCGAATTAAATTCTCTAATGAAAGGTGGACCCGGTGGGCTTCCGTGCAGATTGTGGAGGGGGAGAAAAGGGAATATCAGATAGCGTCCCACTCTTTACATTAATTATGTTTTATTTTTCATTGTACAATTTGTTGTTTGTTGTTTTTTTTGTTTCTGTCTTCTGTTTCGTTTGCTGTGTTTGTTGTGTGGTGTGTGTTGCAGAGAGTTGCAGGCAGTCCGCCTGGCAACGGGTGCGGGTTATAAATGTTTTATTTACACACAGGGTTCCAGACCGCCCATCTGGCTCTAGTTGTATAGTCCAAATAATATGGCCGTCCGCCATATGTTCAGAGTGTTCCAGGCCGTTCGCCTGGCTCTGTCTTTTCCGGGTGGACCTACTGGTTGTCTCTTCCGAGGAGCGTAAAGGCAGAAGTTCGGGATTGGAAGAAACCTAAGGTACCTTTCGCAAATACGTTCCTCCAAAGCGACAACAGACATAACAGACAAGGCGGGTCAAAAGGTGAAGGAGTTAGGAGCTGGAAGGATTGAGCGTATGCCTTAGCTCTACTTAAGGCTGGAGACTACCCATTGGGGGAGACAAAACAACATTTGGGACAAGGGTCGGCTATTTCGTGTTGGACCTTTGCACAAAAACCAAAACCTATAGCGTTTTCCTTGCGCTTTCCTTGCGCTCTTGTAGCAAACCGTCCGCCTGCTCTGCGGGGTTCTTCCTCGAGTTTTATTTTTTTTTTGACCTTCCGTCATACCTCTTTATGTTGTCCTTCCAAGATGCTGAGAAAGTGCACCGTTGGCTGATGTGCCCATGGCTGCCCATCACTCTCTCAGAATTTTGGACGAACAACTGTTACAAATGGAAAGGTTCGAATTAGTGAAGCGAAGGTTTCAAGGAAAAAGAATCCAGCTTGTTGTGGTAAATTTTACCGCAACACATATCTTACACTACCCTGCATTTTCTTCAGTTTTATGCGATGTTAAGCCTCCGAGCTTTGAAAACTATTCAGTGTTCGATCCGTGTCCAGGTATCTGCTAACAACCATGTCCTCTGATAAAAAACAACATTTTCTGCTGCCTTTCAGGGCTAGTCGACATTTGCAAGTGCGGCCCGGCTGATTGGGCCTCTAAGGCAAGGTGGTCCCGTATTTGTTCGGGCACATCGGGATCCAATGGAGGGTTGATTTTTGATGGCTGCAGTACGAAGGCGTGTTGAAGATATCAAAAGATGGTGGTCCCTCTCGATACCAAATAACGTAAAATACTGGACAATTGGTATCGTATTCGAAACGGTTCTAATACTCGTATGTACATACTCAAACATTTCTGGTAGTCTTCTCTGCAGTGTATTGCCAAAGCAAGTTAATCTCCAAATTGATGGGTAACCAGCGGACTCTGAATGCGAATCTGGTTATAATGCATGAAGATATTAACAGGATGTTGGAATGATTGATTTCTATATGATATGATATGAAAGTCCACCACTATAGTTCTTCAAACTCGTTTTTACTGGCACTAAAAATATGTCCTCGTTCGGCATTAGCTTATATATGACACTTAAATTGCTAAGGCGGTTTTCGTTGGCCTTTATGAATCTTTGTGGATGTGGAGTCAATACCACTACCTGAGTGTATTAAAATTTGTTCTGTGATTCCATTTTGGCAACTTATCTAAACCTAGTTCGTCTTCTCTTCAAATAAATTCCGGCTCTAAAGTGTCTCCTGTATGCTTCATAAAGATCATCATTGTAATCTTATAGCTTATAGGCTTCCGCCAGCTTTGATTTAGGTGATTAACCTTAGAATTCGATTCCGATATTTCATTTCAGTGATTCGATCCCAATTATCGGGTACTTTGACTGGAGGACCTTGACTAAAGGATGAAGCAACTATATAGAGAGTTTTTGCGTAAGTAAATCCTCTAGTTTAAGATTAATAGAGTACGTCTTTCAGATTTAAACCCAATTAAATTTTATAACGTCTACCTAAGTGAAATTTTAGTGCTAAAAAATTAAGTGTAAAATTTTCAAAGAAAATACGAAAGAATTACTTGCCTGGTCATACTGTTTTGTGTCAAGTGTAACAGTGTATCCCTGGACTTTCGTGTATTCGTATAACAACGCTGTATGTAGCTGGTTGACAGGTTGGTCAGATCTTGTCTCTTTGTAGCATTTGGTCCCCTTCAACCAGCTGTAGCAGTGATTGGTAACAACATGCTCCTTATCCAGATGACAGATGTAACTAAATCGAGTTACCATGCGAAACAAAGTTGTTACTCGTACAACAAAAAAACGGAAAATAACAAGGAAAAATCGAAAAAATCTTACAAAGTGCTTGTGTTTGTGTTGGTGGTTATGTCCTTGTTTCTTGGTTTTATTTTTGCGTGGGGGTTATCCTCATGACGTGAGTGAATGCATATCGGGAGTGTTTTGTAGCGTAGTTTGTTTATTAGCCAAGTTTTGCGGTTGATTTATGGTCAGTGCGGTGGGACGTGATGTGGAAAGTTGAATTAAGATACATGACCATGCGGATGAGAAAGCGAGTTTTCTTCGTTTTTTTTTTTTTATTTTTCGTTTTCGGAACTCGTGTTGAAGGCAATTTACTGTAAAGTGGTGTACAAGTAATGCGACGAAGTTTTTTTGTGGGGGCGAAACATACATAAGTGTGTGGTCAGATTAATTGTCTGAACAAACCGCAATTAAGTGATCGCTCTTCAAATGTTAATTACGGTCCAGAGACCTTGGACAGGTTTTTTTTTCATTGGCAACACTACTAAATATATGAGAATGGGCGATTTGGTATTTTTGGGGAATTTTGTTTTTTATTTATTTTTAATTAAATTTAAAGTCTTTTCGAATTTTTGTTTATCTTGCACTTGAAGGGAAAATCATAAATGGAAGTTGAGATATTAATTTGGTAAGAAAAGTATACTCTGACCTTTCAACATTTTTTTTGGAACAGAAAACTGTTTTTTATTATTTCATTGAAGGGAAAGGGAGATGAGATAGGTAGATACACACTTCATGGTCTAAAGGGACATTTCAGTCGCAGATTATTCTAAAATTGGTTGACTCATTTCGCCTTTCTTTTGCTCCTCTAATCGGATCCAGGTAAAGATTTTGATGGCAAGAAACGATTGACATTTAGGCCATATCTTCTCAGAATATCTCAGAATATCCAGATGAACTAAGTCACCAATTGCTAAGAGAAAGAGTTGTGTTAAGTATCTTCACCGACAAACTACAATTACTACTTTCTTGTGTTTCTCAGACGCTTAGAGAGTTTCAGAGTTCTGGCACATTTTGATTGAAGGATTGCCCCAAAATTGACCACTTTAACAGAGTCAAATAAAACAGACGGGTAAATTTAGAAAGACTACAAATTTTGAAGTACACGAAATTGCTCTTCAGTTCTCGAAGTATACTGAAGATTACCTGATGAGCAATTTAAATTTTTCAATTCAGCGTCGATATCAAAGATTTTTTGAAAAAAGTCTCGCGGTCTTTTGCTAGCTACTTTCAGTTGTAGCAACGAAGTTGGCTGGGTTCCCATTTTACTTGTGTGCGCCACCTAAAATGAGGTCGTCTTCTACCGGGTTTTCTCTCTTTGCGGAGTCGAAAACTTTTCGGTCCGTGGCGCTGCGTTCTAGGTCACCTAGCCGTCTGAGTCGGGTTATCCGAGGTTTCTAACGAGGTCGGCATGCTAAACAGATCGCTGTTGAAACGTCTCATAAACTCTTCATTGATGCAAAAAGAGCCTAAAATTTCCCGAAAAACTTTGCTCTTGAAGCTCCCGAGAGCATTTACATCGGTATGCCCAATCCTCTGCACCGTAAAGTAGAACTGGGTTAGTCAGGGTCCTGTATAAACCCTTTTTGGTTACACCAGAGACAGATTTACTACTCAATTGACTTTCAATGCTAATGAAGCTGCGATTAGCAAGAGTTTCGTTGTCGGAGATAAAGCGATGTCGAGGTCCCTTACTACCTTAAAGTTGTAGCTGCATCTCGGAAACGTAACCGCCGGGATTGCAAGTCCCTCTTTGTTGACAGCATATGCTTTCCTTCATTGAGCACTAGGCCCATCCTTGCTGCCTTATTTCCAGGTATTCTGTCATCTGTGTATGCGACTAAAAGAACAGAGTTTTGAATGATAGTGTCTTCGGAGTTGGCTTGCAAGTTTCACAGTATTCTTTCAAGAACGATGTTGAAAAATCACATAGCAACCCATCGCCTTGTTGTTTTTGACATCGAGGTCTCTTACCTCTTACATCGTCATCCTTCATATTCGAATGAGCTCATAAGGGATACGAAGCATAGACGTGACTGTGAATAGTTGGTCTCTACAGGCGTTGTCATATGCGGCTTTGACATGCAAAGAAAAAATGAAGGAATTCTGGAAGTTTTTCCACGATCTGCTGTAAGGTGAAAATTTTATCTATGGTGGACTTTCCTGGTATAACACAACACTCATAGTGTCCGCTCAGGCGTTCACATAAAACAACTGACAGGATTTTATATACAATGTAGAGGATATGTATTCCCCTATAGATGGCACTGTTTAGTAAATCTTACTTCTGTCGTATCGGACAAACATTGCTGAACTTCCATTAGTCAGGCATACTTTTGAACACCCAGATTTTAGAGATGAGTTGATATACTCCGTATTCAATAGCTCGGCATGCCATTGGGTCCAGCAGCGAATTTTTTCGAGGCAATCTTAAGCCCTCTTAAGACGTTAAGGCTACATCACGCCCGTCAAGTCAACCTGTGGACGGTATTATGTCCATTATAGCGGGTCTATTGCAGAATAATAAAAAGAAATATTGGTTGGGTTCATGTAGCAAGGCAACGAATGTTAGGAAAGGTTGTGAATACTCTGTGCCGAAAGTATAAGCAAAGCTATATAGACTAATCAGCAACACGTCATCTCTTTTAAAGGCGACATAAAAAGCTATTCCCTGCTTATGAACCTTGGTACTATTCACAAGGAAGAGAAAACTTTGAGAATTTATGCAGTTCGATTACCAGTCCTGGTATAGGAATGGTGTCAAGGAATACGACTAGCGGAAAAGTCATCGGGAGACAACTTTAATATACTGCGATGAATGTATGAACAATTGCTAGACCAATGATCATATACGGAGCGGTGGCATGGTACTTGCATATTACGGAGGCACGAATGTCCAACCGCATCGGTGGCAGTGCTAGTTGACTTCCTTGCATCTCCAAGTTATGGACTATGGCAGACGAAACTATATTTGTATCATATTCTATAGCGTTGTCCCTCTGGGTTGATGTCCACTCGCTGAAAGTGACCTAGACACCTAAGCCGGATTATCCGAGCTTTCCGGACGAGTAGGCTAGTATAGCTGTACAGCCCATACAGTTTGCTATTGAAACATCTCATCCATTCTAAGTTAAGAAGAACTTCTCTCTCGATGTAGAGAGCATTTTTATCTGCTTTTGTAAGTGTCGAAGCTGCTGGACTATAAACTAGGACTGAGGTGGTCAGTGTGTTTTATAATGCGTTTTTGGTTGCTATGGAGAGGGCTTTACTAATCAGTAGCCTTCTAAGCCCTAAGTATGATTCTTCGCCTTATTTCCACACTGCATTCATTGCCAGAATTAATAGCGGAGACGACGTACGTACATAGATAAAATCCCTTACTTGTAGCTGCCTATCGAAATGTTTTTCTTTGCCCCAAGGTATGCGAGAACTGAATAGAATTTTTAAAAATGGTGCCTCTGGAGTTAGCATACGAATTTCTCACAATTGTTTCGCAAACAAGCCACATGACAATATATTGCTTCCCATTCAGACATTGAAGGTATCGCTTTTTTCATTAGCCATGTTGACGGAGCAGCTGGCATTCTCCATCGTCTTCCTTAATTCATCTTTAAAGTCATATGTGGCTTTAAAATCAATGAACAGGTGATATGCACTGACCTAGAATATATAATATAGGGTGACCAGGTAAGAACTATAGGAAAACAAATTTAAATGGGTTTATTTTGAATAACACGCCATTCAAATGGCCGCCTCAGCTGATGTCATTATACTATCACTGCCCAATCGCCCACGCCCCCTCCCTGGAATACTAACTTCTGCTTTCCCAATTTCGATCTTACAACAGGAGCCAAATACCCAAACTTTATCAGCTCGCATATCTTAAATCCCTCTTCTTCCTTAAATTGACAAAAAGAATATAGACACCACGGAATGCCGTTACGCGCTCTTTGGGATAAGGGATAAAAAGATATACGACAGTATACGTCTCTTCCTCGCATATCCTTACGATAAATCCGACTCTGTTTGCTTTGAGGGCCAAACGAAAAAAAGTGTCATGGTCTCTATCCAACAGGAAGGCCTTCCTACTGATATAACCAGTCTCAGGAAACTCGCTGCTTTCCGCAGCTACGTACACTCTAAAAGAGTTTCTCACCTTCAGCGTAGCCAAGCTGACCATGATAAATTGTTTCGTTCCTAACTTGCCTTCTTTGCCTGCATCTCATCTATTCCTCTACCCCTCCACATAACAAACTACCACTTACATTTTACTATCAAAACGTAAGAGGCTTACGCTGTAAAACTCGTGCTGTTTTGTCTAAATCACATGGCCTCTCTTTTGACGTCTATGCTCTTACAGAAAACAATCTGGTCCCCGACATAAAGAGCCAGAAGCTATTCCCATCTTCTCATAATGTTTTCCGAGATGACGATCACTCTCTTCTTATTGCTAATGATCCTGTTTTTCTACTTGCTATTCACAATAACCTCAACGCTTCGCTCATCGCTATCTCTTCTTCTCTTAAACTTGATGTTGTTTCAATTTAAATAACCCTTCCCAATAGGTCCATGTACGTTATATGTTGCTATATTCTCCCAGCTCAACCTATCGAATCCTACCTCCTTGCTATTAAAGCAATTAAACAACTAATTGACCTAAGTGATTCCATCGACGATATCCTTATCTTTGGTGACTTTAATCTGCCCCTGCTGAAGTGGATTCCATCGAATAATCACTTATTTTTTACAGCGTCAAACGCTAGTTCATCCAAGGAATGTGTATTCATTGATTGCATAACTGACTCAAGCCTATGCCAAGTAAGTGGCTTCCCAAATTCCATCGGTAGGCCACTAGACCTTATTTTCACTAGCCATCCCATTAACTCCGCAGTAACGTGTTGTCCCTTTACCCTATCAACTATCGAGAGTTCACCCAAATTTGGAAGACTTCTTTCATAACCCCGGTTCACAAAAAGGGATCAAAGAATGAAATAACCAACTACCGTTCCATTGCTAAGCTTTCCCACATACCTGAAATGCTCGAAAATTGTTTACATGAAGTTTTAAGCTTTCAGTGCAAGTGACTTACCATACATCAGCCAGTCAGCATGGATTTCTGAAAGGTAGATCAACTACTACAAATTTAGTTGAGTTCGTATCCTTTGCGCTATCAGCCCTAGAAAATGGTAACGAAATCGATGTCATTGCTACAGACTTCGCTAAGGCCTTCGATAAAATATCACATCAATTGATCTTTTTCAAATTGTCTTCCTTCGGTTTTGACCCCATATTGCTAAAATGGATATCTCCTTATCTGGAGAACCGTTATGATAGCGTTCGCGTTAGGTCAGTCTTCTCAACCCCGTTTTTAGCCTTTTCTAGTATCCCACAATGCAGCCATCTAAGTCCCCTCTTTTCCATTTTAACTATTAAACACTGCTCCCTATCCATTTACGCCGACGACACTAAGTTCTCCGAGACTATTTTTTCAGCCCAAGACTCTATTCTCCTTCAAGACGACTTCGATAGGTTTTCCACTTGGTGTATAAAAAATTGCTTTCAGCTTAATGTCTGCAAATGTCAATCTATGACTTTGCCTCGTAAGTCCAATCAATCTTCCCCTCGACTTTGTTTTCTACATGACCAACATGTGCCCCCGGTTCAATCCCTTCGCGATAGAGAGTTAAACTTCCGTTCGCTTATAGACGAGATAATCCTTGAAGCCAACTCATCGCTCGGTTTTATCAACCGATGGTCTAAAGAATTTTGCAACCCTTATGTGACAAGATCACTTTACATTACCCTTGTCCGGCGCCTTCTCGAATATGCCAGCTAAGTTTGGTCCCCCTTTCAGTGAGTTCATACATCCCGAATCGTCGTTTTCTGATCTACCCTGGGATGGTCCCTTTATCTTACCTCCCTATCGTGACCGCCTCAAGCTCTTTAAACTGAATACCCTCAAAAACGCAGAGACGTGCTTGACATTCTCTTCATTCATCAACTGCTCTGTGGTTCTAGAGAGTCATAGAGTCATAGAACGTCGGTCAACATCGCTCTATACCTGGGACTATTGACGGTGCTTCCTTCCTCATTTCGATAGAAATAAGGTCCGATGATGCCGCCATGCCTTAAACCGCACCAAAACAGTCAATCTTTGTGGATGCCCTGATGCTTGGCCGAACACTTGTAGATTGTGTTCGCTCCAATAATTTCAATTTTGCTTGTTGACATAGCCGCTGAGACAAAAATGGGATTCGTCCGAGAAGATGATTTTTTGGCCAAAATTCTGATCTCCGACTAAGATTTCCGGCGCTCGATTAGCGAACTCAGGGCGTTTTCTACGGTCGTCCGGGGCCAAATCGTCATTTCTTGGCCTTCTTCGATACTGGCCACTGATCTGTCTGATTGGTGGCTTAAGATCCAAAAGTGTATGCTCACGCCCAAACTTTTCCGCGGTGCGACAAATTGCCTGTACACTGAAGCCATGATGACGACAGACCTCACGAAGGAATTCACTTTGCGTATTTACAACTGAGCCGGATGCATGATGGAATGGCAAACCTTACTGAATATTTTGACAGATGGATGTCATTTGTAACTTCGACATAACGATACAATTGGAAAAACTATCATCGCTATCCGGTCACCGTTTATAATATTTTGAGGAGTTGTGACTAGTCTTTCCGGCCTTGCGGAAAAAATTAGCATGAACCTCCCGCCAAACTAGCCTGGCTTCAGATAGGGTGTGAAGATCTTCTTAAACCGAACTTTGTTGGGTCTGTTTTGCCGGAATACCATAGGCTTGCGATTTTCGGTTCAGTTTATTTTACACAATTGAAATTAACTACTCCGCTAAAAAATGGGTAAGGAGAGGATTCATATTAACATCGTCGTTATTGAAAACGTCGATTCTGGTGAATCAACCACCACTGGGTACTAGATCTACAAGTGCAGTGGCATTCATAAGTGGCATTCCTTCTCGTGAGAAATTTGAGAAGGAAGCCCAAGAAATGGGTAAGAGTTCCTTCACGTACGCCTTGGTATTGGACAAATTGAAGACTGAAGGTGAGCGTGATATCACATTTGATATTGCCTTCTGAGTACTATGTGACCATTATTGAAGCTTCGGGCCATCGTGATTTCATCAAGTATATGATCACTGGTACATCACAAGCCGATTGTGCTATATTGATTGGAAACGCTGGTACTGGTGAATTCGAAGGTGGTATCTCAAAGAACGGTCAGACCCGTAAATACGCCCTACTCGCCGTCACTTTGGGTATTAAGCAATTGATTGTCGGTGTTAACAAGATGGATTTGTCCAAGCCACCATACTGTGAGGGACGTTTCGAGGAAATCAAAAAGAAAGTCTCCTCCTACATTAAGAAGATTGGTTACAATCCAGCTGCTGTTGCATTTGTACCAATTTCTGGCTGGCATGGTAATAACATGTTCAAGGGGTGGAAGATCGAACGCAAGGAAGCCAACGGTGAAGGTAAAGCATTGATTGAAAGTTTGAATGCCATCCTTCCACCATCCCGATCAACCGACAAACCCCTCCGTCTGCCACTCCAGGATGTGAACAAAATCGGCGGTATTGGAACAGTACCAGTTGGTGGTGTTGAAACAGATTGTCGTAATGTCTTTGCTCCAGCTAACATCACCACTGAAGTTAAGTCCGTTGAAATGTAGCACGAAGCCTTGACCGAAGTCGTACCCCGAGACAATATTTATTTCAACGTGAAGAACGTTTCCGTTAAGGAATTGCGTCGTGGCTACGTTGCCGGCGACTCAAAGAACAACCCACCCAAGGGAGCTTCTGATTTTCTTACTCATCCTGTTACACTGCTCTCATTGCTTGTAAATTCGCTGAAATCAAAGAAAGATTGATCGTCGTTCTGGCAAGAGCACAGAAAGCAATCCAAAGGTCGTCAAGTCTTGTGATGCCGCCATTATGAACTTGATGCCAAGCAAACCATTGTGCGTCGAGTCATTTTCCGAGTTCCCTCCATTGGGGCATTTGCTGTTGGTGTCATCAAAGGCGTTAACTTCAAGGATGCCTCCGATGGCAAGGTCACCAAGGCCGCCGAAAGAGCCAACAAAAGGGCAAAAAATAGCTGCAATCAATGAATACCTATTCAATTAACAACACCATTAATCAGCATCAATGCAGCATAAACAACATCAGTAGCAGTACCAGCAACAAAATCAACAGTTGCAACAGCAGTAGCAGCAACAACCACATTAAAAAAAATATTTGATGAAAAATATCATTGCTTTCATCATAAAGAGTTTCGCAGGAAAGGAGAAGACTGGTCTCCAGTATCCTTCCATCTACTATACTACTACATAAAAAGTAACCCATTCATGCTGTTAAGAAAAAATGTATCACCCCCCTACACGTATCATATTCAAGTCGGCTTCATTCGTATCCTTTAGCCATATGGTTGATTCAGTAGAGACTGGACTGACCGTCGAAAATGCTTTACAGGCGAAAAGCATGTGGTTGTCACAATATGCAGCATCTCCTTGTGAATGTTAGTCCAGGTGTCATCACATCTCCCATAGAGGACATTACCGATGGCACGTAGGCGGCGCCGTCTTCTGGTGACGAACGTGGCCTCTCCACGAGATCCCCCTAACTATCTTTAATCTAACTTACAACTAAGAGGAGTGTGTGTTACCTTAATAACGTACCGACCTAGGAAAACGAACCCACCCTCTCCCCTTCTAGAAGCCACCAGAATTTTGTACTGTTCCTCGGTATCGATGCGATCCCTGTCCGCAATCGCGGGGCTAAAACGGAGGAGCTCCTGAGAATGGTGACATACCCGTCGTAGATGAGCCGCTTGTCCCTCGCACCGCGGTGGCGGTGGTATAGTATCGGGATACCATCCCTGCTTTGTATTAACCCTTTAGCATAAATATGGAGAAATGCCTCTGGCGGGATAAAGCCCGATAGAAGCGTGCTCTCGTGGTACATTTCATTGGGGTAATAAGCCCCAAAGATCAGGCTATAATCGTCGGTCAGTGCTCGTGCAACGTGTTTTCGTATCACCTTAATCACGAAATTGTCAATCCTATTCAGATTAGCCCCATCGTAAAGGACTTTGTTGGAATAATATTTTTTGTACTCTGATTTTGGTGTTCTCTACAAGCCGAGACAGGTCCAAAGATACTGCCTTTTAAACACCCGAATCCTTTTCATCTGATACGGCGCTACATTGAACCACACGGGACAACCATAGGCGATGACTGGCCTGATTAGGGCCACGTAGCACCCTGGAGACAAGTTGACTGCTGTGAAATAGTCTTCTTGTCAGGGCCAAAGCCTTCTTGGCCCCAGCAAGACAAGCATCTATATGTTTGTCAAAATACAAATACTTATCGAGCCAGATACCAAGGTATCTCACTACGCTTCTCACTGCTAATGGCAGTCCGAGCTGTCCAATGATGGCCAAATTTCGCCAGTTATATCTGGTATCTCCAGAAGCCCATCTCAACGGAGTTCTAAACAAGATTGTTTCCGACTTTTGAAAATTGTTTTTCAATTTCCAATCGTCGCAATACGCCTTAATATGATCGAAGTCACGTTGCAAAAGGGTGTTAATGATTCGATTTTTGGACCTCATCTGTACGCCACTAAATCGTCTGCGTACGCTATGGAATGATTGAGGGAACCTACTAGATCACTTGTGTAAATGTTAAACAGTATCGGAGAAATCACAGCCCCCTGTTGTAAGCTGTTTTTAATGTCAAAGATCTTGCTCGAAATGACGTTGTTACTCGTACATTTAACAACGAACTTCTTTCCCATAAGCATGTCGTAAATCATATATAGCAGGGGTTTCGGCATGCCCATCCTGGTCAGCTTATAGAAAAGCCCCTCTAACCATACGGTGTCGAAGGTCTTTTCAAAGTCAACGAGGCAGACACCCGTACACTTGCATTTATTCCATTGTATGTCGGAGACATACAGCAGCATGAATAGTGTCATGCCTCGTCCTAAAACCAAACTGATTTTCCGGAATTATATTATTTTCCTCAACCCACCTTAACAGTGCTCTATGTATTAACCACCATCTCAAACATCTTGCTAATATTCGGAAGCAAACTAATTGACCGAAGATTAGCAGGGTTAGTTCTAACTTTGTCCCTTTTCGGGATTTGATGTACCACTGCTGTTTTCCAATGCGTCGGATAATATGCATTATTCAGCGCATTGTTAAATAGCGTAGTAAATATACCCACTGCTTCCAAGGGCAGGTATCTTAATACGACGTTTGGAATACCGTCCACTTCCGACGACTTTTTGTTTTTCAGACATTCAAAGATACACAGGAGTTCATCTTTTCACACGAAAAAATGCGAGGAAGCTCGTTTATCGGCGATGATGACGTTTGCCGCGTTTTCTTCAGTGAATACGGTGAAACCGTGATTCTCGGATCGCCAATTTTGAAGTTCGTTGCGCAGATAATAGTGATTTACGTAGGCCCTGTTGTCAATGTCGTGATTACAGTGAACCGGATTGTTCACCGTATACACGGCCCTGAAAAAAGCTCCCAGCAAATCCACTTTCTCCTGTGGGTCTCCGACCACGAAAAGACCGTCGCCTGAGTCGGCACTCTCTGGACTTATGCCAACGAATTCGGACGCACTGAATGTTATTGTGATCTTTCCACCTGAATAATTTATTTATCTGCGGGAACATATTCGGACTACTGGATTTTATAGCTCGAATCTTATTGCCGTAGTAGAGACTTAGAAAATTAGTTGATTGCTTTAGGTTTTTGATCAGTGACTTTAGTTTTCTTATTTCTGGGTCGTTTCTTTCAGTGAACTGTCTGTACAGGTGCTTAAGCCTCGAGAGTAGTCTACCTTTGTGTGCGTACAATGCGTTGATTGTTGGAGCTCTGTACTTTTCGATCTGGCTTTCGTCAGAGTATTCTATCCGAGCATAGTCAGTAAATTACGATCGATTTCTTCGTTTAAGTTTCTGTTAGTCGGGGGATCTATTCCACTCAAACATAAATTACGCTTTAGGAATCTGGAGAAGCACGACCACCGGACTCTACGGTAGTCGTATGAGTACGCTTGATCATACTGCTCCAGCTGCGTTTACTCGTTTGGTATCTTATTTGAATAGCGCTTAGCTATTTGTTCACCTTTACGACAAGTTTTGACTGGTTAGTCCACCGCAGATACCTGAATAAGATTCCTTTTCAAAGAGTAGCACTTTATCAGGCACTTTCCGTCGACCACATCCCCGCAATTTCTATAAGAGGTACAAACGAGTACATGTGGTATCTATGTAGAGTTGTATATGTATCTAAGGATTTATCGGGTAAAACGAAAATTTATGCAGATTAACGACCATTAGTTGAATGAAAAATAGTTCTGCAACCTAAAAAAACTTCCATTCAAATGGCATTTTGTCCTGAAACTAGATAACTAGTCACGACAAATTGTCACTCTTCTGTTGAAGATCCAGAAAAGTGTCATTTTTTTTGTGTTATACACTATATATGTAGTTAAACCTGTTTTATATATTTATATACGTTTTCCTGCAACAATCACGACATCCATTTCCACTACCAACTAAATTGAGTGAGACTTTGATTACGAAAGCTAAGAAAACATCATTTTCACATCCTGTCTAGTTGTTTTCATCTTAAGGAAACAGCATAACTTCTTCCAAATTGCAGCGCTAACTTTTGCTTTCTAATGTTCGCTATTGTAACTATTGTAGTAGTTCCAAGGACTCAGTGTAACCGCTTCCGTTTAATTCAGAAGAGCGGAAATTCACAGCTCACTATTCTTACTGGCAGCGAGTAATGTTCACGTAAGCAGATTAGTGCTTTACTCCTGCTATTGTTCCTGCTGCTACTCCTGTTTCTGTTCCCGCTTCTGGTGCGTTGTAAAAACAATGGCGCGTGTTTAATTTCAAGTGAATTTTGAAACGGAAACATGAGCGCTGTTGCAGGAACACATACTCGTACATATGTACGTGTATACCCCAACAACTTACATCTAGGACAGGTGGTGAGAGAACTACTTGCATATCCAAGGCAGCGAATGCTGAGTATGTATATATTTTGAAATAGGAAAACACGATTCCAGCAGCATTGTGAAGTGTATCTTAAACCGGAGATCCTTTTTTGACGTTGTTACTGTCTTTAAGTTGGTACAACTGCAACGGAGATTTGCTTTCGTATGTATTTTTTAGATGACTTTGAAGCGGAATGTGTGAAGTAGAATTAGAGAAATTCCATGAACAGCAATAAATTTAATTGGATTACAAGTGAAGGGAGGCAACTAGGAATAAGGAAATTGAACCAATAACTGTCTAATTATAGTTGAAGTATGAATTGCGTGTGCTAGAAAGTTGTGTGAAGGTTTATTGAGTCAGCAAGCCCGTGGGTGTCCTTTTTATATAGATCACAGTCGAAACCGTCTTAGGGAGAAGTAATCCGAGTCCAAAATCTTCGAAGAAATAATTTTATAGGAATAAGTTTAGATGAAACGTAGTCACTTGGCAGTAATTTTTGGCATCATAGTGGAAAGATGAATGTCTTCGCAATATCAAAAGGACCTTCGGGCCATACCGTATATCGAACGACCACGCGATACCGGCTAAGGACCGGAGGAGAAAGTGGCAGTGCATTGAGCACACCGCATGGCGAGAAGCCAGTTCCATTGCGAAGTACGCCATGCAAAGGTACGAGTGTACAGATAGTCTCTTGTGCTTTACATGGACACCTGCCGTGTAGGCGCTTACGCTCATATCGGGATTAATACAATGCGTCAATCAACGCCCTTCGGATCGTATTATAACCACCTCGAGCACCTACTAGAAGTCGTGCATAAGGCACGATCTCCTCCCTCGGATCATGGCACCCGGTTGTTGTGGAACTCCATATGGGGTAGACCGATTGGTTCCATAGCTATCAAATGGTTGGGCACAAGCCGTAGTACTACTGCCAGAGTGTCAGAGTTCCAGTCGATCTACTCTGCCCGCGATTTTGGGTATAGACCTACAGCCACCACGATACTCCCACATGGGGGCCAACTCCTACGCCAGGCCGGAACCATAGGTCCGGGGGCTCCTGACCTCCCGTGGTACCAGAATATAGCCTCTGGTCGTGCTTCCCAACCTTGCGGTTACTTCCACTTGCCCAGGTCTGGCCGCCTTTAATCATACTTACTAACTTTCAGAGATTAGCTGCCTGTATCGACGTCTAGAAAAAACTATGTTTTCATAGTCCTGAATCCTTGCTGCCAACGTCGCAAGCACCATTTTCAAAACTTACGCTCATAGCTCGAAGGTCCCTGATATCGTCACACAAGGGACATTCACATAGAATGTGCACCCAGTCTTCAAAAGAAGCTCCACACGAGCAGTCTTCCACCTGGCTAAGGCCCCTCTTATGCAGGAATACATTAAAGGGACCATGTCCAGTAAGAAGAATGCCCAAGTCGAGATTAAACCTCAGCTCCGGCTGCTCCCGCATGAACAAGACATCATTTAAGAAGCGGTAAGTTGCCCTGCCGTTAACGCTATCGTCCCATCTAGATGTGAAGCATTCGTTTAGCCAGGCCTTGCGCTCCCGCAAGGGCATCCGGTTGACATGGACCACAAATGGACCCCTGGGGACATCCACGCTCCACATTCCTGCTTGTAATCTCATTTAAGCCGTTCATAACATAGGCACTTCTACCAGAAAAGTAGCTTTTCCAAAGCTCAATTTCCTGGCAGCCAACAGCCTTCGAAAAATGCTACCCCAACTGAGGTGATCAAAGCCACCTTTAAAATCTATGAAGATGCCTAACGATATTTGGTCCTGCTTGACCGGACGCTGTCTTTGACATAAGACCAAGCGTCCTCAATGGAAATGCCTTTCTTGAACCCGAATTAGAATGGAGACGCAGGTTCGGTCAAATTATCTATAAGTCTTTCCACCAAAAATCCTTTCCAGCACTTTTCCAAGTACCGGAAGCAGGCTGGTGCCCAGATAAGATTCAGTATTAGTCAGTCTTATCAGAAGAGTTCAGGAGAACGACCACCCTTGCCTTTTTCCAACCCATCGGAAAATAGCTCATTTCAATGCATCTGCTGTACGTGCAGTCTAGACCTTCTTGAACGTAGAAGTGAAACACCGTGTTCCACTTTTTCAGTTCGGAGATCTGAGTATGCTGCTGACTCAGCAGCCAGAGGGGGCTCAGCTCGGTTTTCTCTGGTGAAAAAAGCATTTAGTATGGCATTCATGCAGTCCTTCCAATCCCTGTGTGTGGTGTTTCCCACTCGTATGACTTCGACCTCGTCCAGAGTTTTCCCCAAGGGTCGTCCCTATTTGAACCTGCGGTACAAGTGTACAAGATGCGGCCAAGGAGAATCAAAATTCAAATATGTGGATACGACTCGTAGGAAACTCAAGAGTGTCGTTGAGCTCCGTACACGCCGCGCGGGTGTTGTTGAAGTCCTATGCTCCACGAGTAAGAAAGTACGGTGGGCAAGGGATTGAATTTAATTATCTTTTGTATTATGACATGAACCAAACATTAAAGTCAAGCATGGTAAACATTTGATCTGAATGAAATGTATCACCATGTCGAGAGGAGTTCAAAAAACAGCTGCAGATCTAAGTACTACATACACAAATAACTTATGAGGTAAGGCTCATAACTTTGACTAGTCGATGGCGAACTAGTTTCTACAGAAAGGACCTCTCCACCAGGTTATTTTGAAGAAGAAATTTCTCAGTACTTGGGCTCACTAGATGGAATCATTTTGACTCCATAGTTCCAGTAAAGTTAAACAAATTTGGAAACAACTTATGAAACTCTTCGCGTGAAATTGAATTGGTCTACTTGATGAACAGATTTGGTGGATTGAAAGTATCCAAGGACATATCTGCGTGATCTCAGCAAATATAAAGGACCCAATCTCCGGAACAGAAATCATTCAATTTATCTTATTCCTTTGCGATCGATGGTAGTGTGCAGCATTCTGCAAGTCTCTAGATTCCACACAACTTGGAACACTACCTTCCTGCGGCAAGGTAGGAATTTGAATATGCGAAACACTCAAAAACAAAGAAATAGTGTAAGCACTTTTGATGAGTCCTCTCCAGCAATAATAAGTGGAGAAAATGTGTGGTAATGCTGCCAGGATTATATGGGAGCCAAGATGCTGCAACTAGAGTTTTAGGTATCAGCTGATGACCACAACGAAATCAATGATTTGATGGGCTCTATTGACAACGGGTTAGAAATCGAGCAGATTTTTGAAAACATTCAAGACTTGCCCGAGCAAAATTAACGAGAGTGTCGAGGTCTTTTTTTCGAAAAAAAAGTAAGGAGGCAAGAAGTGCTTAGATATGGGACTTCCTGAACAACATACTGAAGTTTTAGGAGCAGTTCAAGATAATATATCAGATACTCATTGTAACAGTTTGAGCTTATCCTTTTCCAGCCGATATGGTGAGAATTTAAAAAAATAACCACATTGTTGGACATGGACACCTTCCTACACTTACTGTTGCTTAATTTAGAAACAAAACGTCAAGGATGAAACAAAAACACGGATGGCACTTCCCTTTGGTTTCACATTCACAGACACTTGGATATCCAAAGATAGTGGAATGGCTCGATAAGCAAGGAAGTTCTTAATGCATATACAGTGGGACCGACTACCTGTAGTGCTCTTTAAGTAGAAATCTAAGGTGATCTTCATATCGCAGAGCGCTAGGTGGAAGTGGTCTAGTGTCAAGGTTAGGTGCGTACACATTGCAAACTCGATAATTAGCTAGTCAAAGTCGTTGAAGAAATATTTAAGAAAATAACATTTTTAATCAAGCCACAGTCATAGATGGTTATAGGGTCTCTTAGGTCTTTATTCGAAAGCTTCTATCGAGACGAATAAACCTGGGTATGACTTACATCCCTATATGCACCTTGGAGTGGTTAATTTCACTTTTATATTCAAATAAGTTCAGACAAGAGACGACCATCCTAGTATTTATCTTTTATATTTACTCAGATCAAACTTCAACATTCCATGTCTGCCACTGCATCCCTATACAGGAGGTCTTCCATGTGGAATACAGAATCTCACACAATTTCTACTCGTATACAGAAATCATGTTTAGTAGCTTCCAACCACTAAAGGACAGCCGAAACACCAAGGATTTGTCTTTTTATGCCAAATTTCTCTTCACCATTTAAACTTCGTTGCGTTGGCTTATTTTGCCTATGATTCGACACTACCGTCACCATCAGAGGCACTAGCCGTAGTCATTGAATCCTGTCATTCCAGGACGATGGGATTTATAAAAAGATTCGACGCAACGTGAGAGTCAATCACTTTCAGGATTTGATACTATTCTTTGACCTGGTTGTCAATACGAGTAATGACGTTCGTATAAAAGTAATTGACTTAACTAATTCCAATAGTTACGCTAAAGAGATTATCCGTTGGAAAGTATTATCGGAGGTTTCTACGTCAGAACGTAAATGCAATACAATCGAATCGAGTATCAGATTCGATGACTCTACCTTCTTAAAGAAGAGAGATCCCGAAAAAAACCAACTGGACAAGCTTTAAGGAGGAGATCTACAAGTCAACTAAACTTAGAACAAAACAAAAAGTGGATCAATCTACTACGAACATGAATGGTGAGTTCACAAAGTGTCTTAAGTTAAAGAGTCTGGTTAGGAAGTAATCCTGCAGACCGCCCGTTTCATACCAGAACGCAGATTTGTAGCGACTACATAAGGAAACCTAAAGACTTCTCAACAAGTTATGTCAGACTAATTTGGAGGAAGACTGGAGTCCTTACAGATTAAAGTAAAATGAATATAAAAAGACTGTCTCTTATTAAGACTTTTACACGGTGAAAATATTAGGCTTGTCAAAATCCCCATAAACGGAAATTAACCGGATTGCAATCACTCAGAAAATCCAATGGCATCCCACACACCAAGTCAAGAGCGGAAACTGTCTGCCTCATGTTTGTGACTCATTTTCCAGGTAATCTGATCAGGACGAGCTTACAACTAGTTCCTACCACAGAGGCGCTAAGGCATTAAGGAAGGTGAGTGGCACTGCACGCCACAGCTGGGATCTATGATCGGTTGCGATAACGGATGACGCCGTAAAACACGCTTCTGATAGTTTTGAGGATTAAATGGTTGACTGCGGCCAGTATTTAATGGCTAGTAGAGCCGGCCCACTTAATGAGAAGGACATGTCATTTTTTTGAGTTGATACCTGATTAAGGAGTCTAAGGGATTCCTTCATAGAGTATTCTAGTGCTAAACACTGATATCAACTACAATGTCGTCTACATAAGCAAACCCCTTAGAGCCGTCAGTAAGATTGATTTTCCTGTCAACAATTCATGCAAACGTGACACGAACATTACGATGACACTGAATCCCAAGTAGATATGATAGAATACTACAAGACTGATATAAGTCCCATCCAAGGAATACGGATATCAAGGGTAGTACTCCGATAAGAAAATGATTCAAGAAATTTTAACCGCAGACGGCTACAATATCAAGAGTCTGCCAGAGGCTTCCCCGCTCGCTATTGTCTCAATTTTTCTCAAATTCTCTTGCTCACATGATGAATGTCGGCGAGCACTTGCAGCCAACCAAAAGGCTTATTGTGTGACTCTGCATATGAAGACGAGAGCTGAAATGAGGACCGACCAGGTACTAGCAGATGAAGAAATCCAAACGGAAGGCAAAAGAGGGACTCTAAGCTTAAGCGCTCGGAAATTGCTTCTGTAGGAACAAGGTTCTTAAATTTTACCCTTAAAACACTCGTCAGGCAACGAAATTCGAACGGAGGCCTGCAAGCATAATCAAGGGGATTTCGTCGTAGAGGCAAAATCAGTGCTAAGAATAAGGAAGAACCACTCCTGCCATCAAATCGAAAAACTCCATGGAGGCTTGGCATTTTTGTCAAACTCGTTCATGATGTCAATGAAAGACTCTGGCTGACTGAGTCTTTTGATATTGAAATAAAGCTCAGATAACGAGACACATTGTAATTGAAGGGACTATGTGTTACTCATAAGCCAACAATAGAAGTACAGCATAGTTAAATTGTGTACAGTATCTAGGAATGGACATGGACTGAAGAAATCATATTTCTGCCAGTGAATTATTTTTTTTTTTTTATAATTTTTTTTTATAACGTTGGTTTTAAATGTTTGAAGGTTATAATGACTAGGAAATAAAGAGCTAGACAGAGCATTCCATAAGTGAGTTGTACGGCTTAGGAACGAATCACGATATTTTTGAGTACGTTTGAAAGTGGGCGTGAGGGTATACTGATGAGCATTCATAGAGAGACGGGTGTTTTGGTTAAAGGTTTGCAGAGGCGGAATGCTACTGGCGATTTCTATGGAACACTGGTGGTGGAAATAGCGATAAAACAGAGTGAGACACGAAACATTACGTCGGTGTTCGAGGGTGTCTATCGTTTGAGCGTTTATGAGTATTGATTAAGGACTTACAATTTCAACCCTATAGAAAGAACATAGCAACACATAGCTGTTTGGAGCTGGAGAATCATACTATATGCAGTTATGCTCATATGACCAATCAACTGTCAAGCACTAACCGAGGACACAGGTAGTCCTGACACTCCTCTGAGCAGCATTGTCTGGCAGGTTCATTAGCGATTTCATTTCCCGTGATCCCATTGTAACTTGGGACCCAAACAAGACTCAATGAACTCTGCTTTTCGACTGCAAGTCAGGGCAGCTACATCATCTGTGTATGCCTGAATATAGACAGTAGTGAATCGAGCATCATGTACCATAGCAGTGAAGACAGGACACCCATGTTTACTCCTGCCAACATATATTGACCGCAATCAGGCTCCTATTAAGCAATCCACAAAACCAGAGATTCGTCTACGCCTTGTTGTTTGACCGAGTTACACGTGCTGTGGGTTCCCGAGATCACTTCTTCTTATCGAGTACGCCACCAATTCTGTCCATCAGATTTTAAAGCGCATTTTGGCAGGATCTTTCGCGTTGTTGCGCATGTTGTGCACATCAAGGTTGACCATTATCTCCACGCTCTTCAACATAAAGGAAGTCAAACTGTTCGGTGTGGAGCTGTTGGTGAGAGTCTTGGCATTTTTTCTGATTTTCAGTACAAAGGCCACTTTAACAAAAACATATTTCAACAAGAGGTGTAGGATTTCTTTTTCGAATAAAACGAACAATTGTTGAGATATCTCTGGCACCTTTACTGCGTTATAAAATAGACACATCTTCCAAATGACCGCCTCGGCTCTGCTTGCAGGCTCTCATCCCTTTTTCTAAATTTTCAATCACTCTTCCACATAGTTGGCGCTCTGTCTCGGAGATGGAAACTTCAATGCTAGTTATCAGAGTTGAAATTGTTTGCGAATGGCTGGCGCAGAGCTTGTTTTTAACATATCTCCAGAGAAAGAAGTCTATCCGTGTTAAGGCGCACGACTTTGGCGGCCAATGGGTGTCTCTGAAATATGAAATTACGCGGCCAGAAAACTTCGTCCGCTATAACGCTTTTGTTTCGCGACTTTTATAGCACGTAGCACCATCGTATTGAAAGATGAGATTACCCATATCGGTATCGTCGAGCTCTTGTGGAAAAAATTGTTTACAATGTCTCGGTAGCGCGCTCAGTTGACCATAATGGCTTATCAGGACTCATTTTCGGCCCTTTGACACCTCCGGTCCATAAACAACACCAAAAATTTACTCATTCTGCGTGAATTGGCATCTCCGGAATCACTCGTGGTGCTTTCGGTGCCCCAAATGCGGCACTTTTGCTTATAAACGTAGCCGCCAATGTTGAAATAGGCCTCATCCGAAAACACCATTTTCTTGCAAAAATCAATGTCAGCATGTATGTTTTCCAGAACCCAAACTGAGAACCTACGGGGCTGTCAGTGGTCGGCCAGTTTTAGTTCTGGCGTTAATTAGACCTTGTACATATTTAGACTCAAATCTTTCTCCAAAATTCAGTACAGTATGGCTGTGGAGACGTTAAGCTCTTGAGAAGTGTGGTGAATAGAGGTATTTGGGTAGTTTTCGACACCTTCCTTTATTGCGGTGATATTTTGCATTAAACGTCCGAGACGAACACATTCCGGCATCTTCACATCTTGTGCTGAGTCGGTCTCATGGAATTTTGTGGGTATGTTGGACATGATTACTTTCAAAATTGGCACGAATTTTCGTAATAAAATTCAACGATTTGGATTTTTGCTTTCAATGGTAAATATTCGAAATTTATAAATGACATCCGTCACCCTAGGCCAACAGCCCTGCATGCATCAACTGTAAACTAGCAGGCCTTTCAAATCCTACCCTTCTTGTTGAAACGCCTTTTATTTGCCAGAGCGTTGATATGTTTGCCAGTATCAACCTTGAAGTGAAGATTTGGTATTCCTTCCCTAGTCCGAAGCGACTAGAAGGCAAAAGAATCAACAGTGTGTTTGATGGTCTTATCATGGACTCTAACTAATGACAGATATCACCTGGAGCCTGCTGTGGTACTTAGCTCACTTGCAACTTCAGTGATAGGTCCTGGTTGTAAGATGATTCTGATTAGGTTACCAGAAAAGTGAGTCTCAAACATAAGACAGAGAACCTGTGCTTTCTACTTAGTCTAGGTACCATCAAGTCTTCTAGTCTGGCTGATTTTCCTCTTTGAGCACTTCGACAAGCCAACTGGTTTGACAGAGAGTTGCGATAATTTTATTAGAGGCGCTCTTCGAAATCCGAAAAAGCTTAATAAGTTCTCCAAATTAATTTTGTTTAGAAGTTTTCTAGTTTCTTTACAAAGTCGCTTCAAATCTGGATGCCATCATTACCATCGGGAAGCAGACTTCCTGAACTCGTCCTTAAAGCGTTCTGACTAGAAAATCTTCTGGTACTTGCGGGCTTAATTTCGTAACAAATGGTAGCTAAGGGACTCTCACCTCATCTGCATTTGCTTCTGTCTCAAAAGTATGCTGAGCATTAGCATCAAAGCATAAGATAAGTTCCATCTTCCTGGTATAACAGTGAGAGTGGATTTGGAAAAAAGAAAAGTTCTTGGTCTTTTTGATCGCTGGTCGTCATCGCTAGGCTCCATCTCTGTTGGCAAATTATAGAGGAAAAGGTGCAACGAAGTGTAAATCGACTTGGGAGGAATATGGTCTTGGTTAGAAAGTTCTGCTTACAGCGACTAAGATAATTAGGTCATATAGAGCAAATGGGACTCCTGTCCAGCCAAAAAAAAAACGTCGAAGCTGTCTCAGAGGAACAACACAAGAAAGGAGAGTCTCACCAAAGTTAGCACTCATGGTTGAAAGGCGACTTTACCCGAAGGGCCAAGAGGCTTTTGTGAAATCGCACACAGCTGGCTCAGGATCACAGTGAATGAAAATTTATATTGTTTGAGACATAAGACCGCCATGGTGTGTAAACTCCAAGCAAGCTAACTTGGTCAACTTTGAGGTCAATGGAAGCCCCTTTCAAATCCCCGAAATAGTACAAACGCCCATTTATCGTATATCAACGAATTATCTAATTTAAAAGCGCTTACGAATCAATAAAAAACTAACCCACTTGCACCTCTAAAAACCTCAGTCCCTCGTTGGTTTAATTTCGGGAAACCGTTAAAGAACCAAAATTCTGATGTAATTAAGGGCTTTTCTCACGATGAAAACCAAATGTCCTACACTGCACTTTTCATAGACAAGCATTCAAAAAAAAAAATGCGCTAATCTCTGATATGAACGCAAATTGTTTGCCGCTTCGCGTTCCTTTTAGCAAAGCCATGTAAAAGTCCTTGCGACCGTGCTATTAACTAACATTCACGCTGTGTAACAACCACTTAACCCTCGCTAAAGTTTCACTGTTAAGCTATGTTACATACTCGTAGTGTAGTACAGCTACATTCGTATACGAGTATACTAGGGTGCTAGTATTGTACTCGTAACTATACCTACAAAATCCGTCGGGCGTAATAGGCTCCTGGTCCTGTTGGTGGTAAAGTTGTCATGCGACATACATGCCTACATACGAGCACATGCAAGCAAATGCATACCTCAAAGTTCCTAATGTCAGCAAATTAAACTGTTGGCCAGTAAAAAAGAAAAAAAAAAATTAAAAAAAAATCCTTGCACCTCTGCACAGTTAAGAGCCATGAAACGACAAACTGTACGAGTATAAGCTGTAGGGAGGACATTGAAGACATAGAAAAGCTAGAAATTAAGATACAAAGGCACGGTTCCTATGCCATAATACCACTTCAGGTGTATTAACTTTTTTTCGGTTTTTTTTTTTTTTTTTTTTATTTCCCCAAGCGAAATCCGCTGAGTTGGTCCTTTTGTTTTCACCGGTGTTGCAGAATTTCACTTCATATTGCACAGTTGCTCTGTAGCACTTGTATCCTGAAGTGGATCAGTGAAGAAAAAATAAAAACTGTTAAGTATGCATAGTGAGTGTTTCGTCTGGGTCAGAGGACATTGTCCAGTGTCCGTGATTCTAGAGTTGATTTGACAGACGTTTTAAGGTTTCGTTAGCATTATGTGATTTTGTGTCGATATTTGTGGCTTATGGTATAGTTTGCCTATCGGATGTTGCGCCACATTGTAGATTATTGCCTTTCGTACTAGTGAAAGAGACTTTTGGAAAACGTCTGGATGACAAACACGGAATACACTGCATACGAGAATTCACAAAGATGTTGACTCGTATGCTTTTGGATCCCATGGACAGCATTATAATCGCTTCGGTCGAACGAAGATGAGCTGATCGGCACATCATTGTGGACAAAACATTCGAAACTGCACAAAGCTAGTTGGATAAACCCTGATGCATACATAGAGCACCTAATCCAAATACAATTACTTCTGTACACAATAGGAACAAAGCCGAAGTGTTAGGAATATGATAGCCCTAATAGTCCTGGATGTGGTAGCCGCCGACGACAATGGCTTAACTGTGTTTCTATTGCCCAGATAAATGTCGGCACAACACGAGATCCTAATGTGCTTAGGGATTAGCTTATAGGTGAATCGAAAGCGTTTTACAAACTGTCAGTGCAAATAAAGTCGTTGCAGAAAAACGAGTATTTTACTTAAAGGGATTTCACTTAAAGGAAGCACCAAGTAGGCGGTGTGGACAAAGGAGTGAGTATCTTAGATGTCGAGATGGTCAATAGTTTGCTGTGATGTAAGTTGATAAATATAGTCTATCACTGCACGTTATATGTCAAACCAGCTGTCAGAATGAGCACGTATCTTTGACATTTGTGTTCAATTTATTTTGTCAAATTACCATGCCCGAACAACATTCAGAAATCGTGGGAATTTTTTTCCAAAATTCGCGTTCTGTGCGCCAAACATATAGAGCAATACGCCCAACTTACGCTGTTCATAATCGTCTATTTGAGCAGCTTCTACGCAATGCTATGGATAATATTCATCTAACACGAGCCTATACTGCACGTACCGAAGAAGCCATCGCCTTTGTAGAGGTGAGTGTGACCGAGGACCAAAGTTTATCGATTCGACACCGTTCTCAGCAATTCCTCTACTACGTGAAAGATATTGGCCTACACACGTATACGATCCCCCTGGTGCAACAATTGAAGCCATTGGACCAGAGTCTGTGTCGCATGTTGGGAGAATGGGCTAAGAATTAACTGGAAGCTGAGCCAAATTTTTACCGCCGAATCATCTTCAGTGATGAGGCTCATTTCTGGCTGAATGGGTAGGTTAATAAGCAGAATTGCCAAATTGCCATTTCTGGGGTGAGCACTATCCTCACGAGACTCTCGAGATCCCATTTCATCCCGAAAAAGTCACTGTTTGGTGGGGTTTGCATGCAGGAGGCACAATTGGCACATTTTTTTCAAATCTGAAGATGAAGACGAAAGCTACAGGCAAATGATTCGAAATTTTTTGATTCCATGTATCAATAACAATCGTCTAAGAGACAAACGTTTTTAGGAGAATGGCGTAACATGCCATACAGCGGGTCTAACCATCACTTTATTGGGGCAAACATTTCGTGAACGAAACATTTTTAGAAATCGACCTGTCAATTGGTCGCTTAGGTCTTATGATTTGACTTTTTTAACTACTTTTTGAGGGGTTATGGCCAGCCATTCTTGTATGCTGATAAACCAGCTACAGTTGATGACTCAGAAGCCAACTTTTGGCGCGTTATTGCCGCAATAAGGCCGCCTATGCTGGAAAAGGTGGTGCAAGATTGGACCGATAGGATGGCCTTCAAAAAATGCAGACACGGTAACTATGCGCCCAATATTGTCTGCAAACACTAAATGCCATAAAATTTCTGAAATAAAAAAAGCCAAAATCTTGGTCATTTCATTACTTTTTCTCTATTTTATTTTTAATAAAAGTTCTATTCCTCTAGAAAAAAAAACACCTGATAGCTATTGAGTATTGATCTTCCAGCTTCTGGTTCCGCTGAACCCATTCAACTTCACATAATAGGGTGAGTACTTGTTACAAACAGCATAGGCCTTTAGTGTGCAGCCGACATGGGCTTCATGCGATATTTTAGCTCCACAAAACAAAAGGGAAACTTTAATGAAACTTACCTATGACAAGGTCAATGTCTCGGTACAGCTGTGAGTGTTGGTGGGCCGAAAATCCTCGAAGAAATCACCGTAGAACTGGGACGATAATGCTCTTATCCAGAGACTTATTTCTCAGTCTGATAAGTACAAGGTCGATCTGCTATCCCCTTTAGGTGCATCGGACTACTGTGCCATATCAGATAATTTCTGTTAAATCGGTCACACAGTTTGCTGCGCACTTTCCGGCCAGCTCAACACTTCAAGATTGTGCCTTGTCTTCATGTTCAATCTTCAATGAGGCGAATCCCTTCTTTCCAAGGTCGTGGGAGCGCTGATAAACCGTCAGCTCATGAAAAATCTCGTACGGTTCTCGTAGCAGTAGGTCCACTGATGATTTGATGCCATGTCTCACCGAAAAGTGGAATCAACGCGTACACCAGTCTGGCAAAAGCAAGATAGTTGCACTTGATATTTCTAAGGCATTTCACAGAGTTTGGCAACAGGTCCTTTTGTCGAAAATGCATGCATTTGGGATCGATGACTCTCTTCTTCAATGGATTAGAAAGTTCATTCGGAACGTTCAATTCAAGTTATCTTGGACGGTTTCAAGTCTGATGCGCACAAAATAAATGCTGGTGTGCCCCAGGTCTCCGTTCTGTTTCCGACACTCCTTTCAATCTTCAGGAAGGAATGTTTTCTTGTCTGATATTTCTAATCCAATATATTCCTTTGCTGAAGACAGTACTCTCTGCTTTTCACTCTCATTCCCGGACACACGACCCTGCTCTTCGGCTGTAGAACGGGAATGGCAGCATTTGTTAAGCCCATTAAATTGCGATATTAGCAGCATAACCATTTGCGGAACTATCAACAGAGTGGAATTTAAAGCTTCCAAGAACTTCCAACACTCAATCCTGTCAGCCGCCGTTAAAGAGAAATTTAATCAACCCCAGGCATTACCCATGAATGGCACGCGCATCGTCGAAACCGACAAACCTTCAATTCTCGGCATGTGTGTCAATGACGATTTATGTTGGAACGACCACATATTGCATGTTGTCAAAGATGCTGCGGAATAACTAGGTTTCCTCAAACAGGGTATGAAATACATTTTTCCCCTCTCATCTGGCCCAAATGAAGCATTTATCCGCCCAAAATTGGAGTACAATGACAACATCTGGTCAGGCGACCCCACTACCTCATTGTACTTGGTAGATGAAATCCGAAACCGTGCGAGAAAACTCTTAAGTGACGCCAATGTTGCACAGTCAATTGACATGTTTGAATACCGCCGCAACTTCTCTTGCAGCATATTTTCTATCGTGATTTTTACCACAAGTGCTTCAACGAAATTGCCAGTAGAATTCTGCCCCTTACGCTCAATTCCAATTTCGGACGTAAAATAAATAAAATATCCTGCTTATTTCCTAGTCATTGTAACTTGCAAATATTTAAGACCAATGTGCATGGGTACCTCTCTTTTCTTCCTCCCTAAGTTTCCTACGCCCGCGCTATGTGCAAACAGTTGAAGGGTGCTAATAACTCCAAAGTTGTTAATGTTATTGTTTTTTGAGCTTACAACGTTCCCAAAGTTGTTTACCAGCTAAAAGCTTTTAGTCGTCCATCGTAGCGTGCTGGAAAAACATTTGGGGTTGTGTATCCTTTCTTGTTGGCAACATACGAGGCTCACTAAACTCATTTTTGCCGTTTCTATTGTGATGACCGCAAACGTATGACAGCTCGGTGATTCTTTTCGATAATGTCATAGCAGTTGCGCAGGCTTTTGAAATATTGTATAATATTGTCCAGTTCTGAATTTCTTATAGAAATGAAGTTGAAGAAATAACATATCACCAAGTCACCTAGTCGAAATCATTTTTTGATTCAAATGCTTCAGTGGTGTCAGACCAGCGAGCATTCTGCATCACCCTACACGGACGGATGAGTTAAGCCGAGGCGCCAAAATCGGACATGGCTCTATCCAGCTCATCTCTATATACGCTGAGTTGTGCGGTAGTAAAATCTATAAATAGGTGGCGGGTATCAATTTGGTCAATTGTGGATTTTCCGTGTCTAAAACTGCACTAATGGACGCCAATCTGATCATTGGCAAATGGTTTTAGGGAATCGAATAATACAGCAGACAAGACCTTGATGTTAAGGAGGCTGATGTCTCTATAGCCCAGCTTGTGGAGTCAGCAAGTGTTCGAACTAAGGCACTTCTCTTCCATCAGGACGAGGAATCATTTATAGGGATCAAGTGCCGGATCCACGGCTCTAGTCAGTCTGAGCAACTTGATGCACGCCCCGCTTTAGACCTACTTTGACATATTCAGAACCCAGTTCTCAAAGGAGCTCTATGGTTGTGTTGGGACCCTGATGTAGAGACGGCACGACGGTCCAGAAGAGAACAATGGCGGTTCTCATGTAATTTTTCTACTCCCAGTAAAATTTTCCGGGACAGCGAGTTTTAGATTTGCGCATAGAATATTAGAGCCTTTAACAGACCACATGCTGTGCCCCTAGACTGTGCTTTAAAGCAAATATATTATTATCGCAATCAAAGAAGATGGACAGGACAAAAAGTGGATGATAAACTACAGACATACATCTACTGCGGCGACTGCTACAAAGAATCCAGATGTGTTTGAGCGAGTAATCGTAAAGCACTGGCTGCATAAAATCACCTCTAATAATTGATCATTCAGATTTTTAGAGTTTGTAACGGGGCGTAACCTTTTAGTAGCCTGTTTGCGATTTCCACATTTTAGCGTCCATAAAGTGATAAGACTTTCCCTTGATCAATTAACCGTCAGCCAGATGTCCGAAGTCTCCGAGGAGCCAACATCGACTCGGATCATCATTTTTGTTCAGCCTAGGTATAAGATGGGGATTACAAGCATCACGGGGTCAAGTAAGATCACTAAAGTCCGAGATTGAAAGGTTGAATCCGCAAGAGACCGCTAGGACTTTTGGCGATCACATTTCACTCAACCTTTCTCAAAATTCAAGGACCCATCCACAAACAGTAGAACGCGAATGTGAATGTTGCCATTAAGCCATCAGAGGAGCTGCTCCTAATGTGCGCGTTTTCAGAGTGCAGCTAGAAATATATCTCTGCTTTGACCTTGAATATGCAGCCAAACAAGAGGTATATAAAGTTGCGCTGCGTTGAAGGACAAGAGCTGCTCGTAAACAGAAGGGAAAGACAGGCTTCTCGGAAAGAAAAGGAAGAGCACGAGATGCGCACGATCGAAGAAATGAAGAGTTGTAACTGCAGGAATAAAGTTCGAAGGTTTTATCAGAGAACAGACCAAACATGCCAGGGCTACAAAGTCAAAATGGAAACCTGCAATGA
The DNA here is from genome assembly GCA_963966105.1 of Volucella zonaria. Classification (NCBI taxonomy): domain Eukaryota; kingdom Metazoa; phylum Arthropoda; class Insecta; order Diptera; family Syrphidae; genus Volucella; species Volucella zonaria. The sequence continues at coordinate 137,753,551 of OZ014533.1, read as the reverse complement.
TGAACATGGGAAACTAGTATTAGGAGTCGCAGTCTGTGTTGAGTATATGGAAATTCATACTACGAGTACTTCTGTCGACTGTATAACTGCGATGATGGTCAAAATTCCGTTGTCATACAGAATGAACTATTCACCCTGGATGAAGATGACATCAAATTCCGTTCTTCTGACACAGACCAAGTTACGCTACTAACAGTGCTATCGAAACTAAATCTTAATAAAGCTTCTGGCGCACGCAGTCCGCTCACTAGAGATGACATGTGTGGAGGCACGCAACAAGCACATCTGCATCATATGATCATTCGGGAAAACATTTCCGAAGAATAGAATCTCAGTATCGTTTGTCTGATCTACTAGAAATTATACCATTTTGACTGCGACAACGATAGAGCAAATAAGGCTCCTAAATATCGTATATACATATAATCCTGTGCGCCGTATAACTTGGACGCCTAAGACCCTTCACCAGCACTCTGGTCGGCCCTTCATCGACACATCTTATATTTGTCGATTTCGTAGCCATATATGACAGCGTGTATAGGGACGAGCCTTAGAACGCCGTCTAGTTTTGGTAGCCCTGACAAACTCATTAGGTTTTGGAGGTTGACTGTAGAGAATTGTTGTAAAGAATTCTCCCATACAGGTCGGTAACGAATCAACCCAGACCTTCAATGTCAAGAAAGGTTTTAGACAAGAGGACGCGCTGTCGTACGACCTTTTTAACATCACTTTAGAAAAAATCGTGCAAAGCTCGTTTGACAATAAAATAGGGACGATGTTTTTTTAAGTCCGCACAATAACTTGCGTGCGTGGAAGACTTTGAAGTGATTGCAATAACCAGCGAGCCGCGAATGAAACTTTCGTGAGTTTTGAGGCGGAAGCGGAAAAAATGGGTCTGACGGTATACGAAGCCAAAACAAAGTACATGTTTTCAGCAGAAAAGAATCGACGGCTTTTCCAGAACGTCACCATTGCAGGACTTTGTCTATCTTGTCTCTACCATTACAAGCAGCTATGATATCAGCGCAGAAATCAGACGCAGAATTAATCTCACTGTTTTCTTTGGGAAATGAAACCAGAATCCGCCCTAGAATACTAGATGACCCTGTCCTGAGGTAGATTGGGGATCAGCATTGCGATTGATCGGGAGACTATTGATTGCTCAAAACTTAGATTTGAGCCAGTAGTGCAACTATCAAGCTCATGACGTAGTGCTTGCTTACCTCCTATTGGTGGTCCACGGGTAACTACATGTACAAATTTTTGTTTGTTACATGTAGCCTAAAATTGGTCTAGCGTTTCTAGTCTAGTAACGCGGATTAGCACCCCGAAAAATGGTCGCTAGGGAAACCGACACTGGACTCGGATATGGAATGATCGAATAATGACGGCTTTTGGCTATTGTAAGATTGGTTTCTGGAATGTGAGGACGCTCCTCGACTCAGGGAAGCGAAGAACCTCAAAAAAACAGATTCGTCCAATTGGAACGAGGGTTCCTTCGATATAACTAGGACATATCAAGTTAGATCGAAGGAAGGGAGTGAGTGAAGTCAGATGGTTGTATGCGAAATACTGTACTGTACTCAGGCAAGCGCTCCGGCAAACTCCGTGAATCCGTAGTGGATCTACTGCTAGCACCAGCAGCACGTAGAGGCTTGATTTCTTGGCACCCACATGGTGCCACAGACTAGAGTACGGCGCGTCACGATAATCCAGCGAATCCCTTGACTGCGGATGAAACGAGAACTTCTACAATCAGTTAAGTGACGTCTTCAACGTAATGCCGAACGTAGATATCGTCATCGTGATGGGGGATCTGAATGCAAAGGTAAGCAACGACAATGAAAGGCTCAGACATGTGATCGGCAAGAACCGCCTTGGCGACCGAAATAACAATGGTAAACGATTTGTTGATTTCTGCAACATCACACGCCTATTCATAGGAGGCATCATGTTTGAGCCTGCCACAAAGTCAGCTGGGTGTTAACTGAAAGGCAATCATCGTCCAACCAAATCGACCATTTGGCGATCAGTCGACATTTTAGAAGTTGCGCTTTAGACGTTCGAAACAGACGAGAAGCCGACTTGGGTTTGGTACGAGATTATCACCTTATGATAGTCCAGTTACGAACTGCATCTGCTCAAAGACTGCGAAATATCGCCAGAATGCCTAGGTTTAACATCGACCGGCTAAAGCTCCTATCAGTACGTCAACAAATAGAAGCAATCAGCAGCTCGCTACCGACAACCATCCAAGAACATGGGAATCCTGTAAAAAATGTTTTCACATCTGGAGCAGAAATTATTGTTGGGAAGACATAGCACGTGGTTTATCGAGGATACCTGGCTGCGAATTGAAGAACGTAAGCTATCTAAGGCTAGTATTGTCGACACCACAGCAGTAGGGAGAAACGAGCTGGAGTCCCTGTATCGAAGGAAAATAAAAGAAGCGTATGACGTGGCACACATAACTACTACTATATATGGTATACGTCCTGGCCACAGAAGCAGAGGAAGCAACGTGCAGGTGTGATAGCACAACCGTTTACAGAATCACCAAAGAGGTGACAAGTGGTCATCGTTCTAGCCAACATCCTACAAAAGGCTTGGATGGTTCCGTACTCGTTTTAGATGAGGATCTACTCAAGCGATGGAAGGAGCATTTTGCTATTGTCCTTAACCATGTATTCGTCAGCGATGTGCATCCAAAGTAAACTGAGCTGCCCGAAGTTAAAATTTCCCAAATTCGCACCTCCACTACCAATAAAGGTGAGGTTTCTACCCGATCAGCGCGCTGGAGAACAACAAGGCTTTAGGACTAAAGGTATTCCATCAGAGCGTCTGCGAGCCGCTCCAGCAACATCAGCAGATCTTTTATTGTTGAGAGAGCTTGTGTGGCAGAAAGTTTCCGCAACTATTGGAAGAAGGGAATGATTGTCAATTTCCCTAATGATGGGTCCGAATGTCATGTGCTGCATAGAGGAAAGCTGTCGGAGGAATTCGAGATACAAAGTGGAGTCCGACAAGGTTGCATTCAATCGCCGATACTTTTCTTATTGGTGATTAGGGATGTGCCTCACACAGCCTTGTCCACTGGAAACGGAGAAATTCGTTGGCCTCTTACATCTCAACTCAAACATTTGGGCTACACTGACGACCTTTGTTTTAAATCTCTCACAGGATTGTGGATCTGTACCAAATGATAGCAAGTGCGGAGACGGAGGTATATGTTGTGGGTTTGAAGATTAACACTGCCAAAACCAGAGTCATCAACTTCGGTCCTAACTCATCAATTGAAGTTAGCATTGCTGGACAGCCGGTAAAGAAAGTAGAGAGTTTCCAAAATGTTGGGAGTATTGTCTCTACGAAGGCGGAATCGAACAGGATATTGTCAACCGGATCGCCAAAACAAAGTCTGCGTTCGTATCGATGCCCATGATATGGCGAACCAATGCAGTCAGCTTATATACCAAGCTACGACGAAGGTGACCGCTACTGTCGCAAAAATAAACTACGAACGTTCGTTAATAGGTGCCAACTGAACGTCTTAAGAGTTTTCTGGCCTAGCCACCTAACCAGAGAACCGATCAGGGACCAATAGGCACTACAAACCAACAGCGGAAGTTATAGTCGATTGGTTATACAGTTCGAAACGGCGATAGTACTATGGAAAACTATGCGATGCAATGGAATCCATTATCACAAGACGGTTGGAGAGCGGGTCGGCCGAAAAATACATGACGCAGAACAGTTGAGGTGGAGTCACGGCAATTGTGGAAGATTCGGATAGAGCTGAAGCTCCGTGCCTGGAACAGTACACGATGACCCGTACGCGTAGGTGAGGGCCTAGGACTCACAATGGGATACCGGACATAAGGAAGTAAAGTAAGTGAGGAAGAGTTTCTGAGAGAAGTGTGGATAGAAGGAAGGGTAGAAATTTGAGCGTCGGCTGGCTGTTTTCAGACAATGTGCCACCTTGGAGGGAATATTGCCGACACGTGCACTCCTTCGGGTTGCGCTTAAATTTTGGCAGAATGTTTCCCACGATTATTTCTCTGTGCTCCTTGAAAATTAAGAAATCGTATTTACCAAAGAAATATTCATTGACGACCAAACATGCAATGTACAATAGCAAAAATCTGCTGAAGACTCTCCATATGCTTTGCTTTGCATTTGCAGTTTTTCAGTTATTTTTTCCTTTGCAGTCACAGCACGTTGCAAAAAAGAACAAAAACCTGAAGGAAATAAGTCAATTGTTCCATAAATCCTTCAAAAAGGACTTTTCAACAAAAATATGACAATAGCACAGCTATTTGGATTACTTTCTGCTTACATAAGTTATTTCTTCTATTCGTAAGCCATGGATGCCCTCCCTCTTTGGATGGTCTGTGAAAGCAGGAAAAATTGAATTGAATTGACCAAATATGGAGGACACTCTGAACACCGTCAACAACAAAAGGATGCAAAGGATTCCAAGCGAAATGCTCGACGAATTGAACACCATTCATCGTTGACAAATTGAAAAATAATATTTTGATTGTTGCCAAAAAGAAACGAAAATAATTCGTAACGTAGGACATTGGTTGTTTGTGTGCACAAATTTCACAATGATTCGATAGTCGACTGTCAATAGCCGCCGACACACATGGTCACTTTATACTGAAAGGACATTTTGAACTGACTTTAGATACCCCGCTCCATCGGTATTCGTGAAACAATTTTCTTTTATAAGATTAAAGGCGATTTGCCAAGAGAATTAAATTTTGTCAAAAACAAGGCAAAAAAAGGAATCCTTCTTTGCCTTCCGCTGTATTAACAAAAAACGACACTTTTTTCTCACACTAGAGGAGAGACACAGAAAAACTTTTTAATTGTCCACTAAATTTCAATGCGATATAACCGTTATTTCCAATTAAAAACGAACAGCAAAATTGAAAAGAAATCTTCAGTGGACGCCGCGCCGGAGTAAAGAGCGAAAGAAACCTATCCGGTCTTTCGGACGACCACAGCAGACAATGGGAAAAATTTACCAAAAGGATATATACTCGTAGTAGTGCTTCCGTCAGAGAAATGGCTGATGATGCGGCATAATGCGAATGAGATGGAAGCCGGCTACTAGTCAGATGCCAGAAGCCGCGGCCAATACCGCTTCCGATGACGTCCTTTTGCCATCCCAAAGACAATGCTGGCAATGATGAAACGTTATTTTATCCAAATTAGCATGTTCGCCTTGCATTGGTTGGATGGCTAGAGAAAGAAGAAAAGGATTTCCAATGGAGAACCGTTGGAAATTGGTTATGCATCATTAGACATTTAGAATGTGTAATGAGGAGTCTTTGGGTTCGGTTCTTTTACATTTATTTTCTCTTCGTCTTCGTTTGTGCATATTCGTTAGGGGATTGATTCAAATTAGTCCTGCAATGCTAGATGAGGGGATTCAATTAAACATGATTCTCATTGAATTGATTTGGTTGGTACATTGGTGATGAAGGGCAATTAAAATTGCCGCGATTACAACCAGTGGTGGTAGGAGTTATGGTGGCAATTTTTGACAGAGGAAGGATGATAGTGAGTTGAAAATTTTGATATGCTACCGTCATACATAGCTAATCCATAGAACTATTTGTTTACCAGATTATTGAAGATCGGCTTTAGAAGTTTACAGAAAAGGTTTAGTGGGTGAAATTTAGCAGGCTCATGCTCTGGTAATTGGCGCAGCAATGATCTTTTCTTTCGGACCAGATAGACAGAGGCCTACATGACGATTGAATGGTTGACATTACTGACCGCCTTAACCATAGCTTACGCAAGTATAGCAACGTTTCAAGTTTGCACCGACTGCTGGCTTTGTATCCTGGTGGATGCAAGCTAAAATTGCAAGCAAGAACCAGAAATCAACGCTATAAAATGGATAGCGGAAGAGCTCTCCAAATGGAATCAACAGTATCCAGTACTCGTCCTTCAGCAATTCGTTAGCATATTTCAGCCCAGGTGGTAAAGCGCCTTCTGAATCAACTGTCTCTGCGGTAAATATGGTGGAAGAGCTCACTTTGGGACAAGGGTGAATGAGTTCTGACTCATAAAGTCATATCGGACTACAACCACGACATAGGTTGCAATAACTCGGGAATTTAGAGTGGGCATAGCAAATATACGAGGGCTAAAAAGTAATCAATGGGCCGTCGGACCATTGTGTCATATCAGCTAACTTCTCGTATACTGACCACACAGTTAGAGAAAAAAATCCTAAAAGAACCGCATGGCAATTGGATCGGACTTGACACCTTCTTTAAGAACTTTAACTGGTTGTTGTGTTTCCTCGATAACGACGTGGATGCCGCTGTTGATATGATCACTGACACTATTCTCCTTAGAATGAGATCCTTTATCGCTTACAATGGTTTTCTCAAGCGTGTGAAATATCTATACGAAAAGAAGTTGAGGCAAAAAATACTACAATGTCCCAGAGTTAGTTAAAGCTGTTGGTGGTTTGTCAAAAATATTAGGAATTCTGCTTCATCCTCCATCCCAACGCTCATTTACAATGACATTCCAGCTGTCAGCTCTTTGAACAAGGTCAATCCGCCGGCTGCACACTTCGCGGCCAGCTCAACACATCCAGATTGTACTTCGTCTCCGCCTACACTTCAGTGCGTCGAATCTTCAATGGGACAAATCCACTTCCGAACTCGTGTAGAAGCAAAAGTTCTTAAAGATCTCAATATACATAAATCCGCTGGTCCAGATGATATATCTCCCCTCATTCAATACCGGCAAAACCATTGCGTAAGCTTTTTCATCAATCCTACTCTTTCCGAGCAGATGGAAAACAGCATTTGCCCAGCCCGTCCCCAAAAAAAGCGAATCTTCATCCCTCTCCTCCTGCAGACCCATTGCACTTACGTTCCTTCTCTCCACAGTCATGGAAACGCTGATAAACCGTCAGCTCATGAAATATCTCGAAACACGAAAACGTCTTAAGTACGGTTTTCGGAGCAACAGGTCCACAGGTATGTCTTACCGAAAAGTGGAACCAAAGGGTTCATCAATCTGGCGAAATCAAGATAGTTGCACTTGATATTTCTTAGGCATTTCACAGAGTTTGGCATCAGAACGGAACCGGAACGTTCAATTCTAGTTGTTGTTGGATGGTTTCAAGTCTGATATTCACAAAATAAATGCTGGCGTGCCCCAGGGCTCCGTTCTGTCTCTGATACTCTTTTTAATTTTCTTCTAATTCAATTTATTCATTTGCTGAAGACAGTACTCTCTGCTTTTCATTTTCGTTCCCGGACTCACGTTCCTGTTCTTCGGCTGTAGAACGGGAACGGCAGCGTATGCTAAGCTCATTAAATTCTGATATTAACAGCATACCTAATTGGGGAACCGCTAACAGAGTAGAATTTAATGCTTCCAAAACACAATGCTGTCTGCTGTCTTTAAAGCGACATTTAAACACCCAGCCATTACCCATGAATGGCACTCGCATTGTCGAAATCGACAAACCTTCGATTCTCGGTATGTGTGTCAATGACAACTTACGTTGTAATGACCACATATTCGAAGTCGCCAAAAACTCTGCAAAATGTCTAGGTTTCCTCAAGCGAAATAAGAAATATTTCACATCCTCTGATCTGGCCTCAATATATAAGGCATCCATCCGCCCGAAATTGGAGTGCAATGCTCACATCTGGTTAGGTGCTCCTAAAACCCCATTGCACTTGCTAGATAGGATCCAAAACCGTGTGGCAAAACTCATAGGTGATGACGATATCACACAGTCATTCAGCACCCTCGAACACAGACGTAATGTCTCCTGTCTCACCCTGTTGTATCGCTATTTTCACCGCCAGTGCTCCTCCGAAATTGCCAGTACCATTCCACTCCTTTTAACTTTTAACCGTAACACCCGCCTCGCTATGAATGGTCATCAGTATACCCTCAAGCCCACCTTCGGGCGTACTCTGAAATATCGTGATTCGTTCCTAAGCCGTACTATTCGCTTAGGGAATGTCCTGCCGAGCTCCCTATTTCCTAGTCATTATAGCTTGCAAACATTTAAGACCAACGCACATCTGTATCTCTCTCCTTTCCGTCCCTAACTTCCCCTCGCCCGCGCTATGTGCAAACATCTTAAGGGTACACAAAATCCCTTGTGCGCGCGCCAATTATAAAAAAAATGCGCACAAAGGGCCTAGCCTGCGATGTTGGGGATTACTTGTCGAGCCAACTCCCCATCACTATTGACAATTTAAGCGCTTTTCGGTACTGCATCGGGAATGTTAGTCCCTTAATAGACCACATGCCCCGAACAATTCGCTTTACCTGGTTGGCTATAAAGCAAATCTAACCACTCCTGCGATAGCGTGGATTGAAACTAGGGTGATGGTTACCGCGAAGACAGGAAGCGGCTATTTATATACGAATTTACTATAGGAGGCACATTAAGGCAAAAAGGCTTCTATTTCAAACATATAAACGAGCGTAACATCAGCCTAGAATGAGCCCACGTCCCAGTGAATGAAAAGGGCGATGGCACCAAGGATTTGACTTCTCACCAATATGACATCTTTGATGTAAATGCAGCTGACACCACTTTGAGATAATGAGAGATACAGAAGCAATTAGGGCAGTGCTGCAAAGAAGGCTAGGCCGTTTTGTGAACTCCGGCACTTCAGAGGGAAAAAAGAGAGCACGGTTAGCGCAAGAAAATTGAGAAAAATGTGTTAAAGTACGAAAAGTAATCAGGAATTTGACCAAAAGGTAAAAGAACATGTCAGGTCTACAAGGTTGAGCTTAGGACAGAATCATTTCTGCAGACTTCTCTTCACACTGCCATTCACAACGAAATATGCCACCTGGAATATGAAGAGTAACAATTCCGTCTACCAGTTCTCAACGAAGTGCTGATAGCCATGTCCAAATTTAAGTCCAACAAGGCTTCAGGTACTGAGCTTTTCAAGGTGGTCGAAGATTTTTTTTTCCAGTGGGTACTTCATACGCACTATTAGAATCAGCCACGCGTGCTCATAGTAGTGTGAGATGCTTACTCACTAAAAAACAGCTATCAGCCCACGACTAGGTTTCCTTAACAAATAGTTTAAGCGTTTAGTATTCGTTTAGTAGGCAGCTTGCCGTTATTAGATGCGGTTTTCCCTTAAGTCGCCAAGTCGATCGGTCTTGTTCTTTGTAGTCAGCGCACAATGTTTGTCCCGTCCAATGTACGGAGTATCCTGATTACAATCGCGGTGAATATCGATATTCCTTACAAACCATGGAGTATTCACGATTGCTCACTCACGATTCTTAAGATCTTGCAGCGCTTATTTTAGCTTATTTGAATGGTGCTTCAAATAGGTTTTATCCAGGTGGCGGAAGATGACTTTGTGAAAAGTATGCACCAAACCATCGCTAAATTGTAGTCGGACAAAGGGAACTTATCATTTAATGACCGATCCTGAGGAAAGGATTCCACCTAGTTTGTGACAACAAAAGAAGCATCAGCCTCCTCATCAACGCCTATTAGATCTTCTCAGCGCTTCAAACCTGGGAAGTACACTATCGAACAGATCATAACATACCGATCGACATCCATCATCTACTTGTCGATTCTAAGACCGCCTTCGACATCGTATATCAGGTCCACATTCTATACACGCGCTGAACTTGTCCGGGTCTTTGAAGAAAGCTCGCTACTCCGTGAGGGTCCATAATGATTTTATTGGGTCTTGTAATGTCAAAAGAGGTCTCTGATAAGACCATACGTTTTTTTTCAAAGGTTTTCATAACTACCTGCCAATGCGGATTGACATAGACTTTATCGACAGAACACTGTTAGCTGATTGTGAGCCATTAACTCTTATCATGCTCTCATCGAGAAAGGACACCCAACTTTTACGGCGCAGACAAAACGTCAGAATATATCGATATAACATCGAGTTAGTAAAGAATTGTGTCCACCTAGGCTCCGAAGTTAATTTATACAACTGCACCCACTTAGAGATCATTCAAAGAGTAACTCTTGACAATCGCTGATTTTTTAATCTAAAAAGCATTTGAGCAACAGATGTCATTTTTTGACGTTGATCGTCCCAGTCGTCCACAATTGCGAAGAGGCATAGATGACATGGAAATTCTACGAATCCATTTCCGACAGAAAACGAGTCCTACCAAACAATTGCGCTCCCTGGAGAGTCGTGTAATCCTAGGCCTATAGTAGGTCTGTCCCGAACTGAAGAGTCACCTTAGCAAGTAAGGATGGCTTATGCTAAGTTTTTATTCGTCGGGCATTCCTCCGACCAGATTTATATATAACCTTGTGCATTCAGCTCATCAGTTCAGACCTTAAACCTTTGAAAAGCTCAGCTCCTGCGAATTTGGTAGGTTTCAGTTAAGGTTCTTCTATTCCAACTTCCTCAATATCACTAGCTTTCACAGTTATTTTCACTTTTAAATAGCGCCTCCTTCCTGGCATCAGTATGTTCGCCTTGATCTCCGTTTAATCTATACAAATCTCATTTTTTAACGAATTTGTATTCGGCTCGTATTCTTTGCCGATAGGTGCCAAGAGCAGTTTTCATCTTAGCCCTTATCTTTGCATGTACGAGTATATGCGTCTTAGTTGGCTGTAAGCGCCCAAGAGTTTCCATTATCAAACCAGAGGTGGTGGTTCTTCTGCTCCCAATTTTATGCTGGTGGGACGGGATGATGAGGATTATGAGGCAGTTTTGAGGAAATCGTCTGCAGTCTCTTGCGATTGTATCCATTCAACTTCTATTGCAATTTCTACGTAGATGTCCACGTAAATGTTGTGCGCTTGGAATATGTCGACGTCTGAAATACAAGATATTATGTCAATGGGATTAGCCTGGCTCATCGTATTTCGATCGAAAGACAGCTGTATAGCCTTACGAATCACCTTTTTCCATTTCTGTGCAAGTTGTTATTGTATGTTAGACTTCTCTGAAGTAAGAAGTCTGTTTTAAGAGTCTTGTCTTAAGCTTAATAAAATTACCGATAAAATTTAGAATGCACAGGAATGGACTTGGACACCTGAGCGTTGGTTAAAGTCAGATCTGCTGTCAGCAATATAATGGTAAACACAAATGTTCAGAGTTCAAACAAACGAAACTAATGTTTCTCAAAAATCGATCTCATTATTGCTGGTTTACAGAGGGAAGACAGTGCAAACATCTACGTAATACGAGTTGATGACGGACAACAATTTTCAAATAAACTATTTTCCATTTTCAACAGCAAGGAACCAAAATAAATGCAATAATGGAAGAAGATCCTCAGATATCAAGCCTAGGTTTACGAAACTTGCAGATCCACAACGGACCTGTCCTTATATGACTATGCGCTGAATATCCACTTTGAACGCCTTTGAGAGTGTTTTTGATATACAGAATCAACGAATGGAAGAAGACCCTCAGCGAAGTCATCGCGCAGTGAACTAATGTCAAATATATGTAGTATCTGAGCATCAAGAGAAAAGCAGGATAAAAAGAATCTTTTTAGCGTTCAGACAACTACTGTCTTATTTTTTGTTGAATACATTCACTCGTATTAATTTTAAAAGTTGTGAGGGAAGGCAATCGTTTGACATTGATTCTTATAGCTATGTGACTCATACTCCTGAAACAGAGAACTTGTCTCACATTACGCAATTACCAAACTATTTGCGATTAGATCAATCTGTACCGAAAAATAGGTGCGCAATTGTGCAGTTTGATCTTGCACTGCGCGGACATTGACTTGGCTTTTAATACTTATGACTTGGGGTTGGAATGGCGAATAGATATATTCTTATCCATGCCTAAGGACTTCCAGCAGCCAGCTATATAATGCTTTCAAGAAATAAAATATGTATGACCAACTGGAATGTTGGTACAATGACGAGTAAAAGTTTCCAAAAAGGAAACGTATTAAGGCAAAGTAAAATCGATACAATCGTTAAAGGAACCAAGTAGAGGCCGCGTCTTAAACGTGTAAATAAAAGCATAGAAAGTGTATTTTTTACAGAGTGAAACAAATAACGGAAGAACAAACCTGCACTCATTTTGACAGCTTAAATCCTAGATACTATAAGAATAAACGTTTCAAAAATACCTATGAAACTGGTAATTGCTCATGGAACTTGGAATATTGTTAGCTCCTAGGCTCCTCAAGTAGACTCTGGGCGATCGGAAAAATACAAATACTTCGATGAGCTTTTTTAATGAAACGTCAAAGAAGCTAATTCTTTTCATCGGTTAATACAGAGATCGTGGAGAAAATAAGCTAAAATAAGAAACTCAACGGAAAAATTTATACTACTTATTTAGATACTGCTATAGGCAGCCTACCTAGGCCCTCAGCTAACATGATTCTCCAGCTAACGCAGGATTTTTCCAGCACCTTCCAGTTGCCCGCACGCAATTGCATGAGGTGCGATTCTCCTTGTGTTAGCCACCTAAGTTGAGGTCGTCCTCTACTGCGTTGGAGTCGAAAATGTTCCCGGTCGGGACGCTGGAGTCCATGCGCTCAAGGTGACCTAGCGAATAGTTCGCTGTTGAAACGTCTCCCGCATTCTCCATTGACACAAAATTATCAAAAAAATTGTTATGTATCTAAACGCTCGCGCGATGATTTTCATTCGCTTTCATCGGTGTCGGTTTTGTTATCACCGACCTTAAAGGGGGAATGCGTATTTACCATCGTTATCCTCTATATTTCAATGAGTTCGGCAGAGTTGCCAAGACTAGACGTGGCTCTATACAGTTCGCCTCTATAGATGCTGTCATATCCGGCTTTAAGATCGCTGAAGAGGCGGTGTGTATCGTTTAGGAACTTTTGCGTTTTTTCAAGATGTGGCGTAATGTAACTTGATCTTCTCGTATGGTGGACACCCCACTAAAATCAAACTAACATGGATAGGGCCGCTCACAAAATGTGGTAGACAAGATTGTATATGCGATGGTGAGGAGACCTATTCCCTCAGTTGGCACAGATTAGTGGATATTCCTCCTTCAGGATCGGACAAACAATGCTCAGGATTATTTTCGTCGACCTAGATTTCAAAGATGAGTTGATGTATGTATGCTACGTATCTAATCATCACATGCTGATTTAAGCAGCTTAGCAGTTAGGCCATCGTGTCAGAGTTAAGCTTGGGAATGGCTGTCCTGACTTCATCTGGGTAGGGCGGAGAAAATTGTCTGTCTTTGTCCAGGTTGAATGGGTCAACCATCTGCAGAAATAATCTTTCTGGATGCTTAGCATGGACTGTGGTTCTATGAGGTTTTCTTCTCCACCCATTCAGATTTCTATTAGAACTTTACTGCTGTGGCACATTCGTTTTATTTGTTGCTAAAACTTCTGAATTTCTTTCTTCCAGTAGCGCCACTCTAAGGCGTCGATGGCTCGTTTCTCGTGCTCCTCCTTTTTTTTCTGAGGAGCCTATGTTCTTCCCTTCTCTTCTACTCGCAGATTTCGAGAGGTCTACTTTTCTGCTCTATACATTCGTTGTTTTTCCAGATTTGCCTGTCTGCATTTGTCAAGAAAGAAACGCAAGCTTTTCAATAGAGGACTAAGTGTAGCGTAGTATGGAGACAATCGGAGACTTGGGGTATAAATGGCCGCTAAAGATATCTGAAAATCGCTCAAATACGATAACATCGGCAAACCCTGATCCTTACTTTGAAGTGATCTAAAATGGAGCTTCGTGTGCAGAATGGTGCCTTGGACCACGAATGAAGAATAACTCACAATCAGAGCAGTAGCAATGTAGATACTCGGGAGAAATATGTAGCAGAAAGGACACTCACTTCTGAATGATCCACCAGGTATTTCTATTTGACTCTTTCATTGAAATGCCTCGTCATTTAGCCGGCCTCATGGATTGTCTATCAGTGCAGTTCGTAATCTGAAAATCTGAAATTTTCATTGAGCTCCTTCCAAAGCTCATTCATTTAAGTTAGTGCCATTCTACGACCAACTGCCAGGTGATTTTAACATCTGCAAACTGGTTCCGGAAACCAACTACACATTGCCATACCATGACGTTTTCCCGCCGCGGAGACAGCAATCACAATTGAATGCAACACCATTCTCTATCCCCATTTGACTTGGAACTACTTGGCACCTACCTCAAACATATTTCTCCTCACGTCTCACCATATGGATGCTATCGTCGATGATTGACACTTTGACGCAGAAATTGCGTTCTTTAAATTGAATTGACCTTGAACTTAAGGGCATTGTAAAGGATTACATTTCCATTTACAAACAAACAAATTTTAAATGTTCAGCCTTCGAAATATAATGGCGCTGTTCTTTCGGCGGAACGACTAAGGTTCGTTGGCCCAATTAGGTTCAAAGCCCTTTGACGTAACAAAAGTTCATAGTGCCTCAAGGCTTACAACATTCGGTTAATTATTCGTTTGGTGTAATCCATAACCATTCAAGGCTAAAAAGAAACAACTAAACCAAATAATCATTTTACAAGGTACCCTCAACATTCACCACGCCCCCTGCTGCTGCGATGCAAAGCATCGCAAATTATTCAATTTCAAAGCCAGACGTATGCCAGGGATGTTATCGACCCAAACTCGCCCTTGTATTCGAATTCATGTTCGTATGTGTAGCAATATCATAGCGGAAGCCCCAAGCTAAGCAACTTCGTAATACGCTCAGTCATTAGATGCAAATACAAATGGGTTTTTCTATGTGCTATTGCCAGCTATGGCGATTCTCTGATGGGCTGCCCCGCCCCTTTAATTAGCCAAAACACAAACTGCTACGAATACTCACTTGCTCACCGTGTGGATATGTGTGGCTGGGATTCCGAAAATGCCAACACAACAGATGTTAAGACATCTCCACCACGTCTCGTTCGTTATCCTAAATCCTACACCACAACGGTGGGTGGTTTAAGCGGGAGTTACCATTCGAAGGGAGGGAGAGTTTTATGTTAACACCCACGAAACATTGCTTCGCTAATTACAATCGCAAAACATATCCACCATACGCTCGACTGCTGTGTCTGCATAGTAAAAGATCAACAATAGCGACAGGAACCGGATATCCCCTGCTGAATGAATGGAAAATAATTGAATAAGGACATTACGTCTAATTCGAGTTAAATGGACCCCCGCACACCACAAACACCACAGGCGGTCGGTTGGGTTCGAGCGGTGATGGTTGCTTCCATGAGAAACGAAACCTCTAACCGTCACTATTTAACCCATGTAATCATTAGGACGCGCTAAGGATATCCCCAGATGGAAGTCACCCAGCCAGACCACTGGGAACCACAGACAATTTTCAGCTCCAACTGTTACAGGAAGGACCTTCATCAGACCAATGAACCTAAAGGAAAACATTTCTTCGCTTCAGCTTGAAGGAACTCACTCATACACCGGCAAACTCTCACAAATATTGTTCAACTAACTCAAGACATGTGTGTTACTCTCATGTAATTAATGGAGTGCTATGCAAATAGCAGTGGAATCACCTTAAATCACTCGTTTCGCGTATCACGTATCACACGTTACACGGTACTACATGGCACCATTACGCCACATAACGGTTTATTAGCGTACACAAACCAAACGAGGATGCCAGACAATAATTTCTCAAGGTGTGATGTTCCGTTCCAAAGTCGCAACCGTAGCCACAAGTGAGGATGTGCAGCAGGGGCTTCTTATAAAATGAAAAAATCGCAAAAAAATAAGGACTGCACTTGATGGCTGTGTAACTAGGTTGTACACTGCAGAATGGTAATTTGAAGTTCTCTAACTCCCTCCATCGCTCTTCGTTATTGTGGCGCGTACATCCTTAGCCCAACAACTTACGTGTCACGTGTATCTATGTACGAGTACATACGAGTACTGTCTAGAACTACTACTCGGCAACATATGGAAGGATAATTTACATTATTCCAGTTTGAAGTCTTGTGGATAAGAATATCCATGTGCGATCTTATGCAAATTTTCGAGGACACACTATGGTGGCTTAACAATGTGGACCGTTGTGTTGGTGTTAAATGCGAAGGGAATATACTCGTACTTTGCTTGACACGTAAAAGGGGGAATGTTTTAGATTCTAAAAGCGGAAGCTGTGTGTTAGACACACAAAAATTGCCCTCAGACTATGAGCTGGAATTGGGTTATAGCCGTGGATTCGTTTAAGAGTCGTTAATTGCGTACAAGAACCAACAGCGGATTTGAATTTTAAGGTGTCTGCGGAGTTTCTAGCAGCAGAAACTCAAGATTTAGAGATGAGTTAAGGATCATTAAAACATTGCATTATTGTCAATTAATTAATGGCTGAAAGCGGTCGAAAAAGTAATGGTCTCTGGGTATCAAATCATGCATCTACATATACGCTATTGCTCTTGGTTTCTAACCAAAACCATCTTTCGAATGGCTGCACATCACGCCCTGTACGCCACAATTAAGGTATGTTTTCAGCATACCACCTTGATCAAAAAGTTCCCGGCGGGACACCACCATGTGGCGCTCCCATTCTTCCGATTTGAGTTCTGTTTTTTTGTTAGGTTGGTGAATCTGTTGTTGACATTCCCTCTAAATCTTGGCTTCATAGCTTGATATTTGCAAAAGATACGTAGCCAAGAGTACTACATGTGAGTTGGCGATTTTTTACAATTTTAGAAATGGATTTAAATTTGCAACAACGAACTTGCACGAACGTTGGAAATATTGGAAAAGTGATTCGGCAACGATTCTCTAAAGAAAACGGTCGTTTACCAGTGGCACAAGCTATTCAAAAGTGGTCGTGAGTCAATCGAAGGTGATGAACGCAGTGGCAGACCAGCGAGTAAAAGAAATGTTGGTCAATAACCGCAAATTAACCATCAGAGAGATAGCGGAGGACTTGAACATTGCCTATGGATCCGTCCAAGACATTTTGGTTAATGATTTGGGATTCCGTCGTGTAGCAGCAAAGTTGGTGCGAAAAGACCTCAATTTCATGCAAAAAAGAGACCGTGTTGACGTCGCAAAAGAGATGATTTGCGAGGCTGAATCCGATCCCACATTCATCAAAAGGATCATCACTGGAGACGAGACGTGGGTTTATGAGTACGACACGCAATGCAGACATCAGGCAAGTGAATGGCGTTCACCAAATGAGCCGAGACCAAAAAATCACGTCGTTTTCAGTCAAAAAAGAAGGCAGTGCTCACGGTTTTCATGGATTACAACGGTATAGTGCATCATGAATTTTTGCCAGAAGGCCAGACAGTAGACAAAGATTATTATTTGGGCGTTATGAGACGTTTGCGTGAAGCAATTCGCCGAACGAGACCAGAATTGTGAGCAGAAAACTCGTGGATTTTGCTTTTGCACCATGATAACTCAACGTCGCACGGTGCCATCATTATTCGTAATTCTTTGACGAAAAATGCAACAAATACCATCCAATACCCACCGAATTCCCCTGATTTGGCTCCCTGTGACTTCTTTCTGTCCAATCGAGAGGAAGTAATGGAAAAATCGCAGGAAGCACTGATGAACATACCGAAAAGCGAATATAAAAAATGTTTCGAGGATTGGATCAAGCGCAGGCATAAGTGTGTTGCAGTCGATGGGGATTACTCTGAAGGGGACAATCTAGATTCAGATATATAAACTCGTATTTCCAATTTTCTGAATACATTCCGGGAACATTTTGATCAAGGTAGTGTTCCTAAGCGTGACTGCTACTCTTGTCGTATTGCTGTGATTTGCATGGCCCGACATTTTATGGTAACAATTTGGTGAGTGTCGTATTGGACCCGGTTCGAAGGATCCGAAACCAAGAGGAATTCACCCCAATTCTAGTGATGGATTGTAACAAACATAAATGTGCTTTTGGACAGGCGGCTTCTATTATACGTTATTAATTGGCTTAATCAGGCGTGGCGGCTCTATCAGTATCTCACCGTTGCTTCCGGGCTTACTCGTGGAAACAAAAATTTAAAACAACCCATAACAAGGAGACTGTCAGACAGCCCTGAACTCATTCACGTTTAAGTGTAAGAGAATTTATAAGGACAATGTGATTCTCTCGAAAAGCATACAAGCGTTACGGGGCTAATCTGCAAGGATGCAATCCAGACTGAACTAAGAACTTGATGTGGTTGTGTTTGGGAAACGTAGAGGCTAAAATTTTCCCAAATGTGGTTTGCTTGGAAAAGACGACTCGGCTGACTCAATTTCTGACCGAATTCGAGAGAACCCCCGATCCATCACTATAGTATTTCGGTCGATAGAGCCTTTTGAAATCGGAGAATCACCGTACTGCAAGGACTAAACGTTACTTGAAGTGCGGAGAACACAATATAAGATTCGACAATCTGGAATGGGATGTATACTAAGCGCTGTGCCTTCTTCGGAGAGAACAGCAAGCCTGGAGATGTATTTGTGATAAGAACTGAAGGATCACCAGAAAAGAGATCCTTCTCAAAACCCTTCAACTCATATGAGAGAAGGAAGCTTAAAACGACATGAAGGAATTCATCATCCTTATTGAATAAACCTGAAAGATCTGTACAAATCGCATTAAAAATCCCAAAGCGGATTAAGTGGGGCTTGTATGAAACTGGGCGATAAATGTATGACGAAAGATGCATAACAATCAGCTAAGGTCAGACCAATACGAAGCGTATTACAGGAGATGTAAGTGTTTTATCACCTTAGCCCGAATTGTTTAACAGAAGGAAGAAGCGGCCACTTAGTGATGCCCTTCGCTTATGGTGATGATATCAAAATCCTTTAGAGAGGCCTGGGGTTTCACCATTGCAAGAAAATCGTAATCCTAGGTGGGCGAGTTTAAGCGAGGCCGTACGAGTTGCCAAGACGAACATCTCTGTGGTCGACCAATTGATGTGAGTTCACCTGAAATGTTGATAAAAATCCACCAATTGGTATTGGATGAAGATTCACAGCAATAAAGCTGACCCTTTGCGTCGATTCATAACCATGGGTCAATCACTTCACACCCGAGACGAAGGAGCAGTCAAAACAATGGACTCAATGGAGAGAATCGGCTCCAAAGAAGGCGAAGATAGTTCCATCTGCAGGCAAGGTCATGGCGTCTCTTTTTTGGGTTGCGCGTGGGATAATTTTCATTGATTATTTTCCGAAAGGAAAACATTCAACGGCGTGTATAGTGCGGGCTTATTGCAGCGTTTAAAAGATGAAATCAAGAAAGAACGGCAGCATTTCGCAAAGAAAAAAGTTTTGTTTCATCAAGATAATGCACTCATTGCGATGACGAAGATCAATCAGTTAAAGTTCGAGTTGCTTCCTCATGCACCCTATTCGCTAGATTTAGACCCCCCGGACTATTTTCTATTTCTGAACTTATTTTTGCTCATTTTTTTGTGTTTTCGTTGTTAAGTCGGATACTTCTGGGACTACTCTCGTGTATACGGTATTTCCAATAATAACGCGGCACCGGCTCCCTATCCTCTGTCTTAGACAGGGCCGATCAGTTAAATCAGTTAAATAAACGCCAGGACGGAAAGATTTTCGCAGCTTACTGGGAACATGGTGTCTTATGAAGGAAAGTGGTCCACCTAGAAATAGGGTACTAAGTAGTAGAAAAGAGAGATGAAATTCGCCGAAAGAAACTTTTCGATAAATATTTGGGGGTCTATCGGATTAGCCAGTGAAGCATTTCTTTTAAAGAAAATTTTTACAAAGACACCATCGCCAACGAACGTTAATTAACTGGAAGGATACTAAAGAATCTCCAATCTATGGAGGTAACACTTCTTCTTGAAAGCATCAAGACAATATGGTGGATAATATGGTGGACAATATGAATGCTTTCAACTAGTGACGTTCCAAGAGTCTACGTAAACCCTCTTTCCATGATTAAACAAATTCAAAACTGGCTGACTCAGATTACGTCCCAAAATCTTGGATGGAAATGCATGTCTTCTTCGTACTTGAACCAGCCACATGGTTTTATTATATTTTTTACTAGAAATTCAGGAATGGTTGACAGATGCGCACGTAAAAGAGGTGGCAGTGGATAAATATATTATAAGTTACAACAGAAGCAAATCGATAGGTACTGCAGATACGAGTATCAAAGAGTGCACACAAGAATTTGAAAATGCCGACATATTTTTCGAGGAGATTGAAACACATGTCGATACCGGATAATTCACACCACGGTTACGGCTAACATGTCGACTAAAACAAAACACCAAAAAACGCTAAACTATATCGAAAAGCTTCAGCTAAGCGTGCCAAAAAATACATCAGAGTAATACACCTGCGACATCTCCTTCTTTTTGAGCTTCTAACATATGAAGAAGTCGCGGATTCTGTGCGTGAGTGGAAAGCCTTAGTCACATGATGAAAGGCAACTCACCCAATGCGAACATGTGAGGCGCAGCTGCGAAACGTTTAAGCGCAGTTGATTTGAGGAGCGAAAGGAAAAGGCAACTGTAAGGCACAGGACGGGATACTAAAAAAAACCCAATGTCATCTTGAAGAAACGCTATGACGTCAACAACAAGAAAGTATTGGCCTTCGATACCGTACTATCACCGAAAACCAAATTAAGAGCCACCCACTTATAGTAGGCACCTGAGTGAAAAAGGACAATCAATCAAAAATATAACGAGAAAATTCGCAATAACTCAAAAAGACATAGAAAGCCCAAATGCGAGGTTGCTAGGTGTTCACAATGATGTGGACATAGCCTCGACGTCGACTAAGAATACAAAAGAACTTTCTTAGTTACTTACTTAAGTACTTATGTAGCGCTACAGTTCCGGGTGAACCTGGGCCTCAACTAACAAGCCTCTCCAGTTAGCTCGGTCTTTAGGTGACTGCCTCCAGTTGTGCAATCCAACTCGGTTGAGCTCTATTTGTACGTACCACCTAAGGAGAGGTCATCGTTGAATCTTCTTTTCCACAGCCCGTCAACACAAACGGGACCGAATATTTTTCGAAAGAGTTTTCTGTCGAAACGAATGAGTATATTTTCATCCGCTTTCGATAGGGTCCATGCTTCTGCGCCATACAGTAGGGCTGAGACGATCAAGATTTAATATAGAGTCTTCTTAGTTTTTCGGGTAAGGACCTTACTACTCAATTGCCTCCTTATCTCAAAGAAACAACGATTGGCAAGAGTTATTCTTCATTTTATTTCTGCTGAGGTGTTCTTGGTAGATTTTATAGCAAAGCCAAGGTAGACAAAAAGAAATTACTACCACGAAATTATAGTTGCTGAATGCGATGTTCTGTCCAATTTTCGATGTTGTGCGTCTCTTCTTATTGATAGCATATACCTCGTTTTGGCCTTATTCATTGCCTAACCTATTTTGGCAGGTTCTGCTGTTCAGCCCGCTGAGTTCTCCCAATTATTTCGATATCATCGGCATGCGGTAGTAGTTGCACAGGGTTTTGAAAGATTGTGCCTCGAATATTGCTCATGTCAATGAACATTACTTTGTAGCGTCGCCCTTGTCTTCCGTTGGGGCATGGGCGCATATTAGGCATAAGCATAAGGAGAATTTGGCATTGATGCGGTTATCATAAGACGCTCGCGCACGTATCGGAAGCTCAAGACTTCTTGCCTAAGTTTACGGTATATGTCAAATCTGTATCCAAATAAGCCCTTTTTCGTCTCGATATAGCAATCACAATAGTATACATATTTCACAGTTTTTCATCCTCTTTATGTCCGGCCATTCCCATCGCGCTTCCTCAATAGCAGTGATATTGGCATATAGCAGTCAAAGGCCTCTGTGAGTTGTCCGAATATTCCACGTGTAGGTCCGGAGGTAATAGTCCATTAATGCTTTACTAGGGTCGTCAACAGTGAGTCCATTTTAAACCCAGGCCATTAGTTAGTCTGTCACATATTTTAACCTATTCCATATGGGGTTGTGAGCCCTGTGACGTCATTAACCAGTATAAAACCACTGACCGATAATACCCTTGACATCTTAGCCTGCAAGTAAGGGTTAGTAAAGGTTTATTCATGCAGTTACAGTAAATTAATTAGATTATCTACGTCAAAACCCTCATTTAAAACGGATATTCTCATTCATTCACGTCAAAAGTACGAGTATACATACATTTGTGGCCGTTTTCCAAAACCAAAAAATTTCGCTGAAAATTTTTATTTATACATCAACGTTCTTCAAACTATTTAATTGTAAAAATAAAAAATTAACAAAACTTGAAATGAAAACTATTTGCGTTGGTCCTCATTGTAAGCCCACTTTTCATCAGAAAATTATCCAGAAAATCGATGAAGAGGAAGAGCCGATATTTCAAAATGTACGTCAATATTCAACATTTATTATTGTGTTATATATTCGTATGCTCAGTGACAAATGGAAATTCGTAAAAGCAAATTTTTGTTATAATTTAATGTCTCTTGTAAATGATTGCATTCATTTGAAATTATATATGCAGTACACTTCAGGCAATAAGTATTCGAATACACCTGCGAAAAGGTGCAGTTTGGGGTTTCAATTAGGCTGAATAATAATTTTGCTTATTTTTTGCCAAAGTGTACATCTTAATACATATTGATTATTAATACCATCATAGCTTTATACTTAAACTAGAGATGTTTACTGTTCAAATCAAATGACAGTAATTCTAACTCTGCTTCTAAGAAAAACAGAAGAACAAACAGTGAATCCCTTGAGCAAATTTGGAATGGTTTGAAGGGCCCAAACATGGATAAAGCCTATCTCATATCGCGTATTTTTGACAGTGTCTCTTAAGCATTTTTTCAACTCCGCCAACAAAATAAACCCACGCGATCATGCAGAGTGTGGTCCGTTTCTAAGAGCGGCCTTTTGTTGCAAGAGTGTTTGGATGAAATATATTTTTCACGGCCCTCATAGATTTTTGCTTCGATATTGTTACGAGCACACCATTTCGATCTGATAACTACCACATCAACAAAAGTCTTTCATCATCAAAATAAAATAGGTAATCCGTATTGCTCGACAACAGGAAGCTGAATTGTCCAATCGCTTGATTTTCGAGTCCAACCAACCACCTTATCTCGATCACCTAAAACTGATATACCTATAACCCCTTATGTTGAAGAGATACTCATTGTTCATCACCTTAAACCTAGCTGCATTAATTCTCATGTTCAGTGAGATAGAACATGAAACCGCCAAATGTTAGATCAGTTCCTCACTTCCGTGTTAATCAAACGAATTGCGATTTCTTGGAAACCATGTCCAGAATGCGACATGTAGACAACATAGAATTGAATATCACTTTAGTAGATTCGCCCTCAAAATGGTTCTTCAAGTATTCAAGTTATTAAATGCAAAACAATTAAATACTCAATTTTTTGTACAACTTTTCATCTCAATCGCACTGATGTTCTTTGATAAATATTAAAATATAGGTAGACCAAGAGCAATACATCTAGAACTACCTATTTCCCCTACTTGTCTGCATTGCTACTGCACCATTTGTGGAAGTTAATCCTTGAACCATTCCACAGGCCGCTCTATTCTGGATCACCTTGTTTTCGCATTTGAGTGGTCCAATTACTTTTTGTCGGGCTCATTTCCGAACCTTCGTTAAAAATTTTCTAGACCGAATTTTCCGGCGTAGCATAGCAAACTCAGCTTAATTGCTAAGCGTAAAGTGGGTTTCCTAGTGTGGAAACCTCCATAAGCGCGTGTACTTCTTATAAGACCATTTCACATCCGTCGCCATAGTTTTGTGTTACTTTAATAATGCTTGTGCAACACCAATCATTACGATGCACATGTTACAATCGGACAAACAATTGTCGTGTATGAGGTTGGCTTAAAAAGATTAATTTTTTTAAAGAGCTGCGATTATATAACACTAATCCCAATCAAAGTACTCCCCTTGAGCTGCTACACACTTTTAAAGCGATTCTGCCACTTCCGGAAACAACACTGGAAAGCCTATTCTTCTATGGCGCGCAGGCGATCCGCCGAAATCTGCTTGATGTCTTCTTTGGTCTGAAATCTCAGTTTGGGGAAAGGCCAGAAGTCAAATGGATAGTGGTCAGGAGCATCAGGAGGTTGGCAAAATGCAAGTGTGTTGTATTTGGCTAAAAAAAACTCCGAATCATGTGTGAAGAATGAGCGGATGCCTTGTCGTGAAGAAGTTGCAAACTGCCATTTGCCCACAGGTCCGGCTGTTTGCGTTTCCCTATATCACAAAAGTAACTCAGTAGTACTCACGGTGAGAGTAGTGTCATGCGTACTCATGATCAACCAAGTCACTGGTGTCAAAAAGGACCATCAGCATGTCATTCACATTGCTGCGGGCCTGCTTTGTTTTTTGGGCCTCGGGGATGTCCCATATTCCCATTGCGATTGTTGGAACTTGGTTTCTGGGATCACTGTGTTCCGAAAATTTGGATCCACAGTCTCTAGCATGTCCTGTGCCGTCTTTACACAAATTTGCTTCTTCTCAATTGTCAGCAACTTTGGCACAATTTTGCTGACCTTCCTAAGGGCCAAATGTTCAGTTAAAATGCAAGGAATGGATCCAGCACTAATGCTCACCTAGTCGGCAAATTCTCTGACTGTTATTCGACTACTGTACATGGCCATACGATAGTTGAGCAATGACAACTGATGAGCGGCCATCTCTGAAGCGATTGTGACACTTCTTTCTCTTTGCGATGTTTAGATCTTATCAGGTGCTGGATGCAGCTATGCAGCTTTTAAATATTTTGTTGCATGAAGACTGTCGCATGGTATCTTGTAATAGCGTTGTCATCGGTGAATAGAAGAGAAGTCGTTCCGGATTCATCGATGTGTTCTTTCGATAGTATATCCCCGGTTTGTACTCTGAGGGGATGGTGCTAATCGTATAACATACTTCTGTAAGTCTCCGTAACTTGACGCAGTCCCTATTTGTTTCCGTATCATTATCCGTGGACTTTGTATCGCATTGTATGTAGATGTGCTTCCCACAAAGTCACATTGGCTGGCATGGGGTTTTGTTTTGTTGCAATGTCATCAGTCTAGAACACATTCATCGCTAATTGCTACATTTTCACCTATCGCACAGTGGAAGGAGAAAGTTTCCTTCCTATGGATTGGGTATCCGATTGCCACCCAACATTTTGTTGAACAATCTCATGAGCTACGAACATACAAGATTCTCGATTGTCGCCCATACTCTCGAAGATATTGTATGTACAATATGTCCGTTCATTCTTTATACAAGGTGGCACAAAAGTTGTCACCTGATGTTCTTTGGCTGTAATTTTTTTTGCAACTAAAACACTTTGCTTCCACTTTTAGATTATGTTTACCTGATGTCTTAAATTTTTCTCCACTAATTCACTAAGTCGAGGAAATGCTATCGGCTAAGTGGCCACCGCCAGAATGGATGATTAATCGGGCCCGATTTATGACACTTTCCATCACTCTTGCCACAACTTCCCGCTATAGGTTGTCGCATTCTTGACAGATATTCTCTTTGAGGGCTTCAAGAGTCTGAGGCTTGTTGATCTAGATAGAAGTCTGGAACGATTAAATCAGGTGATCTTGCCATCCAGTGCAAATCGCTAAAACGAGGAATTAGGCAAACGGGAAATGCAGCCCTCAGAATTCCGGTTATGGCTCTTGCGCCAGTGCTCCTTCCTGTCGGAACCAAAAGTTATTGAGTAATGAAAATGACTCTGTAGCGCTCGCCGTGCACAGTAGTTGTTTGGCCCGCGGCGTTTTCGAAATAATAAAGCCCGATGACGCTTCCAGCGTAAACAGCACACCATGCAATAACTTTGAGCGAGTGTAATGGCTCTTCTTGGGTCGCTGTGTTTCCTCGATAACGACGTAGATGCCGCTGCTGATATGATCGCAAATGCCATTCTCTTTGGAATGAGAAACGTTATCCCTCATCGGATGAAGAGTATCAAACCAAAAGACAAAGTATGGTACAACTCGAGCTATAAAGAGGCTGTCAGGGTTAGAGAAATGTTTTTTTTCGGTCCTTCAAGACCAGGACGCCAGAGGAGCACCGAAAAAAGTTCAAACAAGCCAGAAATGACTGCAACGCCTTTCCCAAAGGTAGTAAAAATTTTTGGTCGTTCGTCAAAAATATTAGAAATTCTGCCGCATCCTCCATCCCAACGCTCATTTACAATAACATACCAGCTCTGGACAAGGCCAATCTGCTTGCTGCACACTTTGCGGCCAACAGATTGTGCTTTGTCTGCTTCAATGGGACAAATCCACTTTCGAACTCGTGTAGTAGCAAGAGTTCTTAAAGATCTTAAAATTCACAAATCTGCTGGTTCAGATAGTATATCTGCACTCCTTCTGTAGAGGTTTTCTTTTTCGCTGGCAAAACCATTGCGTAAGCTTTTTCATCAATCCTACTCTTTCCGAGCAGATGGAAAACAGCATTTGTCCAGCCCGTTCCTATAAAAGGCGAATCTTCTTCACTCACGTTCTACAGACCCATTGTACTTACGTCCCTTCTTTTCAAGGTTATGGAAATGCTGTTAAACCCTCAGCTAATGAAATATCTCGAAACACGAAAAGTTCTTAATGACCGGCAGTACGGTTTTCGTAGCAACAGGTCCACTGGTGATCTGATGGAATGTCTCACCGAAAAGTGGAACCAAAGCCTACATCAAAGCAGGCCTTGCCGAAAGCAAGATAGTTTCACTTGATATTTCTAAGGCATTTGACAGAGTTCGGCATCAGGCTCTGTTGTCGAAAATCCGTGCTTTTATGATCGATGACTCTCTTCTTCAATGGATTAGAAATTACCTTTCGGAACGTTCAATTCAAGTTGTCTTGAATGGTTTCAAGTCTGATATTTACAAAATAATTGAGCTCCGTTCTGTCTCCGATTCTCTTTTTAATTTTCATCAACGATCTCTTGTCTGCTACTTCTAATCCAATTTATTCCTTTGCTGATGGCAGCACTCTCTGCTTCTCATATTCGTTCCCGGACTCACGCCCCTGCTCTTCGGCTGTAGAACGGGAACGGCAGCGTATGCTAAGCTCATTAAATTCCGATATTAACAGCATAGCTAATTGGGGAACTATCAACAGGGTTAAATTTAATGCTCCCAAAATACTAGACAGCTGTCTGCTGTCATTAAAGCGAAATTTAAACACCTAGCCCTTATCCATGAGTGGCACTTACATCATCGAAACAAAAAACTTTCCATTCTCGGTATGTGTGTCAATGACAACTTACGTTGGAATGACCGCATATTAGGTGTCGTCAAAAATACTGCGGAATGTCTAGGTTAAGTTAAGCGATGTAAGAAATACTTTACCCCCTCTGATCAGGCCACAATATAATAAGTCTCGCCCGAAATTTTCTAGTCAGTATATCTTTCAAACATTTAAAACCAATGTTCACCGGTACCTCTCTTTCCATCCTCCCTGATTTTCCTCCGCCTGCGCTGTCTGCAAACATTTTAAGGGTATTAAATCCATTAAGTGCGAGAAAATTATAAAAAAAAAAATACGCTGATTTTCAATACCCCAGAAGCGATAATTTTGTTTATTCACATATCCACAGGGATGGAAATGGGCTTTGACGGCCATGATAATTTTCGATGAAAAGTTGTTTCCCTCGTGGTCGAGATCCAGGATGGCTTGAGGGTAGGTTACACGTGCTTGGCGGTCAACAGCTAACAGCTGGTGCACTGTCTGTACTTTGTAAGGAAACATCTTACAGTCTTTCACCAAAATTCTCTGTAAGGACCGCCAATTGATGCCCATTTGCATGGCACGTCGTCTGGTCGGTGCTCCAGGGTTCTCTGCTACATCTTCAACCACAGCTGCGATATTCTCAGCAGAACAACTGGCAGCATCTCGTGTTTTTCCATACTTTTCTAGGCGAGCGGCTAAACGTCGTCGTAGTGTGTGCACAGTTGGCGTCGGATTACCGGGGTAATCTGCCCCGAGATTCACGCTGCGCCAACATCACCGACGAACTATTCTGCCAAAAAAATTGTAATAATTATTCCGCGTTCTTTAGGAGTATAACGATTCATGTCTTGCTGACGTGTATTTACTTCACAAATGTCAAATTTGCCGCCATTTGCAAAAATTATAGCATAGAGATGACGTTTGCGTTCCCTAGCAGTAATGCTATGTTGTTTTCGGATTCCCTGAAATCTTCTGCTTCCCCTTCGTGCCCGACGGACGAAGGACTATTGCCTCGTGGAAATTCTTATAAACATCCCAGTTTGTGTTCAAAATGTTTGGACAACTGTGGCCACAATTTCTGCAACTACTATGGAATTTTGGAGCCATTCTCGCAAATTTGCTCCGCCGAGTTGGCATTTTTCCTGTTCGAAATGTTCCGATGGCGGTTTTCGCTAGTTTTTCTCTGGGTTCCTCACGAAAGATTGTGTCAGAAAAAGCTGGTACTGACTACTTGCAAGTAGTACGCTCAAGATCACTTTAGGATCTTTTACTGGCCGCTTCGCGCTTCTAGCAAAGATGACAATCTATCTGGATTTCATTTCCACTGCTGCAAGTCCCGCTCTTTAGTCAGTCTGTTTGGTTTGCATAAGTTCGCCGCCGAATTCCTTGTTTTGGAATTGCTTCCACCATACCAAACATTGTGTTCGGAGTACAATTTCCGGACTTGTCCATCCCACCGATGAAAAACATTTGCTCCCTTGACATTCTAAAATGTTGAAAGGCTGATTGAAGTTGAGCGAAAATGTTTCTTTTTTTCAATTGCTCAATGTCTAGTTGCAGTGCGTAGGCGCTAAAGTACGCATACAATTTTATGCAGTAGTTCAGCTGTCAAGATGATGGTAGATACGTTCTACTGACATATTTTCCATTCTTTGATGTTGACCTGAACACACTTTAGATGCGCAAATGGAGGCACGTCGCCATATACCCCACTGGCTAAAAAGGTCTTCAGTTGCATTCCGGACTGTGGTGCTGTCCATTTAAATAAATAGCAGTGAGATGAAGCTTAAGAGGCTTATACATTTATACCTTTCCGTCATTCCCTTAATGGTTTTGTGGTGTAACCTTCATTCATTGGAAATGGGTCAAGATTGATCGAATTTTTTGAGTTTGCAGGGCAACCAGGATCTGCAAATAAAGCTCTTCGCAGACTCCTCAAAAAGCATTGATAAAAGACATCCTTATGTATGAGGCTTACGTCATTGAATTAACACTATTGCTACCTCCACTATAATCAATCTTTCACACACACCTACAAGCAAATTCATTTCATTTCACCGTTAATGCACATGTATCAATCCGTGGAGTTTATTGCATGCCATCCCGCAATGAGTTTCGTGCAGCTATTAGCAATACCCGCCATACCATAAGCTGAGCCAAACCCGGAGCCATTGCCCGACCAACTTTATGGCAAATGAGCTTCCTCGCATACAGGTGTTTCAAGTTTTAAGCCAACGAAAATGGTGTTGCGCATTATGTAGCAAACTTTCAAACCAAAAAACCGGTGCGGGGTTTTAATTTTATGGCAAAGGAAAGTAAAAATCCAAGGCGAACCGATAAACAGAAAAACAAACGTGAAAATGACGAAAACTTCCGAGCACCACTAACATGATGGCCTCCCCAATGCGCTCCTCAGTACATGCAGAATGCATGAGTAATGACATTCACAGGCTACATCCATTGGCGGCCCAACAACGGTGAGTAGGTGTGCCTGCTACCCATCTCACCGAAATACGAATATACCAGGACTCAGGTCGTAGGAAACTCCTCGACTGCACCGCAACTTGCTGAAATGATGTTTTACCGGAGCCACAAACTTTCTAAACGAAGAACGTATTCGGATAAATTTCCAACCAGAGCACAGGATGTTTTGACGTCCATGCAAGGTACGTACCAGGAGTAGATTACGTACGAGTAACGTAGGTACCCTGAAATTGCGTTCCTCTGTGCATAACTTTCTCAGCTCTATAGTCGAAGGTGATACTGAAAGGTTTCTGCAACGAGGAACAGGGTGGTGCTGAGGTGTATTGATTTAATAAGTGGAGCACAAATGCTGCACCACTAAATCTGTGAGATTAAATTAATTGAGTTTGTCGGTGTGTTTTTTTTTTCCTTCTTTTTCTCTTTTATTTTCAAAAAAATAAAGAAAAACAAATTATTGTGGAGAAATTCTATAGTTTCAAGGGAATAATGTGTTTATGTGTTGGAGGGACACAGGATGAAGCAATAAATTGCAGGACTTAGCAGGAGATATTTTGATTGTCTAGTGAAGCACAAGGTGCCACAAGCAAAAATAGAAAATAAAATGTTTTATAGTCATTCATGCAATTGACTTTTTGGGGTTATAGGTAAAGTTTTACCCCAATGATATTTTCGTACAATTATGGGTAGTTCCGGAAGTTTGGTAGTCCGCATGGACTACGTGGGGTTTCAACAATTCACCCATGACTTAGGGTTGTCAAGTTTTTCGACAGCATAAGTTCACAGTTGATTTAATAAAAATAAAAATAAATAAAAATTTGAAGTTAAGTACGTACTAACATCCGCATTATTACGACATCTATTTTTTATTATTATTCATTCCTGTATCCCCTTGGGCCTCTACTATGCCTACGCGCCATCGAGTGCGGTTTCTGAAAATGTGCCTCAGCTCTCCCCAACTTTTTCCCAGATGCCGTGCTTCCTTCTCAACTGTTCTGCGACACGTAATCCTAATACCACCGAGCATCCTGCCGTCCTGAGAAAGCGGGTTCCATTGCATTGCTTGGTTAGCTATGTACCTGTCACCCTTTCGGAGAGTGTGACCAATCCACCGCCACTTTCGTCGTGGTATGGTTATGCCTATAGGTTCATGGTCCGTTCTCTGATAAAACTGTGTTCGTTAGAGGTACGGCTTGGCCAGAATATCCTTAAGATGTGGCGTAGGCACCTATTGAGAAACGTTTGCAGCTTCCTCGTGATAGTGGTGGTCACCTTCCAGGTACCACATCCATACAGTAACACGGGTATGCGGTTGGGTATATCCAGTTAGGTTCCCCCATCGGTTGAGACAATACTCCCAAGGTGTTGGACACTCTTTACTCTCTCAACCGTCTGTCCAGCAATACATATATGAGTTGATGAGTTTGGTCTTAGGCCGACGTCTGCTTCCCTATCCACATTTGTTGTCATTTGGTGAACGTCAATTATTCTGTGAGACAGAAGGCATACATCGTCGGCGTAGTCAAGATGTTTGAGTTCAGATGTAAGAGTCTATCGAATTCCTCCATTTCCTTTTAACAAGGCCGCATTTAACACATCGCTAATCACCAATAGAAACAGTATTGGTGAAAGTATGCAGCCTTGCCTAACCCCGTTTTGGACTTTGAATTCCTCAGACAGTCTTCCTGTGTAAGACGTGACATATGGACCCATCATATGTAGCTTTGATAATTGCGCAAGTCACGCCAGATAAATTCCCGATTGACACTATCAAAAGCCTTTTCAAAATTGATGAACAGCAGGTGGAGTGGTGATCAGTACTCAACACACTGCTCGATAATGATCCGCAAGGTACTGATGTGGTCGACACAGGAGGATCTAGAACGGAAACCTGCTTGTTCGGCGTCGTCGAGTGTGTCTTCGAGGTGTTCTTTGATTCGCTCCAGGATGATTTTAGCTATTATCTTGGCCACAGCAGGCAGCACGCAGATACATCTCCAGTTTTCGCACTGCATTAGATTGCCGTTTTTAGGGAACTTGACGATCATTCCCTTTTTTCACTCGTCCGGAAAACTCTCAGCTTCCTATGTTCTCCCGACAAGTGGGAACAGTAGCTCAGGTGATGCCGGTGACATATCTAGAAATAGCTCCGCAGGTATGCAGTCAAGTCCTACCGCCTTATTGGTTTTCAGTGCTTTGATCGCGGCAATTCTTTCTACGGACTCTTCAATCTGACTCGGGTGCATATTGCTGGCGAATACTCGGTAGAACCGAAGCAAAATGCTCCTTCCATCTCTTCAGTTGATCCTCATCCGATATTAGCAACGAACCGTATAAGCCTTTCACTGGGTGTTGAGTAGAGCTTAGGCCACCTATAGGCTCTTTGGTGATTCTGTAAACGGTTCTGCTGTCGCACCTCGCTGCTGCTTCTTCTGCTTGCGTAGTCAGAGCCTTGATGTAATTGCGCTTGTCCCTTCCCACGCATCGCTGCACTTCTCTCATCTTCATGCGATATAGGGACTCCTCCCTTCCGCTGGAGGTGCTTCAATACGGGCTCTTAGTTATTTTCGTTCGTTGATCCTTCTACAGGTATCCTCAGTTTGCACGGCACACCAATGGTCCTGGATGGTGGCGGGCAGTGATCTGCTGATTGTCTCCACTTCTTGTAAGAGATGATCCCTTAGTTCTTGGCGCACTGTGGAAACTCTCAGTCGGTCTACGTTGAACCTAAGTATTCTTGTGTCATTAGATCTTCCAACGTAGCTATCATAAGATGGTGATCTCGTACAAACTCATGTCCGCTCCTGGTCTGTTTCGGACGTCTAGAAGAATACTTCTGAAACGGCGACTGATGACAAGATGATCGATTTTGTTGGAGGTTGATTGCCTGTCAGTTAGCACCCAACTGATTTTATGGCAGGCCTTGTGCTCAAATATGGTGCCACCTATGGCAAGACGATTTGCGTTGTAAAAGTCAACAAATCTATCACCGTTGTCATTGCGGTAGCCTAATCCGTGCCGTCCCTTAACATGTTTGAGCTCTTCATTGTTGCTGTCTACCTTGGCATTAAGGTCCCCCATCACAATGACAATGTCGCCGTTGGGTGTTCCATTATACTATAAACAGCTCCCAACTGGTTGTAGAAGGTCTCCTTTTCTTCCTTAGACGAACCATCCGTGGGGGCGTAACATTGTATCATGGTGACGTCCGGAATCTGGCCGTTAAAATCCTATCACCGTGCGGCTGCCAGGAGATTAGGCCTCTGCGTGCTGTAGGTGTTAACAGCAGTCCAACTCCATATCCATGGGGGCTTCCGGTTGGTCTTTCGGAGTAGTGTAATACACTTTTACGCGTTGGGGATTTGTACTCACCCGCATCAGAATTCGTTAAAATGAGGTTTATATCGTTAATTGTTAGGATAAAGGTGATTGGTCCAAGGTGACTACCCTGAGGGACACCAGATATTGCTTTAATGGGGTCGGATATTGAAGATCTGAAGATTTAATTTTGGTGGGGGCTGAGGCTCCCATTTATTGGCTTAATACAAGCTTAATCTAACTTAAAACTAGGACGAAAAACCAACAGAAAGACTTAAGAGCTAGGGACCAAGGAAGTGATAGAGGAGATCTTGTTTGAGACGAGGAGTTCTCAGGTGGAAATCAAAAAGGGAGAGGTTTGAGTTGCCCTTTCACAGCATACGGGAGATTGGTTCGTTGGACCGGTAGATAGAAGAGACGAGGACAACGTGGATTGCGGTTGTTGGTATTCAAGTAAATGGAGTTCAAATTGGATGCACAGCCGATGGAACCTAAGAGAAGTCGATGAATGAAAAGAATTTCAGCAGTATTCCTACGTTCTTCTAACGAATTCATATTTAGAAGTTTGAGACGGTCCTGATAGGGAGGTAAGAATAGAGGGTCGTTCCACGGCAGACCACGGAGAGCAAATCGGAAGGATCGACGTTGAATACCCTCGATTCGGGAAACATGAACTCGGTGAAAGGGGGACCAAGCTTGACTGGCATACTCAAGCAGGGGGCGAACAAAGGCAACATAGAGAGACCTGGTTACATACGGGTTGGAAAATTACTTGGACCACCGTAAACGAAAAAGTTCAGAGGTGGACAGTAGTTTTTACCAACACGTCTCTTTTCTAGATTTTGACATATGACCCAAGGTCATTGGTTTTGGAAGCATTATTCTGTCTTCCTTAGTCAGGTCTTTCTCAATTCTGTGCACAGAGGAAAACTAAACTGAAGCTAGAACATTTTGCAATAAGTTACGCTGCGTCGAATTTCAAAATGTAACATCGGTGCGTTAAGTGCGAAAGAATCACAAGACCGAGGAATGCTCTTCGATAGGGGTGGAGCATTGTCCTCAGTTTCATGACATTAGAAAAGTAAATCTGGCTCAGCTGCAATAGGTGGAAGTTAAACCTCCACCAGTGTATAGTCGAATTCCCTGTGCCCAAATGGAGGAAGGTAGTTGAAGTGGGCCCCGGCGCATTGAATAGCGAAAGATACACCTGACTTGATGGATGTGCAGATGACTTAGCTACAAGGTCAGATTGAAAAAATAACAGGCTACGCGATCAGATTCACAGGTTTTTGCCAGGCCTTATGCAACTTCAGTTGTAAAGCTACGAACTTTAAAATTCCTTGAGTTTAAGAGAGTCTAATCTCATATTTTAGTTGCTTATAGACCAAGTCCCTAATGGGTTTTTGGTTAGCGAGGTTAAGCTAACTTGGCAATTTTGTAACCAAGAATTTGTTGTTGCATACAAAATCTATTAAACAAATAAAGAATGCAACAAACTCGGCGTTGCGTCGGCCTATTTTCCCTATGATTACTGGGGTACTACCAAAGGCAGTAGCCGAACTCAGTAACTTTATGAAGATAGGACTCATCATATGAGATGCTAGCGCAGTCAAACCTTGCATGAATGGCAATCATCTTCGGGATTTCTTGATATTATCTGAGGTGGTTGTCCATAGTCCTGGCTCTTACCCAACATTTACTTTAAAATTCAGAAAGCAAGTCGGTTAGAGAGCAGTTGAAGGATTATATGTGCGAAGTCTCGACCTTGTTGAAGAAAAGTAATTCACGGAAAGCTAACTGAGCAAAGTTTAGGAAGGAACTCGGCAGTATATCAATGTCCGCCCTAAACTCAGAACAAAACATAAGGTAGAGCAAGCTATTCAGAATCTCAACGGTACCTTCATCGAGTGTCTTGAGTTGACCTGTCCGCCAAAGAAAAACTCCTGTCGATCGTAATTCCATGGTGGAACCCAGGAAGCCTGAAATTACTCAAAAAATCTGATGCCGTCTATACTGTGTCGACATTCTCTGCTTCATTCTGGAGACATATTTCCCAGGTAGCCTGATTCGCACTAGCTCACAATCATCCCTCATCGCTGAAGCAGCAAATGCTCTAAGTAACACACCGCCCCGTAGCTGGTATCTGTGATCGGTTGTGGCGATAGACGAGACCATAAAACACGATGTTGCTTCCCTTGATGGTTTACAGAAAGTTGTCACCGATGGCATATATCCAGTCATGCTGTAAAAAAGTATGGACCAATTGCTCTCTACCCTGAAGAGCAGTAAGGGTAGACTTTATACTAACAATGCTGTGCTGATAGGTCTCAGTCTGATTTCCTTCATGTTGAAGAGCATGAAGTGGATGGTCGAGCTTCCTGTGCGCAAAAGTGCTTTGTGAATGCATCTTCTGCCTAAAATGCAACACGCCCCCCAACGAGAAACATGCCCAAACTCGATCAGACCACCGCGTAAACGAAGCACTAAATTTGTGGGTAAGAGCAATTCTGATGAATAGGACGCTGATTGGTGATGCTGGCTGCGACTAATATGCGATGGCATGTCTAGGTATGGTTCTACTTATTCATTTATAGATAATGTAGCTGTCCTTTTAGTTAAATTAGCTTTGAGACTGTCCTTTCTAAAGCACGGCAGTCATAGACATGATCAACGATTGATGCACTAGAAATAGGCCTTCAGTAAATCCTACCAAAACGCAGGTTGTTCTCTTTATGAGAAGGTGGAAGCTGACTCAAATGACTCATCTAGTACTTCAAGGCACCACCATCCAAATCTCCAACGAAGTAAAGTATTTAAGTATTATCCTGGATGTCAAAATTCTTTGGAAATAGCATATCGCATCGACGACCTCTAAGGCGAGACAAGACCAATTATATTCTATGCATCAGGTGTTAGGTGGAACAAGCTTTCCTGCTGCTTTTATCGGATTCTAAAGAACGGCCTGTCTTGGCTGCATAGGTATTTTACCAAGCACGCTCTCATCAGTTCTGCATCCACTGAGGAATTTCCCTTCTCTTGATATCTATTCATCCTGGATTGCACTCAGAAAAAAATCTTCTGTTGCAATAGAAGTGATCTTTGGTACAACACGTTCTGGGGTTTTGATGACTTTGCGCGGGCTGTCTTACAACTCTGGTATTGCGAAAATACGAAATCGACTAGGAATGGTTTCGCCCAAAATCCGAGTCCATAGAGGAATGTAGTCGGGTCTTCACGGATGCCTCTAAAATGGAGAAAGATTTCACGGCTCGCTGCCTCTATCTTTCAAGTGGGGCATATATACACAATCCTGATGGCAATGACCTGTATTGTGAAAGATCGGTGGAGGGGCGAAACATTTTCATCTGTAGCGAAAAACAAGCTGCGATTAAAGCCGTCTAATCCCCCTCATGACTTTCATGGTAGTTCTGAGCCGCAAGATTGCTCTAAACCCAATTGAGGGGCTGTATATACCATACAGAGTCTTGTTTGTATCCCAGATCACAATGCGATATCGCGGAAAGTACATAGAATCGCCTGTGAACTTACTATGCAAGTCTTAGATGAGAGTTTTCCATGAACCCAACCTGCCTTCGGACTGCATCCATCCATTTATACTTGGATTTCGTATGAGTATAGCTCTATGTGAGATGCCAGCAGTCCAAACGAATGCCCTCAGCGACGTCCGTCAGTGGAATGGGCTGTAAACTGTTTACTGGTATGACGGCGCCTTACGCTTTTGCTTATGATGTAAGTGTACAGAAGCAAGTTGGGCGACACTTGCTCTATGAATGATGATGACACCCCGGAGCAATATCTCTTTGTGTGTCCAGTATTGTTGCATATTCCTACGCGCTGATATTGTTGGATCTGGTACCTTAGGCCTTTAATCACTGAAACGTTTACTCAACCTTCTACGGAAAGCCAAAAAACCCCAGCAAAATGGACATACAAGGGGTACAATGGACTGGCTAGCCTTTTGTCTGAGTGCTCTGTGCCGTCCGTAAATAAAATATAAAAAAATTGGAAATATCTTTCTTAAACCCCACAAGATGGATTGAGTGTTTTCTCAGGCCCACGGGCAGGTAACGTGAGTTGTGTTATTCAAACAGCACTAAGTGCTAATTGAGTTTTTAACCATGCCACCAGTTCAGCCGACCTACCTAACGAACCTGTTAAACATTGGCTGGAATGAAGTGTTAGGACTCCAGGCATATGCTTTTCTTTGGGCGAATATTTATGTGTATGGTCAAATGAACATTGGTATGCATTCTGATTGATAACTGGTTGCCTGCTGCAACTCTAAAATGAATTTGTTTACAACTTCGCGCTTGATTGGACCATAATTAAAGGATCCAATCAATGGTTCCCTTTTTTTCCAGACAACATATCACATTCTCACTAACGAAATAGGCCTGTAGGCCGGCCTGTTTGTTTAAGCAAACATTTTCACTACTCTCACTGGTCATAAAGTTTAAAATATTTACTCATCGAATAACTACGGTTACGCTCAATCAGTCACAAAGATAAACAAAAGCATCTGGGACGTGCAAATAACTGGAAATATTTGTTTTTTTTTTTTTTAAACATGGAATTTCTCTCGGCTGGCAGCACTACCATTACCTCACCTCTGCGATATCCTTACAGCAAATCGAACAGAGCCACAACAACGACAACTGAGGAAAAAAAAAAATGTCGTTTGCAAAACAATGCCTGAATTATTGACTCGATAAAGTTGGACGTCCGTACAGTCGTTGTGTCCCTTGTCGCCGATGCATCGGTGTATAGTATATTGTCCGCGTTTTTACACTGGCATCGCTGTATGTATGTCTGTATGTCAACCGATTAAAAGTTTAATAAATCACCATGGTTAACAAATACTCGCAGTCGGCTGACATTTTTTTTTTTTTTTTTAAATTTTTATTCGGTTTTTTGCTTTTGTTTAAATGGCGAGGAGTTGTTGAAGGACACTGTTTTTTTGTGCATTGTGGCAGGTGTATGTTATTTGCATTGTTATTAAAAAATATTTGCTTAATCGGTTGGAAAAAATTGGTGCGTTGTAGATACAATTTGTTTGCTTGTCCTGTGAAAAGTCATCACTGAATAAAATCCGCCATGTGACTAGGAAGTCAGATGTGGTCAAAAATTTGTAATTCACTGCAACGTGGAGCAGAGAGTGGGTATAGAGGTCTTACTTTAAAGAATCATACATCGCTCTCTGGAGTTCACGTGATAAAGTGGATCCTAGTTCCTCTGCTGGTGACTAACTGCTGAATAATTAGGGTAGAGATTGAGCGGCGTCAACTTGGTGATGAGCACCTACCTCCTCGTGGTAGCCACCGCGTTCAAAAGCGCAAATTTTCGGTGAGAAGAGTAACAGTACAAATTTAATGTGTTACCGGTCTTCCAAGGCAGGTGAGGCGTCGAACTAAACGCCAAAGACGTTCAAACTAAACTTGTAAATTTAAACAGAACAAGCTCTCGGAACTGAAACTGCACCATCCTTTTCTGCCCCGGACAGGGCCAAGAGGTAGAAAATTTCTGGCACTCCCTCAGTTAATGAATTTTTTTGTAAGCCAAGGGTGATTTTATGGATAAGGTCGGTAGTACAACCGTAGTTCTGGTCGAGGAAGTCAGTTGATGCGTTCCCACCTACTCTCAGAAACAGCTCTGGCGGTGGTTATTCTCACGCATAAGCTCCAGCTGGAACCAGCAATAATTGCAGTTCGGATGGAAGAACTTTAATTGTCGCGACAAAGCCAGCCTCTAAGACAAATCCGAAACGACACAAGACAGGAGGACACCATCACCTCCCAAAGATTGAATTGGGAAGGCTAAAGCAGAAAATTTTTATATTCAAGCTCAGGGCTGCAACACGGAATGAAATGGGACTCTTAGATTGTATGGCTCGTGGATTCAACGAGGCAGAAAAAAGAAGAAAACAAGAGATTGGGCTCGATGTGGATATACCAAAACAAGGATTTGGAAATGCCAATGATGGAAATACTTTGAGGACAACAGAGGCAACAGCTGGCATAACTTAGGTCAATAGAGATGTAATTACGAGGCTTGAAGTACAATAGTACTACATGCTTTGAGTTGCAGAGAAAAGGTTAACTATGTTAGGTTTGGCGAGAATTTCAAGAAAGCAAAAGAGTTATTAAGGCGAAATTTTTCCGAAAAACAATTCGCACCCACTTTTCATAAAATTTAGCCTCAGGAATTCAAAAATAAAGACTACACAAAATATAGGCAATAGAATACGAGTACGTGCTTAGTTTCAAGTATGCAGCAAGATAAAGACCTTTTCAGCATGCTTCTAGACTCATTGGACCTACTCCTTTCTTCGTTTAGGCATGCCAGAACCGCAAATGTTGATGAAAGTTTTACTGATCCGTTTACTTTTTTGTCCACTGTTTGACAGAAAATGAATCATTAAAATTTTTTATTGTGTACTCTGATATGCCACAGAATAAAAAAAAATTTCTTTTGTTATACCCAAAAAATAGTGCTTTTGCAGTGGTGAACACAGTTTTGCTCAGATTAGGAAAAAAGATTTAAATAAAACAAGAACGGTGTGAGATATAAAATTGATGCGGTTTTATTTTGAAGCTGCGTTCATGCCATTATGTGTGGAATAGCACATCATTCAAATGGCCGCCTCGGCTTCGCCGGCACCGCTTCAAGCAGTCGGTCCAATTTTTGATGACTCGGTCCAATATGGTCGGGGTCATTCCGGCAATAGTATGTCGAATGTTCCCCTCGAGCACGTCTAAAGTGGTTGGCTTGTTAGCGTAGACTAAGGACTTGACGTAGCCCCAGAGAAAATAATCGAGTGATGTCAAATGGTATGATCGCGGCAGCCAATTGATGAACGCTCTCAGTGAGATAACCCAGTCGCCAAATTTCTCCTTCACAACTTCGAGCGCTGCATCGCTGGTATCGCACATAGCGCCATCTTATTGGAACCACAGCTCGGAAATATCGATGTTGTCGAACTATGACCAAAGAAAGTTGGTTGACATTGCTCCATACCTGAAACTTTTAGTTTTGTTTAGTTTATATATGCATTTTTATTTTAATTAATTAATTAATTCTTATATGCTAGACAAAAAAACGCTTAAAAAATACCTTAATTAACTTAAAATTTTGATCTGGGACGCTTTGCAAGAAGGGGAACTATTGGCATACCATATATAGGACTTCTGATTGTTATTGGGATCAACTTTGGAAAAAAAATGCTTTTCCGCTATATCGGGCAACTATATCTGTTCGGCGGTTCTACAACATAACGAGGTATATTCGCTTTGATTTTGATGCCAGGGGACAAGCAAGAATTGAAACCGATAAGGCGGCACCCATTAGCGAAATTTTCGAAATGCTGAACGCCAATCAAAAGGACAATTTTAGGCCATACAGTTCTATAACAATTGATAAGCAACTATTCCCTTTTAGAGGTCGCACCAAATTCCATCAAAACCAGCGAAATATGGGATCAAGATATGGGGGCTTATGATTCGGACATGGCATATCCATTGAACGGGTAAATATATACTGGAAAAATTGTCAATATCCGAGGTAAGAATCAAGGCGAGCGTGTTGTAAAGGATTTAGTTGTTCCTCTTAAAAAACTGACAGAAATGTGACAATGGATAATTTTTTCACATCGCTTCCTGTAGCCAAGGATTTACTAGAATGGAATCTCTCTGTTGTTGGCACCATGAATAAAAACAAGCGCTGCATCCCTGTCGAATTCAAAGCTTCGAAAACTAAAGAGGTTTTATCAACTAGGACAAGGATGTCGTATTATTGTCTACCCAACATAATGATGATAGTGTTTCTGGGCCAAAACTGAAGCCGGAAATTAATCTATTGTATATTACAACAAAAGCAAAGGTGCAGTTGATACGATGGATAAGATGCTGTCCCAGTATACTACAAAAAGAAACACAAATCGATGGACACTAGCGATGTTATTCAATATAATTGATACAGCAGGACTCGCACTTACATAATTTTTACGAAAAATAACCCGTCAAGCAAACATAATGCCCGAACAAGCCGACGAATGGAGTTTCTGCAAGAATTGGGTGAACACTTTTGCATTCCAGTCATCAATAAAAGGGCTCAAATTCCAAGAGCTATAAACCACTTTTCAACAAGAAGTGCTGTAGAATGCATTCTAGGTATATTGATTTTTTGGCCAAAATCCGGATCCCCGGTCAACATTTCCAATGCCCAATTATCGTATTCACCTCGTTGTCTATGATCGTTCGGCTTCAATTCTTACGTCAGCACAATCTTATACGGATGTATGCCGAAATCCAAACGCAAAATAAGCCGGATTAACTCACTGGTGATGTCCAATTCAGCTTATCGGCGCCGAATCGACATTTCTGGGTCTTTATCGATGCTGGCCGCTACAGCGGCTATGTTTTCTTCATTTGCACCAATCTCTATCTGGTTGGTAGCTAATGATCCAAAAGAGTGTACTTACCACCAAACTTTTCCACGGTGCGACGAAATGCCTGCACACTGAAGCCATAATGACGACCGACCTCACGATGAAATTCATGTTGCTTATTTACAACTGAGCCGGAATTTCGGTAAGACTTTTTAATAATTTTTGCACGTTCGTCAGGGGTAAAACAACGCATGGTGAAATGGCAAACCTTACTGAATATTTTGACAGCTGGATGTCATTGGTAACTTTGACAGCTGCTGAAACAAAACAATTGGAAAAACTATCATTGCTAGCTATTGCGGTAAAATTTACCACAACAAGCTGGATTCTATTCCCGTGAAAACTTTCGCCTTCATCCCTTAGAACCTTTTCCCTCTGAATAGTTGTTCCTCCAACATCCTGAGAGAGTGATGGGCAGCCATGGCCGCATCAGCCATCGGTGCACTCTCTCAGTATCTTGGAAGGACAATATAAACAGGTAGGACGGACGGTCAAAGCCACCAACAGAGCAGACGGGCGACATGCTACAAGAGCGCGAGGAAGGCTCGCTATAGAACATTTTTTGCAGAAGTCCAGCGCGAAATAGTCGACCCTTGACCCCCATGTTGTTCAGTCTCCCCTGATGGGTAGTCTCCAGCCTCGAGTAGAGCCAAGGCATTTTTCTGCTCAATCCCACCAGCTCTTAGCCCCTTCACCTTTTCATCCGCCTTGTCTGTTGTGTCCGTTGTCGCTTTGGAGGAACGTATTTGTGGAAGGCACTTGTGGATTCTTCCAATCCCGGACTTCTGCGCCTAGAACCAGATGGACGGTCTGGAACCCTCTGTGTAAATCAAACACTTGCAACCCACACCAGTTGCCTAGAGTCAGGCGGATGGTTTGCAACCCTCTGCAACACACACCACACAAGACAGAAACCAACAACAATAAAACAATAACAAAACAAAAATAATAACAAATTGTACAATGAAAAACAAACGTAACCAGTATAAAGAGTGGGACCCTATCTGATATTCCCTTTTCCCCAAAAATCTGCACGGAAGTCCGCCGGGTCCACCACTTAATCAACTAAATTTGAGAAAAGCTTCCTTCTTCCTTCGTCACAAAGGCCAAACACCCTTTTCAAACTTTTTAACTAGAGACCCCTAAATCCTGACTTAGTTCCCTTGGCTTAGTCTCAAATGCATACGAAATGAACATTTTTTGTCACTTCGACTTATCTCTGGAAGCAACTTCGGGGAAGGAAGAGGTTATTTGAACGGGAAATGTTTACTCGGGCCAAAGGAAATTCCCAGAACTCGGAAATTTCCCCGAGAACCAAGGTAGTGAAAGTGGCACACTTAGGTGTACGAAAGAGCGGTCTAGCGGTGTTCCAAGCCATGGTTACATTCTCCAGCTATGTAGCGGAGCGCTGTACGCATGCATGTGTGTGTGGATGGCCAATGGTCTGAGTGGACATATGTTGACTTAGGGCGCCACTTCTTGGTTGACCACAACGCTCGATAGAGTTATATCAAAAATAAAGCAAAGCAAAAAAAAACAAGATATAAGTCAAAATGACAAAAAAAAGGAAAAAAGAGAAGGTAGTTTACGTTGTTACACAATTTTCCCCGATCTAATTAAAACTAATATTGTTCGATTACCGGGCTGCGGGCAAAACCAGAAAAACCAAAAACGAAAACCAATTTAATGACAAAAAAACCGAGCCACACCGTCGGTGGTTGAGATTCGTGTGACGATCTGTCACTTGGATTTCCTGGGGGGAAATTTGCACTAGCAGCAATATCGTTTGAACCAATTGGCTGCTCAGCTGGACTGGGTTCAATGAAAGCGATATTTTCAAATGAACTCCAAAACGATAAACTAATGGGTGTTAAGTGGAAGTGCAAAACCATAGTTTATAAATAAATCGGAAGAAATGCCACACAATATCCCGGAGGAAAGAAAAGACAATATTTATTTTTTTTCTGCTACTTTACAAACGACGCTTTATTTGCGAAGTGATGGCAAAACAATAAATTGCGGAAGCCGTTAGGCGGCAAAAACAAAACGTTAACTCAAATATTGGTACTGAAGGTACCACTAAGTAGATTGGACCGCTAGTTGGGAACCCAATACCAACTACGCGAACGACTGCAAAATCTTATCTTTTTTCTTATTAAAAAGGATTCGCCCGGGGTAACGCGAGTTGAATAATGTTACCTATCTGTTACTTCAGAACTGCTATACTCCTGTCGTGTTCGTCCTGACTTCGTCCTGCTTTTCTTTCGTTTTAAAATTTCTTTTGCTCTTTACTCTTTGATGGTCAACCTAGAAGTGATTAACCCTATTCCGATGATATTAGCTCGAACCCTAGGTCTCACACATACGCTCCTTCATGCATCCGTTCAGACAGATGCAACGGTCCAATTTTGGTCTTTGCGTGCAACGCTCCGCAAATTTGCCAAAGTGTGTCGCCGTGCATTGGATTTCCGTTGCTTTTCAGCAAAAACCATAAGGCTTATATAAGGATTGTTTCAATGCAATTTATTTCTTAGCATTTAAGGGTTGATAAATATAAGGAATGTTGCGTCAATGCAATACCCCTTATTTTATTCCTTATATTAACACAGGCCGTGTCATTGGCCATAAGGCATAATTGAATTCTCCTTATACATACCTTATATATACCTTAAAATAAGGGAAAAATATAATACAAGGGTTAAATGATTCAATCTATTGTTATTATTTATTAGGAATAAATATAGATATACATAAAATCAATATGTTAACTAAAGTTAATTGCACTTCATTGAGAAAAAAAATTTAAATAGTCATATAAAATAAAAGTTAAACATCCAAAGTTATGCAAACATAAACATAAATATTAAATTAATTAAAACAAAAAAAAAACAGATCCATATTAAATTACTTACTTCATAGTATTACATATTTTATTGGGAAAAATACTAAATTAATTAAAACAAAAGATTAAATAAATATTAAATTAATTTAAGAAAAAAAAAGAACTCAAACTGAATTTTAGGAAATTTACATATTTATGTAGGTACATATTTACAAAGATTATTTATTTTGTATGCTGACGCAACTAGTGTCTCCTCTGATCAGCTCTATTGTTACCTCTTTTTAGAGCTATTTTAACGTCATTTACATATTCCTCATAAGAGTCATACATTTGATGAACAACTTCTAAAATGAAAAAGAAAAAACAAAGCTATTTAAATTAAAAGTATATTAATTTTTTAAAAAATAAACT
The DNA here is from genome assembly GCA_963966105.1 of Volucella zonaria. NCBI lineage: Eukaryota > Metazoa > Arthropoda > Insecta > Diptera > Syrphidae > Volucella > Volucella zonaria. Next base: position 137,708,878 of record OZ014533.1, on the reverse strand, counting down.
AACCGTATAATGTTGAATTAAAAAATGTTGTTGTTGTTTACGAATATATGTAGTTTAAATTTCATTTGACTTAACTTAACTAAAATTAAGTATTTAATAATTTAATTGTATCAAACTTTGCATTCTTACTTTAAATATATTGTACATGAGATTATGTTGTGACTCACTGTACATGTATCAAATGATATCCTCGCAATATCAAATTAATTATAAATTTTGTACTGATCATTCGATACATGTACAGTTGAGTTGAATTACAGTCCACACAGCAGCACTCATCAGCCCACTCATGCAATCGTTACAAGGCTCGCGTCATATTCTCTTTTCGCTCTCTGTTAATTGAGAACAATTGAATTCGTAAATGTGCGTGAGTGGCGTGAAAGTTGATGGATGTTGCTGAGTGACATTCTCGTTCACTTGGATTTCGACCACCAAAGGGGTAAAATAAATTTGTAAATTTCATTAGATTTTTCATTTCGTTGGTTTTTTTCTTTCGCTTTTATTCGTTCTTTTTTTCATTCGACTTTTTTGTTCCTTTGGTCATTGAATTATAAAACATTTTTTGGTCCTGATTCGAGCCGGATTAAACTATCTTTAGACTATTCGCGATTGATAGTTTTCGTAAATTCAGTGGGAATAAGTTTTGTTGAAATACATACATATGTGTATGTACGAACATATTCACATTCGTTATTCCATGTAGCTGGACGTTTTCTCTTGCTTGTGTAAGATACGATATTCTTAAAAACTTCTTGTAGTTTCGTGAAATTCGCATACAAATTTCGGTTACAATAATGAACAATAACTTAGCTTTTTCTTCGCTGCGTTTTACACGTGGACACCTTAAAGGTTCGCTAACGAAATTAGCCACGTTTTCGGAAAACATAAATGAGAAAACAACTATCGACGATCTGAAAGTGCGGTTCAATAAAGCGTGTGAACTGTGGAATGAATTCAATGAAACTCAGAAAAGAATATATGACTTTGTCGAGGTTGAAGGTTACTCTGACCCTATTCCGGATTTCGATGAATTTGAAGCAAAATGTCTTGTCGTTAAATCGGTTTTACAATCCGCCATTCGGGAACGCGAAGCCGTCCAGAAAAACAAAGATCTTATAGGGAAGTTAGCTGAACAACAAAAAGTCATTATTGAAAACCTCGCGAAATCTAACTCTTCTGAAAGGAACACAGATTTTTTTCTCCCTAAGATCCGTATTGAACCTTTTTCGGGAAACTATTGCGAGTGGCCAGCATTTAAAGACATGTTTTTGGGCGCAGTGCATAATAAAACGAGTCTTACTCCGATGCAAAAATTTCATTTTCTTAAGTCGTGCCTTCGGGATGAAGCATTAAGTCTTCTTAATCACTTACCTATGTGTGACGCTACTTACGACCAGGCATGGGAAAGGCTAGAAAAGAGGTATGATAGGCCCCGATTTGTTATAAATAGCTACATTAAATCTTTTATGGATTTACCACCTGCACTTAATTCAAACATTGAGCTCCTTCGTAACCTATCAGACAGAGCTGATGAAATCGTCAGAGGATTAACCTCAATTAATTCTTTAAATAGAGATCCATGGCTTATTTATATTCTAGTAAATAAGCTGGACTCTAAAACGCGACAAGCATGGTCTGAGGATAGTGTTTCGGAAGAGACACCGACAATCGACCAGTTTCTAGATTTCCTTGAGCGTCGTTGCGAAGCATTAGAAAGCTGCAAGGCTAACCCTCGCGAAAGTGGTAGGTCAAGAAACCCAGTCGTTAAAAGCATGCACGTTTCTTCTTCCAATTCTTGTCCAAAGTGTAGTTCACCGCATGGACTTCCTCAATGTTCAGACTTTTTGAGCATGGATGTGCAGAACCGGAGGGAATTTGTTAAATCCAATAAAATTTGTTTTAATTGCTTAAAATGTGGACATACATCAGCTCGTTGCCAATCTAAGTTTAGATGTAGGGCGTGCAACACTCGGCACCATAGCTTGGTACATGTAAATTCCTCATACTTAAATAGTAATCACTCAACTAACACATCTTCATCAAACGTTCCTAACTGGAGCCAAGCTAAGGAATTTACACCACAAACCCTGACAAATACATCAAGTTCTTCATCAACACCGGTTATTTCAGAACACGTTATAAATAATCATTCAATCAACATTGCAAGTAACATTCAACATACTTTACTACCAACTGCTATCGGTAAGGTCCTCGATATAAACGGTAAATATCAGCTAGTCCGAATACTTATTGATTCAGGTTCCCAGATTTCTTTTATTTCTGAGTCTTGTGTTCAAAGGCTTGGGCTCAAGAGAACAAATAGTAGGATACCGATTAGTGGTATTGGATCCACCAACGCTGGCAGATCCAGAGGATTTATTTCGTTGGTTATAAGGTCACGTTGTGATAATTTTAGTATCCCATTTGATACATTTGTTCTATCAAAAGTAACCGCCAATTTACCGACCCATTCGTTTCCAAAAGAGGATTGGGATCATCTAAGTCAACTGGATTTAGCTGATCCTTCATTCAATCAACCAGGTAGTGTTGATATTCTTTTAGGAGCAGACAAAGCATGGACCATTTTGCAAGGCAATGTCGTTCGCAGTAAGCGAGGCTATCCAATCGCTCATCAAACTATTTTCGGTTGGGTTTTGGCTGGGCAGCTTCAATCCAACACAAAATCAAACGTCGTCTCTAATCATGCTGTCGTAGATATAGATTCAATCTTACAATCGTTCTGGACAATCGAGGAGATTGCCCTGAAATTTGGTTCATCTGAGGAAGACATACTAATTGAAAAACATTTTAGTGAAACCCATAGTCGCGACATCTCCGGTCGATACATAGTGCGCCTTCCCTTTAAATCGCAACCAAATTTTGCTGGCACCTTGAGTGGCGCGGTCTGTCGGTTACAATCTATGGAAAGAAAATTCTCTCAAAATCATGAACTCTTCGCGAACTATTCTCGTTTTCTCGATGAGTATTTGAGCTTGGGGCACATGGCACCGGTTTCTTCATCCGACATAGGAAGATCAAACGTGTTTTATCTTCCCCATCATGCCGTTCTCAAGCCAGATAGCTCAACAACTAAGCTTCGGGTCGTGTTTGACGGGTCCTTTAAGGACAAAAACGGACATTCCTTAAACGACCTACTAATGATCGGTCCACCTATACAGCGAAATCTCTTTTCGGTATGTATACGATTTCGCCGCTTTCGATTCGTATTTACGGCGGACATCGTCAAAATGTTTCGCCAGATCTTAGTGTCAGAGGACGATTCTCATTTCCAAAGGATAGTTTGGCGGAAATCACCTACTGAACCACTTCAACATTTTCGCTTACGGACTGTAACTTACGGCACATCTTGCGCTCCTTTCTTGTCGGTTAGGATTCTGGAACAGCTCGCCAAAGACTACGAAAAAGAGTACCCGGTCGCGTCGGAAATCGTACTTAACGATTTTTACGTAGACGATGTTGCTTCTGGAGCAGAAACGCTAGAAGAAGCTATCGTCAAGAAGCACCTGTTAACTGAACTTCTCTCTAAGTGCGGTATGAAACTTGATAAATGGCAAAGTAATTCCAGCGCTCTGTTTGATGGGAAAATTCCTAGTTTCCTAGACAATTTCTTTTTGATACAAATGCCAATATGTGGGTAAAAGTGCTCGGTTTAAGTTGGAACCCGAAAAAAGACATATTCAGTTTTCGTTTAAACTATACCGCGAGTGAAAAGATTACAAAGCGCCAAATCTTGAAAGACGTCGCTCGAATCTTTGACCCTCTCGGGTTTCTCTCTCCATCGGTCGTACAATTAAAAGTTCTCTTTCAAGAACTTTGGCACCAGAAACTTGACTGGGATGATCAGGTGCCTGATTCAATCGCCAAACAGTGGAAAAAGTATCGTAATGAACTCCAGCTTCTTACTAAAATTGAAATACCGCGAATTCTCGGGCTCGGGCAACCTACTTTTGAACTACACGGATTCTCCGATGCGTCATCATCTGCATATGCCGCGGTCATTTATTCCCGTTACCAACTCCCAAGTGGAAAATTCGAGACCAATATCGTAGCCGCAAAGTCTCGGGTCGCGCCTTTGAAACAATTGAGTATTCCCCGACTAGAACTCTGTGCCGCTGTGCTACTCGCGCGTCTCTTTGTTGCTGTTCAGAACTCCCTCAATATCACCTTTAAAAATATTTTTGCCTGGTCTGATTCGAAAGTAGTCCTATGCTGGTTATCGTCCCCTCCGCGTCGTTGGAATGTGTTTATCGGTAATCGTACCGCGGAAGTCTTAAATACAATTCCTCGCAACCGTTGGTTTCACGTCGCGTCCCATTCCAACCCTGCTGATTGCGCCTCTCGTGGCATTCCACCTTCACAATTAATCAGCCATCACCTTTGGTGGAAAGGACCGCTTTGGCTCCAGCAAGATGCAACAAGTTGGCCAATTGTAAGAAAACCGGAAGAAGACTCAACTTGTTTTTTGGAGGAGAAAAGGATTAGGAATCCGCAATCACATCATGCCTCAATTACTGATAATCACCCATATGAAATCTTATCTCTACGGATTTCAAAATGGAATATTTTGCTTCGAACAGTCGCCAGAATTCATCGTTTTATCGCAAGGAGTCAGAAAAGAGCTGCGTCATCATCATCTTCACCAGCATCATTATCATTACTATCATCGCATCTAACCCCAGAGGAGATTAATTTCGCCAAAATCAGCGTCATAAAATGGTTACAAAGGAAATATTTCGGTGAATATGTCAAATTTTATAACAAACATAGTCGTTTTCCTCAAAACTGTTCAATTGCTAACCTTTCTCCTATTCTAGATAATGATAATATCCTGCGAGTAAGGGGGCGAATCGAAAACGCCAATGTTCAATTCAATGTCAAACACCCAATAATCGTACCCAAGGGTCATGTACTCACACTTTTAATCACTCGTGATGCTCATATTCGCTTTTTACACGCCGGGGTATCAACCGTGTTTGCTCTTATCCGCCAAGAGTACTGGGTGATCGGATGTCGTAACTTACTTCGTAAAGTAACTCATAATTGTGTTCCCTGTTTTCGCCAACGAAAAGCTACAATTTCGCAACTGATGGGTAGCCTACCCCGTCAACGACTTCAGCCCTGTCGACCGTTCGTTCATTGCGGGTGTGATTACGCCGGCCCTGTTGACTTAAAAGTGAAATCGGGACGCAAATCGACTTTTCATAAGGGGTATATCGCATTATTTGTGTGTCTAGTATCAAAAGCCATACATTTAGAACTTGTAAATTCATTATCCACGGAAGCTTTTCTTGCTGCCTTTCGTCGTTTTGTTTCGCGTCGTGGGAAACCATCCCATATGTATTCAGATAACGCGACAAACTTTCGCGGATGTGCTCGGTTATTATCTGAAATGCATAATTTAGTGCTATCGCAAGAATACAATAGTCTTGTGGCAGAATCGCTAGCTCGTGATGGTATTACGTGGCATTTTATTCCCCCTTCGGCACCACATTTTGGCGGTTTGTGGGAGGCGGGAATAAAATCGGTTAAACAGCATTTACGGCGAGTACTCGGAACAAACATTCTCAATTTCGAAGAATACTATACTCTGCTGACACAAATTGAAGCGCTTCTCAATTCGCGGCCATTATGCCAGATTTCTGATCAAGATCTTGACCCTCTAACACCCGCTCATTTCGTTCTAGGAGAATCCTATGCCGCCATACCGGAACCTTTGATCGACGCTCCAACCAATCGACTCACCACTTGGAAAAATCTTCAGGCAAAAATACAAGGATACTGGAAGCGCTGGCAGACAGAATATTTGACGTCACTACAGCAACGTCCAAAGTGGCGGCAGATCGAGAACAACATCAAAACCAATGATCTTGTCGTTATAAGAGATTCCAATTTACCACCAGGAAAATGGGCAATGGGGCGAGTAATTGAGACCCACCCGGGTCCAGATGGTCTTATACGAGTCGTCACACTTCGTACAGCTAGTGGCACATTCACTCGTCCAGTACATAAACTTGCTGCATTACCTTCCATATGCTGAAACGCTGTTTCAGGGGCGGCGGAATGTTTACGAATATATGTAGTTTAAATTTCATTTGACTTAACTTAACTAAAATTAAGTATTTAATAATTTAATTGTATCAAACTTTGCATTCTTACTTTAAATATATTGTACATGAGATTATGTTGTGACTCACTGTACATGTATCAAATGATATCCTCGCAATATCAAATTAATTATAAATTTTGTACTGATCATTCGATACATGTACAGTTGAGTTGAATTACAGTCCACACAGCAGCACTCATCAGCCCACTCATGCAATCGTTACAAGGCTCGCGTCATATTCTCTTTTCGCTCTCTGTTAATTGAGAACAATTGAATTCGTAAATGTGCGTGAGTGGCGTGAAAGTTGATGGATGTTGCTGAGTGACATTCTCGTTCACTTGGATTTCGACCACCAAAGGGGTAAAATAAATTTGTAAATTTCATTAGATTTTTCATTTCGTTGGTTTTTTTCTTTCGCTTTTATTCGTTCTTTTTTTCATTCGACTTTTTTGTTCCTTTGGTCATTGAATTATAAAACAGTTGTATTGATGGCTTTTAGGTTTTTCCACCCGTTCCGATTAATGAGTGTGGCAACTTCGTCAGCTACCACCAGACTAAAATTTTTTGATAGTTTGGCTTTTGCTTTTTGGTTGATAGAAATATTTTCTGCAAAGTTAAGTCTATAATATAGCAAAATCTTGAAGCACATATTTATTTAATTTTACTTACTACGTAACTACTACGTCTGTCAAGCTCCTCTAAATCATCCACTGCTGTGATTGGGAATTTGTATATATTCGCAGAGTGTAAACCAAAGAGCTTTTCATAAATTTTGTTTATTTTCAATGACTGCTCAGCCACAGCTTCAGTTTGCAATCTCATCGATTCTTTAAGTTCTGTAAGAAATCTTTCTAAATAAAAAAAAAGATGAAATAAAAACAAAAGTATCTTGTAGCTCTGCAATCAGTCGAGGATCTGTTGTAGCCAACGATGAATTTGACGGAGACGAAAGCGCGTCATTTTTTTTTTTCATTAGCAAGGGAAATGGCTTCTGGAAGGTGCTGCTCTAAAGTAGGAGTAGAGTTTTAAAGGAAAATATTCTTCGAAAAAAATTAAACATTGACTTTACCTGCTTGTAAATCCATAGCTGTTTGATTGCAAAATAGTTTGAAGATATTTAACAAAGGTAGTTTAATTTTTTATTTGATGCAAAATAGGTATCAGAATAAACAACGTGTTGCCGATTGGGATCGGAAAATATTTCGAAATATTTGAAGTTAGTGTGAAAACTTCCTCTTCCTCCTCGAGTTCTGTGATTTTTAAAATGCCAATCTGAAGAGAGTTAATTGGATATAAGAAAACCGGTGAAGTATTTACATGTAATCTTCTTTGCAACAATGTAATGTTTCCCGTTTTTTATTCCTAATGCAGTTATTTTGTAAGGACTGTCATTCAAACAGTAAAAATTATTGTTGAAATTTTTTGATAGAAAAGTGTGATTAAATCTAAAAGAAATTAAAGATCTATCTATTATTTCATTTTCAGTTTCAAAATTTGTTTTAATAGGGATATCATCTAGTTTATTGCTTAACTGCATTAGAATATGTTGGGTTTTTTTTTACTTTTCTTTTAATGATTTGCATATAATTTTCAAAAATGTAGCTGTCTGTTAATCCAATTTCATTTCTTGAATCTACTAAATGTAATAATCTATTTATCTTGTCCATAAAATTTTGAAAAATTTGCAACAAATAATTGAAACATTTGCCTTACTATTTCGGTATTGGCTAGAAATAAATCTCCATGGAGACATATTCGATACGCACAAGATAATAGTAAAAGATGCTCTTACAGTTCAGTGTTTAGGACCTCCTTGAATATAACTATTCCTGTGTACAGAATCAGTTGGCGAAGTTCTGTACCTTTACACCTTGGGAGTTACTGAAAATGTCTCGGCTTCCTGGAAGATTCTTTAGGAACGAATTTTATTAAGTCCAACAGCCTAACCGATAATTCTGTGTTTTTTTTTGTGGATCAATATTATATGGTTGTACTAATTTTCCGTTAATAATTTTTGTTAATACTTTTTTGGCTACTCCAAGATCTATTAAGTGGAGAAGATCAAATGGAAACTGTCTGACACATTTTACACCATAAGCTTCCAATACATTTGGTTTATTTCTATATTCAAAGCTATGATGATCGACATCGATTCTACTTTTAAATCTCTCATTTGTTCTTAAAATCTTTTGTTAATTCGGGTACTAACTTGATCGCAAAAAGGGCATCCACTGTAAGAATTGTGGTAAACAGTTGAGATCATAAATGCTCTTGCAGGTGCACCACAGACGAAAGCTCTAATATGAAGTTTAAAAGTAGTATTTTTCAATTCAATTCCATGTATATCTATATCTTTTAACTCTTCCACAAATTCTTTTAAAAATTCGTCCACATTTGTTGGTTTTCTGGGGCCAACAAAGGAACCTATTATAAAAGGTCGAAGATTAGACTTATTAACAAATGCTCCTAATATTGGCCATAGTGTAGTAGAGACCATCTACATTAACGTCTATTTCAATTATGTTATTTGTAACTACATTTAGTTCTGCATACTTTTTAACCATTTTAGATATTCCAAAATGCAGGCTCTATATCTATTATTTTGTTACTTGCTCTATTTTTTAAATCAATTAAAGTTGGGACAGACAGAGGAACGTCTAATCCAGCCTCGTTCAAAATTCTTAACAATTTAGTTCCCGCACTATATGAAATATTTTCTTCAATTACCCAATTAGCTATTTTGTCCTTCAATGAACTTACCGACCCACTATTAACCCTTTCTTCAACATCTTCAACACCATTTGATTCCTCATCATCTGCATCTCCCTTGCCTTCCGATATTTAATTAACACTATGTATTTCTTTATTATCTGTGTCTCGCTCGCTTTCCGATATTTTTTCAATCATTTTTTTAAGCAACCGCTTGTAGTGACGCTTTGAATATCCCATAGTAGATGCCATTTTATGTAGGTACTTACTAACTATTTAATTTTGTTTACTATTTAAAACTACTATTTTTAACTTTCACTGTTTACTTTTATATCCGCGGTATGCAACAGTCGCCACTAGAATAACAAATGGGTACAATATTTCGTCAGTCTTCCCTTTTCCTAGAAATTTGAAACAAATGAGAACATATTCGAATGCTTAGGAGTCATATTTTGTTTTCATACGCGGGAACACTTATATTTACCTTATAATAAGGATCTTACTAAGGCATTGCGATTTTGCATTTCCCTTATAAATCCCTTAGCCTTATATGCCTTATGAAATTTTTTGCTGGGTTCCACTCTCTCATACACACACACATTCGTGCTTCCTTCTTATTTTTCAAATCTGGGGAAATTTCCTCCAAGATTTGGATTTCCCTTTGGCCCGAGCTAATATTTCCCTTTACGATCATTCATTGGGGTTGCATTCAGTCTGAATGCAACACCAGTCTTTCCCAAAAGATAAAAAAAAGGAGAAAGGTAATTTACCGCTTCTGATAATGATTGGGTGGCGTACAGTGAGGGCGAAACAAGGAACTAATCACGAGACGGTCACAGGAGAGGGAATTCTACCTCTGGAGTGCTGCCCAATGAAAAACTAAATAAAGACATCCCGGCGAATCCTCTCGTCAAGAATTAATTAAATAAGGGCCGCGCAACTAGGGGTCCATTCTTTACAACAGTTTGTTGGTACAATTTTATTTTATTTTTTTTTTGTATTTAAGGTGGTGACCGTCCGTCACCGAATAGACCGTCTGTGGCGGTCCGCCTGGTTCTGTGGCTTTATGTATTTATTATACGCAGAGGGTTCCAGACCGTCCATCTGGCTCTAGACGTACAGTTGGGCTTAAGGTGACCGTCCGTCACTCCACCGAGACTCTTGTCTCTTCTTCTCGTGGATCTATTGGTTGTACCCTCCGACAGGTATGAAAGCAGAAAGACAGAGCTCAAGAACCAACCAATTCTTCTCGCTAATGTACTTCTCCAAGGAGACAACGGACATAAAATGAAGAAATGAAGGGGTGGGGCAAAGAGCGGATCGGGCAGGAGAGACCGTGATGGAGCGGAGATGCCTTCTAAGGCTAAGGAATCTACCCGATAGGAAAGACAACACCACAAAAGGGCAAGAGCCGACGACTTTGTGAATGGCTCTTGTTCACTAAAACGTTGGACGCTGGTCTCGTGCCTTCCTCCAAATGGGTACTTCGTACTTCACCGGACTGTCCGTCCTACCTACTGTGGTTTATCCTTCAAGGTACTAGAAAGGTGCACCAATGACTGATGGACCCATGGCTACCCACCACCCTTCAAGGATTTTGAAGAACCAACGGAAGAGAATATGGGTGAGTGAGGCCGAGAGGAAAGGGAAAGAGTAGGACTTGTTGTGGTAAATTTTACCACAACAACGTACAACAATAAATAGCAGAATCACAAAAACAAAAGAAAAAAAAAAAAACAGAAATATAAACGGGACACGCGACTCGCTAGAAAAAATTCTAATTGTCATTCGGGAAGACCGAAGATAGCGGCCCACTCTGCAGCGGTTTCCATTCCGGTAGTTTTAACTGCCATCAAATTAACCTTGACCAGTAAATTTTTGATAAAGCTCAATCGATTATGCCATACGAGATTCCGATCAATGAATCGCTGGTTATAACGTGGGTTTTAACCTTTGTGTTTTTTTTTTGGTTTCTCAAGATTGCGTGGCGCGTACAGACGGATTTAAGTATTTTTTTTGAAGATTTGCTACTGCCGTATACTCTTTTCTTTTAATCATAAACCCACCCCTAGCTGAGCAGCCGAAAGTGGCAGCACTTAACCCGCTGCCTGTTGCAAATTTCCCTTGGATTTTCTTTGTTGACAGCGCATCCCGCCATTATAAATCAAACCACCACTTCTGTGGCTCGGGATCGTTTTTTTCTTTGAAAAAAAATTGTTTTTTTTTTAACCCTGCCGGTAGACCGGCTACCAATTTCTAAGTTTTAATTTAGATTTTGTTCCAATCTCGGGAAAAATAAAAATAAAATTGCAACAACCCGCTATATCCAGTTTGTAATGCTATAAAAAATTGATCCCGTCGTAATGCCTTGCGGAACGTAGTTTATTTCTGACCACCAATTTTGAAAAGTTCATTCTTGTAGTAATGCTATACTTTGGATGCGATTTTTAGGTTCCTTTTTCTTTTAAAATTTTCAATATCCACATTGAATCCGATTGCTTGGATTCCGCCTGCATGCTTGACACTGTTTAATATAGTTTCCTTTCTTTGTAGTCTATCAGCTCTATTATTTGGTTAAAGTATTGCTCCGTCCACAACATCTTGCTGAATTGGTTTATGGCCAACATTAGCCTGCAACATTTTTTATTTTATGTTACATACTCGTAGTTCGAGGTAAAATTCAAAACATTTAATTCGGACAAGATAATTTTCTTTCTCGCTTGTCCTTGTCTGTCTCCCAAATTCAGTTATCCCTGTGATGTTACTTGATTTTCACCAACAGAAATCAGGACATTTCTTCCTGTTTTTTTTTTTTCTTGCAGTGGTACTCTGCTCTTTCTCTATCATCAGACACAACATAGTGTCATGTCACAATGTAACATAAGTACACAGTGCGCCAATTTATCAGGCTAGTGGCCCTTTGGCAAATGTTGCTGGTCTGCTACCTAAGCTTCTGCTTGTCTATACTCGAAAATATCCTTAACTCTAAAATAAAAATGCTCGTGTTGTTTCGAAGTGATGATACGATGGAGTCTGACAATGTCTCAAATAAATTATCCAGAGTCAGCAGAACTAATCTTATAAACGAGTGTATTGGCCAATTGTTGTTGATTCCTTGCTCCACATTCTGAGATGGGATTATGGTTTAGTTTGTATTAAGTCACCAAGTCGCTAAGAAATCAAGCGGCAAAGTGCTCCTTTGGGAAAACAAAAGAAGAGATCTTGGAGATATCACAAAAAGACAAAATAATTGATTTGTGGGTACCGAATGAGTTCAAGAAAAGGCTGCTAGAAAAAGAATATTCCCTAGCAGAGATAGTTGAGATATGTAACATCCACGAATAAATCAAAGATCAACCGAAGGGATGCTACCATCAGTTTCGAATACTTTCGTTAACAGGATTTCTCCTCGCTATGGCCCCAGAAAATAGTAGATGCAGACTTCAGGGGTACTACCAAAATTATCCTAATTGCCCGGCGAGAAACTTGAAATGCAACAAGTGGAGTGCAATAGGACATTTTGCACGCAAGTGTCAAACAAGGTCCACAAAACATAAAGTTAATGAGAGATCTGAAAGTTTCACTAAACGGCCGATAACAAGCGCGGCAAGGGTACATTTCATTCGATAGGAAGGCAACAAATGTGAAAATGGTAAAGAAACTCAAGCTGAATATGATTGCTTCGCATTGTGGAATGGAATACGGATAATAGGAGTGAAACCATAAGTTGTGATATCGGTGGCCATCAAATATCAATGGTTATTGACTCAGGGTGTCGTTTTAATTTGTTAGGCGAATCAGATTGGCAGACGCTGCAATCTGGAAACGCTGTAATGATGAACACGAGAAACAAACCAACAAGGCAATTTAGATCTTACTCGTGTGCAGGTAAGAACCTACTCAAAGTGATTGCAGTATTTGAAGCTTCCATACGCATTGAAAAGTGTCCAGAGATGATTGCTTCATTATACATAGTCTAGAATGGAAGACAATCATTGTTAGGACGAGAGGCAGCAATTAAGCTTGGCGTTTTAAAACTGGGATCGACATTCCCAAAAATTAAAGACAAAAAGATAAAGCTGTTCGTCGATGAATCGATCAAACCTGTTCAACAGCCACTGCGTCGAATTCCCGCCGCTTTAGAGGAAACAAGTTGAGGCAAGACTAAAAGAAGCTATGGAAGAAGATATAATCGAGCCGGTTTCAAGACCATGTTCTTGGATTTCGCCAATCGTGGTAGCATTTAAAGCGGTTGGTGAGATTCGACTTTGAATAGACATGCGTAGGGCAAACATGGCGATATTAAGAGAAAATTTCCCACTTCCCGTACTCGAAGTTGTTATGGCTAGGTTAAAAGGGGCAAAATATTTTCAAGACTGGACCTAAAGAACGCGTACCACCATCTGGAACTGGAAGAAAAGAGCCGCCACATCACCACTTTCATTACGCACAAAGGAATGTTTAGATATTAAAGGCTTGCCTTTGGGGTGGATTCCGCTCCGGCAATGTTCCAAAAGGTAATGGAGAACCTGCTTACCCCGTGTAAAAATGCATTTAATTACCGGGATGATATTATAATATCAGGCCAGTGAAGAAGAACACGACGATCCGGTAAGAATGACTCTAGACACCTTTAAAAATGTAAATGTCTCAATTAATAGAGATAAGTGTCTGTGTAAAGTTCAGAAACTTAAATTTCTGGGGCACATACTGTCTACCGATGGAATAAATCCAGACGCGGAGAAGATAAGGACAGTTTTGCAATTCCGATCCCCCGAAAGCAAGGAAGAAGTCAGAGGTTTCCTTGAATTGGTTACACACTTAAGGAAATTCGGGCTAGACTCAACCACTTAGATGTCTAATAAAGAAAGATGTTAAATTCAAATGGACAGAAGACCAGGAAAAGTCATTCAAGCGACTGAGAGAGCTGTTAGCACACTGGTCCACTCTCTCGTACTTCGACCTTAAGAACCGTATAAGGCTCATAGCAGACGCAACCCCAGTAACACCAGGAGCAGTTCTCCTTCAATACGAAAAGGAGATGCCGAAGGTGATATCATATGTAAGCAAAAGCTTGTCTGAAGTAGAGAGAAGGTGTTCCCAAACGGAGAAGAAGGGTCTTGTTTTAGTATGGGCCGTGGAAAGGTTCACCTATTATCTAGCTATGTAGTATGCAAGTGACATACACTTTTAATGAATGAACGCGGTCAACAAAATATCTTTTCTGCGTATGTCCACATATGTAAGTACCGACCAGCTGTTTTGGCACTTAGTGAAACACAGCTAGATTCCTGCCCTCCCCTCCTTGATCACTTAGATCTTACGCTTCCTGGCTACGAAATAGTGCCATTATTCCTCTCCCATCGCGGTCTTGCCATTTACGTGCGTAGAGATGTAGCTTACCAAACTCCACCATAATGTAGTCCCTGTTCCAATCCGGAACTCAATTCCATGTGGTTAAAATTCTATCTCCGTAAACAAATTATCCACTACTGCTTTATTTACAGAATCCCTAAACTGGCCAGCAACTCGACCTTTCACGAGTTCGATGAGCTGTCTGACTCCATACAAAGAATTGTATCCCTGTATCCTCATACTGAAATCGTTATTACGGGCGATTTTAATATACACAATTCTAGTTGGCTTCGACATTCTGGACAGATTATGCCCGAAGGACGGTGTGTTGAAATCTTCGCTGCGGAAAATAAGTTAACCCAGCTTGTAAATGAGCCCACACGAATATCAGACGTTGACAGTTATAACGCCAACACCCGGGACTTTTTTTTATTTTTAACTTTTCACCCTGATAAGTACTCCGTTGATGAGCTCTCCCCTCTAGGCTCGTGGACCATTGTGTCATATCAGCTAAATTCTCGGACACCCACCTCACAGTTAGAGAAGAGATTCCTAAAAGAACCGTATGGAAATAGGAGAAAGCCAACTGGAGCGGTCTTAACAGTTTCTTTAGGAATTTTATCTGGTCGTTATGTTTCCTCGATAACGACGTGGATGCCGCTGCTGATATGATCACAGACACCATTCTCTATGGAAGGAGATCCTTTATCCCTAATCGGATGAAGAGTATCAAACCAAAAGAAAAGGTATGGTACGACTCGAGCTGTAAAGATGCTGTCAGGAAATGTTTTTTCGGTCCTTCAAGACCAGCCCAAGAGTCGAAAACCGAAAGAAGTTCAAATGAACCAGAAATGACTGCAACGACTTTCTTAAACAAGTAAAATTCCAATACGAACAGAAACTGAGGCAAAAAATACTACAATGTTCCAAAGCTAGTCACAATTTTTGGTCGTCTAAAATATTATAAATTCTGCCTTATCCTCCATCCCAACGGTCA
Organism: Volucella zonaria; assembly: GCA_963966105.1. Taxonomy (NCBI): domain Eukaryota; kingdom Metazoa; phylum Arthropoda; class Insecta; order Diptera; family Syrphidae; genus Volucella; species Volucella zonaria. The sequence goes on along the minus strand of OZ014533.1, from coordinate 137,693,690 downwards.
TTTACAATGACATTTCTTTAGACAAGGCCAATCTGTTTGCTGCGCATTTTGCAACCAGCTCAACACTCCCAGATTGAGCTTGGTCTCCGCCTACACTTGAGCGCGTCGAATCTTCAATGGGACAAATCCACTTTCGCACTCGTGTAGTAGCAAGAGTTCTTAAAGATCTTCGCATTCACAAATCCGCTGGTCCAGATGGTATATCTTCCCTCCTTCTGAACAGGTGTTCTTCTTCACAGGGAAAACCACTGCGTAAGCTTTTTCACCAATCCTACTCTTTAGGACTCTTTCCGAGAAGATGGAGAACAGCATTTGTCCAGCCCGTCCCTAAAAAAGGCGAATCTTCTTCTCTCTTCTCCTACAGACCCATTGCACTTACGTCCCTTCTTTCCAAGTTCATTGAAACGCTGATAAACTGTCAGCTAATGAAATATCTCGAAACACGAAAACTCCTTAATGACCGGCTACGGTTTTCTTAGCAACAAGTCCACTGTTGATCTGATGGCATGTCTCACCGAAGAGTGCAAACAAAACGTATACCAATCTGGCGAAAGCAAGATAGTTGCACTTGATATTTCTAAGGCATTTGGCAGATTTTGGCATCAGGCTCTTTTGTCGGAAATGCGTGCTTTTGAGATAGACGACTCTCTTCTTCAATGGATTAGAAATTACCCTTTCGGAACGTTAAATTCAAGTTGTGTTGGATGACACTCACAAATTAAAAGCAGGTGTGCCCCAGAGCGTCGTTTTGTCTCCGACACTCTTTTTAATATTCATCAAAGACCTCTTGTCTGCTACCTCTGATCCAATATACTCCTTTGCTGACGACAGTACTTTCTGCTTTTCATATTCGTTCCCGGACTCATGTCCCTGCTTTTTGGCTGTAGAACGGGAACGGCAGCGTATGTTAAGCTCATTAAATTCTGATATTAACATCATAACTAATTGGGGAACCACTAGCAGAGTAGAATTTAACGCTTCCAAGACACAATGCTATCTGCTGTCATTAAAGCGAAATTTAAACACTCAGCCATTATCCACGAATGGCACTTGCCTTAGTCGAAACCGATAAACTTTCCATTCTCGGTATGTGTGTCAATGACAACTAACGTTGTCATGCTACGAAATGTCTAGGTTTCCTCAAGCGATGTAAGAAATACTTTACCCCCTCTGATCTGGCCTCAATAAATGTATAAGGCATTTATGCGCCCGAAATTGGAGTACAATGCCCACATCTGGTCGGATGCGCCCAAAACATCTTTGCACCTGCGATAAAACTCATAGGTGATACTAATATCACTCAAACAATGGACACCCTCGAACACCGACGTAATGTCTCGTGTCTCACTCTGTTTTATCGCTATTTCAAACTTTTAACCGTAACACCCATCTCGCTATGAATGCTCATCAGTCAAGCCCACTTTCGGACGTACTCTAAAATATCTTAATTCATTCCTAAGCCGTACAACTGGCTTTTGGAATGCCTTAGCTCTTTATTTCCTAGTCATTATAAACTTCAAACATTCAAAACCAACGTTCACCGGTACCTCTCTTTCTATCCTCCCTGATTTTCCTTCGCCCGCGCTGTGTGCAAATATTTTTAGGGTAAGACGAATTATAAAAAAAAAAAATCTTCGCCATAATAGAGAAGTCAACCCCAAAAGCAGTCACAATATCAGAGATTTGCTCTAGCAGTATCGCAGACCGTGAACTTATTGAGGTTATTAACAATGTAAAAAGCGAGACGTGGAACATCAAAGAGTTGAGTGCATACTCCCCATTTAGACTGGAACTATGCACCATGGGGAATATCCTACTGAGAGGAACTAGGATAGTCATACCAGCAACATTGCGAGCTCGGATATTGGAACTGGCTCATGAAGGCCATCCTGGCGAGACAGTTATGAAAAGGAGGGTTCGTTTAAAGGTATGCTGGCCATTAGTCGATAGAGATGTTGAAAAATTCGTTAAAAGCTGTCGGGACTGTCTACTGGTATCAAAACCGGCCCATCGGTCCCCATGAGCCGGCATGCTTTTCCGGATAGGCCTGGGTCCAGCTTGGCAATGGACTTGTTCGGACCATTGCCCAATCACGACTAGTGGTTATCAACTATTACTCGAGATACCAAGACTTCATGTTCCTTAAGAACATCAAATGAGATATTAAACTTTTTGAAATAAATATTTTGTAGGCTTGGGTATCCTCATGTTGTTACGGTGGACTATGGTCGCCAGTTTGTGAGCGAGGAATTCTAAAATTATTGCACAAGCAACAACATTGAACTCATAGCTTCGCCACCCTACTGGCCGCAAGCGAATGGCGAAGTTGAAAACAGTTCGATTTTAAAACCCCTTCGGATAGCCCATTCCAATGGAACGGATTACAAGGAAGAGATGCAGAAATTTACACTTATGTACGAGTATAATGTAACTCCAGATGGTACGACGGGAAAGTAACCCTCGGAATTATTGTATAACCGAACAATCCGCGACAAAATTCCATCTATACATGATATTGGAGAACCAGAGTTCGACTTAGAAGCCACAAACAAAACGGGAAGGTGAGAGAAGAAAAAAATAGAGGGGCAAAGTTTGTGAAAATGGAATAGGGGACAAGGTGCTAGTGAAGAATGTGACATTCACAAATAAACTTATTCCTAACTTTGAGCCAACTGAATTTGAAGTTATCGATCGGATGGACAGCGAGGTTAAGATCAAGGGGGGAAACAAAATACTCCGGCGTAACGTCAGTCATGTTAAAAAGATTCCCAATAGTGACCAAATTCTGGTAAAAAACGATAAGGAATCACTCACAACGATAGCGAGCCAATCACCAGAGGCATCACAAGATGTCGGGGGCACTGAGCCACCACTGACTCTAAAGCTGAAAAACATCGGAGGGGTGTGAAGACCTATATTGACGGATGACCAAGAGCGGAGAACGATATTGACAGATGATCATGAGTATCCGCCGAAGCAGCCGAGCAGAGCGGGAGACAATGGGGATAGTAAACTAGAGCATACAGAAACTGGAGTCTTGTGGTGAAATGGGATTATGGTTTAGTTTGTATTTACCTACCAAGTCGCAAAGACCATTAGAACCAACTAAAGATCATTATACATATTGCGGTAAGGTATTACTTACACCCACTGGTAGCAGGTTTACACACCAGCTATGAAGACATCTTAATAATATCCTTGTCTGTATATCAAATGCAAACCGAATTCACTTCCCGACTTGAGATTTTTCCATTTCATTAGTCAAATTAGGCATCCACTTCCCATTTGAAGAGCCCATGTTAGTAGTGGTTATATTTTCTTTTGCACTTTTTCTGAAGAAGATTTTAATTCATAGAGTAGAAGTACACTAAGTAGTTGGAAAAGATAAAACTAAAATAAGTAAATTAAAAACGACTGCTGTTGAGTATGGATGAGTGTACTTGCATTTGTTGTACACCAAGCACACGAAGGACTATTGAGAAAAGCTTTCTCGAAAACTTTGTGTTTTGTAGTAAAGTGAAAAATTGAGAGAAGTTTCTTAATCATAAAAAAACAGAAGAGCTATGGGTAGACGAGCACCCTCTAGAGAGGGTGGATAAAGATAGATTGCATTTAGTAGATTGCAGTTTGTTTAATGAGCATTTAATCACAAGTTTGCTGTGTTTCTGTGGCTGCAGAACTATTTTTTTTTCTTCTCATGTCTTACTATTTGGAAATGGCTTTAAGTGACAGATGAATTTATTGAAATACGAAAAGTACTCGAGCTAGGGTGAGTTTTATATCTTAGACTGATTTTGTTTAGTTGGCAACGCAAGCAACTCAACCAAGAACAAGAACCTATTCTCTGATTTTGTTTACAAAAGTTACCGGTTCCTATGATCTAATAAACTCTAACATCTCTGCTCTAATTGGAACTTCTCCATGTTGAATGATAGACACTTGCACCACACAAAATCAAAAGCCCTTTCAGTGGCAGAAATCTTTTGTCAATGGAGTTGGCTTGAATGTACGAAGCAAATAACTTTTTCTGCTCTACCTTCGTGAGTTGAGAGCTCATCTATTGACATTACTTAAAGTATGTTGGTGTACCCTGGAATTGGTATACTCGTAATTTCAATGTTCGAAGTCGTTTTTGATTTTCTTTTTTTTTGCGATGGAACAGAGCAGCCAGACAAAAATCTAGTCTATTGTACTCCTTGTAAGAGTATGTTCCTTTTATTAGAATTCCTCAGTCCTTCTGAGGAAAATGAGGAAGCGCTTCAGTGATAAAATGCGTACTGTACCAATATCACTTACAAAATCATCTTCTAGTACTCGCCACCTGATTCTAAAGTGGGCCGGACATTGACATATGTAGGTACTGATCCTAGAGCGACGTCATCAACAAATTTAGATGTTTGTAAATGCGTGGTGCAACTTCACGGTGCAAGTAGGAAATCTGCAGTCATTTCCACTAAAAACCACAGGAAAGTCGCCGATCTAATACTATATTAGAGAGGTTGGGAAGCATTCGTTCTGCTGGCAAGCTGGAGAGTCATGGCATCAGCAAATATGCTCATATGAAACCAAACTATTTGTGGAAGCTCTAAAAGAGATCGCAGGTTCGGGCCCTGAAAAACTATGAGCTTATCCAAATTATCTCGAAACACGAAAACTTCTCAAAGAGCGGCAATATGGTTTTCGTAGCAACAGGTCCACTGGTGATTTGATGGCAAGTCTCAGCGAAAAGTGGAACCAAAGTGTACATCAATCTGGCGAAAGCAAGATAGTTGCACTTCATATTTCTAAGGCATTCGACAGAGTTTGGCATTTGTCGAAAATGCGTGCCTTTTGGATCGATGACTCTCTTCTTCAATGGATTAGAAATTACCTTCCGGAACGTTCAATTCAAGTTGTCTTGGATGGTTTCAAGTCTGATATTCACAAAATAAATACTGGTGTGCCGCAGGGCTCCGTTCTGTCTCCGCATACTTCTTAATTTTTATCAATGATCTCTTGTCTGCCACTTCTAATCCAATATATTCCTTTGCTGACGACAATACTCTCTGCTTTTCATATTCTTTTCCGAACTCACGTCGCTGCTCTTCGGCTGTAGAACGGGAACGACAGCATAAGGACTGAAACTAATAAAATTTGGAAACTTCAAAGTAAAAAAAAAATATATTTTCATAATTCATGTAAATTTTTTCTATTTGCTTTAAAACTCTGTTTTTATTAAATTCATTCACAATTATAAAAAATAAAAAAAATTATTTGGGTTCCCATTCTTTCCTCAACTTCTTTCGAATGTCCTTCAAAAGGTTGGTGACAATTACATCCGTGATCTTTTTGGACGCTCTTTTCCATTTAGCACTAAAATCTTTCACGTCCTTTGCACACTGCTCACTTTTCCTCAATTTAGCTTTGACCAAATCCCCAATACCTTTCAATGGGACAGCACTGTGAAACATTGGGTGGATTCATGTCTTTTGGGACAAAGTCGACATTTTTTGCAACAAGCAAGCTCAACGTCGCATTAGCATAGTGAGCTGAAGCTAAATCTTTCCAAAATAATGTTGAACCCTAACGTTGTTTGTTTAAGAGAGGAATCAACCGTTTTTTTAGGCACTCGTTAATGTCCACTTCTCCGTTAATTCTGTTTCCACATTGTCAAATGGCCTGCCAAACGAGATATTTTGACCCGAAATTTCCATCCTAATCGATGTTGTTGATTGCGGAAGAATCTCAGCTTCAAAGGAGTTGTAAAACTGTGCACCTCGAAGAGTGGTAAAGTCGGCTTTGACATAAGTTTCGTCATCCAAAACCAAGCACGCTTTCTTGTTGCCGATCAACTCGTATAGCTTTCGGGCTCGTGTTCTTATGACTTCTTTTTACTTTTCAGTAACTTTTGGTATTTTTTGTTTTTTTTTTCGTGTTTTTAGACCGTTACGTTTTTTAGATCTTTGTACCATTGTTTGGTTGGTACTACATTTCCGAGCAACATCTCTGGATGACATAGTCCGATGGTACGATGGTATCCAATATTTTCCTGTCCAAATTTGTATCATGTGCTCCACTTTTAGCTCCACTTTTCTGTTTTCGCTTAACTGTCAACATCTCCAAATATCGTTTGATAACAGAATCCACTATACTGCGTGCTATGTTTAAATTTTTTGCAATGAAATGGTTTGGACGCGAGGTATTTTCGAGCCATTTGTCGATGATCTTTTTACGACGTTCCTCTTGACTCATATTTTATAAATATTTTAAGCCGCACCGAACTAAAATCAAAAACAAACTGAAACTAGAGAATATACAGGCTAATTTGGGTACAAAATGGGATTGCAATTTTTACGCATTGGAAGTGATTTTATTCGTTTCAATCCTTATGTTAAGCTCATTAAATTCCGGTATCAACAGCATAACCAATTGGGAAAACATCAACAGAGTGGAATTTAATGCTTCCAAAACACGATGCTGTCTGCTGTCGTTAAAGCGAAATTTAAACACCCAGCCAATATCCACTTACATCGTCGAAACCAAAAAACTTTCCATTCTCGGTATGTGCGTCAATGACAACTTAGGTTGGAATAACCATCTCTCTGCATCTGCTAAACCGAATTCAAAACCGTGCGATAAAACTCATAGCTGATACCAATATCACTAAGACAATGGAGAACCTCGAACACCGACGAAATGTCTCGTGTCTCACTTTGTTTTATCGCTATTTCCACCACCAGTGCTCCATAGACATCGCCAGTAGCATTCAGCCCCTTCAAACTTTTAAACGTAACACCCGTCTCGCTATGAATGCTCATCAGTATACCCACAAGCCCACTTTCGGTCGATCGATTATGGAATGCTATGCTGAGCTCTTTATTTTCAAGTCATTATAACCTTCAAACATTTCAAACCAACGTACATCGGTATCTATCCTTCTTTTCTCCCAAAATTTCAGTCGCCCGCGCTGTGTGTAAACATTTTAAGGGTACCTTAACCCTTTGAGCGTGCGCTAGTTAATAAAAAAAAATAAGTTCATCGGAGATTTCATTTTCCGTGATCCCATTGTGACATGGGACCCAAAGAAAACTCAGTGAATTCTGCCCTCCCACCGAATTCAGCGAAGTCTTGCATTCTTGCTACACATGATCCAACAGCCAGCTCAGCTATATTATCTGCATATGCTTGTTTTGAGATGTTCGAGTTACTGAGAGAGTTAAGAACAGACTCGACCAAGATGCGCGCTAATACTAGAAACTTGACTCCGCCTGTTTAAAAATTTGCTACAGCCAAAACCCGCAATCGGAGTACTATTCACCAGCATTGTTCTTATCGACAGAACTAGGGATTCATCTCCGGATTGTTGTCTGCCCGATTATGTAACCAATTCCGTTTATCAGATTTTGATGCGTAGTCTCTCAGGATCTTTGGCATATTGGTATCTTAGAAAGAGGATGCATTCGGAAAAAGCTGTTTTGTGTGCATGAAGCTCGACCATGTTCTAGTTTTTTTTTTTCATTTCCTTGTATTTATACATTTTACAATTGTTGGCGTTACCTGCATAGCTTGTGTCTTCCCTCCAGGTGGTTGCAAAAAGAGTATTGTTTGAAAGCTGTAACTGTTTTATATTTATTATGCGTCTTGTGAAAACTACTATAGGGTTGTACCACATGAAATATCCGATTTTCGCTCAGTCGGAAATAAGAAGTTCCCGAGTAAACATCTGTGCCAGAATGTTAAATTTTCTTTTTTCATAAAATAAAATGGTACATGTTCTTGACGTGTGAGAATTTTAACGTTCGTTACAAGTACCTTGATTTCTTTTCTAGGAATTATTTACCATGCTGTCGGCAGTTCAAATTCGAACTCTCTTCCTTTACGAATTTAAAATGGGCCATAATGCGTCATTGGCAATGAAAAGCTTTAATGACGCATTTGTAGATGTAACGAAGGCACTATACGACGTTGGTTTGGAAAGTTCCGTTCGGGAAATTTCAGCCTTAAAGATCAACCACGTGGGAAGCTGGAATCGTTAGTTTACGACAATGTTTTAAGAGCAAGGGTGGATGCGGACCCAACGAAATCGGTGCAGGAGATTACACAAAGCATGGGAGTATCTCCAATGACAATAAGTCGACACTTTCTATCATAGAAAATGTAAAGAAACGCAATAAGTGGGCGCCCCATGAACTGAGCGAATCCCAAAAATTACGGCGCCTGGAAATCTGCGTGTCGCTAACATTAAGGAACCAAACTGAACCGTTTTTGCACCGGATTGTCACCTATGATGAAAAGTGGATACCTACTGTATGATAATCGTAAGAGATGTGGGCAGTGGTTGGAGGCAGATGAAAAACCAAAACACACCCCCAAACCCGATTTTCACCCATTTTGGTGGACATCGAAGAGACCAATCCACTTTTCATTTCTTCAACTAGGAGAAACCGTGTTTCGCTCCCAAGTTCTATTTTTTTTTTGTTAAGTTGGTAAATCGTTTTTTGATATTCCCTCGAAATCTTAGCATCATAGCTTGACATTTGCAAAAGTTACGTAGCCAAGAGTACATTAAATCTGTGTGTGTTGCCGATTTTTTTACAATTTTAGAAATGGATTTAAATTTGCAACAACGAACTTGTATTACTCGGAAATTTTGCGTAAAAAACGGATTTAATGGTGAGCGAACGTTGGACATGTTGCAAAAGTGTTTTGGCAACGATTCTCTAAAGAAAATGGTCATTTACCAGTGGCACGAGCGGTTCAAAAGTGGTCGTGAGTCAATCGAAGATGATGAGCGCAGTGACAGACCGTCGGCATCGAAAACCGACGAAAACATTGATGAAGTATGAGTAAAAGAAATGTTGGTCAATAACCGCAAATTAACCATCGGAGAGATAGCGGCGGACTTGAACATTGCCTATGGATCCGTCCAAGACATTTTGGTTGAATTCGATCCCACATTCATCAAAATGATCATTACTGGAATCGAGACGTGGGATTATGAGTACGATACGCAATCCAGACATCGGGCAAGTGAATGGCGTTCATCAAATGAGCCGAGACCAAAAAAACAACGGCGTTATGAGACATTTGCGTGACCAGAATTGTGGGCAGAAAACTCGTAGAGTTTGCACCATGATAACGCACCGTCGCACAGTGCCATCATTATTCGTAATTTTTTGCCGAAAAATGCAATAAATACCATCCAACAGCCACCGAATTCACCTGATTTGGCTCCCTGTGACTTCTTTCTGTTCAATCGAGTTAGAAAACCACTACGGGGAACGCGCTTCAGCTGCCGAGAGGAAGTAATGGAAAAATCGCAGGAAGCACTGATGGACATACCGAAAACCGAATATAAAAAATGTTTCGAGGATTGGATCAAGCGCTGGCATAAGTGTGTTTCAATCGATGGCTATTACTTTGAAGGGGACAATATATGTAGATTTAGATGAATAAACTTGTATCTTTAATTTTCTGAATGAATTCCGGGATTTTTGATCAAGGTGGTATTCCATGCCAAATTGGCTGAAAAGCATCCTGCGTTGGTCAATAGGCACGGTCCGATTCTTTTGCATGACAATGGCAGAGCCCATACCTCACAAGTTTTGCAGTTGGGATTTGAAATTCTTCCGCATCCGCCGTACTTTCCTGATATTTCCCCAACGGATTGAAATCTTTTCCGCAATCTGGATTCATTTTGCCGGCTGAAAGTCTTCCGGAACCGAGCAGATTTCATTCCCTTAAAAAGCCAGCACTTCTACGAAAAAGGAATATTTGACCTTGTATCACGTTGAAAGAATGTCATAGATGCCAACGGATCCTATTTTGATTGAATAAAAATCTACGGAAAAATAATTGACTTTCAAATTTTTACTATAAAATCTTACAAAATTTTAAATTGTATGTAATACAATTTAACTTAAGAAAATGTTACTTGATTTCTTTTTTACGCTTTTTAAAGTTAAAAGTATTTTTTAGGTTGCTTGGCATTGAATTAATTATTGTTGGTATGATACGAGTATGTATAAATGAGCTGCCTTCTTCCGTAGTTGCTGCTGATTGAGAAGATTTCTAAAAGTCCTTGGACCCGCCTTCTTGTATTTTGATTATGACGAATTGATTGCTGAAATCGTTGATCATCATCGTATCCCAGAATTGCTGTCATCTTAAATAATCTATTGACATCTAGAACTTTCAAGACATTTGTGGTATAATTAATGACTTTTAATAAACGTCGTACAGTGGCTCATTTTGAATTCTTTGCATGCAAAAATCATAACTCTTAAACGAATAAAAGTATCGTGACAGTTTTTTTGTCTGCTTATAGAAACTCCTTGGACTATAAAATTAGTGACCTTTGAGAAAAAATGCTTTGCGGGATGTTTCAGAATCTTCTGCTGAAAGAGGACTTCCTCACCACAGGAGATAGACACAATATTTTACTTTACAAATATTCAAAAGTCCATGATTGAAGCATACGGTGAACACATAGCAATGATAGTGTGTGTCAAGGTGTCAAGGTTACCAATGACATCCAGCTGTGAGGTTAGTCATTTCATCATGCATCGTCTTACGCTTGACGAACATGCGGAACGAAATCGACTCAGTTGTAAATACGCATCGTGAATTTCGTCGTGAGTCCGTTCGCTATCATGGCTTAGTGTTCAGGCAATTCATCGCACCGTGAAAAAATTTGAGCGTGAGTAAACTCTTTTGGATCTTAAGCCACCAACCAGATAGAGATTAGTGCGAAATGAAGAAAACATAGCCGCCGTAGCGGCCAATATCGAAAAAGACCCAGAAATGTCGATTCAGCGCCGACCAGCTGAATTAGGCAACGCCAGAGGATCAAACCGGCTCATTTTCCGGTTGGACTTGGGCCTACACCCATATAAGATTGTGCTGACGCAAGAATTGAAGCCGGACGAGCATAGGAAACGCCGTGAGTTCGCTAATTGGGAAATGTTTTGCGGAGATCTGGTTTCTGGCCAAAAAATCATCTTTTCGGACGAGGCCTATTTTTGGCTCAGCGGCTATGTCGAGAAGCAGAATTGCAGCTATTGGAGCGAAACAATCCACAAGTGCTCGATTAGGAATCAATGCATCCACAAAAATTGACTGCTTGGTGCGATTTATGGCATGGTGGCATCATCGGACTTTATTTCTTTCGAAATGAGGAAGGAGACACCATTACCGTCAATAGTCTCAGGTATAGAGCGATGTCAACCGACTTTTTATGACCAAAGCTCGACAACAACGATATATCCGAGCTTTAGTTTCAACAAGATGGCGCTACATGCCATACAAGCCACACAACGCTCGCAGTTGTGAAGGAGAAATTTGGCGACTGGGTCATCTCACAGCGACACGCTATTGCGACACGCTATTGCGACACGCTATTGCGACACGCTATTGCGACACTCTATTGCGACACGTTAATGCCGGAATAAGGACGCATATACTGGACCGAGTCATGAAAAATTGGGCCGACCGCTTTAAGCACTTCCAGAAAAGACGAGGCTTCTTGGCCATCTTGGGAGAAAACCCCGGACCATCTCCCATCACAAGCAATAATGGATGGTACTAAGGCCTCGGCAAGCTTATTGCTTACGTAGATCAAAGATCTCTCAGACTTTACAAAAAAAAAATAAAAAATCATGAATTAGAAGATTGTGGCTAAGGAGGATATCCATCCTTAGGAGACCTAGAACCCGCAACTGGGATCGGAACTCTCCTTCTCGGAAGATATTCTGGAGATCATTAGGCTCAGCAATCCGACACTTCTGACTCATGACTGGCAAAACTGTAGGAATTCAGAGGCCATTATAGATGCGAGTTAATTGCGATCAATAGGGAATCCCTTAATCTTCTGGGACAGACTAAAGACGTGATTCGGTTCAGATTCGAGTCCATAAACATGATGGTGCACTAAAAGAATGAACTGGATGCTGAAAAGCAACCTCCTCTGCCCCTAATTCACACAGAAATTACAACCTCCGCAACGGATCTAATCTATCTGAGGTAGAAGCCAAGTTAACGTTCTCCACTTCTAACACCGTGTCGGAAATGGTAGCTGACGACGAATCAAAAGAGTTTTGATCTTTTGGCCATATTCTCAGAATCGGAAGACGCAAACAAAACAGTAGTGGAGGCTGCTCTGATTTATTGTAGCAATGCTGCTAGGGTTTCTCCAGATTAACCTCCATCAATCCAAAAAGGTCTCGGCCGCACTCATTCTGCGTCTGGAACAATGATTTGTAAAATAGAAGACATTCTTCTTGGACAAATGTAAGATCCGAATTTATATATTAATGAAACGTAGCCCTAATGTACACGTACTTCCTAATCTCAGCGACACCGACGTAACCATTGCTAAACTGGGCACTGCCAAAGGTATCTACTGGTTGGCGTCGGCATATCTTGGCAACGACTAGGTGGGCACTCTCCCTGGTGACAACCTAGACAGGGTAGTCTTGCAAACTGGAAGGTACAACACAGGTCTTATCCACGGGTGCGACGTTAACACATATCACAAGCTAAGGGACAGTACCGAAATTAAAGATAGAGGTGAGTAATTTTTTTTATAAAATAGAAGTACTAAACTCATTTTTGTAATATTGATAATGAGCTCTCCTTAATAAACAAAAATTGACAACAAATGCTAATGAACACATACACCGTGTGAACACTCTTTTTCAGATCGCAGATACATCCAATTCAGCCTGAATGATGCTTCTCCTCGCCAAATAGCATTTCGGAATTATTGGAAAACTGATTGGAGAGGAAAACTTTTAAAAATACTCTCCTCTGAACTCTTAAGTCCCAACGACATGACATGAAAACCAAGGCCCTTATTCATTCTAGAGGCAAGAAAAATCCGCACTGGTAGACATTAGCATTGGGAACGCTTATAAACCACTGCAGGAAACTTTTCAAGCGAGCAAAAAGCACAAGAAAAGTGACTGACTAGGACTCATACTAGAAATCCCTCCTCAGATATTAACTTGCCAACGCTAGAGAAAATCACGAGGAGCTGGGTAAAAATTATCCACATTCCATTGTCATGGAGAGAAGGACCTCAGACCTATAAGTCTATCATATTTCCTGCTGAAAACTCTAGAACGACTCGTTGATATCCATATACGATCTAGAATTAGTCCAGGCCTTTTATCTACGGTTCAAAATGCCTACTGTAAAGAAAATTCGGAGGAAACGCCTCTACATTCACTGAACAATCCCTACATTATAGAGACTACACGATGGTCACATTTCTGGACATAGAGGGGGCCTTTAACATCCACAATCACGAATGCCTGCTGTCAACTCTGAAGGTAGACGACTTACTTAGGGAGTTGGTCAGTCTTATGCTAAGTAGCAGGATTTGCACTTCCTAACTGGATGGGGCTTCTGCTAAAACTGGTGTCAACAGACGTGCGTTACAAGACGGTGTCCGTGCAACCCGTCTTAGAAACAAAGGTAACAAGGTAGTAAGTAGCTTTATTGTCTAGCAAAACGGACATTGGGAACAGGTTTAAGTCCGCAACCCCGCATTACCCACTGACTATGCACTCCGCGGCCCTGGATATTTTATTTCATTTGACTCGATATTTTCAGCAGGCAAGTGGCTGCTAACGCAGCTATTGACTTTAAAGCGACTACAAGGTGTACAAATTAATTATTTGCCCATGCTGATGTTCCTAATACATTAAGAATTAGGCCGCGATCAAATCCCTGGATATAGTCTCGCTAAATTCTTCTCAGGGAGATGGCAGAGTAGAATTAGATTAGATTAGATTAGATATAAATTATTTCTTATTAATACATGTTTAAAATATTAAAAGGACTCTAAATAAATGGATTAAGAAACATTAAATATCATTCAGTATTTTGGATACAAGACGAATAGAAAATAGTTTTGAATGCCACATCAAGAGGCTGTTAGAATTACAAAATAAAGTAATATTTTGGGTGGGGTGACCCATTAACAACAATTAACAAAATTCAAAAATTAGAAACAAAAAGAAACAAAAATGAACAAAAATGAATAGAAGCCGAATATTGAACAAATAGAAGTTAAGACTTTAAGAAATAACATAAGGAAAAATAAATAAATTAAAAAAAAAGCAGGATTGAATAAATTATACAAAAAATTAAGATTCAAAAAGCAAATAATTTATAAACAATTTCAATTATACCAGAATGTCAGAGATAATAGATTCCAAATAATAGTAGTTGCACTGAAAAAGCCACTTTTTTACACGTTTTAGAAATATGCCAGATATTGACATAGCCCTGATGGGATGAGGAAGTTTGTTAAACAAGCGATATGACGAAATAGAATAAAAGTTACGAAGGGCAGTAGTACGAAATATAGGTACAGATAGCATATAAGACGAGTTTCCACGTAAGTTGTAATTTGAGACCAAACGAAAATTTCGATTACCAGATTTTATGAAGAAGGTCTTCAAAACCTTAAAACAATAAAGGTGACGAACCGGAAGAATTTTTAGATCATAGAACAGTGGAAAACTGGGATGTACCTGAACAACCGTCAAAGAGAATGCGTGAACTTATTAGCCCCTGTAAAGAAACTAACACCAGCTCAAATGACAGCAACTCATCTGTTATAGCGGAAATCCGTCTTCTTAGAAGGGAAGTTAAAGAAATTATGGCAAGTTGCGATTTCCTAGCCACTAAGTATAATGATCTCAACACTAACATGAGAAAACACAATGACCTTATGGACAACATAATAAAAGAACTTAATGAAATAAAAGAAACCAACAAAAGGAAAGATGCCATAATAGAAAATTTGCAAACACAGATCAGCACACTTGAACAACAAATGATCAAAAATAATATCGACATAAAAAGCATACCCCCTACTCCTCAAGAAAACCTATTAGAGGTAGTGAAGGAAATAGGAAAACGGTCAACTGTGAGATCAACGACACCAACATCACAGACATACATATATCGCACAAAAACAAAAAACCCAGAACGATCGACTATAGTTGCTACATTTGCATCCAGCATGAAGAAAAGTCAGTTCATTAAACAAACACGCTCCACCCGCTCTATTAAACTAAAAGCGGTGCTGCAAAACACCAACAATGCCACTGTTTACGTTATACCAAATGGACACAAACGAAGTAACGATAGATTTGAATTGTAGGGTAATAAGTAGTTTTAGCGGCATCAATATAAATGAATTTAAAGAATATAATTGTTGCTGTCTAAGTTTTAATGTAAGATCTTTGAGAAAGAACTGGAATGATTACTGCCTTAACATCAGCCACTTCATCAATATGTTAAAAATAATAGTTCTAGTTGAAACTAATATACAAGACGAAGAAAAAGAACTTTACAGTTTAAATGGTTTCGAACCGGAGTTTCTGAATCGAGATAAACGTAGAGGAGGTGGAATTCTTATGTTAATACGTAAAGAAGTAGAAATGAACGATTAAGATCTAAAAGTGTGTCATACGAAAGTATCCAAATCCAAATTAAAGAGGTAATAAGTATAAGTATGTAATAGAAATATATAGACCACCAGGTAACAGCCGAAAAGCATTTATCGAAGACTACGGACACAACGTTGGGCAACTGAGAAAAAAGGACGAGATAATGGTAATGGGTGATATGAACATCAATGTGAATGATTTGAATGCGTATGGTGTGAAAGAATATCTTGAAATACTGGCGTCACTGGGATTGATTAATGTGGTTACGGCGTATACCGGATACTGGAGCAAAATCAACGATTGACCACATTTTAACTAACGCTACACATAACCAAATCGATTCAGCTGTAATTGAAAGTTGTATCACTGATCATTACCCAATCATGTACTTCCCACAAAGAAAAAACTCAGTCAGCCTGTCCTATATATCTAACGATAAGGTCAATGAGCTAATTTCAAATACAAACTGGGGGGATGAAATTTGGAATGAAAGGGATGCTATCTAACTTTATCAGAAGATTCATGATAAAATGAATTATATTTATGATGCAGCGACATCTATGAAAAAAATAAAAAAGAGAAGAAAGTTTAGCCCATGGATATCTTCTGAATTAAAAAGTAAATGTAAAAAAAGGGACGAACTTTACAGAAAGTGGAAAAACAATAGACTAAACAAAGCATATGAACAACAATATAAGATCTTCAGAAACAGTCTGAACAAGGAAATAACGGTCCAAAAATCAATTTTTTATAAATCCAAGTTCAACCAAATAAGATCTGACCCCAGAAAAACATGGGGCCTAGTAAATGAGATATTGGGAAAGAAAAAGCCTAGTTTGGATGAAACAATAATAAAGAACTTCACGGGTAAAATGTGTCTGAATAACTTAAGTAATGCGTGTGCAAACAACTTCAGCACACAAATAAAAAATATTGTGCATCATTGTGATTCGGTTACATCGACACACACAAAATCAAGATTAACCAGCAAAATTTATATTCAGAAAACAGATTTCTTTGAAACCCGAAGAATAATTAATCTATTCAGTGAAAACAAGTCGCCAGGTATTGATGGAATACGAGCTATTGATATAAAAAGGCACACGGATATATTTAACCCATTATTGTGTAAATTGATTAACTTAAGTATTGCACAAGCAAAAATCACTACAAGCTTAAAAACTGCTGTAATCAGACTGATATACAAAGGAGGTACAAAAAGCGACCTTAAAAATTATCGGCCAATATCAATATTGCCAGTAATAGAAAAGTGCATGGAAGAGGTGATAACAAACAGGCTGCAAGGCTTTATCGCAAAAAATTCGCTGATTCACGCAAGCCAGTACGGCTTCCAGAAAAATAAAAGCAGTGGTAAGCTGTTAGGAGAATTTGCAAATTGCGTCAACCAAAGTTTAATAAAAATCATCATGTTTTAGTGTTATTCGTGGATTTCAGTAAAGCCTTCGATACACTGAACCATGATAAACTAGTAGAAGTACTGGAAAATATTGGCATATGAGGACTGATGGCAGATTGGCTACGTGAATATCTAACGAACAGGCAATTTTGCGTAAAAATAAACAATGCATACAGCCAAAATGAAAACATTCAATATGGAGTCCCGCAAGGTTGAAAACTGGGTCCAATTCTGTTCATATTGTACACCAATGAACTGTTACGAGTTTTCAAGAAGGCCATTCCATTTGCATATGCAGACGATACGGCGATAGTGGTGCATCACAGATCCTTACATACGGCAACAGAAATTTTGCAGGAGGAGTTTGACAGCGCGGTGTAATGGTGTCACGATCACGGCTTAACGATCAATGCTTCTAAAACAAAAGTGATGCATATACGAAACCCGCAATTCAGGGCTACACAATTGCAAATCCACTTCAAAAATGAATCCTGTAATAGTTCGGTTAATTGTCCTATCGACACAGTTGAAAAATAAAAATATCTGGGAGTTACGATCGATAACAACTTTTTGTGGGATAAGCACATAGATGAGTTGCGAGTGAGCCTCAGAAGAGCTTCATATGCACTAAGCCATCTAAAATATTGTACCATGCCACAACGGCCGTATTAAGACAAAGTTACTTTGGCCTTGTGGAATCTAAACTTAGGTATGTTAATGCATCAGCAACACATATGCAGAAAATCAAAAACTCCAAAACTCGGCACTGAAGAAGATAGGCGTACATAACCAGCTCAATATTCCGGAACAAAGGCGTTTTAAAGTTCTTCGAGTAGAAGATATCTTCAAGATGACCCTTATACTGGAGTACTATGATGACAACAGATTCATAACACCAATTCAACATGGAATCAACACAAGAATACGGGGTCAAGGTATGCTTCACGAACCCCGATTCTACAATAACTACGGGAGAAGACAGCTGGAATGCAGAGTACCTGAAGTTCTAAACACAATTCCGCAACAACTAAAAAATATACAAAATATTAAAAGTAGAAAGAAAATTATAAAAAATTTTTTCTTGAATTCGAACTTACTCGTAAATAGCTAAATTTTAAACTTAATTCACTTACTAAACTTATCTTATTAATTATCAGTTATTTTTTTTTCTTTAATGATCCAATTATTATTAAAAAGATTGTACAATATTATATTTTAATCTAAGCTTGCTTTCCAAAAATTAATCATAAAACTGTGAAAATCAATCTTCTGCAAAAAAGCCTTTAAGGCTTCGCAGAAATACATATCTAACCATTAAGTTTTTAATCTTCCTTATGATGTATTTCTGCTAAATTAACAGAGGGCTAATTTTGTTCTGATACACACCACCCTAACAAGCAATTCCGTCTTGAAGCGTAGATAAAAGAACAATTCCATAATAAATAGTTTTTAAAAGCGTCGTTGAACAGATATTGCGCAAATAGAAAAAATGCCTAAGAGCGAGACGCAAATAATTGCTTAATATTTCAGCACCGAAAAACTCATTTTAGAGTGTGTATATCGTTTACACTGTTGCTCAGTCAAAGTCTTTGTAGATGAATTTTCTGAATTTCTCCAAAACATTTCTTGTAAAAATGTAGTCCTTTTCGGTGATTTTAATGTTAATATACTAGATTACTCAAATGATGTTGATTATTTTTTGTCGGTGTTATCATCTTTTGGCTTTGAGTCCTTATTATTACAACCTACGCGAATTGCTGTGAATTCTAGCTCATGTTTGGACCATTTGTTTATAAGGTTGCACAGAAACAACTCAATAAATTTCAAAACTGATGTTTATGATCTACAGATAACTGATCATTGTTTAACTACAATTCAGTTTGATTGTTCGATACGCAGACCTAAACCACTACAATTTAAAAAGTTTAAAAAAGTCGACTTTTCAGCCTTGCAAAGAGATTTGTCTTTTAAGTTCTGGAACGATGTATATAGCGCTCATGATCCATTAATTGCTTTTGATTTATTTATTAATAAATTGAAATTTTATATTTCTAATTGCAGTCAAAATCAAAGTTTAAACACAAATAAATCTAAGTGCATCAAACCATGGATGACGTTTTATTTGTTGAAGAAAATAAGAAAAAAAAATGAACTTAGAATTCGGGTTCGCAAACATCCTAGGAATACTGGGCTTAAAAGTTTTTATGTTAAAATCTGTCGTGAGTTGAAATTAGAAATAACACTTTGTAGAGATAATTATTTCAGAAGAAAACTGGTTGAAAATATTGGGAATTCTAAGAAAGAGTGGGACACAGTTAATGAAATTTTGAATAGAGAAAAGCCGAATGCCGAAATTGTTTTAAATATGGATAGTAATGTTGATATAACTGAACCAAGTGAGGTGGCTAATGTTTTTAATGACTATTTTTCAAATATACTCAATGATTTCCGCGGTCTCCTGGGGCAAAATAATTTTTCGTGTCACTGTGATAAAACAATAAGGCAGGAGCAACACCAGTCTGCTTGTTTTTACTTTGAAAATTTCACACCACTGGAAATACATAAAATTATACAATCGCTAAAGAGCTCACACTCTTCTTCAAACGACAATATTTCAAGTCACGATCTTAAAATTATTTCTCTTTTTATCTGTGATGTTTTATGTCACATATACAATTTGAGTGTTCAACAGGGCGTCTTTCCCGAATCTCTTAAAACCGCTGTAGTTATTCCTCTCCATAAAAAAGGTGATACTAAGTCTTTGAATAACTACCGTCCTATTTCACTTTTGTCCACCTTCTCCAAGGTGTTTGAAAAGGGTATGAAATCTAGAATACTGTCTTTTTTAGATAAAATTAAATTCTTCAGTAAACATCAATTCGGTTTTAGGAGCGGAAGATCAACTGAAGATGCCTTATTAAAACTTTGCGGAGAAATTTATAACAGCGTAAATGATTCTAAAATTGCTGCAACTTTATTTATAGATATCTCAAAGGCTTTTGACATGGTGGACCATTCGCTTCTACTCAGTAAATTGTACGATGCAGGCTTTAGAGGTTTTATTTATACACGGTTTTCGTCTTATTTGTGGAACCGTAAACAAATGGTCAGAGTAAAAGGTTGTATGAGCTCACAGAAAACAATAAATTTAGGCGTACCACAAGGTTCTGTCCTGGGTCCGATACTGTTTTTAATTTACGTCAACTCCTTATTTATCCAGCCTTTTAAAGGAAAAATCACCGCGTTCGCAGATGATACAGCTCTAACTTACTCTTGTTATAACCTCTTTGATGTCAATGCAAACATTAACTTTGACTTAGATTTGCTTCGTAGATGGTTTGACAAGCATAAACTAGCAATTAGTAACAAAAGAAAATACATGATTTTTAAAATTAAGGGAAAATTGACTGATAACTTTTCTTTACAATATCACTCACCAAATTGTTTTAAATTTAATCTAAGAATTGTTTGTCCTCATAATCAAGGCGTATCAACCTACAATACCGATGTTAGCTGCTCGATAGATTGCTTCGCTATTGAACGTGTCGAATGTTTCAAATACTTAGGGGTTATTTTAGACTAAAAGCTTAGTTGGAGAGAACATACCCTGCATTTAAAACAATACTTTAACTTAGTAGTAAGACAGCTTTATCACCTTAGTATACGAGGGCCTAGCCTGACCTCTTTACTGAAACAGCAACACTGCTCCTGTCAACAGGCATCTGTCAGTTGACTCCTGTCAAAATTTAAACTTGCTGCGTCAGTTAGTTTGTGTTTGACAGCTATTTTTATCAGACTACTCACTAATTTGAGGAGAAAATGGAAAAAAGTGAATTTCGTGTGCTTATTAAGCATTATTTCTTGCGAAAAAAAACCATTACCGAGACCAAGGCTAAGCTTGATAAATACTATGGGGACTCTGCACCATCGATTTCAATGGTAAAAAAGTGGTTTACTGAATTTCGTTGTGGCCGTACAAGCACTGAAGATGCCGAACGTCCTGGACGCCCAGTTGAGGTCTCTACACCCGAAACAATCGAAAAAATTCACGATATAGTGTTGGCCGACCGAAGATTGAAAGTGCGAGAGATTGTGGAAGCCGTAGGGATCTCGCATGGCTCAGTGGTTTCAATTTTGAATGATCACTTAGGCATGAGAAAGCTTTCCGCAAGATGGGTGCCGCGTTTGCTCACAGTCGACCACAAACGCAATCGTGTAACAACTTCACAGGAAGGTTTGGCGTTGTTTAATCGCAATATGGAGGAGTTTTTGCGCCGTTTTGTAACCGTGGACGAAACATGGATCCATCACAACACACCAGAGAACAAACAACAGTCAAAACAGTGGGTTTCTAAGGGTGAATCGGCGCCAAAGAAGGCCAAGGTGGGTTTGTCAGCCAATAAAGTTATGGCGACTGTTTTTTGGGATGCACGCGGGATAATCCACATTGACTACCTTCAAAAGGGAAGAACAATCAATGACGATTTGAAAAAAAAACGACCTCATTTGGCCAAGAAAAAAGTTCTTTTCCACCAAGACAATGCAAGGGTGCACACATGTGCAGTTGCCATGGCAAAAATCCATGAATTGGGCTATGAATTGCTCCCTCATCCACCCTATTCTCCAGATTTGGCTCCGAGCGACTACTTCTTGTTCCCAAACCTGAAGAAATGGCTTGGTGGAAAAAGATTTGACTCCAATGATGAAGTCATCTCGCAAACAAAGGCCTATTTTGAGGACCTCGACAAATCATTTTTTTTGGAAGGGATAGAAAAATTGGAGAAGCGTTGGACAAAGTGTATAGAGCTCAAGGGAGACTACGTTGAAAAATAAAATTATTTTTTTATCAAAAAATATGTGTTTTAATCCACGGACTTATTGACCCGACCTCGTATATTGCGGATTTGATATTTTAAAATTGTTATATAATGGTCTTTTTAAATCCAAGCTGCAGTACGGTATAGCCTGTTGGGGCGGTACACATTTCAACAAAGTACAACCCTTGCTAGTTAAGCAAAAACACTGCTTAAGATTAATCTTCAAAGTTAATCGCACAACCCCCAGTTTTAGATTATTCAAGGAACTTAAAATACTACCCTTAAGACACCTTTACTACTATAAAGTCTTGAAAATATTTTTCCAGAATTCTGGGTATAACGTCGCTAGATTGTATGGCAATTTTAACTTGCGAGCTAATTCCATGAATTTTGTAGCCTTACCTAGAATCAATAAAGCACTTCTTTCTCGTTTTTTCACCGTCATTGCTCCTCGTTTATTTAATAAGTTACCGGAAAGTATTAGATGCGAAAGAAGGCAATCTTAAAAAATGTCATAACTTGGCTTTTTGCTTACGATCATTGTACAGTAGATCAATTTCTTATTTAGTTAATAATTTTACAATTCTTTCTTTTTACACATAATTCTTAAATTGTTGCACTTAGCTTTCTATTGCATTTGTTTATTTTTACATACATTTTCCCCATCAATGTTTAAATAACCTATTTTTGTTGAACAATAATGGTACATTCGCGACTTGGCCTTGGTCAATAGAATGTCCCTAACTATACCAAATATAATAATTGTAATATATTGTATAAAATGAAATAATGAAAATAAAAAAAAGAGTCTATTGTGAGCCCCAGGTACTTAAAATCGTCAACTTTCTCAATTAAAAAACAATTTTCACTACAGCGGAAACTACTACAGTTGCAAACAGAGAGTTTGTATCTATTACGTTCAGGTACATGGAAGTACACATTATCTTCAAGGTTGTGTGAAGAAGACAAATTAAAAAACATAATTTTAGAGCTTATAACAAAATTATGTTTGGCAAATCAATGTCTTAATAGGTCGAGATCCCAATTAATGTCGGAGACCAAATCCAAAGGACTATTAAAGCCATACGCAAAACCTATATCATCAGCGAAAGCAGTAGGTCTACCTTTAAAATTAAGGGCAAATAGCGAATTAATATAAATTAAAAACAAAATAGGACCCAGAACAGAGCCTTGTGGTACGCCCAAATTTACGAACTTAATATCGCTCCTAATCTCGTCAATCCTTATTCTCTGGAACCTATTTTCCAGATACGACCTAAACCAATTAAGTATAAAACCATGAAAACCTGCTTTTTCCAGTTTCTTCAACAAAAAATTATGGTTGACCATATCGAAGGCTTTCGTGATGTCAATAAATAAACCCGCTGTACATCTTTTCGCATCAAGGTCGGACATTACATGAGTACAAAACTGTAATAGTGCATCCTCAGTCGATTTACCTTTTTGAAATCCAAATTGCACTGGGTTAAAGAACTCAGTTTTATTTATTGTAAAAAACTCACTACCCTATTTTTTATAAGTTTTCCAAAGATTTTACTGAAGACTGGAAGAAGTGAGCTAGGCCTGTAGTTACATAACTCTGCAGCAGATCTTTTTTTAAACAGAGGAACCACATCTGCACATTTCAAAACTTCTGGAAATATCCCAGAAAAAACACAACGATTAAAGACATCTGCTAATACGTTTACTAAGAAACATGCAATGTTTTTTAAGGACCAGATCCGAAATGCCATCAGCACCACATGAACTCGAATTTTTTAAAGTGCCAATAACTTTTAACACCTCAGGAGGAGTTATGGCTTTATATAAAAATCTGTTTCTTTGAAGTAGTTCAGCACTACTATTACAGGACGAACTTAAAGAACAAATGGGTTTTACTGGCCTAGGTTGTAAGCTGACGGCTATGTTAGTGAAATAGCTGTTAAATGTATTAGCAATGACAAGTTTATCGAAAACCTCGCGGCCATCGTCACGTATAACAGAAGGTTTTTTTGAAGACGAAGAATTATTTAGAATACTGTTCACTATTTGCCATTCAGTTTTCAGATTACCTTTAGCTGCATTCAAACGATTACGAAAATATGTATCCCGGCAATTAGGAATCGTCTTTTTTTATCTCAGCGCACAATTTTTTATATTTACGTCTTAAGCCCATATTACTGGGGTGCCTATAGCATTTGATCCTAAGCTTGTTTTTGTATTCCACTTTGTTCACTAAGAAGCTTGAGATCCAAGGTTTAAGCTTTTTTGCTTCTTTTTTGGCAGGCAAGAAAGAGGAACAACTTAAAATGTACATATTTAGGACATTAATGAGGACAGTAAAAGAGGTTGAAACATCACTACATAAATAAACATCATCTCACATCTCACACAAAAGACTGGTTTTAAGGTTACTGAAGTTAATTTTCTTAACCTTGTTAAGGGACTTAGGATTTTTGCAAATATTGCTTCTAGAATAATTTACTATGAGTCCTGTCATAGAGTGTGAGAGTGTAAGATCAAGCACACATTTCTCACAGTTAAACGAAGAGACATTACTGAAACATCCATAGATATGATCTAAACATGTACCAGATGCAGACCTAGTTGGCTCATTAATGAAACAAGCTAGGCCATGTGATACCAAAAGAGCTGAATAACTCGAAACAGTTTCACAACTATTCAAGATGTCAATGTTAAAGTCCCCAATTATAATTCAATTTTTAGATTTTTCCTTTTCCATTAGATTAGAGAACTCTTTTATGAAAATAACAAAATTAAACATATGTAGTCTGTATACACATACAAAAACAAGCGCTTCGTGGTTAATTTTAAGCGAAACTTTTAAGACATCTGCTGATAAAAAATGCAGAACACCGAGAATCACATATTCATCTTTTACAAAGCACTCAACACCACCTGCTGCGTAACTTTCATTCGTGAATCCAGGAATAACATAATCTTTTGTTTCAAACTTGTATATCCAAATCTCAGAAACAACGACAATGTCTGGAATGCAACTAAAAGAATCAAGATGAGTAACAAGTTAAGTGAAGTTTTCTCTCAAACTTCTGACATTCTGGTGTACAATAAAAATTTTGTCATTACAATAGGAACTATTAGTAAAAACATTATCACAGTTGGAAGTAATAGGATAAGGGAAAGGAAAAGTTATCTGTAGTTCAATATCCACCTATTTTGGGTGCCGGGACGCAGAGATATTCCAGGAAATTGTAGGGCCAATAGACTCGTCAAAATTGAAACCACTCTACATACCTTACCTGGAAAAGGTATCATCGCTACGTGCAAACTAGAACTAAGGTCAGATGCTGTTAGAAGAACAAACCGTAGGTGGACTGCTGGATCAACATATCTAGCGACCAAACAAATCTGGCCAAAACTGAATCCGAATCGCTCTAAGAATTTAATCTGTCTAAATAGGAAGCATTTCAGTACTATCACCGGTGTCATCACTGGACACAGTCTTATAAGCAAGCATAGCGTTTTCGAAAATGACTTCTACAGAGGTGCATACGGAGGAGGAAAACATAATCCTTCACTTACTCTGTACGTTACATGCTCAGCTCTCTCCCAAAGAAGAACAATGACTTAAGCGATCTATTCAATATAGACGTTAACAGTCTCCTCCGCTTCGACAAAAGCCTCAAATTAGTTCATGAGTAAGTAGGACGTTCATACGCACAGTGGCATAACAATGGGCCCATAGGTATAAGTGGATTGGTTTTTCCAACGGTCACTGCAACCTAACATATCTCCAATATTCCTATTCATACAGCGTTTTAATGAGTCGAACCTTATCCCCTTGAATGGTAAATCTTGCCCCCAAAAAAAATAATTCTCTTCACGAGAAAATAATGTCCTCAGTATACCAATCAAAATGAGATGTAAAAGTTAATTACCCACCATCATGTACGACGGTAAAGCGTTCCCTTCGAAATATCGATTGAAAATGAAACATCGTCCTCAGGCATGCATGGATATTCATTCCGTAATTAGCCTCGGATAATAACCAAATTGGCTTTCCACAGAACGGCAATTTTAAAGGTAGCCCCTGTATCTTATTCCAAAATAAGCCACCATCGGAACGAAGCACACTCTCTATCCCGCAGATTGCATTCGTGCGCATTCATGGTACAAGTACATGACAACCTGAAATACTCATACTTCACTGTAGCACTTTCAACTGCCGAGCTACAAGCACCCTATTAGTTACAGATGCGTTTTACCAGAAATATCCCTACTGGCCGCTAGTCGACTCTTCATCTGGTATCTACTATCTAGTATCTGGAATTGCAGATCCTGTGAATAATTGTGCCTGAGAGTCTGGTCTCGCACAAAAAACCACATACAAGTTCCGTTCGGGGTTTCGGAATAAATTTCCATTCTACGGTGGTCATTGGAAAAAAGTTTTAGACTGGATCCTAATCGCATACATGAATAGTTGCACTGTTCTTTTGTATTTGTACGTGTGTATGGACACTCCACACTTTTAGGAGACCACAATTTCAATTTTGGTTTCGACTCTATAACTACACGGGCCATTTAGATGACCATCACGCACAATTAACGATACTGGGTTTGATTGAAAACTTAGTTTTTGCGATGGGTTTTTGCGGACACACCGGAATACCGACAACCACTGTAAAGAGTCGGCCAATCTAACCTGCAACTGGGGTAAGTGACCACACGTACATACTAGTTACTGTGTAGGAATATGAGTTAATTGGAAGTTGTCAAAATTTAGCGAACAAAGGATGTTTTTTGTTTTCTTTTTGTTTTTTTTTGTTCAAAGTACTAATTAGAGAATTCAGTGGTTTAGAACCATGGTGTTGGGTCGTTGTAGTCTTTTTTTTATGGAATTGCACTCGAGGAGGATGGAGTTTCTATTGTACTCATAGGAATTTTTAAATGGAAGAAATAGCTCATGTTTGTGAGGTTCTAGTACGATTCAATGACTTAAAATTGAGGCCGAGCAAGGCATGCCTACTCAGAGCTGGTCATCGCTGGCCATCGCTGGTCATGTTCTTCAGTTTAGGCTTCAACCGTCAGCTTCCTACCAGAGAAGTGTCTTGAAAATTCTCATTGGCATCCCCAAGTGAAAATTAGAAATATTTTGAGATATCTCCGTATGCAATGCAGGCAATGGCATCCTTTTTTCATGGTCTGAGTTTCGTCTCAAGATCAAGTCATAATCTCCTTGTGTTACTACCTCATTCTGCTTCCGTTCGATTACTTTGAATTCGGCTTCCAGGAAAGTCGCTGACCTCTTACAAATGTCGGGAGGTATTCGTTTGGTCTGCCAACAACCTGGAGAGTCCTGCCATCTGCAGAAGCAGATGCTCAGAAGCCTTAGGCGAGAACGCAGGCAGTCTTAGGGCTTAGAAGCTCATCCCTAAGCCTTGCCTAGAAAGTTTGTTGGCGATTTCATTTCCCATGATCTCATTGTATACTGCACCAAACAACACTCATTCAATTCAGTGTTCCGACTGCTGTGTGTCACAGCAGACGCCGTAAGAATATACATTTCCTCCACTGGTTCTTCAAAATATATTGTAGGTCATTGCTATCTGTTTTGCAAGCTTTATAACAAAGAGTGGGGTCAAACCTTGTCGCCCTCCAAAATTTCGTGCTGCATCAATGATCGGTCCTGGAGCCTTCCGTAAAAATCCAACTATCATTGGATACATTCCTTTCCTGACTCAGATTCTGCCCAAAATCATTATCCAAATCGGTTTCGTAATATCGCAGCAACAGGAGTTCTGGTGGCGTTGCATCAGATAGCATGTCCATAAGTCCAGACAAAAAAACCAATCGGCACGCAAGGTAATCAAAACTTCGTTGAGCGCTGGTTTGATTTATATCCATGTGCAATACCGCTTTATTCGTCCATGAGACCGTCATCCATTGTTAGTTGCAGTTTTATTTCATCCAGGCGTTGTGCATGGAAAAGCCCATCGACAGAGGGAGTGCCATTAACTTTCTCTCACTTGACCTTGTTCTGAACGGAAAGATGATGAAGTATCCGTTCGCATCCTTGATCGATGTAATTGGGTGTGATTTTCTGGAGGATTAGCACTTTTAGCACTCTCCGTTTGCCCCATGTCTTCGCTCTTCTCTTCAATTGCTCCTTGAATGGTGGTTTTTCAGATTATGCCTAGGGTAAGCTGTTGAAAATAGCACTGTAACCAACCACTGAGTAGTTTCTTAGTACTCTCTCTGTCTCAGCCTAATTTATAGAACATGTCGTAGAAATAGGTGCCAGAGTCATGGCAATCGTGGAGATTTAGCCAATTGGGCCAGGTATTCCTTTAGTATGTTGGTGAATTGTCGCCATTGCATGTACCACCTGGAGTGCCATTTATGGGATAATCTCATACTGTTTAAGCATTGAAATTATACTTTAGACGCCTTCGGCACTTAGTTCGACGTCAGGAAGCCTAAAGCAGAAATCCAGGTCTGTTTATTTCGTCCTGGACAGCAAACTAAAGCGAAATAAATGTTCCAGAGTGAAACTCTAAGGTTTTAGTTGCCCTTGGTTCATGCCAGATGGCTATAGGCTCAGATTAAGGTCTGCAACTCAAAGTCTTGCATTGGGTCTACACCAGTTTTCACTTATCGCGTAACCATTTGGTGGGCCTCCATAGAAACACGAACTAAATTCAACCTGATCGAAAAAAATGCGACAAGCTGTCTATATAAGTGTCATTGGCGCCTTTGAAATCTCTCCAACGCCGGATGTCCAAACTCTGCCCATTTGTGTCCATGAACCCACGAGACACTCAGCAATGTATGTCCCCTTACGCAGCATCGCGGCCAGTGAAAAGCACTCGAGATCCATTAAAGTGTTCTCAACATTGACTTCCGAATCCAGAAAAAACCTAATAGAGCCAACGCGAATGCTCTAAAACAGTGGAAGGGGTTTGCACGCAAACTATACCACTATTCAATAGCCCTGTGCTTAGTTCAGCCGTATCCAAAACTCGGGTCGGATAAATAGCCAAGCAGCGAATAGCCTCAATTTAGAACGCCATAAGTTCGAAGGTGGTGATTAAAGACTGCCACGCACCCCTCAATGAGATGACTCTTCCTCGGACCCAAGACATTCGGACTTGCCTAACCAGAGAGTTGACAAAGTATCCACGATTCCATTCTAATTTGTATGTACAAAAGTGCGGGAAAGTCTTATATTATGGAGCGTCTTGTCCATTCTGACAGGCTGTCTTTGACATTGACAAATTTCTTCAGAACAGGGTGTATCTGCTAAGGAGGACCACGTATAACTTGCTTGTTTCGAAGGCATTCTGATCTGTTAGATGTCGATGGTGCAAATGTACGTAGATCTGAAGTTGGTGGGCAGGTGGTCCGTGAAATCTGGGTGTCTGGTGGCGCTATTAGCTTATCTTCTGCTATATTTAAATTCAGTTAGTGGATAAACATAACCATCCGGATCATCCAAGTCATTCTTTTGCTGGTTTTCGATTGATGAATTTGTCTAGGAATAGGAACCTCTTTAGACAGGCAATCTTAACTACTTGCCAGTCCTAAGTCGATGGTTTCTTCTGGATGACAAAGTTCTGTTGACCAACACTTTCTGATCAGAAACATTCGAGTTCGCAGAGTTTCTCGATTTGACCAGTTTTCAATCTCTTTCCGCATAAAAACTAGCTGCCCAGTGGAAGACTTCAGCATGTTCGTTACATTGTACACAGATATCTTTAGTTCGGGGAGAATAGCGGTAAGTAACGTCCTACGTTGACGACCTACAGTCTGATGAGGATACCTGCTTTCCGGTTTGCTCTCCATAGTTTTTTAGAAAGGCATTTTGGCAGTTTACCTTTCTCTCGGCCACACAATTTGATTCAAGTTAAAAGGTGCTGACGCCAAATGCCTAATATAGTAGAATGGTCTTGAAAAAATCGCTGGAACTCCTTACACGAAAATTGAGCGTCATTATCGGACAGGATTACCTTGGATATCCCTCTAACGCAAATATCGATCGGAAGACATGAATAGTTGCTTGGGAAGAAGTAGAGGCTACTCGAATCACGAATGGAAATTTAGACTTTGAATCCATCACGGTCAACCAAATCGACCTCCCACACTTCCTCGAAGATTGCCAACTGCTGAATATTGATACCAGTGGATGATGTGGTTATTAATTATGAGCTCGAACTGACGACCATACCAATATTTTTGAGCGACTCTTTCTCAATCGGGCTATACCGCCTTTGCGTTGCGTCGAATGTCTTCGAAGCAAAAGCAATGGGCTTCTCTGATCCATTAGGGTACACGTGAGTGATGACTCCCCCGATGCCATGAGACGTAGCCAAAGTGATCGGTAAATCGCCCTAAAAATGCACTTATGGCAAAACTTGTGAAATTGTATTCTTGAAATGATCGAACGACGCCTGTTGATCCTCACCTCATTTAAAGTATTTGTCTTTTGCTCTCGGCTTGTTTAAGGGGCCACCAATTAGGCGAAGTTGTCTATGAACTTCTTGTAGTGGTTCTACTTTCCAATGAATGTATCGAGCTTTCGGTGTAGACAATTATGGGATACCTTTTACCAATGTCAATGTAACCCAAGTATTCCATCTCAGTTTTTGCAAACTTGCGCTTCTCGAGACGACAACTCAACCCGTGTTCTAAAAAAAATGTTGAGATTGGATAAGTGCTCTTCGTTTATCCAGATACGATCATATCGTCTACAATAGATATGTCACGCAGAACTCCTAGTCAGTACTGAGCTGCTCCATATAACGTTGGGAAATACCAGTGGAACTGGAAATTAAAAATGGTAATAGTTGGTGCGTGAAAAGTCCAACCTCGGTGTTTACTACACAGACATTCGTTGGTCCTTCGTGCAAAGGGATCTGGAGGTAAGGGTCCGAGAAATCGATTCTGTATCCGGGGTATTGGATGCCGATCCATCTTCAAATGCTTGTTCTCGGTCATTTTAAAATCACCACATACGCACAATGATCCATTTGGTTTCCTTATTATGACAATGAGTGCTGCCCAGTGGCTAGTCCCAATGGGACGTAAGATATCCAATTTGAACAAACGTTGAGGCTAACAAAACACGACACCCTTCTGAGCAAAAGGTACAGGGCGATGTTTGAAATATTTAGGTCAGCCGTTTGGTTTTAGGGTGATGTGTGCCACTTAGACCTTACTACACTCAACTAAAGTCTCAAAACCGAATCGTGCGTCTCACATAATGGCTACGCATCTGATAACATCTGGTCTCTGGAATGTGTTTGCTAATCGAATTGGAAGTCCAAATGCTTGGAGCACCGTCACAAAAAGTGGTAATTTTCAAATTCGGGTTTTCCACTGGTCAGTAAGATTAAGTAATCCCTTCACAGGTACACCAGCATGTGCAGTAAGCGTACGAGATGACGGCTGGTAATGAGGACCGCCAAGGCTGTTGTACCACCAATGAGGGCCAACTAAAAAATGTACCAAATGTGTCCAGATGGAAAAAATTATTCTTATTCAAGTCGGTCTGTATTTGAGGGGATGATACTCACTCAACGAGGCACGTGTTGACAGCATTGTTATCTACGACTTGGTTGATTGAATGGTCAGATTGTGTCTGCCAGTTGGGGCTGCACACACCCAAATGCGTTCTTCCGCAGCTTTTGAGTCGCTTTCGTAACTGTAATGAGAGCAAAGTTCTGAAGATAATCAAACGGCACCCTGTCCGCGGAGCCCGTTTTTCGCAGAGAACCCATTTTAATTCGAGGTGTTTGCACATATTCTTCTGATGCTCTGTGAAACAAGCCGGACACGATACCCAAATAGTAAAATTACCAAGTGGCGTTCTTGTGGTTTTCTGGTGATTCCTTTGGTTAACCTCTGGTGATGTTCCAAGGCTGAGCATGCTGCTTCACTTAAGTATGTTCGATCTGGGTCAATTCATAATTCGTCGCCAATTCATTTCCTCCATACAACGTGGGATTCTTCCTCTGCGTTGCGACTACGCATATTGAGTCATGAAGCATGTAAAAGGTAACCATATCTCTAATCAAGCCGACGTGCCGCAAACACTATTCGGGCAGATACAATCGCAATCCTGGACCTGACTGACCACGAACCTTATTTCGCTGTAAGGACTTGCATCTCATGCATTTTAGATCGAAAGTAATTTGATTGATTAGTTTTGCAGAGAGGCCTTTGAAAGTGGGTTTGCTTACCTCTTTAGATGCTACCAACTTCTTGGATAAATCCTTAGTTTGACTTCCGCACGTAGATACGAAATGCACTTTCTTCAAATTATCGTGGAATGGTAGTTCTTGCGTTTGCTTGTGATGAGCGTTTCTCCAACATTTTGTTTTTTTGTTTTCCAAAATACTGACCATCCACTGATTCTGGGCTACCATCATTCCCAGCAATTCAGAGGAATCCATTTTCATTCCCTGTAGCCACTTATTATAATTTCTAATCCGACTTCATTCCTATGACGTGTGGGAACTAATGATGGCCTGCGTGGCGATTGATCGAAAAATGCTGAGTGTATAACTTGGATTGGTCCATCAGCGCAACAATCAAGTTTATAGCGAAGTGCTGTCAACTGTGGCAGTCCCCTGTAAATGCATGAGTAAACCTCTTCTCATCCGGGGTAAAATGGTAAGGGCATGCCAGCCAGTAGCATTATACTAGTCTACGTCGAGACGTTGTACTCCAGGAATAACATATGGGAGTTCTACCAAAAGGTAGATGGTAAAAGGAACGTGTCAAAACAAGAAGACGGGCACAGAAGCCTGTAGAAATGAAGACGGAAACGTTGTAGAGTCGCAGTTGGTGCTGAAGGTATGGAAATAATTTTTCTGCAGGCTGTATAAAGACGAAAAAGTCCAACATGCCGCCGTTTGGCAGAATAGACCATTCAACTTAAACGATGATAGCCAAAAGTTCGGTCCTTTTCCTCAGAAAAAAGTAAGGGTACCAATATCTAAGCTAAAATCCAACAAATCAGGTAGATCTAACGGCTTACCGACCGTAATATTCAAAGCTGTAGGGAAATCACTTTGTGGAGAGCATAAACCAACTCATTTATTAGATCTGGTCAGAAGAGTGTATGCCTGATGAATAAAATCTCAGCACCATATGGCCGATCCACAAAAATGGAGACGCTCTCAACTATGCCAACTTAGTGGTATAAGTCTCCTCAACATCGGATACAAGATCCCATCTGCTATATTGTGTGAACGTCTCAAGCACTTCACCAACAACCTGATTGTTCACTATCAGGAATGTCCACAATCGACGCTCCGGCAGATCCTGGAAAAATCTTCAGAAATTCAAATCGACACCCAGAATGTTTTCATCGATTTAAAGGCGGTATTTGACAGCGTTTACAGAGATGAGCTTTACCTATATAACCATGCCTATTTTCGGTATCTCTGCTAAACTCATCCGACTGTGCAGAATGACGATTAAGAACACTTGCTGTTCCCTCAACATCGGTAACGACTTAACCGAGGCATTTGGTACCAAAAAAGGTATTGCACAAGGTGACGCGCTGTCATGTGACTTCTTCCACATCATATTTGACAGAATTGTACGGAACTCACAAGCGAATACTGGAGGCGCAATCTTTCAAAAGACTGTGCGGCTACTAACGCACGCCCCGAAGGTATCGACATAATTGAAAGAACTTAGCGGCCTGTGAAAGGTGGATTCTCTTCTATTGAAACGGAAGCTTCCAAAATAGATTTAGCTGTAAATGAGCGCAAAACCAGGTATCGTATATACTGCCAGCAGGAAGGGACACACAATATCAACGAATTTCGAGTAAAGGACCTTGTTTATCGTGAATCTGCTATGAATTCTGCCAAAAACGCTCCAGCAGAAATAAAACGAAGAATCACTCTTGCCAACCGCTGTTTCTAAGAAGGCAATTGTGTAGTAAAGTCCTATCCCGAGACTCTATTTAAGACCTCGATAATCCCAGTCCTACTTTACTGCGCAGAAGCATGGACCCTATCGAAAGCAGATGAAGATATCCTCAGTCGTTTCGAGAAGAAATTCCTTCAAAAAATATTCACGCCCATTCGTTTTGACGGGCTTTGGAGCATAAGATTCAACGAGAAACTATACAAGCCATACAGCGGCATCGCCTAGTCAGAAAACTGTGCATCAGCTGCTTGAGATGCTAGGACACGTAAAGCGAATGGACACCAATGCTCCGGCCCGCAGAATCTTCGAATCTAACCCGGAGGGACAACGCAGTAGAGGAAGACCTCATCTTAGGTGGCGCGCAAAAGTAGAAGGGGACTTCAACCAACG
Source organism: Volucella zonaria (assembly GCA_963966105.1). Lineage (NCBI taxonomy): Eukaryota > Metazoa > Arthropoda > Insecta > Diptera > Syrphidae > Volucella > Volucella zonaria. Next base: position 137,659,698 of record OZ014533.1, on the reverse strand, counting down.
GAACAGAAGGCAGTTAGCTAAAGACAGGACTAACTGCAGAGGCTTTGTAGTTGTGACACTGTAGCGCGTTCTAAGTAAATTAGTGATGATAAAGTATATGTTCTATGTGTATGTTATATGTCCAAATATCTGTCATCTCTTGACTAGTCCATTGTGATAGACTGCCCTTAATATTGCCAAATTCCTTAAGAACAGAGTGAAAGAATGCAAGGCCATTAGGGAATTAGCACAGGAAATGGAACTGCTTTAGGTAGGTAGGTAGCTAAAAAGTGGTTGTTGGAAAGACCAATCCTTTGGCCTACTGGCCCATTGTGATGCCACGTGGATCTATGATCCTCTTGCTCATGGAACCGGTTTGAGCTTATGATGAAGCGTAGGAGACTATTCTTTAGATCGTTTAAGTCATTGTAGAAGAAGGCCCCTAAGTGAAGCTCTCTTCTCTGGGATGGAGCTGGACATATACACAGTAGGTGGAGGATTGTCTCCTCTTCCTTCTCGTCAATCCAGCTTCTACAGAAATAGTTTGTAAAAGCGCCAAGCCTTCTTGCATGCTTGCCTATAAGGCAGTGTCCAGTGATGACAACTATGATGGCGCGGAGAAGTTTCCTGTTTATAAGGATCAGACCCTCAGAGCGATTCAGATCAACATTCTACTTAAGGTCTGTTCTTTTATTAGCATCCAGCTTTAATATTGATTAGCACGTAGCGATAGCTATACCTATGCTACGCTTTTCCGATAGAATAGGTAGAGTGGTTTCAATTTTGGCGAGTTCATCGGCCCTATAATTCCCTCGAATGTCTCTGTAGCCCGGCACCCAGCAAGGTGAATTTTGAACTGATCTGCCATCTCCGTAAGATATTATCGGCATTCAAGCGCGGTGTTAGAGTTTAATCAGACTAAATCGAAGGACTTGATAGCGGTCTGACTATTCGAAAAAATGCGGATATCCTTTGCAGATATCATGTTTTTCTTCAGCCAGGACAAAGCTTCCTTAATCGCCAAAGTTTCCGCCTGAAACAAGCTACAGTGATTTGGAAGACGGAAAGAGAGCAACCTCCTTCCAGAAGGATCTAGAGGGGCCTGCTTTAACACTGCGGTATTCTGTATTTCTGTTTGTTGCATAGCTTTCCAAGATGCACCGAAAACATTTTACCGATTGTGTCCAAAAGACAAGATGTAAGAAGGATAAGATAGAAAATCCCATCAAAGGAACGAGTTCTTGCTTTAATGCGCTGTTCCACTAAAAAGAACAAAATACAAGAACTTGGCTGTCTTTCATATTACAAATAATCATAGAATGCTGTAGTATGCATAGTTCATATTTACAATTTTAGAAAAGGATGTGCTCTATGATGCTTTAAGAGTTCTGGCTATTCCCGTGAAGTTATCATCAATATCTCAGTTCGAAATTCACAATTCCTGTCTTAGTTATATAGAGATCTTGTAATCTTCTCATTCTATTCCTCCTTCAAACCCATGCTACCAGGTGAGCACGCATATTATTTAAAAATCATATGGCAACAAATCCTCTAATTCCGGGAACCTTTTCCAGCAGATCTGTAGCTAAGAGATTATCCATGTACCAGGTGAACAATCAACTGCGTCAATTTAAAAGTTCCATCACCTTTTCCACGTTTTTTATGGACATCTCCCCATCTTCCTGTGTAACCCGAACTTCTGTTCTCTGTTCTATTGAACCTTTTACAGAGAAAAACGGATACGGATGCGGATATTATCGCCAGAAGTATAGCATTGTATCCTTGTTTCTGTTTTGTTTCAATCCTCTGGGGAATTTTCAATTTTTTTTTTTTTGTTCGTCGTTTTCACCAGAATATCCTCACTGTATGTCTCACGAGCAAATCCAGGTATCCTAGGGCAATCGTAACGTAACGAAACAAACGGAAACTCTTCCTTATCTAACCTGCAGATTCGATAGAAATTTCTTGTGGAATTTAAATATTTCGTCGATGGTAGGAGATACACTCAAATACACACAACAATCGTCCTTTGGAAAAAAAGCAATTTCCCCCATCTCGACCAAAAAAAAAAAAAATGAAAATAAAAAAGGACACAGGGATAGTAGACCATTGTATCGCCTTTTCCAGTTCGCTATTTCGCCAGTTCGCCGATTCACAGTCATGTCTCTACACTAGCACCACGGCTATCGTAGTCCTGCTTTTTTTCCTCTTTTTTTTAAATTGATTGCTAAATAGCTCTGGAGGGTTGGCCCCTGTCAGGTCTATGCTAAAGGATCCATTACGCTCTCATCTCAGTTCGATAATGTCGAAATCATTTTGGAATGCAAATTTTATTAGTGAAAAACATTTAAGGAGCCCTGCCATTTGCATTGTTTAGCATTCGATTTTAACCGGGGCTTCTGCTATCCACGTTCCATGTGTACTCGTACTTCGAGAGCAGATTCTTTTCTGTTCCCGATGTTAGCTGGGAGGACATAAATAAATCCGGACCGCAATTACTTTAGTTTTTAAATTATTTAAGGCTCATGTAGCACACAGATTGGTTTTTCCTCAAACGACCGACCGTGGCTGTGATTTGATAAAAATTGACAGTGCCATTCGGCTTGGAAGGATAACACAAAAAAAAAAAAAAAAACACACAAACAAATAGAATTGCGAATATTTCTTGGAAGTAAAATAATGCCCTTTGGCGGGCCTTTCCATTTCGGTTAGCGAAAAAAAATTACAAAAAAAAAAAACAACACACAAAAAAAACATGTGGCCGAGGACATTTTGTTCGCGTGCTACTGGCAATATTGAAGATATGAAAATTATTAATGGTCTTCTTGTCATAAATCATGTCGTAACATGGAGTGATATCGTTTCTTTTCTTCATTTTGTTGGTGATGGAAAAGAAAAGGATGCGAATGTCTTGCAAATTTTCAAGTCGTTAAAAGTGTCCTTTTTTATGGAATGTGGTTTTTATGGTGTACGAACAGGATTTGCGAACATCTTTTTTTCAGAGAGTAGAGATTTTTATAGCGCTTTTGAATATTTTATATCAATTACGAGTACCTTGCTTGGGTAAGAGTCCATCCGAAGTAACTACGGCCAGACGTTGCAATCGCTGCTACTTTTTTTCATTTCGTTAAATTTGTTAGAATGTCATCGCCTTTGTCAAGCTGCAATAATCCACGACATAAGAGCAAAATAAGGTAAGGGATATGGCATAGACAAAAAAACGCTTAAAAATTAACTTAATTAACTTAAAATATATTTTATGCTAACTTGCTGGCCCCATGCGGACAATCTAGGTTAGAGCTAATACTTAAACTATGTCTTTCGACGTTTCGTGCAGTTACTATTTATTTTTTCTGTATTTATCTAAACTTGAACTAAGAAAACAATTTTTGTTAAGTGAAGAAACTTAGTATATAGATTTTTTTTATAAACACTTAAAACTAAAACTTACAATCTATTGTATCTACATATTAGTAAATCTTAACATACTTAACCTACTTATTTTTCGACAGGGTGACTGACTCGAACTTTTGTATCAGTAGTTTTCAAGATGTCCACCTGTGGCGCGAATAATGGACTTGAGACGGCCGAAGAAAGCATCGCACGTTGCACGCAAGTGGATCTGCGGTATTTTGGCCCATTCCCGACGAAGTGCTTGTTTGAGGTGGTCCAAACTTTGGTGCCAACCTTCGCCTTCAAAATACCCTAGACAAAGAAATCCAACGGATTTGCATCCGGAGAATTTGCAATCCATTGTATGTGGATTGCATTGTTTTTTAACCAATCTTGGTTGAAGCGCGCTTTGTGAGACGGTGCCGAGTCTTATTGAAATGTTCACGGTCTCCGACCAAAATGATTGCTTGTCCAAAGCTTCAATACTGCCTCTAAGACAGTTTCACGGTATACGATGGCATTAATTTTGAGGCCACTGTCCAAAAATACGAACGAAGAGCGACCATCGGCGGTTATGGCGGCCCAAACCATCACCATCGGTGCTGCCTGCTTTCTGCTGGCCGTCCGAGGGTGTAAATTTTCGAAGGACCGCCAGAGAGGTTAATTCGGTCATTTTGATTGTTGACATATTGCTCGATAACAAATGGCGGTTCATCGGAAAAAACCAAATTCGGCAACTCACCACTTTCGTGCAAGCGTAGCAATCTCTTTCGCTTTTTCGACTCTAACTTTTTTCTGTTGCGGTGTAAGATCGTCTGCTTTTTGAAACTTCAATGGCTTGAGCCCAAGCTCATTTTTCAGTATGTGTTGCATTCGTTCCAACGAGATGTTGAGCTCACGAGCCATTTTTCTTCCACTTCGACGCGGATTTCGCTCAATTCGAGCCTTCACTTTCCGAACCATTTCTGCCGATGTTGCTGTTTTTTTATGACCACCTCCATGTCGTTTTGCAACGCTGCCAGTATCACGGTAACGAGCTATGGTTCGAGACACAAATGATTTATTCACGTTGAGGTGCTGGAGAGCTCTAACGATAGCTACTTGTGGTTTTCTAGCCAAACATAAAGCAATCACACTATTACGTTGAGACGCAAAAGGCTGGTAAATAATAAAATTATCTGTCATGTGGCAAGATTTGAGCTCACTGTCATGAACGGTTTGAAAATTATAGCAGTCTGAAGTTGGTTGCAGTTCGAGTCATTCAGGGTGTATATATTTTTTTTTTTATAATTTTTTATTAATTTATTGTTTTTTCTTATATCTACCCTCGTCCTACTTAAATCTATGTAAGCCGGCCATGGCTAAAGAAACTAGCCCAACCGATTTGCTTCCTAGTGAAGCTATCTTGTACTAAAGGAATTCGACGAAGAAGCTTCCCCTCCATCAACAAACCATCAAAATTGTTGATGCTGCCGAGCAAGATCTCTCATGTCGCGACTACCCCCCTACTGAACCGGAAGAGCTCAGCACTACCATGAGCGACGTCTCTGTCGTAGTTGAGTCGCCTGTCCGCAGCTGCTCGAGTGACGTGGAAGATTAGCGGAACCGCTAATCTGGATCAGACCTATGCGCTTCCAACCTGTTTCCACCCCATTCCTGCCTATGTCGTCTAGCCCTTACACAGGACGGATTTCTCCAGATTTTGAAGACCTCTTTTATAATCCCGATACATAAAAATTGACCTAAGAATAAAGTTAAACTTTATCGCCCCATTGCTAAACTCTCTCATATACCCAAACTCTTTGAAAAAATTTTATACGAGGCCTTAAGCTTCAAATGAAAGCCTCTTATTTCTCCTCGACAACATGGTTTTCTAAAAGGCAGATCAATTACCACAAACCTAGTTGGATTCGTGTCTTTTGTTCTCGCAGCCTTAGAAAATGGCAAAGAAAGAGCCTCTTTTATTAAAATGGATTTCTTCTTACCTGGTAAACCGATATTATAGCGTTCAGTTTAGATCCGCCCTTTCTGTTATATTCCTGGTCTCATCTGGAGTTCCACAAGGCAGTCATCTTGGTCCTCTTCTCTTCGTTCTTACTATTAACGATCCTCTACCGCGAGCATCGAGCTTGCCGTGTTGTAGAGCCTGAGTAGGGTCAATGAATCTCGAGAAATTCTCCAGACGAGTCCTGAAACCAAAGGATGCTACCCCCCAGGGCCCAGATTCTCCAAAAATAGCTCAGTCTCAAACGGAGTATCCGGATACCTAGCGACCTCCAGATTAGGTAGCCTTATCTCTATATGGCGGATCTCTGTACAAATGGACGACCCTATCTCCGCTACTCGTGGGACCACATTATGGAAAAACTAAACAAAACAAGCAAAACAAAACCCGAGGCCGGTACTCCTTTAATACCGGGCGGTAGAACGGTGACTGCACCGACTACCGGCAAGGCTCCTGCATTGTCGGGATTAGGTAAAACTCTGACAGGCCATGGTGCACCATCCTCTAAAGGCAAGCGCAGCGAGCCTAAAAAAAAACCTTATGTGTGTGGTAGGAAACCTTCAGTGTGGCAGGCCACGGACTTGTCGCTGCTACCAAAACTGCTCTCCCCAAGGAGGAATCTGGAGCTCAGCCGCGTCTAAAACGCTCTACGTAAGACGCCTAAATGCTTCACGCATCATCAAAACCTTCGGATCCATTCCGGAGGTTGAGAGAAGTGGGGACATAAAGAGCAAAATTGAGTGGGCCAACAATATATTAAAAGACGGATTACTCACTGCTTTCACTGCTCCCAAAACACTTAAAGAGTCCTCCAAGCACCAGAGATCGTTGGAGGAAACCATGCCGGTTCCCAAGAGGCCCAAAACCCACAGAACCAAAACCCCTGGGCCATCCAACAACACATCTCTGAGGTCTTTCAGTGACGTCCTAAAGGACGCTAAAATAATAGCGGTAATCGATAGGAGCGATACCGACGGTTCTATAATACTTGAACGGTGGCAGCTGGACAAGCTGAAGCTTTCAAGCAACTTCTTGGCCATCATGCGGGAAAACCCCGGACCACCTCCTATCACAAGCGACGCTGGCTGGTACCAAGGCCACGTCAAGCTCATCGCATGTGCCAATCAGAGATGTCTCGATCTCTTCACTAAGGCCGTAGGTGGTTTAGGAGAGATTTGGCCAGATGCAAAACTCGAGGTCGTATCTAAGGAAGACATCCCTAGCAGACCTCGAACTCGTACCTGCATCCCAGCAGAACCCTCCTCCCCAGAAAGCATTCTGGAGATCATCAGGCTCAGTAACCCGACCCTTTCGACTCATGACTGGAAAGTTGCGAAACTGATCGTCATCAATAGGGAATCCCTTAATCCTCCAGCTCAGACAAAAGGCATTATTCGGTTCGGATTCGAGTCAATTCATCTAAGGGTCTACAAAAAGGATGAGCTGGATGCTGATAAGCAACCTCCTCCTCCTTTAACGGAGATACCACTTAACATAACCTCAGACCCTGGAGCATCGATATCTTTTCCATAAATGGATAGCGACGACTCCAATCTATCCGAGGTGACAAGCAAGCCATCGATTTCCTTATCTGACACCGCGTCGGAAATGGAAACCGATGACGAAGCAAAACGAGGTCCTATACGATCAGAGGAAGAAGATGAGCTCTTGGGCAGATCTCAACAACACCGTGGTAAACTCTGGAAAACTGTAGCAATGATTCGGTTTCTCCAGATTAATCTCCATCACACAAAAAAGGCTTCGGTCGCACTCATTCTGCGTCTTTCGAAAAACGCAGAAGACTTTATCCTAATCCTGGAACCATGGATTGTAGAAGGCGTGGTTCGTGGACTTTGGACACCCGTATACGTCCCGCTCTATACAGGAGACAAAGGTAAGATCAGAACTTGTATATTAGTGAAACGTAGCCTCAATGCACTTCTACTTCCCAATCTCAGCGACCCCGACTTAACCCTTGCCAGACTAGAGACTGCCAAAGGTTCCTACTGGCTAGCATCGGCATACCTTAGCCACGATCATGTGGGCCCTCTTCCTGGTGATAACCTAGAAAGGGTGATACTGGAGGCTGGAAGACAAAAAACTGACCTCATCACCGGATGCGACGCTAATGCGCATCACACGGTATGGGGCAATACTGACATCAACGATAGAAGTGAATCATTTTTTGACTATATTATAAGTACTAACCTCTTTTTTTTTTACAAAATTGGCAATGATCCAACTTTTATAACTAGAAACCGACAGGAAGTGCTAGATATAACTCCTGTTTCCGACAGCATCACTCAAACGCAAATGAACTGGATGGTATCGTCTGAACACTCTTTCAGAACACAGACACATTCAATTCAGCCTGAATGATGCTCCTCCCAGTCAACCATCATTCCTTAACTACCGGAAAACTGATTGGCCAAAATTCAGAGGAATACTGTCAGAAAGGCTTTGAACTATCCAGTTCCCCGCGTAACACCAATGAGCTTGACATGAAGGTCGGGGAATTCACTCTGGCTCTCAATCGCAAAGCGACAATTCTGGAGGTCCTTCTGTGACAAAATCACGGAAACCACTGAGACATCGCGGCTAATAAAAATCCTATGATGCGTAGCTGTTTGAAAAAAATCGATGGCTCTTGGACAACCTCAAGTGATGAATCACTCAACCTGCTACTGGACACCCATTTTCCAGATAGCTCTCAATTCGCGGCCAGTAGCAACTCAAACAGGTCTACTGCAACCGGGACCAAAATTCATGATCTGGGCGCTGCATAGCTTCAAATCATACAAATTTACTGGTCCGGACGGCACAGAGGTCCTCCGATAATATTCCGCCTTCGTTAGAAAATATTTTGAGGAGCTGTGTAGAACTTATACACATGTAGTTTTCATTCCCAAAGCCGGAAAATGTTCTCATGTTGTCCCAAAGGACCTCAGACCTATAAGTCTATCATCTTTCCTTCTGAAAACTCTAGAACGACTGATTGATATCCATATACGAGCTAAAATTGATCCTAGACTTCTGTCAACGGGTTAACATGCCTACTGTATGGGAAAGTCGGTGGAAACAGCTCTGCATTCACTGACTAGCTACATCGAACGATCCCTACGATATAAAGAGTACATAATGGTTGCTTTCCTGGACATAGAGGGTGCCTTTAACAACGTCAACACATCCGCAATCACGATTGCGCTGTCAACTCTACAGGTAGGCGACTCATTTGCGGAGCTGATCAGTCTTATGCTAAAAAGCAGGATAATCAACTCCAAACTGGGTGAGACTTCTGCTAAAAGATGTGTCAGCAGAGGTACGCCGCAAGGCAGGTGTCTTCTCTCCCCTTCTCTGGAACTTAGTAGTAAATGAACCGCTGATATACATGGAAGCAGGTGGTGGCAGGGTGGTTGCTTATGCGGATGACGTTGCTATAGCCGTCTCAGGTAAACATTTTAATACCATTAAAGGACTCTTTCAAGTAGATCTTAATAGATTGGCCCGTTGGGCAGATCGCTGTAGATTGGGAATAAGCCCCCATAAAACTAATCTTGTCCTCTTTTCCAGGAAATACAAAATTCCAACTATAGACCCTCCTTCAATAAACGGTACCAGTTTAGTGTTTTCCGATACAGCAAAATATCTGACAGAAAACTAAAGTGGAAACCTAACATTCAAGAAAGAGTCAATAAAGCTACAATAGCTGTATTCTCTTGCAAAAAAGCCATTGGGAACGAATGGGGCCTTTAACCTCGGATAACCCACTGGCTATACATCTCGGTCATAAGACCGATATTCACTTACGTGGTGGTAGTCTGGTGGACTGCCTTAGAAAGTGCGGTTAACTACATTAAACTAAGCAGAGTCCAGAGAACAGCATGTCTATACATAAGCGGACCATTGCGGTCTACCCCCTCTGCGGCATTAGACACTCTGTTTCATTTGACACCACTCGATATTTTCAGCAATCAGTGGACAAATAATCCATTTGGACGCGCCAGTATTCCCAATACATTAGGAATCCTCACAGAGAACATCGATTACACCACACCTGAACTTTGGTTTGACAAAAACTGCCATGTAAGCTTCCCCTCTAGATGCTTCTGGGAGGAAGAGGCTTTCATGGAGGACAAGTCAATCCATCTCTACACAGATAGATCTAAAACCGATAGCGGAGTTGGTGGCGGCGTTTTCTCAGATACGCTAAATCTTAGCCTCTCTTTCCGTCTTCCAAATCACTGTAGCGTATTCCAGGCGAAAATTTTGGCGATTAAAGAAGCTCCGGCTGAAGAAAAACGTGATATCTGCAAAGGATATCCGCATCTTTTCGGATAGTCAGGCCGCTTTAAAGTACCTGGACTCGATCTTGCTAAATTCTAAAACCGCCCTTGACTGCCGATCATTTCTTATGGAGATGGCAGGGCAGTTCAACCTTCACCTTTGCTGGGTGCCGGGCCACAGAGGCATTCCAGGGAACTGTAGAGCCGATGAACACGCCAAAATTGCAACCACTCTACCTATTCTACCGGGAAAGGCTAGCATTGGTATACCAATCGTTGCGTGCAAACTAACATTAAAGCTGGATGCCAATAAAAGAACAGACCTTAGGTGAACTGTTGGACTAACATGTCTAGTTACCAAACAGATCTGGCCAAAACTGGATCTAAATCGTTCTAAGTGTCTGATCCTTGTAAATCTTCCTTACTTACAGCAGCGCCATCATAGGTGTCATCACTGGACACTGCCTCATAGGCGAGCACGCAAGAAGGCTTGACACCTTTACAAATGATTTCTGCAGAAGCTGCATGGACGAGGTGGGGGAGGAGACAATCATCCATCTACTCTGTACATGTCCAGCTCTCTCCCAGAGAAGAAAACTTCACTTAGGAGCTTTCTTCTACAACGACCTAAACGATCTAAAAAATTCAGACGTAAACAGTCTCCTACGCTTCGTCAGAAGCTCAAACTGGTTCCATCAGTAAGAGGATCATAGATCCACGTGGCATCACAATGGGCCAATAGTCCTAAGTGGGTTGGTATTTCTACCTACCTACCTAGATGTGTCATCTTTTTTCAATTTTATTTAAAACTTAAGCTACCTATCTACTTAACCTACCTATGCTTCTTAATTTAACTTAACTATAGTCTAAGTGACGAGCACTCGTTTTCTTTTGCTCCAAGTGGTCACCATCTCGCTAGCGTTTTCGGGCGCCTGGCAGTCGTCATCGTGGTGTACATGCACCTCCGGAACTGGACCGGTCAACTCTCGGAGGCATCCCTACGTGATAACGAGCCTCTATACGAAAACCCGATAGCTAACCCTAATCTACTTATACCTAGGAGGAGCTATACAAGTAATGCACCGACCTAGGAGATCGTATCGCCTTTTTTCCCATCTTTAAGCCACCAGTATTCGGTGTACTGCTTTTCGGCATCGATCCTCGTCATTGCCCTTGCGACGTGCCCTCGAATTACCTTAATTAGAAAATTGTCAATCCTATTTAGTCCAGCTCCCTTGTAAAGGACTTTGTTGGGATAATATTTAATATACTCAGACTCTGGTGTTCGGTACAATCAAAGACAGGTTCTCAGACACCGTTTCTCATTTCCATGTAAGACTGCGCTACATTATACCACACCGGGCAACCATAAGCGATGGTTAGCCTAATTAGGGCCACTTAGCATATGACTTTCACCCTAGAATCAAGTTGACTGCTTTGGTTTTTAAACTGGCAACACTGTTTCTACAGGTTGTCAATTTAACAGTTAAAAGTCGATTTGTGATTAGTACGTTTTGCCATTTTACGGTGAATAAATTAACGTCAGAACATCGCGTGTAAATTGTGCAAACTTATTTTGAAAACCATAGTTCGGTTCCCCAAACTTGCGCTACTTGCTCGTGCTCTACGTCCATTATATGGTCGACATAATCGTCCATCTGAGCAAGTTATTCGGGACACAATGAATCGTTTTCGCACCACGTACACTCTAGTGGATAATACGCATCCCCAAAGACGACCAACAGTGCGAACAGAAGAAGTTATTGCCGTTGTGGAGCGCAGAGTTGAGGAGAATCCGAATGACTAGATTCGCCATCATGCACAGCAATTAGAGCTATGCCCAACCCCTTTGTGGAAGTTTTTACGGAAAGATCTTGGCTTGAAAGCTTATAAGATCCAGCTTGTGCAAGAGTTGAAACCGCGTGACCATTATACCCGTCGTAGGTTCGGTGAATCGGTTGAAAACATGATTCAGCTTGATCCTCTTTATCAACGCAAAATTTTTGTTCTCCGATGAGGCCCATTTTTGGTTAAATCGATATGTAAACCAGCAAAATTGCCGAATTTGGTGTAGAGAAAACCCAGAAGCCTTAGTCGAGACGCCCTTACAACCATTAAAACTCACTGTTTGGTGTGCTTTATGGACTGGCCGAATCATCGGCCCATATTTCTTTAAGGACGATGCCGGTCAGAATTTTCCCGTCAATGGAAAGCGTTATAGAAACATGATTTCTGACTATTTCGTTCCTCAGTTGAAAGGCATTGACGTGACAGAGCTTTGGTTTCAACAAGATGGTGCAACATGCCAAACGGCACGCGACACCATCAATTTCTTGCGGGAAACATTTGCTGAGCTCATAGTTTTGCGTAATGGAACTGTAAACTGACCTCCACGATCCTGTGATCCAACGCCTTTAGATTACTTTCTTTGGGGATATGTGAAGACACTAGTCTATGCCGATAAACCAGAGACGTTGGACGATTTGGAAGGCGAAAATCGCCGTGTTACTCCTGATATACGGCCCCAGTTGCTCGAAAAAGCTGTCGAAAATTGGACTTCACGATTGCGCTTCATTCGAGCTAGCCGTGGTGCGCATATGCCCGATATCATATTTAAACACTAATGGCATAAAATTATCTATTAAATAAAGCTAACATTATAGACACTAACATTAGCTTCAAGTGCTTTACTTATCAAAGCCAGATACCAAGATACCTAACTGCGCTTCTCACTGCTAGTGGTAGTCCATGCTGTCCAATGATGGCCAAATTTCGCCAGTTATTTCCGGTATCCCAAGAGGCCCATCTCAATGGAGTTCTAAATAAGATTGCTTGTGACTTTTGGAAGTTTTAATTTCCAATCATCGCAATACTCCTTCATATGATCGAAGTCACGTTGCAACAGGGTGTTAATAACTTCGATTTTTAGTTCTGATCTGTACGCCACTAAATGATCTGCACACGCTATAGCGTGACTGAGGAGTGAGTGTGCATATTAGATCGCCCGTGTAAATATTGAACAGTATCGGAGAAAGAACCGACCCCTATTGTAAGCCATTTTTAATTTTAAAAACTTTACTCGAAATCACGTTGCCACATTTGACAACGAGCAAAGGTTTCGGCAAGCCAATTCTGGTGAGCTTGTAGAAAAGCCCCTCTAACCATGCGGTGTCAAAGGCCTTCTCCATGTCAACCAGACAAGTACCCGTACATTGGTTCTTGCATTTGTTCCACTGTATGTCGGAGATCAGTTTTGACGACGCATGAAAGGTATCGTGCCTCGCCCTAAAACCAAACCGATTGTCCGGGATTATATTGTTATCCCTCACCCATTCCAACAGAACTCTGTTGACTACTTTTTCAAATACTTTTCCAATGTTCGGAAGTAGACTATTTGACTGAAGATGAACATGGTTGATCCTAATTTTATCCCACTTCAACGAGTGGTCTCTGACATTTGGTACACCTACTCGAGTGCTCAACAACAGAAGATCAGTATTCACACTGAACAGGTACTAAGTGCAACAGGGGTTGCAACTGGAAATGGACAAGAGATGTTGGAGCAATTTGATAACCAATGACAGAACAAACAAACAAAATTCCAAGGAACAATAGGACCACCCGCAATGATGTTAACTGCTTAGTTTAAGGGCACTCTACAGAAATGTACAGGTGTCGGTTCCAAATCCGATGCTTTAGTCTCAAAAATTCGTTGGAAATGCCCCAGCTTATCGATAATGAAATCATGTTACCTTTCCAGCAGTGCAAAGGTCATGCTCTTAACTCCACAATACAATTACATCCTATTCGCAACAATAACTTCAGTGCATTCATTACTGATGGTACTCGTATCTGACACCACTGAACAAATAGTCCTCCAACCACATACACACAAACCCACTCATCACAATTGCCTTTACCCAAAAGCTCCAAATCTCGAAAAATCCTCATTGAAGTGAAATTTAATCCACAAACACCAACATGAACAAAGGGATACTCGTTCTCGTACTCATAGGGACAATATAGGGTAGAGGAGTTTTCTACTTTTTTTTTTTTATTCATTTTGTATGCTGCCAGTGCACTGGTCCTGTGTGTGAAATTAATTTCCATGTTTCCTTTTTGTGAAAACAACAATTTTTACAAAAGGATAAAGCTTGCAGTTGTCCACTTTTATTTGAGCTGCAGTTTTCAATTCCACAAAGTGCACATGGTTGTCCTTTTATTCTATCGCGTTCCGTTTGGCCTTCCCTAACAACTGAGTAGAACGACAACGATGATGACGACGACGACGACGACGACAACGACGATGGCAACGACTATGATGACTCTTCTTCACATTCAGCAGGGACTGTAGTTCTTGTCTCTTAACTTCCATCTCTGATGCTGGCACTGGTACTGATACTCCACCGCATATAATCTTTATGAATATGTGTGCGTACACTATTCTCATCTCGTGTAGCGGTTTGGGGGTGAACTTTTACCCCTGCATGTGTCCTTTTTAAATTGTTTGCTATTTCCTTCATTTCCATGCACTTTCTGGACAATGGAGAAGTGAACTTTGGCCAAACACCAAAAATCTCATGTTTCCGAATTTGTGGACCAGCACGAGAAAGAGGACAACTACAACAAGGACTAGAACTAGGAGTACGTTCTATGTACAATATTATAAAAGGAACAGAAAAAGGATTCCCTGGTATGCGCAGGAAAATAGATACAAGCCCCATTCATTGTACATATAAGGATTTAATTTTTCGCCAATATACATACATATATATGTATCTACTCCAGGATGTGTGTCCTGTTTCTTTTCTTAAGCGAGTAAATTGGAATTTGGTTGAGGCCGTAGCTTAAACTTTCCAACGCAGTACCCATTGTGTCGTAAAAGGCAAACGATCTGATTGTTAGTTTGCTCTTAAACTTTCTCCATAGATACCCACATACTCGTATCTGTACGCTCGTGTGTTCGAGTGTTTGAGAATCCTTTTAGAAGGATGATTTAGGGAACATCGTTAGTTTTGTACATTTCGGTTGTTAAGATGAATGATAAGGCGTATCAGTGAAATGTTTTGTTGGTCTGCGGTATTCATAAATCCTCTGGCGCCTTTTTCCTGCAGATGGAATCTCTTCTTTGGGCACCAGAAAAGGCCGTTTTGAGTTTGGTATTAATTATGAGAAATGGAAACGTAAGTATGAGCTATGGGGGATTGTGTTGAAATGACTTTTGGATGGAAAACCGAAAAGTCTAGTTAAATGACCAACATACAAGGATTGTTAACTTTAAAGCAGACCAGTGGCAAGAATTGAATCCCTAGACATTGAGAAGAGTGTGTGCTTTACTTCCTAACATTGCCGTAGGCCTAAGTCGAATTTACTTGATTTCGTAAGTAGGGCATGTACATATAATACGAACATAACGTCTTTTTTCTGTAACAATAAAAGCTGAACAGCATCATAGGTACTTCCTTCAATTGGAAGGAGAATCAATTGAACAAGGCGATCTACAATTTAATCGCACAATGGGGTCTGGAAACAGATATCAACTTTGTAGTTTACCAAGGCTTCAGCCAGAGCCCATATACATACATTTTCTGTCGTTTTTCGGCTGGCTAAGGCCACTTTACAACAGCATTCCCTACCTACGTCGAGACCTAATGCCGTTGCTTCGTCCATGCATGATGAATTCGAAAACGCGGCGCGAAGGTTATGAAGGTGAATGCACGGTTTTCAATTTTGGAAACATCTCCGCAGTGGTTTTCCGAAGACGGTTCCGCATGGAGGAAGGTGACGCATAGTTGGGCATCAGTTTGAAGTGAGCGAAGATCGCAGCATTACCTCCGTCATGGGTGATGTATAAAACGCCATAGCGGCATACTATCCATACGGAAGACTTGGACTGTTTGATTTGCCGATCAAATCGGCCCGACGGCAACAGTGCTCTGCAGCCTACTAGTCTGCGCTACTTCAAGAGCAGCAACACTGAACACCGTTGACGTTGCCATTGCGGGCGATATACCAGATCCGGAAATGGATCTTTTAATGAAACCTTCCAGCCTTCCGAAGAAAGATAGCAGTCTACAGTACCCGCATCCACTACGTCAGCGCCGCGTACCTGCAGCCTGATGCGAACTTAAGCCGGACATTCACGGAGATAGTGCTACGCAGTGTCGTCATCACCTTCACAGCAAGCATCGCAGGATGTTGTGTCACTTATGCCCAGTACATTTAAGTGCTTTGCAAGAGTGTAGTGTCACGACGCCAGTAATCAACCTGCTGAGTTCCTAGAGACGTCGGGAAGCATTCGTTTGGTCTGTCTGCATCCCGGGGAGCTGTGCCATCTGCAGTTGTGCTGATATGAGACCCAACTGTCAATAGAAGCCTTAACCGAGGACGCAGGCAGACCCAAAATAGTCCCACAGGGACTGTCGATTTCGTATTTTTTCCGTAATAAGAGTTCTGGTGTCATAGAATGGAGGGCATGTCCATAACACCCGAAGCGCAAGGTCATCAAAGCTCCAGTACGTGTTGCACCAAAGACCACTTCATTTTAAGCCGAAGATGGCTTTGAGAGTGCAACCCATGATATGAATATCAATGAATGTCTTCTTCACTGGCAAAACCACTGCGTAAGCTTTTTCATCAATCCTACTCTTTAGGACTCTTTCCGAGCAGATGGAAAACGGCATTTAACCAGTCCGTCCCTAGACCTCCTCCTACAGACAAATTGCACTCACGTTCCTTCTTTCCAAGGTCATGGAAACGCTGATAAACCGTCAGCTGATGAAATATCTCGAAACATGAAAACTCCTTAATGACCGGTAGTACGGTTTTCGTAGCAACAGGTTCACTGGTGATCTGATGGCATGTCTCACCGAAAAGTGGAACCAAAGTCTACATCAATCTGGTGAAAGCCAGATAGTTGCACTTGATACTTCTAAGGCATTTGACAGAGTTTAGCATCAAGCTCTTTTGTCGAAAATTCATGCTTTTGGGATCGATGACTCTCTTCTTCAATGGATTAGAAATTGTCTTGGATGGGTTCAAGTCTGATATTCACAAAATTAACGCTGCTGTGCCCCAGGGCTCCATTCTGTCTCCGACATTCTTTTTAATTTTCATCAACGATCTCTTGTCTGCTATTTCTAATCCAATATATTCCTTTCCAGACGACAATACTCTCTGCTTTTCATATTCATTCCCGGACTCACGCTCCTGTTCTTCGGCTGTAGAACGGGAACGCCAGCCCATTAAATTCTGGCATCAACAGGATAACTAATCGGGAAACCACTAACAGAGTAGAATTGAATGCTTCCAAAAGACAATGCTGTCTGCTGTCGTTAAAGCGAAATTTAAACACCCAGCCGTTATCCATGAATGTCACAGGACTCATGGCTTGCCGATAGCTCCTCTGCACCGCCAGAAGGCCGATAACGCCTTAGATCATTTCGAAGTTACATGCTTAGTCCAGAGAAGTTTGTTATCCAGGATGACAGCCAAATATTTAGCTTCTTTGGAGAACTGGATGGTGATGACTTTAAGCACCAGATGAGTCAGACAAGGCAGCTTCCTACTTGTCGTAAGGGAAGCTACAGTAAAGACGCTCTTTAAAGTAGCTGGATGTGCTTGGAACAGATGACATATACATATACCTATGCCATCTGGGCGAAACGCTAAAGTTGTTTTTTTTTTCAAATCGTCCTTAAGCCGGTCCAATAAGTTCACCGGTGATTATCTTTCCATTTTTGGTTGATTGATGAGGATTATGCCGTGTGCATTCCAAAAAAATGGTCGTCATAACCTTGTTAGCCAATAGACACACCTTGGCCTTCTTTGGCGTGAAAAATTCACTGCTTCGACTCCTGCTTGGTCTCTGGTGTACTGTGATGGATCCATGTTTCCTCCACAGTTTGCGTTTGCGGTCAATTTTTGCCAGAATTTACGCGATTATCTGCTTCAATAACCCAGAAACTTTGACCGTAGCCTATTGATACATGATAGTTGACAGAAGCGGTGTTGCTTTTTAAGTTACATAGAATAAAGGTTATTGATCCACCGTTGTAATTACATACTTATATACGTTTTCTGGTTTTCCTACAAAGAAGCTGTAACACGTCAAGAAGATTCTCCCTCACTTTGCACTTGCTACTTCTCCGAAAGGTGTTCTGAACATTACCGTCACACCATGTGTTAAGTCTCATATTTAATGACTCCGACTGCTACCCTTGGTGGTGAGGTAGTTATTATTATATGCTTTTATTTACTCTTTAAACAAAGTTATAAATATTTCAGTTCATGTAGATTTAAATTCACAATATTTAAGTCGTGTCAGTTTAATAAATTAACATATTTACGTAGAAACTTTAATCATTTATTATTCATAAGCCTCCCCCAGAAGTCGCCGTTGTTGTTTATTCTGCCCAACACGTCTCCAGTTGTTAAGGTGATTTTGTCGTTCAATATCATGGCATGTCCTGACAAATTCCATTTCAATTATTTTGTTCTTTTTAATAAGTCGGTCCACTTTTTTTGTTCCTTAATTTAGACCATATTCACGGTCGTTTTTCCAACATTGCCCTTGAATATTGTGGAAAATGTGTGCTGGATGTAGCGACAACTGACCATTCAATGGCTTGTCTACTAGTGAATATGGCAAAAAATAGAATTAACCATAAGTTAATGTCAAAAAATGTAGTCACAAAGTTGACCTTGTTAAAGTAAAATCTATTCTTGGTGCTGTGAATGTCTTGCCGAAACGAATCCTTCCACTTCATACAATCTTTTTATAAAATATCTATTCAGTCATATTGCCAACTTTATCTATTCGATTCCATCTATCTTTTTCCTTAAGCCCATTACAAGCTAAGAATTATTGCAGGCACTCTAAAAAATTCAAATTCCTGCGGTTTTGGTGGCATTTCCAACTGCATGCTTTGTTGTTGATGTCCTAGCGGGCATATTTAATAAACGTGTCGTGTCTGGATTCTTCCCCAAAGTTCTTAAAAGTGATCTGCACTGATACCACTTTTCAAAAAGGGTGCCGCTAATGACGTTAACAATTAAAGGCCAATTTCGCTTCTTCCTTCAATTAGCGAAGTCTTTGTAAAAGTTTAAAAAATTGGATCGTTAGCTTTCAAAAGTTGAAAGTTCCGAAGATGCACTATCGAATTTTTGTTCACAAGTCCTCAAGAGCTTGAATGACAAAAATTTGACAGCAGGTCTATTCGTCGATATTACCAAAGCATTTGACATGGTACTCGTAAATCATGAAATCCTGCTGCGGAAGATTAAAAATGCGGGGTTATACGAGTATGCTCAAATAGTTCGCGTTATATCTTCAGGATCGATCTCAAAGAATAATGATTGAAGACATTAGATATCCAATAAAACTTTTAAATCTAGGGGCGCCTCAAGGATCTGTTCTTTGACCGGATCTCTTTGTGATGTATATTAGCTCAATATTTAAGCTACCTTTCAAAGGCCGTTTCACTACTACGGTTTAGTAGGTCCTCTAAATGTCATTGCTGATGTAAATTCGGATTTGAACCTGCTTAGAACTGACAATATTTATAAACAGTTCTAAAACAATAAATAAAGTTTTACAGTCTTTCGCCGCAGAATAATTTTGACTCCGAAGTTTTCTTTCAAGCCAGAATTGTAAGCTATTGAACTACTTCTGTTGTCCAAGCTATTTCAAAATAAGGTTTTGCAGCAATCTTAACTACAGCGACAAATGTTTACAATTGAAGCAATATTTCTGCGCAACTTCCTTTATGTTCGGAATATCTGCTCCAAACGCGTCCTTAAAATATTTTATTATGAAATCTTCCATTCCAAACTTCAATATGGCATTACCTGTTGGGGCGGAGTCCATCTGAACAAAATTCAACCATTTCTAAATAGTTTTGCAAAAATATGTTATAAGAAAAATATGCGGCAAAAATCGTTCATATCCGAGTTTTACATTATTTTGCGATTGCTGTCCGTCATCTAGATAATAAAGTTCTCGAAAATTATAATGTACGTGGTAATCACTTACCATACTATCTGGTAACTATCCCTTCGTTTCGGACGATAGCTTACAAAAGATTTTATACTGTTGCATCGAGTCGCTTCTTTAACCTTCTACCTCCTTAGCTAACAACTATTCGTCTCACAAAATGATTTATTAATCGATTCAAAGTCTTAGTCCTAGATGTTAGAACTCTAGAATCCCTCGTTTATAACTCTTGATATTTAGGTGCACTCTTCTCTTTTTTAAATGGTGGATCGTCTGCTGGTTTCTTTTTGAATCACTTGTTATTGTATTTTGATACAGACAGCTAGCTCTTATGAGCTCAAGAAATTGACAGAAACTCAACATAATATTTTCGCAGTACGAAAGGGATCGATTTACGTTTGTTCAACGTTGAGAAATATTGCAAAGTTACTTGCAAAGTGGATGATGTATTGCCAAAAAGGATGTGAACTTTTGAAAATTCGAAATATTGCACCAACTGCAGCTGGTATACGCAAGTTTGTGAGGAAAGTTCCCGAGACTGGTTTGATTGATTGATAGACGAACATATTCCCGCGTTCGTCATGTGCGCTCAACCGAGAATATTGCAGCTGTTGCCGAAAGTGTGCGGCTAAACCCGAGAACCTTAGCACGGCAAAGATCTCAGCAAGCGAACATCAGACGCACAACTTTGAGGAGAATTTTGCATAAAGGTCTGGTATTATTCGCTTGCGAAGTTCAATTGACTCAGGAATTAAGGCAAAATGACCACCCGCTTCGTTATCTCTTCTCTGTTTGGACTTCAGGGCAGAAGAGGCACATTTCCAACTCAGCGGCTACCTAAACAATTTAAGGGTTCAAATAACCCCTGAGCGCACGCTAGTTATAAAAAAAAACGGATGCTTCCGTATCAGTCAAACTCATTTCGAAAATCAGTCTTCAATTCGCGACCCCCCAGATTCAGTTGCACGTTCTGTACAATTGGGAATAAGGTGTTAATCCGATTATTGACGGATATGATCCTGACGAATATTTGGAGGTAGAAGATAGATATCCTCAGCCGCCAACCTCCTGAAGAAACATCAAGCTGCGAAGTGCCCCCAACAAGGATGTACAAAATGCACAATGAAACACAACACATTAATACACTTAGAAGCGTTGGTACGAAATCAGCGCGAAAATTCAGCCATAATCAATAAGGGTCAACAAACTTCAGGTCAGGAACGCCATCAGTCAACTTTGTCACGCATATATCATATTTTGTTGGTGGTGTTCAAATCCAGGACTCATTACAAGGCTAGGACCAGACACCAAAAAACACTGAACATCCATTTGCAATTCAGATTTAAAGGGTTCGCCACAATAATCTCGATAATGGTAATCTCAAAAATAGAACAATTAATTCACATACCTCAATGGACCATCCCAAGGAATATGAAGCTGGCCAGTCAAACGTTCAACTGTCCGGGATAAATTCTTCTGGGAAAATGGAATCTGACGGAATGATGCTTATCCAACAAAATGTAGCATTAATGTGGATTGCAATAGGAAGAATCGGGTAACCTCCAACCTCATCAAAGGTTCACTCGTACCAGACTTATCGAAAGATCCCAGAGTACTGAAGACCCTCAAGAATCGCAAGGAAGGATTACTAGAGCACAAAAATAGTGTGAAACATATTTTTATCGGACAGTACAGCGGGATATAACTGGGCGCTTTAACATAAAATTGTCAATCTCAGATGAACCATTAAAACTAGCTGAGTGGGAGAATGTATCCCTACAAAGCCTACATACATCAGAGGCAATATAAAGCCTGAAAGGCAATACGTTCAATGACGAGTTTATTACATTAGAACATATGAAAGAGGTAGCTGTCGCGTGTGCTTAAGCCTGATAGAAATACCGCCAAGCTGAGAGTAGTAGCAAAAGATTTCACCGGAATACCTAAAACCATCACAATGGTCAAAACACGCAGCCACCTTCCAGCTGACAATTCTAGGCCAGTTGGATATCGGTATTCCAACCTCCAAAAAGATGTGAGCATGTGGCTCAAAATCGATAGAAGGCACCTTTTGTGATTAAGTTCGTCGACTATTAGAAGGGAAGAAAATACGAAAGGAACTGAAGTATCGCAACTTGGCAACAATAATAGACCTAAGGGAAGATAGGCACATCGTCTTATACCATCGATGTACGTATTAAACCGAATCATGCGAAATAAGCTTCTTTCTAATGAAATTTTTGACAGAACTTGGCTGTTTCAGAGACTATCTACTTAAACGGAAACGGAGTCACGAAAACATCCCAAACTGTCCATATTTTTTCATTGCCCACAATACACAAAATTGGAGCGTGGTCCGCTCCCGATAGTATCGTTGCTCACATGCTTCTAAATGAGGAAACTTGGACTATCGTTAGTAGTAAAGCGGTGCACATACCCAGAGACCATAGACGGTTAGATCGAATCGTATAGAGTATGCCTCACGGCAGTCACAAATCGGCCTGTACAAATGGACATGGTTTTAGCCGGTGAGAATCGGGCACTACCAATGGGCGTTGGCTCACCTTTTGAATCACACGGTGAATGGTCGACGTTCATAGATCTATGTAACATGGCCAATGACGGCCATGCAAATGGCCAAGATCAATTATAGAATTTGCTATTGTTCGTTCAATTTCGGCTCTGATTGTAAGAGTATCATAGAAACTTGTCGGATTTTTTTTTGTCATAAACTCCACATCAGCACACACAATCAAAAGCCATGCCAAAATGTAAAATCACCTCAAAACCCCACCAAAGGACATTCCTTATAAATGTTTCCAAATTATCATCTATAACCCGTTTGTGTCAAGCGTGTCCTATTTTTTTGTTCTCCTTTTTCTTCTATCTAACTACTCGTCCTTAATTGATTCTATCAGTTGGGAGAGTTTCTTGTTCATTGTTGTCATCGTTAGAATCAGACTTTGTCCTCTCCTTCATCACTACCGAGTAGAACGCATCCGGGAAAACTCACTCAGCGACTTAGCGATAGTATGCGACGCATCCAAGAATAATGAAGGCAATAACTCTCCAAGGACCAAAATGAAATTGTGACTCAAATTTATGTCCTGCACTTAAGTGAGTGGAAGGAAATAGAGCCGAAGGGAAGCAAAAACAGAAGACAAAAGTGCTTCTAAACTTTGTCCATTGTGTGCAGTAATATTTTTTTTTACTGCAAACGAGACGAGGAAAGACATCACCGTGAACCGTATGGATGTAGAAAGTACCGAAAAACACAAGAAATATACCCACACACGCACGAAGATTTAAGGATCTAAGGACATCTAAGGAGATCTGAGGCTAAGAGCATAATTTGCATTATTATTGTTGAAATGCCGAAAGGGGAAAACTGTTTCCACAAATCAAAAGAAAAAGATTATCTTACCGGTGGATACATTTGCATTTGAATTTGCATTTTCATTTCGGATAGTACGGATACGTAATGTTACGAAGTAACGATTTGAAGAAAAAAAAAAAAATAACTCTCATCCTATTGGGGACAAAACTTTCACGGAAAACTTTGCCGAAAAGTAATTGTCATTCCAAATTAAGTGCATCCTTGATCATAGTTTCACTCGAAGTTTTTTTAGGGGGAAGCAGTTACCTGTTTACATGGAGTTACGGATCTAAGGATATTAGATGGATTCTAGGTCACGATGACTGACTCTGTAAATCCGAATCAGCGTGGGAGATGTATTCTTGCAGAAAGGAAACTGCACTAAGTGATGTGAGGTGAGTTTAGAGTTTAAGTTTGTGTGCACAATCGGCGAAGGTCCTGGAAGGAATATTTTTTAGTTGTTGCATCAACCGCGAATAAATTGAATAAATTTGGCAAACGTGAACTTTCACTGTATTATTTTTATCCTTATGACCCCTAGAATCAAACAGATATCCTTGTGATTATAGAGGATTTTTCTTTATTATAGCCATCCAGATCAAGCGCTCTGACATCTGCTACAACTTGATACTTCAAGTATTCCTTGTCGTCTCGAACCTGGCGGCTGTGATGCGGAAATCCTCTTTTCTGAAGCATTGTTGCCCAATCGCTCAATGTGTCCGAGAAAGTGTAGTTGACGTGGATTGGCTTTCTTATCTTCTTCTCCATTCGGGCTCGGTTTTCCTATTTAATGTCCAGAACTCGACTCCATATAGCAAAACTAGCAAGATCAATGTTTTATAGAGCATGCATTTCGTCTTCCAAGTTAGGTGTTTTGAGCCCCTTTTTTTCGTCAAACCAAAGTAGCAGCACAGGAACCCTTTGAATCTTGATGTTTACTCCGAGGTAGGTTAGCTCATTAACCACAGAAAAGTTACCATTGTCAACGGCAAGGTTTTGCCCTAAGCGGTGGACAAATGTTTCTGTTTTTATTGGTAACATGCTCTTGGTTTTTACTTCGAGGCCTACTTATCCGCCTGCTTTTCAATTTCTGTAAGAGACTCTTTGATGGCGCGCTGGGAGCTACCGGTAATGTCGATGTAGTCTGCGTATCCCAGCAGCTCGATATTCTGTGTTAACACCTGTCCTGCACAGTGTCGATTCCAAATCTATACTGAAGGAGCCACATGACAGTGCTGCATATATTTTAAATAGTTTGGAGGAACTGTTTCCAAATTGCACATTGGACTACGTGTTCTCTAACGTCACGCGGATAAGCTAGATCAGTTTCACCGGTGTACCAAATTCCGCCATCGTCTTATTGAGCTCAAGCCGATGAATGCTATATTCGTTGGTCTGTTTCAGTATCTACAGGGCCGGAAGCCATACTAGTATTGTACGTGCCGATTAGGGTTTTGCACAAGGGCTAGGGACATGCCTTGATAGAATTTCCTTTTTTGGGGATAGAGCATATAGAGCTGATAGTCGAGTCATCGGATATGCTTCTACCCACTTGTATCTGGTTGAAGATTTTGTGTATGCTCTCTACTACTCGTACAACATATCCAAAACATCGCACTGGAGGCGGCGGCTCTGTTTTTCTTCTGCTTTTTGGTTGCTGGCCAACCTCTTCAATATTAGGGTAAGGGGGATAGCTTCTTCAATGCCTAGAAGCGGGTTCTATTGACTTCATTCACTGCTGTGAAGAGCCTGCAATCTGGAACTGAATCTCACTCCGATTCTTTCCTCCAAGGGTTCATAAAACCCTCCATGTTGGGGGTTCTATAAGAGGTTATCAACTCGTTCATGTAAAACCACAGTGTTACGAAACAATCAGAAGCCTGGCGTTTGGACGAATATGCTGCTTATGACCCGAGCGTGTGAAATAAAAGCATTGAACTTCGGATTTTCAAAGCGGTATGATAACTCCCTTAATAATGGGCTTACAGCCTAACAGTAATCTCCATCCAAGAAGTGGGATGGAACGGGCCGGATAGCATAAGTGTGAAAAACTGCGACTTTTACTACATAAATTGCTATTGGCAAACAAAGTAGAACTTATTTGGATGCGGATTTTCCATTAGAGGCAAACTTAGCAAGCACTTTTGAGTTGTCGACTATAGCAAAATTTCCCAACACCCGCCTTAGCGTGAATTCAACCCGTTGACTAGAAAGAGCACGATACAAAAGTAAGCTTCTAGGAGTTCCTTGGTACGACATACTATGGCAATACTCCTAAGCGATTTCAATGCAAAGACGGGAAGCTAGGAAGAGATCGGGTTTTTGGTGGCAAGTGTAGGTGTCACAACACCATCTCTTTCAGATTCTGGCTAACATACTATGAGGCAGGATGGAACATTGTAGCGGTTACTATGTATTTCTTGCATCTTAGTATTCACAAGTGGGCATGGAAGACTCCTGTTCAATTACCTGTGAACCGGATAACATGGTCGACGAATAACACATTCTATGTATGATGAATGTCCGAATTCAAATCATTATCCTGTTGTAGCCAAAGTTATGGACATTCGTCACATCCCAAGGATAAGGAAAAAACTGTAAGGCAATGTGACGTCGGATGGCTTCAATGGTAATCGCATCCCCTTCATCTCTCGAGGGGTCATCTCATGCCATCCGTATCAATTACTGAAGACCTGTGACACTGTTGCTAAAAAGCCATCACATGTGTGACCTCCAATATGTTGGGTTTTTCTGCCATCCCCAACAAACCAGATCTTTGGTTGGACGGAGAATGCTGGTAAATATTTCCACCAAAATAAGAACCCTATAAGGCTGTACCGAATAAATCGGCAAGAGTTGCTCACGAGGCGTATGAGTAGAAGACATGGGACAAACACTGCCTTGTATGAGGTATGGAAGGACTACTTCTGCAAACTGCATAACAGTGACGATGTTCAAAGTGCCCCTGTCAAGCTGAATGAACCATTCAATGTGTACTATGATATGCAACGTGAACGTCCACTCGACCTGGACGAAGCAAATGTAGTCATATCCTGACAAAAAGCTGTTGAAGCTGAGGTTCTTCGCACCGAGCTGTTCGAAGCAGCGGAAGGTGAGTTGGTAAGGAGTATAGACCAACTCGGCTGCATAATATGATGAACCAAAAATATACCAGCGAATAACTGATGAATGGATCCTCAGGATTATTGCCTCGATCTTCAGGAAAGAAGAGCTTTTAATCCTCACCAACTACAGGACCTTAAGTCTGCTCAACATCACGTCAAAGATCATACCTGCTGCATTGTGCGAGTGTCTTAAGCCTCTGATCAGCAAATTGTTTCTCTCACATCAGTGTGATAGTTCTGAAAAGTCCACCAGAAATTCCAAAAAAATTTCGAACTATACACATCACCTTTTATCGATTTCAGAGCTGTGTGTGATAGGACGGACACAAGCTATACATACGAGTAGTAATCATTTTTGTTAGCATCCCTACGAAACTCGTACAATTGTGCGGGATGACGATCAACCTCCGAAAGCTCCTCATCTTCGAGACCTTGAATAAAAATAGGGTTAAGGCATGATGTCACGTTGTTATGCGCCTAGTTGACAACGGTTGTGTAAAACTCAGGCACCAATAACACTGCAATGGTAATGATTTTACATATTCGAAGAAACAGAAATAAGTTCGTGTGAGTCGCTTCAGAATCTGTGAAGATGAGTCTAGCAGTCAACGTTGTCTAAAAGAAGCATCTTGTGATTGTTGAACTAGGCTCCGCTTTCAGTTCTAATAACAATATCAAAGCTGAGAGCAAGCTGTTGATTTTTAGCTCAAAGCCCTAATTGAATCGAAAAGCCTATTTCGAGCAACTGATGTGACTCTAAAGGTTTCTAATTATTCCACTCTATGCCACAAGAGCATAGACTATGCCAAGAATGGATGAGATCGCTCCAATCCACTGCACCGAGCATATCCATCTCATGTACGTTTTCCGATAGGTCAGCCGATGCCGCGGTTGATTTGGTTACCCTTGCCAGCATATTCCTTATTGCCCGCCTAGGTTTTCCTCATCTGCATACCTCAAAAACTCTTTAATGTAGAGTCCATCACTGACCGGTATGGTAAAGTGTCTCAAGACTTAATAGCACTTCTTCCGTTTAAAGGTCTACTACCTCCAATGCAACTTTTAGCGGCATGTGTAACTCGGTTAGGCAGCACGGCATAGACGCATCTCTAGTTATGCAAATAATGCTGATGTCTAGGACTCTGATTGCGCATTGTGACTGTGCCCAAAATGTGACGAAGAGAGGGACAAATAGGGTATGTCCGTAACACGGCGCCATGTCGCCACTGCTATGGTACATATTTATCGACTCGATTGGGTAACGCTCTCAACAGTTTTAACGGATATGTAGATGATGTATGCATATTGTCCGTTGGATAATGCCAAGCGACGGTTTCCTCTAAAGCGCAGGCAGCCGTAGACGTAATCGACGATTGACGGACTTGAAATGGGCTCTCATCAGTCCTTTGTTAACAAGCTGACAGGTCTGACTCATTTGGTGTTTAAAGGCATCACCATCAGTTTCTCCAACGAAGCTATGCATTTAACATAGGTATCATCCCGGATAGCAAACTTCTTTGGATTAAACATGTCACTTCGAAACCATCAGTGTACTGCCGACTTTTGGGCAGTGAAATAGAACTTTCGGCAAAACATGAGGCCTATCACCGTGGAGGTGCTTCTGGATCTGCAAAATATGATACGGGCAATACAATCTTTCTTGAAAATACGACACTGGTGCTTTTACCAGACACTAAAGAACGGTGTGGCTCAGCTGCGTGCTTGGCTCTGCTCTAGACGCATTAATGAATCTCCCTGTCTTTGATATTCATAATTTGGGCTACACATTCAAAGCTATTTTTCCCTTTGCCCAAGAATGATTTCGGCCAGAATCTGAGCCAGGAAAGCAATCTGTCGGGTCTTCACGGATGGTTTCAAGACCAATTTAGGATGTGGCGCTGGTGTTTTTATTGAGGGTGACAGTGTTAGACTTCACTCCTCGTCAGAAAAACTTACGTCTGCCTTCCAAGCGGAGACATGATGACAACGCACGCAGCCAAGTTGTCAAGCTGCCAAGTTATTTCGTCCGAAACTACCGACGTTCTCAGGCCTACCATCGACAGTAGGGTCTCATATTAGCACGAATGCAGATGGCATGAGTCTCTAGGTTGCCCTTAGACCAAACGAATTCTTTCTGACGTACGTCTTAATTCGGTCAGCGGTACTCTTGCTATTCATCAATAGAAAAGACTTCAGGCTACTAAGGACATCATGACCGGGCACTTCGTTTGTGCTAGGCAGCTAGGTACGCTGGGTATAAGTGACACAACATTCGGTTTACCCTCGCATCGGGCTACAGGTACTCGGCGCTAATGTTGTCACTGTACGCACTTTATTATTGAAGCGCTTACACATCTTTCTACGAAAAACCGTGAAATTTAAGTAAAAGTAACATACACGCAGTAAGATGGACTAGCTATTTGTCTGCGCGCTGATTTCCGATAGAAAGAAAAAGGCTCAAGGCCTGCTTCTGCCGCAACCCCTCGCGTTTGTAATATCTTGACTGCACGTTCCGGACACTCTAGCAACAAAAATGATTACGGTGGCACTAGCCTAGCTGAGCGTCATGAACAATCCGCCAATTCGTCAGTCAGCCGCCCTAACGTAATTTCTTGAAAGTAGCTCGAGGATTTCGTGATTTATTACCGATGCAGTTCAAGTTTCCGTTGGAACTTAGGACAGTGCATAGTGTTATAGAAAATTTAGAGTTTTATGCGATTAAAAGTTGATGACTACATGAACCACTAACAAGGCCAAAGGAGACATGTGTATGTTCAGAGAACATTTCGAGTTTCGAACATCAAAGTTAGGATGATATTGCAAATGCTTCCATTCCAAGAGACACACTCGTAACCTTCATGGTTGCTTTAGAAAATTACAATTTCCACAAATCTCAACAGCTCCGCATCTTATGTCAACATCAGTGTAACAAAAACTCTCGACAAACTCAAGTTTCTTAGAATGACCCGAAGCCTTATTGTCAGAATGAAACGGAATCATGCAAGATAAGGGCGGCTTGGCGCCATGAATTTTGAATGAGATACAGATAAATACGCAAAATTGTGAGAATGGTTAAAAAATCGTCGCCTTCACAGAGAAGTAATAAACGAAATTTCACCCTATGAACCCATTTCGAAATTACTGTTTTTATCTTCTCATAAAGTTTAATCCTCAAAACGGCTCCATAAAGATAGAACTCCCATCCACTAAGCCATTCGCTTGCCATGGGTCTAATTGCCAACCGTCATTATTAAACCCGTTCTCTTAACAGATTACCCATCTATTCGCCCGGGGGGAACGCCATAAAAAAAAAAAGAAAGAGAATTCACAACAAAACAACTCGGGGCGAGCTGACGAGTATCTCTTTCGAAAACCACCATCAGCCCATAAAAGGTAAAGGCTGTCCATGCCTTTAAATTCACTGTCTTCGCCAGTAACCGTTGCGTTATCTCCATGTTCTGTGGCCATAATTCATGCGACTGTTGTGACAGGCAAAGCTCCTGTGTGCGTTTTATCAGCTAAGCTCCTGTCCGCTTCACCCTTATGACGGCCACAGATCATCCCTCTCAAGCCCAACCGGTGTATAATTAAGATTTTGCTTAATAATAAATTCAGTCAACCTCGGGCTACATACATATTCGCATTCGTGCTCGTATCTCTGGACACGATGTTCTCCCCCACGTCTTTACTAAAGTGATAACCTAGACTAACCTACAAAAGCTACAAGGATCACCTTCACTATCAGCATCCAATAGCCATCTCCTCCGGTGCCTTTAATGTACCGTCCCCGCTCTATCCGTCTGTCTGTCACATTGGACCGATGGTTTTCGTAAGGGTAAGCAGGGCCTATTATCCAACCGAAGCCACTTTCCACTAGAGAGCATCAAACCATTAAGCCAGGTGTACAAGTACGGGTATGAGAGTATCTATGAGTGCATATGTTGGCTGATTCCTTTTGCATGCCTTCAAGTGAGTTCAACACCGCCGATGCCATTTATATATGTAAATACGAGTATGCTTGCTGCCCTATCCTATCTACATAGCAGATAGCCGACGACCTCGTAGGTCGCTCCTACTTGGTACACTCTCATTAGATGCATCTTGTTGGCAAATTATGCATCTAGGTTAGAGCGGATAGTGCAAACGGCTCCAGCGAACCTTTGTACGAATACACCAGTTACTCTAACGAAGGGAAGTGTTGTACGAGTATGAATATGGTATGTGGAGCGGGCATACCTATGGGGTTGGCGATAGGTTTCGTTAGCTGATTTGCCATATGGTCTATATAGGTTTCTCCACCGAGAGCCTTACATGAGTCCCATTTTGTAATCAGCCTGAGATGATTACCATTAAGGACATCCTTGGCGTTAGGTTGTTTGTATGGCATATGAGTATACGGATAACATTCTATAAAACCCCAACCTACTAAGTGTGCATTCAATGAAACCAAGAGACGTTGGTCGGGTGTGCCAGTGTGCGGGTGTACGGGTTGAAAAGTGGAGCCTGTAAAAGGACTCCCTGGTAGCAGGCTGTTTCATGTCATTGAATGAGATTTGAATAACCATGTGAGGCAGTTTTAAGCATGGCGTATATTTGTATGTATGATACATATATACCCGTACATAGATGCGTTACAGGCATTGCCGCCCATCAAGTTATTTCATTATTTGCACATGGCATGTCCTGGCATACGGGAGGGAGTTTGATGTTTCGCAGTCCCCTCTTGAGGGATCCTCCTCGTGTTCTATTGTGCGGAGAAATGAATACTGTCATCATCATTACCATCAGCAGTGTTATTAGTAATTGTGTAGCATATGCTTGGGTAGGAATAACAATGAACGAAGAGATAGATGCGTTTAACAGCTATACGGGTGGATATTTGGTACGTAAGTGCGGAGGAATATTTGTACTCACTCATATCTATGATCTCGTCTTTACCTTATCAACAGAGTAAAGAGAAGAACTTCAATTTAGATGAGTGCGGATATCGAAGGATGTTGGTTGTTTGGGTGAATAAATTCTCGAAGACATGAGACATTTTCCAAATTATCCTATTCGCCGTAAGGATATGGGTTATGGAAGGCCGAAGAATGGGGTATCCTATAAATTTTCGTAATTGGTTCAAGTGTTTTTAGAATTGTGTGCATATTTTCTGTACCCTGGGTGCAGAAGATTATGTAAAGGCTTTCAAGGTGATTTTTTGCAGGAACTTTCTTATAGGAACTCTCTTCAACACTTTGGTGATAGTTGGGATGAGGGTATGCCAATTCAGCGCCGATGTGAAGTATCACGAGCCATCGTATATACTTCTTCAAAGTAAGCTTAACCTTCAGTTATAGCAATAGATTCAACGCTATCTTTATTCTCACACTTTGCCTGACCGGATGAAGGAAAATGTTTTTCGTCTGAATGCAGCTTTAGCCAGCACTCCTACTTGTCCCACAGTTACATATAATCTCTGCTCAACCTTGCTATGTAATTGCATACCTTCCACTACCTTCAAATAGCTCATAAGTAGTCGGTTTTGAGAGTCTGAAGATAAAAAATGACAGCAGACAGCAACCAGTACCTTCAATATCTAATC
Source organism: Volucella zonaria (assembly GCA_963966105.1). Classification (NCBI taxonomy): domain Eukaryota; kingdom Metazoa; phylum Arthropoda; class Insecta; order Diptera; family Syrphidae; genus Volucella; species Volucella zonaria. The sequence goes on along the minus strand of OZ014533.1, from coordinate 137,627,959 downwards.
TGAATAGGAAGGAAGCCTAAAATAATCACATTGAGCAAAGTTCAGTAACGTTGAACGTACAACTCATTACCACTAGGAAACTAAAAAAGTTTACTCCCTAAGCATTGATGCTAGCTACGGTACCATCAGCCTTATATTTCTACTTCCCCGTTTCCCTGTCGTTAAACACAGATAAATAGGGTGAAATAACACACACGCCTTTCCCTAATTTGGACCTCAGAACTGGAGCTAAGTATCCTAATTTCATCAGTTCTCACATTTTAAACCCTACGCCAAACCCATTAACCTCTCCCTCTTCTATTGACCCCCTTTCGCCATCCACTGTTAAATTAACGCAGCAAACTAGCGATACCACTGAATGTCGCTATGCACTCTCTAGGCTTAGAGATAAAAAGATTTATGAGAATATACGTCTTTATCTCGCTTATCTGCACGATAAATCCGACTCGGTGTGCTACGAGTTGGAAGGCCTCCCAACCGACGTTACCAGTCTCAGGAAACTTTATACAAAGTATCACAAGATTTTCAATACGCCCCCCCAAAAAGTTGCAGACGACCTTGCCAGTCGACTTGACCATGATAAATTTTTTCGACCCTAAAAAGTCATGCAAAAACCTCCCTCTCCCCTTTTATTACCCTTACTCGTAGATGCTTGTATGTTATGTGTTGTTACATTCTTCCGGCGCAACCTATCGAATCCTAGCAACTTGCTATTGCAGCAATTGACAATTTGATCGATTTATCAGACTCGCTTGATAATATCATTATCTTCGGCAATTTCAATCTGCCTCAGCTGAAGTGGACTCCATCTGAAGACCTATCATTTTTCATCGCTTCCAATCCCATTTCTACTAAGGAATGCCTCTTCTTAGATCGGCTAACGGACTCTAATCTATGCCAAGCGTTTCCAACTACATATATGGAAAGACAATTAGACCTTAACTTCACAACTGATCCCATCAACTCTCAGTATCGTATCTCTTTCAACTATTGATAACTTTCATCCTCCACTTCTTCTTTCATTTTTCCATAACTCTTCCCTCTAGTCGACTCCCCCCGCAGTTCTATTTTCTTACAATTTTCACAAAGCTAATTTCCATAAAATCAACACCTATCTAAGCAGGGCTTCTTCGAGTTTACCAATCTATCTCTGGTCGCTGCCCTCTCCATTTTTTTTACAGAGAAATATTCAAATCTATCTCCTTTTATGTGCCTTATTCCCGCCATAAAACTTCCCCTACATCCTTGGTATAATTGTAGACTCCGCTCTCTACGAAACAAAAGAAACAAGTTATGGGCGGCATTCCTTCGCACCCACTCTTCTTCCGACTATTCAAATTATCTAGGTACATATCTTCATTTCATTGAATTCTATAACTCTCTCTATCTGCGCTACCTGAATAGTGCGCAAACCAATCTCATAAATGACCTCAAGTCCTTTTTTCAATATGTCAATTGCAAAAGAAAGACTGATGGCTATCCTTCCTCCCTCGCTTTTGAAACCAAATCTTCAAGTGATCCTCCTACCATCGCCAACTTCTTTGCCACATTTTTCAAACAATCATTTGCCAATAACTCCTTCATACCAGATCCCTCTTACTTCAATGATCTACCAAATTTCTCCTTTGGTCCCTTTCTCACTCAAAATTTCGATCCTGCAGTTATTGAAGAAAAGTTACTAAATCTTGAAGATGAATTTGTACCTGGCCCAGACGGACTCCCCGCCGTGTTTCTTAAGAAATACTCTTCCAACCTGTCTCTACCCCTTTCCTACCTTTTTCGTCTATCGCTTCCACAGGGTGATTTTCCCCAGATTTGGAAGACCTCTTTTATAATCCCAATACACAAAAAGGGATCTAAGCATGAAGTTACCAATTATCGTCCCATTGCTAAACTCTCTCATATACCCAAACTCTTTGAAAGCATTTTATACGAAGCGTTAAGTTTCAAATGCAAGCCTTTTATTTCACCCCGACAACATGGTTTTCTAAAAGGTAGATCAACTACCACAAATCTAGTTGAATTCGTGTCTTTTGCTCTCTCAGCCTTAGGAAATGGCAAGGAAATCGATGTTATCGCAACTGATTTCACTAAAGCGTTTGATAAGATATCTCATCAATTGATCCTCTTCAAATTGTCTGCTCTCGGCTTTGAACCCATCTTATTAAAATGGATTTCTTCTTACCTGGTAAACCGATATTATAGCGTTCGGTTTAGATCCGCCCTTTCTGTTCCACTCCTGGCCTCATCTGGAGTTCCACAAGGCAGCCATCTTGGCCCTCTTCTCTTCATTCTTACTATTAACGATGTTGAGAAAGTCATTAAACACTCCTCCCTCTCCCTTTACGCTGACGACATAAAATTTTTTTAAAACCATTTCCACTCCCCATGACTCTGCCCTTCTTCAACAAGACCTTGATCGGTTTTCAATCTGGTGCCTCAAAAACTGCCTTGAACTTAATATAGCCAAATTTCAATCTTTAAGCTTCTCACGTAAATGCAACCCGTCTCCTCCTCGACTTTATGTTCTCCATGGTCAACCAATTCCCCTTGTTCAGTCTCTTCAAGTCCTTGGCATATTATTCGACTGTGAGTTTAATTTCCGTTCGCATATCGATAAGATGATCTTCAAAGCCATCTCATCACTTGGCTTTATTAAACGGTGGTCCAAGGAATTTTCCAACCCGTATGTAACCAGATCTCTCCATGTTACCTTTGTTCGCCCCCTGCTTGAGTATGCCAGTCAAGCTTGGTCCCCCTTTCACCGGGTTCATGTTTCCCGAATCGAGGGTATTCCTCCGATTTGCCCTCCGTGGCCTGCCATGGAACGCCCCTTTAATCTTACTTCCCTATCAAGACCGCCTCAAACTTCTAAATATGAATTCGTTAGAAGAACGTAGGAATACTGCTGACATTCTTTGCATTCATCGACTTCTCTCAGGTTCCATCGACTGTGCATCCATTTTGAACTCCATTTCCAATCTCCCGAATGCTCCGAAAGGTCAACTCAAACCTCTCGCTTTTTGATTTCCACTTGAGCACTCCTCGTCTCAAACAAGATCTCCTCCATCACTTCCCTGGTCCCTAGCTCTTATGTCGTTCTGTTAGTTTTTAGTCCTAGTTTTTAAGTTAGATTAAGATTGTATTAAGCCAATAAATGGGGGCCTCAGCCCCCACCAAAATTAAAATTAAAATCATATTCAGACACTTAAACACCTAAGATGAACCTGAGGCGCTTTAACACCTAATAGGAATTGGCGGTCATACATTCCCTCATACCAGCGCTATACGGCTGAAAGGTGGGAAGGGCTTAGAGAAAACCTACGAAATCCGGCATCAGTCGAGAAAATAAATTGCCCATCTGAACCAACAAGCTGCTGGGGTGTACGAACTGAGTGCTGAGTTGTTTAAAGCGGCTGGAACTGACCTAGTTGGGAACATGCTTCCGTTAATCTGTAGGATATGGGCGGAAAAGAACGCATACTCCAAGCATAGAATCTCCTATTCACAACAGAGGTGGCTTCGTCGACTACACTAACTCTACAGAAATATGCATCGCCTACAATTTCTTTTCTTCCGTATTATGCTAACATCTGACACCATTCATGAACAATCTGGCTCAGTTAATTCGAGTGCAATTTCAGGCCAGGAAGTTCACACTGCAGCAGATCTTGGAGAAGAACCGAAAATTTCAGATCGACACTCACCTTCTATTTTTCGACCTAGAAGCTGCACGACACGTCTAGTTTGTACATCCCTACCAAACTCTTCAGGTTGTGCAGGGTTACCATAAAGAATTCTCGCTGCTCCATCAAGGTCTAAAATTAATTAACTGAGTCCTGCAAAGTTAAAAAAAGGTTTAGGGTAAGGCGACGCGCTGTCATATGACTTTGTTAGCATTGCCCTAGGAAAACTCGGGCAAAACGATACGATGTTCCATAGGTCCACGCAATGACTAGGGAACACGAATAGAATTATTGTGATTGAACCGACACAGTGAGCCGTCTATTAAGTTATTGTGAGCATTGGGGCGAAAACGCCCAAAATGCGCCGGTAAACGATGGCAAATCAAGTTAAACTTGCCCTCATCAGAAAATAACGCACACTAACGACGGCTTGACCAGAACGTTACAATTGGTAGTATTGACTACGAGGTAGTTAGGAACTTCATCCACCTTGGCACCGCAGTTACCAGCAGCAATGACTTCAGTGCAGAAATTAGACGAAGAATCACTCTCGCCAATCGCCATTTCTTTGGGCTCAGGAGGCCAAAGTCTACTTTCGTAAGACAAAACTAGTTTTATACGAAACTCTTACCATTCCGGTCCTGCTCTATGGCGCAGAGGCCATGAACTGTGTCAGTCATGTGTCTACGGCTGGGCCATGTTGAGAGAATAGAGACCACAGCTCCTTCTCAAAGGGTGTTCGATTCGCATCTGAGGTCGCGCACACAAGTGAAATGGGACTTCAGCCAACTTGGAGTGCGGCAATAAAGGCAGCCGCCGTGAAATTGTTCAAGCCGGAGAGGATTGTTGGTTAAGCCCAGGTACACCCCGAACTGCACCGCTACCTAAGTAAGTAAGTAACTTCACCTTTAATATGGTGGCTTACAGCCAATCCTAGATACAAAGTGAAGACAGAAAGTAATCCTGCCGGCACCTCAGAATAATATCATTTTGGATAATCCATCCGGAGCGTCTACGGCAGGATAAGAACTGTAAAACTACAATTTTACTGCAATCGAGGTCAACAACTGCACACCTTTTAGGTAGAAGCTGTGAGCATCTGTCAAAATACTGACTGAGTACAGGTAGAGTCACAAAATAAGAGGAAAAGAACTGTCACCAGATGTATCGAACTGAGCTACCAAGCCACGAAAACTAGTTGCAGATCGTATATTCCATGCTGGTCAAGATGATTGTTGCCTTCGCAGGAACTTCAGACTCCCATTTGATTTCCTCTTCTTGTTGCAAAGCATGGACAAACAAATTTGTGTAGATCGAGGATACATTTCGCATCCCAATTTTTGATGGAATGTAAAACCAATAGGGAACTCGCCCCAGTACTCCCAACATTGATTAATTTTCCTTTGTTTACGGCGGCTATACCCCCAAATCTATCTTTCGATGTTCGATGCTAGTCGTACTAAATATTTTACTTTCCCAATTTGACTATTTGTTTATGCCTGTCTTACGGACGCGCCTCCTGGAGCAATAACAGAGGGAGTTCCTACTGCGTTAAGTTAGGTAAAGTATGTGGGTTAATAGGTTCCTCGATACGCTCCACTGCACAGTGGTCAATGTAAATCTTTTGAGGCAAAAATGTGGGAGGGTGATCGGAAATTGAATGGATCGTGGCCACCTTGTTACCATGTCTGAAGATATTAGTAAAAGAAGCGACAGGTAATACTGCGAGGTCGTATAAGTAGTGTCTTCCCTAGATTTCCTCAAATTACTAATAATGAAGGGTGTCACCACATGTGTCTTGGTCTTCCGATCTTCTGTGGCCTCGTCGTTGTTAAGTCGCAGCTTCATTCCATGAACGTTCAGGTGATCATGATCCGTGAGTAAGGCGATATAGCGTTTATAGCTTGCTCTGTCTTCTAAGAAACTCTATGCGAAGGTTCTTCTAATTATAAGCTTTGATTTGTATCACCTGCTCTATTTGTAACCTCATACTGCATGATGGAGGCCTGACAACTGACAGCCCGTGGATGCTTCACAGGCAATGTCATCATCGTATTCTTTGTCTACCACTCATCTGCAGCAATTATATTGAGAGCACAAATAGCATTAAGTTCTTCAAGACGGCGAGGCGCTTACAAACTTTAATTTTATACCAACGACAGCGATGGTATTTATGACAGCCTGGCTGGCAATTAATATGGTAATGTTCTCACGGGATATTGTCCTTTTTGTTGCTAATTTGGCCGCCTCTGTTAGGAGACACCTCTGTGGACCATTCACTACTGTGAACATCGTATTCTCAGATAATCGGAGAGGATCCCAGCACCAGTCCCTACGTACCAACATCGGTTGTTGTGCCACAAAACATGGCTGCTGTACGGGAACTGATATTGAATTGTGAATGAACGCACGAAGCACTTCGAGGCATATGAGAGCAATGTAGAACGGTCAATTTGGAATAGTACACCACCATTTGTTTTTCAGAAGTCTTTGAAAAAATAAGGAGAAGCAACCGCCGAACACGAATCTTTGTCCAACACGACAATGCGAGCTCTCACAGGTCCGTACAAACAAGTGACTTTTTGAGCACTGAAAACATCAAACTCATAGGTCATCCACCGTACGGCTTTGATTTGGCAACCAGTGACTTATTTTTGTTCCCGCACATCAAAAATAAAGCCAATGTTTTTCGACGCCTGGGAAAGCGATTGATGCGTTTAAAACGCGTGTTTTTAAAGGTATCTCGATCGCAGTGGAAAAAGTGCACCGAAAATTGATTGGAACGCATGTAAAAATGTGTTGATCTTCATCGAGAGTCTTCTGAAAAACAGTAAAGCCATTGTCGATGGTAAATATTTGTTTTTAACTGTTTTTCTCAAAACTTAAGTAGCAACCTACAATACATACTCGTACGTACAACTCTTCCGCTTACGGGAGTACAGTATTATTTCCGATTCACACATTTGCACCTCTGATTGTTTACACATTAACGATGCGAGATTTGTATTTAATCTCTAAGCGATGGACATATTTTAGGACCCATATCACTTAACAGAATTGTACTCAGAAGAAGCCCAACTGTCAATAGAAGCTCCAACCAAGCACTCATAGCGCCCTATGAATGTCCGAAAGGCCCCGAAAACTCTTCTCTAAGCTTTGCTCGTCAAGTTCATCGTCATTTAATCGTTTACCTTTTTTTTTTATATATAAACTAGCGCGCGCTCAAAGGGTTAAGGTACCCTTAAAATGTTTGCACACAGCGCGGGCGAAGGAAATTTAGGGAGAGAGAAGAAGGATAGGTACCGATGTACGTTGGTTTTATATGTCTGAATGTTATAATGACTGGGAAATAGAGAGCTCGGCAGGGCATTCCACAAGCGAGTTGTTCGGCTTAGGAAAGAATCACGATATTTCAGAGTACGTCCGAAAGTGGGCTTGAGGGTACACTGATGAGCATTCATAGCGAGACATGTGTTGCGTTTAAAGGTTTGAAGAGGCGGAATACTACTGGCGATTTCTATGGAGCACTAGTGGTGAAAATAGCGATAGAGCAGAGTGAGACACGAGACATTACGCCGCTGTTCGAGGGTGTCCATTGACTGGGTGATATTGGCATTGTCTATGAGTTTTACCGCACGATTTTGAATCCTATCCAGCAGGTGCAGAGATGTTGTGAGCGCACCCGCCCAGACGGGGGCATTGTACTCCAGTTTTGGGCGGATAGAGGGGTGAAGTATTTCTTCCATCGCTTGAGGAAACCTAGATATTTCGCAGCATTTCTGATGACACCGAATCGAATATGTGGTAAGTCCAACGTAAGTTGTCATTGACACCTTTCGGTCAATCGGTGAAAGTGCCATTCATGGATAATGCCTGGGTGTTTAAATTTCGCTTTAACGACATTAGACAGCATTGTGTTTTGGAAGCATTCAATTCCACTCTGTTGATAGTTCGCCAATTGGTTATGCTGTTAATATCAGAATTTAATGGGCTTAACATACGCTGCCGTTCCCGTTCTACAGCCGAAAAGCAGAATATGAAAAGCAGAGAGTACTGTCGTCAGCAAAGGATATATTGGATTAGAAGTAGCGGACAAGAGATTATTGATGTAAATTAAAAAAAGTGTTAGAGACCTGTGGCACACCAGCATTTATTTTGTGAGTATCAGACTTGAAACCATCCAAGACAACTTGAATTGAACGTTCCGAAAGGTAATTTCTAATCCATTGAAGAAGAGAGTCATCGATCCCAAGAGCACGCATTTTCGACAAGAGAGCCTGATGCCAAACTCTGTCAAATGCCTTAGAAATATCAAGTGCAACTATCTTGCTTTCGCCAGATTGATGTACGCATTGCTTCCACTTTTCGGTGAGACATTATTAAGAAGTTTTCATATTTCGGGATGGTTCATGAGCTGACGGTTTATCAGCGTTTCCATGACCTTGGAGAGCACGGACATTGTTAAGTGTAATGGGTCTGTAGGATGAGAGAGAAGAAGATTCGCGTTTTTTAGGGACGGGCTGGACAAATGCTGTTTTCCATCTGCTCGGAAAGAGTCCTAAGCAGTAGGGTTAATGAAAAAGCTTACGCAATGGTTTTGCCAGCAAGGAAGAACACCTCTACAGAAGGAGGGGAGATATACCATCTGGACCAGCGTATTTGTGAATGCTAAGATCTTTAAGTACTCTTGCTACTACACGAGTGCGAAAGTGGATTCGTCCCATTGAAGATTCGACGCACTCAAGTGTAGGCGGAGACAGAGCACAATCTGGGAGTGCTGAGCTGATCGCAAAGTGTACAGGAAGCAGATTTTCCAGAGCTGACAGCTGGAATGTCATTGTAGATGAGCGTTGGGATGGAGGATGAAGCAGAATTTCTAATGTTTTTGACAAATGACCAAAACTTTTACTTCCTTTGGGGTCAACCTAATCCCATTTTGACCTGCGACCCAGACAAGACTAAGGGAATTCAACGAACTAATTTGAAAGTTAAAAAGTACTCAGCAATGCCTTAAGTGAGTTATGGATATTGCTTCAGAGACAAATACTTCGCCTCTTCCACCCATTCTTCACAATACAGTGTACTGCCTTCAAAAACAGCAGCGGTGCATCCAAAATCGATTTGGCGGCTATCCGAAGCAATTTGTTTTTTGACTCAGATTATGGTCGAAGCCAGTCCTTAGAACAGAGAAGCGGCCGCCTCATTTTTCACCAGCCGAAACTGTCATTGCGCCTGGTAACATGTCCGCAAGACCAGAATTTAAACCATATTGGCGATCAAAGTCGTCTAAACTTTAGTGCAAGTTTTACCAAAGACCGAATGAACAGATAAAAAGGATCTTCCCGGAGGAGACCTTATGTTGGCATTAAACCGACATAGCCCACGATGAGTGGATTGGATTAGGCGGGGAAGTGTGAATATGACTGCCACCAGATTAGATCTTTTGTGATTTCCTTAAGTTAGACCTCACCGATGATACCTGGAATTTTAATAAACTCGTAAGTGAGCTGGCACCTGCGTCAAGGTATGGCTTACCTAGAAGACGTAGACGTGTTCTGTTTAAGCTGTTACAGTGGCAAAGGATGTGCGCTGCTGTTTCTTCGTCCTCATTGCACTTGCGATAGTTATTGTCTTGTGCTTTTCCATGGTCTTAAGGTGTTTTTTTTTTTAACTCTGCAGTGATCTGTTAAGAATACCGTTACATCGTGTATCTGCCCATAGCAAGCTGTAGGAATTGTTTTGGTCTTTTAAGGGAGCTGGTTGTTAAAAATATGCTGGCTTGCCTGTTACCTTCAGTCTCCTTCCAGTAATGGATTGGCTTTGTTTTTAGCCAGTTAGTTATATAGATTTTTATGGACCTAATTGGTAACCAGCGAAATAAGGACGAAGATTTTCTGGACAATCCGTCTGCTCTTTCAGAACTATCACAACCACTGTGACGTGGCACCCGGTTTAAATGGACTCAATTGGTGCTAGCTAGTGTTTTGAGAAGTATAATGCAGTTCCAGAAAAGGTTTGAGGGTATCCCAAAAGCATTGATTGCAAGTAGGGCCGCTTTGCTGTCCGAAAGAATATGAATGTTCTTGTTGGTGGCAGATCCCCAATACAGAGCTCTATTGCGAGTATCTCGACTTGGAATACAGAGATGCTACTGTCCATCTTTGCGAACAGTGAGGTATAGGTAGTTTCTCCAGCGCCAACTCATTCGTCTGTTTTGGATCCGTTGGTGTACCACATCAGTGAATTTTTTGTAAATCGGGGTTTATTCTGTTCCCAGTCCTGTCGAATCGGGAATATAAGTTGAAGTTATGGTTAATATTGTACTTTCTCAGACAGTTATCTGTAAGAATAATTCCTAAAAATTTGTTGTACTGGTGACCTATTTTGGAGTTATTCTCATCCACTGAAACAAGCATGTAGGTGTTAGCCAAAGCTTCTTTCTATTTATGGATATGAAGGGTTGAAAGGTGCAGCAGGATCTCTAATGCCGCGGTCGGTGCTGTTCCTATTGCACCCGTAGTACACACACATGCAGGTCTTTGAAGTTTGTTTAGTCAAGCCTGTGTAGGCGCTTGTTTAGTTTTATGCAATCATATTGGAGATGCATAAGTGACTATAGATTGTTGTGAGCATCCGCAATGTCATTTCTGGGTTAAGGCCAAAGTTTCTACCTAGTTGACTTTTGCTGGTCCATTGTGAGATCCTGGCATTTTCTGTGGCTTTCTTGACATGTGTGTTCCAACTGAGTTTTTGTTCCAGGGTAACTCCTAGGAATTTCACTTCACTTGACAACTTTATGGTTTCACCAAAATGTCTTGCATCTCTAAATATGGCAACTATGGTGCATTTTTTGTGGTTGACGTTTAGACAAACTTTCTTGCTCCAGTTTGCAACAAGGTTGAGTGCCCGTCGTTGCTGAGTATATTTAGCAGTTCATTTACTGCGATAGATCATAGCAGGGGTGAAAGAACACCACCCTGAGGCAACCTTTCGCATCCGTGACGCTGATTCTATCACTGCATGATTTATCCAGTTACTTATAGTATTACCTACTCTTGGATGGCTTGGATGCATCTGTATAACTAGTCGTGTTCGGTATTCTCGAGAGCTTCTTCGATGTCAAGGAAGAAACAGATGGCGATGCTATTAAGCAGTAGTCGCTGGACATGATCCAACACACAGGACAGCTATATCATTTACATATGCCTAGGCGTATACGTTAGAACTGGCATTAGACCGGCCGCCACACTGCGGATTACCCGTGGTCAGCACCGAAGGGCGGCTCAGTGATATTCGTAATATTGTTTCGTGTACGCCGCGTTCTTTAGCCGAGCAATAACTGTGGCCGAAAGTTCCGTTTCCGAAAGCAACAATATGATCATTTGAGGACTCTGCTTGTCCAGTGGGCATTCTAGGTTTCGAAGCCCAATGTCACAAGATCTTCACGTTGGTATCCATACTGAATATTAGATAGAGGATGCATTCACAAAGTGGTTTCGTACTTATGAAGGAAAGTTAGATTGATAAGTCGGCAGCTCTTAGCAAAGGGATTGCTTTGTTTTAACCGATTTTGGGTATAAAAGATACCCTCACGACTCGCAAAAGGATTCATTTTATAGGCCAATGATGGGGTGGAAGTGAAGATTATTTTCAGAATTAGGAGCACCTGCTCTATTCCAGTATACTGCCAAGGATTACTTACTTCAGCGTTACTAGTTGCCGTACAATGAATTGTTCGAAAGCCGTCGTCTGCTATTTGTTACCTTGACATCGTACTTCGGACAGGGGCCTTTGCTCATAATTATGCGCCTGCAATAAACGTGACGGCCTAATGACTTCATATGATACACACTACTATATTAGACCGCATCTGGTGTATTTCCTGGATTTATATCTGCCTAATAGTGCCTAAGTGGAATTTATCACACATTTAACATGAAATGTCCTCGAATGTCCTGGATCATTTATCTGAAACTAGTGTAAGCTGATATCAGTACTCGGTTGTCGATAGTGAGCGCTTACAACTTTGTTGACTCATAACTCAGTAATGCGTCCTTATAGCTCCGTTGATGTCATCTGAGGAATTTCATCAGTCGTTAGCAATAAGAACCCTTAAATCGGGTGCCACCTAGATACAATGGTCCTCTAGTTCCACCAGCAAAACTTTGAAATGTACTGCCATAGTAATTTAATTTGCCCTAATGGCTTACATGTTGTAAAACATTTCTCAACACATAGTTAGGCATATATGTTACTCAAACTGACAAATTCATAAAATACCATTTGTCACATGCGAATAACCATCGCGCATTACATGCTGGCAGTCGGCAATTAATCAAAATCAAATGAAAAATACACGAGTGTTCGACACAACCATTAAACGTTGAACATCAACGCAAATAGCATCCATCAACATCGGATGCACAATGTGCGAGGTGATTAAGCAAATGACCTTGGACAATTCTGGGCAACCAATCGGCAAATTAAAATGCCCCATTTGCTCCTCTCCTCACGCAATTTCAATTCCAATTTGAGTTGTTTTACAAATTTTCTCTGAAATTGTGACATAAATAAAAGAAGAATACCCTCCCCTTCAGCTCAACCGCTCTCTGCAGAATGACTATTTGGAAAACTCATTCGCTGAAAAATAATACATTTTTGGATATTGGGAAATTTCACCCTCTAATGCCCAGGTTCGTATGCCAAAAAACATCATCAGGACAACGCAATACACAGAGATACATATTCGTAGCATAGAGAAGCTGAGCCAAGCCGAAAAACAACGACAGACGACAGCGGTGGTGGTGTCTAGCGACAAGAATGCAATTTTCGATTTTAAACGCTGAGCCGCAACCACTGCCGCCATTGTGTCCGTATCCCTATTGGTATCCGTGGATACTATTCCATCCCATTGCGACACATAGAATCTCCTCTGACTGTGCAGCCCCCAACCAGGGGCATTTTCATCGTAATCCGCGCTCCAAACCAATTCCAACCAACCAACCGCCGGACGACAAGAACCCACTTTAGTTAGTGGTAGACACTACAGCTGCAAGTTCCAAGGACACAAGCAAAACAAAAAAAAAAAACTCGAGCGAACCCGTAAAATACAAGCAAACACCGAGCAGGATCACTAATAGCTCGGCCAACATCGTGCTGAATAACACGGCCAGTGTCATGCCAGTGCCACTGCCACCGTCATTACCACTACCATTTCACCCGATCCACCACCCTCTGGCGCACGTAAATCAGCGACGATAGAATAAAAATTGTCTTTTGCATCCCACTCCGTTGGTTTGTTTTGTAAATAACACGCCGCCACCGCCGCCGCTGCCGTTGTCTACTTCTCGCTGCCCCCTACTATAAGTCCGGATATGTGAGCGACACTATGGATGCCACCAACCACCCACCCGAAGGATTTATATGTTATTGAACACAGTAGTGGAGTTTGCAAAAAGGACACTCAGAAAATACACAAAACAAAAAAAAAAAAAGGGCGAGGGTATCTTCCTTTACTGCTTTACAATGATGAAGCCGGGTATCACAAACTAGTCCCGGATCGCCTTATGGTCATACCCAGACCATTTGTGGAACGATTTTGCAGCCATTACCGTTGTTTTAACATTCGAGCTTCTGGTGCTATTGGTTTGGTTCTATGTTTCTCCGTTTCTGTGTTTCATGTGATGTTGCGCCCTACTCTTGCTTCACCACCTCATCATCTACCTCATCGTCCTCACCATCCGCCCCGAGATGGCCTCCGATGGCTGTTTTCTGCTGTTCAACTTGAGCGGAAATGCGACCGCTGAAGCAGTGAATCGGAGGTAAAGTTTTTCGGACGACGAGGACACTTTAAAAATGGCTGTCATTGTTGAAGTTCTATATGGAGTTCTAGTAGCTGACTTGGAGCGGAAGGAACACTGCTATTCGCTTGGCGAATAGCGGGGGCGCTAGGTCATGCGATGATGCTTCGAAGCGAAAAAGTTTATTTTTCGTTCGATTTAGTGTTACGCTTCAGTTGGGGTGATGATGCGAATGCAAAGTCAATTTATTCTGGAGTTGACTTATCCACAACCAGGAACGAAGAACAAATATTTTGCTGTTGCAGAGCGTGGGGGTTCTTCTTTTTTACTCGTCGTTGCTGTTTTTTTTGTTTAAGTTGCCGCCCCTGTGGATTGGATGGTTCTACGGTTCTACGGATTTTTTCTTCATTATCTCGTTGGTGTTGACGTTAGTAGAGTGATATCACAATTTGTCTTCGAGTTTTTGATGGTAGCAGGCGACGATTGGTAGACGGACACTTGGGAACCTCTTGATTGACACCGAACTAAGTGTTCGACATGACATTTTTCATGAGCGGAACACGTTTTGCTTGAATTGAAAGAAATGTGGGAAATTTAAGAGTGATAGTCGGATCAGGCCAGAAGGCTGCGACAAATATTTCCAATTACTTTGCATCATTTCTGTTTTTGAATTACCCTGAACACGCATTGCTCTCCTTCTCCTAGGGCTACCAACGCTACCAACCAACTTAAACTTTTATCCGTCCAGAAGGAGTCAATATTCTGATACTGAGCTCCAAAGGCTCTGAGGGTATCGATTTCATATGACGAAATCTTGCACTAACTCATGAAGCAGGTGGAAATATTCCTTCAACAAAGGATGGATTCGGTATCCTCCCTCACATCGCTCTTCATGTCACTTTTGAAAAGATCTGCTCCGGGACTGCATCGGATGGTAGCTGTCGTAAGCCAAGCCAGTGTAAGCAATACGGTTGACTGAAAATTGTGATTCCTAATAGGTATCCTGCTGCTGAGGTTTTCTAGTTATGGAAGAAAAACCAGCGGAAGCACTCGTTACAGGGCTACGAAAATGTCCACACTGCGCATTGTAAAAAGCGCCAAGCTCGCCAAAGACATCGATGGTGATGTGGAAGGATTAGTAAGCGCAAAGTAAATGGCATCAACTTCTACAGCTGCTACGCGCGACCTAGTTGGACACTCAACCAATAACAAGCAATGCTGGACAGGTTGATGAACACTGCACAACACAACACACATGTGATCATTGGAGAAGACTTCAATGCTTGGGCTACGGCATGGGTCAGTAGGCTCACCGGCATTTGCATCTCTAAACATAGGCTTAGCAAATAGAGAAAGGAGTAACACATTTCGCAAAGCAGGACCGGGATCAATCATCGACCTAGCCTTTGCGAGTCACTCAATCTTACGCAACACAAGCTGGAGCGTCAGCGAGGAGTACAGCCATAGCGACCACCAGACAATTATATTTAAGATCGGAAAAACCAAAAGAACCCCTCAGCGACAAAAAATTAGTCGCCCACAATGGAGGGACAGTCTTTTCAACAAGGTTACATTCAAGGAAATGCTGAATAGCTCTACCACAGATACTAGCAGATCAGCCGAAAGCTTGTCGCATCAACTTACAGAAATATCGTAGCTGCTTGTGATGGAAACCAGCAATTCGAAGAGGCGCCCCATGCTACTGGCGGAATGATGAAATAAAAACACTCAGGGCAAAGTGTTTAAAAGCTAGACGTAAAGTATAAAGGTCTAGAGGGAGAGATGACTTCCAAAGACACTTATTAAGCTTTAAACAGGCAAGACGGGTGTTTACAAAGGCGATCAAAGACAGCAAATCAAGATGCTTCAAACGTATATGCGACGAAGCGGATATCAACCCATGGGGCACGGCCTACCGAATGGTTATGATCAAACTAAAATCCTCCAGATCTCCAAAAATAACATGCCCAAAAATGCTGATAACCATAGTGGAGCACTTGTTCACCAAAAGGTTACACAACATGGTCACAATCGTCCGGGAAACAGAAATAGGACGTATCACCTAGCCGTTACACTGAAAGAACTGCGGAGACCTCTTGATCGAATACGAGACAAAAAGGCGCCTGGACCCGATGATATTCCGAACACACCATTAAAGGCTGCTGCCGGAATAAAACCAGATCTTTTCATCGTAAGATTGCAAAAGTGTCTCGAGGAGGGAGTGCTCCCAGAACCGTGGAAGTTGCAACACTCCCTGGTGCTACTACCCAAAGGAAATAAATCACCAGGACCATCGGCCAATATGTCTTCTAGACACAATGGGAAAGATCCTTAAGCGAATAATATACGACAGACTGCTGATTGTAGCAGAGGAGAAGGGAGCCCTCTCAAACCACAAGTTTGGATTTCGAAAGTCAAGCTCCACGGTCGATGCTATCCAAACAGTAGTCGACATTGCGTCTGCAGCCTAGAAGGGCATTCTTGGAGGTGGGGCTCAAAAAAGTTCTGTGCGGTGGTGACATTAGATGCCAAAAACGCGTTCAACACTGCCGACTGGTCCCAAATAAGGCGATCACTTGCAAGGATGGAAACACCCTACTACCTGCTAAAGATAATCGCCAACGATTTCACGAACAGGAAGTTACGGTATGACACGAATGAAGGGGTTAAATGCTACACCATTTCCGCTGGGGTACCGCAAGGATCAGTGTTAGGTCCACTCCTGTGGAACCTAATGTACGACGGAGTGTTGCGACTAAGGCTGCCCGAAGGAGTCAGTATAATCGGATTCGCAGACGATATAGCTACCGTGGTCGCCGCAAAACACACCAATGAAGTCGAGTCAACCACAAACGCAGCCATTGTTCAAATAAAGCAGTGGCTCGAATCTGTTTGTTCTCGAACTGGCGAAACAAAGAACAGAAGCCGTTCTTATTACGAGCAGGAACACCGTGGAATATATCAATATACAAGTCGGTAACCAGAACATCCGATCGAAGGAAGCGATAAAGTACCTAGGAATGATGTTATACAGCCGGCTACGGTTCAAATATTAAGTGGACTACGTGAGGAAAAAAGCGTCAGCCCTATAAACGAATGTTGGCGGATCTGGATACGCAAAAAGAATCCTCCTAGTCAAAGTGGCACCAGTCTGGGCAGATACGCTGAGAAGGAAAGAAACAGGCCGGAAACTGTCAGCGGTATACCAACTCGTTGCACAAAGGACAATAAGCGGCTATAGGACGATCTCGTACGAAGCCGCATTTTTCATCGTTGGAATGATTCCCATCGGCAATATCGCGGACGAGATGAGGAGAATTTACCGCTGGAAAACCTCAATGCCAACTGATGCCAAGGCAATGAAAGAGGAAGAAAGGGTACGTTCTATAGCCCTATGGCAATTTCGGTGGGATAATGCCACAAAGGGCAGATGGATTCATACCTTGAATCCAAAATTCGATGTATGGATGAACAGAGCCCAAGGAAACAGCAACTACCACCTTACACAGTTCATCTCTGATCATGGAGGATACCGAAAGTATCTATACAGATTTGCCCATAACAACTCCCCCTTTTCTCCCGAGTGTCCAAATCAGGAGGAAATTATAGTTACGCAGAGTCAAGTCCGTCTGTCTTCTGTATTCTTTAAGAGATGGCAGCGTGCTTTTATTTTTGGTTTTCCACGAAATCCCCACCGCATAACGACGCGACATAGACCCCTATAGAAGCAAAGACGAAAGAAACCGTAGTATAGGGCTTTGACACCAGCAGTAGCATACATCTACTCGTAACAACGACGCAGCGCATCTTTTAACAAGACAGTCTAAGCGATACTGGCGCTAGTATAATTTGTAATCTTCGACACCTTATATTCACGACTGATGCCGCCATCCAATAATCTCGGTGAATGAATGCCTTACTGAGCCAATTTTAGCAGGTGAAATTCCTTCTACGAATCAAGCACAATTATCGTCGTCTATGCAGAATTTGTATCTCTAAATTTAAATCTCATCGTAAGGTCAATGAGAAGACTTACAAACTTAACGACCGACGATTTGCTGACGCATTTTCAGCCTGAATAAATTAGAAAGACGGAATGACTTTTTCATTTGCCTCATCAAACTTCGACAGTCAGCTCTTAAGCAATACTTTCTTCATTTACCAACCCATCTACGTCGGATTTCACATCACATTCCTGATGCCTTATCTTTGGTAATTAAGCTTAAAGGTCAATTTAAACTTCACAGCCATGGGCCCACCTCATACTCTAATGCTCTCATGATTGGCAATTTCATTTCAGCGCCTTGTTCGATCGCTTTACTGCCTTTTCTTTTCATTCTTCCGTTTCTTTTTCTTTTTTTTTTTTTGTTTTTATCTAGACTTTAATCCCGGAATATCCACTCATCTTTCCATGTTACCCACAGAGAAAAACTTCAACTTTATCTACAGTCACCCACCACCACCACCAATCACTCCAACTGCCACCCAACCTGCTGGCTGGCTGCGCCCAATCCAATTGAAAGTCAGTGGACTTACAGTAAAGTAGTAGCTAGCTAACGAAAAACTTTCTTCCTCCCTACTTAAGGGTAAAGTTTTAACTTTTAATTAAATGTACGTAGCGCCAATAACAAGCATTAGTTGGCATTCCAGTCACTCAGCAGTCAACAACCAACGGAAAATGCCAACCCTCTAAAAAGCGACCGACACCCTGCAGCGATATGAAAGTACCAAAGAACAGAACAGAGATGCCTGGTGGTGCTGATGCCTGATGGTGAACAAAGAACGCAAAACCCTTTGAATAAATGCCAATACACCAAAGTTGACACACCCCAAAGTAGAGCACAGACATACGGATACACGGATACTCGTAGAGTACCCGACCGATCTGTAACTACTACCCCCGGACCAAGATAGACCTCAGGGTGCCCGTTGAATCCAACCGCACAGACATACCTACAACAGTAGGTTGGACTCCCAAAACAAAAAAAAAAAAAAAACAGTTCGAGGACAAAACCAGAGACACGAACCAGGACATAGGAGACAAGAGGCAAGAGGCAAGAGGCAAGAGACAAGAGACAGGAGACAGGAGACAGGAGACACATACCTAGGATTATGGACATCCACAGCAAGGTGGAGAGCAGTTCATGTCGTTGTCCATGTCGGTGTATGCGTTCGCCATGTGTCTATGTCGAATAAATTTTGGCCAAGTGTCAAAAAACTCCAGCACACGTTTCCCAGAACCGTCGAACACTCGTAGCTGCCAGAATCCTGCTGAGCACTACACACTATCCGACAGTGTGCCAACAGTGAAAAATTTCGTAATCAAAACGACATACCGGTACGGATACTGTGGTACGAGTATGTACATGCTTACAAACAAACATTGAAGGATAACAAATTGGGTGACACTGAGTCTTCTTCACACTTGTTTACGAATTTTCCATGGAATTTATTTTTTAGCCGTGAAAGACATTTAAGACGCTCAGAAATAGGATCCCTGCAATTGCCAATAAGACAATCGCCCTTTCCTGTCGCATCTGTCCTTTCTTAATTTGCAAAAGTGGACTTTTGGCTCATTATGTCCTCTGGGGATACCCGTAATTCGCAAAATTTCCATTTCGCTTGCATTATATGTATTATACTCTGGCAGGACAATTATTGCTCGCTCGTAATTAACAGCCAATGAGGCGACAGGTTCTTTCGCAAGGATTTTTCTTCAATTGCCCTCCAACTCAGACTCAGCCTCAGACTCAGAAAATGAAAATTTTTCATTTCGTTTCGTTTGGTTTCGTTTATGAGATTAAGGACAACGACTACATTAATGAGTTTGTGCATTAATTGCATTTGAATGTTAATATCCTTGCAGCCAACCAGTATATTCCAGTATGAGTGAAATGTCGTCTGACTTAAATCAGCATAGTCTGAGCTTTATGTGTGATGCATTCTGTGTGTGGTGCATCCTTAAGTAGATTCGTGTGCGTGCGTGTTTCATGGGCTGGAGGTGAAGGAAGGTGCAGCTTAATATCCACAATGCTGATGACAGTGAGATTATTTAATTACGTTTGTTTCAATTGCCCTGGTGCAATCAAGGACATTGAATTGCATGCATGCCTACCGAGAGCAAGCATTGGCGCTTGGTTACCCTCTATAAGCCTTTTCCCACATTTTCCCCACATCTCAATCTCCTCGTGCCTGCTGGGACCTGCAATTTAAACGCTTGTAATCTCATTGAGGAATGAATATGTACGTTTCTGTAGTCCTGATTAAATAATTAAGCAAAATTGCCAGTCAAATGGTGAGGAGACATGCAGATTTGCGTAATTACAATCTCATTCATACAATTCAGTTGAATTTTGTTTTTTTTTTTTTGTTTTTGTCATTGTTGCAGGTGTATTGAGTTGAAGTTGATGGAAATATGTTGAAGAGGGATTGAAGTTTTAAGTCCCTCTGCAACAGCTTGCGAAAATATTTCAATTAAAATTTCCGCCTCAAGCATTAAGATCAGCTTTCGTGGAACCAAGACCAAACAGAAAGGATCTCAAAACTAGTAGATGTAAGCAAGTAAGTAAGTATTGTAATATTTGTTTATTCTGTTGTTCTCTTGGGTGAAATTTGGATTTATGAAAATGAAATAGATTCCTATAAAATAGAAGGTTACACTTTATTCTCAAATTGTAATGAGTCTTATTCAGCTGGAGGTGTTGCCGTTTATGTGAGAAATGGATTAGTGTGTGATTGTTCGTGCATTAATTAATCAAGTGCTGACGTACTAAAGTTATCGCTTACGTTTGAAGATATTGATTATACTTTCTTGTGTATTTACCGATGACACGGTTTTGCTAAGAGCGCGTTTATTGCTGATCTCAGCAACATTCTCAGATCAACTTCGTCTAAAAATTTAATTGCTTTAGGAGATATCAATATTGATATTCTTAATGAATCTAACGTTGTTTAGCCGTTAGACTTATCGCGAATAAAACAAACACAATCCTTTAAAAAAAAAATAATGTACGCTCTTTATTTGTTTGCTTATAGGCGTCTGTATTCTACAGTGTTTGACTTACGACTGACTCCTACCTACCGGCAGACTCTTTTCCTAGTGTTGCACCTTTATATTTCTTACATTCTTATCAGTTCTCTCCTATGGCTTGCTACAACTCGACCATCCTGACTTGTAATCGTCCCGATTTACCCCTTTGTCCTACTACAATTACGTGATTCGTTTGCAATCATGGTTTGATGTTGGCTGCTTCCCATATTCCTTCATACGGGATCTGGCTTACTTGTAATCATTCTACATTCTTCACTATGTACCGATCATTTGGCAAAATCTTTTCAATTTTATACGGACCCTTAAACTTAGGGGCTATCTTCTTACTGGCACCTGGGGTGCTGATAAAGTTCTTCACCATTACATAATCTCCTTTCTCATATGCCTTATGCGTTCTGTAGTGGTCCTTTCGGACCATTACTCATCTTATTAGCAGCTCTCGTTCGTATTTTCTCTAAATCTCTCTCATTTTCCTCCTCGTAATGTTCATTTAAATTTACCTTCAGAAAATCAATAACTTCTCCTTTTTGACTTACTCCGAACAGCAATTCACTCGGTGTCGTGCCTATACTTCGGTGTATTGTGTTGTTCATAGCGAATTCTATCCTTGGTAGTATCCCGTCTAGAGAATTTTCGTATCCTGCGTCTGTCAGTTTTGCTATCATGGGCGTCGGACTTCTGTTTATCATTTCCACTTCTCCGTTGGCCTGTGGGGAGCCGTCGCAATCTTTATGTGATGTACATTCTTATCTTCCAAGAAACTTCCGTAATTCTTTGAAGTAAACCCACTTCCTCTGTTTGACACCAGCACCTTCAGTCGGCTATACGAATTAAAATAAGATCTAAGACAGCTTATTACTTCACTTGTGTTGGTTGTCCTAACGGCAAAAAGTCTGACGTACTTAGTAAACGCGTCTACTACTAGGAACACATAGTTCTTTTTCGCCCGTTTGAGTGACACTGCGCCAAAGTGATCCACATGTATCATTTGGAAGGAAACATTTCCTTTTGGTATGTTGTGTAAGTAGCCTTCGTGCTTTCCAAACTTAGGTGAAAATGCGATACACTTTAAGCAATTCGCTATGTGTGACTTGATTTTGCTTTTCATCTGAGGCAACCAATATGTTTTCAGAACTGCGTCCAAGGCTTTGTCGCAACCCACATGACCCATCTCGTCATGATACGAGTATACATGCAAAATCTTACTTTCCATCCCTATAGGGATGTAAAACACTATTCTTTTCCCCACTTTCCTATACATTAGTCCATTACGCATCTCATATAGACTACTCTCTTTTTCTTCCAATTGTTTCCGTATCTCGTTAATTTTCCTATCCTTGTATTGGCAAATAGATAAATTTTGTTCAAACGTGTTTTCTTCTAGCACCAGAATGTTTGAGACTCGACTGAGAGCGTCTACGTGCTGCATTCTGTCCCCGCCACGATGTTCCAGGGTGTAGTAGTAGTTTTGGAGCTCCAGTGTCCATCTGGCTATTCTACCTCTTTACCTCTCTTTTTTTAAGTGTCAATGTTAGTGAGTTACAGTCTGTCACAATCTTGAACCTAATGCCGTGTAAATATATCCTGAATCCTTGCAGCGCATAAATAATTGCCAATGTTTCTAGTTCGAAGCTGTGATACTTCGACTCACATTCTGTCGCTCTTTTAGAAAAATAAAACACCGGATGGAACCTCCCATCTGCCTTCTTCTGCATCAATATGGCCCCAAAGCCGGTGGAGCTCGCTTGGCAATGGAGCTCCATCTCATCCCGATGACAGTAAATTGCCAGAATAGGTGCCATCAGAAGTCTTCCTTTTAATTCTTCGAAGCATTGCATCTCTTCACTTTCAAATTTAAAAATGGCATCCTTCTTTAAAAGTTTGTATACTGGCTGGGCTAACACTGAAAATCCTTTAACAAATCTTCTGAAGTAGGAACATAGTCCTAGAAAACTACGTACAGCCCTTACATTCTGTGGCACAGGGAAATTCTTTATCGATTCGATGCCCTTTTCATTTGGCTGGATACCCTCCTTGGATACGGTGTATTCTAAATACTGGACCTTAGCTTCCATAAACCGACACTTGTTCAAACGTAACTCCAACTTGTTCTTCACTAACCTCTCGAAAACTTCATTCAGTATCTCTAAATGTTCTTCTACCGTCTTACTCGCTATCATTATACCATCTATATGGATTTTGACTTTCTTTTCTTTAATCAAATCTTCAAAAACATTTGAAATATAACGTTGGAAGGCACTCGTACTGTCCCATTGGTGTCACAAATGATGTATATTTAATCGATTCGTCACTCATTCGTATGTGGTAAAAAGCGCTCTTCAGATCTAATAATGTGTACACTCGTTTATCTAAACACTCGTCAAGTAAGTCATCGATTAGTGGAATCGGGTGATTGTCTCTTAAGGTAACTTTATTTAAGTCGCAAATCGTCTGTTTTCTTTTTTACTAATACTATAAGCGACTCGTATTTCGATCTGCTTGGCCTGATTCTTCCTTCCCGCAGCAACTTGTCCACGATAGATTGTACTTGTTCCTTTTCGGTATATGAGAGTTTCTTCCGGTAGCAATAAAACGGTTTTGTATCGTTCAACCTTAGCTTCATTTCGTATTTCATCTCGGGTTCTTCGGGACGATTACAGTACAAATATTTCTCATTGAACATTCGTTTGAACTTTTCTTTTGTCTCCCAATCTAGGCTACAATTTTTTAATGGCTCTACTTCCGTTTCTACATCTATCTTTAGTAACTCCTGAAAATGTTCTGTGCTTACCTCACTCGTTCGTTTTTCTAATGCTACAGTAGTTAATCTTAGCTTCGCCTTTCTCATGAAATCCCAACCTAGAATTAGGGGAAATGTCATTATACCATCCGGTACCGCTAGTATATCGAGTTCAAACTTTCCTTCTTCCAATAAAATTTGACAACACACTTTACCTAGTATTCTTAACGGACTTTTATTTATTCCCTGAAACTTTACATTTTCTTCATATGAGTTAATAACTGCTGTTGGAACGTATCCCTGCCTGGCTATACTGATCGAGCTGCCGGTATCTAGTAGTGAATCTAATAATATTTTATAATCTAAATTTCTATGTGTAAATACTCGTATACAATTAAATAATCTTACGGATTCATTTGCTTCGTCTTCTTGGTGTACGTTGTATATCGGCTTCCTGCAAGGCTTCTTCCGCTCTGGATAGTCTGCTGCTATATGTCCCATTCTGGCACAAACGTGACAAGCGCCTTTCTCTCGTTTTTCCTTCCTACACTTGTTTGCATGTGCCCAACACATGGACGTTGGACGGCTTTCATTCATTGCGGCTTCCGTTGTTTTATTTTTGAAAAGGCTTGGAGTAGTTGTGCCTGGATGAGTACCTGCAGTCGTAGCGATTCATCCGTTATGCCTTCTACCACATATTCAACTAGCTCATCTTCGTCGATTTGATAGCAATTTGAATGGATGATCTTGTCATTAAAGTAGTCCGTAAAACTCTCATTCGTCTGCCACTTCCTGCCTACTGAACAGCTCCTTCATCTGTAGCACCAATTCGTCCACTCCTTCGATCAAAAAATTCGACTTTGAGTGCATCCAATGCCTTACCTTTCATTTTTGTCAACATAAGTGTCTGCATCATGTTCTCGTCCGGTTTGTATATATCCTGAATACTTTTCAGTTGGGCTAGCCACACATCCAGATTTGTGCTGCCGTCATATTCTGGCAACATGTCCTTCCACATACTCAAATGTAGCGGATCAGATGTTTTTGCATCCATTTGACTTTCGCTCGTTTGTGTGTTTGCGTTTATCTCACTCTCATTTGGTTGTGGCAGGTCATTTGTCTGCACTCCTTCGTGTGTGTGTGTGTGTCAGCATTCTTTTGTGTCGTTTCGCTCATTCGCGCCATTCTTCGCAGCCACTCATTTTCTTTTGCCAGTAGTTCTTTTTTCTCTTTTTAGTGATTCTATTTCTTTTTCATATAACCGTTTCTCCCTGGCTGAGCATGCTGCACTTACACTAACAGCCGATCGTTCGATGATGCATCCGTTATCTTCGGATTCCGTTGCCCGTTCACTTCCCTCTCTTGCTCGCCCACTCGTTGGTATTCTGCTTCGGCGTCCTCCTCTTTCCCCCCGCTGAGTCAACCGTTGTGATATTGTTGCCTCTTCTTCGATGTTACCGCTCGTTGGTGCTTCGCCGCGTTGCTCGAATGGCACATCGTTTAAACGCATCACGAGCACATTTTTGGCGCCGGCTGTGGAAAGCCCAAGCCATAGTAGCCATTTGCGCAACTCTGCGGAGGAATAATCCGACACACCAATCGAATGCTCCATTTCGTTCTCTCCTTTTGGGTTTTTGTTTTTCTTTTCACACACTTTTGTTTAGTTCAATTTCATTCTTTATTTTTTCTTCTTTCCACTTTGACAATCGTTATTTTGTTTTATTATTATTTTTTTGTTGGATTGGATCCCACTCCTGATTTTTAGCCGTTAGTCTTATCGCGAATAAAACAAACACAATCCTTTAAAAAAATAAAAATTATTTACGCTCTTTATTTGTTTGCTTATAGGCGTCTGTGTTCTACAGTGTTTGACTTACGACTGACTCCTACCTACCGGTAGACTCTTTTCCTAGTGTTGCCACTTTATATTTCTTACATTCTTATCAGTTTCTCTTCTATGGCTTGCTACAACTCGACCATCCTGACTTGTAATCGTCCCGATTTACCCCTTTGTCCTACTACAATTACGTGATTCGTTTGCTCTCGTTTGCAACCATGGTTTGATGTTGGCTGCTTCCCATATTCCTTCATACGGGATCTGGCTTACTTGTAATCATTCTACATTCTTCACTATGTACCGATCATTTGGCAAAACCTTTTCAATTTTATACGGACCCTTAAACTTAGGGGCTATCTTCTTACTGGCACCTGGGGTGCTAATAAAGTTCTTCACCATTACATAATCTCCTTTCCCATATGCCTTATGCGTTCTGTAGTGGTTCTTTCGGACCATTACTCATCTTATTAGCAGCTCTCGTTCGTATTTTCTCTAAATCTCTCTCATTTTCCTCCTCGTAATGTTCATTTAAACTCACCTTCAGAAAATCAATAACTTCGCCTTTTTGACTTACTCCGAACAGCAATTCACTCGGTGTCGTGCCTATACTTCGGTGTATTGTGTTGTTCATAGCGAATTCTATCCTTGGTAGTATCCCGTCTAGAGAATTTTCGTATCCTGCGTCTGTCAGTTTTGCTATCATGGGCGTCGGACTTCTGTTTATCCTTTCCACTTCTCCGTTGGCCTGTGGGGAGCCGTCGCAATCTTTGTGTGATGTACATTCTTATCTTCCAAGAAACTTCCGAAATTCTTTGAAGTAAACCCACTTCCTCTGTCTGACACCAGCACCTTCAGTCGGCTATACGAATTAAAATAAGATCTAAGACAGCTTATTACTTCACTTGTGTTGGTTGTCCTAACGGCAAAAAGTCTGACGTACTTAGTAAACGCGTCTACTACTAGGAACACATACTTCTTTTTCGCCCGTTTGAGTGACACTGCGCCAAAGTGATCCACATGTATCATTTGGAAGGAAACATTTCCTTTTGGTAGGTTGTGTAAGTAGCCTTCGTGCTTTCCAAACTCAGGTGAAAATGCGATACACTTTAAGCAATTCGCTATGTGCGACTTGATTTTACTTTTCATCTGAGGCAACCAATATGTTTTCAGAACCGCGTCCAAGACTTTATCGCAACACACATGACCCATCTCGTCATGGTATACATGCAAAATCTTACTTTCCATCCCTATAGGGACGTAGAACAGTATTCTTTTCCCCCACTTTCCTATACACTAGTCCGTTACGCATCTCATATAGACTACTCTCTTTTTCTTCCAATTGTTTCCGTATCTCGTTGGCAAATAGATAAATTTTGTTCAAACGTATTTTCTTCTAGCACCAGAATGTTTGAGATTCGACTGAGAGCGTCTACGTGCTGCATTCTGTCCCCGCCACGATGTTCCAGGGTGTAGTCGTAGTTTTGGAGCTCCAGTGAACATCTGGCTATTCTGGGGTTTACCTCTCTTTTGTTAAGTGTCAATGTTAGTGAGTTACAGTCTGTCACAATCTTGAACCTAATGCCGTGTAAATATATCCTGAATCCTTGCAGCGCATAAATAATTGCCAATGTTTCTAGTTCGAAGCTGTGATACTTCGACTCACATTCTGTCGCTCTTTTAGAAAAATAAAACACCGGATGGAACCTCCCATCTGCCTTCTTCTGCATCAATATGGCCCCAAAGCCGGTGGAGCTCGCTTGGCAATGGAGCTCCATCTCATCCCGGTGACAGTAAATTGCCAGAATAGGTGCCCTCAGTAGTCTTCCTTTAAGTTCTTCGAAGCATTGCATCTCTTCACTTTCAAATTTAAAAATGGCATCCTTCTTTAAAAGTTTGTATAATGGCTGGGCTAACACTGAAAATCCTTTAACAAATCTTCTGAAGTAGGAACATAGTCCTAGAAAACTACGTACAGCCCTTACATTCTGTAGCACAGGGAAATTCTTTACCGATTCGATGCCTTTTTCATTTGGCTGGATACCTTCCTTGGATAGGGTGTATCCTGAATACTGGACCTTAGCTTCCATAAACTTGTCCACTTGTCCAAACGTAACTCCAACTTGTTCTTCACTAACCTCTCGAAAACTTCATTCTGTATCTCTAAATGTTCTTCTACCGTCTTAGTCGCTATCATTATATCATCATATGTAGATTTTGACTTTCTTTTCTTTAATCAAATCTTCAAAAACGTTGGAATTCCAATGGAGCATTGTTTAGTCCAAATGGCATCCTGAGCCACTCGTACTGTCCGATTGGTGTCACAAATGATGTATATTTAAACGATTCGTCACTCATTCGTATGTGGTAAAAAGCGCTCTTCAGATCTAATAATGTGTACACTCATTTATCTAAACACTCGTTTATCTAAACACTCGTCAAGTAAGTCTGTTTTCTTTTTTACTAATACTATAGGCGACGCGTATTCCAATCTGCTTAGCCTGATTATTCTTTCCCGCAGCAACTCGTCCACGATAGATTGTACTTGTTCCTTTTCGGTATATGGGAGTTTCTTCCGGTAGCAATAAAACGGTTTTGTATCGTTAAACCTTAGCTTCATTTCGCATTTCATCTCGGGTTCTTCGGGACGCTTACAGTACAAATATTTCTCATTGAACATTCGTTTGAACTTTTCTTTTGTCTCCCAATCTAGGCTACAATTTTTTAATAGCTCTACTTCCGTTTCTACATCTATCTTTATTAACTCCTGAAAATGTTCTGTGCTTACCTCACTCGTTTGTTTTTCTAATGCTACAGTAGTTAATCTTAGCTTCGCCTTTCTCATGAAATCCCAACCTAGAATTAGGGGAAATGTCATTGTACCATCCGGTACCGCTAGTAGATCAAGTTCAACTTTTCCTTCTTCCAATAAAATTTTACAACACACTTTACCTAGTATTCTTAACGGAATTTTATTTATTCCCTGAAACTTTACATTTTCTTCATATGAGTTAATAACTGCTGTTGGAACGTATCCCTGCCTAACTATGCTGATCGAGCTGCCGGTATCTAATAGTGAATCTAATAATATTTTATAATGTAAATTTCTATGTGTAAATATACAATTAAATAATCTTACGGATTCATTTGCTTCGTCTTCTTGGTGTACGTTGTATATCGGCTTCCTGCTAGGCTTCTTCCGCTCTGGACAGTCTGCTGCTATATGTCCCATTCTGGCACAAACGTGATAAGCGCCTTTCTCTCGTTTTTCCTTCCTACACTCGTTTGCCATGTGCCCAACACAATTGCAATTGTAGCACCTGATTTGGTTCCTTGCTGTATCACTCCTTCGCTCTCGTTGGACGGCTTCCATTCGTTGCGGCTTCCGTTGTTTTATTTTTGAAAAGGCTTGGAGTAGTTGTGCCTGGATGAGTGCCTGTAGTCGTAGCGATTCATCCGTTATGCCTTCTACCACATATTCAACTAGCTCGTCTTCGTCGATTTGAAAGGATGATCTTGTCATTAAAATAGTAAGTAAAACTCTCATTCGTCTGCCACTTCCTGTCTTCGAATTTCCGTCGCAATACCATTTTGTTTTCCTTTGTACTGAACAGCTCCTTTATCTGTAGCACCAATTCGTCCACTCCTTCGATCAACAAATTCGGCTTTGAGTGCATCCACTCAACATATGTTAAGTGTCCACATCATGTTCTCGTTCGGTTTGTATACATCCTGAATACTTTTCAGTTGGGCTAGCCACACATCTAGATTTGTGCTGCCGTCATATACTGGCAACATGTCCTTCCACATACTCAAATGTTGCGGATCAGATGTTTTTGCACCCAATTGACTTTCGCTCGTTTGTGTGTTTGCGTTTATCTCACTCTCATTTGGTTGTGGCAGGTCATTTGTCTGCACTCCTTCGTGTGTGTGTGTGTCGTTTCGCTCATTCGCGCCATTCTTCGCAGCCACTCATTTTCTTTTGCCAGTAGTTCTTTTTTCTCTTTTTAGTAATTCTATTTCTTTTTCATATAACCGTTTCTCCCTGGCTGAGCATGCTGCACTTACACTAGCAGCCGATCGTTCGATGATGCATCCGTTATCTTCGGATTCCGTTGCCCGTTCACTTCACTCTCTTGCTCGCCCACTCGTTGGTATTCTGCTTCGGCGTCCTCCTCTTTCCCCCCGCTGAGTCAACCGTTGTGATATTGTTGCCTCTTCTTCGATGTTACCCCTCGTTGGTGCTTCGCCGCGTTGCTCGAATGGCACATCATTTAAACGCATCACGAGCACATTTTTGGCGCCGGCTGTGGAAAGCCCAAGACGTGGTAGCCATTTGCGCAACTCTGCGGAGGAATAATCCGACACACCAGTCGAATGCTTCATTTCGTTCTCTCCTTTTAGGTTTTTGTTTTTCTTTTCACACACTTTTGTTTAGTTCAATTTCGTTCTTTATTTTTTCCTCTTTCCACTTTGACAATCATTATGTTGTATTATTATTATTTTTTTGTTGGATTGGATCCCACTCCTGATTTTTAGCCGTTAGTCTTATCGCGAATAAAACAAACACAATCCTTTAAAAAAATAAAAATAATTTACGCTCTTTATTTGGTTGCTTATAGGCGTCTGTATTCTACAGTGTTTGACTTACGACTGATCTCCTACCTACCTGCAGACTCTTTTCCTAGTGTGGCAACTTTACAATCACCAGTTAGTGTTGCCACTTTATATTTCTTACATTCTTATCAGTTTCTCTCATATGGCTTGCTACACAGTAAAATATTCTGTGGATTTCAATAAATTAAAAGAAATTTTAACTTTTGAATGTTGGGAATCGGCTTACTGTGAAGATAATCCTTCCATTGCTTTTGATCTATTTATTGAAACTATTCAAAAGCATATGAAATCGAGTACTTTCGTAAAAACACGTGCAGGTAAAAAGAAATATTTAAAACCTTGGATGATCAATAGTCTTCTTAATAAGATAAGGAAAAAGAGAAAATTGCATTCAAAATGTAAAAAACATCAAAGTAACTCAAGACTTAAGAGACGTTATGTAAATTTTTGTAAATTTGTGAATAAAGAAATCGAGGACGCTCGCAACAACTTCTATGGTGATATATTTACGAGAGCTGAAGGTAATGTACGCGAAGAGTGGAGAGTAGTAGATAACATTTTAGGAAAGGTTAAAAACGGCGTTAAAGTGGGGGGAATTATGGAGCCAGGTCTTGGAAATATTACTAATATTTTTAACGAGTATTTCACTGAAGTTTCTGAGAAATTAAAACCAAGATTTGATCCTTGTATATCCTGCAACTGTTCCTCTTCGTCAGATGTCTCTTTTATGGATGATGTTCAATGTAATAGTTTTGTTTATAATCCGATTATACCAACTGAAGTTTATAAAACTTTCTTGTGTCTTAAAAATAAGACCTCTTGCACAAATGATGGGTGTTTCGAGTAAGTTATTAAAAAATGTCACCTGGTATGTCGTTGATGTTTTGTCCTTTCTATTTAATAAAAGTATTGAAATGGGTTGCTTTTCTGACCATCTTAAAAGTTCGGCCAGAGGTCATACCTTTTTTTTAAAAAAGGGAATAGACATATTATTTCTAATTGCAGACCAATATCACTTTTATCAACATTTTCCAAAATTTTTGAAAAAAGTTCGAATTGTCTCTTTTTTGGGCAAGTCCAACTACTTTAGTAAGAATCAGTTTGGTTTTAGACAAAATTTGTCTACTGAGGACTCCATCTTAAGGGTTTGTAGTCAGTTACATGGAAGTTTAAATAATAACAAATCAACAATTGGTCTTTGTATTGGTGAACCACGATCTTTTGCTAAGCAAACTTTTCAATATTGGTTTTGGTGGAAATATGTTTAATTGGCTTTGTTCTTAATGGAGTCTCGAGTGCATCCAGGTTACTAAAGAACGTTGTTCCTCAGGGTTCTGTACTTGGACCATTGTTTTTCTTAATTTATATTAATTCTATTTTCAAACTCAAGTTAAATGGCACTCCAACAGCTTTTGCGGACGACATAGTTTTCACATATGGATATGGAACTATTTTCGAAAGTATTGTGTCGATAAATGAAGATCTAGAAGCGTTACGGTTGTGGTTTACCTACCATAAATTAATTATAAGCGATAAAACAAAACTAGTTTATTTTAAGGTATCTAGTAACAGCTTATATGATTTCAATTTATGGTTCCATGCTCATGATTGTAGGCAGTTTTCCTTACCCATACATCAATGTGGAAATAGTAATTCTTCTGCTGATTTACCCCGCACAGAAAACTGCTTCAAGATTGAATCAGTTCAAAATTGTAAGTACTTAGGTGTAATAATTGATTTTAACTTAAACTGGAAAGACCGAAGAAAGTTGGCCCTTATTTAAAATATCGCGGATTCTACCAATCAGACATTTATATGTATTTAAGAGAGTTCTTCAAGCAAAGCGGTAATATTCCAAGTAGAAATATACAAATATACAATCTACGTGTAAATAATATGTTTATAGTAAATGTACTCTTTGCACATAGAACACATTTTTCGCATTTGTTCACATATACGGCTCCATTTATATATAATAGATTGCCTCTGTTTATAAGAGAAACTTTTCGATATCCAAATTTCACTAGAAATGTTAAAAACTAGCTATTCACCTTGAACTATGAAAATATTGAATCATTTTTTTAACATCTTTCTTTTCATCAGCAACACAATCATATCTACATCTTAAATCAATGTTAGTTTACTTATGAATTGTTATGTTTATATTTGCTTTTTTAAATCTCTTTCTTCTTCTTTTATTTAAATTTACAATATAGAATTGTAAATCAATTTTAATTTGAAAACTAATTTTTGAAGTGTCATTCACCACTAACTTTTATTTAAGAATGATCACTAATATTTATTCAACTTATTTGTTATTAGTTTTTAAGATTATGAAAAAATTAATTGTATAAATAAAATAAAATGAAAAATGAAAAAAAAAAAAAACAATTTACAAGTTTAACAAAAATAACAAAAATAAGCGTTGGCTTTTGCCGTCAGCCGAGAGAAAGAAATTAATAAATTTGTAATTACTAAAAAGCTTCATTTATAATTTGTAGCCTATAATTCAATGCACATTTTTGAAAGTTGTGTGAGGTGTTCCAGTTTTGCGCCGTTTAGGATGTTTGTGATCTCATTTAGTGATAGGGCATTTTTTTCCCAAAAGGATCTCCTGATTGAATTTAATATGGGACACGTTCCATTCCATACTTCGTTCCCAGATTGCACAGTGTACATTCGTCTCCTCCGTTGTTTTTGGATGGCGCCGTCTTGTTAGAACCACAGCGTGGATACCATATATCGATGTTGTCGAGCTCTGATCACAGAAAATCGGTTAAATCGCCCATTGACGGTAATGGTGTCACCTTCCATCCGATGATGCCGCCATACCATAAACAGCACCAAACAGTCCATCTTTGTGGATGCATTGATGCTTGGCCAACACATGTGGATTGTGTTCACTCCCATAACGGCAATTTTGCCTGTTGACATAGCCGCTCAGCCAAAAATAGGCCTCGTCCGAGAAGATGATATTTTGGCCAAAATCCATATCTCTGGCCAACATTTCCAGCACCCAATTAGCGAACTCACGACTTTGTCTATGGTCGTCCGGCTTCAATTCATGCATTAGAACCATCTCCTATGGATGTAGGCCTAAATCCAACCATAAAAGAAGCCGGGTTGACTCTCTGGCGATGCCCAATTCAGCTGATCGGCGCCGAATTGACATTGCTGGGTCTTCTCCAATACTGGCCGCTACGACGGCTATGTTTTCTTCATTTAGCATCAATCTCTGTCTGGTTGGTGGCTTAAAATCCAAAAGAGTGTACTCACGCTCAAACTTTTTCACGGTGAGACGAATTGCCCGCACACTGAAGCCACGATGACGACCGACCTCACGACGATATTCATGTTGCGTTTTTACAATTGAGCCGAAATTTCTACAAGACTTTTTAATAATTTCGGCACGTTCGTCAAGCGTTAAACGATGTATGATGAAATGGCAAACCTTTCTGAATATTTTGAAAGCTGGATGTCATTGGTAACTTTGACAGTTGCTGAAATATAACAATTGGGAAAACTATTAACAGCGGAGTCATTATGCACAATGCCCTTAACTACTACTACAGCATTACTTTGAAGTTATAACTGCCAATGATGAGTTTCTAGCCAAGCCGTGGGTGGTGTGCTATATTTCGTCACGCCACAAAGTCAATAAACCTAAATCCGGTGTCAGGCGCGGTGTCGTGAAGGCTATGCCTACCAACTGTCCTCCTTTCCTATGTTGGCGTTAAAACCGTACTTCGAGCATTGCTCATATGTCTTGTCGAGGAGCTCGTCGAAACATTTTTTGCCAACGACGTCTTCCTTGTTTTCCCTTGGGGCATGGGTGCATATTAGGCTTATAACAGTGAATTTAGCCTTGATGCGGATTGAAATAAGACGTTCTGCCTGTTTCTTTTCCCCAGTGCAATCACTATAGTACTCGTACAATATATATTGTTACGTGTTCCTCGATACCTGAATGAAGCTGACAGAGGAAATGTGTGTGCTGGGTTCGTACGAATATTAGGTGAAACTAAACTGCAGTGTACCAATGTTATCGACAACCGCGTATCAACTAGAAGATGGCACCCTCTTCCACCAAGTGTAGCTGAAACTTTAAATCCACAGGGGCTGTTACTCTTGGATGCGTTAAATAGAAATTGTAGGCCTGGTTGTTCTGTCAGTGGCTGCCCCTTTCCGCTGACATCTCTTCGTTTCCCAAAGCAAAAGGGTATTGCGAACACTCACCATTACCGCGATCATGATAATTCCCTCTGCGTTGCCATCTGCGTCGGGTCCATTGGGTAGGTGAGTTTCGGAGAGTCTCTTCTGTAACTCTGGCGGCAGGTGTTATATGATTTGACAGTGTACTATGGCGAGCGGCATCTAGCAAAATAGCTTTAGCCAATGCCTCCGGCAAGGTTTTAGGCTCTTCAATACGGACCATGAGTTGAAGATACCTATCAGATATCCCATCGATTAATTGCATTGTAGCGATTTTCTCCTGCGCTTCTCTGGGACACTCTCTGAAACTGTGCGAGCAAATCGCTCTACTTCCGTTGCCAAAGCTGCGAACTCCTCCTTTGGCCGTTGAACTCTCGCACGCAGTTGTGCATGGGATATTTGTTTTACCTGGCCAAGAAATCGAAAATTTAAAGCATCTACAAACTCCGAATAATGTTCCCGATCTGTTTCGCTAAGATTGGATAGTACGGCCACGGTATCTCCCCGCAGCATAGAGCCCATAACACGCGCCTTCTGCCGGTTGGTCCACTCATTAGTAGAAGCAACGATTTCAGATTGGATTTTGTAGCTCTCCCAGCAAAATAGCATCTCCATCGAACTGCTGTGATTTCAAGTTTATTGGGGTCACCCCTACGAAAACGTCATCGGTAGGATTCGATGTGCACCTGCATTACTTTGGGCTTCGGTGTGAGCTGCAACGCTCCTGGAACTTTGTTCCCGAGGAGTTGAAGTCTCCATTACTTTCTCAGCAAAGGTAGTGGCACTTCGAACTTCGAACTTTATCTACTCTTGTGCATGTCACGAAGGGAGCCCAAATCCTTGCACTGGTTTTTGCCTGTCTACTTTAGCGGTGTCATCGTGGCGAGAATAGTGTCCATCTGGATTTTTAATTCCCCCATCACTAGATTTGTGAATGTTTCCAAATCCCGCTACTGACACCAGTCTTACAAAGATACTAGCGATTTCTTTTACAATTTATAAAGTATGACCCACGATGATAGATGAAGAATGACACTTCTTTTGACAGAGGCGGTGATGTCTGCGCAATAGCAGTCACTGGCCTCTGCTAATTGTTCGGATACACTTGGCCGAATATACGACGTGCAGATCCGAAGGTCATTGTCCTTTAAACGTTTGCTATGGTCGTCAATAGTGAGTCCATTTTTATCTGAGGCCATAGTCACTTTTTTTTAATCTTTTCCGTATAGGGTTGTCAGCCTTATGATGGCGTAGGGCAGTATTATGGTACTCGTCGAGCAGGCTCTTGCAATTTTACCCTGCACGAATAAGGGCTCACTCATGCAGTTAGCAGGGACCACCCAAACACTTCGCTACGAATCCAAGTTATAAGACAGCCAGCAGTTTCCCGATCAATCGCCACGCAGGTCCCTGCTTTTACTCTGTTAATCAGCGCGGGTCTTTGATTTTCTGAATTTTTTAAAATCTTAAATTTTTGGGTTTTGGACGTTATCTAACTGTCTTTTATGCGAAGGTTTGTTTGAGTTTCGATAAGATGATATCGAAATCCCATCTGTCCGTGCAAGTATTTCAACAAAGCGTTCGTAAATAGATGTTAGGCTTAAATAGGATATTTTTGGCCGGTAGCCCTATCTGCCTTTAACCTCTATGATATAAGAGGAAACGAAAAAGTCAACACAGATGAAAAAAAAAATCAAGAGCCGGAGCTATGAACTCTGGAAAAGATCTCACAGAAATTAACAATGATTTTCCTGATACTGATAATCCGAGCTCTCTCGTATGTCCAGGATGTTGATGGAAAATTCGGGATATATGTAAATGCAGACCCTATGTCAAAGCCACTACCGTGTGAGGACAATCATCACTTCTACATTCATGACTATTTCAAGCTTTTCATTGCTATTATTACGATTGATGTATACATTTTCTTGCTTCCCGTACTTTTCTGCGTCAACACCTCTTCTTTCAAGCTTCATTTCGGGCTTACTTTATTGAAAAAGCAAACGACGTTAACGAGTCAAGTTTTGGCAATTACTTCCCTTATTCTTACTAACGCAAGTTTCGATAAATTTTCCCCAATGTATCCGCACCGCTATTAAGTTGAAACGCACCAACCCATTCATTATTTGTGCAACAGTGTCATCACATAGCAACAAATTATTCGTACTCGTATTCGTACTGGTACTCGTATCTCGTTCATATGCAAGCATATCCCAGGGAGATTCTAGAGCTGTTTATTATTTTGAATTGCATATTTTCCAGTTCAAATATCCTTGAGGCAAAAGACTACCATTCCATTTATCCTTCGTTTCAAAACTACTTGTCTACAAGTTACTACCCTTCCAAGATTCAGCTTGTTCCAACCCTCGGCCTCGAAAAGAACGTAAACTTTTACAACTTCCCCACGTAAATATACTTTTCTTTGGAGTGTTTACATGTGCATGTCATACACATATTTTCCCAATAGAGAAACAAGGATTCTGGCTGCCTCAGTGTAGTAAGAAGAGAAAATATTTTTACAACGCACCCTATTTGGTAGACTCCAAGCAAGGAACTACCTCTGGGCTAATAATTTTCCTTCTTCTACCATACTTGTTACTCTTCCTGTTCGGAGCGGAAGAAACAGTTGTTTGGCGCCCGGCACGGGCCCTTCTCTAGTGTTTGTGCATGTAAAATAGTTTTTTATGCTCTTGCAAATAATAAAGCCGACATTCCAGTAGAAGAATGTACCGGATGTCAAGCTATATTCGGAGAACATCCCCTTCTCTACCACCGCTCTTCGGTGAGGCCAGAATGAGGTATTTTAATTCATGGACTCGGAACGAATTTAAATGAAATTACGGATGTGCCCTGTATGTTATGTGATTGTAATGAATTTATCTGCAAATAGATAATTTTGTGGTTAGCTCTTGGGGATAGGAGTATTTCGAATCGGTGGATCAGTTAGTTGAGAACTGAATTTCGTACGGAATATGCTGTAAAATGTGGCCTGTGGAAGATGAAATTACGTTCAAATTTATTAGACTCTGACAGCTTCAATAAACTTAACCTTTATCCGAAAAGCAATAAACCGAAGAACTTTAGGGGAATGACAGTAATAGTTTGATAGCAAGGCTGACGTTATAAAATGTCTTCATAAAATTGAGTTAGATTATATTGGTTTGAAATGCTGCTACTGGAATAGGTGGTTTATATGTATTTTAGCACATATCGCCTTGCATTATCTCAACTTTCTTGAGGGTTGTCGATGAAAACCACATCATCTAGAGATTTTGATGTCTTTTTGACAGCAGTTCGAGTAGGAGTGAGAGTGGCTGTAATGGAATTAAAAATATTTCCAATTAACAAGGCCATCATCTCCATTAACAAAAACAGAAGAAAACATTTTTAGAAGATCCGACAGGAACGCTTTAGATGGAAGGACTCCGTCTGCAATCTCCCCCATCTGCCAGGCTCTGATGTATTTTGACTTATCATGATTCACTTTTGACTTCTGAATTCCTGTGAGAATCCTTACCATGAGAATGGAGGTAGCGATAGACTGAAGGGTTTTAGCAAGTAGAACCCTAGTTAAAACTCTGTGGAGTTACTGCCTACGATGGAACACCTGCCATTGAAGTGGTTGACAAGCTTATCTACAAGGTCCTGTCCAAATCCCTGAATAAATTAATCATAACGTAAAATATCGGCAAATAGGTGCGACTGCAAATCGATTATCGTATTAACAAGGAACTCTAAACTGGCCAAAGGTCCAAACTATAATACGTCTTGTGAAAGGACTAGACAAATGAACAAAAGCTTACCAAAACGCGGAACCTAAGCAACAGCGGTTTGAGCCCAAATTTAGGTAACCACCAGCAGCGACAAATACCCGTATTCGTCGGTGATAAGGGCCCTGAAGAAGATCAAGAGAGTTGGCATAGATCCTACTGCATGCGGATTACTATCAACAATATGTGTCAAACATAGACCTCTGATGCATTCGAGAAGGACTTCGGCTTAATTCGAGATGCAATATGATTAGCCTTGCCCAACACTAGTCGCTTTTATAAAGGCTACTTACGATAGCGGTAAATGTGGTGTCTTATGCAACGTCAAGGTGTTAGAAGAATTTGTAGCCCACAGTATGATAAGACGGTATTACTTGTAGTAATGATGAGATCCAGCCTGCTATATCTGGAAGAAACATAAAGCTGTGATGGACTATGATATCTTGACTAGGCCGATGTCGCTTATCTGCTCTCACATAGAACATTGGACTTGCATCAGGTGGCACAAAACTGTTAGTTAGAGGCGAATAAAAAACTGCTCAAAATACATAACTAACACAAAGTGCTAAGCCAAGCTCTTAATTTGTTTACCATGGCACTAGGACCGCTCACCTTCCTGGACAGCAAGTCTGGAAAGTAAGCAGTTTTGAATACCTAGGAAGTATGATCTCAGAAAATCGTGGCACTGAACTGGATGTTGGCAGCGCGCAAAAAAAGCTCTGTGTGGTATGCTCTACAAAATATACAGACGTCAAGCTTGGACAACTCCGATTAAACGGGCCACCGCCCAATTACGAGGACTTCTTCCATCAATGACGTTGTTTAATAAAAATCCTAAAGGTTTTCTGAACTTAACGCCACGGGAAGTTGCTATGATTTGACCTGTTACAAGCTACCGATCAGTATCGGCGGTAGTCCACAGTCAGACTTAAACCACTATTTCGTGAGATTCGGGAGCCCATCGGACGTCGATCCGGGCCTGACTTGTTGAGGTAGACCCCCTTGTGGGAGAATCATAGTGGCTGTGGTTTAAACCTAAAATCGTAGGAAGGGTTTTTCAGTTGGTTTCGACCCCATTTAGAGTTGCAGTTAGTACTGGGTGGTGTCCCCCCAAGATTCAGGAAGTGGTTTTAGATCAGACTCGACTCATACCAAGGATGGAACTTGTGCTTTAACATAGTTCCGAATTGGTAATCATAATGCATGCAAGCGATGGGAAGGCGTATCCTTGATCCCATGGATGTATTGGCATCCCGTGAACTTGAGTTTTTCTAGACAGGTGTTAACGTAAAACACGAGAGATGCTCTGAACGAGGCGTGGAAACAAAAACGTAGACTAATACTGTCATAAGGATGCACCTTCATTAAATGATGTCTTCGCAACATCTTTAAGATTTTCTGTCCAAACCGTATGTCGGACTTCAAACTACTCGCTATAATGGGCTAAGAACCAATAGGTCTCTAATGAAGGAGATGGAAATGGCATTGCATAAGTCACACTTTACGGCGCGAAAGCAATTCCATTAGGAAGTACGCCGCGTAATGGAATCCACTTACCCAATAAGGTTGACGAGTGAGGCACCCTGGGAGAAGAACAGTAGAGAATGAATCCTGATCTTAGGGGATGACTTTCAGCTTGATCAAGCGCATTGCAGAACTCCTAACACGATTACTCGCAACGGTTGTTAAGTGATTATGACCTACGAGCATTAGAGGACCTAGATATGTAAGTAGACATTTTGCTAGCTTGGCGTGAAAATTATGACAGAACTGTATCGTGACAAATGTCAGTCATACGTATTAGTAATAGTTTCCTGAGACATTACGACTCTAAAGGATTTTCTAAAAAGGCTGTAGCAAAACCAAATGAATCCGTAAAAACAGATCAAACTGCGCTTGAATCGTAAGTTATTCATACTTCCATATGCGACCAAGCTCCCGTCCAAATGAGATTTCAAAACCCTTGCTTAGATGGCACTTTCAGAAAGCCGTTGTCAAAAGTAATGAGGTTAAGAAGGCGGCTTTTAAAATACAAACGCCATGTCTGGACACGTGAGGAGACGTCAAACAAATGTCAACGTCGCCGTGTATCTTATACGTAGTTGTAATAGTAACTTCATCCCCAAATTTCATTGTAGTAAATTGGCGACTTTTTTCCAGTTGACTTGTTAGACTGAGGAAACAGCAATTTTCCAGTTATTTCGCCTAATTTCTGACATAGGGTCGTTAACGCCATTTGAGTTTACAGCGGAGTTCAGGTCGAGGCAAAATCCTTTATCAATGCCACTGATTAGAACGTATTCGTTAATGATGTTAAGGATGCGTCATTTCGGTGGTCTTCTTTAAGATCTGAAACTCCCTCCATACATTGAGCTTTTATCATTCGTATACTTAGCAATTATGCTGTATTGTCTAAGGCCGTCTCCACTCTAATCAAGGTTTCAGCACACACATCCATCCAGTCGTCCTCTGATCCCTTCCACGAAGCATCTGTGGTGAACATCGTATTCTCCTAATCTTCCTCCTCGTGTTAACATTCCGGACAGAGCGCCAAAGCATTATGCCCAAACCAATAAATATATTTTCACTAGCCGCTGTGCCCGACAGGATCTGGGCAAGATCATATTTACAGTCCCCACTTACCCTCGTTGTCCATGGCTTGATGACGGGAATTAGCTTATGGGTCCACCTGCCTTTTATAGAGCTGTCTCACGTGGCAATGTGGCATAGTCCTGCTGATGCTGCCCTTTCTTCCTCTTTCGCTATTTTGTCCTTCTGCCACTTCGAGATTTACCTGAGGTGTGCTCCACCCTCCGGGTCTAGTTCCCGAGGATGTGGCTAATCCTAGATTGTTCGAAACCCCCTTATACAATAGTTCTGGTAGCAAAGAGCCGGTACTCTGACGACGGGTTTCGTTTCAACTATTGCACCGCTAGTGCACCCGCCAAAAGCGTAAAAACGGACCAAATTGACTGCTCAGGAAAGCAGAGTCCCGTGAGCGAATCCAGGGCTACCAATGCTCGAGAGCATCTTTAGGGCTGCTTTTTTTCTCACATACTAGACGAGGGCCCTGAGGCGCAGCTTGTCGTTGAGCATCAGTCCTAGATATTTTAGAGACTTCCTTGACCTAATTTTTTGGTTTCCAAGTCGGAAATTAGCATTTATTAGGACAGTCTCATTCTTGTAGTCAGCTGACTCCCGACCGGCAGAATTCAAACAATCTTAGATCCTCGCAGCAGATTCATCGGTGGCGGACCCTATCTCGTAAATTTGCTTGAATACGGTGACGGTGACGGTGACGGTAACAGTGACAGTGATTTGGATTGTGTAAGTCAGAATGGAGAACTCCGATGACCGACCCGTGAAACTCGCCGCTGTATTATTTATCACCATCATTAGTATAATATTATAGCCTTTATTCGGGCCAAGGATTTCTTAATGTATGACCAGCTCGCCGAGGTAAGAACATTCTGAACGTCTGAATTATAACTGCAGAATACTTTTTTGACCACATATTCACTTTATCCTGTAACAGCAACCGCTTGTTTAGCATCGACGATAGAACGTGATTTTCTGAAGCCATACTGACGATCTCACAGTTCTCGATTTTTTTTCCGCCACCGCAAGTAATCCCACCATCCTGAAATATCAAGCAGACATATTTGACGATATGGCGAAGGTTCAGCTGATGGTTTGTTAGCTTTTGGTGGTAGTATTAAATATTGGAACTTCAATACTGTGTGGGAGGTTTCCTTTCGTAGGTATCTTTGCAATTATCCTGCCGCTTTGACTATTTTTTATTCGAGACGCCATCCGCACCAGGCTTTTTGCTTTCTTCTACTTACCTGCATGCTACGCACGGTTACTCCTCGCCATGGTGTATATACATAGTAGTTGCTCTACGTGGGAACACATCCTTGAATTTTCACCCAGGCTGAAATGCCAGCAATGACTCCAGAACTCTTGCTGCAGCGAATATACGAAATCAACTTTTCCTGTGCTCAAGAACGATTTCAATCAAAATCTGAGCTAGGAGAGTCGGATCTTGTCGGATGGCTCAAAACCGATTTAGGATGCGGCTATCTTGCATTTCTTCAGGAAAACAACATTAGAGTTCACTCTTCACTATGAAAACTTACGTCTGTCTTCCAAGCGGAGATTTACGCAATCTTGATGGCAACCAACTATATTCTGAAGAATCGGTGGAAGGGACGAAGCACTTATATCTATAGCGACAGATTTACTGCCCTGATAATGCCTCACCAAGCTAGTTCAAAAATGCAAGACCTCCCTGAACGCAGTGAGAAGGCTGAATTTACTGTGGGATCACGAAAAATAACATCGCGGATGAATATGCTAAGCAAGGCTCAGAGTAGAATTTGTCAATAACCGGACCTGCATTAGTAGTGCCTATGAGTGTGTTCTCAGTTAGGGCTTCAATTGACGGTTGGTTTTCATGTGAGCATAACTTTTAGGATGCTGGTACATCAAATGATTGCTTTCCGACGTCACTAGCTTGTTAGTGACTTTCTTCTTGTGCCTCAGTAGGAAGAACTGTAGACTGCTTACTGTTTTGCTCTAAGCTGTGAGCGGGTTGAGCACTATCTAGAACATAGGCGCAAATGTGGTGGATACTGTTATTGAAGGCACTTTACCACCAATGAGTTTTCTCATCATTCAAAATAAAGGCTAACGAATTTCAGTGAAGAAACATACAAAGAGTCCAATGGAATAGCTTTTCATCTGAAAAGCCTCATGTCTTGTCAGATGGCAGTGGTAGTATTTGAGCTAACATGTTAAGTCCAAATAAGTTCGCCATCACGAAAACACCCAAACATTAGTCTTCTTGACATCGGTTTTATGCAGAATTTGAACACGGGAAAGGGTTGCTCCATCGTCTTTAAGCCATTTTCGTCCCAACCTACGACCTCCTAAATTTTTTATTCCCATCGTGCGTGCCTGGCCTATTTTAAGTAGCTATCGCTTCCAAAGATAAACTCCTTCCAATTACAGCTATTTTTTTCTTTGCGTGTACTCTTTCAGCGTTTACGCTTACATCTGGGTCCTTGGTTTTTACGTCGCACATTTCCCTCATGCCTTCTTCTCTGTAACTTTTAGACGATGACGGTTCGAAACATCATTAAGCATCCGCTTGATTACTTTGATAATTCTAGTAACTGGCTGAGACTATCTGCGTGCCGTAGGAAGGTAGCAGGAGTAGTCGTGGCATGCGTTTTCAAGCCACTAAAGCTGGATTTTGGTTATTGCATCATTAACTCTGCTAAGCGAGGTTCTTGTAATTGCATTCTCATATTTTATAGAAAAATCGGCTTTCATTTAGTCGTATAAAGCTAAAGTTCTATGATCTGTACCCCGCAGCGGTCGTTGGATATAATTAGGTTGACAAAGAGAATGAGTAGAACGAAAACATCTCAGGTTTGTTAGGCGTCTTGTAACCAATTCCTCCAAAACGTTTCTTTTTGATCTTTAATTAGAGAATTGATGCAAAAAGCCCATCATCCATCTTTAACAATCATCTCCCCCTTTCTATTCCGAATAGAAACCATCAAGAGCATCACTTACAAAGTTGAAAAAAAAAGTATATAGTGCTCGTAGATATAACGAAAAAAAAATTGGAAAAACATTGAGCACATCTGCTGTGTGCTTAAATTGCTCTCTCATCGCTAAAGTAACAAATAATCTGCTTCTCTAATTGGTATTGAGAATTACTTCGTCATTGTGGAGTTCGTTCTGGTCCAGATACTTTCATAAATAACCTCTCGTAGCTACGAAATTCATTTGCCATCGATTTCAATTCAACAACCTCCAACACAACCCCCCACAGCTCATATTCTCGTCCCTTCACACTGTTTTTATGGTCAAATGAACGACAGAGCACATCCCTGACCGAGTTCCTCTCTCTGCCAATATTGGTTGAAAATTTAAAGCATACCAGCAGCTCCTTCTGCTGCAGCCATAACGTTCTAAAATGGAAGACCTTAGCAGAAATATTCGA
The DNA here is from genome assembly GCA_963966105.1 of Volucella zonaria. NCBI lineage: Eukaryota > Metazoa > Arthropoda > Insecta > Diptera > Syrphidae > Volucella > Volucella zonaria. The sequence continues at coordinate 137,584,233 of OZ014533.1, read as the reverse complement.
AATGAATTTTTCAATTATTTCTCTTTAAGTCGAGGGGGAGAGGATGTGCCAGATAGGTGGGTGATTTGGTGGGTTTATGGGCATACTAGATACAGTAGCTGGTACCGAAAATCCTTATTGATGCTGTAAATTTACGTAAAGAGCTTATGAACTGACAAACTGCTTTTGAACTGCTTTTAAACTGCTTTTACAGTGGATCCTATTTTCGTGCACCCTTCAGGTACCTATACATACGAGTACATATGTATCCTCTTTGTGAGTGTGAATATTGAAGCCTACGTAATGAGAGTATATTAAATAGAAGTCCTATTTTGGGTTTAAGGTTTAGGTTGAGAGTTCTTAGGGAATGAAATAGGACTCACCGCTGTTTTAAATCATTTTCGAATGTCACTTTGACCGAAAGTTTCCATGTGACGTCAAGAATGAATGAATGGCAAAATACTCTTGTTTCTGGCTTAGCTTGAAAATGTAATTAATAAAATAAATCCAACGGACAATCGAAGATGGTTAGTGAAAAGCCCTTAAGGATGTTCATGAGAAAAACATGAGCACTTGTTCCAATTTGTATTTTAGAGATGTAACTCTGCATACTGCTTTGGAGAAAGGACACCTCAACTATTGAAATACAAAGGATTACCAACAATATGGTTTTTGGTCACCTAAATCAAAGATTATATTCATCGAATTGAGGCCATTTTATTCAAGGGCCAGAGCCTATAGGGCTATCCTTTAGACTTCATGGCCTTGATTATGCTGTTTTCAGTTGACAAAGAGTTGGAAGATATCATCTTGAAACACATTTGTGGTTCTTAGAAGGAACAATGATGCAATTGCTTGTGCCACATTTAAGTGGTGGCCAAAAGTGTAGAGGTCCGTCACGATGGCAGTAAGCAGGCTGCAGTCTTCCTACTGAGGGAGAGTAGGAACGACGCTAACCTCTTAGAGACGTCGGGAAGCACTGGAAGGTCTGCAGTAGTGTGCATATGAAGCTCAACTGTCAATGGAAGCCCCAACCGTAGACGCCGCCAGATTTGACGTAGGACTGGGTCCTGCAAACCTTACTTTGTCGTCCTCCAAAAAGACACCAGCACCGAATCTTTCAGCATCTGCTGAAACCTGACTACATTCCTTTTCTGGCTCAGGTTCTGGCCGAAACTAGTCTTGGGCATAGGAAAAGTCGATTTTGTATTTTTTTCCGCAGAACTCCAGATATCATTACATCACACGGCATGTCCATAAGGCCAGAGTCATAAGACAGTCGGTGCGCAACGTCATCAAAGCTCCAGTTCGTGTTTCACCAAAGACCACTTCTTTTTAAATGCAATATGGCTTTGAGGGTGCAGCTCACGATGCGAATATGAAGGAGAGGGGATCTATCGAAGCCAGGCGTTCTTTGCAGTCTGGTAAGGGCGAGTTTGGAATATAAAGAAAAGTTCTCGGTCTTTCCGATCACTCGTCATATAGAGATGTGAAACCTCTTTAGCATTCGAAGCCACAAATGCGTTTATTTCACATCCATGGTTCTCTGTCTACAGGGAGGGCATCCTAGATAGGGATACAGTAAGAGACTTAGAATATTGAAGGTTGCTCTGAGTAAATAAAATAGATAAGTACTGGGGTGGTCGTCTCCTGTCTGCACTCATTTGGACACAAAGTGGAAATTAAGCATTCCAAAGTGGAGATAGGGACGTGAGCCATACCCACATTTAATGGTCTTGAGAGAAGCTTTGTCTAAGCACAACAAGAGGAGAGTCGCCCTTGTTTTCTCTATTTTTTCTCTCCTTGTGAGGTAATGTAAAACACTTTTCAGTGCCGAGTCCAGGGCTCTGGGTATGCAAACGCATCGCCACATCCTGAATTGCTGCGGAGCCCAGAATATGGCACTCATCAATTTCCGTGACCTTATAACCTCAAAACTTAGTTCCTATAGCTGGGGTTTTCGGTACAGACTTGTTTAACCATTCAAAAGTTTGCTGCGTGGAGCACTTCACTCTAAGCGTTCCGTTTATTCATTCTCTGCTTTGACTGGATCCCACAGTTGATCGACACTGTACTTGCACTCACCATCATTCAGACGGTTTTCATTGCCAGCTATCCCAATTCGGAGCGCCAGAGAGGTGATAGCGGCATCCCTATAGAGGCGACGGTATCGTGGTTTTCTAAGAGATGGGTTTTCCGGCGACACCAAACTGTCGTTCACACGAACTGCAACTGTTACTGGTTCCAGTTTCTGTTGTCACCGGTTATGCCGAATCTTGTGAGTAGGAAAAGCCACCGCCAGAGCTGTTTCTTAGGTGGATTTCACCACATTACCGACTTCTGTCGACCAGAACTATGATCTTTGCTGGGCGTAGCACCGGCTTTATCCAGATATCGTGTACTGGTAGAACCATCGCTAGTTTTATTTTCGTTGATAAGTTTAACCGCGTCATTCGATTCAGTTCACTGGTACTGCAGCGTTTGTTAGTCGCAGCACCGATTTCATCTAGGCATCGTATGTGGAGAGATCCATCGACAAAGGGAGTGCCGGAAAATTTATTCCTCTTGGCCCTGTTCGGGACAGATTATGTCAGTGTTTTACGTGAACCGCTGTAGTCTAGACTTAAGTTGCGGTGATGCCCTTGCATCCATGGGGGTCAGGATATAGAGATCTGACCAGCGCTTACGTGTTTCAGTAATACCAAGTCGGACCTTGAGCCAAGCTCCACTCTTAGTTTGAATCGAGGCGAACCTAAAACCTCTTGACTTACGCGCTACTCCACAAAGGTTTAACTAACTTTGTGGAAGACCCTTTCTGCGACTTCAGCCACCATGATGCCCCCACTAGAGGGCCTACCTCTTTCAAGTCAGACCCGAACCGGAGTCCACGAGGCCCTAATTCCGATGGTACGGAGTTTTAAGCTCTGTTGGGGACTACCGGTAATTCTGCCACCCTTATCACCGACAGCTGATAACTGATCAAATCGTAGCTACCTTCAGTAGCGTTGAAATCTGAAAACCATTACAACAAGATCAGTATTGTTCGACCCTCGTTTATTATTAGACTATTCTCTGATGGGAGTAGGTTTGATAATTGAGCGGGGGCCCCCTATTCCGGACAGATCTCACCAGTGTTTGTTCTACGTAGGTACCTGGCGTGATGGCTCAACCCTATAGTATGTCTTCGTATGAGAAATAAAAACAATGTGTTGATCAGCGCCCTTCGAGTAGTACAAGTACCACCACCTGTACAAGATTTGAAATTGTGTGTAAGCTACGAACTTCCCCTTTGGTGAGGCCTATTTAATACCTTAGCCAATCTATGGATCATGGCTCCCAGTTGCAGTTCAGCTCCACATCGATCAGATCCATAACCATCAAATGGTTGAACATAAACCGTAGGACGCTACAACACATGCTGAATCATGAGATGTCCAAGCTCTAGTCAGTCTACACTCTCCAGGAGCCCCTGATGGGAGGTCAGGTCAGGGAGGTGGTACCAGAATATAGCCTCCGGTCGGGCCTTGCAACTTTGCAGTCACTTCCAGTTAGACATCTTACAACCTATTACTGTCGGCCTTTAGACTAACCTTAAACGAATCTATGACTGCTGCCGGCTAACTACGGGACAAACGAAGATGGCGCCACCTTTTCGGTTTTCCGAGACAAGCCTTCAAAAACAACACTCAGACCAACCACTGGTCTATTGTGATGGTGTTCCTACTCTATTCTTCATCGTTCCAGCTAAATCTACCAAACGTATTATATGTAGAAAGAGCCGCAGGACTCATGGGAACCAAGTGATCAAGCGCTTTGTGGGTCAGCCTCTAAACCCACGGGGTGTTAGTTGGTGCCTCCAGAATCTGTGTCTCGGGCGCAGTCGACCAGATCACGGGTGGACTGTCTCTATTGGGAGTACCCCCTGGAGTACTTTTGGGTTACCTCCATACTTTTAACAGTTTAAACTCTAGTTTGGACGTCTTTGGTGCTTAGTATGATGTCTTACCTGGATTATTTTCATAGGCTTTGAATCTTTGACATTTAAACCTTCCTGCCACGACGAGGCAGACAAAGAAAGAAAGGCGAAACTTATGCCATATCGCACGTGATTATTGTATTGTTCATATCGGTGTGGTATATGTAGATAATTAAACCGTCACGAATGCGCATTATCCAGAGCATTGGGTTCCCAAAAGGGATAAAGAGAAGTCACATCCGGCGAATATTCAGTCAATAAATCTCCTTCCGAATATCAGCAAGCATTTAAAAAGGCGTCTCATGTGTTTTGACGGGAACTCCTGTCTTCTAGACTTAAGATCACCGGATGCCCATATATTGATGGGAGCAAAGATACGTCTCGCCATCGCTCTCCGTCATTCCTTTGATACCAATTCGGAATCTGTGTTGAGTATCTCAGGTTCCACCCTTGATATGAGTAGAGGCCGGCCTACAGCCTGTTGGCGATCTTATAGTCACGGCACCCAGTGCTTATTGCAACTCTGCATCGGGTCAAAACCAACTGGAAGACCCTTTCTATGACTTTAGGTCTAAATTACAGCCACCATGACGCTAAGACTAGGGGCTTAGCTCTTCCAAAACAGGCCCCGACCGAAATCCGGAGAGCCCTTTTTTGAAATTCCTGGTGACGGCTACCTGTAGCCATGTCCATCAATAGCTTGTAACTAGTCAAATCGTACCAGCGTTCGGTGGTGTCAATTTTACGATAGGACCAGTGATTGCTCTACCCCAGTTTATTATTAGCAGACCAGGTCATTGATAGGCGTAGCCTTAAGTCTCGAAAAGGTGATCCATAGAATCCTGACCAAGTAGATTGAGGAGGAAATAATAGTTCCGGACAATGAACTAGGTCGCAAGCAAGCATGCTAAAATTGCATCTGATATCCAATGCAAACAAGAGCAGAAAGCAATGTACGAGTGCCTGCCTGATTAACTTGAAAAATCCTTTTAACACCGAGGGGTTAAAGGGACTATAGTTCAAGTTAAACAGGCTAGGCGTAATCAAATCACTGTTTAGTAGTAGACAATTCATCATGAAGTATAGCGACGTGACTTCAGCTGGAATATGTGACATTGAAAACCGTGCTGATAGGTTCAGTTCGCCATGTAATAGCGTACGCAGACATCTTGATTGCGTACAAATCCCGTCCAAGGATCGCTTAATATGCCCTTTCAACGATGTGGAATGACTAGAAGTTAGATATGAACTTGCAGAAATCGGAAACCTTACTTTTAGGACACCTGTGTATGAGGCTTCTACGGATAACAGAAAGACTTGGTAAACGTTTTCTTTTATGCAACTCACGGTCAACCACTTGCTTGTCGAAATGTTGCCAAATACCTTGGAATCTGGCTAGATCTGCTATACATATTTTAACAAAGAGATAGATGTTGATCTGATCAGAGCCAAAAATGCTTTTATCCTCACAAAGAGACTGTTTTATAATAACCAATTCAATGAGAAGGTAAAGGATATCATGTGCCTTATCCAGCTTATGCTTGTTTCTGGATGTGTTCGTGTGGTTCAATGGGAATCAACTTTGTTGGAAAATATTCGGGTGTTTTTTTTGCCTTTTCTTAGTTCTTGCCTTTTCCAGAACACAGGAGTCGGAGTTCATAAAATTATTTCCTAATCAGGTCTTAGATATCTTTTAAATCTAATAAGAGTGGGAAATTTCGCTACTAAGCTGACGCGAAGGTAAATTGCTTGAGCAATAGCCTCGACAAACAATTTGACCTCCGGGACTTATTACGTCAATTACCAGTATCACGAGATTAAGCGCTTAAAGAGTTCATTCCGCTAAAGACTTTCCTCCGTTTCGATCACAAAAGGCACCACCACTACTAAGCCATCTTACTTATGTCATACTTTTTGTTGTTCTCCATAATCCGTCAACACAGATGGGCCTATAAATCACACGGAGAATGTTTCGCTCAAGGCAGCTATGTTAGCTCATAACCGCTTTTGACAGTGTCTCTGCCTAACAGTCTTATAACGAGACAAGAATGATGAAGGCCTTGAGCTTCATCTTCTTCGTTACCCGAGATGATCGGGTGCCAAAAGCTATTGCTCCCTAATGTCTTTTGCTAGAGTTAACTATGTAGCTTAGTTCTTTCAAGCACGATGTTAAAGAAGTGCCTCGACCCTTCCTAACAACAAACGATTTAGTGATGTTTCTATGATTTTGAAGCAAGACGTGTTGTATTGTATCAGTGCACAAGTTTGTACCCAATTTCAAAATGAATCACAAGCCGTTACACTTTAAAGAAAACAATTTTATTAATCAATTGTACATATAGTCCCTATTATTCTCTACAAAATATTTGCACTTTATATTTCTAAGGCATTTGACAGAGTTTAGCATCAGGCTCTTTTGTCGAAAATGCGTGCATATGGAATCTATGAATCTCTTCTGCAATGGATTAGAAATTACGTTTCGGAAGGCCCAAATCAAGCTGTCCAACAGTTTTAAATCTGATATACCATACATAAAATAACTGCTTGTGTGCCTAGGGCTCCGTTCTGTCTCGGAAACTCATTGTAATTCCTATGCTGATGACAGTACTCACTGATTTACACATTCGTTCCTGGACTCACTTCGCTGCTCTTCGACTAAAGAACTGGAAGGGCAGCGTATATTAAGCTCATTAAATTCAGATATTAACAGCATAACAAATTGGACTACTATCAACAGAGTGGAATTTAATGCTTCCCAAACATAAACCTTTCCATTCTCAGAATGTGTTTATGACAACTTAAGTTGAGATGAGCACATACGAGTATTTGATGTAGCCAAAAATACTGCGAGATATTTAGATTTCCTCAAGCGAACATTGCCCACATCTCGTCACCTGCTAGATGCGATTCAAAACCGGGTTCTAAGGCTCAAAGGTGGTGCTAATATCATCCAGTGAATCTCACATTGTTCTATCACTATTTCAACCAACAGTGTTCAATTGAAATTGCCTTCGTATTCCATCCCGTCCCGTTGTGAATGCTCATCAATGCCCTCAAGTCAACTCTCGAACGTCCTCTGAAATATCATGGTTCTTTTCTAACCCGTGCAACTTGGGAATATTCTTACTTGCTCTTTATTTCCTACTCATTATAAGCTTCAAACATTTAAAACCAACGTTCATCGGTACCTCCATTTTCTTACTCCCTACGTTTCCTTCGCCCTTTGTGTGCACACATTTCAACGGCAATAATAAGCCCTTAAGCGCGCGATAATTATAAAAATAAAAAATAAAATATTGTGGTCCCCGAACCGGTCTTTCTCGCAGTGTTACTACAATATGTCGTAGGAGTCAGTGCCAGGTAGACTGTCACTGGTGTGTTTGCGAGTATAGAAACAGAAGCAGCAAAAATGGGTCTAGAGGTAAACGAGGGCAAAACAAAGTATAGGCAGTCAACAAGAAGGGACACCCAACATCGGCGAATCGGCCAGAATGTCTTTGTAGGACTTTGCCTACCCCGGCTTTGCTCTCTGAAAACGACATCTCTTCAGAAATCAAACGGAGATTAACGCTTGCCAATCGCTGTTTCTTTGGGCTGAGAAGGCAACTGTGTAGTAAAGCCCTTTCCCGAACAACCAAGGAAACTCTATATAAGGCTCTGTCCTGCTTTATGAATCCGAAGCATGGACCCTTCTTAAAGCTATTTGATCCCGTATGCGTTGAAGGATTCTGGAGGAGATGATTCAAAGATGAACTCTATGAGCTGTACAGCGACATTGACCTGGTCAAAAAACGGCGCATTGGGCGTTTGAGATGACTGGGACCTGTAGAGCGAATGAACAGCGACGGTCCAGCTCGGAAAATCTTCGACCCTAATCCAGAGGGACAACGCTTTAAAAGAAGGCTTCGCCTTAGGTGACGCGCGCAATTGGAAGAGGACCTCAACCAACTTGGAGTGCGCAACTGGAGCCAGTTAGCCAAAGACCGCGCTAATTGGAGAGGCTTATTGGTTGAGGCTCAGGTCCACCGCGAACTGTAAGGCCGCCTAAGTAAGTAAGTAAGTAAGGTAGACTAATTTTGAAGAATTCGATCCGTTTGCAAATTACATCAAAGTGATCACTTATCGTCCTAGTCTCAATGACCATTGACTTACGCCAATTTTCCACCTTATTTCCAGAGCTTATACGTAAGAGTGTAAGGCATCGCTCATTTTTCTGAGAAAGGCTTGAGACTGAACTGCAAATGTTTCAAAATAGCTCTATAGGAGTGAACGTTTTTGGCTATATTGCGTATATAGGCCCGTTGTTGATTCCTGCGGAGGAGCGTATGCGCCCAGTAACCTATTGTATTTCCGATTAACTCTTAACCAGATCTGGGCTGAAAATCACCTGTTTGCCCAAAAACAAAATACCATGTCGGTGAACTTTGAAATTTTCTTGTTTTCCACTGTGAGGTGGGAAAGGACTAACAGCACACTCCTTTTGGCAAAAGCATACTGCCTTGGCCTAGGCCTAGTGCCGTTCATAACCATGAAAATCAAAAGCTAAATACGTTGCTAACAGGCATACGATGTCGATAGTCGTCATTATATGAAAATTCTTTGCTTGTGGAACTGACGTGCTAATACCTTTGAAAACCTCAAATGGACCGCAAATTAGTTAGTGAAACTGGTACAAGAAACTAAAGCCCGTATAATCAAAGGAAAGGAAACTAAAGGCTGATAGTTCATTGCACCAAGATCGGATTACTAAATATTTAAGTCGAACAATCAGATCCGCAGTTTCCGAAGAACTTCCCGCAAACTGCAGTCATGGCTTCAAAATGCTGCAAATTCCTTTTGAATGGTGGAACTGAATGAATCCATCGTCAAAAATTGAGTCAAAGTTGCAGTCATCAAAATAACAACTAAAATATTCGTAAACTTCCTTAAATACCATCCTTCATGGCCATTTAAAGCGGAGTCATTTCAAATGATATTTTGTCACCGAACAGTGGTTGACACAAGTGCTGTTTCCCAGCATAACTAACCTCATGGGGGGTCTGGTCTAACATAGTGTCTAGAAACCTCATGACAACTGCAACATTGTATCCTTAACACTCTTTATTGTTAATTATAAACAAATAATCTCCCCAGGATCAAATGAACGAAAATTCTCAAAATCACTTTATACACTCATCCTGCTGGACAGCTAGTCGCATCCTCTGCGTTACTCTCATACTAGTCGTGCAACAATAAATCCTCCCCAGCTCTGTTGGCTTCCAAAGTTAAAGCGAATAAAAACTTCATACAGTTGAGATTGCTCCAGCAATAGCTCCAACAAAAGGCTCCAGCTCAACTGTCATTGTGACTTTAAACCACCCCAAACTGTCAGGCATTCTGCATGAGTATGGCTGCCACAATTTGTTTGTGTATACATGTGTGTTTGGGTGTTTGGTTTGTGTCACAAATAAACAAATAAACAAAAGGAGCGCTGTACATTCCCAACGCATGGCTACACTGTCGTTCACAATGAAATATAATCTCGCATTTCCCGCAATACATTTATTCAATGCAATGGCTCGGACTAGGACTCTATCCCCCTCCTGCTTACTTACTGCTTTGTCAAGGATGCTTTGTGAACCGGAGTACAGTAATACTCGTATCTGTAGTTGTAACTACATACATATACGTGCAGCAGCCAAATAGGACTGAAATTACCATCTATCTTGTGATCTTGCATTTAAAGGAACAGCAAAACCGCATTCACATCCAATGTGGCAAGCAGCCATAGTCTGGGTATGGTCCGGAGCCGGCTCTCCCGGTACTTGAGATGCTATATTCGGTGCTCTGAGCCAAAGTATACACTCGTATTCGTATACGTATACCCGCGATTAATCAGCGTCTCATTTATACTCATTTTCTAAACAATGCAACGACGAGAATATTTGCACAAACGAAAACAATGGCGAACTTTAATTTTCGAATGCAAGCGAATGTCCACAAATTTACTTAGTTTTTCCCTTAATGTACAAACATGATACAGTGGGGTTGTCAAGAGTGGTAGTAGTATGGAAACTTGTAATTTTAAAACCGTCAGCGATAAAAAACAGTTTGTCTTAGAGCTTTCGATAAGACATGGGGCCTGTCACCAGAGTGGGGTTCTTTGGATCTACGCGGCTGTTATATGTATAACCAATTATATCCTATGCGTCGGTTGTCTGGTGGAATAAGCTATCGTGAAGATACTTAAGTGCTGGTGTCTTTCTGTAGGACAACATGGTTTGACCTCACGCCTCGCTGGGAAAATTTGCTTTAGTCTTCCAAGTAGAGATATACGCAATACTGATGGCAATGAACTATAAATTGTTCAGGCTCCCGGCGTTGTTGGGCTTGTGGATAGTACTGTAGGCAGTTTGTCGCTTGAAGCGCTTCCACATCTTTCAACGGAAGACTAAAGGCCTTGACCCAAAGGATCCGTAGATCCGTTTCTCCGTCGTTCTGTTGACGGTATTGACGTATTGCCGGAAAGAACCACACCGTACATAGTTAGCGCTGTCTTTGGCCAGCTTCATCGAGTTCGGAGGTGTGGAATACCTAAGGCGAGACTGTCTTCTACTGCCTCAACTTTTCTCCTCCAGTTATAAACTGGAATTCCTTTATGCTCTAGATATCCTGGGCACCATAGGTGACTGATCCGCACTTATACGGCCAAGTCAAAGTCGCGCTACAACTCGTTGAGTAGACTGTTAACATTTTTCAAATAATCTAACGTTCAAAACGGGCAAGCATGTCTTCAATAAGCCTCCCTAAAATCGATGTTTCTTCATAATAAGGAAGGACTTAGATGATTAGGGCCTTGCTTAAAACCTCGTTGGTTTGACAAGGCCTTTTAACCTTATAACTCAGTTGTCTTCTTAGGCCAAGGAAACAGCGATTGGCAATTGTAATTCTTGGCTTGATTTCTGACAAGGTGTCATTATTAGAGTTAACGGCGGGGACGAGGTACACAAATTCCCTTCCTATCAAAGTGCGTGCTTTTTGTAGACAGGATATAATGGTTTTGCCCTCATCCATACTGAACTCCATATTTGAAGCTTCTGTTTCAATACCTGCCTGGGAAATTGTGTGTCTGGTGTTGGCTTGTGCGTTTAGTGCATCTTCTTGTCTATACCTTAGAGAGCAGCGAACCGTAATAACTGTCATACTCTAAAATCTGATGAGTTCGCTATACGTAGAAAAGGATAATATGTATCGATGTAGACTTCATCGGTTAAGTCTGCCGTGGTCCGACCATTTGGTCCTTATACCGGACTGATAGTGGTCCATCAGATAGTTGAAAAATGGTTTCAGGCTAAATTAGACAAGATCTTGTACTCGATGTTTAGGACACTGGTCCACCTATCATTATGGTGTTTAAAGTGTTAGATACACTTTCCTCGGCCAAATTTTCGAAATGGATTCAGGTATATTCTCTACCAAGCGCTCTCGTGCTGCATTAAATAACTCGGCAGGTAGTTGGGTTCCAGTTAAGTTTAAGTTTAGATGTTGTGCTCCTTATTTCATTGTGGCAGGATGAGCGGAAATAAAAGCGTCCTTCATCCAAGTTGAACAGTTTGTTCAGCCTGACACTGCGTGAGAGTGGTGTTCTGGTTATTTCCGTCGTTTGATAGTCTGCTGAAATGGATTCCGTATGTTCGCTGCACAGACTGTGACCCTTCTATTGAATTTTCTTTCCTTTCGGGCCTAATTGGCTTCACATTTTCCTTATACCTTTCAGCACAAGTAGACAAGCTTTTTATGATATTGGTTTTTGCGGGGAAGCCGATGTCATTCCTTTATCCTTCGCTTATTCGAACGGCTTTCATTGTTCTTCTAGGGGGTTTCATTTGCTGCATGTGTCAGCATGCAGGGCTTTCGTTGTCGCGATATGGTGGTACCTCCTGCCATCGATACGCGGACGGCAAAGCTAGTATTACAGCTTCGGCATTGCGGTTTCACCGCTAAGTTGATTACTTATTTACTTAAGGTGGCGCTACAGTCAGGGGTGGACCTACTCGTCAACCAACAAACGTCTCCAGTCAGCTTGAGACCAGCTGCCTCCAGTTTCGCATGCCCAGCTAGCTGTGGTCTACTTCCGCTTTCGTGTGCCACCTGAGTCGCCGTCTTCCTCCACTGCGCTGTGCGTCGAGGGCGGATTCGAAAGCTTTTTTGAATCGGAGCATTGATGTGCACTTACTCTACATGACCCAGCCATCTCAGTCATTTCCTTGATCGTGCCCTCATTGACCGTTAAACCCATCTTCACCGCTTCCGTCTCAATACTCGCAAAAGCGCCACTGACATCACGCAGCTTTCTTCCAATTACGTCAGTATCATCGGCGTATGCGAGTAAGTGGACGGACTTTTGAAAGATTGTGCCTGCTGTGTTGGCGCATGAGTACTGCACTATTCCTTCAAGAATCGTGTTAAAGAAATCGCGTGACAGCGCATTGCCTCGTCTAAATTCTTTCTTGATATCATAGGTCTCAGTGAGTTCCTTACCGACCTTGATGGGGCAGCGTGCCTTCTCCATCGTTATCCTGCACAAGTGGATAAGTTCGGGAGGGATGCCAAAAGTAGACATTGCTCTGTATAGCTCATCTCTATAGATGCTGTCATATGCGGCATTAAAATCGATCAATAGGTTGTGTGTATCGATTTGGAGTTCATGGGTTTTTTTCCAAGATCTGCCGTAGTGTGAATATTTGGTCGATAGTGGATTTTCCTGGCCTAAAGCCACACTGATATGAACCCATCAGGTTGTTGACGAACGGTTTCAGGTATTCACAGAATATGGCATATAGGATCTTGTAGGCAATGTTAAGAAAACTGATGTCACTGTAGTCGGCGCAGTTCAGAAGGTCTCCTTTCTTGAAGCAGGTTTTTTTTGCCTTTTGGTATTACTTCCGAATCTCATTCCTGGAGTAGCATCTCGCAATTTCTTCCGCTCGTTGAGCTAGTGAGCTGATTTGGTTCTTCTATTCAGCGCAGCTTTGTATTCATCTTACTTAGCGTAAGTTGCGTTGTGGTGGCCGAATGAAACCCAGCACATCAAATGCAGCATCTCTAATGGGTTTTTGACAATGTTGCCACTGGTCTTCAATATTTGATGCTGGTGGCATAGGGCCTCTTAGGAGATTAAGGGAAACTCGGAAAAGAATTTGGCGATCTCTTACGATTGCAGCCGTTCGGCGTCAAATCTCCTCACAGTTTGAGCTTGTATTTGCGATGTTCGGAATATATGCAACCTTGGCTACAACGAGGTAATGGTCCGAGTTGATACTGGCTCCTTGGAGCATTGGGACATCCATAATACCAGAGGAGTGTCTTGCGTCGATCGCAGTGTGGTCAATCTGATTGAAGGTAGATTGAGGAGTACTCCGCTTGTGAATATCGAGATACGATAATGTTTCGCCCCTCCGCATAGACGATTAGACTGAATCTGTTATTGGAGGTGGTGTCATGGAAGCTGTACTTTCCGACAGTACTACGAAAGATGCCCTCTTTTTCTAGCTTTGCATTTTAACGTCATACCTAGAGCACTGCTCGTAGGTCTTGCCCAAGGGCTTGTAGAAACTGTCTTTGGTGTCGTCACCTTTCTATTCTGTGGGTCGTCAGCGTATATAAGGTTAATGTTGAAAAATTTAGCCTTATTACGGATTGATTTTATTTTTTGATAAATTATTGGAATGCCAAGCAACGCTTTATATAGTATGTGGTGGCACTTCGTTTTTTGTTCTACGAAGCGTTGCTAATATGGAGCTAATATAAGGAACCTATGGTGGTGTGCATCACATGTTGGTGTGTTGGGTTAGTTTTGTATGTCTTGTCCTTTGGGCGGAATATTGTTCATTCTCTATCACTCTCACTGTTTTTCCTTAATCAGTCTTTTGTGCATGTGGTCCCATGACCCTTCGAGGAAGTCAGTGATCGTAATATACCTGGTATTCAGATCCACGCTTGGCGACTAAGCTTACACCATTAGGATTAGGAAAGTAAGAAGATAACTCTTCTCTCCAATGGAAGAGCGTTTTGAGAGTCTTCAAGCCTACTAGACCCAAACTGGGTAACAAATTGATTAAATGTGGTGGGAAAGGAAAATGTCCCGAGCACGAGTGACATCCAAACCACCGGACCAGACTTCTTTCATATAAACCTTAACCTACCATTTTAGTGGTCATCGATTGAATTTGGAAAACCGGGGGTTTGAGGAAGGAGCATACACTTTTGTACCGAACTGAGCAAGAACTGAAGACCTATCTGAGTACGTTCGATGAGTCTTATCTGGATTTCGGGTCACACGTTGATCTAAAAGAATTTTTAACCAAGGCTCACAGAAGACCTTCCAGTGTCTTCACTGTGGTTATCTGCAACTATGATGAAATCGATCAGATTTTTTCCAGGAGAACTGAAGACGGCTTACTGGTGTCTTACGGGCCACATGCCAGACTTAAGTTACGTAAGCACATAAGGAGTTGACTCTTGAAGATGTTAGTTCAAGACAGTATTCCGTCTATTATATACATGTCTACTCGTATATCCAAAGCACTAATCCAGCACTCAGTCTTCAGATCAAGCGTTATAGCCGGTAAAGGCTTCTACTCATTTTTAATGTTGATTATCTCTTGTAATTCCAAAGGAGTTTAGATTCCAAGACATAAAAGAACTGCTAACCTTTATTTGATTTATTAAGTCAAGCTTCAAACTATTCTCGTCAAGTGGCAGTCAATGCAATGCTTAAACGGACACCTTGTTCAACCAGGATTTCTCAGTGTTTTAGTTGACTATCAGTGAAAGAAGTTATTACCTTCTCTGGTCGTGAATTCCTTTAGTACAATCTCATGGAATATATGGACATGCGAAGCTGATGTCACGATGAGATAAACTATTATGTTGTGCACCGCTCAGTTTTTTTTTTAGCATTAAGCGAGGAGAACTACAATATGTAGCCATCCATCCCAACGGTCATTTAAAATGACTTTCCAGCTGTCAGCTCTTTGGACAAGGTCCACTTTCGCACTCGTGTAGTAGCAAAAGCTCTTAAAGATCTTAACATACAGAAATCCTCCCCTTCTTTCTAAAGAGGTGTTCTTCCTCGCTGGAGAAACCACTGCGTAAGCTTTCTCCTCAATCCTACTTTTTGGAACTTTTTCCGAGCAGATGGAAAACAGCATTTGTCTAGCCCGTCCCTAAAAAAGGCGAATCTTCTTCTCTTTCCTCCTACAGACCCATTGCACTTACGTCTCTTCTTTCCAAGATCATGGAAACGCCGATAAACCGCCAACTCATGAAATATCTCGACACACGAAAACTTCTTCATGACCGGCAGTACGGTTTTCGTAGCAACAGGTCCACTGGTGATCTGATGGCATGTCTCACCGAAAAGTGAAACCAAAGCGTACATCAATCTGGCGAAAGCAAAATAGTTGCACTTGATATTTCTAAGGCATTTGACAGAGTTTGGCATCGGGCTCTTTTGTCGGAAATGCGTGCTTTTGGGATCGATGACTCTCTTCTTTAATGGATTAGAAATTACCTCTCGGAACGTTCAATTCAAGTTGTCTTTGACGGTTTCAAGTCTGATATCCACAAAATAAATGCTGGTGTGCCCCAGGGCCCCGTTCTGTCGCCGACACGCTTTTTAATTTTCACCAACGATCTCTTGTCTGCTACCTTTAATCCAATACATTTCTTTGCTGACGACAGTACTCTCTGCTTTTCATATTCGTTCCCGGACTCACGTCCCTGCTCTTCGCAACGGCAGAGTATGTTAAGCTCATTAAATTGGCAGCATAAACAATTGGGAAACTATCAACAGAGTGGAACACAATGCTGTCTGCTGTCGTTAAAGCGAAATTTAAACAGCCAGCCACTATCAATGAATGGCACTTGCATCGTCGAAACCGAAAAACTTTCCATTCTCGGTATCTGTGTCAAAGACAACTTACGTTGGAATGACCAAATATTCGGTGTCGTCAAAAATGCTGCGAAATGTCTAGGTTCCTTAAACGATGTTAGAAATACTTTACCCCTTCTGAGCTGGCCTCAATATATAAGGCATTCATTGAATTCCACTGCACACATCTGGTCAGGTGCGTCTAAAACATCTCTGCATCTGCTAGATAAGATTCAAAACCGTGCGATAAAGCTCATAGGTGACGCTAATATCATCCAGTTAATGGACACCCTCGAACAACGACATAATGTTTGGTGTCTCACTCGGCTTTATCGCTATTTCCACTACCAGTGCTCCATAGAAATCGCCAGTAGCATTCCGCCCCTTCAAACTTTTAACCGTAACACCGGTCTCGCTATGAATGCTCATCAGTATACCCTCAACCCCACTTTCGGACGTACTCTAAAATATCGTGATTCGTTCCTAAGCCGTACAACTCGCTTATGGAATGCCCTGCCTAGCTCTTTATTCCCTAGTCATTATAACCTTCAAACATTTAAAACCAATGTTCAGCGGTACATCTCTTTCTATCCTCCCTGATTTTCCTTCGCCCTCGCTGTGTGCAAACATTTTAAGGGTACTTCAATCCCTTGAACGCGCGCATAAAGCCACAATTGAAATAAATTTCAGAACGTAAAAAATCATAGTCAACGTCCAACCGATAAAATTAGTTCAGAAAAGTCATCCGCAGATCATAAGGTGTGTAAGTGCACACCTCAAAAACAGGTCCCAGTCTCCCTGGGTAATGAGTTTTTATGAATTATGAGAGTACCTTCTTTTTGAAACTAGTGGACAATTAGGAGTATTTCCTCTGCTAACGAATGAAAGAGTAGATCCTGTCTTTTCAACAACAAGCAAGATAATGATTTTCCCGGTATCTGTAATACTCACCGCGAGTTTGGCCCACTTATCCTTGCAATACGATAGTTCCCATTGCAAAGCCCGTCAGATATAATGAATCCTACGACTTTTCTTTTCACAATTCCTCCTGTCAGTTGCCTCCCTAACCAGACTGTACCAGCGCTCCTCGTAAAATACATTGTCCATTTGTAAGTCGTTGAGAAAGTCTCACCCGAAACCACCGATTCTGCTGACGATGACTGCGACTACAATGACGACGACTGCTGAAAGGAATGTGAATATTTGCGGTCCTGAAATTACAAGTTATTGGGGTGTGCACATATTCTTACATAAATCCCTTGGAGTGTACATACCCTTACATAGCCGATCCACAATCATCGTCCTACCGATGCAAAGCAGCCTTATTGTAAGAGCGTATGCCCGCCAGAGGCGTTCAGATGATTGAGGAGCTTCGTGCGAAAACTCAAACACTCCAGTTGCACTCTGATCTCCCATGGTGGTCTACCGCAATTCTGCATTCGCCTCCGAAGGCACTCTTAAATACATCGTTCATTTCTAATGGATTCAGAGACAAGTTTCGGGGAAGACATCTCTCCTTAATGCCATCCACTTTGCAACCAAACCCCCCCCCCCCCTCCACCCTCCTTCCAGTATGCCGACTCAAATTTTCCCGATTTCCTTCTCCAGAGATAGAAAGCTAAGAAAATGCTCGTACCCATCCCAATCTCTATCTGTCCCGTCATCATCGTCTTCAACTCTTTCCAAAGCAAATATTTACCATATCATCCTGCGAGCAAATCGAGTGGGAAAACATCTCGTAATTTATAGTTTGCATTTGCATCCACATGAGCGGTGGTGGAACCGGCACTGGAGGACTGCAAACGAGACGACCATGCTTGATTTTGGCAAAATGAAAATCTGCTGGTGAAAATAATTTGTGCAAGTCGGAGCAAAGTTTATTACTCCACAACAACACCAAACCACCGCCCATGCATCTGAGATAGAGTTTGCTTAAAGGATACTCCATGGTTGGTTTAAGGACATATGAATTTATGCACTCGTACAATATTTCCATTGAGAAATGGATGGTTTTAGAGAAGAACTACGAGTATCTCAAGATGGACACTTGTTTAATTTGTTTCTTAGCATTTGTTTAACAGCCGATACAACAGAATGTTCTCGGTCCAAGTAGGATTGTGTTATGAATTAATCAGAGACCTAGGAATGCTGGTTCCGCTTCTGGTTTTTGGCTTGGTAAATAGTTTTCCATTGGGATACGAGTCCGATTAATTTGTTGGGATTTGCAGTTGGATAAAATTAATAGATGGGCGTCTAGAGTGGATGCATGTAGAATCAATGCAACATAAATCCGAACCCATGTAATGTGTAAAGTGTTTGCTGAGATTTTCTTGGCAAAACAACATTTGCAAGTACGAGTACTCGTATATCTTGAAAGATGCTCGTTTAAGTTGAAGATGTTCACTTGTTCTTGGGTTCATTGAATGCAAATAGATTTTGGGATTATCTAAATAGAGGATTATTTGTCTGCTGGCTAAGTCGGCTAAGACACGAGTATATGCAATGTGGGCAGACTTGTTGTATACCATAAGTGTAAGGAAAATCT
The DNA here is from genome assembly GCA_963966105.1 of Volucella zonaria. Taxonomy (NCBI): domain Eukaryota; kingdom Metazoa; phylum Arthropoda; class Insecta; order Diptera; family Syrphidae; genus Volucella; species Volucella zonaria. Next base: position 137,565,819 of record OZ014533.1, on the reverse strand, counting down.
GGGTTCCTTCGTTAAATAAAAGATATGTTCGAGTATCTCGACACTACTTTGGGAATTACTTGCCAGAGAGGTCATATAGAAAAGATACCGGTACCTTATTTCTGTATCAACATTAAGGTGGTCCTACCTATACTAGATTGTGAAGCGTGACTTGAACTCTACAACTGAACAGGTCATGGTTTGCCAGGATAGCTGGACATAACTATGATGAGCAGCAAGAAAATATGTGAGAAGAACAACAGGGAATGTTAATTAGAATTCTAGGAGACCAGGAATTAAAATCTACACAAGACCATCAGGCCATCTACGTGGAACCTCAATGTTTTGAAAATTTCTTATATCACAACTCTTAAGGACTGATACTTAAGGTAGTCAAAGACTCGGCATAATTGAGTGAAGAAATTATTATCCCTGCCTACCTAGACTGGCATAAAAGTTATGCGAATGGTTTTTACGGTCAATATGTCGTAGCAACAGCGGGATAACCTACCTCTACTGCTAAGGTACTGTTTGTCTGCTCTCTACTTGAACCCATTAAAAGATTCAACTGCTATGCAGATGGTGTGCAAAACCACAGTATCACTTACACGTGGGGCCTGCTGGACCACGAGTATGCCAAGTGAATTTTAGCACACATGTGCCAGACCAGGCATCTCTTGGTAACCTGCAATTGCTCTCAGATGTCTAACAAGAAGTTCTCCGAAGGGTGATCCCGTTTAGGGATCGGAGGGATTCAGACTAGTGGCAGCAGTACAGTAGTACAGCCATAGTGATCACTGACCACCAGGCGATTATATTCAAGATCGAAAAAGCCAAAAGAACCCTGCAGCGACAAAAAATTAGGGGCCCACAATGGAAGGACAGCCTTTTCGACAAGGTTACATTCGAGGAGATGTAAGTGGATCAGCCGAAAGCTTCTCGCATCAACTTACAGAAAATATCATAGCTACTTGTGATGGAAAACAGCAAATCGAAGAGGGGCCCCATGCTACTGGCGGAATGATGAAATAAAAACACTCAGGGCAAAGTGTTTTAAAGCTAGACGTAAAGTATAAAGGTCTAGAGGGAGGGATGACTTCCAACAACACCTATTAAGCTTTAAACAGGCAAGACGGGAGTTTACAAAGGCGAGAGCAAATCAAGATGCTTCAAAGGTATATGCGACGAAGCGGATATCAACCCATGGGGCTGGAGTGGAGCACTTGCTCCCCAAAAGGTTACTCAACATGGTCACAATCGTCCGGGAAACAGAAGTAGGACATATCTCAGCCGTTACATTGGAAGAACTGCATAGAACTCTTAATCGAATAGGAGACAAAAGAGCGCCTGGACCCGATGGTATTCCGAACACACTATTAAAGGCTGCTGCCGGAATAAAACCAGATCTTTTCATGGCAACATTGCAAAAGTGTCTCGAGGAGGGTGTGTTGCCAGAACTGTAGAAGTTGCAACACTTAGTGTTACTACCCAAAGGAAATAAATCACCTGGAGAACCGTCGTCATATCGCCCAATATATCTTCTAGACACAATGGGAAATATCCTTGAGCGTATAATATACGACAGACTGCTGATTTTAGCAGTGGAGAAGGGAGCCCTCTCAAACCACCAGTTTGGATTTCGAAAGTCACGCTCCAGGGTCGATGCTATCCAAACAGTAGCCGACATTGCGTCTGCACCCATAGAAGGGCATTCTTGGAGGTGGGGGTCAAAAAAGTTGAGTGCGATGGTGACACTAGACGTCAAAAACGCGTTCAACACTGCCGATCAAGACGATCACTTGCAAGTATGGAAACACCCTACTACCTGCTAAAGATAATCGCCAACTATTTCACGAACAGGAAGTTATGGTATGACACGAATGAAGGGGTTAAATACAACACCATCTCCGCTGGGGTGCCGCAAGGATCAGTGTTAGGTCCACTCCTGTGGAACATAATGTACCTAATGCCCGAAGGAGTCAGTATCATCGGATTCGCAGACGATATAGCTATCGTGGTCGTCGCAATACTCACCCATGAAGTCGAGTCAGCCACAAACCCAACCACTGTTCAAATAAAGCAGTGGCTCGAATCTGACTGCTCTCGAACTGGCGGAACAAAAAACAGAAGCCGTTCTTATTACGAGCAGGGAAACCGTGGAATATATCAATATACAAGTCGGTAACCAGAACATCCGATCGAAGGAAACGGTAAAGTTCCAAGGAATGATGTTAGATAAGCGGACTACGTGAGGAAAAAAGCGTCAGCGCTACAAGCAGCACTCTCCAGAATACTGCCGAATTTTGGCGTACCTGCATATGCAAAAAGCATCCTCCTAGCTAAAGTAGTCAGCTCGGTTATTCTATACGCGGTACCAGTCTGGGCAGATACGCTGAGAAGGAAAGAAACAGGCCGGAAATTGTTAGCAGTATATCGACTCGTTGCACTAAGGACAATAAGCGGCTGTAGGACGATCTCGTACAAAGCCGCATTTGTTATCGCTTGAATGATTCCCATCGACATCCCCGCGGACGAGATGAGGAGAATTTACCGCAGGAAAACCTCAATACCAACTGATGCCAAGGCAATAAGGAGAATGAAAGAGGAAGAAAGGGTACGTTCTATGGCAATTTCGGTGGGATAATGCCACAAAGGGCAGATGGACTCATACCTTGATTCCAAAATTCGATGTATGGATGATCAGAGCCCAAGGAAACTGCAACTACCACCTTACACAGTTCATCTCTGATCATGGAGGATACCGAAAGTATCTATATAGATTTGGCCATGACAACTACCTCTTTTGTCCCGATTATCCAAATCAGGAGGAGGACGTGAAACACGCAATTTTCCTTTGCCGACACTTCGCGGAATGGAGAGAAATTCTACCAGACCCCCCAGAGGTAATTAAGAGAATGGTGGAGTCGGAAGGATACTGGCTAAATATCTGCGGATTTGTAAAAACAGTGCAGACCGAGCTACGGGGAATAGAAGCCGAAAGAAGAGCATCAGAACCAGCCGAACCAATAGAAACAACCGAGTAGCATGAATTGCTTGCCAGCCCCGCGAAGTAATACCTAGCGGCAGTTCCGCGGGGAGAGTGGTAGAAGTGTGCAGGATGTGGTTTAGGACGTAGGCGCGAGGAAAAAGTAGAATAATATCCCGTGAATCGTTCATGCTCGTAACACGGGTTATAAGTATCTTGAAGAAGATTCCACATCCATTGGCGCAAACCATAAAAAAAAAGACTAGTGGAAGCATTATTTGAGCTGATTTGCCATATTCGAGGCTCAGATCAGTGAGATAATATTAACATTGTGGCAGCGGAGGAGTCCTTGATGGGCCAATGGCAGCGCTCGCATACCCGAAGTGGGTTACAGATTAGAGTTATACGTCAGTGTAATTTTCCAACCAAGTTTCCCATAGTTCCCACGTAGAATGTTCGAACATTTAACAGGTCACGTGCAGCCAAACTACCGGCAAAGACACTTGACTGCCATCATTCAGATACTACTGCCATTCAGGAAGTGGGATGGGATAGGCCGGGCAAAAGGGGAATGGAAAACTGTGACCTCTACTATTGTGATTGCTACAGGGAATAGAAACAGCGCTTGTTTGGGTGAGGGTTTATCATACGCGGCAGACTCAGGCAAAAAGTCTTTAGCTTCCGGCACGTCAACGAGCATCTTAAGCATCAAGGCTTAATTTGCTAACATGAACCTAGCTTGCCGTCCTAGCCCCACGGAAAATAAGGACGATGCAACCAAGAATATTTCTACGAGCTCATCAAAAAGACGTACCAGTAATGTCCTAAGTATGACTTTAAAATATTACTAGGCGATCTTTCGGAAACAGTTGGTGAGCATAGCCTATAGGACACCATGTCTAACAACGCACTTAGGATTAGTGACTTTGAGACGGACAAAACATCGTTACACAAGGTGGCGCAAAAGTTGTCACCCGATATTCTTTGGCTGTAATTTTGTTGAGAATGGAATGAATGGTGAACTTCACTTCTGCTTTTGGATTGTGTTTATTTGATATCTTGAATTTTTTCCGTTAAGTCGAGAAAGTGATATCGGCTAAGTGGCGGCCTCCAGAATTGATGACCATTCGGACCCGACTTGTTATATTTTTTATCATTCTTGCCAGAACTTTCAGCGATAGGTCCTCGCATTCTTGACGAACATTCTCTTTGAGGGCTTCAAGAGTTTGAGGTTTATTGACATAGACTCGTGACTTCACAAAAGCTTCACAAAAATAAGTGTGGAACGCTGAAATCAGGCGATCTTGCCGGCCAGTGCAAAACGCCAAAACGAGAGATTAGGGGACCCGGAAATGGAGCCCTCAGAATGTCGGTTGTGGCTTGTGCAGTATGCACCGGTGATCCATCCATTTGGAAACACATGTTCTTCAGTCCAAATTCATTGAGGAAGAAGAAAGTAGTTGAGCATGACTCTGCGGGATTCGCCTACGGTGTTTTCGAAAAAATAAGTCCCGATGACGCCTCCAGCGTAAACAGCACACCATGCAGTAACTATGAGCGGGTGAATGTCTCTTCGTGATGCAACTGCGATAGCTATGATCTGTATCAAGATATTTAAGAAGTCTGGAAAGCCAAAAGACGTCGACTATACTGGCTCGGCCACATCAAGCGAATGAACAGCAAAGAGCATCTTCGTATCAGAGCTCTTTTATTCAACATAAGAGGAAGCCAAAACTTTTGTTGTAAGGATCAACCTATAGAAGACGCAAGAGCACATGGTCTGTACAACTGGAAAAAATGTCCCGGGATCGAAAAGAGTTGAACACGGATGTGTTAGATGCAGGCACTATTTAAGGGTCGTAAGAGTAGGGAAGTAAAAACACTTTTTGGAGAAAAGGCTTATTGAAGGGTTTCTATTGAAGGATGAATTCCAATACGTAACAACCTTTTCGGAATATATCGACTTCCTTTAAGGATGAATTTTGATCTTTAACTGTATTTTTTGAGAAATGGATTATATAATACAAGTACTCGTATATGGCTTAACGCAAGCGGTTTCAGATGCCATATTTGATTAGAACTTAGCTCTATCCTCACCCAGCTGGACCTACAAGACTACTACTATGAGTTGCGTAGTTCGACTATAGTTCTATAGTTCTTTGCTAAGCAGATAGATCGAAATCAGTACCTGAACTACATCAGTAACCATAGCAACCACAGCTTTATTAGAGGCCTTTCTGCGGAAGATACTTTCCTTAGAGCCTTATAAATGAAGCCCTATCTAAACAATGTAGCGATCAATAGAGTATCATCATTATACTCAAGGATTCTCATTGTAGCACCTGTCTTTATTTCTGTCCGAATAGAGTGCGCAGATAAAGAACTAGTCCATCGTACCCCTTGTAAGCGTAGTCCCCCATCACGACGTCAGTAGGAAGTCTACAGCTTTTGTACCAAAAGACAGCAGAAACTTCTTGTCGCTCGCCGTTTAGAAATATAGGAAAGCATGCGTTTGGTATGTCATAATCCTTGAGATTCGTGCCAGCTGTAGTTATGCTTACACGAAACTGTCAATAGAAGTCGTAACTGAGGACGCAGACAGTCCTAAAGCAAGAAGACTTTCATTTATGAACCACCTTGGAAGTACTATTCCTGGACAGAGGAAAAATCACTCACCTTCGCTGTAAGATGAGTTCTGATGTCATTGTATCAAACAACAAGTCCATTCGAGCAGAGTCAGACGATAGTAGGAAGACTAATTCTGTTTAAATAGACAGGTGACAGTCGTGTAGACCCAAAGGTCTACAAAGTCTCGGTGGAATGACTTGCTGAAAGTTTCTTGACACTATCAGAAATCAGATAGCGTCAAACAAGATCATATCGAAGCACATCATTGAAGAAACTGCTGTTGAAACAAACCAGTCATCTTACACCTTGTCGTGAAAAGAACAACCTCAATTTTGAGACGGTTGATTGAAAGCCCATTTCTAGTACCTCACAGCATGCAGTCGCTAGACACGATCCAGTTAGTATTCACATTCAGGGTTCCTTTCAACAACATTGTTGTGATATGTCTACGCCACCAGACAACACTGGCCGAGGTACGCATGCCGTCAAAAATTGTGTTGTCGAAGCTATTCTCAGTGTGGTACACCTTCGCCATTAATCAATTTTCTCCAACAGATCTTAATTAGCAGTTCGCAGGATCTTTCGCATTTGTAAGCAATTTGCCTCTTCCAAAGAGGGTGCATTCCCAAAGCACCTTGAAGTACATGAAGCTTAGCCATTCTCTCTATGCTCTCCAACATCAAAGAAGTCAGACAAATTGGTCTGCAGTTTTTTCGATCTTCCGAATAAACGCTACCCTTATTGTCCAACACCGGTTGGGTATACGGATAAAATGTCAGACCCGGGCATACAGTGAAGATCTTTTTCGGATTTCCTAGCAGTAGCTCTACGACTTTTTGAAGCATTGCCGATTGTCTGCTTTCGGTGCCAGGCGGCTTGAAGCTATCAAAGGACGCAACGTCTTATGTAACGGCCTCATCCGTCAGAATCCAGCTAAGGCGGGTTAATTTACTCTGCTCATTTGCAGTTCCAATAAGGTCCTGTCTCTAAGCCAAGACCCGACCATGCGACAGAAGACCTCTTATCGTCAGGGTCTTCGTAACACCCATGCATGCCCAAATCTTTATTTTTCGACTGGCAGCCTTCCCAAATGAGATAAGCACCATCTGTTCAACACTCCATAATGAATCAATAAAAACACAATTCGCCCTACAATGAGAAATTGATGAACTCTCATTGTTGAGCGTCATTGAAATGCAGAAGACACTGTGGTTATTGGAATCATTGAGTTGAAAACAAACGTGTCCGCCTTTATTGTAGCAAGAACGAATTATTTAATTTCATCCTCCTCCGGAAGCTGTGGCTCCCCAAAATCAAAAGGAATTCCATTTGGCCAACTTATCAAATCCACGTTTGAGCCCGGAGTCGGATGTTTGCCGGCGCGCATTTATTGCCTCAAGGCTGATTGGTAATTTTCAATATTCTCGAGGTTGGCACAGACCTTTGCGGATGCACTCGAATGCGATGCATTGTGTGCATGCTGCACAATCAAAATCCCAAACACACACATTCATCCTAACCCATTCTCGAAGGATATACCTACTCGTACTGAGAGTTTTTTTTTTGTCGACTTTCTATACTCTTTCCACTCAGTCGAACGACAATGCAGTGGCAAACGTGCGACAAGAATTCAATCAGCAAATCCTCCGCAATTCAATGAAAACATCACACGGATGATGGTAGCGTGAGTCGTGTTTCTACTGCTGGCTGGTGGAAGCGGTAATGATTTCAAGATGCCAACAACAACAGCAATCCGATGCAGCGTCACTAGTCCCACATAATAGATTTCCCGTGTATTTATTGCTGGGAACTACATTTGGTCCTAGTCCTATGGATACTCGTGCACTCGTACACTCGTACAATGTGTGCTCCTACCAGCTTCTACAATACGTACAACCTCAGCTGCAACTACTCGTATTCCATTTGGAATGAGTTTTTTGCCAGATTTTTTTTACTTCTTTTCTTTTTGGTTAGTTGTTGTTGTTGCGTCCCAATATCCTGGGGGAGAATTTAGCTCAGGAACGTCTTCTTCGTGACGTAATGGCGGCAACAACAACAACAGTGGGCTGAGAATGCCGGTAGCACTTTGGCGCTCTGAGGGTAGTTATGCGGGAAAATAGTTTTAAAATCGCTCGAGCAGAATTAATCGGAAAATTATTGCCATTTATATTTATATTTGATCCGATGGGGGTTCTTTTGGCCATTTGCTCCATCTCTTCCTTTGATGAAGGAGGTTAAGGACATCTGGCATGGGACATGGGATATGGGACATGAGGGTGCTATTGATGGTCTATTCGTTTGTTCGGCTTCGGCTTCGGCTTCGGCTTCGGCTTAGGGGTTGTAGTTTTATTTTATGCCAAAGAAATGCAGTTCCACACACGAGTATGCCGCATGAATAAGAAAACGAAAACCTTGCTGCTCCTGCGGATGATAGGATCTCTTTTTGAAGGTTTTTTTTTTTGAATTTTTTTTTTTTGATTTTGGTTCTGTATATTGCACATATTTTACGATTACGGGATCGAATAAATGTACTGGAAAGGCTTTTGTTACCCTTTGTGACAAATGAATTCATTTGGGATTGTAAATTGTTGCGAGTTGCCAGTTGCCAGTTGGATGGGGAGACAGGAACTGATGTAGTCCATGAAACATTGACTTACATTTCTCGATTTAGAGATGATGTTTTAGGTTGACACTTGTACAAATGTTTGTTGGAGGAGTATGTACAGGTGTAATTCTATCGCTGAGTGTTTGGTAGTGATAAATGTTAGGAGAAATAGAAAATGTGTTTTCTAGAATTTGAAAATCGGTTACGATAGTAATTCTTTAAAGAAAGTAGCAACGCCTCAGGTAAACTTACAAAGCAAATGACTTGGAACAGTAGCACTTGCGAATTTTTCCTCACAAGCAATGTCAATGAACCGAAAATCACTTGAGACTGGTCTATTGTCGAATAGCTCCTCCCAAGCCATCATTATGAGCGCGGAATCTTTCGAGACTTGACTTAGCCTACGTAGTCCATCAAAGAGTAACTGATCATGGAAGACGTTACAATAATTTTCAAAAAAGTTTTTCACCAAAAAAGCATTGGGAATTCTTAAAACGCAAACTCAAGAGTGCCTTTTGAAAGCGTGCTCGGCATCTAGACAGAGTGCTCACTTTGCACATGTAGTTTAAGGGCTACATAGGACCGCTCCAAGCTATGTAGAAGGTGTGGAACAGAAGGCCACATAGCAGAGAACTGCGATAAGGAGTCATCATGAATGTTCTGTAGAAAAAAACATCCAACGATTCGAAGCATGTAGCCGGAAGCAGCAAGTGTCTGGTTTTTAGGAAGGCCATCACCAACAAGAAAACATGAAGATAATACAGATTAACTTAAATCACTGTAGAAATGCACAGGACATCCTGACACAAATGACTAGAGAAGAAAAAACGGACGTTATTTTGATAAGTGAACCGCATAAAACTCTGGACAGCAATATATGGATCTGCGATAGGATAAAGCATGCTGCTATATGGATATATGGACTTACGGAGGGCTTTGCACGGGCCAAAATAAATGGCATATATTTTTACAGCTGCTATGCACGTCCAAGCTGGACCATTAACGAGTACCAGGTAATGATGGATAACCTATCCGCCGATGTTCGTGGTAGAGCCCCTGTGGTTATCGGCGGCGACTTTAATGCATGGGCAACTGAGTGGGGTAGCAGACTTACAAACGCCAGAGGCCTTAGTCTTCTAGAAAGTTTTGCAACGCTTAACATAGGCAATGCAGGAACGGGCTCGATTATTGACATTACGTTCGTTAGCAACTTCCTTTTGCGAAATACAAAATGGCGAGTTAGCGAAGAATACACGCACAGTGACCACCAAGCAATAATTTTTGAGACGAAGGAGAGGAGTACCATGCAACACACTAAACGAACGAGCCCAAGATGGAAGGACACACACTTCGACCTGGACGCGTTCGAAGAAATGATAAATACCGGAAACATAATTCAAAGCGGAACAGCTGAAGCCTGTATACAACAACTTTTCTGCATTCTCACTACTGCGTGCGATGCATCAATGCCCAGAAGAACGGGTACTAGAGGAGAAACAACATGCTACTGGTGGAATGAGGAAATAAAAAAGCTTAGAGCAAAGTGCTTAAAAGCTCAACGCAAAGTCCAAAGATCTAGGGAAGAGATCGCTTTGGAGAACACCTTATTGGTTTTAAAATAGCAAGACACGACCTAAAAAAGGCAATCAAGGAGAGCAGGACAAGAAGTTTTAAAAAACTTTGTGAAGAAGCCGACATAAACCCTTGGGGGACAGCATACAGGATCGTCATGACTAAGATAAAGGGCAACAGGTCGCCGCAAATAACATGTCCAGCAATCCTAAGCTCCATAGTAGAACACCTTTTCCCCCGGATTACATCTACTATGTACCACATCATTAGGGAGACCAACACAGAGGACATCCCAATAGTCACAGCGGATGAACTCATAAACGCATGCAGGGAGATAGGCGACAGTAAAGCGCCCGGACCTGATGGTATACCAAATAAGGCACTAAAAGCAGCTATTCATAAGCGGCCAGACATGTTTATGGAAACAATTCAAAAATGTCTTGAAGAAGGAGTTTTCCCGGATGCTTGGAAACTACAACACCTAGTCCTGCTTCCAAAGGGAAACAAGCCACCTGGGAACCGTCCTCGTATCGTCCAATATGCCTTCTAGACACAATGGGAAAGATACTGGAACGGATAATATATGCTAGACTGCTCGCGGTAGCAGAAGAGAGAGGAGCACTATCAGACTTTCAGTTTGGGTTCAGAAAATCGTGGTCTACTGTTCAAGCCGTAAAAACTGTGGTCGACATTGCGGCCGAAGCGATACAAGGAGAAAGATGGCGGTATGGTACAAAAAAATTCTGTGTAGTGGTGACTTTGGACATCAAAAATGCCTTTAACTCGGCAAAGTGGGCGTTCATCAGAAAATCACTAGCCAGTATGAATACGCCATATTACTTGCTGAGGATAGTAGAAAACTACTTTACCAACAGAAAACTGAGGTATGAAACTGATGAAGGGTTGAAATACTACTGCGTTTCAGCTGGGGTTCCACAAGGATCAGTACTCGGTCCACTCCTATGGAACATTATGTATGACGGAGTGCTAAGGCTTATGTTGCCGACAGGAGTTCAAGTAATCGGATTTGCAGACGACATTACCGTCGTTACGGTGGCAAAAGAAATAAAGGAGATAGAGTCAGCCACAAATGTAGCAATTATTCGCATCAAAGACTAGCTAGTATCCGCCGGTCTAGAATTAGCGGACCATAAAACGGAAGCCGTCTTAATTACCAGAAGAATTGTGGAATAAGCCAATATACGGGTGGGACACCAAATAATCCGATCGAAAGAATCTAGGAGTAATACTTGATAACAGATTACAGTTCAAAGCACATGTAGAGTACTTCAGTAACAAGGCTTTACTGCTGCAAGGAGCAATTTCTAGAATACTAGCAAACATTGGTGGACCTGGATATGCTAGGAGGATTCTCCTATCTAGAGTAGTCAGCTCAGTCCTCTTATACGCTGCTCCAGTCTGGGCGGGGGCACTCGCTATAAAAGCAAACAAGAGAAATCTGTTGTCCGCATACAGGCTCAGTGCATTAAGAGCGATCTGTGGATTTCGAACAATCTCGGATGAAGCAGCTTTCGTGATAGCAGGAATGGTTCCGATCGACATTATCGCGGACGAGATGTTGAGAATTTATAATAGAAGAACACCAGGGCGACAAGATGCACGTGAAATTGCAAGAATAAAAGGAGAAGAGCGAGCGGCTACAGCAGACCTCTGGCAAGCCAGGTGGGATAATAGTACAAAACCTGGACAAAACAAGAACATGGGGATAACAACTACCACCTTACGCAGTTCTTATCTGGTCACGGCGGCTATCGCAAATACTTGCACCGATTCGGACACGATAGCTCCCCTTTGTGCCCAGAATGCTCAAACGAGGAGGAAGATACGGAGCACGCCATATTTCATTGCCGGCGTTTTTCGCAGTGGAGAATTAGAAACTGCCCAGTCCAATACTACTCATAGACCAAATGTTGCAGTCAGAGGAAAATTGGATGGAAATCGGCACATTTGTGATTACTGTGCAAAACGAGCTAAGAAGAATAGAAAAAATTAGAAGAGCTGAGGAAACAAATACAAGAAGAATAGCATGATATGCTAACCAGCCCCGTGAAGTAATACTTAACGGCAGTCCCGCGGGGAGAGTGGTTGAAGGACGTAGTGGTGTGGATTAGTACGTAGGCGCACTCCTGGCATCGGATATTCGGGTGTTGCAAATCGTGCATGTTGGTGGCACGGGCAACCGCATCGTTAAAAGATTACCACATCCATTGGCGCAACCAAAACCAAAAAAAAAAACATATGATTGGAACCGTGCTTACACATGTTTTAAAGATGGGTAGGAGGTTCACTGATACGTTTTGGGTTTTTAAGGTACAGTATTGGGTACCTTAAGAGGATTGCTTATAACCTGGATTGAGTAACCCTACATCGATCAACGTATAGTCAAAACGACTGCAGATTTTGACTAGTCTGCCTCACTCCACTACTTAGCAAGATTCTTTTGCTGTTACCTCTTAGCACAATTTGGCAATCATAACTGCCTTTCACCAAGCTTGCTCAGAAAAAGAAAAAAACGGGCAATCGACTTACCTCCTGGTGGAACAAGAAACTAGTCAAATTCAAAACATGGACGAGAAAGCTCCTCAACCGGGCTAAACGTAATGGTGAATGGGAAATGTACAGAGATGTACTCACAATGTACAACCACGAAATTAGAAGGGCCAAGAGAGAATCGTGGAGAAACTTCTGTCATACAATCGATGGCACTAAAAGTTCTACCCGCATGCATAAATTACTCTCTAAGCAGAGCACTTATCCTATCGGTTCAATGAAAAAACCTGATGACACATACGCCGAAAACGGGCTACACACGCTTCAGATCTTAGCCGAAACACACTTCCCAAACTCGAGGATAGTTCCAGAAGCCCAAGAAACCCTCCCCAGAGTAGGATACATAGACCGCTCAGAGAGGACTAGAACAGAGCAAAATAAATTTTTCATGAAGGCAAAATAATTTGGGCAATCAACTCTTTTTCAACCTTCAAAGCCCCTGGTGAGGATGGAATATTCCCAGCTTTACTACAAAAAGTCATCCCGAAACCGATACCTGTACTAATTAGCTTATTCAGAGTTAGCCACGCGTGGGGATACTTACCAAAAGGTGGAAGGAAGTTGCTGTCAAATACTCGTATATACCTAAGGTAGGACGCAGACCATTTGAACTACCAAAGTCATATAGACCAATCAGCCTCACTTCCTTTCTCCCTAAAACTATGGAAATACCCTCGATAGATATATCAGAGATGGGGCACTTCAAATGAACCCCATTCACAAATATCAATATGGGACTCAGCCTGGAAAATCAACCACATAGGCACTAAAAAATCTCACCACAAGGATTGAAAAATCTCACAGAGACAAAGAGGTAGCGCTCGGTTGTTTCCTCGATATAGAAGGAGCATTTGACAACACACAATTCTCCCAGATGTATAGATGCATTCAAAACATGGGAGTTGACAGCACAACATGTAAATGGATAAAGTGTATGCTGAAGGATAAAACAATAAAAATCTCATTAGGTAACACTAAACTCAGTGTGATTGCTACGAAAGGACGCCCTCAGGGGGGAGTACTATCAGCCCTACTACAGTCGATCGTAGTTGATGAACTGCTCATTATACTCACCAATGATAGCTTCTATGTGCATTGTCCAAGGATATATTTTTTTTTTTTTTCTAAAACTAGCGCGCGCTCAAGGGGTTAAAGTACCCTTAAAATGTTTGCACACAGCGCGGGTGAAGGAAAATTAAGGAGGGAAGAAAGATAGGTACCGATGTACATTGGTTTTAAATGTCTGGATGTCATAATGACTAGGAGATAGAGACCTTGGCAGGGCATTCCACAAGCGAGTTGTGCGGCTTCGGAACGAATCACGATATATCAGAGTACGTCCGAAAGTGGGCTTGAGGGTATACTGATGAGCATTCATAGCAAGACGGGTGTTACGGTTGAAGGTTTGAAGGGGCGGGATGCTACTTGCGGTTTCTATGGATCATTGATGGTGAAAATAGCGATAAAACAGAGTGATACACGAAACATTTCGTCGGTGTTCGAGAGTGTTCATTGACTAGGTGATGTTAGCATCATCTCTAAGCTTTGTCGCACCGTTTTGAATCTTATCTAGCATGTGTGCATTGGACTCCAATTTTGGGCGGATGAATGCCTTATATATTGAGATCAGCTCAGAAGGGGTAAAGTATTTCTTACATTGCTTGAGGAACCTAGATATTTCGCAGCATTTTTGGCGACAACGCATTCCAACGTAAGTTGTCATTGACACACATACCGAGAATGGAACGTTTTTCGGTTTTACCATTCATGGATAGTGGCTGCGTGTTTAAATTGCGCATAGTTCCCCAATTGGTTATTCTGTTAATATCGGAATTTAATGAGCTCAACATACGCTGGCGTTCCCGTTCTACAATCGAAGAGCAAGGAAGTGAGTCCGGGAACGAATAGGAGGTAGCAGACAAGAGATCGTTGATAAATATTAAAAAGACTGTCGGAGACAGAACGGAGCCCTGGGGCACACCAGCATTTATTTTGTGAATATCAGACTTGAAACCATCCCAAAACAACTTGAATTGAACGTTCCGAAAGGTAATTTCTAATCCATTGAAGAAGACAGTCATCGATCCCAAAAGCACGCATTTTCGACATAAGAGCCTGATGCCAAACTCTGTCAAATGCCTTAGAAATATTAAGTTCAACTATATTGCCTTCGCTAGGTTGATGTACGCTTTGGTTCCACTTTTCGGTGAGGCATACGATCAAATCGCCAGAGTACTTTTTGCTACGGAAACCATACTGCCGGTCATTGAGAAGTATTCGTGTTTCGAGATATTTTATTAGCTGACGGTTTGTCAGAATTTGGAAAGAATTGACGTAAGTCCAATGGGTCGATAGGAGGAGAGAGAAGATTATTCGCCTTTTTTAGGGACGGGCTGGACAAATGCTGTTTTCCATCTGCTCGGGTAGATTCCTAAAGAATAGGATTGCTGAAACAGCTTACGCTGTGGTTTTGTCAGCGTGGAAGAACACCCATTGAAGATTCGACTCACCCAAGTGCAGGCGGAGACAAATCACAGTCTAGAAGTGATGATCTGTCCGCAAAGTGTGCAGTACGCAGATTGGCCTTGTCTATAGAGCTGCCAGCTGGAATGCCATTGTGAATGAGCATTGGGATGGAGGATGAGGCAGAATTTCTAATGTTTTTGACAAACGACCAAAAGCTTTTACTACCTTTGGGACATTGTAGTATATTTTGCCTCACCTGTTGGTCATATTGAAATTTCACACGCTTGAGAAAAACGTTGCAGTCATTCCTGGCTCGTTTAAACTTTTTCCGGTTTTCCTCTGTCGGATTGGTCTTGAAGGACCGAAAAAAATACTTCTCTAACCCTGACAGACAGCCTCTTTACAGCTCGAGCCGTACCATGCCTTTTCTGTTGGTGTGATGCTCTTCATCCGATGAGGGATAAAGGATCTCATTCCAAAGAGAATAGTGGTTGTGATCAGATCCGCATCGGCATCTACGTCGTTATTGAGGAAACATAACCACACATGCAGACGACATTGCTATCCTAATCAGTGGTACATTCGAGGACACAATCTCGGATCCCTTCCAGAGGGCTTTGAATCTGACGTTGACCTCAAAGTCAATCCCAAGAAAAGCACCACTGTTAGATTAACTAAGAGAACAAGGCGAGAAAGACTCAGAAATGCCACTCTCTTCGGTGTAGCAATAGAGATATAAATGTCAAATATCTGGATGAAAATCTTACGTGGAATACTCATATTTCGAAGATCATTGAAAAGGCTAGGACCTCACTATGGACCAGCAAAAGTCAAGCTGGAAAAAATTAGGGACTTAATCCCGAAATGACACTATAGACGTACACGAAAATAGCGAAACCTATCATCACGTATGCTGCCGCCGTTTGGTGGTATAAAGCAACACAGAGGTCAACACAGGCCAAACTCAACAAATTCCAGAGATTTTCCAGTGTCTGTGCAAATGGTGCAATGAAAACCACACCAACAGCTGCGCTTGAAGTTATCCTAAGCATCCCACCACTTCATCTGGAACTCACGAAAGAAGCAATGGTAAATGCCTATATGCTCACCACAGAAGATGAATCCAGTTCCAAACTAGCTCATGCTTCAATCCTTCATGAATTCAAAAAAAGAAGAACTTGGAATACACTTAATAGACAAATATCTACCACCATATAACTTTCGGCACAACTTTAAGGTGCGGTCTTAACTGGGAACAGGAAAAAACAATATTCGCCAAGAACTCACATGTATGGTACACGGACGGATCCAAAAACAAATGAAGGAATTGAACCCTGAGTATACGGTCCTCGCAGTATATGCCAGTATGAACACAATCAGCTCCGTATTTCAGGCTGATATTCATACAACAGAGCTTTGTATTCGAGAAAATCTAAACAGACATGTAACAAACAAAAACATTTATATTCTCTCCGACAGACCTACTTGCAATTAACGCCTTTGAAATAAAATCAAAACTGGCCTGGGATTGCCTTCAACTCCTACGACTACTGGCCACCACAAATAAAGTCCATCTGATTTGGGTGCCAGGACCTAGCGGACATGAAGCCAATGAAAAAGCAGTCGTTCATAGACCTCCCTGGAGACTAGACGTGATTCGGCTTTTATTTGAGTAGTGTTACGAGTACTAATAAAAATCGACATTTGGCGAGTTCAATATAGGACTACAAGTAACCCAGTGGTAGTGTGCGCGGCTGCCAAGTCCAAGGTTGTGGGTTCGACTCCGAGTCGAACAGATCTTATCTTGTGTTTTTTTTTTCTCTTGGTGGTTCAAGCCAACCAGCTGTAATGGTCGAGCCAATGACGAAGAGGAGGAGGAAGATGCAGCCTACTCCGAACGCAGTGAAGCGCACTTCCCTGTCAGCACCAACAGAAAAGCTGCCTGTGGAACGAGGGAAGAGGCGCCAACTATAATAACAAGGGCAGCAGCACAGCAGCAAATGAGGCAAAAGATAACGGAAGATAAAAATATGTTCGCATCTCTGGCGGCTTCTGAGTCAGATGATGAAGAAGGGGAAGTACAAAAAATTAACAATGATATCAAGGAGCTCCAGCAAAAAGTGTTAGCTATTAAAGCTAAGCAAATAGCAAGAAGGGAGAAGGAGCAGAAAGGAGCAGAAAGGAGAACTCCTCGATTATCAACAGCCACAAAAACAGCAACAACGAAAATCAAAACAGCAGCCTCAGCAGGCACCACAACAACAACGACAACAACAGCAGCAGAAGAGCCAGCAGCAACAACAACGGAAACAACAGCAACAACAGCAATCACAACAACAGAAACAACAACAACAACAGCAATCACAACAACAGAAACAACAACAACAACAACAACAACAACAACAACATCAACAAAAGACTTCAAAAATAAGGGTTCCACCTATAAACACTTACAAGATGGAGCTCAAAGAGACGATAGAACTATGTAAGTCGGCCATAGGCAACAACTTTTTTTATAAAAAGATTATCATTAGATAGGCATGCGATCCACTGTAACACAGTGGAGCGCTATCATAAAGTTAGAAATTTGTTGAAGGATTCGACGACGGAGTTCTTCTCCTACACCCCGAAGGGGGAGAAGCTGCAAACTATGCTGCTGAGGGGGTTAGAACCGTCTACGGATCCGGAGGAGCTCCTTGCACTGCTTAAAGAAAAGGAGTGCGAAGAGCTCAAATTCGTGGGGGTTAAGCCATTCGTCACGGCTAGAACCAAAAGGGAGAAGCGTAAACTACCATTTTTCCTGGTCCAGCTAAGTCCCAACAGCAAACTGGATGGTCTAAGGAGCATAAAAGTCCTAGACTACCAGGTTGTACACTGGGAAAAATTAAAGAGGAGCGAAAACATTTTACAATGTGTTCGCTGCCAAAGGTTCGGGCACGCCGCGTCGAACTGCGAAATGCAGCCTCGATGCGTGAAGTGCGGAAAGAACCACAAGTCAGAGGAATGCGCTCTAGGCAAGGACGGAGCGTCCGAAACAAGCCAACTCTCTTCTGCCTTATGTAGGAACACGGGACACACCGCAAATTATCGGGGTTGTCCCAAATTCCAATACATCAAAAAAGTAAATCTGGCTCGGCAGCAGAAAGTGGAAGTTAAACGTCCACTCGTGCAGGCACAAACACCAGCCGTTACTCCCCAAGTTACCTATGCCCAAATGGCAGCAGGTAGGGGAACTACGGTACAACAAGCAAAGGTAGCTTCTCAGGCCCCAGCGCCTAGAGCACCTGAACCTGTACCTGACATGCTGGCTATCTTGCTCTCTATTCAGGGGCAGGTGGCTCAGCTTCAGCGTCAAATACAGGAACAGGCTAAGCGGGTAGATCAAATATACGCGCTGCTGCCGGGCCTAACGCACCTCCAGTCGTAATGGGTACGTACATGGCGGAGCAAACCCTGAAGGTCCTTGCAGTGAATGTTAATTCACTGATTAGGTGCGAACGAAGAGCCGCACTGTTTAAGTTGCTTAAAGACCAAGCCCCTGATGTGCTTTTAGTTAGCGAAACTAAGCTTACCAAAAGACACAAGATGAGGCACAGAAGGTATGAAATATTACGAAGAAACCGACCCAATTCCATTCAAGGAGGAGGCGTTGCGATCTTTGTAAGAAAGGGACTGCGTTTCAAAAGAGTATACAGTCGTGTAGTACGTAGGTTCCAGGTGCTGGAAGCATGCGTCATGTACATCCCTCTCCGTAGTGGAAAGCGGTTATACATGGTGTCTGTCTACGCACCTAAGGCTACTCAATCCACCTTATTTTTCTCAGAGCTCGAGGCACTTTTTCGATTCCTGAGGCTGGAATTGGAAGACAACTATTTTATTATCGGCGGAGATTTCAACGCCAAACATAGTGATTGGGGAAATAATATACCAAATACTAGAGGGAACCTACTGTTCAATTGGTGGGGTCAGCACAGCCTCAAAGCGACGGATAGTCCGTCGTTTCCCAGACACGGGTCCTATTTGGATCTCCTGCTGTTCGACTCACGAATACAACTGACGCACTAACCAACAAACTACAAACTGTCTACGCACTTTCGTGTATGACAGTGACCATTGCGGTCTCAGCACCGAAATAACTGTTCCCAACGAAATTGCGGAATTGGATGAGTTTGTTCAAAGGCATTCCTACAATTATAGTAGGCTGCGTTGGACACACTTCTCAAGAATACTGAGGAGAGCACTCTCCTCGAATTCGCTCTACCCACCGTCCAACAGAAATCTATCAAACGAGGAGATTGACAGGTATCTTAGACTAATGGACGAGACAATCAAACAAACAATGGACAAAACGATACCTCGGTATCAACACACTGACGACGAAGACTTATTCCGCAACGCAACTATTGACGCACTGCACCGACATAAAAGTAGACTGCTGTCAAGGCTAAAAACCTTATACAGACAGTTTACTGACAGACATAACCCGGAGATCATGACATTGAAGTCGTCGATTAAAAACCTCCAAACATTAATAAAAGAAAATTACAGAAATTCTGTAAGTTTGTATTGGAACAACAAAATTCGGGCTGTAAACACCAGCAACCCGAATATGTTCCCGCAAATAAATAAAATATTTCGGAGAAATAATCAAAACGACCTTCCATGTCTCAAAATCGCTCGAACTACGAACAACGAACAAATACTTGTAGCAGCAGGCATTGATCCAGATGAGGCCGTTGATGATGACAACTTCTTTTTGGTCGAGGATCCGCAGGAGAAGGTAGAGGCTATAGGAGCGACTTTCCAGGAAGTGTACAAGGCGAATGACATCATTGGCCCAAACCACGACCTGGAGAGTTGAGTCCTTGTGCACAATTCCTGCCTTTGAAATGAAATTGCGGATTGGCGATTCGAGAGCTCGGGTTTCACCCAGTTCAGTGACGAGAATATGGCAAATAATGTCGTCACCAACGAAAGGGTATTACCACCGTTCATTTCGAAGGAAGAGCTCCAAACGATCTTCGAATCACTTAGAAGTAAGAAATCAGTGGGAACCGATGAAATACCGAACATTGTGCTTCGACATCTCCCACTAGAAGCGGTGAACATTTACACCACCCTGTTTAACAATGTAATGAATAATGCACATTATCCAGCGCATTGGAAAACTGCGGTGATTTATCCCATCCCTAAAAGGGGAAAAGATACATCCAATCCGGCGAATTTCCGACCGATAAGTCTCCTTCCGAATATCAGTAAGGTGTTCGAAAAGGTAATCAATAGAGTCCTGACTAAGTGGGTTGAGGACAAAAATATAGTTCCGGATAATCAATTCGGTTTTAAGTCGGGGCATGATGTCATACATGCCGCGTCTAAACTGGTGTCAGATATCCAATGGAATAAAAGCAAGAACCAGTGCACTGGAGCCTGTCTGGTTGACCTGGAAAAGGCCTTCGACACCGTATGGTTAGAGGGACTTTTCTATAAGCTGACCAGACTGGGCATCAGTAAGCTACTTTTAAATATTCTTCATAATATGTTTAACCACAGACAGTTCATCGTGAAAAATGGCGATGCAACTTCTGCTGGAACATTTCAAATTAAAAACGGTCTGCAACAAGGTGCGGTTAACTCGCCGATCTTATTCAACATAAGGCGGTTTTGCGATGACTGGAAGTTGAAAATCAACTTTCAGAAGTCGGAAACCATTCTGTTTAGAACGCCTTTGTCTGGGGCCTCTAGGGATACCAGAAAGAATTGGCGAAAGTTCTCTATCGTCGGACAACATGGACAGCCACTTGCTTGTCGAAATGTAGTCAGATACCTTGGGATCTGGCTAGACCAATATCTGTATTTTAACAAACATATAGATGTTGCTCTGGCCAGAGCCAGAGGTGCTTTTGCCCTTACAAGGAGACTGTTTTATAACAGCCAACTCGATGCGAGGGTGAAGGTGATCTGCTACATGGCCCTTATCCGGCCTAGGCTTGTATTTGGATGTCTCGTCTGGTTCAACGTGAGAGCAAGTTTATTGGAAAAGATTCGGGTGTTTGAGAGGGTTTGCCTTAGGGCTTGTCTTCGCTTATACAGAACACCAGAGTCGGAGTACATAAAATTCTATCGCAATGAGGTCTTGTACAATAGGGCGAACCTAATAAGAGTGGACAATTTTGTTATTAAGTTGACTCGAAGGCACATTGCAAGAGCAATGACATCGTCGAACAACCTGATCTCTGGGGCTTACTACCCTAATTATATGTATCACGAGAGAGTTCGCTTTGACGGCTATGTTCCTCCAGAAGCGTTCCTCTACCTAGATAGCAAAGGTCTGATCCAGGGCAGATTGGCGGTGCCGCTAATCTTCCACGTTGCTCGAAAAGCTGCGGACAGGCGACTCAACTACGACAGAGACGTCGCACACGGCAGTGCGGAGCGTCTCCGGTTCAGTAGGGCGGTAGGGAGTCGCGACATAAGGGATGTTGCTCGGCAGCACCAACAATTTTGGTGGCTAGTTGAAGGAAGGGAGAGTTCGTCGTCGAATTCCTCCAATACTTGGTAGCTTCATGTGAAGCAAAGTGGGTCGCCTAAGTTTTTTTTGTTTTAGCGTTGGCCGGCTTACATAGTTTTAGGTAGAATTAAGTTAGATTTAAGCGAAAAAAAAAGAAATATATAATATATATATATATTGTATATATATGTATATATGTATGTACATGTATTTATATATTACGTATATATATATATAATGTATATATATTATATGTGTATATATTATGCATTAGATTAAGATTTATTCTTAGGTAGTTTGTAAGTTTTAGTTTTAAGTTTTATAATAAGTTAAAAAAAAAATATAAGTCATAATACTAAGTTTTTCTTAAAAAATGTTTTCTTAGTTCTAATTATAATAAATAGACATAGTACGAGTATAAACATGTAATGTAAGATACGTCGAAAGACATAATTTAAGTATTAGGTTTAACTTAGAGTGCCCGCATGGGACCAGTAAGTTAGAATAAGATTATTTTAAGTTAATTAAGCTAATTTTTAAGCGTTTTTTTGTATAGAATTTAAGAGCAAAATAAGGGATATAAATAAAAATGCATATAAACTGAACTGAACTGAACTGCCAATGAAAAAGCAGACGAACTAGGATCCGCATCTCAATTCACGACGCCAAGACCATTCTGTGGGCTATCATTTAATACAATAAAAGGGTATTAAAACCTGGCTAGAGGAAAAGAAGCTTCATTTCTGGAGAGAAACCGAAGGAAACAGACCAGCCAAAAACTTTATGCCAGCCGTTGACACAAATAAACAAAACAACTACTAACTACAACTAAGTAGAAGCCAGATTTGATTGACCACAGGTTTTTTCACAGGACACTGCCGTGTGAAAAACACCTGATGACAATGGACATAGCACAAGACAATACATGCAGATTGTGCAACGAGGACGTGGAAACAGCAGAACACATACGGACGCGGCTGACATAGCTGCCAGCTCACCTAAAGACGTAGCCGCTTTCCTCACAAATCGCGACATCATAGATGAGTTCTAAATGGAGGACATCACAATAGGCCCATCTGTGGCCGCAGTGATCTGGGATTCCTTATACCACCGCCCACAACCATTTAATCTAATCTAGCACAATGCCTCAAAGATAGCAAAAGACAGTGTTCTTATCTGGCGCATTAGGATCATGAGCCTAGGTGCCCCACGAAGGTGATAGATCACAAATCAGAGGGAAATCAGGAAGACCCCTTGTTGACTGTGACCTAAAGTCAAACCTTGAATATCTGACAGATGCAAGTACTTATCTTCTCATCTTAAGTTGATACCTCCTCGATCATTATTTCTCCCTAAAAACTAAATATCAATGGTGCCTGCGGCTTGAAGCACTTTATTCTTATAAAGGGAACCTATGGTCTCTGCTTTACATGAAAAGAAATACATCCGTACATCGGGGTACATCTCCCTTTGTTCTCTCTTACGCAATCAAGTCTTCAACGGGCTACCCACCAAATAAGGAGACACCGAATGTGGTTTGGAACCTTGCGCAAGCGGTCTTAATCCCTATGTGTCAGGCGAGTCCCTAGAGACACTTTCAAACATCCTTTAATATACCTTGGCCATGCTCTCTTCTTGCCGCTGTGGCTTTAATGTCAATCCGTCAAAAATGCATCAGGTTCTCTTTACACAATCGGTGTTGCAATCTTCTGAATTTCTAAAACAAACACCAGGATACGTAGTTAGAGGTATAAAAAAAATACTCAGAACGTAACTCTATCACTCCACTTCTACAAGAAGGCTGTAGGCTCGAAGTGGGGTCTACAACATAGAATGGTGCACTAGGCTTACACCATAAGCTCAAATCGTCACTTACAGCATAGCCGCCTTCAGATCTGCACTCATAAAGAGAACTTGGTGGAATAATTTCAGCTGTATGCATAAGCATCACCGGCGCGTTAAGAAGCTCTCGATCAACGGCTCAAAACTTTACGGATAGGAGCCGTAAACAATTTCTGCATGCTGCCTTCCAATAAATTTGAACTTAAAGTAAGTTAGCCAAAAGAGTTGTATGTGGGGTAAATATTCGAACTGACCTTCAACTCGACTTCAACAAAAACTTCGGTGATGTTTGTTCCGACTTTAACAGAGCAGCGGGAGTTCTCTATCGACATCCTGTTTAGTCGGATGAGTTTGGCAGGTGTGCCAAGACCAGACATACCTTTGTATGGTTCGCCTTTTTCATATGCAAAATCAATGTAGATATGGTGGGCTTCTTCAATATCTGCCACAGAGTGAAAATGTGATCTATGGTGGATCTAGTTACTCATCTAAGTGGCGATATACAAGGTACACCAAGATGACTGCCTTATTTGAAATTATCGCTCTGAAGCTGATGGGAGTCCCAGGCAGCTGTGCGTGGTCTCATTCGAGAGAGGGGAAAGTTTTTTTTGTAATGAGCAGCGTGAGTTGGTCTTAGAGGCCTATTTTTCCAACGGCCATTGGATGATTTCAACGTTGCGTGCCTTCTGAAATCACTTCAATATTGCGTCATTCCGTCCTACCGCGAACCGGAAGTCAATTCTTTTGTGGGTCACAACGTTCAAGGAAACTGGTTCTGTGCAGAAAAGAAGAAATAGAGACGCACTTCCCATAAGAAGACCTGAGAACTTCGAAGCAGTAAGGGTTGCAGTTTTGTTATCCCGGCGGAGTTCAGCGTGCAAAACATACGTCTGCTCTTCATGAAATGGACTTAGGAGACATGTGGTTTCAACAGGACCGTGAAACTCCCCATACTTCAAGGACATCGATGGCTGTGTAGCGAGAGCACTTCTCAGGGCGCCTCATCTCACTGAGGGCTGATTTGGAGTGGCCTGCGCGTTCACCCGATTTGACCCCTTGTGACTGAATAGTTTTTGTGGGGATATTTGAAATCCGGCGTCTATACTAACCGCCTACAGACTCTGGATGACCCGAAAAGAAACATTCAGGAAGAAATGGCCAACATACCCATAAATTTGTTGGAGAGAGTGGTAAGAAACAGTGGAATTCGCCCCCCTTCTACTAGTGCGCGGCACTAAGGAGGCGTCTTGCTCTTCTGCGTTGATTCGAAGTCATTGGGGGCTGAAGCATTGGTGTCCATTCACTCTACATGTACCAACCATTTAAAGCAGCTGATGCTGGAAGTTTATTGTGGAGGCCATGCACCACCTCATTTCTCAGATGTGGTCAGACGAGTGTATGCTAAATGAATGGAATCTCAACATCGTGTGGCTGATCCACAAAAAAGGACTCACATTCAACTGCGCACGCTATAAAGGTAAAACTCTCCTCAACTTTGCCTGCAAGATCTTATCTGCCATTGTGTAAATGCCTGAAAACTTTGGTCAACAACCTGGTTGGCCACTGTCAGTGTGGTTTCAGGACAGGAAAATCCATAATCGAGCAAATGTCCACACTTCGGCAGACCCTGGAAAAGCTCTATACAAGACCTTGATCATCGCAGTTCTAATTTATGAAGATGAAGATGTTCTCAGTTTTTTTGAGAGAAAAATTTTTGGTAAAATATTCGGAAGATTCAACGTCGAACTGTATGAGTAATATTGACCTATCAGGTTGTTGATGGTCTGTTTAAGGAGTTCACATAACACGGACTTTACGTGCGACATTTAAAAGACTTCTGCCCATGTAGTTGGCCAGTTTACGGGGCCTTCTTTCTTCAGAACGGGATAGACAATGCTCAGATTCCATTTGGCCTCCATCTGGCCAACCTGCAAATATCAGCTGGTGCATGCACTATACCAGATCATTTCCTTCAGCCTGAAAGAGCTCGGCTCGTAACCAGAGGATTGTTTGAATGAAGTTTGGATATTCCTGTGTTCACTTTGTATTGGTCAGATAGAGGAACATTTTCGCGGTTTTCATTCGGATTGTATGGTTTACCCAAACTTACAGCGGTGTTTTCGTCGTCTTCTCCACTAAACCGTTCGCAGAAGTGATTCTTTCAATTCTTCCTGTCGGAATAGAGCACTCATACAAAGAACTAGTCCATTGTACTCATTGAAAATCCCTTTTAATGGAATTTCTTATTCTTTCTAAGAAAGATGGGTAAGCATTTCAGTCGTGTATTGGCTACAGTACTAACACCCACCAAGTCAATGCCGAGTACCTGCAGCCAGATGAGAACGTAAGCTCTCAGGAGTAGTATTCCGCGGTGTCGTCATCAGTTTCACAGCAAGCATCGTAGCATTGTATCATTGTGTAAGTCCAGCACATTTAAGTGATTAGCAAAAGTGTAGTGCCCCGACTCAACGCCAGTAAGCAGCGCACAGCAGGAAAGTCGCAGACCTCTTATAGACATCGATAATCATCCGTTTGATTTCGCGGCAACCTGGAGGGTCATGTGATCTACAATCATGTCAATATAAAACCCAACTATCAATGGGAGCCCTAACCAAGGACGCAGCCAGACCTAACGTAGGTTCGGGTCCTGGAAAACTCTCCTAGCCTTCCGGTAGCGTTCACTGAACTACCTTGAAAGTCGAAAAGGGTTCAACAAGGCTTTAAGCGCAGTTACAGATCCAAATGTTTCGCACCATCCTCCAATTCTTTACAAAATAGTACGTTGCCATCAGGACTGCGTATATCTCCGCTTGGAAGACTGACTCAAATTTTCTTAAAGAGCAGCGACTTCTATCGTTGTCGTCCTCCGGAAATACACCGCACCGGGTGTCCTAAAATGGGTTTGGAGCGATCAGTGAAAACCCAACTTTATTCCTTTCCTGGCTCAGGTTCTGGCCGAAACCAGTCTTGGACACAGGGGAAGTCGATTTCGTTTATTTTTCCGCAGCAGAGATTCTGGTTTTAGGGCTTATAGACGGTATGTCCGGTGTCACAAGACCGTCGACGCGCAAGGTCATCAAAGCTCCAGTGCGTATTGTACCAAAGATCACTTCCTTTTGAATTGAAGATGGTTTTAAGAGTATAGCACATGATATGAATATCAAGAGGAGAGAAACTATGGTGTTACCTGTTCGTCTTTGCAGGCTCCAATTCGGGTTTTGTTGCCCTGATATATCCTTTTCACTTTCTGGTAAAATTCCTCTTCGACTTCGCCTTTTTCGAACTCTTTCCCAGTCCTTTGGAGAATTTTTCGATTCGTTTCCCTCTGGAATCTATCACATCAGAGGCAGCAGTTTTTTATGGTCTCCTTACAGCTTTACCTCCTCCGCACTTGATGTTGTAAAAGCGTTTTTATGAGAGAAGTGGAAGGAAACGCGATCGGCAAAGGCTCTAGCGATCTCTTGCTTGCTCATGGTTGTCGCCCGACGACGTTAGGGCTCCTTATATTTTGGTTACTACTAGGTACCGGCCCGAGTCAATGTCGCCACCTTTGAATTTGCGAACGTTAATCATACTGGATGAGTGTCTTCTGCTTACTGCAGTTTACATGCTCACTTGACTCCAGGGTAAAGGTCATATGTTGAGAGGCACTGTCTTAGTACCTGTTTCGGTCTGTACAGAATACCAGAGTCGGAGTACAAAAAATATAATCCCAGAAAGGTCCTTTACGATGGGGCCCTTCTAAATGCGATGAGCAGCGACAATGGTCTTCGGGGCTTACTATCCGAATGAAAGGTACCACGAGAGCACGCTCCGATCTGGCTTTGCGCAGTTTAGGGATGGTATTCCGGTATTATAACAACCGTCAACGCGATGCGTGGTATAGGCGGCTCATCTACGACGGGTACGACGTCAATTATTTGTAGGTGCTCCATTTTATTCCCGCCATTGCTGACAAAAATCGGATCGATGCTGTAAAGTAATGTACCACCTTTTGGTGGCTTAAAGAAGGGGAGAAGGTCATAATACTTTCCTAGAACGGTCCGTTGCTTATGTAATATAATGTACTCCTCCTAGATACACAATAGGTTAAACTTAGCTAGGGACTTTTTGAGGAAAGGCCGGGCTCGTCAATACAAAGCGGTCCTTTTGAGAGATTACCGATGTCTAATGGCCCCGGTTAAGTCTCGGGGGCACTTGTGCACGATATTGACGATAGCCATGCACGCAGAAACGCAATCGGTATGGTGACCACTCGGGGCAAGATGCAACGAGTGCGGTCTACTTTCCTATTTTGACAAGTCACCGAGAGAAATTTTAACGTCGTGCTTGGAACATTGCTCATAGGTTCTCTCTAGGAACTCGTGAAAACCTTTCTTGGTAGCGTGTTATTTTTTCCTCGGTTGGAGCATGCGCACATATGAGGCTGGTGTTTATGGATTGAGCTCTGATACGGATTGTCACCAGTTGGCCACTTGAAGGTCTAAATGGATTTCCTTATACTTTCCCACAATTTCATTGGCAGCCTAAAAATCTCGTGAGCAGCTGATGTAAAGATCCAGCAAAATGAATGTAATTATGGTCTTCAATGCCGCTGTGGACTTTTCTCAATAAGTAGTCCCAGAAATCAGATGCACACTGCCCTTTGGTGCTGGTGCTATTGTTTCTCAAATGAGTCTCACAACTGCTGCAGAAGGCCAACGCACTACTCTCGGATTAAGACCTAATGCCTTCTTACTTTCTTGATACCTACATCCTTTGATTCACTCTTTACAGTTCAGGTATTTCTTTGTCCATATGTGGAAGGAACCGGCCCCTGGAAAATTGCTCTACACACCACCATTCTACAGCTTGCCTTTCCCAAAATCTAACTATTTGTGCAGAATGTCGTTATGATGGTGCGTTCGCCGTAATTGTGAGGTCCGAGAATATAACACAGATTTTTACAGGGTGAAGGTAACTTGCGTATGCCACTGACAAAAGCCTTTGATCTAATCACTTTCGGGAGCATCTTAATTATTTGTTTCAATTTCTTTTGCACTTCAATACCCTGATGTAGCTAGATCCCGTCATTGCTACACCCGGCACTAGAAAAATAAAACTCCTTAGCAGCCAGACTGAAAACCAATCCAATGGGCATGGTTTGCATGGCATAGTATTATACTTGAGAGGATATCTGATCTAAGTTGTACCGTATGGCCGCTAATGACCACAGATTTGCTCATACATTTTAAGCCATTTCTTTTTGCCTTTATCTCCATCTCTAATTATCGTACATCTTAGAACTGTCTTAGTCGTCCTTTTGACTTCGCCAACCCTCAACTTAATTTCCACATCAAAGAGGATTTCATCAGAGATAATCCTTATTAGCATAAACCGCAATAAGTAATTTCTTATGTAATCATCTACCCTTCAAATCCTGTAACCAGCTGTAACCATGTATGACGGTTACACATGTAGCACATATCGATTACAACAGCTTAAGCCCCATGGTACATCCCAAAATAATTACAACAACCCCTTACACCTATCCGAAGAAAAAAAAAACGTCCCAACTAGGTACAGTAACGCCCGAAAGAAATCAATCACTTGGGCGAAGAAATAATTCCAACCAATTTTCATGGAAATGAATAAAAATGCCGATAACTTATTTAAGAGCTTCAAAATTTCCAAACTGCCATCTACCTCATTACTGTGTTCAATGGCATAACTAATTTCTGGTCCATCGAGCACACACAATCGATTGTTCCTTCGGCCAGGCCGAACGTTTCATCCTTCAGGGGCCAATCATTGTCGGGAGGCTCTGGCGTTCAAGTGAACTCTCATCGATAATGGTCGCAGGCTACGTACCACAATGACAGTGAGTGGCTCTCTCCAAATTTATTGATAACCCGATGTCATAAAATCAATTTTGTGAATTTCATTAATTTAGTTTAATTATCAGGGCTGATGGGAGGAATAGAGGACGTCACGGTACATTACAACAATTCCTAAAGACACTCGACACTCGAGGATAATAAATGACACACGAACTTGGACACGGACCGGCATAGAACGTGCAAGATATTTAGCAAATTGATACCAAGTTCGCGTTCGTTTTTTACAGGCGCTTTTCAGTTCGCCCGATATTTTAGTCCTTGACTCGGGCAATGGTTCACCATCTGCCATTAGAATAATTAGCATCAGTTGATTTCGGTGGCACACAAGGATCAGGACGAACGACGACCGGGCATTGTCTCTTTGTTTCTCTGCTGCCGTTGGCATTCATTGGAAAGAATCTTCGTGCCGAATAGTAGAGCGCCAGTTGAATGATGAGTTTTCTTTGAAATGCGAAGTAGTAGGCCATGGTGAGAGGATGTTGTTATTTTTTTTTTTTTTTTTTTTTAATTCCGAAGCGCGACGCGCCCAGGAGGTGACTTTTCGTTTTTAATTTTCAGGAAAACTTTTAGGCATTTCATGACGTTCTTCAGAAATTCTGAAACAAATTAACAAATGACGAGGGAATTCGCCTTCGTCGTGGATACAATGCTCGTAAGTCAAGTCAAATCGAGTTGGGAGATGAATGGTTGCTTCTTGATTTAAGGGTTAGTTGTGCTAATATTGGTTGTTGACGTCGGTCGTAACGGGAATAGGACTGACGTTGAGATGGCGAAAGATTTTTAACTAATTAAAAGATGCTTATGTCTGTTGGGGGTTGTGTTTTTGGGCATTGTGTCCGTAATTGGTTTCACGCCAACTTTGTTTTGTCTTATTTTCGCTTTGTAACAGGAAATGATGCGGCCTTAGATTGCATTAGGTTTGTACATGGTCCTACATGGACGTCTACATGTGAGTCTGCAATAAATTCATAGGGCGCGCTAAATGAGGTACAAATGTCAACTTTGCCGTTTCTTGTAATCGATTCAGGGCACTATTATCCAAAGTTAAGACCGTGCAATATTGAGAAAAATAAACACATTTGTCTCGCGATAAGGACATCATGCTTGAAAATATTGCCACCTCTTCATTGCTTTTAATGCATCATAAAATGGCATTCGTAGTGTGAAGACCTAGGCATCGATTCGTCCCGAATGAAACCGATCGAGTTACATAACATTGGAAGGCACGTGCCTTCGAATCGATTTTGATAACTCACATCCGGAACTATGCCAAGCATATGACGGTTTTCCACAAGACTTTCGTACGATTTTTTCGGCAATACTAACGATATTGACGTCATCGATTTTGTGCAAAGTAGTTTTCATAAGGATATTCTGTTGTCATATAAATGTTAACTCCATAAATACTACAACGACATAAGTAAAAGTAAGCTCGTCCTTACCACACTGGTGGTTCTTTTTTTTTGAGAAAAAAACTGCATTCAGAACTCTCAATTTCAAAAAAACGTAGGTAGGCTCCACTAAGCTCGTTCTATAGGACTATGAGTAGAAAGGAGCAGCTGAAGCGGATATTTCTAGTAAATAAATGGGCGAATAGAGGAGAAGTCGCAACTACTGACTTTAGAAGTTGAGGTAAGGTGTCCATATAAGTCAGATGGCTAAAATAGCTGGAATACGTGCATGTACTTCTACAACAATTGTTCAACTATGAATTACTTACCGTCCTCACTAGAGTTCTATAATTCAAGGATCAAGCAATCACCGATACCAGATGCTTGGTATTATAAACTAAGAGCAGCATGGCAGAACTGAAATGAATGTACAATGCGACAGTACATTTGACAATGACTTTCAAAAGGCCTTTCAAAGTGATGAAATGAGTCTCGAGAGGCTGGAGTTGTGAAGCAACTTAATAACTAGTAAAAGGACGGGTTTACTGCTAACGACCTTAGTTTAGGTTAGGTTAGGTAAGAGCTGCTGTTGGAAAAACCAATCCACTTAGGCCTATTGATACATTGTGATGCCACGTGGATCTGTGATTCTCCTACCCATGGAAACAATTTCATCTTCTGATGAAGCGTAAGATACTGTTAACGTCTATATTGTTTACATCAGTTAAATAAACTCCTAAATGGATTTTTCTTTTTTGGGAGAAAGATGGGCATGTATAGAGTAAGTGAAGTGTGTAATCCTCCTCGTCGTATATGCAGCTTCAGCAGAATTTGTTTGTAAAGCCAAGCCTCCTTGCAAACTTTCCTATAAGATAATGTAAAGTGATGACACCTATGATAGCGCTGAGATGTTTCCTATTTTGAAAGATCAAACTCCTAGAGCGGTTGAGATCATGCTTTAGCCAGATCTATTTCGTCACTAGACATGTTGTTCCAACGGTCCAGCTGTAGTATTTGTTTTCACGTAGTGATTGGTATAACGATGCTAACTCAATAAGCTTAGGTAGAGTGGTTCCAATTTTGACGGGTTCGTCGGCCCTATAATTCCCTGAAATATCGCTGTGCCCCGGCACCCAACATAGGCCCTTCTCCCTGAGAGATGATCGACAATCAAGGCCAGTTTTAGAATTTTGTGAGACTGAGTTTGGATTTGATAGCGGCTTGATAGCGGCTTGATAGCGGCTTGACTATCCGAAAAGATGCGGATGTCCCTTGCAGATATCACGTTTTTCTTCAGCCAGGACAGGACTTCTTTAATCGCCAAAATTTCCACCTGGTACACGATGCAGTGATTTGTAGGGCAGAAGGAGAGGTTTCGGTTAAGCTTATCTGAGAAAACACCGTCACCAATTCCGCTATTAGTGTTGAACACCCGTATAGAAATAAGTTGACTTGTCGTGCGTGAAAGCATCTTCCTCACAGAGAGATCTGGAAAGGATGCTTCCATGAATGTCTTAGTCAAACCAATGTTGTGACATAATGTAGTCGATGTTCTCTGGGAATATTGCTAGTATGCTAAGAATATGACCATAGCCAAACTGCGTTAGCAGCTACTGGTTAATCTGTAAAGATTTTGCTGCAATAGTTCCCTAATGGTATTGAGATGCTTTCCTGAGATGGCTGTAGTAGCGTCATCCGCACTGAACCCCCCCTTGGCTACCACCCGCTTCCTGGTATGTCAGCTGTTCGTTGATGACTAAGTTCCAGAGAAGGGGAGAAAGGACGCCGATTGTCAGCCTACGTCCGCTGGCACATTTTTCAGCGAAATCCTCACCCAGTTTGGAGTTGGTTATCCTGCTATTTAGCATGGGGACTTACTCCCCAAGGGAATCATCTACCTTGAGAGTAAATAGCGCAGTCGTGATTGCGGATGTTTTGATGTTGTTAAAGGCACCTTCTATATCCAGAAAAGCGACCATCGTGTGCTCTCAATACTGTAGAAGTCGATCGACGTGGCTAGTCAATGAATGTAGAGCCGTTTCCATCAACAAAAATCGTGAATAAATTCTAGATAGTGTTTTAGAGTTTTCAGAAGGAAAGATGTTAGACTTATGGGTCTGAGGTCCTTTGGGACAACATGAGAACATTTTTCAGCTTTGGCAATGAAAACTACCTTAACTTATCTCCATGACAAAGAATTTGGATCATTTCTACGCAGCTCCTCATGACATTTTCTATCCTTGACAGGATGACATTTGCGGATCTTTGTAGCTTGGCAGATATTACACCGTCCGTCCCAGCAGACTTGTATGGTTTCAAGGTATACAGCGTCCTGACTAGCTTGCCTCTTTTAATTAGACCGTGAATTTTAGTCGCGGTTGCAGTAGTCCTGCTTTTCGGTCTTACAGAACGAAAAAATGTGCACACTCGCATCTCAACATTGATGCCGAATACCTTTGACAGGGACCATATAAAGGCTGATGCTTAAAAACCGCGTGTGAGTTAAAAGCTAACTACGAGTACTTTACGAATTTGGCAATGATGTAAAGACCACGACACATAACTATAAGTGAATCTGCCATGTGCCGCCTAAAACAGCTGATGAGTAGAGTATCTGCTGAAGTATGAATTGGCTAGTGTGATCAAGTGCGCTAGCAGGGGCTCATCAGCTTGGTTTTAGGTATTCGCACAATACGGCAGACAAGACGTTATATTCGATGTTATGAAGACGTAATTTGTAATAGCTGCCTGGCATCTATTCCCCTGATCGCCAGCAACTTACGTAAGTTATCAGGGCGTTGGTTGAGGGATACGCAATTGGCAAAGGTTCTGGTAGTTGGTTGCGATTTCAGCCGCTAAGCGCACCCAGTACTTCTCTGCTGATGTGAGCATTAGCCCGAACAGAGTCCTGAAAATTCCTACTGCCTCCAGCTCCAAAGACAGCGAAACTATCCATATACGAATATGTAAAAATCTGTCATGCTGACTTCATCTGTCATGAGCTATTTCGCTGCGTCTACCTATGTTTGTTTTCGGATTAATGCGTTTCGCTGATGTAGGTTTAGAACTAGTTGGATCATTAGAACTGGGCAAAATTCGCAATAGCATTCGAGTTAAAGACTTAAGAGTAGACTTCTCTTGAAAGACACAACCTTCTACTTCAGCGGCTTAACACGCAAGAGAGCATTCTTATGACGGAAATCTATAATGTTCTCCATGATGCTGCACAGAAACTTATAAGACTTACAGCTGGCAGCTAATGATAAGCCGCTGTTAATCTCTTTATGCCTCGGGAGTCTTACAGAGTGATTTGTCTATTGAAAGAAATATTACAATTTGTAAACTTAATAGATTTCGGAGATGGTCGATATAACATGTCAGCTTCTTCTTCTTTACTTACTCCATCTGTCTGGATATGGAAATGTTTACTTCATAATCATATTCACGAGTTAAGCCCATAGCTCCACACTTAATGGTACACTTTCAAAGGTCTTAGAGGGTGTGGAAAAATTCCTTCCATCCGAAGGTGCAGCCCTTCTTTGCTATGAAAATATCAGTTTGTACCAGAAGTGTACTTCGTTGCCCATTTCGAATTCAGTCCAGATCACTGAAGTCCAAAACTTTTATAAAATTGCCACTTCTAATGTAGATGAAATTTAGTCGATTTACAAGCCAAACTTATAAGAATACTAAAATACGTATGAGGAATAGTTCCTTGACAGTACTCAATCTCTAAAACGAAAGATACTTTCACAATAACTTTAACCAGGGAGATAAAGGGAGAAAAGACGGCCAACCTGCAGATTTTGCATTGCATTTCTTGAGGTTACAATGTTTGAGTGCAAATATGAAAT
This sequence comes from Volucella zonaria, assembly GCA_963966105.1. Classification (NCBI taxonomy): domain Eukaryota; kingdom Metazoa; phylum Arthropoda; class Insecta; order Diptera; family Syrphidae; genus Volucella; species Volucella zonaria. Next base: position 137,531,538 of record OZ014533.1, on the reverse strand, counting down.
GTCTAAATCCATTTTACGAACAGATGAATCTTCGTTGCATGAAAAGGCGGTTCATACTTTACTTACTTGAAAGGACTAGCATTGTAATAAAATCGGAATGCAAAAACAAAGCCATGAGCCAAAATCTATTTTTCGAAATTCCAGAAAACGCTTAAAACAAAAAGTCAATAAAGATCTCTGGAAACACATGTTCTATACCAGACAGTCTCTTACGACAAAAGGATTTATTATACTCGAACGTATGTAGGTAATCCCAATCACCTTACGGACAATATTTTATAGCTCCTGCCGCGAAAACACAATGCCGCAGGTATTTCCCTCCAAAATTGTAATCAATAGCTGAATTACCACGTAAGAAACGAATCCTAAGCCCAAGTTGTTTTAGGACAAAGTAAAGTCTACAAACCAATCTCGTGCTTGCCTTCTATTACCTGAAGACATCCTTCATCACAGCTAGGATAATTTACACATTCGCTTACCTGCTAATTAAAAACCTGTCAAAACCTCATTAGCAAATCCTGCCGATTTTAGTAAAAACCGCAGTATAAATACTCCGTCCGCATCGTAGTCTCGTCAGTCCAAATTTGAACTGCACAGAGCAAACGTGTCAGCAAACACAAACAGACCAGCTAGAACATCAGCTTTGACCAACATGCTTAACACGTTTGCTCTCTGCTCTTCATATTTCGATTCACCTAGAACAATTCATAACAATTTAGTCAAACTAAAAACAACAATTCGAGAATATCTAATATTCCTCCATAACAACTTCGTTGGTAGCGGTTTACAAAAGAAAACCCCTCACTGGCACCAAATATTAGTTCAAAAATAAATAACAAGATTTAAAAAACCAAAAAAAAATTGTAAAACCACGTAAAATTAAAAAAAAAATTAATTAGAAATTGTACAAACAAAAAGTAAAATTCAATCGATCTCCGATACTATAACAAGCTCAAAAAATCAAAAAAAAAAATAAAAACTATTTATTGCAACACTGTATATACATAAACAAAAAACTCTCTATGGAAGTCTACAAATCTACATTATATAAATCTAAGAAGATACCAATATCCGTGATATTTTAAGGCTACTACTGAGGACATACAAGGCAAACTCTATTAAAAGGACGAGATGGTTTTAAACTAACAAAAAAACTGACTCAACAAAATCTAGATATAAGACACAAATTCATGATCAATTTTAAAAAAGTGTACACATTGGGGAGGATTACAAGACGACAAAAGACAAACATTTAAAAAAAATGGGAAAGGACGATGAAAGCAGATTTACAACTCTAGTGTAAGCAAAAGGACGACGATGAAGAAGACTTGAAACAGAAGATGATACACTGACATATTTCAGAAAGATGATGTATTTCGGAATATGATGCTGGTTTGAGAACTTTGACAAAAATACGACGAATATATGTATTTTGCAAAGCATGTCAAACTATTTATAAAACTCTATTTTTATATTTAACATTACGATTTAAAATAAAAGAAAATATCTCTTTTATACAAAAACTCATTTTTATTCTTGATTTAAAAGAAATTTGTTTCAGCACTCATTCTTCTCCTATCGGTTCCATTTATATTTCACATTTACTTCTGCTTCAATCGGGAACAGTTGATAAAAACGAAATTTAAAGAATTAACCGAAAATTAATTTTAATTATAAAACATACCATCACCTTAGGGATTGTGGCTGTTTGGTATGCATAGATGGAGGACTCAAAACCCCATCGGTGTTTGATCGCATGATCTCTGTGGCCCATTTCGATCGTCTACACGGCTAAGGATTTGTTTATGCATGAAATGTGTTTATCATACTGAAACCGTCTTGGCTTAATCCATTTCGACCAACACAGGTTACAAAAACTCTTCATATTATTATAACTTTCACCATTCAATGTTCATGTATTGCTGATGTCGTTTTCGAAGTAATATGGCTCAAACAAGGCTTCCTACGCTATAGTTTGTGTGCACATTCAAGTGGAATGCGCTTCATAGCTAGGGACAGTTTTCCAAAACCAAGTTGGCAAAGATACTGCGTTGCGTTTGATCGCTTGACGTGAATAAGTTGTTGATTTCTTTATAAGAGCTTCGATGGAGCGGGGAATAATGTCCATATTCGCATCATAACTTGCAGTTATTCATCGCCAATGAAGGGGGCCTATCCCCGTTCATTTCAAAGGAGGAACTCCATGAGATCTTCGACACAATAAGAAGTAAAAAATCAGCGGGAATTGATGGAACACCGAACATTCTGCTTCGACATCTCCTTCTAAAAGCGGTAGACATTTACACCACCTTGTTTAATAATGTAATGAATAATGCGTATTATCCAGCGCATTGGAAAACTGCGGTGATTTATCCTATCCCTAAAAGGGGAAAAGATACATCCAATCCGGCGAATCTCCGATCGATAAGTCTCCTCCCGAATATCAGTAAGGTGTTCGAAAAGGTAATCAATAGAGTCCTGACTAAGTGGGCTGAGGACAAAAATATAGTTCCGGATAATCAATTCGGTTTTAAGTCGGGGCATGATGTCATACATGCCGCGTCTAAACTGGTGTCAGATATCCAATGGAATAAAAGCAAGAACCAGTGCACTGGAGCCTGTCTGGTTGACCTGGAAAAGGCCTTCGACACCGTATGGTTAGAGGGACTTTTCTATAAGTTGATCAGACTGGAGATCAGTAAGCCACTTTTGAATATTCTTCATAATATGTTTAACCACAGACAGTTCATCGTGAAAAATGGCGATGCAACTTCTGCTGGAACATTTCAAATTAAAAACGTTCTGCAACAAGGTGCGGTTAACTCGCCGATCTTATTCAACATAAGGCGGTTTTGCGATGACTGGAAGTTGAAAATCAACTTTCAGAAGTCGGAAACCATTCTGTTTAGGACGCCGTTGTCTGGTGCCTCTAGGGACACCAGAAAAAATTGGCGAAAATTCTCGATCATTTTACAACACTGCCAGCCACTTGCTTGTCGAAATGTAGTCAGATACCTTTGTTATCTGGCTACACCAATATCTATATTTTAACAAGAATGTAGATGCTACTCTGGCCAGGGTCAAAGGTGCTTTTGCCCTTACAAAGAGACTGTTTTATAGCAGCCAACTCGATGCGAGGGTGAAAGTTATCTGCTACATGGCCCTCATCCGGCCCATGCTGGTATATGGGTATCCTGTGTGGTTTAATGTGAGAGCAAGCTTAATGGGAAAGATTAGGGTGTTTGAGAAGGCTTGCCTTAGGATTTGCCTTCGCCTTTACAGAACGCCAGAATCGGAGTACATAAAATTCTATCCCAATGAGGTCCTTTACAACAGGGCGAATCTGAATAGAGTGGACAACTTCGCTATTAAGTTGACTCGAAGGCATATTGCAAGAGCAATGACCTCGTCCAATAACCTTATATCTGGGGCCTACTACCCCAACTACTTATATCATGAGAGTGTGCGCTTGAAGGGCTTCGTCCCCCCTGAAGCGTTTCTCTATCATGACATGAAAGGGCTTATACAGGATAACTTTGCTGTGCCGCTAATCTTCCACGTAGCTCGTGCAGTTGGTGAGGGGCGACCCAACTACAACAGAGATGTCGCAGACGGCGATATTTTAGCAGGGCGGTTTCAAAACGCGACAAAAAAGATGTTGTTTTGCAGCACCAAAATATTTGGTGGTTGAGTGAAGAAGATCTGATTCCTGCGTCGTTTCCTTCAAGTCCGAGTTAGCCTAGTCAAAAGGCAAAGTGGGCCATTTTGTTTTTATTTTTATTTTTATTTTTCCTTTTGGAATGGCCGATTTTCATAGGTTAGGGTAGTTTTAAGTGTTTAAAGTTAGCAACCTTGGGTTAGCTAATGATCAGATTAGCAACTTTAAGTTTGCTAACAATTAAGCTAGGTTAGATTGTATAGTTAGGCTAAGTAGTTTAAGGTTAAAATATAAGTTTTATATAAATACAAAAAAATTGTTCGTTCACTAAGTTTTTTCTAAATACTTATTTTCTTAGTTTAAATAGATGTATAAGAATAATAATTATTATTTGTAATGACGTCGAAAGACACAAAACAATAATATAGTTCAGCTTTGAGTGCCCGTTTGGAGGGCCGTTAGGTTAGTATAAGTTCGTTAAGTTATTCTAAGCTAATATTTAAGCATTTTTTTTCTGTTAGCATTACATGCATGTATAGTAAATGTAAGAAGTATAAAATGAAATGCATTAAAAAAAAAAAAAAAAAAAAAAAACTTGCAGTTATTAAGCCAATAGATGAATTTATAATAATGGACCGGCCTGATCGACGAAGGTCTGATGATTTTTCGTTCACGTTATTTATACAGCAAAAATTATACGCATTCTGCGTGTATATGAACAAAAATCAACGTGAAGCCGGACACAGGTGATAGGTCAAGTGGTGTCGGTTATCACAAAATTATAAAAAAAAATCTAAATCATGTACTTTTAAAATTATTGGCACTCAAAAAAAAATCGAGAAATCTAACACCCTGTGATGATCTTTCAATTACTGTGACCGCAAATCTTTACTTTTCTTCCATTTTTTTATTGTCACGTAATCCTGAGTAACTGCTCTGTAAATTACGGTCCAAAATTGAAACATGACTAACATATATCGGTTTTGACTAAAATATTGCTTTTTTGCCCGTCCATGTGTCTGAAAATCATTAATCACCCAACTTGAACTGACTGTTCTGACAAAAACATGTACTATGCCATTTTGGCAAGTAACTTTAAAAGATAGCGTATTTAGTATGGACTCCAAAATGGTGGGACACTTACTATAATAACGCTTAATTAAGGACAAAAAAAATATTTTGTTAAAGAAACCCGATTCATAGTTAATTCTTTTTAATAAGGTAAAATGAGTACCTAGTGTGTTCGAGACAGACAGTGACGGAGTGATTGAGACGGATAAACACGCCATTTCGACTAGTGTGAGTGAAACAGATAGAGATGCCACCCTTGTCATAGGCACATCGTGCAATACTGCAGTGGGTACGTTACGCTCCTTCGCTTACAGCGCATTATTCTGTATTCGTGTTGATTCCGTGCTTACAACTTTGGCTTTCTTTATTGGACTTCATTGCATTGCGACTTTGATTTGCTATCTGACCGTTTCTGTCGAACCTGGATTTCTTCTGGACTAGTGTTGAACGGTCGGATTTATTTTGGTTGAATAAAAATTCTTTTTCGTAGGACTTATGTTACCAACAACTGGATTTCGCAGCATACAGTAGATTTACTAGTTTATAGGGCTTCCATATTTTATACGTTCGGTTACGTCGGTCGATTAGGGACCAAATTTCACGGGTTAACTAGGTGAAAATTCTTTACTTTTATTGAAACATGCTTGTTAAATAGGGTATATTTGTGGTGATTGAGAAAATCAATTTGGTCACAACCTTTTCGTCCAAATAACCACGGAATGCCGTATGTTAACGAACCACTGTTTGCTACGTGCAGTTAGTAAAATTTCCCATGTGTTCGATTTACATTGCAGCAGAATTGCCCTCAATTATAACCTCTCACGACCCTGATCTTCACTGTCCTTCAGTTTTAGTATTGCTTATAGGAGCAATTTGTAATAAACTCAATAAAGTCATCCGGCGTTAACCTGGGCCAGCTAAAACTAAAGATTGAAATTAAAATTGACCTTTTAAAAACGTCATCAGAAGGTAACATAAAATATGTTTCTGTGCTATTGAAAAACTTGAATATCGCTGATTGTGTTTTTTGTGTTTATTTTTTTAATAATGACAAGTAAATTTATAGTGGTCATATCACATATACTCGGGCTAGAGAGTAATCACTTTTCTGCGTACGTCCACGCGGCTTCTCTGTCCAATTTTCCATAACTCTGGCGCATAAATCAGGCTGAATTTGACCGATGGCATGGGTTATGTTGGCTTTGAGGACCTCTGTAGTTTGTGGCTTATTCGCATAGACCTGCGACTTCTGAAAACCCCACAAAAAAATCTCTAAGGCTTGTGCAGAATTTCCAATGTGACGTGAGCTGTATGGTACGTAGCGCCATCCTGTTGAAACCACATGTCGTCGGTGTTCACATCATCCCATTCAGTCCAAAAGATGTTGGTAATCATCAACCTATAGCGCTCGCCATTGAAAATATGGACCGATGACGCCGCCAGCCCAAAATCCCCACCAAACAGTGACTTTTTCGGGATGCATTGGACGCTCTTGGATTTCATTTTGATTGGTATCGTCCCAAATTCGACAATTTTGTTTGTTGACGTACGCATTCATCCAGAAATGGGCCATATCGCTGGAGATAAGGTCAGTTTCCAACTACTCCAGAGCCCATTCAGCGAGCGCACGTTCTATGGTCATTTACCTTCAGTTCCTGGGTCAGTTGAATTTTGTACGTGTGCAGGCCCAAGTCACGACGCAAAATTCGCCAAGTTGTGGCCTCGGATTCTCCTGCACACTCACTAACTTGCGTTTCGGCGACATATGGGTGTTGGTCTATCGTCGCCCAGTGAATCCAAATTTATCCACCACACTGCGAATAGTCCTATCGGTAGGACGATTATGCCGACCGTAAAATGGACGAAGTGCGCGGAACGTTGCCCCAACAGAACACCCATTTTGATAAAACAATTTTGTCATTTGCACGTCTTGTTGAACGCTATGTCCATCCACGGTGATTTGCCAAAACAGACTGAATAAATGACAGCCAATTTGACAGATGTAGCCTCAACAGTATGGCCGCTATCAACTGTCAAAGTTCGGGTGTCCCTATTGGAAGACAATGTAGTAATAATAATACAATAATTTTTCGATTTCCAATCGAGAAAGAAAGTTTCACATAAAAAAAATCTGCACATGTATTATCCTTCAATATCCTTCTATAAATGTGCAGATTTCTGTTTATGTGATTTTTTTTTATCTGAATTTAATTGATGTAAGCCTCATTGGGGAGCATTTAAATACCGACTCAAAACTTTATCAATTAAGAACAAAGATGAAGGCACTTTCGGATGTGAATGTGTTCTCCAATAGTAATTTGCATATAATTAAAGTATTACTGTAAAGGGAAGTATAACTTTTAGGATCATATAGGGTTCATATGGAATTATTTGGTGAGCTTGTTGGAAATAGTCAAAATGATGATATGATGATGTCAGTAAAAGTATTCAAACCAAGATGGTAGCTCTAATAATGAATGCTGAAGTAGCAGAAGAGCTAGATTTTATGATTGAAAATATTAAAATAAAATTAGAAGAATATCAGGAGAAAGCTAGCGGTTAGGCATTAGCTTCCTTTATTACAACTGAAGTGAATATACGAGTAAATAAATATCAATCTTTACGACCATCTTTTTATATTTTATTAATTTACAAAACCAAGATTAATACTATTTTAAATGAGGTATTATTATACCAGCACTCAAAACAAAAGTTTTACGGAAACCCTCAGAGAACCTCAGCATTTTATTGTATATGCTGAGCAGTAATTAGAGCAGAAAAAATAAAATTTAATGGCACAACTATCGATTTTTAAAGTCTATAACAGCTATCCTATTTTCCACGTTTTAGACTTTTTTTTATCTTGAGATGAAATACGCACTTTGTTACATAAAAAAAAACAACAAAAAGATGCAATTTTGGAAAATGTGTCGACATACCTCACTTGGCTAGAGAACCTATTAGTCCAATCGAGGACACACCAAAGCGGAGAAAACCGAAACCGAAAACATCGGATTCAATCCATTTTTTCAGACGCAATGCCGACATGAAACCTCCAGAGAGGTCAAGTGAGCTTTTCACTGAACCACAGAGGGTAATGTCACCAGAAGTTAGTGTTTGGTTTCAGGTGAATTCATTAGATGTTACACTACGCTTTAAAGAAGGAAACAATTGGGACCACACCAACTATGATATTTTTGGGGAAATCGTAATACCCCTCGTTCGCATTGTGCGTACCGTTAATACAGGACCTGCAACTCCGATATCCTTTGTTCCATACTGAGTTTCGCCTGCGAGAACAAAACAGCTTAAGGCAGCCATCGATGACATGCTAAAGAGTGGAATTATCGAAAAAGAGGCATACCCATGGGCTTTTCCGTTCGTTATAAGCAGTACCAAAAGACGACGGTTGTATTCGAGTTTGCGTCAACTACAGAGCTCTTAATGCCTTAACACTCCCAGATCGATACCCACTACTACATATAGATGATCTACTACATGAGGCCCAAAATACCTACGCCCTACATGACAACGTTGAAACTATGTTCCGGATATTCACAGATTATGGTAGCAGTTGAAAACAGCGTTTATCACCCCTTTCGAGACTAACGTATGCCATTCGGACTTACGACTGATTAATAAATTGTGGAAAAGCTTCCCAGAGATCATTTTACTCGTGTATCTCGACGACATAATCATATGCTCCGGAAGTTTTTTCCAAGTTTCCCAAGCACTTGAAGGACCTCCTAAAAGTTTTCAGTCATTTCAAAGAGTTAGGTTTTCGTCCAAAATGAGGGAAATGCAGTTTCTACTGTTCAGAAGTGAAGTACCTTGACCCCAAATAGATTCAAAATAAGCCTGGAGAAGGCAAAAGCGATACAAAAGCGACAAAGACCCAAAAACCCAAAACAAGTGCTTTCATTTCCCCAAACATGCTCGTGGGACAGAAGATAAGGATTTGACACAAATTGGAATTGGGAACATGAAGAGCAATGTTCTTTTGGCCATCTGAAATGACTTTTATCCATTGCACCAGAATTACAAGTTAAAGAAGGTTTGCCTTTTGTGTTAAAAACCGATGCTAGCAGTTACGATATTGGTGCAGTATTAGTCCAGGGAAAGAGAGATGAAACACCATATTCAACACGCAAGCCGTTTCATTTTACCAGTAGAACGTATATACTCGACAATGGAAAGGGAAGCACTTGTTATAGTATGGACAGTTCAAAACTTCCGAGGATACATTGAAGGTTCTGAAGTCATGCTTGTAGTGGCTGATGTCGTTAAAGGCGCCTACCGGGGGACTAAGTAATATGAACGTTCCAGCTACGTCCATAGAATCATAAAATCGGTTATAACACCGCAACAGACGTCGATACACTTTCTAGGCCACCCCCTCCATACGTGCTTCATGAAAAGGAAAGCTGCGTGGTATATCCCATGGATTTCGACTTACCAACATGTGGTGAGAAGAAACTCAGAGAGGAACAATTATCTTATTCAGACTTGAAGACCATAATATGTAGACGCATTCCAGTGAGATGATGCTATTCAATAGCCCAATTGGGTCAAATTGATTACATTCAGAATGACGGAGTTCTCTATCGCTACTGCCCAAAGAAGACTCTGAAAATGGTCAACTTGTGGTACCAAAGTCCATGTAATCCCTAGTTTTGCAAAAACCTTGGCCTGGATAAAACGTTAGCACGAATATCAAAGCTCTACTTCTGGACTGAGATGAGATTTGACATCACCAAACATGTTAAGCATAGCCTCGAGTGACAACGATATAAGACTACTACAGATATTCGAGGTCATACTCGTCGATTTATTTGGACCCTTACCTGTGACCAGAGAAGGCTACCACGGATCCTCATAGCGGAGGATCTATGCAGCCGTTAGGTTGAATTTTTCCCCCTAAGAGAGGGAACTGCGGAAAATTGTACTTTCACTCTCCTTAATGAAGTATTCGTTCGGTATGGTATTCCAAGGAGACTTCACAATGATAATGGGACAAAATTCATATCCGCCTTGATGCAAAAACTTACGTACTGTTTGGGGATAAATCAATTCTTTACGCCCATAGATCATCATTAGGCGAATCCTGTAGATAGGAGGAATGGATCCCTATAAGATGCTGTCTTTTCTGCTTGGAAACCAACACATGTCGTAGAGTCTAAAGGTACAGGCAATACGATTCGCAGTGAATACCATAAAATATCAGAGCACTGAATTTGGGAGAGAACTTCGAACACTATCATGATCTAAAAGCAATTGCCCATACTGAAAACTTCATTCCACAAATAAATCCACATTTGCTAAGGTTGCCGGTATCATAATCTCAAGAGACATCAGAGAAACTACAGGACAAGAATAAGATATACGCAGACAAGAGGAGAAGACCACATCCTATACTTGAAGTAGGTGACAAAGTCCTTACGAAAGCGCATCCTATCAGTAAAGGCGGAAAAAGTTTCACATCCCAGTTCACATCAAAAAAGTGAGGTTACGCGAAGAAGGGTGCCACCACTTTCACGACTACAAGCGAAAGCAATCGTACCGTACAAGCGGGAACCCACCATGCAGCAATGCTAACACCGAACGTATGTGGCTCTGCTAACCCAGCTAAACCGATGATTTCGATCAAAAAGACGGGCCGACCTGCTAAGGCAACCACAACAACGTAATTAAACAAGAAATAAATGTAAAAAGTTCAAACTGATGAACATTACAATTGTATGTATAAAACAACGACACGATCACGAGCTAGTCGTAGTGTTGCTAAGTCAGTGTAAGCAAACAATTTACATTGGAGCTATACATAATCGGATTCGTGAACTATCCATTTACTCCCCAGTGCTTAGCTCAAAACACACACTTTTCATAATCATAGAGAGCACTATAATTCCTTCCAACTGTAATGACATTCTCCAAAGGTGCAACTCCTTTTTACTATGAAAATATCAAGTGTTTGTACCAGAACTGTACTACGTTGTCCATTTCGAATTCAGTTCAGATCACTGAAGTACAAAAATTTTATAGAATTGGCACTTCTAATGTAGATGAAATTTAGTCGATTTACAAGCGAAACTTATAAGAATACTAAAATACGTCTGAGGAATAGTTTCTTGACAGTTCTCAATCTCTAAATCGAAAGATATTTTCACAATAAGCTTAACCAGGGAGATAAAGGAAGAAAATGCGGCCAACCTGGAGGTTTACCATTGCATTTCTTGAGATTTCAATGTTGGAGTACAAATATGAAATTTTCAAATCAATTTTACGGACAAATAAATCTTCATTCCATGAAAAGGCGGTTCATGCTTTACTTACTTGAGTGGACTCGCATCATACCGATGCAAACAATTAAAGAAAATATTTCTTAAGCCATACCCGTAAAAGTCCTAAAACAAAGCCGTGAGCCAAAATCTATTTTTCGAAATTCCAGAAAACGCTTAAAATAAAAAGTCAATAAAAATCTCGGGAAACACATGTTCTATACAAAACAGTCTCTTACGACAAAGGATTTATTATACTCAAACGTATGTAGGTAATCCCAATCACCGTACGGAAAACATTTTATAGCTCTTGCCGCGAAAACACAATGCCGCAGGTGTTTCCCTCCAAAATTGGAATCAATAGCTGAATTACCACGTAAGAAACGAACCAGATCCACTTAATTCCAAGTCCAAGTTGTTTTAGGACAAAGTAAAGTCTACAAACCAATCTCGTGCCTGGCTTCTATTACCTGAAGACATCCTTAATTACAGACTGGATAATTTACACATTCCTTACCTGCTAATTAAAAACCTGTCAAAACCTCATTAGCAAATCCTGCCGATCTGTCGGTATAAATACTCCGTCCGCATCGTAGTGTCGGCAGTCCAAATTTGAACTGCACAGAGCAAACGTGTCAGCAAACACAAACAGACCAGCTAGAACATAAGCATTGACCAACATGCTTGACAGGTTTGCTCTGTGCTCTTCATATTTCGATTCACCTAGAACAATTCATAACAAATTAGTCAAACTAAAAACAACAATTCGAGAATATCTAATATTCCTCCATAACAACTTCGTTGGTAGCGGTTTACAAAAGAAAACCCCTCACTGGCACCAAATATTAGTTCAAAAATAAATAACAAGATTTAAAAAACCAAAAAAAATTGTAAAACCACGTAAAATTAGAAAAAAAAAATAATTAGAAATTGTACAAACAAAAAGTAAAATTCAATCGATCTCCGATACTATAACAAGCTCAAAAAATCTACAAAAAAAAATAAAAACTATTTATTGCAACACTGTATATATATAAACACAAAAGTCTATATGGAAGTCTACAAATCTACATTATATAAATCTAAGAAGATACCAATATCCGTGATATTTTAAGGCTACTACTGAGGACATACAAGGCAAACTCTATTAAAAGGACGAGATGGTTTTAAACAAAAAACTGACTCACAACAGAACCTAGATATAAGACACAAATTCATGATCAATTTTAAAAAAGTGTACACATTGGGGAGGATTACAAGACGACAAAAGACAAACATTTAAAAAAAATGGGAAAGGACGATGAAAGCAGATTTACAACTCTAGTGTAAGCAAAAGGATGACGATGAAGAAGACGAAAGATGATACACTGACATATTTTGGAAAGATGATGTATTTCGGAATATGATGCTGGTTTGAGAACTTTGATAAAAATACGACGAATATATGTATTTTGCAAAGCATGTCAAACTATTTATAAAACTCTATTTTTATATTTAACATTACGATTTAAAATAAAAGAAAATATCTCTTTTATACAAAAACACATTCTTATTCTTGATTTAAAAGAAATTTGTTTCAGGACTCATTCTTCTCCTATCGGTCCATTTACATCTCACATTTTCTTCTGCTTCAATCGGAAACAGTCGATAAACGAAATTTAAAGAATTGACCGAAAATTAATTTTAATTATAAAACATCCCATCACCTTAGGGATTGTGGCTGTTTGGTATGCATAGACGGAGGACTATACAAAACCCTATAAGATCGGTGTGGTCAATTTCGATCGCCTACACGGCTAAGGAATTGTTTATGCCTGAAATGCTTTATCATTCTGAAATCGCGTCTGGGCTTAATCCATTTCGACCAAACATAGGTCGCATTCGCTATTCAATGTCCTTGCACTACTAATGTCGCTCTCGATAAAGTATGGCCACTCAGGTCAGGCTATTTTATTTGTTCAAGTGGAGTGCGTCTGTGGAGTACCAGCCATGGACAATCTTCCAAAACGCAAGTTGACAAAGATGCGGCATTGCGCATGATCGTTTGACGTAAGTCCTTTATGTCATTAAACTTTGTACGAATGCAGATTGAGAGATTTCGATAGCTCGGGAAATCGATGTTTCCAGATTCGCATCACAACTTTCAGTCATTAAACCAATATTTTCAATGGACCGCCGTAACCGATGAATGTCTGGTATTTTCTCGTTCACAACCGAGCCAGCTCCATTGAATTTCTCTGTCAGTTGGGCTATTCAGTGTAATTTAGAGAGCAAAAATTCCACGCATCCTACTTAACATTTATCATGTTATTAGAGCTCTCAAGTCAAGGCGTTAAGGTTTAAGTCCGGCAGCCTTGGTTAGAAAAAAATACCGACAAATTCAAATTCACCTTAAAACACACACAATTAAGAGCGAATTTATTTATTTAAGGTCCGATATCATAGACATTAGGCTAAAAATTTCTAAAATAATATACACATGCGCATTTAGTATATGTACAATTCATTTTGTTCTATCTTACAATATTTCAGCTTTAAAATGTATCTTATTTAAATAAGGACAAATGTGTAATAATTTTTTCTGGCACGTGTTGACCAATGGTGGTTGACAGCTAAAAGGAAGTTGAGTTGCTCGAATTCTTGGGCATTGCTTTGGCTTTCATCGATTACTAGTTGCTGGCTCTGATTTCAGGCTTGTCAGCAATACCCCCGGTAAGTCGGAAGATCTATTATCCGAAACTCAAGAACCATTAACAAATAAAGTAACCAACTTCGGTACAGGTCGTAAACAGACCCCTGATGCAGTTTGGTCTACTGCGCTCCTTACAAGGCCATCACTTCCAGCAACTATTTTCACCACTCTTTCTTTTAGCAATTTGTTTATTTTCGGACTGTTTTCATCGACCACCATAACAATGTCACGGAGATGCTTGTCGTTGGCTGGAACCACCTTAGTCAAATCTGGCAGGTACTATCTTAATGTTCGAAGAGAAACCGACTTCGTTCGAGTTTGTGACTGTCATCGTTTTACTCTCCTCGAAGTCTAAGTCCACCTGATGAACCCAAAAGAAAATGATTAGGAGTGAGTGCTTCCTCTTCCTCACCAGTAAGTGGGGCGTAAGTTAGTGTGCGGGCGTTTACCATATTTTCAACCGCCGCCATCATAATAAGCTAGATTTCGTCTTTTGGATTTCTCGATGGCATAATCACTGCTAGCGTTTATTTAACAGAGCGGATCAAACGTTCCCAGCTACCTAACATATGAGGAGATGCTGGAGGCTTGAATGTTCACTCCAGCCTACTCCTTCTCCAAGCGGGCGCTCTAAGCTTAACTAAATTCTTATTCTATGTCTTTCGACGTCTAAATTAACATTTCAAAAAATAATTATTATTCCTTAAACATCTACTTAAACTAAGAAAATATTAAGTATTTTAAAAAAAACTTAGTAAATGAACATTTTTTTTTGTATTTATGTAAAACTTAAACATCCAACTTAAACTACTTAAACTAACTACCTATGCTAACTTATACTAAACCTTAAACTACTTAGCCTAACAATACAATCTAACTTAGCCTAATTGCTAGCAAACCCAAGGTTGCCAACCGTCATACCTTAAAACTACCCAACCCTGTGTAAGTTGGCCATTTGCTAAACATAGCAAGGAAAATATGGCCCACTTTGGCTTCTGACTAGACTAACCCCAATTTGAAGGAAACGACGAAGAAATCGGGTCTTCTTCACTCAACCACTAAATATTTTGGTGCTGCAAAACAACAGCTTTTTTATCGCGTTTTGAAACCGCCCTGCTAAATTTGAGACGTTCAATATCGCCGTGTGTGACGTCTCTGTTGTAGTTGAGTCGCCCTTCACCAACTGCACGAGCTACGTGGAAGATTAGCGGCACCGCCAACCTATCCTGGATCAGCCCTGTCATGTCAAAATAGAGGAACGCTTTCAGGGTGATATAAGTAGTTGGGGTAGTAGGCCCCAGATATCAGGTTATTGGACGAGGTCATTGCTCTTGCAATATGCCCTCCAGTCAACTTAATAGCGAAGTTGTCCACTCTTATTAGAATCGCCCTGTTGTATAGGACCTCATTGGGATAAAATTGTATGTACTCCGATGCTGGTGTTCTATGAAGGTGAAGACAAACCCTAAAGCAAGCCCTCTCAAACACCCGAATCTTTCCCATTAAGCTTGCCCTCACGTTGAACTACACGAGGTACCCATATACCACCATGTGCCGTACGACGGCCATGTACCAGATAACTTTTATACTCGCCTCGAGTTGGCTGCTATAAAACAGTCTCTTTGTAAGGGCAAAACCACCTTTGACCCTGGCCAGAGTAGCATCTACATTCTTGTTAAAATATAGATATTGGTCTAGCCAGATCCCAAGGTATCTGACTACATTTCGACAAGCAAGTGACTGACCGTGTTGTCCAATGATCGAGAATTTTCGCCAATTCTTTCTGGTGTCCCTAGAGGCACCCGACAACGGCGTTCTAAATACATAGAATGGCTTCAGACTTCTGGAAGTTGAAAATCAACTCGCCTAATTTGCTCGAAGTCACGTTGCAAAAGCATGTTAATGACCTAGACTTTTGGACCTATTCTGTAAGCTATCAAGTCATCTGCGTACGCAAATGCTATGGGGAAGTGAACCTATCAAATCGCTTGTGTAAATGTTGAATAAGATCGGCGAATTGACCGCACCTTGTTGCAGACCGTTTTAAATGTGAAATGTCCCAACAGAAGTCGCATCGCCATTTTTCACGATGAACTGTTTGTTGATGACCATATTATGAAGAAGATACGAAAGTGATCAGTAAACCACCAGTCTGGTCAGCCTGTAGAAAGCCCCTCTAACCATACGGTGTCGAAGGCCTTTTCCAAGTCAATCAGGCAGGCTCCAGTACACTGGTTTTTGCTTTTATTCCATTGGATATCTGACACCAGCTTAGACGCGGCATGTATGACATCATGCCCCGCCTAGAAACCAAATTGATAGTCCGGAACTATATTTTTGTCCGCAACCCACTTAATCAAGACTCTGTTGATCACTTTCTCGAATACCTTACTGATATTCGAAAGGAGTCTTATCTACCGGAGATTCGCCGGATTGGATCTTTACGCCTTTTAGGGATGGGATAAATCACCGCAGTTTTCCAATGCTCTGGATAATGTACATTATTCAATGCATTGTTAAACAGGGTGGACGATGTTCTTTGGTTGTAATTTCTTTATGAATGAAAAACGTTGGTTCTGCTTTTGTATTACTAGGTGGGGTGAAAAGTAACCCCCAATTAAAATTTTTTTTCAATTTTTTTTTTATTTTATTCAATATAGTCCCCTTTTAGTTTGATACACTTATTCCAGCGATTTTCCAACTCCTTGATCCCATCCGAAAAGTAATTTTCCGGAAGGTCTGCAAAATACTCCTCCGTGGCGTCGATGATTTCCTCGCGTGAGCTGAATTTTTTATTGATGAGCCATCTTTTGAGGTTTTGGGCAGAGATAATAGTCAGAGGGATCGAAATTCAGTTACCAATCGACGCCAAAAGTCCGCCCGATTCCGCATCAGCAAGTCCAAACACTCTTTCGAAGTGCTCTCGGGTTCGTGTTTTTGGTCATTCGCGGCACCCAGAGGCAGGACAACTTTTTCATATGCAGAATATTGCCCAAAATATCCCGTGTGCGCTCAGTACTAATCTTTGTGGTATCTGCTAGCTTGCGCACCTTCACTTTCCGGTCAGCCGATACCATTTCATGTATTTTTTTGACATTGTCCTCTGTAACCGCATCGGAAGGTCTGCCGCTGCACACTTGATCGGTAGTGGAGTTGCGGCCACCATGAAACTCTGGAAACCAATATTTGACGGTGTAATCTGACGGAGCATTAGCCACATAATATTTGTCCAACTTTTCTTTTGTTTCCTTCGCCGTTTTGCCTCTCAAAAAATAATGTTTTATGAACGAACGAAAATAGTTTTTGTCCATACTCAACATGATGACAAGCACGTCAACAACAATCAGCTGTCATTACAAAACTAAAAACAGTATTGGTGACCATTCCGGCCCGATTTGTGTAATTTTCCATCACTCCTGCCAGAACTTTGGACGATAGGTCCTCGCGTCCTTTACGGATATTCTCTTTGAGGGCTTCAGACTCTGGCTTGTCGACATAGACTCGAGACTTCAAAAAACCCCACAAAAAGAAATCTGGAAATCGGCTATTTTGCCGACCAGCGCAAATCGACAAAACGAGAGATTAGGCGATCCGGAAATGCATCCCTCAAAGTTTTGGTTGTGGCTCGTGTATTATGCGTCACTGCTCCATCCTGCTAAAACCACATGTTCTCCAGTCCCAATTCATCCAATTGAGGGAGGGGAACGTCGTTGAGCATGATTCTGTAGCGCTCGCCGTCCACAGTAGTCGTTTGGGCCGCGGCGTTTTCGAAAAACGTAAGACCGATAACTCCTCCAGCGTAAACAGCACACTATGCAGTAACTTTGAGCTGGTGTAATGACTCTTCTTGGATTATACGGTGATTTTCGCATATCCACATATCCACAGAGATGGAAAGGGCCTCGTCGCTCATGATGATTTTCGATGAAAAGTTGTCTCCCTCGTGGTCGAGATTCAGGACAGCTTCTTTAGAAGTTTAGCGATTCGTGTCTTGTCGGAGTAGAACTGACATTTGCCGCCATTTGCAAAAATTATAGCATCTTCCGGTGATGACTTTTGCGCCACCTAGGATAAAGATGTCTCGGGAAGATGATTATTCCTTTGGTTTTAAAACGTATGTCACAGGATACGTCGATACGAACCCCATTATTAGAGTAGAGTAGAGAACTGGATATTACAACTTCTTTGATCTTTTGAGTGCAGTTAGTTACATCTTAAAATGCTCCAATTGGGCTTATTGAAACAAATAATGTTCGGCTCTCGCAATAGGTGGGCTCTCAATACAGGCTTTCCTAGTCTTGACTGTCTTCTGGGTGAATTCATATGCTTTTGATAACTTAGTGATATCTATTATAGGTTCGAGGCCAGCGCTCTTCCGACTTTCTCAGAAACTCTCGACCAGTGAGCACCGATTCTGAGACGAATTACAAATCATCAAACGTGGCCTTGTAGCTTCGTCAGCTATATTTAATTTTCAGGATATCCCTCTCCAAAGACTAGCGTCCGTCCCTTCTAGAATTTCGTCAAACCTAATTGCTATGAGCTGTTTGATTTTTCGATTCTCGTCTTTCCTCCAATGAACAACTCTCTTACGAATATGTAGAATTGAACCAGAACGATACCCTTTTAAATACGGTTGTGTAAGTTCCATTACACTGGTTAACAAAATTTAAACTTTTTTTGTCACATGAAAACTTATATCAAATTTTGTAAGTACTAGGGCCACCAAACAATAATATGCGAAAAAAATTTGACACTTCAGGTTCAAAACATGACAATCCAGATGAGAGTCCAGCATATGTATTTTTAAGTCCAGCATAAGTATTACACCCCAAAGCTTTATATGACATTATAAGTTCATTTATTAAGCCTTTGTAATTTTCCGATTTATGGTTTCCTAGAAAATTTTGGACAACGTTCACAAAATATTTCCAGGCGAAAAGCTCTTATCCTTTATTAGTTGCCGTATTTGTGGACCTACAAATATTTTCTATTTAATTTTTGGCTCGCTGAGTTTCGGGAATTTCTCTTTCAGATATACAAATGCACTGCCATCTTTAGGCATAGATTTTACAAAATTTTTCATTAGGCTGAGCTTTATGTACAACGATGGTAAAAGAATGTCATCAGGGTTCACTAAGGGATCATTTTTAAAATTTTTATGGCCTGGAATGAGTGATTTACGCTTGGGCCACACTGTCTTTGTATAGTGATTTTTTCTGTACCTACTGTCCCATTCGCAAATGAAACAGCAAAATTTTGTGTAACCAAGCTGTAGTTCAAGCAAAAGTGCAATGACTTTAAAATCGCCACAAATTTTCCAAGCATGTTTACTGTATTCAATTTTTTCAAGAAGAAATCTCATATTTTCGTAAGTCTCTTTCATATCAGAACCATGAGCAACCGGCACTTAGAACAAGTTTCGGAGTAGAATACTGACTTTCGGATCGATTTGGAGGCTTTGGCACAGGCAGTTCGGCACTATCTAGGATGGTGTGTTTGGACTTGGTTGTAATTCCTTTTGTTTGAGTCAAACAAAAATGACAATCACATGATCCTTTGGTTCGGTCCAAATCATTGGTATAGCAAATGGTATATGTCTGGGTTCTTGTTTAGCCCAACCTAATAGCAGTCTCATACACGTTACACAATATTTATGTGGAACCCAGGATTTATCTTGATTCATCACAGGAAATCCATAATAGTCTAAATAGCACTGTTCAATTAATGATGTGAAATTTCGACGCTGAGATGTAAAAGTTAATTCTCCACACACATAACAAAAACTGTCCGGGTTGTTAGAACACTTTCGTGGCATGTTTATGATGTAACAAACGTATACAAGATGTAAGTTAGTTGAATGCAATAGTTATACAGTCGGCTAAATGAAGTTATTCAAAACAAGACACGCATATGAGGTCGGAAATGGATATGCAGCTGTCACAAAAAAACTGGACGTGATTGAAACAAAATTATTATATATTGTCAATGTGACAAAAACAGTGTTTACCAGTTTTATTGAAGCTGCCATTCGAGCACCTAGTAGTGCGGCCTCTAGTTCCAGTCTTATGATCGACTATGTAGAGAAAAGGGGCAACCATTGTTTTGGACGATATGAGACTGCATTGGATTTCTCCACGGCCTTCAATTCTTAGGTACGTAACTACAGAGAAAGCTTCCTCGATCGCGCTGGCTTCTATTCGACGAATTCTTATGTTTTTATTTCAGGCAGCAAGCGGGTCCATTTACTCCGTGTTGTGAAAGAATCTTCTTTAATTTCCTCGTCCCAATCTATGAATGCCGGATCCCCAGATGTGCTGTAATAATATTTTTAGATTTAAGAGGGTTTCCGATCGCAACGTAAAGATAGCGGCACTCGTCAATAAAGGCTAGTGAAGCTTCAGTCATTTTGGACGCGCAGTTTTTAGTTGACAGTCGTTTAAGTGAGTCGATGTGAGTGTTTTTTGTGAAAATGGGAAAAATTGAGTATCGAGCTGTTATTACTCGTAAATTCTTGTTTTTGAAAGGCAATACGCGTAGTTGGACTCTGTGTATGGGGACTCTGCACCATCATTTACCACAGTGAAATTTTGGGCGGCTGAACGTTCGGGACGTCCAAAAACTGCAACCACCGACGATAACATTGCTAAAGTTCACCAAATGGTGTCAAACGACCGCCGAATTAAAGTGAGAGAGATAGTAGAGGTTTTGGAAATGTCCAAAGAACGTGTTTGTTACATATTAAAACAAGATTTAGGCATGAGAAAGCTGTCCGCGCGTTGGGTGCCGCGTTTGCTTACGTTCGACCAAAAACATGTTCGAATGAACATTTCCAACGCTCTGTTGGCGCAGTTTAGGCGCAATAAATCCGAGTTTTGACGCCGATTAATTACTGTAGATGAAACTTGGATACACCATTATACGCCCGAAACAAAAATTCAGTCAAAACAGTGGACTGCAAAGGGCGAGCCGGCTCCAAAAAAAGCAAAAACTGTTTTTTCGGCTGGGAAAGTGATGGCGACTGTTTCTTGGAATAGTAAAGGAGTTATCTTAATCAATTATCTTCAAAAAGGAAAAACCATTACAGGAGCATACTACGCATCATTACTTGCCAAGCTGAAGGCCACATTTGCAGAAAAAGAAAATCCTGTTTCGCCAAGACAACACGCCATCTCACACCTCAGCGGTTGCCATGGCGAAAATCCATGAATTACGGTTTGAATTGCTTGACCATCCACCTTATTCACCAGATCTAGCGCCAAGCGACTTCTTTTTGTTCTCTCATCTAAAAACTGCGCTCGGAGGACAGAGATTTTCGTCAAATGAGGAGGCAATCACCTTCGTGAACAATTATTTTGCAGAGAAAAACGCCAAGTACTATTTGGACGGGTTAGAGAGATGGAAACATCGCTGAGAGAAGTGTGTAGAGTTACAAGGAGACTATGTAGAAAAATAAAAAAAAAATGAGAAAAAATATCTTGTATCATTGTTCGGTCGGAAACTTTTCAGATAACCCTCGTATAAGTCAATAAGTCTGGATGTATCTTTTACTTGTCAAATATAAAGAAAAATTCATCTGTCTTTGGGGACCTCCAAAGCCCTAACTACACTTTGTCTTTCCTCCGATACATGTATGACATTTCAAGTTCTTCATGACGAATTCAGAATTTGACCGGAAATTGGGCATTTCGAATCCACCTCGGCTATGAACGTAGATTATATCTTTTGAGACCTTAAAAGCTTCCTTTCCACTCCCAAAGCTGTCAACATAATGACTTTGATTAGATTAGATAGATTTTTTATTTCAGCGCTAAAATATTTTTTGCAAACAAAATTGGTTGGCACGGCTGTGCCGTCTGCCTGGTTGACAATTTCATGTACTGGTAGATATTTTATTTCAAGACCAAATATAAAATAAATTAAAATAGACTAAATACAGGTGAAGTTGTTTACATATTAGGAGTTTCCATTTAATATTTCTTTGCCGCCACTGTAATGCAGTCTTGCAATAACTGGTTAATTTTGGAGCGCTTATTGCCTTAGGAACCCCCAAGCCATCATTTTCCGATAGGGTATCGCTTTCAAAGGTTTCCCTCCTTACAATAAGCTTCACTCTGTTCAATAAGGCAAATACAAGTACATGATACTAAAAAATGAAAACAAGGATATTCTCCCTAGGTCACACTCAGCATAATGTTAAAATTACACTTTAAACTCAGCAAGCCGGCGCATTCAATTTCAGTCTGCAGTTGCACCAGGGTACCTTTCCAGAAGCATTGCAACTCCTGACCACCAGCCGCACAAGCTGCTACAACTCTCAGTTGACCGTCTTCCCTAACCAATCTGGCTCTATGCATGAAAAGACGAACACCAGTTGTGGCAAAAGGATGACCAATGGAGAGAGAACCACCCCAGTTATTCCGTTTGCTAAGATCTGGAATTTCCCATGAGCCGATGTCTTTTAAGGTTAGGCCGGACTTTTTTAGAAGCTTAGGAATACCATAGGCTGGTCCAAGAAGAAGTTGGTCAACAGGATCTTGTGAAACTGTTTTGCCTTCTCTTCAGTCATCGCTAAACATGCAGAGGATCCATCGGTCAAAAATGAATGGCTGTAATTGTCCCATGTGTTTCGATAAAAGCAGGTCTTAGTTTAGATAGCGCATCTGATATTGAATCCCGAATACCTTTGCCTTTGTCAACTGTCTTATCAACGCCGGAAAATTTGAATGGCACTAAATCGGTAAAATATCCCGAGTCCTTAGCTTCTTTACCCATGGTATGTGATCTGAGCGCATAATCATCATGCTCCTTGGGACTCACTTGGAATGCAGTCGCCAATCGATCGGTAGAATGTCCCATTATTTCACCGGATGAAAATTCAGCAAAAGCTGGAAGCTCTGGAACAAAAAAGTTTGGTCGAATTGAAGCCAACAGGGAAAGCTTTTGCATTGGTGTCTTTGCCTTGTTAGCCTTTAACATAAGACTATGCATTTTTCGACCTCCAGCGACAATTACATCATCCGGTTGCAATAAGACCCATTCCAGTTGTGCTTGCAGCATTGGAACTGATGCATCAATTTGCTCCTTTGTGAGTTTAGTCTTTCTGAGAAGACTCGAAAGCGCGTGACGAGCTAATTCATGTGGCATCGGCTTAGAATATGTTGTTCCAGACATCATAAGCGGCAAACGAACACCATCAACTAAATCAATGTTGTTTCCACTTACTGCACTGGATACAGGTTATTTTTGATATGTTGATGGAGTAGTCGACCATTGCGCCGATGATTTGTAGCGTTAATGGAAGACACTTGGTTGATTTTACTCGTAGCCATTTTTGTCGCGTATTAAACTATTATTTAGAAAACAAAATTTGTAGTAAAAAATAAAATTCGGAAAATGAATATTTGTAGGTGCAGCAGTAAAAATCAACAGGCAGCGATTAATCGGGGCAATTGCAATACTTTCTTATGGGAATCGAGATGGGAAAATGCTTGTCTCCCTGAGGACTGGACATCTGCCAAGAAAGTGCAAAACGTCTTCCCTCTTCGCCATCTTGCGCATGCTTCAAAGTATCGGTAGTTCATCCCTGTGTGGCATATAATTCAATTGCAAAAGCTCTCCACGTAGCTTCAGCACTGTCGCTGCGTTCATCACGGAAATAATTATTTTGCTGCAAATTGTGGGATAGTCGGCTGTGATCCTAACGCACTCTCCACAAATCCTACTCTGGCCTGTTCATCCACACCTGCGGTGAGCTGGTATGGTTTGGGCTTCCAGTCCATTTTTTCCATATTTTCCAGATTTAGCTCTATCCCACATCCAGTAGATACATAGCTTTATCCATTTCTTGTACCATTCCGTTTTATGCGGCATTGTGTGTAGGACTGCTCTTTTTTGATAATCTATAGTCTGGCATGGGGTTTTAAAGAAAAGTTTCCAACATAATGACTTTGAACTATCGCCTTCGTCGCGCCGGCAAACTGTTGCACGAGTATATGATCTCTTGGGTTCCTGTTTTTCACGTATTGAGCACGTTAAATCAGAATCAAAAAACGGTTGCGGATATTCCGAACATCGCAATGGTAAGCCAATACTGTGAGGAAGTTTGGCGTCGGACCGCCGCAATCGCAAGAAATCGAAAAATCCTTTTCCGCCCGTCTTAATCTCTTGAAAGTTCCTATGCCGTATTAAGTACTGAAGACCAATGGCAACTTTACCAAAAAGCAATCACAGATTCCGACTCCGATATGCTGGGTTTTAGTGGGCCACCACAACGAAAACGCTAATTTAACGACGAGTGCCGGTGCTAGAGCTGCTCACGAGCACCAGCTTCTGAGGAAGAAAAAGAAGGAGCATGTTCTCATGCGCGCGATCGAGGAATTTTGACATCCTTTCCAAATTTGGCCGATTGTGCTGAATGACCATGGAGAATGCACGCTACTCCATCAAAGTCAGTAAATAACCCACAGAGACCTTTGATGTCGAAAAAAGGATTTAGCTACGGCGATGCGCTGTCATGCGATTTCTTTAATATCATTCTTGAAAGAATAGTGCTGAACTCATGCGCCAACACAAGAGGCACAATCTTTCAAAAGTCCGTCCAATTACTCACATACACCGATGATATTGACGTAATTGGAAGAAAGCTGCGTGATGTCAGTGGCGCTTTCGCGAGTATTGAGACGGAAGCGGCGAAGATAGGTTTAACGCTCAATAAGGGCAAGACCAAGTATATGCTGTCAACTCCGACATCTCGGACACAAATTCACCCTCGACAGATATAACTCTGAGGTAGTAAAGGACTCTGTCTACCTAGGCTCCGTTTTCAATTCAGACAACAGCACCAGCGCTGAATTCAAACGAAGAATAATTCTTGCCAATCGCTGCTTCTTTGTGTTAAGAAGACTAGACTAACAACGCCCTCTCTCGAATAACAAAAGTAACACTAAGTAAGACCTAAATAATCTCAGTTCGGCTCTATGGCACAAAGGCATGGACTTTATCAAAATTGGATGAGGGTGCTCCTAGCCGCTTGAAGATTTTCGGTCTCGTTTCAATAGACGGTGAGTGGAGAGGAAGGTAAAATGACGAGTTCTGCTGGCTGTACAGCGACATCAATATAGTTCTCGACTCAGGTGGTACGCGCAAGTGACAGAAGACACAATTAGTGTATTCGAGAGCTAAATAGAAAGGCTAGTCGGTTCAGCGTTAGAAAGCTACGTAAATACACCAAGAAGATCTGACAAACGCCGTCACTGCTATACACTTTTGCAGTAAACGTCCTTAGTTTAAAAAATGACATTTTTTTTACAGCAATAAACGAAGCAGATAGATATTAAGATTTTGCTGCGAAAAATAAAGCAGAACCACACAGAAATGTTCACGAGTCATGTGGGACACCCTTCGAAACATATCTTATAAAACTTAGCGAAAGAATTGAAATCGAATTGAAATTGAACTCAAAAAGCAATGACTAATTTGGAAACCAATTACTAACTTTCGCCGTTTTTTTGTTTTCAAGTCGCGGGTCTGCAACTATCATCATTCTCCACTAAAAATATTAATACGTTAATAGATTTTTAGAGATCTTAGCCAGACATTACTATCTTACTCGATAAAACGATAAAACAAAAAATTTAGTAGAAAATGTAAGACATCAATAAAATCAGTCGTAAAACTATGGACCTTATCTCATTGTTATGTTTTCTTCGGAACTTTAATTGTAGGGAATATTCAGTAAATACAATACTACGAGTATATTTCGCTGTCATTAAATGGCGCAGACTTAGTCATTTCTAAATCTTAATCAGTTAACTTAGGACACTTTGCAGTCAAATACAAATTTCGTACCTGAATTTTACGACCTCATCTTCGCTTACGTTGCTAATCCTGACGATGACCTTAATCACCAAAAGGGCAACTTATAATAAGATACATGTACTCACATAATTAAACATGACTAGAAATGTCATTAGTAAATCCTGCCAATGTTTTGGTATAAATACTCCGTCCGCATCGTAGTCTCGTCAGTCCAAATTTGAACTGCACAGAGCAAACGTGTCAGCAAACACAAACAGACCAGCTAGAACATCAGCTTTGACCAACATGCTTAACACGTTTGCTCTCTAGTCAAACTAAAAACAACAATTCGAGAATATCTAATATTCCTCCATAACAACTTCGTTGGTAGCGGTTTACAAAAGAAAACCCCTCACTGACACCAAATATTAGTTCAAAAATAAATAACAAGATTTAAAAAACCAAAAAAAATTGTAAAACCACGTAAAATTAAAAAAAAAAATTAATTAGAAATTGTACAAACAAAAAGTAAAATTCAATCGATCTCCGATACTATAACAAGCTCAAAAAAAAAAAAATAAAAACTATTTATTGCAACACTGTATATATATAAACAAAAAACTCTCTATGGAAGTCTACAAATCTACATTATATAAATCTAAGAAGATACCAATATCCGTGATATTTTAAGGCTACTACCGAGGACATACAAGGCAAACTCTATTAAAAGGACGAGATGGTTTTAAACTAAAAAAAACTGACTCAACAAAATCTAGATATAAGACACAAATTCATGATCAATTTTAAAAAAGTGTACACATTGGGGAGGATTACAAGACGACAAAAGACAAACATTTAAAAAAATGGGAAAGGACGAAGAAAGCAGATTTACAACTCTAGTGTAAGCAAAAGGACGACGATGATGAAGACTTGAAACAGAAGATGATACACTGACTTATTTTGGAAAGATGATGTATTTCGGAATATGATGCTGGTTTGAGAACTTTGATAAAAATACGACGAATATATGTATTTTGCAAAGCATATTAAACTATTTATAAAACTCTATTTTTATATTTAACATTACGATTTAAAATAAAAGAAAATATCTCTTTTATACAAAAACTCATTTTTATTCTTAATTTAAAAGAATTTTGTTTAGGCACTTATTCTTCTCTTATCGGTCATTTACATTTCACATTTACTTCTGCTTCAATCGGAAACAGTCGATAAACGAAATTTAAAGAATTGACCGAAAATTAATTTTAATTATAAAACATACCATCACCTTTGGGATTGTGGCTGTTTGGTATGCATAGATGGAGGACTTAAAACCCCATAAGATCGGTGTTGGATCGCAAGATCTCTGCGGTCAATTTCGATCATCTACACGGTTAAGGATTTGTTTATGAAATGCATTTATCATGCTGAAACCGCGACTTCTTTAATCCATAGCGACCAACACAGGTCAGAAAACTCTTCAATGTCCTTAAATTGCTGATCTTGTCATCGGAGAGGCCCAACCACTCCGGCCCGGCTATTTTATTTGTTCATGTATCCATTCAAGTGGAGTACGCCTGTAGAGTACTAGCTATTTCCAAAACCAAGTTGACAAAAATGCAGCTTTGCGCATGATCAGTTTGCGTACGTAAATTCTTGATTTCATTAAACTTTATTCGTGGTAATCCAGAACTAGTCGTATTTTGCACGCTCGATATTATGAAGACTGAGTTCAGGGTGGTTCGATTTTATTACCGCTGAAATGTTTGCAATGGCAAGAACTCTCATATCAGCATCTGAAGATCAACACCTGCGGAATAAAGGCAAGACAGAATATTACGAATTCATTTCTAGGAAAGCCGTTGCCTCTGTGCTGTGCTAAGTGAGAAAGTTCTTCCAATTGCGTACAATAATTTTGGCCAATAATTGATCGAACTTTGCCGCTGCATTGAAGACCATCATGGGTGTTAAATCTTCAAGTGAAGCTATCCAAAATATTAATTTCACCATACTTGCATCCCTCTTGGTCGTGAATACCATGCGTGACATAAGGGTTCATCGTGAAAAATGGCGATGCGACTTCTGTTGGGACATTTCACATTTAAAACGGTCTGCAACAAGGTGCGGTCAATTCGCCGATCTTATTCAACATTTACACAAGCGATTTGATAGATTCACTTCCCCATAGCATCTGCGTACGCAGATGACTTGATAGCGTACAGAATAGGTCCAAAAGTCTAGGTCATTAACATGCTTTTGCAACGTGACTTCGAGCAAATTAGGCGAGTTGATTTTCAACTTCCAGAAGTCTGAAGCCATTCTATGTATTTAGAACGCCGTTGTCGGGTGCCTCTAGGGACACCAGAAAGAATTGACGAAAATTCTCGATCATTTGACAACACGGTCAGTCACTTGTTTGTCGAAATGTAGTCAGATACCTTGGGATCTGGCTACACCAATATCTATATTTTAACAAGAATGTAGTTTCTGTTCTGGCCAGGGCCAAAGGTGGTTTTGCCCTTACAAAGAGACTGTTTTATAACAGCCAACTCGAGGCGGGGGTGAAAGTTATTTGCTACATGGCCCTCATCCGGCACTTGCTGGTATATGGGTGCCTCGTAAGGTTCAACGTGAGAGCAAGCTTAATGGAAAAGATTCGGGTGTTTGAGAGGGCTTGCTTTAGGGTTTGTCTTCACCTTCATAGAACACCAGCATCGGAGTACATAAAATTCTATCCCAATTAGGTCCTATACAACAGGGCGAATCTAATAAGAGTGGACGACTTCGCTTCTAAGTTGACTGGAGGGCATATTGCAAGAGCAATGACCTCGTCCAATAACCTGATATCTGGGGACTACTACCCCAACTACTTATATCACAAGAGTGTGCGCTTGAAAGGCTTCATCCCCCCTGAAAGCGTTCCTCTATTTTGACATGACAGGGCTGATCCAGGATAGGTTGGCGGTGCCGCTAATCTTCCACGTAGCTCGTGCAGTTGGTGAGGGGCGACCCAACTACAACAGAGACGTCGCACACGGCGATATTGAACGTCTCAAATTTAGCAGGGCGGTTTCAAAACGCGACAAAAAAGCTGTTGTTTTGCAGCACCAAAATATTTAGTGGTTGAGTGAAGAAGACCCGATTTCTTCGTCGTTTCCTTCAAATCCAGGTTAGCATAGTCAGAAGCCAAAGTGGGCCATATTTTCCTTGCTATGTTTAGCAAATGGCCAACTTACACAGGGTTGGGTAGTTTTAAGGTATGACGGTTGGCAACCTTGGGTTTGCTAGCAATTAGGTTAAGTTAGATTGTATAGTTAGGTTAAGTAGTTTAAGGTTTAGTGTAAGTTAACATAGGTAGTTAGTTTCAGTAGTTTAAGTTGGATGTTTAAGTTTTACATAAATACAAAAAAAAATGTTTATTTACTAAGATTTTTTTTAAATACTTAATATTTTCTTAGTTTAAGTATATGTTTAAGGAATAATAATTATTTTTTGAAATGTTAATTTAGACGTCGAAAGACATAGAATAAGAATATAGTTAAGCTTAGAGCGCCCGCTTGGAGAAGGAGTAGGCTGGAGTGGACATTCAAGTCTCCAGCATCTCCTCATATATTAGGTAGCTGGGAACGTTTGATCCGCTCTGTTAAATAAACGCTAGCAGTGATTATGCCATCGAGAAATCCAAAAGACGAAATCTAGCTTATTATGATGGCGGCGGTTGAAAATATGGTAAACGCCCGCACACTAACTTACGCCCCACTTACTGGTGAGGAAGAGGAAGCACTCACTCCTAATCATTTTCTTTTGGGTTCATCAGGTGGACTTAGACTTCTAAGAGAGTTAAACGATGACAGTCACAAACTCGAACGAAGTCGGTTTCTCTTCGAACATTAAGATAGTACCTGCCAGATTTGACTAAGGTGGTTCCAGCCAACGACAAGCATCTCCGTGACATTGTTATGGTGAAAAACAGTCCGAAAATAAACAAATTGCTAAAGAAAGAGTGGTGAAAATGGTGGCTGAAAGTGAAGACCTTATAAGGAGCGCAGTAGTACAAACTGCATCAGGGGTCTGCTTAAGACCTGTACAGAAGTTTACTACCTTAAATGTCATCCAATTATTTGAGTTGGTTGGATCTTCTTCCGATTTACCGGAGGGACTGTTGACGAACCTGGCATCAATAGTCAAAGCAAACAGGGCCGACAGCCAGTAATCGATAAAAACGAAAGCAATTTCTAAGAATTAGAGCAACTCAACTTACTTTTAGCTGTCAACCGCCATTGGTCAACACGTGCCAGAAAAAATTATTACACATTTGTAATAATATTGTAAGATAGAACAAAATTAATTGTACACATACTAAGTGAGCATACGTATATTATTTTAGGAACTTTTAGCCTAATGTCTATGATATCGGACCTTAAATAAAAAAATTCGCCTTTAATTGTGTGTGTTTTAAGGTGAATTTGAATTTGTCGGTATTTTTTTCTAACCAAGGCTGCCGGACTTAAATATTAACGCCTTGACTTGAGAGCTCTAATAACATGATAATTTTTGATCTCTAAATTACACTGAATAGCCCAACTGACAGAGAAATTCAATAGAGCTGGCTCGGTTGTGAACGAGAAATTACCAGACATTCATCGGTCACGCCGGTCCATTGAAAATATTGGTTTAATGACTGAAAGTTGTGATGCGAATCTGGGAACATCGATTTCCCGAGCTATCGAAATCTCTCAATCTGCATTCGTACAAAGTTTAATGACATAAAGGACTTACGTCAAACGATCATGCGCAACGCCGCATCTTTGTCAGCTTGGTTTTGGAAGATTGTCCACGGCTGGTACTCCACAGACGTACTCCACTTGAACAAATAAAATAGCCTGACCTGAGTGGCCATACTTTATCGAGAGCGACATTAGTAGTGCAAGGACATTGAATAGCGAATGCGACCTATGTTTGGTCCAAATGGATTAAGCCCAGACGCGATTTCAGAATGATAAAGCATTTCAGGCATAAACAATTCCTTAGCCGTGTAGGCGATCGAAATTAACCACACCGATCTTATAGGGTTTTGTATAGTCTTCCGTCCATGCATACCAAACAGCCACAATCCCTAAGGTGATGGGATGTTTTATAATTAAAATTAATTTTCGGTCAATTCTTTAAATTTCGTTTATAGACTGTTTCCGATTGAAGCAGAAGTAAATGTGAAATATAAATGGAACCGATAGGAGAAGAATGAGTGCTGAAACAAATTTCTTTTAAATCAAGAATAAAAATGAGTTTTTGTATAAAAGAGATATTTCCTTTTATTTTAAATCGTAATGTTAAATATAAAAATAGAGTTTTATAAATAGTTTAATATGCTTTGCAAAATACATATATTCGTCGTATTTTTATCAAAGTTCTCAAACCATCATCATATTCCGAAATACATCATCTTTCCAAAATATGTTAGTGTATCAAGTCTTCTTCATCGTCGTCCTTTTGCTTACACTAGAGTTTTAAATCTGCTTTCATCGTCCTTTCCCATTTTTTTAAATGTTTGTCTTTTGTCGTCTTATAATCCTCCCCAATGTGTACACTTTTACAAAATTGATCATAAATTTGTGTCTTATATCTAGATTTTGTTGAGTCAGTTTTTCTCGTTTAAAACCATCTCGTCCTTTTAATAGAGTTTGCCTTGTATGTCCTCAGTAGTAGCCTTAAAATATCGCGGATATTTGTACCTTCTTAGATTTATATAATGTAGATTTGTAGACTTCCATAGAGAGTTTTTTGTTTATATATATACAGTGTTGCAATAAATAGTTTTTATTTTTTTTTTGTAGATTTTTTGAGCTTGTTATAGTATCGGAGATCGATTGAATTTTACTTTTTGTTTGTACAATTTCTAATTAATTTTTTGTTAATTTTACGTGGTTTTACAATTTTTTTTTGGTTTTTTAAATCTTGTTATTTATTTTTGAACTAATATTTGGTGCCAGTGAGGGGTTTTCTTTTGTAAACCGCTACCAACGAAGTTGTTATGGAGGAATATTAGATATTCTCGAATTGTTGTTTTTAGTTTGACTAAATTGTTATGAATTGTTCTAGGTGAATCGAAATATGAAGAGCAGAGAGCAAACGTGTTAAGCATGTTGGTCAAAGCTGATGTTCTAGCTGGTCTGTTTGTGTTTGCTGACACGTTTGCTCTGTGCAGTTCAAATTTGGACTGACGAGACTACGATGCGGACGGAGTATTTATACCAAAACATTGGCAGGATTTACTAATGACATTTCTAGTGATGTTCAATTATGTGAGTACATGTACCTGTATTATAAATTGCCCTTTTGGTGATTAAGGTGATCATCAGGATTAGCAACGTAAGCGAAGATGAGGTCGTAAAATTCAGGTATGAAATTTGTTACCTGATAAAGATTTAGAAATGACTAAGTCTGCGCCGTTTATTGACATGTAGTATTGTAGATATTGGGTATTCCCTAGAATTATGGTTCCGAAGAAAACCGTATAACATGGCTTTACGACCGATTTTATTGATGTCTTACATTTTCTACTATATTTTTTGAAATTATATTGGATAGATTTTTAAATAGTTTTATGGACTTAGATAGGAATGGCTGGCTAAGATCTCTAAAAATGTATTAACATATTAAGATTTTTAGTGTAAAATGATGATAGCAGGCTCTAAATTTTTCGGCATGTATTTTATATGCTTAGAACATAAAAGTAACTTGAAAACAAATCACTTCTTCCTATGAATACATGTAGTTCATATTTTACACTTTATTCCACTTATCAAAGTTGTATTAAATATTTGGCAGAGCAAGCTAATGTAAATGGTTGATCGTCCATGATTGCTGAAGACACTCAGCTCCTTCTAGGCTGTGCAATGGTTTAAAAGGCGAAAGTTAGTAATTGGTTTCCAAATTACTCAATTCTTTTTGAATTCAGTTTATACTGTAGAAGAGGATTCGAATCGAATTCTTTCGCTAAGTTTTATAAGGTGTCGCATATGACTCTTGAACATTATTTTATGGTTCTGCCTTTTCGCACCTAAATCTTAATATTTTTCTTTAAAATGTTGCTGGTTCGTTTAGTATTGTAAAAAAATCTTAGTTTTTGCGCTAACGAATTTTACGGCAAAAGTGTTTTAATATCTCAATGACGGCCTTTGTTGAGATCTTCTTGGTGTTTTTACTTAGCTTTATACAGGCGGATAAAGATTTCATCTATACTTGTCTCAATTCATACATTATTTTGCGCCGTAATTTCAAAAATGTTCACTATAATATGGGGCTTACATATGTATGGCTATAATGTGAGATAAGTCATAAAAAAAATGGTCGCCTCGACTTTACTGGAACACTCTAACGCTTCTAGAGAAATTCCTGACTACATTTTCGCTTATTTGTCTTTTAATTTCCTGAATGCCACAGCGAATGTCTTCCTTCAGATCAGTAATTAAGGCCAGTTGGTTATCGTAAACATAAACCTTCACAAAACCCAATATCGGTGGCTAATCTTGGTCTTGTCACCAGTTGCTCCCTCCTGCCAAGACATACCTCTAACCAATGCAGGCCATAAGAACCCCATTATCATGTGGCTATGACGTTCACCATGCACTGGCATTGCATTGTTGGGGTCGCTCGAAGGAGTATGCCTCCACCATTGCATCAGTCGAGAAGTCAATAACTAATTATGGAGCTCCGTGATCCTAATGGTGTATATCTGCAAGTATCCACTCAAGTATCATAAAATTCCACCTCATCGTCAGAAACTATTTTTCTATTAAAATCATTGGAAATTTCTTAAAATTCCAAACCAAGTTGACAAGGGTACGCAATATCATCGAACTTAAGTTATTAAGCCAATTGAACTCAATAGACTTTTTTTCATTCAGATTCTCTACAAACCGCTGTCCGAAATGTTAAGTAGCTGCGAACGCGGGCGAGTCACTGTCACCAACACTTGCAGACAGTAAGGCATAAGGACTGATTATTTCTCATACAAAACCGAGCCAATTCAATCGAGTTTTGAGATGATATCCTTTGACAATGGGCGTCTTGTCGCTTTATGTAGATCAGATACTTCTCCCCGTTAACCAATTCCTCACAATATTGTTCATAACTATCAGGTTTATGTATACCACTCCTTGGAAAAGAGAGTTAAGTGTCTCCTAATAAGGAGTAAAATTTAACATTGTCTTCCTTTAAAAAGACAGCACCGCTGCATCCTAGATCCATTCTTGGAAGATCCGTAAAGCTCCGATTACATTTTTCCAATCTACAAAGGACAATCGACCCACAAAGTTATCAAACGCTGCCCATTATATCAAAGACGACTTCTTTTTGAACGGGAAATAGCTTTGAAAGTTAGTTGCATCTACATAGAGTATTGGCGTGCTTGCTAGAGAAAGCCTCATCCGACAGACTGTTTAGAATCTGATAAAAGCAACAGTGACCTGTTTTCGTGAATGCCTCTTACTCTACACAACCGGCGCATATAACATTATAGACCTTATCATAGTATTGATCCAAAGGACACTCTTAAGTAGCCGACCTAAATTTTCCGTTTTTCACGTGACATGTTTAGTCCAAGAAAGTTAGTTATCCAGGATGGCATGCAAATACCTAGCTCCATTTGAGAAACCAGTGGTAATGCCTTGAAGCTCCACATAAGTCAGATCAGTCAGCTTTCTCCTGCACCAATCCCCGATCACATATGAATATGGCTGCCTGCGATTTGAAACAGACAGTTGTTAGTCGTCATCCAGCAGTCTAGCAGCAGCTAAATCATCTGTGGAATGTCTAAGCGTAGACTGTGGAACCATTGAAAGCGTTAACAGTGAGTTGAACAAGATGCACAATAGCACTGGAGACAGGACGAGACAAATGCTTTGGGGACAACCGCTGTTTACTCGCACCATCACCTAGTGACCACGGCATCCGCAACGAACGTTCAATTGAACTATTTTACATTCTGCGCCATGATATCTGACAGAGTTATACAAACTAATTGATTTTCGATTTCCCACATTGCGGCCTCCCATACTGTTCCCTAGGGGCTAGGTATATATTTGAGTATCGGGCATAGATACCAACAGAAGATGGTACCCCGACTCACTTGTAGCTTCAGTAATAAATGCTGTTGTGAGCTCATTCTGATCAGATTATCTGAGAAGCGAATTTCAGGCATGAGATAGAGAATTTTAAGGACTTTAATCAGCCTGCTGGTTTCAGCCAGTGTTTCGACCTCTTCGCAGAAGTGTTTATAAGATTCACTCTTTGACATCCGAATTAGTTTCCTATGTTCTTCTTGCTTCGATGTGTAAAGATTCCAGTCTTCCTCTAAATTAGCCATAAGTCGTCAGTTTAAAAGTGTTCGGGTTTCCTTACCTAGTCGCTGCAAATCTACGTTCCATCATAAAACGAGTGCTCTGGAGGAGTTCCTGGTTGGACATGTCATCTTAAAATTTCCGGTGAGGGTAAAACCCATTTTCGGAATAGCTTTCTCTACCCTTTGTTTCGTTCTGTGTATTGTCAGAGCATTGACGGATTTGCTGAGGTCCTCCTTAAAGCGTGTCTAGTTGAGTTTTCGACGATTTAGTAATTCTTCTTACCATTACCTTTGAAAGTCCCCGACAAGGTGATCTACCGTTATTGTAAATTTTGGCTTGTTTCCACTTGTTTCTTACCTCGAGCTCATGTAAAAACTAACAACTACACCTTTTCCAAAAAATCCTACTGATATCCGGTCTTGATATCCAACAAATTTGGTTTCGGAGTTGGAGTGATGGGCCGCCCACCGAGAAGTACCCAGACGTCAAGGCGGCTAAGTCATTGGGATCATCAGACAGTGCTGACAGAGGTTTCGAATTAAGCACAGCTTTCATTTGCTTGAGGACGGTAAAAAATTCCTCAAAAGTCAGACTTGCTTCGCCGATGGTTCGCTTCAGATGATGTTTCATGCTCTTGACGCCGGCCGGCCACCCATATGGCTCCAAAGTTCGGAGACCCTGCTGGAATGAAGTGCCATGAAACACCGTTGCACGAAATGGATCGCGCGCCTTCCTCTAACTGCTTTCGAAAAGCTGCAAAATCCTCCTTGAGTGCCGCATTTGCACCAAAAAATGTAGTTGCACAGTCGCTATAGATGTTAGAGCTTTGTCCTCGTGTGGAAAAGAAGCATCGCAAAGCTACAAGGAACGTCTCCGTGGTCATGTCGCTCACGAGTTCGAGATGAATAGCTCTAGTGTTCAGGCAGACAAAGAGAGCAGTCCATCCGTTATAAGTACGATGGCCTCGGCATTTTGTGGTTCGAATAGTGTAAGGTCCAGCATAATCTAACCCAGAACGGAGAATCAGCTGTACAACGTGGAGTGGGAGAGAACATACCTTATCCAGAAATGTAAGGCTACTCGTCGTTTAGAGGTTGTGCACCAGAGTGATTTCGAATGTTGTCTTCCTAGTTTGATGTCAATAAAACGATGGCACCAGCATGTAACTCCAACTAATGTGTCGATATTGGAGTATCTGCCAAGAGGACCCAGTGCTCCAACATTCTCTGTCAATTTGGATGGGACTTGCGTAAGCAATGAAGTTACCTCAAGTACCTCTTTGATATCGCAAACTTGTTTCAGCCATTCGTTTTCATCTTTCTTAATCCAGTCTGGACCAGTATACCATATGTAGAGGTTCCCAAGGGTACACACCACGGGAAGCTACGTCAGCAGGGTTACTCTTAATGGGCACATACCTCCAACCGTCAATAGGTGTCAGCTCTTGGATTTTGGTAATCCGATTGGCAACGTATTGCTTATGCTTTCCAGGATTTGACCGGATCCTGCTGAGAGTTGTCTTCTAGTCAGACCAGCAGTAAGTCGTAATTAACGTCAGCTTTAAGGTGTCGAGCACTTTGGAAGCTACTTTCGAAGCAAGAAGGGTTCCATTAAGTTCCAAAACGGGACGGTGATCTTATTTAACGGTGCTATTTTAGTTTTTGCCATGAGAATCGACACTTTAATTTCACCATCAGCTATTTTGACTCGTAGATAAGAAACGGCAGCATATGCAGAGGTAGACGCATCGGAGGAAACATTTAGTTGGTAGTTTGAGACTGGTGACGACAAAACCCATCTTGAAACCTCGATGTCATCTATCCATGGAAGCTCCTCTCGAAATCGAACCCAGTTCTGCTGATGAGGTTCCGGAAGTGGATCATCCCAGGAAATACCAGAAAGCCACAATTGTTGACAGATTATTTTACCTGTTATCAGGACTGAAGTCAGCAGACAAGTTGGATCATAAATTTTGGCGACATCGGAATGTTGTTGACGTTTTGTAATTACTGACGAGACTTTTGTGACTTTTACAATACCAGTAGGCACTTGGGCCTTGGTTTCACGGTCCAAAATCAGATCACAGCAAGGGTCGCTCAAATTGTCGTAAGTGCTTATTCCTTTTAGAAACTCGGTCGAATTTGAGTTCCATTTTTCGTAGCAGGAAACCTCCTCGTTGTAGCAACTTCTGTAGTTCTATCTGTAGTTTTTGAACAGTCTCAACCGAATCAGTACCATGGAGACGGTCATCCATGTAAAATGATTCCCGGACTACCTTAGCAGCTTGAGAAATTCAGCTTCTTCATAATTGGCCAGGGTGTGGAGCACCTTTATTGTAAGATACGACGAGCAGTTTAAACCATAGGTGGCCGTAAGTAGTCTGAAAATAGCTGGACTACCCTCCTTATCCGTCCATATGATTCGCTGTATATCGGCATCATTTCGCTGCACAAGTATTTGCCTATAGCATTTTTCAATGTCTGCCATAAATCCAATTCGATGAATATGCTATTTTAAAAGAATTGCCGAGAGCTCACTCTGAAACTTAGGACCTACATGAAGACAATCGTTAAGTGATGTACCTGATTTGAACTTCCTAGATGCATTGAAGACAACTCTCAATTTTGTTGCCGAGCTTGACTCCTTGTATACACCAAAATGGGGAATGTAGCAAACACCTTGAGGTGACACGTCCTCGTAAACAGGTCCCATGTGCTCAAGCTTCAGATATTCCACAATCAATTCTTGGTACATTGTCTTCATTGTTAGGTTGTGGTCTAGACGATGTAGTAACATAAGTGATGGAAAAGTTTAAAGGCGTCTCCTCTTGAATTTGCCAGTGTTGTTAACTTGATGAAATCCTTAAACGAGTATTTGACGATGTATCATCCAGATCTGGTCCGTTGTACCGTTTTCTTGAAGAATTCCTCGCAGTAGAGTTCATCTTTAGTCATTTTGGAAACAGTTTTCATCCTCGTGCTCGTTGAATTTCCACATACACTGAATTAAGTCAGCGAGTTCTATATGAGAAAATGCACAAGGATTTGAAGGCAGCTCTCCAGTTAATGATTCGGGTAAGCGGCCGTAGATGACCCATCCTAAATGGGTACGTCACGCTACAGGAGCACCAGCAGATGATTGCATAATTTCCCAATGTAGAAGAGAGCCATAAAGATCAGCTCCCAGAATTACATCGATAGAGCCGGGCTCATGAAATTTTGGATCAACCAAATCATGATCCAACAATTCAGAAAATGGTTTTATGTCAATTCGCATAGTGGGCATGAGATGACACAAGCGTGGTAAAATTAGTGCTTTGCAGTTAATGTTGAAATCAGGGTCTCTGAGAGAGTTCACAGAGATATCGACCAGACCTGTTGATTTACCCACGCTCGATCCCCCTAACCCAGTCACCGGCACAAGAAGCCGTGTTCGTCGAAGATGAAGTTGTTACACCGCATACTCACTAATAAATTAAGCTTGGGAACCGCTGTCCAAAAGAGCTTGAAGTTTTAAATGATGTCCAGTAGCAGATCGTACTCCAATTCGAGCTGTAGCCAGCAGAACCGGTTCTAGCTTTGCAAGTAAATTTTCATCGACAGATTCACAGAGTGAATTACGAGGGTGACGGGGGTCACAGGTGTTGTTTGTCCGCAAGTGGTTTGTGATTACGTTGGGCTCTTGAATCTGGATGCTGTCAAACAACATTGTGTGGTGGTTTTGGTGACGTCTTAAGCTGGTAAAATCCAATGGGCAGTGCTGTTGTGTATGGTTAGCTTTGAGACAATTTCTGCACACCTTCGCTTTCATCACGAACGTCAGTCTCAGTGCTGGGGTTTGTTTTCTGAAATCAGGACAAAACATTAGAACATGCTTACCAAAGCAACTTGGACATCGTTTGACATTTGCTTGATGGCTGTAGACCGGTTGTGGTTTGGATGGTTTTTTGTTGACTTCCCTTAGATTTTGTTGAGAGCATGCAGCCATGGCATCCAGTCCTTGAAGGCAGTTTTCCAATAACTTTTCCAGCTCTGCGTACGTGGAAATGGAATTCGGACTTTTAAGTGAAGTTTCCCAGTTTTTAATTATGACAGGATCCAGTTTTTCTATCACATGCAAAATTAGCCAATCGTCCCACTGGTCGGTTGGCCGCCCTAGTTGCTTCAGAGTCCGAACACCTGCAGTGATTCCATCAAGAATCTGACGTAAGCCCCAAAACGATTTGGTAGTCATGATTGGCTGTTTAATAAGCCTAGCCGAGGTCGATATAAGAGACCTTGTAAAATATCCCAAGCGGTTTGAAAGTTGTCATCTCTAATCGGAATATTTTTTAACACACTCACATTGAAGAGCAATGTATCATTGATTACACAGCTGGTAAACATGTCTTTGAAGTTCAGCCACTCGTTAAACGATCCATCGAAGCTGGGCAGCAGAAGGTTTGGCAAAGTTGGTTTGGTGTTGCTGCCTCCGCTTATGACGGGACGGGTCGGTGTTGAATGAGACATACCTATGGTATTATGCGCAGTCGTGGACAGCTCGTCTATGAGATAATCGAGTTCTCCTAAGGCTTCGCAATACGCAGATTCAATTTTGGCAAAAAGCTCATCCGCTAGACACCTCTGAAGATCCTTTTCATTCTCTTCTGTTACCTCTGTTGATGAGATGCACTCATGGGCATCATTGAATTTGCTCCAGTAGTCGTCCAGGAGTTTTCTTCTGGCCACGATGACAACGACACCGCTTTAGAGATCACTCGACGAATAGCTCTTGCTAATTTTTGGCTTAAAAGGCAAATAAGCATCAGAGCCCTCTCATGTGAAACCAAAATTGGGTTCTAGGAAACATTAATCGGCTCAGTCCTCCTCTATGGCGCAAAGTGCATGAACTTTATTAAAAATGGATGGGGTGGCCCTTGGTCATTTGGAGTGAAAAGTGCTTCGAGTGATCTATAGTCTTCTTTGCATATATGAAGAGTGGACATGGACTTCATAGAATTCATCGATTAAGTTGGCCGGGGCAACAGACTGCGCGCGGAAGTGAATAAGGACATCAACCAAATTGGTGTGTTAAATTGCCAGCAGTTAGCAAACAGGGTTGCCGGGGCGCCACCTAAGTAGGTCATTTTAAAAACGAGACTTAACACAAAAAGTCAACAGCAGGCAAAATCATTGATCCATTGAGATGACAGGTCAGTGACAAATGGTAAAGTGTAAGTATCCTAATGAATTTATACATATTTCATTATTTTGCTCAATTCCTTTTCTAACCTTTTTCAAAAGTATTACGAGTATATGCCACTCGCCTGGATTTAAGAAGAATTATTTTGACCTGGCTGCAATTTAATCTAAGGCCAATAAAGTGGTAGTATTCTTGCGACTCCAGTGCCACCACTTTCAAATCATCGAATTTATTTATCCAATTAACATATTCAACATATCCGTATCTCGAATATTCCCTTAATCAAAAACGGACCTTAACGCTCGTATTTTATTTTCCAAAATTACCAACAATAATTTACCTCGTGACATTCATTCCACAGTTATTCTATAGCCGTTCTCCAGCCCATCTCCAGCCCTACTCCAGCCCTTGCACCTTCCTCTTCTTTTGAATTGAAAATAGGTAACGAAAAGGAAACGGATTTTCAGCCCTAGCAACCACAGTGAAAAGGGCCGCCAGCTTTCACAACCTAACTCATAACTCGGCTATCCGAAATAGTTTCCCTCAAAATGTCTTTCAACAGAGATAAATCAAAAGCCTCCCTCAGCCCCAAACCATAACTATGTACCATTAGGTCCCCTAGTCTAGGCCATACTCCATACGAGGACCATCCCCGAACCCTTGTCCAAGAAACCGTTATACTATTATGAATTCTATTTAAATGGTAATCAGTTACCCTTTTTGCTAGCGGTAAAGATTGGTCTTTTTTTATTACAGCTTTCAGAGATTTTTCTCTTCATTTTTTCACATTTCGTTTTCCCCATCATATTTGTGGCGAAAAAAGAGAAAGAACCGAAAAATGGTAGCCAGACCGGCAAAAGTACGGCAATAGTGAACGAGAGTTGAGTCGTGAACGCGTAGTTTTTACAGAAGAGCTATCGCATTATTCGGAAATATGTAAATTTTGAGATTTTTTCGTTTTTTTTTTCTATTTGAAATCACATAATTTTCTAATATTCAAAGGAATTGGGGAAAAGCACAAAGAGCGCGGGGGGCGGCAAGGGGGGAGAGGAAATGAGAAAAAAGTTTTTAGTGTCCCTTTTGATAAGCCGGAACTGTGGAAGGGTGAGAAATAATCGCAAGAATGACAACTTTGGAGGTGGTATGCTTCATGTTGAAAGGACCATTGAGTGGCAATCTTTCGGGGGTGACTCTTATTCATGCTTTGTTCCAATGGTACACCGTTGCTTCTTAAAGAAAAAAAACTGAAAATATGGTTTTACAGAAATTCATCTCATAATTCGTTCTAGGGTGATTAAAGGTCAGTTCTGAGAGGTGAGATACTGGAGATTAAGTGCTTAAGAGCTGATTTATGGTCTTTCTTAATCGACGAGTGTTTGACCTAGGAGAAGAACAATTGGACCGTTGTGCATTCGGATGAGAGTCTTCCAGGATAACTGGAAATTGGTGAGTCCTATATATGGACTTAAGGTTCCCCTTGCTGGATATATGGCATTTGAATAGCTTCGTCTAGTTCTAGCCATACTTATGACTAGAGTGGTAGTGTTTTTCGTGTCGTTCCCTGTATCCTGACGACCCACTACAGCGCCACAACAAAAGAATTATATTCCGACTAATTGTAGGCATGGTGGCTCTAAGATTTCTTAACTAAAGATGTGAGTGGAGGCAGGCAACGAGTTCAAACTCGACAATTTAGCCTTTTTGATAACGAAACGGCTGAACCTGACTGCACATCGATTGTGCTTATTTTAGTAGCTAGTGGTAGTCATTTGTAGATGAGGTCATTGAGGATTTTTCAGACATAGTCGTGGTACTAAAATCAAGATAGTGACGGATAAGCGCTTAATAGGACGATGACAGAATACATATCCAGGAAGCCGGCTATCACAACTAGTGGAGGTATTACACTGTTCTGTAAAGCAGACTTCACAAGCATCCAAGAAGTATGGTGGCATGAGCCGGAGACACGGAAAATCAACCACCCTGACATATACTACGATGACTGCCACAGAGTATAGACGCAGCGTTAATCTAGATGAGAATTTGTTATAAGTGGCAGGATAAGCCAAAAAGTTTTGACTTTCAGCTTGGGAGCGACCGTCATGTAATAGTTCGTACTATGTCTAAGTTAGTAAACGTGACATTCAAGGACTATTCGTCAAAGTTATATGAAGCCGTTCATAACCTGAAACTGAAACTCTTGCACATCGCATGTTCAGTGATGGAAAACGGATTCGCAGCGACTACTACGAACCAGTCACTCAAAACCTATTGCAAGAACTATTGGGTCTATAACTTAAATCGTGCGGTTTGCCAAGAGATGGCGTAACTTGTATTATTTTATTGTTATTATTCCATTGGAACATGCGTTGGAAAGCTACTGTCATTGTACGTCATTTCAGTATATGTCATTCATTTGAAGCGTAAACAACAATAATTTTTTTTCACTCAAATATGTCGAACTTTGTGCCTGAAAAAGTGTTTTTGCGGGGAGTTCTTCTTCATGAAGAAAACTGCTGCCGAAAGTCATCATATTTTGGTGGAAGTTTATGGTGAACATGCGCTAGCTGAGCAAATGTGCCAAAAGTGGTTTGCACGATTTAAAAGTGGTGATTTTGGAAGACGATGAATGTCCTGGGCAGCCAACAAAGTTTAAAGATGAATAACTGGAAGCATTACTCTATGAAGATTATTGCCAAACACAAGAAGAACTCGCAGAATCTTTGGGTGTCACTCAAGCAGCCATTTCAAAATGTTAAAAAGCAGCTGGATATATTCAAAAGCAAAGAAATTGGGTTCCACATGAACTCAAGCCGAGAGACGTCGAAAGGCGGTTTTGCATGTCCGAAATGCTGCTGGAACGCCACAAAAGGAAGTCATTTTTGCATCGGATTGTTACTGGTGATGAAAAATGGATCCATTACGACAACCCCAAGCGCGCCACACTTGCGGCAGTAAAGGCAATATGTCACGAGGATATTACTGTATTTATTAACAGCCAGATTAGCATCAAGGCCATTGCGCCAGTCGAAATCAAATCGAGGCTTGTGAAGCGTAAGGCTCTTTGCATTAGGCATAAGGTTACGCTTTGCTGGACCCCAGTCCAAAAAAAGTGGCAGGAAATGAGCATGCAGACGACCTAGCTCGAAAAGGACGCTTCCTTAAAAAAGCAGATCGATGTATCAAACCTCCACTCTGCACTTTGAGAATACAAACGGAGCGGACGATACAAATAAAAGCCAATGAAATGTGGAAAAACCTTCTAACCCGCGAAACCTCAAGACAATTATGGGCGGAACTCAACAAATCCAGAACAAGTATATTAAGATTCTCTTGAAAGGTAGAGCTGAACTATATATGCTTGTTGGATTGCTCACAGGTCATAATCTCCTGGGGGCACACGCAATAAATCTGCAACTTACCGACGACAACCTCAGCAGAGGCTGTGTGAACAGGGGCTCACGAGAGGATTCCCTCAACTTTTTGTACCACTGTCCCAGCCTCAGTAATTTGAGTCGAAGAACTTTAGGAAGTTAGTATTTCCACGACCTCTCAGAACCATCTGCTGCTAGATTTACATCGCTTTCCAGATTCGCGGGTGGAACGCGAGGTAGAAAGAGGAAATCAGAACTAGGAACCGC
Organism: Volucella zonaria; assembly: GCA_963966105.1. Lineage (NCBI taxonomy): Eukaryota > Metazoa > Arthropoda > Insecta > Diptera > Syrphidae > Volucella > Volucella zonaria. The sequence continues at coordinate 137,487,874 of OZ014533.1, read as the reverse complement.
AATCAAATGCCCATTCCGTTCCAAATCCCCCATCCGGACATTACAATTGGTCTACACGGACCTAAGTGTGATGAGGTATAGAATGCACTCGACTCCAGATATCTCATCAACCCGCCAATCTAACCTATTCTCAGTCATTTCCGCTGCTGTGCCGTCTTTTGGATTATGGCAAGTAACTGTCTGATCTAAAGTGCAAGTGACAGACGTGATCATGATTGATTCAGTCAACCCTCTAACAACTGTAGTCGTTCTCTTTATGAGATGGGAGAAGTTCGAAGTCCGCTTTCCCCGTGTTTGTTTCGGCCAAAAGCTGATCTAGGTTAGGAATGTAGTCAGGGCTCCAACGCTAATGAAGGCTGCCCTCTTTTATGGAGAACGTCAGCGTTAGTTGAGTAAGGCCATATAGAATTGAGTTGATGTCGGAGGCAAGGTATCCCCGATACGAAAGCTACGGTTAAAGCCTTGCTGAATTCTCTAAATACTCCCAAGGTAGCTCGAATGCAGTTCTGAATGCAGTTGAAAGGCTGAATCTACTAAGATTTGTTTGGGCTCCACGTCATTATGAGATCGCCGATGAACTTCCCAGGCATGTATCTGAGGAGAGTTACTGAATGCGAGAACTTAGGACTATGCATTAGGATTGACCATGGCCTCGGAAAGGGTTTCCATTGACTGCTGATGGCATGACGCTGCAGGATAACATCGAGCCGAACGAATGCTTTCCGATATCTCTAAGAGATTAGCAGGAAAGTTGCTGAGAATGATGACACAATGACCTCTGCATGCTTCTACTTCTATTTGAGAGGGATGTCAGAGATCTCTCATGATACTTTTGCCATATTTCAGTTTTCTTTGAAGCCCTTGATGTTGATGGACTACATGCATATATGTATGTGCCTTCCTACGCAAGTGGCATCTATTATCCGCTTTCACAAAGCTAAGCTCATTTTTACTTAATTTTCTAAAGACAACACCTGATGGCGCCACATTTGAAAAGTTCAAAAGTCGTTCAAAGGATTTATGAAGCGTCCAAATGGAAATATTCGTACAACAACGCTTTAAAACAAGGACACAACCAACCATTTCCGTTTTTTGTTTTAATGTATCCATTGCTATCTAAAAACATCTCTTTGTGCTGCAGGTCTTTAATGGATTCGCCATGTCTTACAAATACGAGAATTCCTTTCAAAAAAAATATGTAAAAAAAAGTTTAACATTTCCCCTACGATCCGCAACCGTTATCCTTTCATTGTTTGCCCAGTTTGTGTCTAATTTATCTTGCATTCTGCGGAGAGTGAAATGTGTTTTTACGAGCGCCCATAAAGTAAGATACAGGGAAATTTAATCCACCGCCCGTGCCGAGCGTCCTACTTAAATTCCTTTCAGCAAATTTCAATTTAACAAAATTTATTTCACGGCTAAGCTGTACACATGCGAGTATGTATGGACGAGTATATCTACAACTTACATCCACCAGCACCACCATCGCACTTTAGTATAAAGCAAACATCATCAAACGTAATTACAGACATAAACGAAATTAATGCAATTAAATGCCATGCGTGCGTTCTGGACGCGCGCCCCGATCCGGATACACCGAACACGAGCATCGAACACTCGTATCCGTACTCGTATGCGTACTCATAGTCGTACTTGTGGTCGTACATTTACTCGTACATGTTGCAAAAGTTGATTGCCATTAAATTGCAAAATTTCCCTTTTGCATATTACTCGTATTCCGTCCGCTTCGTTTTTATTTTTATTTTTGGTTTCGTTAAAAATATTTTTTAATAATGCCCCGGAATGCTTAACGAAATATTTACCGAAGATTAAATATCATGCAGTCCTTTATTATAATCATTACTTTGTGGCAGCATCAGATACGAATACACACATCTGGATACGAATGTGTGCCTACATACTCGTATTGTTGCCGGGCATTCGAGTGTACGCAAAACATCGCGAATTCATGTGTTTTTTTGGACCGAGCACTAGTGGAGTCAGGACTCAGAGAGTGTAGGACATTAGGGAAGAAGCAGAGATACTGTGGACGCATTATAAGACCACATTGTTGAGTTATACGAGCAAGGTGCTTAATCATTACCCCATGCACAAAGCAAGCATTGCAAATTTGAATTAATGCGAACAGTAGAGATGACAAGCGAGGAGTTTGATCTTCTTTTTGCTAAAAATATTTCAAGCGAAAATGGTTTTCAAACGTTTTGCGGCCAAGAGTTCTTACACATACCAAAGATTGGAATGGTCATTTTGGTATTTTGGCAAACCTCCCTGCGTTCCGTGGAAATTTATCTATAGAAATCGATTTCTGTTCGCCAAATTTATAGAGCGCTTAGTCAACTCTGATTGAGTCAAATCATGAAAGGGTTCTTGAAACCCCATTATATCTAGTAAAATGCACAGTTTGTGCAGTCTGATGGTGCTGGTGGGCTCACCGGTCCGAAGCTCGCATGCCAGTCAATGGAGGTTGTTACCGGACCATGCTTAGCAATACTTTTTTTTTTTTAAATATGGACGACATTGATCCGAATGATGGCACTACGGCGCAATGAATTGATTTACTACAGTCTGCATCGACTGAACTGTTACCAACTTCAAGTCGCTGTTACTATCAAAATATATATGACAGCGCGCTGACAGTAGGTACTTCATGTCGTTGCTAACAAGCGTGTGTATTCTCGCGTGTTCGGGTTTCCTTTTACCGACGATTTTTTTCAAATGTAAAAGTGTCATATTGGCAAATCACAAACAACTATCGTTCGTAAGCTGCGACATTTGAACATGCAAAAGGTTGAGAAGAAAATCCGCGACAGAGCACAAGGAAGATAGCAAAACAGCTACCCGTGTCAGTCCAGAGTATTCGACGTATACTGTAAAATATGCTCAAGCTCAAGCCATAGAAGATAAATTGGAACATTGCAAGATCTCAACTATAAGCGGAAAAAGCAGCATTTGAAAAGAGCGAAGAATCTTAAGCTTCTTACCCCAAGTGTCCCATTCCCAAACATCGTCTTCTCTTCTCGACAAATCGTAAGCAAACAAAACGACCGGTTTTGGCAAACAGAGAGATCATGCGAGTGCTGATGCCATGAACAACTAAACAATTCGGGTTAACAGCATGCCCGTCGATTCAAGACTCAGCACCGTCACACAAAGTTAAGGTGAATAAGGAATGGCTGCAAACCAACGTTCTGCACTTCATTCTGACCGAACAATGGCTCGCGAAGACAAAAAACGCAAATACGAACGACTTCTATGATTAGAGTGTGTCAAAGGCCAGCGTCACCACTGAAAGCTATGAAAGTTCGGGCAACTCTTGTCCGATCAAGCACCCATGGTCCGCTATATGAATTCTTCAAATATAGTCGTTAACTAACAATTGTTACGGCATTCTCAATTGTTAACAGTTCAGTTGATGGACGAATCTTTTACCAATTGGTCTTTGGGTCCTCCTGAAAGCATATTTAGATAAACCTGTCTGCCAAACCCTTTAGAAAACAATGCCCCTTTATACACATACCACCTTGATCTATATTGTCCCCTTCAAAGGAATCCCCATCGACTGCAACACACTTATGCCAGCGCTTGATCCAATCCTCGAAACATTTTTTATATTCGGTTTTCGGTGTGTCCATTAGTGTTTCCAGCGATTTTTCCATCACTTCCTCTCGGCTGCTGAAACGCATTCCCCGTTGTGGTTTTTTAACTCGATTGAACAGAAAGAAGTTACAGGGAGCTAAATCAGGTGAATTCGGTGGCTGCTGGATGGTATTTGTTGCATTTTTCGGCAAAAAACTACGAATAATGATGGCACTGTGCGACGGTGCGTTATCATGGTGCAAACTCCACGAGTTTTCTGCCCACAATTCTGGTCTCTTTCGGCGAATTGCTTCACGCAACCGTCTCATAACACCCAAATAATACTCTTTGTTTACTGTCTGGCCTTCACTACACCGTTGTAATCCATGAAAACCGTGAGCATTGCCTTCTTTTTTGTCTGAAAACGACGTGGGATTTTTGGTCTCAGCTCATTTGGTGAACGCCATTCACTTGCCTGATGTCTGGGTTGCGTGTCGTACTCATAAACCCACGTCTCGTCTCCAGTAATGATCCTTTTGATGAATGTGGGATCGGATCAGCCTCGCAAATCATCTCTTTTGCGACGTCAACACGGTCACTTTTTTTCATGAAATTGAGGTCTTTTGGCACCAACTTTGCTGCTACACGACGGAAACCCAAATCATTAACCTAAATGTCTTGGACGGATCCATAAGCAATGTTCAAGTCCTCCGCTATCTCTCTGATGGTTAATTTGCGGTTATTGACCAACATTTCTTTTACTCGTACTTCATCAATGTTTTCGCCGGTTTTCGATGTCATCATCTTTTGAACCGTTTGTACCACTGGTAGAGAATCGTTGCCGAAACACTTTTCCAACATTTTCAACGTTCGTGCACCATTAAATCCGTTTTTTATGCAAAATTGAATACAAGTTCGTTATTGCAAGTTTAAATACATTTCTAAAATTGTAAAAAAACGGGAACACACACAGAGATAGATGTACTCTTGGCTACCTAACTTTTGCAAATGTCAAGCTATGATGCTAAGATTTAGAGGGAATATCAATAACAGATTTACCAACTTAACAAAAGAAACAGAACTCAAATCGAAACAATGGGAGCGCCACACGGTGGTGTGGCCGGTATGTACTTCCAAGCGGCTATCGGCCAACTGGCGGTGTAAAGGAGCCTTTGGCAAAACATGGGGCTTGTCATCGAGAAGAGTCCCTTGGATCTATACGACAATATATTTTATGCAAAGTATATCACGCTACTTTCACCAGTCCCCAAGGGATTCACCGGTCATGCGTGCGTGGGATACTTTCTCTGGCACGCTTTATTCTAGGCACACTGATGAATTTTCGTCCCCTTGATATTATTATCATAAAGCGGACTTTTAAAGCCATCTTTCATTTAGAAAGAAGTGGTCTTTGGTACAAATTGCACTGGTGGGCCTTGCGTGCCGCTTGTATTGTAAATTGACTCCGGTCTTATGGTCTAGCAGACCAGCTCCAAAAATACGAAATCTACTTTCTCTATGCAGATGAATGGTATCGACCAGAGATTGTGCTGTGAAAGAAATGTGGTCGGGTATTCATGGACTGCTTTAAAACCGATCTAGGATGCAGCACTGGTGTGTTTTTGAAGAACGACAACCAACGATTAGACTTGTTCTTCAGAAAACCCAGCATCTGTCTTCCTATACGGGGATATAGGAAATCTTGATGCCAATAAGCTATGTAGTGAATAATTGGTAGAGGAAGCGAAGTATCTGCGTATGTAGCGAAAGCCCAGCTGCACTTAAGGTCTTGTGTAGCTTGATCGAGAAGGCAAGGTCGATGAAAAGCTGAATTTCCAGAGATTTGGATTCCAGGTCACAATGGGATCACAGGAACTGAAATTACCAATGAACTTGGGAGGCCACGTGCAGAGAAGAGTTTTTATGCATCCTAGATCAGAGCTGTCATTGGCAGTTAGGTTTCATATGAGCATAACTGCAGATGGCATGAATTAGGTTCCTACGCTATTTGTGCTTCGACCTATAAGGATTCCAGCCTTCCTCCAAATTAGTCTAAAGTTTCTTGTTAGAAAATTACGGGTTTTCTTACGTGGTAGCTGCAAATCTGTATTCCACTTTAGAGCAGGAGATTTGTAGGAGATTTTCCATGTTGTGCATGCCTTATATCTTCTGCTGCGTTCTACGTTTAAATGCTCATGGACATACTTTCTGAAATCTTGCTTAAAGAGTGTTCAGTTGGTTTCTGGCAGACTCCCCCTCTTCAAAAATGCCGAAAAGTCGCATTTGATACTGAGCTCGGTGTAACCTATGGTCTGACATGGAAGCCACTCCCGATCGTATATTTTGGATAGTGTTGAGCTGATAACTTGTTGTCTCACTTTCGAAACAAATGTGGAACGGAAGCCATTATTCTTGATAACCAGGCTAACCGATATTACGGCGTTTAGGAGGTTATAGGCTCTCAAGTAGCATTTCCCGCAAAAAGTATTCTGATCATTAGGATCGCAGCACAGTCCGTTCTTGAGTTCTGTTATTGGCTTTGGTGATGATGGTAGCACCGATTTATAGGAAGAATAAACCGATGCAAGGAAGAATATTTACCGTTATTCCGCATGCCCATAAGACCTTAATCAAAAAACAAGCTGGTGAAAAAGGTCATCAGGGGGTCCAGGGCAGACCCAATGGTTCTGCGAAAACTGGCAGAAAGTCTCCGTGACAAGCCAAAACTGGCAGAAAGTCTATAGCGCCTTGGAAGTGTTTAACGCGACTGCTTTTGTCGAAAGTTTTTTGCTATCTTGAATAGCAGCCAAGTACTTAACTTGGTTGGTGGAATGGATGCTGATACTTTTAAAGGCTAGCTCCGTGAGATCAATCAGTTTTATCTTTCTTGTAAGGAGAGGAACCTTAGCTTCGAAAGGATCGAAAAAAGCTAACTGCTAGTGTACTAGCGTCACTAAGCATGATGCGACAGATAATACAAATTCATAAAAATTGTTTTGTCTTAGTCATATCTACAAATTTCCTATCCTGGTTAATAACTAGATTGTCTTGTGGTAACGTTTTTCTTCCCCGTTCGCATCAAGTCAGACTTGAGTTAGTAATCCATTACTTGCAACCTGGATTTCCATACTAACTAAATCTATTTATAGAGAGTACAGCTTCCAGAGAGCTTCAAACTCTTAAGCTACTGTTAAAATTCAGTATCGGAGATGTGTAATGTAGTCTTCGGGTGGGAAACGTAAGTGGTCTAGTACACAATTGAATGTTTGACCATAAGAGGAGGCTCTAACTCTGATATTAGCCCTAAATGTAGGCCCTCGGATCGTTCTTAGCAGCCAAATTCGGTAGGATAGAAAAAGCGTTATGAATAAATATTAAGGAGATTTTCCTGTGACGCCGTCCACATAGATAACAACCCTGTACCTGATCTTCTGTCTTCCTTACGGTAGCGCTACAGTCCGGGAGGGGCCTAGCCCTCGACCAAGAGACCTTCTACTTTCACTTAGCTTGATCTTGCTCTTATCGCCTTCAGTTCCGCTTAAGCGTACAACCAAGGCAAGATCTTCCTTTACCGCGTTCTTCCTTCGGGATGGATTTGACAACTCTCCAGCCCGAAGAGATAATGTTCATTCGCCCAATATAACCAAGCCATCTAAGCCGAAAAACTTGGCCTTTCAGACAAGGCGGTATACTCGTATACCATAAATCTTGCCGCAGTTTCGCACAATTCCATCCAGTACGATGTTGACAGCGCGTCGCGTTGTTCTTTTATAACATCAAATTTTTAGTGGTGCCATTATCGGCATTTATGGAGCAACGAACTTACGCCCATTGCCATCCTTCACAAGCGGACGATTTTGGCAGGAATGTCAAACCTAAATATATTGTAGCTCGTCTCTATTACTTAAATCCTGCCATCTCTCGAGGGGTGTAGAGCATCAACAACTCTTACCGCTATATTTCTCTGATTTCTGAAATTATTCCAGCTCTTTCCCAGTAGTCTCGATTCCTCATCGACTGTTCTTCCCCGTCACATGGGGTCTTGAAATCGATTTGGAGTTCCTGGGTTCCCCAAATCTACTGTAAGATGAATATCTGGCCGATGGTGTAGTCACCAAGCCTGAGTCCAGACCTGGTGAGTACCTGTCAGATTGTTTATATAGAATTTTAGGCTTTCATACACGATGGTAGAGAGGTTGATGTAGTTGATGTAGTTCAGAAGGTTTTCCTTTTTAAGAATCAGGCAAACTATAGTGACTTTCCATTCACTGGGCATATTTCCATGCGACCAGATATTACAGAACAGCTGATGTGTTTTCTTCACAATGTCAACCTCCCGCAGCCTTAAGTAATTCAGCAGGGAGTCAATCTATGCCAGCAGACTTATAAATTCTTAGTTTAGATATCGATATCCATACCTTTTCTTGGTAGGGTGAACTGAGTTGTCGGCCATCATCCAAGTTGAATTATTCTTTACGCCAGAGTTGGTCATCGTTATCGTGACTGTGACTCTACTTTTACGTTCTTATCCATTTGTTTGCATTCCGGAGATGTTCCTCCTGTCCTTTATGGAAGTGCCGCGTCGTATGATTCCTAGTTCGCTGTATGTACTTGCCGATACTTTTCGTCAAAGTAGGCATTTCGTTGCGGTGGTCGGGTGAAACCAAACATATGCAACCGGACTTGTTCACTAGATGCGGGCAGCATACGAGTAGGACTCTCCAGAGATTTCGTGAGACTTGATCGGCAAAGGCTCTAGCAGTTTCTTGCGATGATACCCCTCACAGTACTGCTTTTGTGTTTTGTCGTTCGGGCTACAGAAAAGGTAGTGGCCAAAGTCAGTGAGAGTTCCTCGGAACATTCGGGAGTCCAGAATATCGTACATCGTTTAAAATATCATCAATTTGGTTTATTAATCAGGAGATGGCCAGGTTTTTTGATCAGGAGATAGCCAGGTTCCTTCGTGGAACCAGCCTAAATCCATTTTCAGAAGTGATATCATGCAGACTATAGTTTCCAAAGATGCTTTGAGTACCTAACTTGACGCTACAGTCACTAATGACCTTAACAGCATGATTAGGATGTTTTTTGTGAATTTCTTTTAGTGTACGTTGAAACAGTTTTTAACAGAGAAGCCCCTCTCTTTTGCGCAGGCGGCTTATGTTTGCAAGTCAGGCTTATGTTTGCGCATTTAGCTGTAATGTTGAATGTTATGAGTTACTCCCTTATACTCGTAGGTCTGAAGATCTGTCTTCCTGTAAGACTTCCACCAATCACAAATCTGCATCCATATACTCGTAAGCGCTATTTCTGCTCTCTATAGCACCACCGTCCTTCTTGAATGACAGTAATATCCACTTTGTAGTGGTCCAGAATCTCAGCTAGTTGTTCGGGTGCATGTGTTCTGTAGAGGATCTGAATATTCGACGTGCATTGCGAAGTGTCCTTGTCCGTTTTTCGTTTGCTGAGGTCGTCAACAGTAATATCACCTCTATTCGAGACTGCTTGTCGCTTCACAACATTAACTGTTTTACCTGGTCGGGCAGTTAACTTGCTGGCACAAGTCATGCCCAACCTGTAGAGCCGGATCCTTGCGAGCATAGTATTCTACTAGGGGAGTATGAGCGCTGCCGTTCGTCCAATGGATGCTCTTCCTTAGCCATCTCTATTTTGACATCCTGGCTAAATGACTAAGATAAATCCCCAAATGACCTGAGATCCGAATATGTCGAAGCAGCCTAAATGAGGTTAGCGCTGGATCCGTGTTTAACGTCGGCGTTGACTCCATATTGGAGATCTATCCGCAGAAACCTCCTTGTGTTCAGCTACATTTGCGCCATTGAAGTCAGCATATCGCAAAGTGGTGTTATTTCAGCGATTTTCCTCCTTTTTTATCAGGGTTTGGTACCGGCTATGGCGAAGTTCTGTACCGGGTCTACCCAGAAGAAAAAAAATTCTTAAAACCAGGCAACCAGCGGAATTAGGAAAGACAGAGAAGCCGCACAATCTTGCCTTAAATTCAACTTAGTTTCTGCCGTTCCACATTCCCACAATGAGAGGATTTTCATCATAGCAAATAGTTTTTCTCGTAGTTCATTCAACGAAGGACCTCCGTCCTGCTATGCTCTACTGTTTCAGCTTTTTTCTTTTGACTTCCTGTAAGTTTAAATCATTGCTTTGTCTGTTTTTAAGTGCATGCGTCCACCTATCCAACCCCATACTGTATGACGTTCATTCATTTCAGCCAGCTAGGGATAATTTCATGACTTCCATTTCCTCCTTCCTTCCCTTATAACCAGTTGGCTAGTCCAGTCATCATCACCGCCCACTATTAACAAAAACTGACAAGTGGAACGCGAATTATTTGTTAAAATTGCGAAAAATAATGCGCGTGTAACAGCTCTAGAGGTCAGCCTCCATTATTTCCATCCTGTGTCCTCTTTTTCTTGCCAAAAAAAAAAAAAAAAAAAACCAAAAACACTCTTTAATGCGCACATACTCGTACATATGTACAAATATATACAGATACGAGTGTATACAAAAGAGAAATGCAAATTTTATAATACTACGTTTTAATTCACGACAATGAAGTGACCTGCTGGTGGGTAAATGAATGAATGACGCCCATCGTCCGCCCCAGCGTCGAAATTTATGTCCTCTAGGCTATGAACATTAACCACCCTACACGAGCAAAAAAGAGTACACAAAACCATCCCAACGGCCTCAATACAAAAGCCAAATGACGAACGAATAGCAGGGAACGAGAGGAGATGAATCGAAAATAAGGCCGATAACCAAGTTGCTACCATTACACTGGTAACCCAGAGGCGATGGTTTTGGTGTCGCCTAAATTATCGCCAAAATGCAGAGGCGACCATTGCTGCCACTGTAATTGTCACCACATATACGAGTACATAGCTCCCCGGCATTGTTACAAGTACAATTCAAATTACACTGATGGTGATGCCATTGCCACACCACGGTCAAACCCAGTAGAACCCCTGGCAACTTAAGGGGTGTAATGAATGCCATTCGGAAGCAACGAATACTGCTACTGCTGGGGATAAATTAAAATTTGTTGCACAATCCCAGAGTCCGGAACCCAGAGTTTTGTGCTTAATGCCCAGACTCACTCCTAAGACGAAACTATTGCCACCCCGGAGCTGGAGATTACGATGCCCTGACCAATGTTGTTGTTCTTTTTTTTCTATTCACGAGGCTCAGTGTATTTGTCCAGGGGTGAAGTCATTGAGTTGGAATCGTAAAGTTAGTGCTTCGAGTGTGACCATTTTGGGCACGCACTACTTTTCCACATCAACTGGAACTACTAATGGTTATTTGGCAAACGGCTGTATGTGTGCCTTTAGCAAGGACCTGCCGAATCGGTGGCATGATTTCGAGCTCGTAGCTATCGCCTGGAAGAAAATTTATGTCTGCCACCTGCTTTCGATGGTTTCTACATCGGTGGGGGTTTGCGAGGTTTTACATTTAGACATTTAGATAGGGTGTCTTGATTTGAAATGAGGTTGAGAAGAAGAGGCATTAGTAGAGGACACAATGAGCTGTAAGCCATTTGAAGGAAAATATCCACACCCACAGAGAAGTTTTTTTTTTTTTTTTTTTTTTAATTAGAATAAGGTCAACAATTGTTGACACATGGAGAAGTTATAAAACCTTTAAACCCGGAGTTCCAACCATATATTTGTGGAGTGAGAGGTGCAGATTATATAAGAGCTTAGGAGGAACTTTTACTTGCATGGACTTCCTTCGAAATTGCTGACATTTCGTAATTACTCCTTGCAGGACGGTGCCAACTTAATATACGAATAAAACGGACCGTGGAAGAAATACGCTCAGAATAACAGGCAGCGTCTAGTTTTGAATACGAAGGACCAGATGACAAGGATGATAATATATGGCAATATCATAAGCATCATCATAGCCCCGTTGGTCTGAGAGAAGAATATATCTGCCGGTGTTTAAATTGACATAAATTTCAAAGAGTTTGACCCACCAGACAGCGTATGAGTTAGGGTTTACCTAACCAGGATACTGGGACTACTAGATTCAGGGGCTTCGCGCACGATCATCTGTACGGACGGATGTCATGCATAAAAGTTTGAGGTTGGGAGAATCTGAGATCAGGCGTGCGGAGATCTAGCAGATGAAGATAAGGAGGAACCTGCCAGCGGAATAATCGGGAAACGGCTGTCAGTCCTGGATTGGACTGGGCCAGCGGCGCAACAACCAAGTTCGAAGGGTACTGATTGCCTTACCTCCCAGTAGGGGACGCGTTCAGGCTACTCGTAGCATGGAAAGTGCGTACTCGCGCAGTAACATTATACTGAGCTACGCCGTCTCAACTCTATACGGATGAGGTAACAAAAATGTGACAAATCAGCTAATAGCCTCGGATAATAAAAGATTCACTGTGACGAGACTAGCAAACGATTAAAGGATGACGATCTTCAAATTTGCACGTGGTATGTTCGGATCCTTCACAGATCTCGTGCAGCCGAACAACTAGCGGCGATCAAAACCACCGTCCAAGAAGAGCAATGAGATAAACAGGACAATAAAAGGATGAAAACTGTGACGTCTCGCATGAAGAATATTATAGATAACCATGGCGACAAGGATTGCAATCGCAGCCTTTATTCGAAAGCAGATCCGCCGTAAGCGATCAAAAAGGCCACCTCTGATATGCAGGGTTTCACCCATCTCTATTCCAATAAAGAAGCTCCTGTTAGTTTTTAGTTTTAAACGCATTTTATTTTCTAAATCATTAATTCTTACATACTAACAAAAAATGCTTAAATGCTAGCTTAAAATTACTTAACAATCTTACACTAACTTACTGGCCCCACACAGGCACTCTAAGCTACTCTAAACTCTTACATCTATGTCTTTCGACTTTGTTTACATTTGATACTTATATATACTTATTTTCTGTGCTTAAGGCTAAGAAAAGAATTTAAGAAAAAACTTAGCATATGGACATAATTTTGTATTTTTTATAAAAACTTAATATCTAACTTAAAATAAACCTTAGTCTACCTAACCTACCTATACAATACACACATACACACACATAGACATTATACACAATTACATACATATACTAGTATATACCTTTATATATACTAATATATATATATATATTTCTTAAGTGCTAACCTAAACCTATGCAAGCTGGCCATCGCTATTTAGAGAGCAAATAGACTGGTCAGCTCTGCCTCATTAGTGAGGCTGGTCCGTAATTGACGGAAACGACGACGAAACATCTTCTCCATCATTCAACCACCAGAAATGCTGGTGCTGCTGAACGACATCCCTCTTATCGCGATTCCCCACCGCCCTACTGAACCTGAGACGATCCACACTGCCGTGTGCGACGTCTCTGTTGTAGTTGAGTCGCCTGTCCCCAGCTTTCGGAGCGACATGGAAGATTAACGGGACCGCCGATATATCTTGGATCAACCCTATCTGGTCTAGGTAGAGGAATGCTTCCGGTGGAACGAAGCCATCAGAGCGCACACTCTCATGGTAAAGGTAATTGGGGTAGTAAGCCCCAGATATCAGGTTATTCGTCGAGTTCATTGCTCTTGCAATGTACCTTCGAGTCAGCTTAATTACGAAGTTGTCCACTCGTATTAGGTTCGCCCTGTTGTAAAGGACCTCATTACGATAAAATTTTTTGTACTCCGACTCTGGTGTTCTGTACAAGCGAAGGCAAGCCCTAAGGCAAGCCCTCTCAAACACCCGAATCTTTTCCATTAAGCTTGCTCGCACATTGAACCACACGGGACAACCAAATACCAGCATGGGCCTGATAAGGGCCATGTAGCAGATTACCTTTACCCTCGCATCGAGTTGGCTGCTATAAAACAGTCTCTTTGTAAGGGCAAAAGCTCCTTTGGCTCTGGCCAGAGCAGCATCTACATTTTTGTCAAAATACAGAAACTGATCTAGCCAGATCCCAAGGTATCTGACTACATTTCGACAGGCAAGTGGCTGTCCGTGTTGTCCAATGATCGAGAACTTTCGCCAATTTTTTCTGGTATCCCTAGAGGCTCTAGACAACGGCGTCCTAAAGAGAATGGTTTCCGACTTCTGAAAGTTGATTTTCAACTTCCAGTCATCGCAAAATCGTCTTATCTTATCGAAGTCACGCTGCAAGAGAGTATTAATGACCTCGATTTTTGGACCTGCTCTGTACGCTATCAAATCGTCTGCGTACGCAATAGTATGGGGAAGTGAACCTATCAAGTCGCTTGTATAAATGTTGAATAGGATCGGCGAATTGACCGCACCTTGCTGAAGACCATTTTTAATTTGAAATATTCCAACAGAAGTCACATCGCCATTTTTCACGATGAACTGTCTGTTGGTTAGCATATTAAAAAGAATGTACAAGAGTGGTTTACTGATCCCCAGCCTAGTCAGCTTATAGAAAAGACCCTCTAACCATACGGTGTCGAAGGCCTTCTCCAAGTCAACAAGGCAGGCACCAGTGCATTGGTTTTTACCTTTATTCCATTGGATATCGGACACCAGTTTAGACGCGGCATGTGAGATATCATGTCCCGCCTTAAAACCGAATTGATTATCCGGAACTATATGTTTGTCCTCAACCCACCTAGAGAGAGCTCTATTGATTACCTTTTCAAACACCTTACTGATATTCGGAAGGAGACTTATCGACCGGAGATTCGCCGGATTGGATATATCCTTTCCCTTTTTAGGGATAGGTTGCACCACCGCCGTTTTCCAATGCGCTGGATAATGTGCATTATTCATTGCATTATTAAACAGGGTGGTGTAAATGTCCACCGCATCTAGAGGAAGATGTCGAAGCACGATGTTCGGAATACCATCTGTCCCCACTGATTTCTTAGCCCTGATTGTGTCGATGATCTCATGGAGCTCTTCCTTCGAAATGAACGGGGGTAGGTCACCCTCTCTGGTAATGACATTATTTGCCATATTTTCGTCGCTGAAACGGGTGAAACCAGAGCCCTCGGATCGCCAGTTCCCTACTTCATTTCGAATGTTGAGGTCGTGCACCAAGACGCGATTGTCCAGGTCATAATTAGGGCCAATGGTATCAGTGGCCTTGTATATTTCCTGGAAAGTCGCCCCTATGGCTTCAACCTTCTCCTGTGGATCCTCGATCACAAAGAAGTCGTCAACATCAGCGGCCTCATTTGGATCAATACCTGCTATTGTCAGTAACCGTTCGTTGTCTGTTGTCCGGGCTATTTTAAGACACTGAAGGTCGTTTTGATTTTTTCTCCGAAATAGTTGGTTTATTTGAGGGAACATATTCGGGTTGCTGGTGTTTACAGCCCGAACCCTGTTGTTCCAATACGAACTTACAGAAATTCTGTAATTCTCTTTTATTAACGTTTGAATATTTTTAATCGACGCCTTCAGTGTCCTAATCTCCGGGTGTTGTCTGTCAGTAAATTGTCTGTACAAGTTTTTGAGTCTTGTCAGAAGTCTACTTTTCTGTCGGTGCAGTGCGTCAATAGTAGGATTGCGGAACAGGTCTTCGTTAGTCGTATGTCGATACCGTGGTATTGTAGCGTCCATAGTTTGTTTAATTGTCTCGTCCATTTGTTTTAGGTAATTGTCGATCTCCTCGTTTGACAAATTCCTATTGGCCGGTGGATGGAGCGTGTTCGAAGCGAGTGCTCTTATCAAGGTTGCAGAGAAGCGTGTCCATCGAGTCTTACTGTAGTTGTAAGAATATCTTGGGACAAACTCATCCAATTCCGCAATTTCGTTAGGGACTGTAATTTCGGTGCTAAAACCGCAATGGTCACTGTCATACACGAATGTGCGCAGACAGTTTAGCGTTTGTAAATTCGTACCTGTCAGTCGTATACGTTCGTCGTACAGCAGTAGATCCAAATAAGACCCGCCTCTGGGAAACGACGGGCTATCCGTCGCTTTAAGACCGAGTCTGTACATGACATCGTGCTGACCCCACCAATCGAGTAGTAGGTTCCCTCTAGTATTTGGCAAATTATTTCCCCAATCACTATGTTTAGCGTTGAAATCCCCGCCGATTACAAAATAATTCTCCCCCGATTCCAGCCTCAGAAGTCGAAAAAGCGTGTCAAACTCTGTAATAAATAAAGTGGATTGTGAAGTCTCAGGTGCATAAACAGTGGCCAAGTACAGCCGCTTTCCACTGCGGAGCGGGATGTAAATGACGACTGCCTCCAACAGCCGGAACCTACGCAACACTCCCTTGTACACTCTGTGAAATTTTATACCTTGTTTAATGAAGATTGCAACCCCGCCTCCACATTTGGATCCGGGCCGGTTTCTTCTTCTAACAATATAATTGTTGTACTCCAGTTTGTGCTTATCGGTTAGCTTGGTTTCGCTAGCGAAAAGCACATCAGGAGTTTGGTCTTGTAGCAATTTAAACATCGCGGCTCTTCGTTCGATCCTAATCAGTGAATTAACATTCACCGCAAGGACCTTCAAAGTTTGCTCCACCATGCGCGCACCCATTACGACATGTGTTGCGTTAGGCCCGGCAGCAGCGCGTAGATCTGGTCCACCCTCTTGGCCTGTTCTTGCACCTGCTTTTGCAGCTGAGCCATCTGCCCTTGGATTGCGAGCAAGATGGCTAGCATGTTAGGTGCAGCTTCCGTTGTTCTCGGCATTGGCGCCGGAGAAGCAACAGTCGCTTGCTGTACCGTAGCCTCCCTACCTGCCGCCATTTGGGCGTAGGAAATTTGGGACGTGACGGCTGGTGTTTGAAACCTAACAGGTGAACGTTTGACCTCCACCTTCTGCTGCTGAGCCAGTTTTGATTTCTTAATGTCAGCGAACTTAGGACAACCCCGATAGTTTGCGGTGTGTCCCACGTTCCCACATAACACGCAAGAGAGCTGCGTCCTATCGGATGCTCCGTCCCTACCCAGAGGACACTCCTCGGAACTGTGGTTCTTTGCGCACTTCACGCATCGAGGCTGCATTTGGCAGTTCGACGCGGCGTGCCCGAACCTCTGGCAGCGAACGCATTGTATAACGCCTTCGCTCCTTTTTAATTTTTCCCAGTGAACCACATGGTAGTCTAGGACATTGATACTCCTTAGACTATCCAGACGGCTTTCGGGACTGAGCTGCACCAGGAAGAACGGTAGACTCCGTTTCTCCCGCCTGGCTCTAGCTGTGGTAAATGGCTTTACCCCCACAAACTTGAGTCCTTCGCACTCCTTCTCTTTAAGCAGTGCCAGGATCTCCTCAGGATCAGAAGACGGTTCCAACCCCTTCAGCAGCATCGATTGCCGCTTTTCACACTTCGGTGTGAATGAGTAGTGCTCCGTCGTCGTTTCCTTTAGGAGCTCTTTCACTTTCGCGTAGCCCTCCACTGTATTACAGTGGATGGCATGGCGATCATTCCCCAATCTCTTAATGTTAAAATTATTGCCAATGACCAGCCTACACAGGTCCTTGGTAGCACTTACCTCCAATTTATAGGTGTTGATAGGAGGCACCTTCTCCTTCTTCTTCTGCTGCTGCTGCTGCGGTTGTTGTTGTTGTTGTTGTTGCTGCTGCTGCTGTTGTTGTTGCTTCTGCTGCTGCTGCTGTTTTTGCTGTTGCCGTTTTTGTGGCTCCTGCTGTTTTAGCTGTTGCCGGTTTTGTGACTGCTCTTGTGTTTGTTGCTGGTCTTTCTTAGGCTTTTGTTGGTGTAGCACTTGTGCTATTTTATTTACTTGGTGTTGTTGTTGGGTCTGCTTTTGAACAAGCTGCTGTTGTTGGGATTGCTCCTGCTCTTCCCTCTTCCTTCTTAGCATTTGCCTTTCCTTTATGGCCAGCACTCTTTGCTGTAGCATTTTGATGCTGCTACTTATGGCCTGCATTTCTTCCTCTTCATCATCAGATTCGCTTGCTGCCAATGAAGCGAAGTTGTTTGCCGTTGATTGGGTGGGCCGTTTTACTAAGTTGGAAGTTGGAAGCTTCCTCCTTCTCTTTGTTTTCGGGGTTTGGCTCGAACCACTCGAAGCCTCACCTGAAACTTCAGCAAGTCCCGCTATAGGCATAGCGGACCGCTCTTCACAATCCATCACATGATAAACAACACTTTACCACTTTATTGTTTTTTTTTTTTTTTTTTTTTTTGTTTTGTTTACTTTTAAAAATAAAAAGTCGATGCAACTTTTCCGGGAATCGAACCCACGACCCCAGTTCTGTCGGTCGGACACCACTACCACTGGGCCACCGAAGCACTTGATTCAAATGTTTTTGTAGCACTTTTAATAAAAACTTATTTCACTTAGAAAGCCGAAACACGAAACACGTCAATTCCTCACGGAGGTCTATGGACGACATAAAGAAGCTCCTGCCTTGATGATGAATGCAGACAGGGGAATGTTGGAAAAGAGCGAACGTACAAAATAGGTCTCCAAAAAAGAACGACAGAGGTTCACGGACTCCACGAGCTGAAGAGCGGGGATGAACTTAGGCTCCTCAGAAGAAAAACTAAGAACGCTTGATCGAGGTCCTATAGAGGTGCTTCCTAAGAATGAAAAACAGTAACGCTCAAATAAAATACTAATGATGAACAGCATACCACCGTCACACAGTGGCGCAAAGTCCCACCTTCTGTTTGCTCGACTTCTGATTCTTGTAAAAATTGCAAGACTTCAGGAGGATACGATTTTAATTTTTTCGAAAAATGTTTTCTAATTCTACTTATGGACGGATCCGAAGGAACTAAGTGGTTGTGAAAAACATCTTTCCATATTTTCCCGGAAACGTTTTATATCTTTATTTCGAGCTTCCTGGGCTTCCTTCCCGAGTTGTCCTATGGGAAGAATCGCTTCGGAGAGAATTTCTGGACCGTGTATTAAAGTCTTGTGCACTGTTGTTGTTGTAAAACTATTCGAAAACTATTAATTAAACCTTAGTCTACGTCGGTTATTTGCGATGAAGTAAGAGAGTCACCAAAAAAACCTGCGAGCTGTGTTTCCATCATTTGAGCTTCCGTAAGCTGGTTTTGGTCTGTCGACATCTAAAAGCTTTTTTGGATCTTCTTTTTGTTTTCGTCTACTTTTTTTTATTGTATTTTCATCACCACGCGCTTGCCATTGACAAATTACCATTTTATAGGAAACATGGATCATGAACGACCATGGAGACTGCACTCTTCTTTGTCATTGGTAATGACAAGACTAAGACCTTTAATTTCAGAAAAGGACTTAGGAAAGACGATGCGTTGTTGTGTTACATCTCCTCCAACATTGTTCTTGAAAGAATTGTGCAAAACTTACAAGTCATCTGCAGAAGCACCATCTTCAAAAGTCTCTTCAGTTACTCTCATTCGCAAATGGCACTGACATAATGAGAAGGACACAGTGAGCTGTTAATGGAGGGTTTGAAGCTACTGAAGCAGAAGCAGCAAAGATATAGCCAGCTGTAGCTTTTAGAAAACATTTACCTACCAACTCCGACAATGACTCATCCTCTTCTTGCACCAGGTTTAACATAGCATGGGAGTAAGTTAACCTCACGGGCAGCAGGCAGCAATTGGTGAACAGTTAGCACCTTATATGAGAACATCTTTCATCAAAATTGGACGCAACGAACGTCTGTGGACTCTCTCGGACGTCATCCGCCACAGAAGGGATATTCTTGGTCGAACGAGTAATACGTTGCGCACCACTTCTTGCGACATCTTTACTGGTCTCAGTTTGCGTAAGCTTAATTGTTCGTGCACATTTTGCAGAACGACGAGGAAAACGACGACGAAATTCACGCTGCGTTAAAATAAGCAGTAAAAATAATTCCGCGGCCTTCAGGTGTTTATTGTCAACTAATTCTCTATCTGTCTATAACATAAATGTCAAAGCATAATGACACTTGACACCATTTGCAAAAACTGTGGTATACTCACATTATGACATTACTTTCCCCCCAAGCGGATGAAAATACTCTCGAGCGTTCCGTGCAAAAAGTTTAACGCGTAATTTTAGGCCCCGTTTGCATCGATGAATAATGGAGGAGACGTTTCATTAGCGAAATGTACAGGATATACAACGATGCCGACTTCATTGGATAAGCTCGGATAACCCGCCTTAGATGGCTAGGTCACCTTAAGCGCATGGATTCGACTCCAACCCAGAGGGGCAACGCAGTAGAGGACGATGGCGATCGCGTTAGCTTGTGGGGCATGTTAGCTGTGGTACTGGTCCGTCCTGGATTGTGGGATTGTGATGCCATCTAAGCAAGTAAGTAACAGAATTATCGCATTCAAGTATCCACAAAATAAAACGGTTATCTGCATGTATTCAATCCGCAAGCAAAGTTATCAAAGTTTTGAATATTTCAATAAATTCTACTCCTGGCGAGTTATGTTGAACTAAGGAAGGCCTTTGAGAGAGTTACGAGAAAACTTTGAATACCAGCCAACATACTGCTTCAATTTAACCACATAAGTTCTGGTTCGACTGAATTTATAGTTTGGAATAAGATGAATATGATCAATTCATCGACAGTTTCAGAAAAGAAAATATCTGCAACTGTTCAAAGAAGTCCCTCCTGATGGACAATGAAAGGACCAGGTGTCCTCCTCATACTGCACGCTTAGATAGACTTTTTTCTTTAATTTCGCTTAAATGAAATTCCCCAATCTTCGTAAGAAATAATAAAATTCCTACAGTGCCAGCACCTACCACATCAGTGCCCAAAATCCGCAACCTAATGCGAGCATTAACCAGACAGTCATAAAGCAAGAATTCTAGCATTCACTTCATAACAAGCATCCGGACCAGGACGGTGCCTGGTAGAAGCGTGGTACCACGTTGAAACACCAGTAAGAAATCTGCAGAGTTCTTTCATGCCGAAGGACAGCAGGAAGACCGTTGACCTTGGAAATGTCTGGAAGGATTTGTTGAATTGCAAGTGGGATATAATTTCGACCTACGGTTATGCACATAAGCAGTCCAACTGTCAATGGAAGCCGTAACTGAGGACGCAGACAAGTGAGAGCCAGACAAGAGGCAGTGAATTCAGCTTTTCTACCAGAATTTTTCAATTCACCGCCGTCATCAGCAACCTGGCATTTGTGCGCCCACCTATGCATTTTGTGCATAAATTGAAACCATGCGACTATAAGGCTCATAGGCTTCCCCATATATTTACAAAAAAAAAAGTGGTCAATGGCAAGGCCTACTTCAGGTATATTACTTACTTACATAGTCTCTAGGTTTTTAACGCAAACACCTGTCGTGTAGACTTAAGTTTACGGGATGCCCATACATCCATGGGAGCAAGGATACAGAACTTGTGTTGGAGGCACAAGTTCCACACTTGGTAGGGCTCGAGGCCGATCTAAAACCTCTTACTGTTCTTAGGGTCACAGCACCCAGTACTTATTGCAACTCCACATTGGGTCAAACCAACCAACCAAGGAAGACCTTTCCCGCGACTTTGGGTTTAAACCACAGCCACGATGACGCTTAAACAAGGGGGCCTACCTCAACAACTCAGGCCCGGACCAAGATTCAGGGGACTCCTGACCCCCATGGTACCGTGATGACAGGCAACTTGTAACTGATCAATTCATAGGGATTCTCGGTGGCGTAAACTGAAGATGTTCACGATAAGCCCAGTAAATATGCTCTGTCCCCGCTTTTTGTTAGACAACGTCATTGATGGCCGAAGCCTTGATAATTGGGCGGGGGCATTACTTACTTACAATTCTTACGTAAGGTGACGCTATAGTAAGGGGTGGACCTGACCCTCAACCAATAGGGCAGCTCGAGATCAGCTGTCTCCAGTTTAACACGCCGAGTTGGCTAAGGTCCCCTTCCATTTGCGTGCTGCGCCAACTGCGTCGCGGTCTTTCTCTACTGCACTATCCCTCAGGGGCGGATTCGAACACTTTTTGAACCGGAGCATTAGTGTCCATCCGCTCTACATGAACCAGCCACCAAATCGATGTCGCTATACCCCTATCTCCTCATGCACTCACCGTTTATGCAGACGGGTTCGAAAATCACCCAAAGAATTTTCCTTCATCCATTTTTGATATAGTCAAAGCCGTGGCGCCATAGAGCACGACTGGGATTATTAACGTCTTATATAGGATCACTTTTGTTGTTTGAGAGAGGGCTTTGCTAGTCAATTGCAGCGATCGTTTCATCTCAGCACTGGTGTCGTTGTCTGAAATGATAGCGGAGCTTAGGTAGCCAAAGGCCTTTATATCTATCGAGGGTAACCTTTTGTCCGAGACGTGGGTGTTGAGTGTCCTTTCTTGTTAACAGTGCTTGGTCTTGCCCTCATTGAACGTTAAACCCATCTTCCCCGCTTCCATCCCATCACTCGTAAAAGCGGCTCTGATGATCCTTAAATTCCATTCTTCAGACATGCGCCCATCTGGCCAGATCTGAGAAATGAGTTGGTGTATGCTCGCCACAAAGCCACTTCCACCAGCTTCGAATACCTCGGCCTGACGTTGTACCGGAAGCACAAACTCTCAATATCTTTGACTGTTCTGGTGGTCTTTATTCTTCTTCCGGACAAGCCGATGTTTTTCACGTCTCTTTTGCTCGTAGAGACCACGAGCTGCTCTAGTTCTTCGTTATAGCGTCGCTTCTTACTAAGCTGCATGTGCTTGCTGGCATTCTTCATCAAACCTGGCATTTCTCGGTGGTAGTCGGGCGAATTACAGAACATAAGTTGCAAGAACTGTGATGGCACATTGGCAGCCTTGCGACTGATCTTCGGTACTCAATGCTGACGGCTTCGGAGTTGTTGAGAGATTTAGAATACGCGTTCGGCAAATATTTTGGCGGTCCCTTGCGATTGCAACTTTTTATGTTATATCTTCTCACAGAAGTTCCTCTTTGTTATACATAATAAGGACGTTACTCATACCTCTTGTAGTAGAGCTCGTTAAAAGATTTTTTGGTGGCGTCATCCCTGTCTGCCGTGGAAGCTTTTATTAGCGAATTTAGCCGTGAAGCGGATCATCATAAAATGTTGACTCGCGTGTGAAAACCTCAAGATTTCTTGCCTAAGTCTACCAAGTATGACAGATCCTCATCCAAATAAGCGCTGTTTTTGCTCCCTACAGCAATCGCCATAGTAGATGCCAGAGTTTTTCATCCACCTTTCGGCCAGCCCATCCTATTGCTCTTTCGGTGTGGCAGTGACATATGCATGATAGCAGTCAAGGGCCATCGTTTATTGTTTGGCTGCGCCTGCCCTGTTAAGAATCGTAACATACAACGTCTGCATAGATCCGAAGGTCGTAGTCCTTATTTCATTTGCTGTGGTAGTAGGTCATCCATAGCCGAGGCTTGCTTTTGTTTCGGAACTTTTTGGTTTTCCCCTGGTAGGGAAGCTACCTCAATATACAATCCCCAACGTACAACGTAAAACGTACTTCGTTTTAACCCCTCGGACAAGGAACTGGGTGCTCAGATACTAGAGACCCAATCCTAGGACGCGAGTGCTTCCGTTGGCCCAAGAGCTACTCTGCCACAATCTTTTATTTTCAAGAGTCCACCTCAGACTTGAAAGTTTCTAATTAACTTGAACTCGGTGTATGTCGGAGTATGTCAGAGCAGTGAAATAAATCTTCCATTATTCTGGCTGTGAATTTCGTCATTGAATCCGTCGAGAGGAATTTCTCCACCGCACGTACTCCTCCCGAGGGCCTCTCGTTAGACATCTCAGCGCACTTATCCATCAGGTCAGCAAAAAATACGTCGTCTGGCACTGGAGTTCACCCCGCTGAGGTTGCACTGTTTGGAGTGTTTAGCTCCACAAATACAATCAGAATCAACATACGCTCATAGTTGGTCCAGTATTAGACAGACATTCACCAGGCACTACGAGGACTTTATGATGCACAGTTTGCTACTATCTACGGTGGTCGCACAATTAAATAATTCGAACTCGAGTTGATCGAAACGTACATAGTTACCGAACCATACTGAACGAAAATTTCTTTCAGCATATGGATAACATCGATCCGAACGTTTTATTTCTTCACCAGGATGCTATATAGGACCTCAATCATTGGAAATATTGAAATTATAATGCTATTTAGAGATAAGATGGTTTCGCTAAATGGATCCTTTGCAATTCGACACCTTTTGATTCTTCACTTTAGGGGAACCTAAAACTAATGGCTTTAGGCTACCATTGACAACTTTGAAGCCAATATTCGTGATGCTTGCTGGAAAAAAAATAAAGTTTTCCAATGAAATGAGTAAAGGATATTTTTAGTTTAGTTGATTTCTTGTTTCGTATTTAAAACAAACTTAGGCTTGTAAGAAGAGCTTCCATCCCATCTCAGACAGTGACAAACTTTGGCGGTAAATTCTCATAACTCCAATACAACATGTAGAACCCCCACCAGTACATGCACTTCGTTGTCGATTCAGTTTGAAATACCAGTACTGCGAACAAAAACTCTAAAAAACAAACCGCCTGCACATTGGTTTGACAGTTTTTAGCTTCAACTCAAAACCATGAGCAATTCCTCAAAAGTAAATTGCGGTTAACACAGGAATTATGGTTCGCAGACACATTAAATTAATAGCGGTAACTGGACTAGACTGACACCAGTGTCACTGCATCGTGGCCACAGTGATTTCCATATTTTCACATTTTTTTCCTAACAAAAAAAAAAGGCTCCCTTCTGAAAGTGATAGCCAGGTTCTACAGCTAGAATCCCATCTGTCAGTTGCCAATGCATTATGCGCATACATTTTCCAAATGTTCACCCTGGTATGCGTCCCTTTATTCATGTTCCTCTCTAGACTAGAAGGAACGGAGAAGGACCGGTTTTTAATATCATTACAGTGGAGTGATGCCTCAAAAGAACGCTCAAGTTTGTTAATTTAAGTTTTTGAAATTAATTCGCACTTTTTCTGTTAATATTAGGGGGATGCGAATTTCAGTATTGTGCAAGTCTTTGCAACTTTTTCGCCTCGTTTTCTGAGGAAAATAAGGGCTGATCTATTTTTTATTTAAAGTCTCTAGAAAGCGGTATTAAAAGGCTGTCAACAAAAATTTAGTAAATTCAGTATAGCGAAAAAGTTGTAGTTTTGCATTTGATATCTGAAAGGGAAGTGCGTTGAAAAACTTTGACATTTGGTCAAAGTTCGTTCATTTTCAGCGGAATGCTATTGAAATTGTCATGCTCCGACATATAGCCATGGTAATCAGACAAATTTTTGAAAGAAGGAAAACATGGAAACGTTTTAATTAGTTCTTTGTATAAACATGATTTCGAATAGCTTATTTCAACATTGAAAACTTTAAAGAGAAGCGAAAACAAAGAACTAAACTCAGTAAGACATGCTGATTTACTATGTCAGACAGTCCATGACATTATGTTTTGAAAATGAGTTCAGCCAGGAGGGTAACTTGGCTGTTTCTGGCGGAATGTCTCCTATCAGCCCACCTTTGGGTCACTCTAGAGCATTTCTCACCAAACAATATTGGCCGCAAAGACTTTGCGGTTTACCAATATATGCCAAAGCCTCTACATAGCCCCAAAAAAAGTATTCGAGTTGCACCCACTTGCACGATATCGGTGGTCCATTTCGCGATAGAAGATTCTTCTTGAAACGAGTCCTCACTAAGTGAATAGTTTCATGGGCAGTATGCTTTGTAACGCCAGCCTGCTGAGACGTTAGGCTAGATTAGGTACACAATGGGGAAGCGGTGATATCAACCCATGAGGTGAGTGTTTGTACGATTTCATTTTATCTTGCAACCTCAATATTTGCAACGGTGGGTGAGTTGTGGTGAAAAATAGGCAGGAGGTGCTAGATATCACTTTTGCTACATATACAGAAGGGTTAGAAATAAGGGAATGGAGAGCAGTCAACGAAGCGTCAATGTCGGACCACCGATGGATACGCTTCAAGGTGAACTTTCAGAACAGGGTATGTAGTTTTCAAGTAAATCCTACGAAGACTGATTGGGTCAGAAGCGGTAAATATACACCTGGATACCAATCAATCACCTGTGAGAATATTGCTAACTTAGATAGGGCGGTAGAAAATATTAGTAAGGCTCTGCCGGCTAACAGAACACCTAATAGGGCTCAATCAAAACGGTAAAATAGGGAGATAGGCTTAACAAGGAAAGAGGTTAGGAAACCCTATAACAGGCCAAAGCTTTTCAGAAGCGACATTCATGGAATGAGTACTACGAATGCAAAAAACAATACAAGTACCTAGTCAAATAGTCAAACAGGTCTTCATGGCAGAAGTACTGTGAATCTATCGCGGTAACAGACGAGGTTTCGAGGTTACGCAAAATGCTTTCAAACAAAAAGCGAGCGTTCGTAGCTACCTCAGTTAAAATGACGGAACATGGGCTAAAAGTAGCCAAGAGATTCTGGCAAAACTCTCCCTCTTGGAAGCAATTACGGTGGGCAATTCAGTCCTTTAAGCCGTACAAATCTCCCGGTCCGGATGATATTCTACCGATTATGGTACAGAAAGCACCGGAGATAGCAATCCTAAAAATGGAGTACATACCAATAGCGTGGAGGGAAGTTAAGGTGGTTTTTATACCTAAAGCTGGCAAACAGGGGCATATACTCGTAAGAGTAAGAGATTTCAGACCAAAAAGTCTAGAGTGACTACTGGAGATTCACATTTGGAATTGATGCAGTGATGGCTTTTTGACTGAGTCACAGCATGCATATACGAGTATGAAAGGGAAATCTGTAGAAACCGCCTTGCACGAGGAAAAAAGAGAAGACTCTGCACTTCGGTGAGTTTGCGATGGCGGCCCTCCTCGATATTGAAGGAGCTTTCAATATCATGCAGTGCACCGCCATTAAAAATGCTGTAGTAGACGCTACCACTGAACAGGGCATTACAAACTGGGTTTGCAACATGCTTGCAAGCAGAAAAATAAACTGTTCCATTGGGCAAAGCTCGGTTTGAATGTCCAGAACCAGGGGAACCCCTCAGGGGGACTCATATTATATTGACATCCTCAAAAAGCTTAGTACAATGGGTAGAAGTGCCACAGCATACGCAGATGACGTGATAAGGAAATTACTTAAATATTTACGGTAAAAAGCCCTTTTCTCAATGCCAACCCTTCCAAAACGGAACTGGTTCCTATTACCAGAAAGTGCAAGATTCCGGAATTCAAATTCCCAAAACTCAACGGAGTGGAATTGTCCTTTTCGGACAGCGCGAAGTATCTGGGTGTGATTCTGGACAAAAAACTGAATTGGAATCTTAATGCAGTATACATTGCAAAAGAAGAACAGGTTGGGGCTTTAAACCTGCTACGGTGTACTGGCTGTATACGATGGTAGTAAGAGCCATATTTACATACGACGCACTAGTATGGTGGAAAGCATCAAACAAGAAAACAGTCTGCGGAAAATTAGTGGCGGTTCAAGGACGGCTTCCATAGCCATTACAAGTGCTCTCCGTACAACCCCTACGGCGGCATTGGACACCTTTCTGCACCTACCTCCGGTTGATTTACAGATCAAAAAACTTGCTGGCAACAGTGCGATACGACTCACTAATCTGGGTCACTTCAAGAGAAATAGTTTCGGACATGGCACGATCCTTATGGAGATACTGTCAGGCAATCCAATTCTTACGGATGAAATTCCTTCCTTGGTCGTATGATAAAACATATCCAGAGTGGGAGGATTGGGAAAAAAAATGCAATAATCAGGTCAAATGAAATTACAATTTTAACAGACCGCTCGAAAACCGAGGAAGGAATAGGTTCTGGTATGTTCTCAGAAGACCCAGAACTAAGAGTGTCTATAAGGCTACCAGACGCAGGCAGTGTCTTCCAATAAGAGGTTCTAGCAGTTCTCAGGGCGACAGAGCTAATGCAGATGAGATCGGTATCTGAAAGAGATATCGCTATCTACATCGATAGTCAGGCCGCACTCAAGTCACTGGAATCAACCATCAACTCTGATACAGTCAGGGGCTATCGCACAGTGCTCAAGGCACTATGCAGTCACAATCGGGTAAGACTGTGCTGGGTGCCAGGACACTGCCGTATTAAAGGAAATGAGCAATCGTATGAGCTTGCAAGAAAGGAGGGCTACCCGACAATAGTGAGGTTGCCAATATCAGACGACCCTTGTGCCTAGTGTGGGGCACTATCGAAGAAAACACCACAAAGACTGCCAACCCAAGGTGGTCAAGTCTTGAAGGACACTGTGTATCCGAAGCTCTCTGGCCGCTTTTTGACGTCAAAAGATCCAGGAAGTTAATAAAATTAAACAGGGATAAGCTTAGGACAGTAATAGGAATGCTGACATAGCACTGTCTTATGCAAAAGCACGCAAAAAGACTAAAATTGTCAGATACGGATGTCTGCAGATTCTGCGAGGTGTTGAGGACATAAAACCCATAATGTGTGAATGCGAGGCAATATCGCGGAGGCGAAGAAAATTTTTAGTTAATTACTTTTTCGAAAACCTAGATGAAATAGAAGGCACGAACTTCAAAAGCCTTCTGGGCTTTTACAGGGAAATTTGGTGTTTCACCAGGGAGATTGTTTAGGTTTTTGCCATTTGAAGACAAATTCAATTGGTTTCACAGGGATCGTGATGGGCCTTTTTGAGTGTCTAGTGTCTGTGTGAAGGCATATCCATCACACTCCTGTTAAACCGAACCTACAATATCGTTAGCTCCGGCCTCATTTTCGAAAATAAGGACTGGTGATGCAAGCCCCACTGGATGTTGTGTCACTTATCCTTCGTAAATTTAGGTGCTCAGCACATGATACGTCGCTGACTTCTTGGAGACGACGAGAAACATTGATTCGATCTACATGCTATCTGCAGTAATGTTCATATGAAATCCCACTGTAAATGTGGCTTGATACCCAAACAAGGCTCAGTGAATTCAGCCCTCCGATTGCGTTCGCTGAAGTTTTGCATTCTCAAAGTATGACAGCTTGGAAGTTATGGGAAGGTTCAACAGGGTCTCGATCGCTACAGACACAGATGATTTTCCAATTCTTCACAATATAAGTCACTAAATCAAGGCATGGTTATTGTCGCTTGAAGACGGATGAAAGTGTTCTTAACGAGGAGTGAAGCTTAAGTTTGTTGCCCTCCAAAAAACCACCACTACCTAACCTACATCGATCTTGGATCATTTCGTGAAGGTGCGACTCCCTTTCTTGCCAGGCTCAGATTCTGGTCAAAATCATTCCTAGGCAAAGGGAAGGTCGATTTCGTACGTTGGAACCAACAGGAGTTCTGTTATCATTACCGAAGAAGGGGAAAGACTATGTAGCCGAGATAGACAGTTCTTTAAAGTGTAATAAAAACAGCAACGATGTAGCCGACATATGGGATTAAATTGGCCTAATCATAGACGTGCAGATCTAGGGAACCAGCCCCATGTCACTTACATATGAGCAAGCTCGGTTATATTGCCAGAAGGCAGAGAGCGCCTTGGAGATTTTTTCATTATGACACCCAAACGATTAGCTTCATTGGAGAAATGGATTGCGATTCCTTTAAGCACTAGATGAGTCAAACCAGTCCTTTTCCTCCTTCTCGCTAAGCAAATAAGATCAATTTTGAGATAATTAACTGAAAGCCGATTTCTATTTAATCACACGTCGATTGTATCTACGACTGGCTGGATTTAGAGCATTTCTACCAGCGCCATCACATATTGGTCGCAATCACCATCCACAAACAGGGTCCAATTCACCATCAAGGCTCTTATCTACAAAACTAGTGATTCGTTTGTGCCGTGTTGTCGGCCGAGTTTCACATGCTGATAAAGGTAATATTGTTGAGAGCGCAGTCAATGCCAACAAAAATGTCCAGCGTGTATTTCTTCATGTCCAGTGCTCCTTCAGTTCTGCTCCCAGAATTTGAAAGCGCACTCTCGCAGGATCCTTCATGTTCCTACCACTTTATTCAAAGGAGGCATTCACAAAACAGTTTTACAGATATGAAGCCCGACCATGCTCTTCAAGATGAAAGACGTCAGACTAAAAGGTATGAAGGCTATTCTAACTGTTGCCAGGATTTCGGTAGGTAAAGAATTTCCTCAGTATTATCAGCAGCTAGTCTGTACACCTTTATAGGATAACGGGATGTATGCTATCTGTGAAAGGCGACTAGAAGCCATCAAGGGAAGCAGTACCGTATTTGATGGCCTCATACGTCACCGCACCCGATGAGAGACGACATACCGCGTCACTCAGAAGTTGTTGTGAGCTGGTTCTGATTAGGTTAATTAGGAAATGGGGTGCTACTATGAGACCCAGATTTTCAGCTTTCGACTCAGAGTATCCGAGATCGATCTGATCTAAATGATTCCAGTCTGGGTAATTTGCTAATTTTGGAGAATGACTAACCTGCTGCTTTGAGCGACTCCTCCGAGTCACTCTTTGAAATCCGAATTGCCTTTTTATATCGAATGAACGAGATTAGTTAGCTTCCTCCATCTCGTTAAGAGAACAACCTCGGTTTAGTGAGTAGTGACTGAGAGCCCATATCTGCTGCACCATGTCTAGGACTGCTTCA
Organism: Volucella zonaria; assembly: GCA_963966105.1. Taxonomy (NCBI): domain Eukaryota; kingdom Metazoa; phylum Arthropoda; class Insecta; order Diptera; family Syrphidae; genus Volucella; species Volucella zonaria. The sequence goes on along the minus strand of OZ014533.1, from coordinate 137,457,735 downwards.
GCCTTGGAGCTGGAAGTTACACAATACAGCTGTTGGGAGCGTTAAGAAGAAAGTCTTGTTAAATGCAGCGGATATAACATACCACCCTGTCACTCCCGCTTACACACATTGACTGCTTTCACTGGCAGAGCTTTAGTCCTACTGATTGACCTACGCTCTTGTACCCGTCAAGTTTGACATGCCGTCACAAGTAGCGTTGTCGAAGTTGTCCTCAATGTCGACGAAATGTTGTGTAGTCCTTCTCGTCGAACGCGCATGCAATACTGCTTCTTAGAAGCAGATTCAGAGAAATCATTTGCGAAGTCGGTTTGAGCGTATGAAGCTGTACCATTCTCTTCATATTCTTCAGCTCAAAAGAAGCCAAATTGATTTTCGGTAAGAGGAGTCCATTCGAAGGTAGTTAACTGAATATAGGCAATCATTGTCCAAGGACTTAAAACGATGAAAAGACGCAATGTCGTACACAGGTGCCTTATCCACCACCACAACCCATTGCAGAAACAAACTACGGAACGTTGTTATGATTTGGTTACCTGGGAAGTGGGTTTCGAGTATGAGACTTGCCTTGAACTCATTGTATATTTGTGTATGTACAGGTGTTTTCGGTTTGGTTAATTTGCCCTTTTTGAGGACTGAGTTGCCTTTCTTCAGGGTCAGAAGAAGAACAAAGGTCTAAGAGAACCAAACTCCCTTAGTTTAGAGACTTACGAACACAGCGAAGAGTCCAAAGTCTGATTATTAAGTGTGTAATGCTCAAGTGTGTCTACCTATTCCTAGCCAACTATTTATCAAACATTTTTAAATTAAATTCGACGTGGTTTTAATCCTTTCACCTGTCAAAGCAGTAACAAGTAATGAATGCCCGCAAATCTCCCCCTAAAAGTGAATAAATTTTGTGGCCTCGGTTTGCCTGTATCGAAAAGATGGAACAGCGTGAATTGAGCGTCTAATGGTTGAAAAATTGCTGTAAACCGAACATATTCGAACTCCGTTATGACCACACAATGTCATCCACCACATTTTTTTTTTTTTGTACTCGTACAAGTCCCTATTTAATGGTATACCCCTCTAGAGAATTTAATCCCGAATTCCATAGAAAGACTCCAACAAAAACTCCAACAACGTCATCTCACTTTTAGTCGACGAGCAACACACAAAAACAATCGCATGCAGGACAACAAAAAACCGAATTCAACGTCACCACTACCACCAAATGAAAAGCACTAGAGAAAACAAACTGAGAAAACAAGTGAAAAAAAAAAACTTTGCCGTTTTTGGAAAAACACTTTCCGAAGATAACCGTGTTCCCAGAGAGGGAGAAAAACTTTTAAATCTCATTTATCATGGCCGCGCCTTGTACGAGAATTTATTCCAATTCTGTGCGGATTCCAAAAGAAAATTAACGACACAGAATTTGTCCCATTCTGCCCTGTCCCTTGCCACGTGGAAAGCTGCAGAACCATAAGTTGGCACTGGGTATGTTAAGCAGATCCCTCTCCACAAACGGTACGATTTCCATTCCTCCATTATTATCCTTCCATCAAAAAGGAAGACGTAGACCGAGAGAGAGCATTTAAAAAATAATAAATACCCCCAGCTGCAGAACTGCAACGCACGAAGAAGCACAAGGCAGCAACAGCAAAGCTAACACTAGCGCCAACATAAACAGCAACAGCAAAACATTTACTAAAGTGTGTCGTTGTCCTGTCACTATGCCAAGCAGCGAAGGCAAGGACATTAATGCTTCTGCCACGATTCACCCCAGCCAACCCCTCACATCACACCACGAACGGAAGCAAAAGTTAAAGTAAACATAGTCTAGAGCTCCGACATGCAATATGACTTTCCGTCAAGCTTATGTCGTGCTCTTTATATCCTCCTTGACATTTCTTCATTTTAAGTTGTCTAGGATTTGAGCCAAACATAACTATGCTATGACACAGGACATGCTATACAGATAGTTGGTATCCAACCAAGTGGAACTGCACCCACACCCGAAATCCTCATGCCGGGCACATTAAAACTTAGGATGACATCTGGTCAAGACATCGCCTGTCCTAATAAATCAAATTCAATGCAGAATTATGTGACAGGATATGCCAGGCGAATATAAGTTACTGTCTTTTGTAATGGTGTGTCCTTAAATGGTCATCACAGAGGGTCATGGTGTTTCGATTACTTTTCTTTCATGGTGGGGGGCAACACTTGAATTGCCTCTCCACACATAAGACTACACCCAAACAGACATACCATACATACCTTTCGTGTACATACTTGGACCCAAGCCATACACATAACGAAGGTATGTACGAGTATATACCGAATGAGAGTACTTTTAGGAACATCCAGTGTGTTAACTACCCACTTCAAGGACACTTATTGTCAAAAGTACCCTTCAGACAATGGGAATGCAGAAGAATATTCGGTTTTTGTCTTAGGTGGGCGAAAATTTGTACGTGCAAGAGGGGTCAGCAAGTATTTAACGAGTCTCCTAGATGGTCAACTGTCTTTTTTTCTTCTCTTAACATTTAACATTTAAAGAAATATTTTCAGTAGCCTGAAGTACCGAAAAGGACTTTAGCCGTAGTGACTAGTGAGGGATAAACCTGAAATTTTTAGGAATCCATTTAATCTCAGTAATCACGAACCAATCTTCATAGAATTGCTTGTTAACATCTGCCGCACATGTTGCTCATATACTCGTATGTACATCCTAAGTGAATCCATCTACCTTCATGAATCCTTGAAATGTTTTCGGTATCTTCCAACACGAAGGTTTGGCAAAAAAAAGCCACTGTCACGCCACTATCATGGTTACGTACATGGTTTCACGCAGAGTGATCGTCCTTTTAACATTTGTTTATGAGAGGATGGAGTAGCCGTTGAATTTGGATCCTTTCTAGGAGATCAACTGAAATTCGCTATTATATTTTCCCTTCCCATTTCCGCTTAGACTTACCGAACCGCGTATCATTTGCCTCTCACTATTTCAGTGATGCATGCGTATAATGGAATCTCAGTCCAGCTGCAGGATCATAGATCCTAAGTTCAAAGGTAGAATATGAACCGTCTTTACACAATATTTAGCCATATAACAGAGTTAATCCAGTGTCCTAGAATATTCCTAGCTTCACAAATCCTTCCCTAGATGCCAGATCCTTTGATACCGATGACCACCGATTCCAGCTGAGTTCGTCAAAGTGGTACTCTTCGCGGATTGACTAGTAAAACCGACGAGTACCTGTTGCTTAATTTGCTGATTGTTCTACGTTGACATAATTGGAAACTGGCCGTAAAGTAAGCGTCTTTTGTGACAACGCTGTGTCTTCACAGTGACCGTTCTGACATGTCCGTCGGTACCTATATGAAATAACTCGTTTATCTACCACAAGTACAAGGGCTCCTACCATACTTTGATATCCTTCGATGATCCGTGTGACCATCTCTGCCGGGAATTGATCTAGGTAGCTGGATGCAAGATGGTTCAGGAATTATTGTTAATGCGTCCCCAACGATAAAATAGGCCGGGGTGAGCGCTTCAAGATCGCTTGGGTCTTGCAAGAGAGGACAGATTTGATGAGAATTTAAAACAGCAACCAAGACTGTTGTAAATTCCTCGTAAGTACATGAGAAGAGCATCTCCTAAGTCCCAATACTCTCTTGATGTGGAACTTGGCAGACTTGGCTGTTAATTTAAAATGAGGCAATGCAGGAGAATTGAAGGACCATTTTGTACCATCGTTGGCAAGCAGATCTACTAAAGCTTCGCATCAGCGCCTACAAGTCACTTTTCTGTGTTGAGGGAATACCCTGTCAGCCTCCTGTGGCTAGTTCTAAGTGAACTGCGGATGTGGAAAAAGACACGAAAACCACTAAATATCCCTTATATCCCTTAGCTCCTCGTCCTTTCTGTGTCTTCAGTGTGAATAACCCTCTATAATCCAAAGTGCAAAAAAACGGATAAGACGGAATCGTGCGGCGACAGCCCGTGCAAACAATGCAACAATTGATGAAACTGCGAACTGTATTGCGACGACTCGGTACTTCCGTTTCAGCGTAGACAGCATTAATTGAACTACGCCATGAAGTGTGGGCTGATGCGTGGCCAGAATTAGCTTTGTGGAGTTTAACTCACGGGGAAGTGTAATTGGATCTTTCGTGTCCGAATCGATTTGCGCGCTGCGAAGCCGCCAGCCAATTCGAAGAAATCCCTAAGAATGGATGAATGGAGTAAGGCGATAATTGAGCTGAGCATCTGGCAGATGATGCCAATGCACCTCAGGAAGTATTTCTCATAAAGGGTGACAAGGGAAAAGAAATTTAAACAAAACAACAACGGTGTGAGACACAAAACTGATTCTGACTTTATTTTGAAGCTACGTTCATGCCATTATATGTGGAATAGCACATCATTCAAATAGCCGTCTCGGCTTCACTGGCAAGGCTTCAAGCGGTCGGTCCAAGCTTCGATGACTCAGACCAATATGTGCGGTGTTATTCCGGCAATAGCGTGTCGAATGTTGGGCTCGTCCAAAGTGGTTGGCTTGTTTGTTAAGGTAGTCTAAAGATTTGACGTAACCCCAGAGAAAATAATCGAGTGGTGTCAAATCGCGTGATCGCGGCGGCCAATTGATAAACGCTCTCTATGAGATGACCCAGTCGCCAAATTTCTCCTTCACAATTTCGGGCATTGCGTCGCTTATATGGCATGTAGCGGCTTCTTGTTGGAACCACAACTCGGAGCCAGAAATGACACTAACATCTTTCTTAATCGTGTAAAATTCCAATAGTACAAATTTTTGATCGTTCGTCAAAAATATTAGAAAAAAAGCTGCCTCATCCTCCATCCCAACGCTCATTCACAATGACATTCCAGCTGTCAGCTCTTTAGACAAGGCCAATCTGCTTACTGCACATTTTACGGCCAGCTCAACACTCCCAGATTGTGCTTTGTCCCCGTCTACACTTGAGCGCGTCGAATCTATAATGGGACGAATCCACTTTCGCACTCGTGTAGTAGCAAGAGTTCTTAAAAAATTTAACAATCACAAATCCACTGCTCCAGATGGTAGTTATTTCTCCCCTCCTTCTGAAGAGGTATTCTTCCCCGCTGGCAAGAGTCATTGTGCTAGCTTCTTCAAAAATCCTACTCTTTAGGACTCTTCTGAGCATATAGAATACTGTTTGTCCAGGCCATCCCTAAAAAACGCGAATCTTCTTCTCTCTAGTCCTACAGCACCCATTGCACTTACGTTCCTTCTTTCCAAGGTCATGGAAACGCTGATAAACCGAAAGTGGAAGCAATGCGTACATCAATCTGGTGATAGCAAGATAGTTGCACTTAATATTTCTAAGGCATTTGACAGCGCTTGGCATCACGCTCTTTTGTCGAAAATGCTTTCTTTTGGGATCGATGACTCTCTTCTTCAAAGGATTAGAAATTACCTTTCGGAACGTTCAATTCAAGTTGTTTTGGATGGTTTCAAGTCTGATATTCACAAAATAAATGCTAGTGTGCCGCAGGGCTCCGTTCTGTCTCCGAACTCTTTTTAATTTTCATCGACGATCTCTTATCTGCTACCTCTAATCCAATATATCCTTTGCTGACGACAGTACTCTCTGCTTTTCGGCTGTAGAACGGGAACGGCAGCGTATGTTAAGCCCATTAAATTCTGATATTAACAGCATAACCAATTGGCGAACTATCAACAGAGTGGAATTGAATGCTTCCAAAACACAATGCTGTCTGCTGTCGTTAAAGTGAAAGTTAAACACCCAGCCATTATTGATGAATGGTGCTTGCATCGTCGAAACCGATAAACTTTCCATTCCCGGTATGTGCGTCAAGAACAACTTACGTTAGAATGACCACATATTCGGTGTCGTCAAAAATGCTGCGAAATGTCTAGGTTTCCTTAAACGATGTAAGAAATATTTTACCCCCTCTGATCTGGCCTCAATATATGTATAAGGCGTTTATGCTTCCGAAATTGGAGTACATTGCCCACATCTGGTCGGGTGCGCCCAAAACCTCTCTGCACCTGCTAGATAGGATCCAAAACCGTGCGATAAAACTCATAGGGATACTAATATTACTCAAACAATGGACCCCCTCGAGCACCGACGTAAGGTCTCGTGTCTCACCCTATTTTATCACAATTTCCACTACCAGTGCTCCATAGAAATCGCCAGTAGCATTCTGGTCCTTCAAACTTTTAACCGTAAAACCCGTCTCGCTATGAATGCTCATCAGTATACCCTCAATCCCACTTCTCTAAAATATCGTGATTCTTACCTAAGCCCTGCAACTCGCTTATGGAATGCCCTGCCTAGCTCTTTATTTCCTAGTCATTATAACCTTCAAACATTTAAAACCAACGTTCACCGATACCTCTCTTTCCATCCTCCCTGATTTTCCTTCGCCCCCGCTGTTTGCAAACATTTTAAGGGTGCTTAATCCCCTCAGCGCGCGCAAAATATAAAAAAAAAGAATTGATGTTGTCGAGCTCTGACTGCAGAAAGTCGGTTAACATTCCTCTATGCCTGCGACCTTTGACAGTAACAGTGTCTCCTTCCGCATTTCGAAAGAGATAAGGTCCGATGACCCCGCCATGCCATAAACCGCACCAAACAGTGAATTTTTGTGGATGTATTGATGTTCCGCCGAACACTTGTGGATTGTATTCGCTCTAATAATGGCAATTTTGCTTGTTGACATAACGGGTGAGCCAAAAATGGGCCTCGTCCGAGAAAATGATTTGTTGATTTGTCACCCTGGAGATCTCCTGTTCCATAGTGGAAGGTCTAACTTCAGCAAAGATGCACCAGAAATTGGCTTTCCGCCAAGTCTCTTGAAACTAAATTTATACTCTTCACGAGTAAATGGAAGCTGTCTGCTCTGACTTCTTTGGCAACCTGCTTTAGGCTTGTTAGGGAAATATTTCTGTTTAAAATAATTTTTCAGAGTTTTACCGACCAGAACTCCTGTCTTTTTTTCATAACTAACGCGCGTTAAAGTGGCAAAAAAGAGAGAGATACCGATGTGCTTACTTACTTATCCGGCCAGCGTCCCTTGGTCTGAAACTGAGCCTTAGCTAATGCCACTTTCCATTCTTTACGATCACGGGTACGTTGCTTTCAGTTTACTAGACCAAGGCTTCTGGCGTATGCGATTACTTGATCTTTAAACCGGAGGTTCGGTCTACCTTTTCTTCGTGAACCAGGTGACTGGGATTCGAAGATTCACTTAACTGGAGCATTCTCGCCCAATCGCTCGATGTGGCCATGCTAGTGCAGTCGACGGATTTTCGCCTTCCAAACTACATCCACATCTTTATACAGCTCGTAGAAATTTTCTTTCGAAGGATCCCAAGATCTGCTCAGCTGTCTTGCTTATCCTCCATTTTGGACCTTCGAGTTAGGAGTTTGAACCCCAGTTGTTTGGACAAACTGAAGTAGCAGCGCTTGCAATTATAGCTGTTAGATTCTGTCCTAGACGATGTTCGACGGATGGGTTTTTGGTCGACAGCATGTACTTTATTTTATCCTCATTCATTATGCGACTAACTCGTTTGGCCGCACGATACCGATGTACGTTATTCTTAAATGCTTACAAGTTATAATGACCAGTGCGCCTTATGAAAGGATCACGATATTTCAGAGTAGGTCCGACAGTGGGCTTGAGGTATACTTATGAGCATTCATAGCGAAACGTGTGTTACGGTTCAAGATTTGAAGGGACGGTGCACTGGTGGTGAAAGTACCGATATAACAAAGTGAGTCAGGAGGCATTCAGTCGATACACAAGGGTGTCCATTGGCTGTGTAATATTAGCATCATCTATGAGTTTTATCGCATGCTTTTGAATACTATCTGGCAACTGCAAAGAGGTCTTAGGAGCACCTGACCAGAATATTACTAAAGATAGCACAGGGTATCCCTATCTCAATATGCACCTCATGGTGGTCATCTGATCATAAAAAAGTCAACCAAAGCATTCTTGCAATATTATTGATGTCCGAACATTCTGAGCAGCCCATGTAGTCTTAAGTTACTCCCTAGTTGCAGCCAAGATACGGCTACGCATATCTCATACGCCATAGTAACGGAGAAGTACTGTGGTGAGATTTGATGTTAAACGACTGCAATTGTCAACTTGCATTAAGAGCTGAAAATCAGTGGCATCAATGCCATGAAAACCGTCAAAAATGCCGCAATTGTTGTGCTGACTTCCATCTGCCAACGACCGCGAAATCATTCTTTTGATGCCAGGAAAACCACTCGCCTATGAAGGGGTGCTGCAAAAAAGAACAAAACGGGCTCGTGCGTTCTATAATCAAGAAAGAAGGGAAAAACATTGGGCTCCCTGGAGAAAAAAATAAAGACCACGGAAAGCAAGCGTTCAACGAAACGAAGAGGTGCTGCTCCAGGAAAAACATTCGAAAGCAACTAAATGAAGTAAATGGCAATATCTGAAAATATGCAGTCGAACCAGAAAATTTTCATGGTGAGTTTCTTAACGCAGCGGGAGATGACTTGGTAGAGAGCATACACCAACTCAGAGCCTGACCAATGGAACCTCAGCATCGTTTGTCTGATCTACGAAAAATAAGGCCATCTAAGCTGCTCCAATTATAGAGACGTCAGTCTGCGTACAAGAATTTTTTTGCCGCATTTTGTAAAGGCCCGATAAGTCCACAATTGACAGATTTTCATATAATGGCGGAACCCAGATAAAGCCCAAAGAGTCCAGATTGATACACAACAGCGCTTTATCTAAGGGCGCATACGACTACGACGGTTGGCTGAAAAGTTTCCGACCGAAAAATTATACAAGACATTTTTTCTCAAAATTTTATTTTACTTTTCTACATAGTCTCCTTGTAACCCTACACACTTCTCCCAGCGATGCTCCCATCTCTCTAACCCGTCCAAATAGTACTTGGCGTTTTTCTCTGCAAAATAATTGTTCACGAAAGTGATTGCCTCCTCATTTGACGAAAATCTCTGTCCCCCGACCGCAGTTTTTAGATGAGGGAACAAAAAGAAGTCGCTTGGGGCTAGATCTGGTGAATAAGGCGGGTGGTTAAGCAGTTCAAACCGTAATTCATGTATTTTCGCCATGGCAACCGCTGAGGTGTGAGACGGCGCGTTGTCTTGGTGGAACAGGATTTTTTTTTCTGCAAATGTGGCCGTTTTTCCGCAATTTCTACCTTCAGCTTGGCAAGTAATGATGCGTAGTATGCTCCTCTAATGGTTTTCCCTTTTTGAAGATAGTCGATTAAGTCCTTTACTATTATAAAAAACAGTCGCCATCACTTTCCCAGCCGAAAAAACATTTTTTGCTTTTTTTGGAGCCGGCTAACCGCGGCTCGCCCTTTGCAGTCGACAGTTTTTACAAGATTTTTATTTCGGACGTATAATGGTGTCTCCAAGTTTCATCTAGAGTAATTAATCGGCGCCAAAACTCGGATTTATTGGGCCTAAAATGCGCCAACAGAGCGTTGGAATAGTTCATTCGCTCACGTTTTTGGTCGAACGTAAGCAAACGCGGCAGCCAACGCGCGGACAGTTTTCTCATGCCTAAATCTTGATTTAATATGTAACAAACACGTTCTTTGGACATGTTCATAACCTCCATTACCTCTCTCACTTTAATTCGGCGGTCGTCTAACACCATTTGGTGAACTCTAGCAATGTTATTCAGTGTCAGTGGCTGCAGTTTTTGGACGTCCCGAACGTTCATCATCTCCCAAGTTCTTACGGCCACGTTCAAATTCAGCTGCCCAAAATTTCAGTGTGGTAAATGATGGTGCAGAGTCCCCATACACAGAGTCCAACTCATTTTTGATTTGCGTAGGCGTATTGCCTTCCAAAAACAAGAATTTACGAGTAATAACAGCTCGATACTCAATTTTTCCATTTTCACAAAAAACACTCACATCGACTCACTCAAACGACTGTCAACTAAAAACTGCGCGTCCAAAATGACTGAAGCTTCGGTAAGTAACTGTCAAAAGATTCACAACTAGCATTCACTAGCTTTTATTGACGAGTGCCGCTATCTTTACATTGCGGTCGGAAACTTTTCGGACAACTCTCGTATTTAGGTATACAGAGCTCGTCGGAGTGACGATGGAGGACTAAGCCAATCAAACGCACGCACAACATCGGCGAACCGGACAGAATATCACAATTGAAAGCTATACTGTGGGCTAGTTAGAGACTATCTCGATTCTGCTGATCAAAAACCAAACGAAAAATTACACTGTGATAAAGTGTCCTGCTACATAGCGCAGAAGGCGGATGCAAATTTCCTTGCCCCCTTCGAATGTCGAATCATGCTCAATCAGTCGCCTTAGTTGGCTGGGCCATCTATACTTATACTACGGCTCGAAAACACTTCGATCCTCACTCAAGACAACACAGTAGAGCAACACCTTCTCTCGTAAGTGGAGGGGTACCTCAAACATCTTGGAGTGCGTATCGAAAGGCAGTTATCCAAAGGCCGACCTTACTGGAGACGTTTGTTGGTTGAGGCTCAGAATCATCTCGTACTCTAGCGCAATCTAAATAAGTAGACTAAGACTCAGCACCGAGCACATTTCATTGATTTCGAGATTTTCTTTCAGAAGTCGAACAAATGGGACAGTCGTTCGCTGTTGGTGCTCGAGAATTCTGGTTGGAAAGATTTTTCTGGGTGCAGACAATTTTTTGGAGAAATTGCTTTCATAGACTCTTCCTCTTGAAATAATATCATCAACCGTCTAGGCAAGGTGTCAATCAAGTCAGTTTTAGCTCGTCAAATCTTTGACTCCCGTGGCAATCCCACCGTGGAAGTTGATCTCACCACTGAGTTGGGACTTTTCCGTGCAGCTGTACCATCTGGAGCATCCACTGGTGTACATGAGACTTTGGAACCTCGTGATGAGGAGAAGAACAACTACAATACCATGACATTAGTGTCATGAAGGCTGTGGATATCATCAACAAGTCGTTGGTCCCAGAAGTCTTGAAGGCTAACTTGGAAGTTACTCAACAGAAGGAGATCGATAACTTCATGTTTAAGCTCGATGATACCGAGAACAAGTCAAGGTTCAGAGCTAATGCTATCTTGGGTATTTCATTGGCTGTTGCTACTAAGAAGAGAGCACCATTTTACAATCACTTGCAACAAAAACATCATTTTGCCAGTTCCAGTTCCATCAACGGTGGTAGTCATGCATGCAATAAATTGGCCATGCAGGAATTCCTGATTTTGCCAACTGGTGCTAGCTCCTTCACTAAGGCCATGAAAATCGGCTCTGAAGTGTACCATCCAGGTCATCAAGGATAAGTTCAGTTTGGATGCAACCGCTGTCGATGATGAGGGTGGTTTCGCTCCCAATATTCAAACAACAAGGAAGCTTTGATTTTGATTCAGGATGCCATCGCCAAGGCTGTATCCCTTGGCAAATTCGAAATTGGCATGGATGTTGCTGTTTCTGAATTTCACAAAGGAGGTCTATATGGTTTGGAGGTCAAGACTTCCAACAGCGACAAGTCATTATGGTATCAAGAATTCATCAAGGATTTCCCCATCACCAGCATCACCAGCAACACCAGCATTGAAGACCCCTTCGATCAGGATCATTGGGATCCCTGGACCAACAATGACTGCCAATACATAAATTCAAATTGGCGGCGATGATTTGACTGTCACCAAGCGTATTGCCACCGCTGTCGAGAAGAAGGCCTGCAATTGCCTGCTGTTGAAGGTCAACCAAATCGGTACCGTCACCGAATCGATCAAGGCACACTTGCTTGTCAAGTGCAACGGTGGGGCACCATGGTATCGCACAGGTTCAGCGAAGCAGAGGACACATTCATTGCTGACTTGGTCGTCGGTCTTAGCACTGGACAAATTAAGACCGGAGGTCCATGCTGTTCAGAACGTTCAGAAGGATAAGCAGCAAGAGACATTTTCTTTCGAATTAAAATATCGTTTAAAACAAAATTATAAAAAGTCGAGAGATGTTCATTGCGACTTTGACTGCTGGCACTTTAGTTATCCGTTAGCATTGTTCTTTGCCACATTTGTACGGTATTCCTTATGAAGCTTCTTATATTATTGCTTTACGAGCTTCCACTGCCGTGAGGTCCCGGTCTTCAAATCTACCTCAAACTTATACTAAAACTAAAACTTCTTTCCTCAAAAAAGACAACTTTCTATTTACACTTGGGTCAGGCGGTGCAGTCAAATGGAAAAAATAGTTCCACTCCCTACTAAAACCGCCACTATCTATTCCTCCCTTCAACCCAGTGCTCCCTACTGTGTACTCTCCCTACAGGCATAAAATGAATTTTCAGCGTCCACAAAAAATCTGTTAAATTCAACAGAAGAGGGGGAGCCTTAGAAATGAGAAAATACATTTTCTTTCCCAATTTCATCCTTCACGCGTAGAAGCTACTCGTACATCTCGAAATCCTCTTCACCGTTCCAAAACCCCAAGGAGGAGAATAAACGAAACTGCCAAGTGAATACATGAATAATTGTGAAAATCCTTTTTTTTTTTTTAATTTTTTTGAAAAGGACCATTCCTTCGGCACTACGTTGCATTTGTATGCAGCGGAAGGACATTTTGCCAAGACCCCGGAGAAACCAAGTGACAGTCAAAATAACATATTTCTATAGCCTGAGAAATGATTCCAGGCTGACGCCTACCTCCTGGCACAGAAGTTGGACTTCTTATCGTCGAACGTAAACAAGTCGTTTCAATGCGGTTAAGCTGTTAGATGGCAGAGTGGACACTCTGGCAGATGTGTAAACAAAAGGACTTATAAAGGACACCCAAGGAGATGCATTTATTTATGAGATAAAGTTGTGTTATCACCTACAGAGGAAGTCTAAATGAATTTGAACCAAAGATGTGGAAGAAATCAGAATTTATTTCCACCCGTTCCTCGGTGCAAGAAGGAGGATTAAATTGTTTTTTATGACTTTGTGGTTGCTTCATTTTTAAAAAAAAAATTGGAATTTTAAAGCAGGCCTTACGGTGGCTTGAGAAATTAAGATTTACGGGAGCGAAACAGCTTGACAAGAAAAATATGACAAATAAGAGTACGTGTGGTTTTGTTGTGTACTGAAACATGAAATATGACAATAAATCAGGGAAATAAGACGTTAAGGCAATAAGATAAGGTTGAGACCTGAGTGGATAAGACGATGAGTCGATGAGACCACGAGTCGATGAGACCATGGGTCGATGAGACCATGGGTCGATGAGACCATGGGTCGATGAGACCATGGGTCGATGAGACCACGGGTCGATGAGACCACGGGTCGATGAGACCACGGGTCTCAATGTCAAAGCCGCATTAGTTTGTCATGCAGCATACTTACTTACTTACTTACATAAGTGGTGCTACATAGTCTCTGGTTTTTAACGTCAACATCTGTCGTGTAGACTTAGGTTTACGGGATGCCCGTACATCCATGGGAGCAAGGATACGCCTTGCCATCGCTCTGCCGCCTTCCTGAGATACTGAAACAGAACTTGTGTTGGAGGCACAAGTTCCACACTTGGTAGGCCGCGAGGCCGATCTAAAACCTCTTACTGTTTTTAGGGTCACAGCACCCAGTACTTATTGCAACTCTAAATTGCGTCAAACCAAGAGGAGGACCCTTTCCGCGACTTTGGGCTTAAACCACAGCCACTATGATGCTCCCACAAGGGGGCCTACCTCAACAAGTCAGGACCGGACCAAAATCCGGAGGCTTCTGACTCCCATGGTACCGCGATTTAAGTCCTGGTAGGGACTACCGGTGGTCCTGCCGCCAACAAGACCTATGACCGGCAACTTGTAACTGATCAAATCGTAACAACCTACGGTGGCGTCATCTGAAGAGGTTTAGCATAAGACCTGCTCTGCCATGCTCTGCCCCCGCTGTCATTGATGGGCGAAGCTTTGATAATTGGGCGGGGGCCCAAGATGGCGCTAAAGTCCGGCCAGCTCGATCTTTAACTAGTTGCCTCCAGTTTCACACGCTAAGTTGGTTGAGGTCTAATGCGTGCGAAATCGAAGTCGCTACCTTCCTTTACTGCCTTGACCCTCGGGGGCGGATTCGAAATTTTTGCAGGCCAGAGCTTTGCTATTCTTCGTTTGATATCAGCGCCCGCGTCACTGTCTGAATCGATAGAGGAGCTCAGCTTCTTTACAACCTCTGTCCAAGACGTCGCGTCGGTTTTGGATGTCCTTTCTCGTTGAAAGCGTGTACTTGGTCTTCCCCTCATTTACCGGTAAACCCATCTTCGTCGCTTCCGCCTCAATACTCGCAAAACCACCACTGACATCATGCTGCTTTCTTCCAATTATGTCAATATCTTCGGCGTATGCGAGTAATTGGACGGACTTTTGAAAGATTGTGCTTCTTGTGTTGGCGCCTGAGTTTTGCATTATTCTTTCAAGAATGATGTTAAAGAAATCGCATGACAGAGCGTTCCTCTTGTCTAAATCCTTTTTTTACATCAAAAGTTTCGGTAAGTCTTTTATCGACCTTGATGTAGTAGCGTTCATGCTCCATCCCCATCCTGCACAAACGGAAGAATTTGGCAGGGATACCAAGACTAGACATTGCTCTCTATATCTGATCTCTATAGATGTTGTCATACGCGGTCTTAAAATCGATGAATAGGTGGTGTGTATCGATTTGAAGTTCATGGGTTTTTTAAAAGATCTGCCGTAGTGTGAATATTTGGTCGATAGCGGACTTTCCTGGCCTGAAACCACACTGATATAAACCCATCAGATTGTTGACGAACGGTTTCAGGCATTCACACAATCCGGCATACTCGTACATGATCTTGTAGGCGATGTTAAGAAGATTGATGTCTCAGTATTTGGCGAATTTCAGAGGGTCTCTTTTATTGATGATCGCACAACCAGTGCTGAGGTTCCATTCATCCGGCATATTTTCGTCCAACCATATTTTTTTACAGATGACTTGGTGTATGCTCCTTACCAAGTTTTCACCTGCCGCTTTGAAGACTTCGGCAGTCAGTGCGTCCGCTAGAGCAGATGCTATTTCCAAATCCTCAGCATCGACTGCGATTCTATTACTATGTTCCCTTGTTCGTCTCTACAGGCGGATTTTTTAACTGTTGGTGAAACTTCCGAATCTAATCCCTTGAGTGGCATCTCTCAGTTTTCTCGACCGCGCGCTTCCCATGCTACTTCCTTTTCCTCCTGAGAAACCGGTGCTTGTATCACTTCTCCTGCTCGTAGAAGTCATGCGTAGCTCTAGTCCTTCTTTGCAGAGCCATTGTATGTATATGCATCTTGCTTGGCTGGAACGTTCGGACATACATAATACTGGAAGAGTACGTTGCGTCGATCGCAATATGGTCAATCTGGTTGACGGTTGACGGTTGATTGAGTTCTCCAAGTAACCGTATGAATATCGAGGCGTGAAAACCGCGTGCTAGCTACGACAATGTTTCGCCACTTTGCAAAGTCGACTAATCTGAATTCGTTATCGGTGGTGGTGTCTTGCAGGCTATACTTTCCGACAGTACTACCAAAGATGCCCTCTCTTTATAGCTTCGCATTAAAGTCGCCGAGGACAATTTTAATGGCATAGCTAGTAAGTTTTTTCTAAGAGCTCATAGAAGCCATCTTTGATGTCGTAGGGGCGTGCGCGCATATAAGACTAATGTTGTCAAATTTAGCCTTAATACGGATTGTTATGAGACACTCATTAACATGCTGGAAATTCAAGACTTCTTGCCTAAGTCTGTATATAGCAACAAATCCGAATCCAAATAGGCACTGCTTTTGCCGTCAATAGCAATCGCTGTATTATTAGATGTAGCAGTTTTTCATCCTCTTTTTGTCCGGTCCATTCCGTCGCATTTTTCGTCTCTCGTAACCATTCTGTTCAGGAAAGTCTCAAGCGAGTTCTATCTCAAAAAAGACTCACAGACCCAAACGTCCACCCTTTCCGACCTTCCAAGCCTTTTCAGTCTCTCCGAAACGGTTGTACGGGCCATGTTAAACCGCTGAGCGATCACCTGTGTCGTCAAATGCCTATCAACGCTAACTGTAGCCCAGATTTGATCATCGTTTTTGGTGGGTAGACGTCCAGAGCAAACTGCATCAGCAAGGTCTGTATTGCCTGAACGAAAGCCTATAAACCAACGCTGACAAGTGTCAGTATAGCCGAATCTCCATACACGCTGCAAATCTCTCGTTGCGCCTCAATAGCTTTGACACCTTTCTTTTTTTTTAAAGCAAAATATGCCGAAAATGCATTTTCTTATCCTCCATTTAAAAAAAAAATATTGATCATCTAAAACACAAATGTAAAGGATAACCCTCTCTATTGGAATAAACAACAAAAATTTATTTTTCAAAGGACGATGCAAATAAAATTGTAAATTCCGGGATTTTACGCCTGGGTACTATGCCCATGTGGTGTTTCTTGTCAACAGGACGTGGTGTACCCCGAGTTCCCATGTGAAACAACCAACAATCTCATAATGGTATACACAGAGATTTTCTGAAACCATAAACACTATTTCCAAGAAAAAAAACGCAGAACTTATTGAGCATCCTATTACTTGTATGGGCACAAATTTACTACTGGCCATCAGGGGCTAAGAGAAATATTTTTAGTGAAAAGAAAGGAAATTTAGCTGTGGCAGCTGCAATGCTACAAAGGGGGCAATCCAATTATCCATGTACGAATATAACTTTGAGGTAAAATATAAAAGGGGGTCTCAGGTACTCGTGCATATGTATGTCACACAGATGCTTTGCCCCGGCTACCGATGAAAGGGTCGACAAACATTCCAGAGGACTTTATCATCAACTTCTAAAATTTTGTATTGAAACAAGTAAAGAGGATGTGGCTAGTTAATAATGAAGATTATGCAAACGATATTCAGACGAAATGTTATATGGATAGGGGTTAATGTTTTTCATGCTGTTGTATATATTACGGACTCAGAGTTGTTATTCCGGAATCATTGAAGCATGATGTGTTACGAATATTACATGATACACATATTGGAATAACAATGATGAAACTGCTAGCTAGAAGTTATATTTATTTGGTGGAGGGATTTAGATACGGATATTGAGTATTCTGTTAAAAGTTGTCAAGTTTGGAGTCAAACAAAAATGTTGATGTCCTATCCTTTTGAGAGGATTCATATCGATTTTTTTTGAGATAGATGGCCTTGAGTTTTTGCTGTTGAATGACAGCTTTCTAAATGTATTGAGATTTCGGAGATAAGTAATACACAAGCCGCAAAAGTTAGTGCTAAACTTCGAAAATGGTTCTCTGTTTTTGGGCTTCTAACTCCAACCCCCTTTTCAATCTTTGGAGTTTTTTGAATTTTGCAAAAGAAATAATATTAAAGCTTTAAAAATTCCCCCATACCATGCAAAGTCAACTGGGCTAGCCGAAAGGAATCTCAGACAATTAAACGAGTTTTTAAAAAAATTGTTATTGAAACCCAGTCAATTAAAAATCTTCATTACAACATTGACAAATTTCTGCTAAAATACCAAAATGCTCCTACAACTTCAACCAATCAATTGCTCGCTAGAATGATCTTTAATTTTAAGACTATAACGTGAGATAATGAAAACACATATTATGATGTAAATGCCATCACACAGACACCAGGCATCAAAACGGGCCCATGGCGATCCCTGTTGAACCAGTTCAAATGGCAAAAAAAAAAACAAAACAATCGCCCTGGTGGAACACCCAATTTCCCGGCAAAAACCAAGAAGGCCTTTGAAATTCGTGCCGTCTTTTGGAAAAGTATTTCCCTAAAAATGTTCTTCGACAACGCGATATTGCCTCGCATTCAAACGCATGTGTGTTATGTCCTCAAAAGCTTACAGTTAACCGCAGAATCTGCAAATATCCTTATCCGACAATTTGAATCTCTTTTCGTGTTGCCGCAGGAGACAATGTCCTGTCAGGATTCCTATTAATGTCCTAAAGTTATCCCTGTTTAATTTTATTAACTCTTTCTAAATCTTTTGCCATCAAAAAGCGGCCAAAGGCCCTTGGATACTCTGTGCCCTTCAAGACTTGACCACCTTAGATTGGCAGTCTTTGTGATTTGCAAAGGGGTGGTTTGATGTTGGCAGCCTCACTATTGACGAGTGGTCCTCATTTTCTTGCAAGCTCGTCCGCTTGTTCATTTCCTTTAATACCGCAGTGTCCTGGTACCCAGCATAGTCTTACCCGGTTCTGACTTTCTGACTGCATAATGCCTTGAGAGTTCACATTGGTTTTTTCCATTGCCTTGAGTGCGGCCAGACTATCGACGTAGATAGAGATCTCATCTGCATTAGCTCAGCCGCCCTGAAGACAGCCAATATCTCTGATTGGAAGACACCGCTTGCGTCTGATAGACACTCTTACTCCCAGTTCCTTTCTCTGTTTTTGAGCCATCTGTGCAATTTCATTTGGCCTGATTATTGCATTTTTTTCCCAGTTCTCCCTCTCCGGATACATTATATCATACGGAGTGTCGAAGTCGATCAAGGAAGAAATTCCATCCGCTGTAATTGGATTACCTGGCAGCACCTCCGTTAGGACAGTGCCATGTCCGAAACTACTGCCCTTAAAGTAACCCAGATTAGTGAGTTGTATCGCACTCTTCGTGAAGCTTGATAAATACACTCGTAATAGTTAAGATTAGAATGCGAATTTTTTGGAGAGTATTTCTCACTTCTTTATAACATCAATAGCTTCGACACACTATGCATATAAACCCGATAAATAACAACTGCTGCACGACTTATGACCACCAAGGATACTCTACAACTTACCTAATTCCTATGTAAATTGTCATAAGAACTCGCCATACGAAGCCAGACATTACTGGGATGTATTGTAGGCTATCGACACGAGATGGAGCGTCGGTATTCCGCGCGCGATTTATGTATTTTGCCCAGCCCTTACAAATACCACACAACTCATTTGAATGATGTGTTTTACTTCAAGGTCTTTCACACAACTGACTTTTTATCTCAAGTACTTTGACTATGGCGACAATGATGAGGATACGACGCAACCGTTACCGCTCTTGGCTCATTCCAACCGATTTTGTGCCTCACTATGCGCATTACCCCTTCTCATTATGTTCCCTACTCCAAGTCTGCCGCTTTTTAGTTCCTCTCTCATGTCGCATTCTACCCGAACTGCCTCACCACGCGCGTTACCTCCTCCGGTTTCATGTCGCTTTTTCGTTTCATAGGCATTTTAGCATTCACAATCAGAGGGGTGTTAAGGCGAGCTTGAAGTGGAAGAACTTTATTAGCTACGTAGGACCACTGCTGTTGGAAATAGAAATCCAATATCGTGAAGCAAGGACCACCTCATCCTTGTTGGGTAAAATTAGTCTCATTTACTAGTAAAGGATGAGCCAACAGTGAGTGTGGAAGTTTTCATTTAATTAAACACATATTTATTGTGAAATCAATGTAGAATTTTATGGATTAATAAATTTCGGTCTGTAGCAATTATGAATGGAACACAACATCGTTCATGTGATCACCACGGCTTCTGTTGCAAACGACCAAAAGTCAAAATTATCGATGACTTTTTTGAAGAATAAGTGGGTCAGTGGACGCAATTTCAGACCCTACTCTTCAAATAACCCCACAGAAAGATGACTAAATGTGTCAAATCGCATGACCTTGGAGGCCAATGAACTTCTTCTCTAACCGAAATAATGCTATCTTCAAATTTCGTACACAATAAAGTGGTTGATCGATGGCTTATGTGGACGGCAGTGCCATCCTGTTGAAACCTGAAATCGTCCACACCCAATTCACTCAATTTTGGGTGAAAATAGCCGGTAACTGCCTCTCCAGCCTCGTCTTTGAAAAAGTACGGGCCAATAATGCCGCAAACCCATAATCCGCACCATACACTGGCTTTTTTATGATGCATTGGTTTTTCGTGAATCTCATAAGGGTTTTCCGGTCCCAAGAAACGACAATTTTGTTTATTTACGTGCCCATCCATTCAAAAATGGGCTTCATTGGAAAAGATCAAATCCGATGGCAAATTGTCATGGAGTTTGACCCGATACCGAACCAGTCTCTTCAAAACGCTTCACCATTACACGAATTCCAGACTAACTAGGGCGATTATGTTGCCAAAGATTTATGACATCTGTCAAAAAGATCAACATCCCCACCATCTGTTGGCTCGCCTTTTATTATCGCATCTAGTGGGTGCAAAAGGCTCTAACAATTCATTTCATCGGAGTTCGGAATCAATTCATGTCGCATTTTCGTTTCATCGGAGTTCGAAATTGATGCCTAGAGAGATAAGAAGTTTCACTCCATGTACTCCATGTGCTGTATAATATAAACTTATCCTGATCTCCAAATGATTAGATTAGATTAGTCGTATCAACAAATTATAATAGATAAATAGAAGAAAGATACTCACCCGCATATTCCGTGATGTCAACATTGCCTCCGCGCACCACCTAGTAGTAGCCATGGTACAAATCCCGATACAAGGCAGTACAGCACCTGGAAAATAAAATGAGACGGTTTGTCGTCGGACGGCTACATAACAGCAGTTAAAACCTTTGCGAACTGCACTTGAAGTGCTGTAGACCAGTGGTGATGCTGCCGGAGAGTCATCAGAAATTCTGCTGAGATATGATAAGTTTTGTAAGTGATGATGAATACCGCCGGGCTACTTCAGCCAAGAAGGAGGTGAATCGTGCATTTTTGAATGCGAAAACAAGGGCTGAGGTGAGAGCTGCTATTGACATATACCAGCTAGGAAAAAATGAGAACATAAACCTTTCCCAAGGAGTCGCAAAGTCTAAGCAATCAAAAGATATTACCACTTTTTCTCTGGGCTAAGAAAACAATTGAAATTCTATTTTGCACAACGAAGGAGACGCTATCTAAAACCCATCATCCCTTGTCTCAAAACCCTTGCAGAAGTTCATCTATTGGCCCTGATGGTCTTCCATAGAAAGTGACATCTGATTAAAATATGCACTTCGCTAATCGCACAACTGATCACATAATTCGTTGGAGTTTTCATTTTTAAGATATGCGGAATCTTTTCTCTGCCCTAGCAAGAACTGAGGGCACCCAGAAAGCCAAATTCTTTCAACAAGATTGAGAGATCTCGGCATACGTTTACTGGAACAGTCACGACCCAGTGCGCAATTGAAATATGGTAGTCGTCTATCTCCCCTCTTCATTTATTGGCTGTTGAAATATATAACTTATAATCTCATTATTCCAATCAATACTAAATATTTCTCCTAGGTATCTGCATTGCTATCGCGGCCATTAAATTAGCGGACCTTATAACCATTTAACAGGCCGCTCTATTTTGGAACACCTCGTTAGTAAAGCCACGAGTATGCTGCTGTTTTTACATGTGTTTTTACGTGTAACATAATGTAATATAACAGGCTACATGTATCCGAGAAATTAACAGAGGGACTTGAAAAGGACGACAGCACCAAAGAATGTTTCTACGAGCTCCTCGACAAGACAAATGAGTGATTTTTAAGCGATTTTAATGCCAGGATAGGAAAGGAGGACATGTTTGGTAGGACAATTAGTAAGCATAGCCTACACGACACCACGTCTGGCAACGGACTTAGGCTTACTGACTTTGCGACGGGACATAATAACACTATAGAAAGCACACGGTGTCCTCTTCTCAATACATGCAAGAGGATATGATGGCCTTCTGATCATGCAACGCTAAATCAAACTGTAAGGCATCCCTCCAATATTCTGAACGTCCGAAAGATCAGGTGGTCAACATTGACTCGGATCATCAACCAGGTGCAGGCAAGACACTAATGTAGATTTTCCAAGCGCCGCAACAAAGAAGAACCACTGCGGAAAGATCTAAAGTTGAAAAGCTGCCAGAATCTTCGCCGAACTCTAATTCCGAAATCCCTCAACAGCTCCTATGTCGCCACCATTTAGTACCGAACAGCAGTGACAACGATATCACAGTTCCATCCGAGACACCCCAACTGACGTGCCCGACCTGGTTTGATGAAGAGTGCCGGCAACCAAATGCAACTAAGCTAGAAGCGTTCAAAGCGTCGCTGCAACGAAGGACGAGAATTGCTCTACGAGCAGAGAGATGGGGAGTCATCGGCTTCTCCAGAAGAAAAAGGAGCGTGTGATTGAGGCTAGTGAGACTTAATACTCCAGAAATAACACCCGGAAGGATTACCAACAGGTATCAAAGCAAAAAGACACGTACAGAAGGCTGTAGATATGAAAAAGGAAATCTTTTAGTAGAGTCACAGTCGGTGCTAAGAATATGGAAAGGCTTTTTCTCCAGACTGTGTAATGGCTAAGAAGACCAAGCAGAATAGACCATTCTACTTAGACTTCTGTCCACCTGACAAAAACGAGGCAAGGAGAGTAATTTCTAAGCTGAAGTCCAACAAAGCAACTGCACCTGACGGTCTATCAGCCAAGGTACTCGCAGCTGCTGGAAATGACTTTGTTGAGAGCATGAACCAACTAATTTCTCAGGCCAGGAGAGTGTATGCTAGATGAATGGAATCTCAGTAGCGTTTGGTCAACTATAGAGGTATAAGTCTATTCAACATCGCATATAAGATCTTATCTGTCATATTGTGTGAACGCCTGAAACTCTTCGCCAACAGACCAGGAAGGTCCACAATCGACCAAATCTCCACACTCCCGCAGATCCTGGGAAAAATTCAAGAAGTCCAAATCGATATCCGGCATCTTTTCATCGATTTTAAGACCGCATGTAATACCATTTATATAGGCATTCCTGCGAAGTTCGACCGTCTGTGGAGAATGACGATTGATAACGTCCGCTGCTCCGTCAAGGTCAGTAACGTCTTAACCAAGACCTTTGATGTTAAAAAGGGTTTTAGAGAAGGTGATGCACTATCATGTGACTCTTTTAGCATTCTACTTGAAAGAATTGTGCAGAACTCACAAGCGAACACTGGAGGCAGGATCTTTCAAATATCTGTGCAATTACTAGCGTACTCCGATGGTATCGACATAATTGGGAGAGCTTAGTGGGCTATAACCGGTACCTTTGTTTGTTTTGAGACGGAAGCTGCCAAAATGGGTTTATTGGTACATGAAGGCAAAACCAAGTAACATATTTGCTCTCTACAAGAAGAGACACATAACGTCAACGAATTGGACAGAATCTCCCGGTGGGCAGTTATAATTTCCTGGTAATGGACTTTGTCTACTCGTACCTTGGCTCTAGGCTCAGAAGGCAATTGAGTGGTAAGAAAAACTAAGGAGACTCTATATAAGACCTTAACCATCCTAGTCCTACTTTATGGCGCAGAAGCATGGACCCGGATGAAGATATCATCCGTCTTTTCGAGAGAAAAATCTTTCAAAAAATATTCAGTCCCGTTTGTGTTGGCGGGCTTTGAAAGAAAAGATTCAGATGACGAACTATACGACCTGTGCAGTGACATTGGTCTAGTCGGAAAACTGCGCATCAGACGCCTGAGATGCCTAGGATATGCAGAGCGAATGGACACCAATGCTCGGGCCAGCAGAGTCTTCGAAACTAACGTAGTAGAGGAAGACCTTACCTTCGGTGCCGCGCACAAGTAGAAGGGGACCTCAACCGACTTGGAGCGCGCACCTGGAAGCAGTTAGCTAAAGACCGGACTAACGGAGAAGTCTGTTAGTTGAGGACCAGCTTCACCCCAAACTACTCGTATAACCCCACCTAAGGAAATAAGTAACAGTTGCCTTAAAGCCCATCACACTGTTACGTATAATTACAACGCCACGATCGCCCAAAAATGAAGAGAAGTCATTGCGGACCCGATAATGTGGCGTTTCAACAGAAAATCCTGCAGAACGTTTGAAAGTAAAGGATTTGTACACAGCCTTGGGGTATTGCAACTTTAATGTCATCGTACATATCGCGCATCGTTGTCGGAGACATTTTGAGATCTTATTGCTGCTAAATAAGATCTCTGAGATGGAGAAGAGACCCGCCGCGATATGTCTTCGTCATTAACCGCAAATGGTGTCATATGTTGACCAGCATACAAAAAAGCTTCATTAACTGCCATTGTATTTAATAACTTTGCGTTATTGTTATCGAGAGTTGTTACAGTCTCCCGTGTCGCTTTTGCCTTTATATAGTGGAAGAAGAACGCTCACCATCCACTGGTGGTCTCTCATTGTTCGGAGAGGATGTGATCCTGCCCGATTGCACACTCCCAGTTCACCCTTACTAACTTCGGCTTCTATAGATCTGCCTTTCCCTCTGCGTGCGCAACAGCCGAGGAAATGGTATTGCCCCTGAATTCTTCTTTTAATAACGCTTTGAAGTACTCTTTTCACTTTCATACGAATATCCTAGTTTTCTTCTTTGTCCCGCAATCTTTGCTCATTTGCCCAGTGACTCGAAGTGTTTTCTTTCAGAAAGAGTCAGTGCTGATTTGCTTGATTGTCGCCCGCCAAAGATCAGTTTAGAATATTTTGCTCGCAATTTCGCATTATTTAAGCATGCCAATTTTCGTCGAAAATATTTATTTTCCTGATTGCTCACTCACTGCCTACTTACGGGACGTAGCTCCTAACAGGACTCATGTGTCATGTTCAATTATCAGTTTTATGGCCACATAGTAGGTTAGTCGGTGATTTTCGTGGAGCTCAGCTGTCAAGATGATGACAACACCGCTCTAAATTTATTCCGTCCCGCGGTAGCAGATTTTGTGCCGGCAGGCACCCGTACGGTTTTTAGTTCGAAAAATTCTCTCGCCATTGTGCCGACGAAGACAAAAACTTCCGGTACGTAATTTATTTCTGAAAAGCATCCTAAGGCGCGTTCCCGGAAACCGTCGCGTCGACCCCTGACACTATTATTTCTATTCGCCTCGGGATAACTCCTCCGCTGTGCAGATAAGTGCCTGGCGGGGTAATGTATTCATACACCTTCATTTCCGTGCCGTGCTTTCCTACTATTCTTCTTTTCTCCCTGAGTTGCTACGTTGTTTGAATGTACGATATCCATCTTTTCTGTTGGCCCACCGGTAGTTTTCAGGCTTGCGAACCTGTATATGCATACAAGCTTTGAACAGTCTCATTAGAGGTTTATTCGCAAATGATTTCTCTCCAATTTAGTCGGCTTTTACGACGACGAGAGGAACAAATCTTGACATTAGTGTACATGTAAGCCCTGACCCCACGGCGGCGATAGTAGCAGAGGACATTATCGCAACCGAAAAGGTTATAAGACTTCACGACCGGAATGCTAGTAAGCTTATCGGCATGCTGGTGCAAACGGACAGCTAATTAGAACTGCTATGGCTGACCAACAGAGTTAGTCATTTTTCGCTTAAGCGGCATTGTAAAAGTTGTTCTCTTTGACGGTGGAAATGGGCCTAGAGCTATGTGGTCCTAGAAGGACTCTTTTACCTTTTACGAGTATCGCGGATAAAGATTCACTACTGGCAAATCTCAATCAACTTAAAGGATCACCAGCAATTTCGAAACAAATATGACTAACTCAAGTCGTGATTGACCTGTGCGTTAAAGAGTTAGCCGTAAGCACAGTTGAGGACGAATCAACGTCGCAGGTTAGAAATCAAAGAGAACTGCCAATAAGCTGCGCTGCAAAAAGAATTCCTTTACCATCCATGTAGGCGAAGTCCGAAAGAAAAACTTCCAAAGTCACTTAAAATACTTGTAAACTCTTGCGATTTTGCGATGGAAGTTCTGGTGCATAGAAACGCAAAGTCAGAGTGGATGGTTATCCGTGTATCTGTAGTTCCTTTGTGCAATCCATTTAATTTAAAATCATCCTCGAAACATAGCTTTGGTGATTCTTCCTCGTTCTGCTTTTGCAATTGCAAATAATTGCTAAAGCCATTGTATTTTGTTGACATTAATGCATTCTCATGCTTTCTGCTGAACATCTCTCCTCATTTCTCTCTATGACCTTACGACAACCTTTCCCATTATACTCGTATCTCTCCGCTCGGTACGTGAACTGTTCGTCAACAGAAATCTAAATTGAAAATCTACATCCGTACACGAACGGATACGTTTCACTACTCGTCCCTTACAAAACGAATGATAGAAAGCAAAAAAACTACAACCGATGCACGTATTTCGTATGATAGCAGCCCACATGCGATAACGCCCCCACAGTACGGCATCAACCGTCGATCCTAGGGAATGGGAGTCTTTTTATGGATGGTTGTCCTCGCATATACCAACAAAAAAAAAAAAAAAAAACCGAAACTCTTGCAAGGTCTTGTCTAGCGCTTGATTGCATCTAATTCAATTAATTTAGGGAAAATCTTTTTTTTCTATCATAAGCTAGGTTAAGCTGAATCTCTCCACCGCCACCCGCCACAAAACACGACTGAGCTGCCAGAGTAAGAAGAGACATCAGAAACAATCGTGGAATAACTGAAGATTGGGGGATGGCTTCTCTATCCAGCAGAATGAAGGAGGAACGACCTATGAAACAAATCGAAAATCAAAAGTCAATAAAATGAATCCTTCCACTTGAGAATCTTCTCTCATCATAAAAACGATTTTATCCTTTTAATATCAGGACCTTCAGTAAATGTCCTCACTCTAGTGTTTTATATCCACTACCACCACCCGCCTGTATCCATACATACTTTTCTAGTAGCACTACTTTGCTTTTGCTCGCCAATCACTTTGTCTTGAATTTCTGTTCTATTTTGCTTCACTCTGTTCGGCTCCCTTCCTAACTAGGAGCAACTACGAGCACTTGTATATGTGAGTCCTTCGTCGTGTCTACTTGCAGCAGTTTTTCATTTTCAGACAGAAAGGATTCAGCCATGTGCTGGTGCACTGCACAGTACAGCTATCGCACTGCAATTGTCTTTGGGTGTATGGCATAAGGATGTCTTCAGATTTGTCATTATTATCGAAATTCAATTGAATTCACTCCCCCCGATGCATCCCTTATTCTGGTAAGGAGCTGACTAAGAAGATGATATCGACATTTCGTCCTTAAGAATCGGGATTTTATCGTGTGTATTTGGGTGGTATATGGGTGTCGGTATATAAATTTTCTGAAGCTGTGGCAAATACTAGTAGGGAGCAGCAGCATCCAGGATAGGGCACCAGGGTAAGTTTGCCTGCCTGCCAGTGGCTGGGCTTAAAAACACTCTCAACATGTATCAAGTGAAGATTTCTATCCTCGAAGCTGGAAACACTTTATGTGCTCCACTTGTAGTTCTGCTCGTGCCCTTGTTGAAAATCAATTTCTTTCATTGTCTGAAGTGTGCTAGAGATGTTGAAGGTCTTTTTCTGTTTTTTTTTTTTTCAAAATTCTCATCCTGCATCGAAGTTGAGAATGGGGTGGGGGTGTTGTGGAAGTTTTAGTCTGGAGACGCATTTAATCTTTCGTTTCATCGGATTTTCGAAAAAAAGAAGAAGAAATAGGCGAAACGAAACGAATCAGTGCAAATGAATTGTTGGATTCCTGTTGCAATATTTTATGTATGTACGAGTATGCTTGAGAAAGGAGGGTGTGGCACCACTCTGTAATGTTGCAAGTCGTTACGAATATCGAATCGAACTATGGGATGTTGCTTTTCTGCGATTTGATTTATTGGTAAGTGCCTGATGGAGAATTAATTTGAAAATCGTTCTACCAAGCGATGGCAATAGATTTCGAAGATGAAATTGCGGACACGAGCGTAAACGGATTTCCACGAAAATTGAAACCCGGCAGAGAGATCAAATATTACAGCCGCCTTATTTGAGTAGCTTATACGAGTAGACTGTGTCATATTCGGCACACTGATCATTGAAACAACCTTTGAAATGGATGCAACAATTGCCATAGCTACCAACATAAACGTTCCTGTTCCTCCTAGTGAAATCAAATTAGCTGGCTGCAGACCGAACTATAGCCGCAATATGACATAGATCCACAGACCTTAAAGCTGCCGCGGTGTGTGCCACATAATGTGAGCGTGAGGGTGGATATTGATGGCTCCTTGGGCCGGAGTGTTCCGCTTTAAGGTTTCTTTATATCTCAACAGACTGATGTGCACTTTGCTAGCAGGATCATTGTCGATTCATAGCTCGTAAGGCCAGCTGTTATATCTTCTCCTCCAAAGCCCATCAACGCAAAAGGAACGAAAAATTACTTGAAAAACATTGTGTTCAAAATAATCAAGGACTTCTTCACTCGCCTGGGATAGCAAATGCGTCGTAAAGCAGGCCAACTTAGGGCTTCGTGTACGGTCACCTTTGTCTCCCTACAGGACCATGTTACTCAATTGTCTTCTAATCCAAAAGAAACGTTAATCAGACAGTATAACACATAACGAATGTATGCCGGCTTAAAGCGGTCGACTGAGATCGGGATGGTATTGTCCTTGAAACAGACGTTGAAGTACTTCTTTTATTTTTCCACATCGTAGGGTGTTGCGAACGGCTGACGACTATGGTCGTGCCTTACGTAGACGTGTGTAGTCTCAGTGAGAATTTTGTAAGCGAACATTGATCACTGGCCATGGCAGGACATCTGTTGTGATGCTAGCTGTCTGCAGTGATGACGAAGTGCGCGCACTAATTCGGTGCTGAGGTGGTTGTGTATGAAGAATGAAATAACTCACCTGGAAGGCGAATCCGTTCACAAAATACGAGTTCCAATGGGGTTGCTCCAAGCTGCGCGTAGACCAAGGAGGAAGCCTGGTAGAGCGAGGTACCATGAATCCCCAGTTGCTTGTGGAAGAGTTCGAGAATGCCATTCGGCTGCGGACGGCATCGTGTAGTTCATAGGTGTTTACAACCGAGAAACTGTATGAGGTTTATACACAGGTCCGATTCAAATTGTCGGCCAACGTTATTCGAAGAGGAACTCTAAAGTACGAAGTCCATGAAGACAACAGCGCTCGGCCAACAGCTTCAGCGGGTGCACTTTCTAGTTGGACGTCTTCAGGATACTTGGTGAATCTGTCAATGATGCCCAAGCATTGATTATGATCTTGAGTATGGTTGAACATGAGTAGGTCGATGTGGATATGCTCAAAGTGCAGCAATGGAAGATCGAAGTTTGCGATGGGCGACATAGTATGGTGGGTGGTCTTGTTGGGAATGCAGCATTTCGACCATTCCGCACAGTCCCGGTTCATTGAAGGCCAGATATAGCGTTCTGTAACGAGTTTGCGGAAAGCACATTGTCCAGAATGAGCCAATGTGTGCAGCGAGTTGAAAACCTGACGTCTGAGCACTCCGGGACGAAAGGCCGTGTCTAGACGTCACAAAAAAGCGCAACGTCGGGAAACAGCTTAAGTTTGCGGAGCTAAAATGTTGAACTGGAATTTTGCAGGATCTCGCTGAACTCAACGTGTGTTGATAGAGCTTGGGCTAAAACCTCGGATTGAACTGTAGTTTAAATCGCTTCAAAGGCTAGACAGTGTGTCTGCGACGCTGTTGTCTTCAGCAGCGGCGTGTCGGATGTCTGTTTTAAATTGGCCAATAAGTTCCAACCTCCGAAATTTACGTGCATGCTTATGATCGGTATAAATGGTAACACCCTCGGAGATATGTCGAAAATACCGGACAGCTTTATAGATGGCATGGAGCGATAGTTTACGAATAACGTAAACGTAACGTAATGACCAGGCCGTTCCCCAGCGCTGTTGTAGGACTGCTCCAATGGCTTGCTCTGATGCGTCGGTAGAAACAGCCCATTCGGGTGTAGAAGTACCGCAGCTCACAAATGATACCTCCAACTCTGGTATTCACATGATTTCCTGAGAGAGGTACGAGAAGCTGGGCCACATTCTTAATGATTTTTTTTTGTAAACATTCGCAGTACGCAGAAAAACACGGAGCTGTTTGACTGTCTTGTGTGCTTGAAAATTCATAATTGCTGACATTCTCTCTGGGTTGAGGGAAATTCCATGCGAAGAAACTAGACGGTCTCTTCCCCAAAGTGACTTCGAGGCATTGGTTGAGTCCGTTCAGATGCCGCTGCTGATCCTCTGAAGCTACCACTAGATCGTCGATATATTTACGTGAAGACGAAAGGAACATCCCGAGTCACCTCATCAATAATACGTTGAAACGTTTGCGCGGTATTTCGCAAGCGAAACGTCATAAGTGGGAACTCGTACAGTCCGAATGGGGTGATGATCGCCGTCCTTTGGATGTCTTTGGTGGAGAAGATTTTTTTTCTTGTGCAGATCAACAGCAAAATCGTCTAGGTAGCGCACTGGATAGGGATCCGAAGTAGTTTAAGGGACTACACTCACCGGATTTTTTTGGTGCGAAATGAAGAGGAAACGACTATGGACTGCTGGATCGGCTAATGATGCCAAGAGAAACCTCTTTTCGAACTCAGTCGTGGTTATTTGAGACAATCCGGTTGGAGTCGCCTAGCCTTCCTGGAAATCGGCGGCTAGTTTTGGTCTTAATCTGCTGTTGTGTTGAGTACTGGTTTGGTAATACTTCCAAACTGACTTAGAAGTGTTGCATACGGCTCTTCGGTAACTAGTGAAGGAACTCAGATCGAACAAGTTTGAGCGAGAGATATTTTGTCTTTTGCTGGGCACCCTGTTTTAACGTCCATCATCCGTTGGTTCTTGAAGTCGACGAGCAAGCTGAAATGATTCAACAGGTTGACTTCAATGATAGGAACACAAATATCGGCTACGATGAATCGCCAAATGAGAGCCCTGCGCAGGCCGGTATTGAGTGTGATGCTGCTCCAAAGGTGGTTATCTGCGAGCTATTGGCAGCAATCAAATTGTAATTGAGAGCTATCTCAGAGCTGCGCATCTATTCCCAAGAGTAGACAGACACGTCCGATCCAATGTCTATCAGGAATTTACCTTTGGTTTTGGTATAGGTGTCAAAAAGGCGGCAGAAAGAGAGCGGGAGTCGTTTACCGCCGATAGTGACTCTCGTTGGAGTTCTCCTGGAGTTTACACCCAGAGAGACACTTTTTAATTTCCTCATGGAACTCGTTGTGTTACCAGCAGATGAAATTAAAATTTGGCAGCGCACGATTCTCGTGTCTGCTTCGCGACCTAGGTCTACTAGTATTCTGACCTTTGCTATTTGTTAGTCGGAATTGTAACGTTTGTGTGGTCGTGTAAAGCAGACGTGCTACCTTTTGTTTCGTCAAATCGGCTATCTGCTGACTGACGTCATTCGTCGTTACTGCACACAAATAGTGTGGTAAATAAACCTCATGGAGATTATCAGCTTGCTCGGCTAGACTAGTAGCGGATTTTGGAATAGCAAAGCAAGCACTTATCTCTTTCGGCAAGTGGGACAGCCTGAGAGTTTTAACACTGTTTCGTCGAAGTCTGGTGTTGAGATGAAGTGCGATCTCCTAATTTTTCTCCGTCCATAATTTTGATAATTTAAGCCTCTTTTGACTTGGAAAAACGTGTGATGATTTTAGTGCTGGGTATGGGTTGAGTACCGGCGGTTTGACGCTGATGTCTTCCACTTCTGCTGCATCCCGCGCGTCAATCAGTGAAATTTCCCTGAAGAATTTTAGTGTCTCGGATATATTTCTACGGATTGCAGTAAAAACCTCAGCGGTCTGTGCCCGCAGCCTATTTTCCTTGATGTGTACGGAATCTTGGCCTTGATCATTGAATCAAGTTGAGTGGTTCGTTTTACGGTATTTGGGTTATCTCCGCCCTTTAATCGCCTGCAGAAGTGAAGCTTCGACATCAGGAGAATCGAATGTGATTCCACTAACAATTTCCTTGCTCATTTCTACAGGTTTCTGTTCGGGTCCAGTCAGCTTAAAAGGTTCTTTTTACATTTTGGTAACGAAATTCCATTTCCCCGTTATGGGGCTCCTCATGCTCTTTCGTTATCTTCCGGTGAAGTAGATGTTCCTTTTTCATCATTTGCTCGAAGGTAGGACAAGCCGCTTACTTCCTTCTACGCAACATCGCTTCCGCAGACATAGCACTCAGACATTGTACCATTGTACTTCACACAGGTTACTTTCACTGGAAACTTTAAGTCTTTCGATGGAAAATGAGTACCTGTATCCTGATGCGAGCGCAGGACGAACACTTGCAGAGGTGGTACTCTTCTGTTATTTTTGCCTTGCATACTCTGTGTTAGGATGGTCCCACACACGCGCAAGTAGGCAGTTTACAGTATTGGCTACTGAGAGACAGCAGGAAGGCCGCTGAACTCCTACTGAGTCCGGGAAGATTCGTTTTGTCGGCAGGCATTCTGCAGGTTCAATCTCCTGTTATCCTCATATGAAACCCAATTATCAATAGGCGTCCTAACCTAGACCTATAACCAGTCCTCACGCCTAGTCCTCAGTTCGAGTTCATCTCAAATTCATCGTCAATCTCATTTCCAATGATTCAATTGTGATCATACAGATTATGCATGTATGTACAATGTACATGTACAATTTGTTGATGCAAGACCTTTATTGAGCCGTTTTTCGGACGAGTGAGATTTGTTTGAAATTCGAAATTTTGATGACCCCGGGGTCATCTTATCAGGACTTATTGCTTAATTGTGGCACTTACAACAAACCCACACCCAAATAGGTGCTGCTGTAGAAGACACTCTTTTCCGTTCACCTTTTGTCGCGCCAACCCACTGCATTTCGTGGTTGTTTTTCCCATAAGAAGTGAGATCATTTGAACTGCTACAAGAGAATAAATCTCCTAAACAACGAATATAAAATCCTGCCTGCCGTATTATAGGAGCACTTAAGGTCTTCTGTCAAAAGTCTCATCGGCCGCTTTCAGGGGTCACCAAATTCACAACCGATCAAATTTTCACATTTTTGCGGCCCTTGGAAAAAGCCGCGGAGTTTCAAATCGCTACACACTAGCTCTTCACAGCCATATATGCAGGCGTCTATAAATAAGAGCTGCTCACCATGTCTAGTTTGGACATCTCTGGCAAGCCCAATGCAAAATAACAATGGAGAATACATGCCGCTCTGTCAAGGTCGGTAATGACAAAGCCGAGACCTGCAATGTCACACCAGGACTAATATAAAATTACAAGTGGGATTAGAGCCATAGCAACCAAAACAGGACTTAAGCAAGGCGATGCGTTGTTACGTGACTTTTTCACCATCGTTCTGAAAGAACTGTCTGAAACTCACAGACCAACTCCTGAGGCAACATTTCTCATTTTTTTCAGTTGCAGGCAGACGACATTGATATAATGGGAAGAACACACCGAGATGTGGAGCGTTTGCAACTATCGACGATTGAACGCAAGCTGCAGAGATAAATTTAGCGGTCAACGAAAGAAGAACAAAGTACATGCTCTTAGCAAAGAGAGACACACAACATCAATGCCTAAGCCAAAAAGCGACGATAGGCAGTTACAATTTTGAGATCGTAAGGGACTTTATATATTGTATCTTAGGTTAGGTTAAGTTAGGTTAGGATAAACAGGGATATGATGGGCATGCTATAGCAATCCCTGTGGAACCAATTGAATTTGTCTTCAAATGACAAAAACCTAAACAATCTCCCTGGTGAAACACCCAATTTCCCTGTAAAAGCCAAGAAGGCCTTTCAAGTTCGTGCCGTCTATTTTCTCTAGGTCTTCGAAAAAGTTTTTCCAAAAAATTTTCTTCAACTACGCGATATTACCTCTCACATTCACACAGTATGTGTGTTATGTACTCAACACCTTGCAGAATCTGCAGATATCCGTATCTGACAATTTCAATCTCTTTGCGTGTTTCCACAGGAGACAGTGTCCTGTCAGGATTCCTATTACTGTCCTCAGCTTATCCCTGTATAATTTTATTAATTTCCTGGATCTTTGACGTCAAAAAGCAGAATAGGTTGGCAGTCTTTGGGATTTTTTCCTCGATAGTGCCCCTCACTATGCAAGCTCATCCGCTTGTTCATTTCCTTTAATATCGCAGTGTCCTAGCACACAGCACAGTCTTACCCAGTTCTGACTGCATAGTGCCTTGAGCACTGACTGTATCAAAGTTGAGGTTGGTTGATTCCATTGCCTTAAGTGCGTCCTGGCTATCGATGTAGATAGCGATATCTCTTTTGGATACCGATCTCACCTGCATTGGGGGATACTGCTTGGGTCCGGTAGTCTTATAGACACTCTTGGTTCTGGGTCTTCTGAAAAGATACCAGAACCTGTTCCTTCCTCTGTTTCTGAGCCATCTGTGCAATTTCATTTGACCTGATTATTGCATTTTTTTCCCCAATCCTCCCTCTCTGGATATATCTTATCATACGGGTTGTCGAAGTCAACCAAGGAAGGAATTTCATCCGTTAGACTTGGATTGCTTGGCAGTAGCTCCGTTAGGATCTTACCATGTCCGAAATTACTGCTCTGGAAGTAACCCAGATTAGTGAGTTGTATCGCACTGTCGCCAGCAAGTTTTTTGATCTGTAAATCAACTGGAGTTAGGTACAGAAAGGTGTCCAATGCCGCCGAAGGGGTGGTACGGAGAGCACCTGTAATGGCTATGGAACCCGTCTTTGAACCGCCACTAATTTTCTGTAGACCGTTCTCTTGTTTGTTGCTTTCTACCATACTAGTGCGTCGTATGTAAGTATGGCTCTTACCACCATCGTATACAGCCAGTACACCGTAGCAGGTTTAAAGCCCCAAATTGTTCCTGCTGTTCTTTTGTAGATGAAAAGAGCATTATATGTTATGCTGCATTAAGATTCCAATTCAGTTTTTTGTCCAGAATCACACCCAGATACTTCGCGCTGTCCGAAAGGGACAATTCGTTTTGGAAGAGTTGGCATTGAGACCACAGCTTTTTGCTCAAGTGCTGATCGTCTCCAGTATTTTCCCTGAACTACTATGACCACGTCATCTGCGTATGCCATGGCGCTACTACCCATTGTACTATGCTTTTTTGAGGAAGTCATTGATAACCAGCACTCACTATGGTGGCGCTATGACTCCTGAGGGGTTCTCTGGTTTCGGACATTCTAAACGAGCTTTGTCCAATGGAACAGTTTATCTTCCTGCTTGCAGGCAGGTTTGTAATGCAAAGCCAGTTTGTAATGCCCTGTTCAATGTTAGCGTCTACGAGAGCATTTTTAATGGCGGCGCACTCCAAGTTATATAAGGCTCCTTCAATATCGAGGAAGCCCGCCATCGCAAATTCACCGAAGTGTAGAGTCTTCTCAATTTTCCCCACCACCTCGTGCAGGGCGGTTTCTACAGATTTTCCCTTCATACATGCACGCTCTGACTCAGTGAAAAAGCCATTACTGTATCTATCCCTAATGTGACTTTCCAATAATCGCTCTAGTGTTTTAAATATAAATGATGACAGACTTATTGGCCTGAAATTTCTTGCTGTTATATGCCCCTGTTTGCAGGTTTAGGTATAAAAACCACCTTAACTTCCCTCCAAGCTATATACACATACCTTAGCTCCGCTATCCACTCCGACAACGACACCAACATGGGAATAATGCGAAGAATCACTCTTTGCTAATCGCTGCTTCTTTGGACTTAGAAGGCTATTAAGTAGTAAAGCCCTATATCGAGCAACTAAGAAGACTATATACAGGGCGTCGGTCATCCTAGTCCTGCTTTAAAGCGCAAAAGCTTAGACACTGACGAAAGCGGAGCATTTTCTCGGTGGCTTCGAGAGTCAAGTTCTTTGGGTAATTTCCGGTCCTATCCGCATGGAAATGCCAAAATGGAGGAGACCGCCTTAAGTGACTAGGTCACCTTGTAAACATGGGCACCAGCGCCTGTGCCAGAAAGTTTTCGACTTCAATCAAAAGGGTCAATGCAGTAGAGGACGACCTCATCTGGAATGGCGAACACAAGGGTGGAAGGGGACTACAGCCAACTTCGTGTACGCAACTGGAGGCATGTTAA
Organism: Volucella zonaria; assembly: GCA_963966105.1. Taxonomy (NCBI): domain Eukaryota; kingdom Metazoa; phylum Arthropoda; class Insecta; order Diptera; family Syrphidae; genus Volucella; species Volucella zonaria. The sequence continues at coordinate 137,421,849 of OZ014533.1, read as the reverse complement.
CTGAGGGCCTTGTCAACCCCGGACTCTAGCACCATCCAAGTAAGTAACTTTCTTCGGTGCTATGAGAGCTACTCTTAGCCAATCAAGGGCTTTTCTATTTCAGAAACCTGGCTCGTTCTAAGAAGCCCTTATGACAGAAATCTGGCATGCTGACTGTTGTTGCCGTTCGGCTGTAAAGCATTTAAGCCAGCTCCACTTGTTATTCTTCAGCTTTTTGGTAACGTTTGCATTGGAAGATGGCCATTAAGCAGTTACTTGACAATGTAACCCACTGTACTTGACAATGACCCATTACCCCTTGGCGAGGTTTTTCTCAATTTGTTAACAGCTTCGGTAATTTTCCATTTGAACAAAACATACATCAAATCATGTAGACAAAACGATATTTCTTGACACATCTGATTTGATTTACAACGTTTGGTAATGAATTTTCAAAATTGAAGACTAGACTCGGGGTAAGTGGCTTAACAAAGTACTCGCTATGTACAACTGACAAAGATACGCCCTTACACTTTAACATTTGCACGTACGAGTCATTCACCAACTCTGTATTTGTTGTTTAGCTAATGCAGGCTAGAGCACGCGTACAAACGATTAAAGATCAAAAGCACAAATTAGTATCTAACACTGATTGGATGCCTTTAAAAATTTGTGTAAGCTCAGTTTCAGTTTACGAAGTGAGTTCCAACGACCCAGTTGCTTTTCGTACAAAGATGACCAACATCAAAGTGTTTGCAGTGATCGTGTTATTTGTCACAAGTTATTCGATAGTTTTTTTTTTCAAAAAAGAATTCTTACCTAACTAAGATTTGAAATTTTTGTTGCAGTTTCACTCCAATTTGTGATGTTATATCCGGTGTCAGATATCCCAGGAATGGCCCCAGATCAGCAGTTCCAAGGAAACGGTTTCAATCTAACGCCCGACTTCTTATTCAAATTTTTTGATGACATTCTTAAGAAGCTCTTTGTAGTACTGTTCGCACAATAATAAACGATATGTAATACTTAAAATACGCAAGAGTTGTTTTGAAAGATATTAGTGTTGAAGAATGCACAAGGACGGTGGTTCGTTTTTGCCAGGTTGCAAGCAGTACAAAAAGTGGTAAAGCATTCACCGAGCTGTCAAAATCAATCCAAATTATGTTCATTATGAATCCAAATAGACCAGGATACCGAAGCACAAATGTCTTGACATTAATCTCTAAAAAACCTGGCATTATACTCGTAAGTAACGTCGGTTTCTTATCTCAAAGGACAATTGTTTTAGTGAACAACCGCTCAGAATTGACAAGCTTAAATCCTTCAATTGAGAACATACTATATTCAAATGCACCCAATTCAACGTCCTTGCTCAAACTAAACACATACGTCAAACGAATTTGATTTTCCGTATTTCGCCACAGCAAAATGCAAAATAATGACCTCCGAACTAGGACTCCACATCAATGTTACCGCGCCCGAACCCAATTCAGCCAACCATTGCTGGCAAAGTCAGCAAGTTAGCACACAAAAAAGAAAAACGAACAAAAAAACAAAATACAAACGAAGAAAGATAATGAAATTACTCCAAGGAGTCAATCCCCAAAGTACCCCCTAAGTATCTGTACATACGAACGAGTACTGTACATTTCTACAGAACAACCCAAAAATGTCAAGAGAACATCGTCAAGCTGTGCAACATCATCTATTTACGTGGACTCGTATTCAACTTTTTGCTTGTTAATCCAAAATCCTTAATGCTGGCATTTTATTCTGAATACACTTACATTTACCAGGATACAAATGGCAAATACGAATTGGCTAAGGAACTGCATCTTGTCCATGGACGACAGCCGTTGAAGCAGTCCACAATTCTAAGATATCCAGATCTGAGTTCTCTTAGTTCAGTCAATGTTTTACCCGCAGCATAAACAACAAAATCGACATGGAGATGGAAATGGAGATTGAGATAGAAAAGAATCTTCTATCTAAACAATTTCAGTGGGAATGAGAACATTCGACTGTTTGTACTTATGCTCGTAGTACGAGTTGTTGCCAGGATCTGGATCTTTGTGCCAAACCAAGCAATGGCATTATTTTAGGATCAAGGAAGGGCCAGAACAAGAGCAAAGGCAACGAAATAAAACGAGAGGTTAATTTTAAATTTGTTCGACATATCACATTGGGTATCGTTGTATCTTAACGCGTTTTACTTGAATGCTCTCCTTCCAATGCCCCCCTTGGCTGTTGCAAAGTCAGTCCTAAAGCACTGATGTTATGTGTTGGTCGCTTCAATCTGTTTAGTGATGTTTTGAAGTTTCTTTCTTGTTGAATATCTTATGGATAATGCAACAGTGGGGTGAGTTTTTCCTTAAGGGGCACTAGAAACAAACATGTGCTTTTAAATTTTATTTTATTATTTAACTTTACTGCAGATACCGTAGCACATTATGTATCAGTCGTAGATTGCATAGAATCTGCATCATTCACCGCAGGCTTACAGGCTGAGGAATTAAGAACTCTGTTATCGTAATTTCCAATTCTCACTGGAATATTCCGCGACAATATCTTAGAAGCTTGTCATTAAGTTGTTAATCTCTCACGTACAGCAGATATGGCTTCAACGCTCACTTCTATAAGACACTGTGCAGATGCATCGCAAGATGAAGTTTGGTGTCGTCCATGCAGGCATTAGGCTAGAGCAATAACATTTTGACCACCAACGAACAGAGACGTTTTCTCCTTAGCTCTCAAAAATCCTAATCGATTTGTGGTCGGATATACCATACACCACTGCAATATATGGAAAGGAATCAATCATTCTAGACCTCAGTAGGGGCGAAAGGGCTCGTAGTACGTCTACAGGACATATGGGAGGCATAAGCAACAGAGGGCCATTTGCAAGACCACCCCCTGAATGCATGCAGTCACCCAATTTTCCCAAAAACGAGGGCAATGAGCAACTCAACCTTCTAAATTAAGGTGCCGGGAGTAAACTTAATTCAAAATCCCACTTCTAAGCCAAACTGTTAAGGCCAGTAAGTGGATAAAATTGACTAGTCGTAAACGTTCCATTCCGATTCCCTGCCAAGGACGGTTGTATCGATGCCTTGTCCTAATAATATGGCTCTGCGAGGATGGACCCCCCTTCCGGTCTCACTAGTAGAACAAAATTTGTGAAACTATCGTAGAGGATGGATAGAAAAGAGATGATAAAAACTAATATAACAAAAGAACAGCTCAGGCTTCAATAGAGGATGTCTTGCTGGCCTCCAGTTAGGACCTAGCCTCTGGTTTTTAACGTAAACACCTGTCGTGTAGACTTAAGTTTACGGGATGCTCGTACATCCATGGGAGCAAAAATATGCCTTGCCATCGCTCTGCCGCCTTCCTGAGATACCAAAACAGAACTTGTGTTGCAGGCACAAGTTCCACCCTTGGTATGGGTCGATGCCGATCTAAAACCTCTTACTGTTCTTGGGATCACAGCACTTATTGCAACTCTACATTGGGTCAAACCGACAGGAAGACCCTTCCCGCGACTTTAGGCTTAAACCACAGCCACCATGACGCTCTCACAAGAGGGCCTACCTCAACAATTCAGGCCCGGACCGAAATTCGGGAAGCTCCTGACTCCCATGGCACAGCGATTTAAGTCCTGGTTAGTTTTAGTTTTAAATGCATTTTATTATCTTAATCATTAACCCTTACATACTAACAAAAAATGCTTAAATGCTAGCTTAAAATTACTTAACAATCTTACACTAACTTACTGGCCCCACACAGGCACTCTAAGCTACTCTAAATTCTTATATCTATGTCTTTCGACTATATTTACATTTTACTTAGGAATAATTATTTTCTATACTTAAGGCTAAGAAAAAATTGTTCACAAAAACTTAGCATATGGACTTAATTTTTTATAAAACTTAATATCTAACTTAAAATAAACCTTAGTCTACCTAACCTACATACACAATACACACACACAGATATTATACACAATTATATACATATATTAGTATATACAAAGGTATATACTAATATATGTATATATTTCTTAAATGCTAACCTAAACCTACGTAAGCTGGCCATCGCTATTCACAGAGCAAATAGATTGGTCAGCTCTGCCTCATTAGTGAGGCTGGTCCGTAATTGACGGAAACGACGACGAAACATCTTCTCCATCATTCAACCACCAGAAATGCTGGTGCTGCCGAACGACATCCCTCTTATCGCGATTCCCCACCGCCCTACTGAACCTGAGACGATCCACTCTGCCGTGTGCGACGTCTCTGCCGTAGTTGAGTCGCCTGTCCCCAGCTTTCCGAGCGACATGGAAGATTAACGGGACCGCTGATCTATCCTGGATCAACCCTATCTGATCTAGGTAGAGGAATGCTTCCGGTGGAACGAAGCCGTCAGAGCGCACACTCTCGTGGTAAAGGTAGTTGGGGTAGTAAGCCCCAGATATCAGGTTATTCGTCGAGGCCATTGCTCTTGCAATGTGCCTTCGAGTCAGCTTAATTACGAAGTTATCCACTCGTATTAGGTTCGCCCTGTTGTAAAGGACCTCAATACGATAGAATTTTTTGTACTCCGACTCTGGTGTTCTGTACAAGCGAAGGCAAGCCCTCTCAAAAACCCGAATCTTTTCCATTAAGCTTGCTCGCACATTGAACCACACGGGACAACCAAATACCAGCATGGGCCTGATAAGGGCCATGTAGCAGATTACCTTTACCCTCGCATGGAGTTGGCTGCTATAAAACAGTCTCTTTGTAAGGGCAAAAGCTCCTTTGGCTCTGGCCAGAGCAGCATCTACATTTTTATCAAAATACAGAAACCGATCTAGCCAGATCCCAAGGTATCAGACTACATTCCGACAGGCAAGAGGCTGTCCGTGTTGTCCAATGATCGAGAACTTACGCCAATTTTTCCTGGTATCCCTAGAGGCTCCAGACAACGGCGTCCTAAAGAGAATGGTTTCCGACTTCTGAAAGTTGATTTTCAACTTCCAGTCATCGCAAAATCGTCTTATCTTATCGAAGTCACGCTGCAAGAGAGTATTAATGACCTCGATTTTTGGACCTGTTCTGTACGCTATCAAATCGTCTGCGTACGCAATAGTATGGGGAAGTGAACCTATCAAGTCGCTTGTATAAATGTTGAATAGGATCGGCGAATTGACCGCGCCTTGCTGAAGACCATTTTTAATTTGAAATATTCCAACAGAAGTCACATCGCCATTTTTCACGATGAACTGTCTGTTGGTTAGCATATTATAAAGAATGTACAAGAGTGGTTTATTGATCCCCAGCCTAGTCAGCTTATAAAAAAGACCCTCTAACCATACGGTGTCGAAGGCCTTCTCCAAGTCAACAAGGCAGGCACCAGTACATTGGTTTTTGCCTTTATTCCATTGGATATCGGACACCAGTTTAGACGCGGCATGTGAGATATCATGTCCCGCCTTAAAACCGAATTGATTATCCGGAACTATATGTTTGTCCTCAACCCACCTAGAGAGAGCTCTATTGATTACCTTTTCAAACACCTTACTGATATTCGGAAGGAGACTTATCGACCGGAGATTCGCTGGATTGGATACATCCTTTCCCTTTTTGGGGATAGGTTGCACCACCGCCGTTTTCCAATGCGCTGGATAATGTGCATTATTCATTGCATTATTAAACAGGGTGGTGTAAATGTCCACCGCTTCTAGAGGAAGATGTCGAAGCACGATGCTCGGAATACCATCGGTCCCCACTGATTTCTTAGCCCTGATTGTGTCGAAGATCTCATGGAGCTCTTCCTTCGAAATGAACGGGGGTAGGTCACCCTCTCTGGTAATGACATTATTTGCCATATTTTCGTCGCTGAACCGGGTGAAACCAGAGCCCTCGGATCGCCAGTTCCCTACTTCATTTCGAATGTAGAGGTCGTGCACCAAGACGCGATTGTCCAGGTCATAATTAGGGCCAATGGTATCAGTGGCTTTGTGTATTTCCTGGAAAGTCGCGCCTATGGCCTCAACCTTCTCCTGTGGATCCTCGATCACAAAGAAGTCGTCATCATCAGCGGCCTCATTTGGATCAATACCTGCTATTGTCAGTAACCGTTCGTTGCCTGTTGTCCGGGCTATTTTAAGACACTGAAGGTCGTTTTGATTTTTTCTCCGAAATAGTTTGTTTATTTGAGGAAACATATTCGGGTTGCTGGTGTTTACAGCCCGAACCCTGTTGTTCCAATATGAACTTACAGAAATTCTGTAATTCTCTTTTATTAACGTTTGAATATTTTTAATCGACGCCTTCAGTGTCCTAATCTCCGGGTCTTGTCTGTCAGTTAACTGTCTGTACAAGTTTTTGAGTCTTGTCAGAAGTCTACTTTTCTGTCGGTGCAGTGCGTCAATAGTAGGATTGCGGAACAGGTCTTCGTTAGTCGTACGTCGATATCGCGATATTGTAGCGTCCATAGTTTGTTTAATTGTCTCGTCCATTTGTTTTAGGTAATTGTCGATCTCCTCGTTTGACAAATTCCTATTGGCCGGTGGATGGAGCGTGTTCGAAGCGAGTGCTCTTGTCAAGGTTGCAGAGAAGCGTGTCCATCGAGTGTTACTGTAGTTGTAAGAATATCTTTGGACAAACTCCTCCAATTCCGCAATTTCGTTGGGAACTGTAATTTCGGTGCTAAAACCGCAATGGTCACTGTCATACACGAATGTGCGCAGACAGTTTAGCGTTTGTAAATTCGTACCTGTCAGTCGTATACGTTCGTCGTACAGCAGTAGATCCAAATAAGACCCGCCTCTGGGAAACGACGGGTTATCCGTCGCTTTAAGACCGAGTCTGTACATGACATCGTGCTGACCCCACCAATCGAGTAGTAGGTTCCCTCTAGTATTTGGCAAATTATTTCCCCAATCTCTGTGCTTAGCGTTGAAATCCCCGCCGATTACAAAATAATTCTCCCCCGATTCCAGCCTCAGAAGTCGAAAAAGCGTGTCAAGCTCTGTAATAAATAAAGTGGATTGTGAAGTCTCAGGTGCATAAACAGAGGCCAAGTACAGCCGCTTTCCACTGCGGAGCGGGATGTAAATGACGACTGCCTCCAACACCCGGAACCTACGCAACACTCCCTTGTACACTCTGTGAAATTTTATACCTTGTTTAATGAAGATCGCAACACCGCCTCCACGTTTGGATCCGGGCCGGTTTCTTCTTCTAACAATATAATTATTGTACTCCAGTTTGTGCTTATCGGTTAGCTTGGTTTCGCTAGCGAAAAGCACATCAGGAGTTTGGTCTTGTAGCAATTTAAACATCGCGGCCCTTCGTTCGATCCTAATCAGTGAATTAACATTCACCGCAACGACCTTCAAAGATTGCTCCACCATGTGCGTACGCATTACGACATGTGTTGCGTTAGGCCCGGCAGCAGCGCGTAGATCTGGTCCACCCGCATGGCCTGTTCTTGCACCTGCTTTTGCAGCTGAGCCATCTGCCCTTGGATTGCGAGCAAGATGGCCAGCATGTTGGGTGCAGCTTCCGTTGTTCTCGGCATTGGCGCCGGAGAAGCAACAGTCGCTTGCTATACCGTAGCCCCCCCACCTGCCGCCATTTGGGCGTAGGAAATTTGGGGCGTGACGGCTTGTGTTTGAAGCCTCACAGGTGAACGTTTGACCTCCACCTTCTGCTGCCGAGCCAGTTTTGCCCGAACCTCTGGCAGCGAACGCATTGTTTAACGCCTTCGCTCCTTTTTAATTTTTCCCAGTGAACCACATGGTAGTCTAGGACATTGATACTCCTTAGACTATCCAGACGGCTTTCGGGACTGAGCTGCACCAGGAAGAACGGCAGACTCCGTTTCTCCCGCCTGGCTCTAGCTGTGGTAAATGGCTTTGCCCCCTCGAACTTGAGTCCTTCGCACTCCTTCTCTTTAAGCAGTGCCAGGATATCCTCAGGATCAGAAGACGGTTCCAACCCCTTCAGCAGCATCGATTGCCGCTTTTCACACTTCGGTGTGAATGAGTAGTGCTCCGTCGTCGTTTCCTTTAGGAGCTCTTTCACTTTCGCGTAGCCCTGCACTGTATTACAGTGGATGGCATGGCGATCGTTCCCCAATCTCTTAATATTAAAATTATTACCAATGACCAACTTACACAGGTCCTTGGTAGCATTTACCTCCAATTTATAGGTGTTGATAGGCGGCATCTTCTCCTTCTTCTTCTGCTGCTGCTGCTGCTGTTGTTGTTGTTGTTGTTGTTGTTGTTGTTGTTGTTGCTGCTGCTGCTGCTGCTGCTGCTGCTGCTGCTGATGTTGTTGCTGCTGCTGCTGCTGTTTTTGCAGTTGCCGTTTTTGTGGCTGCTGCTGTTTTAGCTGTTGCCGATGTTGTGACTGCTCTTGTTGTTGTTGCTGGTGTTTCTTTGGCTTTTGTTGTTGTGCCTGCTTTTGAGCAAGCTGCTGTTGTTGGGATTGCTCCTGCTCTTCCCTCTTCCTTCTTACAATTTGCCTTTCTTTTATGGCCAGCACTCTTTGTTGTAGCATTTTGATGCTGCTACTTATGGCCTCCATTTCTTCCTCTTCATCGTCAGATTCGCTTGCTGCCAATGAAGCGAAGTTGTTGGTCGTTAGTAGGGTGGGCTGCTTTACTAAGTTGGAAGTTGGACAAAGCTTCCTCCTTCTCTTTGGTTTTGGCGTTTGAATCGAACCACTTGACGCCTCACTTGGTATATCAGCAGATCCCGCTATTGACATAGCGGACCGCTCTCCACAATCCATCACGTAATGGACAACACTTAGTACCACTTTAAATTTTTTGTTTTTGATAAAAATGAAAAAAAAAAAGATGTTATAGAGTACACGGGGATTCGAACCCACGACCGTCGACTGTCGGCCGAGCACACTGACACCCTGCTAATTGGAGCCTATAGCAATTTCCTCAAATGTCTCGTTTTCACTGATTTCACTGTACACTCGCAAGCTGAAACACGTCTGTTCTCCACGGAGATATATGAACGACTGAAGTCCTGGTAGTGACTATCAGTGGTCTTGTCGCCAACAAGGCCTATGACCGGCAACTTGTAACTGGTCAAATCGTAGCAACCATTCAGAGAATGTAATCTGAAGATGTTTACGATAAGACCAGTAATATGCTCTGCCCCCGCTTTTTATTAGACGACGTCATTGATGGGCGAAGCATTGTTAATTGGACGGGGGCCCTCTAGACTGGACAGAACGTTCCTGGATTTTTAACGTAAACCACCTGTCATTTAAGACCTTATGTTTACGAGATGCCCATACATCCATAGGGAGCAAGGATATGCCTTGCCATCGCTTACCTACATTAATAGTATAATACCAAAGCAGAACTTGTGTTGGAGGCACAAGCTCCACCCTTGGTATGAGTCGAGGCCGACCTAAAACCTCTTGCTGTTCTTAGGGTCGCAGCACCCAGTACTTTATTTGCAACTCTACAATGGGCAAAACCAAGGAATACCCATACCCGCGATTTGGGTTTAAACCACAGCCACCATGACGCTCCCGCAAGGGGGCCTACCTCTAACAAGTCAGGCCCGGACCGAAATCCGGGGGGCTCCTGACTCCCATGGTACCGTGATTTAAGTCCTGGTATGGACTACCGGTGGTCAAGCCGCCAACAAGACCTATGACCGGCAACTTGTAACTGGTCAAATCGTAGCAACCATTCAGAGAATGTAATCTGAAGATGTTTACGATAAGACCAGTAATATAAAATGAAGCGGCTGGAAAGCTCCACGAAAAGGACCAGGTGGACAAAGTGAAATACCAGGTAATCATTGACGAGTATAACGATTCCCTGAAGAATAATTCAAGACAGGCAGCGAACCGCAACAGCAGTCTAGACGGGACCCCCCATCGCGAAGTTAATTGTACCAAGTTTGGCCAAGTCCTTAGGACAAAACTCAAAAACATACAAATAAACCCCGTAACAACCGGAGAGAACTGGAGATAAATGTAAAGACTTTCGAGAAGGCAATGAACTTTACATACAAAGTCTAGTGCCCAGCTAAACGAGGTAAAAAAATTACTTTCCCCATGGTGGAATGAAGATCACTCTAATCTCAGCCAGATGACCAGAACAATTTTCAATATCTGCTGCAAAAACAGCTTTTGGCAGCCTTACGCGGACTGCTTAAGAATGCATAAGAGAGCCATAAAGACATCCAAGAAACAGGCCTGGATGGACTATTGCCATTCAAGAGAAACCCTCGAGGACTCCGCCAGGTTTCGCAAGATTCTGTCCAAGGAACTCTCCAACCCTTCCTTTCTAAGAAATTCAGATGGAGGGTGGACAGAATCCTCTGCGGAGACTCTGGAACACCTGGTGAATACTTACTTTCCTGGACGTAGTGATATTATTCGTAGTACTCCAGCGGACAATCTGTTTCCGCTGTATGCAATGACAAAAAGGAATAAAGTGCATCTTGGGAGGACGACAACGTTAGATTACACTCCTCGTAAAGAAAACTTAAGTTTATCTCCAAACAAGAGATGCTCGATAAGCAAACCTGATGGCAATAAACTATATTGTGAAGAATCGGTGGAGGTTGGCCTTAAAGCTTCGTGAGCCCCTTCGCAGCTTCCAAGCTAACTCAAAAACCCAACACATTTCCAAGGTAGTCAGAGGCTGTGTTCTTGTTTTGGTCCCAGGTCCAGTGGGATCACGGAAAATATAATTTCCGATGGGCTTGCTAGGTAAAGGCCAGAGGATAATTCTTCAAGATCCGAACCTGCGTTATGACTGCCTGCGCCCTGGGTTTGGTTGCATATGACCATTACTGCAGATGTCACAACTCCCAAGATTGCCGGCACACTAAACGAATGCTCTCAACGTCCCTAAGTGGTCAGAGATTTTCCTGCTATTCCTCAGTAGGAAAGACTCCAGAGTACTTACTGGTTGTGCACCTAAGCATAATGCGCATGCGTGACACAACGTTCCGCAACTCTGTCTGTGGCTGTGATGACGATATCGCGGAGAACTGTTTCTATGGTTGTCACTTCTACGCCCGCATCAAGCTGCAGGTATCCGGCGCTGATGTGGCCGATTCTAGTACTGAAGTCACTTTAACCCTGAAGCCCTTGAGAGACTGAGAAATTCCAGTAAAAGGAACGTACGGGGAATGCAATGGGCTGGTTTTTTATCTGAGTTCTCTGTTCTGATAGAATAGCATTTCTGCGCAGGACGACACAACCTCAACAATCAGTTAACGTAACTGATGGTTATTTAGTCATGTCCAACTAGATAACATCAGAATAGTCAATATCAAGGATCTCCTCTACAGCTTTACAAAGACCAATTGGTTCCCACTTTGGCCCGCGGCAGTATTATTTCATCATCGTGACATCGAAGCTGACAACGAAACTGGCATCGAAACTAACATCGAAGTTGACAGCGGGGTTGATATTAAGGCTGACTTTGAGGTTGACTTCGCAGCTGGTATCCAACCTGACATCGAACTGATAGAGAGTTTAAAATCGAAGCATACATAAGTCACATCAGGAAAGTCCTTCACTCTCGCTCGCAGAACTGAATTCGATTCAGAGATTTGGAATTGTAATAATACTCCGGATCAGAAAATGACCACTTAAAAGCGAACAGTCTCAATTTCAAAAGTATGTCAACTCAGCCCGGTTCCCAACCCAACCTTTAGAGACTAGACGTGCCAAAAGTGATCATAAGTATTATCAGCGATACTCTCCAACCTAATAATGGACTTTGTCACCACGTGCTCGTCTGAAAATCTTCGAATAAAATCCTACCATCCCATACGACCCCACTGTGCGCTTATCACGATTTCTTAGCAGCCTTTGTAAACCCGTGCAACCCTCTTGCGCGCGTATCCATACAAAGTAAGGAAAGATGCGGTGAAATCAATTCATTTCCCCAGAGTTTAGATGGGTGCATGTTTGATGGCGGCGGCGCTTAGGGAGCTCACATCATGCGATCGTTGTGATGGCCGTCCCCCTGTACTCAGGACAATCCTTTCAAATGAACAAAAATCAAGGACTTTTTCTATATTGATGAACCTAGGTACACATACTCGTACATATCCAATCCTTAGTTGGCTTGTATGCCAGGAGTCCTGGTACTCGTAGTCATGGCTGGTCTCTGCCACCGTTGTCGTTGTCACTATTACCGTCACTACGGTCGTTGTCGTCGGTGATGTTGATGTCTTCTCGATGTGGGTACTAGTAGCAAACAACGTCTAAAGGAGCTCTGGGTAATCAGTCTTATTTGATTTGGAACACAAGTTAAGGGAGTTGTTCTTCTTTTCTTAGTCTCCTTCATCCATTCTCAGTAATCCCCTTTTCGACAAAATCGGGAGGGCACCAAACAAAACAAAAAAAAAACACGAAGAAAACCGTTCGGAAACCGTGAGGGCGGTGTTCAATATTTAGGTACACAAGCTTAACTCCGAGAATATATTCCAAAGTATCCGTAATAAGGGAACTTTAGGTTGCAGCATCATCCTTTGTTGGTAGTAGGTAGATACGAATACATAGCTCAACCGGTACCATGTTGTACCATCTGATGCTGTTGCTACTCGTACTTATACGAAGATTTTTGCTCAGTTGCTACTGGTGATGCCAAGCTGCTGATGGTGATGATGCAATTTTTTGTTCGTTTCCCTTCGGCCAAACCCCCCCGAGGAAAGAGGGTGAATATCTGTTGAATTGAGGATGCAGTCAGCATTTGAAACGAAATTTGCTATTTTATAGTTTTACTTTATCAGGACGAGAACCATTTCCAGAGGGGGGGTTGTTCCCGACAAACGAATTTCAGAGACTACAGGGAGGGTGGTTGAAATGAATTATTTAAATTGTTCGCATTGAAAAGTATTGAATCGAAATGAAGACCCTGCTTATCATCTCAATAGAGAAAGCTCAAAAGTTTTAAGGAGCCGAAGGAGATGATGATGCAGCTGAGGAAGCTCGAGCAGCTACATAAAGCTAATGCGATATTCTATTTGCGGCAATCAATTCGTATAGAGCACTTGTAAGCATCTAAGTTATAGTCCCTGATACTGGGGAGTAAAGGAACATTGTGTCGGTCGTTTACTGGGAGTCTTACTGTGAGATAAGTACTTTGATCGTTAAGAAATGAATTTCCAATTACAAAAGTGTATGATAATGGGAATGAAGGCTCGAGTGCCGTTATATGAGTATGAATACATATCCTTTAACGATTATTGCGCACTTGAAGATGTATAATACACACATAAAGTGAGGAGATGGATAATTCGCCCAGGCAATAAAGGTGCTAAACAAGTTAAAATAATGTGAAGAGAGTTCTTTCAGTTTCCATAGCTTAAAGGGGATGCGATGAAAGTCCATTCACTGGAAGTCCTCCATACAATTTGGAGGAATCTGCTCTAGAACATAATAATATCCTTAGAGGCATGGTGATTTAAAACTTAGCATAGCTCTGTATATGTCATATGCGGACTTACAATCAGTAAAAGGGCCGTGGCTATTTCATCGATTGTAAACTTATGCTTAATGATATGGACCTGCCATATTGTTGATTGAAGCCTTAAAATGTTCACATAATACCGTGGATAAAATCTAGGAAAATTTTGCAAGAGTATCTACTACCGGGCAAGAGCCCCGCGAAGTATTGGTGACGATCGGTAATCTTGGCTCGCAATTTTGTTAAATAAAATGATAACAACCAAGAGACAGCTTTCTTGTCGCAAAGGCGACAAAATTAGTTTGGAATAGCTACTGACGGGTCAAACTTTGTCCCCGCCCAATTACACTGGCTCTGATAATAAATGCATATAGAGCAAAGCTGGTCTTATGCAAAAGAACATCAGTTTAGCGACTGATGTACATAACATTTGACCAACGACAATCTTCGAATGTCAAACGGCCAGTCAACACAAGGATCTAATTCTGAACCATGGAAGTCCGGTTCCAGTCTGACTAGTAGAGGTAGGCCCCCTTGTGTGAGCGTCATGGTGGCTGTGGTTTAAACCTAAAGTCACAGGGAGAATTTTTCGACCGTCGCTGTAAAACGCCTGTAAATACTGCAGGACCATGACCCTAAGATTGGTGAAAGTTTTAGGTAAGCCTCACCCTCGAATAATGGGGTAATGCAGCCTACATGATGACTTTGATGGTGACGATGGTGCACTGGTCTGAATGGGGTTTCCCCAGGATGATCAAATGATCGAGAATAGGGATTATTCCCCATTGTAGATCAGGGTGGTGTTTGGCGCACTTCAATCCCGATGAGCGTAAGCGCACCGTCTGCTTAAGCCAGCTATGGCAGATTCCCACGTGAAACTCTAGAGACGTTCTGACCTGTAAAACTAGTGCCACATAACAATACAATTTGTAGCAGATTTATAGTCAGTATGCAACGCAATATTACTCGTATTATACTCCATGGCAGTCAAAGTGGCTTTTTGGAAGGTGGGTCGATTTACGATGCGGTTTAAAGCTTACGGCCACCAATGATGGAGAACTATTTGTGGTCTCCTTGTCAGACCATAAGCACGTCAAATTCAGAATCGGATGCGAGGTTTCGACCTTGTTGAAGACGAGGAATCCGCAGAAAACCAACTCGACATGATTTAAGGTAGACCTCGGCAAATCCGACAGTACTCCCCATAGACTCAGGACTCAGAAAAAGCTACAGGAAGCTGTTCAGAACCTCAACGATACCCTCATCAAGTGTTTTGAACTGGCATGTTCCTTGGCTGGAGGCAGATCTCCAGCGATTGCGTAAAGAAACCTGAAACACTAAACAGGTCACTTAAGGAGGAATACTGGAATCTTTACAGATCGAAGCAACAAGAATATAAGAAGCTAATTCGAATTGCGAAAAGCGTTTCCTATAATCACTTTTGCCAAAGTGCTTAAAAAGGGAAAAGCAATTAAGCTGGAGCTGGAATCACTCAGAAAATCTGCTGGTACCTACATGGAGTCGAAAGCAGATACTCCGTCTCATGCTTGAGACTTATTTCACAGGCAACCTAATCAGAATCAGCTCATATTAACAAAGCCGATAGTGAGCTGAATAAAACAACCCCGCCGTTAGCTGGTATAGCTTATCGGTTGTGGTGACGGATGAGGCCATTAAATATTCTGTGGGTTCCTTTGATGGCTTCAAATTGCCTGCCAGCGATGTCATATACCCAGTTATGTTACAAAAACATATACACCAACTGCTGGTAACTGTGAAGAGGATTTTCACTGCTAGCCTTGCACTGGCATACATACCGCAACCCTGGCAAACAGTCAGAGTAGCCTTTATACCGAAAATCGGAAGAGAGGATTACAGGCTCGGTAAGAGCTTCAGGCCTATAAGTCTGACTTCCTTCATGTTGAAGAACATGGTGAGGATGGTCGTGCCCAAAACTGTTTTTCGAATGCATTCTCTGTCTAAGATGCAATAAGCTTACCTAGGCGGAAAATCCTGCCAGAGTGCGCTCCAAAATGTGGTAGGCAGAATTACAAGAAGAATATGATAAGGAGCTGACGACATGGGGCTTGTCACGGAGAAGGGTCCTATGGATCTACGCGGGTATGATTAGGCAAAATTATATCCTATGCGTCGGTTGTATTGTAGACCAAGCTCTGACGAAAATACGTCATTGCTTCATTTACCAGACTAAATAGAACGATCTATCTCGGCTGCAGGGGCTTCTCTAGCACGCCCTAGCCGCATTGATGAATATCCCTCTCCTCGATATACATATGTCTGCACTCTCCGTTTAAAGAGAAATGGAATGTAATCGGGTCTCCATGGATGGGTCAAAAACCGATTTAGGATGCACCGTTGATGGTTTTCTGAGGACGACAAAGTTAGATTATTCGTACATTCTTCGTTAGGAAAATTTGGTTCTGTCGTGCAAGCGGAGACATACGCAATCAATGGCAACGAACTGTACTCTGAAGAATCGGTGGAGGGGCGAAGCATTTGTACTCGTATGTGTAGCGACAACATAACTACACTCAGATGGATCTTCTTACGACTTCCAAGCTAGTTCGAGAATGCAAGACTTCACTGAATGCAGTCAACAGTCTAAAATCACTGGGTCTAGTATGGGTCCCATGTCACAATGGGATGGCGGGAAAAGAAATCGTCGATGAACTTGCTAGGCAAGACTCAGAAGAGAATTAGGTCTGCCCGCGCCCTCGGTTAGGGCTTCCATTGACAGTTGGATTTCACATGAGCATAACTGCAGATGGCATGACTCTCCAGTCATGCAAAGCAATTCTTCCTGACGCGTCTCTAAGAGGCCAGCGGCTTTCTTGCAGTCCCTCGGTAAAAAAAAATACAGGCTGCTCACTGGTGTCGTTGTATAAGTGATAGAACATCCTACAACGCTTGCTATGAAAGTGGTAACGACATCACGGAGCACTACCTCTGTAAATTTTCGACTTGCGCTCGCATAAGGCTCCAGGTACTCAGCGTGGACGTGGTTGGTACTGGTACTGTAGGAACTTTAACAATGAAGAGCTTGCTCATCTTTCTTCGAAAGACTGAGAAATTCCATTAAACGAATTTTACAAGGAGTACAACGAAGAACCTCTTTATCTGAGTGCTCTATTCTGGCAGCAAAACAAGGGATGGAGAAATCGCTTCATCTTTATCAATTTTGGAAGCGCACTTGATAGAATTACCAGAAATCTTATATGGAGAACGTTAAAGTGTCAAAACGTACTCGAGACGTACATAAAAATGACACGCGATATGTACGATGATACGTTAAGACGAAAGCTAAGTACCCAGAGTACACTTGTACTTTTCACATATTGGCGGGTCCGAAGCATCTATCTTCTCTCAATCAGTGAACGCGCTATCAGAAGCAACAATGTTACAGTCCTTCTTGCTTACATACTTAGATGAGCTACATTCCGGAATGGACCAGGTAACATGCCTTTCCAGTTAACGTTGTCTTTTGAAAGCTCATAAGGAGTTGGCTGTGGACTACTTCCATCTGTGTTCGCCACCTAAGATGAGGTCATTCTCTACTATGATGTCCCTTTGTGTTGAAGTCGAAGTTTTCAGGGCAGGGACAATGGTATTCCTTACTACCTCAAACTGGTAACTGCCTATCATGGCGTTTACGCTTCAAAATTCGTCAAGACAGGTTTCATTGACAGCTGGCTGTGCACTTCTATAATGTCGATGTCATCTGCGAATGCGAGTAACTTAACAGACTTTCGAAATATGCTGCCTCAGGAGGAGTTGGCCTGCGAGTATCGCACAATTCTTTCAAGAACGATGTTGAAATCGCCATGGCTCTGTATAGTTCGTCTCTATAGACCCTGTCATACATACACCCTGATTGACTCGAACTGCAACCAACTTCAGACTGTCATAATTTCCAAACCGTTCATGACAGTGAGCTCAAATTGTGACACATGACAGATAATTTTATTAATTTTATTATTTGCAAGCCTTTTAAATGATTTGCGTCTCAGTTGTGTTGAAAAATTTTATCCGCGATTTAATTCCAACGTGATAGTGTGATTGCTTTATATTTGGCTGGAAAACCACAAGCAGCTATGGTTAGAGCCCTCCAGCACCTCAATGTGAAGAAATCAGTTGTGTCTCGAACCATAGCTCGTTACCGTGATACTGGCAGCGTTGCAAAACGCCATGGAGGTGATCATAAAAAAACAGCAACATCGGCAGAAACGGTTCGGAAAGTGAATTCTCGAATTGAGCGAAATCCGCGTCGAAGTGGAAGAAAAATGGCTCGTGAGCTCAACATATCGTTAGAACGGAAAAATGAGCTTGGGCTCAAGCCACTGAAGTTCCCAAAAGCACAGGATCTTACAGCGCAACAGCAAAAAGTTAGAGTCGAAAGAGCGCAGCAGTTGCTACGCTTGCACGAAAGTGATGAGTCGCCATTTGTTATCGAGCAATACTATGTGTCAACAAACAAAATGACCGAGTTTGCTTGCCAGAGAGGTCCTTTGAAAATTTATACCTTCGGACGACCACCAGAAATCAGGCAGCACCGTTGGTAATGGTTTGGGCCGTCATAAGCGCCGATGGTCGCTCTCCGCTCGTATTTTTGGACCGTGGCGTCAAAATTAATGCTATCGTATACCGTGAAACTGTCTTAGAGGCAGTATTGAAGCCTTGGGCAAACAATCATTTCGATCGGAGACCGTGGACATTTCAACAAGACTCGGCACCGTCTTAAAAAGCGCGCGTCAACCAAGATTGGTTTAAAAATAATGTTCCACACTTCATTTCTTCGACACAATGGATTGCAAATTCTCCGGATGCAAGTCCGTCGGATTTCTCTGTCTAGGGTATTTTGAAGGCGAAGGTTGGCACTAAAAAATACCAAAGCTTGGACCACCTCAAACAAGCACTTCGCCGGGAATGGGTAAAAAACTTGGGTGCAGCGTGCGTTGCTTTCTTCGGCCGTCTCAAGGCCATTATTCGCGCCAAAGGTGGACATATTGAAAACTGCTGATACGCTTTGAAAATTGATGTATTTTCCAACATTTTTTGCTTTGGCACAATAAAATTTATCAAAAAATAAAAAAATTATAGCATTTTAAAAAGTTATAGTTTGAGTAAGTCCCCCGTATGTGGTCAGGAAGAACGATTTGAAACAGTGATATGGAAATTTGATCTATAGTGGACTTTCTTGGCCTACAACCACGCTGGTAGGGACCGGTCGAACTGTTGGCGATGAGTCTTAGGCATCAATACAGTATACAGGAGGCTTATTTGCTCTTTGTTGGAGCAGTTCAGTGGATCTCCCTTCTTTAGAATCGCACAGACTATGCATAGATTCGATTCTTCGGGCATACTTTCGTCGACCTAGATTTTAGTCATGACTTGGTGTACGCTCCGCATCTAATAGTATTAAAGAGGTCAGTAGTTAAGCATGTCCGGCATTGGACATGAAATGTTAAGAGGTCATGTCCGGCAGCTTTGTTGGACTTAATCTTGAACATGGCCGCCATGCCTTCATCTTGCCCGGGTGGATCCATATGTTGTCTGCCTTCTCCCAGGTCGAGTGGTTCATTCTCTCTGACTGTGGGATACCATCCCTCATCACAGTCTACAGAAATATTCTTTCCGGATTCTCAGCACCGACCGTAGCTCTACTTCTCCATTCTTACAAATTTCTGTTAGGGCTTTACAGCTTTGGCATGTTCGATTTATTTTTTGGTACAACTTCCGAATGTCATTTCTTTTTTCTTCTAAGGAGCCTGTGTTCTAACCTTCTATTCTGCTTGTAGACCTCTCTGGCCCCTATTGTTCTTTTCTGTACTTCCGTTTTCTCGGCTTTGGCTGTCTGCATTCGTCATCCAACCAGGGCTTTCTTTGTTACGAATATACACAACCGTATCTTGGCCACAACAAGATATCAGTCCGAGTCAATGTTTGCTGCTATGATCGTTCTGACATCCAAAATACTGGAGGATTGCATAGAGTCGATCTGAATATTAGTAATTTGCTTGCAGATTTTTTGATGAGGAATCAGCCGGGAGCCTTTATGGATACCAATGTATGGAATGTCCGTTTCCGTAGGCGAAAGCATGGAGGCTGTGCTTCCCCAATGTGTTACTAAAAATGCCTTCCTTGCGTAGCTTGGCATTAAAATCTCAAAGGGCGCATTTCACGTCATACTTAGGGCATTGCTCAGAGGTTTTGCTCTGGGACCTCGTAGAAACAGTCTTTGGTAAGATCGCCCTTCTCCTCTATTACGGCAAGGGCGCTTTAGAGGCGCATGTTCGCGAATTTACCCTTTATGCGAATCGTCGTCAGGCATTCGCTCATATGTCTGAAGTTCGGAACTTGTTCCCGAAGTCTTCCTCTGACGGCGAATCCGAATCTGAATAAACGCTGCTGCTGCTGTCGTTGTTTGTACGAGGGCATGTCAATAAGTCCGTGACTTTTGGATTAAAACAGATTTTTTGATAAAAAAATAATTTTATTTTTCAACGTAGTCTCCCTTGAGCTCTATACACTTTGTCCAACGCTTCTCCAATTTTTTTATCCCTTCCAAAAAAAATGATTTGTCGAGGTCCTCAAAAAGACGAGATGACTTCATCATTGGAGTCAAATCTTTTTCCACCAAGCCATTTCTTCAGGTTTGGGAACAAGAAGTAGTCGCTCGGAGCCGAATCTGGAGAATAGGGTGGATGAGGGAGCAATTCATAGCCCAATTCATGTATTTTTGCCATGGCAACTGCACATGTGTGCACCCTTGCATTGTCTTGGTGGAAAAGAACTTTTTTCTTGGCCAAATGAGGTCGTTTTTTTTTCAAATCGTCATTGAATCGGTCCAATAAGTTGGCATAATATTCCCCATTGATTGTTCTTCCCTTTTGAAGGTAGTCAATGTGGATTATCCCGCGTGCATCCCAAAAAACAGTCGCCATAACTTTATTGGCTGACAAACCCACCTTGGCCTTCTTTGGCGCCGATTCACCCTTAGAAACCCACTGTTTTGACTGTTGTTTGTTCTCTGGTGTGTTGTGATGGATCCATGTTTCGTCCACGGTTACAAAACGGCGCAAAAACTCCTCCATATTGCGATTAAACAACGCCAAACCTTCCTGTGAAGTTGTTACACGATTGCGTTTGTGGTCGACTGTGAGCAATCGCGGCACCCATCTTGCGGAAAGCTTTCTCATGCCCAAGTGATCATTCAAAATTGAAACCACTGAGCCATGCGAGATCCCTACGGCTTCCACAATCTCTCGCACTTTCAATCTTCGGTCGACCAACACCATATCGTGAATTTTTTCGATTGTTTCGGGTGTAGAGACCTCAACTGGGCGTCCAGGACGTTCGGCATCTTCAGTGCTTGTACGGCCACAACGAAATTCAGTAAACCACTTTTTTACCATTGAAATCGATGGTGCAGAGTCCCCATAGTATTTATCAAGCTTAGCTTTGGTCTCGGTAATGGTTTTTTTTCGGAAGAAATAATGCTTAATAAGCACACGAAATTCACTGATAAAAATAGCTGTCAAACACAAACTAACTGACGCAGCAAGTTTAAATTTTGACAGGAGTCAACTGACAGATGTCTGTTGACAGGAGCAGTGTTGCTGTTTCAGTAAAGAGGTCAGAAATTCAAAAAGTCACGGAATTATTGAACCGCCCTCGTAGCAACCTCTATAGTAGGTATCACAGTTTTGCATCCTCTTTCTGTCCGGTCCATACCCTCGCCCTTATTTGTACAGCTGTCGAGGATCTCCGTTAGTTTTGGCTGGACGCAGTTTGTTATGGGTCCGAAAATTCCACGCCCAGATCCGAAGTTCATTGTCCTCTAAGGGCCGTCAACAATGAATCCGTTGCTATTAAAGCCTTTTAGCTGGTTCGTCACACTTTTTTGTATCTATAAGGTTGTGAGCCCTATAACCGCGAAGCCCAGTATTAATCTACTGGCCGAGTACGCACTTGCCGTTTTACCCTGCATAAATAAAGATTTACTGCATGAGTAAGGATTTATCTTTCTCGTATTGCCATACGGTCCCGATACCGTTCTTCGGATGTTGTCTTCCCACAATTTCGAAGCAACCCAGAATTGTGTTTGTTGAAATCGCCCGCAATAACGATTTCAATGTGACGATGCAGGTTAATAAAGCCAACCCAACAATGGCTAAGTGGCAAGATGTAAAAGAAGCTTGAAGCAATAATTTTGTATGACTCACTACATAAATTGCGCCACAAGCAGATTAAAAAGTAAACGACCGTACACTTCCCTAACTCTAATTTCGATTGATCTGCCTGGAGTAGGTTCCATCTGAACTAATCCTTTACCCACAATCATTAAATTAAAAAATCCCAAAAAGCTTAGAGCATTTACTGTTTTGCAGCGTTTTTCGGATGTACGGGTATATAAATTTCCAACCACTCTAAACGGCTTAAGCATTTTATTTCAGTCCAGGCGAATTTCCATCTCATTTCCAGCCATGAATTCCAAGCACCATGAATATTTGCGCGCTCGAAAAATGCTAAAAAAAAAAAGATTCTCCAGCCCTATGCCGCCCATTGCGACGACGCTACCAAGTACTCGTATCTATGGCGTGAGGAATTTTTTTTTTTTTGTTTTCTAAAACCAAAAAAAAATTATATTACAGCGCACGGATATGTAAATTCCATAATCCCTTTCACCAAAACACACACACGGGTTTTTCTCTTTTCTGGTTTTTTTTTTTGTTTTTGTTTTTGATAAATTCATTACATACATAAATTTTTGGAAAATATGCAAAACCAAAAAACGCTTGAGGTTTGTACGAGTAGCATCCACATGCTAGAGAAGCGGGAGAAGCTCTCACGCTGGGCGCTGATACTTGTACATATCGCGGTGCATTTGGAAAACATTCACCAACTTGGCACCCCTTCTGGTGATGTTATTGAAAAACACCCAGAGAGAGGAAAATAAATACCACAGATACGAATACGAATTCAAATACTGGTGCTCCGGTGGCAATGACACAAACGGCGCACAAATTTCGGCAACAGCGATTTATTTGAATTTTTATCGGAACGGATAAATCGCTGGCTTGTCACTGCGTGCATTTTTCACTTAAAGTTGGTCTCCATCGAAGTTGGATGCACAGAGGAACAGATTCATGGATTCAGGTGACGCTGGAGGTAATGGTGACATTGGAATTAACGCTCGAAACCACCACGAAATGGATTGGCTCCATTTGTGAAATCATCAGCAGAAATCGAGAAACTTCGATGAGAAATGTGCTTCTGAATTTTGAATTGGAAAAACGAACCAACAAAACTCCTAAACCGAAAGGACACGGGATTCGACTCAAAAACTCGTAGGTAGATGATGGAATTCAGATAATCAACACTTTTGCAAGCAACTTTGCCTTTAATTGCCGTGAACTTCTGAAAGGGCGGCGGTGGGCGGTTAAGAATTCTTAAATTAAACACCATAACTACTTCAGCAATTCAGGAACTCTCTTGGTTGTTTCCCCCCTCGAGGGGTTTTGAATTGCTTGTGGTGTCCCACCCTGCCATGATTTATGCTTTTAATTTCTTCTAATTCGATTAATCATTGCATGAGTGCATTTCTCCGGTTTGTTTTTCCCCCGGCATTTGTCGGGCATTCTCGCTCATTCTCGGCCCTGGCAGGCCTTAAATTAACTGAGGAATACTCCGCAGGAACGTAGAAACGTCGTAAAAACAGGCAAAAAACGACTAGGAAATCGAGGCCACGTACCCTTGGAGTGGTATGCTTGTTTCTATGTTTTAATGTGTTGGTGTAAGGATAAAAGCCTTAAGAACTTTTCGCCAACAAACATTTACAACTTTCTTCTGTCGTTTTTCCAATTCTTTTTTTTTTTTTTTTTTTTTTTCGTTCTTTTTTTGGTAAGAGAACGAAAGTTCGTTTATAAGGGGAATCGAGGATAGTACGTATGTAGGTACTCGTATCCTTGGGTCGACGATGATGAATGCATTAGAGGCACGTTGCCATCGACTTTAGCCTAAATCTCTGGCTTCCAACTTGTACTACCTTTCTCAAATGAAGACTGTGGAACAAGTTAGCACTTGCTGACGTTAATTTTTGTTTGAAATAACGAAAAAGTTTCCGTTTCCTGTTTGTGCACAGAAGTCTTGTGCGTTAGATCCTTGAAGCATAAATTACACCCAACCAGGATGAGTATTGCCAAAAAAGTTGGACAGCAGGGTCGGGATTCCTAGAGCAAACACAGTGCCATGGAGTTTAAATTGACTATGAGATGATCTTGTTCTTGGATTTGGCCGTGCGACTTTTGTGTGATGCAACTGCGAAAAGGTTTTGACTTTCTTGGTAAGTGACGGGCTTTAGTTATGTAACTGAAGTAAAGGGCACACCTTAATAAGGTCTGACCCCTTGTGGTACCGAGGTTATTTTACCTTGGGAATTTGTATTTTGGTATTTTGTGCAGTGAAAGTCAGGGTTGGGCAAAATTTACACGATTGACGATTGATAACCAACAACTTAATCGTCAACCTTAAGCGTTTATTGCGACTAATTTTTTAATCGATAGTCGCAACTAAATTCAAAACGATTTATTGGAGAAATCGTTTCTTTTTTTCAATCGCTATATATGACAAGCGACTAAAAATTTAGTCGTTAGTCGCGATGGAAATTTTTAGTTGTAATCGGTACACCCAACTAAAGACATGATCTTTTGTTTTTCAATGCTCCGAATGGAGTAAGTCTAGCTCTTCAACTTTGTTTTTCTTTCTGATACCCACAGTTTGGTGGGTCAGGTATTCGGGCGGTGGTAGGCAGCTACACTTGGTCTCTTTTTGTTCTGTCGGCATCCCCATTTCGTAGCAAACATGGTTTGGACCGGAGTACATCGTGGCTTTGCCGTGCATGCGTTTTATGTAAACAACCGATCTGTGATTGCGACGCATGGAGCTTTTCGGCGACGCGAACACAATTCGGTCCTGGATTCGGCAGCTGGAGGAAACCGGTAGCACACTAAGAATATTTACGCATGCCCGACGAAGATCCACCAGAACACCAGAAAATGTGAGAGTAGCACTCGAACAATCGCCAAGACGTTCTGCTCGAAGGCACGCTATTGCATTGGGGGTTTGAGACAGCGGTTTGAGGAGGGTTCTGCATTTAGATTTGAATTCCCATTCCTCCAAAATAATGATGGGTTCAAGAATTGAACCCAGCAGACTACGCCAACCGCCAAAATCTGTGTAAGGAAATGCTTGCAGCGATCCCTCCTGAGCCAGCATTCTTCAGCAGGGACGAAGCACATTTTCACGCAAGCGGGATTGTGTATAAAGAAAATTTTCGCTACTGAGCTGAAAACGACCTCCGAATTGTTCACGAGAGACCGCTACATACTCCTAAACTAACGGTATGGTGTGCCGTATCACAATTTGGTGTTATTGGGCCGTACTTGTTTGAAGAGGGAAGCGTGACCGTGAATTCCGGGCGTTATGTTTCAATGTTACAACATTTTCTGCAACCCCGAGTGGAAGTGATTGTTGAAGAGGAGGGATTAGGGGATGTTTGGTACCAACAGGATGGGGCTACAGCCCATACAGCCCAAAATTCTCTAACTGCTTTAAGAAAAATGTTTCCCGGACGTCTAGTGTCTTTGAGAGGTGACGTGGGGTGGCCTGCGCGTTCGCCGCGCAAAACGGGCCCCTGTGGAACCAGTTGAATATGTCTTCAAATGCAAAAACCTAAATAATCGCCCTGGTGAAACACCCAATTTCCCTGCAAACACCAAGAATGTCTTTCAGATTCATGTCGTCTGTTTCCTCTAAGTTTCCGAAAAAGTATTTCCCTAAAAATTTTCTTCGCCTACGCGATATTGCCTCGCATTCACACAGAATGTGTGTTATGTCCTCAATAGCTTGCAGATCACCGCAGAAGCTGAAAATATCCGTGTCTGACAATTTGAGTCTCTTTGCGTGTTGCCGAAGGAGACAGTGTCCTGTCAGGATTGCTATTACTGTCCTAAGCTTATCCCTCGGTATGCTTCGGTAAAGAGTGAATTGCTTCTGATAGGCAGTAGCAATATGCGTTCTTAGCGTGACGCAAGTTCCGGATAAATTTTCGGCGGGAATACTTAAGCATTTTTTGTAGAAAAAGCTGTAGTTTATCCTAATATACGTAGGTAAAAGTGACTGTTGGAAAGACTAACAAACTTAGGCCTATTGGTCCATTGTGATACCACGTGGATCTGTGATCCTCTTACTCATGGATCCAATTTGAGCTTATGATGAAGCGTTAACGTCTATATTCTTTAGATCGTTCAAGTCATTGTAGAAAAAAGCTCCTAAGTGAAGTTTTCTTCTCTGGGAGAGAGCTGAAAATTTACAGAGTAGGTGCAAGCAGCTTCTACGGACATCGTTTGTAAAAGCCCCAAGCCTTCTTCCATGCTTGCCTACAAGGCAGTGTCTAATGGCGACACCTATGATGGCGCTGAGATGTTTCCTATTTAGAAGAATCAAATTCTTAGAGCAATTCAGATCCGGATTTAGCCAGCCAACAAAGGTGAAGGTTGAACTGCTCTGCCATCTTCATAAGAGATGATCTGCATTCAAGGGATATTTTAGAATTTAGAGTGCGGCTTGACTACCCGAAAAGATGCGGATATCCTTTGGAGATACCAAGTTTTTCTTCAGCCAGGACAGAGATTCTTTGATCGAGAAAATTCCCGCCTGGAATACACTACAGTGATTTGGAAGACGGAAGGAGAGACTTTGATTTAGCTGAGAAAACACCGGATCGGCTGGATCGGCTTGTCCTCCATGAAAGCATCTTCCTCCCGGAAGGGTCTAGAGGGGAAGCTTACATGGAAGTCTTTGTCAAACCAATGTTCAGGTATGGTGTACTCGCCAAAGGTCGGATGCCACGACAGTAAGCAATAACTTTGAAGTGCTAAAAGTCTTCGATAATCTAATACAACGATACGACCATAGAGACCAAGCGAAGAATTATCCTTGCCAACCGCTATTGGTTCAGAAGACTACTGAGAAACACTTGTTATACATAAAAGTCATGCAAAACAAAGAATCCACTGTGAAAGACTCCTATGCTCTATCAAATGCGCGGAAGCATGAGAGAAAGAAAATGCCCTGAGTTTAGGTCTGATCTAGTGGGTCATTCAACAAGAGTTGTCATTCCAAATTCCACCTCTTTTTTGGACTGTCAATAGTCAACTATCATTGCGATGATTTTTGACAAGTAAAAACTAGAACAAGCACAAAGTGGAAAAATAAAGAAATTTCACTACAAAAATTTAAAAAAAACATCGGAAACGTTCCGTAAAATTCGTACTGCTTTTGGTCATCATCAAGCGTTTTCTCGAAAAGCTATAGTGAATTTAATCGATCAATTTAAGCGTCTTGGACAAGTTAGCGACGTGAAAACTGCAATACATATTCGTCCGGTCAAATCAGCAAAAAAAACATCGCCGTCGTAGCTGATGTAGAGTATGGCTGAAAACCCAAGTTTGTCTTTTGCGAGAGGATCACAGGAATAAGGCTTGTGCATCACATTTTTTATGCATGGCCTACATGCTCATATTGTTCAATTGACAGAAGAATTGAAGCCAGCTGCATTTTCATGTTCATGATTTTGAATAAAATAATTCTGAATGATGAGGCACGCTCCTGTCTGTGTAAGTAACGTAAAGAAACAAAACTGTTGCATCTGGAACTCCGAAAACCCAAGAGAAATAGTGGAACAACCTCTCCATCCACAACGAGTGACAGTTTGGAGCGATTTTTGGGCTGACGCTATTGGGCCTTTTTTTTGAAAATGAT
Source organism: Volucella zonaria (assembly GCA_963966105.1). Classification (NCBI taxonomy): domain Eukaryota; kingdom Metazoa; phylum Arthropoda; class Insecta; order Diptera; family Syrphidae; genus Volucella; species Volucella zonaria. The sequence continues at coordinate 137,394,573 of OZ014533.1, read as the reverse complement.
GCTGGTGCGACCGCTTAGTGAATCAATTGCATTACCGAACGGTTTTGACAGACTTTCTTTATCCTAGAATTGATGATAATTATGTGGACGACATTTATTTTCGGCAATATGGCATCATATGGCACACAGGTGGTGAAACATTGCCTCTATTGCGTGGCAAATTTCCTGGACCTCTTCAATTAGCAGCCGAGATCGTGCTGTTTAACACAATTACACTTTCGACATGGATATGTCTTTGGCTGGGGGTCAACATATTTTTCCGTGCATCGTTTTTGCGTTACCGACTTTTTTCCTTTGCATATCGTTCAAGGGTTAGTGCTTATTTGCTTTGTTTGTCAGTTTCAAGTGGGAGTTAGTTCGTAACGTAGCGTTTCATGACTCGTGTTCTTTATACCGGCAAAATGCCTCCGAAATTTAAGGCTGAATTAACGCGAGAATCTCGTAATCGTAAACGAAACCAATTACGGAGCGGCGGAAAATCTACGCCAGAAAACGCTGCTAATCGTAAACATGAATCGCGTAAACAACAGCCAGATTCAAAACGCGGAGACAACAAACAGTGAATGCGAGACGATAGACTTAAGGTAAAGTTCGAAACGGGGGAGCGGAAACGTACTCGTAGATCCGAAGAATTACAAGTTGATGATTCCATTTCTGAACCCTCGTGAAAAGTCTTCGTGAACGAGCGCGTCGCTACTGATATAGAATTTGACCATCGCTTCATCCAAAACAGATTCGAAATATCGTGTTCGGTTTGTGATCGTTTGTGATTTGAACGCGCCATGAAGCATTTGCCGGCGAAAGCGGTCGAATTGATTGGCGAAAAATATCCCGACGAAATTCCATGCAGTATGCGCCTGTGTGGTGCTTGCTATAAAGAGCTATTCAATATGAAACTTCCCCGTTTAGCGACGGTAGAAATGTCCGTTTCCCAATGTACTTCCGTGTAGCGGAGGTACTCGACATCAGTTTACTATGCCCCATCAGTTACCAATTGGGGAGGGTTGTAAAAAAACAATTTTTCTGGTATACCTCTCCTATGCAAGGCTTGCAATTCGATGAATAACAAGTGTAGCGGAGGTCTATCCTCGATGAATTGTTCAATGAAGATCTGCAAGATGTGGATGGGTTAATGCACGATGAACCAGCTCCAAAGCCTTCTTATTTGAAACATTTTACTCCACTCTCTTGACTACTTGAATCTTCATTCTGTTTACGAGTATCTTTGGCTACTGGTTCATACCTCACCGCCTCGCATTCCGAATAAAAACAATGTGATTCCAGAAGTTTCTTCAAGACGGAAATACGGGTCGACTAAGCTTAAAATCCGGAGTACTTTTCCCATATTGAATCCAGTTTTCTCGTGGTTCTTACGATGGATCTTTACCTGCCAACAACCTCATTAATTCGAGAGTTGAAAAAGAATTGGCTGCAAAGAGGGCATCCAAATTGTCATCGATTCTTGGTAGAGGGTAGCTGTCGGTATAATATGTCGTACTGCCGTCTTCTTGATGAAGATTGCTGAGAATGGTTCTGACGATGGTTCTGTGGCTGTCGATTTCTGTCATCAAATTCTGCCCTGTGGTGTTATGGTTTAAGTAAGATATTTCTCGACTACGCAGCGAATTCTTTTGTCTCTCGGCACTGTATTTCTGACATCATCTCTATGCTTCAGCAGAAGTTCGGTCTTCAATTCCGAAGTTTTCATCTTTTTGCTATCTACGCCAATATGCCACCAATGATGCAAGCACTAAAGTAAAATAGCAGAGCTTTTCGCGAAATACGGATGCAATTATGCGAAAACGTGATTAAAAATTACATCAAAAGAATGACATTTGTAGGCAGGCTCGAGGCAGATATTTGTCAGATGTTGTATTTCATTACTAACCTTAAGATTTGTACTTTAGATTAGAATAAATATTCTCATGACGCCTTTCTATTGATTTAAATTGATACCTCTTGTTGAATGACCCTATATACGATACAAGACATTTTTTCTCAATTTTTTTTTTATTTTTCTACATAGTCTTGTAACTCTACACACTTTTCCCAGCGATGCTCCCATCTCTCTAACCCGTCCAAATAGTACTTGGCGTTTTTCTCTGCAAAATAATTGTTCACGAAGGTGATTGCCTCCTCATTTGACGAAAATCTCTGTCCTCCGAGCGCAGTTTTTAGATGAGGGAACAAAAAGAAGTCACTTGGGGCTAGATCTGGTGAATAAGGCGGATGGTTAAGCAGTTCAAACCGTAATTCATGGATTTTCGCCATGACAACCGTTGAGGTGTGAGACGGCGCGTTGTCTTGGTGAAACAGGATTTTCTTTTCCTGCAAATGTGGCCGATTTGCCGCAATTTCTGTCTTCAGCTTGGCAAGTAGTGTTCTCCTGTAATGGTTTCTCCTTTTTGAAGATAGTCGATTAAGATAACTCCTTTACTATCCCAAAAAACAGTCGCCATCACTTTCCCAACGGAAAAAACGGTTTTTGTTCTTTTTGGAGCCGGCTCGCCCTTTGTAGTCCACTGTTTTGACTGAATTGTTGTTTCGGTCGTTTAATGGTGTATCCAAGTTTCACCGACAGTAATTAATCGGCGCCAAAACTCGGATTTACTGCACCTAAACTGCGCCAACAGAGCGTTGGAAATGTTCATTCGAACACGTTTTTTGTCTAACGTAAGCAAACGCGGCAACCAACGCGCGGACAGCTTTCTCATGGCTAAATCTTGATTTAATGTGTGACAAACACGTTCTTTGGACATTTTCATAGCCTCTACCATCTCTCTCACTTTAATTCGGCGGTCGTCTAATACCATTTGGTGAACTTTAGCAATGTTATCGTCAGTGGTTGCAGTTTTTGGACGTCCCGAACGTTCGTCATCTCCCAAGCTCTTACGGCCACGTTTAAATTCAGCCGCCCAAAATTTCACTGTGGTAAATGATGGTGCAGAGTCCCCATACAGAGAGTCCAACACATTTTTGATATGCGTAGGCGTATTGCCTTTCAAAAACAAGAATTTACGAGTAATAACAGCTCGATACTCAATTTTTCCATTTTCACAAAAAACACTCACATCGACTCACTCAAGCGACTGTCAACTAAAAACTGCTCGTCCAAAATGACTGAAATTTCGGTAAGTAACTGTCAAAAGATGCACAACTAGCATTCACTAGCTTCTATAGACGAGTGCCGCTATCTTTACATTACGGTCGGAAACTTTTCAGACAACCCTCGTATAAGCAGACGTTGTAGAAAAGGCTAAAACAACGAACTGTTTGGGCTATATAAAGACGTTGACCTTGTCAGAAGGACTGGATGTCATCGGCTTCAATTGTCATCGGCTTCGGCTAAGGACATGTTAAACAAATGAATAACCCTCCGGCCCGGGGTGTCTCCGAATCCATACCGGAGGCACAACGTGGTAGCACACTCAAGTGAAAACAGGTTTCAGCCAACTTGGTGTGCACAGCTGAATAAAATCGCGTTTAAGTGACTTGAAGCTTTCCTTCTCACGTTGGTTGTCGTTTGGTCCTTGACCGTGTCTAAGCCATCTTGTCACATCCGTGAACCTGGAAAAAGATGAAAATAAAACAGCAGATAGCTCTGAGAAGGAAGTAGTAACTTCCCAAAGTTCTCTATCTCAATTTACTGAGAGTTGAACAGTGGCACAGAAAGTGAAGGGTAGCCTCCTTTGAGTCCAGATCCCAACAGACGCTGCAGAGGTTTTCGTCTGTAAGGCGCAGCTTTATTGTATGCGACCCCAGAAGATAGTTTAGCTCTACCTTTCAAGAGAATCTTAATTGTTCTGGGCTTGCTGAGCCCCGGCCATAATTGTTTGGAAGTTTCATAGGTTAGAAGGTGATTCCATCTTTCATGGCTTTGATTTGTATTGTTCACTTGGATTCTCAGAATTCTGGGTGGAGGTCTGACCCTTTGATCAGTCGTTTCCCTATCAAGGAATGATCCTTTTTCGAGCTAATCCATCTGCATGGTTGTTACTTGCTACTTTTTTGCGGCCATTGAACCAGCAGAGTTTACACTTATGCTGAACGCAAAGAGCCTTAAGCTCTCCATGACACAAGCTTCGATGACTTATGTAAATACCGATATGACTGAAGAGGGTGCAATGAACTGCAACATTAAAAACTGGAACATGTAACAGCTGATTGTACGATAGTGTAGTGCATGCAATTATATACTGACATGTTGTGTTGTGAAATAATTTAATTAGATGTTTTAATGCAATTTGTTGAATATTAATTATACATAGTGTTTTTGTTTGTATTTGATGCGATAAATAGCTTATAAATTTATCAAGTGTTTTCATTACTTAGTGTGTTTGTGTATATGAGTCGCTGGATGGGAGTATGCAAATTTTTGTTATGGGGCTTTTGATCTCACCGGTTGCTGTTTTCAGAGTGACTACACGAACTAAGTTGTCTCTACTAGGACGAGTGTCGATGATGCGTGCTAAATTCCATTTTCCTGGCGGTTGGTTATCTTTCTTTAGCAAAACTAAATCACCGATTTTGGGTTGGTCTTCCACCTTTAGCCATTTTGGTCGCTGCTGCAATCGAGTGAGATATTCTGACGTCCCTCGTTTCCAGAATGTTTGTTGGAATTTTTGCATTTGTTGCCATCTTTGTGAAGGTCCAATTTTTGTTTCCGTTTTGTTAGCTTCTGGGATTTTGGTCAGTGCTCGACCGATGAGAAAGTGTCCAGGAGTAAGAGCGGTGAAATCGTGAGGATTGTCGGTCATCGGACATAGAGGTCTGGAGTTTAAACATGCCTCCACCTGATGCAGAAACGTGCTTAATTTCTCATAAGTGTATTTCTCTTCCCCTATAATTCTTTTAAGGTGGTGCTTCACCGACTTCACCCCGGCTTCTCGGTCAATTCAGCGACAGCCTTCCATCCGACATCAAATTCCGCGAACAACTTCTTCACCTCCTTGTTGGCTCCTATAAAGTTTGTTCCGTTGTCGCTATAGATGTGAGTGCATGTCCCTCTCCTGGAAATGAACCGGCGTAACGCCGCGATAAAGGCTTGGGTCGTTAAGTCGCTGACTAATTCGATGTGAATGGCTTCAGTTACCAAACACACAAATATGGCAAAGTACGCCTTGAGGATTTTGGCGCCTCGACCTTTCCAAGATCTTATGTTAATCGGCCCCGCGTAGTCTACTCCGGTATGAGTGACCGGGTGGATACCCTTGGAGCTGGTAAATCGCCCATAAGTTCGTTTTTCAGCTTCTCTCCGTATCGGAAACATATAATGCACTTGTGTAAAATGCTCTTGACGGAATTTTTAAATGTTAAGATCCAAAACCTGTTGCGTAAGTATGCGGTGGTTTGCTGTAGGCCTCCATGCTGTGTTCTCCAATGAGCGTCAGCTATAAGAAGTTTTGTAAAGTGATGGTTTCCCTTAAAAATGATGGGGTGCCGTTGTTCGAACGAAATTTCAGCGTGTTGCAGTCGCCCTGCTACTCGTAGAACTCCGTCGGAGTCCGAGAAGGGTGATAGTGATCCCGGTATTTTGGCTTTCTCGGAAATGAACGTATCCTCTTGAGCTAGTTTCACAAGTATTAAGGTGGTAGACTGCAATTCTGCTGAAGAAAGTGAGTTAAAATTCCTAAAACAGTGTGGATTTTGGACATTTTTAATAAACCGTCTACAATAAGCTACAATTCTAACTAATTTACTTAAATTTGAATGCTCTAACATCATGCTCTAAGTAACAATAACATTCTGTGTCTTTATGGCTGCATGGTTTCTTACCGAACGTTTCTCCTCCTCTGTTACTAGGCTCTTCGGCTGTTTGGGATATTGAAATTCCCAAGACTCTCGAAGGAATTCGGGTCCATTCCACCAGAGGGTGCTTGAGAGCAAGGCCGAAGGCATTACTCCCCTTGAGGCTAAGTCGGCTGGATTTAACTCGCTGGGGATATGCTTCCAGTTTTCAGGTTTAACCAGTCGCTGGACCTCCGCCACTCTATGGTTGATGAATGTGGCCCACTTTATTGGAGGAGCAGCGATCCACGCCAGCGTTATTGTTGAGTCCGTGCACGCTTGTTGTTTTACCTCTCGTAAATTTAAGACTTTTGCGATGTAATCGAGCAGTGTGGCCAGCATAACAGCTCCACAAAGTTCGAGTCATGGAAGCGTTTGACTCTTCACAGGTGCAACTCTGGTCTTGGACATAAGCAAGTGTGAGTGGATTTTGTGTTGAGAATCGAGGATCCTGAGATATACCGCCGCACCATACGCTTTCTCGGAGGCATCGCTAAAGCCGTGAAGCTCGTGTCCATGGTATGTGTTACTCATATGAATCCAGCGTGGAATACAAATTTTCTCGAGGTGTGATAGTTCCTCCTGGAAAGCGGTCCACTCTTTTTTCTTTTTTTTTATAATGTACGCGCGCCTAAGGGGTTATGAATACCCTTTTACTTTTGCCAAGGCGCGGGCGGAAAGATGGAAGGAGGAGAAAGGAAAGCATTGTTGTGATGTAGTGGTTTGAAACCCATGTGTGTTTTGGTTTCGATATTGACTCTCCAGGGGTGGGAGTCCGAATAGGACGGAGAGATTTTCTTCACTCGGAATGGATTCAGGTTGTGAATTTTAACGGTTATTTTGTGCTTGAAAACCCTACAACAGCCAAATCTACACGTCAGTGTTATACCTTCACACGCAGATTTTTCTGACTGAGTTCCAATTACACAACCTTGACCCTCCGAGTGAGAAGCGATTGCTAGTACCACTACACCACGGCCACCAACACGGTCCACTCAAGAGACAGCGTCTCGTCCCAGTTCCATCCGCAGCGCTAGAGTTGTTGCATCATTATCTTACCTTTTATTATAGATGGCGCAATCCACCCGAGTGGGTCGAACAATTTTGCAATTGTGGAAAGGATGGTTCATTTTGTTGCTTCTGCAGAATCAAGTTGAATATTTTGGAATGCGAGATTATCTTCACCTGGAAACCACCTAATACCTAGGGCATTTATGTGATTGAGTGAGTTGAGAGGTAATAAAAATTTAGATTCCCTTTGTTGTACTGGTATTCCATCTAGAATTTCCTCAGCGTTACTAGCCCATTTTCGAAGACAGAAACCTCCCGCCAGTAATAGACTGTTTACCTCTTTGCGCTTGCGCACCGCTTCTTCTACAGTGTGGGCTCCAGCAAACAGATCATCGACATATATATCCTCTTTAACCATCTGTGCCCCTAGAGGATACCTGTGCGCTTCGTCATCCGCCAATCGATTAAGGCAACGAATGGCCAGGAGCCATTCGGAGCACAAGTTGTCCCAAATGTGACAGTTTGTAGTCGGTACAGCTTTACTTGTTCAGATTCTTCATTACGCCAGAATATTAAATGGTAATAGGAATCTTCTTTGCCTGTCCCGATCTGTCGGCACATTTTTTCAATGTCCGCTGTGAAGGTAAATTTGTGTCTTCACAAACGATGATATCGGTTTGTGTCTTCGGCCCGGTCATTAGATGTTGATCTAATGAAGTCCCATCCAACGTGTTGGCTGCCGCATCAAACACCACTCGTAGTTTAGTTGTAGAGCTGAATTCTTTGCACACGGCATGGTATGGCAAAACGTAATGAAAAGGAGTCCTCGGAACTTCATCTTGTGTCATGTCGACTTCTTCCATGTGTCCTAGCTGGAGGTATTCTTGTATGCACTTCGCATACTCTATTTTTAGTGCATTATTCACGCGGAATCTCCGCTCCAGATGAGCAAACCTACGCAAGGCACCTTGCCTCGAGGGTCCAAGCGCAGATCTGCCCCCTGCTTTAAATGGTAACGACAATTCGTAGCGTCCACTTGGTAATCGTTTTGTCCAAAGAACTTTTCACACTCCAGATCTTCAGAAGTTTGTTATGGGTTAAAGGGGATTTCTTCCACCTCCCAGAAACGTCGCAGCTGCTTGTTTATGCCGATGGTTTGCACAAAGCTCTTTATGCTCCGTCTCGGCTGTGGAATTTTTCCCATAACGACCCATCCTAGCAATTGGACTTTCTTCTTCACTATCTCTTACTATCTGAGGAAGTAGTATTTCGGAGTACAGGTCATTTCCTAGCACTAAGTCTACTTCAGCTGGCGTGTAAAATGTCGGATCTGCTAAAGGCAAACCCTGAATGTGGCTCCATTTTTGTGATTGCACTCAGTGGGAAGGAAGTAGTCCAGTCAAGGAATCGAAGATCAGTGCTTGGAATAGGAGAGACTCCAGCGTAAGGTCGACATATCCCTGACATACTCCGGCATTAACTTTTCCTAATCCTGAAACCTCCACATGAGTGCGTTTGCCCTGTAGACCTAACCTTTGTGCCGCTTTTCTAGAAATAAAGCTTGCTTCAGAACCTGGATCAATTAAACCGCAAAGATTAACCCTATCTCCGGATAACGACCGAACGTTTACTATTGCGGTTGCTAATAGCACTTCTTTGTGGAATTGAGTGGTGTGAAGACTCTGTACTTGGTTGGATTGAAATGGTAAGGCGTTTGATTTTAGGGGGTGTGGTTGTGAATGTGTTGAGTGAAAATGTTGTTGCTTACTGGTGGACGCAATAGGTGTTGGTTGTATGGTGTTGTGTTGTGTATTTGTAGTGTGTGAACTGTGTGAAACGGAATTTATGTGCAGCAGTAAATGATGGGGCTGCTGGCAGAAATAACACCTAAGTCTACTTGGACATTGTGTCGTGTTATGATTGTATTATGCCAAGCAATTCTCACATACTCCAATTCGGTTTACTGTATTTCTGTGTGAAGCAGTATCCATTTTCAAAAATTCGTTGCATGTGCAAACTTTGCAATTGTACTGGCTTTTCTTCTCCTGTTTGAGAAGAAAGGATTGCTTTTTCACCATTACCTCTTTATTGACCTTTATGTCCTGCTGTTGCCCTACAGCCTCTAGCGTTCTAAATCTCGCCTCTAGGAAATCACAAAAAACAGTAAATTTTGGTAAGTCCTTATTCGTACCCAGTTTTTCCTCCCAGAGTTGCTGTGTAATTACCGGGAGTTTTCTCACCATTGAAAAAATGAATACAGCATCCCAATGCTCTACTGGCAACTGTAAATTTTGAAGAGCATGTCTGCATTCTACAGAAATATCTAATAGTTTCTTCAGTGCCGTGACTGACTCTACCCGAACAACTTCCTGTTCGAAAAATGTTTTTAACTGGGCATTAACCAGAACGCGTTTGTGGTCATAACGTACGGTGAGTATTTTCCAGGCAGCGTCAAAGTTTCCCTTATTTACAGGCAAGTGTTGTAGCAGTTGCTCTGCTTCATCGCGCAGTCATTGTTCGAGTGAATAAGGGAAACAAAGATGTCATGAAATGACCGCCATGTGTTGTAATCCCCGGAAAAAATGGGTATATTTATTTTCGGTAAACGAATTGTTGGCTTATCATTATTATTGCTTACTGTAGCACTCACCGTAATTTCCTCCGTCGTTTGAATTTTATCCAAAGTATCCAACATCAAGGTCTTATAATCGCAGTATAATGCCTTTATCTTATCAAAGGTTTCTTCAAATTCCGGTTCCTCCTCGGGTTTGGATTCAGCAATTCCCTGGGTGTTGTACTCGTTACTAGTCTGGAAAGTTTTCTCCAGTGTATCCAAGCGATTGCGGAGGTAATTTTTTGTCCTTTCCTTTGGAGAACGTTTGCCGAAATTTTCGATGTCTTTGGTTATTTGATTTAGCAAATTTTTCTGCAGCTTAAGTTTCACGCTCATGATGCAAAGGCCGTGCGTATGAGGAAAAAATAATAAAGGTGCATATTCTAACTGACTACTCGACTAATCCACCTATGATTCCAGGTTGGCTCGAAAAAAGAAGTGATTCGTAAGAGAAACAAAATTAATGCGTACGTATTTCAACTTACACTTGCCGTCATAAAAACCGCACCATATCAAAATGATTAAAAAATTGCTAATAACTACGATAATAATTTTTATAATGAAATGAAATTTTTGTTGACTACTCTGCTGGAGTTTATAAGTATTTCTATCTAATTCCCATCTGTTTATTGAATGTTTGAAAAAAAATATTAACAAAGAAAGAAAAACCAGTTAATTTTCTTATTTTTTTAAAATATTTTAATACAGTCTAACCAATGACAAAATCAAACGATAGATTTTTTATATATGTGTATATAAGATGTTTAGATATGCCACTTTTACCAAAAAATTATCAATACCGAGTTGCTCCTCCTTTGGCGGTTATAACCGCTTTTATTCTAGAAGGCATCGAGTTCAGTAATAGTTCAGTATTCTATATATGTTCCAGAACTTCATTTAGCTTTTTTTTACTCTCTGGTTTATGTTCAGCCACCTTACGTTTCATTACGTGCCACAAGTGTTCGATTGGGTTTAAATCGGGCGAATTAGCTGGCCAGTCTAGTCTAGTAATTCCGAGGTCATTAAACGTTGTCTTGAGCTGAAAATTATTGAAAGACTCTAGTTACTTGTCTGTCTATTATTTATAAAGTAGACATCTAGAAGTTGATTTATAATACTTTACTTACGGATTTGGAGCGGTGGCAAGATGCAGAATCATCTTGAAAAATGCACTTGTCAGTATACGAATGATGCTGTTCAATTGCTGGTACAAAAAACTCCCTTACTACTTCTCCATACTTTTAAGCGTTCATAGTTCCATTAACAAAGTGCAAAGAGCCCAAAACGTAAAAAGAAAAACATCCCCAAACCATCTAGCTTTGAGGAAACTTCACTGTTTTGACTATGCACTCGTCCTTGAACCTTTCACCTGCTGACCGTCGTACGTATGGCAAATTGTCGGCACACAACAAATTAAATTTACTTTCATCGGCCCATATCACACATCGCCAATCATCCTGCGTTCCAATCTTCGTACTTTTTTGTCCACGTCAAGCGAGCTTTTTTTCATTTTTGTGGTTAGGAGAGGTTTTTTCGCTGGTCGTCTTCCATATAAACCTATCTCCCGTAGCCGTCGGCGTATGGTTTCGGCGCTTAGATCAACTTGATGAAATTCACTCAGCTCTGCTCTTATACGGCCAGCACTTTTAAAGCGATCTTTCATGCTGATTCGTTGTAATACATTGTCCGTCTTCTGGATTGTTTTACGTTTTCGTCCCGAGCCTTTTTTCCTTTCCAGTGGATCCAAATTTTCTTTTTTCTTCATCAGTCGTACGATAGTTGAATGACTGCATCCTCTTCGACTAAAGTCAATATTTGAACTTTTTCGTCCCGAGTCAGTTGATGATATTTACCAGTCATTTCACTTTTTTTTACTTGTCACTGTCACAACTCAATTCAAACTGATTTTTTTTGCACTAAATACGAGGCCGAACTCCGCTATGGAGAATACCCTTCATTAGTATGAGAAAAACCCTTACGATCTTTGAGTACTCATTAGGTGGTGCGGTTTTTATGACCGCAAGTGTACGTTCGAACCAATCCTAGATATTGAAAATAAAATAAGATGTTTCTTCCAGTTATCCTCAACTGCTCTCTTAGCGTTATACTTCAACGTCTTGAATAACCGTCCAAATAGTGATGCACCTTGGGGTTCACAGGGTTGTGCTTCCAAACGGTGCACACGTGAGCACTGTTTAGTGAAAAGAAAAAAAAAATTTTCACACACTAAATGTTTTCTCGATTAACAATTATTAATAATTTAATCATCATTAACACTATCTATGGTATTACCGATGCTAGATTCGGAGTGCATCCAGGAGAGTGGGTTTCCAGCAAGAGGCCTAAAGCTTCAGTGCTGGATTTCGTATAACTACCATCGGGTAGTTCCTTAATAATGGCTTTCCTTAGTCTGCCATACTCTGCTGTGCTTTCAATATCGTTCTCCATGATTGTTTTCTGCAGATTGCACTCTTATATTTTCCCTGACTACCCCTGTATTTGTCCAAAACATGACTAATTTTAATCGAACTCCATTTGATTCGATGCGCTGAAAACGTCACCCTGCACTTCCACCGCCTTTCCGGGGCTCACTCTGGAAGAAAAACTATTCAAGATTCCATTTCCTATCAAAACGCTAAGGAATTGCTGGTGAATAATATACGAGTACACTTCGTAACCATCCAACAAGTTTTCTGACCATTTGGCGTTGTTTATTCGAATCATTGATTTATAGTGCAGTTTCTTCTACAGCAACGACTTCTCTGATCTGTCAGGGACAAATCAAACTGCATACTTTAAGCCAGTACAACTAACTGTTCTCTTTTAGAAGATGTCAAGTTAATCCAAGATTTATCTAGTACCTACTTCGGTGAGACAACATATTTTGCTGCAATCTTACACTTTGTTCGTCGGACATCAATTAGCTGCAGCTTACTACCAAAGCGCCTTGAAAAGACTTTTGCATTTTCCATCAGATTATTCTCCATCACATGACCAAATTCTTATTTCTCCTAACGACATCATCTGTCAGAAGTTGGAATACTGCCACCAAAGAAAGAATAGCGCTACACATCTAAGTAAACAAAATCTGCCACCATCTCTGGAACTCTAAATTTGCAAGCAAACTTTACTATGCAACTAAGTAACTTAATTTCAATTAGTCAGCGTAACAAACACAAAAATCCATTTGCAAATGCAAACGCGTGCAAATGAGATTTCCATCCCAAGTCCCATTTTTAGTCCCGTCTCCTGCTCAATTCCAACCCAGGACTCTTACTGTACATCCTTTCCATATATCATTCGTATGCACCTTCCAAAGCTTAACGAAACGTTTCAACCGAATTATCCTTCAAGCCCTCCAAACATAAATTACACACACGTAACTATCTAATTACTTTGGAGCAGTAAAGAAGTGTTTTCACCATGTCGGGTACGGTATAGGGTTTCTGGTGCAACCCATATAAAGCCGTCGCAATGACGGTGCCAGAATTTCCGCTCTTATGCGCCCCTTCAACCTTCTTACCTAACGAGGAGGACAAAAAAAAAACCAAAAAAAACATTCACTTCAAGTAGGATGGAGATTTGGTGCAAGAAATTTACTTGCCTTCTTGCCTGCTCCTGTAGTACAGGATTTTTTTTTTTTTTCTGCCAAGTCTCGAGCTTGGTAGTATGATTTAAAAGTTTGTATTCAGCATCCGCCCTCGCTAAGAAAGTGAGATTTAGATAGAGGGCGGATGATGACGGCAACGGCAACAACTACGACGACACAATTTTACGTCGGTCGCAAACTTTTCAAAGAGCTTCCAGCTCGAGAGACACATTTTCCGAAAGGACCTCGTCGCTCGTTATACTTTCATTTGCATATTTACCGAAGCTCAGATGCAATTCAATGTGGTGACAAGCACGGAGCGACTTTACCCCAAAAACACACTGCGCAACATACACGATATCATACGCAGTCACGAGCAAATACACTGATTCGAGGATATGCCATTGCAAATGCATTCACATGCACATGCCAATGAACAATCCTTTCTCCTCAGTCACACTCGAAAGTGTGTGTACATTTGAAGTTTGCTGAAAAGTGTGGTTAAGTATCCACTGCTGGAGGGCCTTTCCCCTTAGTACATTTGCATAACTAATAATTTTTCGATACTATGATGGTTAGGCGGCGGGACTGGTAACGGTAAATATAGGGATACAGGAATGCTATGTTATTATTCCAATTTCAATAGAACTTGGTGAAGGAGGAGATGGTGTAATTGGAACTGCATACAGCAGCAAACAATATGAGAATTGTTTCATAGTACGTTAAATAGCAACAAATTGACCACGTTTGGATGAGCTGAATAGAGCTGAATGCAGCTGAATAGAGCTGAATGGAGCTGAATTAGAATTTAGTGGAATTTAATTGGAATGTTCAGGAAAAACTTGTGCTTTAGATACACATCCACCATTGAGTTCAGCCGATTATGACTGTGAAAGTGGAGTTTCAGTCACATTGGTGTCCGATTTTAGGATTCACATGCAGTTGGAAACAAATTTGCCAACTAAGCAATGAGAGAAGCTATTGTATGGTGTACTTGTGTAGTTTTGCTGTTCTCAGCACCAACGGAATAGCTGGTGGGAAGTTATTGTTGTTCTGTTTGGGAATGTCAAATATAACATATTTGTAAGTATAGCAGCTGAAGGGTTCTTGGGTAGGATTAGGGTAGGTACCAATCGGTTTCAACCTGACGATGCCCACTGCTGAACGTAGGACTACCCTTCAATTGCTCTAATTTTACCTCCTCGTTGTAGTCACTGCATATCGTGCAATGGGGTTTGATTTGTCAAGTTTTGAGCAGTAGAAAAGTCCAACACTATTACATCCAGTCATCCAAAATGACTGAACCTCAGTAGGAAGAATCCGCTTGACTGAGTCAACATGTTACTTGGTGTGCCAGCTACTATTGTATTTCAACAAATTTGAAGCTGAGATTATAAAGGACTTTTCAAGACTACTCAGGGTATTGAAATAGAAATGGAGTCAGGTGAACCCCTAATCGGCCAACGGGAGCTCTCATATCCCCAAGGCGGTTGCTGGCAGCGGAATATTGGGCCCTTGCGCCCACGAGACACAGAAAGTGGCCCTAACTCTGCGACCACGTTAAAATTCTCTTGTTGCAAAACAACCAATAGCTTCGAACATAGATGAATGAGAGGTCACCATCATTAGTTCCTGTACGACAGCGTTTGAATTCAGCAAAGCAGCGGCATATGGTTGCTTTCGATGGAGCATATCCAGTGACAGTGCTTCAACAACATACGAAACTCATTTTATGTACGTCATCAAAACTTCAATATCTCGATGACTATTAGAGTCGCCATCTATGTGTCAGTCTCGGTCAACTAAAAGTTTCTTTATTATCTATAGATACAAAGCAGCTGAAAAGCAAGAAATAACTCCCTCCCAAGGCAAGTAAATAGATTAGCTCTTACAACTAACACCGCTATCTCACAATAAAACTTCCAAGGTAAAACATTTCAAAGTGTGTACATACATACATATAGAGTGAATGCAGAGTTATTTCGCTTAAAAGATATCCGGCAAGCACTTCCTTACAAAGTTCTTCCAACAGTACCACATCCCACTTAACTTTTATACACTTTTAAACTTCATCTTATTCCATTGCGAGAAGCTGAGTAATAAATTTCCATGGTTAACATGCTTAAAGGCCATGATTCCGAACGAAAAGATTCATCATCAACAGATAGCTTCACTTTTACACTGCACAATACTACTCCCACTCCGATTATACTTCGAAACTTTGTTCTTTGGGCTCATGCCATTTACAATTATCACTCTCCTGTTAGCTTCAAACCATCGTCACATTTTATGGTTCTCAACTTATCTCTATGTTACACTTGCATTTGCATATCACCGCTGGTAGGGCACAGAAAGGAAGCCAACAGAAAAAAAAAAGAAACAATCCCTCGTCTAAAGCAACCAAAAACTTTACAGCATGTAAGAGTAATGTCTTCCCGTGTAATCTCTAGCCCCCCAATGCACACTTTGCATAATTAGCATGTTTGCTTCACAAAGATTCTACATCGTCTTCTGTGCAATTGTAAAATTTTAACTGTTATTGCACTCCCCTATTCAACACAGGCCCGTCATACTCGTATCCTGCCGAAGGCAATTGAATTTCACCGCACTCATTTCCAATTGAAGAAGTCCCTTCCCGCCACAAATTACAAGAAGATGATGGCAATAGCTCCATTTTCTGTCATTTCTGGCAAGTTTATGACATCTTCAAACGTCCTCCGGCCCAGGCTATTTATTTTGGTTAAAAGCGTTCGTACAATCCCCTTTAGGGAATACCCCCATTTAGGCCTAAACAAAATTTAATATTTCACTCATCGAAGTCTATTCAAGCCCCCACGACTGGCCCTAAATCATCATCCTGTTGCCTGTAAAAGGTCCCGGAAAAGGGGCTCAAATTGCAATTTTCACCAACCGAAAATTACCGTTAAAATGTAAATATTTCACTTTTTATTGCATAACCATCTGACCAGATACATATGTACCGATATTATACGGCTGAGTTGGTGCTGTATCCTGGGTGTATAGCCAATCCCCAACACGCCTTCATCGCCAATAGAATGAAGAGCTTCCCCATAAACTTTGAAGGATTCGTGGTCATAAAAAATAATTCATAAATTGTCTTGACTGGCGGCAGCGAATAAGTCGGATAAGGGATTACGAAGACGACCTTCTTTGGATGGGAATCGCATTCAGATGATGGCAGTAGTAGGAATAATGCGAATACTTTAGCCATTTCTGACGGGGGAAATAAATCAAATTAGACACAGATAACAAGGACCTGGGCTCAAAAACCAATAAAAATGTGTGCATGCTCCATAAACACTGACGCACGGGCGGATTCGTCTGAATCTCTTGACTCTCAACTGAATGATAATAAAATATGCAAACCGAATTGAATGTAAGGAAGTAATATATCTATGAGGCGGTAGATTGAAGAGATACGCATCGAGATGGCTCTACAGTGGCAGAGATCAGTGTTTTTTGATGAGAAAGGACTTTTTCTGTCCTGGAGCAACGGACAGAGTCTAATAATATTTGGGGATCATAGTGTGGTAATTAAGATCTATAATGACATCAATGGTTTATGTTTAGAGATAGATGAGAAATCTGATTGGAATCTGCGCCGATAGAAACTGCAAATACAGTGAGGGTGAAGTAGAAGTGTACGCAGCAAAGAATTTGATCTTAAGAAGAGAAAAATCGAATTGATGGCCAGGCATGAGCCAACCATAGAAAACCCAAAGCCAAAGTTACGAGTACTTACAACAACGCATACAAAAAAGGTAGATCCTTCTACACTGATTGACTATTGCGATGACCTAGAGTTAGGTGGCTGCCAAGATGTCGAACAAGGAATGCAAAGGACAGCAATGACAACGCTAGAAGTCTAGCCACATTGCTCCTGGGCATCAATTTCTAACTACTTAGGTCCTGCTGCTCGTTTTGAGACAAAAACCACACAAATTCCTGAGCGCTACCTTGCTTGTTTTTTTTTTGCAATGAGTATCACTTCTTTGCAGATCATTCCAAGAGCCCTCGATCCCTCCTCAACTGCTTTGCGTAGGTAATGGACTACGTTGCTCAAAGTACTCTTCAAGGTAGGACCCACTCACATCCACTTCTTTAGCCGCGTAGTGAGAGCTATATTACCTTGATCACCACCTTGGTTATCCCCGGGGGACACCACCGTGTGGCGCTCCCATTGTTCCGATTTGAGTTCTGTTTTTTTGTTAAGTTGATAAATCTGTTGTTGACATTTCCTCTAAATCTTAGTGTCACAGCTTAACATTTGCAAAAGTTACGTAGCCAAGAGTACATCTATCTCTGTGTGTGTTGGCGATTTTTTACAATTTTAGAAATGGATTTAAATTTGAAACAACGAACTTCTATTACTTGTAAATTTTGAGTAAAAAACGGATTTAATGGTGCGTGAACGTTGGAAATTTTTGTAAAAGTGTTTCGGCAATGATTCTCTAAAGAAAACGGTCGTTTATCAGTGACACGAGCGGTTCAAAAGTGATCGTGAGTCAATCGAAGATGATGAATGCAGTGGCAGACCATCGACATCGAAACCCGACGAAAACATTGATGAAGTACGAGTAGAAGAAATGTTGGTCACTAACCGCAAATTGACCATCAGAGAGATAGCGGAGGACTTGAACATTGCCTATGGATCCGTCCAAGACATTTTGTTTAATGATTTGGGTTTCCATCGTGTAGCAGCAAAGTTGGTGCCAAAAGAGCTCAATTTCATGCAAAAAAGAGAAAGTGCTGGCGTCGCAAAAGAGATGATTTGTGAGACTGAATCCGATCCCACTTCATCAAAAGGATCATTACTGGAGACGAGACGTGGGTTTATGAGTGACACGGAATCCAGACATCAGGCAAGTGAATGGCGTTCACCAAATGAGCCGAGACCAAAAAAACCAAGTCGTTTTCAGTCGAAAAAGAAGGCAATGCTCACGGTTTTCATGGATTACAACGGTGTAGTGCATCATGAATTTTTGCCAGAAGGCCAGACAGTAAACAAAGAGTATTATTTGGGCGTTATGAGACGTTTGCGTGAAGAAGAAGCAATTCGCCGAAAGAGACCAGAATTGTGGGCAGAAAACTCGTGGATTTTGCACCATGATAACGCACCGTCGCACAGTGTCATCATTATTCGTAATTTTTTGACGAAAAATGCAATAAATACCATCCAACAGCCACCGAATTCACCTGATTTGGCTCCCTGTGATTTCTTTCTGTTCAATCGAGTTAAAAAACCACTACGGGGGACGCGTTTCAGCAGCCGAGAGGACGTAAAATCGCAGGAATCACTGAAAGGCATACCGAAAGCCGAATATAAAAAATGTTTCGAGGATTGGATCAAGCGCTAGCATAAGTGTGTTGCAGTCGATGGGAATTACTTTGAAGATTCAATATAGGTTTAGATGAATAAACTTGAATTTTAAATTTTCTGAATAGTTTTTTGAATTTTTGAACAAGGTGGTATAGGCTCCTAAGCTGTTCATATGGAACTTTCATTGAAGATGCGGTTTGGTCAGAAAACTATCAGAATGATGAGTAGACATACATTGTACAATATGTTCAGTAAACTTTTTTGGATATTAAGCCACCAACCAGACAGAGATTGGTGCGAAATGAGGAAAACCAAGCCGCCGTTGTGGCCAGTTTCCAAAAGGACCCAAAAATGACGCTTCAGCGCAAATCAGCTGAGTTGGGCATCGCCAGAGAAACAATCCGACTTATTTTTCGGTTGGATTTGGACCTACGTCCGCCAGAGATTTTGCTGACGCAAGAATTGGAACCGGACGACCACGTACATCGGCGTGAGTTCGCTAAATGGGCTCTGGAAATGTTAGTTGGAGATCCGGATTTTGGTCAAAAAATCGTCTTCTCGGACGAGTCCCATTCTTGGCTCAGCGGCTATGTCAAGAAGCAAAATTGCCGTCATTGGAGCGAACAGAATCCAAAGTGTTCAGCCAAACATCAATGCATCCACAAAGATTGACTGTTTGGTGCGGCTTATGGTATGGCGGCATCGGACTTTATTTCTTTTGAAATGAGAGGAAGGAGACATCCTTACCGTCAATGGTCTCAGGCATAGAGCGATGTTAACCAAATTTCTGTGGTCAGAGCTCGACAACGTCGATACACTCGAGCTGTGGTTCCAACATGCCATACAAGCGACGCAACGCTCAAAATTATGAAGGAGAAATTTGGCGACTGGGTCATCTCACGGCGAGCGTTGCCGCCCCAATCATGCGATTTGACACCACTCGATTATTTTCTCTGGGGCTACGTCAAATTCTGAGCCTACGCTAAGAAGCCAACAACTTTGGACGAGCTCGAGGCCAACATTCGACACGCTATTGCCGGAATGACGCCCCAAATATTGGACCGTGCAGCCATTTGAATGATGTGCTATTCCACACATAATGATATGAACGCAACTTCAAAATAAAGCCGGAATCAATTTTATATCTCACACCGTTGTTGCTTTATTCAATTTTTTTTCCGATCGTTCTTATCTGGTCACCCTTTAGATAGCCTCACTGTAAATTGGAATGTTGCTTTTTTAGATTATAGCATATTAAATGCAGCTATTACCAACTTTGGTGCCTGAGGATGCTTTCCAGATTTGGAAGGCTATTAACTTTGTGTCCAGGCTCTCTACTATTTCTGCTGTGTTTGTATGACCCCCAAGGTAATCAGCTTAGACCTCATTGCTCTTTCGATTTCTCCGCTTCAGTCAGACCCTCAGACAGTGCGAATAACATCGCTTCTTATCATTAAAAAGAACCATCCCTGTCGTACACCGCTTTGAGGTCCAAACGTGTCAGACAGCTGGGTATTAGAAGGAATGCAATATCTTCCACCAAAAATTTCCCAACTCATCAGATTGACCTTCTTTGGCAACTTGGCGATTATATATTCATTCTACTTCACGCCTTACCTTTAATGGACCTGCGTAATTCTGCGGGTGTACTAGGCGCCGCTTAGAGAAATTGATTAAATGTGTCACGTGCACGCTTTGGTTTTTTTTCAGGACCTTAATCGCATTTGTAGTCTCTGTTTTGCTACGGAGGCCGGTTTGTATTTTAAAATTTCTCATTCATATTCTGAAATGCCATACATTGTGTCTAAATGAGATTACAAGGCATCCCTTAAACTGATCTCCTCTCACATTTGGATGAAATAGCCTAAGTGATCCTATACTATCCTATCCCAAAGGCTTGCTCAATATTCGCCCTCTGCGGTTAGGGCGTTGTTGTTATTTTTTTTTTTCACGCGATATTGGGGTTCAAGTTCAGATTTCTCTACAGTTAAGGCTGCTGGAATTTGAGATTTTAATGAGATATGCTCTTCATTCCGTCCCCAGATTTCGTGGCTTATAACTGATATAACTCAGACCTCTGGTTATTTCTCAGAGATCTGCAGTGATCTTAGTGAGTCATATACTCGGATCTGCTGATGGTTTCCGCTCTTACATTGATATAATTTTGAATTATTAGCATGTTGCGGTATTCCAAGATCTGCGGGTATTTTAGCTGAGTATCGCAAGCATGTTGGCGCAGTTGCTACTAACGAAGAAAATACAAAAACGTTTATCAGATATTAGAAGATGCCGCTTGCTTCCCATGACGACATTGATTACCCGCCTGCTTCGGATGTCAAAAAAGCAACGTCTATGTAAGCCATCTGTGAATAAGATCCAGCTGATCAGATATGGCAGATGATATCTGACTAGGTATTGCATAAATCGCCAAACCGATCGTTTCTCTCATTTCGATCTATAAAACCCGTGCACATCTATCAGTTGCCTGAACGTGTTGTCACAAGGTAGGAACTTTGAACAACAGCCAAATATATAAGCAGCCATAGCAATAACGTAAACAGCAGCAAGAGACAAGACAACAGAAACCACAACAAGAGCCGCAATTACAACAAAAACAACAACAGCGACCACAGAAACAGCAGCAACAACAACAGCAGCAGAAGCAATCTCAGTCAAGGAGAGATAAAACTCATCCTACGTGTATTAATGCGAGTAACCTAGAAATAAAGGATAGAATTAGTAAGCTAGTTAGTTAGAATTTTCATGTAAAGGTAGTAGGCCAAAATAAACACATAATAATGTGTAATATCATTGAGAAGAATAATAAGGCACGCACTGCCCTAGGAAAGGCGGAGTACTTCTCTCTTAACCTGAAGGGTGAGAAATTGCAGCGGGCGCTGTTGGAAAGAATCGACCCGCAAGAGCTCAAAGCGGAGTTGAAGATGTTTGAGGACAACAACCTGAAATTCGTGGAGGTCAGGCCGTTTACCACGGCTAAGGGTGGCAACCGCAAATTATCAATCTTTTAAGTGCAGCTAACGCTTATCCGTAACAGCAAAATTAATAGTCTGCGAAATATTAAATTCCTATACTATCATACTGTAAGCTAGGAGAAAATAAAAGGCACGAATTTGGTGTAGAAAACCTGTGGTTTCAACAGGATGCAGCAACAGCGTATACTGCACGAACCACAACTGAAATTCTGAGAGCTGCATTTCCGGGTTGGCTAATCTTCCGTTTTGGCGATTTGCACTGGCCGGCAATATCGGCTGATTTAACCGTTCCAGACTTCTTTTTGTGGGGTTCTTGTTGAGTCTATGCCAGCAAGCCCTCAAAGAGAATATCCGTCAAGAACACAAGGACCTATCGCCGGAAGTTCTGGCAAGAGTGATGGAAAATGCCACAAATTGGGGTCGAATGGTCTTTAATTCTGGCGGCGGCCACTAAGCCGATATAATTTTTTCGGCTTAATGGAAAAAAAATTAAGATATCAAGTAAACATAATTCAAAAGAAGAACTGAAATTTTTCATTCATAAAAAAAAATTACGGCCAAAGAATATCGGATGATAACTTTTGCGCCACCTTGTATAATAACAAAAAAAAATACCCCATAGGTAGCGGAAAGAGCACTGGGAGCGGATGTGGACTGGAAAGTGATTCTTCTGTTCCTGCACAGAAAGATCTATCATTTTCAGAAACAGTTAAATGAACAAGCAGCTCGAATTGACGTCATCTCTTCGGCTCTGTTTGAGAAGTCTGGCGCGCCGATGTGATGTCTGCAAAGTTGAATGAGGTAAATCGAAAGATCACATAGCTCACTGCTCTGCTATGTGAAAGCCCAGATGTGCTTTTAGTAAATGGAACTAAACTTAAGCCGAAGCACGAAATTGGGTCCAGGGGCTACCATGCATATAGCAGAGAACCGGCCTGATTCCACTCGAAGGAGAATCATATATAGCACATGCGTGCGTAAGTTCCAGCGAGAGAAGTGTGCATATGGCGTCATTTTATGCACTTAAAGCACTTCATACCACTGAATTTATTACCGAACTCGAATTACTTTTTCATTCGCTCTGGCTTCAATCTGAAGAAAATTTATACTTTCTGGCCGCTAAATATGGATACTAAACATGCAGTATGGGGAAATAATCCACCGAGTACTAGGTGCAGCCAGTGGCACAACTGGTGGCGTCAAAATATGATTGGCTACAAACTTGAGTTGTACACGACGGATAGCCCGTCCTTCCCATCAGTCAATTCCTTCCTTGCAACTAATGAACATAGACTGGCAAACACGGAACTAGTACGATACGAGCGATCGAGTACGATAATGAACACAATGGACACAATAGACGGAGCTGGAGCAGTATGACCATGAATTCTCATACGATTATTGTAGCGCACGATGGTCGCACTTCCTACAAAGTGAAACCTGACCAACGACAAGATTGACCGACACTTATTAGAAATGGACAGCGTTATGAAACAAACAATGGAGCGAACTATTCCTCAGACAGAACCCTCAGCTGACAAAAAAATCAGCTCCTGTGCATTTTGGACTCACTGAAATACTCCGTCTGCAACAGACTGAATCCCAAACGTCGTATTGAGAAACCTGCGGGAAGCAGTGAACATTTTCACTACGCTATTTAACAATGCGCTGAATAACGCGTACTATCCAGAACATTCGAAAATAGCAGTGGTACACCATATCCCGAAAAGGGATAAAGTTAGGTCTAATCCTGTAAATCTTAACTCAATTAGTTTACTTCCGACCATTAGCAAGGTATTTGAGAAAGCAGTCAATAGGGGCTATGTTGAAGTGGCTAGAGGATAACAATATAAACCCGGGCAATCCCGGGCGAGGCATGACACTGTCATTGCTGCGTCGAAATTGATCTACGACATACAATGGATCAAATGCTAGAACCAGTATACGCTTGTCTGCCTGGTTGACTTCGAGAAGTCCTTCGATACCTTAGGGTTTGAAGAGTTTTGTATAAGTTGACCTGAATGGCCATACCGAAATCTCTGCTATACATGATGGAACTGTTATGGGAAAGAAGTTCGTTGGCAAATCTGGCAACGTAATTTCAAGAAAAATAGTTGACATTAAGTAAAAACGGCTTACAACAAGGAACGGTTATTTCTTCGATACTGTTTAAAATATACAAGAGTGATCCATTGGGTTCCCCCAACCACGCTATAGCGTACGTAGACGATTTAGTGGGTTACAAATCAGGCCCGAAAATTCAGGTCCTCAACATTCTTCTGCAGCGTGACTTCGATAATATTAAGGTATATTGCGATGATTGGAAATTTTTATTGAACCTCATTGAGGTGGGTTTCTTGGGATACCAAAAATCACTAGCGAAATTTGGCCGTCATTGGACAGCACAGACTGTCATTGGCATTGGTATCTGTCTCGATCAGTATTTGTATTGGGACAAACATATAAGTGCTTGTTAAACTAGAGCCATAAAGGTCTTAGCCCTAAACAGAAAACTGTTTCACAGAAGTCAACTTGACTCGAGGGTGGAAGTAATATGCTACGTGGCCCTAATCAGGCCAATCATCGCTTATGGTTGGCTCGTGTGTTTCTACGTAGCGCTGCATTATATGGAAGCAATTCGGATGCTTGAAAGGCAATGTCTCAGGACCTGTCTTAGAATGTACCAACAAAGCCCTTTATCATGGGCTTCGACTAAATAGGATTGACAATTTCCTGATTAAGGTGAATCGAAGGCAAGAGCAATGACCAGCAACAATAATCTGGTCTTAGTAACATTGCGCTCAAGACAATTATTTTTGCACCAAGTAGAAAATCGTTCTGCACAAAAAGACAATCAGTGTAGGTTGAGAAATGTTTCATGTCATTGGCGTAAACAGATATATGTATATGAGCTTATAATGTTACGACCAACATCATTAATTGTTAGTACAAATAGGAATGGACCAAAGTGGCTACCTTGTGGTACTCCGGAATGGGCTTTAATGAGCTTGAAAATCGAGCACCTAGATAAAACATTATATTGCCGATCGTCTAAGTAGGACTTAAGTAATCCACATAATATATCTCGACTGCAATACAAAGGCATTTAGCTTCAGCAAAATAATTTTATGTGAGATTTTACCAAAGACTTTGCTGAAATCAGTGATCTCCACTTCAATCCCACATTCTAGTGCGCACAAGGCACTTACAACGATTTTTCAAAAATCCGTGTTAAAATTAAAAAAAAATATTGAGCTAAAATACTCCCAAACAGGTTAGGAATACAAGAGAGCTTACCAATGAGTCGATAGTTAGAAATTTCGTCCTTTTTTGTGAACTCTTCCAGTTTATGAAAAAGTTCCCTGGGATATAGAAAGCTGGAAGAGAGCAGCGTTAGGTTGAGCTAAAAAAACTGCACATAAAAATAAACAAGCTTAACTTCTTGTTATATCAGGGTGGCGAATATGGAGGGCTCCTTTTTGTGTAAAATAAATTGGAAAAGCAGTTAAAAATCTTGGCGTAAAAGAGTGATAGTGCATTATTGATTGTAAGTGCTGAGTTATCAAGAAGGAAATTGGTATTACTAATGGTAATCGTTTCGTTTATTTTATTCGGGAACATTGCCGTCAATATCTCGTCACTACTGGTTTTCATTATATCGTGTTTCCATCTTATTGCATTCAACCCCAAAATGTCTAAATTCCACAAACTCTTCCTCTCTCTCTAGATGTAAGAAACTACTCGTAGCACCACGTGGATCCTCTTTTTATGAGTCGAGGACATTCCAAAATCTGTTCCCGATTCGAATACGATAGCCAGCGGTCATGAAAAATCAAAACTTATGCTTACGAGTAAGTAGGTCAAGTTTAAAGTGACATCATTGTACGAATTACAAATACTCGTACAACCTTTCCACGTTTACGCTGTGACTACATTTCGTAGAATCAGTGGCTATTGGCGAAGTGAGATCAACTGATAAATTCGACAGCATGTATTTGGCCTCATTTACTTTTAGATTTGCGCTTTTCGCCTTTTCTGCAATTGCCGTAAAAGCTTCTACCACGTTTTGTTAGGTTCAACTTTTCAACCTCATTTCCTTTTCTACTAAACAACTTCGGAAAAGACTTTTTAAATCCAGTCTACATCACCATCCAGTTTGGTGACGAAAATTCCATTTAAATTATGAAAAGCCTGCGTACATCCTCATATACTAAGGTCAGCAGGTTTACAGTGGTGACAAACTGGAGAATTTTTTAATCTGGCTTACTTTAACTCTGGCTATTCAAGGGTACAACTTTTTTTTGTTAAGCTATCGGTTTAGGAATCGTTTTGAACGCAAAACAGTCAATGCCCTGACGAATCTTGAAAATCCGTATTTACTATATCTGAGAAAATTATCCTCATCATCATCTCCACGAGAATCTTGCTTCTGAAGGCCTTTTGCTGCACTCCGGAAAGCATTTCCCAGTTAGTTGGGTCAATAAGAAAGGCTTCTTCTCTATTCATATAATATACGAGTACATGCCAAATCGTTAATCATAGCCCGGACTATCAAAACGATGTGCTGTTGGCTATATCTAATCTCACAGCCAGTTGAAATACCTGGAGATGATGAGAACAACTGCATTTCCTGAAGTTTCAGTACTGAAGGCCCGTTAACAATTAGCCAATTGCAGCTTTTTGGCATTTAATACAAAATCCAATCTGCCGTACTTGAATCCGTGAATCCTGTTTTCAGCAATGTTATCGCCCACTTTCAGTGCGATTTATTATGCATCAATAATTGTCCCCGGGAGGTTTTCGATTTTAGTAACTCGGTAGGCTACCGAAGAATAAATTCTGCAGTTTGACAGTGACTCCTTAACTTCTTCCCATATTTTGAAACGGAGAAGACGACGATGTCTTTGTCATGACATAGAATTTAACCAGTAATCGAAGCCACTAAAAATGAGTCATTAAGACCCAAACCGAGTCAAAGAAGTACGAAAAGTAGGATCGAAGGCATCGGTTTTGCCATTTGTCCCACAAGAGCTAAGAGTTGCTATCTTGTGGGCATTTAGTCCAAGCTCATAGCAGAATGATGAGCTGAAGGAATTACAATGAGATAGAATATGATACCCCAGTTAGAACTTGACAAATTTAACACCAATTCATGGCCTTTTCTCATTTTATCCTACAGCAAGGAGGACAGAGGGTAAGCGGCTGCGGTGGTTGACAAAAGACCATAGGACATCCGCTGCAAGAGTAGAAAGGACTTCAACCAAGTACGCTGAAAGATCTATTGTTTTTGAGAAACTATCATCAGCATACTCGTATATGTATGATATAATTACTCGCGACAGGCAGGTCCCGAAAAAAAACACACGAGTCTCGGTAAGTACCTGAGTGGTATTTGCGGAAAAATTCTTAAATCTGTTTATGAACACTTGTTTCTCTTACTAGAACAAGGATATCTTCATTTCTGAAGGTTAACCTGCACGACATGTGAGGAAAAGTTGATAGGCATTTTGCGCCTTCAAATCATACATCTGCAAAATTTTTTTTTGAACGTGAGAAATATGCATTTTTTAAGCCCGTCTAGCACTCAGTTTAATGCTCAGTACCTGAGCTGAAAGTAGTTTTCATACGAGTACTCAAAGTAGCGAGAACTTCTCATATTCTTCCGAAGGATTTCAGACTTTTCAGTCTCTTTCGGAGCGGAACACTTTGACCAAGAACCAGTCCACTGTACTCCTTGTATGTTCCATTTACTGGAATTTCTTAGTTTTTCGCAGAAGGATAAGTAAACGTCAGTCATATCTGCCTACATTCTGTATGAGACTACCACATCGGCACCGAGTACCTGCAGATTAATGCAAGCGTAGGCCGGACTTTCACAGAGTTAATGCTCCCTGGTGTCGTCTTCACTGTTATTACAAGCCTCGCAGAATTTTCTGGCACTTAGGTGCTTAGGTTACTTATTCCAATTACAATAAGGTGCTTAGCATGCCCGTTTCGACGACCGCAAGCAGTCTCGTCTAGGCCTTACCTAGCAAGTTCATCGGCGATTTCATTTCCCGTGAGCCAATTATGATCTAGGACTCAAATTCAGCCTTCCGACTGCGTTCAGAGAAGCCTTGCATTATTGAACTAGTGGTGAGAAGATTTAGCAAAATTTTGAAGACGTTAACGATGCAGATACTTCGCCCGCACCACATTTTCTTCTCAATACGAGGGTTGTCTGAAAAGTTTCTGACCGCTACCTAATGATAGAGGCACTCGTCAATAAAAGCTAGTTAATGCTAGTTGTGCATCTTTTGACAGTTACTTACCGAAGTTTCAGTCATTTTGGACGCGCTGTTTTTAGTTGACGATGTGATTCTTTCTTGTGAAAATGGAAAAAATTGAGTATCGAGCGGATATTACTTGTAAATTCTTGTTTTTGAAAGGCAATACGCCTACGCAAATCAAAAATGAGTTGGATTCTGTGTATGGGGACTCTGCACCATCATTTACCACAGTGAAATTTTGGGCAGCTGAATTTAAACGTGGCCGTAAGAGCTTGGGATATGATGAACGTTCGGGACGTCCAAAAACTGCAACCACTGACGATAACATTGCTAAAGTTCACCAAATGGTGTTAGACGACCGCCGAATTAAAGTGAGAGAGGTAATAGAGGTTATGAACATGTCCAAAGAACGTGTTTGTTACATATTAAATCAAGATTTAGGCATGAGAAAACTGTCCGCGCCGCGTGCCGCGTACGTTAGACCAAATGAATATTTCTAACGCTCTGTTGGCGCAGTTTAGGCGCAATAAATTCGATTTTTGGCGCCGATTAATTACTGTAGATGAAACTTGGATACACCATTATACGCCCGAAACAAAAATTCATTCAAAGCAGTGGACTGCAAAGGGCGAGCCGGCTCCAAAAAAAAACAAAAAACTGTCTCTTCGGCTGGGAAAGTGATGGCGAAGGAGTTATCTTAATCGATTATCTTCAAAAAAGAAATACCATTATAGGAGCATACTACGCATCACTACTTGCCAAGCTGAAGGCAGAAATTGCGGAAAAACGGCCACATTTGCGGAAAAAGAAAATCCTGTTTCACCAAGACAACGCCCCGTCTCACACCTCAGCGGTTGCCATGGCGAAAATCCATGAATTACGGTTTGAACTGCTTGACCATCCGCCTTATTCACCAGATCTAGCCCCAAGCGACTTCTTTTTGTTCCCTCATCTAAAAACTGCCCTCGGAGGACAGAGATTTTCGTCAAATGAGGAGGCAATCACCTGCGTGAACAATTATTTTGCAGAGAAAAACGCCAAGTACTATTTGGACGGGTTAGAGAGATGGGAGCATCGCTGGGAGAAGTAGAAGTAGGAAAATAAAAAAACATTTTGAGAAAAAATGTCTTGTATCATTTTTCGGTCCGAAACTTTTCAGGCAACCCTGGTATATTGCATTGCCATCAGGATTAAATATATCTCCATTTGGACGACAGATGCAAGTTTTCCTAACAAGAGGTGGATTATGCTGTTGCCGTTCTCCCGAAAGGCAAAAGTAGCGCATCCTAGATCATTTTTTGAGCCATCCATGAAGGCCGGACTTAATTCCTTTCTTGGATCAGATTATGATCAAAACCACGCCTGGGTACAGGAAAAGGCGATTTTCTATTTACACCTGGCCAACTCTCAAAACGCCTACCAAAAACGAAAATCAGTTGAGACCGCCGTGCATTTTCTCTTACGAATTTCTGAATCATCGCTCTCTTTCTAGGATTTAACAATTGTGACACGGTTAGCAGTTCCTCAATTATAACTTCTCTCCAAGAACTTAATATACGAGTATGTGACTCTACCTCCCACTGGATCCAATAGAGACAAAAATGCAGCATTAGTCACTGCTCTACATGAAAAAAATTACTCAGTTTGACAACCCAAGTATTATTCCCTTTTTTACGGACCCTGATCTTCAATGGACTGTTAAGCAAATTAAAGTTCGCTGGATGTAGTGTAGTAGCAGACGAAGTCACTTCCTATGTGTCGACACTCTCTAACATTCTCCAATATGGGTTAGATATGTCACACAGCTGTGGACTTAGAGTCAATGCGCCCAAATCAAAGCGGGTCCTCTTCTCAAAATGACTAATCCCCCCAACTTACACAGGATCGCGCTGAGTTTGTCGAATATTAGCAGATACCTAAGTCTCACCCTGGACGGCAAACAAGGGTAGAAAGAGAATATTAAAGAACGAAGAAAAAATCGTTTGATGCCCTCTACTCATACCAAAAAAGTTGTAGGGCTAAAGTGTGATCTATGTTACAACTCAAAGTCATGTACATGGTCTACGCTACAGTCGTTAAACCAATTCTCACCTATTTCATTTCCGTTTGGTGGCCCTCCAAACTCTGCTTCATTTGTTACTCATTGAAAAATTGCCCGCAGGAGCTGTCACAAATTTTGCTCACGAACATAGAGATACTGAAAGGACTAGAGATGTTAATCTAGTAACGATGCACTGAGGTCGCCCTTAATCATCTTATCTTCAACTTATTGAAACTGACTTTAACATGGAGTTCAATCACCTGATTCCAGGAAGTACTGAATAGACGACGAGGTCTTCTTCAGTAAGACCATCTCCATTTTTACAGATGGATCTAAAGCAACTTTAGCGTGCTTCGAGCTAATGTCATAGTCATTCTTTAGGCCGCTGAGGTAGCGCTCTGCTTGGTTCTCTCTAAATCTAATGCTCTCAACCAATAGTGCAATATCATAGACAGCCAACCCGCGACCAGATCTGTAACTTTATACGCAATAAATTCAAGAGCAGTAGAGACTGACGCGCATCTTCCATCGAGATGGATAAAAAGCACAATATCACATTCTGTTGCATTCCGGGATTCATTTGCGTCCCAGAGAACTGTGTCACTGATGAATTGACCTAGTCCGAATACCATTGAACAAATAGTAGCCAGCTTGGCAGTGTAAACAGGCCAGTCATAGATGTCATCACTCATCACAATGATTTCTACAGAGATGAAGATGGAGAAGAATCTGTTTTGCAACAGCCCTGCCTTAACACCAGAATGCAGAACCTATCGTAGTTACCACTACACGATCCCTGCTCTCTTAAGATCGCCGATCTTGACAAATTTATTAAGAAATTTCTTTGCTTCCAGGACTAGCAAGGGCGATATTAAAGTAGTATCGCAATGGACCTACAACTTCCGTTGTTTATGTGCACATCAATGAGCATGACTCTAACGTCACTTAGTTGCAGATCAAGTCAGCGGCAAGTGAGAGGGAGCTTTTTCCTCATCCAACGACTTACATACTGGTAAACATCTCTTGATGATTTCAGCTTGTTATACCCAGAAAAAGCTGCAGGAAACCCAAGTTTTTTTTTTAGAAATGCAGATCCTTACGAAGTGACTGACACGAATTCACTTCACCTTTTGGGCACCCACGTCTTATAGTAAATCAATATCTAAAGGCGTTTTTTTTTTCGTCCTTCTAGATTGCTTGTCATTCAGAGTAACCACATAAAAAAAAAAAAAACAGAACTCCACCGTCCACTTGTAAGCCCTACTATAATCTCCAACCGCAGAGCAGCCCCGAAAAAGTCCTCTGAAAAAGAAAAAAAATCGCTGACCCATTGTTTCCGGTTGCCACTGTTGCCGGTAATGGCTTCAAATTTACCGCAAACTTTAGCCATTCATTCAAAATTTGTTTATGTTATGTGACCCGCATATTCATGATCCTACTCTGCTTTGCTCTACCCTGCTCCGGGCCGTATTATTTATCATAAAAAAAGCTTAACGAAAAGTTGTTCGATTATAAAATTAGACGTTGCTTTTTCTTCTCCTTGGTTTGTGAGTATCTGTATCTACGAGTATGTTGGATATTCTACCAAACCAACTCACCACCCCACATATGTGTACGGCAATATATGGGGCTCACTCATATCCTCCACCCTCTGCCCAGCAGGAGGGCAATGTGTGTTCAGAAAAAATAAAAAAAAAAAACCCCCCTATTCCCAGTAATTCTGCGGCGCTTACCTCGAACGAAATTATCCCATGAAAGGCATTAACTGCGAAGGATATCGCGCGGAGTAAGCCACCAAGTGAGTTTTCACATCTAATATCTGTGCTTAGGTTCGTTGAAAAATGTTTTCAAGCATTTTGAAGGCCTAATCCGAATATCTACCTTCCACTTCCCCCCATCTATGACATCCCCTGGTACGTATCCTATTATTCGGTTACGGAAAATCATTCATATGGGAATTTTATGGGATACACGGATACGAAGGATATTTTTATGCTCGCTAACTGCCTGCCTGTTGGGAGTCAGCGGTTAGCTTTGGATTTTTCGTCGCTTAAGCTCCTATTGGCAGGAAGTTCATAGAGATTTATTGAGCGCGCTTAATGACATTAAAACGATGAACAACATTCGGGGGGCGTTGTTGGGGGCGTTGCGCTTTGGAATGAGATACAAGTAGGTAATATTTCTTCGTTTTTATGAATTTCAGAGGTTAGACGGTAAGCAAATAATAAAGTGGTAATGCCAGGCACTTTGAAAGCCATTGCTTTAGGGATAAATCGTTTGTGGTGTGCTTAGCCTTAGAAGTTCGTCTCCCAGGGTGTGGGACCTTGTAAGAGTATGTAGAGCTTAAAGTTGGTGGGGGTGGGAGTGGATGCTTTGCTCCACAAAAGGAAATAAACATTTCTCAAGATAGGATAAGAGAAAAGTATGTGAGCATTTCGCACTTTTAAACACCGAGGCTTTGCAGGCTACAATAATGAAAGGAAATTAAAGCCAACAAATCGTGTGGAGCCATAAATAATAGCGTAGATCACTTGAAGGTCTAGAGGTAGAAAGCTGAAACTGCATTAGAGTCTACAATTTGATCATCATATCTAGGTATCCAATGAATAAATTTCTCCTTGACAAACGAGAAGGAAAACGCTGGCCAGAGCAATCTATAGAGATTCTTCGATTGTGGCCCCTCCACGTGTGATAAATACTGCATAACTAGCTGTGGCCCCCAAATCTGCAACTAACTGGAGGTGATAATTCAGTGACGAGGGCATGCCGGGTAATGAACTCACTTGGATATCAACACCAATTATCTGACCATGCGGACTATGGACAATAAATCCTGCTGCACGAAATCCATACTTTCTGAGGACCTGCCTATTGGCAAGAAGGCTTCAGAAAAAGATTTTCGGTGAATTTCATGGAATCAACAGTGGGGTCTGCTTTAATATAAAAATTTCACTGCCATAATTGGAGCCTAAGTGCTTAAAAATTTGCAAGAATGTGTAAAAGTAGGCGAAAAAGGATGGGAACGCACATGTTTCCGAAGTGGCGTCCTCCTACGGAGAAGCCGGCCTCACGTCCTAGGATACTTACTATTCGCAGGCTTGTCCTAGGTGTAGTACTATACTGCAACAAAAAACTGCGCAAATAAGGACGCACATAAGGATTAATCGTGAGTAAACGGCTAAGGCCGAGAATGATGGACATTATATTGATCGACTATCTAATTCGGAAACTTTGTATAACCTATAGCAAGAACCTATAAATTCTATTCAAAGTTGATTAAAAGGGACAAATTTGGTCGATTAGGTCTACCAGCGTATCCACATTCAAGGTTAACTTTGTCAATAAAATCAAACAAACTACGAGCGGAACATTACTGTTGGCAATGGCAAGATGCTTTAAGAAGATCTATCTTGAAGTAGACAAATCCAGCGAATTACACAGTAGTGCAGCTTCTTCAAAGACCGTAAGATGAGGGTGCTACTTTATCCCTACACTCCTATGCAAAACGGTGGAGCTTCAAATTACTTACAATACTAAGAAAGGAAGAAAGATTTAGAAAAAACTAGTTCTGCCACTTCTGGCGTATGATGCTGAGTGCTATACAATCATCAGACTCGACTTACCAAAATAATAAGCACGAGTACTGACCAGCAGACAAAAATAGCAGCACTATAACCAGGACAGCTCCCGCAGCAAAACAAATAAGACCTTATCCGCGCTACTACGACATATTTGGAGCTCAGGCCGGTAAGGATTTCCGAAACTAAATCAGGGTCCTGTATGATGGTGATAAGCCCTTAATGGACCAACGGCAGTGCTCATATCACCGATCGGATTACTGGCTTCAGTCTAATCGCTGGAATAACTGCCCGGCCATGGAAAAGAAAGTTAGGTTACGAAGCAACAACAAGCCTCGGATACGCACAGACCAAATGCAAATGAAATAAGGACAACGAACTTCGGATCTACACGTGGAATGTTAGGTACCTTTATTAGCCACGAACAGCCGAACAACTAGCGGAGGGCCTGGACTACTGCAAAGCAGATGTTACCAACATCCAAGAAATGCGATGAAATGTGCCGGACAAAAAGAGAATGAAAAACTGCGACATACACTATGGCGGCGATTGTTATCAACGTCAAAAGCAGCGCCTATTTGGATACGGATTCGTTGTTAGAGGCAGACTAAGGCAAAAAGTCTTGAGTCTTGAGTTTCCTGCATGTTAACGAGTGCCTCGTAGCAATCCGTATTAAGGCTAAATTACCCATCATTAGCCTTAAATGAGCGCACGCTCCTACGACAGCAAAAATTTTCTCGGCGACTTTAATGCAAAGCTATGAAGAGAGGGCATCCTTGGGAGTACTATCGAAAAGTATAGATAGAACAAGACCACCTCCGATAATTGATTCAGGCTAATCAACTTTGCGTCTTGGTGAAACATTGCTGTAGCTGGCACGCGGTTCTTGAATCTCGATATTCTCAAGGGGAGAACTCCTAATCAATCAACCGTCAACCAAATTGACCACATTGCGATCGATGCCACGCACTCCTTCATTATTACGCATGTACCACAGGGGCCAACACCGAATCGGTTGCGGATATCCCGAACATCGCAAAGACCAGCTAATATAGTACTGTCAGGAAGTTTGACGTCGGTCGGCCACAATCGCAAAATATCGTCAATTCCTTTTCCGATCGAGTTTCCCTTCGAAGTTTCCCAAATATCGAAGACTAGTGGTAACATTGCCAGAAATCTATCAGAGATGCCACCTCTGATGTTCAATCGGCCAAACCTCTGGTTTGACGACTAGTGGCGGCAAGCATATGCAGCTAAAAAAGAGGTACACAAAGCGGCACTGCATAGAAGTACGAGTACTAGAGCTGCTCACAAGCTCTACATGCAGAAGAGGAGGGACAAACACCGGCTTCTCAGAAGAAGCATGAGTAGCGAGCGGTTGAAGAAATTTGAAGCTACTCCAGGAATGAGGTTCGGAAGTTTTACAAAAAGGTAGAAAAACACCAGCCCCGAACAGAAGCCTTTTAGGGAAGAACAAGGGAGCATATTAGTAGAGTAGCAGTTAATGCTGAGGATTTGGAAAGAGCATTTCTGTAGACGAACCAAATGACACTGTCAGGCAGAATGAACCTCTCAATCTGGACGATGTAGACCAAGAATTCCATCCACCCGACCTGAATGAAGTGAAGATAGCCATATTTAAGCTTAAGTCCAACAAAAAAGCTGCTGGAGCGACCGGCCTGACTACAGCGATCTTTAATGCGGCAGCCGATGACTTGGCAAGGAGCATACACCAATATGTCTATTAAATATGGTTGGACAAAAGTGTTCCTGATGAATGGAACCCTAGGATTGTTTTTCAGAAAGGAGACTGCGCCAACTACAGAGGCATCAGTCTTCTTAACATCGCCTGCAAGATCCTATCTTTCACATTATGCGAACGCCTGAAGCCGTTCGTCAACAACCAGATTGGTTCATATCAGTATAGCTTCAGGCCAGCAAAGTCCACCATCCACCAAATATACACACTACGGCAGATCTTGGGAAAATCCAAACTTAGAACACCACATGCTCATCGATTTTAAAGCCGCGTATGACAGCATATATAGGGATCAGATATAAAGAGCAATGTCTGGTTTTGACATCCCTGCCAAATACGTGCGTTTTTGCAGGATGAGGATGGAAAATGCACGATGATCCATCAAGGTCGGTTAAGAACTCACCGAAACCTTTGATGTAAAAAAAGAATTCAGACAAAGCGATGCGCTGTTATGCGGTTTCTTCAACATCATTCTCGAAAGAATAGTGCAAAACTCATTCGCCAACACAAGAGGCACAATCTTTCAAAAGTCTGTCCAATTACTCGCATACACCGAAGATATTCACATAATTGGAAGGAAGCAGCTTTATGTCAGTGGTGCTTTCAGAAGTATTGTGGCGAAGACGGCTTTAACGGTCAATGAGGGCAAGATCAAATATACACCCAACACAGACGTGACATCTCGGACATAACGTCACCCTCGACCGATATGACTTTGAGGTAGTTACTCGTAATGACTTGTCTACCTACGAGTATCAATTCATACAACGAAACGAGCGCTGAGATCAAACGAAGAATATCTCTTGGCAATCGCTGCTTCTTTGGGCTAAGAATGCCATTGACTAAGAATGCCCTCTCTCGAACAACAAAAGTGACCCTATAAAGACGTTAATAACACTGGTCAGCAAAAAAAAATATTTATTTTTTACTTGGAGATAAAATTATGTGATTCGTAATCATTGGAGTTTATAGAATCAGGAAAACTATATAAAATAGCCAGGTCACATCGGGATTTTGTGAGAAAACGCTTTTTTAAATTTAAGAATTTAACCAAAACTATTACTGAAAAATGTTATTTCTTGTAAAATTTTGTTGTTTTTTTTTGGAAGCATCTGCATTCCGTTTATAAGAACACCTCGGAGTCTCTCTTATAAGCGACCAGCAGTAATCTGCCAACATTGATGGCTCCCATTTTCCATTGGTGGAATCTCTCGCCGTGCTCATCGCTTACATCACCCATATTTTCAGGAAAGAAATTGAGATGAGAATGCAAAAAATGAAGTCTTAGCGACATGTTGCATTCCATTTTATGATAAGCATCCAGCATTTTCTTTACATCATCTGCATAACCTAGAGTCTTATTGTTACCTAGGAAGTTTTCTGCTACTTTCACAAATGAACACCAGGCCTGTTTTTCTAATAAATCCAGAGTAGGAATGAAAGCTGGATCTTTTATAAGCTTTCTAATGTCTGGACCCACAAAAATACCTTCTTTAATTTTTGTTTCGCTTAGTGATGGGAACTTTTGTTTCAAAAAATTAAAACCAGGTTGGTCTTTCTTCATCGCCTTTACAAAGTTTTTTATAAGACCCAATTTGATATGTAATGGTGGTAGAATAACACGCTGTGGTTCAATCAATGAAGGATTCCTTATATTTTTTTCTCCACAAATAAAGTTTGTTCTTATAGCGCAATCTACTCTCACAAAGTGCTCCGATCGTGCTCTACTATCCCACTCACATAAAAAACAACAAAATTTGGTGTAACCCAGTTGAAGTCCAAGAAGTAGAGCAACAACTTATAAATCCGAACATATCGACCAGTTATATTTTTTATATTCAATTTTTTCCAATATAAATTTCATAAGATCGTAGGTTTCTTTTAAACTCACACCATGCGCTAGAGGTGTTGAAGGAAACTTATTACCATTATGAAGCAATACAGCTTTCAAACTAGCCTTTGATGCGTCGATGAATAGCCGCCATTCTTCGGTTTTGTGCTCATAACCCAGTGACAGTATTAAGCCATTAATATCATTACAATACACTAAGTTATCGGCTTTCGAAATATAAGGAACAAATTCACTTTGTCGCGTACGGTACTCTGTAATTTTTACCTCAGGCTTGAGCAGATTCCACTGCTTAACCTTGAGCTCAGTATTTCAGACAAATCCAAGTCTCTGACGTGGTCATTAAG
The DNA here is from genome assembly GCA_963966105.1 of Volucella zonaria. Lineage (NCBI taxonomy): Eukaryota > Metazoa > Arthropoda > Insecta > Diptera > Syrphidae > Volucella > Volucella zonaria. Next base: position 137,357,395 of record OZ014533.1, on the reverse strand, counting down.
CTCAATCTGACTGATGAGAGGTGGTGCATCAGAAGATGTAGGGAGCTCAAATTCGGGATCATCCATGATTTCTTCTGAACAATATGACGAACTTATTTCTGTGTCCGAAAGGCGTCCGGAAGGTGGCTTTGGAACTGGCAGAATTTCTGTATGAGGTGCTGGTCTTGTTACAGAAGAGACATCTGCATATTTTATTGAGTGCTTTGATCTTCGAGAAAATCCCTTCACATTGGTGCAACAAAAGTAACAATCTGTGTGACTCTGGAGCTCTCTCCATATCATAGGCATTCCAAAAGGCATTGCAGAAAATGACCCGTTAAACCTACCAGTTAGCTGTCGATGACACCTAAGGCAGCAAATGTGTGGTGCCCAGAGTTTATCCTGATGGTTTATTTTAAATTTAAAATAAGAAAAGTAACACTTTTCAATAAATGGTGTTATTTTCTTTTTTCGGAAACTTGGTGTAAATTCTCCATAAATATAGCAGAATAAATCTGGACAATTAACACAAGATCGTGGCATTTTTTCACTTTAATGCACTTCTAATATTCTTCTTACGCAAATTAGTTTATTTTTTTAAATTACTAACCGATTTAAACGATGTGCGATTCTATTAGAACTGACCTCGTTCGATAAAGATGTAAAAGTGTGTGCCGTTAGGTTGCTGTACGTGACCTGAGCAAAATATTATTTTTCCTGTTATCTACAGGTCGAGTACTATAAAAAACACTATTCAGTATGTCCGAGTATTTTTCATTGTTGCCCAGTGTAATCCCAGTCCTGCTCTAAGGCACAGAGGCATTGCCTTTATCAACAATAGATGAGGGTGCTACTTCGAATTCTTTGGGAGATTTTCGGTCCCGTCTATATAGAGACGGTGAGCGGGGGAAGAGATACAACGACGAAATGTTCGAGCTGTAGATCGACATCGACGTAGCCAGAATAGTGAACGTCCAACGACTGAGGTGGCTAGGTCATATAGAGCGGATGAACAATAATGCTCCGGTCCGAAAAGTCTTCAAATCCGCCTCCGTGGGGCAGTGCCGCGACTTAGGACGCGCATGCATTTAGAAGACGACCTCAACCAACTTAGCATGCGAAACTGGAGGTAGCTAGCTAAAGATCGCGCTGGCTGGACACGCTTGTCGGTTGAGGTCCAGGTCCACCGCAATTTCACTTTCGTTTTCTGAAATCAAGGACTTTACATGATGTGAAACTCCGTGGATACCTACGAACACTGAATTTTGGTCGCGCCAAAAGCCCAGCTAATCCTGGGATGCCATAAGGTTGGTTGGTTTAAACTTTAGACCAAGATGGGTACATTGTGCTGCCACAGGGCAGGGACAGATTGGTCACATTATTCCCTCCTAGAATCCGTTGCTTTTCTTAATGAACTCATATTTGCTTCCAAGCAACCGATGGTAATCTAGGGTAGCCTTCTTAATCTTGAAAGGCTGACTACAAGAATAAAAAAAAGCCCAGAATTGTATAAGGAGGTAGTGGCAGGGTATATGGCTGAAGATATAAAAATGTTAAAGACATCTACGACTGCAAAGCGATGAAATGCTGTTGACGGCAAAAGTAAGCGATATCGTCTGCTGTTGAAAAAGTCTCTCAGTCTGTCGACGTTCGTAGTTGGCAAAAAGTCATAAACCCCCTCTTTTTCTGCACAAAATGACAGCACAAAGAACAGAGTGAGCGGGAGAGACTACAAGTTGATTATGCCTGGAACGTTATTTATTTAATGTAGACCGGTCGGAGTAGTGCAGTGTTAAAATTCGTCATCTGTTACGCCAGAGACCTAGGTTCGATTCTCGTGCCATACACGAAAAATAGAAAAAATGATTTCTTTTACTATCCTTCCGGCAGGCACCTATGGCATTAGATCCTTCTTTTTATAAAAAGACAACCAACAGACTGGAGAAGAATAATCCCGGACTGTGGCGGCGTCAATTCATTTCTTTTTTTTTTAATAATGTCGGCAGAGCTGCCTTCTTTTAAGAAGTCCTTTAAATCTCCTTCAACTTTTGCCTTAATATTTGAAGTTTTGCAGCGTTGTATTCCGGCGATTTGATTTCTTTAGCGAACTGCTTGAATAAGGTGCTAAGCAAATGAAATTCTACTGCAGTAGATGTGTTCAGCAACAATTGATACCCAGCAATGGGTGATGTTATAATGACTACTTGTGTCGACAAGTATTCTCGTACTCCTGGAGCGCTTTGACGTTGAGCCTCGAACTATTTTCTGTAACCATTGACTCGAATACTGGCGCTCAATCCTTTCCCAATAAACAAATCTAATTTAGGACTGATTGGTTATTTAAATTGAAATCCATAGCTATCCCTGTTCTCTTCAAATGATGAGCCTACACTAGGGGCCAACTATACCATATACCGAATCAATATGCTCATCCTGAACTGACTAATTAGACTCATTTTCCTCATTATTCGCCCGACGAATTGGACTTTCCAAAGGAATTCAAATGATAGTGACATTACCACACAAATGTTTCGGATTTGTTACAACAGATTGTCTGAATGCCAGATGCACATTCAAATGTTGGCCCAGTTCGTTTGTTTCCGGGCAGCAACGGTTTAACTTACAAAATGAATTTCCTGCTGAACCGCCAATTAACCTTTAACTATAATTACCACCAGTTTGAAACTTCATTCCATACGAAGTACAAATGTCGCATCGATTAGAACTTGCAACTCTAAAATATGTACGAGTATGTGCAACATACACGGCTTTAACTGTTTATACGTTTTAGCCTTTGGAATGTAATTTCCCGCATTGCGTTATCCTATTAAATTGAATAAATGACCATCGCTCCAATACTGACCAACCAGCTGGCCAGCAATTCATAAACACCTTCGGCGCGGCAGGACCTTCCGAACTTAGAAACACGTCCTGCTTCCACCCACATCAATACAACCTCCACAGCAATTACGTATGCAAATGGCAAAATGGCAAACCTCTCACTCTAATCCCGAATCCAAAAGGTGGGCCAAGACTTTAGCCTAGGCCGTAATGTAATTCAATTAATTCCACAAATTCAAATATACGTACGAGTACGTATAATGCGAACCACTTGCCGAATTGGCCTAAATACGGGTAGGAGCACGGATCATGAAGTACGATGTACGGTGTACGATATGGAGTACAGAACGTGCGGATATAACAGCACACAATAAATCAAATTAATTGCGTGCCCGAGATTTACGTGAATATACACGCATCATCAGGTTGGCGATAGTCACTTCCTGCTCCGGTGCAGATAAGCAAAAAACAGCTCTTAGGTGGTAGTCTGGCAATGATGGAACGAGCAAGAGATTGGGTCAAGATACAAGTTATTTGGCCTAATTGTAAGGCAGGCCATTGAATTAGACTTCCTGTTCTTCGGACCATGTACTGTTTCTTGTCCTGATGAGTCTACTACTACTGATGAGTCTCAGATTTCATTCAATTTGTATGTGCACAAACATATCCGCACGAGAATATTCGTATCTCTATTGCAGGAAGTTAAAGGGATATTTAAACCGCACTGTAACACAATGTAAGTGAAGTCGATACTGCTTCTGCTGTGGCTGCTATGGCTGCTGCTCCCGCTTCTACATTTTCTCATTCCTCAGATACTTGTACTTATTGATGCCAACCGGATTAGATGCGTTCCAATTTATTTCTCTCACAAGTAGTGTGTCTTGGGTAGAAGGAACAAACCTTTGTATGTTACGTACTGTCAGGGCAATAAGTTACATGGGATTTTGTATCCTTAAACAACTGTTGTTGGTAAGACTTCCTGTTGGATCAGATCCAATAGAAATTGATGAGCAAATAATAAGCTGATCCGGTGACTTTGACCACACCCTGAGGATTTCTTTTGTTCTATTTGGATGCTGGTGCCAGTACTAGTGCTGGTGTTTATATTGTTTTACTTTGATGATGCCTGCTTTTGTCAATGTGTCAAGGGAAATGGGAAGTGGGAATGATAATGAAGGGTGATGTCCTTGTTTGTGGTGACTACAGAGTGGGTGGGAGCGATAGTAATAATGTTGATAGTGACAATTGACAAGACATGATAACAATAGTAAATTTACAGGTATAGTGTGTACCGCAGGAAAGCCTGCACATATACTACCTGGAAGAGAGTCATCAATTGTTGCGTTGGAAATACATAACGTGATTACCTTACCTTCGCGTGGTGGCCAATGGAAACTGCATGCGAAAACTCTTATTAAAGGAGACTAAAATTTCAAGCCCGAACCAGAGCCCAACGTTGGTTAAAGGTGCAGCGGAGGACTTCTCAGATATTTTCTGCCGCATTGCCTGCACCCGTTTCAGAGCTACTTTGGGATTTTTAATGCACAAGTCTAAAAGGGGCTTAAGAACTGGCAGGTTTTCTGAAGAGAGACGGTGGCAGAAGAACTTAAATGGGGTCAGCGGCAGTGCTTATAAAAAGGGATGCTGACACACCTATGTCCAAGTGGTGCAGCAGAACCCTCTGAGTGTTATCCATCGGGCCAACTCCCCAAAAGTGTGCAAAATATATACATATCTGGTGACGAAGTAACCGAAGGCCTCGAATTCGAATGATTCTACTCTTGACAACCAATGCTAGTCGAGAAAAACAAATGATTTCCGGAACTGCACATGGAGTGTTAGGTTCCTTAATGGACTGCGTGCAGTCAAACAACTCGTGGGGACTCTGGACTATTATAAAGCAGATCTAAGAAGTGTAATACTTATATTGGACCCAGCGAAAGAATGATAAAAAATATGACAATAACTAAATCAATGTTCATATGGGCGCACGCCTAAGCGGAGGAGAAAAACGATGGCGCCAAGGAATATTAACATCCGAGATGAGAATAACTCGCTTGCTTTAAAATACATGGAGATGATGGCTTCGAAAGGGTTGACAAGCGTTATCAAACGACCCACGCGTGTTGATGTAATAACACTGCGACATTAATTGACCATGTACATGTGAGCATAACTAAACGTGACATATGGTATGCCGGACATTAAAAAGAAAAAGTGAGTCCTCACTTTCACGGTAAGCGTCGAGACCTGCTGATAGCAAAAAGGACTTAGAATTTTTGGAGATACCCGGAAGCATTATATTGATCTTGCCTGGCAAGTTAAGACATCTACGGTCGTGCTCAATGAACAACGTCAGTCGTTCATAGACCTCCGCGGAGTGTAAACGTGTTTCGACTTGTAAGTGTGAAAGTGAGTCGCTTAAGTAAGACATTGTTCAACTTGGATTTAGGCTCCAATTAGCGCAGAGTGAGTGTGTTCGCTTGAGATTGCAAAGGTCGTGGGTTCGACTCCAAATAGTCGGCAGACAATTTTTTTTATTTTTTATTTTTTTATATAAAAATAAATATAAACTTAAAGTGCGGTATTTGATTAACATCACGTGATGGAATTTGGTGAACGGTCCGCTATGCCTATAGCGGGATCTGCTGAAATGTCGGGTGAGGCTTCGAGTGGTTCGAACCAAACTCCAAAGCCAAAGAGAAGGAGGAAACTACCAACGGCAACTGTAAAGCTGTTTGGCGGCGGAGTGAGGGAAGGAAACAACTTCGCTTCATTGGCCGCAAGCGAATCGGATGATGAAGAGGAAGAGATGGAGGCCATTAGTAGTAGCATCAAAATGCTACAACAAAGAGTGCTGGCCATAAAAGAAAAGCAGATGGCAAGAAGGAAGAGGGAAGAGCAAGAGCAATCCCAACAACAGCAGCTTGCTCAAAAGCAGAAACAACAACAACACCAAGTAAATAAAGTAGCACAAGTGTTACAGCAACAAAATGTTAAGAAACACCAGCAACAACAAGTGCAGCCACAAAAACGGCAACAGCATAAACAGCAGCAGCAGCAGCAACAACAACGGCAACAGCATAAGCAGCAGCAGCAGCAGCAACAACAACAGCAGCAGCAGCAACAACAACAACAACAACAACAACAGCAACAACAACAACAACAGCAGCAACAGCAGCAACAGCAGCAGCAGCAGCAGAAGAAGAAGGAGAAGGTGCCTCCTATCAACACCTATAAATTGGAGGTAAATGCTACCAAAGACCTGTGTAAGCTGGTCATTGGTAATAATTTTAATATTAAAAGATTGGGGAACGATCGCCATGTCATCCACTGTAATACAGTGGAGGGCTACGCGAAAGTGAAAGAGCTCCTAAAGGAGACGACGACGGAGCACTACTCTTTCACACCGAAGTGTGAAAAGCGGCAATCGATGTTGCTGAAGGGGTTGGAACCGTCTTCTGATCCTGAGGAGATCCTGGCACTGCTCAAAGAGAAGGAGTGCGAAGGACTCAAGTTCGTGGGGGTAAAGCCATTTACCACAGCTAGAGCCAAGAGGGAGAAACAGAGTCTGCCGTTCTTCCTGGTGCAGCTCAGTCCCGAAAGCCGTCTGGATAGTCTAAGGAGTATCAATGTCCTAGACTACCAGGTGGTTCACTGGGAAAAATTAAAAAGGAGCGAAGGCGTTATACAATGCGTTCGCTGCCAGAGGTTCGGACACGCCGCGTCGAACTGCCAAATGCAGCCTCGATGCGTGAAGTGCGCAAAGAACCACAGTTCCGAGGAGTGTTCTCTGGGTAGGGACGGAGCATCCGATAGGACGCAGCTCTCGTGCGTATTATATGGGAACGTGGGACACACCGCAAACTATCGGGGTTGTCCTAAGTTCGTTGATATTAAAAAAGCAAAACTGGCTCGGCAGCAGAAGGTGGAGGTCAAACGTTCACCTGTGAGGCTTCAAACACAAGCCGTCACGCCCCAAATTTCCTACGCCCAAATGGCGGCAGGTGGGGGGGCTACGGTATAGCAAGCGACTGTTGCTTCTCCGGCGCCAATGCCGAGAACAACGGAAGCTGCACCCAACATGCTGGCCATCTTGCTCGCAATCCAAGGGCAGATGGCTCAGCTGCAAAAGCAGGTGCAAGAACAGGCCATGCGGGTGGACCAGATCTACGCGCTGCTGCCGGGCCTAACGCAACACATGTCGTAATGGGTACGCACATGGTGGAGCAATCTTTGAAGGTCGTTGCGGTGAATGTTAATTCACTGATTAGGATCGAACGAAGGGCCGCGATGTTTAAATTGCTACAAGACCAAACTCCTGATGTGCTTTTCGCTAGCGAAACCAAGCTAACCGATAAGCACAAACTGGAGTACAATAATTATATTGTTAGAAGAAGAAACCGGCCCGGATCCAAACGTGGAGGCGGTGTTGCGATCTTCATTAAACAAGGTATAAAATTTCACAGAGTGTACAAGGGAGTGTTGCGTAGGTTCCGGGTGTTAGAGGCAGTCGTCATTTACATCCCGCTCCGCAGTGGAAAGCGGCTGTACTTGGCCTCTGTTTATGCACCTGAGACTTCACAATCCACTTTATTTATTACAGAGCTTGACACGCTTTTTCGACTTCTGAGGCTGGAATCGGGGGAGAATTATTTTGTAATCGGCGGGGATTTCAACGCTAAGCACAGAGATTGGGGAAATAATTTGCCAAATACTAGAGGGAACCTACTACTCGATTGGTGGGGTCAGCACGATGTCATGTACAGACTCGGTCTTAAAGCGACGGATAACCCGTCGTTTCCCAGAGGCGGGTCTTATTTGGATCTACTGCTGTACGACGAACGTATACGACTGACAGATACGAATTTACAAACGCTAAACTGTCTGCGCACATTCGTGTATGACAGTGACCATTGCGGTTTTAGCACCGAAATTACAGTTCCCAACGAAATTGCGGAATTGGAGGAGTTTGTCCAAAGATATTCTTACAACTACAGTAACACTCGATGGACACGCTTCTCTGCAACCTTGACAAGAGCACTCGCTTCGAACACCCTCCATCCACCGGCCAATAGGAATTTGTCAAACGAGGAGATCGACAATTACCTAAAACAAATGGACGAGACAATTAAACAAACTATGGACGTTACAATACCGCGATATCGACATACGACTAACGAAGACCTGTTCCGCAATCCTACTATTGACGCACTGCACCGACAGAAAAGTAGACTTCTGACAAGACTCAAAAACTTGTACAGACAGTTTACTGACAGACAAGACCCGGAGATTAGGACACTGAAGGCGTCGATTAAAAATATTCAAACGTTAATAAAAGAGAATTACAGAATTTCTGTAAGTTCATATTGGAACAACAGGGTTCGGGCTGTAAACACCAGCAACCCGAATATGTTTCCTCAAATAAACAAACTATTTCGGAGAAAAAATCAAAACGACCTTCAGTGTCTTAAAATAGCCCGGACAACAGGCAACGAACGGTTACTGACAATAGCAGGTATTGATCCAAATGAGGCCGCTGATGATGACGACTTCTTTGTGATCGAGGATCCACAGGAGAAGGTTGAGGCCATAGGCGCGACTTTCCAGGAAATATACAAAGCCACTGATACCATTGGCCCTAATTATGACCTGGACAATCGCGTCTTGGTGCACGACCTCTACATTCGAAATGAAGTAGGGAACTGGCGATCCGAGGGCTCTGGTTTCACCCGGTTCAGCGACGAAAATATGGCAAATAATGTCATTACCAGAGAGGGTGACCTACCCCCGTTCATTTCGAAGGAAGAGCTCCATGAGATCTTCGACACAATCAGGGCTAAGAAATCAGTGGGGACCGATGGTATTCCGAGCATCGTGCTTCGACATCTTCCTCTAGAAGCGGTGGACATTTACACCACCCTGTTTAATAATGCAATGAATAATGCACATTATCCAGCGCATTGGAAAACGGCGGTGGTTCAACCTATCCCCAAAAAGGGAAAGGATATATCCAATCCGGCGAATCTCCGTTCGATAAGTCTCCTTCCGAATATCAGTAAGGTGTTTGAAAAAGTAATCAATAGAGCTCTGTCTAGGTGGGTTGAGGACAAACATATAGTTCCGGATAATCAATTCGGTTTTAAGGCGGGACATGATATCTCACATGCGGCGTCTAAACTGGTGTCCGATATCCAATGGAATAAAGGCAAAAACCAATGTACTGGTGCCTGCCTTGTTGACTTGGAGAAGGCCTTCGACACCGTATGGTTAGAGGGTCTTTTCTATAAGCTGACTAGGCTGGGGATCAGTAAACCACTCTTGTACATTCTTTATAATACGTTAACCAACAGACAGTTCATCGTGAAAAATGGTGATGTGACTTCTGTTGGAATATTTCAAATTAAAAAGGGTCTTCAGTAAGGCGCTGTCAATTCGCCGATCCTATTCAACATTTATACAAGCGACTTGATAGGTTCACTTCCCCATACTATTGCGTACGCAGACGATTTGATAGCGTACAGAGCAGGTCCAAAAATCGAGGTCATTAATACTCTCTTGCAGCGTGACTTCGATAAGATAAGACGATTTTACGATGACTGGAAGTTGAAAATCAACTTTCAGAAGTCGGAAACCATTCTCTTTAGGACGCCGTTGTCTGGAGCCTCTAGGGATACCAGAAAAAATTGGCGAAAGTTCTCGATCATTGGACAACACGGACAGCCTCTTGCCTGTCGAAATGTAGTCAGATACCTTGGGATCTGGCTAGATCAGTTTCTGTATTTTGACAAAAATGTAGATGCTGCTCTGGCCAGAGCCAAAGGAGCTTTTGCCCTTACAGAGAGACTGTTTTATAGCAGCCAACTCGATGCGAGGGTAAAGGTAATCTGCTACATGGCCCTTATCAGGCCCATGCTGGTATTTGGTTGTCCCGTGTGGTTCAATGTGCGAGCAAGCTTAATGGAAAAGATTCGGGTGTTTGAGAGGGCTTGCCTTAGGGCTTGCCTTCGCTTGTACAGAACACCAGAGTCGGAGTACAAAAAATTTTATCGTAATGAGGTCCTTTACAACAGGGCGAACCTAATACGAGTGGACAACTTCGTAATTAAGCTGACTCGAAGGCACATTGCAAGAGCAATGACCTCGACGAATAACCTGATATATGGGGCTTACTACCCCAACTACCTTTACCACGAGAGAGTGCGCTCTGACGGCTTCGTTCCACCGGAAGCATTCCTCTACCTAGATCAGATAGGGTTGATCCAGGATAGATCAGCGGCCCCGTTAATCTTCCATGTCGCTCGAAAAGCTGGGGACAGGCGACTCAACTACAACAGAGACGTCGCACATGGCAGTGTGGATCGTCTCAGGTTCAGTAGGGCGGTGGGGAATCGCGATAAGAGGGATGTCGTTCAGCAGCACCAGCATTTCTGGTGGTTGAATGATGGAGAAGATGTTACGTCGTCGTTTCCGTCAATTACAGACCAGCCTCACTAATGAGGCAGAGCTGACCAGTCTATTTGTTCTGTAAATAGCGATGGCCAGCTTGCATAGGTTTAGGTTAGCATTTAAGGAATACATATATATATTAGTATATATAAAGGTATATATGTATGTATTGTGTATAATGTCTATATGTGTGTATTGTGTAGATAGGTTAGGTAGACTAAGGTTTATTTTAAGTTAGATATTAAGTTTTTATAAGAAATAAAAAATCATGTCCATATGCTAAGTTTTTTGTTAAATTTTTTCTTAACCTTAAGCATAGAAAATAAGTATTAATAAATAAAATGTAATCAAAGTCGAAAGACATATATATAAGAGTTTAGAGTAGCTTAGAGTGCCTGTGTAGGGCCAGTAAGTTAGTATAAGTTTGTTAAGTAATTTTAAGCTAGCATTTAAGCATTTTTTGTTAGTATGTAAGAGTTAATGATTTAGAAAATAAAAATGCGTTTAAAACTAAACTAAACCAGATGCGACTGTTGCCCTGCGGTGGAAAATACAGCCGAGAACACGTTCCTCGTTTACTCAAGGTGGCATCAGCAACGACAGCTGTTAGTAGACCGACTGAGCCTGATAATCAATCCCGAAAATATCATTTACGTTATGTTGAGTTGGAAGGACGTATGGAGGACCTTGGACTCCTACAACCAATTGGAAATAACGGAAAATAAAAGGGAGGAACTGGTGACGGACAGACCTGCATCTCCTCACGCGTAGATAGATTTTGATATGGATTTTGATATGTGCGTATCTCTGACTCCTCCGTGTTGCCTGCAGGATGTAACACCAGAACGAACGGCCGCTATAGGATGTCTGAATAGAAGGCCGCCGAGAAGAGACCAGGGTACCCTTCGGAACACTTGAGGTGTGAGGTGGGTGTTTTTTAGTCTTAGAGACGAGCTGCTTCCTCGTCACTGTCGCGGGGTTTTCAGAACCCGAATGGTGGCTCCACCCTGAAGTAATGCTAACCCGGTTCCTAAGTGGGTTAAAGCCACGCGGCAAGAGGAGGGTTTTAGTGAGTATGACATTGGTTCGAACCCAACCAACCATCACAGTACAGTGAGTCTTGACGGTGTCGGTAAGTAGGTTTTCCCCCTTCTACCCGAAATACCAAAAAACCAAAACTAGGCCTTCTTTACCTAAACTCCAAGGTTTCTGCGTTAATCGTTCGGCAATAGTTTTGAAAGCTCTCCAAACCTCAGTTTGCAGATTCTAAGCCTTGACCGTATAATGTACTTGGGTGTCACATCAAGCTGCACTTCAAATATTGCACGGAAACCAGATGGCCCAACAAATCACACAAATCCAACAACACTGTTCGCTTTCTTGCATCCTACACTGTCTAAAATCATCTCTTCTTTGGTTCTGAATGGAGTGGGATGTTCGTTCTTAAAAATAAATCTGAAATCTGTAACGCATTGATTACTCCGTAGTCACATAGCTCATCGAATCCTATGGAGCAACTTGTGATACGAGTATTACGAGTAGCAACCCCCAATGGCAATTGTTCCATCTCTTGTAACACCTCAGGTGGCGTTTTGTTATTTCCATCTTGGAACTCATGTTTCATCAGACTCATCGTCGTCGGTCGTACCTTTATAGAAACAATCGTAAAGAGTCTCCGATGGGGAAATGATGTTGCTTAAGTTTTGATGGGAACTCTTCAGGTGTTTTAAAGGCAGCAGGTGTCCCGACGATGCTCTGATATTTGACTGGAGCTTAATAAATGAATCAATCAGTATTCGGAACGGAAGCGGCGTGTGGTGTGTGGGAGCATTCGAACATGGGAAGCCAAGGAAGACGGGCAAGACGCAATGAGGTGGTTAATTATTTTCGCGATACATTTACGAGTAGAAAGCCCTTAAACAGTTGTCCTAATGAATATGTATCAGGATTTGGCAGAGTCCTATTCGTAGTTCGTAGTTCGACGCAATCATGGTTGGGGGTATTTTCCTTTTTTGGTTTAGTCCCACTGAATATAATTATTTCTAGATGATTCGGCAAGTTGTTCGGTCATGTGTTGATGCCATGGAATTGGAATTGAGTCGTGCGGAGATTTGTGGTCATTTTGGATGTCTTGAGGTTTGAGGGATTCGCCCGCAATTAGCATTTTGGACGGAGGAGATAAATTAATATTCAATGTGCTGTTGTTCGTTGGAATGTTGTTTCTGAAAGTTGGAAAATGTCACGTGGTTTTTGGGGTGAATTTGTTGCTGTCTCATGATGGTCTAAATTGAAAGGGGAAACCTTTTTGATTGCGCCCCATCAGTCGTATTTTACGTCGACCATTTGACAGATAGTGGAAACGTTCATTCAAAATTGGTGACAAAGTTTAGGCGGGCATGTTGGTATGAAGGCAAGGGACTTGAGTTTTAAGGGATTTGTTATTCATTTCGGTTTCTTGGGGTGCCGTCCACAATGGAACATTTGAGGCGATGTGTAACTTCACCCGGCTATCCGGCGCAGACGAGTTTTGCGGATAAGAGCAATGCTGATGAATAGGGTCCCCTACTTGTTGCTTACTGTTGTCAATATGTGATTGCGGAGCTAAGCAGGTATTGCTCGCAAGAGTACGTCCTGCCTTCACTTCTGTTGTGTATGTTGGTCGACTCACTACCTAACGTTTTGATGTCTATGCTCAAGGGTATGCAGTTAATGTACATGTACTGTCTATTGGATCATGCCCACCAAGAAACAGGCCTAGACGCGATAGACGAATGGACTTTCAGTTAATCCTCTCAAAACTGAGGTTGTTCCCTTTACCGCAGCACCGTTCGTTCCTCCAAGGAAGCTAACTATTTGGGTGTCAACCTGCAAAACAAATTTCATTTGGCCAAACATTGTTGCGTCGAAAACCTCCATAGCGCTGTCGGCTTCTAGCAGTTCAGACCTTTTAGTAAGACATGGAATTCGTGACTGAGGGCTGTCCTTTTGATCTATACGCCTATAATAAGTCCAATTATATAATGTACATCTGTTATCTGAAGCAGCAAGTTCTCACGAAAATAAGTCGCCGCTGATTGTACCAGACTGCAGAGAACGGTCTGTCTCGGGTGCACTATGCAATTACACTAAAATTCCTGTTGCTGCGAAAATACGAAATCGACTTTCCCTGTGCATACGAAAGTCTCAGCCAAAATCTAAGGGAGGAAAAGAATGTGATCGAGATTCCACGGATGGTCCCAAAACCGATCGAGGTTGCATTGTTGCTTTGTTTTTGGAGCATGATTACGTTAGATTTCCCTCCTCGTTAGGAAAACTTCCATCTGGCTACCAAGTGGAGATACACGCAATCCTGATGGGAATGGACAATATTTAAGTCGGTGAAGCATCTGCATCTTTAACGACAACCAAGCTGCACTGAAAAATTTGTTGAATCCTATCAGGACCTCCAAGTTATTTCAAAAATCCAATACTTCTCTGAACGCAGTGTTAAGTCTGAATTCATTGAGTATTGCTTGGGTTCCAGTTTACTTGCTAAGGTTCAAAGTAGATTTTTTCAGGATTCGAACCTGCGTTAAGACTACCTCCATCGTGGGCTAGGGCTTCCATTGAAATCTTGGTTTCATATGAACATGGAACGACTTCCCATTTACTTGCTGTTCGTTAGTAAGAAGACTGTGCACTACTTACTTACTGGCTTCTTGACGGAGCACTATGATTTTGATGTGGACCTAATTGCGCTCCGCAATGTGAAACAAAGTTCTGCAACGTTGGCTATGAGACTGATGACGATATCGCATGTGTCAAGCCTACACTCACATCAAGCTGCAGCCACTTTCTCGCTGGACTAAGAAATTCCAGTAAACGGAACATACGAGAAGTGCAATGGGCTAGTGTTTTGCCTGAGTTCTCTGTTTCGATCATGCACAGATAGATCAGGTCATGCTAGCCAATACTAAGTGTCTGCTCTACTGTCTTACAATGTTCAATCAGATCCCACCTTGGCCCTTGGCAATATCATTTGCGTCGTCAAAACTGACACCGAAACTGCATCGAAGCTGACATCGAAGCCAGCACCGACGCTGATATTAAGGCCAACTTAGAAGCTGACTTTGCAGCTGATTTTGCCGCTGACTTTGAACCTTGTATCAAACCAGATAACGAAACGGACTTTGAGGCTGACATCAAAACTGATTTCAAAGCTGGCATAGAGTTTTACATCGAAGCAGACATCGGGATTGACATCGAGTTTACAAAATTGAATGCCTTACCGACCCCAAGTTATGGCCTAATAGAGGGCCCACATTGCATTCATGTGTCATGCTCCAAAATCATTACATTCTTCTGCGACATCGGTGTTCCAAGAAAGTCCTGCGTTCTCGCATCACTGAAGTCGTTTATTCAAAGTTGGGAGGGGACGTACGTACAAGGAATTAGTGCACTGTCCCTCTTGTATGTTCCTTTTATTGGAATTTCGCTGCCTTTTATGGAAAGATGAGTAAAGGCTTCAGTGATAAAGTGTCTATAGTTCCAACACCCACCACATCAGCGAACAGTGCCTACAGCTTGATATGCACGAAGGCCGGACACAGAGATATTGCTAAGCGGTGTCATCATTATGTTGTGCCACTTATACCCAACACACTTCGGTTGTAAGCAAAAGCGTAGAGAGCCATCGCGACGTTAGTAAGCAGTCTACAGACTCTCCTACCACGGAACAATAGGAAAGTCGCTGACCTCTTGGATATGTCTAAAAGCATTCGTTTGGTATGTCAGAGACCTGGAGAGTCATGCCACTACAGTCAGGCTTGCATAAAACCCAATTATCAATGGAGGCCCTGACTGAGTACGTAGGCAGTTTTAACGCAGGTTCGAGTCCGGAAAATTTCTCTTCTGAGCCTTGGAACCAAACAAGGCTCAGAGAATGCATTCAGAAGAATCTTACATTCTCGAACAAGCTTGAAAGTCGTGCGAGGGTTTAGGAAAGCCTTAAGCACAGCTTATCTGTGGCTTTGCATTTTTTGCCATTAAGACTACGAAAATCTCATCTCATCTTCCTAACGTAATTGTCCTCCAGAATGGTACAAGTGTTGCATCCTAAATCAGCTTTGGAGCCATCTGTAAAGACGCAAATGTCATACATTCCTTTCCTTTTCGCAGTAACAAGAGTCATGGTGCACTCATTAGTGTCACAAAACAGAGCCACACGTGCTAGCGAAAGGCCCTGCGCAGTCAAGAAAGAACGTACTTTCGAGTCTGGCAAAAGCAGCAGTAATATATTTTCGCGAAAGCTTGTTCCACCAGACAGTTTTATGTTAGCCGTATAAACGCAAAGCACCATCCTTGGTGATAGGCCCCATGTCTGGACCACAGCTCTTTTGCACTGCCAGAAGGCCGACAGTGGCAGAGAAGCCTTCGACGTTAAATAAGTTTGTTGTCCAGGATCACACCCAAATACTTAGCTTGCAACTGGCAGATTCCTCCTTCTCGTAAAGAGAACAACCTCAATTTTGAGAAGGTTGAGTGAAAGCCTAGGGCTCCTCAAGCATCAATGCAGACAGTCCCTAGGCATGACCCAACAGACAGTATAACTAAATTATCTGCATGTTCCTGAGCGCAGACATTAAAACCTTTGGGAGCGTTATGCAGTGAGTCGACTAGCATGCACTATAGCCATGTAGACAGGATGATGATATATCCAATTGAGAGCAGTCAGCATCCGCAATTAGGGTCTTATTCTGCAGCAAAACTAGTGATCATCTACGCCGTGTTGTCTGGCCAAGTTGCACAGATCATCAAAAGATGCATCGTCCAAAGCACGCTAAATGTCGATGAAGTACGCAGCGCGTACTCCTTTTTGTCGAATACGCATTCAATTCTCTCCACCAAATTTTGGAGCGCAGTCTCGCAAGATCTCCTCCATTGGTAAGAATGTTACATCTTAGACAGTTTGACCATTCTCCAAAATGAAAGAGGCCAGGCTGATAGGCTCGAAGCCTTTGGCGAGCGATTTTCTGTATAAAGGTGTCCACTAGGGATTCGCTATTTATGCTGCCTAGCTGACTATACCTTTTCTGGATGGTTGACCAAGATACCCGGGAGGGAAGTCTTAAGTCCGTACTTTAGACTCAAAACTGATGCCACCAGAAACTCTGAGTGATTCCACTCTGGCTATTTTCCTCCTGTTTCCGCATTTTAAGAATTTGGACCAGCCTGTTAATTTCACCGATTGTTTCGAACCCTTCGCAACGGCCTTCGTATAAGGCACTCTTCGAAATTAGAATAAGACCTTTATATTCGTGTTGTTGTAAAAATTCCAGACCTTCTTCAAATGGTCTTGTGACTTTTTTAGAAGTTTTAGTGTTTCCTTATGTAGTCGCTGCAAATCTCCATTCCCAGCTAGACGCATCAGCCCAAAACATTTAGTAAGGGCACCGTTCAGGTTCTGAATAGGTTTCCCTACCTTTTGTCTCGTTCTGAGTTTAGGTAGAGAATTTGTAGATTTCCCGAGCTCCTCTTTAAAGTATGTCCAATTCATTTTTATCGGATTCCCCCCTTCTCCAGGACCGAGACGTCCCAATCGATCCAGACTTATGGTCTGACATATAAACCCCCGACAGTACTTTACAGCCTTACCTGTTGGACAGTATCAAGTACAGTGCTATTGTACAAATATTTTCCAAGAGCCATTTTGTTAAGAACCAGGTCAGAGGATAGTATGAAATCCAGGGGGTGATTGTCTCCCAAATTGCATTAGCTGCTGTTCCTGGAATTACAGTATTTACGTTTGAAAACAAGCTGACGCAAAGAAGATTTCGTGCTATTCTCCCTCGTTTCGTAGTTTATGTCTGCAGCAACTAAATCTTGGTTGCAAAAAGTGGATAACATGCGCAGGGGCTCCCCTAACATACGTTGGATTAATCGTTTTGTGAATAGAAGAGCCAACCCAATAACTAGGGCTATCGGATTTCGTTGGTTTTTCTTTGTCTATTCTTCCTAAGTTCGAACGGACAGCCACAGTATCATTAAGGAAATCGCTCTCTGATCATATCCTTTATCATTGGGTCGTTATCATTCTAAGAGAAGGAATCCTATGAGCTCCTCAATTGCGACTCACCTTTTTCTGGCCTTCTTTCAGAACGGGTTGAGTATTGCACTTATATCTTTCAAAGATATGCTTTCCTTTATTTGGTGACCAAAGATATGTATGAAGTGCTCTAAAGCTGCTGTAAAAACATAACTCGGCTCTCAGTTATCTGCGCGAGTACACAATAAAGATGAAGTTAAAACCAGACGTCCCCTTCATAACACTCTGTTGCTGTAGAAACCTGAATAAGGCAAACTATCTGACCAATATCCTCTTTAAATCCTTGCAGCATCGGTATTATCTTTACGCCAAGGATAAACAGAAGCTCAATGGATACATTGCAACTACCAGCATGCTCCTGGGATAGCTTCCTTCTAGTAAGTGGTCCAGATACCAATCGAGAATGCTTATTGTTTCATTAAATCCTCAGGCAAGTGGCCATTACTCTCCGAATAAGAGAGCTATCATCACCAAGAATCAACAAGCACTCATTGCAACCTCTTGCCATAATCCTCATCCTCATGCCAGGGTACTTTATACAGAGTATCTATCCACTGCGTAATTTTTCCATTTAACATGAAAGTTCTGCCAAATTGGAAGGCAACTGGCTCCGTCAATATCGTAATATTGTAAATACGAGTACCTATATTCCCGTGAGCTGAATTCGCCTCCATGTATTGTACGTTATCAGGTGTGGATGCTTACTTCCCGTCCTCTATAACATTCTCATATGCTCATCGTTCTTTTAATTTAAGTTCTACTCGTATACAAACCGCCAGCCTTGCCTTAAGTGCGTTATCCTTGTCATTTGACAGATCTCCCATCGGAACAAGACAAAGTAAAATTGAGCCCTGATGTCCAATTTCAAACACAACTTCACTAATTATGATACAATCTGACCACCAAATCCCTGTCATCTTGTGTGTCTAGTCAAGATGTCATCCATGTCACTACAACCCCAATTTGGGTCAAAATTTAACACTGTCATCAACTACTCGTCGGTTGTGCCACAACAATTCGAAGTCAGCGATTATCATGGCACCCGCTAGAGCTATGACCATTTAATAGTGTACTCTATCACCTATCTAATAGCACCCCATCTACGAATACCAGTCCACTAAATTAACATCTGACTGTGTTAGCATTCCACGCACTTGATAACACCATTCGCCTCGCATACCTTCAACTAAATTATGGTGTTTCACATGTCAGTAACATACAAATGCCATTTACATGCCCGCACAACATACACTAATAATTTTGGAATAACTGTACCTACTCCATAAGTGTGTACGTACACATACTCGTAACATACATTGTGCATTTTCAGTTCTCAGCTCCATTTTCAGTCCATCCAACAGTTGTCATCCTTTGAGTCCTTCAAATGCGCGTCCACGATCTCGGCAAATTCCTTGCTACCGAACATAAATATGTACGCCATGACGACACACTCACAAGCATTCCAACAGCCTTAAGTAATGAGAATAACATTGGCAAGGACTGCTGTGTCGAATACCCCTTGCTCTAGAAGAAGGATATATCGGACGACGAGAAAATGAAAAAGTCGATTTGTCTCGGTGTTGCCTCCTTGGCTGGCAACATGTGCCAGCAAACGAATTAAATCCAACTTAGACCCTTTACCCATTTCAAAACGGCTGGCTGCCCTTAAACGAGACTCGACACACCGTGTACAAGAGCGAGTACGTAATCTGAAATGGAAATTGGCTGCCGCAGTAAATAACTCCTGTGGGGCAAAATGTCGACTTTTCCGACTGTGGATTAAGACGAAACTACGAGTACATACGAATACCTACATATAGAATGCTGCGGAGTAGGGTTCTGACCTCCGGGTAGGGTTCTGGCCTCCGGACGGGATAAGGTCACTTCTTTTCCTTTTCAGGAAACATTCTTCGACTTATTGTCGGGAGCGGAAATGCTGGACAAAGCCAGCAGATGATGCTCGTATCGTCGTTGTATCTTTGCTTCCTCGTTGCCTCATTTTGTGCCATTGAGTTGTTTTTTTTTTTTTTTTTTTTTCTTGTTACCTATTTTCCCTTGTCTCTGTCTGTTTCCGGAAGGTGTACAGAAAAATCTTATGTGTGGCGCGTGCGAGCACACGCAGGAGACATTTATCGGACGGTCGTACATCATCGACTATATCGGAGTCGATAGGTCGTCGGTCAGGTACTATTTCTCTATTGCTCTGTTCTGCTTGTGGTGTGCTTCTCGTTTTTGCGGGATTTAAAAAGCCTGACGCTGACCCTGGAGATGCAGTTAAAGATGTACTCGTACGTACGGCATACGAGTAGGTCGGGCAGTGAGACTTGTCGAAGGTATCATCCTGTGAGACAATTTTAATCAAGTTAAAGGATAAACAATGGGGGACGACGACAATTGCAGCAGATAGGTATGTGTACGTATGCCTGCCTGCACACTTTCTGACTGCAGGGTGAAGACCAAGATAAACATTCCAGTGATTTGTGTTTGAGGTTTGGGCGCTCCGTGATTGGTTTCGAACGGGGAGATAATTCATAGATACAATCGATTGGGAATGTGACAGTGTGCATCGGTCTGTGGGTTATATTGAATTTAATGTCGACTTTAAGGGAGGTTTTTTTAGAAAATTGTGCCAAAAGGGAGAGACCAAAAATTGGGAAGCCAATCTCAATGATATTCCAAAAATATGCTTCGAGAACTTGAATATGACAAAGCTAAAAACTCTGAGGATCTGAGTTGCAAATACATGGGCAAAATGAGTAAAGGGCTTCGATCGGATATTTTCTAGGATTGCGACCACGATTCAGTATTTTGGAAAATTTTGGGACAATTCCGCGCTTTGTTTTATTGATCGTTCTCTCATCGATTAGCCTCCAAGGGTCTTTAGGTAGCCACGGGCTTTGAATTTCTTCCCGTCTTTCTACTAGATCTGCCACCACGACGACGAAAATAAATTTACTAACCAACATTATCGTGTATCACCCTACTGTAACAAACTCAAATCGATGTTTGGTGTCCAGTAATGTTGGGGGAGCAATTCTTACTGAATTACACCGATACCCGCGCTAATAAATTGTTAAGAATTCCTATCATCCTGTCTGAGGCCTTACTTCCCCTCCAAATATAACATACCTATAAGGCAGCTGTTCTCGATCCTTGATTAAGTCGACTTAAAGCCAGGTTACAAAAATCCTGCGTTTAGTTTTAAGCGGGAAGATTCCTTGTGTCATTCTAATTCTTTTCTAAGCCGAGTATGTATGAAGACCCAGGCAGAAATAGCATACTAATCACCTTCAACCTGTCGAAGCGGAAGCTAATAGAGCAGAAGAACTTTGATAGGCCCTGAACCTTTTTAGTCTTTAGAACTTCCTACCCTCGGCATACTCGTACGTTAAGAAAACTCACAAGACAAAGGTCTTATCGCCATTTAGAATCTCAATGGTAACTAAGGAAAAAACAGAGTCAGACCATACGGCAACCTTTAGCAAAATGGGCTTTTATTCTCTGGCTGGCTTTGTCAGATGTCATATTAAAACCGGAAGTACAAGACGCGTTTTTCGCTCCATGTCCACAGTAGGTGTACAGATGACTGTACAATACGGGTTAGACCTGCCTCTTCAATCAGCTCAATTTGGATCTTCCCATACTATGCCGCTTCTCGGGGTGGATTCAAAGATTCTCCGAGTCAAGATTCCTTCATGCCTTTCAGCCGCCGCAACCCTCCACTGTCGCTCCACAGCCCGGACAGTTGGTCGTGGTATATTCTTCATCATTTAATGTCTATTCAGACGCAACCCAAGATAGACTTAGGCTAAAAGTCTTGAGTTTCAGGCTAAATGCGCCTGAACGGAATGAGAAAGACGATGACACCAAAAACTGTTTTTATAAACTCCTCGAGAAGGCTTATGCTTGTTAAAATTGTCGTAAAGTAAGAAAGAGAAGTCAACTTTGGTAGGTTGGATTAGGTTAGGTAAGAGTGGCAAATGCACTTAGGCTTATTGGTCCAATGTGATGCCACGTGGATCTGTCATTCTCTTACTCTTGGAACCAATTTGAACTTATCATCAAGCGTAGGCAACTGTTAACGACTATATTCTCTAGATCGCTCAAGTTATTGTAGAAAAAAGCTCTTAAATGGAGTTTTCTTCTTTGACCTCCTCGTCCGTACAGATTCTGCAGAAACCTTTTGTAAAGACCAGTGTCCAATGATGACACCTATGATGGCGCTATTTAGAAGGCTCAAATTCTTAGAGCGATTTAGATCCAGCTTTGGCCAGATCTTGGTCCAACGGTCCACCTAAGATTTGTTCCTTTGTTAGCAAAGAGATTTAATATTAGTTTGCACGTAGCGATTGGTATACCGACACTACCCCTTTCGGGTAAAATAGGTAGAGCGAATCCAATATTGGCGAGTTCGTTGGCCTTATAATTCCCTGGAATGTCTCCATGCCCCGGCACCCAACATAGGTGAAGGTTGAACTGCACTGCCATCACTGCCTATGAGATGATCGGAGATCGAGGGCGGTACTAGAATTTAGTGAGACTGAGTCCAGAAATCCTCATGCGGCATGACTATCCGAAAAGGTGCGGATATCCTTTGCAGACATCACGTTTTTCTTCAGCCAGCACAGAGCTTCTTTAATCGCCAAAATTTTCACCTGAAATACGTTACAGTGATTTGGAAGACGGATGGAGAGGATTATCTGAGAAAACACCGCCACCAACCCCGCTATCAGTTTTAGATCCATCTGTGTAGAAGTGGACTGACTTGTCATCCATTGAAGCATCTTCCTCCTAGAAGGATCTAGAAGGGATGCTTACATGAAAGTCCTTCTCAAAACAATGTTGTGGTATAGTATAATCGATATTCTCTGGGAGGACTCCTACTATGTATGTAAAGAATATTAGAGTGGACAAATAAATTATTATCGCTTTAAGGCGAATAGCTGGTTGCTGAAGATATCGAGGGGTGTCAAGTGAAACAGAATATCCAGACATGCTGTACTTTTAACAATGGCCGAGACCTAAAGCCAATGGGTAATGCGGGGCAGAAGGCCCCATTTGTTCCCAATTGCACTTTTTCAAGAGAATAAAGCTACTGTCGCCTTTTTTAGTCTTTCTTGAATATTTCGACATTAGTTTCCTCTCAAAAATAAGGCCCTGATATTTCGCTGTATCGAAAAAGGCTAAGCTGGTACAAGTACCATTGATTCAGCGAGGGTCTATTGGCTTTACTCCCAATTCACAACGATCCGCCCAACGGTGAGATGCTTTCCTGAGACGGCTATAGCAACGTCATCCGCATAAGAAACCACCCGGCTACCACCCGCTTACAGGTACATCACCTGTTCGATGACCACTTTCCCCTTTCCAGAGAAGGGGTGAAAGGACACCGCCTTGCGACATACCTCGGCTGACACCATCTTTTAGCAGAAACCCTAAGTTGATAATCCTGCTATTTAGACTAAAACCGTTCAACACCCCAAGTGAGTCATCAACCTTCACATCTGACAGTGCAGTTGTATTGCGGATGTGTTTACGTTGTAAAAACACCCTCTATGTCCAAAAAGGCGACCATTATGTAGTCTCCATTATGTAGGGATTGTTCGATGTTTTTTTTTTTATAATCAGCACGCTCTCAGGGGAAGAAAAGAGAAATACCGATGTACATTGGTCTTAAATGTTTGCCAGTTATAATGAATATGAAATAGAGAGCTCGGCAGGGCATTCCATAAGCGAGTTGTACGACTTAGGAACGAATCACGATATTGTAAGTCCGAAAGCGGTTGAAGTTTTCAAGGGGTGAAATGCTACTGGCGATTCCAATGGAGATTTGTGGATCAATTGTAGATCGTATATGGATATCAATCAGTCGTTCTAGAGTTTGCAGAAGGAAAGATGATAGACTTATAGGTCTGAGGGCCTTTGGGAAAATACGAGAGCATTTTCCGGCTTTGGGAATCGAAACTACATTAACTTTTCTCCATGACAAGGGAATCATTTCTCCGCAGCTCCTCATGATATTTACTAGCGTTAGCAGGACGATATCTGAGGACCTTTGGTATTTTACCATCGGGACCAGCAGACTTGTATGGTTGGACGCTATGCAGCGCTCAAAGCAGCTTGTCTCTTGTAAACAGACCGTGAATTTTAATCACGGTTAAAGTAATTCTGTTATGATTGCTACTGGCTGCGAAAAGGGAGCTACCTGGAAAGTGGATGTGCGGTAGCAGGTTGGGTGATTCATCACTTGAGGTTGTCTAAGAGTAATCGGTCATTTGTAGAAAGGATTTTTCTTAGCCGCGATACCTCAGAGGTTTCTGTTATTTTGTCACAGAATAACCTCCACTATTGTCGCATTGCCTTCTTCAGTTCTTTTTTATATATTTTGAGAATGAGTCCCAGTTTGTCACTTTTCTTGTGCTTTTTGCTGGTTGAAAAGTTTTTTTGCAAGCGTTTCAGTGCTAATGTCCAGATGAAATCCTTGACCTTCATGTCAAACTCGTTGGTGTTATGCGGTGGACGTAAGAGTTCCGAGGACAGTGTTTTTAAAATTGCTTTTAGTTTTTTGCAAAATGATTACATCCTCCAGAAATGAAAAGGCCTGGTAGTACAATAAATGTGGGTGATATACGAGTATGTACATCATCAATACCAACATCCGATTTCTTCATGTCGTCCGCTCTCTTTTTTTCCGCTACATAAGTGGAAACTAGAGACTTGACTTTGGTCTTGATATCCTCTGTTTCTGTTCCAAACCTTCTGGCAATTTCCTCCCAAGGCTTGTTTTTTTAGGTCAACTTGCTTATAGCGGTGGCTGCTGTAGTTCCGGAGCTATTCGCATTGGTTATATAGTATATTTCCATTAATTGGAATCAACTTGTACATACTGAGGATCAAAACAAATAAATTTTGCTGCCAAAAACTGCTTTGAAATTTCAAATGGCAAATTTCAGTCAGAGTTCATGTCTACAAAGAAGGTAAGACATAAAGTCAGATTTAGATGTCCAGACATAAATCACGCCCACGAAATTGCAGTCTACATTGGACATAGTGATGTCATGACTGAAGTCATAAACCCTGACTGCCGCTAGGAATGTGTCCAAGTAGACCTGAAAAAAGATCAAGAGGTGTATGTAGGCAACAATGTTGATTTCATCTGTGAGCTTTTGCCACTGTTCCTTTATCCAACATTCAGTCCAAGCTCACGCTAGCAACTTTAGCCTGCATACTGATAGAAGAACATGAGGTTTCCAGCGGCCACCACCAGGAGGTATAGCAACCACTTGACGCGAACTTTAGCTTCCATGATTCAAGATTAGGCTCTACTGCCTAAGTCATGTCCACGGTAAGCAGTAGTTACCAGATGAATCGTAGTTATCTACATCAACCTTAAACTTAAGCTTTTCAGTAAGGAATGAAATGAAACAATGAAAAAGAAACCGGTCACCGCTGTTAACCTAAATACAATACGTTGCCGTAGTTGTTGCCGTGGAAATTACACTTTCCTCCAATATAACTAAAGTTGCGCTCATTCGCGTCATACTTAGGCCACTAGCTCGTAAAAGCTGTCTTTTCTTTCGCCGTCTTTCTACTCTGAGGTTACATTTGGGCATTTGTAGAGTAACATTACAGAACTATTAGGTGTTGTTCCCGCTGTTTGTCAATAGATGGCTCCAGCAGCAAGTGCTGCTCGATTTTGACATATCCAAAACGTCGTTTACTGATTTGGTTGTGTGAAAATGTCTGATTTTGTGCCAAGTAAACGTCATTTGCCGCAAGGGTTGATTTTTTTCTTATATTTGAAGAAAACGCCCCGGCTGAAAAGCATAGAGAGCTCCAAAAAGTTTACGGAGATGCAGCTCTAAGTGAAGCAACGTGCCGTGATTGGTTCGGTCGCTTCAAAGACGGTGATTTCGATATTGACGACCGTCCGAGTGAAGGAGTGAAGAAAGGCCAAAATCCTTCGAAGACGCTGAATTGGAGGTATTGCTCGATGAGCATCCGTGCCAAACGCAAGAAAAGCTTGCTTCAGCATTATGGGAATGATTCAAAAATAAGGAACTTGGGTTCCTTATGACTTGACGCCAATGGACGTTGAGAGTCGTTTTTTCGCCTGTAAACAACTGCTCCAGCGGCAAAAAAGGAAAGGTTTTCTTCATCGCATCGTGACGGGTGATGAAAAATGGTTTCATTACAGCAACTCAAAGAGAAGAAAGTCAAAGGGACTGCCCGGTCATGCTTCTACGTCGTCCGCTCGGCTGAATATTCGCGCTGCAAAGGTTATGCGGTGCATTATGAATTGTTGAAACTCAACGAAACCATCACTGGGGAACGGTATCGACTTCAATTGATGCGATTGAAAAAGTGATTCTACAGCATGACAACTCTCGGATTCACGTTGCCAAATCCGTTAAAACCTACCTGGAAACGCTTAAATGGAAGGTCCTACCCTACCCGCCAGAGCTTTGCCAGAAAGATGGGAAAAAGTTGTAGCTAGCTATGGGCAATACTTTGAATATTCATTTGTAACCATTTTTTCAAAATAAAGTTGCATTTTCATCAAAAAAAAACAGCGATAACTTAGTTGAGCGCCTAATATATTGTTTAAAATTGGTAAGAGAAGTGGAAAACTAGAGAATCTTCCTTCCATAGGACTACACTGATAAATCCATATTCAAACAAGCACCGCTTTGCTGTCGGTTGCAATCAGTGTCGCAATTTTGCATGCTCTTTTGCGCGTCCCATCCCATCGCACTTATTGGATGATGGTTTTATCAGGACCAATCTTGAGCCTACGCAAATTGGCCGACTGCAAACTGGTCCTAACAATTCACATAGATCAGAAATTCGATGTCCTCCACCAACTATGTGGTTTTAGTGGTCGTGTTATCCATAAGCCCCAGGCACAAAACCCTAGACTGAGAATGGCTATCGCACTCCGATAAAAGTCATGGAATGGTTTTTGTAGGAAATCGCCTAAACTACAAATTTATTCAACTCGTTTTTTGTTTTTTTAAAGTGACCGCCAACAAGATACTCAGTAGGGTGGCTTTTTCGTAGGCTTCGACGCCACGCTATATTTTTAGAGGCACTTTTTGGTAATCTCATTTCCGGGAATTTCCACGAAGCCAATGCCTTATTTCTCGGACTATAACTATTTAAAAAAAAATACTATGAAGAACAAATCTCAAGACCATTTGGTTGGATTTCCCATCGTTTTTAAAATTGCGAGTACGAGTATCCTGCATACCAAAATAATACGTTAAATAAGAATTCAAAACTGTGTCAAGTGTGATAATGCAAATGAGAAATTTTTCGAAACTCCCACCTGCATTTTTAATGGAGGGAAAGACTAGACAATGACGACGCCAAAGTATTCGTATACGGTATACTCGTATGTATAAAGGATAATCAACAATGAATTGATTAATGGGAATACATACTGAACATGTAGTTCGACCACAGCCCTTATGTTGTACTTATAGTAGAAGGTTGTATACACCTGACTCGATTCACATTGACATGCTGCCCTTATGTTGAAAGTACCATGAGGACCAACGAATTCAGTTCCATTCGATATGTCCAAGTGAATAGTTTGAAAAGTTAAATTTGAGTGAAAAGGACTAGACTATGCAATGGGAAGGTAAAATGATTTTTGAAAAACTCTTCATGGCCGGTGCAATTTTGGTGAAGGAGTCAATTGGACCATTTCCACGAAAGAAGGTAAGTAGAAGCTCAACATTCAAAGTTATAAAGTTTGTGCTGTTGGAAGAATAATCGCCTTAAGTTCAGCTGGTAGTGTAAATAGTGGTGAAACATCGTCAAAATAACCTCATCATCGAAAATATTTTTGAAATACGACTATGTGATATCCCATCCTAATTTTTTGAATATATAAAAAGCTATATACACCCTGAATGACTCGAACTGCAACCAACTTCAGACTGCTATAATTTCCAAACCGTTCATGACAGTGAACTCCAATTTTGACACATGACAGATAATTTTATTATTTACAAGCATTTTAAACGATTTGCGTCTCAGTTGTGTTGAAAAATTTTTATCCGCGATGGAATTCAAACGTGATAGTGTGATTGCTTCATATTTGGCTGGAAAACCACAAGTAGCTATCGTTAGAGCCCTCCAGCACCTCAACGTGAATAAATCATTTGTGTCTCGAACCATAGCTCGTTACCGTGATACTGGCAGCGTTGCAAAACGCCATGGAGGTGGTCATAAAAAAACAGCAACATCGGCAGAAATGGTTCGGAAAGTGAAGGCTCGAATTGAGCGAAATCCGCGTCGAAGTGGAAGAAAAATGGCTCGTGAGCTCAACATATCGTTGGAACGGATGCAACACATACTGAAAAATGAGCTTGGGCTCAAGCCATTGAAGTTCCAAAAAGCACACGATCTTACACCGCAACAAAAAAAAGTTGAGTCGAAAGAGCGAAGGAGTTGCTACGCTTGCACGAAAGTGGTGAGTTGCCGAATTTCGTTTTTTCCAATGAGTCGCCATTTGTTATCGAGCAATATGTTAACAAACAAAATGACCGAGTTTAGTTGCCAGAGAGGTCCTTCAAAAATTTACACCTTCAGACGGCCACCAGAAAGCAGGCAGCACAGATGGTGATGGTTGGGCCGCCATAACCGCCGATGGTTGCTCTTCACTCGTATTTTTGGACCGTGGTGTCAAAATTAATGCGATCGTATATCGTGAAACTGCCTTAGAGGCAGTATTGAAGCCTTGGGCAAACAATCATTTCGGTCAGAGACCGTGGACATTTCAACAAGACTCGGCACCGTCTCACAAAGCGCGCGTCAACCAAGATTGGTTAAAAAACAATCTTCCACACTTCATTTCTTC
This sequence comes from Volucella zonaria, assembly GCA_963966105.1. Lineage (NCBI taxonomy): Eukaryota > Metazoa > Arthropoda > Insecta > Diptera > Syrphidae > Volucella > Volucella zonaria. The sequence continues at coordinate 137,329,175 of OZ014533.1, read as the reverse complement.
GACACAATGGATTGCAAATTCTCCGGATCCAAGTCCGTTGGATTTCTCTGTCTGGGGTATTTTGAAGGCGAAGGTTGGCACTAAAAAATACCAAAGTTTGGACCACCTCAAACAAGCGCTTCGCCGGGAATAGGCCAAAATACCGCAGAGCCACTTGCGTGCAGCGTGCGATGCTTTCTTCGGCCGTCTCAAGGCCATTATTCGCTCCAAAGGTGGACATATTGAAAACTGCTGATACAATTTGAAAATTGATGTATTTTCTAACATTTTTTGCTTTGGCACAATAAAATTTATGAAAAACTAAAAAAATTATAGCATTTTAAAAAGTTGGAGTTCGAGTCATTCACCCTGTATATGTCTGATTGTCAATTTGTTCATATTTTCTTAAAAATCTTGCTGTCGTAAGTACTCGTAAGTCCTTGCTCGATTTCAGTCCACTTACATGGGTTTACAACGGACAGTGTGCGGCAAACGAATCTTGAAGTAGTAAACTCTACCTGCAGGGTTGTCAAGTTAAAGGACCGGGGTTAGAATAGGTCTGTGGGGATCCATCGTCAGCATTTCATTACGTCTTTTCATACTTTAGTCTGTGTTGACCCATTTCCGTGTGAGAATTGAGAAAGGATGGAGTTAAGAATCTATTTGCGGTTATCATTTATGTTAGACGTAATGACGGTCCTTGAATTGGTTATCCTGTTACATTCGCGATTCTGACAGTATTAGTAAACAGGAGATAAACCCGTAATGTCATAGAATCTATGCGGTTCTGGTTCGTCCGGGACAATAGAAAGTTGAGGGTGTCTTCCTGTGAGTCATCATCCTCACAGCCTCTGGAAAGGTCATTACTTAGACGAAGCTCCATGGTTTTCCAACGGCTAAGAAAGTCTGTACTGAAAATCTACCATTTGAGCTAAGTGTTTTGAAATTTTCAACCCACTGAAGCTGCATTCCGGACCATCGAAGAGCAAGTATCGGAAAATTAAGGGCGGCTATTCCCTCCTCGTAGGTTTAAACAAGACTTATGTGCAGGCCATTCAATGTAGGTATGACTCATGTTCCTATTTCTCACTTTGGAAGGGTTTCCAATTTATTTCCAAATGAGTGCAGTCAAGAGATGAACTTAGAGGACTGAATTGCCCACCATAATTTTTTCATATTATTAGGAACACCTATTTCCTCTTCGGAGAGGGAGAGATCAATGTTCTCAGTGTGCTGTAGCATGCCAGAATCGTCTGATATTGTGGATCCCGGAAAATGGGTTTCCACCAGAGTTGTCAGAACCTCTCGGCTATTTTTAGCCCAAGTTCCATCACTTTTTCTGAGGTAGCTAAGAATGCTCGCTTCGTTTGAAAGCATTTTACGCAACCTCGAATACTCGTCTATTGCCGGGATAGATTCGGAGTGCTCTGCCATGAAGCCCTTTTTGACAGTACTCATTCCATGTACTGTCGCTTCTGAAAAGCTTCGCACTATAATAGAGTTTCCTTATCTCATTCCTTTTTAAACCTATCTCCCTATTCCACCATTTTGGCTGAGCCCTTTTAGGTGTTCTGTTAGCCGGGCAGGCTTTCTCGGACGCCGTTGTTATTGCTTTATTAAATAATATTTTTTATCGCCCCATCTAAGTTTGCAATATTATCGCAGGTGATGTATTGGGTATCCAGGTGCATACGAGTATTTACCACTTCTGCATACTTGACCCAATCAGTCTTCCTAGGATTTCTTTGAAAACTCCATACCCTGTACTGAAAGTTCACCTTGAAGCGAATCCGACACTGACGCTTCGTTGAGTACTCTCCATTTCCTTATTTCTAACCCTTCTGTATTTGTAGTAAGGGTGATATCCGGCACCTCTTGCCTATTTTTCACCACAAAGGTGGGTGAATTCCCTCTGTTGCAGATAAAATAAAGTCGTACAACTACTCACCTCTTGGATTGATATCATCGCTTCCCCATTGTGTACGATGGGCGTTTGCGTCACAGCCCAGTACCAGCATCCAATGTTTGGCTTCTCTGAAATCACTGCCTCGGAGCCATAGGGAAAGTAGGCCGAGGTCAGAGAGAGTGGTTTGCCACACTCCCTTTCGCAGGTTACCGGCGACAGATCTCCTGAGCTGTAATTATTCAAAAACAATTCCGCTATTTGGTTTTTGATAAGAATGCAAGTCCTGATCTTACCCTCTGCCTTCTAGAACAATTCGTATTTTTTCAGCCTAAGACCCTGGATCTTGTTGTCCTTATTGATCCAGGACTCTTGTATGAGTACAGCTCTGGTGTACTCCACCAGACAGACCTTTGCTCACCTACTGTGGTGCAGATTTATCTACTTCTACTAAATCTACGAGCAGCACTAAAGTTTTGACGAAACTCGAAGAGTGGTCTTATGTCTTTGGCCGAGCTCATTTAAAGCAGTGATTTATTTTTACGCCAGACACACCTATCTTGATGCCACAGTACTGTTTGTTCGGTTTCTTGTGTTCGGACATGAGTTCAAACATCTCGAATGTGTTTCTCTTTAAGCTGGTCGTACGATGCATCAGTCGAACCCATTGAATATTGTGGACCCAGGAAGATGGGACCTATAATATGGTGCGATGCTGGTGTTCAGAAAATTCTTCAATACTTTTTCCAAACTTGAAGGGTAACTGACTTTTCTAACCAGGATAAAAACTCCGGCATACCGCCTATACCTTAATGGCACCTACACTAAGTCGACTCTCTCTGCCATGCCTTACTTCCCAGGTAATTTGATCCGAACCGGCCCACTTCCTATCACCGTAACTGGTATCTGTCGGAGTTTATGGTCTAAAACACGCTGTTGCTTACTTTGACGACTTCAAGTTGACGGCATAGTTGGCATATATCTAGACTAGTTATGAGCGGAAAAGGTATATGGTAGACGAGTTGCTGGAAATTCTGAAAAGAATCCTATTTGCCAGTCTGATGCATCCCCTGTTCAAAAGGCGACACACCTACTAAAGCAAAAGATCCTTCAGTAATGCGCTGGAAATGCTGGTGGTTAGAATTCGAAGAGTCGCTGCCGATAGTCGTTGGTCATCTTCGTCGACGTTAAGGGGGTGTGTAACTCGGGTAGACAACACATAGGACCTTGATTGCAGATGCTGGCTGCAGCCAATATGTGATGGCGCGAGTCAACAGTCAACTGTCGGCTTCCTGGCAGTATGAAGAATATTTCAGCAATACAGACAGGCAAACACGGCCTTGACTAAAACAATTATATCGGCTTCACGAACAAAACGTCACTGCTTCGCTTATTAGACTCCAAGGAACGGTCTGGCCATGGTCTGGTAGTGGTCAGGTGCTTGGGAGCTTTCTTTAGAATTCCTCCCTCTACTTTAGATTCATTGATGAACCTTCCTCCTTTTGGTTTTCATATCAGAGACTACACTCTCAAAGTCATCTTCCGTTTGGGCGTGCCGTCTAATGCAACAACTTCTGAACCCCTGTTGCTGCAAAGTAACTAAGTACTTTCATGTGCTCAAAAATGTCTTCAGCGAGAAAGGCAAAGGCAGGAAAGGATTGCAGTAGGGTTTTCATAGATGGCTCCGAAAGTGATGTAGGATGCGGCGTTGGTGTCTTTTTAAAGGGCGATAACTTTCACTCTTTAGTAGAACACGTCTATTTTTCAGGCGACGATAAACAGAGTTCTAAATCCTGTTAACTATTGTGAAGAATCGGTGAAGAGCAAAAAGCTTCTGGGTCTATGGCGATACCTAAACTGCGCGTAGAGCCTTGATGATTCCACCACTTCCAAGCTAGTCAAAGCTTCCCTAAATGCAGTCTGAAGCCTGAGTGAGTGTTATTTGGGTCCTAGCCGAGCCTGAACCTTATTTGGCTCAGATGACAGTTTCTCAGGACTCGAACTCGGATAGGACTGCTTGCGTCATCGTCCATTAATTAGATGAGTTTCGTGTGGTCATAACTGCAGATAGCATGAGCCTATAAGATGCTGGCAGACCAAACAGATACTTCCCGAAGCAGCTACAAGATCAGGGACTTTCCTGCTATGCTCAGTTGGAAGACTGCTTACTGGCATCGTAACAGCAAACTTCTCTTTCTGTGTTAGGCATATCATCTGTTAGAACATCGTTACGGTTGCTGTAAAAATGATAATCTTTGAGGATTTCCATTCAACGTTTACATCAGGATGTAGGTACTTATTCGGTGCTACTGTGGTGGCTGTAGACACCCTTTTCACAAACGAAAGATTGAGAAAATTCAGGAAAAGAACATACTGCAATATATTCTAGAAGGATTAAAATAGAGCAGTTTCGATATCACAATCCATTCGTCTTCAAATAGAGGTTATTGCCAAGCAATCCTTACAAATGTTAAGCATCAATCCAGTCTCTGTTATAAATTTTCATTCATTTTGTCTCTGCCTATCCACACAACTGAATACTGTGTTGGATTGATTCCAGCTGAAAATTGGAGAGGTCAAACGATAAAGAATCTCCTTGGCAAAACCTGGGATATAATCTGGTTAAGAATAGTTCAAACGAACTACACTTCACATTGCGTTCGGTGGGGTTCCGAATTCGATCATTGCCTTGTAGAGCTCAAACGAAGTAAACTAGAGGCTCCTCTTTCTTCAGAATCTAGCATATTCTGCTGGGGTTCCATTCATCCGACATGCTTTCGTGCAACCATATCTAAGAAATGATTTCATGCATGGTCTTCACAAAGTCATCGTCCGGCATATTGAATATTTCAGCAGCTAGGCCGTCAGTACGAGCAGCCTTGTTGGACTTCGGTTTAGTCGCAGTGGGGCGGCTTCTCTGGTGGCCTCTTATCATCTTTGTCACGGTTTTGGGACAAAAGGCTGGCAGTGTGTTATCGAGCGAGGTTAAGAGACGCTTGATCGACCTCAAAATGTCGAATTTCGCCACAATATTTCCTATTGCAAGGGATATCCACATTTATAACGTGGCCATAATAATCTAGTGATCCGAGTGAATGATTAGTCTCTTTGGTAGATCGATTATGGATATCGGGATGACTCTGAATTGCTACGATGACGTTTCACCGCGAAGCGAAGTCAATAAGCCTGAATCCGTTGTCGGCGGTAGGGTCAAGCAGGTTATATTCCCCGACTATGCTAGCAGAAATGTCCTACGTTTCTAGCTTTACGTTGAAAGCACCTACGACGATTTTAATATCATTCCAAGGACATTGAGCATACGAGAATATCTTCTCGAGCAGCTCATAGAAACAGTTTTTTGAGCCGTGGTGTTTCTCCTCCATAGGGCGTGTGCGAATATGCGGCTTATGTTGGCCCTGATAAGAATTAACTTTTGATGCGGATTATCACAGGCGCCCATGACTTTTTGCCTAAGTCTGCCTCTATTGGAGAATCCGCATCCAAATTTCGATAGCAGTCATCGTAGTACCCATCGCACTTTCTCATTATTCTTGTACTCGGTCCAATCCATCGCATTTGTGGAATTGCGGGTCGTTTGGGTGCACGTGGTCTGTTAATCGACATGAAATTCACCACGCAGTGCCGAAAATCGCCTGCCTCTTTCCAGTCGTCAACGCTGATATCATTTATATCCGTTGTTGGTCAAGTAGGTTTCCGATCTCTTCCGTTAATTTCCATTCCCATTCAACTTTCTGCCGCTTCATCTTCATTTTTTCGCCTTGTACTCGTATCTACCATAACTCTAGCTCATTTGTGGCTAATCCATGCGATGGGAAAACTACTATGTTTCTGCCGCACATTTTTTTTCTTCTTTAAAACAAAACCCCTTAAGTCAATTTGAATTAAATTTTAACCAGACTTTCAACAGTAGACGGGCGGCACTTTCATTTAGTTCCATATGATGGGAGTCCATGTAAACAGCTTTAGATTCACATGAATGAATTTTTAATAAAAAATAAGGACGGGCGTGGCATGTTATGTATTATGAGTAGTAAGTAACTACAAAAGTCAATAGTACTCGATTGAGAAAGGGGGTTACCCAAGACAAAAACAAAGTACCCAAGGATAAGTTCTCTTGGAAAATATAAAGTGAAGGGCGTGCATTAAACTTTTGGACGCAACAGTTTGCTTTTTGTAGAACATGTGGTTGGAGTTCAGCACCTTTAAAATTAATTCAGCCAAATTGGTTCGTCCAGTTCTCTGGATTGCTTGATACACGTCTATAAGGCCAGAAGGACTTCGTACAAACTCCGAACTGTTTTCATTTGTGCTTTGAGTTTTCTGCTTTGGGTTTTCTGCATACATACATACAATCCTCGAAGTAGACACCTACATTTGTAATGTAATTTCAAGTTCCCTCCTTAATATACCTCGTTCTTCAGGCTCATCTTAATCGCTAAGCACTAAATTCAACTCAAAAATAAATCCGAAAGAGTCAGACAAATGCAAGTCGATATACCAATAGCCAAACTGTTGGTGACTTTTTCAGCTGGGCATTATCAGATGACATTGTGATATCCGATTCTATCTGATGATGGTGAACGACTGTCCTCATACCTCCGTAATCCGATCACTCAAACTATCTAGGTATATGTCATCATTTCATCGAACTCTACATCTCTCCCTCTCAGCATTACCTAAATAGTGCGCAAAACAATGTTATACACGACCCCAAGTCCTTTTCTGAATTTTTCAATTGCAAAAGTAAGACCGAACGGTTATCCTTCATCCCTTCCTTCGAAAACCAATCTTCAAGTGATCCTCCTACCATCGCCAAAATTTTAACTACATTTTTCCTCTTACTTGAAAGACCTCTTTTATAATCGCGATACGCAAAAAAGGATCAAAGAATAAAATTACCATTATCGATCCGCTGATAAACTCTCTCAAATACGTAAACTTTTTTGAAGGTATTTTATACGAAGCCTTCAGTTTTAAGTGCAAGTCTTTCATTTCACCTAGACAAAATGGTTTTCTGAAAGGCTCTCGCAGTCATAGAAAATGGCAAAGAAATCCATGTTATCCCAACCAATTTCTGTAAGGCTTTTGATAAAATATGTCATCAATTAATGTTCTTCAAATTGTTTGCTGTCGTCTTTGAACCTATTTTATTGAAATGGATAACGTCCTAACTGGTAAAAAAATATTATAGTGTTCGGTTAGATCCGCCCTTTCAGTTCCTTTCCTGGCTTCCTCTGGGGTTCCACAATGCAGCCGTACTGGTCCCCTACTCTTCATTCTTACTATTAACGATCTTGAGAGGGTCATTAAACAATCCTCCATCGTCCTTTACGCTGATGGCACAAAATTTTGTAAAACTATTTCTTCTCCCTATGACTCCACCCTTCTTCAAGAAGACCTAGATCGGTTTTCAACCTCGTGCCTCGAAAACATCGCCAAATGGCAATCTATAACCTTCTCATGTAAATGCGACAACAGCCGATGTGGCTGTTTGATACCATCCGCTAAGATCTGGCCGTAAATTCCAGCTGAAGTCATCCCTAAGTATATAAAAATTGACTTCGCGGCAAAAGGAGTTCCAATGGCATAGCACCAGACCCAATAAACAAAAGGCACGCGAGATCGTCGTAACTCCACTACAAGTTCTGCCAAAGACAACATATTTTTAAATAGACGACAGCTCTTGGAGTGCAACCTGTGAGATGGATAACAAGGGAAAGAAGATTTATTAGTGCCCTAGAGTGGAGTCAGGCATAATCATAATAAGGAAGGCCTTCAAGCAGCCGACTCAAACAGTTTTTTTGAGACTGGTGAGAGCAGCGGTGATGTTTTTGCGCTGAACCTCATTCCATGAAACAAGTTATGCATACAATAAAATTGGTCTTGTCACAGCGGTATAGATCTCGAGGGCGCCTTTCGGTGGCAATTCACATGTCTTGTCGAAAGCTCTCTGAATATAAAGAAGTTTGCTATTTAGGATGACACTCATATACTTAGCTTCGGTGGTGGAACAAATGGTAATCCCTTTAAGCACAAGATAAGTCTAGTATCCTTCTCGTAAAGAGGACAACCTCAGTTTTGAAAAGATTTACTGAAAATCCACTTCTTGCGCAACAATCATCGATAGGGCTGCATGCGCTCAATAGCAAACACTCGTTAGGCACGATCCCACAGACAGTACAACTACATCATCTGAATATGCCTGAGCTTAAATGTTAGAAATGTTGGGAACATTTAGAAAAGAGCCTTACAACATGCGCCATAGCAGTGAAAACAGAACCAGGCAGCAGTGAAAACAAGGCTAAGTTGGTTGAGGGCCCTTTGCCATCTGAGTTGGGGTCTTTCTTTGATGAATTGAAAGACTGTTCCAGCTGATGTCCATACGTTCTACATCTCCCAGCTATAGAGCAGGGCTGGAACTATCAATGTTTATTGGAGCGTTATTTTGATTGTCCGCGAAATGGCTGAGCCCAAAAAACAACTATTGACAACAGTAACCCATCGAATGATCACTAAGGTGGTGTCGTTGTCCACATTTACTGTGAAACCTTGGTAGACAAAGTTCAGGTAGACAAAGTCTGACTACCTTCAAGTTATACCTACATATCTGTTGTGACACTTTGTCCGAATTGTCAGTGAAGTGTCTCATTTCTAAATGACAGCGTGTTCATACTTCGTTTTTTCCTCGTTTACCACTAGATGGATCTTCGACGCTTCTGCCTCAATACTTGTAAATGCCCCAAATACAGCTCGCCGTATCGGGGGTCTTTCCCAAGACCTGATCACTGATAAGGACCGATTAGTTGGTTGATAAAAGGTTTTAGTGAAGTATATAGCACGGCAGGAAAGATCTTGTAGGTAGAGTAGACTAGAGGGTCGCCTTTCTTCAGAATTATCTGGCGTGCTTTGGGTTGACCATATTTTAGATGATTTCGAGATTGCTATTCACAACCGCCTTGGATAGCTCGACAGCAAGACCATCAATACCGGCAGTATTGACAGCCACTACCTGTTGGACTTAAGTTTGGATCTGACTATCTTCAATTCGTCTACCTGAGAGCGCAATGTTGATAGTCATCGCCGTTTAACAGTCTGCAGAAATAGTTATTCCATATCTGCAGGCCTTATTCGTCTTTGTAGACACCTGTTCGTACTTTTTTGACCTGCCATGTTCTTTCCTGCTTTAACATCTCTTGATCTTGCGCTTGCCGTAGCCTTTTGTCTCCTTCTTAGAAGACAACGCTCGCCAAACAACAAGGTGGTGGTCCAAGTCAATCTTGGGATATCCAGAGCACTGGAAGCGCCCTCGGCGTTGGTCACAATGTCATTGATATTAGATAGATTACACCGACAGGATTATTGAGATGCGGGAATGGTGTGCTTGGGCGATGATCTTTCGTAGCGAAGAAAAGTCGATGAGGTGGAATCTGCTTTCGGATGTAGTGCCATCCACACTACATTTACCGAATGGGCTATCAAAGATATCCTCCTCGTCCTAGCTTCACGTTAAAATAACATAGGATAATCTTATCATCATGCTGAGAGCATTGAGAATATGTTTTATCGAAACATTGGTTCCATCGTCTTTCTTGTCCATTATGGCGCGGTGCATATCAGGCTGATTTGCCGGATGTAGAATGCGGATTATCACGAGACACTCGTTCACAGACTTTTTGCCTAAGTTTACCTCTAATGACAAATCTCTTCAAGACAGCCGTATCTTTGTCTTTTCAATAGCAATCAGCGTAGTACGTGTCATAATATTTTACTACACCCTGTCCATTGCATCGCACTTCTTGGATGGGGATTCTCCTTTATAGCAGTCTAGAGTACTCGAAGAGACGCGTCAGTTTTTTGGATGAGGTACATGTGCCGTCAAAAGCTGCGTTGTCGAAGACGCCCCCTCAATGACGATGGAAATGCCCAGCTCATACTCATACTCCTTCTTGTCTAGCGCGCCTTTAATTCTGCTTACCAGATTTTGAACCGCGTTTTTATGCATGTTGCGTCTTGAACAGATGCTGCATCTGCAAAAGCGGTTTTCCGCATAGTAACTATAAACTTTCACTCCCTGGTTTCCTGAAGGAAGGATGTCAGATTGATCAGTCTGAAGCTCTTGGCGAGTCTATTAGAGACCTTCGCTAAAAAAGTCATGAGGCCACCCATCGAGACATAACCTTTTCGTGGAACACATATACTTCGTAATAGAAGTTCCTATAATTTGACTCACGTATTTGCCCAAGACGTTTTTGGGCCGCCAAACCTACTCCTAATCATGCTCACGCAAGTATTCCACCTGCCAATTCAGCATTATTGAACATCCCCACTGTCGGTAAAAAAGGAAGAAGAAGGGCTATTGCTTAATAGTCTGATTAGGAAGCTCAAGATTATCTCCTATAAGTGGTGAGACGTTCTTATATCGATGCCGCTGTCGAGATATTGGAAACTTATCCCTTTGACACAGCAGCCAGTCAGGAGGATGAACTCCGAATGTGCATGCGAGCCCCATCCACACTTCCTGGATTTATTGACCGTTAACGCCCAAAAACAGGTCCATAGCCGGTGTCTAAATCTGTTAGTAATCACAATATTCCTTATATTCAAATCAATATACGCGCCATCTATACGATGAAAATCAAAATACCGCAGCTTTTTTTAGGAGGATTTCCCTGACCAAGTGTACAAACTAAACATTGTTTGACTGAAAGCTCTAAAAGCTTTTGAACTTTTATTACCATGACCCTCTAGATGGCACCAGTTACTTTGACGGCGAAATGAAATTTCTTAAAAAATTTCGTTTTGAAAAATGAATGTTGAATTTCTAAATAAAAAAAAGGATATTCGATTGAAAGCTAATTTCCATGTCTCTATTCCCCTCTACCTCATTTGTCGCAGAAAGTTAATCCTTTTCCTCCCTTCGCTTAGCTGATTGAGGTGGTCATCCATGAATTTATTCGTTGACGACGGCAACATTTCAAAATCGTTTTTCGGAATCCGATTGATAAGAGGATCTACGACTTCTTCACAGTCGTCTTTCTTTTCAATTATTGGGTGTGGTGCTTTGAAAACGTCCTGGTAAGACGTTTTAATTGCTTCGTCCTTTGCCGTTTCCTTGTAGTCGGGGTATTTGCTAAATCGATAGCTACAGAAAGAAAGTTATTATATCAAACTGATGTAGAACTCCTCTGAAATGGGAAAAATTAACTCATTCATGGGATATGATACGAAGTTGATTTGCTTCCTTGGACCTTGTCGAACTTCAGTTTTGCGCATCCTGCCACTTTCTAGGAGGTCTTGTGTCGTTGTTTTCGGTACAAAAACGAAATCCTTCTCTCCAAAGGAACGATAGTGTGCTGCTCCAGTTTTCTGTGGAATAAGGCGAAGATTTAGGTTTTAAAAGTTTTAAAAGTGGCAATATCGGCCCACATATGGATGAGGGTTGTCAAGCGGATATGCCTGCATTCGGTCTTGCCAGTTGGCGATTTTGACGGACACACCATATTTGTAAGGCTTGTCGTAATCCATTTTGATTTTGATTTGACTTGGGAATGTATGTCAAAAATAGATTTTGCCGGATAAAGTTGTGGCTTTTTGATTCAAGCTCTGAAAGAATACGACAAGGTACTAAATTGTACACGATGTACAGTGAAACAGGAGAAAACGAGCCTTTGAACGATGTATCACTGCATCAAGGATCTGCTTACATCATTGATCGCATAGTGACCATCGCAAAGGTATTTTTTGGCAGCGTCCTACCCTTCAATGGAGATGATGTGAAATCAGTTGTCACATTGTGCTGCAGTACAGTTTATGTACCGTTGTACCGTACAGTACGCCGGTGAAATGATCAGTCCTTATTTCCTCAAAAATGAGGGCGAAACACAAGTTACTGTCAACAGACACCAGCTCAATGCGATGATCAACGATCATTTGTTCGAAAATTTGCGTGACAGCACTCTGGAAGAACTGTGGTTGCTACAGGATGGTGCTCCACTCCATACTACCAACGAAAACATCGCTTAATTGAAAACACCATTTGGCGATAGGGTTATTTCAAGAAATGGACCGGTCACTTGGCTACCAACGTCGTGCGATTTGACGCCATTTGATTATTGTCTGTGGGACTACATACGTCTAGTCACTAGTTTATGCCGATAAACCAGCAGCGATTGACGCTTTGGAGCAAGACATTGTTCGAGTAATACGCTATTTACGCCCCCATTTGCTCCAAAAAGTGGCCGAAAATCTGAACTCGATTCCTCCTCGACTGTTCTGCGCCATGTACAATATATCTCGGGCGCCCCGCTGTTCTGCCTGCTGGGATAAGCGGATTGCATTGCATGGCGTACTTCGCAATGGAACTGTCCCCGCGTCGTAGAGTCTGTCCAATCCATTGGTACTTTCTCCTCCGTATAGTAATGTCTACTGGTTCTTGGCTCGTTCTCTGATAAAACTGTGCATTAGAGTTACGATAGGGCCAAAAAATCCTCAGGAAGATTCTTAGACATTTATGTACGAAGATTTGCAGCTTACGTGTTGTATTGCTGTCCACTTTCCAAGTACTGCACCCATAAAGCGGAACAGTCACAGCATCGTTCTTAAGCTGAAAACATTGCTTTTCCAGACTTTGGATAGCATTCCGAACGCAGCTTTAGCCTTCCCCATTCTGCTGCACACATCCAGTGTGGTGCCACCCCGATTAGCCGAGACCACACTAACATTGCCCGATAATGTTAAGTTGAGCGCAGGTTTGTTCGCATCAGCTTCCAGATTGCAGGCTATCAAATGAAGGTCCATTATCCGATATGAAAGTAGGCAGCATAGTCAAGGGGTTTAAGGTAAGATGTCATTGTCCATCGAATTCCACAGTTGCTGCACGGAGTACATCATTGATAACAACCAAAAACAATAGTGGTGACAGTATACACCCCTGACGTACTCCATTTTGGACTTGAAAATCCTCAGACATCTTACAATTTTGCAAAACGGGACACTTGCCACCTTCTTATATAGCTATAACCATATAGCACCTCGATTCAGGCTGTCGAAAGCCTTCTCGAAGTCCATAAACAGTAAGTGTAGCGGAGACCTGTAATCAATGCATTGGCCTATAATGCTCTGTGAGGTGTTTATGTGGTCGATGCTGGGGGATCCAGCGCGAAAGCCTGCCTCTTCGACGTCGAGAAGCGGATATAAATGCTCTCCGATTCATTCCAGAATTATTCTAGAAATTATTTTGGCTACCTCTCCGGTTTCCACATTCGATCAGGTTTCCCTTTTTTGGTAGCTTGATGATCATCCCTCTTTTCTACTTCTGCGGAAATTCTTCACTATCCCACGCTCTGCATATGAGCGGTTGTAGCTGATCAGCTGATGTATTTGGCGCGGCTTGGTATAGTTCGGCAGGGATGGCATCAATACCCACCGCCTTGTTTTTCTTGAGGAACCTGATTGCGAATTCGGGAATTTGTTGCCTCGGAGAACTCATTTAAATTCGAGATCATAGCGCCAGTGTCTTAGTGATTTAAGACCGTAGCAAAATGTACTCTCCATCCAGTGAGTTGTTGATCATTCGAAATCAATAGATTACCTCCCACACTTTTCACTGGATGTTATTTGGAGTTCACCACCAGTGAGCTCCTTGGTGATTTTGTAAACAGCGCTACTGTCGCACCTGCTTGCTGTTTCTTCCGCCCTTGAAGCCAGTGTGTCTATGTACTGACGCTTGTCGGGTCTTACACTGCGTTGCACTTTCTTCTTCTTCACACGATATTGGACTTCTAGCTCTGTTTTCTCTACTGCTGAGGCGGCTGCAATCTCAGCTTTGATTGCCGTACGCTCATCTATCCGTCTCCAGGTGACTTTTCTGCCTTTTACCAATATAGGTGCTTGCCCCAGTTGCAAACATATTTTCCACAGCATTCCAATGGTCGTCCACGCTATTCTGCGTTCTGCTGCTGATTGTTTCTGCCTCTGAGGCAAGGTAGTCCCTGAACTATTGGCGCACTTGCGGATGCCTGAGCCTGTCTTTATTGAACCTGGTTGTTTTGAGCAAGTTGGAATGGTTGCTGCTGACGGATGCAGGAGGAAGACGTATATGAGTTAACATAAATTGGTGTCCAATATCTGCTCCGCGCCTGTTACGGACGTCTAGAAGACAAATTCTAAAGCGATGGCTGGTCGCAAAGTGATCTATCTGGTTGGATGTTCGCTGCCTGTCAGTTGAGACCCAGCTGATCTTGTGGCGGGTGATATGTTTAAACACCGTAAAACCAATGACTAGGCGGTTGGTATTGGAGAACTCCACAAACCGCTCACCGTTATCATTCCGTTCTCCAAGGCCGTGAACTCCCATCAGGTGTTTAAGCATAGTATTGTCGCTACCTACCATGGCATTGAAATCCCCCATCACCACTACGATGTCCCCATTAGGCGTTTGATGGTGAGCGGCGGCAAATTGGATGTAAAAGTCGATGGTATTCCCTAGCAAAGAACCATCTTATCGTACTCAGTCTCAGGATGTCGATATTATATCGTGTGAACCCGCGTTCGAGTTTGAGGAATCTGGCATTATGAGGCTCTTCCTGGAGTGAGTCGAGGAAGGTCTTAACGTTCCAGAATCCAATCGTTGCCCTTATTCGGTAGCCAAAAGTCGTCAACAAGTTATCCGTCCGTATCCGATTGCAGCCGATTCGCAGCAGTTGCCTTTTTTAGCGACACTTATCTTGCTTTGTGGCGCAGGGAACTCGCCGTTCATCCTCATCCCGTTCGCAATTTCCGAAGAAATTCCTTGATGGCACCGCGAGGAGGTGGGAGTAGGGCTTACTAACATAGCTACTAGATGTCGGCTGCAGTGAGTCTTACTCGCTATTTAGCGGGCCAGCACCCATTCTGAGATGCTGCTCCTACGAAGCCTTTGTTAGTCATTCTCCAGCTGGAGATATGCCTAAAACTATTTTCAAATACTAAATGGCATAAAATAGACTTTCGAATGAATTTAAAAAAAATTTCAACGAGTTAATTTCTTTGTATGTTTGTTTAACCAAAACATCTAAAACTATTAAAAAAAAAAACATCAATATGAAATATTTCATGAATATCCTCCGCCATGAAAACTGTGTACTCTTAGGCGCCTATCGTCTACTACAATTTCTGCCGTCTCACTTACTTAGTTTAATTTAGACAGCTCTACAGGGGTGATGTTGGGCCCCATCGCGATCGCAAGTCAACTTCGCCCAGTTCCTCTCACCGAGTTGGGTCAGCTTACGCCTATCACCCGAGCCGAGATCTTGCTTTTTATGCGATGTCCATCTGAGGCTTCTCTGAGCCGGTGTACGCTTTCATCCGCCTACATGTCTCAGCCATCATGCTTATAAATATATTTAAGTTTGTACGTGAGATGATTTTCCTACTCATTTTGCAATTGATCTCTGCGGTAATGTGATGATGTCCGGCCCGATGGTGGTGGATGTCCTTTCTTGTCGACAGTACATGCTTTGCCTTACCCTCATTTGCCACTACACTCATCTTCGTCACTTCTGCTTCAATTCTTCTTTTGCTAATAGTTGTACAGCCTTAAGCAATGTTATGCCTCCGATATTGGACTGTGAGTTTCGCACAGTTCTTTTAGCTATGACGCTGAAGAAATCATATGACAGTTTGTGAACCTTTCGAAATCCTTTTTTGGTCGATGATGTTTTACGAAGAAGCAGGCGTTCATTCCTGTGCCTCTATAAATGACATTATACGAGTATGAAGGCTTAAAATCAATAGACGGTAGTGAATATCTGACCGAAAGTAGACTTACCAGGCGATGTTAAGGAGACTGATTCCCCTACAACTAGCGCAATTCAGAAGGTCTTTCTTCTTGAATATCGGCTATGTGATGTGCCGTGCGGCCCTTACCAACTCCATCCCAGTTGCTTTAAATAATTTGGCAGGAAGCCCGTCTGCTCCTGCAATCTCCTGCAATCTCCTGCATTGGCTTTTAGTTTAGATATTGATGGATAGACCGCGTCTTGATTGTATGGATGAAATTGTTGCCGATCATCATGCACGTTAACTTGTTCAATCTGCCTGACAAACAAATGTTGGGCGTCTTCGCCTTTAAACAGTCTGAAGAAGTATTCCTTCCACATTTTCAGCACTGACTATGACTCTACTCCCACGTTTCGATCCCCATCTCTATATTTTTCTCTCCCGTGTTTGTGCTCTTTTAACAGTAAGGGTAATCACTCAAACATCCTCATGAAAATCTACCATTCTTTACTAATTGTACAAGAAGGCCTAAAATAACCTGTCACTTACAAATTATCTTCACAACGTAATCCATTCTACGAGTATTACGTTCCAAAGCAATTGGGACCATTTTCCTCGCAGGACAGACATATGCTTAGCTAAGTAGAAGTTAACTTAAGTCCTTAACTTCTGCTCTTGAAGATTTGACTACATTCCTACTCAGACTCTGAATCCAGGAATGTTGAGTTAATTGTGTAGGACATAACGCTGGGGTGTGGTCGTCTCTATCAGAAGGAAGGTTTGTCACTGCATCTAAAGCGGAGGCACAAAGCGTACTAGAGAAAGCCCCTACGCAGTCAAGCCATATATTCGACACATAGGAATAGCCTTATGCAGTTTATAAGTCCACAGAATCTGCCTGTGTTAAGATTTCCAACTGCAGCCTGTACTGCTGATAGCTCTCTAGTATTCCCAATCAGTGTACTCGTATAGCCCTCTGCAAGTCTTCTACGAAAGAGGAATAATTCAAAGCAGTGCCTTGAAGCTACGACATCTTATTCTGTTCAGCTCATTTGCAGTTTCAGTAATTAGAGTAGAGCGTTACCCGGTTTAGGAAATAAGTTTCAGACTCAAGGGACTCTCCACTTTCGATTTGGACATGTACGTTAATTATTCCGAGTATTTAGTTTGAATGATTTACCCCTGTGCGGACTTCCGACAATCAAATAGAACCATCGAATAAAAGTTTTAGATGAGTATGGATTGACTTGCGCTTGCATTGATCACTGGTTACTATAATTTCCTTCAAAATAATATACCAGAAGATCTTTTCATATATTTTTGGTGCATATTCATGCTATGCCTGATCGTGAAATAGGCAACTCTAGAGGCATCACTCTCCTCCAACCGCATATAGTCTTATCTACCATATTGCTCGTATGTAATGCCCTTAAACATATTGTCACCTAACTGATTGATCCTTATGCGTGTGCCTACATTCTCTGTAGACTATAGACACCCACATCCTCTTTGTCAATTTTACGGCAGCCTATGACAGTATAAATCGGGAAAAATTATAAGAGGCCATGTACGGTGTTAACATCTCTGTCAAAAAACGATTCCGACCAGACAAGACAAGAATATTGTGTAAAACTCGCAAGCTAACGCCAACACCAAACTCTGTATAACCATAGTACTTGGCTATGGAGATGGCAGACATTATCGACAGGACACAGCGAGCTGTTTGTGAGTCATTCGCAAGAAGTGAATTTGTCATGGAGAACGGATTCACAAGATCGGCGAGTTGGGAAAACGTTTCAGTAGACAAGTATAACTTTGAGGTTGGCAAGCATTTTGTTTATCTAGGCTCTGCTTTAAAATATGTAGAACGACACCACCTTAGAGATTATTTAAGGAGTAACACTTGGCAACCACTCAGAAGATAATAAGAACTAGCGCTCAGAAGGTCTTGGAATCAATCATCAGTGGAAAACGCAGAAGAAGAAGACCCTACCTCAGGAGACGTGCGCAATTGGAGAGAGTCCTCAATCCACTTAAACCACGAAATTGAAAGCAACCAGTAAGCAACATGCTTGTCCTTAAAGCCATGTTGATTGTGGCTTAGGTCCATCTCTGTCTTTTGCGCCACCTAAGTAAGTTCATAGTTCTGCACGAATAGGCTTCACAACAGCAGAGGCTATCGACCACCTTGAGGGTGACAATTAGTCCTGTGAATTTTAATGTTGTTGATTACATCAAAAGTACAAGTACCTATCCATTAGCTGTGCTGTTATGTTGTTAACTCTGTCGTTATCGAACTAATCGCCAAAGTCGTCCAAATTAGACGTAAAACGCACAAAAGTATGGAGGTGACCGAAAAGGATTTTACTCCTAAATAATAAACGAGTGATCTTCTGGACCGCGGCCGAGGCACGGACTCTGCAGACCCCAACGAACATACCCAAGAAACTTCCTGCCGATATAGGCGATGACCCAGAAGTTGCTATGTGAGTCTAGACATGATCGACGACTTGTGCACTAAAAATACACTTTCGGTCAATCCTGTCAAAACTGGGGTTGTTCTCTTTACGAGAAGAAGGATGCTGACTGTATGACTCATAAAGTGCTTAAAGGCATTACCGTCCGATTCTACAACGAAGCTCAGTATTTTGCTGTCATTCACGATGACAAACTTCATTGGAGTAAGCCAACAATGTGCTGTCGGATTTCTGACATTGTAAAGGAGCGTTCGGCAAATCATGGGTCTTATCACCAGGAAGGGTCGTCTGGGTTTACACCTCTATGATAAGGCCAATTATAACCGTTGCGTCGGCTGTTTCGTTGAACAAGTTTTCACAAACTACGTCGCTGCTGTTTTTACCAGACACCAAAGAATGGCACGCCTGGCTCTGCTGATGAATCGTCCATACTCTCAAAGCCATCTACAGTTTGAAAAGAAGAGGTCTTTTATACAACACACAATTAAGTTTAATGACCTTGCAAGCCGAATGTCTTTTGACTCTGGTCCAATGGACACCAGAACTCCTGTCTGTCTTCTAAGCGGAGTCATACGTAATCTTGATGGCAACGACTATATTGCGAAGGAATGATGCATGGGACGAAATGCATCTGTTGCGACATTCAAGATGCGCTTAAAGCCTTGTGCAACCCTCGCACGACTTCCAAACTAGTTCGGGAATGCAAGTCTTCACTGAACAAAGTCGGTAGGCTGAAATGGCATCGCCGCCGGTGAACTTCCTAGACAGGGCTTAGAGGAGAGTTTTTCGGAACCCGAACCGGGACCCGAACCTACGTCAGGACAGTCTGCGTCCTCGGTTAGAGCTTCTATTGATAGTTAAGTTACATATGAGCATAACTCTAGATGGCATGACACTCCAGGTTGCCAACAGACCAAACATATGCTTCTCGATGTCTCTGACGTCTCTCTCTCTCCGCGCTGAACCTCGGTAGGAAAGACTGCTGGTTTAGCATCCCTTTGCTAAGTACTTAAGTGTGCTGAGCTAAAGTGATGCAACATCCTGCGATGCTTGCTGTGAGAGTGATGCCGACATCACGGCGCACTACCTCTGTGAGTATCCGGCCTACGCTCGGACAGCATCCAGGTCTTCATTTGTTGCTATGGTCTGAAAGCCGTGCACCCATTTTAGAAGCATTGCTACTCCAGAAAAGCTCAGCACCAAGTATTATTGGGTCTACAAGTAAGTTTCCAGCGTTTATCAGAGATGGCGCCACCAGTGGATCCCGGGCAGAAATGTCAGACCCCATGTGTTTTATTTGTAGGTTTTGTATCTGTCAACAACTTTGCAGCGTTATATTTGAGCAGTTCTATCTGTGTCGTACATTTTATCGAGCAAAATCATGGCAAGTTTCCAGCCAAATAAACGTCATTTGCGGGAAGCGCTGCTTTTATTCTTTAATATGAAGAAAAGTGCGGCTGAGGCCTATCGTTTGCTTTCGGAAACTTATGGGGCGGAATGTATTGGTGAATCGACGTGCCGCGAGTGGTTCAAACGGTTCAAAAGTGGTGATTTTGGAGTTGAAGACAAAGATCGCCCCGGAAAGCCGAAAAATTTTGAAGACGAGGAATTGAACGCTTTACTGGATGAGGATCCGTGTCAGATTCAAGAAGAACTTGCTGCATCATTGGCCGTCACGCAACAAGCCGTTTCCCTGCACCTAAAAATACTGGGATTCATTCAAAAGGTTGGAAACTGGGTGCCGTACGAATTGAAGCCAAGAGAAGTCGAATGGCGATTTTGCATGTTCGAAATGTTACTGCAGCGGTATAAAAATAAATCATTTTTGCATCGTATTGTCACTGGTGATGAGAAATGGATTTATAATGATAATCCTAAACGCAGAAAATCGTATACAAAGCCCGGCGAGCCCGCTCAATCGACGCCGAAACGAAATATTCACGTGAAGAAGGTCATGCTCTGCACATGGTGGGATCAAAAGGGTATCGTATACTACGAACTGCTTCCGAGTGGTGAAACCATCAAAGGACCATTATATCGAACCCAACTAATTCGTTTGAAGCTGGCATTAAAAGAAAAACGGCCAGAATATGAGACCAGGCATGAGTCCGTCATTTTTCATCACGACAGCGCTTGGCCACATGTTGCAGTTTCGGTGAAAAACTATTTGGAATATAGTGGATGGGAAATTCTGCCTCACCCGCCTTACAGTCCAGATTTGGCACCATCTGACTACCACTTGTTTCGTTCGATGCAGAACGCTCTTACGGGAATACGCTTCAGCTCAGTAGAGGAAATCAAAAATTGGCTCGATTCGTTCTTGGGCTCGAAAGACGAGAAATTTTTTTGGTCCGGAACTCATAAATTGCCAGAAAGATGGGGGAAAGTTGTAGCTTCCGATGGACGATATTTTGAATAAAGCATTGTAACTATGTTTTCATAATAAAACTTCAAATTTTGGAAAAAAAAACGCTGGAAACTTACTTGTAGACCCAATACAATATCACAGTCGATTTCTTAAGAAACAGCCAAGGACCATTTGCCGTAGATTAAGTAATCTTGTTCAAGATTCTCCATACCAATCTGGAAATTGTAGAAACTTCTCTGCCACCTAAACAAAAGGTAAACGTGAGGCTGTTGGAGCAAACGTTTTTGGCCAAGTTTGAAAATATTTAAATTTCGAATGAAGCTGTCGAAAGAAAGGTGTCCACATCGAGCCCCATTGTTGATACATTTGTCATTTATCTTTGGTCTTTTCAGAAAATTAGGATGCTTTTGCCACTGCACAGTTGTACTTTTGCATGTCCTACAACTTACCATAAAACGCTGTGTATCTTCGTTTGTGATACTTCTTCATTTCCACGAAATTTATTGTTGTCGGAGTAATTTCCTCAGTCAGCAATTGAGCCAATGCCTTTCCGTGGAAACCGGTCTAATCACCAAAATTGGGAAAATCATTCAATTTTCGATCTAAATTGACACTTTGACACCCAAACGAGTTTCAATTACTTACCCGAACCGCTGCCATCATAAATTTAAGTCACTATCGCACGAAAGTCAACTGTCGCGACAAGTTACAGAACAGAACCCTCCACTCTATTGTTAAGTTGTGAACGTCATTGCTACAGCTACACGTATCATACCATCACGACAGACAGGCGACCTCAAAACTTGACATCGCCCTAATGACAAACTAATTGTCATGTTATCACTGCTCACCGGTTTAGATTACTATTTCTGTTCCCTTTGCTGATATTTTTGTGGTTTTGAGCCGTAAATACGAGTACTTCTGGCTAAGGCCAAGGTGAACACGAAAACTCAACTTACATGGCAATTTCCAGTCTGAATGAGTTTCGTTTTTATTTTTTTTTTTTTTAATTTCTTTGGAAGGCGAGAATGCTTTTAACGTATATTTTTACAATTACTAAAGTGCGTATGGTGTTTTAGACTGCTCCGAACCCTGAATACTGCTAAGTACTAAAGTAAATTTAATTAAAATTCTTTGTCATAGCTGAATTGCCAGAAACAGAGCTATAAAAAGATCTAGACCCATATGCGAGTTATGTTTGATTTGACTAATGGCAGTTAGTCAGGGTAAAAAGACCTTGAGGGGAGTAGAGTGAAACATCATTTTTAAATATTTTTACAAGTGATAAGTGCACAGATGTTTTTTTTATTCAGACAACATGTCATAGATAGTATCTTTCCATTGTCGGGGTTGAACTGAGATCTCAGGTAATTGGCAATAACATCGTCTTTTAAAAGACTGATGAACCTTTTAGCACCTCACTCAGTGAGATAGATTGAATAGATACAATTTAGGTGCTACGATGACATCAGGTTTTAGATTTCGGTCAATGTTGAGAGAGAACATAGATAGAGTTGCCGCATTACCTGAATTATAGTGACTCGGGAATTTAAAGTGGATATAGCCAATATTCGCGTCCACGTCTGTAAATACAGACCAGCTCTTTTGGCACTTAGTGAAACACGAGTAGATCCCCGCCCACACATCTCAGATCACTCTGATCTGAAGCTACGAGTACCTGGTTATGAAGTAGTGTCATTATTCTTCTCTCACCGCCGTTTCGTCATTTACGTGCGTAGTGATGTGATATACCAAACTCCACCACAATGTATTCCCTATTCCAATCGGTAATTAAATTTCCTGCAGTTAAAATTCCATCTCCGTAAGCAAATTAACCACTACTGCTTTATTTACAGAAGCCCCAAACTGGACAGCAAGTCGATCTCGAGTTTGATATACAAGGAATTGTATCCCTGTATCCTCATATTGAAATCGTCATTACGGATGGCTCCGACATTCTGGACAGACAACAGACGAAGGATGGTATTTTGAGATCTTCGCTGCGGAAAATAATTTAAACCAGTTTGTAAATAAGCCCACACGAATATCATATGTTGATAGCCATACCACCAACACCTTGGACTTGTTTTTAACTTCTCACCTTGACAAATACAAGATCAGTGTGCTATCCCCTCTATGCTCGTCGGACCACTGTGTCATATCAGATAATTTTTGGGACACCGACCACACAGTTAGAGAAAAGATTCTTAAAAGAACCCTATGACAATACGAGAAAGCCAATTGGAGCGGACCTAACAGCTTCTTTAGGAATTTAACTGGTCGTTATGTTTCCTCGATAACGACGTGGATGAGTATCAAACTAAAAGAAAAGTCATGGTACGACTCCAGCTGTAAAGAGGGTGTCCTACAAGATCAACACGACAGAAGAAAATCGAAAAAGTTCAAAAGAGCCAGAAATGACTACAAGGTCTTTCTTAAGCGTATAGAATTCCAATACTACCAAAAACTGAGCCAAAAAATACTGCAATGTCCCAAAGGCAGTACGATTTTTTGGTCGTTCGTCAAAAATATACGAAATTCTGCCCCATCTACCATTCCATCCCAACGTTCATTTGTAATGACATTCCAGGTGTCAGCTCTTTAGACAAGGCCAATCTGCTTGCTGTACACTTTGCGATCAGCTCAACACTCCCAGATTGTGCTCTGTCTCCGCCTATACTTGAGTGCGTCGAATCTTCAATGAAACAAATCCACTTTCGCACTCGTATAGTAGCAAGAGTTCTTAAAGATCTTAACATTCACAAATCCCGCTGGTCCAGATGGTATATCTCCCCTTCTTCTGAAGAGCTGTTCTTCCACGCTGGCGAAACCACTGCCTAAGCTTTTTCATCAATCCTACTCTTTAGGACACTTTCCGAGCAGATCGAAAACAGCAATTGTCCAGCCCATCGAAGACGAATCTTCTTCTCTCTCTTCCTACAGGCCTACTGCACTTACGTCACTTCTCACCAAGATCAGGAAACGCAAATAAACCGTTAGCTCATGCAATATCTCGAAAATATGGTTTTCGTAGCAACAGGTCCAGTGGTGATTTGATGGCATGTCTCACCGAAAAGTGGAACCAAACCAAAGTGGCGAAAGTAAGATAGTTGCACTTGATATTTCGATGGCATTTGACAGAGTTTAGCATCAGGCTCTTTTGTCCAAAATGTGTGCATTTGCGATCGATGACTCTTTTCTTCAATGGATTAGAAATTGTCTTTCGGAACGTTCAATTCAAGTTGTCTTGGATGGTTTCAAGTCTGATATTCACAAAATAAATGCTGGTGTGCCCCAGGACTCCGTTCTGTCTCCGACACTCTTTCTAATTTTCATTCTCTCATATTCCCATCCCAAAGGAACTGCGCCGGCTTGGCAGCCTAGAATGAATCAAGCCAACCAAGGAATCTGATCCCAAGGTATCTGACTAGACCCATATCAATATTTCAACAAGAATGTAGATGCTGCTCAGGTCAGGGCCAAAGGTGCTACTACATGGCCCCCATCCGGCCCACGCTGGTGTATGGGTGTCCCGTGTGGTTCAACGTGAGAGCAAGCTTAATGGAAAAGTTTCGGCTGTTTGAAAGGGCTTGCCTTAGAGTTTGTCTTCACCTTTACAGAACACCAGAATCGGAGTACATAAAATTCTTTCCCAATGGGGTCCTATACAACAGGGCGAATCTTCAATAATAAGAGTGGACAACTTCGCTATTAAGTTGATTCGTGGGAATATTGCACGAGCAATGACCTCGTCCAACAACCTGATATCTGGGGCCTACTACCGCAACTACTTATATCATGAGAGTGTGCGGTTGATGGGCTTCGTCCCCCCTGAAGAGTTCCTCTATTTTGACATGAAAGTGCTGATCCAGGATAGGTTTGCGGTGTCGCTAATCTTCCACGTAGCCCGTGCGGTTGGTTTTTTTTTCCCAAAATTTGAACGTTTATTTAAGAAAAACATGTACAATTCAAAGTATTGCCCATCTGAAGCTATGACTTTCTCCCATCTTTCTGGCAATTTGTGGATCCCATCCCAAAAGAACTGCGCCGGCTTGGCACAGCCAAGAATGAATCAAGCCAATTTTTGATATTCTGCTCTGATGTGAATCGTATTTCAGTAAGGGCGTTCTGCATCGACCGGAACAAATGGTAGTCAGAAGGGGCACGGTCTGGGCTATAAGGCGGGTGGGGTAAGACTTCTCATCCACTGTTTTCCAAATAGTTCTTAACCGGAATAGCAACGTGGGGCCGAGCGTTGTCATGATGGAAAATTATTGCCTCGTGTCTGGTCGCATATTCCGGGCGTTTTTCGGCCACTGCTGTCTTCAAACGGATTAATTGTGTTTGGTAGCGTTGCCCATTGACGGTTTCATCCGGTTTTAGTAGCTCATAATACAGCACACCCATCTGATCCCACCAAATACAGAGCATTACCTTCGCGCCATAGATATTCGGCTTTGCCGTTGATTTGTCTGGTTGGCCGGGTTTCACATATGATTTCTTGCGCTTGGGGTTGTCGTAATGGATCCATTTTTCATCACCAGTAACAATCCGATGCAAAAATGACTTCCTTTTGTGGCGTTCCAGCAGCATTTCGGACATGTAAAACCGCCTTTCGACGTCTCTCGGCTTGAGTTCATGTGGAACCCAATTTCCTTGCTTTTGAATATATCCAGCTGCTTTTAAACGTTTTGAAATGGCTGCTTGAGTGACACCCAAAGATTCTGCGAGCTCTTGTTGTGTTTGGCAACAATCTTCATAGAGTAATGCTTCCAGTTCTTCATCTTCAAACTTTTTTGGCTGCCCAGGACGTTCATCGTCTTCCAAGCCAAAATCACCACTTTTAAATCGTGCAAACCACTTTTGGCACGTTCGCTCAGCTAGCGCATGTTCACCATAAACTTCCACCAAAATACGATGACTTTCGGCGGCAGTTTTCTTCATATCAAAGTAATGAAGAAGAACTCCCCGCAAAAACACTTTTTCAGGCACAAAGTTCGACATATTTGAGTGAAAAAAAATTATTGTTGTTTACGCTTCAAATGAATGACATATACTGAAATGACGTACACTGACAGTAGCTTTCCAACGCATGTTCCAATGGAATAATAAGTTATAGACCCAATAAATAGATGTCATGAGATAGGTTTGGTATGACGTATTCGTAATTTGTTACCTCCTAACGCATTGATCCAATTATTAAAAGTTGCCTGAAGGACGAAAAGGAAACAAATCGTTCTGAAGTCGTTAATGTAGTTCTTCAGTAGAAAAACTTGCACGACATTTAAAAGCAATGGACTTTGTACATTGCCCTGCTGCGCTCCACCTTGAATCTCATCGTACATATCGCATTATATGTATGTTGTATGGTACATCTCCGGTACAGTTTCAAATCTTATTGCCGTTCATATAAGATCTTTGGGAACTCTGTCCAAGCGGATGATGTCGCAATGTTACTACTCTATCTTTATCCGTAAACTGACAGGTACTCAGCCTTCTAAAAAGGCGAAATTGACTGTTACGGAGTTTCGGAACATCGCGTTGTCAAGTCTAAAACTACGAGTATCTTGTATATTTTCATGGTATGTGGCATTAGTTCTATCGATCCGTATCTATTGCAATTTTTACAGTGGAAGTAGAAAGCTCTCCGTCCACTGGTTTGGCATTCGATCGCCTCTCATCATTTCATGGAACAAAATCGCGAGCGAGCGTGGCTGCTGGCATCGTGCCAGTCTATTTTCTCGACTGATTCTCGTTTTCTTTTGGTTTTTGTTTGGTTTGGTTGGAAAAAGAAATCTGTCAGCAAAGTCTGTGCTGTCTTGCTAGAGGTTAAATCGAGATTATTTTAGAATCCTTTACTCGCCATTTCGCATTATTCTAGCATGGATAGGAATCGATCTGCGTTTGGTGGCCACCGCGGCAGTATCTAATCAAGTATTGCGTTATGATATCGTATCTGCACCGATGAAAGGCATTTCCACTCTTAATATCCATTTGAAATATCATCAAAATCGCGCGAACGTATTGCTTTTTCTGATTGCTGACTGCCTGAAGTTTTATTGCCATTACTCGGTCACTGATTTTTGAAACGCGCCTGCGATTTTATCTAGGAGCTCATCTGTTAAGGTGATGGCAACTCCGTTCTTATTCTATTCCGTTCCGTAATAATACGTTTTGTTCGCTTTCGCATCGAAGTTTATGTAGTAGGCCCCATTTCTGACCTTTCGCCTTAGTCTCTTGAATGTGTATTTTATCACGTCATAGCATATTGTTGTAATACGTTTTCCAGATTGAAAGCTTTGCCCGCCATTGCGTCGACGTTCCACCTTACGATACGTAATTTCTTTCTGAAAGCATCATATTGCTCGCCGATATAAACCGAGACGCAAATGTCTCTATTCGCCCCGGCATCACTCCTCTGATGTGCAGAAGAAGGACCCGGTGGGGTAGTATACTCATATACGTTGTCTTTCATGATGGCGTTCGTCGAGAGCAGATCTCTGCTATCGATGGGCAACACGATTTCGAGAAGGCCTTCGACATATAATGTATCACACAATATAAAGTGTAAGA
Organism: Volucella zonaria; assembly: GCA_963966105.1. Taxonomy (NCBI): domain Eukaryota; kingdom Metazoa; phylum Arthropoda; class Insecta; order Diptera; family Syrphidae; genus Volucella; species Volucella zonaria. The sequence goes on along the minus strand of OZ014533.1, from coordinate 137,302,096 downwards.
GGAACTTTAAATCCGAAGCAGAGTGTGAAAGGGTTGTTCCCTTTCGCCAATGATACTCCTTATAGGAATCAATGATATGATAAGGGCAGCTCTGTCCGAAGGAAACATGGGCTGTCATGGACTATGACATCATATCTGAAATATCTTACGATGCTGATGGCGTTTGCCTGCACAACACTGAACCTGCTCTGAAATGGATCTGGGCGGCAGAATACGCAAAGTAAAAGCTGCGTTCTGTATGCTATCGTATGTAAAATCTGGAGAAGTAATGTTTTCAGCACAAAAAGCAGCCTGGGTCTGGTCCAATCTCAAAAGTCTTCTTGCCAAACCCTATTTTCAATATACGGTTCCGATACGGCCAACTACACGCGATAACAGGCCAAGAACTTCAAAATAAGGAGAAGAAAGTGGCAGTGGACCAGTTACGCTTAATGGCTCGAAGATAGTTCCATTGCGAAGTATGAAATCCACTAACCTAATGAGGTAGACGAGTGGGCCACTCTAGACAGACATAGTTGAAGATGACTCCTTGGTGGTAATTCAAGTACATTGTAGAACTCCGAAGATGATGGCGCGCAAGCGTTGTTAATGTCCCGTATCCCACAAATGAACTTTAAATAGAATGGCTCTCCCCAACACAGAGGCAATGTCTTTTGCCTCAACTTGTTTCATCGGTATGTCCATTTCCAGTGTTGTTAAGCGATTGTCAGTAGCATTCCGCCCCTTCGAACTTTCAACTGTAGGTTAGGTTGCAGAAGTTTTTAGAAAAAAGAAAACCAACCCACTTAGGTCTATTGACACATTGTGATGCCGTGTGGACTTACTCTTGTAACCACTTTGAGCTTCTAACAAAGGTAGGAAGCTGTTAACATCTATGTTGTGGAGTTTGAAGGGTTTACGTGGAGGGCTATCTCGTGCTCCTCTTCGTCCATGCAGCTTCTGCAGAAGTTGTTTGTTAAAGCGCCATGCCTTCTTGCGTGCTTGCCTATGAGGCAGTGTCAAGTGAGGACACCTACATGTGGTAGCCCTGAGATGTTTCCGATTTTTAAAGATCAAACTCTTAGAGCGATTCAGTTGTTTGGTCGCTAGACATGTTGAACCAACAGTCCTCCTTAAGCATCCAGCTTAAGTTTTATTTTGCACTTTGCGATTGGTATGCCGATGATACCTTTTGCGAGTTCGTCGGCCCTAAAATTCCCTGCAATATTTCCCGGAACCCAAGATATATGGGTGGATTTTGTACTGCTCTGCTATCTCCCTGGAAGATAACCGGCAGCCAAGGGCTGTTTTCGAATTTTGTGAGACTGAGTCCAGGGATTTGAATACCTGATTATCCTAAAAGATGCGGATATCCTTTACAGATATTACATTTTTCTCCCCCAGGACAGGACTTCTTTAATCACCAAAATTTCAGTCTGGAACACGCATCAAAGGCTTAAACTGAGCTTATCTCAGAAAACACCGCCATTAACTCCGCTGTCAGTCTTGGATCCATCTTTTTAGAAATGGATTGACTTGTCGTCTATGAAAGCATCTTCCTTCCAGAAAGATCTAGAGGGGATTCTAATTATTTGCCCACTGTGTAGTTGTTTTAAGGCCAATAGATGACAGCAGGTGATACAGAATATCCAATGTTGAGGAGGGAGTAGAGTTTAAGGCTCCGCTTATTCATAGAATGTTGCGCTTTTCACCTAGCTTAGTTTGCTGCAGTTGGCTGCATTATCTAAACCATCCACAAAACCGTCAACTGTAACTTCAATCTCTCTATGAATCTTCATTGGCTTATACTGATGGAATCTGAAATATGATTCTTCCCTAAGCCGTACAACTCGATAATGGAATGCCTTACTTGCTAGTCATTATAACGCGCAAACATTCAAAACCAACTTGCTTCTGTATCTCGCTTTCTTTCTGTTCACAGTTCCTTGAGCGCGCGTTAATTATACAAAAGAGGACATCGGATAGCAAGTAGAGAAATTTTATTTGAAAAACTAAGGGATTGACTAGTGGCTACAAGTCCAGAACCCGGGCTCTTCAGAATAGTGTACGGATTGTATAGTGTGGCCAAATAGAAATGATAGTTTTTTTCAATTATTATGTCTCAGCAGCTGTCAAAGTTACCAATGGCATCCAGCTGTTAAAATATTCAGTAAGGTTTGCCATTTCATCATGCATCGTCTTGTGCTTGTCGAACGTGCGGAAACTATTAAAAAATATTCTCCAAATACCGGTTCAGTTTTAAATACGCAACGTGAATTTCATCGTGAGGTCGGTCGTCACCATGGCCGATCAGCTGAATTATGCATCGCCATAAAGACAACCCGGCTTATTTTGCGGTTGGATTTTGGCCTACATCCGTATAAGATTGTGATGACACAAGGATTCAAACCACTCGACCATAGGCTAATCGGGCGCTGGAAATGTTGGCTCGAGATCCGGATTTTGGCCAAAAAAATCATCTTCTCGGACGAGGCCCATTTTTGGCTCAGCGGCTATGTCAACAAGTAAAATTGCTGGAGCGAACACAATCCACAAGTGTTCGGCCAAATATCAATGCATCGACAAAGATTGACTGTTTGGTGCAGTTTACGGCATGGAATCATCGGACCTTATTTCTTTCGAAATGAGGAAGGAGACACCGCTACAGTCTATGAGACAATATCGATATATCCGAGCTGCGGTTCCAACAAGACGGCGACGGCGCCACATGCCATGCAAGCGGTATTTCACACCGCTCGATTATTTTCTCTGGGGCCACGTCAAATTCTTAGCTCGACCCGCTATTGCCGGAATAACGCCGCACAAATTGGACCGGCTCATCAAAATTTGGACCGAACGCTTGAAGCACTACCAGCGAAGCCAAGACGGCCATTTGAATGATGTGCTAATCCACACATAATGGCATGAACATGGCTTCAAAATAAAGCCAGAATTAATTTTATATCTCACACTGTTAATTTTTTTCCTATCGTGCTTATCTGGTCACCCTTTAGTTACAAAAACACCGGGAAAAATACTAGATGTTCAGGATTTTCTTATAAAAGATTTGAATTTAAATAGTCTGCCATTTTTCCACCTGTTACAAAAAATCTTGTCACCGGAATTAAGGCCGTCGTGCAAGAACAACTGAAAATCCTGCTTCTATAGCTCGAAGTGGCCGAAACCCAATATTTGTCGATTCCACGTCAATCCCAGGAATCAGCCATATCACAAACATCAATCCACGGAAGTTTTGCATAAAGACTTCGACCAGATAGCCTGCAAGATTGGATTGCCGCAGGAACTTTAGCCTGGCTACAATCAGCATCATCAACAATTTAACCGACGAAGCGTTTTAAGCAATGTGCCATACTTCCAACTGCAAGGATTTGTCGCTCCCAAGAACGATTGTCGAGAAGCTTCTCTATCCAAAACCTGTGGGAATTTTGGGCAGGGCCTTATTTTTTTTAAAAAGGATGTGGCTGTTACCGTGGATAGATAGCGCTATGAACCCCTGATCAATGATCCAACGCCTGAGATGGCTGGGTCATGTTGCATGAATGGACCCATAGCCGAGAGGACCTCAACCAACTTGGGGTGTAGCACCGGAGGCAGCTGACGAGAAATCGCTGTAGCTGGGGAGGTTTATTGGGGCATAGGGTCCTCCCTGACTACAGCGCGACAACAAACTTTCAAAGACATGGCGATCAAGTAAAACGGCCGTCCGTCTTAGAGCTTCGAAATTCAAAATAAGAAGAAACTAGTCGTGGAAAAGGCTTTTTTACGCCTAGTCTTCTACGGTTTCAATTATGTAGAACACTTTCTGCCCTCCGTATGCTAAAAAATCATTCAGATACTGGATTTTACGCTCAAATTTGAATACTATTAGAAAACTAGCTAACAGTTTATTTAGATTTCAGACTTGATTGTAGTTAATTTTAGCACAATTAGCCGAGAAACGTTAGATTCGGTTCGTGTTTACACCATCTCTTCTACTAAACAAACCGCGTCTACGCTGTCTACATTCTTCCCAGTCCAAGATGTTTATTTATCTAAATTCAATTTTAAATCACTTCCTCACGATGTTTTGGGAGCTAATTCTCATAAACTCTGGAAAGAATCAAAAATGGCGCACCGACATCTGCCCGCCCGCCATAGCGATAGCCACATTTTGCCACTGTGCCAAAAACGCATTTACCCCTTTAATTGAATTTCAAGGCCACTCGCCTAATCCTCTCAAAAGCTAAACCCACACACTGCCGTTCAAAAGTAAGACAGTGCTTACTGCATCTAAATTTAGGATAAACAATTGTACCCGTCTGACGACTATACGAGTATGAGTATACTGCATTCTTTGCATTCAATTGCCCAGAACTTGCCTTATTCCGTCAGTCTGTAAGACTGCCGCTGGCACTGCTACTTTCCTCCCCCCCCCGTCTAAATAAAAATCTTTACGTAATCCGTAAATTGCGCGGAAACAAAATTAAGATCAATGCTTTGTCGGCTAATTATAGAACACGAAACCAAATTAACTTGAACCGGAATAGGCAGTCATCAATCTCAGGCAAAATAAATAAATCATCCCGTCGACGGTGCGCGCCATGGCGGTCACAAGACGCATGAGGTAGATACTCGTATCTCTACGTTGATGACGAGGCGCGGGAAAACAGCGCTTTTCGAGAATTGATTCACTCATCACTCATCATCATCTAATCAACTGCATTACAAATGAACAAACAAACATAACCAAGTACAAAAAAAACAACCTGAAACAACGGTAATTACACGCTTCGTTGCCGCACGAAACCCCATAAAGACTATTCACACACTTTGTGGCCGATTCCAATGCTCCGCTCCCCACTGTCCAATGTTCTGGTTGAGTTGTGGAAACAAATGAAAACGAAAATGGTCATGGCAATGCCGAGTGATGGAATCAAGAGAAATCGAAATGTCGTCATCATTAGTCATCAGAAGATTTAGGCAGCTTTCGTCATCGTTTCTGTAAAGTTCATTTTGAGTGACAAAATCGCATCTGTCAGTGTGTAGACGGCGACAACCAAATTTCCTCCATCCTCCGCCCAAATCACCTGACCCGCCGGCACACTCGCGCCCGATTACTTCTAAGTAAGTCGGCTGACATGTGCTCAACTCAAATTTGCTGAGAGTGTGATTCAAATGAGACGTCTGTCAACGGCGAATTTGACGGGCAACTCAAGTGTACGTGTACTTGGCTGAGCAAAAGCTTTTATTAAAAAACAGAAATCATTGCAACACAGTGGGGTAAAAAAGTATGAGTCTAGTGCTGTTAGAATTAGAGACGCTGGAATGAATAAGATTTTATTTTTGACAACCTGCTTGTCCTCGGCAAGCTTTTCATGCGGACTTTGCTGTTGATTTTGATGAATCACTTCTAAATAACAGTCTCCTGGCGTCAATCTTCGACTTGAGATGAAATGATTCATTTCCTGGAAATCTATTGAGTAAGACGCTAGTTCATGTTGCCCGCGGCGTAAATGAATAGAATGGGATTAGTCATAATTGATAAATTAAAGAATTCTTTCAATACTAGACTTAAATCAAGCGTGCGTCGTTCGTGGCCGTCGTGGTTTTCGATCAAAGAAAAAATACTCATATAGTATGTTACCTGTTCTTAAACAATAAGCACATTGAATTCTTTACTCAAGCTCGATTTCAGGAGGCTCTAGGATTACGAAGTGTACTTAATTTAGAAGAAGGCAGACCGTACAAAAATCTTTCTAATATCTGAATGTAGTGACTTCACTACAAGTTTTGAACTAAGGTATCAGACTAAGAAAACCATGGAAAACTAAATTAAACCATAGCATAGTAAAGAAGCCAAAACTCCTTAAAACTGATCACTTGAGACTAATTTGGAGCATGATTAAGACAGAACTGTTAGAGGGACTTCTCTAGGGACTCTTACGGATTGATCGAAATACTCACTGAAACAATCAGAGTGAACAAGATTGTCAAAAAGGGTAAATTTTAGAAGAATGGGTTTAGAGGCGGTTGTCCTCTTTTCTTATAGAGCTACTGACCCGCCAATGCCGGTAATCACTACGACTTAAAAGATCTATTATGCCACTAAATCACCGTGGTGGAGATATTCGTACTATACAGTTTCCGAGAAAGTGATGTCTCCATATGACACATAGAGACACGCATTCACGCAGTATGAGTTCTGTAGTTTTGTGGCCTTCCATACAGAGGCAACATTCAGTTTCCTGACAAATTCTAAGTCTATGTAAATGATATCACCCCTAATAAAATTAAAAATGAGTAGGGTTTATTGTGGCCTTCAAAACTATCTAAGACGCGATATATTCTCGCAACAAGATAGACGCACTTTATTTTTTCTCCCAACTTTTGATCGCTGGATTAAAGCCGAAAAGCTCTGGCATGTTGATCGGATCAGCTGAAACTTTTCTAGCCAGTTCATCGGCTGGAACTCTATAATTGTATCGTTCAGAGGGATTTGGTGAAGCCTCAGCTGTTTTATTCGACTGAAGGGCACTAATACATCCTTTCCGTTGGTTTTCTCCAACGCACCAATAAGACACTACTTTTAAGACATTTCTCACTTTGTTAGAAATTTCTTTTGGGTCTTTATCTTTCACGATCATGAGTCATGACCAATAATCGGTAAGGCCCATCGCTTTGTAGCCTAAATATTCTAGTTCGACTACTAGGTCGGCGATGACAAGTGATCTTTGGGTGCTGAGACAGTAATTAGTATATCGAGCATCGGTCTCACCCATTTGCGGGTAAGATGATCAATACCTCTGAGTTCCATGGCTTTTTAGATATAATCATACCCGATATTATCGAAAACACATTCAATATCTAGGAAAACACATGATGCGATCTCTTTTCATCGGTTTGCGTCTTTTATCTACCCTTACTGAAACTTCAAATAATCTGAGTAGGGTATAACGAAATTGAAGAGCTTGCTCCAGCCATTTACTACGTCTAGAAATGCATGTGTCTGCTAAATATAGCCAATTGAATACACTGAGCCTCGTCGGAAGGCCAGAATGCCAGGCATCAACCGGATTCATAGATCACCTATGAGCTTGATTAAGTAAGACTGAATTATTAACTTGTCAGGACCAAGACCTCTTTTAGAACTACCTACATCGCTCCTCATCCTATAGACAGCTGAGTTTTCCGTGACTACAACTTTAAGTTGCATGACACTATAGTCTGCCAGCGGTATTCCCTTTCGCTCAGCAGGAAAGAACAGATCTCTCAAGGTGTAGAAAATATATGAATAATGTAAAAATACTGATCGGTATTTCAAAAAGCCGATTCCATATAAATGAAGAAAGGTTAGCCTTTCAAGTGAGGAAGTACGTTCTGAGTTAGACTACGAACGGTGCAAGAAAATGCGGGCAAAAGCTGAAACTGGAACACGTGCAATAATAGTAGAGCCATTCTACCCTCATTACCGATAAACAGGCGACAGGCCATAGAAAAAGTGCAATTACGAAACACGTGCAAACGATTTTTAAAAATCTCGACAAAACGAAGAAAAAGCTCGGAAAAATTCAATCGGCGAAATATGCGAGAGTGAATCAATAAGTTAGTGACTTTTGAATGAAAGACAGTTTTCTCAACAAAAAAAAAACATTTTATTTCTTAACACTGTCTCCTTTGAGCTGAGTAAACTTCCCCCGACGTTTCTCCGACGTTTGTCGAAGTCCTCAAAAACGGTATTGTTTCATTAGAGCCAAATCTCCTTCCGCCATGCCATTTTTTAAATTTGGAGATAAGAAATAGTCACTGGGGGCTAACAATGAATATAGTAGATGCCACACCATAACGTCAGGTGAACACGTGTATAGTCTAAGGTCGCATTGTCATGATTGAAGAGCACTTGCTTCCTAGTCAAATTCTGTCTTCTTTCCCTCAAATCTTCGTTAAACCGATCCAAGAAGTTGGAATAATAATCGCTGCTATTCCCTTTCGAAGGTACTCGTAATGTGGATGTGTATATGTATTAGTAAAACTACCTCCTGAGAGGCCTTGTATGAGACTGACGACGACACCACTGAACATTTCCTCCGGGACTTTACGGCTTGCGTTCTAATTAGGTTAAAATCGCAAGTGAGGCAAGCATTCAAAGCCCGGCACCATGTTTGGCTTGACTTTGAATATAGCATTCTGACAATATCTTAATTACAATACATGAACGAAAATAGATATCAGTGCTGATTGTGTCTTTTATATCTAATGGCGGCAAGCGACGAAGGAGACGTCCTCTCTGTTGGTAGTCTTATAACAACAAATCGTACAGCTCTGAAAAAGAAAAACACCTTTTGCTATAAAGAGTGCTTCGGATAAAGTGTTGGTAACTCAAAGAGCTATTTTTTTTAAAATAAATGAAATCTTGATTTGCACTGTAAGTCCTTCCATTGAACATCTGAAGAACGTATGGAGTGTCTTTAAAATTGCCATTATAACTAATTTAAATATCTAAAATTGCCTTTTACACAAAACGAAATTGTGGGGCCTTTTCTTCTTAAGCCCACAATTTTCCAAGACTACCCAACCACGCTATTATAAGTACCACCAACTTAATAGAGAAAGAGCAAAAATATGAACAGCTCCTACGAGCTCTACCACTAAACTGTGAGTAATGCCCTAGTGGACATTTTTAAAAAGTGCAAAATGTAAACATTGCCGGCAAGCCATTAGAAATGCCTTTTCTGGCCTACTGGTCTATGGTCGAGCACCACATAGAAGTCCTTAATGCGATTTGGAATGCCAGTTGTGGCATGCGGCAAAGCAGAAAGCCTTTACAGCAGCGCTGCTACTTCAAATTCTGTTTATATATCTCCTTCAAGATCATACAAACATGGTATCTTATTTATCTGTAAACGCCTTTTGTCCGCTGACACCAACGGAGCAATATACAACTTCTGGAAGATTGTAAATTGCCTAGCCTTCGCTGTTGACAGAATCATAGACACCAGCGTAGTGATCGAATGATATATTACTCTTGCAAATAGCTTTGCGGAAAAAGAAAGCAATTCCGACTTTAAGCTCTTCGACTGACTATCGTTCCAATATGAAAAGGGAGTAAGTTCAATCATGAAATTTACGGGCTACACCTACAGCCCACCTAATGCAGGCAGTACAAATTCAACTCCCTAGATACCTGGGAGATTTAGAGCATGTAAGCATGAGAGTTGCCTTCATGCGGAGAAATTTCAATTACACCCAAAAAATACTCGTAAAACGCGGTAGTATGTTGCCCAGAAAACATAGAAAACAATTTAAACGACTTGCTGTGCCAGATTAGGGACAATAACAACTAAGCAAGCTGTTTAGTCAATGTAAGTGATTTAGATTCGATGCTCTTGAAAACTTACTTTTGACACATACCTGCGTGGGACATCGTAGTCTGTCATATGTCATAAAGGGTCTTTCATTAAGCGCTTCTTATCTTTAAATTTAAATAAAACAAAGTGTGTTTGAAAGGCCTATTGATGCCATTATGTATGGAATATAACATCGTTCAAATGTCCGACGCGGCTTCCCTGGGTGGCGTGCATCTGAAATGTCCAATTTTCCATGACTCTGGTGTACAAATCAGGCAGAATTTGACTGATGGCATGGGTTATGTTGGCTTTGAGGGCCGCTGTGGTTTGTGGCTTATACGCATAGACCTGCGACTTCAGAAAACCCCATAAGAAAAAGTCTAACGGGGTCAAATCGTACGATGCCCTCGAATCGCTCGTGCAGAATCTCCAATGTGTCGTGAGCTATGTGGCACGTAGCGCTGTCCTGTTGAAACCATATGTCGTTGGTGTCCATATCATCCAATTCAGGCCAAAAGAACTTGGTAATCATTGACCAGCGCTCGCCGTTGACAGTGATGGCCTGACCAACGTGGTTCTCAAAGAAATATGGGCCGATGATGTCGCTAGTGCAAAATCCACACCAAACAGTGACTTTCTCGGGGTGAATTGGACACTCTTGGATCTCATGTGGATTGGTATCATCCGAAATTCGACAATTTTGTTTGTGAACGTACCTGTTCATCCAGAATTGGCCTCATCGCTGAAGATGATCTTTCGATGAAAATTAGGGTCAGTTTCCAACTGCCCTGAACCCCACTAAGCGAACATACTTCGTTGTCTATGGTCGTTTACCTTCACCTCCTGGGCCAGTTGAAGTTTGTACGGATGCAGGCCCAAGTCACGACGCAAAATTCGCCAAGTTGTGGTCTGCGAAAGGCCGAGTTCTTGTGAACGATGCGAGATCGACTGAATGAGATTCTCCTGCACACTCCCTCGGACAGTGGCGATGTTTTCGGCAGATCTTGCGTTTCGTCGACGTAGGGGCGTTGGTTTATCGTTTACTGAACCAGTGGACTCAAATTCCACTCGGCACCACGATCATGGCGACCGTAAAATGGGCGAAGCCCGCGGAACAGACACCCATTTTGATAAAACGATTTTATCATTTGCACATATTGTTGAACGATATGTCAATCCATGGTGATTTGGCAAAATGGGCTGAATAAATGACAGCCAATTTGATAGATGTAGCTTCCACAACTATCAACTGTCAAAGTTTAGAAGTCTCCGTTGGAAGATCCAGTAGAGGGTAGACCCAGAAGTACCCGACCTGACGTATAGATGACGGTTGTTGTTTAAAAAGAGTGACTGTTGGAAAAAGTACCAACCTTATAAAGCCTAAAATTGAAGTTTTATGACACTACTTTGTTTAGTATTTGTTCGGCAGCCATCAATAGTGAACGCTCTCAATGAATTTGTAAATAGGAAGGTTTTAATGGTTGCAGGGTATGTCTAGATTATTGCGCAGAGCTCATCCCTTCCTAGTTTACTTTTACTTGGAATTCATTAGGCTGATGGCACTGATGTATCCCTTCACTTTGTGGGATATGATCTTTGCATTATCTATTCAAGAGTCACTTTTAAGTGACCACCGTACCATGTCGAAATAAAAATAAAAAAAAATATGTTCACTGCATTTTACTTCTGATCCCCACTGTACGAGGCGAAAGCTTCATCTCTCCCCCCGTAAAATAACAATGGCGCAAGCTTTTTTTCATTTTAAACTAACACACGTTCTTCTTAACACATCACAGCTGCTCTACTTTATGGAATCAGCCATGTCAGAGAGCCAGAGTGCTTTTTTCCTTCGCGAACCGTAGACGTAAAAAAAACCTATTCGTAAACACACCAAAGACACGGGCGAAAAACAACAGAAACAACAACAAAAAGACAAACTTTTTGACCACAGAAAACCTGTTTTTTTTTTTTACTTAATTTGTTTGGTTTTTTGTAGATTTTTCTGTGTATAACAAGCGAAAATCGCAGAACCGTGTGTTTAAAATCCAGAGTGCATTGAGTGAAAACATCGTCCTGTTTGACAGGACAGTCTTTGTGTCAAAAAAAAAAAAAATCGAAGTTTCCATAAAAATCGAATCTCAAAAGTAAGGGAAAACCCACGACAACAAAGGATATTCATATAATCGACGAGCAGCCAGCAACAGCCACTGGGATTGCACGAAAGGAAAAGTCCACTCCTCCTCAGTATTCCTTGTTGTGGTGGAATGGGAATCCAACAGGACGAACGTAAGACATCCCCATAAATGGAAAGTCATTTTTGGAATGTCATGTTATGGAAATCCTGGTCAGTATCACCATCCAGCAATATGTCTATGGGAACGATTTGACATCCTTTATCAATTGATTGGGGGATATCCTTGAACAATTACAACACAATACAAACCATAACAGCAGCACACCAGCACACCAGCAGCAAGTGTATCTAAATAGAAATAAACTACAGATCTGACGTGTATCCTAAATAGCTAATCCCTTTGGTGAGTGGAATCAGATGGTGAATCTCGTGGCAGACAAACGAAAAAATGTTCAAAGTTCCGGGATTCGCGTAGCGAAATTGTGTCCATCTCTTCAGTTGCGTGTACTCGTATCCGTTAGATCCGAAAGATCTTGTTTTGTTATTTGTTTCCTTATTATTTGTTTTGTTTGTTTGTTTTTTTTTTTTTCAATTTGATTTGATTTGATTTTTTGTATGCCCCCACCTTGTGTCAGTGTGTCGGGAATCCTTGTGCCTATTGTGATGTGGGATATGGGAGTGCATGAGGGTGATAATGTGTCCCAGATCTCCTGAATCCTTGAATCTGTGAATCTTCTATACCCCGTATGTACGTAGATACAAAAATTATTTCGAGAGTCGCTATTGTGGAAAAATCTCTGCCATCCTGTCGAAGTTTCTGAGTAAAATCTGTGCAATCTGCACCAACAAGTGGAGTAGTAGCAGCAACAGTAGCAGTTATAGCACCAGCAGGAGCAGGCAAATTGAGAGAAACCCCAAAACAATGGTGATGGCAGCGACAGTGGCAACAGCAGCAGCAGCAGCAGCTTCAACAGCCGCAGCCGAAGAGGATTTCTATCGCCGAGGAAGTGATGATAATGTGAGTGTTTTTTTTCTATTATTGTTGTTGTTGTTGTTGTTGTTTTTTTTGTTTAAGAATAAAACTAAGAATAGATACATTTCGTAGCTTGTTTATACACACTTGGCCGAGTATGGCATATCTGAATCCTTTGCACATGGATGAGGATTCAGAAGGTTTTCCCATTCGTCCTTGGATTCAATGATTCCAATACACATTGGCCCAGTGTTTTGTTTACCCTTCGTTCGAAATGTGACAGAGGAAGAGCTCTAGGTAAAATCAAAACAATTCGTTTGTTGTACGCAGATGCTGTGGCGGAATGTAGACTGTTTGCTGTTTGTCGTTGCTGTTGTTGTTGTTGTTTAATCCCCCCACACTCTCAACCCATTCGATTGAGAGAGGGATGTGTCATGGTGCTATATTGCATGCGACCTTGGAATGGTCTTTTCGGCTGCTTCATGTGGCAGATGAATTTTTTATTACTGTTTTTGTTGTTCCTCTGGCATTTTGATTCTATTACCATATTCGCACATACTCGTACCAGTAGCATGGACCACGTTGGTGTTAGTCATTTGAATGCGTTTAGGGGGGGCGAGTCTGGTGGCAACAGCCAACGGTTTGAAGAATCGATTTTTTTTTTCTATTCCGGTTGAGACTGGGATCGGATCACGAATGCACTTGAGAAATTCCGATAAACATTGCTTAGCTTTGTTGGTCTTTGATGTATCGTAGATACTTGCTGAGTCATAGATAGAAACTCTAGAATTGACGTAAGTAGTTCAAATAAATAGATACATCACATTCACATGCTGATGGTGTTGCATTAAAGATGGGAGTGGCATGAATGTTATAGACGTCGTTTGTCGTTGTTGTTCTTGTTGTTGGCGACGCCGTTTTGTCGTTGTGCTGTAAGCTAGCTCCCACGTTTTTAATTGTTTTCCATTGACAATGACCATAATATTCAGAGTCAGTGGTTAGTAAAGAAAACGTATGCAAATAAATGTCTCTAGCTCGACAACTGAGTCAGTGGTGGATCTTTAGCAATGATGGGAGGGATGGCAGTGAAGCGACGGTGTGGAACTACATATTAGGTCAAGTGTCTATGTTGAGAAATATGTATATGAGTCACCCCATGGTCCAGTCTGGTTATGTGGCGATTTTTGTCTTATAACCTTATGGCCGTGGTTGCGATTTGACTAAAGATACGGACAGGTCTATGGTAGGCTTGTCGGAGGCGGATGGGCTGCGAAGCAAGGAGTACAATAAGCGGCCTTTTTCATAATTCAAAAGAGCTGTTACCTCTTAAAAGATCAAATTGTGTAGCCTGCAAATGACAGCTGGTAATTCAAGTTCGATTTCAAAGCAGCTTGTGGAACCCCCACATACCATTTCTCCAAGAGGCATGGTTGTTTAGCTACTTTAATGGGGAAAAGAACAGATGTCTCTTGTGTTTTACGTAGGTACCTGCCGTGAGGGCTTAAGCCTACGGTGCGTCTTCGCACAAGATATCAAAACAATGCGTTGATGAGCGCCTTTCGGGTAGTACAAGTACTACCACCAGTACCAGATTCAAAGTCGTGTATAAGGCACGAGCTTCCCCTTTGGTGAAGGGTCGAGGCCTATCTAATACCTCAGCCATTCTGTAGGTCATGGCACCCGATTGCAATGCAACTCCACATCGAGCAGACCAATTCGTTCCATAGCAATCCCATGGTTTAGCACAGGTCGTAGTACACTATACATATGCTAAGCCATGAGATGTCCGAGCACCATTAGTTCTGTTCTCCCCGCGATTTTGGGTATAAACCTACAGCCACCACGATGCTCCCACAAGGGGGCCAACTCCTAGGTCAGGCCGGAACCAAGTTCCGGGGGCTCCTGACCTCCCGTGGTACCAGAATATAGCTTCCGGTCGAGCTTCGCAACCTTGAGGTTACTTCCAGTTGAGCACCTCACTGCCCAGGACTGGCGGCCTTCTCAACAATTTGTACAAATGAATTTATAATCTACCCGCTAGCTGCCTACTGCGTCTTCTATAAAATACCTCTTTTGCAAAACTACGGGTTCTTTCGAACCGTACGGTATCAGTGATAATTGCACTGACATCGTAGGTCTCACCATTAAAGGTGATGCCAATAGCCTGCAAGTTCCTTATGTCAGCGTAATAGGACATGAAGCCAGTCCTCATAAGTGGCTCCACATGAGCAGCTCGCAATCCCGCTAAGCCCCCTCTTATGCAAGAATGCATTAAGAGAGCCATGCCCGGTCAACAAAAAGCCCAGGCTGAGGATAAATTCCGTTCAGGAAAAATTCTCATAGTTCGCACATCCCTTAGGAAGCCGTAAGTAACCCTGCCATTTTCGCTAGCATCCCATTTAGATTGCCATCTAAATAGAACACATGCGTGTAGCAAGGTTTTACGCTGCTTCAGGGATAGGCCATCCACTTCTTCCGGGGAAACCCAATCGCGCTCATTTAGAGGGAGACCTTTTCTGATCTTGAAAGCAATACCACGACGTATCACTTCCAGATCCAGAGGTGGCACTCCAAGCAATACCTGCATTGCCTTTGTGGAGACAGTGTGGCAAACCGGTAAACATCCAAGCAATGCGACTCTTTGGCAAGTCAAGATCCGCCTTCGACCATCAACAGTCATAACCGTGTCGTACCATACCGATGCTCCATATGTTGCACAGGCAACAAAAAGGCCATCGTATATGATACGACCAGAACGCCTGTTGAGTCCCCAGTCAGATAGCAAAATGCGCCTTACCTGGCCTACGGCACTCAGCATGCGTTGTCTGGTTCGAACCAGGTGAGGCATGAAGTTCATACACTCACCCATCGTTATGCCCAGATACGTGACCTCAGTCACACATCTAATGCCAATGCCGTTTAAACGTATCGCAGGAGCCCGACGTCTTACATTCAATTTGCCCTTGAGCTTCATTGAAACAGTCTTATCCTGCGACACACTCACCCCAACGCTTTCTCCCCATTCAGCAACGACTGCTAGAGCTCTTTGTCTTAATACCTCGATTTCTGCCCTAGACTGGCCATCGAGGATGAGGGGAAAGGAACAAGAAAGTCTCTCTCATCTGCTTCATACTTTGCCCTAGCAGTTCTGGAGCAGTTCGGTTCAAAGCTGATGTATCCATAATTCTAAGCCGGCAGTAGGTTGATTACTTAATCGTGTAAAACAACTGCCGGCCACCACCTCCTGTATGTATCAGTGGAATTATGAATGAATGTATCAGTGGAATCTTAGGTCTTTAGAAAGACTGGATTGAGGGCAGCTAGACGAACCAAAAGCATTCGCTCAAACTTGTCTAAGAGTCATAAAGATGATATGCCGAGAGCTTCAGAATTACCAGTCTGGCTTCCTTCCTTCTGGCGAGTATGGACGGTGGTTAGCGTAAAAATGCTTCGCTAACGCCTCCTCTGTCTAAGATTCAACATTCACACCAACGCAGAAGATCTTGTGAGAAGAATTCAATATGGACACAACAAGATGGTGACATTGAGGGTGGCCTCGACAACGCAATTTTTGACTGCATCTGTTACTCGGCCAAACAGATATGTCACTAGACACGGACTTTTATTCACTCCTATCAAAACCGAGGTCGTTATTTGTATGAGAAGCAGAAACAGGAAGCTAACTGATCTGACTAAACTTCCTTGGAACTAGCATGTCGCGTCAAAGTCACTGTCGGTTTTCTGGCAAAGTGATGGAGCTTTCGGCAAGACATGGGGCTTGTCACAGAAAGAAGTACACTGGATCTGCACAGATATGCATTTTTTAATGGTGCCAGCTTTCACGTAAATATGCTACTTACCTTTCAGAGGGGGTTCCTAGCACTCGTAGCTCTGCTTTAGGCATACTGATGTCCCTATCCTTGATATTCATATCATGAAATAAACCCCAAAAACCATCTTGCGTTTAAAAGGAATTGGAATTTGGACAGGATTGGCCATTATATGTCATATGTCATGTGACGTAATAACTCCGAAACTTTAGTTCCTACTTCGGTTAAATAGTAAGCGGGCTAACACTGTAATCAGAGCTTGGCTTAGTCAGAACCTGAGCTAGAAATTGAATGCTATCAAGTCTCCACGTAAGGCTCCAAAACCTTTGCAGTATGTAGCGCTGTCATCTTTGTGGAGGACGACAACCTTGGACTTCCTCAGCGTTAGATCTTTCTTTCAAGCGGGGACATATGCAACTTGATGGAAATGGACAGTGTTGTGAAGAAGAAATAGATAGAATAGCTAAATGCACCAAATTTTCTCATCCCTTTCAAACTAGTTTGGGAACACAAGACTTCTCTGAAAATAAGCCGAAGGCTGAGAAATAAGATTGCCGATAAACTTGCTTATCAAGGCTCAGAAGAGACTTTCTCAGAACCGAAACCTGCGTTAGGAAACCTACAATGCTTGCTGTGAGAGTCTTGACGACACCGAGAAACACTATCTCTGTGACCATCCTGTCTATGCTCGCATCAGATGGCAACTGTTCGGCGCTGAATGAGGAATGAGTTTTCTGTTCCAACTGAAAAAAAGACAAGAAGGCAGTAGCAGTCACCGCAGTTCCTTACATTTTTGTGCTGTTTACCTTTCTCAGTTGTCCGTTTCGACCCATCTCACTTCTTGGATTGCCTTATGTTGAGTCTGTATGCGATCTATTAAGAGACCTTTTTTCATTCGTATATCTCGTCAAGATTAAATCTATCCTCATCCTTGGCTACTTCGTGTTATTTTAAGTTATTGATAGCGAAAAACCAGAGGTGAAAATATGTCATCTGTTCGCGAGTCAGTTCTCAAGAGCTGGGGATCTCTCGAAGGTCGTTGTGGCGTATTTTGCGAAAAGACTTGGCTATGCGTCTTTATAAGACCGCTTAAACTAAATGACCATCATGCATATCAAATCTTCGCTGATTGGGCTCTGTTGGAAGTGGATTCTCACCGAAAAATCATCATCAAAACCGTGGCACATTTTTGGTTAAATGCTACGTTATTCCGCATTTGGTCATACGTACAGCCTAGAGCGTTACATCGACAGCCATTTTATGCGAAAAAGTTGACTTTTTGGTGTGATTTTCATCCCGGTGGAGTCATTCTTCTGAAATGATAACAACAGTCGGTGCAAGTTAAGGAGACCGCTATTGCCCCATGTTAAACTTCTTTTTTTTTGAACCAAATTGGAAATAGGATATACGGTTTCAACAGGATCGTGTAACTTGCCACAATCAGTTTATTGATGACTAGGTTCTGTGATCGTTTTATCACCAGAAATGGCAATGTTAATTGCCGGCACCGCTTGTGCGATTTATTTATTTTTTGTTGCGCTAAATGGTACCAACTAAAGACCGCGCTGTGTACAAACATTTTAAGAGTACATACATCAACAGCAAGCACGATTCGCTAGCCTGAATGCTCAATCCCAGGAATATGTCTACGTACTAAACCACATCCGACATACTTCGACCACTCTCCCTGTTGGACTGCCGTAAGTATTACTTCCTAGTCCTACTACCTAGTCCTGCCTTAAGTTCTGTTACAAATATAAAACGCTATAAGAAAAAAAAACCAGTAACCATAATGTATTCAGAATTGTTTATTAAAAAAAATTAGATTCACTCGAAATGACTGCCTCTTGCTTTAACACAAGCCTCTCAACCATGTGGCCATTGGGCTATAGCGGCACGTACGGTTTCCATGGAGATCGTGGACGCTGCTCTGGTTAATGCTGTTTTAAGGCTTTCTGTGGGAAATCTTGCAGGCCATGTTCTCCAACATAATCTAGAGGATTCAAATCTGGACTCCCCGACGGCCAATCTTCTGCTGCTATAAAGCCAGGAATATTGACTCTGAGCCTCTCCTGCGTGGTTTTGGCTTTGTGCGCTGGAGCAGGGTCCTATTGTATCCATTGAAAAGGGTATTGGTGAAACCCTTCACACCAAACTCTAGCACATCTTCTTGGTAAACCTTTGTAACAGTTTTTACGCCTTTTTCACAGAAATGGAAGGATGTGACAGTCCCCTCACCAAACCATTACGGCAGCGGGATGATGTCCACGTTGAACCCTTGGAACAACTTTCTTCGCTTCCTTAGATAAAGTCGCATAAATTTTGTCATTTTGTTTGTTGAAAACTTCTTCCACGGTAAAAATGTTCTCATCCGTAAACAGAATGTTTTCATGGCAATTGTCCGCGTGCCATTGCAAAGTCGCTTGCATCTTTCCTGCCTAATTTTTTAGAGTTGAGGAGTTAGAAGATGACCCGTGGACCGACGGTAGGTTTTCATATAAAGATCATCCCGAATCAACCTAGACATGGATCTGGTTGATATATCCAATTCCTTGGGCATGATATTCTGCTTCCTAAGGGGATTTCTCCGAATTCGTTTACGCATTGCCTTTACAACCGCATTCGTATGGACGACTCGCGGGCGAGCACTTCTTGGCCTGTCCTCTACTCCAGACAATTCGCCGAAGCGAGCAATAGCCCGATAAACGAATATTCTCGACATTCCGAGCGGTTTTAGTAACTCGAAAATTTGGCCAGCACTCTTTCCACACTTATGCAATGCTATTACCGCGACTCGATTCTCTTTAACGCCCCACGCATTGTTAATAGTTTGCAAACTGAAACCACGCTAACTAGTATTTTTCACTGATCAGTGCATGTGTTCTGAAAAAAAAATTAACGGTTCTATTCCCGCAAGAAGTTTTGAACGATAAGCGCTGGAAATTGTGCAACAGAACTTATGGCAAGACTAGGTGCAAGACTTGCTGCACCTAGAAGACGTCCAGACTTCTTTCATGTCTTCTTTTTCTTCTTCTTTTTTCGATCCCTCACAGCTCGTTTTGCACGTTTGTTAGGAATGTGCAAATCTCTGGTCAATTATTAACTGTGAGTTTGATATGTCAGTTCTCGATCCCAGAAAGCGTATGCAATGGAATATTGCATGCTCTGTGTCTTCCTCCTGATTTTGGCAGTCAGGGCAAAAAGGTGAGCTATCGTGCCCGAAGCGGTGTAAATATTTCCGATAGCCACCGTGACCAGATAGGAGTTGCGTTAGGTAGTAGATTGTCCTTTGTGGTGTTAATCAAACGGGTCTGCCAAATACTTATTGACACTGCCTTTTCTTCAGTTTGAATCGCCTTGATGCCGTTGGCGTCATTCCATTGTATATTTTGAGCGTTTCGTCTGCAAAGATGTTAATGGGGACCATTCCAGCTATAACAAAGGCGGCTTCGTCTGAGATGGTTCGACAAGCGCTAATTGTCCTTAGCGCGCAGAGTCTGTATGTTGACGATAGTCTCCTTTTAGACTCCTTCCTTCTTAGTGCCTCTGCCCAGACTGGGGCGGCATATAGAAGGGTCGATCTTGTTACTCTGAAAAGTAGAATTCTTCTAGTATATCAAAGTCCATCAATATTAGGCAATATCTGCGACAGAGCTGCCTGTACATTCGAGGCTTTTTCACATATTTAGGAGTATAATGCTTTTCGTACTATAGTTTGTTGTCCAACATATATCCAAGGTACTTCATTGTTTCTTTGGACGTGATGGTTTGCCTACCGATCTGGAAATTGGTGTATTCAATGGTTTTCCGACCTTCGGTTTTACCATTCGTCAGCTCCAATCCGACGGAGATTAGTCAATCTTTTATCTGAGCGATTGCTTTATTAGCGGCAGATTCCACTTCATAAATCTGTTTGGCTGCTGTCACGATGCCAATATCGCCGGCGAATCTAATTATCGTTATTGTACTGGGCAGCGTTAGTCGTAAAACTGCGTCATACATTATGTTCCAGAACAGTGACCCTGGGACCGATCCCAGTGGGACCCTTGCAGTGACTTTGTAGTATCTTACGTCTTTATCCGAATTGTACATCTGCTTCCTGTTGTTGAAATACTCGTAGTTCTACACCTCAGCAAGTAGTACGCTGGGTCCGTCCTAGCAGTGTCCTTCTAATGGATAACCAGCTCGCAGAGTTAAAAGCATTATTAAAGTCCAGCGTAACTACTGCACAGTACTCCTTTATGCCTAGAGCCATCTTTCTCCCTCGATTCCAGCCTTTGCCATATTGACTGCCGCTCGTATGGCATTATCTGCAGCTGAATTGAAGCCAAATTGGTTGTCTTAGAGGATTCCTTTCTCTTCTGCTTCTACTAGGAGTCTATTATAAATTATCCCCTCCAGAATCTTTCCCATGGTGTCCAGGAGGCATATTGGACGATAGAAAGATGGTTTTTCAGGGGGCTTCTTTCCTTTTGGCAGCAGAACGAAATGCCGTGTTTTCCATCTTTTGGGAAGGGTTCCTTCTTCTAGACACTTTTCCACTGTTGTTATGAAGAGTTCCGATCACTTTTTGACAGCCGCCTTTATTGCTTTAATCGGGATGCCGTCAGGTCCAGAGGCTTTGCTGTCGCCAAGGTGCCTAGTGGGACTTGCTCTTTTAGTTTCGCCATTTCCATTTTATATGCTGAGACCCATGGTTTCATGTAGGCTTCTTCACAGAGACTTTGGAAGCATGTGGTTTTGGTTTCATTGATGGTTCTAGTTAGATTGCGTCTCGCCAGTCTAAGATCGTCCTACCGTTGTTTGAAGTCTAGTTTCCTCCTTGCACGCTGAACTTTGCGCTCAGGCTGTTAGCATTTTGCCCGGAGTGCCTTTATTTCACCTTTCCATCAGTAAGACGGTGAGACATTCCTGCTATTTGCTGTGAGATATAAGATGAAACACACGGGTTTCCGCTGTTCGCCGTTTCACATCTCTTCGAAAGAATTGCTATCAACAGATCTATCATGTCATTTTGGCCTCCGTACATTTTGGAAGATGGGCCGGTTTTATTTCTTTGATCTCCATTAATGTCGCTTGATGGTCGCTATGAGAATATTCCTTACTGACTGTACCTATAATGGAGTTGTTCGTAGAGGTGATGTCGATGGTAAAGCCTACTTTAGCTTTTCGATAAGTGTGAAACCTACCCACATTAACGACACTTATTGTTAGGGGCGCGAATGTTGCCCCACTCTGTGGCACATACATTAAAGTCGGCTCCTATTGCATAACCATTGACGCTCCATAAGTCACATTGTCCAGCATCAGTTGGTATTCCCTGGCCTTCAAACTGGATCTTTCATAGCAGCTGTAAAGATGGAACCCATTTAATTTTGCCCGCTCGAAGCCTTCTGGTTGTTGGCTTGCTTCTGAATCGCTGTCTGTTTTGCCTTGTCACAGGTCAAGTTATTGTTTTGGTCGGGAGACTTATAGACCTCGCTGATCATGATAATGTCCGCCCTTTCGTCCTTTGCCATTTGTACAGTGTATCCTGAGCTGTTCTACAGTGGTTCAGGTTTATTTGTATTATCTTCATGATCTTTTGCTTGTGATAGGTCTCCGGAAGACTGAACATCTGCTGCTATCAGTTAGATGCTTCATATTGTCTGGATGGTCTTTCTTGCAGAACATGCTTCTATATTATGTAGCCATGTTGCCGAACTCCATGCATTTTTTTAACAACCTATTTTCGCGGATTCCAAGATAACCCAGCCGATTTTAATTTGTCCTTCACTAAATAGTACCTTCGCGGACTCTGCAATGAGTCGGATAGTAGCAGTTTGTGTTCCGTCGTTCTCTTTCCTCAGCAATAGAACGTCTGGGAACGACATACCTTCAATTCTATTGTACATTGCCTTTTTAATGCATAGGAGATGTCATCCTTGAGCTCGATGGCAGTAGATTGGTGAGGGTCTTTACGTTTGCCTGCTCTCCCAAGGCTTTACTCATAGCTGAATTTAAGCTGTCTTGTCACCTATCTCTTCTGGCTGCATTACGAGTGCTACTTTTTAGGTTCTTTCGATTCTAGGTACAGCATATCCAATCGCCTCCAACTCCGTGTCCGTTTTTATGCTACGAAGAATCTCATCATAGGTCAGATCGTCTTTTTAGTGGGGCCTTGCTTCTGGGCTTGCTTCTTTTTTTTTTGACGACTTCGGTTTTCGGACCAGGTATCGTTATAATACCTTTTTCGCTTTGCTGCGACGTACGGATTATACATTTTTGAATTTTCTTCTTTCCAGTTATATACATTAAGTCTCTGGTGTATGTCAACAAGTCAGAAACTTTAGGCGACTTGGAGGCGAACATTTGACACGAATTGTTGGAATCTGAGCTGAAGTATGCGAAAAAGTCACGGAGAGTCACGGACTCACGTATCCACTCATGCAAACGGTTTCGTGGCGGACATTTGAATGAGTACTCATACGAGTAGCTTATTGCAGCACTTATATTTCAATCCAACAGCCAACAAGTCCCGCCATCTAGCACGATTTCTCACGAACATTCTCATTAGTTATGGAATACGATTTCATTCATGTGGCTTCCTCGACTGGCTTCGCAGCAGCGCATCCTGCCAACCCAATTGTCCAAGACCTTGTTGACCGTTTCTGGCTCTATTTCACGAATGGCTCGGATGATATTTGCTTCTTTAAAGGCTTGAATCGTTTCTGGATTGTCATTGATCTTTAAGAGAACCCCACAAAAAAAAAGTCTAACGGGGTCAAATCGCAGGTCAGAGGCGGCCAATTGACATCGCTAAGGCGGCTGATAACTCAATTACCGAACTTAGCACGTAAAAGATCGATTGTTCGATGGACTGTATGACACGGCACGCTATCGTGTTGAAACGAAAGATCGTCCAAGTTCATGTATTCAATTTCAGCCCGCAATAATGCGGTAATCATACCTCTGTAGCGCTCACCGTTGAATAAATTGGTGTTTCCAGCAGCATTTTCGAAATAAAACGGGCCTGTGCTGACACCACTCCAAAATCCGCATCAAATTGTCACTCTCTGCGAATGCATTGGCTTCTCGACAATCACGTGCGGGTTTTCCGATCCCCAGATGCGGCAATTTTATTTGTTAACATTGCCGCCAAGATGAAAATGCGCCTCGTCAGAATAAAATGATATTTTTCGGCCAAATTGGCAGTCCAATTCGAGTAAGATCAAACTGAGATGCGATAACGAAGCGAATGGTCGTTTGCCGTCAATTATTGGACTTTGTAAGGGAATAATCCGAGATCTTTGTGCAAAATTCTCATCAGGCTGGTGCGTGTAATGTTGAGTCGTTGAGATCGAAGGCGAGTTAATGTTCCTGGAGTGCGACGCAGTGATATTCTCGGCGGTACGTACCATAAGACGACGGAGACTGTAAGTGTTGTCCGCAAGCACTTTTTGCCCAAACTTGCGTACAGGCGCAGTGGGTGCTTCATTTCAAAACTTTTTCTCAATAAACGCGCTCTTTGGGCAACATAGCACTCACTTTTGAAATCAGTTTGCAATATTTCCCAACGTTGTTCAAGCGTAAAGCGATTCTGTTCATTCTGTGCGGAAGTACCATACTGACATGACATAGTTTCTGGTTTTTAACGTAAACCACCTGACTTATGTTTACGGGATGCCCATACATCCATGGGAGCAAGGATACGCCTTGCCATCGCTCTCCGTAAATCCTTAATACAAATTCGGAACAGTGTTGGAGCCACAAGTTCCACCCTTGGTACGAGTCGAGGCCGATCTAAAACCTTTTACTGCTCTTAGGGTCGCAGCACCCAGTACTTATTTGCAACTCTACAATGGGTCAAGCCAACAGGAAGATCCTTCCCGCGATTTGGGTTTAAACCACAGCCACCATGACGCCTACCTCAACAAGTCAGACCCGGACCGAAATCCGGGGGGCTCCTGACTCCCATGGTACCGTGATTTAAGTCCTGGTAGGGACTACCGGTGGTCTTGCCACCAACAAGACCTATGACCGGCAACTTGTAACTGGTCAAATCGTAGCAACCTTCGGGGGCGTTATCTGAAGATGTTTACGATAAGACCAGTAATATGCTCTGCCCCCCCTTTTTATTAGACAACGTCATTGATGGGCGAAGCCTTGGTAATTGGGCGGGGGCCATACTGACATGGCAGTCAGTTCGAGCGGGAAAAAGCTCGACAGTCAGTGTCGAAATAAGATATGATTCAAACAGAAACTTGTATTTGGACCACCAACCAACCTTGTTGGTTGTTTCTACGGATAAACCCTGTTGAATCTCCTCAACCTCCTCCGAGTATGTATAACAGTTATCCGGCTTAGCATTCTCTGCAAAACATATAAAGCAGCCGATTGCTACATAGATCCATCCACTACTTTGACAAAACACTTCTCCAACTTCTAACAATCTGCAAAGCCAACACAAAAAAAAAAGTGAAAACATAAAAATCTGACGCACAGCGCTGACAGTTGAAATTGAATGTCAGCTGTTAATGTTCAAAGGCAAACTCACTCGTTCATGACACGTCATTTGTGATCATAGTTTGTAGGAATTTCAATTTGTGAATTGCACTTGTCACGGATAACTATGTCATTTGTCCATTTGTGCGTATGAGGTACGCGTACGAGTTGTTTGACCTTGTAGTCAACATCAAAAATTTTCGATTTATGTGCTGTCATCGTCACGCTTGTCAAGTTTTATGTTTATTTCTTCTTCTTGTTGTTCGACGCAAACGTTAGTCGTTTAGTTAGTTAGCTGTAGAAATTAATTCAATTAATTCAACTTGAACCCAATCAATGTCACAATAAAGCAACGCTAGCACAACTCGTATTGAACTCTGTGTCTTTGGTTCATTAAATGCTCATGGGTACGTGTGCAGGTGGCCATGTATAGTACTCGTATTCGTATACCGTTTATGTTAGACATCCCTGGACTTGGTCTTGCTTCCCTACAATTTGGGTTAATTAATTTAACTCACGTAGGTGGGTACTATTTATTTATTCATTATTTTGTTTTTTGTTTTTTGTTTTTTGTTTTTGCTCTCCCTGGGGGGCAGCTAATTAACGATGTGGGACGGATTACCACTTAAGAGTACCAGTGCTGCGTGGAACATGCGGTTTAATGGCATCTACAATGTACGGAAGCATAAACTCAAAGTGCATATCGAACAGTTCAAGCGGGTACAGCAGAGCCTTACGGTTCCATTTGACCTATTTTTTTTTTTTTTCATTTTTCTATTTCGAATCTAATTAACATACTCGTATACGTATTTATTGCTCCCAGAGTGGGATAGGAGGTGAAGCATAGTGTGCTATGTTTTCAAGGGTATTCTGTATCCTCAATCCTCTGTAGCCTCTGCTCTATGCTCTGTGCTGTATCCACAATCTTCAATCGTCTGTCCCCTCTATGCTGACCTAATTAAGTTTTTCGTAAACAAATTAAAGAAATAGAAATTCCACTTGAGCTCTATGGCTCAGGGTAAATGTTTATTTTAGGACTGGCTCTGTTCGACTTGTAAATTCGAGTAAATTCGAGTACATAGCGCCCAGGTATCCGTGTGTACATCACCGTGATGGGGGTGAATTTGTTTTTCTCCTCCTCATATTGATTGTGTGTGTCGATGTATATTTGGTAATTGGAAAATACAAAAAAAAAATTCGAAGGCATCCCCCACTATTTGAAGGTGATCCAGGGCAAGACTGTTTGTTTGATTGTCGATGAATGTTTAGAGGTAATTGGGTGAGCGAGGTATGTTGATATAGGGCAGGCGATACAATGATCAGGCTACCTGTAGAGTAATTTACTTAGGCAATCGAAATGAAAACTGTTGCTGTTGTTAGTTGTTGGATTTATAGGTCAGGCTTTACGCAACAATTGCATTCTATCGGTATGGTGAATGGTTTCTTTATTTCCAAGTAATTTCCATTTAATCGACGACTCCCTGCCTGGGCTATGCAAATAGGAGTCATTTAACACCCCGAGTTGATAATTTCATGGAATTATTTAGACGCAGAAATCCGTATTTGGACAGCAATCGAAGTCAGTCGTGAGCTGCATTTATGCACACGCGATGTTGATGTGGGTGACAACTTAATTCAAAAATAGAAATCAGCAACATACCAACCCTGTACTTAGGTTGACAGTTCCGATGGAGGGACTAAGTTCGAATAGGAAAATGCAAAAACGAATTAGCATGTGCTCCAAATATCGCGAAGGAAACATCTGTTTTAGTACGCATTCCAACTCAAATAGAGTCTAGAGGTTAGTTAATTGCGCAGATACGGATAAAGCTGGAAACGGAGAGATGAACAGATATGTACACGGTAGAATTTAGGGAAGTCCAATTAAAGGCGCAATTTGAATAACAGAAGTAAATGTCAATTTAAATGTTGACAGTTGCGATTGTGTTGACAAAATATTTCTTTGTTTGTTTCTTTGTAGATTCTGAGTTGTTTACAAATCGTGAATCAGAGCGGTGTCATATTCGTTTCCGTATTCGATGCCGGGGGGTCTGGTACATCTGATTGTTGGGCTCTGAAATTGATTGCTACAAGATGGTAGTTAGCATTTTAGTTTGACTCTCTCATCGAATGAGAGTTAAACATGCAGCTATTCCTTAGATCGATTCCTTAGTCGATCTGGTAGGCTATTTGGTGATTCGCATAGAAACAGACTGCGGATTGTGATGCATTATTTTGGGGAACGAGTGCTAGCTATCACTGCATCTAAGCTGCCGCAAAGCTTGAAAGAATTGTCTATTGGTGGGTTGCCTGGCAAATCTATATTTTTCCGAGTCTAGGTGGAGGATTCTTCTTAGTATGTAAGTATAGATCCACTACACGCACAATGTTTTTCAGCTTTGCAGCAGCTGACCTGCCCTTTCTACTTAAGAAATTTTTCGAATTGAAGTGTTCTTCCATAAATACTCCTGCAGATCGGCATGCAATGGTACAGCAGAGATCTGCAGCAACTACGAGGGTTTGCTGAAAAGTTTCCGACTGCGACGTAAAGATAGCGGCACTCGTCAATAAAAGCTAGTGAATACTAGTTGTTCATCTTTTGACAGTTACTTACCGAAGTTTCAGTCATTTTGGACACGCAGGTTTTAGTTGACAGTCGTTTGAGTGAGTCGATGTGAGCGTTTTTGTGAAAATGGAAAAATTGAGTATCGAGCTGTTATTACTCGTAAATTCTTGTTTTTGGAAGGCAATACGCCTACGCAAATCAAAAATGAGTTGGACTCTGTGTATGGGGACTCTGCACCATCATTTACCACACTGAAATTTTGGGCAGCTGAATTTAAACGTGGCTGTAAGAGCTTGGGAGATGATGAACGTTCGGGACGTCCAAAAACTGCAACCACTGATGATAACATTGCTAAAGTTCACCAAATGGTGTTAGACGACCGCCGAATTAAAGTGAGAGAGATGGTAGAGGCTATGAAAATGTCCAAAGATCGTGTTTGTTACATATTAAATCAAGATTTAGGCATGAGAAAGCTGTCCACGCGTTGGGTGCCGCGTTTGCTTACGTTAGATCAAAAACGTGTTCGAATGAACATTTCCAACGCTCTGTTGGCGCAGTTTAGGCGCAATAAATCCGAGTTTTAGCGTCGATTAATTACTGTAGATGAAACTTGGATACACCATTATACGCCCGAAACAAAAAGCCTGTTAAAACAGTGGACTGCAAAGGGCGAGCCGGCTCCAAAAAAAGCGAAAACTGTTTTTTCGGCTGAGAAAGTGATGGCGACTGTTTTTTTGGGACAGTAAAGGAGTTATCTTAATCGATTATCTTCAAAAAGGAAAAACCATTACAGGAGCATACTACGCATCACTACTTGCCAAGCGGAAAAACGGCCACATTTGCAGGAAAAGAAAATCCTGTTTCACCAAGACAACGCGCCGTCTCACACCTCAACGGTTGCCATGGCGAAAATCCATGAATTACGGTTTTCACCGGATCTAGCCCCAAGCGACTTCTTTTTGTTCCCTCATCTAAAAACTGCGCTCGGAGGACAGAGATTTTCGTCAAATGAGGAGGCAATCACCTGCGTGAACAATTATTTTGCAGAGAAAAACGCCAAGTACTATTTGGACGGTTAAGAGAGATGGGAGCATCGCTGGGAGAAGTGTGTAGAGTTACAAGGAGACTATGCAGAAAAATAAAAAAAAAATTGAGAAAAAATGTCTTGTATGTATGTAGTTCGGTCGGAAACTTTTCATACAACCCTCGTATGTACTATATGTAAGCCAACCAGGAAACTTCTAAATACTTCTGTAGTTGTAAGTAGTTTGGAATGTTTACACATCAAACTAAAAGGAACATAAGACACACTGACAGAGATCTCGAATAGAATTATAAACTATTGGGCCACATGAAATGTCCGATTCTATAGTAAAAACTTGAAAGCCAACATTATTTTTCCGTAAATTTTTATTCAATCAAAGTAGGATCGGTTGGCATATGACATACAAGGACAAATATTCCTCTTTCGTGGAAGTGTTGACTTTTTGAGGCAATGAAATTTTCGAAGGTTTTTGTGGAGGCAAAGATTGCGGAAAAGATGGTAATCCATTGGGGAAATATCAGGAGAGTACGGTGGATGCGGAAGAATTTCAAATCCCAACTGCAACAGTTTTTGCACCGTTACTTGTGAGGTATGGGGCCTAGCATTGTCATGGAAAAGGATCGGACCGTGCCTATTGACCGATGCAGGTTGCTTTTTAGCCAATTTGGCATGCAATACCTTGATCAAAAAGTTCAGAAATTTAAAAATACAAGTTCGTTCATCTAAATCTATATTGTCCCCTTCAAAGTAATCCCCATCGACTGCAACACACTTATGCCAGCGTTTGATCCTTTTTATATTCGGTTTTCGGTATGTCCATCAGTGCTTCCTGCGATTTTTCCATTACTTCCTCTCGGCTGTTGAAACGCGTTCCTCGTGATGGTTTTTTAACTCGATTGAAGAAGAACGCAGGAAGCCAAATCAGGTGAATTCGGTGGCTGTTGGATGGTATTTGTTGCATTTTTCGTCAAAAAATTACGAATAATGATGGCACTGTGCTACGGTGCGTTATCATGGTGCAAAATCCACGAGTTTTCTGCCCACAATTCTGGTCTCTTTCGGCGAATTACTTCACGCAAACGTCTCATAACGCCAAAATACTCGTAATACTAGACAGTAAACTGGCCTTCTGGCAAAAATTCATTATGCACTACACCGTTGTAATCCATGAAAACCGTGAGCATTGCCTTCTTTTTTGACTGAAAACGACGTGGTTTTTTTGGTCTCGGCCCATTTGGTGAACGCGATTCACTTGCCTGATGTCTGGATTGCGTGTCGTACTCATAAACTCACGTCTCGTCTCCAGTAATGATCCTTTTGATGAATGTGGGATCGGATTCAGCCTCGCAAATCATCTCTTTTGCGACGTCAACACGGTCTCTTTTTTGCATGAAATTGAGGTCTTTTGGCACCAACTTTGCTGCTACACGGCGGTAACCAGTCGTGTCTTGGACGGATCCATAGGCACTGTTCAAGTCCTGCGCTATCTCTCTGATGGTTAATTTGCGGTTATTGACCAACATTTCTTTTACTCGTACTTCATCAATGTTTTCGTCGGTTTTCGATGTCGATGGTCTGCCACTGCGTTCATCATCTTCGATTGACTCACGACCATTTTTGAACCGCTCGTGCCACTGGTAAACGACCGTTTTCTTTAGAGCATCGTTGCCGAAACACTTTTCCAACATTTCCAACGTTCGCGCACCATTAAATCCGTTTTTTACACAAAACTTACGAGTAATACAAGTTCGTTGTTGCAAATTTAAATCCATTTCTAAAATTGTAAAAATCGCCAACACTCTTGTCTACGTAACTTTTGCAAATGTCAAGCTATGACGCTAAGATTTAGAGGGAATATCAACAACAGATTTACCAACTTAACAAAAAAAAAACAGAACTCAAATCGGATCAATGGGAGCGCCACACGGTGGCGTCCCCCGGGAACTCTTTGATCAAGGTGGTATGTCGATTTCCTCACAGTATTTGATAGCGTTTATCCTTTCTCCTGGTTGAAAAAAAGGGCTGCCTTTTGATGTCCCCCAATTTGTCACCATAACCTTTTTTGGGTGAAGATCGGGCTTTGGGGTGTGCTTTGGTTTTTCATCTGCATCCAACCACTGCCCAGATCTTTTACGGTGCAAAAACGGTTCAGTTTGGTTTCTTAGTGTAAGCGATGCGCAGATTTCCAGGCGCCGTAGTTTTTGAGATTTGTTCACTTCATGGGGTACCCATTTATCGAGTTTCTTTACCCTTCCTATGAAAGAAAGGTGTCGACTTATTGTCATTGGGGATACTCCCATGTCCAATCCAATCCAATCCAGTCTTTGTCCAATCTTCCGCTCCGATTTCGTTCGGTCCTCATCGCTCTTAAACAACGTGGTCAGCTAACGTTTTCGGCTTCCCATGTGGATCATTTTCGAGACTGAAATCTCCCCAAAAGGAATTTTCCAAACCAACGTCATATAGCGCGTTCGTTTACCGCTACAACTTCAAATGCGTCATTAATGTTTACCATTAGAAAAGGTTCGAATTTGAACTGCCGACAGCATTTTAAATAATTCGTAGTAAAAAAATAACGGTACTTGTAACGAACCCTATAATCCTCACACATCAAGCACGCGTACAACTATATTTTATAAAAAAAAAGAAAATTTAACATTCTGGCACAGATGTTCACTCGAGAACTTCTTATTTCCGACTGAGAGAAAATGATGTGGTGCAACCCAATGGCATATCAACCAGACGGGAAGCACCCAAAAAATCTGACAGTAGCTAAACTGTGTTGAGAATATATTTTGTGCTTGGTACTCACGTCTCAGGTGGTCAGATTATAGCTGACTCACAACCAATCCCAGTGTCGCGGAACTGCAAATGAACTGAGTAATTCAACTCGCGGTAATGTGGATATTTGTCCTTGTTTGTAATGATGGACAAGACCATTAAGTACCTTGTTACGAATGCTTGTTTTAATGGCCTGAAGTGGTCTAGCATCCATTCCACATATCTACATATATTGCCATGCTGCAGGAGGGTATAGACCGGGCTTGAAAATAATCTTCATTGCTAGCCTGGAAGAAGCCTTCATCGCGAACCCCTGGCAACAACAATGGGAGTAGCTGCAGTAGAATAAGGATAGATTGGCTAATTTCTTGTACGCAAAATTGTGTTCCACTTATCTAAGATGCAATATGCATACGGATGTTCAAGATCTTGTGAGACTACGCCTAAAAATCTAGCAGGTAAAATTGAATGCGCGTTCTTGAAGGAGTACATTTTCATCGACATTAAGAGTGTCTTCTAAAGGGTCTTGCAATATAGACCCTTGATTTTTAAATGTAAATAAAAAAAGTTGTGTCTGAAGATATCCACTTGTATTGATGGCATTATATATGGATTATAACGTCGGTCAGATGTCCGCCCCGGCTTTGCTCGGTCGCACGTATTCGTGAGGTCCAATTTTCGATCACTTTGTCGCATAAATCTGACGGAATTAGCTGGATGACTTTCGTTTTTTTTGACTTGGAGTGCATCAATTGTTTCCGATTTATACGCATAGGCCTGTGATTTAAGATACCTCCAAAGGAAGAAGTCTAAAATCGCTAAATTCTCGGTGGACAGTTCAAGTCGCGCCAAGCGAAATAAGCACGCCCTCAAATCGTTCATGCAGAATGTCCAGCGTCGTCGCATTGGAACCACATGTAGTCGGTATCCATATCATCCAGTTTAGACCACAAGAAGTTGCTTATCATCGATCAGTAGCGCTCGCCCTCGACGGTTATGGCAATGTGAGTTTCGTTTTGGACGAAATACGGACCGATGATTCCGCCAGATCAAAATCCGCACCAAACAACGACTTTCTCGGAATGCATTTTGCCCTAATGTATCTCGTATGGATTGGTATCCTCCCATATCCGACAATTTTGCTTGTTCACACATCCATTCATCAAAAAATGGTCCTCGTCGCTAAAGATGATCTTTTTCTGGAATGGAGCACTGATTTTGAAAACAAAAAAATTATGATTTGCAGACCTTGTTCAGCGCTATAGCCTTCCATGGTGATTTGCCTACACTACTGAACAATTCACATCAAATTTGACACATATTGCTTTAACAGCAGACCGCTATAACCTAACAAATTTCAAGCGTCCCTATTGAAAGACTTTATACAGCGCGTCATTAGATGGCATGTGTAGCTCGGCTTGACAACACGATTAGATGGATCACTAGTTTTGCAGATTAGAGTAATTCAAGTGAACAGACCCTTGTTTGTGCATCCTGACAGCAAAAAAATTGTATGGTGAGGTAAACAGCATCTTGCTTTCATTGCTACTTGCTTAACGCCATCAATGGTCCTCAAGCATATACAAATGTCTTTTCATACCTAGCGCCTGTTTGCTTTGCTGCCCGAAATTGTTGCATTTTAAAAGCGATTTTAGTAAATCCGCTCAAGACTGAGATTGTTCTCTTCATGAAAAGGAGGAAGCTAACTGGCTTTCTTGACACATTAAGCACTTCTCCAGATGCGGTAATAAATCTTTCTCACTTTGATACTAATATCATGGGCTGCTTTCTCAAGTCCGTCTTCGGTTTAAAGAGAATTGGTTTCTGATACAATTCGCGCCGGAGTGTCGATGATCTTGCGAATGACCTTTGACTCTGTTCCAATTGGTATGTGCGAGAACATGATATCGACTCTGTCTTTACTAGGGGATGGCTTCCACTAGAATCTAGACCAGAAAATGAATGATGTAGTCGGATCTTTAGGGATGGTTCCAAAGCTGATGCAAGATATGGCACTGGTGTCTTCGTAGAGACGACAGCATTAGACTTTACCCCTCATTTGGTAATCTTGGGTCTGTTGTGAGGAACAGGCGAAAGAAGCAAAGTATCGGCGTCTGCAGTTACAGTCAAACTGCGCCTAGACCTTTCATCACTTTCAAGCTGATTGAAGAATGCAGGGCTCCTCTGAATGCAGTCGCAGGGTTGACTTCAATAAATCTTTCTAGGCAAGAATAGGATTAAGCTTTTCACGACCTAAACTTGCGCCTGAACTGAAAGTGTCCTTGGATATGGGTTCTATTGTCTTGATTTTCATCTTGGGAGAATATGCCACCTCTCCAGGTTGGAGACAAAGGACTGCACCACGATGTCTATTTAAGGGCAGCAGCTTTTCTGTTCTCTCTCAGTAAGTAAGAACATTTTACTAAGCATCTACTAGACATAGTTAAGTGGCACCAACTCCTTCAACGGTTCATGAGAAAGTGATGGCGATTACGCGGAGCATTCCCTCTGTGAGTTTCCAACTTACGCTGTCATCAGGCTTCAGATGCTCGTACTAGGAACTGATGTGGGTATTCTTACAGTAGGTACTTTTAATATTTCGGGTTATGTCTCGATAATGAGACGTTAAGGTTATTCTGGATAATAATTCTTTAGACGACTGTTTTTTTAATTTATTTTAGGTAGAGGCCGACCCTAATCGTCTCTAATTGCGTCTGTCAAATTGGTTGAAGTTCTTTCCCCATTTGTGGGGCCTTTTTGTACCGGGTTATCTCTTCGTGATGGGTTTGAAGATTATTCTGAGCGGTGGGTAGGTGTTCATTTACTCAATATGTCCTAACCATTTAAACCAATGAATTCGTGATCTTTTGATAAGTTTAATGTTGCTATAAAAAATAGAAGTTACTTCTGTATGTTCTGATTAAAACTCCATTTAC
The DNA here is from genome assembly GCA_963966105.1 of Volucella zonaria. NCBI lineage: Eukaryota > Metazoa > Arthropoda > Insecta > Diptera > Syrphidae > Volucella > Volucella zonaria. The sequence continues at coordinate 137,268,024 of OZ014533.1, read as the reverse complement.
ACAAACGGTACCGAATCTTACGGTTTAGGGTTTTATGCAGATCTTTCTCAGCTGTCGGTGGGAATGACTTTTTTTACGCTCTCGAATTCGATGAACAAGAGTTAGGCACGAATTTTAAGTTATTGCTTCATTCTCATGATCTTCTATATAATATTAAGGCGATAGACCCGTCTATATTAAGCGCAGATGATGGTCCTTTTTGAGGGTTGAAAGAACGTCTTAAAGAGTTAGTACGTACATACCCATATATCCACTTTAATAAATCAACTCCCACTGCTGTAAATAGTTCTACAGAAAGTCCGACTGGAGCAGTAGCTTTATTGGTCCATAATTGGGATATTGCTATCCTAATCTTTTATTGCGCTTTCGATGGCCCAAGTTGAAAAGATCATTGTTCCCGACAGTGTAATAGTGGTCGAAAAACTAGTAAATCGTATAACGAACCGATGTCCTTTTTTAACTTCCCGATAAGACTGATTTCTTCAGCAAAGCCTCTCAATGCCTTCAATTGAGCGCTTCTCTAACTTTTTTTTCGGAGAGGCTAATATTTCTTCAGTCTTCTTTGCCGATACATTATGGTCTGATTAAGTCCAACATATCACATATGACCTACATTGGCAAATGGTCGAAAGCGTAAGGCTCCATTACATTTGTCAATATGTTCTCATACGTATACATATGCTGACCCATCGATGCGAACAATAGGACCAAACCATGGTATCTCCACCACCATACTTGATCGTTTTTAGACTTAAGACTTTAGACCGAGTTCTTTGTGTAAATGTCGCCTTACGTACTTCTTACCATCAGATACGAACGTGTTAAACTTGGATTCATGGCTCCAGAATACCTTTTTCCAAAAAGAGAAGGGTTTTTGTTTGCATGCTCCCTGGCAAATTCCAACCGACGCAATGTTTTAAATTTCTTTTCGAAGCATGTGGCTTTCTACGTGCAATACACCGCCTTCTAAATAGTAATCTGTTCCTGATGGTCTTAAGTGTACCTCGTACACATAATTGGCATGACACAACAGTGGGTGTCCCTGGTGATGAAAAAAGGATTCGCTTTGCTCAGTCGACAAATAAGGCTGTCCTCGCTGGCAGTTGTTTTCTTTTGGAGTTTTCTGTATTGGCTGTGGCCGTAAATATTTTATGGTGCACAGCATCTTTTTGGAGCACAGTAGATCTTGGGCGATGGTATCCATAGAAGCCTTGTCCTGGCAGTACTTATGGATGATTAGCTTTCTTACCTCTGGTGTGCAGCTCCTACCTTTTCCCACTTTGTTCAACTGCAAGAGATAATAAAGCTAAGGCATTTAAACAGAACAGAACAAAAACGCAGCGCTAAAGATTTACCGTAACATACAATAATACCACATCTTCAATATGTTCTCACTGTTTATAGTTGATTTTCCAAATAATTTCAGCTTAGATCTCACCGACACAAGTTTGCTTTGTGAAATATTCTTTTGTGAACACATTCCAATGACAGTGACATTTGTCTCAACAAAGCCGCAGTGACAGCTGCAAGAAAACTGGAAATTACCAGTGCAGATATCTTGTGCGTGAAGTGTGTAAACAAAGATGAAAAAAGGTATGTTCATTGTTTCTAAATAGTTTTCCGCCACGTATTATGATGGCTTAATGACTATGTCACTATTAGTCTTCTGCATTTGATGATGTCAGTATTTTGACATTTAGGAAATCCGCATTCGTAACTTGGATGGACCGTGTAAATACTGGTTGCAGAAGTTGACGTACGCTAGAAGTTGCATAGACTTTTGAAGGATTGTGCCTTCAGTGTGAGTTCCAATCCAACTTGTGAGTTCCGTACAATTCTTTTAGGTATGAGGTGAAATAACATCGCGTTACCTTCTCTAGAACCTTTTTTGACATCGAAGACCTCGATTAAGTCGTTACCGACTAATGTTTGCTCCTCACAACATCCGGGCTCTGTGATCGCAATGTAGCTACTCTGGTTAATAGTTATATGGACAGCAAGTTCTTTTGTGGATGTTAAAGTGTGAGAAATTCGTGCTGGTATTATGACGCCCCTCTGCGAAATCAATTATCTTAAGTCGATTTTCGAAGGTGGTGTCGTACAGCTTTGGTTTTCGACCAGTGCCGCTAAAGATGACCTCCTTTCCTAAATCGGCACTTATATCGACACTCACAACGTTGTGTCCAGAATAGTGCTGGCAAAAACGATTTTTGACAACTGTGCTGTCCGATATCGTATTGTTCGTCATGTTTTGTTTGCCATATTTACCCAACTTATCCCAAAAGATTCTTATGGGCGACTCCTCAATTGCCAATTCAACGTCTGGTGCATATGTCTTGGGTGATTAACTTCTGCATTAGCTTGAAAAAATGGATTTCATCATGTTCATCCTATATCTGTGATTTGCTAGTCGTAATTAGAGACTGATAGACACTCCATTTGTGGGATTCCCTATTTTCTCTCATCCGTATACCCGACAGAGTTCCGTCCATAATTTGAGATCCTGTCTCGTACGTTGCCTCTTTATAAATTTGCAATGATGTAAGTACAGGATCTTCCAATAGGGACTTCCGAGCTTTACGAGTTGATAGCGGCCATATTGTCTAATTGGATGTCATATATGCAGTCTCTTTTGCAAAATCACCATGGAAGGACATAGCGTTCAACAACACGTGCAAATGACAAAATTGTTTTAACAAAATGGGTGTTCTGTTCGCGCAACATTCCGCGCGCTTCACCCATTTTACGGTCGCCATAATCGTCCTACCGAGAGGACTATTCGCAGTGTGGTGGATAAATTTGAGTCCACTGGTTCAGTAGACGAGAAACCAACACCCGTATGTCGACGAAACGCAAGATCTGCCGAAAACATCGCCACTGTCGATTTCGCGTCGCTCACAAGAACTCGGCCCTTCGCACATCACAACTTGACGAATTTTGCGTCATGACTTGGGCCTGCACACGTACAAAATTCAACGGACCCAGGAGCTGAAGGTAAACGACCATAGACAACGGCGTGTGTTCGCTAAATAGGCTCTGTAGCAGTTGGAAACTGATCCTAATTTTCATCGAAAAATCATCTTCAGCGATGAGGCCCATTTCTGGATGAATGGGTACGTCAACGAACAAAATTGTCGAATTTGGGACGATACCAATCCACATGAGATCCAAGATATGGCGGCGTCATCGGTCCATATTTCTTTGAAAACGACGTTGGCCGTGAACGGCAAGCGCTATAGGTCGATGATTACCAACTTCTATTGGCCTGAATTGGATGATATGGACACCAACGATATGTGGTTTCAACAGGTCGCCGAAACGTGCCACACGGCCCAGTCACATTGGAAATTCTGCACGAGCGATTCGAGGGCATGGTCATCTCACCTGGAGGTGATGTGAACTGGCCACCGAAATCGTGCGATTTGACCCCGGTAAACTTTTTCTTGTGGAGTTTTTTGAAGTCGTAGGTCTATGTGAATAAGCCAGTAACCATAGCGGCGCTCAAAGCCAACATAATCCATGCCATCGTTCAAATTCAGCCCAATTTATGCGCCAGCGTCATAGAAAATTGGACATTTCGGATGCGCGCCACCCAGAGAAACTGCGGCGGACATTTGGCATCGATAGGCCTTTCAAACGAATAAAAAATGTCGATGATATCTCACGCACACTTTGTTTTATTTAAATTTAAAGATGGGAAGCGCTTAGTGAAAGACTCTTGTATTTGTATTTGCTGGACCATAGCTAGTTTATCTTTTTCTTTTGCTATTCCTCACTTTACCCACAACTTCTGTTTACTGGGGCTTAACCTCATCTCTCAGGACACTTCAAATAGCCACGATGTGTCGCTGTTATTAGTAAAACTATTTGATCCTATTTAAAAAAATATACTTGAAGGCGCTCTATGGATTCGAATCTTTTACAGATATCATCCACCGTTCTCTTGCGTTACAGTTACGTTGCTAGAAACTCAATCCTAACAGCTTTAAACCAGTTACTTATTAATTAAATAGCACTACAGTCCAGTCCAGGGTGGACTCGCGCTGTAGCCAACAAATATCTACTTCAAGCGCGAATTCTCCACACGCCACCTTAGTTGGGTTTTTTTTTGCGGTTTTAACTTCACGAATTCGAAGAGAATTTTTCTAACCTGAAGCGCTGATGTCCATCCGCTCTACATGGCTCAGCCCTATAAACCAATGCATCTTACTTTTAGCTAAGTCTATGTCGCTGTACAACTTGTTCACGTCTTTATTAAATATCCTCCTCCACTCTACTTCAATGCAGACAGGGTCATAGATCACTCGGAGCACTTTTCTCTTGAAAGGACCAAGCGTCTCGTCATCCTGTTTTGATAAATTCCATGCCTCTACGGCTAAGAGAAGGACTAGGAAGATCAATGTTTTTTAGACAGCTGTTTTGATTTTCCGAGAAAGGACTCTGTTACTTAACTGCCATCGTTTCGTTGATTATATTTACTGTGAAGTGGGTATTTCTCTTTTCCTCGATTACCGCCAGACCCATCTTCGCCGCTTCTACGCCAGTAATTGTAAATAGCTCAGAAACTGCTCGCTGTTTACTGCAGATAATGTTTATGGGCCTCTGGTATTTTTGACAACAAAAGTTTCGGTAAAAGCCCGAGGTTTCAACATTGGAGTGCAAACGTGCCAATAAAAGTCTTTCTCCATTGTCACCATGCAAAGCTAATTCCACAAAATCTCAAAACCCGATATTACGAAGCCATGTCCATTCTGGGTAAACGAAAAAATTTAGAAATCTGAAGAGAAGTATCGGTTTAGGATTTGAGGGTCTTCTCTAAGATCTGTCGTAATGTGCACTTTTTAGGCCTGAAACGACTAGTCCATTGGTTGACAAATAGAACACAGAATAATTGAGATATCGGGTTGGAATTTATTCCTAGTGGAATCCCATCTCGTTCATAGGACCACCACGAGCACGTTTGCAGCGATCGATTCTCTGGAGCCAATTTTCCTCCACTCTTCCACACATATCGGCCGGAACGTTTTCAATTTCACGTTCGATATTATTCCTGAGCTCCTCTAACGTTGGTGGCATGTGCCACCATCTTGTTGGAACCACATATCAGTGATGTGAAATCCATCCAATTCTGTCCAAAAATAGTCTTCCAACATGACACGATAGCAAACTCCATTGACCGTAACATGCCGATCATTTTCATGGACGAAAAAATATGGTCCAATCACACGTCCGGCATGAAATCGACGCCACATGGCTACTTTTTGTGGATGCAATGGAGTCTCTTGAAGGATATGTGGGTTTGTTGCTGTCCAATAGCGCATATTTTGCTTATTGACAAAGCCAGCAAGCCAAAAATGAGCTTCATCGCTGAAGGTGATTTTTCGATAAAATTCAGGATTTTCTTCAAACTTTTGCAGAGCCCAATCGGAGAGATTTCAGCGCTTCAAATGATCAAGAGGCTTCAGTTCTTGAGTTAATTTGATCTTGTAGGCTAAGATATTTCCCATTCCCTGTGAACGGCGTGGAATCATGGATCATTTTGAACTGAAGCATTTATGGCTGGATATTTTCGGTCTTTCGACCGGTTCGTGTCTTACTGGCACAGTGAATATGTTGACTCGAATTTATCAACTATAGCACAGCCTTTCTGGTGGGACGATTATCACGACCGAAGATTGGAATAAGCGCTCTTAAAGTTGCGACCTCCCAGTCAGAATTAAATAAAAAAAAATTTAATGCACTGATTTTTCAAAAGTCTCAATAAAAAACATTGCCACCTTTCCCATCCTAAATACGCTGAGCGTATAGATCATGCGGCTGCCGGAGTCCATGCCGTATTCAATCATATCCTCACAGAGCTCCTCACGGCCTTAAAATTGTTGAAAAAAGCTGTGTTTTTAGATTTAAAGTTTGTTGATCTTTCGCATGTTTTATTGACGAAAAAAAAGTCAAACCAACTTGAGGTATTTCTGACTGGTCTTTGATTGTAGAGGGTGTTCCATTTTCGACAGCTCACGCGTGATTTGTGACATGTGTCAAAGTCAAACAAAGACTTACGCCCGAACAACGCTTACAAATTATTGAATTTTATTATAAAAATTCGTGGTATGTGGTAAATCTTTTTCGCGCACTTCGACCATTTTACGGTCGTCATAATCGACCTACTGAGCAAGCAATTCAAGCCACCTATCCGTATGCGTAGAGTGCGTACAGAGGAAAATATTGCTGCTGTATCCGCCAGTGTAAATGAAGGAATGATTTGTCCATTCATCGCCTTTTGCAGCAACTGAGATTGCGTTAATCGACTGCGTGGAAAATTTTACGCAAGGATCTTGGTCTAAAACCTTGAAAAATACAGCTTGTGCAGGAACTGATGCCGCGTCTAATCTTCTGTGAGTGGGCCTTAGAAAAAATGAAAGAAGATCCGCTTTTTTATCGAAAAATTATCTTCAGCGACGAAGCTCATTTCTGTTTGAATGATTATAAAACAAAACTGCAAGATGAGCAACCTCAGACAATAAATAGCTGCCAATGCACCCGGAAAAATACACTGTTTGGTGCGGTTTATGGTCCGCAGAATCATTGGCCCACATTTTTTCAAAGATGACCGTGACAACAATATTTCCGTCAATGGCGCCCGCTATGATTTCGATTTTTTTTTTGCCCAAAATGCACGTTCCAGCAAGACGGCGCTACATGCCACACAGCACGCGAATCCATTTACCAATTGCGAAATGAGTTCGGTGAGCAATTTATCTCTCGTTTTGGACCGATGAAATCGCCGGCTAGATCGTGCAATTTGACGCCTTTAGACTATCTTTATGGGGATCGGTCAAATCACTCGTCTATGCCCATAAACCAGCGGCAATTGCAGCCCTCAAGACAGCGTCATACGTGTTATTAGCAAGATACCAGCCAATATGGTCGAAAAACTGATTCAAAATTGGTCTCTCCATATGGACCACTTAAAACGTAGTCGTGGTCAACATTTACATGAAATAATTTGCAGCATTTATTTATCAATTTAAATAAAAATTTTATACACTTTTGTAATTTTGCTGTTTTTTTTTTGAGAATTAAAAACCAAGCGCTTAAAAAATATTTGTAGCTGGCTTTAGAGATTTGCTTAAAAGTTATTCCAACATCAGGACCAAATTCGTTGAACTTGAGTAATGGCACTGAAGCCAGCAGCACCAATACATGTACCTTTCAAGAAATTTTCTTTCGGGTCCTCATTACGAATTAACACTGCAAGGCACGACAAAATGGTATTCGAAATTGGCACTATGCCTCACTTTATTATTTTTTCGCGATAAAACTCTAGACCCTAAATCATCCTACCTTTGTAGCAAATTAAGGTCAATTGGTTCCCCCTGTTTGCCAGCTAAGTCCTGTCAAAGTAAACAAATATTAAAGTTCACCAGATCAAGCCATTACACCCAGGCAATGAGCCAACTATTAAAGCGGAGAGGGCAAAAAAAAAAGGACATCCTTTGGAATTTCCTCATTTTAATCTTTCCAAGTAGTCACACCTTCCTCACCTCACCCATTAGCGCTTTCTATTACTTCATTCCGATAGCAAAGGCGTGGCAGGCTATCTCTATGTACTATGTCCTGACAATCCAAATAGAAAAAAATAATACAAAAGCGGAAAAACGTGGCTAGCATTTCATAATTCTTCCTCCATTCATGTGAGGAAAAAGGGATAGAAGACAACAAAGGAAATAGCAAGGCAAAACAGCAAAAGCCATGTCATTAGTTAAAACAGAAAAAAAAAAAAAAACAACGAAACACACAGATCCTTGTACATATTTGGTTCACAAAACAAAGCAACACAACATGTTGCTCGTAGTAAAATAAAAAATCCAGACAATACTCGTAAACCACTTGCTGGTGTCCTTGCTACTGTTAGCAACTCGAAATCCTTGCTTTGTAATTTGCCCTTGCAATGGGCGACAGCCACCCCTGCTCCATGCAACCTATGTAAATACAAATAATGTTCACTGTCATAGATGGGTATAATGTAACAAAGTCTGGCTGTAAAAAATGTAAAAAACAAATAAAATACCTCCAAGGGCCTTTATCCTTTAAGCTGTTCTATTCCGACAAGCCACGAAACTTGCATTGACATGCGAATAGAGAATAAACCGAAGAAGGACAACATCCTTTAGATGCATACAAGTCTGATCCAGTTTTATGTGCTGCAATTTTTCTTTTCCGCTTTTCCATTTCTTTCCTTTTTCGCACTAGTCTTTCGTTTTTTTTTTTCCTTCCTTTTGTTTGCATATCCGTTGCCGTTGTACACATTGACCTCAATTATGCATCGTTTCTTAGGATTATTGGTCATACTCAGTGGTGTGATGACAAGGGGTTGAGAACAGTGTTGACACTTCTACTAAAATTAAGGGCGGTCTTCTTCCGCAGGGTTTATAAAGTCGCCAGCCTATTTTGGGAACTTAGACAAAACAAGACGGATTACATTGATAGATATGGATACGTGAAGACCTGCAAAAGGCTCCTGATTCATGCAGGACAGACGTTAAAAAAATACAAAGCAGGTAAAGGCTTGTATTCAATAGTATAACCCTGATCGAGTAAGTCTCCAACAAGCCGTCTGTACAGTGTCTGTAACCGCTCCAACGAAGCCTGTAATTTATGGTCTATCATACATCTGGTTTCCTGGCACAAAAACTTTTTCGGTTATGGATCAAAGCTGACCTAACCTAACTCACCAAATCTTCTACTGATTATCGTCATAAGAAAGGAAAACTAGCATCGGATTGCCACAGAAAACTCAAGGAGATTATGTCCTTCTAGCCTTATATTTGGGTGTTGTACAATTACCGTAGGCATTGAGCTACTTCAATATATTTGGAGCTGGTGTCAGTAAAGTTTTCATGGCTAAATAAGGTCCTGAAATACCATCTTTGTTTAGGAAGAAAAATTCTTTCCGAATTTGGGCCTGTTGCGGATTGCTAAGTCTGCCTCGAATAGCAAATTCACATCCAAATAAGCGTCGTTTTCCTCCTTTCTACTAGATCCGACAATGATTCAGATTTCTAAAGTTTGTAATGGGGCCGTAACCTTATAGTAGCCAGCACGCAGTTCTCACATCCCAATATCCATAAAGGGACTTGGCCATCCCCGAGCTATTGGCGAGCGACGCCAGACACTCTCCCAGCATTCTGGATGTACTGGCTTTCCGAGGAGCCAACATCGACCCTGTTCATTACCTTTTCACAGCCTGTATACGAGTTCGGATATCACATGCACAACGGAGCCAAGCAGGACCACTAAAGTTCGACGTTGACAAGCTGCAATATCAAGATGATCGAAAGTTTTATCAGAGAATAAAATCAACATGCCAGGGCTACAAAGACAGAATGGAAGAAGAACATGGACAACTAGTAGTCTGTGCTACCAACCTGTGTCTGTCTGTGCAGGCAACCTTGAATCTGTCCTCCTGATGTAGACAAAGTAAAAGTGGTAATATCGAAGCTAAATTCTAGCAAAGTTGCTGGCGCAGACAGGGCGTCTATTGGACTTTTTAAAGCAGCTGGAGATAACATTCGCCAGCTCATCTGTAAGAAACGGCAAGAGAAAACTGTGCCAGGTAAATGGAATCTCAGCATCAAATGCGCAATCCACAGGAAAGGAGACCAGTGGCAACTGTCACTATATATTTGTCGACTTCAAAGTCGCATGTTACAGCGAGCTACGCCATGTCCGGTTTTGGCATCCCCCCCAAACTCTTTATGTTGCCCAGGATTACTATGGAGAATTCTCGCTGCTCCATACCCGAGATCCCAATGGCAAGACAAGTTTTAAACAAGGGGATGCGATGTAGTATAACTTTTTTAACATTGCCCCAGAAGGATCGCCTACGATCTTTTTTTAAGTCCGCGGAATTGCTTGCATACGCCGATGATAATGATTGAACTGGAGGAATACAGCGAGCAATCAATGAAACTTTCGCGAGTTAGTTTTGAGGTTAAGGCGGCCATAATGATGGTCTCATGGTAAATGAGGAAAAAACAAAGTTCATGCTAACATCAGAAAAGGCACAGCGACGGTATTGCCAGAACATTGCCATTGGCAGTTACAACTTCGGAAGAGTTAAGGACTTCGTGCTTTCATCGTAAATAGCAACTTTAATATTCAAAAATCGTGTTTCCAGCTCCCGAGTATTTGGATTATTTTACCCAAGAATTTCAAAAAGTGTCTGGTCTGACAAGTTGCGGCTTGTGCGTGGCGTCAACTACCTGGCCATGTTAAAATCTTGCAGTGGTTTAGATGATTTGAGCTCCATAATAAGAAAAAATGGCATCCGTGGTAGTATATGGTAGTCGGAGAGCATACCCTACATGGCACAACGTCTGGATAAAAACGGTGGGTAGAGTTTCATTATAAGTTAGACAAGATTTGAAAACCCCAATATTCACACCAAGGAAAGAGCACAATATTAGCTCGACTCACTATCTAGTTACTGCGGAAATACGTATATGGATATCTCCCTGTTGTGAGGAGAACTGCTGCAATACTGAAGATCAGTGGCTTCTACACCAAGTAACCACCAGAATTGCCGCAACTGAATTAGCTGCTATGTTTCTCTCGACCCTCATTTAATGAAAAGTGCAGCCAAGCAAAATAACTCGTCTTCGAAACAGAGCTGGTGGAAGGTGGGAATAACACCGGCTTGCGAAAAGCAATATCAATCCTGACATGCTAAACAATTTTTTTCTTGAAAGACCCTGAGTTACCAACGCCCATATCGAACGATTTCGAAGTGGTAACAGAAAATGATGTCATTACCCGTGTGACAGTAATTAAGTGTAATTCTACCGGAGAAAACGGTATCCCAACCCGCTTCGTAAAAATATTTTTGCCCCTAATTGTTAGCTTGATTCATATCATCAACTGTTGTTTTATGACGTTCACTCTTCCACTGTCGTGTCACTAAGGTTGGCGATTTTAGGCCAATTAGCTTTCTCCTATATTTGTCTAACGTCGTTGAGAAACTTACAAGAAAACAAATGCCCAAGCTAGTCTGCCCTCCGAGCTAACCACAGCTACTCCACGACAATGGTTAACATATTCAAATCAGACAAGAATTCGACAAGGTTTTAGTGACGATTCTATATCTGTTTGATTTGTCAAAGACCATTGATAAGTTCAACCATGAACTGAACAATTTTTTCGGCTTCAATGACAGGGCTGTGAGTTTTCTCTCTTGAAGGCTACAAAGAGTCAGCTCTTAAACCTATTCTACAAGGGGTACCTCAGGGATCGGGTTTAGGACCGATTTTGTTCTGATTGTTTATAAGCGACCATCTGTTTGTCAAAATTCTTCTGTGCACCACTACGCAGATGATGTTCAACTTTATTTAGCCCGACCAATAAAAGATATGAAAGTACAAAGCTTCCGAGGATCTAAATCAAATACATAGCTGGTCAGTGATCAATGGTTTATACTTGAACCCAGATAGGTTGCAGTTCCTTCCGATTTCTAACAGATCATTAGATGCTGACCTTCTGCCAGAAATATGGCCTTGCGACATACAACTAAAATCTTTGGAGTCAGCAACAAGCCTTGGCTATTCAGTGAACTTCAATCTGTTGGGCTATACTCATAACAACGTAGTTATTGCCCATATTTACGGATGTTTTCGTAACTATGATTAAGTCCTAGTTTCACACCCACAGAGACTCGGCGAAAGCTTGTAACAACTCTAGTTCTACCACTTATTTGCTACGCTGATGTTGTTTACTGCACCCTCGAATCCTTTTGTCAACTAAAGTTACACGTGGCTTTCAGTGATGCCGTGAGGTATATCTGTGTTCTCTGTAGACACGGCCACGACCGGAAACTAATTTTTTTTGCATAAAATTATAAAAATTAGAATTCCTCTGTATCTTTTTAACAAACTGAACTTTTCCCGCACCGAAAGGACATTTAACATTATTTGGCTCGTGGTAATTAAATAAATTCCTCTCGCTTATTTTTCATTTATAGTGTTAAATTATGGAAGATGTTACCTCCTAGAGAAAAAATAATTTCTAGTACCGCGAAGTGCAATCGTTCTCGCATAAATGGACTTCGTCAAGAAACACTGGAAGACTTCATTTTCGAAATGACCGCCATTTACTTTAAATTACGACCTGAGACGTACTGGCCAATTATTATCAATCGCATTACGGACCTCATTCATCAGAAAGATGTCGACAGAGCGGACAAGGGTTCGCTTTAAAGACTCAATATTTCGGTGATGAGTAGAGCAGGCCATTCCCTCTAAAACGGACCATAGCTTCTAATCCAAAAGGTTGAACTCCGGACACCAGCTGACCAATTATCTGGTGATATGAAGTCGGGTACATTTTTTTAGCCATTCTTGAGTGGTTTTCGCCTTGTGGGCTGCAGCAGAATCTGTCGGAGTGTGTAATGCCTGTTTGTGAACATTGTTCGGCTTAACGATGTCTTCCAAAACAGTGGTTTGGTAAACTTTCGCCGAAGTTTTGACTCCTTTTTCACAAAAATGGAGGTTGGTTATGCCATCGTAGCTCACTCCCCACCATACCATTACACGTGCGAGGTAGCGGCCTCTTTCAACCGTTGGAATATGTTCTGAGCTTCTTTTGATGTCCGAGCATACACTCGATCATTTTGTTAATTAAAAGTTTCTTAGTTGGTAAAAATTAACTCGTCGGTGAACAAAATTTGTCTGTGAGTCTTTTTAGCGTACCGCCTTAAGAAAGCGAGATATGGATTTTTGCGAAATGTTCATTTCCCGCGACATGATCTTCTGTTTTCTCAGTGGCTTGAGTCTGATTCGAACCTGCATGGTTTTGATGGGTCCCGGAGTCCTCACAGTGCGTGGACAGCCGGATCTTTAATGGTCACTTACTTCAACAGTATCCTTGTCTAATTTAATAGTATGATAAACAAAACAGCGAGTGATTCCAAGCGGTTGCAAGCTCCGAAACATATCGCCTTTTGCCATATTACTCGTACACTTGTAGAAGTCGATCACAATGACACGATTTTCCATGTCGCACCATTCCATGATTGTAAGCGACTAAAAACAAAAATCTTTTCCACGACAAAGAAGCATAAAGCAACGGGTTAAATAACGGTTAACATGAAAAGAGTGCAACTAATACTTGATTTAAAATAGTTGCAATAAAAATTGTGTCAATATTTATGACTAGACTAGGTATACATATAAAGGGTAGGCCATCTATTGGTTTCTTTTCGAATCATATGTTTGACACTGACAATTCTTATGCGGTCATAAACTTAGTATTACATTTTCGCGGTACAAAACGGATCGATTTACGCTTGTTCAACGTTGGGATTTTTGAAAAGAAATTTCGATCGAAATAATGGAGCAACTGTAGCTGGTGTACGCAAGTTTATGAAGGAAGTTCGTGAGGCTGGTTTGCTGATTGATAATAGCCAAATATATTCCCGTGTTCGTCTTGTGCGCTCAACGGAGAATATTGCAGCTGTTGCCGAAAGTGTGCCGCTAAACCCGAGAACCTCAACGCGCCAAAGATCTCAGCAACAGCAAGAAACATCAGTCGCACTAGCCTGAGGAGGATTTTGCACAGAAATCTCGGATTATTCGCTTACAAGGTTCAATTGGCTCAGGAATTAAAGCAAAATGACCATCCGCTTTGTTATCGCTTATCTGTATGGGCTTTAGAGCAGCTCAAAATCTACGACAATTTTGCGCAAAATATCATTTTTTCAGATGAGGCGCATTTCCACCTCGGCGGCTCCGTAAACAAGCAAAATTCCCGTGTGGGGCTCGGAAAATCCACACGCCTTCATAAAGCAGCCAATGCATCCTGAACGTGGGATTGTTTGGTGTGGTTTTTGGAGTGGTGGCATTATTGGCACATTTTTCTTCCAAGGCGACAAGAAACGTTATAGTCAATTGAGATTTGAACTTGGGCGAGCTATGGTTCCAGCAAGATGGGGCTAACTGCCACACAAGCCGTCCAACAATCAATTTATTACACACCAAGTTCAATAATCGTGTATTCAGTCGTTTTGGTGATGTTGCTTAGCCGGCACAGAGCTACTCTTTGACGCCTTTGGACTTTTGTTTGTGGGGTGAAATCAAAGATCGATGCTATACGAACAGTCCAGTCCAGTTAGGGTCTCAAGAACAATATTGGTCAAATTGGGTTAACTGGATGGCCTACTACCAAGCCAGCTATAATTAATCGCAAGGTTTACACTTTTCAAAAAAGTGTTTTATAGCCTTTTTTAAAAATAAACCAACAGATGGCCCACACTTTACCTATGTAACTTGATCTTTCAACACTTACCCAGTATGGCGCATAACCATTGACGTTAACGAAGGCGTAGGAGGACGTCATTGGTCGTTTGGAACGCAAGGTTCTTCGATTAATTGTTGATTCCGTGTGTCAGCCTTGAAGAAGGAGATTTAACAGAAAGATTTAACCTCAACATTGGTCTCATTTTCTTTTTGGGATTTCTCATGAAGTTTCTGTTAATTTGCATTAAGGCCTTGAAAGAGTCGATCCGGAGTTTTTTACTGCGACAATGCTGTTCATAGATTCAACATCATGAACAGATAGAAAGAGAAAATATGCGCATAGGACCCGGATACCCAAGTCCCCAAGCGAAACAACGTCACCTTGCATTCATTAATTCGTGGTCATTCCGATATTTGAGGGAATCTGCTGGTCAGGCCATAAATGTGATACTACGAAGACCAGTCTACTAACTTTGTAATGTCAAAGTAACTATGTTCTTTACAAAGTAAACCAGTGTGGTCACATAGCAGTGATGTAAAGAAATCAAGCTTCACAGAACCGCACTTGACCATTCAAGCCAATGAACACATATTTCAAGTTAAGACTAAAAGATGTCATCATAAGGCGGCTGACTTAAGGCAGAGAGGCGAGAAGGAAGGAATAACCTACACAAATTTCTACTGAACTGCAGAGATGAAGGACAAAAGTAATCAATAGCAGATTAGAACGGTTTAAGTGCATCCACATTGAGTTAAAGTCATGAACCTAACTTGGCCGACTTATGAACATAATATGTTATCGGAATATCAAAATAATATTCTTCCCTTACAGGCTGTTATTATGCATGGCTTGGGAATACTAACCCAGCAGGGCGTGACTTGTGAAATATTGATTTTTGCTCTTGTTTGAAGTAGAGACTATTAGCTCAAAATTAGTCCTTCGGGCATATAAATTTATTGACTACTACGAAGTAATTTAGGAGGTCTACGCTAGGCTTAATTGGCAGCACTCGTTACACCAGCTTCAAAAGAAAGTGTTCGGCGATGACATGTCCCTCTAGAGAGAATAAGCAGATTCTTTATTAGCTTTAATCAAATCTCCTGAGAAATGGATGCAAATCCGCTTATGACATATTCCAGGAACATTACTTTTGTCTTCAATGTCCCATAATTGACGGATGTACAATATTTCTAGAGACCCTATCGGCAAATGTGGTTGCGGCAAACTTTGTTAAAAACTGCAAAATCGTCTTCGGAACTGGGTCCCAGACATGAGCTAACAAATCAAGCCAAATGACACAACTACAGGTAGATCTACGTTGATAACTTTTCCATTAGAACCGACACACCGTTCGTGGAAGGTGAACTCTCTTAATTATCTTAATTATCTGATTTTAATGATACGAGGATATTTAATTATTTTCACTGCATAATGGAGAATGAAGGCAATGCGAGCCATCTTGCCTTCCTAAGAGAGTGTAGCGGCAATTTCAATATTATCTTATCTTTTCCAAAAGCAAAGTCATGTTGAACCTTAACGAGGTTGTCAAGAACTCAAGCAACAAATGTGCAAGGTACTCGTACATATCTGCCGACAAAACAAACAACTTTTTACTTTTTAATTTACTACTGAAAGACGACATAAGACGACATCCAGCAGCCTACGCGCCGATAGCCGCGTTCTTTGTAGACTCATTGGCAACTTTACACAACAAAGTGATATTGTGATCAATTGCCATATATTGCTGCAACCTTTGCAACCGTGCAGTCATTTCTGACAGTTCTTTGACATTTGATATTGTTTGAAATTTTTTCAAAAATGGGGCCGGTGTACATCGGCTAGTGTCTTTGAAAATATTGCCGACATTGATCAGGGCAATATGTGGTTCCAGCAGGATGGCATTGCATCCCGTACTGCCAATGAAACAACTGAATTCATGAGGACCCGATTCAACGATAACCATTATACCGAAATGGACCTCTGGATTGGCCACCGAGATCGCACGATATAACGCCATTCGATTGCTTCTTGTAGGGCTAATTAAAGTCGTTGGTATACTATGATAAACCCCAAACTATTCAAGCCTTGGATGCCAATATTAAGTGCGTTGTCAGTAAGACCTATCACCAAATGCTCGAAAGATTGTCTCAAAATTTTACCAACTAGATGCGTTTCGTCAAAATCAGCCGAGGAAGTCATCCCTGACGACGTATCCAAAACCTAATATCATGAAGTGTCCTTCAAATGATTTTGGATTCAAACTCAGCAACATCAACATTCCACCCTTTAGAAGCATCATCTTAAGCCACATGAAAATAGCATAGCATAGCATAGCAAATAGTCTCTCTAAAATAGCATCGACCAAACCGAGTTTGACAGGGATACCAATACTGAAGACAGCCACTCTTGGTAAACACTGTCTAAGTTGCCTTGAGTCTAATATTTTGCTGTTTCAATTTTAAGGCTGCCCGTTTCTGAACTGTAGCCATAGTCCAAGACAACTCCTCACAATTTGTGATTGGGTAAGAATTAGAGGAAGCTAGCCCTTGTGGATGGGAACATACGGGACGAGTAATCGGGATACTGCTGAATGTTCTATGCCTTGGATTGGGCCAGCAGCGCAACAATCAAGTTCATAGCAAAGTGCTTGAATTACCTCCCAGTAGTGGTTCACAGTAAGGTAAAGGTTTATTAAAATTGCAAGGGCATGGGCTAGCACTATACTAGCCTATGCCGTCATAGGGCTCACAAGCCTATACGGAAAAGATTAAAATATGTGACGAATCAACTAACGGCCTCGGACAAAAATAGACTCACTGTTCACGACCCTAGCAAACGTGCATCTGCACGTGGGACGTTCGGACCCTTAATAAGCCACGTACAGCTGAACAATTGGAAGAGGCGACTAATATCACACAGATATCACCGTCATACAGGACGTGTGATGGGAAGGACCGGAAATAAGGAGGTTGAAAAGCTGTGAAATGTATTATCGTGTTTTCTATTGGGAGAAGAAACAATGCCTACCCGGATGCTGGCGGCAGACTTATGAAGTCTTGAGCTTCCGATTCGTGAGGGACCGTCTTATGACAATCGGGATAAAGGCTAAATTCGTTAACATAACCCTAATTTGCGCGCATGCACCTACGGAAGAGAAGGTTGACGCCACCAAAGACTGTTTCTACGAGCTCCTCGACAACATACATGAGCAACATCCGAAGTACGACGTTAAAATCGTACTAGGCGATTTTACAGCCAGGGTAGAAAAGGAGGACATTTTTGGTAGAACAGTTGGTAAGCACAGCCTACACTACACCGGATTTAGGCTTATTGACTTTGCGACAGGACGGAATATTACTATAGCAAGCAACGGTTTCCTAATCTCCATACACACAAGGGGACATGGCGGTCTCCGAATCATCAATGGCTTAATCAAATTCATAATTTTGTGATAGAAGTAAGGCATGCCTCCAGTATTCTGGACGTCCGAACTTTCCCACATTGACTCGGATCACCACCTTGTAGCAGGCATGGTGCGAATGTGGATCTTCCAAGTCCCACAACAAAGAAGAACTACTGTGAATAGATATAACGTACAAAAGCAGCAATCGAAAGAGACCATCAGAATCTTTGCCGAACGCGTGTCCCAAAAACCCTCAAGAACGTCTATGCCGCCAGCATTAAGTACCGAAGACCAGT
Source organism: Volucella zonaria (assembly GCA_963966105.1). NCBI lineage: Eukaryota > Metazoa > Arthropoda > Insecta > Diptera > Syrphidae > Volucella > Volucella zonaria. The sequence continues at coordinate 137,250,039 of OZ014533.1, read as the reverse complement.
GGCAAATCTTCCAGCGTTCCATCCGAGATGTCCCAACTGATTTGCTGGGTTTTACCCGAGCACCACCAAGAAATCCCTGCTTTGATGAAGAATCCCGGCAAACATATGCATCTAAACAAGAAGCCTAGTAAAGGGCGCTGGAATGAAGGACGAGTGCTCTAGGAGCAGAAGAGGGGGAAGAACGTAGGCTTCTCCAGAAGAAGAAAAAAGAGCATGAGAAGCGCGCGATCGAAGATATTGAAAGATACGTATGAAAGTTATAGGAACAGGTAAAAATAACGTGTGAAGGCAAAAAGAATCTTACGCCTGCAGAGATGAAGAAGGAAACCTGTAGTAGAGTCACATTTGGTACTGAAAATATGGAACAACTTTTTCTGCAGATTGTATAACATCCCACCGTCAGGTAAAATAGACCATTCAACTTAGACGATGATAGCCAAAATTCCGTCCACCTGATCAGAAGGAAGATCTAAGCTAAAATCCAACAAACCAGCTGGACCTGAGGGCTTACCGGCCGAGGTATACAAAGCTGCCGGAAATGACTTTATGGAGAGATATGATCTGAGATCTGAGATTTGGTCCGAAAAGTGTATGCCTGATGAATGGAATCTCACCACCGTATGCTCGATCCACAAAAAAAAGACGCCCTTAATTGTGCCAACTATAAGGGTATAAGTCTCATCAATATCGGATACAAGAACTTATCTGCCATATTGTGTGAACGTCAGAAACCTGATTGACACCTATCAGTGTGGCTTCAGACCAAGAAAGTCCACAATCCACCACAATCATACTCCGGCAGATCCTGGAAAAAATCAAGAAGTCCAAATCGATACCCTCCATCTTTTCATCGGTTTTAAGCCCGCATATCACAGCATTTATGGAGACGAGCTATATAGAGTCATATTCAGTTTCAGCGTCCCTACCAAACTTATCCATCTGTGCAGTATGACGATTGAGAACGCTCACTACTCCGCTAAGGTCGGTATGAACTTAACCGAGACTTCTGATGTCAAAAAAGGTTTTAGACAAGGTGACGCGCTGTCATGTGACATCTTTAACATCATATTTGGAAGAATTGTGCGGAACTCACAAGTGAACACTGAAGGCACAATCTTTCAAAAGTCTGTGCAACTATTGTACTAGTGTACGCTGATGATAAATGGGGAGAACTCAGCGGGCTGACACCGGTGCTTTCGCTTGCATTGAAAGTGAGGCTACCAAAATGGGTTTAGGGGTTAGTGTAAGCAAAACTAAGTACTCGTATATGCTGTCAACAAGAATGGGCACATTGTGATCGACGAATTGGACAGAAAGTAACAATCCACAGCTACAATTTTGAGGTAGTAAAGGACTTTGTCTGCCTTGGTTCTGCTATGAATTCTGCCTCAGCAGAAAGAAAACGAAGAATCACTCTTGCCAATCGCTGTTTCTTTGGGCTAAGAAGACAATTGAGTAATAAGTAACGTCCTATCCCGAAAACTAAAGAGACTCAATATAAGACCTTGATCATTTCAGTCCTGCTTTATGGCGGTGTAACATGGACCTTATCTAAAGCGGATGAAGATATCCGCAGTTGATTCGACAGCAAAATCTTTCAAAATATATTCGGTCGCGTTTGCATTGACGAGCTTTGAAGAAGGAGATTCACCTACGAACTACACGTCCCAAATTGCGCATCAGTCGCCTGAGATGGCTACGACATGTAGAGCGAATGAACACCAATGCTCCGGCCCGCAGTTTCTTCGAATCTAACCCGGAGGGACTGTGCGGTAGGCGAAGACATCACCTTTGGTGGCGCGTACAAGTCGAAGAATACCCTACCGACTTGAAATGCGCAAGTTGAGGCAGTTAGCTAAACACCGGACTAACTGATTCACCACGAACTGTAGCACCACCTAAGTAAGTAAGTAACGCCTGCAAGCAAAGTCAAGGGAATATGAAAAATGGATAATGCAATGTTAAACCACCTCATCGGGCAGTTTCAGACAAACAGTCAGTTTCAGTTTTTATGCATTTTTATTTATGTACTTAATTTACTCTTACATGCTAGACAAAAAAATGCTTAAAAATTAGCTTAATTAACTTAAGATTATCTTATTCTATCTTACTGACCCCATGCGGGCGCTCTAAGTTAAACCTAACACTTGAATTATGTCTTTCGACGTATCTTACTACTATATTATACTATTTCTATTCATTATAATTAAAACTAAGAAAAAATTTTGTACAAAAAAAACTTAGTAACAGGACTGTTGTTTTTATTTTATTATAAAACTTAAAACTAAAATCCTACAAACTACCTACAAATAAACTTTAATCTACTTAACCTACTTACATACATCTAATACATACACATATACATATATATATATACATAATATATATATACTTAATATATATACACATGTACATACATATATACATACATATATGTTGTTGTTTTTTTTTTGGATTTTTTATTTTTATTATTTTTTTTTTTTTGTTTTTTTTTATATATATTTTTTTTTCTTAAATCTAACTTACTCCTACTTAAAACTATGTAAGCCGGCCAACGCTAAAACAAAAATTAGGCGACCAACTTTGCTTCACATGAAGCTATCAAGTATTGGAGGAATTCGATGACGAAGCATCCTCTCCTTCAAAAAGCCACCAAAATTGTTGGTGCTGCTGAGCAACATCCCTCATGTCGCGACTCCCTACCGCTCTACTGAACCGGAGACGCTCCGCACTGCCGTATGCGACGTCTCTGTCGTAGTTGAGTCGCCTGTCCGCAGCCTTTCGAGCAACGTGGAAGATTAGCGGCACAGCCAATCTGTCCTGGATCAGACCTTTACTATCTAGGTAGAGGAACGCTTCTGGAGGAATAAAGCCGTCAAAGCGAACTCTCTCATGATACATATAATTAGGGTAGTAAGCCCCGGAGATCAGGTTGTTCGATGAGGTCATTGCTCTTGCAATGTGCCTTCGAGTCAACTTAATAACAAAATTGTCCACTCTTATTAGGTTCGCCCTATTGTACAAGACCTCATTACGATAGAATTTTATGTACTCAGATTCTGGCGTTCTGTATAAGCGAAGACAAGTCCTAAGGCAAGTCCTCTCAAACACCCGAATCTTTTCCAATAAACTTGCTCTCACGTTGAACCACACCGGACATCCAAATACAAGCATGGGCCTGATAAGGGCCATGTAGCAGATCACCTTCACCCTCGCATCGAGTTGGCTGTTATAAAACAGTCTCCTTGTAAGGGCAAAAGCACCTCTGGCTCTGGCCAGAGCAACATCTATATGTTTGTTAAAATACAGATATTGATCTAGCCAGATCCCAAGGTATCTGACTACATTTCGACAAGCAAGTGGCTGTCCATGTTGTCCGACGATAGAGAACTTTCGCCAATTCTTTCTGGTATCCCTAGAGGCCCCAGACAACGGCGTCCTAAACAGAATGGTTTCCGACTTCTGAAAGTTAATTTTCAACTTCCAGTCGTCACAATATCGCTTAATTTTGTCGAAGTCACGTTGCAAAAGTGTATTAATGACCTCAATCTTTGGACCTGATCTGTACGCGATTAAGTCGTCTGCGTACGCTATGGCATGGTGAAGTGAACCTATTAGATCACTTGTGTAAATGTTGAATAGGATCGGCGAATTTACCGCTCCTTGTTGCAGACCGTTTTTAATGTTAAATATTCCAGCAGAAGTCACATCGCCATTCTTCACGATGAACTGTCTACTGGAAAGCATATCAAAAAGAATATACAGCAGTGGTTCACTAATGCCCAACCTGTCAAGCTTGAAGAAGAGTCCCTCTAACCATACGGTATCGAAGGCCTTTTCCAAGTCAATCAGGCAGGCACCAGTGCACTGTTTCTTGCCTTTGTTCCATTGGATATCAGAAACCAGTTTAGACGCAGCATGAATGATATCATGCCCCGCCTTGAAACCGAATTGATTATCCGGAACGATATGTTTGTCCTCAACCCACTTAGTCAGGACTCTATTGATCACCTTCTCGAAAACCTTACTGATATTTGGAAGAAGACTGATCGAGCGGAGATTCGCCGGATTGGAAGTATCTTTATCCCTTTTGGGAATGGGATGTACCACCGCAGTTTTCCAATGCGCTGGATAATGTGCATTATTCATTGCATTATTAAACAGGGTGGTATAAATGTCCACCGCTTCTAGTGGGAGATGTCGAAGCACAATGTTCGGTATTTCATCTGTTCCCACTGATTTCTTACTTTTAAGTGATTCGAAAATCGTTTGGAGCTCTTCCTTCGAAATGAACGGTGGTAATACCCTTTCGTTGGTGATGACATTATTTGCCACATTCTCGTCACTGAACTGGGTGAAACCCGAGCTCTCGAATCGCCAATTCGCAATTTCATTTCGAAGGCAGACATTGTGCTCAAGGACTCGACTCTCCAGGTCGTGGTTCGGGCCAATGATAACATTCGCCTTGTACACTTCCTGGAAAGTCGCTCCTATAGCCTCTACCTTCTCCTGCGGATCCTCGATCACAAAGAAGTTGTCATCATCAACTGCCTCATTTGGATCGATACCTGCTGCTACAAGTATTTGTTCGTTGTTCGTCGTTCGGGCGATTTTAAGACATGGAAGGTCGTTTTGATCTTTTCTCCGAAATATTTTATTTATTTGCGGGAACATATTCGGGTTGCTGGTGTTTACAGCCCGAATTTTATTGTTCCAATACAAATTTACAGAATTTCTGTAATTTTCTTTTATTAATGTCTGGAGGTTTTTAATCGACGACTTCAATGTCACGATCTCCGGGTTATGTCTGTCAGTAAACTGTCTGTACAAGGTTTTTAGTCTCGACAGCAGTCTACTTTTATGTCGGTGCAGTGCGTCAATGGTAGCGTTGCGGAATAAGTCTTCGTCGTCAGTGTGTTGATACCGAGGTATCGTTTTGTCCATTGTTCGTTTGATTGTCTCGTCCATTAGTCTTAGATATTTGTCAATTTCCTCGTTTGACAGATTTCTGTTGGACGGTGGGTAGAGCGAATTCAAGGAGAGTGCTCTTGTCAGTGTTCTGGTGAAGTGTGTCCAACGCACCCTACTATAATTATAGGAATGTCTTTGCACAAACTCATCCAATTCCGCAATTTCGTTGGGAACAGTTATTTCGGTGCTGAGACCGCAATGGTCACTGTCATACACGAAAGTGCGTAGACAGTTTGTAGTTTGTTGGTTAGTGCACGTCAGTTGTATTCGTGAATCGAACAGCAGGAGATCCAAATAGGACCCGTGTCTGGGAAACGACGGACTATCCGTGGCTTTGAGGTCGAGTCGATACATCACACTGTGCTGACCCCACCAATTGAATAGTAGGTTCCCTCTAGTATTTGGTGTATTATTTCCCCAATCACTATGTTTGGCGTTGAAATCTCCGCCGATAATAAAGTAATTCTCCTCCAATTCCAGCCTCAGGAATCGAAACAGTGTCTCGAGCTCTGAGATGAATAAGGTGGATTGAGTAGCCTTAGATGCATAAACAGACACCATGTATAACCGCTTTCCACTACGGAGAGGGATGTACATGATGCATGCTTCCAGCACCTGAAACCTACGTACTACACGACTGTATACTCTTTTGAAACGCAGTCCCTTTCTTACAAAGATCGCAACACCACCTCCTTGAATAGAATTGGGTCGGTTTCTTCGTAGTATTTCATATCTTCTGTGTCTCATTTTGTGCCTTTTGGTAAGCTTAGTTTCGCTAACCAAAAGCACATCAGGGGCTTGGTCTTTAAGCAACTTAAACAGTGCGGCTCTTCGTTCGAACCTAGTCAGTGAATTAGCATTCACTGCAAGGACCTTCAGGGTTTGCTCCGCCATGTACGTACCCATTACGACTGGAGGTGCGTTAGGCCCGGCAGCAGCGCGTATATTTGATCTACCCGCGTAGCCTGTTCCTGTATTTGACGCTGAAGCTGAGCCATCTGCCCCTGAATAGAGAGCAAGATAGCCAGCATGTCAGGTACAGGTTCAGGTGCTCTAGGCGCTGGGGCCTGAGAAGCTACCTTTGCTTGTTGTACCGTCGTTCCCCTACCTGCCGCTTTTTGGGCGTAGGTAACTTGGGGAGTAACGGCTGGTGTTTGTGCCTGTACGAGTGGACGTTTAACTTCCACTTTCTGCTGCCGAGCCAGATTTACTCTTTTGATGTATTGGAATTTGGGACAACCCCGATAATTTGCGGTGTGTCCCGTGTTCCTACATAAAGCACAAGAGAGTTGGCTTTTTTCGGACGCTCCGTCCTTACCTAGAGCGCATTCCTCTGATTTGTGGTTCTTTCCGCACTTCACGCATCGAGGCTGCATTTCGCAGTTCGACGCGGCGTGCCCGAACCTTTGGCAGCGAACACATTGTAAAATGTTTTCGCTCCTCTTTAATTTTTCCCAGTGTACAACCTGGTAGTCTAGGATTTTGATACTCCTTAGACCATCCAGTTTGCTGTTGGGACTTAGCTGGACCAGGAAAAACGGCAATTTCCGATTCTCCCTTTTGGCTCTAGCCGTGACAAATGGCTTGACCCCCACGAATTTGAGCCCTTCGCACTCCTTCTCTTTCAGCAGTGCAAGGAGCTGCTCCGGATCAGTCGACGGTTCTAACCCCCTCAGCAGCATTGTTTGCAGCTTCTCCCCCTTCGGGGTGTAGGAGAAGAACTCCGTCGTCGAATCCTTCAGTAAATTTTTTATTTTATGATAGCGCTCCACTGTGTTACAGTGGATCGCATGCCTATCTAATGATAATCTTTTTATAAAAAAGTTGTTGCCTATGGCCGACTTACACAGTTCAATTGTCTCTTTGAGTTCCATTTTATATGTGTTTATAGGTGGAACCCTTGTTGTAGATGTATTTTGTTGTTGTTGTTGTTGTGGTTGCTGTTGTTGTTGTTGTTTCCGCTGTTGATGTTGCTGGCTCTTTTGCTGCTGCTGTTGTTGTTGTCCTTGTTGTTTGTGTAATATCCGCTGATTTGTTTTTTGAGCCTGTGTATGTTTAGGCTGCTGTTTTGGTTTTTGGTGTTGCTCTTGTGTCATTATTTCTTTTTCTGCTTGTTGTTGTGGATGTTGAGAATTGTGAAGTTCTCCTAGCTGTTCCTTCTCCCTCCTTGCTACTTGTTTAGCTTTAATAGCTAACACTCTTTGTTGGAGAAACTTTATGTTATTTTGTATTGCCTCTACCTCCTCCTCTTCGTCATCTGACTCAGAGGCCGCCAGAGATGCAAACATATTATCATCTTCACATTGTCTTTCTCCATCATCGGACACATATGGGAAAAGACCTTTGAGTGTCTTTTGCCTCGTTTGCTGCTGTGCTGCTGCCCTTGTTACTATTGTTGGCGCTCCTTCCCTCACTCCACCAGCCAGCTTCTCTGTGGATGCTGACAGGGAAGGGCGCTTCATTAGGTCCGGAGTGGTCTTCAGCTTCCTCCTCCTTTTCATTTTTGGCTCCGGTTGGCTTGAAGCACTTGAAGCATCGCCTGATTTTTCAGCTGGTCCCGCTATAGGCTTAGCGGACCGCTCTCAGGAATGCATCGCGTGATGTTTTTTGCTCACTTTTTATTTTTTAAAATAAAAGAAACGAGGGAAAAGAAAAAAAAAAAAAAAAAAAAAACTTTTTGTTTCACTTGGAGTGGACTCGAACCCACGATCTGTGGTTTATCAACCGAACACACTGCCACTGCGCCAATTGGAATCTAATAAAAACTCTTCAAATGTGCTTCTTATTGTTTTGTTACTCACACGAAAGCCGAACACGTCTAAACTTCACTGAGGTCTACGAACGACTGTTTCAGACAAACAAATCAACTGTAAATGTCAAGTGAAAGCGCAAAGATTGACATGCATTGGAAATCTATCTCCACCACTGCATTAAATATGGATAATCTAGAAAACCTAAACAACTTGCCACTAAACATCTATCCTACGTAGATGAAAGCCATTTCTGGAATTCATCTGAAAGCTTCAGTGAACGAGTCTCCAAATAGATCACAGGTCACTCATCTATCATATCGACTACACTATCGACAACTGCTTCAGTGTCACAATTCGGACCAGGGAAGACTGGATGAGCATTGCTCTACCGAAGAAAGAATCGATCCACTTCTACCAAAAATTGAAGCTAGGTTCGCCCAGGAACTTGCACTAATCAACCGTTAAGTTATGCCGTAATAGTCCCATATGGAAGGACCTCAACAAATTTTTACCAATTCCACATGGCAAGAGAAAGACAAATCTTTCACGGACAGAAGTTTTCACTTCCGGAAATTTGGCATTGCCTGCAATCAAAGAAAATTTTTTTCTGATTCTTGGTGTTTGGAATGTGAATTGAACCCAAACCTTCTGTCATAGTAGCCGACGATACTAACCACTGGATGTTCAAAAGATCTTTTTGGCCTAATAGGAGAGTGATATCTCCATTTACACTGGTGGTCAAGCAGATGTAAGATGTTTCAAAAACTGAATGAGATGAATAAACAATTCAACGTCCAAGTTGGTGAGTAGCTGGTCCTCAAGACGTTCAAAAAAACTCTTGAACTGATCAACTGATTAATTAGTACGCATGTCAACAAATTCAGCCTATCTTAAAACGGTTTTTTGAGGAGGCATAAAATGAAGATCAGAAGGAAACCACTCTGACTTCTTGGTGACTACTTCTTCAAAAAACTCGGAGATCTGTCGCAAGTAACGATTAATAAAAACACTCCAAACAATCATCTGCCCTAAAGCAGATCCGTAAGACCTTCAGGAGTCCCTAATTACTATGACCGATATTGAGATTCTGTGATTTCACAAAGAGCTTTCTTTGGGCTAAGTGAATCTTCTCAACGCAAGCCACGTTTTGCACTAGGAAATCCAAATGAAAAGCCCTTAAAAAGCTATTCAGACATATCAGTTATGGTGCAACAAAAGAGCAAGAATCGCCAAAACTTTGTTCCAAATTTCACCGAATTTAGTGTGCAATTAAAGCAGCGCGTGCCCTTGGGCCAAATCAGAACAGTTTATGTAAGTGGTGGCCTCAAACAGGTACAGAATCGAAAAAATGTCCAATAGCTGGTGGTGTCCCACAGGATTGGGTATTGAGTCCCCTACTTTGCAAAACTATGACTTTCTCTGTTTTCCGTCCTAAGACAACTAGTTGGTTTCGAAACCACAGTATGGGCCTTTTGCAAGTACACTCCATGATTCTCATTCAGTTGATACCAACAACTAATACCTGGATACGAGTACATCGAAAGGACATAAAAGGATCTTTGACAGATCAATGCAATGGTCTAGGTGCGAACTGTTGATCTGAGTTGTGATAACATTGTCACATTTGGCTATCACGTAGTGTATCCCTTTGGACTAGATAGATAAATAACAGTGTCCTTTCTGCTTTAGCCTTCGAAGCTCAAACCGAAACTATTCATATAACGGGCTTACTCAATCGTTTGTGGTGTCATTAGCGCAGAAAAAAGATTAACAGCGCAAACACAGGCGATTTCACAACTCAAGACCAGCTACTTTTTGTTCTGTTATTCAGTTCTCTTATGGAAACAATGACATCTCTGTCACCTTCTACGAGTACTCAGCAATTTATGCATAACCAACACCCGGCAAATTTCCCCAAAGTGGCAACACTTGTTGGCCATACCAAGAAGGAAATAATTCATCAAGTGCCGACTGTTCCGAATGATAAGTGCGAGAACTTTATTTAGGTTAGGTCTCCATGCCATGTCCATGTCTCCACCACCATTACCTCCACTAGTGTCATATCCGTACTTTCTTCATTATCCTTCTCGATTCAGGCAAGTTAGTTTGGGGAGGTGAAATTGAATATCCCATAAGCAAATTTCACTCGAATGAGTCAAACCGCATGCGGAAGTTTATATTGATCTGTGTGAGGAGTTTGGCAGTGAACACCATAATCGAGGTATGGAACGAGACCTAGATATGGTGGTCTGGCAGGGATCAGAAAGTCTATTTATTGGCGAATCAATGCGGACGAGAATTGAATGAGACTGACTATGAATAGCGCAAATTAAGCGATCAATATTTGTTAAAGTAAGGCGATACGAACAAGGACACATAACAGCGTCAGGACATTGGACGTTGGTCGTATGCATCCAACGATATCATATACATACTTCATGACAGCCCAGCGAAGTGAAGTGAAGTATTGTTATGGAAACAATGGAATGGGGAGGACATTAATACACAAGTAAGCAACACGATGATGGTTGTGTATACACGGTGCCTGTTTGGCTATGCGTCAGAGCGGATTATGTTTCGCTGCGCGACGTTTGACTGGTTGATGGGTTGCAAATGAAGGCGATCCTAGCAATTGGCCTACTTTTCAAATCGAGTGTATTGTGAGGATATGAATTCTTAATTAAAGCAACTGTAGTTGTAGGCTATTATTTGCTGCTACATGAGGAGCGTATGTAGGATGCGCTTTTGTCCTTTTGTCCTTTTCAGACTTCGAATGCCGATACCAAATTTCGCTAAGGGGTGTCGTTATCTTTCATCGTTGGTCAATTTTTTGTAACTATATGATGTAATCCGCCTCCGAAAGGAGAGCTACGTAAAAGTATTAGAGCCTCAAGGACGAACACTCCTTAGAATTTTGTTTTTTTGGTTTTCTGTTGGCACCCAACAACTTCTTTTATGATTCCTTTTAATGCTCTAACCAGTGCTTCTCAATTGAATGGAGGAACTACAGATAGTACATTTGAGGGTGCGACAGAAGGACAGAAGTGGGGTGGCAAAGTTGGAAAACATTCAAATCCCTGGCGAGTGGCGTGTAAGGCGACAAGCGGGCTACGAGAAATAGCTGGGCGTGTTTCCAAAGAATAGTTTTTTTTTTTTTTTTTTTTAATTTGTTTCCTTCCAAGGAGTGCCTCTGGCTTGCTTGCATGCATGCATAAATCACAACGTTTGTCATATGAGTGGGTGGGATAGCCAGTATCCTAGCTACACTTGGGGTAGCTTAAGGTTTTTCATAATTTTTCTTTATTACCTCGGTGGTCATAATTTGAAACTAACTCGCAATTGGTCTTTTGTTTGGGGTTCTGTTAGGAAGGAATATCTATAAGTGACAAGGAAAGGAATGCAGCTTATGTTCAGGGTGTGACGGAAATCGAAATCCCTGTTCGGTATGGCTTTTCTTCGAAATGCTTAATAGAATTGGCATTCGTTGGTAAAACGACATTCGAAAAATTCATCGCAGATATGTACGTAGGAAGTGGCGTTTTAGTTGAGCAATGTGGTTCGTATAATTTATGAGCGGTGATTAGATTAGCGAGCCAATTTCTATGAATACTCGTACATTGGCGGCTTTATAGTTAAACAAAAATCTTGTCCATTGTTCTTCTTATATGTTCCTTGGAGTGAAATTTCGGGGCCTTTCATATATGTACAAACAACGTGACACAACACCATCACTTGTAGTCTAAAGCAAGGGAAGCCGAACATTCACAGAACAGGAGCTGTTTCACTGTCACTCTTATATATCACTTAAACCCTTCGCAATTAGGTCCAAAAATACGCAATGTGCCCCATAATGACTGTTCAAATGGAACTAGAAAACTAAATCAGCACCTGTCATGTCTATTAAGCCCAAAACCCAAAATGTATCTTTAAAGTCTACAAAGCCTAAACCTCAATCTAGTCCCTCCTCCCTGTCTTGCCAACCTCCTGACAATTGGAGTTTCAAAGTAGGAATTTTCCCTAACTTCTCTCCAACACTTCGTAGTCATAAAACCAACCCAATAAACAACATAAATCCTCCCATTCTGCGCATCCCAGTCAGTTTTGAAACCGATTAAACCACAACATAACCAAATTTCATTCGGCTTAAGCCCCGGCACCGATTCTATTACACATGACCCTTCTTCCTTTTCGAAAACTCCTGACCAGCACCCACCAATAATAAACCAGACGCCAATCTCACCCGCACCAGTTCAAAATATCCACATTTCATTCAGTCGCAGATTCTAAACCCAGGCAATTCTTCGCCACATGTCCTCCCAAATACGGCTAATGGCTCTCCCGGATTTTTAGATCCATCGCCTGATCCCATACATTAACCAAACAACTTACAGAAACAGATGCCGAAGGTCGATATGTCAAGTCTCGCTTGAGAAATCGCAAATATATGAAAACTTACGTCTTTATCTCGTATACCTGCACCAAAACTTGACGAAATCAAGTCTTCTAGTCGCAATACAGCAAGAGGGTTTCTCAACTATTTCTAGCGAGTTAAAGCAAATCTTTCTCCGATTTCATGCGAGTTTTGATATCTCACACTCCGATGTTGCAAACGATCTGTCTGCATTTGCATCGCACGTCAACTCCAAACGCGTCTTGCATCTTATTTTGAAAACTATTATCCCTCCTAACCCTATAGCCCCCCAGTCATCTATTCATAACATGATTTCCTCTGAATCTATGTATCTGTATTACCAAAACGTAAGAGGTTTGCGTTCTAAGATTTCCAGCGTATTTTTTAACACTCACAAAAGCCTCCACTAATTTGTGAAAAGTGAAGTGACCTCCTTGGCCGCCAGAATGCGCTACTGCTGCAAAAAAAGGTTATGGTGCCTTGAAGTCCGTTCATACTTAGGTAGACATGCCAAATTTCAGTGCGATACTGTTTTTAGTTTTGTTTTGACAGCTGATTGTTGTTGACGTGTTTGGCATCATATTACGAGTAAGTATGGACAAAAACGATTTTCGTCCTCTCATAAAACATTATTTTTTGTGAGGCAAAACGGCGAAGGAAACAAAAGAAAAGTTGGATAAATATTATGGGGCTAATACTCCGTCAGATTACACCGTCAAATATTGGTTTCGAGAGTTTCGTGATGGCCTCAACTCCACTACCGATCAAGTCCGCAGCGACAGGCCCTCCGATGCGGTTACAGAGGACAATATCAAAAAAATACATGAAATGGTGTTGGCTGACCGGAAAGTGAAGGTGCGCCAGCTAGCAGATACCACAAAGATTAGTACTGAGCGCACACGCCATATTTTGGGCAATATTCTGCATATGAAAAAGTTATCCTGCCGCTGGGTGCCGCGAATGCTCACTTTTGACCAAAAACACGAACGCGAGAGCACTTCGAAAGTGTTTGGACTTGCTGATGCGGAATCGAGCGGACTTTTGGCGTCGATTGGTAACTCGGACTATTATCTCTTCCCAAACCTCAAAAGATGGCTCATCAATAAAGAATTCAGCTCACACGAGGAAATTATCGACGCCACGGAGGAGTATATTGCAGACCTTCCGGAAAATTACTTTTCGGACGGGATCAAGAAGTTGGAAAATCGCTGTATCAAACTAAAAGGGGACTATATTGAATAATATAAAAACACATTTAAAACAAAATTTTTTTTCATTCCCAAGGAGTTCACTTTTCACTCCATCTAGTACAGGTCTCGTACGTAAACCCATAAATTCTTCGCACTCCGTACTTGATATTGTAAATCCCGGAGACGCTGTCATAGTTTTGGGGGATTTTAACTTTCCTCATCTTCAATGGGTACTCTCTGTAGACGGGACTCATTTTATTGCTACCAACTCCTCCACAGATAAGGAAAACCTTTTCATCGGCTGTCTCTCTGACTCCGCTTTCCTTCAAATAAGCGGTGTCCTTAATAACTAAGGCAGTCAACTTGATCTTATCTTCGCATCCAATGCTGATGACTGTGATGCAACAGCGGGCAACCATCTTCTATCTAAACTGGACAGCTACGAGTTCCACCCACTTTTGTCCCTCACGTTCGCCTAAAATAATGAAAATATAATAATACATGCGCAGCAATCATATAGTCGCAATAGCGACTGTCGTCGAACTTTTCTATACCCAAATCTTCAACCATTTGGCAAAAGCTGTTCCCTTTATTCCAAGGAGAAGTCCCTCTTCGTCCCCACTCTGGTGCAATAACGAGCTACGATCGCTTCGTATTAAAAGCAATAAATTATGGCGCATGTATCTTAATATCTCGTTCCAGCTCTGACCTCGCCATTTACAGCCAAGCTCATACCCTTTTTTGATAGTCTCCCTGCGATCGTTTTAAAAAAATGTGCGGCCTTCTTGGGTCGAACTTCTTCAACTCTCTATCTTGCAAAACCTTTTCCCATCTTCCTGGAAGAACTCCTATTTTATCTCTTAAAAAAGATCGCAAAAATGAAATATCTAAATGTCCGTTATCTAAGGTCTTCTGCATACCCAAACTGTTCGGAAGACCTTATGTTCTATCACTGCAAACCTATGTTCCCTCCTAATCAGTACGGTTTCCTGTAAAGTAGATCAACAGCTACTAGCCTGACGGAAGTTGTTTCAAATACGCTTTGTAGATAAAGGGTGACCAGATAAGAACGATAGGAAAAAACAATTTACATAAAGGCACAACGGCGCTTTATTTTGAGGCTACATTTATGCCATTATGTGTGGAATACCACATCATTCAAGTGGCCGACTCGGCTTCGCTGGCAGTGCTCCAAGCGGTCGGTCCAATTTTTGATGACTCGGTCCAATACGTGCGGCGTTATTCCGGCAATAGCGTGTCGAATGTTGCCCTCGAGCTCATCCAAAGTGGTTGGCTTGTTAGCGTAGACTAAGAACTTGACGTAGCCACAGAGAAAATAATCGAGTGGTGTCAAATCGCATGATCGGGGCGGCCAATTGATGAACGCTCGCCGTGAGATGACCCTGTCGTCAGATTTCTTCTTCACAACTTTAAGCGTTACGTCGTTTGTATGACATATAGCACCGTCTTGTTTTTAACTTCTTACCACCCTGATAAGTACACCGTTGATGTGCTCCCCTCTCTAGGCTCGTCGGAAAGCTGTGTCATATCAGCTAATTTCTCGTACACCGACCACACAATTAGAGAAAAGATTCCTAAAAGAACGAGAAAGCCAATTGGAGCTGATTTAACAGCTTTTTTAGGAACCTTAAGTGGCCGTTATGTTTCCTCGATAACGACGTGGATATCGCTGCTGATATGATCACAGACACCATTCTATTTGAAATGAGATCCTTTATCCCTCATCGGATGAAGAGTATCTAACCAAAAGTATCGGTATGGTACGACTCCAGCTGTAAAGAGGCTGTCGGGGTTAGAAAAATGTTTTTTTCGGTCCAATAGGACAGACCGAAAAAAGTTCAAACGAGGCAGGAATGACTGCAACGTCTTTCTTAAGCGTGTAAAATTCCAATACGACCACCAACTGAGGCAAGAAATACTACAATGTCCCAAAGGCAGTAAACATTTTTGGTCGTTCGCCGAAAACATTAGAAATTCTGCCTCATCCTCCATCCCAACGCTCATTCACAATGACATTTCAGCTGTCAGCTCTTTAAACAAAGCCAATATGCACTTGAGTGCATCGAATCTTCAATGGGACAAATCCACTTTCGCACTCGTGTAGTAGCAAGAGTTCTTAAAAGATACTGACATTCACAAACCCAGTTGGTATATCTCCTCTTCTTCTGAAGAGGTGTTCTTCCACGCTGGCAAAACCACTGCGTAAGCTTTTTCATCAATCCTACTCTTTAGGTCTCTTTCCGAGCAGATAGAATGCTCTTTGTCCAGCCCGTCCCTAAAAAATGCGAATCTTCTTCTCTCTAGTCCTACAGACCCATTGCACATACGTCCCTTCTCTACAAGGTCGTGGAAACGCTGATGAACCGTCAACTCATGAAATATCTCGAAACACGAAAACTTCTCAGTTACCGTCGGTATGGTTTTCGTAGCAACAGGTCCGCTGGTGATTGGATGGCACGTCTCAGCGAAAAGTGGAACCAAAGTCTACACCAATCTGATTAGAAATTACCTTTCGGAACGTTCAATTCAAGTTGTGTTGGATGGTTTCAAGTTTCATATTCACAAAATAAAAGCTGGTGTGCCCCAGGGCTCCGTTATGTCTCCGACACTCTTTTTAATTTTCATCAACGATCTCTTGTCGGCTACTTCTAATCCAATATATTCCTTTACTGACGACAGTACTCTCTGCTTTTCATATTCAGGTCTTCAGCTGCAGAACGGGAACGCCAGCGTATGTTAAGATCGCATAATCGATGTTGCCAAAAATTCTGCGAAATGTCTCTGATCTGGCGTCAATATATTTATAAGGCATTCATCCGCCCAAAATTGGAGTACAATTCTCACATCTGGTCATGTGCTCATTTGCACCGCCAATGCTCCACCGAAATTGACAGTAGCATTCCAACCCTTCTAAATTTTAATCGTTACACCGGTATGCTCTTCAGTATGCTCTAAGCCGTACAACTCCCTTATGGAATGCCCTGCCGAACTCTTTATTTCCTTTATTTCTTTATTTAATTGAATTGGGTATCGCCAGAGAGTCAACTCGGCTTATTTTGCGGTTGGATTTGGGCCTGCATCCGTATAAGATTGTGCTGATGCAAGAATTGAAGCCGGACCACCACAGACAACGCTGTAAGTTCCCTAATTGGGCGCTGGAAATTTTGGCCGGAGATCCGGATTTTGGATAACAAATCATCTTCTCGGACGAGACCCATTTTTGCCTCAGCGACTATGCCAACAGCAAAATTGCCGTTATTGGAGCGAACATAATCCACAAGTGTTCGGCCAAGCATCAATGCATCCACAAAAATTGACTGTCTGATGCGGTTTATGGCATGGCGGCATCATCGGACCTTATTTCTTTCGAAATGAGGAAGGTGACACAGTTACCGTCAATGCTCTCAGCTATAGAGCTATGCTAACCGACTTTCTGTGGTCAGAGCTCGACAACATCGATATATCTGAGCTGTGGTTCCAACAAAACGGCGCTACATGCCATTCAAGCGAAGCAACGCTCGAAATTGTGAAGGAGATATTTGGCGGCTGGTCGCCGCGATCATGCGATATCACATCGCTCGATTATTTTCTCTGGAGCTACGTCAAGTCTTTCTTCTTTAGGCTTACAAGGCAATTGAGTAGTAAAGGCATCTCTCGAACAACCAAAAAGACATCTCAGTCCTGCTTTAGCGTACAGGGCAATTGACACAGACGAAAACGGATGAGAATGCTGTCGGCACTTCGAGAGAAAAGTTCTTCGGGTAATTTTTGGTCCCGTTTGCATCGATGGAGAATGGAGGAGACGTTTCAACAGCGAACTATATAGCCTGTACAGTATAGCAGTGGAGGACGACCTTATCTTAGGTGGCGCACCCAAGTGGGAGCGGACCGAAGCCAACTTCGTGTGAAGATAGAGGCAGCTTTTTTTTTTTATATTTGCTCGCGCTCAAGGGATTTAGGCACCCTTAAAATGCTTGCATACAGCGCGGGCGAAACAAAATCAGGAAGGAAAGAAAAAGAGGTAGCGATGAGCGTTGGTTTTAAATGTTTGAAGGTTATAATGACTAGGAAATAAAGAGCTCGGCAGGGCATTCCATAAGGGAGTTGTACGGATTAGAAATGAATCACGATATTTTAGAGTACGTCCGAAAGTGGGCTTGAGGGTATACTGATGAGTATTCATAGCGAGACGAGTGCTACGGTTAAAAGTTTGAAGGGGCAGAGTGCTACTGGCGATTATATGGAGCACTGGTGATGGAAATAGCGATAAATCAGAGTGAGACATGAAACATTACGTCGGTCTTCGAGGGTGTCCTTTGAGCTGGCAAAAAATAACGCTATATGGAGAGGGATGATAGCTGAGGCTAACGAGTAAAGAAGAGCTCGAAACTCAAAGCTATGATTGAGCATGTAGTTTCCTGGCAGCTGGATAGACGGCTTTACAGGCAACCTGAGCAACAGAATCGGGTGTGTTTCAGGCATTTTTACTAAATTGATGAGAAAAGATTCCAACCATTCACTTCTTTAGTATTTTTCAAAGATGGTTGTCGAGAAAATATTCTTGTTCACCCTACTCGCACGGTAAATGTAAAGATTAAAGGCAATGATCACCTTAAACGCACGCTATCCACCACGAGGCGTTTCCCATCTCCCCGGAGATCTCGTATCTGGTATCTTTATTCAACTCCCTCGTGCCGTAAAATATTTTTATTTTCTGTCATTAACGAGAACGTCAAAATTATGACTCTCTACATTCGTCATTAGTCAGATAGTCATCTCTTCCTACGTAGTTGACCTTTGACGATAGCATTAAGCCATTAAGACGTCAGGCGTTTATGTGAGGTCGTCCTTTCATTAAAACTACGATTCCGCCGGCTTATTTAATTTTTCTACTTAATACCGCTGCAGACCCCTGCAACGTCCCGCCTTCCGATTAAAATTGAATTGCTTCTTTCCCATACTAAAAAAGCAGTTCTTACTCGTACCTCCTCAATCAATCATCTTGCCATTGCTTTTCAATTACGAACAAGAGTAATAAAAACCCGAAATAGCATTTGCACTCGAAGTTGTCCGCCCCCCGCCCACTCTTTAGTGGTGGTTGACCGCAATTCATGAGAAATATCAACGACAAAATCGCGAATTTGTGAAAATTGTGTGTTCCAAGAGCACTCAGAAGATAATTTCGTTTTTAGAAATCCTCATAAAGGACGACACTCACCGGCCCGCAATGGAGGATGGGAAACATGTTCGTCTTTAAGGCTGATTAAAAACGCTCGTAGAAATGATAGATCTATATGAAACCTACCGAACAAGGACTAATACTATCTCTAAGCACGCTAATGAAAGTCGAAACGATGTCATATGACTCTACTGACCTAGTTCCGCGGCAGGAAGACGTTGGTAATAGCGATAGTGGTGATGAATCAGCAATGCCTACTCACCAATACCATCGTGTTGGGATTTAGTAGAAAGTACAACAGTTTCGTGAGGACACGCACATGACATCAGGACATCACATGCAGATGAGAGTGCGAAGATGATGTGTTTCCATGTTTGCAAAGTCCAGAGTCCTTGGATGGAGTTCTAAATATAACCTAAGCACGGGTATGAATATGAACATGAACATGAAGAATGACATTGTCCATGGAAGTAAGACTAAAATGCAAACGAGCAGATAAACATTAATACCGTCCATCCATGAACATACACATGGGTATCCTATGTACATACTCGTACCATATATAGGGATACACTTGTTCGTCTATATTTGCAGCAGTAAAACGTAATAATCCTGATTGGTTTATGACCTGCAAGCTATAAAAACAAGTCCTGTTTAGTTGCAGGATTTATTGATTTTTTTTTTATATTTTAGGTGTTGAATGTCTGTAAACGGTACCGGTGCTTCGGGATATTGTGTTTTATGTCGTACTAATGTCTTGTCACTTGTGTCAGACGGTGGTAATTGGATTATTCATAGCATAACCTTGCAATTTGTTGAATGAGAAATGTAAAGTTTAAAGAATGAGTGGATGTACTCCATTTGATACCATTGACGAGCATTGGTTATAAAAGTGGCGCCCGACGTGGGGCTAAACGTCTTCTTCAAATATATTGTTATTTTGGGACCGTATTCAAGAGCCTTGCATTCTCTGACGAGTTTAGAAGTGGTGAAAGAGTTGAGTACGGTCACAGGGATTACGACTGCCTCCTGTTCTAGAAACGGATACATGTAAAGTTTCTACCCAATTAGATCTTAAGCCGAAAATTTTCGCACTTCCCGAAGACGCCGCCACTTTTTGATTGATCCTAGAGCACCTTCACTGAGAGTATATCCGACTACAATCCTTCCTTGGTTCGGGCTCTTTCCACATTCTCTTTAATGCAAGCTGTATGGGCTATTGGCAGACCATACTTAAAGTTTGCAGCACTTTGGTCATGTATTTTTACGCCACTGACACCACAACTGATGCCATCTACGCCGGCCATGTAAGCTTATTCGTGGTATGGTGTGCACTGAAAAGGTATCTTTTCAAGGAAGGCTTTGGCAAGATGAGCTGAAGTAGTGTTTTTTCGACCCTTAGAGAGATCAGCACACAAAAAATTGGCGTCTGAAGGGGATATTTTTCTAAGTGTGTGAGAGCGTGGCCCGCCAATTGTCAGAGCACTGCAGACTTCCGCACAGGTGCATAATCTGACTGTCCTTCTGGAAGGTAAATCTCAGGCTAAATTTGAAAGAACAGGTGCTTAATCTAGCTGAAGGGAATTATTCAGACAATTGTTGGGAGTATAAGCCTCAGATGAGCTCCATAACTCATCTAGTATGAACAAAAGCGCGATTCCTGAGTATTGTGGATCAGAACAGATGCATTCCCTAATCCGATCATGATTTGGTGAGTGTGCTCTACGTATTATACGCTGGTCTATTAATTTGTTAGGAACGACACAGTGAAACAGATATACAGCGTTAGACAGCTCTGTCTACAGTAGATCGACGTCGAATTCTGTCTTGGGAAAAAGTGGCCTTAGTTGGGTATTTGCTTGTAGGTCGCACAGTACGAAGACAACGCAAGTTTAGTTGAGAGTACGAGTACATCCTCCCGATTTGGAAGTGATATATCGTGGTGTTGCTTTCAGAGTTAGCAAATGACTTCCGTTTTATGAGGATGATTGTGTTACTGCTAGGGACATTGACAACATAAATCTCTCCCACCGAATTCGTTACATCTGGATGGAACATGAGCGAAAACGCTCATCCTGGAGAATATAAATTCATGTGTGGGATACTAAGCTGGCTTTCAGTCTCACTTTGCTTACCGGGTATGACTCTTTCAATGAATTTTGGCATACAAAATGCCTAAGCGAGGTATCAAGCTGCCCATGTGGGCTTCTTCTACTAAAGGATTCGATGCATTTTCTGTATGTGTTTCCCTAAGGTAATTAGAAAGGAGACTATGGAGATACATCGAATTCAGAATTGGATTCACGATATCAGCCTTGTTGAAAAGGATGAATCCGAGAAAAATAACTGGACACGTATTAAGAAAACCTCGCATTGTCTGGAATCACTTAAAACACCTGATGACACCCACACAGAGTCTCGGTGTGGAACCAAAGTGTACATCAATCTGGCGAAAGCAATATAATCGCACTTGATATTTCTAAGGCATTCGACAGAGTTTGGCATCAGACTCTTTTGTCGAAAATGTGTGCATTTGGGATCGATGACTCTTCTCTTCAGTGGATAAGAAATTACCTTTCGGAACGTTCAATTCAAGTTGTTTTGGATGATTTCAAGTCTGATATTCATAAAATAAGTGCTGGTGTGCCCCAGGGCTCCGTTCTGTCTACGACATTCTTTTTAATATTCATTAACGATCTCTAGTCTGCTACTTCTAATCCAATATATTCCTTTGCTGACGACAGTACTCTCTGCTTTTCATATTCGTTCCCGGACTCACATCCCTCCTCTTAGGCTGTAGAACGGGAACGGCAGCGTATGTTAAGCACATTAAATTCTGATGTTAACAGCATAAACAATTGGGAAACTATCAACATAGTGGAACACAATGCTGTCTGCTGTCGTTAAAGTGAAATTTGAACACCCAGCCATTATCCATGAATGGCACTTGCATCGTCGAAACCACCGAACAATTTTCCATTCTTGGTATGTGTGTCAATGAAAACTTACGTTGGAATGACCTCATATTCGGTGTCGTTAAAAATGTTGCAAAATGTCTAGGTTTCTCCAAACGATGTAAGAAATACTTTTCCCCCTTTTAATCTGACCTCAATATATAAGGCATTTATCGGCCCAAAGTTGGAGTACAATGCCCACATCTGGTCAGGTGCGCCCAAAACATCTCTGCACCTGCTAGATAGAATCCAAAACTGTGCGATAAAACTGATAGGTGATACTAATATCACTCAAACAATGGACACCCTCGAACATCGACGTAAGGCCTCGTGTCTCACTCTGTTTTATCGCTATTTCCACCACCAGTGCTCCATAGAAATCGCCAGTAGCTTTCCGCCCCTTCAAACCTTTAACCGTAACACCCGTCTCGCTATGAATGCTCATCAGTATACCCTCAATCCCACTTTCGGACATACTTTAAAATATCGTGATTCATTTCTAAGCCGTACAACTCGCTTATGGAATGACCTGCCTAGCTCTTTATTTCCTAGTCTTTATAACCTTCAAACATTTAAAACCAGCGTTCAGCGGTACCTCTCTTTCCATCCTCTCTGACTTTCCTTCGCCCGCGCTGTGTGCAAACATTTTACGGGTACTTCTGTCATCAGTTGTTGTGACGGATGAGTCCACCGATCACGCTCTTGCTTCCTTTTATAGCTTCAAGTTCACTTGGCATTAACTACATACGTATATTCAGTTCTGCTACAAAAAGATTTCGATTAGCTGCCGGCAATTCTGAAGAGAATCTTTACTGCTCTCCTACCAGCGAACCCTTGGTGATAGTCTTTTTATCGAACTCCAAAAGGCTCCATACTTTGTGTTGAAGAGCATGTAGTGAATGGTCGAGCTCCACGTGCGCGGAACTGTTTCCCGAATCCAACCGTTAGCCTGCAACATGCATATAGCCGTGGAAGATCCTGCGAGACTGCGTTTCAAAATGTGTCAGACCTAGTTGAAGGCGCAATCTACAAGAATCTGTACACGTTGGGCATTTTCGTCAAGATTGAGGATGCTTTCGACCCATGACACATTTTTTGACGGCACGTGTAACTCGGCCAGACAAAATGTCATAGACAAATCACTTGTTTTGTCCATAAAAGCAATGCAATGAATAGAACCCCAATTGGGGATACTGACTGTGGCCAATATGTGGTATAAGGGTGGCAAAGCGGCGTCCTGGTTCCACTACTATAGTGTATGTTGGCCGACACATGATGTAGCTGCACTGTCTGTTATATCATGCCTTGCGATTGTCTGCTCTAAATCCAGGCAACCGTAGATGTGATTGACGATTGGTGCACTAGAAATGGGCTTCAATCATTCGTCCCAAAACCTAGATTGCTCTTTTAACAAGAATAAGAAAGCTGACTGGACTGACTCATTTAGTGCTTAAAGGCATCGCCATCCAACTTATCACGTCGAAAACCTCCGTTTGCTTTCTAGCAGTGTAAATGAGCATTCGCAAGATACGGGGATAATCAACGAAGAGGCAAGGTCACTATACATTACCCTTGTCCGGCCCCTTCTCGAATATTCCAGCCAAGTCTGGTGCCCCTTTCAGCGAGTCCATATACCCCGAATCGAGAATATTCAACATCGTTTCCTTCGATTTGCCCTTCGAGGACTACCCTGGTATGACCCCTTTATCTAACTTCTCTGTCGTGACCGCCTCAAATTTCTTAACCTGAATGCCCTCGAAAAACGCAGAGACGTAGCTGACATTCTCTTCATTCATCATTCTGTGGATTGCGCTTCCCTCTACCATTCCATTTCCTACAACACTAACCCTCGCAATTTTAGGTGTCCTCGTCTCTTCTATATTCTAATCCACCGCACCCCCCCGCATGCTCCGTAAGGTCAACTCAAACCTCCCCCTTTTTGATTTTAACCTGAGCACTTCTTGTCTTAAACTTAATCTCCTCCACCATTCACTTAGTTCCCAACCCTTAATTTTTGGTTAAGCAGTTTTTAAGTAAGGGGGCGTCAGCCCCCACCAAATTAATATTGACGGATGAGATTACTGTAAGTAGTAGGTATCGTAGGACTCAGGCGACTAAACGTTTGCTCCTAAGATACTATCTTTCATCAGGAAACTCCGAGAACATTTTTACTGAGATCCTAAAAGTGCACATTTGCTAGTGTCACCAGATCCTCTCATTCAGGGTCCCTTAGTGTGCACACTATCCCTCTTTCTTGCTAGCTGACAACTTCCTAAACCGGACGAAGCTCAGTTCTTCAGTAGAGACACCAGGGTTCAATAATGCAGATCTGAGAATAAGAATTGCTAAGGAGCCGTTTTGTAGTCGATGCTTGTCGCATAAACTGTGTTTGTTTTTCCTGTCTGAGTCCTAGTTAGGGCTGAATATTACTAAAAAATATATCCTGGAAGGGGGCTTGGATCGCGAGCACCGACATAGCATGCCGCATAAATCCTAAATCCATAATCTTGGTAGACCATGCCGGAATTAGAAAGATGTCAGCTACCATGTATCCCAAAACTTAAGTCTACTAAACTAGATAGCGTCGTTTTAAAATTGGAACCGGTGGAGAGACTTTTTGCGCCAGTTCTGAAAGGATTTTCTATGTTTCTTTTTTCTACGTTTTAATGCTTTTTTAACTTTCTGCCAACAAACGACTTTGTACTGACATTTTCTTTTCTTTATTTCAGGTAAGTCAACATAAACAATAAAAATCGTGTACCGTAAGTATATTCCTGAACTGATCCACATTCCACTTTCATGGAGAGAAGTCCCAAAGCCGGAAAATGCTCTTATGTTGTCCCAAGGGACCTCAGACCTGTAAGTCTATCATCTTTCCTTCTGAAAACTCTAGAACGACTGATTGATATCCTTACGCGAACTAAAATTGATTCAAGACTTTTGTCAACGGCTCAACACGCCAACTGTAAAGCAAAGTCGGTGGAAAGGGCTCTGAATTCACTGACTAGCCACATCGAACGATCCCTACAAAATAGAAAGTACACAATTGTCACTTCCCTGGACATAGAGGGTGTCTTTAACAACGTTAACACATCCGCATTCAGGACTGCGTTGTCAACTCTGCAGGTAAACGACTCACTTGGCGAGTTGATCAGTCTTTTGCTAAACAGCAGGATAATCAACTCCAAACTGGGTGAGACTTCTGCTAAAAGATGTGTCAGCAGAGGTATGCCCCAAGGCGGTGTCCTCTCTCCCCTTCTCTTGAACTTAGTGAACAGTTTATATTCTTGGAATGGTAGCAGGGTGATTGCCTGTGCAAAGAACAGCATGTCTATGCATAAGCGGAGCCCTGTCAGTTTTTTCAGTTTAAATGCATTTTTATTTTCTTAATTAATTTACTCTTACATGCTACACAAAAAAATGCTTAAAAATTAGCTTAAATAACTTACAAATAATCTTATACTAACTTAATGACCCCATGCGGGCACTCTAAGTTAAACCTAACACTTAAACTAAGTCTTTCGACGTATATTACAGTTTATCTTTAATTTTATATTTACATTACAACTAAAACTAAGAAAATAGATTTCAAGCAAAAACTTAGTATATGGACATAGTATTATAAAAACCTAAAACTAAAAACTTACAGACTACTTAAAAATATATCTTAATATACTTAACCTACTTATATCTAATACGTACACATATATATATATATATACACATAATGCATATATACTTAATATATACACATATGTACATATATATATATATATATATTTATATTTTTTTTTTTTACTTTTTATTTATTTTTTTATTTTTTTTTTGTTTTTATATATTTTTTTTTTCTTAAAAACTAACTTATACCTACTTAAAACTATGTAAGCCGGCCGTGGCTAAAAAAAAAAAAAAACAAGTCGACTGACCGACTTTGCTTGACATAAAGCTACCTATTACTTGAGGAATTCGATGACGAGCCCTCGCCTCCTTCAAATAGCCACCAAAATTGTTGGTGCTGCCGAGCAACATCCCTCATGTCGCGACTCCCTACCGCCCTACTGAACCGGAGACGCTCCGCACTGCCATGTGCGACGTCTCTGTCGTAGTTGAGTCGCCTGTCCGCAGCTGTTCGAGCAACGTGGAAGATTAGCGGCACAGCCAATCTGTCCTGGATCAGACCTTTGCTATCTAGATAGAGGAACGCTTCTGGAGGAATATAGCCGTCAAAGCGAACTCTCTCATGATACATATAATTAGGGTAGTAAGCCCCAGAGATCAGGTTGTTCGACGATGTCATTGCTCTTGCAATGTGCCTTCGAGTCAACTTAATAACAAAATTGTCCACTCTTATTAGGTTCGCCCTATTGTACAAGACCTCATTGCGATAGAATTTTATGTACTCAGACTCTTGTGTTCTATATAACCGAAGACAAGTCCTAAGACAAGCCCTCTCAAACACCCGAATCTTTTCCAATAAACTTGCTCTCACGTTGAACCACACGGGACTACCAAATACAAGCATAGGCCGGATAAGGGCCATGTAGCAGATAACCTTCACCCTCGCATCGAGTTGGCTGTTGTAAAACAGTCTCCTTGTAAGGGCAAAAGCACCTCTGGCTCTGGCCAGAGCAACATCTATATGTTTGTTAAAATACAGATATTGATCTAGCCAGATCCCAAGGTATCTGACTACATTTCGACAAGCAAGTGGCTGTCCATGTTGTCCGACGATAGAGAACTTTCGCCAATTCTTTCTGGTATCCCTAGAGGCCCCAGACAAAGGCGTCCTAAACAGAATGGTTTCCGACTTCTGAAAGTTGATTTTCAACTTCCAGTCATCGCAATATCGCTTAATTTTGTCGAAGTCACGTTGCAAAAGTGTATTAATGACCTCAATCTTTGGACCTGATCTGTACGCAATTAAGTCGTCTGCGTACGCTATGGCATGGTGAAGTGAACCTATCAGATCACTTGTGTAAATGTTGAATAGGATCGGCGAATTTACCGCACCTTGTTGCAGACCGTTTTTAATGTTAAATGTTCCAGCAGAAGTCACATCGCCATTCTTCACGATGAACTGTCTACTGGAGAGCATATCAAAGAGAATATACAGCAGTGGTTTACTAATGCCCAATCTGTCCAGCTTGAAGAAGAGTCCCTCTAACCATACGGTGTCGAAGGCCTTTTCCAAGTCAATCAGGCAGGCACCAGTGCACTGTTTCTTGCCTTTGTTCCACTGGATATCAGAAACCAGTTTAGACGCAGCATGAATGATATCATGCCCCGCCTTGAAACCGAATTGATTATCCGGAATTATATGTTTGTCCTCAACCCACTTAGTCAGGACTCTATTGATCACCTTCTCGAAAACCTTACTGATGTTTGGAAGAAGACTGATCGAGCGGAGATTCGCCGGATTGGATGTATCTTTATTCCTTTTGGGAATGGGGTGTACCACCGCAGTTTTCCAATGCGCTGGATAATGTGCATTATTCATTGCATTATTAAACAGGGTGGTATAAATGTCCACCGCTTCTAGTGGGAGATGTCGAAGCACAATGTTCGGTATTTCATCGGTTCCCACTGATTTCTTACTTCTAAGTGATTCGAAGATCGTTTGGAGATCTTCCTTCGAAATGAACGGTGGTAATACCCTTTCGTTGGTGATGACATTATTTGCCATATTCTCGTCACTGAACTGGGTGAAACCCGAGTTCTCGAATCGCCAATTCACAATTTCATTTCGAAGGCAGGTATTGTGCACAAGGACTCGACTCTCCAGGTCGCGGTTCGGGCCAATGATATCACTCGCCTTGTACACTTCCTGGAAAGTCGCTCCTATAGCCTCTACTTTCTCCTGTGGATTCTCAATCACAAAGAAGTTGTCATCATCAACTGCCTCATTTGGATCGATACCTGCTGCTACAAGTATTTGTTCGTTATTCGTCGTTCGGGCGATTTTAAGACATGGAAGGTCGTTTTGATTATTTCTCCGAAATATTTTATTTATTTGCGGGAACATACTCGGGTTGCTGGTATTTACAGCCCGAATTTTATTGTTCCAATACAAACTTACAGAATTTCTGTAATTTTCCTTTATTAATATCTGGAGGTTTTTAATCGACGACTTCAATGTTATGATCTCCGGGTTATGTCTGTCAGTAAACTGTCTGTACAAGGTTTTTAGTCTTGAGAGCAGTCTACTTTTATGTCGGTGCAGTGCGTCAATAGTTGCATTGCGGAATAAGTCTTCTTCGTCAGTGTGTTGATACCGAGGTATCGTTTTGTCCATAGTTCGTTTAATTGTCTCGTCCATTAATTTTAGATACCTGTCAATCTCCTCGTTTGACAGATTTCTATTGGACGGTAGGTAGAGCGAATTCGAGGAGAGTGCTCTCGTCAGCGTTCTGGAAAAATGTGTCCAACGCACCCTACTATAATTGTAGGAATACCTTTGAACAAACTCCGCCAATTCCGCAGTTTCGTTGGGAACAGTTATTTCGGTGCTGAGACCGCAATGGTCACTGTCATACACGAAAGTGCGTAGACAGTTTGTAGTTTGTTGGTTAGTGCATGTCAGTTGTATTCGTGAGTCGAACAGTAGAAGATCCAAATAGGACCCGTGTCTGGGAAACGACGGACTATCCGTCGCCTTAAGCCCGAGTCGATACATTATGCTGTGTCGACCCCACCAATTGAACAGTAGGTTCCCTCTAGTATTTGGTATATTATTTCCCCAATCACTATGTTTGGCGTTGAAATCTCCGCCGATAATAAAATAATTGTCTTCCAATTCCAGCCTCAGGAATCGAAAAAGTGTTTCGAGCTCTGAGATGAATAAGGTGGATTGAGTAGCCTTAGGTGCATATACAGACACCATGTATAACCGCTTTCCACTACGGAGAGGGATGTACATGACGCATGCTTCCAGCACCTGGAACCTACGCACCACACGACTGTATACTCTTTTGAAACGCAGTCCCTTTCTTAAAAAGATCGCAACACCTCCTCCTTGAATGGAATTGGGTCGGTTTCTTCGTAATATTTCATACCTTCTGTGCCTCATTTTGTGTCTTTTGGTAAGCTTAGTTTCGCTAACCAAAAGCACATCAGGGGCTTGGTCTTTAAGCAACTTAAACAGTGCGGCTCTTCGTTCGAACCTAATCAGTGAATTAACATTCACTGCAAGGACCTTCAGGGTTTGCTCCGCCACGCACGTACCCATTACGACTGGAGGTGCGTTAGGCCCGGCAGCAGCGCGTATATTTGATCTACCCGCGTAGCCTGTTCCTGTATTTGACGCTGAAGCTGAGCCATCTGCCCCTGAATAGAGAGCAAGATAGCCAGCATGTCAGGTACAGGTTCCGGAGCTCTAGGCGCTGGGGCCTGAGAAGCTACCTTTGCTTGTTGTACCGTAGTTCCCCTACCTGCCGCCATTTGGGCGTAGGTAACTTGGGGAGTAACGGCTGGTGTTTGTGCCTGCACGAGTGGACGTTTAACTTCCACTTTCTGCTGCCGAGCCAGATTTACTCTTTTTATATATTGGAATTTGGGACAACCCCGATAGTTTGCGGTGTGTCCCGTGTTCCTGCATAAGGCACAAGAGAGTTGGCTTTTTTCGGACGCTCCGTCCTTACCTAGAGCGCATTCCTCTGACTTGTGGTTCTTTCCACACTTCACGCATCGAGGCTGCATTTCGCAGTTCGACGCGGCGTGCCCGAACCTTTGGCAGCGAACACATTGTAAGATGTTTTCGCTCCTCTTTAATTTTTCCCAGTGTACAACCTGGTAGTCTAGGACTTTTATACTCCTTAGACCATCCAGTTTGCTGTTGGGACTTAGCTGAACCAGGAAGAACGGTAGTTTCCGCTTCTCCCTTTTGGCTCTAGCCGTGACAAATGGCTTGACCCCCACATAAGCGGAGCCCTAGGTTCTACTCCCTCCACGGTATTGGATATTCTATTTCACTTGACATCCTTCAATATCTTCAACAGGCAAGTAGCTGCGACTGCAGCTATGCGCCTTAGAGCGACTACACAGTGGACAAATAATTTATTTGGCCACTCTAATATTCTTAATCTACTTGTGCTAGGAATCCTACCAGAGAACATCGATTATACTGTACCCTAACATTGGTTTCAGAAACGCTTCCATGTAAGCTTTCTCTCTAAATGATTCTGTGAGTAAGATGCTTTCATGAATAACAAGTCAATCCGCATCTACATAGATGCATCCAAGACTGATAGCGGGATTGGTGGCGGTGTTTTCTCAGATAACCCTCTCCTTCCATCTTCCAAATCACTTTATCGTGTTCCAGGCTGAAATTTTGGCGATTAAAGAAGCTCTGTCCTAGCTGAAGAAAAACGTGATATCTCCAAAGGATATCCGCATCTTTTCGAATAGTCAGGCCGCTATCAAGTCCCTGGACTCAGTCTCATTAAATTCTAAAACCGCCCTTGAATGCCGATCATCTCTTATGGAGATGGCAGAGCAGTTCAACCTTCACCTTCGCTGGGTGCTGGGCCACAGAGACATTCCAGGGAACTGTAGAGCCGATGAACTCGCCAAAATTGGAACCACTCTACCTATTCTACCGGAAAAGGGTTGCATAGGTACACCGATAGCTACGTGCAAATCAATATTAAAGCTGGATGCTAATAAAAGAACAGACCTTCGATGGAATGCCTGGCGACCAAACAGCTGGATCTGAATCGCACTAAGATCTTTCTGAATAGGAAACATATCAGCGACATCATAGGTGTCATCACTGGACGCTGCCTTATAGGCAATCTTGCAAGACGGCTTGGCGCCTTTACAAACAATTTCTGTTTGGACGAGGAGGAAGAGGAGAAAATCCTCCTTCACTTAGGAGCTTTCTTACTCGATTTAAAGGATGTAGATGTAAACAGTCTCCTACTCTTCATCATAATCTCAAATTGGTTGCATGAGTAGGAGGCTCATCGCAATGGGCCAATAGCCAATATCACCTGCCTACCTTCTCGTACCTAAGTATATTACTGACTATCCCGCGTTTAGTTAAGCATTGTCAACGGGCTACGGTTGCGGTCATCATTTCGTTTTTCAATGATCAATTCAAAACCACCAAAACCTCACTTTGGTTTCGGGACGACTATGCCACAAAATAAATTGAATCCGCCAGCAGTTGGTCCGGCCCTTCTCTCAAAAGGTCAAGTGTTTTTAACGGCGCTCGTGGTACGAGTGAATTGATAAAAACCACATTCTACGAGTACGCCGACGACTACATTTACCCCATGTACACGTCGCTGCTTCTACAAAGGACGATTCAAATCCTTGAACTTCCATAGAACTTCACACCCCAAACGAATCCAATTAGCAGTGATTATTCGTATCTCACTTCGGTGACGGTACGTATTCCATCCAAACGCTTGGCGGGCTTTTCCAGAATTTTTCAACGTCATCCGTCAAGTCACAGTCGTACGAGTGGAAATTTAAATTTTTCACTTTCTACACGTTGGAATTTTCGATTTAACCTAATTAGCCCGATAATTTACTAAATGCACGCGATACGAAATCTACACAAATAAGTTTACGTCATTTGTAAATTGGTAACGACCCGCAGTTGTATCGTATTCGTAACAACGGCAGCGTGACTTTGAATAGAAAAATTTGCGCTACCCTTAGACAATTGACGGATTTGCAATTGAATAATAAATGAGCGTGTAATTTGCGATACTTCTATTGTTATCGATAGAATGGTAAAATGGCGGAAAGATAGAACGGCAGTACTCGTAAAATGCAACAAGTTACGATCGTAGATACATACAAATACGAATACGAGTAGGAGAATACGAGTATCTGTAAGCGCAAGTAGCAATAAATATTTACATGGACTTGAAGAAAAAAAAAAACGCTTAATAGCATGGCTGCGTAAAACAGTGATTAAAGGTAGAATGAACACAGTAATTGAATGGACTCGATTAATGGATTGCTGAATATACGATTGCCTAGTAAGGATATCTGTTAGTCACGTAAATCCATAAATATTGTATTGGATGGGTGAAGCTCAAGTTGTTGGAGAATCAAAAAGTATACTTTTGGAAGGTAGAATGGTGATCACAGTAGATAATAATCGTTTTGGACCTACATACTCATTGATATGGTGCTACAGTTCAGGATAGACCTACATAGGCCTCAAACATAAGAGCCCTCCAGTTAGCAAGGTCCTTGGTCAACTGTCCCCAGTTGAACACTAGAAGGTGGTTCAGGTCTTCTTCCACTTCTGTTCGCTATCTAAAGCAGTATCTTTTTCTGCTGTGTTGTCCTTCCGGATAGGAATCGAGGACTCTTCGGTCAGAAGCGTTAATATATTCTTACTACATATAGCTATCTTAGACGACTATTGCGCACTTTTCTGACGAGGTCAGCTATACATAGAGTTCGCTGCAATGTCTCCTCCTCCAAAGCCCGTCAGTGCAAACGGAACTAAGAACCAATCGAAGAATCTTGAGTTCAAAGCGACAAAGATATCTTCATGCTCCTTCGCTTACGCCTATGCTTGTGTGCCATAATATGGCAAGGATGGTCCAATGCTTGTGCAAAATGGGGCAAAAGTAAAGTCATACTGTAAATTGGCTGCCATGCGGGAATTTAGAGTGGATATAGCCAATATTCGCGTGGAATTAAAAGCAACCACTTTTCTGCGTAAGTCCACGTCTGCAAATTCAGACCAGCTGTTTTGGATCTTACTGGAACCACCCACACCTCTCAGGTCACTCTCATATGAAGCTACCTGGCTAGGAACCTGTGTAGCTTATACCAAACTCCACCACAATGTAGTCCCTGTTCCAATTCGGAATTCAATTTCACGTGGTTAAGATTCCATCTCCATAAGCAAATTATCCACTACTACTTTAATCAGGAAGCCCCAAACTGGACAGCAACTCGACCTTTCACGAGACAGCGCTGACTCCATTCAAAGAATTGTATCCCTGAATCCTTATACTGAAATCGTTATTACAGGCGATTTCTGGGTGGCTTTGACATTCTGGACAGACAACACCCGAATGACGGTGTGTTGAGATCTTCGCTGCGGAAAATAACTTAACCCAGCTTGTAAATGAGCCTACACGAATACCAGACCTTGATAGTCATACCGCCAACACCCTGGACTTGTTTTTAACTTCTCATCCTGACAAATAGAAGATCAATATACTTTCCCCTCTAGGCTCGTCGGACCACTGTGTCATATCAGCTAATTTCTCGTTCACCCACCACACAGATAGAGAAAAGATTCCTAAAAGAACCCTATGGCAATACGAGAAAGCCAATTGGAGCAGACTTAACAGCTTCTTTAAGAATTTTAACTGGTCGTTATGTTTCCTCGATAACGACGTTGATGCCGCTGCTGATATTACGAGGGGCGTTCAATATATTCTCGGTATCGATATGAAGGAAAATGCGAATTCAATTTAAATTGTTTTTATTTTTCAATATAATCTCCCCTAACATCAATGCATTTGTTACATCTTGAGATAAGCTTTTTTAAACCCTCAAAATAATAAATTTCCTCTTTCTCTGCAAAATACCGACTTGAGTTCTTCATCATCCGAAAATCTTTTTCCACGAAGACATTTTTTCAAATCCGGAAACAGGAAATAATCACTAGGGGCAAGGTCTGGACTATAGGGTGGGTGTTGGATTTCTTCGAAACCACAATCGCGCGCAGCAGCCTTGGAAACTCGCGCCGTGTGAACAGGAGCGTTGTCATGAAGAAGCAACACACCCGCTGCGAGTTTACCCCGTCTTTTCTTTTTAATTTCCTCCCGCAAATTATGCAAAGTGGAAGCGTAGGATGTGGCGTTGATGGTTTCACCTTTTTTTTTGTTCTCAATGAGCAAGATTCCCTTTGAGTCCCAAAAAACTGTGGCCATGAGCTTCCCGGCAGACGGAGTGACTTTGAACTTCTTCGGGGGTCTGTTCCTTTTTTATGCCACTGCATGGACTCTTGTTTGCTTTCAGGGTCATAGTGGTGGACCCATGTTTCGTCCCCAGTAACAATTCGATCCATAACACCGTCCGCGTTCTCACTACACATCTCCAAAAGCTCTCTACAGCATGCGATTCTCACTTTTTATCTGAGGCGCTGTGAGCATTCGTGGCACCCACCTTGCACTGACCTTTGAAAGGTTAAGATGGTCATGAAGAATGGTGTGAATGGTACCAATTGAAAGCTTGGTGATCTCTGCCATCATTTTCACCTTTATTCGGGCATCCTCAAGAACAAGTTTTTCGACTTCTTTGATGCTTTCTCCCGTACAAGCAGTAGCCGGGGCGCCGGAGCGGGGGTCGTCTTCAATGCTCTCTATGCCTCTCTTGAACTCACTTGACCACTTTTGCACAGTTGATAATGAAGGTGCGGAACCCTGGTAAACAGCCACCATCTCTTCATGAATAGTTTTTTGACTTTTTCCTTGCTTAGTGAGAAATTTAATTACAGCGCGATGCTCAATTTTCACCATCATTGCCTCAGTTGCCATTATGATTCTGTTTAACTAGAGATAAAACGCGAATTAATAATCACATTTATATGAAATTTTACATGAATGCACTAAAATAATAGTATTACTTGATAAATAAGTCAATTTATATATACAACCACAGCTTCACCCCGATATCGAGAATATGTTGAACGCCCCTCGTATCACAAACACTATTCTCTTTGGAATGAGATCCTTTACCCATCGAATGAAGAGTATCAAACCAAAAAAAAAAGGCATGGTACGACTCGAGCTGTAAAGAGGCATTCGTGTTAGAGAAATGTTTTTTCTGTCCAATAAAACCCACCGAAAAAAGTTCAAACGAGTCAGGCATGACTGCAACGTCTTTCTCAAGCGTGTAAAATTCCAATACTACCAAAAACTGAGGCAAGAAATACTACAATGTCCAAAAGGTAGTAAAAATGTTTGGTCGTTTGTCAAAAACATTAGAAATTCTGCTCAACCTCCATCCCAACTCTCATTCACAATGACATTCCAGCTGTCAGCTCTTTAGACAAGGCCAACCTGCTTGCTGCACACTTTGCGGCCAGCTCAACACTTCCAGATTGTGCTTTGTCTCCACTTACACTTGAGTGCGTCGAATCTTCAATGGGACGAATCTACTTACGCACTCATGTAGTAGCAAGAGTACTTAGATGGTACGAGTATATCTCCCATTTTTCTGAAGAGGTGTTCTTCCACGCTGGTAAAACCACTGCGTAAGCTTTTTCGTCAATCCAACTCTTTAGGACCCTTTCCAAGCAGATTGACAACAGCATTTGTCCAGCCCGTCCCTAAAAAAGGCGAATTTTCTTCTCTCTCCTCCCGTCAGCTCATGAAATATCTCGCAACACGAAATCTTCTCAATGACCGACAGTGCGGTTTTCGTAGCAACAGGTCCACTCCTGATCTGATGGCATGTCTCACCGAAAAGTGGAACCAATGTCTACACCAATCTGGCGAAAACAAGACAGTTGCACTTGATATTGCTAAGGCATTTGACCGAGTTTGGCATCTGGCTCTTTTGTCGAAAATGCGTGCTTTCGGGATCGACTTCAATGGATTAGATACTCGTATTACCTTTCGGAACGTTCAATTCCAGTTGTCTTGGATGGTTTCAAGTCTGATATTCACAAAATAAATGCTGGTGTGCCCCAGGGCTCCGTTCTGTCTCCGACACTCTTTTTAATTTTCATCAACGGTCTCTTGTCTGCTACTTCTAATCCAATACACAGGGTGAATGACTCTAACTCCAACTTTTTAAAATGCTATAATTTTTTTATTTTTTAATAAATTCTATTGTGTCAAAGCAAAAAATTTTGGAAAATACATCAATTTTCAAATTGTATCAGCAGTTTTCAATATGTCCACCTTTGGCGCGAATAATGGCCTTGAGACGGCCGAAGAAAGCATCGCACGCTGCACGCAAGTGGCTCTGCGGTATTTTGGCCCATTCCCGGCGAAGTGCTTGTTTGAGGTGGTCCAAACTTTGGTATTTTTTAGTGCCAACCGTCGCCTTCAAAATACCCCAGACAGAGAAATCCAACGGATTTGCATCCGGAGAATTTGCAATCCATTGTGTCGAAGAAATGAAGTGTGGAACATTGTTTTTTAACCAATCTTGGTTGACGCGCGCTTTGTGAGACGGTGCCGAGTGTTGTTGAAATGTCGACGGTCTCTGACCGAAATGATTGTTTGCCCAAGGCTTCAATACTGCCTCTAAGGCAGTTTCACGGTGTACGATCGCATTAATTTTGACGCCACTGTCCAAAAATACGAACGAAGAGCGACCATCGACGGTTATGGCGGCCCAAACCATCACCATCGGTGCTGCCTGCTTTCTGGTGGCCATCCGAAGGTGTACATTTTCGAAGGACCTCTCTGGCAAGTAAATTCGGTCATTTTGTTTGTTGACATATTGCTCGATAACAAATGGCGACTCATCGGAAAAAACCAAATTCGCAATGGCTTGAGCCCGAGCTCATTTTTCAGTATGTGTTGCATCCGTTCCAACGATATGTTCAGCTCATGAGCCATTTTTCTTCCACTTCGACGCGGATTTCGCTCAATTCGAGCCTTCACTTTCCGAACCATTTCTGCCGATGTTGTTGTTTTTTTACGACCACCTCCATGGCGTTTTGCAATGCTACCAGTATCACGGTAACGAGCTATGGTTCGAGACACAAATAATTTATTCACGTTGAGGCGCAGGAGGGCTCTAACGATAGCAACTTGTGGTTTTCCAGCCAAACATAAAGCAATCACGCTATTACGTTGAGACGCAAAAGGCTTGTAAATAATAAAATTATCTGTCATGTGTCAAAATTTGAGCTCACTGTCATAAACGGTTTGGAAATTATAGTAGTCTGAAGTCGGCTGCAGTTCGAGTTATTCAGGGTGCATTCCTTTGCTAACGACAGTACTCTCTGCTTTTCATATGCATTTCCGGACTCACGTCCCTGCTCTTCGTCTGTAGAACGGGAACGGCACCGTATGTTAAGCTCATTAAATTCCGATATCAACAGCATAACCAATTGGGTAACTATCAACATTATCCACTCGAATTTAATGCTTCCAAAATTTAATGCTGTCTGCTGTCGTTAAAGCTAAATTTAAACAACCAGCCATTATGCGAAAAACTTTCCATTCTCGGTATGTGTGTCAATGTCAACCTACGTTGGAATGACCACATATTCGATGTCGCCAAAAATGGTGCGAAATGTCTAGATGTACGTGATACTTTACATATCTGACCTGGCCTCAACATATAAGGCATTTACCCGCCCAAAATTGAAGTACAATGCGTGTCATGTGTCGTATCGTCACCGCGCGCAGCATCTTGGCGTCAGTGGAACCACGTTGCGATGCATTCTGAAGGATGTTTTGCATTTGTTTCCGTATAAAGTGCAATTGACTCAAAGAATATTGCCGACAGACCGTCCACGTCGCTTGGAATGCGGCCAAACAATCGTTCGAATGGTTGACATTGAATTCTGATGACCGATGAGGCGCCGTTAACAAGCAAAATTGCCGCATTGGGGGAACGGAAAATCCACACGGGATCCAAGGGATCATTGAGCCATTTTTCTTCAGAGAAGGCGAAACAGTCGATGTGAATCGACACCGGTGCATGTTGGGTCATTACTCTGTCCACAAATGTATGAAAAAGGTCTGGACGGTTGCTGGTTTCAACAAGACGGTGCGCCATGCCACACTGCAAATCGAACAATGCAGTTTCTGCAACGAAAATTTCCTGGAAATGTGCTGTCAAAAAATAGCGAATTGACTGGCCACCCAGATCTCCAGATTCGACCCTTCCGATCTGCTTTTTGTGGGGTTATTTGAAAAGAAAAGTGTACGCCAGCAAAGCCTCAGACCATTGACAAGCTCAAGACAAACATTCGTGCCGAAATCATCGCTATACCGCCCGAGATGTTCGAAAAAGTGATGGAAAACGCAGCAAAAAGGGTACATTTTGCTTTGGTCAACAAAGGCGGCAACTTGATTGGTGTTGTATTCAAAAACTAGTCCAAATAAATTGTAAAGGACCAAATTAAGCAAAAATATCTAATATATGGAAATTGGTTGCTTTATTCAATATTCACATACCGACATAAAGATGGCGCACCCTGTATAATTAGTGCTGAATTGGAACTCAAGCATTGTTGGTTCCAGCAGGACAGAGCAACCGCTCACACAGCTCGTGCAGAGATAAATATTTTGCATCACAAATTTAAAGGCCGTGTGACCTCCCGCTTTGACGATTTGAGCTGGCCGGCCAGATCGCCAGATCTGACGGCGCTAGATTTCTTCCTTTGGTGCTTTTTGAAATCTCGCGTTTACCACAACTTACCACAAACCTTGTGTCGTGAAAGCCAATATTGAAGAAGAAATCACCAATTTGGAACCAGATGTTTTGCGAGCAATAATTCAAAATGCCGTAAAATGAGTACAAATGTGCATCAACTCAGGAGGTGGCCATTTGACCGATATCATTTTTTTCAACTTAAAGTCATCAATGTTTTTTTTTTTAAATAGCGCGCGCTCAAGGGGGTTAAGATACCCTTAAAATGTTTGCACACAGCGAGGTCAAAGGAAAGTTAGGGAGGAAAGAAAGATAGGTACCGATGCACGTTGGTTTTAAATGTCTTAATGTTATAATGACTAGGATATATTGTAGAGAGCTCGGCAGGGCATTCCACAAGCGATTTGTTCGGCTTAGGAATGAATCACGATGCCGAAAGTGGGCTTGATGGCATACTGATGAGCATTCATGGCGAGAATGATGTTACGGCTGAAGGTTTGAAGGGCCGGAATGCTACTGGCGATGTTAATGGAGCACTTGTGGTGGAAATAGCGATAGAACAGGGTGAGACAGGAAACATTACGTCGGTGTTCGAGGGTATCAATTGGCTGAGTGATATTAGATTTTGAATCCTATCTAGCAGAGCGCACCTGACCAGATGTGGGCATTGTACTTCAACTTTGGGCGGATGAATGCCTTATATATTGAGGTCAGATTGGAAGGGGGAAAAGTATTTCTTACATCGTTTCGAGAAACCTAGACATTTCGCAACACTTTTGCCGACATCGAATATGTGGTCATTCCAACGTAAGTTGTCATTGACACACATACCAATAATAAAAAGTTTTTCGTATAATGGGTGGTTGTTTAAATTTCGCTTTAACAACAGCAGACAACATTGTGTTTTGGAAGCATTAAATTCCACTCTGTTGATACAATAGTTCCCCAATTGGCTATGCTGTTAATATGGGAATTTAATGAGCTTAGAATTCGCTGCCTTTCCCGATTTACAGCCGAAGAACAGGCACATGAGTGCAGGAACGAATATAAAAACCAGAGAGTACTGTATTCAGCAAAGGAATAAATTGGATTAGAAGTGGCACACAAGTGATCATTAATGAAGATTAAAAAGAGTATCGGAGACAGAAGGGAGCCCTGGGGCACACCAGCATTTATTTTAGGAATATCAGACTTGAAACCATCTAAGACAACTTAAATTGAACGTTTCGGCTCTATTGCTTAGCTGGGTCAGAACCCTTTCTGTAAGTTCACTAATCACTGAGGGAAAGTCCCTGATACTACGTAAAATAAACATGTCGCCCGCTGATGACCAGGAGTCATAGAAGAAGCGAGATAACTCCCTCTTGCGGGGTACCTCTGTCTACGGATTTCTTTATGAAGCAATACCCGAATTGGGACTGAATGATTCTGGTTTGTTACTTGGATATGATATACTCGTAGTTGCTGATGAAATCGTCTGCGCCAAGCTTGGCGAGAGATTTTAGAATGTATTGAGTGTGCTACTTTTTATGTCTAGGAAGGTGGCTAACGTATAGTGTTTATAGTGAATAGATTTCTCAATCATCTGCACCACCTCATACAGGACTGTCTCCATGGACTTACCTTTAAAGTAAGCATATTGGGACTTTGGTAGAGGAGATCTTAAGGCTAATGGGTCTATAATCCTTGATCAACTCATGGACTCTTTTGCCGATTTTAGGTATGAAGAAGACTCACACTCGTCTTTTGGTCGAGGGGATGTGGTTGCATCTAAGGGAGCCACAATAAATGTCCATGGTACCAGGACGGTACCTTCTCCAAGTTTCTTGGGAACATAATCGGTAAAATACCGTCAAGGCCTGGTGACTTGTAGAGGGAGCAACCAGGATGGCCCAGGAAATATTTTCCTCGGTTATTGATGAGTAGCTTTCATTCCAGGGTGCAGGTCGCATGTCTGCCGCTCGCTTTGCATCCCGGAAATGGGTTTACATTAGGAGTTCCAGTGCAGTCTGTCTGTCGTTTAGTCGTTTAGTGAAAGTCTAGTTGAATCCTTGAGAGTTTCAGCCTGTGACCTAGCCCTACTTATTGCTTTTTGTCATATCTTAAGAGCAAGTCGTCCAGAATTTATGTTTGTGGCAGATATTGAAGATGTCCCTAGTCAGAGGTCTTGAAGGCTATTCACATAGCGAGGGTCCTTACCGTTTCTCATACCTCGGAGCAAAAAATCTTCCGCCCGTGTTCCATCCTGTTGTACGCGTTACGAGTTTGGGGATATTGGTCCTCTGAAAAATTCCATATGTTTCACTTAGGAAACGGGGAAATGGGGCAGGACATTAATTGTTCTTGAATACTATTAAGCTCCATATTGTCGGGGTTAATGGGGCGAGTCTGGAAAGAATTCCGAAGCTAATGCTTTCGTAAGTGCTACGAAATAAGGTAAAATTTGTGCAAAAGTGGGAACCATTGGGGCCAGGTTGTGACTATAACTTCACTTTTTCATTATCCAAGCACCAAACTTCATTAAGGCAGAAGGCAAACACCCTGTAAATGAAATGCAGTCATCAGAGTACAGAGCTCACTGTAACGATATAAATCACTACCTGCAAGGAAGGACGTATTTTTTGAGCAGCTATTCGACTGCCAAGATAAGCGCTATCTTTAAAGTAAGGGGCGAGCTATTAAAACTTCATTTTATTCCACACCGCCTGTGGTTTGTGCATTTTCAGGGAGCGAGAAGATGTGTTGCATCTCATTGCAAAGTGTCCATCAAATTTTTCGGATCCCTAGCAGTAATCTTTCTCGTTACCGAATACCTTTTAACTAACTAGTTACTAAGAAAATTGTAGTTTGACCGGTGATATCCAATGCACTGTGCCTCAGTAACCAGTAACCTCTTCATCCACTGTTCTAATTAGTTCTTACAGTGGATGCCTCACCGCTATGCGTATCCAGCCCCAGAGTAGTGAGCTAAAGACGAGTTCAGCCAAAAAAGAACCCTTAAAGTTTTAAACTTATTGTTGTACCCTTGACTGAATACACCTCGTAAACCCATCCCCTCGAAT
This sequence comes from Volucella zonaria, assembly GCA_963966105.1. NCBI lineage: Eukaryota > Metazoa > Arthropoda > Insecta > Diptera > Syrphidae > Volucella > Volucella zonaria. Next base: position 137,209,175 of record OZ014533.1, on the reverse strand, counting down.
CAGCTAAAACGTGTAACAGAATCACCCTTCGGCGTCCTTTGGAAAAGTAAAGTGGAAGCACTAGTACTCTCGAGAATTCGATTCAGCAATTATGCATTTTTATTGAAGCATACTTCTAGGCTATCTGAGAATTGATTTCCACTAGGGTTTGCACTCTCTCGTATGCATGTTCTCTCTTCTCCATTCTCTTTAATGATGACGAAAACAAAAAAATAAACCGGCGGCCGAAGGCAAACGCGAAGCTAATTTAAGTATCGGCAGGTGTTTTACATCTCTTTATTCATCAATTCTGTTCGCAAATGTTTATTTACTCGTCCAAATTGTGTTAATTATACAACAATCGTCTAGCAGCACCGATTCTTGCTGTTGTATCCGCATTTAAAGTAAAACGTTCTAGTAAAATGGTTGTTCGCATACGAGTAGACCTAACTACCTATGTTGAGGTCAGATACAAACCAGAACCCGGTTACGTTTGCCTTTCTTTTTTCATTAGATCATCGACGTCATGGCGCATATACTTACTTTGTATTGTGTCCCATGTGGTTTAGAGAAAAAAATGTAAATTTTAAGCGCTGAATTGCTGATTTGGATATTGTTACGTTATCTCCACAACATACCTGGTGCCGTTCGTTCGTTCGGTGCCATTGATGAAGTAAATTGTATGCATAGAGTCACATGAACATATGGACGTCTAATGGTTTTGCCCATTTAGGAATCCCGTTGCGGCTGGTAGATTGATAATTAACACTGCTCAAAATCGGTAGGATACCTGTTCTTTGGAAAGCATCCAGGGCATCAATGGTAGCGATTAATAGTTCGCAGTAGTTCGCGAACTTTTTCAACGGAAAGACGTTACCTCGAAAGTGTTCTCGATTTTTCGATTACAAGTGGTAGTTACGATCAAAGTGTTTTCATTTTTTAAACATGGACGAGGTATGAAACCTGTTACTACCATATTTACATATTTTCTATCTATTAAAACTCAATGAGCAATAAAAACTCATCAGTCAACAGTGCTTGGGTAGGCAAATAGGCCTGCTGTTTAATCTTGCTGATCCTCGGCCAACCATCCCAATTACAAACTGCAAAACATCACCATCACTGTTTTAGAGTGGCAGGTTCCGGGAAGGAAGGAGGAAGGAAGTGCCTCAATCAAATCACCGTGATACGTGTCTTTTATGACGGTCGTTCCCGGATACGTAATCCCTTTCCATATAAAAATGCCGAAAAGACGAAATCCCAATTATAAGCCCATCTCGAAATTGTCCTCCATTCCAAAGGTCTTTCAGAGCATTATGCATATCTACAAATACATGACTCAACGTTTTTTCACTGCAAGTCCATCTTTTTGAATAACCAACATGGATTCTTAAAGACATCTAGCCTTTAGGCACGAGCCTAAAAGAATTCGTATTAAGCAAACAAGTTGATGTAATTTCGCGTAAAGTTATCTTTCTCCAACTAAGGGCTTCTGGTTTCATTATGTGAAATACTTCCGGCTTAAAAGAAAAACACTGCAGTGCCCTCTTTAGGTCCTCAGTATACCATATAAACTCATAAAATTTCGGCGTACCCGAAGGAAGACATCTCGGACCTCTGTTATTCGTCTTGACAGTTGACGATGCTAATTGTATCAGTGTCGTTGACATCAATATATGCAGGCGACATCAAAATCTTTTGGCACATTTCCTCTCGTTCTAACCTCGTATTCGCTGCAAGAAGACCTAAACCGGTTTTGCACTTGGTGCTAGAAAAATTTCCAAACCATAACATACACTCGAAAACGTCTTACAACTTTCCCCCGGTCTTACTTCCATACTTATGTGGCGATCCGTGGTGTACCTCAACCAACAAGCCTCCCTAGCCAGCACGATCTCTCACCAGCTCCTTGCAGCGCCGTCCGTCGGGGTTAAACTTGAAGACTCTATGAGCCGTTGTCCAGCCATCTCGGACGTTGAATCCGTATACGCTTGACAAGACCGATATCGTACAGTTCGTGGTTGAATCTCCTTCTTCATTCCCCTTGAGTATAAACGGGACTGAAAATCAGTCGCAGAATCTTTCTTTTGAAACGGCCAAGTGCTTCTTTATTCGCTTTCGACAAGGTCCAAGTAGGACCGGGGTGATAAGGGTCCTGCATAGAGCCAACTCGGTCTTACGAGGCAGGGCCCTCTCACTCGATTAGTAAGAATAATTCTGCGTTTGATTTCAGCGCGATGCTGCTGCTTTTAACTACCAATAGTGATCTTCTAGCCAAGCCGCCGGTTATGTGGGTCTTTTTCTAATGACAGCAGATACTTTGGTTAACGTCAGATCCATTTTGGCCGCTTCTAAATCAATATCTACGAAAGGTTCATTCGTCAAATCACATTAATATCATCCACGTGCTTAAGTGATTGTGGGGACCCAAAAAAAATCGCGCCTCTTCTGTTGGCCACTGAGTTTTATAGGATTCTTTCTAGGACGGTTTAAAAAAAATCATATACCAGCGAGTCTCCTTCTCTGAAACCTTTTTTGACATTGAAAGCCTCGGGTTATCCATTAACGGCGATAATTCTCCTTAGCCGTCCTGTATCAAACCTTGCTCGTTGTATGCTTCGTCCTTTTGCACGCTGTCATATACGGTTTTGCATCTTTCCAAGGCAGGTGTGATGTGAATATTTAAGCGATGGTGGCCGCCTTCTTATGGAGTAACTAGATTATTTCTGAATGATTTCAGACATAATACGCCAGAAAAGATGTTTGGGACATTTAGAAGGCTCAGTACTCTATAGTTGGGGCGGTCAAAAGGGTCTTCTTTCCGTGGATCATGCATGTTTTCTTCTTGCCATATCTTGCAGACGAGCTGGTGCATGTTCTAGGTCACCTCCAGATGCTTTCAAAAGTTCAGCAGGGAGTCCATTAGCGCAGCTTTGTTAGGCTTTAGCTTCGATATTGTTTCCATAACTTCGTTTAGGTCAGGAGGTCGAAATTTTTAACATCATCGCCATTATACAGTCTCCAGAAGTAGCCTTTAAATATTCTCATCACCAACTGCGTCTCTACTATTAGTTGTCATCTTTGAAGATTTCGATTCTAGCCTTGTAGACCTGCCATGTTTGTGTAATTCTCTGATAAAATTTTCGAACGTCATTCGTGCAGTGCTCTTTCGTTTTCTTTCCGAAAAGTCTGTGCTCCTGCCTTCTTTTCTGGCCGTAGAGCTTTCGTTCTTCTATGCAGTGTATCTGTATATGCTTCTTGTTTGGCTGCATGCAACTTGCCGGCATTCATCAAATTAGATGTTTCTTTCGGCAACATTCCCATTGGTTTGTATATGCGGACTAGGGTGTTAAAAGAGCTTGAGGGAAACGCGATAAGCAGAGATTTTGCGATTACAACTTTTAAACGTCGAACATTTATGGTCTTACTTGACTTTGTTGTGCTTGTGATGTCCGAATTCGTAACCTGCAACAAGGAAGTGCTCCAAATCGATAGCTCCTCAGAAAGTTCAAACATCCAGATTGCTAGAAGAGTATCTGGCGTCAATTGCAATGTGATCAAACTGGTTGAAGGTTGATTGATCAGGGGGTAGTTAAGTCCCTTTATGGATATTGAGAACCGCATGCTGGCTACTAACAGCCCTAAGTTAGAAAACCTGAATCTATTGTCGGACATGGTGTTATGCAGGCCGTGTTTTCGGATAACCCGCTCAAAGATGACCTCCTTACCCAACGTTGCGTTAAGATCTTCGAGCACAATTTGGTCTATGAAATCATAGAATTCGTCTTTAATCCGTTCATCCTTATCCTCTGTAAAGGCATGAAATCAAACCAGACTTGTACGAGTATATCCTAATTTGACATTGATGCGGCAGTCGCTTACAGGCAGAGAACATAAGACTTTTAAGTTTGCCTCGAATGGCAAACTAACCTCCAAATAAGCGTCGTCTACCTTTTTATAACAGTCACCGTAGTAGATATCTGTTTTATATCATTCTAGGGCCTCCGCGAGTTATTCGGCAGCACATGGTCTGATGAGGATCGTAACTTTCCTCGTGCAAAGCTAAAAAGGCAAAGTCTACCGGTGCTGATAGCCTCGTTGAGGTTATAAGAGCCGCCGTGGGCCTAGTCATTTCTATATATCGTCCCGAAACAACCATGAAGCTCCCTTTACTAGGCTCCCAGTGCGTCAAAGTAGCTCTAAAGGGGAGTGTTCACCAAGTAGCTCAAACTATCTCGAGCAGTGAATGGCGCCGTTGATCCGTATATGGGATTCGATGAAGGAGAACTACCCTAGTGCGATATACGACTCCCCATCTTCAATTAGAGGTACCCAGCTCCTAGACTTCACCGCGTGATAGTGAGAGTAAGAGTTGATGGTTAGACGCTAGTGTCTCCATAAAACGCTTGAACACCGTTGAAAACCTCGCCGTGGCTTTTAAGTAACAAAAATAGATTTCCGTTGGGAATGCGACTTTTAAAGACCTGGAATGCTTGAATTATAGTGTCCTAAAATCTCCCTTGAATTGTGTAAAATTGCCGTCCTTAGAACCATTCTACAAGTCTTTATTTTGGATCACCTCGCTAATGAGGTTATGATTTCGTATTTAAGTAGTCCGATCGTTTTCCTTTCGGCCTCTTCTGTGAAAATCGGTTGCATCTTGAATGTCCATTGCTTTCGGGACCGAATTCTCCTTCCTTGAATTTGGAATTTTGTTTCACCTTTGACATCCTCCCATACCTGAGCTTTTAATATTCAGTTCATTCCATTCATTTGCCAAACGTCGCCTTTTGTTGTACTTCTTGAGCGTCAGACGTTCCACGTAAATAAAGGGTAGGGTAACTCACCCAGTAATCAGCCCTCAATCATTTAAGAAGTATTTATAAAATCTTAAACAGTAGTCGGCCGCTTTGAAAAGTTATTTAGGGAGGGTTAAGTTCTGGTAACCCTTCAACCAGTGGTCAGCCTTACGATGGTTTGGGTCTAAATATTGGTATTTCAAGCGAGTTTTGGATAAATTATTCGGTTTTGTTGGTAAAGAAACTTACTCAATTAATTATTTGTCATTTAGACAAATATTTACTTTGAAGGTATCATGTCGAAGCGGCCGATTCACAAATACTCTGAAGAATTTCCCAAGCGATGGTGGCAATAAGAAGTGGAATGAAGATATGGAAAGCTAGTCGAGAATATGGCGTGCCAAGGGAAACCCTTCAAGATAGACAAGATTTAAGAGTACCAGAAGGACCGTGGAAGAAGGGATCCTGTCAAAAGACGAGGAAACAGCAATTGCTGATTGGTGCATCAACCTCACCAAATGCGAATTCCCTTTGAAGTCGGATGATCTTCTGAACACAGTCCAAACCATTGTTTTGGAAGGTAAAAGATCTAACCAGGCAATAAGTTGTACGAATCCTTTTTAAAAAGAAATCTAATTCTGTGTCATACAGCTCCCGAAGACATATCAAAGGGTCGAGCCGTTATAACAGAAGAAGGAATACGACAGTGGTTTTCAGACTTAAAGAAATACTTAGACACTTTAGGTGCTGGCGACATTTTTAACGGAGATGAGACCAGTTTCAGTCTCTACCAGGCCAAGGAGTGTTAAGGTAATAGCACCTCGTGGATACAAACAAGACCTCAGGAAAGATGCTTTGACTGTTCTTCTCTTTTTTTCTGCAAGTGGGAAAACGTTGCCTGTAGTTTTTCCTTACATAAGACCCCCAAAGGACGTTATCAAAAGCATGCGGCACGCCCGATAATTGGTTTCCAGAAAAATCGGAAACCGGCTGGATGAAGTCCCATATATTTTAAAAAACCAATCCTTGTCTCGGTTGACGGACATCGAAGTCCATTACCGATAAGCTTAAGCTAATTTTGCTTTGAAAAAAATTTAATTTTGTAGCTCTTCCACCAAATGCAACCCACATAATGCAACCTGCCGACGTAAGTGTTTTCAAGCCTCTTAAGTCGGAATGGAAGAATACGCTTTCTGATGCAACCCGAAAACCATAACAGCGTTCTGACAAAGTCAACCTTTGGTCCCCTTTTAGAAAGCATTTTGAGGAAAGAAAATTTGACAGAAATTATCGTGAATGATTTTCGAAAATGTGGGTTGCATCCGTTCAATCCGGAAGTCGTCAATTATACAAAGTGCGTCCACAATAACTTAGAGCAAGCTAAGAATAAAAGTAGGGAAAACTCCTTTAATACGCCATTGACATAGTCAGCAGCAAAGGTCCTTCGATGCCGCTACACAGGGCACCAACTTTATAATCCAAGACCTAATAGATTGCGCAGTTGACGTAAAAACTTGAAATTGAAGGCTTCGGAAGTCCACAGAAGCTTACTATTCCGACTTCGTCAATTGAAAAGGAAGCTGCTGCACTTATTGTCGATTCGTCAAATGCCCTTCCCATTGTGGCAATACCAGAAGACCCCGATAATGTCAGTTGCCCAGCTCTTGACAATGAAACCTTGTTGAACAATTACTTGTTTAATGACGAAAACGAAATAGCATTCCAATCATTTGAAGTGGCCGAAAATTCTACACTGACTTCCATTAAATTGCGAGAAAATAGTCCGAAAAGAAGAATGTGGGGAAGACATTTACCTTGACATACCGTGTGGGAACTTCAAAGTTTCGACAAAAGGATTTTTAGTTCCTAATGTTAGCCCCACACAGCCACAGGAAAGAAACCAAATCCGAAAATCAAAAAGGCTTTGATAAAACGGAAGAAGGAAAAAGTAGCATGATAATGGGAAAAGAAGTCCGAAGAAGTTTATCTCCTCATAACACCAAGCTTGTCTCCTGTGGTGAAAGAACATTTGAAAATTCCCTCTCCAATGAAAAAATCAGGATTGGAGCAATATCTTTTGAAGAATGGAGGCACTTTGACAAGAAAAAAATGAACTGAAAGGAAAAAGAAGGCCGGTATTTTAAGAAGAGAACTACACAGAATTGATGAGAAAGAAAAGAAAGAAGATGCTCGCAAAAGAAAGAAATTACACAAAAGAAACACAAAAAGACGAAAAGGAAGATTCTCAAAAAGTTCGGTGTTTCAAATGTGAAGAAGACCTTATAAGTGTTTCCGAAGACAACGACCTAAAAAACATAGGATCCGACGAATATGCACTATGGTTCCACCTTAACTGCACTAATTTCAATCGAAAAATGTATGAAGAAGTCTACAGCCTTCCTGTAGCTGGAATTTAAATTAATTTAGGGGCCGACTACTGGCTCTTACCTGGCGGACTACTGAATTTTAGAGGCTGAACACTGATGGCTTATTTTTATTTTTTACTTATAATAAAATGTTTTTGTTTTTACTTTAAAGCTTATTAAATAGAGTGCATTTTGAAAATTGTTTTATTTTCTTTGAAATAATGATTTGCACTAAAAGACTGACTACTGGGTAGGTTACCCTAATTTATGAAACCTGCACACATCTTAAATGGAAAAATAAGACATATTTTCATGGTATGAGCTGTACCGTCTATATACCTAGTTTAAACAATTGATTCAACACTATAACACGTCAACCAAAACTTCGAGCATGTGTACTCATTCATATCGGTACGATGTCATATGATAATTGAAATTTTTGATTACATTTTCGCACATTTATTGTGTAATCAGATGGATACCGGCGCGAATGTTGTTTTTGATGCTTTGACAGTTCGGCGATCATCGGCTTAAACCATGTTCTTCAGAAAACGCCAATGAAAGAAGTCACCAGACATTAGATCATATGATCTTGTAGGCCAACACATGCGAAATTATCCTATTTCAGAATTTTCCCTTTAAAAAAACTAATTGTTTGATGCTATGTATGGCGTGTAGGGTCTCGTGGGAACCAAATGCGATCAATAAAAAGTTGGCGTTGACGCTACGTTAATTTTATTCTATACGCATGAATTAACCAATTAATCGTGAACATCCTTTGCAAGCTTGTAAAGGGTTTTTAAACTGGCAACACTGTTTCTACAGATTGTCAATTTGACAGTTGAACGTTGGTTTGTGTTTGGACCGTTTTGTCATTTTACGATGAATAGATTAACGCCAGAACAACACGTGCCAATTGTTCAAACTTATTTTGAAAACCATGGTTCGGTTCACCTAACTTATCGTGCGCTACGTCCATTTTACGGTCGACATAATCGTCCATCTGAGCAAGCTATTCGGAACACAATGAATCGTTTTCGCACGACAAAAAGTGCGAACAGAAGAAGTTATTGCCGTTTTGGAGCGCAGTGTTGAGGAGAATCCGAATGAGTCGATTCGTCATCGTGCACAGCAATTGGAACTATGCCCATCCACTTTGTTGTTTTTTTTTTTATAATGAGCGCGCGCTCAAGGGGTTTGTGTACCCGGCGAAGGATATTTAAAGGGGAAGAAAGGACAGGTACAGATGTACATTGTTTTTAAATATTTGAAGGTTATAACGACGGTTATAATGACCATTAAATAGCGAGATCGACAGGGCATTCCATAAGCGAGTTGTACGGCTTAGGAACGAATCACGATATTTTAGAGTACGTCCGAAAGTGGGCTTGAGAGTATACTGATGAGCATTCATAGCGAAACAGGTGTTACGGTTGACAGTTTGAATGGGTTGAGTGCTACTGGCGATTTCAATGGAGCACTGGTACTGGAAATAGCGATAAAACAAAGTGATACACGAGACATTTCATCGGTGTCCGAGGGTTTCCATTGACTGGGTAACATTAGCATCACCTATGAGTTTTATCGCATGGTTTTGAATCTTATCTAGCAGGTGCAGAGAGGTTTTAGCCGCACCTGACCAGATGTGTGCATTGTACTCCAATTTTGGGCGGATGAGTGCCTTATAGATTGATGCCAGATCAGAGCGGTAAAATATTTCCTACCTAGACATTTCGCAGCATTTTTGACGACACCGAATATATGGTCATTCCAACGTAAATTGTCGTTGACACACAACGACAAGTTTTTCGGTTTCGACGATGCAAGTGCCATTCATGGATAATGGCTGAGTGTTCAAATTTCGCTTTAACGACAGCAGACAGCATTGTGTTTTGGAAGCATTAAATTCCACTCTGTTGATAGTTCCCCAATTGGCTATGCTGTTGATATCGGAAATGAATGCCGTTCCCGTTCTACAGCCGAAGAGCAAGGACGTGAGTCCGGGAATGAATATGAAAAGCAGAGAGTACTGTCGTCAGTAAAGGAATATATTGGATTAGAAGTAGCAGACAAGAGATCGTTGATGAAAATTAAAAAGAGTGTCGGAGACAGAACGGAGCCCTGGGGCACACCATCATTTATTTTGTGAATATCAGACTTGAAACCATCCAAGACAACTTGAATTGAACATTCCGAAACGTAATTTCTAATCCATTGAAGAAGAGAGTCGTCGATCCCAAAATCATGCATTTTCGACAAAAGAGCCTGATGCCAAACTCTGTTAAATGCCTTAGAAATATCAAGTGCAACTCTCTTGCTTTCGCCAGATTGATGCACGCTTTGGTTCCACTTTTCGGTGAGACATGCTATGAAATCACCAGTGGACCTGTTGCTACGAAAACCATATTGCCGCTCTTTGAGAAGTTTTCGTGTTTCGAGATATTTCATGAGCTGACGGTTTATCAGCATTTCCATGACTTTGGAAAGAAGGGACGTAAGTGCAATGGGTCTGTAGGAAGAGACAGAGGAAGATTCGTCTATTTTAGGGCAAATGCTGTTTTCCGTCTGCTCGGAAAGAGTCCTAAAGAGTAGAATTGATGAAGAAGCTTACGGTTTTACCGACGAGGAACAACACCTCTTGAGGAGAAGGGGAGATATTCCATCTAGACCAGCGGATTTATCTTTAAGTGTTCTTGCTACTACATGAGTGGGAAAGTGGATTCATCCCATTGAAGATTTGACGCACTCAAGTGTAGGCGGAGACAAAGCACAATCTGGAAGTGTTGAGCTGGCCGCAAGGTGCGCAGCAAGCAGATTAACCTTGTCTAAAGAGCTGACAGCTGGAACGTCATTGCAAATGAGCGTTGGGATGGAGGATGAGGCAGAATTTCTAATGTTTTCGACGGACGACCAAAAATGTTTACTGCCTTTGGGACATTGCAGTATTTTTTGCCTCAGGTTTTGGTCGTATTGGAATTTCACACGCTAAAAAATGGCGTTGCAGTCATTTCTGGCTCGTTTGAACATTTTTCGGTTTTCCTCTGTCGGGTTGGTCTTGTAGGACGGAAAAAACATGCGAAAATTTTACGTATAAGATCCAGCTTTTGCAAGAGTTGAAACCGCGTGACCATTATACGCGTCGTAGGTTCGGTGAATGGACCGAAAACATGATTCAGCTTGATCCCCATTTTCAACGCAAAATTTTGTTCTCCGATGAGGCCCTTTCGGGCAAAATTGCCGAATTTTGAGTCTATAAAACCCAGAAGCCTTTGTCGAGACGCCCTTACAACCATTAAAACTCACTCTTGGTGTGCTTATGGGCTGGTGGAATCATCGGCCCATATTTCTTTAAGGACGATGCCGGCCAGAATGTTACCGTCAATGGAGAGCGCTATAGAAACACGATTTCTGACTTCTTCGTTCCTCAGTTGAATGGCATTGACGTGACAGAGTGTTGGTTTCAACAATATGGCGCAACATCCCACATGGTGCGCGAGGCCATCAATTTATTGCGGGAAACATTTACTGAGCGCATAATTTGTCGTAATGGGCCTGTGAACTGGCCTCCATGATCCTGTGATCTCACACCTTTAGATTACTTTTTTTGGGGGTATGTGAAGTCACTAATCTATGCCTATAAACCAAAGACGTTGGACGATTTGGAAGTCAACATTCGCGTTATTATTGATATACTTCATACTGACTTCATGATTTCGCTTCATTCGAGTTAGCCGTGGTGCGCATATGTCCGGTATCATATTTAATCACTAATGGCATAAAATTATCTATTAAATAAATATCATAAACACTAACATTAGATTTAAATGTTTTATTTCACATTGAATTTGTATGCCTCTGGAAAAAACACCATTTATAAGACATTTCAAACTGTTGCGACTTTTGGCGAATAGACACATTTGAATCATGATGAACATGGTGACATACGGCTTCAATGCGGACGCTTCTCGGTCTCCAAATCCTCAAATGCCCCGAATAATTCATGTGATTGTTTGATTATTTGGTCCCCTATCGATACAAAGAGGACGAAAGGTGGACACTAGTGACATGATAATCAAACGATCAGCTGATGTGTAAGACGCCATGGTTAAATGAATCAAACTGTCAAAGTATGGCAACAGACAGACTTGAAGTCTGAAAAATAAAAAAAAAACTAAGTAAAGGTTCATCCACATGCGTATACGTTTCAGGAATCACGGATGTTCCGTCATGTTGAAATTGATGTGCATCAATCTTTAAAAAAAAAAAAAATTAAATCAAAATTGTCGCGATTATTGTTCAAGAATGGTTACCTTTTTGCTACCAAATCTGTCTTTGACATCGCGAATTCGGACTCAAATTCTTTGACATTGACAGCATATTTAAGAAAAAAAAAACACTTCTGTTGCGCATTTTACCACAAACACATATGCACCTTGTTTCAATGGTAAAACTGCAATCAACATACCCTAAACTTCTCCACATACACCAACATACTGCACTGCATATTTGTAAACAGGTTTTTTTTCCTCTTTTTTTGCTTACAATTCTACGTCATCTGTCGAGACACACTGTCACTATCAGATGGCTGAATACGTAGCTGAATACGAAATTACAGCAGCAGGCACGGATAAAGTGCCGCCCGCTGCTATAGGTCGCCAGTAAATAATTACAATTTCCAAGCGGGCACTTTGCTTATGCCTGTGTTAGCTCCTGCTTCGGTCGCTATCGTCATCGTTGCCATCCAAAACAAAAACAAAAACACACCAACGAACCAAAGCAAAAACAGAATCCAAAGCGAAGCGCTCTACGTTACAGTTACTTCGAGCACGGCTGCATCAGTCAGTCGTTGTGTAGATTTCGTCGATCAAACGTCGTCGTGTGGTTGCCTCATCGTCGCTTTTAATACTATCTTTCTCGTTCCTTCTTAACTCAACGCTGTGTTGGTGTGTATGTGCACTTTGTTTTCGTTCTTTCTCGTCGTGCGACACATATTCGAACCAAAGAAAAAAAAAACAAAATACCAATCTCCTCCGCAGTAAAATATAAAACAGAACTTGTTTTTCTTTATTCACACACCCTGTCTAGTGGGAATTTTCCCTCTGGTTCCTCATCTCTTGGTTTTCTTCGAATTGTCCGTGTTTTTCTTTTGAATCTGCCCTGCCGAATCTGTTGAAATCGCTCGTTTCAGCGGTGCCATCCGTCGTCGTTTGTTGTACCTGAAACCGATCTCCGTCTATCGTGTGTGTCTTCGAATTAAGATCGTCGAATTTGTTTTTATTTTTATCGTCTGCGTGTGTGCATTGTTTTTCTTCTTTTTTTTATTTTTTTCTTTGGGGAGAAAAACTTGGACACTGCCGAAGCAATAAAGCAATAAGCTTCCTGCTGTTCATTTTCCATTTTCATCTCTTGCCGCGGTGTTGCGATATTTTCTTACCTCCACCTTTGCGCTGCCATTAACGGTGATTGTGTGTAAATTTTTCTTAACTGTAAAAAAAAAAAAAAAAATCTGATCTCGCTGCAAATACGAACGCATACCTTATTCCACCTCCGTTGAGTTGCGTCAAAAAGTAAAGAAGCACATAAGGTCCAACTCCGACTAGTACTTTGAAGTAAGAGTGCATGTAGATCTGTCCGATTAAAGCTGCTTCGCATCTTGGTTTCGTGTTTTCTTGTGTTTTTTGGTTGCGTGATTGAAAAGTGAAAACAAAAAAAAAAAAGAAAATCATCTTAACCGAGGACAGAGGAGTGAAATGAATATAGTGTTTCACTAAACAAAAAAAAAAAAGAAGGAAAGAAAAATAGAAATTAAATTATCTTTGAGAGTGGAAAATTAGCAAAGCCTCACCACGAATTTCAACTACATGGCCTCACCAAATAAAATCCGAAGGGATCTTATTAAAATGCTCAATAACAATGGATACTTGAGCTGTAGCGGTACGTCCAAACGAAGAGAATACGAGGTTTGTTTGGTTTCCTTACATTTGTACTATAAGTTTGCTTTGTTTATAATAAATTGTCTTCTTTTCTTTTTATACATATATTTTAATTGCTACTATTGTGCGACTCACCTTTGTGGCTAACGAAACACCTAACCCCTTCGTCTCAAGATAGAACTCTAAACCTAAATATTTGAGATCAAGAAATAAAACAAACTCCAAGCAATCGGAGTTAACGTGGAAGGAATTTAATGCATTCATTCTTAACAAAAACAAAAAAAACTCATGCGAGGCTTTGTGCAATAGACTGGGAATCTTCAAGACTTATTTATTTACTTACATAGATAGCGCTACAGTCCGGGCTGGACCAGGATCTCAGATAACATGAGTCTGAAACCAGTGCGGTCTTTTGCCAGCTGTCTCTAATTGTGCACACGAAATTGACCGAGGTCCCCTTCTACTTGTGTGCGCTATTGAAGGAGATCTAGCCATCTAAGGCAGGTTATCCGAGTTATTCGGATGAGGTCTGCATCGCTGTACAGCTAAGAGTTCGCTGTTGAAACGTCTCCTCCATTCTCCATTGCGGCAAAAGAAACAAAAAATTACCCGAAGAACTTTTCTCTCGAAGCGTCCATGAGCATTTTCATCTGCTTTCGTTAATGTTCTGCGCCATAAAGCAAAACTGAGATCCTGTATAAAGTCTTTTTGATTGCTCGAACTCGAAAGAGGGTTTTACTACTCAATTGTCTAATAAGCTCAAAGAAGCAGTGATTAGTAAAGAGTGATCCTTCGCATGATTTCTGCTCTGGTGTCGTTGTCGGAATTGATGATGGAGCCGAAGTCTCTTACCATCTAATAGCTGCCTATCCGTTTCGTCCTAGGCGTCGATGTTGTATGCTCCACTTTGTTGACAGAACATATATTTTGTTATTTTGCTTGATCAGCACAAAGAAAAAGTTTTTTTTGCATCGAATTGTTGCTGGCGATGAAGAGTGGATCTGTTTCCACAATCCCAAGCGCAAAAAATCATGGGTAGATCCTGTCCAACGATCGCAACCATTACGCAATGTGCACGGAAAGAAGATTATGCTGTGTATTTAGTGGGATCAGAAGGAAATGGTGTACTATGAACTGTTAAGACCTAATAAAGCGACTACTGGGCATCGCTACCGTCAACAACTGATAAAATTGAATCGAGCATTGAAGCAAAAACGACCAGAATATGCCCAAAGCCACGTAAAAGTTACTTTCCATCATTGCAACCCAAGTAAAAAACTATTTGGCAAATATTAATTTGGAAGTATTCATTAGACTTGGCCCCTTCTGATTACGACTTGTCTCGATCGATGCAACATGGACTTTCGGAACAGCACTTTCAGTTTTGCGAAGAAGCGAAAAATTGGCTTGATTAATGGTTGGCTTTAAAAGACGGGCCGTGGTATTGGCGCGGAATCCATCAATTGCAAGAAAGAGGGGAAAAGGTCAAAGCTAACGATTATTGAATTCAGTCATTATGTTCACACCTTATATTTCATATTCACACATATTTATTTAGAAACGTTGCGCGTCTAAGCGCCAGTGCCAGATGCGTGAATAAGCGTTTCATGTACCCCTCAGATTCATAGCAAAATCTACATGTGCTAGAGGAGATGGTTCCCAATCTGTAAAGGTGTTTTGCGTACCGATGTAAGAAAGTATAGTTATTTTGACTCTGATGTCGTTTGCGTCCAGGTTCCTATACGGCAGTTAGTTCTAGTACGTCTAGTGGCAACCTTGCTTAGTGCAAAAGAGAGGTGGGTTCGAGGTCCTACCACCGCTGCTTCTATCCCTTCCGATGTTTCAGTAAACCGTTTTTGTGAATCATCGTTCGGCAATATGGGATTTTTTTTTTCATTCCTCCCTTGTGGGAAAGACCTTTAAAAAGCTAAGTGTGGGATCGAATTAGTCTATAGTTTGAGATTTGGCAAAAGTCCATTCTACGTGACAATGAAGATTACCGCATTGATAAATTTCGTACCACAACTTTCCTGTAGAGTTCTGCTTTAATTGAAAGTGTGGATCCAGATTTATTTATTCTTTGTCGTAACTATTGGAGATTTAGCGACTATCAAGGAGCCAAACCAAACTACAACACAAGTGTTGAATTCTTCTGATCGGTCATAGATCTCGGATGATACCGTCCCACGCGTGTCATGCTGCTCGATTTTTACGGTTCGACATCAAAGCACCCCGATTCAGCTCCGAGAGACCAGCGTTGTGGTTCGCGAAGCTAGAAATATCAACCAACAGCTCGCTCATCAACAGCTACGGCACAGTTACACACCACCTGGACCTGGGACTTAATAGTGTTTTCACGTGGCATTTCATCGTCGCCGACATCAGCCGAGCGATAATCGGCGCAGACTTTTTGTGCCATTTCGGATTGCTTGTGGACGTCAAACAGCAGCGGATTATCGACGAACATACTGGGCGCTCGACAGCGGGTGAAGTATCTGTTAATCTGTTCGCACAATCCAAGCCTGTATTGAACAGCTGTAAGCAGCAGTGCTTCAAGAGTTCCATACCATCACAAAACCAAGTGCAGCAACAGGAAAGAACAATATACCACAGTCCATCACATAAAAACAACAGATGGCTCTCCAGTTTCCAGCAAGGCGCGACAACTAGGTCCTGATCGTCTTCGGATTGCAAAACCATAATTCGACAAAATGATTCAGCTAAGCATAGCACGTCGTTCAGACAGTTCTTGGTCGTCGCCGCTTCACCTCGCTTTAAAGAAGTCAGAAGAGTGACGTGCCTGTGGCGCTTTCAGACACCTTAACGATCGGACCATCCCAGATGCGTTCCCTGTTCGATGCCTTGAAGCCTTCACTGCAAGCCTGCATGGGCAACAAGTGTTCTCTACGATCGACGTAATTCTAGCATTCAACCAGAACCCTGTTGCTCCATCAGATATCAAGAAGACCGCCATCATAACACCCTTTGGCGCCTCCTTTTATGACGTTTGGCCTGCGAAATGTCTCGCAAACGTTTCAAAGGTTCATCGATGATGTCATGCTGGATCTACCTTTTGTGTATTCGCCTACATGGACGATCTTCTTGTGGCATCTGAGGATGAGCTACAGCATGTCGACCGCCTTCAAACAATATTTCAACGGCTACAGGACGCAGGACTTGTCATCAACTCGACGAAATCCGTTTTTGAAAAAATGTAAGCTGCTTTTCTGGATCATTTGGTATCTTCTATGGGGATTCTCACACTCCCGGAGAAAGTTGACGTTACCCTGAATTTCCCTAAGCCAAGTACCGTAAAGAAGCTTCCCGCATCTATGTGGAAGTTTATCAAAAACGCCGCCGAAATACTTTCGCCACTTAACAAGCAACTGGGAGGATCTAACGTCGCAAATTCGTAACCCATCAATTGGACGCCTAAGCTGGAAGAAACATTTAGGAACAGCAACAAGCAAGTTCTGGTTACGACTGCACTATTGGCAGCACATCGTAACGTTAATGCGGAGGGGTCAATTTTCACTGACGTCTCAGAACATGCTATTGGAGTGGTGCACCATTCACCATATCACTCTGAATGGCAACCCCTCGCCTTCTTCAGCTGCAAATTATCAGCGTTAACTCAAAAACACTCAACGTATGACAGGGAACTGAACGCAATCTACGAAGCGATACAGACTTTCCGTCACATTTTTGAAGGTCGAGATATGGTTATTTATACGAACAACAAACCATTGACTGGCTTGTTGAAGGCTAAACTTTATCGGGCAGTTCAGCGCCGACATCAGTTATGAGGAAGCAGTACAGCCAAGAGAGTTAGCAGACGCACAAATTGACGACGCCGAGCTTGAAAAACTTTTGAACAACCAAGACTCCATTATTCAGCTCCGTCGTTTGGGACTCAACAATCCGCACTCCGAGCTGTACTGTATCATCTCCACTGGTAACATCCGCCGGTATGTCCTGCAACCGCTTCGTAAAAAGGTTTTTGACTCTGAACTCTGCACCATCGTCGACAGATTTACGTGATTTTCCAAAGCCATTCTTTTGTCAAATGGATCCGCAGAATATCACGCTTCGATGTGCCATTGCGGGTTACCTCGGACTTGGACAGGCAGTTCGAATTAGACTTATTCAGGTGCCTAACAAGCTTTTTGGCTGCAAACACCTTCGGACAACACCGTACCATCTGCAGTCAAATGGATTGGTCGAGTGTTTTTATCGGCAGTTAAAGTCTGCACTTTTTTGTCATGGATGTACTTGGTCTTCTGCCATTCCTATAGTGCTTCTCGGACTCCGTTCTGCATTTAAAGGGGATCTCCAAGCACCACTAGCTGAACTCGTTTATGGCAAGCCTATTCCACTGCCAGAAGAATTTCTTCATCCCTTAAATTGGAACACTTCGGCCTCAGAGTTGATGCAAACCCTTCAGAACCACTTCAAGGAATTGGCGCCTCAACAAATGTCTCATATATATAGTCAGTCGCTTAATCTCCTCCATAAACCTACGCATCACAATCTTTATCTCTCAACTATTCCAACTTCTCTTCCATCTGTCTGTGATAAAGCCCATATTTCTGAACCATACAATAGGACTTTCAAGATAAGGCTTGTCTATAGCGTCGTCTTGGTTCTTGTGCAAAGGTAGGGATTGTTTGAAAGGTCGAAGCAACAGCAATCGATCACTATAGTTGTGTGTAAAATCTCTATGCTAATGTCGTTGGCAGATATAAAAATTATTACCCTGAACCCTAGGTAGATCGACCACAAAATTAAGGCACTCCATTTCAACGTTTTGTCAGCTTTGTGTAAGTGCCAGTGACTTCTTTCTTCCAACGATTTCTAAGTTCTTGTCTTACAACTCTTTGAGAATCCGTATGACAGTGCGTTGCTTTGCCTAGTACCTGCGAGGTCCTCGTTGAATTCAAACCCAAATACGGGCTTCTTCATCAGTATCGTCGTCATAGTTTCATCAATGTATGTTATACGTTTATACGCTTCAACATAACACCGCATAGGATATCGCATGTGATGTTCAAGAGACCTTTATATGCCATAAAACTTCTTCTACATCCCCACCTTGGTATAATCGTAGACTCCGCTCTCTACGAAACAAAAGAAACAAGTTATAGGCGGTATTCCTTCGCACCCACTCTTCTTCCGAGTATTCATTCATTCAACTCTATAACTCTCTCTATCAACGCTACCTAAATAGTGCGCAAACCATTCTTATAAATGGCCCCAAGTCCTTTTTTCAATTTGTCAATTGCAAGAGTAAGACTGATGGTTATATCCGTCCTCCATCTCTTTCGAAACCAATTCTTCAAGTGATCCTCCTACTATCGCCAACTTTTTTGCTACATTTTTCAAACAATCACTAACCAACAATTCCTTCGTACCAGATCCCTCTTACTTCCATGACCTACCAACATTTCTCCGTTGGTCCCTTTCTCGCTCAAAATTTCGATCCTGCAGTTATTGAAGAAATGTTACTAAATCTTAAAGATGAATTTGTACCTTGCTCTTCCAACCTGTTTCTACCCTTTTCCTACCTTTTTCTTATATCCCTTATACAGGGAGAATTGTCCCAGATTTGGAAGACCTCTTTTATAATCCTGATGCACAAAAAGGGATCTAAGCATGAAGTTACCAATTATCATTCCATTGCTAAACTCTCTCATATAGCCAAACTCTTTGAAAGCATTTTATACGAAGCCTTAAGCTTCAAATACAAGCTTTTTATTTCGCCCCGCCAACATGGCTTTCTAAAAGGTAGATCAAACCTAGTTGAATTCGTGTCTTTTGCTCTCGCAGCCTTAGAAAATGGCAAAGAAATCGATGGTATTGCAACTGATTTCAATAAAGGGTTTGATAAGATATCTCATCAATTGATCCTCTTCAAATTGTCTGCTCTCGGCTTTGAGTCTCTTTTATTAAAATGGATTTCTTCTTACCTGATAAACCGTTCCTTTCCTGGCCTCCTCTGAGGTTCCACAAGGCAACCGTCTTGGTCCCCTTCTTTTCATTCTTAATATTAGCGATCTTGAGAAAATCATTAAACAATTCTCTTCCTTTACGCTAATGACACAAAATTTGTAAAACTATTTGTTCTCCCCGGAACTAGGCAGGGCATTCCATAAGCGAGTTGTACGGCTTAGGAACCTTGATGGGTTTTCAATCTGGTGCCTCAAAAACTACCTAGAATTTAGTACAACCAAATATCAATCTATAACCTTCTCAATGCATAAATGCAACCCGTCTCCTCCCTGGATTTCCTCTATGGTCAACCAATTCCCCTGGTTCAGTCTTTTAATTTTTTTGAAGACATTGGCATATTATTCGACTGTGAAATTAATTTGCCATCAGTTGGCTTTATTAAACGGTGGTCCAAGGAATTTTCTAACCCGTATGTAACCAGATCTCTCTATTTTACCTTTGTCCGCCCCCTGCTTGAGTATGCCAGTCAAGCTTGTCCCCCTTGCACCGACTTCATGTTTCCCGAATCGAGTGTAATCAACTTCGATTCCTCCGATTTGCTCTCCGTGGTCTGCTCTGGGACAACCGTTTAATCTTACCTCCCTATCAATATGAATTCGTTAGAGGAACGTAGGAATATTGCTGATATTCTTTTCATTCATCAACTGCTCTCAGGTTCCATCGACATTAACTCCATTTCCTTCAATACCAACCCACGCAATCTACTGCTCCACCGCACCTCTTATAGCTCCAACGAACCAAACTCCCGTATTCTCCGAAAGGTCATCTCAAACCTCTCCCTTTTTGATTTCCACCTGAGCACTTCTTGTCTCAAACAAGATCCCCTCTATCAGTCCCCTGATTTCTAGCTTTTAAGTCTTTCTGTTAGTTTTTAGTCCGGGCTTTTAAGTTAGATTAAGCTTGTATTAAGCCAATAAATGGGGCCTCAGCCCCCACCAAAATTTGCTCTAATTAGCACGGGGCGAACGGTCTTCATTCTTTGTGTTCTTGTGTTCGCGCAAATGATGCCCGTCGCTGTCGAATAGCCTCCATTATAGTGTCTCCATTTTTGACTTTGCGAGCTCTGCTTTGCCCAGCAAATACTTAGGTTGCCCCCTTGACACTATTTCAAAATTTTGCGCTTAACTACTGTCCCTAAGGACTCCTCCACCTTTCGTTTCAAATTTTCTTTCCTCAGGTTCCTTGTTTCTGAAAGTTTGTTAGTAGTGCGTTCAATTTACTTACAGTGATGGTCCTAGTCGTATCGGTGTTGAAACATTGAAACATCCAGTGCGCTGGCAAATGGCTTTTCGTTGTTCCTATCGTGCTTGTTTTTTTTAAGAGACGTCCAAGTTGGCCAGTGATGAGACGTGAAACAGATGCCTAATAAACTGTCGAGGAGGTTCTGCAGCCCTTGTGAAAGTTTATTGAATGTCTTGGGTTAGAAAATTAATAAAACAAAGCAGCTGAAATTTTAACAAATTTTTATTTGGCCATATCCAATGTACATATGACAACGAAAAGAAGTATTTTAGAGCTGGCTTGGATCACTTTGACTATTGGGATGCTTTCCCTGTTGGTCTTCAGTTGAAATAACACATAGGGTTCTTTAATCTTTCTTCAACTTAACCAAGCAATTCTATGAGCTTTCTCAATACGCGACTTCGCCTCGAAAACAGTTCCATTACAAAAATACAAATGCTCACAACATTCATCACAGCAAACAGCTGAAAGGCTCCCGACAACTTCGAAATGGACAAGTTCATCGGCTCACGATCATCCATTTTATTGCGAAAATTTTGCGTACTCACATAAATGTCTTGGAATTGTTTAATGTGTCCATGTTCGACAATTTGTACCAATCGTTTGTTAAGTTCGTCCTGAAGGAATGAGAACTTTGGCATATAAATGCAAAAGTACATCACTCGATAGGGATGCCTGAGTATATAGTATTCTTTGTATCTTGACGAGTTGTTATTATATAACGACAAATAAGTTTCTTTAGTTATCAACGCGTACTTCCCGTGGTATCTATCGAATATGTCGAAAATCCCAAAGAGTGGAACTTCAAAAACAAGAATCTGTTTCGCCAGCTCTGGAATTTCATCGACAAAGATTTTCAAATTAGTCTCACACAGGAACGTGAAACCCTCATCAATTGCTTCGTTTAGATTTTGTGGGAGTACCTTCTCCGGTTGGCTATGAAGGAATTTAAATATTGAACCCTCATACGAACTACGAAGTATGAGAAAGCTAAAGAACCACACTATCAAGCGAAATGGAACTAAGTACTTGCTAGAATGAGTCACCTTTCTTATGATTGTCAGTTTGTCAGAAATCTTTTTACAGAGCTTCTTCAGCAAAAGACTCAGAAGAATCAGAAACCAAGTCAATCGATCGAAGGGGAACAACAGGATTTCCAAGGAACTATAAGGTGGAGGCTTTTTCACAACAATTAGTAGAAAAGTCGAATGGTATTCCATTGTATACGTGAAGAGTTCCATTCTAATTTTGTCGGAAGCAAGACCTCCAATTACAAGATCACCGAATCGTTCGTTCATCTAAATAATAAAAAGAGAAAAAGTAATTTTGTCAGATTTTTTTGTTCTTTTCAGTTTTACCAATTTGAAGGAGCCGGTCATGTTGTTCCTGGAGTAAATCCGGCCTCTGCCTTGAGTGGGTATGATAATCTCAATCGTAAAGTTCATCAAATCAGCCAAATAGTTCAAGGTGTTCCCGTCGATGCCTGAGAGTTTGTTATCATTGATCATCATGTAGGGAAATTCCCTCCATAATACAGCCCTCAAAGGACACTGATGGAAATTCTTGGTTTTCCTTGGAAACAATGGTTTCTTCGATTCGAAACTTCCGTTTATGAAACGATTTCGAACCATCGGACTTGTGTCGCGACAACTATTCTCATTAAATGGGAAAAACGTATATAAAGTCACTATTCCACTGGTGGAGTCCTCTATAACAACGTTCATATTGATGAGGAAAGTGCCCGAGCAAAAGTCGATCATACGTTGCATAATCTTCATATTATTCGGTCCAGAGTTATCAGATGGCAATACAATGAGAAAGAATTTATTTCGTCCCGACATGTTGTGCTCAAAAGCTCGTTGCTTCTCAAGCAAGTATCTACAAGGAATCAGTTAATTCTTTCGATTTCCCAATTAAGAGCGAACCAACTTACTGAAAAGATTTCACCGAATCCACAAAGTACAAACAGACGTAGATGTTGTAGGAAGAACTTGCTCGCAGCGTTAGTGAGACGAGAAATTCACTTTTACTTGCAGCTAAAAATCGATTGACTGTATTTTCAAAGTTCCTTTCAGTGGTGTTATTTTCGGCTTTGATTTTCAATCGAACGTTTATGGTAAATGGGACATCTTCGTTGTGAATCAACGCTGATAAACACTCAGCAATATTGTCTTTCTTTTGAATGTTAATACCAAAAGTTGTGATTGTCGGTATACTCGTAAGCAGATAGGCTGTCCAAAACCATGCCATTACGTTGCAATCGAAAAACCTACTGACATTCGTGCTAAACGAAATATTTCACAATTGCAGTCTTTGCAGGCTTTGTAGTCTTTACTCGTAGGCATTATGCGATGAATTGCTGTGTCATAAACATTTTAAATTGATTATATCTGGCAATAAAGAAAGCAGGACGAGCAATTTGCTACTCGTGTATGTAGGCCGAATGAACAGATTGACAATAAAAAAAGGATTTGCATTGGGTCATTAGATTTGTGGATTTTGGTAGGTGAGCAAACAACTTTTAAATCGCTTCTAATGAATTTGACAAAACGCTTTTGTTTATTAATAGCAGTTGGCTAAGTACTTTTATTCAACTTCATGTTTGTCCAATCTGGAGTAGGAACGTAACATATACTGAGCGACGAGGTTTCCCAGTAGATAAATGAGTCCTGGACCTAGGTCTCAACCAAAAACAACCCTTTCAACTGGCTAGTCGTCTCCGAGTTTTGCACTGCATGTTGTTTGAGGTATCCTTTCACTTCAGCCTGTCTTGGATGTGTTTCCTCTATGTTTCTTGGACCTTTGCGTTGTTATTACATTTGCAGCTGCTACTCGTATTTGCAAGAGTTTTTTTTTGTTCTGTTCCTTTCTTCTATTTTTTCATGGACAATGCCGTCCGGTATGCTTTTGATGCCATGTACACGCTGACATTCATCATCAAACAAGAGGTGTCAGTTTGCTGTGAAACTCAGCATATGTCTGTTGGCATTTTTAATGGCTTGCAGGCATTCTTGCCACTGATTTTCTATATATATATGGTGGTGCAGGCAGAATGAGATTTTGTAAGGGTCTGATTGATACCCGGTCGGTACTCGTAATTGGCTTAGTATATCCACATTTATACTTTTGTTACAACCAGGTATTGGTCCGAAATGATCTGTGCCGTGAATTGATATGTTGGGCTACAAGTGCCCTCTTATCCGTACCAAGATTGGCATCAAAATCGCCGCATACTGTTTAAACATCATGAGAGAGTTATGGACCAAAAATCCTTCTGGTTAAACTATGAAGCCCGTTCCAAAGTAAACAGGACTTCTAGTGAGGCCATCTATTCACTAATGTAGTGTCAACATTTCATGACATTTGGACCAATAGAAGCGGAGAAATTGCGTCTTAAGTGACAATATGTTTTTGTCATCGGCACAAGGATGAGCATCGAACAAAGAGCTAATATTAAGTTTTCTTGTAAACTTGGTAAAACCTTTACCGAATGATATACCTTTACATGAATGATATATGCGGTCTACAAACGGTCGTGAGGACATAAATGATGAAATCCGAGCAGATTCCATTCAAACTGTGTGTGAATTCATCAAAGGTCAGCCAAAATCTTCATTGAAATTCATAAAAATGGAATTGAACATCTCAAAAACATCAAATTATTGCATTTTGACCGAACATTTGGACTAGCGAAAAGTATGTGCACGGTTTTTTCCGCGGTTGACGACCAAAAATTACTCAGAATTCAAGATTTTTTGGCTAAAAATCGCATTTAAACTGTCAACCACTCCCCGTATTTGCCTGATTTGGTACCGTGCGTCTTTTATCTTTTCGGAAAAATGCATTTGCCGATGAATTAAAAGCGTTTTGTGGACGTAGAAGCCATCCAAAAAGCTTGTACTGACATTCTGAAGGACGATCTAAAACACTGTTTGGACATGCCTTTTAGACCATGCAAATCGCTGTATTCAGTCGGAAGGGGACTATTTTGAATAAAATATATCGGTTATGCGCACCACGGCTAGCTCGAATGAAGCGCAATCCTGAAGTCCAATTTTCGACAGCTTTATCGAGTAACTGGATCCGTATATCAGCAATAACACGGCGAATGTTGATTTCCAAATCGCCCAGCGTCTCTGGTTTATCGGCATAGACTAGCGACTTCACATACCCCCGAAGAAAGCAATCTAAAGGCGTGAGATCGTGGAGGCCAGGTCGCAGGTCCATTACTCGAAATTATATGCTCAGCAAGTGTTTCCCGCAATAAATTGATGGTGTCACGCGCCGTGTGGGATATTGCGCCATATTGTTGAAACCAACACTCTGTCACGTCAATACCATTCAACTGAGGAACGAAGAAGTCAGAAATCAAGTTTCTATAGCGCTCTCCATTGACGGTCACATTCTGGCCGACATCGTCCTTAAAGAAATATGGGCCGATGATTCCACCAGCCCATAAAGCACACCAAACAGTGAGTTTTAATGTTTGTAAGGGCGTCTCGACAAGGCTTCTGGGTTTTCTCCACTCCAAATGCGGCAATTTTGCTTGTTTACATATTCATTTAACCGAAAATGGTCCTGATCGGATAACAAAATTTTCCGTTGAAAATGATGATCAAGCTGAATCATGTTTTCGGCCCATTCACCGAACCTACGACGGGTATAATGGTCACGCGATTTCAACTCTTTAACAAGCTGGATCTTATAAGCTTTTCAGCCAAGACCTTCCCGTAAAATCTTCCACAAAGTGGATGGGCATACATAGCTCCAATTGCTGTGCACGATGGCGAATCGACTCATTCGGATTCACCTCAACACTGCGCTTCACAACAGCAATAACTTCTTCTGTTCGCACTGTTTGTCGTCTTTGTGGATGCATATTATCCACTAGAGTCTTCAATGGATTAGAAATTACCTTTCGGAACGTCCAATTCAAGTTGTCTTGGATGGTTTCAAATCTGATATTCACAAAATAAATGCTGGTGTGCCCCAGGGCTTCGTTCTATCGCCGACACTGTTGAATTTTCATCAACGATCTCTTGTCTGCTACTTATATTCCTTTGCTGACGACAGTACTTCCCGCACCCACGTCCCTGCTCTTAGGCTGTAGAACGGGAACACCAGGATATGTTAAGCTCATTAAACTCTGATATAACTAAGTGAGTAGAATTTAATGCTTCCAAAACACAATGCTGTCTGATGTCGTTAAAGCGAAATTAAAACACAAAGCCATTGTCCATGAATGGCACTTTCATCGTCGAAATCGATAAACTTTCCATCTTGGTACAACTTACGTTGGAATGACCACATATTCGGTGTCGTCAAAAATGCTGCGAAATGTCTGGATTTCGTCACGCGATGAAAGAAGTACCTCACCCCCTCTGATCTGGCCTCAATATATAAGGTATTTATCCGCCCGAAATTGGAGTACAATGCCCACATCTGGTCGGGTGCGCCCAATATATCTCTGTACCTGCTACGTAGGATTGAAAACCGTGCGATAAAACTCATAGGTGATACCAATATCACTCAAACATTGGACATCCTCGAACACCAACGTAATGTATCGTGTCGCGTTCTGTTTTATCGCTATTTCCACAACCAGTGCTCCATAGAAATCGCCAGTAGCATTCCGCCTCTTCAAACTTAACCGTAACACCTGTCTCGCTATGAATGCTCATCAGTATACTCTCAAACCCACTTTCGGACGTACTCTAAAATATCGTGATTCGTTCCAAAGCCGTACAAGTCGCTTATGGAATGCCCTGCCTAGCTCTTTATTTCCTAGTCATTATAACCTTCAAACATCAAACATTCATTTGAAATCAAGGTTCACCGGTACCTCTCTTTCTATCCTCCCTAATTTTCATTAGCCCGCGCTGTTTACAAGCATTTCAAGGGTACTTAAATCCCTTGAGCGCGCGTAAACTATAAAAAAAAATGGTGCGAAAACGATTCATCGTGTTCCGAATAACCTGCTTAGATGGACGATTATGTCGACCGTAAAATGGACGTGTAGCGCACGATAAATTAGGCGAACCGAACCATGGTTTTCAAAATAAGTTTGCACAATTTGCACGCGTCGTTCTGGTGTTAATCTATTCATCGTAAAATGGCAAAACGTACTAACCACAACTTTCAACTGTCAAATTGACAATCTGTAGAAATAATGTTGCCAGTTTAAAAACCAAACATCTCAAAAAAAACACCCTTTACTATTCCTCTGCATTTCCTTTGCACAGCGGCGGAGCGATTTCGGGACGAATGGAAATATTTATATCGGAATTGGACAGTTTCTGGAGGCGAGCAATATGATCTTTTTTTAGAAATCAATAAAATATCGGGCAAAGTTTCAAACTACACAGATAACGTTTTCGGCATCGTAAAATTGATATGATATGAATTTAAGAAATTGGGCCACTCCTACTTGCAAACGAAAGCGTATAAAATGTATTACTATGAAACAGAACCAAATATGACGGAGGTGTTATCATCTTGATAGCCAAACTCCGAGATAAGATCGAACGCGTATCTAAAGTGTCCATATAAAACTAATAACTGGAATATTGTTAGCACCTTTGCGCCGCAATTACGCAGGGAGCAATCAGAAAAATAAATATTTTGAAAAAATTCTTCTCATTGATGCAATTTTACATGGACACGTCCGAGAATTAAACTGCCAATAAAATAAGATTGCCGTGGACGGTTTGGCTTTGGAATGAGAAACTTTGTGGTATAAACGAACTCGGCCTTACTATACTAAACACGCTTTTTAGCAAGCTAGAGTGGCACTTAATTACATATTGCAGCGGTGGACACCATACCCAGATAGATTACCACTAGTTAACGATTCTAAAATGATCTTGAGCGAACTGTAGGGTCTTTCAAAAGGAACGCGCGGAATTGGTTAGGTTATAGCGGCCATGTTGTTAAAGCCACATTTGTCAATTTTGTTGTGAATTGTTCAGGAATGTTATAGTTTGAAGTTGACCCAAAGTTCGCCGAAAAAAAAATCATCTTTGTATGAATGGATGTTTGCGCAAGCAAAATTGTCAGATTTAGGATGATACCAATCCACAGGAAATACACCATTCGTGACATATAGCGCATGCCACGATCAATTTGAGGGCATAATTTTTTCGCGCGGCGGCGACGTGCACTGGCCACCGAGATCGTGCAATTTAGCGCCTTTAGAGCTCTTCCTTTGGAGCAATTTTAAATCACAAGTCTATGCGTATAAACTGCAAAGAATTGATGCACTCAAAGTCAACATAACGAACGCCGTCCAGCAAACTCAGCCAAATTTATGCGACAAAGTCATCGAAAATTGGACCTCGGGAATACCAAACAAAGCCGCGATAGAGATTTGAACGACGTTATAATCCATACTTAATGCAATAAAATGTTCTTTCAAATACATTACAAGTAGATATCTCTGACACAGCTTCTTTTAAAAATCGAGCGTCTTACTGAAAGACCCTTTATTACGAGTAGCAAACCAACACTGACTTTTGCTGACAGAGTTTTTCGTGAAGAAATCATTTGAAAACCGGTGTCAGACGAGAATATAAACTGGCACAACTCCAACAAGAAAAAAGGATAGCTCTGGGCACTGAATTTGGGAGAATGGCTCCAAAATGTCATAAACTGAAAGTAAATAATAAGCACGCAAGTTACTCGTAAGTGGAACAACTTCTACCAAAAATTGAAAAATAGTGCAAAACCTCTGATAGGTAAATAGAAACGTGGTGATGGAAACATGAGACGTAGACTAGGTACAACGCATATAGCGAAACTGCTAAGGAGCATCTTGACTTTGGCTAAAAATGTTGCAAAAAGGACGCGAAAAAAACCACAGCAGTAGAGGCATTGTATCGGGAATTACTCGTACATGAGGTACATACGAGTACACCCATAAACGGGAAAACAGTAGCAGAAGTGCAAAGTCGAAGCATGAAAAAACGATGAAAAAACTCACAGGAAGTGGAGAGAGTACTTTAACGCGTTACTAAACGAAGAATTACCGGGCGGTACCATTTCCTCTGTTGTCGCGCACGACGAAGTAAGAGATTCAGTTAAAAAAAAATTAACCGGGGATGTGCATTCCTAACGAGACGCATACCCATCAAAATATGGACTACAATCGGATGGATGTATTGGCTTTAAATGAAATGAGAGGCGATCGAATGCCTAGCCTGTCGAGGCTGAGATTTTCTGCATCACCGTATAAATGCAAAGAGAAATTGTACAAATACCGATTGATACTATGATATACGAGAGGGTTATAGACTGCCGACAACGAAATATTATTAAAATCCACGCCAATCAATCCGTCTTTCTGGGAGGCAGGTCGACACGGTTCAAAGTTTACGAAAAAGAATTGCGGAGCTTCGAAGGATCTGCATATCGTTTTCATCAGCCTTCAACAGAGTGCTCCCAGATCTTGGGCTGAAAAGTCAGTGTCGTTTTATAGTAAAACACAAAATTTTTGCAAAATTCAACTTTATTTATCTATATAGTTGCCTTCGAGTGCGATACACTGATTGAAACGATTTTTAAATCTTTCGATACCAGTTTTGTAGTATGATTTCGGTTTAGTCTTAAAATAGGCCTCTGTTTCGGCGATTCGGTCTTAAATCTCCTTCCGGCGAGCATTCTTTTGAGGTCTGCGAACAGGAAATAGTCACTGGGGGCCAAATCTGGAGAATACGGTAGGTGGGGAAGCAATTCGTAGCCGAATTCATTCAATTTTGCCATCGTTTTCATCGACTTGTGACACGGTGCATTGTCTTGATGATACAGCACTTTCTTTTTCTTCAAATGCGGCCGTTTTTCTGCGATTTCGTCCTTCAAACGCTCCAACAGCGCAATGTAATAGTCGCTGTTGATAGTCTGCCCCTTTTGGAGATAGTCGATGAAAATTATTCCATGTGCATCCCAAAATACGGGTGCCATAACCTTGCCAGCCGAGGACGAGGATCGTCGGCTGCTCGCCACTCAGCTGACTCCCGACTTGACTCTGGTGTGAAGTGATGGAGCCAAGTTTCATCCATTGTCACATACCGACGCAAAAATTCGGCTTTAGTGCGGTTGAACAGCTTTAAACACTCCTCTGAATCATCAACACGTTGTTGTTTTTGGTCGACTGTGAGCAAACGCGGCACCCACTTTGAACAGAGCTTTCACATGTCCAAATATTCGTGTATGATATATCCAACACGCTCTTTTGATATCTTCAGAGCCTCAGCTATCTCGATCAACTTCACATTACGGTCATTCGTAATCATTTTGTGGACTTTTTTGATGTTTTCATCTGAAATAGCCTCTTTTGGACGTCCATTGCGTGCATCATCTTCGGTGCTTGTATAACCACTTTTAAATTTTTCAATCCACTTGTGAATGGTGCGTTGGTCTGGTGCAGAGTCCGGGTAACACTTATCAAGCCATTTCTTTGCATCGGCTGCATTTTTTCCGATCAAAAAGCAATGATAAATCAACACACGAAATTGCTTTGAATCCATTTTTTTCACAATAACAAAAGTTGCTTCACTCACAAGGGTATATCTCGAGAACTAATCGTCCGACAGCTATCAAATTTATACACGTATCTTTTGAAGGTTGGTACTAACTGAAAATGGTATGGATTTAATTCAAGTGGTGCCCTCTCTAAGAAACGGACTTTTCAGCCCATGGACGGGTCTAAGATCTCATCTCAAAATGAGACTTACTGCATTCAATGCGATATGATCAGGCAGGTTTTTAATGTCCTGCGAGATTTTCTATTGAAACAGCACATATGTAACGGATGACCAGATAGCAATGATAGTGTTTCTAATTGTTATGTTTCAGCAGCTGTCAAAGCTATCAATGACATCAATGACATCTAGCTGTCAAAATATTCAGTAAGGCTTGCCATTTACGCTAGCCGAATGTGCGGAAATTATTCAAAAATATCGAAATTCCGGCTCAGTTTTTAATATGCAACATGAATTTCGCCGTGAGGTCGGTCGTCATCATGGCTTCAGTGTGCAGGCAATTCGTCGCATTGTGGAAAAGTTTGAGCGTGAATACAATCTTTTGGATCTTAAACCACCACCCAGACAGAAATTGGTGAATAATGAAGAAGACCCATAAATATAGATCCTGCCCCCATCAGCTGAATTTAGCATCATCAGAGAGTTAACCAGGCTTATTTTGCGGTTGGATTTGGGCCTACATCCGTAAAAGATCGTGCTGACGTAAGAATTGAAGTCGGACAAACATAGACAACGCTTTGAGTTCGCTAATTGGGCACTGGAAATGTTGGCCGGAGATCTAGATTTTGGCCAAAAATCATCTTCTCGGCGACTATATTAACAAAATTTCCATTATTGGGGCGAACACAATCCACAAGTGTTCAGCCAAGCATCAATGCATCCACAAAAATTGACTGTTTGGTGCGGTTTATTTCATGGCGGCATCATTGGACCATATTTCTTTCGAAATAAGGAAGGAACGCCGTTACCGTCAATGGTCTTAGGTATAGAGCGATGTTGACCGACTTTCTGTGGTCAGAGTTCGACAACGTCGATGTATACGAATTGTGGTTCCAACAAGACGGCGCGGAATGCCATAAAAACGACGCAACACACGAAGTTGCAAAGAAGAAATTTGGCGACTGAGTCATCTCATGGCGAGCGTTCATCAATTGGCCGCCGCGATTATGCGATTCGACACCACTCGATTATTTTCTCTGTGGTTACGTCAAGTTCTTAGTCTACGCTAACAAGGCAACTCTTCTGGACGAGCTTGAGGCCAACATTCGACACGCTATTGCCGGAATAATGCCGCACATATTGGACCGAGTCATCAAAAATTAGGCCGACCGCTTGAAGCATTGCCATTGAATGATGTTCTTTGGCATGAAGGTAGTTTCAACATAAATCCAGAATCAATTTTGTATCTCGCACCGTTGTTGTGACACTATATAAGAGTCAGGAATGAGTTCTCTTCTTTCCGCCGATGATAGCGCGTCCTTCAGATAACTTTTAGTAATTGGTTACAGCTCTAGCACTCAAATAACTCCCTACGAATCAGTCGTACTAAGTCCGAATATCTGCACTGTCGCTTCTTCGAACCAACTCATGATATCTATCATGTGAAGGAATCATCACATCAAAATGTGAACAATTTTAATATCTTAGCTCTGTCATTAACCATTACGGAAGTTCCGATGACGATGTTCCACGTAAAGTCAGTGTGGGGTGGGTTTAACGAGCAAATATTAAGTGAGCGACGAGAATGAAAATTCTACGAATTTCAGTTTGTGTGACAAAACGTGAACTGATAAGAAGTTCGTGCATTCGAGGAATTCTCCATAATAACGAAACCGTAAAAATATGGAAAAATTTAAGGCTGAGCTAATAAGCTGGTTTTGCCATAACCAACAAAGCTCGTCGGAAATTCTAGTCCAAAAAGGTTCAAGTTACAGCCGATATTTGAAAAAGTAACTCAGTTACAAAAATATCAAAAAACTCTCAGGCTTACTGACGGTGTGACCTGTAGAATGCTTTAAGCCCCACGTGGTCGAGGAAAACACTCACCAATTCCACAATCATCAAACTACACAGTCGTCACAGACATAAGATTTTCGTTCGAATTGCTGAATAGCTGAACGAGTATGAGAAATGATTTAAAAATTTCCAACGTTTCGAACTCGACGTTGGCTTTTTCAAATAAATTACCTTTTTCCGCCTTGTTTGAATTGGTTTAATCTCTAAACTGGTCTTCAAAGAACTTGAGCATCTAAATCTTCTACGATCTTTGTTCAACCAATGCAAGTTTGTTTGAAATTTAAAGCGGTTGGGAGCTTATTTTTCTCTGATACAGTACGTCTCCAGAAATCTACCCAACCCACCTGTTTGAAATTAGAAAACGAAATTGAGTGAGTTAAGGTTTTTGTCATCATGCCAACGACACTCAGTTCCCCTTTTCAGTCTATAAATTAATTTTTTTTTATTTTTATTGAGAACTCCATTTTGAGTATTGGTTCCATTGGTCGTGGTAGTGTACGCCAATACACTTGCTGCGCATACCAATCAATTTACGAACCGGTTCGCATCACAGCAAAGCGAAACGCGATTGCGATAAACAGGCTGCCATCAAACGTAGAAACGTTTAAAAAACATAATAACAATAAACAAAAAAAAATATAACCAACCGCCGAATGTAGTTTGGCCTTCAAAGTTGCTTACAAGCCCGAGATTCACAGCAAAGGTATGCTCGGTGAGCTTATATTTTGTTCCAATGTGATTGCACGTGCTGCGGTGCCTTTAATTCTTCATTTAATTTTATTTAATTTACAAACACTGTTCTAAGCTAATTGCCATGTTGGTGTTAATGGACCCTTCTGCCCCTCTTCCACCATCATTAAGGTATTTAGTCGTTTAACGTTTATAAGAGACTAATTGTGGTGCCTATTAAGGCCGCTTTCGGTTAATTGGGCTGATGTCGCTGGCAACAGTATGAGTATAAGTTGATTGTTACTTAAGCACAACCCTTCATTCAATCAGCGTTCATTAGAATTCCATACTTCAATTGAGCCAGAGAGGGAATAAGTATGTATTGACGCTTAAATGGGACTAGTTATTGATACAAATTTGCTTGGTCTGTTGCTCATAACAACGACGGAGGATACTGCTGTGCCGATGGATCGGGTTGGGCGAATGGCGAACATTTTTATTATTCGTTTGTGCAAAGTGAATCCATCGCGTTTTTCTGGCACGGTCAATGTCGATTGTACCCTTGAGACTGAGGTGTCATTAAACTAAAGCGCTTACTCATCGTCCAATGTTCCATAAGGTAACTTGTATTTGGATACTTAGTATTCGATGGATGTGATAAGATTTGTTTTTTTAGGGAACTACTCGTAACTCAGAAGAACATGTCTTCCGTTCGTGGTTGAATAATAGTTGAATACAGAATGATTCGCTGTAAGTTTCATTTGTTGCCAGCAGTCATGTGGAATTGTGTCCAAATTACTGACCACTCACAGTGAAAATCGAGGGAAAACTTTAAAATTGATTGTTAATGCGTATTCCAAGCACTGCTGGGAAATAAATGAATTAATTGGCAATATGAAGTGATTGCAGAATACAGTGTGTTCAACAAAAACGTGCATTAAAAAATGCCAAAATATTATTAAGTCGTTATTATTTTTTTATTAAAGTATATATCAAAACGAATTGATCAAAATTACATATACTCGTATTAATATGAAGTCCAGGCACCATTATATTGCAGGACATCGTCTAATGCAACTTTCACTTACTTTTTGGGCATATTGCTACAAGACCCGCGCATGTTGTTTTTTTTCTTCTCCATTAAAGCCCACACATTTTCTATTGGATTCGCATCAGGACTTTGGGACGGCCAATCTAACGTCTCTATACCATTGTCTTCTTTCAAACACATGCAGAGGCAACTCCGATATTTTGAATATTTACCCTCTTGCAAATGCAGTCGTAATTGTTTGGTTCATACAGACATTCGCCAGATTTTAGCAAACCTTTCTGATAAAATTTTATCATGAATTATGCATCGAGGTTTTGTGTGAATACTATTAACTTTCCGAATTGGCCGAACAGCATCTAAAAACATGAGCTTTTGCGGGATGTTTTACTGTGCGTTGCAGAAACTTTTCTTCTTTCTTTTGTCAAGGATTTCTTCCAATAATTATGAACGAATTCCGCTCCAATTGCTCCAATTCAAGTCTAAATTCTGCATTGCCCAACTTAGACTCTTTTCAATACGTTTTTGGGTCAGCAGCGGTTAGGTTTGGTATTCCTGTTTTTGATGTCAGATTCTGCCGGCGTCGTTGACGGACACTTAATTCCTTTTCTGGACAATTTTTGTTTTACGTTCCTCAGACTAATTGTGGGGTTTTCACAAATTATTTTATTGTCCTTACTGGATGTGCTTACTTTGATCACTCTACCTGTCCCATCATTAACATTACCACATTCCTTATACCTTTTTATCCATTTTCTCACAAATGCCTCTGATGTTTTTATGTATTTTTTACTGCGGATTTAATACTCGTGTGTGAGTAAAGTAAAAGAAGTAAGTTAACGCACGTTCTTCTGCAACACACTGTATAGAAAAAAACAACTGTCAAGTGGAATGCCTTGCAGTTTTATGCAATGAATCCAAGTCTCAAGATCTACAAACCAGGTTATAGTTGTAGATCACCCTCGGCAGAGGCCCAATGCTAATGATGTTAATATTCGATTCACGTTATGCAACTGGTGGTGGTGGATACAGGTGTTTTGTTTTGGTGTTCATAGGTTGTATTGACTGACTTCAAGTGAGTCGGTATATGAGTAGTTGTGAAGATTTTGTTAACCTGAACAGTACCCCTCCTACTTCCAATTTAGCTCGAAAATCAAAGGCGATTATTTCTTTCTTCACCTTAACTTGGATGGATTATTGTGGAGTTTATAAGAACTTTGATATTAGTTTAGCTATCTTCTATTTATCATAGTTATATACTATTCAGTTCTTTTTGCACGTGATACCTTACCAAATTCAAAAGTGTTTTGACTTTGAAGTTGATTTCTCCACTCCCTAGGGTTTCGTAAAGGCCGAATGTAGATCTTTTTGAACTTTTTTTTTTTTTTTGTCGTATAATACGAGCAAGTAGTTGATCGTTAATCTTGAAGGAGCGCAAGATTGAACTTTCCTGGCCAAATAGTTAAAAATGGTTCTACCTGAGTTTATATGTCACACACTAAGAGTGAGATGTTCAAGATTATATGTAGATATCTATTCAAATTGAGGATTGTAGGACTTTCAGAAACATTAACTTATTTCAGCTGCTTAAACAATTGATCATTGAACCTTGACTGCATTGATTAATTGATGGAGGGTAAAAGAACATTAAGGGATCTTGATGAGACCGACACATTATTAGTCCTGCACGGAGCTACTTTAATAACTTTTTCGCTCCCAGACGTTGAGCGTCGCCGTGCTTCAGTGACTTTTATTTATTCGTCGAAATACGTCGTTTTTCATTTCCGGTAGATTTCCTTGATGGATGGGGTTCGAGTTTTGGACCAAAAGTGTTTCTTGACACGTTAAGTGAGCCGTAGTATTCAGAATGACCCAATGTACATTTCCAGCACTAAATGAATCAAGTAACACCAATGGATCTCTGTGTGCCTGCTGGCATGAATATATCTAAAATTTGTTGGTTTTGCTTGAAAATGAGCCGTCCAGATCGGCTTACGTCGGCCCAAATTAGAAAAGAAGTAGATGCGGCGGTGGTATTGAATTCAAGTACTGAACCTGAATGCAGTGACAAAAGCACATCAAACATCATTGACACACCTGGTGGTATGCGCACATTTGCAATTGCAGCTGTCGATTTGTTTGTATATGTATTTCGTTTCAACCCAATACAGGAAACGGTTCCTCGAGTAGGAAATTTGGAAGGAGTTCGTCGGCATGAGAGCCAATGTAAATCGATAGATATAAAAACACTTCGCGGATACTTCGGGCTTCTGCTGTACGCTGGAGTGTTCCGTTCGTATGGAGAACATGTCGGAGAGCTTTGGAATGACGTTACAGCCCCATCCGTGTTTAAAGCCACGATGTCTTTGAAGAAATTCAAACGAATCACACAGTGCTTACGATTTGATGACAAAAGTGACCGTGTTCAACGCCATGCACGAAATAAACTAGCTCTGATATGTGGTGTTTAGGATCGTCTGTTACAGTCGATGAGCAACTTGTCAGTTTTCGGGGTCGAACTCAATACGTACCCAGCAAACCAGGTCGCTATGTCTTGAAGATTTTGGCTTGCTGCGATTCTAAGAATGCGTATGCATGGCTAGAGCAATTGTATTTCGGCAAAGCTCGAAACACTGGACCAGAGATCAACCAAGGCAATCGAGTGGTGCTAGACATGGTACATGGGCTCAAAGACAGAACAATCACTTGCAATAATTTTTCTTATATCGCACGAGTTGGCTGGCCCTACAGTTGTGGAAAGATGAAGTTGTGGCCCAACAGTTGTGCTGCTACAAATGCAGGAATTTCTCCGAATCCGACGTACTGCCTTTACTACTGCACTTGTACGGACGACGCGCGATCGACCACTTCTTGGCCTGTCCTCTACCCCAGACAATTCGCCGAAGCAAGTTATAGCCCGATAAATGAATATTGTCTGTATTCCAAGTGGTTTTAGCAACTCGAAAATTTGGCCAGCACTCTTTCCACACTTATGCAACGCTATTACCGCGACTCGATTCTTTTTAACGCCCCACTCCATGTTAATAGTTTGCAAACTGAAACCACGCTACGAGTAACTAGTATTCTTCACTGATCAGTGCATGTGTTCTGAAAAAAAAAGTTAACGGTTCTATTCCCGCAAGAAGTTTTGAACGATAAGCGCTGGAAATTGTGTAACAGAACTTATGGCAGAACTAGGTACATAACTCCATGCTTTTCGATGGATTTTGAAAATAATTCTGTCATGGCCTCTACTTTCATTTTGCCTGCCAACCCCTCATGGCTGATCTGGCAACAGTCAGAAAACTCAAAATTCGTTACCCGATATTTGGATCTTCTGGTGCGGTTGTCTCCTGATCAGTCTTCAATTTTTTCACACTGGAACTAATATTCTCGTCGGAAAGTGTTTCCGCTGTATATCGATTTTTGGGCGGTATTTTCTTCTTGCTCCGATCTTTTGCGAAAAGATCCGGATCGATGAGCTTCTCGAGAACCTTTATTTCTGATATCCATTTTCTTCCGAATATTTATTCACAAACGAAAATTCACTGTAACGCACAGTGGCACGAACGACAAGATACTGACAAAACGTGTCTATTTCTGGCAAATAATAACGGTCGTACGATATTTTCTATATACCTGGAGCCGAGCGCGCCCAAAAACACAGTAGAATCATAAAATAGGTCTAGGAACGCTCTGTTCGAAGGGTCGCTTGCCGCTACCTGCCTCTCGCCTCGACGCCACAAAACTCGTTTCACTCTCTCGGCTGTAACTGGCTTATTTATCGAAATATTGACTCGGCGTTTTCACCAGATATTCTTGAGACCTCAACCTTCAAGAAAATGCAAGAAAATCTCCCCTATTGCACAATTTTAGCACACATGTATCCTTAATATCAATTCATCCAAAATGGAGCTGGTTGTCTTTACGAGATAAATCAAAAACAATGCACCAACCCATCATCGTCTCTCTGAGTTTTTCGAAGATAGTTCGGTACCTAGGTCTCACTCTAGATATCAAACTGAGGTGGAAAGAAAATATTGCAGAGCGAAACAAACAATTCTCATATAAGAGGACTGTAGGCTCAATGTGAGGTCTACTCATCCATGACATATCCATCTGGCTGCCTCCATAAGCATCACTGGAATTTTGAGAACTTCTGGAACGGCGGCCCTACAAACTCCGGTCATCAGCCGCTGTTTGACTCAATTTGAATGCAACATCGCCGACAGATATTGTAACATACATACATATGGTATATAATCAATCAGCGATCACTTCAAAAACCTGAAAATCAGTTAACGACTGGTAAGTCCAAACCAGATACCAAAACAGCGCAGAGTCATTCGAACGTCCCACTGAACTGCGCCGCTGATGGCCAAGCTTGAATCTCCAGTACCAAATAACAGGTGACCAGATAGCAATAATAGTTTTTCCAGTTATTATATTTCAGCAGCTGTCAAAGCTACCAATGAGATCCAGCTGTCAAAATATTCAGTAAGGTTTGCCATTTCATCGTGCATCGTTTTACGCTTGACGAACGTGCGGAAATTGTTAAAAAATAATTTTCCAAATTCCGGCACAGTTGTAAATACGCAAGGTGAATTTTGTCATGAGATCGTTCGGTCATCATGGCTTCAGTGTGCAGGCAATTCGTCGCACCGTGGAAAAGTTTGAGCGTGAGCACCCTCTTTTAGGTCTTAAGCCACCAACCAGACAGAGATTGATATGAAATGAAGAACACATAGCCGTCGTAGCGGCCAGTACAGAAGAAGACCCAGATATGTCGATTCGGCGCCGATCAGCTGAATTGGACATCGCCAGAGTGTCAACCCGACTTATTTTGCGGTTAGATTTGGGCTTACATCCGCATAAGATTGTCCTGACGCAAGAATTGAAGCCGGACGACCATAGATAAGGCCGTTAATTCGCTAATTGGGAACTGGTAATGTAAAAAATCATCTTCTAGGGCGAGGCCCATTGCCGTTATTGGAGCGAACACAATTCACAAGTGTTCGGCCAAGCATCAATGCATCCACAAAGATTGACTTTTTGGTGCGGTTAATAGCATTGCGGCATCATAATTATTTTGAAATAAGGAAGGAACGCCGTTACCGTCAATGGTCTCAGGTATAGAGCGATGTTAAACGACTTTCTGTTGTAAGAGCTCGACAACATCGATATATAGTATACGAGCTGTGGTTCCAACAAGACGGCGACGGCGTTACGTGCCATACAAGGGACGCAACGCTCGAAGTTATAAAGAAGAAATTTGGCGACTACGTCACCTCACGGCGAGCGTTCATCAATTGGCCGCCGTGATCATGCGATTTGACACCACTCGATTATTTTCTCTGGGGCTACCTCAAGTTCTTAGTCTACGCTAACAAGCCAACCACTTTGGACGAGCTCAAGGCCAACATTCAAAACGCTATCGCCGGAATAACGCCGCACATATTGGACCGTGTCATCAACAATTGGACCGACCGCTTGAATGGCATGAACGTAATTTTGTTGGGGACGAAGGCCCCAATTTTTTCGGTTTAACACAAGCTATAGCTTAAAATTAACTTAAACTTAAACTTAAAACTTAAAGCTAAAGTTGGTTGGAGTGGTGAAGGAGAACGGATTAGCGGTAGGGAGTGGTGAGGTGGAAGTCAAAGGCGGTAGGGTTTGAATTGATTTTACGTAGCATACGGGAGATTGGTTTGTTCGTGCCATAGGAGGTGTGGTGGATTGGTAGATAGAAGAGACGAGGGGTACGTAGATTTCGAATGATAGTGTTGAGGAAAATACGGTTGTGAAGGGATGCGCATTCAACATAATGTAAAAGGAGTCGATGAATGAAGAGAAGGACGGCTGCATCTCTGCGTTCCTTAAGGGTGTTTTTAAGTTGATAAGGTTGAGACGGTTTTGACAGAGGGACAGAATAAAAGAACCGTTCCGGGGCATACCTCGAAGAGCAAATCGAAGAAAGCGGCGCTGGATGCTTTCAATTCTTGAAATATGAACACGATGATATGGGGACCACACCTGGAGGGGGCGAACAAAGGCAATATAGAGGGACCTGGTTACGTATGGGTTGGTGAATTTTTTGGACCACCGTTTTACAAAACCTAGTGCAGAGTTGGCTTTAAGGATTATCCCATCCATATGTAAACGGAAGTTGAGTTCCCTACCATACAAAATGCCAAGGTCGCGAAGAGATTGAACGGAGGAGATAGGTTGGTTGTGGAGAATGTAGAGTCGGGGAGTAGGTTGGTGCCGCTTATGTGAAAATGTGTTGGATTGGCATTTGGGTATATTAAGTTCCAAAAAACTATCAAGGTCTTATTGAAGGAGGAAGGAGTTATGGGGAGAGGAAATGGTTTTGAAAAATTTGGTGTAGTTGGCATAAAGGGAGACAGACGAGCGTTTGATGATCCTATCGAGATCATTTATGGTTAATATAAAAAGAAGGGGACCGAGATCTGTGCCTTGTGGAACTCCAGAGGTGGCCGAAAATGTAGCCGAGTGGGCTGACCTAAAGGGAACAGTGTAAAAACGGTTTTCGAGGTAAGAGGATGGGTTCAAAGCCGAGTGCAGACAATTTGAAGAGTATTAATCGATGAGAGATTTTATCGAAGGCCTTGCTAAAATCAGCTCCAAGTACATCGGCTTCGTTGCCATTCTCTAGGGCAGAGAGGGCAAAAGATGTGAATTCAACGAGATTTGTGGTGGTTGACGTACCCTTTAGAAAACCATGTTGTCTAGGGGAAATACGTGATTTGCATTGGAAGCTTACAGCTTCATACAAAATACTTTCGAAGAGTTTGTATATGGGAGAGTGTAGCTATTGGGCGATAGTTTCGTTTCGTTCTTTGATCCTTTTTTGTGGATCGGGGAAATTCTCCTTGTAAGAAGGGATAGACGAATCAGATTAGAAAGGGCAAGGGAAAGGGAGGAAGAAATTTTTTTAAGGAATATGGCGGGGAGACAGTAGCTTCAAAATAAAACCGTAATCAATTTTATATCTCAAACCGTTGTTCTTTTATTTAATTTTTTTTCCTATCGTTCTTATCTGGTCACCCTATAGAAAGCAACTCGTCAACGTCAACCTACTAATGTCCTACGCCAAACAGACGACACACTCTCAAACGCACTCTTAGGCTAGCCATAAATGAACTCTTATCAGATCAGACATCTCATCTTATCTTATCGTATCTTATTAATCTTAGGAGATCTGACACTCGTATCTCCAAAATCAGAAATATCATCACAGGACACTATATCTGTGTACATGTTGTCAGCATCTTTTGATTCTTCAAGATCACGAATTATCATAGCAATGCCTAGATTCCAACGTAGCAAAAATACAAGCAACTGAAACTTTTACTTCAGAATCTAGAATCCGATTGGTTATCCAATCCTGACCCTTTTTTCATTCAGTCGGCTTACTAAATCACCAATTGCTTGAGTCAAATTTCTTTTGTCATAGTCAGCAATTTATAGGAAGCGATACTCGCACCATGTACTCGTATCTTCCAGTTCGTACCTATAACCTTTCTTGCAATTCATCACATTTGTAAATATTTTCATATTTGTCGATGTTTTCTGTTTTTGTAGGTCTGTAAAGGCACGAGTCGTGGCCATGATCTTTTGTGACTCATAAATTTGTCGTTGTAAACATAATTTACTTTTATCATGGCCAGTAGAGGAGACGAAAATAAAAGAATTCAAAAAAACGCGTTTCCGTTGCTTTTGAGTAGCGAATACAAGGCCAATTACTGCACCATGATGAACTAGCAAATTTGTTTACCATCTTAAGATTACGCAAATGCCGCACGACTATAATAACGTTTAAGATCAAGTTCAATCCGAACAGTTCGGATTCTGTTGGCCTGAGAGCTAGATGTACTTTATGGAACGAAATAGTACACATACAAACGTTCGCACATTAGCATCTCATATGAGAGTGATGACCGCAGGCACTGATAGGAGCGAATAATTATAGGCTGTTGACGAAATTTTCCAGACAGTAACTTAATGTAGTTAGAAATCTAAAAAAGTTTTGTTATCATCTTCACTGTAACCGCGTTCTTAAGTGGTCTAGAGCTCTGCCAGATTGTATAGATTTCAGTTCATTTTCTTTTGCACCTTGCTCGGACAACTATTTTTGGATTTCTTAAATGGGGAAGCTGCTTCAAAGCAAAACCTTAACCTTAAGAGCCGGATCCTTAATTTAACCGTCCTTAAAGACCCATACTGAGACTACGGCTGAAAACTTTATGGAATGTGTACGCAATGTAATGGCTTACAACTGGAAATATGGCCCTCATATATGATGAATTCCTCGCTTCCTGTCTAAGCACTCTGAGATTTGGTGGATGTAGTAGAAACATTTCCTCCTTTATAGCTTTTTTTTTTTAAATAATGTTTTATGACACACGACTTCGGCTGTTTTTGACGAAGCTCATCCTGTCGCCCAATTTTGCGGCACTCTTTTAGGCCTCTATCTCACCAATAACGCGCTGGATATTGGCTTCCAAGGGCTGAATAGTTTGCGGTTATCAGCATACTTACTTAATTGCTTACTTAGGTGGCACTACAATTCGGGGTGAACCTGGGCCTCAAACTTCTCCAGTTAGCCCGGTCCTTAGCTAGGAGTAACTGGCGCCAGTTGCCAACTCCAAGTCAGTTGAGGTTCCCTTCTACTTGTGTGCGCCACCTAAAGTAAGGTCTTCCTCTACTGCCTTGTCCCTCCGGGTACGATTCGAAAACTCTGCAGGCCGGAGGATTTTTCTCCATTCGCTCTACATGTCCTACCAATTTTAGTCGACTGATGCGCAATTCTCTAACTATGTCGATGCCATTGTACAGCTCGTACAGTTCGTCGTTGAATCTTCTCCTCCGAACCCCGTCAACGCAAACCGGATTGAATCTTTTTCGAAGGATTTTTCTCTCGAAATGACTGAGGATATCTACAGATAGAGTACATGCTTCAACGCCATAAAGTAGGACTGGGATGATCAAGGTCTTATACAGAGTCTCCTACTTTTCGGGATAGGGCCTTACTACCCAATTTCCTTCTTAGCCCAAAGAAACAGCGATTGGCAAGAGCGATTCTTCGTTTTAATGTTGCTGAGGTGTTGTTGGCAGAATTTATTGTAGAGCCAAGGTAGACAAAGTCCCTTACTACCTCGAAATTATAGCCACCGACTGTGACATTCTGTCCAATCCAATTTGTTGATAGTATATACAATACTTGGTTTTGTACTCATTTACCGCTAAATCCATGTTGGCATCTTCCGTTTCAATGCTATTGACTGCCCGCTGAGTTATCCCAATTATGTCGTACGCTAGTAATTGCACAGACTTTTGAGAGATTGTGACCCCAGTGTCCACTTGTGAGTTCCGCGCAATTCTTTCAAGTATGGTGTTAGATAAATAACACGACATCTTCAAAGGTTACCGACCTTAACGGAACAGCGAGCGTTCTT
Organism: Volucella zonaria; assembly: GCA_963966105.1. Lineage (NCBI taxonomy): Eukaryota > Metazoa > Arthropoda > Insecta > Diptera > Syrphidae > Volucella > Volucella zonaria. Next base: position 137,166,099 of record OZ014533.1, on the reverse strand, counting down.
AATCGTCATTCTGCACAGACGGACGAATTTGGCAGGGATGCCAAAACTAGACATGGCGCTGTATAGCTCGTCTCTGTAGATACTGTCATATGCGGCTTTAAAGTCGGTAAAAAAGTGGTGAGCATCGTTCTGAACTTCTTGGGTTCTCTCCAGGATCTGCCGAAGTGTGAATATTTGGTCAATTGTGGACTTACCGGGCCTAAAACCGCACTGATAGCGTCCAATCAGATCGTTGACAAATGGTTTCAGGCGATCGCATAGACACGATCTTGTATGCGATGTTTAGGAGACTGATACTATCTATAGTTGACGTAGTTTAGAGGCATACATTCATCCGACCAAATATTGGAAATAAGTTGTGGTATGCTCTCTACCAAGTCACCTCCTGCTCCCTTAAATAGTTCGGCGGGTAGGCCGGGCCGGCCGGCAACCTTGTCCTCACTTCATTTTGGTCGGGTGGAGGGATTTCTTGACTTTCATCGTCAATATTCAATGGTTCGCGCTGCCTGACAGCGGAATTTTTGTCGTGTTCGCCGTTTAGAAGTCTGCAGGTTTCCGTTCGGGTCTTATTACCCTGACACAGGTTTTTTTACCTCTTGGTAAAACTTTCGAACATTATTCCTGGAGTAGCACCTCTCTATTTCCTCCATGGTCTTCCTTTTTTCTCCGGAGAAGCCGATATTCTTCCCTCTTTTGCTCGTAGACCTCACGGGCCGTTCTCATCCTTTTGTGCAGCGCTGCTTTGTAGGCATCTTGTTTTGCTGCATGTGCTTGCCGACATTCTTCATCAAACCAGTGGTTTCGTGGCGGTGGGCGAGTGAAACCTAGTACGTCAGTTGCGGCATTTCTGATGGCTTCTCGGCATCTAAGCCGCTGTCTTCAACACTTGATGCTGGCTGCAAAGGACTTCTCAAGAGGTTGAGGGATGGAATGTTCGGACATCTGAAATGCTTGAGGAGTGCCTTACGTCGATCACAACATGATCAATCTGGTTAACAGTTTGCTGATCTGTTGTCCGCCATGTTGCCTTATGGATGTTAAGGTGAGGAAACCGTGTGCTTTCTATAGTAGCGTTACGTCCCGCAGCGAAATTGATTAGTTTTAGTCCGTTTCCAGACATTGTGTTGTGTATAGTCTTCCGATTGCCCGATGTCCTCATTTCCAATTTTGGCATTAAAATCGCCTAGGACGATTTTAACCTCATACGAGGGCTGTTTGATGAGTGCCCGGATTGGAAGATAGATGGCCCTGCTGAGCCAAAATGAGTGTACCATTTAGTATAACCTCGTTTAGCCCACCTGTCAAAATATGGTGAAAATCCTACGTTTTGTTTTGCCCAAAATCTTATGCAGGATATGTCTAACGTGTTCAGTTAAGATGGATGCTATCTCAGCCAATTCGTGAATTTTCACTCGGCTGTCTGCCAATACGGAGTCATGGATTTTGTCCAGGGTTTCCTTTGTGGTAATCGTTTTTGGGCCACCTGGTCACGGTTCAGCAAAAATCGACGTGCGGCCACGGCGAAACTCTGAACCAATGGTAAATAGTTGTACGGGAAGGTGAATGGATCCCATACACACGTGTCGAAAGCTCCAAGACTTCTTGCCTAAGTCTGCCGCTTACAACAAATCCGCATACAAATAGACGCTGCTTACGTTCCCTATAGCAATCGCCGTAGTAAACATCACAGTTTTTCATCTTTCTCTTTCCCAGCCCACAGCACTTTTTGGATGTTGGTGACATCTGCTTTATAGTAGTCTAGGGCTTAGGCCTGCGCTAATTGTTGGACTGCACGCGACCTGTTCAAGGTCCGAACATTCTACGTACAGATCCGAAAGTCGTTCTCCTTTGTCCTTGTGCGAAACTATTGGTCGCTTCGTAACAATTACTTTTTTACATGGCTGGACAGTTTACCCAACTCACAACCCCCAACCTGGGGACCCCTAGGACAAAAGTGGCCGGCCAAATTCCGCAGCCAGGAACCCACTTCGGGGATGTGAGCTGCCGTTGGCCCTTATGAAGGGCTCATCCGCCACCAACTCTTTTACAACAGCTTGACTTAGTGTTGGAGATCCCTATAGGCCTGGTATTCAAGTGACTAGGTAGGTAAGAGTGGCTGTTGCAAACACCAACCGACTTAGGCCTATGGGCCCATTGCGATGCCACGTGGATCTATGACCCTCTTACTAATGGAACCAGTTTTAGCTTATGATGAAGCGTAGGAGATCGTTTAGGTCATTGTGGAAGAAAGCTCCTAAGTCAAGTTTTCTTCTCTGGGAGAGAGCTGGACATGTACAGAGAAGGTAGAGGATTGTCTCCTCTTCCTCCTCGTCCATGCAGCTTCTACAGAAATCGTTTGTAAAAGCGCCAAGCCTTCTTGCATGCTTGCCTATGAGGCAGTGTCCAGTGTTGACACCTATGATGGCGCTGAGAAGTTTCCTATTTAGAAGGATCAGACTCTTAGAGCGATTCAGACCTAGCTTTGGCCAGTCGCTAGATATGTTGATCCAACAGTCCCCCCCAAGGTCTGTTCTTTTATTGGCATCCAGCTTTTAATATTAATTTGCACGTAGAGATTGTTCCAATTTTGGTGAGTTCATCCCTGTTCCCTGAAATGTCTCTGTGGCCCGGCACCCAGCGAAGGTGAAGGTTGAACTGCTCTGCCATCTCCATAAGAGATGATCGGCATTCAAGGGCGGTTTTCGAATTTAGTGAGACTGACTCCAAGGACTTGATAGCTGCCTGACTATCTGAAAAGATGCGGAAATCCTTTGCAGGGACTTGCCTCTAGGTTGTATAAGCGGTCATAGCCGTACTGAGAGCCAGGGTGAATTCCCTGACTTGGAATCACGCGAGGTACTTGAGAGTTTCTGACAGTATTCCTCTGTATTTTGGCCAATCAGTTTTCCGATAATTCCGGCATCATTCAGGCTGAATTGGATGTATCTGTGATCTGAAAACGAGTGTTCAGACGATACCATCCAGTTCGTTAGCATTTGAGTGATGTTGTTGGAGTCAAGAGTGATGTCTAGCACTTCCTGTCGGCGTCTTTATAAAGCGGGCTGATTGCTCAATCAAAAAGTGACTCATTTCTGTCGTTAATGTCGGTACCGTGTGATAAGTGTTAGCGTCGCATCCGATGATGAGGCCAGTTTTTTGCCTTCCAGCCTCCAGTACCACCCTTTCTAGGTTATCACCAGGTAGAGGGCCCGCATGATCGTGGTTAAGGTATGCCGATGCCAGCCAGTAGGAGCCTTTGGCAGTCTCTAGTCTGGCAACGATTGTGTCGGGGTCGGTGAGATTAGGAAGTAAAAATGCATTAAGGCTACGTTTCACTAATATACAAGTTCTAATCTTGCCTTTGTCTCTGGTATAGAGCGGAGCGGTGTTTTAAGTCCACGAACCACGCTTTCTACAATCCATGGATCCTGGAATAAGATAATGTGTTCTGCGTTTTCGGAAAGACGCAGAATAAGTGCGGCCGAAGCCTTTTTTGAGTGATGGAGATTAATCTGGAGAAACCGTATCATTGTTACATTTTTCCAGAGTGGCGTCCACCACGGTGTTGTTGAAGTTCTGCGATTCTGAAGATGTGCTCAAGAGCTCATCTTATTCATCTGATCGGATAAAATCTCTTTTTGCTTCGTCACCGGTTTCCATTTCCAACAGGTTGTAAGAAGAGGAAGCCGATTGTCTTAATTGTCACCTCGGATAGATTGGAGTCATCGTTATCCAATTCTGGAAAGGATATCGCCGCTAAGGTTGTATTTGGTGGTGTCTCCGTTAAAGGAGGAGGAGGTTGCTTATCAGCATCCAGCTCATCTTTTGTATAGAACCTTAGGTGTATTGACTCGAAGCCGAACCGAATCATGCCTTTTGTATGAAATGGAGGGTTAAAGGATTCCTTATTGTTCTTCCAGTTTGGCGACTTTCCAGTCATGAGTCGGAAGTGTCGGGTTGCTGAGCCTGATGATCTCCAGAATACATTCCGGGGAGGAGGATTCGGCTGATATACAGGTGCAAGTTCTTGGTCTCCTAGGAATATCCTCTTTAGGCACGACCTCGAGTTTTGCACCTGGCCAAATCTCTCCTAATCCACCTCTGGCTTTGGTGAAAAGATCAAGGGATCTTTAATTGGCACATGCGATGAGCTTGACGTGGCCTTGATGCCAGCCAGCGTCGCTTGTGATGGGAGGTGGTCCGGGGTTTTCCTGAATGATGGCCAAGAGGTTACTCGAAAGCTTTAATTGCCACCGTTCAGGAGTTATTGATCCGTCGGTGTCGTTCCTGTCGATTACCGCTATCATTATTGCGTCCTCTAGGACTTCGCTGAAAGACCTCAGAGATGTGCTGTTGAATGGCCGAGAGGGTTTTGGTGTTGTAAGTTTTGGGCCTGTTGGGAACCGACACGGTTTCCTGCAACGATCTCTAGCTCTTGGAAGAGTCTTGTATTGTCTTTTAGGATACTGTTAGCCCACTCAATCTTGCTCTTTATATCCGCACTTCTCTCAACCTCCGGAATGGATCCGAAGGTTTTGATGATCGCGTGAAGCATTTCGGCGTCTTACGTAGATCGCCTTAGATGGAGCTTGCCGACGCGGCTGAGCTCCAGATTGCTCCTTGGGAAGAGGAGTTTTGGCAGCAGCGACAAGTCCGTGGCCTGTCACAAATTTGCTGCTGCTAGAGGTGGAGGAAGTTGTAGGACTATGGCTTGCCACAGTCCTACCACATCCTGAAGGTTTCTTTTTAGGCTCGTTGCGCTTGCCTTTAGAGGATGGTGCACCATGGCCTGCCATAGTTTTACCTCCGCTCGACAATACAGAAGTCTTGCCGGTATCGCCCGGTATTAAAAGAGTAGCAGCCTCGGGTTTTGTTTTCTTTTTTTGAGGTATTATCCATAATATGGTGCCACGAGTAGCGGAGAAAGGATGGTCGTTCAATAAACAGAACGGCCGGGTGGTTGTATACTTTGTTATCAACAGAAGCGGCAGAACATATTCCGAATGTTGAACGTAGCCACTATCTTTAGTTTTGCGAGAAGGGGTTCAAACTTTGTGGAAATTTTATCAGACAACTGTTTCGACAGTCTGTATGAACTAAACAATGTTCGTCAACAAGCCGTGGACATTCCAACAAGATTCTGCTTCAACTGAACAGTTGTTCAAAATCAATGTTCCGGACTTAATATCACCGGACGATTGGCCAGCTTGCAGTCTATACCTCATCCTGTTGGACTAGAAGCCATAATTCATTTCAGAGCTAAGGCCAAGATAAACTGAGCACTTTTTCGAGCAGTGTCAATATTTCAATAATGTGTTCAACAATTCGCAGTATGAGTGTCCAGAGGGACCCAATAAATGAAACAAAAATAATTGAAAAACATTAACCCGCCATTCGGCATCTATCTATTCTTGTACAAGTACTTATGACTAGACAGGGTATAAATATATTCTCCAGTCATCGGGTAGGTACTAATCGACAATCGTTTCCCAGTCACTGACTAAATTTCCCTAAATTAAGACATGACAATCAGAAAACTTTGGCTTAGCCTTCATAAATAATACATTCAAATTCATAAGTTTGATAGAAGGAAAGTTCCTCAACCCCTAGTTATTTGTGCGCGCATCTGTCTGAACAATGAGACAGGCGACGGACTATTTTCCCTATGACTTTGAGAATTATTCTGTTTTGCTTTCTAAAAATAAACACCACCATGATAATTCTATATTTATCGCCTACACTTCCCAGTTGGACTTCCCTTCAGAGTGACTCATGCAAATTAGAATCACAGACCTAATCTTAACAATTAACATTTGACAAGAGCTCATGCTCCCGCTCTCTGAAGATAATGACTAACATTAGCTCTGTTGTCGCGTCCGGTCACTAATCAAATGCCATATCATAAATTACCCTCCGTTTCTCCGTTTCTGTCTTTTCTCCTATTTCTTACTTCTTGAAGACACCAAAAATACCTAAAAAATATTTCGAGCTCAATTTGTCTCAATCTCTGTTGCGTCACGAATAATTCAGCGGCACATACGCCATGTAGATTCGGTGATATTCGCTAAATTTATGTTTTTATAGCTCCAGTACACGGATTGTGTATGCATGTATTGTACTAGTTCTTCGAAAAAAGAACAACTACAAAGCTCATGTAAACAAAAACAACCTTACAACACCATTCTCACTATTCAGGATTTACGATGTGTGATACACGAAGAAGACGAAGTACAGATGTACCTAAAGCACTTGTAGCTATAGGAATATATCTTATCGAGTTCAGAGACGGAACGGAACGGATGGAGCTGGCCAGTGAATCATGTTGTTTTTGATTTCGGTTTTGGTTTTTGTTGACATACCGAGCACTGTGAGAGCTTGCAGGGTGTTGAAAATGAATTTTCTAATCAAAAATAAGCAGTTTCCACGGGAATGTGCTAAATAGGTTGTTTATTAGCGAGCGCCTTTATTTAAATGAGCTCATTCACCAAAAAGTTGTTTCACAATACCTCTATCGTTAAATACGGCGCAATTTATTTAACAGAGCAGATATGTACATCAGGTGAGCTATCAAGTGAATTCGCAAGTGCACTCGTAAATTAAATGTGAAGCTAACGCCCGAAAGAATGTCTGACGCCCCATCGGGTAAACGAATAATGAACTGTCAAAGTTTAGTAGATGAAATGTCAGACGAACTGTATGCCGATCTGACAGATGAAACGTCGTTCCAACTACAATAGATCTCGTATGTACGTTCTGTCAGGTAAATTGTGGGCCAACTTGTCAGATCAACTGTCATACGAAATGCCAAATATACTCGTACCCTCAAAACAACTGTCTAGATACAAATACTCGTAAACTATCAAGTAAAGTCAAGGTGAGATTACGTGTATACCCTCTATTCGAAGCGATAACGTATCTTTGAAGTGGTTTGAAGTAAATAAATTTTTTATTTTTTTTTTTTGTATTCATTTTGGTTGGGCTATCTACGAGTATCTATCCACATACCTCAAGCACAATCAGTTGTGCAAAATTTGCAAAATTTTTACAATAGGGGTCTGGCTATTAGCATTCGCTATTTATGGAGAGATGTAGCTGTGATGGTATAGTGTGCTTTGGTTCTATATATCTACGCGTATCTATATATCGTATGATTAGAATGAGTTATGCGCTTCACAATGTTTGCATACACTCAAGTCTTGAACTACTGTGGAAACAGAAATTTGAGTTGAAAATGGGCGTGTGCCAAGGAATTTGATAGCAAGGAAATTGCGACAAATCATTACAAACGTTGTTATAGAATAGAGAGATATGTATTGTGCATGTTGGACAAATGAATCATCTGAGCAGTTTAAATAAATCATACTGAGTTCTATTGAATTTCATCAGAAGTGATTGTAAACAGTAGCCTGTTGGCAATCTGTGTCATTGTAAAATATTGCGGAAAAGACTGCACAAAGTTCTGTGATTATGTTGTCTTATTATTGAGAATGACTCACTATCTACAGAGTGACATGATCTATTTTATTTACGTAGCTTTTTATTAAATTATTTATACGTGTAAGCATTTCATTGATAATCATTTTCTTTACTGTTTTCATTAGATTTAGTCGTATCAAATTATAGTACTTCGTTGTCACTTGAAAATTAACGGATGGCTCCAAGTCTGGTTTTATAAAAGTATTCAAAGCATCTGCTAGTGAAGGAAGACTGGTATCAGCTTCCTAGAATAATAGTTTCATGCCATTCATGCCACTTGCACCGTCAGCACTGAAAAACTTTCCATGACAACGTATATTGGAGTGGCCACAGACTCGACGTTGCCAAAAATGTTGTAAAATGTCTAGATTTCGTTAAGCAAATACTTTATCCCGTCTGATCTAGTCTCAATAGAAAGGGTGTTTTTTTTTTTAGAGGTTTGCAACACTGCTTCTACAGATTGTCAATTTGTCAGCTGAAAGTTGATTTGTACGTTGGTTAGTACGTTTTGCCATTTGATGAATGGATTAACTCCAGAAAAACGCGTGTGAATTGTGCAAACTTATTTTGAAAACCATGATTCGGTTCGCCTAACTTATTGTGAACTACTTCCATTTTATGGTCGACATAATCGTCCATCTGAGCAGGTTATTCGGAACACGATGAATCGTTTTCGCACCATTTTATTTTTTTTTATAATTTGCGTGCGCTCAAAGGATTTACGTACCCTTACTCGTAAAATGCTTGCATACAGCGCGAGCGAAGGAAAATCAGGGAGGATAGAAAGAGAGGTACCGGTGAACGTTGGTTTTAAATGTATGAAGGTTATAAAGACTAGGAAATAAAGAGCTAGGCAGGTCATTCCATAAGCGAGTTGTACGGCTTAGAAATGAATCACGATATTTTAAAGTATGTCCGAAAGTGGGATTGAGGGTATACTGATGAGCATTCATAGCGAGACGGGTGTTACGGTTAAAGATTTGAAGGGGCGGAATGCTACTGGCGATTTCTGTTGGTGGAAATAGTGATAAAACAGAGTGAGACACGAGACTTTACGTCGGTGTTCGGGGGTGTCCATTGTTTGAGTGATATTAGTATAACCTATGAATTTTATCGCACGGTTTTGGATCCTATCTGTACTCCAATCGAGCGGATAAACGTCTTATATATTGTAGCCAGGTCAGAGGAAGTGAAGTACTTCTTACATTTCGCAGCATATGTGGTCATTCCAACGTAAGTTGTCATTGATACACATACCGAGATGGAAAGTTTATCGCTTTCGACGATGCAAGTGCCATTCATGGACAATGGCTGTGTGCTTAAATTTCGCTTTAACGACATCAGGCAGCATTGTGTTTTGGAAGCATTAAATACTACTCTGTTAGCGATTCCCCAATTAGTTATATCAGAGTTTAATGAGCTTAACATACCCTGGCGTTCCCGTTCTACAGCTTAAGAGCAGAGACATGAGTCCGGGAAAGAATATGAAAAGCAGAGTGTACTGTCGTCAGCAAAAGAATATAATGGATTAGAAGTAGCAGACAAGAGATCGTTGATGAAAATCTAAAAGAGTGTCGCAGACAGAACGGAGCCCTAAGGCACACCAGCATTTATTTTGTGAATATCACACTTGAAACCATCCAAGACAACTTGAATTGGACGTTGAAGACTCTAGTGGATAATATACATTTCAAAGACGACAAACAGAGCGAACAGAAGAAGTCTTACCGTTGTTGAGCGCAGTGTTAAGGTGAATCCGAATGAGTCGATTCGCCATCGTGCACAGCAATTGGAGCTATATACCACCTTGATCAAAACATTCCCGGGGGATACCACCGTGTGGCGCCCTCATTGTTCCGATTTGAGTTCTGTTTTTTTTTTTTTTGTTAAGTTGGTAAATCTGTTGTTGACATTCCCTCTAAATCTTAGCGTCATAGCTTGACATTTGCAAAAGTTACGTAGCCAAGAGTACATTTATCTCTGTCTCTGTGCGCGAACGTTGGAAAAGTGTTTCGGCAACGATTCTCTAAAGAAAACGGTCATTTACCAGTGGCACGAGCGGTTGAAAAGTGGTCGTGAGTAAATCGAAGATGATGAACACAGTGGCAGACCATCGACATCGAAAACCGACGAAAACATTGATGAAGTAAAAGAAATGTTGGTCAATAACCGCAAATTAACCATCAAAGAGATAGCGGAGGACTTGAACATTGCCTATGGATCCGTCCAATACATTTTGGTTAATGATTTGGGTTTCCGTCGTTTAGCAGCAAAGTTAGTGCCAAAAGACCACAATTTCATGGAAAAAAGAGGCCGTGTTGACGTCGCAAAAGAGATGATTTGCGAGGCTGAATCCGATCCCACATTCATCAAAAGGATCATTACTGGAGACGAGACGTGGGTTTATGAGTACGACACGCAATCCAGATATCAGGGAAGTGAATAAAGTTCACCAAATGAGCCGAGACCAGAAAAACCCACGTCGTTTTCAGTCAAGAAAGAAGGCAATGCTCACGGTTTTCATGGATTATAACGGTGTAGCGCATCATGAATTGTTGCCAGAAGACCAGACAGTAGAGAAAGAGTATTATTTGGGCGTTATGAGACGTTTGCGTGAAGCAATTCGCCGAAAGAGACCAGAATTGTGGGCAGAAAACTCGTCGTGCACCATGATAACGCACCGTCGCACAGTGCCATCATTATTCGTAATTTTTTGACGAAAAATGCAACAAATACCAACCAACAGCCACTGAATTCACCTGATTTGGCTCCCTGTGACTTCTTTCTGTTCAATCTATTTAAAAAAAAAAAAGAAAACCACTACGGAGAACGCGTTTCAGCAGCCGAAAGGAAGTAATGGACATACCGAAAACCGAATATAAAAAATGTTTCGAGGATTGGATCAAGCGTTGGCATAAGCGTGTTGCAGTCGATGGGGATTACTTTGAAGGGGACAATATAGATTTCGATGATTAAACTTGTATTTTAAATTTTCTGAATAAAGGTAGTATAATAGGGCTGCAACTGAACATAACTTGTGTTTGGATTGTATACTCTGTCAAGGATTAAATTCTTTATTTATTTTCCACTACCATCTCTGTATAAAATACCGTCTTCGATGTTGACTACGTTAATTGTTTGAAAGTTGCTTTTCATGTGGTCAATGTAGTCGTTAATTTCTAGAATTCTGCCACGATTCCGTTCAAATTCCTCCCTAAAAATACAAAAATTAATAAATTTAAAAGTCTCATTGATAAATGTTTTGTAAAACAAAAAAAGATTTAATGCTTTTTATAAATGCGAAACTTCTCTAAAACCCTCTGTGCTATTGCTTCTGGGATTATAATAATTTAAAATGCTTGGGACTTATCCAGGTTCCTACAAAATCTGACGCAAATCTGGACCTTCAAAACAAACAACGTCAGTAAAATTTCCGCTTTCCAAAACTTGCAACTTTATTATTATCCTGCCATAACTCAACTAATAAAGGGTCTTTCATTAAACGTTTCCTGTGTATGTTTAAATTTAAATAAAGAAATGTCCAATTTTCCATGACTCTAGCGTATAAATCAGCCTGAATTTGACGGATGGCATGGGTTATGTTGGCTTTGAGGGTCGCTGTGGTTTGTGGCTTATGCGCATAGACTTGCGACTTCAGAAAACCCAACAAGAAAAAGTCTAACGGGGTCAAATCGCACGATCTCGGTAGCCAGTTTACATCACCTCGACGAGAGATGACCATGTTTTCGAATCGCTCGTGCAGAATTTCCAATATGGCGTGAGCTGTGTGGCACGTAGCGCTGTGCTGTTGAAACCACATTTCGTTGGTGTCCATATCATCCAATTCAGGCCAAAAGAAGTTGGTAATCATCGACCTAGAGCGCTCGGCGTTGACGGTTATGGCCTGGTCAACGTCGTTCTCAAAGAAATTTGGACCGATGACGCCATCAGCCCAAAATCCACATCAAACAGTGACTTTTTCGGGATGTGGACACTCTTGGATCTCATGTGGATTGGTATCGTCCCAAATTAGACAATTTTATTTGTTGACGTACCCATTCATCCAGAAATGGGCTGCATCGCTGAAGATGATTTTTCGCTGAAAATTAGGGTCAGTTTCCAATTGACTGCACACTCTCACGGACAGCGGCGATGTTTTCGGAAGATCTTGCGTTTCGCCGACGTACGGGTGTTGGTTGATCGTTTACTTAACCAGTGGACTCAAATTTATCCACCATACTGCGAATAGTCCTCTCGGTAGGACGATTATGGCGACCATAAAATCGGCGAAACGCGCGGAAAGTTGCCCGAACAGAACATCCATTTTGATAAAACAATTTTATCGTTTGCACGTGTTGTTGAACGCTATGTCCGTCCATGGTGATTTGGCAAGACAGACTGAATAAATGGCAACCAATTTGACAGATGTAACTTCAACGTTATGGCCGCAATCAACTGTCAAAGTTCGGAAGTCCCTATTGGAAGACCCCGTACTTTAGTTAACTACATCTTGAATATTTTTGAAATTTAAATATCAGGTTGCAGAAAAAGACTTGTAGTAAAAATTCTGATAATTTTTTTTTGTTATATATATTATAAATATGTACTATCCATTTTGTTCAACCACATACTGACATTTTTCGGCTAGAACCATTATTCCATCAGTGTAGAATTTTTGGGATTTCTTGTTGAAAAGCTGAGACAGTTGATTTTCACATGCCAGCAAGAGTATGTTGCAGAGATTGGAGCCAATGATAATCTGACGGCGCAATGTTAGGACTAGACGGTGGATGCATCAAGACTGCCCAGCCCAGCCAAGATTGAAACATTTTTGTCGAGTCATCAAACAAGTGTGTGGTCTGGCGTTTTCCTAATGAAAAACAAAACCTTACCTGTTTATCAATTCTGACCCCCTTTTTTTTTTCAATTTCTTGGTTTAACCGTTTGTATTGAATAACACTTGAATTTTTACAAATTTCTCCCTAAGGATTAACTCATGTTCTGAAGACCAATATCTTACATTTTCGAGATTTTCACAAATCTTTGTAATATACTCGAAATCGGTACGAAACTGATTCATCTATCTGAAAGCAGGTATTCCATTTAGTTTAATTTTAAAGAGAGAGTTTACATAAATCAAAAATAGCAATGGACCAAGAACTGAATATTGTGGTACGCCATTTTTTAAAACACGAAAATCAGTGAATTTTCCATTTATTGGGTCTACAAGTAAGTTTCCAGCGTTTTTTTCCAAAATTTGAAGTTTTATTATGAAAACATAGTTACAATGCTTTATTCAAAGTATCGTCCATCGGAAGCTACAACTTTCCCCCATCTTTCTGGCAATTTATGAATTCCGGACCAAAAAAATTTCTCGTCTTTCCAGCCCAAGAACGTATCGAGCCAATTTTTGATTTCCTCTACTGAGCTGAAGCGTATTCCCGTAAGAGCGTTCTGCATCGAACGAAATAAGTGGTAGTCAGATGGTGCCAAGTCCGGACTGTAAGGCGGGTGAGGCAGAATTTCCCATCCACTATATTCCAAATAGTTTTTCACCGAAACCGCAACATGTGGCCGAGCGTTGTCGTGATGAAAAATGACGGACTCATGCCTGGTCTCATATTCTGGCCGTTTTTCTTTTAATGCCCGCTTCAAACGAATTAGTTGGGTTCGATATAATGGTCCTTTGATGGTTTCACCACTCGGAAGCAGTTCGTAGTATACGACACCCTTTTGATCCCACCATATGCAGAGCATGACCTTATTCACGTTAATATTTCGTTTCGGCGTCGATTGGGCGAGCTCGCCGGGCTTTGTATACGATTTTCTGCGTTTAGGATTATCGTAATAAATCCATTTCTCATCACCAGTGACAATACGATGCAAAAATGATTTATTTTTATACCGCTGCAGTAACATTTCGGACATGAAAAATCGCCGTTGGACGTCTCTTGGCTTCAATTCGTACGGCACCCAGTTTCCAACCTTTTGAATGAATCCAAGTGCTTTTAGGCGCAGGGAAACGGCTTGTTGCGTGACGCCCAATGATGCAGCAAGTTCTTCTTGAATTTGAAACGGATCCTCATAAAGTAAAGCGTCCAATTCCTCGTCTTCAAAACTTTTCGGCTTTCCGGGGCGATCTTTGTCTTCAACTCTAAAATCACCACTTTTGAACCGTTTGAACCACTCGCGGCACGTCGATTCACCAATACATTCCGCCCCATAAGTTTCCGAAAGCAAACGATAGGCCTCAGCCGCACTTTTCTTCATATTAAAGAAAAAAAGCAGCGCTTCCCGCAAATGACGTTTATTTGGCTGGAAACTTGCCATGATTTTGCTCGATAAAATGTACGACACCGATAGAACTGCTCAAATATAACGCTGCAAAGTTGTTGACAGATACAAAACCTACAAATAAAACACATGGGGTCTGACATTTCTGCCCGGGATCCACTGGTGGCGCCATCTCTGACAAACGCTGGAAATGTACGACACCGATAGAACTGCTCAAATATAACGCTGCAAAGTTGTTGACAGATACAAAACCTACAAATAAAACACATGGGGTCTGACATTTCTGCCCGGGATCCAATGGTGGCGCCATCTCTGACAAACGCTGGAAACTTGTAGACCCAATACATTAATTTTCTGTTCTCTAAATTTCAGATACGAATGAAACCATTTTGTAAAGGGTCTTCCGAATGTCGCTCCTAGATGTCATTAGTGAATAATTTCTGAACGCCACCTCTTTTTATGTCATCTTTGACATTTGTGAAGTAGACACGTGCTATTCAAACTTATTACGAAAATGGCCGATCTTTAAAAAATACATATCGTAAGACTCGTGACTCTTTTTTGTTGTAAACAATTGTTTAAATGACTTAACGATTCAAAGATTAGTGAAAAAATTCAATTTGAAGAAACTGGTTCTGTCGGGGATCGAAAAATGTCTGGTAAAACAAAAAGTGGACGATGTACTGAGAACGTTGCTAGTGTAGCCAAAAGTGTCGCTGTAGAACCTTCAATTTCGTTATCACGACGTGCTCAGTCATTAGGAGGCATTCATCAATTGAGTGTTTGGCGTATTTGCATTTGGCATTTGCATCTTTATAAAATCCAATTAACACAAGAATTTAAGCCAAAAGTTCATAATTAACGCAGAACTTTCGTCAATTGGTTGTTAGAACATGATGCTGCTCTTTCACGCAAAATCATCTTGAGTGATGAAGCTCTTTTCACATTAGATGGGTTCGTCAACAAACAAAATTGTCGCATCGCGGGAGAAGAAAATTCTCGAATAATTCCAGAAAAATCATTACATCCACAAGAATGTACTTTTGGGCTAGTGGAATCATTGATCCATTCTTCTCCGAAGACGCGAATGGGAGACCTTTTACTGTCAATGCGCTATAGGCACATGATTGAAGATTTTTTGTGGCCCCAAATTGAAAAAATAGTCACAGACGATCTTTATTTTCAACAAGATGGAGCTAGGAGCAACACAACCCGTGCAAACATTGAGCTATTGGGGTCTAAGTTTCCAGGTCGATTAATTTCACGTAATGGTGCTATAAACTGACCACCTAGATCATGCGATTTAACACCATTAGATTACGTTCTTTGGGGTATTTTTAAAAGTAAAGTCTATGTGCATAAGCCAACAACAATTGCACAGCTGATTTGATGTTCGTATGAGAGCATGCGGACGTACTCGTAGAGGACACTTAAATGATGTTATTTTTCACATATAATTGTTAAGAGTCGTAAAAAAAACAACAGAAAAATCTAATCGTTTACATATTTCATTTAAAGAAAAATCTAGGCGCGACTTTTGAAACACCCTTTATATTACTCCTTTCGACTACCGTCGAAAGCGGCTAAATTGACTAACACTAAACTGATTAACATTAAAATTAAGCCAGAAGCTTAATACGTCAGCCGCATATAAGATAATATTTTTTAATAATACGCGTATGCTAGAGAAACACTCTCTTGTACAAGAGTTCTTATTCTTGATTGACAACGCGGCTTTATAGACTTATAGAGTTTAAAAACAAAACTACTATCGTAAGTTGAGTATTATTCTATGGAGGGTATAGAGCAATCGCAACCATGAAAGGTTCTAAAGCCATCTTTTTTTTTTTTCTTGAGTAGCGGCTCTCAAGGGGTTGAGGTACCCTTAGAATGTTTGCACATAGCGCGCGGGCGAAAAAAATTCGGGAGAGAAGAAAGATAGGTACCGATGTACATTGGTTTTAAATGTTTGAAGGTTATAATGACTAGGATATAGAGAGCTCGGAAGGGCATTCCACAAGCGAGTTGTTCGTCTTAGGAACGTATCACGGTATTTCAGAGTACGTCCGAACGTAGGCTTGAGGGTATACTGATGAGCATTCATAGCGATACGGGTCTTACGGTTGAAGGTTTGAATGGACGGAATGCTACTGCCCATTTCTATGGAGCACTGATGGTGGCAATAGCGATAAAACAAAGTGATACACGAGACATTTCATCGGTGTTCGAGGGTGTCCATTGACTGGGTGTTATTAACATCATCTATGAGTTTTATCGCACGGTTTTGAATCTTATCTAGCAGGTGCAGAAATGTTTTAGGCGCCCTACCAGATGTGTGCATGGTATTCCAATTTTGGGCGGATGAATGCCTTATACATATATTGAGGCCAGCTCAGAAGGGGAGAAGTATTTCTTACATCGCGTGAGGAAACCTAGACCTTGTGCAGCGTTTTTGGCGACATTGAATATGTGGTCATTCCAACTTACATAAGTTGTCATTGACACACATACAGAGAATGGAAAGTTCTCGGCCATGATGCAAGTGCAATTCATGAATAATAACTGGGTGTTTAAATTTCGCTTTAACGACAGCAGACTGCATTGTGTTTTGGAAGCATTAAATTTCACTCTGTTGAAGCAGACAAGAGATCGTTGATGAAAATTAAAAAGAGCGTCGGAGACAGAACGGAGCCCTAGGGCACACCAGCATTTATTTTGTGGAACTTGAAACCATCCAAGACAACTTGAATTGAACGTTTCGAAAGGTAATTTCTAATACATTGAAGAAGAGAGTCGTCGATCCCAAGAGCACGACAAAAGAGACAAATGCCAAACTCTGTCAAATGCCTAAGAAATATCAAGTGCAACTATCTTGCTTTCGCCAGACTGATGTACGCTTTAGTTACAGTTTTCGGTGAGACATGCCATAAAATCACCAGTGTTCCTGTTGCTACGAAAACCATACTGCCGGTCATTAAGAAGTTTTCGTGTTTCGAGATATTTCATGAGCTGACGGTTTATCAGCGTTTCCATGGCATTGAAAAGAAGGGACGTAAGTGCAATGTGTCTGTAGGAGGAGAAGGAAGAAGATTCGCCTTTTTTAGGGACAGGCTGGACAAATGCTGTTTTGCATCTGTTCGGAAAGAGTCCTAAAGGGTTGGATTGATGAAAAAGCCTACGCAGTGGTCTTGCCGGCGTGGAAGAAGACCTCTTCAGAAGAAGGGTAGATATACCACCTGGACCCGCGGATTTTTGAATGTTAAGATCTTTTAGTACTCTTGCTACTACACATTGAAGATTCGACGCACTCAAGTGTAGGCGAAGACAAAGCACAAGTGTGCAGCATGCATATATGTAGGCTTTGTCTAAAGAGCTGACAGCTAGAATGGTGGGAAATGAGCGTTGGGATGGAGGATGAGGCAGAATTTCTGACTAAAAGCTTTTACCACCTTTGAGACATTGTAGTATTTTTTGCCTCAAATTTTGGTCATATTGAAATTTTAGACGCTTAAGAAAGGCGTTGTAGTCATTCCTGGCTTGTTTAAATTTTTTTTCGGTTTTCCTCGGTCATTTCTCTAACCCTGACAGCCTCTTTACAGCTCGAGTCGTACCATGCCTTTTCTTTTGGCTTGATACTCTTCATCCGATGAGGGATAAAGGATTTCATTTCAAAAAGGATAGTGTCTGATCATATCAGCAGCGGCTTCCACGCCATTATCGAGGAAACATAACCACCAGTTGAAATTCCTAAAGAAGTTATAGGTCCGCTCCAATTGGCTTTCTCGTATTGCCATAGGATTCTTTTAGGAATCTTTTCTCTAACAGTGTGGTCGGTACACGAGAAATTAGCAGATATGACACAGCGGTCCGACAAGGCTAGAGGGGATAGCACATTGATCTTTGTATTCGTGGGGCTCATCTGCTTAATTCTTTCAGAAATTTTGGCAAGGTACTATTTGAATTTATTGGAAATGCTGAATACAACAGTATATATTTTATCCTCTATTTATAAGCTCTTTACTTATATAGTTAGACTGTTTTTTTTACTTAGAATGTTGTCAACCACCTTCCATCCCTCTGTTACATTGCTTTCGTCCTTTTGAAATGACTCAATTCGTTGTTTCAATATTTTTGTTAACTTTTTTGCACAGATTGTTATAATATTTTTACAGCCTTATGTTTGTTTTTTGGATGCTTTTTACTTTTTACTGCGTATTTATGTTGTTCTTTTTATTTATTGTAAGAGACTGTATGTCAACCAAGGCTATTTGAGTTAATCAGTGATAAGGGAGAAATGTTTTTAATATATTTTGGTAAAATTTATAGAAATGTTTTCATCGAGCAATTGATGGGTTATTTTCGGAATAAACCGGTTCCCAAAACTCATATTTTAAACATTCGTTTGATAAGTTATAATTTGTAGAATTTTTCTTTTTCAATGTTTTGTTGCAACTCTTTCCTGAATTAGTTAAGGAGTACTTATTTAATGCAACGACAAAATGGTCTGTTAATTTAAGTTCATATAGCACCCCATTGAGGACTGAAATGAATACAATTTGGGAACTTCATAGCAAAAAATAAAAATATTTTGTGTATAGTTCACGTGAATAATTTTTATTTGTTTTAATAACTTTAACGTAGGTTTTATTATCCAAAATCAAGCAGGCTTTCTTGCTTCCAATCAAGTCGTACAACTTTCGGGCTCGTGTTTTTATTGCCTTTTTTTGTTTTTCGGTAACTTTGGGTATTTTTTGTTTTTTTTTTCGCGTTTTTTAGACCAACCCGTTTTTTGCTTCTTTGTGACATTGTTTGGTTAGTACTACATTTCCGAGCAACATCACGTGCTCCGTTTTTTGCTCCAATTTTCTGTTTTTGCTTGATAGTAAACGTCTCCAAAAATGTTTGTATAACAGTTCAAATGTTTCCCGGTGAAATGGCTTGGTCGCGAAGGATTTTCGAGCCATTTGTCTATGATCTTTTTACGGCATTACTCTTGACTCATCTTTTATAAATAATTACAATTGTATTTAACCAAAACCAAGTATGTATAAACAGAAACTACAGAGTATGGAAGACAGTTTGGGAGCAAAATGGTGTTTAATTATTTACGCATGGTTCAGTCCTTAAATACATTTTTATTGTCTTTTTTGTTTTTAGACACATAAGTATATGATCTAAGCTTTGGCTCATTTCTTAAATTCTTCAGACCTTTTGCTGCCATAAGAAATATACATACGAGGGTGGTCTGAAAAGTTTCCGACCGAACAATGATACAAGACATTTTTTCTCAATTGACGAAAATCTCTGTCCTCCGAGGGCAGTTTTTAGATGAGGGAACAAAAAGAAGTCGCTTGGGGCTAGATCTGGTGAATAAGGCGGATGGTCAAACAGTTCGAATCGTAATTCATGGATTTTCGCCATGGCAACCGCTGAGGTGTGAGACGGCGCGTTGTCTTGGTGAAACAAGATTTTCTTTTTCTGCAAATGTGGCCGTTTTTCCGCAATTTCTGCCTTCAGCTTGGCAAGTAATGATGCGTAGTATGCTCCTGTAATGGTTTTTCCGTTTTGAAGATAATCGATTAAGATAACTCCTTTACTATCCAAAAAAACAGCCGCAATCACTTTCCCAGCCGAAAAAACAGTTTTTGCTTTTTTTGGAGCCGGCTCACCCTTTGCGCCTAAATTGCGCCAACAGAGCGTTGGAAATGTTCCTTCGAACACGTTTTTGGTCTAACGTAAGCAAACGCGGCACCCAACGCGCGGACAGCTTTCTCATGCCTAAATCTTGGATTAATATGTAACAAACACGTTCTTTGGACATTTTTATAACCTCTACTATCTCTCTCACTTTACTTCGGCGGTCGTCTAACACCATTTGGTGAACTTTAGCAATGTTATCCGTCAGTGGCTGCAGTTTTTGGACGTTCCGAACGTTCATCATCTTCCAAGTTCTTACGGCCAAGTTCAAATTCAGCTGCCCAAAATTTCAGTGTGGTAAATGATGGTGCAGAGTCCCCATACACAGAGTCCAACTCATTTATGATTTGCGTAGGCGTATTGCCTTTCAAAAACAAGAATTTACGAGTAATAACAGCTCGATACTCAATTTTTCCATTTTCACAAAAAACAATCACATCGACTGACTCAAACGACTGTCAATTAAAAACTGCGCGTCCAAAATGACTGAAACTTCGGTAAGTAACAGTCAAAAGATGCATAGCTAGCATTCACTAGCTTTTATTGACGAGTGCCGCTATCTTTACGTTGCGGTCGGAAACTTTTCACACAACAATCGTAGATGGAATATATTTCTGTCTTGCAGTTCACAATTAGTTGCAGTTGAATTGAATGATTAACAATTAAAATTAGTTGAACCAGCAACTAATTACCTAGTCCTGCCTTAAGTTCTGTTTCAAATATAAACCGCTATAAAATAGTAAAAATATTGCATTCAAAATTGTTTATTGATTATTAAAAAAAATTGGGTTCACTCGAAATGACTGCCTTCTGCTTTAACACAAGGTTCCAAACGGTGTGGCCATTGGGCTATAGCGCCACGTACGGTTTCTATGGAGATCGTGTTCGCTGCTCTGGTTAATGCTGTTTTAAAATTTCTGTGGGGAGTATTGCAGGCCATGTTCTCTAATTCCGACAACAAACCATGATCCGGTGGATTCAGATCTGGACTCCCCGTTGGCCAATCTTCTGCTGCTATAAAGCCAGGAATATTGACTCTGAGCCTCTCCTACGTGGTTTTGGCTTTGTGCGCTGGAGCAGGGTCCTATTGTATCCATTGAAAAGGGTATTGGTGAAACCCTTCACACCAAACTCTAGCACATCTTCTTGGTAAACCTTTGTAACAGTTTTTACGCCTTTTTCACAGAATTGAAGGGATGTGACACCATGGCGACAGACCACCCCACCAAACCATTACGGAAGCGGGATGATGTCCACGTTGAGCCCTTGGAACAAGGTCATGAAGTCTTAGATGAAGTGTCATAAATTTTGTAATTTTTTTGTTGAAAACTTCTTCCACGGTAAAAATGTTCTCATCCTTAAACAGAATGTTTTCGTGGCCATTGTCTGCGTGGCACTGCAAAAGTCGTTTGCATTTTTCCACTTATTTTTTTTTTGAGTTGAGGAGTTAGAAGATGACCCGTGGACCGACGATAGGCTTTCATATGCAGATCACCCCGAATCAGCCTAGACATGGATCTAGTTGACATATCCAATTCCTTGGACATGATCTTCTGCTTCCTAAGCGGATTTCTCCGAAATCGTTCACGCACTGCCTTTACTAACGCATTCGTACGGACGACGCGCCGGCGACCACTTCTTGGCCCATCCTTGGCTCCGAAGCGAGCAATAGCCCGATAAACGAATATTCTCGACATTCCGAGTGGTTTTAGCAACTCGAAAATTTGGCCAGCACTTTAGTTTTAGTTTTAAATGCATTTTATTTTTTAAATCATTAATTCTTACATACTAACAAAAAATGCTTAAATGCTAGCTTAAAATTACTTAACAATCTTATACTAACTTACTGGCCCCACACAGGCACTCTAAGCTACTCTAAATTCTTATATCTATGTCTTTCGACTTTATTTACATTTTATTTATTAATACTTATTTTCTATGCTTAAGGCTAAGAAGTTTGGCCAGCACTCTTTCCGCACTTATGCAATGCTATTACAGCGACTCGATTCTCTTTAACGGTCCACTCCAGGGTCCGCCAAAAATGTTTTTTTTTCGAAAATGCTATAAAAAAAAAACTACTGAATATTTTCTCAAATTTCTTTTTTTATTTGAAAGTACAATCCGGTTATTAATGGAAAATAATTTCATTCAAATGGCTGCCTCGGCTGGCCATGCAGTAGCCTACACGATCGGTCCAATTTTTAAGCACATTATCGATTGTGTGCAGCTGTATTTCACCAATGGCTTCACGAATATTGTCCTTTAAAGCGTCAATTGTCTCTGGCTTGTCGGCGTAACACTTATCTTTTACGGCACCCCACAAGTAATAGTCCAACGGTGTCAAATCGCAGCTCCGGGGTGGCCAAACGATATCAGCTCTGCGGCTGATAATGCGGTCTTCAAAAACAGGGCGCAAAACATCGAGTGTAGCTTCGGCAACGCCGTCCTGTTGAAACCAAATGTTGCCAATATCCTCCTCTTCAATTTTTGTGAACAAAAATTCGTTCAACATGGCCCGATAACGATCGCCATTGACTGTAACGGCCATTCCTTGCTCATTTTCGAAGAAAAATGGCCCAATTATGCCTCCGGACCAAAATCCACACCAAACAGTGACTCGTTTTGGGTGTATCGGCTTTTCAATGTATGCGTGCGGGTTTTCTGTGCCCCAAATGCGACAATTTTGCTTGTTTACATAGCCGCCAAGATCAAAATGAGCTTCATCTGAAAAGATGATTTTTTTGGCAAAATCGGCATCTTCTCTAAGTCGATCGCAGGCCCACTTAGCGAAGCGTATACACAACCATATTCGTTCAGCGGAAGGATAAAACTAATTATCTGTCAAATCAGACATGAGCTAAGTGTTACCATTCACGAAATAAGCACTAGTTGAAAAAAAAACGTTAGATGCCGGACCCTATAGTTTGCAAACTGAAACCAACTTCAGTAGTATTTTTCACTGATATGTAAGCGGTTCTATTCCCACCAGAAGTTTTGAACGATAAGCGCTGGAAATTGTGTAATACTCGTAGAACTTATGGCAGGACTAGGTAGTTTATTCGTTACTGACTATTGAGTTGAATGTATGGTCACACACTAAGTGGGTTTACAATGTGCATCCGTTTTTATTCTTAATGGCATCCCTTTCTTGTTTACTTCTATCCTGTAATCCGTAATTCTGTAATTCTATTTAATGTACGCTTCTTGTCCTTTATGTTTGTTTTGAAAGTGTTGACAAGAATTTGCGTGAATTTGATAAAAACGAGTATGAGTTCTATGGACTAAACATGTTCTATGCGGCGGAAGCCTCTATAGTGCTGTCTTCAAGATATGGGGCCTGTAACCAAGAAGGAGCCTTTGGCTCTACACTGCTATGACATGGCCAATTATATCTTACGCGTCGGTTGTCTGGTGAAATAAGCTCTCACAAAAAAAACATCATTGCTGTTTTTAGCAGCTCTAGCACGCCTGACACCGCTCTAGACGCATTGACGAATCTCCCTCCCTTTCATATTCATATCGTGGGCTGCACTCTCAAAGCCATTTTCCGTTTAAAAAGTGGTTTTTGGTACAACAAACACTGGAGCTCTGATGACCTTGCGGTCCAACTCTGGTCTGCGAGAAATAATACGAAATCGACTTTCCTTGTGCCAAGTTTGGTTTCGGCCAGAATATGAGCCAGGAAAGGAATGTAGTCGGGTCTTCACGGATGGCTCCAAAACCGATGTAGGATGCGGCGTTGGTGTCTGACGTTAGATTTCACTCCTCGTTAGGAGAACGAGTGTCTGTTTTACAAGCGGAGATATGCACATTACACAGTCCTGATGGCAGCAAATTATATTGTGAAGAATCGGTGGAGGGGGCGAAGCATTTTCATCTGTAGCAGCAGCCGAGCTGCGCTTAAAGCCTTCCTATATCCTTTTATGACTTCCAATCTAATTCGCGAAAGCAAGACCTCATGAACGTAGTCGGAAGGCTAAATTCACAGAGTCTTGTCTGGGTCTCAGATCACAATGTGAGTGAGGACCTGATACTACATTAGCTCTACCTGCGTCCTCGACTAAGGCTTGGCAGTTGGCTTTCATATGAGCACAACTGCAGACGACATGACTCCCCAGGTTGCAGGCAGACTACATAAATCAATGCTTTCCGACGTCTCTCAGAGATCAGCGGCCTTCCTGCTGTCCCTCAGCAGCAAAGACTGCGGGTGCTTACTGACGTCATGAAGGGGCACTCACTACACTTCTACTAAGTACTTATATGTGCTGAGCATCAGTGATAGAACATCCTGCAACCCTTGTTTAAGTTCGCATCGAGCTGCAGGTTCTCGGCCTTGGTAGTAGGCACTTTATCACTCATCTGAAAGGCTGAAAGTTTCCAATAAAAGGAACATTCAAGGAGTACAATGGACTACAGAAATTGACAAGAGTAATTCTTTTTAATTTTTTTTCTACTGAGATGCTGTTTGCAGAATTTATAGCAGAGCCAAGGTAGACAAAGTCCCTTGCTACCTCGATGTTATAGCTGTTGATTGTAACGTTCTGTCCAATTCGTCGATGTATCTGTGGCAGAAACCACACTGCTGAAGCCTCAGTTTGTTGACGAAGGATTTCAGACGTTCACACAACGTGGCAATAAGACCTTGCATCCGATGTTGAGGAGACTTGTACCTCCATAGTTGGCGCAGTTGAGGTGGTCTCCTGTTTTGTGGATCGCATAAACGATGCTGAGATTCCACTAATCATATATACCGTCCACAGAGTCACTTCCAGAAGCTTTCAATACCTGAGCCGGTAAGCCGTCAGGTCCAGCTGCTTATTTGGATGTCAGCTTAGATATTGTTATCCGTACTTCAGTTTGGTCAGGTGGGCTGAAGTTTTGCCTATCATCGTCTAAATTGAATGGTTTCAGTCCCAGTTCACAATGGGAAATGAAATATCCGATTGCTGGGCAAGGCTCAGGTTAGGGGTTCCATTGACAGTTGGGTTTCATATGAGCTCAATTGCAAATGGCATGTCTCCAGGTTGCCGGCAGTCGAATGCTTTCCGACGATAAATGATACAAAATCCTGCGGAGCTTGCTGTGAAAGCGATGACGACACCGCGGAACACTACCTCTGTGAATGCCCGCTTTACACTCGCATTAGCCTGTAGGTATTCGGCGTTGACGTAGTGGATGCTGGTACTATACGCACTTTAACGCTGGAATCTTTCTTTGAAAGGCTGAAAGATTTGATTAAAAGGAACTTACAAGGAGTACAATGGACTAGTTCTTTGTCTGAGTGCTCTAAAGGAAGTTTTTTGTTTTGCCACATTGAATACTCGTATATTGACTCTCTTTTATTTTGTTTAGACGATGCAAGTGCCCGTCAAAACAGCATTGAGTTTGCGAAGCAGTCAATTTTTATTGTTGTTTCCTTAATTGAAATTTAATAAACTAAACATACACTTACCTCGAGCATGAGCATGAGGCCGGTAAAAGTAGCAGACAATAGAACCCAAATGGAAAATAAAAAGAAGTGTTGGAGCTAGAACGGAACCCTGAGGCACATCAAGTAATACCTAATTCATTGATTCAGCTGACTCTATCAAATGTCTTTGAAATTTCTGGCACAACTATCTTCCTTTCGCCAGATTGATGTATGTTAGACTTGGTTCCACTTTTCGGTGTGACATGCAATTAAATCACAAGTGTACCTGTTGCGTCCAGTCGTTGACAAGTTTACTTTTCGTGTCTCGAGATATTTCATGATCTTGAAAGAAAAGGATTTAAATGCAATTGATGTGTAATGCTTGTCAAATGTCAAACCAGCGATTCTTTGACTGATCGACTAGTATTCTGTATCGAACCTAAGTTTGATAACAGAGCTAAGTTTCTTAAAAATAGGGCTACCATATGTAGTGACCATTTGAAGCATATAACAACCTTTTTGTTATCCTGGACCCACGAGTATCTATCTGAATTTGTAACATTTTTATAAACTAAATTCTTGGCCTCTTACTCAACCAGTGCTGGGTATTTTCGTTATGCATGAAACCCTGATAAGAGGGAATTCCCTTTTTACGATATATACACGCTTAAAGTGCGATAAGGGTTACATAAATAACTTATCGCCTTAAGTCGTTTTATCTTTGATTTGCGGTCAAAAGAAGGGTAATCCCTATAGAGCATTACCGTATACGAGTACTTACTTTTGGATTCGTTCGATCAAATCGGAAACAAATTTCTTGCTTCGTGTGATCAGACGTTTCTCACGATCATCAATTCGTCGTAGATGATGATTCTGCATTCCAGATACTAATTCATTTATCAGGCTCTTATTTTCCAAATAGGCCTTTAAGTCATCCGGAACATCTTCTACAGCCTTTACGGCGAATTTCGACTCCAGATACTCTTGGACGACTGACCCAAAATTGTCCGAAAAACGAATGGCAATATTTCGAATCTGGACAAAGTACATTTGAGTTCCTTCGATGAATTTTGTCACCATTTCCTGCATATTTCGGTCGAAGTAGGAGATGGATTCCTTCGAAAAAAACAAAGTTAAAATGGCAATTCCATAAAAGATGTTTTTCTTTTACCAAAATACTCTCATGCAGGTGTAGCTCATTACGAATCAGAGCGTGCCAAGTGTCTGATGTTGTTTGGTAAAAACCAGACGAAAGCTCTTCCAGCTCTTTGAGCAATGAAGCGCTTTCAGTAGAATTCGAATCTTTACCACGACTTGGTCTTGATTCAAATTTTTTCTGACACTTTGTAGTCTTTTTAAACACTTTAGCAGTAAAGACATTATATTCGTCGATTGATTTGAGACTAGGTTTTTGAATCAGCAGTTCGCCTTCCTCAGTTCGATTAGTGTAGAGATCGATTTCCTGCTTTCGTTCGTCGAATTTTTGCAGACCCAGCTTAAAGATTTCTTGAGTTAAGGCAAAAATATTCTCACGGTATTCGACTAGAAGACTTTCGGCAGCAGAATCACTAATTTGAAGTAGAGTGTGACCATCTTCATCGTCATCCCAAAGTGAGTCGTACAACTGGTGCTCGTCGAGGAACTCTACAAAACTGCTTGAGTATCTAAGCTCGGCTTCAAGTTCTTTGGCCTTATTGTCACGGAATTGGATCTCTTCGTCTTCTGCTGTTTCTATTTCAACTATTTCATATCTATTGAATTTCAAAGGGTTAGACAAATATATACATATTATTCCGAATTGATAACACTTACTTGAACTCTTCCCTTGCCTTTTCCCTGACGCGATCCTCAATCAAAGCGTAGTCATAATATTTGATTTGTGGTAACACCGCTATGACATATGATGGCATGCGAGTTTCTGGTGCTTTAGAAACTGGATTTCCCTCCATGTTGAAAACGATTAATTTTTTCAAAAATCGCAGCCTATCCAACTGGAATTTGTTCAAAAAATATACACGAGTCTATGATGGCATAGATTTGTAGGTATACCCCTTTGAAGGACTCGATCTTGTTGTTTCCCAAATTGAAAATTTTTAAATTTTCCAGGGCATCAATGCCACTGATAGTTGCAATCAAATTGTTAAATAAATTAAGAGTTTCTAGGTTTTGAAGAGTGTCCAAGTTTTTTATCTCCGAAATGAAGTTGAACGACAATTTGAGGTCCTTCAAGGATGTCAGCGTTTCGAGATTCTCGATCACTTCAATTTTGTTACCACTTAAGCTCAGTTTGGTCAAATTGGGCATCATCCAGAGGTTGTCAATGCGAATAATGTCTGAAATTGGAAGACCAACAGTAAGTATAGCTTTGTAAGACTGCATCGTATGATGTACGAGTAAATAATGCGGCAGAGATCGATCTCAAGTGTAAACGTATGCTCGGATAAAAGATGCTAAATTAGCTACAAGTATGGTTCCTATAAGTCAGTTCTGTATCTGAAGGTCTTATCAGTCATGATCTTGGTACGCTGCCTCAAAAAATTAATGATTTTCGAATAGAATGTAAAGTCAAGAATAGAACAGAAAGGGTGTACTACTAGGTCTGACATTGTTAGTCACAGGATTAAAGCTGGTGAATAGGCGCGATGGAATCCATTCAAAAATCTCCATTCCGTAATGTGTACTGTGCTTGGGAAAAACTATCAAGTTTATGATGATTTTCAGACTATTCTCTTTGGAATGAGATGCTTTATCCCTCATCGGATGAAGACTATCAAACCAAAAGAAACGGCATGGTACGACTCGAGCTGTAAAGAGGCTGTCAGGCATGTTTCTTCGGTGTTTCAAGACCAACCCAACAGAGGAAAACCAGAAAAAGTTTAAACGAGCGTGTGAAATTTCAATACGATCAAAAACTGAGGCAAAAAATACTGCAATGTCCCAAAGGCAGTAAAAATTGTTGGTCGTTCGTCAAAAACATTAGAAATTCTGCCACATCCTCCATCCCAACGCTCATTTACAATGACATTCCAGCTGTCAGCTCTTTGGACAAGGCCAATCTGCTTGCCGCACACTTTGCGACTAGCTCAACACTACCAGTTTGTGCTTTGTCACCGCCTACACTTGAGTGCATCGAATCTTCAATGGGACGAATCCACTTTCGCACTCGTGTAGTTCTTAAAAATCTTAACATTCACAAACCCGCTGGTCCAGATGGTATATCTCCCCTTCTTCTGAAGAGGTGTTCTTCCTCGCTGGCAAAATCACTGTGTAAGCTTCTTCACCAATCCTACTCCTTAGGACTCTTTCCGAGAAAATGGACATTGCACTTACGTCCCTTCTTTCCAAGGTCATTTAAACGCTGATCAGCTCATGAAATATCTCGAAACACGAAAACTTTTTAATGACCGGCAGTACGGTTTTCGTAGCAACAGGTCCACTGGTGATGGCATGTCTCACCGAAAAGTGGAACCAAAGCGTACATCAATCTGGTGAAAGCAAGATAGTTGCACTTAATATTTCGAAGGCATTTGACAGAGTTTGGCATCTGTCTCTTTTGTCGAAAATGCGTGCTTTTGGGATCGACAACTCTCTTCTTCAATGGATTAGAAATTACCTTTCGGAACGTCTAATTCAAGTTGCCTTGGACGCTTTCAAGTCTGATATTCACAAAATAAATGTTGGTGTGCCCCAGGGCTCCGTCTTGTCTCCGACACTCTTTTTAATTTTAATTAACCATATCTTGTCTGGATTAGAACCAATATATTCCTTTGCTGACGACAGTGCTCTCTGCTTTTCATATTCGGTTGTAGAACAGGAACGGCAGCGTATGTTAAGCTCATTAAATTCTGATATTAACAGCATAACTAACAGGGTAGAATTTAAGCCCACTTTCGGACGTATTCTAAAATATCGTGATTCTTTCCTAAGCCATACAACTCGCTTATGGAATGCCCTGCTGATCTCTGTGTTACCTGATCGTTATAACTTACAAACATTTAAAAACAATGTACATCGGTACTTGTCATTTCTTCCTCCCTCAATTTCCTTCATCCGCGCTGTGTACAAACTTTTTAAGGGTACAAAAACCCCTTGATCGCGCGCAAATTATAAAAAAAAACAGAAGAAAACATCTAGAAATAGAGAAAACGTCCTGTCTCTTCTGCATGATCAATAATCTTTCCAAAGTTATTGCTCCTGTGTGAGCTTTATGGAACGAAAGTCGGTTTTTCAGAGCCATTATCCCTTTGTATCACTGAGGCCAGATGTTCCTCAACGTAATGTCCAATGCTATTATCTTTTTTCAAAAACTGGAAGATTTTGAGTTTCAGCTTTCTTTTACTAAGCCTAGAGACTTATTTGCTTGAAGTAAGCTTGGTGTGCAATTCGGAACAGTGATAGTCCTGCCGATGTAGGCTAAAGAAAAACATTCGGTCTGTAGATTTTGACGTTCTTTCCTTCCCTGGAATGCTGCTTATGTAAGCAAGTATTCATATCGCATAGCATAGCAGCTTTGGTTGCGGAGATTGCTATTTCTCTAGGATAAGGAGGTAATTGAATAGCAAAAGCCTATCTCGAACAACAAATATAGACCACGGCACAGAGCCGTGACGACTCGTAAAGTGGATACAGCTCTTGGCTGGTTTGAGCGAAATATTCTTCAAGTTTTCTTCATTGTCTTTGCATTGACGGAGAGTAGAGGAAGCGATACAAAAAGAAGATCTTCACTTGCTGTACATATAGCGACATGGATCTGATCCAAAAGTTGGGACTACCCCAAGTAATCTTCAGACCCACCCCAATGGAACGCGCAGGAAGACCTTACATAAACTGGCACATACGACCTCAACAAACACGTCATACCTAATTAAAAGCACTTAACTAAAGATTGAGCTGGTCGGAGTTGGATCTTGGTTTAGGCCATCAAAAGGCCATCCATCTCTTAGTTACCTTGAGTTAATTTTCGATAGTGCAACGCCTTTTTTTAAATTCTCCTGTGCCCAGCTAGATCCCTCCCGCTAAAAGATTCCACAGCCTTTTTATTCGAAAACTTCATACGTACGTCCCAGTTGAATTTTGATACTTCTCTGACTTAGCCTGTTGCCCACATTATCACATACGACACTGCAGGGGAGAAATATTGCCGAATATTCGACCTAGAAAAGCCAATCATCTACACAATTTCCCATGATGACCTGGTATAAAGTTAGGTTAGATAGATATTCGTATCTTGGCTAGGTCAAGAAAAACTAGGTCCAAATTTGCGAGGAAGAATTGCTAGAATACTAGAGCGGATCTATGCGTGGGAGCCCTAAAGACGGATAATCTTTCTTTATATAGAATTGATTGAGTAGCACCTATTGAGAGTAACTGAGAACATCAACCTCCGTGATAAGTGCTAAATTTGGGTTAAGTCAAAAGGTAATGAAGGTGACTGTACTTTGCAGACGTCGGGTATGGAGTGTTCTATCACGACGCCAGTAAGCAGTCTTTTCTACTGAGGGAAGTCGCTGACTTCTTAGAGACATCGCTAATCATTCGTTTGGTATGCTGGCAACCTCGAGAGTTATGCTATCTGCAGTTATGCTGCTTGGATCTTGAAAAACTCTCCTGTGAGTCTTACCTTGGTGGTTTCATTCCCTACGATCCCATTGCGAAATGGGACCCAAATAAGACTCAGTGAAATCAGCATTCCGACGAGTCTTGCATTCTCAAACTCGCTTCTTAGAGGCTCAAGCAATGTCTTAAGCGGATATCGCTACATATGCAGACACTTCGCGCCCCCTCTACCGATTCATCAGAATTTAGTTCATTGCCATAAGGATGAGTTTATTTTCGCTTGGAAAAGAAAGCAAATTTTCCGTACGAGGAGTAAAATCGAACTTTGTCGACCTCCAGAAAGAAACCAGAGCGGCATGCTACAAGGGTAGTCCCAGAAGTACCCGACCTGGCGTATAGATGGCGGTTGTTTAAAAAGAATGACAACTGTAGAAAGTACCAACCTTATAAAGCTTAAATTTGCGTTGTTTAGTATTTATTCACCAGCCATCAATAGTGAACGCTCTCAATGCATTTTTTAATATGGAAGAAATTGGTCATCCATACAATACGTTCATTTGAAAGGCCTCAATCTAACCAACTTTAAAACGGAACTGGATTCTACTCTGGGGTAGTCTGCTCCTTCGTTTACAACAATAAAATACTGGGTGGCAGAGTTTAAGCGAGGCCGTACGAGTTGCCAAGGCGAACATCCCCGTGGTTCAGCAGAAATTTTGAAAAAATCCACAAAATGATATTGGATGACTCGATTGATCAAAAACAGTCGTGAGGATGTTTCAATCCAGTGTTTGGCCAAGTTTCACAGCAATAAAGCTGAGTTTTTGCGTCGATTCATAACCATGGATGAAACATGGGTCCACCCGAGACGAAGGAACAGTCAAAACAATGGACTCAAAGGAGAGAATCGGCTCCAGTCATCAGCTCGGCCATGGCGTCATTTTTATGGGATGCGCGTGGTATAATTTTCATTGATTATCTTCAGAAAGGAATAACAATCAAAGGCGTGTATTATGCGAATTTATTGCAGCGTTTAAAAGATGAAATCACGAAAAAACGGCCGCGTTTGGCGAAGGAAAAAGTTTTGTTTTATCAAGACAATGCACCAATTCATTCATCCGTCATCGCGATGGCCAAAATCAATGAGCTAAACTTCTATTTCCGAAAAAATGGCTCGGAAGCAAAAGATTTGCCAACAGTAAAGAGGTGGAGTCTGCGGTTGATGGCTCGACGATTTTCACAGAATATTTGCTAGGTCGGGCACTTCTGGGACTACCCTCGTAGATCGGTTTTGAAACCATCCGTGAAGACTTCACTACATTCTGGTCCTGGGTCAGATTCTGGCCGAAACCATTTCTGGACACAGGGAAAGTGGATTTGCATTTTCGCATCAACAGGAATCGGTAAGACCAGAATCAAAGCGCAAGGTGGTCATTAAAACTCCTGTACCAAAGACCACTTCTTTTTAACCGGTAGATGGTTGAAAGTACAGCCAATGATATGAATATCAAGGAAAAGTTGATTTGTCAGTGCATCTAGAGCAGAGCCAGGCGTGCTGGGGAAAGACCCCATTCAGTCAATTAATATGTAGTTCTTTGGAGTCTAGTAAAAGCAGCAGTAAAGTATTTCCGTGAATTATTTGGCTTCTTTAGAGAAACAGGTGATGATGCCTTAAGCACAAGATGATCAGGCCAGTTAGCTTCCTCCTTCTCGTAAGCTGGGAGAGCTCAACTAGAGATGTATGGCCGAGTTGCACATGCACAAATACTCCTTCATGTGAATTCTTCCCACCAGTGTGTTGCATCTTGGACAGAGGATGTATTCGCAAACAGGTTCTACGCATATAAAGCTCAACATTGCCCTTCGTACTCTTCAACATGAAGGAAGTCAGACTGATAGATCTGAAGCGCTTGGCGAGCGTGTAGTCACCTCTTTCGATTCTCAATTAAAATGCTACTCTTACTGCTCGCTAGGGTATGGGTATGTATGTATGCCAGTGCCAAGCTAGTTGTAAAGATTCTGTTCAGAGTTGCCATCAGTTGGTCTATACTTTTTTGTAGCATAATCGCATGTAAGTATTTGGCGTCATAGAAACCATAAAAGGAAGCAAGCGCGTGTTAGATGGCGTCATTCGTTGCCACAAGCGGTCACAGATGCTAGGCGTGTTGTGTTACTCAGCTCAATTGTAGCCTCGACGAGTAGAGCTGGCTGTGAGCTGGCTCTGATTAAGTTATGTGGCAAATGTGTCTCAAGAATGAGACGGTGAGTGTCTGCTTTCAGATCGATTCCAGAGATGAATCACATTTTTGAATAAATTTAGTCCGCTAGATGACTTCTTATGTGGTGGAACTGCTTTAATGTGATTTTCTTTTGATAAGTTGTAAACAAAAGGATCGCAACAAGAAGCTGGAATATCATTTTATCCGGAAAAGAAATGGATTATGTCGAAAAAGATATAGAAATACAAGAAATTGTTTTTTAAGCTTCCAACTTACTTAAAAATTCAAGTCTTAAGACCGTTACATTCTTATAGTCGAATGGTTCCAGTTGATGTAATCGCAAAAGTTCTCCTTTGTATCCGCTCTGTAGGTAAGCGTCTTCAATCATTTTCCGATTTATCACATTTCTTTCAAACTCGGGAAATATAATTTCATTCTTCCACTTGAGGTTCATTTATGCGTTTTATTTATTTTTTGTTTAAGAAACTATTATTAAAAAATAAATCCTGGCAAAAAAAGGTAATTATTTTTGACGTCAATACAATACAAAAAATAATTCAGCAAGCTTAAATGAAAAATTATTTTAAAAATCAAAGTTGTGCAGTGATCAAGTTTTTATCTACTTAAAGATCCTTTTAGCTTCATGTTCAGCAATGTGCTGAATGCGGCCTTGTTAACAGGAAATGGAGGAATTCGATGTACTCTTACATCTTGACTACGCCGACGATGTACGAGTATGTCTTCTGCCTCACAGAATAATGGACCTTCACCAAATGACAACAAATGTGGAGAGGGAGGCAGACGTCGTTGGGCTGAAAATTAACTCGGCAAAAACAAAAATGATCAGCCTAAGACCAAACTCATCAACTCATATATGTATTGCTGGACAGACGGTTGAGAGAGGAGAGAGTTTCGAATACCTTGGGAGTATTGTCTCAACCGATGGCAGAACCGAACTGGATATAGCCAACCGCATAGGCAAAGCAAAATCTACGTTTGGGATGCTATCCACAGTTTGGTGAAGTAATGCAATTAGCTTAAACACCAAGCTACGACTGTTCCGTTCCAATGTTGAATCCGTGCTACTATATGGATGTGGTACCTGGAGGGTTACCACCACTATCACGAGATAACTTCAAACGTTAGTCAATAGGTGCCTACGCTACATCTTAAGGATATTCTGGCCAAGCCGTATCTCTAACGAACAGCTTTATC
The DNA here is from genome assembly GCA_963966105.1 of Volucella zonaria. NCBI lineage: Eukaryota > Metazoa > Arthropoda > Insecta > Diptera > Syrphidae > Volucella > Volucella zonaria. The sequence continues at coordinate 137,132,235 of OZ014533.1, read as the reverse complement.
AGAGAACGGACCATGAACATATAGGCACAACCATGACGATTACGAAAGTGACACTCTCCGCTAACCAAGCGATGTAATGTAACCCGCTAACTCAGGACGGCAGAACAGTTGAGAAGGAAGCACGGCAACTGGGAAAAAGTTGGGGAGAACTGAGGCACATTTCCAGAAACCGCACTCAATGGCGCGTAGGCATAGTTGAGGCCCTAAAACCCAGAAGGGGATACAGGAACGAATGATGAGTACCTTTTCCCTTCCTAACGTACTGTGGCCGAAGCAACTCTCTTGTCTTTACTATCAATATGGCATTGCTATATAAAGATGGTTAAATACAGCTCGAAACTGATAATGCATGCCGTCTGCATTAGCCCATTCTGCTCTCCTTAGCTTTTTGAGTTTTCTAGCTTGTTACTCATACTCGTTTTAAATGAACAGATCTTGAACATCTCTGACCATTTCGTATGGCTTATAAAAAGATGAAGGGTTGCATGCTCCGATTTATTGTGTTCATATCTCTGAAGATGTTTTTGATAGCCGCTTTACCCGGACAGGAATTGCCCAACTACCATCTTCGTTGCATTGGATATTTCCCTTTCTTTTGCCCTTTACTCTCCTAACATCGCTTGCCTCGTTCGGGTTCGCGATTCACTTAAGGTCAACTATTTGCATCTCTTTAGCGAAAATGTCGATATGGGCCACTACTTCTGAGACAAGATCTTCAAGATCACCTCTGAAACTCACTAATTCCATTCCACCGCTAACTTTCAAAAATGTGCAAGAATTTTGAGGAAACCTTGAGGTGAGATCAACTAAAAATGTTTTACGATGTGTCAAACGACGTAAATGTTCCCCTTGGTCTTGTTATAACATGTACACGTATTTACTAACTCAACGGGTAGCCAACCCGTGAAGAGACACTGCAGCCTTCCACGCTATTCGATCCCGGACACCCTGTTTGCAGTTGTCTAGATCATCTATGGCATCAGTTATAGTTTTATTCTTAAAACGGAGATTCAGATTCGAAAATACGCTTTGCTGCAGCATTATTGCCTATTCGCTGGATAGGGACGAGGCAGTGTAGTCGAACTCTGTTAGCTTTCGTCCAGTACTCGGCTCCAAAGAGCAGAATTGGCATGACCAATGTTTTGTAAGGCTTTCATTTCGTCTTCCTAGTTAGAAGTTTTGAGCCAGCGATCTCTAGGCCAAGTCTTTGCCTCATTCGTAAAGCTGATGTTTAGTCGGAGATGGGTAATCTCCTTAAACACTTCAAAGTCACAGAGATGTTTTGTTCTAGGCGATGGACAGATGCTGAACTTTGAACTTTGTTTTGCCGTCATTTACTTCAAGGCCAAGTCGGTTCACCCGTATCCCAACACCTGGGCAAATTTGTTGCAGGTAGTGCCTTAAGGGTTAACATCTGCTACTGGTTCCAATGACACTCGTAGCTGGCGTTTGTGGATCGTGATTCCGGTCATGTTAAAACTTCTAACGATGAATTGCTTGCTTGCTGAATAGCCTGCTTTCGACTACAGCATGAAAGTGAGGAAAGTCAACATTTGTCCCTGTGAATGTTTGTTCGATATGGTCGACGATTCGACTATCTGCAAAGCTGCAGATTGCTGTTTGGATTCCCAGTCTTGGAAACCTTGTACTACTTATCAACATACTACGAACTGCTGCAAAATCGATTTGCCTAAAGCGGTTATCTGTTTTCGTGTTCTGGAGGTTGTCCTTTACGATTAATCCTTCGAAGATGTTTTCTTTACCTCTTTTGGCATTGAACTCCTCTATGATAGAGCCTTCAGTTTCGTCGTATTTTGACATTTGTGAACTAGACAGCTGCAGTATACAAATAGACAAGCAATGAAGCGCTAACTCCGCAAGAGCGTGGAATAATTGTGTCGATGTTTTTGACCAATAATCGGTCGGTGGTGTTAGCGCAGCGTGAATTTCGACGTCGATTTCCTAATCGTGTAACGCTAACTGGGCAAACATTCCGGCGCTTAGTTACTCGACTAGAACAGAGCGGAACCACAGCCGAGAATATCGCGGCAAAATCGAAAGCGAAAGTACGCGAAGAACGGACACAACGAATTTTTTTTACTGACGAGAAAATTTTCACCCTTGAAGAATCGTTCAATAAACAACGATAGAGTGTACTCCCTGTCGTTACGACATGCGTCTGTACTCATTGTGAGAGCTCAATATTGCCACCACCCAACTTCTGTGATAGTTTGGTGGAGAGTCGCCAACTATGGGGTCACCGAGCTCCATTGCTGTGTTTCCATTTTCCGTTTCTGTCAAAAACTCGGCGAAAGCATATCAAACGGACGTTTTACAGAACATTGTGGAGCCCCTCAACAAAACACCGTGGACCCTTCAACAAGAGTCCGCTTCAGGCAAATACGAATTAAGGATGGCTCAAAAACCACGTCCCGATGTTTGGCCATCTGGTATCCCAGACCTCAATCCATTAGACTACAAAACTATGGTCCGTTCTGAAGACTATGTTTTTTTTTTTTTTTTATTGTTTGCGCCAATGGATGTGGAATCTTCTTCAAGATACTGATAAGCCGTGTTACCAGCATGAACGATTCACGGGATATTATTCTCCTTTTTCTACGTCCTAAACCATACTGTGCACACTTCTACCACTCTCCCCGCGGAACTGCCGCTAGGTATTACTTCGCGGGGCCAGCAAGCAATTCATGCTACTCCGGTGTTTCTATTTATTCGGCTGGTTCTGCTGCTCTTTCCACTTCTATTCTCCGTAGCTCGGTCTACACAGTTTTTACAAATCCGCAGATATTTAGCCAGTATTCTTCCGACCCCACCATTCTCTTAATTACCTCTGGGGGTCTGGTAGATTTTCACTCCATTCCGCGAAGCGTCCGCAATGGAAAATTGCGTGCTTCACGTCCTCTTCCTGATTTGGACGCTCGCTCCGGACAAAAGGGGGAGTTGTCATGGGCAAATCTGTATAGATACTTTCGGTATCCGCCATGACTAGAGATGAACTGCGTAAGGTGATAGTTGCAGTTTCCTTGGGCTCTGCTCATCCAGCGATGACAAATGCGGCTTCGTCCGAAATCGTCCTTTAGCCGCTTATTGTCCTTAGTGCAACGAGTCGGTATAACGCGGCCTGTTTCTTTCCTTCTCAGCGTATCTGCCCAGACTGGTGGCGCGTATAGAATAACCGATCTGACCACTTTAGCTAGGAGGATCCTTTTTGCGTATCCAGGTCCGCCAACATTCGGCAGTATTCTAGAGAGTGCCGCTTGTAGCGCTGACGCTTTTTCCTCACTTAGTCCACATGTTGTTTGAACCGTAGCTGGTTGTCTAACATCACTCCTAGTAGTTCTGGTTACCGACTTGAATATGGATATATTCCACGGTTTTCCTGCTGGTAATAAGAACGGCTTCTGTTTTTTGTTCCGCCAGTTCGAGACCCGGAGATTCGAGTCACTGCTTTATTTGAACAATGGCTGCGTTTGTGGTTGACTCGGCTTCATGGGTGTGTTTTGCGACGACCACGATAGCTATATCGTCTGCGAATCTGATGATACTGACTCCTTCGGACAGCCTTAGTCGCAACACTCCGTCGTACATTAGGTACCACAGGAGTGGACCTAACACATGTGTGTTGTGTTTCAGAATTGAAGTATTGCTCATCGGTAATCTACGAGAAACTCGGGACATTCACAGGTCACCATGTTCTGCAAATAAACTTGGAATCTTGAAGCTAGCTGCCATAGCTGATTACCTTACTTGTTTTCCAATCGACATTAATGGACATCTGTGGAACTTATTGAATGTCAATCTGGTTAAGTCCTCTTGTTTCTCAGATCACTTCTGTATCCAGCAAGTTACAGCTGTCAGAACCTCCCCCAACAGCAGTGTGTGCAAAATGTCTCCAGTCTCAGAAATGTGATAATTTTGTTTGACGTTTAATCTGAAGAAGAACCTTCCCGCATGTCATTATGATAGTGATGTCATCAATGGCAGCTCAAATATCAAAAAAATTTGTAACACTAATTGGGTGACGATATCAATTTATGTCTTTGTTGTGGACACAGAATTGACTTACAGACAATTGTGTAGGTCAGATTTATTTATGGCACACATTAAGATACTTCGAGATCAGCTAGTAAGCAAACTGTTCATTACAAAGTACAAAGTTCAGTATTTTCCGAATAATTGAGCAAATCAAACATAAAGTTCATAATGCCGCTGTAAGTTTTGAAGCAACAGCGTCTTATCACAATGCACGCTAGGGGTAATAAAGTGCCTAGTACTCGTACATTGTTTACAGATCTAATTACCAAGTAATGTTGCATTTATCAGGGCAGTAATTTTTCAATGACATTCACTTCAACTGATAGTAGACAATAAAAAGTTGCAAGGAATTTTCCCCTGTGACTTCTTTTTATTCTACTGTTCGGCTCGTTCGCGCAATGCGCTTGTTGTTCGATTGATATGAGTTGTTGTCTGATCTTCTTGGTACAGTTTTCTTATTAATTCCTGAACAACGTTCCCTAGTGCCAATGTCAAGTCAAAACCAACATCTTTTTATAGAATGAATAGAGCCGTATCTATCAACACCTTGTGGAACACAAATTAGTTTTGCTTTGAAATTAAACCGTCTTTAGTACCGGTGTACTAAAAATTATCTCTTCTATTTTCAACTTTAAGATACAAATAACCTTGATATGAAATATATATATGGTATACTAAGTATCTATCATGTGATATAATTGTATCTTGATTGTCTTTGCTATCTGTGGGAAATTGGAGATTGAAGATTTGCTCGTAAGCCTTTTGATAGTGGCAGAAATGTTTGCTTAGCATTAAATGGGTCTTAGATTGACGCTATTCTGTCAACAGATAACTTTTGATTAACTACTACACGTTTGGATTTTACAGTACTTCGTCATGAGGGCAATTTAGTGAAGAAGATGTCTGCAATACGACATCATCATTAGACCATAAACGAACATATTTACTATTCCGGTGATAAAATTTTGATGGTTTTACTATCATACTTCAGCGTGAATAAGTTATTTCGGACAGATAACATCGAAAAAGTGCTTGTCATTTGTCACATAAATAGATAATTATGTCATCTGATTGAAAGCCAGGTGCGATTTGTGACAAAATATCTTAGAATCATTCCACAGACCAATCAACTTTGAATCACATTAATACTAAGGCCAAGAGTTTGCTGATGTTTTTTTTTTTTCAATTTAATGATCTTTTTTTCGAACCATGGCTAGAACTTGAGCTCTTTGCTTTTTGGACCGACCGCTTTTTTCCGACGACCTTCGTTAAACATAACAAAACCATCTGATTTGTTCAGCCTGAATTTTGCCCACCAGCGGCTTCCTAATGTGGAGACCTCGGCGAATATGCGTTCGTCTTATAAGACCACGTTTTTCTAAATCCGCTTACATTTACACTTCTCTCGCTGTTATTTATACTTCCCGTATGCCATCCCAAACTTGCGGGGCTAAAGTCGGACGCACTACTGTTGTGTACTACAGGGTCATCCACAAGGGACTTCCGAACTTTGACAGTTGATAGCGGCCATATTGTTGAAGGTACATCTGTCAAATTGTGTGTCATTTATTCAGTCTGTTTTGCCAAATCACCATGGACGGACATAATGTTCAACAACACGTGCAAATGACAAAATTGTTTTAACAAAATGGGTGTTCTGTTCGGGCAAACCTTTCCACGCGCTTCACCCATTTTACGGCCCGATAAATTTGAGTCCACTGGTTCAGTAAACGATAAACCAACACCCGTACGTCGACAAAACGCAAGATCTGCCGAAAACATCGCCGCTGTCCGTGATAGTATGCAGGAGAATCCGAGGCAGTCGATTTCGTGTCGCTCACAAGAAGTCGGCCTTTCGCAGACCACAACTTGGCGAATTTTGCGTCATCACTTGGGCCTGCACCCGTAAAAAATTCAACTGACCCAGGAGCTGAAGGTAAACTACTATAGACAACGACCATAGACAAAGACGTGCGTTTGCTGAATGGGCTCTGGAGCAGTTGGAAACTGACCCTAATTTTCATCGAAAAATCATCTTCAGCGATGCGGCCCATTTCTGGATGAATGGGTACGTCAACAAACAAAAATTGTCGAATTTGAGACGATATCAATCCACATGAGATCCAAGAGTGTCCAATGCATCCCGAAAAAGTCACTGTTTAGTGTGGATTTTGGGCTGGCGGCATCATCGGTTCATATTTCTTTGAGAACGACGTTGGCCGTGAACGGCAAGCGCTATAGGTCGATGATTACCAACTTCTTTTGGCCTGAATTGGATGATATAGACACCAATGATATGTGGTTTCAACAGGACGGCGCTACGTGCCATACAGCTCACGCCACATTGGAAATTCTGCTCGAGCGATTCGTGGGCATGGTCATCTCACATGGAACTGGCCACCGAGATCGTGCGATTTGACCCCGTTAAACTTTTTCTTGTGGGGTTTTCTGAAGTCGCAGGTCTATGCGAATAAACCATAAACTACAGTTGCCCTCAAAGCCAACATAACCCATGCCATTGGTTAAATTCAACCTGATTTATGCGCTAAAGTCATGGAAAATTGGACATTTTGGATGCGCGCCACCCAGAGAAGTCGCGGCGGACATTTGAACGATATTATATTCCATACATACTGGCATCGATAGGCCTTTCAAACGAATAAAAAATTTCGATGATAACTTACACAAACTTGGTTTTATTTAAATTTGAAGATAGGGAGACTTTAATGAAAGACCCTTTACAAACCTTTCAGTTGTAGCGGCGTTTTGCCGTCACAAAATACTGCGCCATTTAAACCACCCCATAGTCAGTGTTGCACTTCAGCACGGAACTAACTTACTTAGATCGTGCTATAGTGCAAGGTTGACCAGCTAATTCCACGAAGTTGGCTGAGGTTCCCTCCCACTTGTGTGCATCACCTAAGGTGTGGGCACACACTACTGCGTTATCCCTCTGGGTTTTGGTCGAAAACATTCTGAACCTAGCTATCTAAGCCATGTTATCCGAGATTTTTGGACGAGGTCGGCATCGCTTCAGCCCGCAGAGTTCGCTGTTGAAACGTCTCCTCCATTCTCCATTGATCCAAGCGCCAGCGAAAATTACTCAAAGAACTATTCTCTCGAAGCACCTGAAAAGATTTTCATCAGCTTTCGTTAATATCCAAGCTTCTGCGCCGTACCGCAGAACTGGAATAATCAGGGTCCTCTGTAAAGTCTTTACTAATCAATTGCCTTCTTAGCATGAGTGATTTCTGCGCGGAACCGAGAGAGATAAATTCACTTACTTCCTGAAAGTTGTAGTTGCCTATCATGACGTTTTGTCCTAGCCCTCTTAGTTGAGAGCATATACTTTGTTTTTGCTTCAAAAGCTATTTTTGGCGCTTCTGCTGCGAAGTCGCAAACTTTTCATTGACAGCTCGCTGTGTTCTTTCCATTATGTCAATTTTGTCTGCGTATGTGAATAACTGATCAGGTTTCAGAAGATGATGCCTTGTGAGTTGACTTGCGAGTTTCACACAATTCTTCCAAGAACCATGTAAAAATTGTGGGACAACGCATCCCATTGTTCAAGTTCTTTTCTGACATTGGAAATCTCGCTTTTGTCACTACCAACCAGTCGTTCCAGAATCGTTAATGTCCTGCTTCATGCACAACATTAAAAAGCAACGGTCTTTCAACACATCCTTAGGGTACTCCAATTTTCATCTCATCGTACATATCGTTGTTTTATATGTAGTACGTCGCGGGTACGTTCTGCGACCTTAGTGCCGTCCATATAAGTTTGCTGGGTACACCGTCGAACGCCTAGCGATGTTTTGTCATCAGTATCCCTAAACTTTCGATCGCGTCATATCGTTACGTTGGAAGAAGTCTATATCCAGCAAAACGAGAAAGCTCACCCTCCACTGGCAAGAATCGCCAAGATTACCGAATGTTAACCACACTTCGGAGGATATGCGATCCGGTCGAACGGCTTCTTGCAAATCCATTTAGTGTTGTTGGAGTAGTTTCGGTTTAAAGAATCTTTCGTTATGGAGGCCTTTCATCCGCCTGCTGATATCGGACCATGACTTTTTCCGTCTCTATTTTGCGTGTCCTCAGCCAAACTGTTGGTAAAAATTCCTATACCTTTCAATCGCAGTCTTTTTTTTTCTCATTTCGAGAGTCTAAGGATGTTCTTACTTTTCATTTCTATTAGCACATCATCCAATGCGGATAATTGGAACTAAACTAATGAAATTACAATACTTACTCCTAAGTCAGTCTCCCAAACATGTTTCGGGATTTCATTTAGACATCAGCAGGTTCCTATACCAGGGAAGACGCTCGCCGAGTGCACATTTCCAAGTTATTTCATAATAAATTGAAGCTCTTATGCTAAGAAACTCGACCGAAATAATTTGTTTATTCTTGAGATCTAAACATGCTTTAACTTGCGTTAGAAGCGCGAGTATATTTATTTATATGCCCCTGTTTACTAATATCATCAACCAAAATAGAGGGCGATGAGGAAATTGTGGCCTTATCTTCCCAACTTTTCAGCACACAGCACTTTTTTTTTTATCTTGATGACCAAACATAGTGTTTTTCCAAATGGTCATGCTATAAGTCATACTACAAGTATGACAAATGCAACATTCTTGACTGATTAAATAAATTTGCGATAAACTGGGTACATCCGCCAACTTGCGCGTTTCAAACTCTGGCAATTTGCGATGTTCAACTTTTTTGCTTCCAAGTTATCGTAGTTCTTAATTAGTTCCTTTATCAGTTTTGCAAAATGCTAACTCCGTTTTTATTCCACTTAGCACATCGGGACTAATTCCTTATATCCAATCCTTTCTATACAAATCCCTCTTTTTGATTGAAATTGGATTTAAAGTTTAGTTTTGGGTCTGTTGAGATGTCCACTGAATACAAGATCAGATATACTCGTCTTCTTCACATCACTTGCTAGATATCCCATTGCGATGTAATTTAGAATCTATTTCCTAGTAGACTTCTAGCTGCTCTGTCCGCTTCTATATCAGATATCTTGAACGACTTAGGCAAATTTTATTGGAAGAAAGGACAAAGTTTCTATCCTCAGTTCGTTACTTACATAAGTTGATAGCAACTTTCACCAAGGTTTCTCGGCACACTATTAAATTCTCTGATTTATTCATTCAACTCTTGACGCCTCAAATGAAGTAACTAACGTTGCAGATAGTCCTTAACCGGATTCATGTCTTCCTCTCAGAATTGTCTCCTCAGTTTATGCGTTTTTGTCTGAATTGAGCCTCAGGTGTATAGAAAAGAGTAATTCAATCCTCTGATTTTCCTTTGTTACTTATATAGATGGCACTACAGTCCGGAGTGAACTGGAGAACTGTCTCCAGTTTCGCACGCTAGTTAAGATCTTCTTGCATTTGTGCGTGCCACATTAGGCGAGGTCTTCCTTTACTGCGAAAATTCTTCCTGCTGCAGCGTTAATATTCCTGACCTAACCACCTCAGAGGGCCGATGCATACGTTTCCGACCAGATGCATATCGTTGTACATCCCGTATATACCGCTGTTATATTGGGTCTACAAGTAAGTTTCCAGCGTTTTTTTCCAAAATTTGAAGTTTTATTGTGAAAACATAGTTACAATGCTTTATTCAAAGTATCGTCCATCGGAAGCTACAACTTTCCCCCATCTTTCTGGCAATTTATGAATTCCGGACCACAAAAATTTCTCGTCTTTCGAGCCCAAGAACGTATCGAGCCAATTTTTGATTTCCTCTACTGAGCTGAAGCGTATTCCCGTAAGAGCGTTCTGCATCGAACGAAACAAGTGGTATTCAGATGGTGTCAAGTCTGGACTGTAAGGCGGGTGAGGCAGAATTTCCCATCCACTATTTTCCAAATAGTTTTTCACCGAAACCGCAACATGTGGCCGAGCGTTGTCGTGATGAAAAATGACGGCCTCATGCCTGGTCTCATATTCTGGCCGTTTTTCTTTTAATGCCCACTTCAAACGAATTAGTTGGTTTCGATATAATGGTCCTTTGATGGTTTCACCACTCGGAAGCAGTTCGTAGTATACGACACCCTTTTGATTCCACCATATGCAGAGCATGACCTTATTCACGTGAATATTTCGTTTCGGCGTGGATTAGGCGGGCTCGCCGGGCTTTGTATACGATTTTCTGCGTTTAGGATTATCATAATAAATCCATTTCTCATCACCAGTGACAATACGATGCAAAAATGATTTATTTTTATACCGCTGCAGTAACATTTCGGACATGCAAAATCGCCGTTCGACGTCTCTTGGCTTCAATTTGTACGGCACTCAGTTTCCAACCTTTTGAATGAATCCCAGTGCTTTTAGGCGCAGGGAAACGGCTTGTTGCGTGACGCCCAATGATGAAGCAAGTTCTTCTTGAATCTGACACGGATCCTCATCCACTAAAGCGTCCAATTCCTCGTCTTCAAAACTTTTCGGTTTTCCGGGGCGATCTTTGTCTTCAACTCCAAAATCACCGCTTTTGAACCGTTTGAACAACTCGCGGCACGTCGATTCACCAATACATTCCGCCCCATAAGTTTCCGAAAGCAAACGATAGGCCTCAGCCGTACTTTTCTTCATATTAAAGAATAAAAGCAGCGCTTCCCGCAAATGACGTTTATTTCGCTGAAAACTTGCCATGATTTTGCTCGATAAAATCTACGACACCGATAGAACTGCTCAAATATAACGCTGCAAAGTTGTTGACAGATACAAAACCTACAAATAAAATACATGGGGTCTGACATTTCTGCCCGGGATCCACTGGTGGCGGAATCTCTGACAAACGCTGGAAACTTACTTGTAGACCCAATATATCATTCGATGAATCTTGCCGAGATGCCTTCATCAGCTTTCGATTACGTCCATGCTTCTACGTCAAGGAACAGGGATGAAAAGGAAATTACGAGTATATGGAGTCCCTTTAGTTTTTTTTTACAAGAATTATTACTCAGGAATAGCGATTGGCAAGAGTAACTCTTCATTTGATGAGTTGTCGTTATTAGAACGAAGACTAGGTTTTCACAATCCCTAACTACCGCAAAGTTAGAGCTATCTTTGTGCGGTTCTGTCATATTCGTGATACTGGGCATCTCTTCTTGTCGAAAGCATGTATCTGCCCCCATTCACAGCCAAATAAATTCTTGCCGTTTCAAGCAAGCGACAGCTTGCTGTGTTCTACCAATGTTATCGATGCCATCAACGTACTCGTATGCAAGTTACACAGCTCTTTAAATAATTGTGCTTCTAGTTGGGAGTATGGTTTTACAAAAGTCACATGACAGCACACCACGTTGTCTAATTCCTTGTTTGTCCTTAAAGGTCTCGATGAGATAGCTTTCACACTTAACACCGTTCTCTTTCGACATTCTGCATCTTCTGACGGGTTTGGCAGAGATGCCAAAATTAGACATGGACCTGTATAGCTCGTTTCTATAGATACTGTCATATGCTGCCTTAGAATCGATAAAAAGGTGGTGCTTGTCCATCTGGATTTTTTGGGTTTTCTCTGGGATCTGCCGTAGCACGATTATTTGGTCAATTGTGTATTTATCCGCGTAAATTTGCACTGAAAGAGGCTAATCACATCGCACTATACGCAGATAAGATCTTGTATACCATGACCCCACGAGTCTAATTTTGAGAGTCTCCTTTTTTGTGGATCGGACAAACGATACTTAGGTTCCATTCGTCATTCATACATTGCTCCGCCGAATTCTTGGAAATGAGTTGGCATATGCTCTCTACCGAATTATTTCCTGCTGCCCTAAATAATTGAGTAGGTACGCCGTCCGTTCTAGCAACTTTGATGCAGCCAGGCTGGATATTGCTCTCTTTACCTTGTTGTGATCAGTTGAGCGTAAATACTAACATCACTGAGTTTGGGTCATCCCCATAGTTCAACAGAGGGTTTTCCTGTACCGACTCTATTCTTAAATTTTGTTGCTCATCTCTACAGGTTTCTCTTCGCGTCTTGTTGACTTAACTCCTTTTTTTTTTTTAAATTTGCTGAAGGGATTTATGTACCCTTAAAATGTTTGCACATAGCGCGGGCAAAGGAAAGTCAGGGAGGATTGAAAGAGAGGTACCGGTGAACGTTGGTTTTAAATGTTTGAAGGTTATAAAGACTAGAACATAAAGAGCTAGGCAGGGCATTGCGTAAGCGAGTTGTACGGCTTAGAAACGAATCACGATATTTTAGAGTATGACCGAAAGTGGGCTTGAGGGTGTACTGATGAGCATTCATAGCGAGACGGGTGTTACGGTTAAAGATTTGAAGGGGCGGGATGCTACTGGCGATTTCTATGGAGCACTGGTGGTGGAAATAGCGATAAAACAGAGTGAGACACGAGACTTTACGTCGGTGTTCGAGGGTGTCCATTGTTTGAGTGATATTAGTATAACCTATGAGTTTTATCGCACGGTTTTGGATCCTATCTAGTAGGTGCAGAGATGTTTTGGGCGCACCCGACCAGATGTGGGAATTGTCTTACATCGCTTGACGAAACCCAGACATTTCGCAGCATATTTGACGACAGCGAATATGTGGTCATTCCAACGTAAGTTGTCATTGACACATATACCGAGATGGAAAGTTTATCTGTTTCGACGATGCAAGTGCCATTCATGGATAACGACTGGGTGTTTAAATTTCGCTTTAACGACGGCAGACAGCATTGTGTTTTGGACGCATTAAATTCTACTCGGTTAGTGTTTCCCCAATTAGTTATGCTGTTAATATCAGAATTTAATGATGTTAAACATACGCTGCCGTTCCCGTTCTACAGACGAGGAGCAGGGACGTGAGTCCAGGAACGAATATGAAAAGCAGAGAGTACTGCCGTCAGTAAAGGAATATATTGGATTAGAAGTAGCAGACAAAAGATCGTTGATGAAAATTAAAAAGTGTCGTAGACAGAACGAAGCCCTGGGGCACACCAGCATTTATTTTGTGAATATCAGACTTGAAACCATCAAAGACAACTTGTATTGAACGTTCCCAAAGGTAAAGCACGCATTTTCAACAAAAGAGCCTGATGCCAAACTCTGTCAAATATCAAGTGCAACTGTCTTGCTCTCGCCAGATTGATGTACGCTTTGGTTCCACTTTTCTGTGAGACATACTACTAGTGGACCTGTTGCTACGAAAATCGTACTGCCGGTCATTAAGAAGTTGTCGTGTTTCGAGGTATTTCATGAGCTGACGGTTTATCAGCGTTTCCATGACCTTGGGTCTGTAGGAGGAGAGATAGGAAGATTTCTCTTGGCTCTATCGCGTGACAAATTTCCTGAACGTGTGATTTTTCGAAATGGAGACTTCAATTATTCAATTAGACCTTTTTTCTTTGGATTCTTAGTTAAAGATAAAGTCAACGCCAACGCTCTATCAACGATTCATGCTTTTTAATGATTTCATCAAAAGAATGACCATTTATAGGCAGAGCCGAGGCGGACATTTGGCAGATATTTGTACTTTACATTAAAATAAAAAAATATCACCACTTTTCATAAAAATGTTGCGTTTTAATGTTTGCGGTTTAAAATGACATCTCTTATTGGATTACCCTAGAGAAGAAAGACAATCACTCTGACCCTCAACTTGATTCTTCTGTTTCTTGTTCACTCTATGTTGTGCCTATTTCAGAACAAAGTTCCGAATGGTTTCTCAATATCAAACTCAGTAGTGATTCATATGCATCGTCTTAAGTCGAATGTAACAGATAACCATACAGCACGAGTCGTCCTACATTACAGTGTGAGTTCTAGAGCAAACCCTGTCCTCATTACATTAGCCGTTGTCTAGTAAACTTTTCCTTTAAGATGTTGTATTGGCACCTCTCAATTAATAGCTTGACGCTGATTCTGCGAAAGACCTTTTCCAAGAAACAACTCTTATGCAACTTTGCTATAACTCGCCAGTAAGCACATTTCCATTTCTATATTTCTTTCCAACCTAATGCTTCCGCATCGCAGTTGCTCAATCTAGGTCAACGTTCTTCTAAGTAAAGCAACATCGCATTTAAGCAGACTTGTTCTGCTTATTGAACTGGAAAGAAGCCCACACTATTTCTTAAAACAAAAAAACCTTTCCATGGGAGTTGCCCTTTCATGTCACTCATTCGCCAGTTGCAAGTGGCCCCTTATTACGTACGTGTACGTCTGCAATAGCACTTCGAATGAAACTTGAAACTCTTGAAAAATTTAGGACACCAGGAAATTCATTTAAGCTGCTGACTTGTAGTGAAAAAAAAAAAAATCTCCGTCTATTGACTTTGTTCAGTCTGATTGAGCAAAGGTGTTCCATGAACTGATCTGGCTTCTCTCAATATGAATTTCCATATTCTGTACCTACTCTGCCTTTAAGAGAAGGATTTCATTATTGTCAACCGCATACGATGAAATGTAATATTGCTTACGTTGCTCTACGATAACAAGGCGCGGTCCAAGTGCAATTGTGTCAAGAATACTCCACAATGAACCGAGGAACAGCAAGAACAGCAAGAAGAATACCAATAGAACCACAAAACACACAAAGGAATGGCCATAATCAACCGTTTTGTGATGAGCACAGCAATTACGAGTACGGTATATCAGGGCATAGTCTTCTCATATGGTATGCATTGTAACTAGTTTACATTGGCCTCTAGTAACCTCGAACTGACACTGCGTATTCCTACTTGACCGACCCATCTATAAAATAAAACCATTCTTCCACCCTTTACCACCGAATGAAGGGGAGAAATTACAGGGTTTACCAGACACTATTCATATTTATTGTACTCGTATGTGTGATTATAATTACCATGTTTTTCTAGGAGCAGTGTGTCATGTCTATAGGCGATGGTTAGAAAGGTCCTTTTGATTTTTAATTAAACTTTGCGTGGGAACAGATCTATGATAAGGACTTAGGATACACAAATCGATATTGATACAACCCGTACTATCAATTATATTGCATTCATGATGATTGTTTTGACCCCACACATAATACGAGTTTTTTGTTGATCCAATTACAGGAAGTACCTGAAGAGAATTACAGCCTGCCGTATCAGAACTCGAACGGTTCGAATAATGGAGAAGCTGTTATACTAAAATTAGATGTTCCAGTGCCTTTGCGTGAAGAAGCAAAATTTCCTAAAGAGAAATGGAAAACCTTTATTGGTGAGTATCTCAATTGAATTATCCAACCTTCAGATATAGATTTATAAATTTTTGTTTTTCCTTTTTCTTTGCAGCATTTGTGATACTATTAGTTAATTTTATTTTGGCAACAGTTTCCTTATCGCTGGTGCATGAAAGACTACCCGATAGACAGAGGTATCGTCCGTTGCCGGACGTTTTCTTAGACAATATTGCTGCACAAGATTGGGCATTGAATGTCAGTGAAATTTTAATCATGGTTACTGTCAATACATGTATTCTATTGACACTTCTGCATAAGCACAGGTAAATTGCAAGAACTTACGAAAAATCAAAAAAAAAAAAATTAACTTACAACACGTGGCATTTATATTTGCGCAATTGGCTGAGTCATTTTATTGAATAATGAGCGTTGCTTGTTGCCTTTGATAAAGGAATTATCGGGCTATGCACTTGTATTCATATCAAGTGCTTGATTTTATTGAAGATATTAATTTGAACTTTTTTTTTTGTTGTGCCTGATTAATTTTGTGCCATGTGAAATGATTAGTTTTTGCAATAGGTGATCATTAAGTTCTATTAAAACGGACATACGAGTATCTTTGGCTTTATCTTATCGATACTTTATTTTTCAGTACTTAGGTAATCCTAACAGTAGTCATTTATTTTTGTAATGTGACTAGTTTTCAATTCCCTACTTCCTACGGTTTTAATTTAAGTAATGGTTTAATTGGCAACGATTCTCTAAAGAAAACGGTCGTTTACCAGTGGCACGAGCCGTTCAAAAGTGGTCGTGAGTCAATCGAAGATGATGAACGCAGTGGCAGACCATCCACATCGAAAACCGACGAAAACATTGATGAAGTACGAGTAAATGTTGATCAATAACCGCAAATTAACCATCAGAGAGATAGCGGAAGACTTGAACATTGCCTATGGATCCGTCCAAGACATTTTGGTTAATGATTTGGGTTTCCGTCGTTTAGCAGCAAAGTTGGTGCCAAAAGACCTCAATTTCATGCAAAAAAGAGACCGTGTTGATGTCGCAAAAGAGATGATTTGCGAGGCTGAATCCGATCCCACATTCATCAAAAGGATCATTACTGGAGACGAGACGTGGGTTTATGAGTACGACACGCAATCCAGATATCAGGCAAGTGAATAACGTTCACAAAATGAGCCGAGACCAGAAAAACCCACGTCGTTTTCAGTCAAGAAAGAAGGCAATGCTCACGGTTTTCATGGATTATAACGGTGTAGCGCATCATGAATTTTTGCCAGAAGGCCAGACAGTAAACAAAGAGTATTATTTGGGCGTTATGAGACGTTTGGGTGAAGTAATTCGCCGAAAGAGACCAGATTTGTGGGCAGAAAACTCGTGGATTTTGCACCATGATAATGCACCGTCGCACAGTGCCATCATTATTTGTAATTTTTTAACGAAAAATGCAACAAATACCATCCAACAGCCACCGAATTCACCTGATTTGGCTCCCTGTGACTTTTTTCTGTTCAATCGAGAGGAAGTAAAGGAAAATCGCAGGAAGCACTGATGAACACACCGAAAACCGGATATAAAAAATGTTTCGAGGATTGGATCAAGCGCTGGCATAAGTGTGTTTCAGTCGATGGGGATTACTTTGAAGGGGACAATATAAATTTAGATGAATAAACTTGTATTTTTAATTTTCTGAATAAATTTTTGATCAAGGTGGTATGTCTAGAGCTAATACGAGTTCCTTATTACCAGTTATTTCTTCTGGCCTTACTTTAATTCGCAGGACTGAGCCAAAGAACAGCGATTAGAAGGCTGTTCGTCTTATTTCTGACTACATTTCATTAATAAAATGGAAAGCAGATCCAATAGCCTAACTTTCGAAGGTAATAGGCTGTCAATTTTGTCGGTTGCTTCTTTACGGCATACATACTATGTCTACTTTTATTTGTCCTCTTCTTTTTGATCAAGGTGGTGTTCTAAAAAAAAAAAAAAACGTTTTGCACTAAGGGTCTATCTCCAATGTTGACAGCATTTATTGAGGATTTAAGAAAAGGCGTACTCTGGTGTACTCTGACCCATGTTAACGGAAATTGCTCTGTTAGTACTACTGGTAGAAACTTTGTGTAGGACATAAGAGTATATGCCTGCCTACTTGTGTAGACAAATATGCCTGGAGGAATAACTTTTGAGCTTTAGGGTATAATCTCTACTTCCAACAAGAGCAAAAATCAATGTTTACAAGTTTACAAGTCACGCCCTGCTGGGTTAGTATTCCCAAGCCATGCAAAACAACAAGAAGAATATTATTTTGATATTCCGATAACATACGAGTATGATATTATATTCATAGGGTCGGCCATGATAAGATCATGAAGAACAATGTGGATGTACATATTTAAGGTCCTTCTAATCTGCTATTGATTGTTTTTCTCCATCATCTTTGCAGCTCAGTAGAAATCATTGCAGGCTATTGCTTGCTTCTGGCCTTTCTACCTAAGTCCGGCACCTTATGATGACATCTTTTAGTCTTAGCTTGAAATATGTGTTCGTTGGCTTGTATGGACAAGGCGCTTGATTTCTTTTACATCGCTCCTATGTGATCACACTGGTTTACTTAAGGCATCATCACCAAGATGTAAATTAAGGTACTTCGTACTTTGACACTACAAAGTTAGAAGACTGGTCTTCGTAGTATCATATCATCAGCAGCACAATTCCTTGAAATGTTAGAATGACTAGGAATCCATGAATGCAAGGTGACGTTGTTTCACTCAGGAACTTGGATATCCCCCTTCTACGCGAATATTTTCTCTTTCTATCTGTATATGACGTTGAATATATGTACAGCATTGTCGCAGTAAAAAACTCCGGATCGGCTCTTTCAAGCCCTTAATGCAAATTAACAGAAACTTCATTAGAAATCCCAAATAGAAAATGAGACCAATGTTGAAGTTAAATGTTTCTATGAAAGGAATGGCGTTTTTTGGAAGATTTCAGGTGAGTAACAGTTGGTAGAGTTCACTGTTAAATCTTCTCCTTCAAGGCCGGCGCACGGAATCAACAATTAATCGAAGAACCTTACGCTCGAAACGGCCAATCACGTCTTCCTCCACTTTCGTTAACATCAATAGTTATACGCCATACTGAGTAGGTATTGAAAGATCAAGGTCTTATATATGTAAAGCGTGGGCCATCTGTTGGTTTATTTTTAAAAAAGCTATAAAACAAAAACACTGTTCAATATTTGTCAACGATTGTTACTTTTTTGAAAAGAGTAAATGGAATTTCATTGAAATGACTACCTCGGCTGGCTTGGCAGTAGGCCATCCAGTCAACCCAATTTTTCAATACATTTTCGATGGTTTCGGCCCCAATTTCATAGCATCGATCTTTAATGGTACCCTACAAGCAAAAGTCCAAAGGCGTCAATGCGCAGCTCTGTTGCGGCTAAGCAACATCACTAAAACGAATGATAACACGATTATTGAACTTGGTGCGTAATAAATTGATTGTTGGACGGCTTGTGTCGCAATTAGCCTCATCTTGCTGATTTCACCGTCTAAGAAACTTTTAATAAGCAAAATGATCGAGTGTATGCTCGGAAATCAAAAGAAGCTTCAGAACACATTCCAACGATTGAAAGAGGCCTCGCAAATGTAGTGATATTGCGCACTCAAGGGACTTAAGTACCTTTAAAATGTTTGCACACAGCGCGGGCGAAGGAAAATCAGGGAGGATGGAAAGAGAGGTTATAAAGACTAGGAAATAAAGAGCTAAGCAGGGCATTCCATAAGCGACTTGTACGGATTAGGAACGAATCGCGATATTTTAGAATACGTCCAAAAGTGGACTTGGGGGTACACTGATGAGCATTCATAGCGAGTCGAGTGCTACGGTTAAAAGTTTGAAGGGGAGGAATGCTACTGGCGAATTCTATTGAGCACTGTCGGTGCAAATAGCGATAAAACAGAGTGAGACACGAGACATTACGTCGGTGTTCGAGGGTGTCCATTGTTTGAGCGATATTAGTATCACCTATGAGTTTTATCGCACGGTTTTGAATCCCATTCTGGGCGCACCCGACCAGATGTGGGCATTGTACTCCAATTTCGGGCGGATAAACGCCTTATATATTGAGGCCAGATCAGAGGGGGTGAAATATTTCTTACAGCGCTTGAGGAAACCTAAGCATTTCGCAACATTTTTGACGACACCGAAAATTTAGTCATTCCAATGTAAGTTTTCATTGACACACATACCGAGAATGGAAAGTTTATCGGTTTCGACGATGCAAGTGCCATTCATGGATAACGACTGGGTGTTTAAATTTCGCTTTAACGACAGCAGACAGCATTGTGTTTTGGAAGTATTAAATTCTACTCTGTTAGTGTTTCCCCAATTAGTTATGCTGTTAATATCAGAATTTAATGATCTTAACATACGCTGCCGTTCCCGTTCTACAGCCGAAGAGCAGGGACGTGTGTCCGGGAACGAATATGAAAAGCAGAGAGTACTGCCGTCAGCAAAGGAATATATTGGATTAGAAGTAGCAGACAAGAGATCGTTGATGAATATTAAAAAGAGTGTCAGTGACAGAACGAAGCCCTGGGGCACACCAGTATTTATTTTGTGAATATCAGACTTGAAGCCATCCAAGACAACTTACCGAAAGGTAATTTCTAATCCATTGAAGAAGAGAGTAGTCGATCCCAAAAGCATGCATTTTCGACAAGCTTGATGCCAAACTCTGTCAAATGCCTTAGAAATATTAAGTGCAACTATCTTGCTTTCGTTTCACTTTTCGGTGAGACATGCCATCAGATCGCCAGTGGACCTGTTGCTACGAAGACCGTACTGCCGTTCATTAAGAAGTTTTCGTGTTTCGAGATATTTCATGAGCTGACGGTTTATCAGCGTTTCCATGACCTTGGATAGAAGGGCCATAAGTGTAATGGGTCTGTAGGAGGAGAGAGAAGAAGATTCGCCTTTTTAGGGACAGGCAGAATTTCTAATGTTTTTGATGAGCTACCAAAAATTGTTAATACCTTTGGGACATTCTAGTATTTTTTGCCTCAGGTTTTCGTTGCATTCATTCCTGCAGTCATGACGGGGAGTGAGCTACCATGGCATAATCAACCTCCATTTTTGTGAAAAACGAGTCAAAACTTTGGCGAAAGTTTACCAAATCACTGTTTTGGAAGAGGTCGTTAAGCCGCTAAGCCGAACAATGTTCGTCAACAGGCACTGGACATTCCAACAAGATTCTGCTATAGCCTACAATGTGAAAATTACCAAGAGTGGGTAAAAAAAAATGTAGCCGACTTCATATTACCAGATGATTGGCCAGCTGGTAGTCCGGACCTCAACCCTTTTAATTACAAGTTGTTTCTGAATACTGAGTCTTTGGAGCGAGCCCTTGTCCGCGCTGTCAACAACTTTCTAATGAATGAGGTCCGTAATGCGATGGATGGTTGGCAAGTACGTCTTAGGTCATGCTTTAAAGTAAATTGCGGTCATTTCGAATGAAGTCTTTCATATGGCCTACGTTTTTCTTTGTATCAGTATTTATGACTAGACTAGGTAGTGCTCGTGTGTTATGCATTCCTACCGTGGTCACACTCTTTTTTGGTTGAATGATAGTCACATAGCATGGGAAAAACTCGAACGAGAGAAACTCGACGTTGATTGATTCGATGGATTTGACAGGATTTCCAAAAAACCTATCTATTTCCGACTTACATACGAGTATGTATGTATAGCTGCAAAACAAAAGATGACTAATTAGAAAATAAATCGATTTAGTCATCATTAACAAAAGAGGTTACCACCCAAATGTAGATATCAAGGACGCTTTGCAAATGACAGCGTACTTTTTTTTATCATTGAAACGTACGCGAATGCTTTTCGAGACTTACAGTCTAATTTGTTGAATAAAATATCCCGGCAGAGGGTTAAGACTTGACGTCAGAGAACAAATTGAAGCAGATGCTCCAATTCGTTTTTCTGTATTCCAAAATCATGCGCCCATGACAATCTAAAACAAAACTGTTGCACATATCATACTCGAATGTATGCAACAGTTGTTATCCTCACGTACGTTTGTATGTGCATGCATATGTCACTATAAGGCGACCTATCCATCAATCAAAACAAACACGATAGCATTGTCATGAAAACAAATTGAAAACAGCTCACGTGCCCACGATTCCCACGAGAGCTTCGATAAACAAAACCAAGAACTGTTTGCTTTTTAATAAAAAAAAAAAACAAAAAAACAGAAAGAAAGAAAGAAACCCACCCAATTACAATGTCAACAAATACATGACGGCCATGAATCTAAGGGGTGTTAGAATCAATCAGTCCGTCCGACTGTCATCGGGATTAGGTAAATATTTGTTGTAAACTAATCCGCCCATCAATTATACACCGTTTTCAATACGAGTGTTCACTAGTGCTCATTCGAAAACGAGTCCATTAATTAGCATGCCAGCAGAAGGAAACTCAAATCGTCGGATGTCTGGTAATTCGGATCCGTTTGCTCCGAATTGCATTCACCCATATCCTAAGGGTTATTTGTCTTTTCACCTAAAGATGACACGCGTCCTCTTTAATTAATTTATAACTTGAAACCTTGCCAGGCTTGATTGTTGGGTGGCTGATAAAGCTGTGTGCATATCTTCAACTCTAGGGAGTTGTAATTGGGTTAAACCCATCCGGACCACCCACAGTTGACCTAGTTTGATAATGAGGGAGTTTCTATCTGAAATTGGTTCATTTACTTTGTTAGCAATAAATAGCAAATAGCGTGCGAAACGAATTGAGGTTAGTGGGCAAATGCGTTTTATTGCACAAAAGTTGGAGGAGTCAATAAAATTGATTAAGTATACAGAACTTAATGGCGTTCTATTAAAAGTAAAAGCATTCGATAGTAAGATGAAGGAGGTTAGAGGAGTGACTAAGGTTTAAGTAGTTTCTAAACAAAATTATTTCTACTCCTACAGGGGAGTTATTGATTAAACCATCAGTGCTTTTGGGGGAAATAAATGTCGGAAGCACTTTGTGTTCTAATGTTTCGGTATAATTTGGGCCGTGACCTTGTTGTTTCTGGCAAGATGCAGAGTTTAATACCAAGACGAAATACAATATAATCAACCTTATAGTTCTGTTCTATTCTATCTGATTCTTGAAAAGCTAATTTTCTCACATACTAGATGGAGTGGTAATTAAAATTTTTTTTTTTTAAATGTTTTTTTTATATTATTCAATATAGTCCCCTTTTAGTTTGATATACTTATTTCAGCGATTTTTCAACTTCTTGATCCCGTCCGAAAAGTAATTTCGATGATTTCTTCGCGTGATTTCCTCGCGTGAGCTGAATTTTTTATTGATGAGCCATCTTTTGAGGTTTGGGAAGAGGTAATAGTCCGAGGGAGCCAAATCGGGTGAATACGGTGGATGCGACAGCAATTGGAACCGTAAGTCATTGATTTTAGCCGTGGTTGCGATGCTCTTGTGCGCCGGCGCATTGTCTTGCAAAAACAAAATTTTTATTCGCTTCATGTGAGGCCGTTTTGCAGCGATTTCGGCTTTCAATCGCTCCAGTAATGCACAGTAATACTCGCTGTTGATGGTTTTTCGTTTTTCGAGGTAGTCCACGAAGAGTATGCCATGACAATCCCAGAAAACCGACGCCATAACCTTTCCGACCCATCGAGCCTCCCTCGGCCACTTCGGAGCACTCGTGCCGGCCTCAGTCCATTGCCGGGCACTCATTCTGTTCTCTGGTGTGTAATAGTGGATCCAAGTTTCATCAACAGTTACCAATCGACGCCAAAAGTCCGCCCGATTCCGCATCAGCAAGTCCAAACACTCTTTCGAAGTGCTCTCGCGTTCGTGTTTTTGGTCAAGAGTGAGCATGCGCGGCACCCAGCGGCAGGATAACTTTTTCATATGCAGAATATTGCCCAAAATATGGCGTGTGCGCTCAGTACTAATCTTTGTGGTATCTGCTAGCTCGCGCACCTTCACTTTCCGGTCAGACAACACCATTTCATGTATTTTTTTGACATTGTCCTCTGTAACCGCATCGGAGGGCCTGCCGCTGCGGACTTGATCGGTAGTGGAGTTGCGGCCACCACGAAACTCTCGAAACCGATATTTGACGGTGTAATCTCAGGGAGCATTAGCCCCATAATATTTATCCAACTTTTCTTTTGTTTCCTTCGCCGTTTTGCCTCTCAAAAAATAATGTTTTATGAGAGGACGAAAATCGTTTTTGTCCATACTTACTCGTAACATGATGCCAAACACGTCAACAACAATCAGCTGTCAAAACAAAACTAAAGACAGTATCGCACTGAAATTTGGCATGTCTACCTAAGTATGAACGGACTTCAAGGCACCATAACCTTTTTTGCAGTAGCAGCGCATTCCGGCGGTCAAGGATGTCACTTTTCACTCCATCTAGTAACTGCTGGCTCACCCTTTAGGTTGACTGTGAGGAAGATAATTGCCGATAAAATGACTAGCTACTCGCACATTCTGTAGCTTTCTTCGTCTCTTTTTTGGGTAGTCTCTTAGTCTAAAGACGCACTTTGTCAGATTTGCTATACCCACTCCAATTAATCCGCTTGCGCGGGTCATTTCCTATTTTCTTGAAAGCCTCATATTGCTCGCCTTGGAAATCGTCAATCTCTTACAAGACTTATATTCGACTTGGGATCACTCCTTCGCTGTGTAAAAGAGGTCTCGGTGGAGTAGTATATGCATGTACTTTCATAGACGTTAGTTAGTGCCCTCGGCCTTATCGTAGGTGTCAAAATACCTTATTTTGTAGTCATGTTGTACGACGAGAAGGAAAAACGAACTGTAGCAATATTCAGCGTTAATTAGTTCTTTCAAAAGTTACAAGTGCTTATAATTTTATTACAAAATCATATACAAGAAACCAATACTTAAATAAGATCCCTTGGCCAAGCCGCTCATGAAGATTAAGATTGTATCTACAACAAATGATCTTTACCCCGAAGGCTTACCCCTCTACCTACTCCGAATTCCCATAAATCCATCATCATCTTAGGAATAAGCAGGCGAACATTAAAACAATGCAGCTTCTGCAACGTCAATACAAATGCTTATATCTCGAGGTACTCGTTTGGATTGCACAAATAACCTTTTGCCACTCAATAGATGTGATGATTTGCTAATTAAAGCTTTGGAAACGCTCTTTGTCAGTTTTAAATTGATAATTGCAGTGAATGATCTCTGATTTATTGGACCTGGACGTTGTTCGCTGATTATTGTTGTTTTCTTTTTTTTTTTTAATTTGAACATTTTTGTTTTTAAACATGGTGCACGACTACACACATACTCGTTAAGGAAACATAAATAAAGTATACTGATTAGATTTGTGGCAATTGCAGGTTGCTGGTCTTTTGATAGCCAGTAGTCTAAAAAAAAATTAAAAGAAACCCCGGTCTTCAGTCTGTGGCGGGCTGAGTTGTAAGTGCCAGTGCCAAGCGAGAGTTGGATAGACAGCCGAGTGATTGAGATACCGATGTAGGTATCTTAGGCCTATTGGCCCATTGTGATGCCACGTGGACCTGTGACCCTCTTACTCATGGCACCAATTTGAGTTTATGATGAAGAGCAGGAGACTGTTAACGTCTATATTCGATCGTTTAGGTCATTATAGAAGAAAGCTCCTAAGTGAAGTTTTCTTTTCTTTTCTCTGGAAGAGAACTGGACATGTACAGAGTAGGTGGAGGATTGTCTCCTCTTCCTCCTCGCTCATGCAACTTATACAGAAATCGTTTGTAAAAACGCCAAGCCTTCTTGCATGCTTGCCTATAGAGAAGATGTTTCCTATTCAGAAAGATCAGACTCTTAGAGCGATTCAGATTCAGCTTTGGCCAGATCTGTTTGGTCGCTAGACATGTTGGTCCAACAGTCCACCTAAAGTCTTTTATTAGCATCCAGCTTTAATATTAATTTGCACCTAGCGATTGGTATGCCTATGCTACTCTGTTCCGGTTCCAATTTTGGCGAGTTCGTCGGTCCTATAATTCCCTGTAATACCTCTATGGCGCGGCACCCAACAAAGGTGAAGGTTGAACTGCTCTGCCATCTCCATAAGAGATGATCGGCATTCAAGGGCGGTTTTAGAATTTAATGAGACCGAGTCCAGGGACTTGATAGCGGCCTGACTATCCGAAAAGATGCGGATATCCTTTGCAGATATCACGTTTTCCTTCAGCCAGGACAGAGCTTCTTTAATCGTCAAAATTTTCGCCTGGAACACGCTACAGTGATTTGGCAGACGGAAGGAGAGGCTTAGCTTGAGCTTATCTGAGAAAACCCCGTTATCGATCTACGTTGGTGTTAAGTGTTTGCAGGTTAGAAGGACAAGAATATAAAAAGTACAGTAAATTCCAAGAATATAAAAAATATACAGTCAAGGGATCTTTAATGAAAATGAAAAAGAATGTTGTAGGTAGAACGGAATCCTAGGGCACACCAGCA
Source organism: Volucella zonaria (assembly GCA_963966105.1). Lineage (NCBI taxonomy): Eukaryota > Metazoa > Arthropoda > Insecta > Diptera > Syrphidae > Volucella > Volucella zonaria. Next base: position 137,106,489 of record OZ014533.1, on the reverse strand, counting down.
CTTATTTTGTGATATGAAACTTGAGACCATCCAAGACAACTTGAACTGAACGTTACGGAAGGTAATTTCTTATCCATTGATGAAAGAGATTCGTTGGCACTAAATGCACGCGTTTTCGACAGAAGAGCCTGATACCAAACTCCGTTAAATGCCTTTGTATTTCAAGGACTACTCGCTTGATTTCGCCAGACTTAAATTCCACTTTACGGTGAGACATACTTGTATCTTCTCAGATTAATAAAACAGCTTACGCAGTGGAAGAAATTTTTTCGGTTTTACTCAGTCCAAGGAGAATGGTATTCTTCATCATATAAGCAACGGCTTCTAAGGCGTTATCGTGGAATCATATCAACCAGTTAAAATTCCTGAAGGAGTTGTTTAGTTCGCCGCAACTGGCTTTCTCGTATTACCACAGGTGTACAAGAAATTAGCTGGTATAACACAGAGGTTCGACGAGCCTAAATGGGAGCGCACATCAACAGTGTACTTATCAGGTCGAGAAGTTAAAAACAAGTCCAGAGTGTGGGCGGTATTACAAGATGGGCTAAGTAGTTTTCCACAGCGAGGATCTCAAAACATCCTCCTTTGAGTGTTATCTGTCCAGGCTGTCGAAGTCACCGAGAATTGTGTATCAGTATGAGAATACAGGGATATACTACAGGGTGAATGACTTGAAATCCAACTTTTTAAAATGCTATAATTTTTTTATTTTTTGATAAATTTTATTGTGCCGAAGCAAAAAATGTTGGAAAATACATCAATTTTCAAAGTGTATCAGTAGTTTTCAATATGTCCACCTTTGGCGTGAATAATGGCCTTGAAACGGCCGAAGAAAGCATCGCACGCGGCACGCAAGTGGCTCTGCGCTATTTTGGCCCATTCCCGGCGAAGTGCTTGTTTGAGGTGGTCCAAACTTTGGTATTTTTTAGTGCCAACCTTCGCCTTCAAAATACCCCAGACAGAGAAATCCAACGGATTTGCATCCGGAGAATTTGCAATCCATTTTGTCAAAGAAATGAAGTGTGGAACATTGTTTTTTAATCAATCTTGGTTGACGCGCGCTTTGCGAGACGGTGCCGAGTCTTGTTGAAATGTCCACGGTCTCCTTCCGAAATGATTGTTTGCCCAAGGCTTCAATACTGCCTATAAGACAGTTTCACGGTATACGATCGCATTAATTTTGACGCCACTGTCCAAAAATACGAACGAAGAGCGACCATCGGCGGTTATGGCGGCCCAAACCATCACCATCGGTGCTGCCTGCTTTCTGGTGCCCGTCCGAAGGTGTAAATTTTCGAAGGACCTCTCTGGCAAGTAAACTCGGTTATTTTGTTTGTTGACATATTGGTCAATAACAAATGGCGACTCAACGGAAAAAACCAAATTCGGCAACTCACCACTTTCGTGCAAGCGTAGCAACTCCTTCGCTCTTTCGACTCTAACTTTTTTCTGTTGCGGTGTAAGATCGTGTGCTTTTTGGAACTTCAATGGCTTGAGCCCAAGCTCATTTTTCAGTATGTGTTGCATCCGTTCCAACGATATGTTGAGCTCACGAGCCATTTTTCTTCCACTTCGACGCGGATTTCGCTCAATTCGAGCCTTAACTTTCCGAACCATTTCTGCCGATGTTGCTGTTTTTTTATGACCACCGCCATGGCGTTTTGCAACGCTGCCAGTATCACGGTAACGAGCTATGATTCGAGACACAAATGATTTATTCACATTGAGGTGCTGGAGGGCTCTAACGATAGCTAGCTGTGGTTTTCCAGCCAAATATAAAGCAATCACACCATCACGTTTGAATTCCATCGCGGGTAAAAATTTTTCAACACAACTGAGACGCAAATCGTTTAAAATGCTTGTAAATAATAAAATTATCTGTCATGTGTCAAAATTTGAGTTCACTGTCATGAACGGTTTGGAAATTATAGCAGTCTGAAGTTGGTTGCAGTTCGAGCCATTCAGGGTGTATAATTCGTGCATCAAACTCATAGCAAGTCAATTGATTTACAGTTTGGGGCTTCTGAAAATAAGGCAGCTTCAACAGAACAATCAGTACCCCAACTGACTAATCAAATGAGTTCTTACTTTCTGTATTCCTCCGGCGAGCTGGAGTGATCATATTTTTTTACTTTATCCATTAGATTGTATCTTCTTAATTTTGCAATCTTATTCAGTAAGTATTCGTAATTAATGAAAATTCTCTTAGTGAAGACCTCATATCACAGTTTATGTGGCATTGGTTGCCATTATGAAAAACGTTTGCAACTTATTGAAATTATTAATCATGGCGGAGCAATTGTCGGAAATAAAACAATTACTGTCGTTAGCCGACCGTCAGAATAAAGCCATTCGTTACCATATCTAAATACTAAAAAAACCTATAATTATGGTCGTAACGACATTATAATCACTTGTTTAATCGATCCATCGACATGATGTAGCGATGACGGTCGCTATATGGTTCTTAACACTTGATATGTTCGTTCTAGTTTAGTTTGTTAATCAGAAAACAGGTGGTCACATTGAAAAGTTTTAGATTTTCTCGTACCAATCGGGCCGAAAACGTGATTTATTACATTAGTCACGTTGGTGATAGACCTGTTGCCCACAATTCATCGGTTAGTCATCAGTGTTTGGAAGAGTAGCAAATATAATGTTTTTCATTATCTGTTTGCAAATAATATTAAGTGACACACTATTTCTTAACTTGAGTCATTCTAATTCTGTTCACAGTATCACTAAAGAAAGACAGAATAACAACAAAAACGGACGGAATGCGATCTGACCCTCCAGGGTTAATGTTTGTGAAGCAACAAACAATCTCAACCTCAGCAGAACCACTAATGCTATACGGATTTGGCTTGACGATCGAGCACCTAATGACTGTTCGCTTCAAAGCTAAATCGGTCAGCATATGCGTGGAATGCGCTCACGACAATACAGAAGAGAAGGATGACTTTGCCAAAAATGTCTTCAACGACCTCCTTGATCAAACATACGATCGTTGTCTCAGCAAGACGTTATGATCATTCTTTGTGATTTTAGTTGGGAAAAATAGCCAGCGAGGCATCACTTCCGATTCAAACTAATCGATCCTGTTGCGAAAAAAAAAATATGATTATCACCCCAACGAATAACCTGTCAGTCAAGAGATCGAAAAACTGCCACCCAGATTGATCACCTTGCAAGCGAGGCAACCAACACTTAGTATTCTAGAATACCCGACAGTTTCTCTTAGTTTGCTCAGGCCACTAGCTTGTCTTTGATAATGAATGTAGACATTTCGGACTCCAAAATACCGAGAAATTATTGTGAGACAGTTTGACGTCATAGCAATGAACTACTTGAGTCTTTTCTGATTGGGTCTGTCAAAACCTGTCGATCATTGGTACCATCTCCAACAAGCTATGGCAGACGTCGCATCTCATGTGCTCGGTGAACAGAGCTGTTGACTGAGGAACAGGTCTGTTAACATTGTATTTCTCACTTTAAAAATAGTGAAAATGTTCAAAAAGTTTCTGAAAAATTAGTGATCTACTCGTATAGAACCGAAATCGTGATCGTCGCGCAAAAACAACTGGAAATATTAGTTCTGCAGTTCCAATTGTAGTATAAAGCCTACATTTGGTGATTTAAGCAATTCGTCATACGAGTATGACATGCCACCGAAAGTTTCTAAGATGCAATTGACGTAAAAACTTAAGCCAACCGATCATCAGCAGCGACGTAACTTTGTCAGTTCAGTTTTGGAAATACATGAAATTGAACAAAAATTTAACCGAAATATCATTCAGAATGATGAGGCATATTTGCACCTTTGCATTTGGAGCTTAAGAAATGCAAGAATGGTTTAGACAGGCCCCTCTCACAGTGTTTAGTACGGCTTTTTGGTAGGGGTCATCATCATTTCTCTGAAATAACAGGAATCCGAGTATCACCCTTGCCATGAATGGTCTGCGCTATCGAACCATTGGTAATGAATTCTAATGGCCGGGAATTAAAGGTATTCGAGGGTTGGGTTAATAAGTCTCTGAAAATTTAAATAAGGAGCACAATTTTCGGCAAAAAAAACCTTTACGTTTCTCCAAGTTTTTGATGGCCTCCAAATAATGCGATTTCTCGAGGCCTTCAAAATATGCATTTGTTTCATCGATGACCTCTTCATTCGACCCAAATCTCTTACCGCCGAGCCATTTCTTCATGTTTGGAAACAGGAATTAGTCGCAGGAGGCTAAACATGGAGAATAAGCTGGATGAGGGAGCAATTCGTACTGGAAGAGAACTTTTTTCCTCGGCTAGTGAGGTCGTTTTTGCTGCACATCGGCGTCAAATCCATCCAACAACTCTGCATAATATTCGCCGATGATCGTTTTACCCTCTTCAAGGTAATCGATCCCAAAAAATTGTCGCCATGACCTTGTTGGTCGACAGACGCACCTTGGTCTTCTTCGGCATCAATTCACAAGGAGAAGTCCACTGTCTCAACTTTTCCTTGGTCTCTGGTGAGTTGTGATGAATCCACGTTTCGTCCACGGTTAAGAAACAGCACAAAAACTCGTTCGGATTGTGATTGAATATCGCCAAACACTCCTTTGTAGTTGTCAAGCGATTGCATTTGTTGTCAATTACGAAAACGAAACGCGGCACCCATCTGGCGGATAGCTTTTTCATATCCAAATATTTTTGCAAAACTAAAATCACTGATCCATGTGATAAGATAAGAAGTTCGCAGACCTTCACTCGCTCATCGTCCAATATCATATCGCGGATTTAATCGACGATTTCTGGTGTGGTGACCTCAATTGGGCGACCAGAACGTTCAGCGTCACTTGTGCTGGTTCCAATCGATGGTTAAGAGTCCTCCTAATACTTGTCAAACTTTTGTTTAGTTTGCGTGATAGCTTTTTTTGCGCAAAAAATAGTGTTTAATTAGCAGACGAAATTCACTTTTTCCAATTTTTACGACAATTCTCTGTCAAAACTATTTGACAGATCTGTCCGAAAATTTGGGTGCATTCTTTTGAAAGATGCTTCTTGATAACCAAAATGTTGGACTTGAGGTGGCAACGCCATCTGTTTTGATTTTCAGCGACTTATTGACCCACTCTCGTAGATTTAGGCGATGTTTATTTCTAATAAGACGACGGTACGTGGTACACAATTGATGAAATCATTGCTCTTTTGCGAGAAATGTTTCCTGGCCGAATTATTTCTCGAAATACGAGGGTAGTAGCAGAAGTACCCGACCTGATGTATATGACCAACCTTGTAAAGCTTAAATTTGAAGTTTGACGACGCTACATTGTTTAGTATTTGTTCGGCAGCCATCCAATAGTGAACGCTCTCAATGAATTTTCAAATATCGAAAAAATTCGTCATCGTTATGTGATACAATACTTTCATTTAAATGGCCTCAATCTAACCAACATTAAAACGGAACTGGAGTCTACTCTGGAGGAGTCTGCTCGTTCGTTTACAGCAATAAAATATTGGGTGGAAGAGTTTAAGCGAGACCGTACGAGTTGCCAAGATGAACATCGCAGTGGTCATCAGAGATGTTGGAAAAAATCCACAAAATGGTATTGGATGACCGTCGATTGAAAGTGCGTGAACTAGCAGATATGGTAGCCATTTCAAAAAGCTCTGTACATCGCATGTTGACTGAAAAATTAAAATTCGACATGAGAAAGCTGTTCGCAACATAGGTGCCGCGATTACTCACAATGGAACAAAAACAGCGTCGTGAGGACGTTTTAATCGAGTATTTGGCGAAGCAATAAAGCCGAGTTTTTGAGTCGATGCATAACCATGGATGGAACATGGGTCCATCACTTCACACAGGAGACAAAGGAACTGTCAAAACAATGGACTCAAACGGGAGAATCGGCTCCAAAGAAGGCGAAAACAGTTCCATCTGCAGACAAAATCATGGCGTCGATTTTTTGGGATGCGCGTGGGACAATTTTCATTGATTATCTTCAGAAAGGAAAAACAGTCAACGGCGTGTACTATTATGCGAACTTATTGCAGCGTTTGAAAGGTAAAATCAAGAAATAACGGCGAAGAAAAAAGTTTTGTTCCATCAAGATAATGCACCAGTTCACTCATCCGTCATCGCGATGCCCAAAATCAATGAGTTGAAGTTCGAATTGCTTCCTCATGCACCATATTCGCCAGATTTAGCCACCCCGGACTATTTTCTGTTTCCGAATTTGAAAAAAAAAAGGCTCGGTGGTAAAATATTTGCCAATAGTAAAGAGGTGGAGCTCGAAGCTTCTCACTATAAACAGGGTGCCGAAGCTATTGAATATAGCTGGGAAAAGTGTATTGAACTAAAAGGAGACTACAAAGAGGAATAAAGATATTTTTTCCAAAATTTTTTGTGTTTTCTTTGTTAGGTCGGGTACTTTTGGGACTATCCTCGTAGACATAAAAATATTAAAAAGAAGGTTTATGGCATCGCTCTCAATCGCAAAAAGCATTCAAAGCCAAAATTCGTTATTGATGATGTAAAGGCATGATATAAAATTCCCAATGAATGTCTCAAAGGTGAGCCAACAGACGGTGTGGATTCTGGCTGTCATTGAATGACATTCATCATGGATCACCACTGCAAGCCACAATCAACAGCTTGGTATTGCTTACACCAATTTACGCAGGATTTTGACCTTTAATCTGCATTTACACCCCATGCTGTGTTTAAATGAAGCAAGAATCAAAGCCATTGGGACGGACGGTCGCCATCAGAAGTGATCTTTTCATATGAATCACTTTTTTTTTTTTTGGATGGACGGGTACGTAAACATCCGGAAAGCCCTCCTGTGATTCACGACAAACCAATGCATTCCAAAAAAAAAAGTCACTGTGCGGTGTGGTGTGTTGCGGAGTGATGGTGTCATTGGACCATTTTTCCTTCAAAGATAACGATGAAGAGACCGTAGCAGTGAGTAATGAACGTTATCTACAGATGTTAACCGACTTTTTATTCATGAAATTAAGTGAATTGAATGTGGGTAGCTTTGGTCTCAACAAGTACTACAGATTTTATAAAGCGGTAAACTTAGAAAAGTAAGGTTCACGTCAAAAATCGAAAAACAATTCAAGAACTAAAACACGACATCCGAACTATGATTGAAGCCCTACTCTCGGTTATTTTGCAAAAAGTCCTTGAAAATCTTAATCTACAGATGCTGGCTTATGATCAGAGCCATCTTGGTCACATAAACGATATTGTTTTGCACACATAAAGCGAACTTTAATCCTCAATAAAGATCGATGATAACTACTCATAAAATATGTGTTTTAAGAGGTGGTCGCGGGACTAACATATAAGATGTACTCGTAGCATAACATTTAACACTCTAACAGTTATATGCCTTTCTTATAGAACAATATGCCTAACCCTTCAAAATACGGTTCAGTGTCAACCCTTTTTTTCTTTGACCTTCCATACATAACAGATGATTCGTTCCTTCTCGTTAGTCTCGTTCCGAGACTATTTATTGGGTTGTACCACATGAAATGCCCGATTTTATAGTAAAAATTTAAAGCCAATATTATTTTTTGGTAAATTTTTATTCAATCAAAATAGGATCCGTTGGCATCTATGACATTTTTCCAACGTCATACAAGGACAAATATTAATCTTTCGTAGAAGTACTGACTTTTTGAGGCAATGAAATCTTCAAAGGCTTTTATGACCTCTGTTCGGTTCTGGAAGACCTTTTGCCGGCAAAATGAATCCAGATTGCGGAAAAGATGGTAATACATTGGGGAAATATCAGGAGAGTACGGTGGATGCGGAAGAATTTCAAATCCCAACTGTAATAGTTTTTGCACCGTCACTTGTGAGGTATGGGGTCGAGCATTGTCATGCAAAGGGATCGGACCGTGCCTATTGTCCAACGCAAGTTGCTTTTCAGCCAATTTGGCATACAATATGTCGATTTCCTCACAATATTTGATAGCGTTTATCCTTTCTCCTGGTTGAAGAAATAAAAAGTGGATTGGTCCTTTCGATGCCCACTAAATTGTCACCATAATCTTTTTAGGGTGAAAATCGGGCTTGGGGGTGTGTTTTGGTTTTTCATCTGCATCCAATCACTGCCCAGTATCCACTTTTCATCACAGGTGACTATCCGGTGCAAAATTGATTTCTTAATGTAAGCGATACGGAGATTTTCGGGCGCCGTAGTTTTTGGGATTCGTTCAGTTCATGGGGTACCCACTTATGGAGTTTCTTCACCTTTCCTAAGAGAGAAAGGTTTCGACTTATTGTCATTGGAGATACTCCCATGCTTTGTGCAATCTCGCGCACCGGTTGCGTTGGGCCCGCATCCACCGTCGTCAACTAACGTTTCCGGGAAACGTGGTTCATTTTCGAGGCAGAAATTTCCCGGACGGAACTTTCCAAACCAACGTCGTATAGTGCGTTCGTTTACCGTTACATCCTCAAATGCGTCGTTAATGTTTTTCCTTGCATGACGCATTATGTCCCATTTTAAATTCGTAAAGGAAGAGAGTTCGAATTTGAACTGCCGTTAGCATGGTAAATAATTCCTAGAAAAAAATTAACGGCACTTGTAACGAACCCTAAAATTCTCACGTCAAGCACACGTACCACTTTATTTCATAAAAAAAAGAAAAATTAACGTTCTGACGCAGATGTTCACTCGAGAACTTCTTATTTCCGACTGAGCGAAAATACATTTCATGTGGTACCAATACATGACTTTCTTATAGAACGATTTGCCCAACCCTTCAAAATACGGTTCAGTTTCGGCGATCACCACTTCATTGGAGCCATATCTCTTTCCGACGAGCATTTCTTTGAGGTTTGCGAAGAGGTAATAGGATCCGTATTTCATCCAGTTTCACATACCGTGTGAAAAAAATCTTTTTATTTCCTTTAAACAACTCCAAATAGTGCTCTGAACCATCAACATGTTGTTGATTGAGCACATTTAGCGCTTGGTTTGAAATTTTCAATTTGAATTTTGTTCCTCACAGACATATGCAATTTTTGCAATAGGAACGAGAAAGAAGATATCTACCATTTGTTTACAATTTGTCCATTGTTATTGCACAATGACAGTGGTACTAATGGTGGAAATATGATGGAAGCAGCAGTAGCTCTCAAACTGTTTATACGAGTCTCTTTAAGTAATGATAATGTTAAAATAAATAATTTTAAGTTTTTAAAGTACAAAATCCTTTGTTATAATGTATCAGGATTAAATAATAAGAGTATTTTTGAGGATTTAAATTTGTTTTTCTATATGAAACTACAAGTAAGTTCCCAGCGTTTGTCAGAGATGGCGCCACCAGTGGATCCCGGGCAGAAATGTCAGACCCCATGTGTTTTATTTGTAGGTTTTGTATCTGTCAACAACTTTGCAGCGTTATATTTGAGCAGTTCTATCGGTGTCGTACATTTTATCGAGCAAAATCATGGCAAGTTTCCAGCCAAATAAACGTCATTTGCGGGAAGCGCTGCTTTTTTTCTTTAATATGAAGAAAAGTGCGGCTGAGGCCTATCGTTTGCTTTCGGAAACTTATGGGGCGGAATGTATTGGTGAATCGACGTGCCGCGAGTGGTTCAAACGGTTCAAAAGTGGTGATTTTGGAGTTGAAGACAAAGATCGCCCCGGAAAGCCGAAAAGTTTTGAAGACGAGGAATTGGACGCTTTACTTTATGAGGATCCGTTTCAAATTCAAGAAGAACTTGCTGCATCATTGGGCGTCACGCAACAAGCCGTTTCCCTGCGCCTAAAAGCACTGAGATTCATTCAAAAGGTTGGAAACTGGGTGCCGTACGAATTGAAGCCAAGAGACGTCGAACGGCGATTTTGCATGTCCGAAATGTTACTGCAGCGGTATAAAAATAAATCATTTTTGCATCGTATTGTCACTGGTGATGAGAAATGGATTTATTATGATAATACTAAACGCAGAAAATCATATACAAAGCCCGGCGAGCCCGCCCAATCGACACCGAAACGAAATATTCACGTGAATAAGGTCATGCTCTGCATATGGTGGGATCAAAAGGGTGTGGTATACTACGAACTGCTTCCGAGTGGTGAAACAATCAAAGGACCATTATATCGAACCCAACTACGAGTAATTCGTTTGAAGCGGGCATTAAAAGAAAAACGGCCAGAATATGAGACCAGGCATGAGTCCGTCATTTTTCATCACGATAACGCTCGGCCACATGTTGCGGTTTCGGTGAAAAACTATTTGGAAAATAGTGGATGGGAAATTCTGCCTCACCCGCCTTACAGTCCAGACTTGGCACCATCTGACTATCACTTGCTTCGTTCGATGCAGAACGCTCTTACGTGAATACGCTTCAGCTCAGTAGAGGAAATCAAAAATTGGCTCGATACGTTCTTGGGCTGGAAAGACGAGAAATTTTTTTGGTCCGGAATTCATAAATTGCCAGAAATATGGGGGAAAGTTGCAGCTTCCGATGGACGATACTTTGAATAAAGCATTGTAACTATGTTTTCATAATAAAACTTCAAATTTTGGAAAAAAACGCTGGAAACTTACTTGTAGACCCAATAAGAAAATAGCTCTATCAATGTTGAAAATAGATAGATTTATTAGCTTTGTATTTAAATGGATACCAACTATAAGAATTCAGTCAAGAGGATTAGTCAGTGGAGGATGTTTTTTTTGGGTATAAGAAGGATCTACAAGGTATCAGCTGTGAATTTTGAGTATTTGAACGAGTTACATACGTAAATCTCAATTTGAATAATGCGACTTTTCGGTTACTCCCAACGTACATTAACTGCAATCATTGCGACAGTGATTTCGAAATATTTGAAGAATTTATATCACGAGAAAAGAGCAGTAATTTAATGGTGATTGGTGACCTGAATGGAAGAATTGGAAATGAAGCTGGAAACGAAAATTTAGAAGTTGGAACTCAATGAAAATCGAAAGACGTCGTCCTTAATTCAAGAGGGGTAAAGTTAAAAGATTTTTGTAATTCTTATGGGTTGAGAATCCAAAATGGAACTAGCTTGTTAGATATGGGTGGTGAATTTACTTTTGTTGGTAAGCAAGGAAGCTCGTTGGTGGAAAATGGAAAGATCACGTTGTCGATTTCAAAGTTAGACATGTCCCGTTTTCGGACCACCTTCCTATAGTTGTGACTTTTGGACAGATGTCGTTAGAAGTTAGAACAGGAAGAAGGCAGACCTATGATGCTATTGCCTAAACTTAAATTGAATCCGGTTAAGGCGACAGAGTATCCAGAGAAGTTGGACATATTTTTTCGAGGCCAACTAGTGTGCAACTTAAGCTAGTTAGAAGAAACCATCAAAGCATCTTATTCGATCTCTTCCTCAAGGAACTCTATAAAGACAGTACGGCTCCTTGGTTTGACCTCGAATGTAAAGAAAGCCAGGCAGTTATCGTTTGCTTGGCTAAAAGCATATCGTAGTTCAAACGAGGATTATTTCAGAAACCTTTATTTACAAGCAAAGAGAGAGTACAAACTATTGTGTACACGGAAAAAATCAACATTTTTTGAAGCAGAACCGAAGCGACTAGCCCATTGCCAGAATGCGAGTGAATTTTGGAACTTGGTTAGGAAGCTGAATGGCAAGAATTTAAACATTTATCATGGACTATGCTCTAATCTTCTAGCAACGCATTTTAAGAATTTATTAAATCCAGTACAAGAAAGAATCAATTTTCACTACGCACCCCTTGATTCTGCTAATGAAGTATTGTATGCGATCATAACACAGCAAGAAGTCACTGAAGCATTGATTAAGCTTAAGGATGGAAAAGCAGCTGGTTCTGATGGGATCCCAGCTGAATTTTATAAATGTAGCACCACAGACTTCGTCTATAGACTTATGTTTAGGTACAGTAATGTGTTGGAAACAGGATCGATACCGCAAGAATTCAAAGAATCCGTAATTTTCCCAATACATAAAAAAGGATAGAGGCATACCCTTCTTAAATGCTTGTTATAAAATCTTCGCGCTAATTCTACAGAGGTGTCTCAACGCATGGATCAACGATAATAAGTTCTTGCAAGAGTACCAGACAGGTTTTAAACCAGGCTATTCAACGATTGACCATATCTTTGTTTTGAAAAGTATTGCGGATTCATTTCTCAGCATAAAGAGGAAGCTATATGCGTTTTTGGTGGACTCTATTCTACATAGCTCCATAAAATTTGCCAGAATTATGCAAAACTTACCTAGTCCTGCCATAAGTTCTGTTACACAATTTCCAGCGCTTATTGCTTAAAACTTCTTGCGGGAATAGAACCGTTAAATTTTTTTTTTTTCAGAACACATGCACTGATTAGTGAAGAATACTAGTCAGTTTGGTTTCAGGAAACAGAAGATCATGTCCGAGGAATTGGATATATGAACCAGATCCATGTCTAGGCTGATTCGGGATGATCATCATATGAAAACCTTTCGTCGATCCACGGGTCATCTTCTAACTCCTCAACTAAAAAAAATTATGCTGGAAAGATTCAAGTGACTTTTGCAGTGGCACGCGGACAATGGCCATGAAAACATTCTGTTTACGGATGAGAAAATTTTTACCGTGGATGAAGTTTTCAACAAACAAAGTGACAAAATTTATGGCACTTCATCTAAGGAAGCGAAAGAAGTTGTTCCAAGTGTTCAACGTGGACATCATCCCGCTTTCGTAATGGTTTGGTGGGAGGTCTCTCACCATGGTATCACATCTCTCCATTTCTGTGAAAAAGGCATAAAAACTGGTGCAAAGGTTTACCAAGAAGATGTGCTAGAGGGTGTTGTGAAGGGTTTGACCAATACCCTTTTCAATGGATACAGATGGATGTTCCAACCGGACTCTGCTCCAGCCCACAAGGAATATTGACTCCCACGCAGGAGCGGCTGAGAGTCAATACTCCTGACTTTATAGCAACAGAAAATTGGCCGTCGGGGAGACCAGATCTTAATCCACTGGATAATGGTTTGTAGTCAGAATTGGAGAACGTGGCCTGCAAGACTCCCCGCAGAAATTTGGAAAGCCTTAAAACAAAATTAACCAGAGTAGCGTTCACGATCCCAATGGAGATCTTGGGAAACTCCAACGGTCGTTTCTTATTTACCCTTTAATTTTATGACTTCCTGTTGAGAAAATATGTACTTGTTCACAGGTAGTAAAAGTTTGCGGGTACAATGTTTCAAACAAGTATAAAGAGTGAAAATCGATTGCAAAATGTATGGCCTCATCCTAGCGATCGCCAGAGTATTATCAATTGTTTTTTAATAAAAAGTTAAACATTTAAAGTTATGGTTTGCATCGTTTTAAAAATCATATCGAGTAAGTGACGCCCCCCATTATCGATACACTGCTGTTTCTTATCACTCTCTCCAGCATATTGATGGGTATGTTGGCAGTTTCTTTTCAGGTCATCCAGAGTGTGTGGGCGGTTGGTATAGACACGGAATTTCAATTACCCCCACAAAAAGAAGTCACAATGGGTCAAATAGGGTGAACGCGTCGGCGACTCCAAATTACCCCTCAGTGAGATGAGGCTCTCGTGCTCGGAAGGTGCTCTCGTAACTTGAAGAATGAGCCGCTGCTCCGTCCTGTTGAAACCATACACCATATTTCTTAAATCCATTTCATCAAGAGCAGACAAATATTTGCGCGCCGAACGTCATGGGGATTGCAAAACAGCAGCCCTTACAGCTTCGATGTTCTCAGGTGTTCTGATGGGACGTGCGTCTCCAGTTCTTCTTTTCTGTACAGGAACAATTTCTTTGAACGCTGTGACCCACAAAAGAATTGATTTCCGGTCCGGGACAGGACAGAACGGCGCAGTATTGAAGCGATTTCGAATGGCGCGCTGAGTTGAAATCACCGAACGGCCGTTGGAAAATAGGCCTCTAAGGCAAAGGCACGCTAGTCGTTACTCCAACGCATGATGACGACTGAAACACAAGTTAACAAATGCACAGCCGCCTGGGAGTCCGATCAGCTTCAGAGCGCTAATTTCAAACAAGGAAGTTATCTTGCCGCACCTTGTAACATACGAGTGTATCAGTATTGTAAATATGCTCTTTGTTACAGAAATAGTTTCCAACATTTTTAAGCTCTAAACCTATAAATAAAACGTACAGTTTCGTTTTCTTTTTCTTTTCTTGCTTCTCTTAAAATTATCGCAACGTTATAAATAAGACATACATGTACGAGTATATCATTAATCTAACATGCGTATCATATCTTAGTTTTTAACTATAATTTTCCACTACGTACTTATCATATCACTTCTATATCTGACTGTGTACTATCATTTTATTTTTGAAATGTTCAATCCGGCAAACAGCATAATTGCCATGTTCAAGAAATTCTTATTTAAATTGTAAAATCTATTAAAACTGGTGTCAGTAAAGAAATATGATGAACACGTCTATTTATATCTTTACGATGTCAGCTATCTCACGCAGTTTTGCTTTACTGATGTTCGAAATGATTTTGTGGATTTTTTTTTTATGTTTTGCGACGTAACGCTCAGAGCGTTCAACATCATTTATATCTGTACGACCGCGTTTGAATTCAGCAAACCAGCGACAAATGGTTGCTGTCTATGGAGCAGATTCCTTATAACACTTTTCAAGCCATTCTTGAGTTTTAACGGTATTTTTCCCCACCACAGTGTTTTGATAATATCAAAAGTGCGTCACTAAAACTTCAATATGTCGATGGCTGATGGTCGAAATGTCATCAAATCTTGGCACATATCGTTTGAAGATTGATACTAGCCAAATCGTATGGATATATGGTCAATTAATCTGCTGCATCTTCAAGCGGATCAGCTTTATTAGTGAAAGCCGGTTTTAGTCTATCCAGTAAAACGTTTTCATGCGTCCTATGAAAAGTATGTCAGAAATCCTCTTGATTACTTTGAATAGACCGGTGTGTGGAGCTTTGACACGATCGCAGCGTATAAAGACGTATGAGCAGGTGTAGATGTTTTTTGGGATGAAAATTCTTTATTTGGTGTGATGAGTAGAACCCAAACCACGCATAAATTCACATTTCCGGATCAGACTGTAATTCTTCTGCCATGAAAAATTTCCCTGGCAGGCGTAAATTGGTTCCATATAAAATTTCGGCTGGAGAAGTGAGTAAATCTCCCCTGAGACTGGTTTTAATGACGGTAGACAGAATTTGGAGAGCACACTAGTGCTGCTTTTAAAGTACGGTGAAACCGTTCCAAGAGGCCATTCCATTTAGTCGTTCTGATTTTCTGAGCATCAATAAAGTTGGCAAACGCTTTGAAAAGTTGGGACCCAAATTGAGCGCACTCTGATCTTTTGTTATCTTCGTTGGGCTACCCAATGCTGCTGCCATGTCCTTGACCGGTATCGCTACGGGCCACCTAGCTAATGATAGTCACTAATTTTTGGTAAAACTATGAAATCGTGGTGAATGTGACTGAATCTGGAGTCAGGTACTGCAATATGATTTCGAATTAGTCTGGAATATCTATGACTTTTTGCTCTTTGGCAAGTAATCCACGCGCCGGCCCAACTTATTACATATTTCTCGATGCCCGGCCAAACAAACTTTTCCCTGATTTGTTGTGAAGTCACACTTCGACTTGGGTGTGAGAGATTGTGCGACTTCGATCTCTTGGAGTTTCAGAGAGCCATCGCTTGAAATTAGATTTCCTAGTTCTTGGTCACCTTGCTGGGTTTGATGCATTATTTCAGGATCAAGTATGGTTGGCGCAGTGATTGTATTGATGAGCAAAAGTGCGTCAGCCATCATATTCTGCTTTCCTTTGACCTAAATTATGTCCGTGGCAAATTGTGAGTTCAGGCCAAGTTGTTTTAGCTGTCTTTCAGATATGTCGTGTAATTTTTGAGTGAAAGCGTGAGTGAGAGGGTTGTGATCTGTTTTAATAATGAAGTGTCGGCGTTCCAAATTTTTTTTGCGCGCGCTCAAGGGATTTAAGTACCCTTAAAATGTTTACACACAGCGCGGGCGAAGGAAAATCAGGAAGGATGGAAAGAGAGGTGAACGGTGAACGTTGGTTTTAAATGTTTGAAGGTTATAATGACTAGGAAATAAAGAGTTAGGCAGGGCATTCCATAAGCGAGTTGTACGGCTTAGGAATAAATCACGATATTTTAGAGTACGTCCGAAAGTGGGCTTGAGGGTATACTGATGAGCATTCATAGCGAGATGGGTGCTACAGTTAAAAGTTTGAATGGGCGGAATGCTACTGGCGATTTCTATGGAGCTCTGGTGGTGGAAATACCGATAAAACGAAGCGATGCAGGAGATATTCGGTCGGTGTCAATTGTTTGAGTGATATTAGTATCACCTGTGAGTTTTATCGCACGGTTTTGAATCCTATCTTGCAGGTGC
This sequence comes from Volucella zonaria, assembly GCA_963966105.1. Lineage (NCBI taxonomy): Eukaryota > Metazoa > Arthropoda > Insecta > Diptera > Syrphidae > Volucella > Volucella zonaria. The sequence goes on along the minus strand of OZ014533.1, from coordinate 137,090,088 downwards.
AGAGATGTTTTGGGCGCACCCGACCAGATGTGAGCATTGTACTCCAATTTCGAGCGGATAAATACCTTATATATTGAGGCCAGATGAGAGGGGGTAAAGTATTTCTTACATTGCTTGAGGAAACCTGGACATTCCCATTTTTGACGACACCGAAAATGTGGTCATTCCAACGTAAGTTGTCATTGGCACACATACCGAGAATGGAAAGTTTCGACGATGCAAGTGCCATTCATGGATAATGGCTGGGTATTTAAATTTCGCTTTAATGACAGCAGATAGCATTGAGTTTTGGAAGCATTAAATTCCACTCGGTTAATAGTTCCCCAGTTGGTTATGCTGTTGATATCGGAATTTAATGAGCTTAACATACGCTGCCGTTCCCGTTCTACAGCCGAAGAGCAGGCACGTGAATCCGGGAATGAATATGAAAATTATAGAGTACTGCCGTCAGCAAAGAAGTACATTGGATTAGAGGTAGCAGACAAGAGATCGTTGATGAAAATTAAAAAGAGTGTCGGAGACAGAACGGAGCCCCGGAACACACCAGCATTTATTTTGTGAATATCAAATTTGAAACCATCCAAGACAACTTGAATTGAACGTTCCGAAAGGTAATTTCTAATCTATTGAAGAAGAGAGTCGTCGATCCCAAAAGCACGCATTTTCGACAAAAGAGCCTGATGCCAAAGTCTGTCAAATGACTTAGAAATATCAAGTGCAACTGTCTTGCTTTCGTCAGATTGATGTACGCTTTGGTTCCACTTTTCGGTGAGACATGCCATCAGATCACCAGTGGCGAAAGTATTCGATAGAGATGAAAATGGCGAGGAGCTCGCGGTTATTGGTGCTGTAGCGCCTTTCGGTCCCTCTCAGCTTCCTGGAGAAAAATTCGATGGGCCTGATAATGTCATTTTCGGTTTGTTCGAGGGCAGCTCCAATACAGGTGTGGTTGGTGCGTTAATGACGAGAGTGAGTTCAAAATTTGGTGATGGAAGAGCGGCGGGTTGAGTGGCCTTCGCCAGTGTTTGCTAGAAGATTTGGAATGCTTTTTCAGTCTCTGTCATCCAGATGATTTTATTCTTGTCACTCTTGATGGAGTGTTTGATGTAGCGATGAAGTGTTAATTGCAGATCAGCCATTTTGGTAATAGATTGTCTACTATATAATAGTTAATCATTCCCAATATGCGTCTGAGTTTGTGAACTGTTTGCGGAGTGTGAAAGTCAAGAATTTTGAAAAAGCGGTCAGCAGTATAGCCGAGAAAGTCAACTTATTTTTTTTTACTTATCGACATTGATGAAGAGACCATGCATTTGAAGACTTTGAAAGACCCGTCTAAGATAAACGCGATGTTAGTTCTCATTTTCTGACGCGACAAAAATGTCCTCTATACAGGCGGAGATGAAATCTAAACCGCGCCAATATACCTTTGAAATGTTTGTGAAGCATTCCTGAGACCAAACGCCATGAGTAAATATGCAGGGTGTGATAGTGGCTGTCTTCTTGATGTCATTTCTGTGCATTGATATAATATTTGATAATATATTCTCACTAAATCCAAAATTAAAAAACTGACTTCCCATGAAGGAGTGGAAATAAACTCTGAAATAAAGGTGGTGGGTATTTATCAAGCGTAGAGATAGCATTTGCATTTAGCTTTTGGTACTCCGCACAAACTCTCCATCCAAAATTTTTCACCGGATACATCGCAAAAGATGGTGATTCCCGAGTTGTCTACTTTAAGCTTGCGAAATTGTAAAGATGTTGAAGTAGGTTTTGTGCACATTAATTAAAAGGCCGTTCTGTTGAAGCATTTTGAGGACGAGATGAAGATGCTGTTCATGTTCTGCAGTCAAGTCGGAAGCGATGAGGAGATCATCTAGGTAGACGTGGGAGAACTCGAGATCGCGAAGTATTGAGTGCATTAATCGTTGGAAAGACTGGGCGGCGTTTCATAAACCAAAAGTCATCAAAACTCCAAAAGATGTGATAACTGCTGTTTTGTGTTGGTCTTCTGGAGCGACGGGAATTTAGTAGCAAGCCCGCTTCAGGTCGAGAGTTGTAAACACCTTATGACCGCGGAGATTTAATGCAAAATCGTGCAGGCGGGGCAACGGATAACGATCCTTTACTGTATTGGCGTCGATAGTCACCACAGGCTCGTTATTCGGCTTTTTTTTTCTTCACGAGGTGTAGCGGACTCGCCCACTCACTTTTTGATGGTTCACGGTACCACGTGAATTGGACTGGACCAAGGACAGCTTGCAGGTCTGATAATACTCCTATCGATGCATTGCTGCTTTCGGTTCTCGCAACGTAAAGTTTGACTTTCTACATTTAGCGAAAACAAGACGACCGTTGGTAACGATACTGTAAGCGCAATCTTTTTTCTTAGGGGCGGAGAAATCATAAGATGAGCACGTTGTAATATAGAGACAAACTGCTGAAGAAGATCTGCGCAAGCAATTTCAGTGTGAAAGGTTGAGATGCTGCGGTAAGAAGTCTTATTGATCTCGCCTCTTGAAGTTACAGATATAGTAGAATCGATTATCCTTTGACGCTGAATAACTCAGTAGTCCTAAGGCTCCGGTACATCGGCTATGAGGAATTGCCAAGAAAGATCTCTTCCGAGACGGAAATCTTGGGAAATTACTTGCGTCCGGTGTTTGTTAATTTTAGACAAGTTTTCAGCATAAGTGTGTTGTATTTTTATTGCCACGAAATTTTATAGCGAGAAGACTGGAAAACGGTTGCTACAGAAATTTTTGGCTGGTGTTTCGATCATACAAGGCGCTACAATTGTTGATTCGCCCCCTACAGCGGACAGCGACTGTTGTTTTCCTGGTGTGTGAAAGTCCGTGGGGTCGTGCAATGTCGCGCGGGATTGCCGAATTTTCGGCAACAAAAACCAAAGCTATCCCGGGCAGGTGAAAAAAAGGCACTTCTGGTTCGGGATGTCTTTGAACTCTAGCAAAATGTCTGTGACAGTCTTTCCAAGAAAATCCACTCTCGTGGAAATTTCAGAAGCTGCTACGACCCGGTGTTGGACGGTTGACAAAGATATTACCGGATTACATTTGGAAATCTTGGGAATGATATGGTCGGCCATTTTGGCAAGTGCGACATAGTCAGAAGTGATGGAAGCTCTAGTACTCGTAGTAACAACTTTTCTAACCACAACTCGTGGATTGCGGCATCGATAAGATTCCTAGAAGCCATGTCCCTCATCTCGCACCGAAGCTGAGAGGGTTTTATCTCTGTCTGGTTGTTTTTGTGCGCATCTAGCAAAAATCAAAGGTCCAGGTTTCGACGATCAAAAGCTGAAAGATCGGGTCTGTAGTCGTCGCGGAAAAAGGCTTCTATCTTTTCTTCCATGGATCTGGGCTGTTGGAATTTCTCCTTTTTAGTTAACTGACGCGTTTTTCTTTTCGACTCTGGCTTCGAAAGTTCAGTGTCACTGCCAGACATGTGTGTTGTTGCACATGAACGAAAATAAGCAAATAGGAGCGTGAGGTTAATTAACCAACTACCTAATCTTGTTGGATCACGTCGGGGTCACCAATTTATGATCAATTAATTTATTTTAAACACGTAAACAAAAGTTAAAGTTTTTAGTTGAATAATTATTTAACGATTATTTATTACTCTAACTAGTATTAAATTTACACGAAATGGGACAGATGAAAAGCACGAAACGATGATGGCCGTTGCACAAACAACAAGGAAAAGCTAATTTTGGATTCTCCATCTCAATCTGTCAATGATTCTGTCCAGACGTCTGATTGTCATTCCAGACATTGGAGGCGCTCAGATACATCTTTGGTTGAGACGCAGTGGTTGTCCGAATATCGCCACAGATATGTCATTAGAGTCGCCATTTGTGTGTGAGTTACGGAACGTTTTGAACCACCTGTTACTTAACAAAAATTTCCAAACTATCTGTTGGTCTATAGAAGGTTATAATTGCGACAGTAACGAGTAAATATCACAAAATCGGAACACATAAAAGTAAGAGACTGACTTAAAGACACCGCTCTTTAGAACAGTTTAACATGTAGGGGGGAACAAATAACACAAAGCGAATTAGATTTATTTCCTTATGACTTTGAATTATCTCATCTTCCCTATTGTCTGTTATAACTTCTGACTATTGAGCTGAAACTGGCCTAGATATATGGGACAACTAATTCAAAAAGAAGATTTTTGTTTGACAACTTATTGGAGCATCGTTTATTGCATTCAGAGATATATTGCAGTTCCTTGCTCGATAACTATCGCCTGTTTCCCTTATTTATCCTTAGCTTTATATTGTTTAATATATTCCGACTATTTTGTATCCAAATTTTATATGCCGATTCTGAATAATTGCTTCTTTTCATTTTCAGGTATATTATTATGCGGCGAATATTCCTAATCTTGGCCATCTTGTACTTTATGCGTTCAATTACAATGTATGTCACGGTGTTACCTGTTTCCAGTACAACGTACTATTGTAGTCCCAAGTCGAATGCTACTGCCACACCATTAGTGATTGCAAAAAGAGTATTCCAACTTCTATCTGGCTTTGGACTGTCCATCAACGGCAAGCATACATATTGTGGTGACTACATCTACAGTGGTCATACGGTTATGCTTGTACTGGGGTATCTCATTATAGCCGAGTGTAAGTAATTAAAATAACAAATTGGTCGCTACATCAAATAGAAATTGATGTTTTTTTTTTCTTTTGCAGATTCTCCACGTAGATTTTTCATTTTACACTGGATATCATGGTTGTCGACATTTATTGGTGTGATATTTGTTCTATTGGCGCACGGTCACTACACAATTGATATACTTGTTGCATATTATGTTACAACTAGACTGTTTTGGACCTACCATACGTTGGCAAATAATCATTTTCTACTAAAGGTTACATGATGATGAATAAAACAAAAAATTCCCTTAAAACCAATTCTCATTTGTCTTCTTTTGATTTTAGTCTGGAAGCAATAATTACATCGGTCGCGAATGGTGGTATACATACTTTAAATATTTTGAAAAGAACGTCCGGGGACCAGTTCCACGTCAATATGAATGGCCATTGCCATGGCCACGAAACTTCCATTCAAAGTTACCAAACCGCGAAAGTTAACAGCTAACACAAGTCTGACTTTTAGTTACTAACACCATAAAATATAACAGCACATGCACCTTCAATGATCACAAAATCACCAGCACAACATCAACAACGTCTGCATCAGCAAAAATTAACAACAGCACTAGCAATAAACAAAATCATTCTTCATACTTGAAACCGAAAATGAACGTTTGTTCGAAATCGATTAGAAATTTCTACAATAGCAGTCCTGAAATGGGATTACCTCAGCATTGTGTGAATACTGTTAGATCTAAGAGTTGGACTCAAAACAAAGTTGACAGTGGTGTTGTCACTTTGAATAATACGAAGACCTCTTTACAGGATCACTGTGTCCTATTGGTATTCAATTTAGGCGGTCATTCTAATACCGATCCGTCAATAAACGGTTTTCTACTGACCTCGAGACAAATTTGATTAAATTGTCGAGTTACATTTGTGTTTTCCTATTTTTAATTTTATTTCGAGAGAGATAGAGAGAGAGAGAGAGAAAGAAAGAGAGAGAGAGAGTTTATATTCTCTATGAGCATAGAGAAAACTTTCAATACAATAAAATAAAAATAAAAAATAAAAAATAAAAAAGAAATTAAACAAAAGCAGAAGAACAAAAATGTATATACAGATATATTCATATATAAATGTGTTACTTATATACCTACATATATATACTGCATAGGGATAAGACTCATACTATATATCTATATACATGCGAAAGTGTTTTCATCCCATTTAAAACTTCTGTGTAACGCCTAATAAACAACCAAAAAAACAAAACACACCACCAACATAACATAACATAACCGACACTCACACAGAAACATATTTTTCTATTGCATACTTGAGAAGAACAATACTTTTGAATGCCAAAACTGGAATTGTTATAAAAAAAAAAATAAAAATAAAAATAAAAATAAATTCTAATAAGCAAAAAACCAAAACAAACAATTTTTAAACGATAAGAGAACAAAAACAAAAAATGTTATTTCGGTTCGAGAGACAAAAAAAGTATTCAATTTAATTTCATTAGTTTCTTTTCTGTTTTTTCTTTTATTTGAACGCATTCAAAATATATTCTTAGATTTAATTCATTTAATTCAATATTAAGTTAATTAGGTTTTTGTATATTTTGTAAATAGTTTTAAAAATAAATTTTTCTTCTTTTCTTTCTGTTTAAACAAATAAAATTGTACCCTTTCGTTGGATTACTATTTTTTTTTTTTTTGTTTGCAAAATTGAGAATAGTAGTATTTTATCTTTTTTGTGTTTCTATTTTGTAGTGATTTTATTTAATAAAAAAAATAAATAAATAAATAAATTTTAAATGATAAGAACTCCCTCCCTACCCACTTGTGATTGATTGAAGGAAGGATGAAGCCTTTTTAGATGAAAATAATTGCCTTTTTGTACACGAAACACCACTAACACTTGTCTTAAATGTAATTTTTTAATGGAATCGATATTTTTTAAGTTGTTTTTTCTTTTCTATTTCTTTCTCATTGATTTTTTCTATTTTATATAAGAGAAAGAAACGATTTGTATCCCACCCTTTTAAATAAAATATATTCTCCAAAAAGAAGAACAAAACTAAGAAAAATAATATTTATAGGGTTAGGTTACATTTTAATTTAAATTCAAAACAAAACAGAAAATAAAATTATACCATATAAACAAATGTGAAAACAAAATATTAATAAAAGGGAAATTATTTCGCTTTTTCGTTTGTTTCTCCGTTTAGATATTTTATAAGTTGTTAATGTTTAAATAAAGAAATAAAAAAAAAACAAAACAAAATGAACACTATATATATGAATAAAGAGAAAAAACTAGTTTATTTGGCCAGAGCGTTAATATACATTCATTCGATTATGTCGTCACATATAAAATTGCCAATTTTCTTATTGAAAATTGAACAAAGATGTTTTAAAAATTCACAAAGCTTACAATGTTCAAGTTTTTAAGTCGCATAGCAGGACTGGGATGATCAGTATCTTCCTTTACTTTACTACTACTCAATTGCATTCTAAGCCCAAAAAGGCAACGATTAGCAAGAATGATATATCGCATGTTTTCGGCGCTGGTGTTATTGTCAGAGTAGATAGCGGAGCCGTGGTAGATAAAGTCCCTTACTACCTCAAAGTTGTAGCTGCCTATGGTAACGTTTTGCCCCACGTTTTGTTTTTCCTTCATTGACCGCTAAAACCATCGTTGCCGCTCCGCTGAAAGCGTGCTGTGTTTTATCGATTATTTTAATGTCGTCTGCGTGTGCGAGTAACTGAACAGACTTTTGAAAGACTGCTTCCGCAGTTTCGCACAACGTTTTCAAGAATGATGTTGATAAAACCACATGAAGGGTACAGGAGAAAAAAGGTTTCAGCCCACTTTTTACTGAAAATGAGATTGGTGCGATTTGCTAAGAGATGGCGTAACTTGTATTATTCCATTGGAACATGCGTTGGAAAGCTACTGTCATTGTACGTCATTTCAGTATATGTCATTCATTTGAAGCGCAAACAACAATAATTTTTTTCCACTCAAATATGTCGAACTTTGTGCCGGAAAAAGTGTTTTTGCGGGGAGTTCTTCTTCATTACTTTAATATGAAGAAAACTGCTGCCGAAAGTCATTGTATTTTGGTGGAAGTTTATGGTGAACATGCGCTAACTAAGCGAACGTGCCAAAAGTGGTTTGCACGATTTAAAAGTGATTTTGGCTTGGAAGACTATGAACGTCCTGGGCAGCCAAAAAAGTTTGAAGATGAAGAACTGGAAGCATTGCTCTATGAAGATTGTTGCCAAACACTAGAAGAGCTCGCAGAATCTTTGGGTGTCACTCAAGCAGCCATTTCAAAACGTTTAAAAGCAGCTGGATATATTCAAAAGCAAGGAAATTGCGTTCCACATGAACTCAAGCCGAGAGACGTCGAAAGGCGGTTTTGCATGTCCGAAATGCTGCTGGAACGCCACAAAAGGAAGTCATTTTTGCATCGGATTGTTACTGGTGATGAAAAATGGATCCATTACAACAACCCCAAGCGCAAAAAATCATATGTGAAACCCGGCCAACCAGCCAAATCGCGAAATCAACGGCAAAGCCGAATATCCATGGCGCGAAGGTAATGCTCTGTATTTGGTGGGATCAGATGGGTGTGCTTTATTATGAGCTGCTAAAACTGGGTGAAACCATCAATTGACAACGCTACCGAACACAATTAATCTGTTTGAAGAGAGCAGTGGCCGAAAAACGCTCGGAATATGTGACCAGACACGAGGCAATAATTTTCCATCATGACAACGCTCGGCCCCACGTTGCTATTCCGGTTAAGAACTATTTGGAAAACAGTGGATGGGAAGTCTTACCCCACCCACCTTATAGCCCAAACCTTGCCTCTTCTGACTACCATTTGTTCAGGTCGATACAGAACGCCCTCACTGAAATACGGTTCACATCATAGCAGAATATCAAAAATTGGCTTGATCCATTCTTGGCTGCCAAGCCGGCGCAGTTCTTTTGGAATGGGATCCACAAATTGCCAGAAAGATGGGAAAAAGTCATAGCTTCAGATGGGCAATACTTTGAATAATACTATTGTACATGTTTTTATTAAATAAACGTTCAAATTTCAAAAAAAAATCCACGAATTAAGTTATACGAGTATAACCAATATGTCTGCGCAGTGAATACGTTCAAAAACACACGAGGAAAGAGCTGCTATTGTAGTAAGTTAGAAATTCTGACTTTTATGAACTCACCCGCTATCTACCGTAATGTCCGAAATTTTGCAACCCTATAACAATTATCAGCTTAACCCAGTGTAGTCTTCAGTCTGCTAAATCCACTATCAACCAGCAATTTAGAAATACTCGTACATGGCAAATCTTAATAATTTCGATGCCCACCACCTGTTCATCGACCTAAAGTCCGCTCATAACAGCATTTAGAAAGACGAGCTTATAGAGGCAAATCTCATTCGCCTATGGAGAACGACAATAGAAAACACTCGTTCCACCCACAAAAGTGACGCGCTATCGAGATTTCTCAATATCATAATTGAAAGAATAATGCGATACTCGCAGACCGGTGTCAGGGCCACAGTACTCATATATCAAAAACTTGAAAAACTACTCGTGGCGCTCATCACTTTAACTTCATGCAAAGAAATCAGCAGAATGGTAACAATGCACTTGCGGCTAAAAGAACATCGCCGTTGTAATTAAAGGAAGCGTCGTTGTTGCCAACCATTTTTGGCAGGCAAGCTTTTAATTAACAGAGGACCCTCTTGCAACACTTTGGCCTGAAAAGTCTTCTAATCCGTGCCGGAGGCATAACGTGGAAGAGGAATACTTCAGAGGAAGTCCGTAGACGACTCAATAAGCTTGAGGTGTGTGATTAGGAGCCGCTATAGCAGAGAACCCTGCAAATGGGAGAGCTGTTGGTTGAGGTACCACATATAGTTAAGTAAGTTCTAAGAGAAATGTTCTTTGAATAAAGTTTTAAAGCCTCATTTAATAACTAACAATAATCAAATGAACATATCTCGGAATGGTTGTTTAAACTCACGCTCGATCTGGAACCTTTACTATCTAATTGTAGGTAGTTAGTGTGGCAATTGAGGCAATTTATCGCTGAAATCAAGGTTCAGGGCCTGTGGATGTGTCATTAAAAGCTAGTTATAATATTATCGTAAAATTAAAAGTTAACCGAAGGCGTTGGTTACCGCTATTATCTTGTTACATGTTCAATTATCTTGATAGACTTTGCGATGCCCAGTGTTGTAACTATGACTATAGATCGATTATTCATTCTTTACCTTTTGGTCATATTGTATTACCGAGTATTGCTCTTGTCCAACCGGGCTTACTTGTCAATAGGCGAACATAGCATATCTTGCCTGAAAAAGAAGGTACGGCGGCGTGTGAAATAACTTGATTAAGCCAACCTTGGTGTTATTTGGAATTGAGGTCAATAAGGATTTCTTATACTGGCAGATTAACGGTAGCCCTCATATTCTCGAAATGGTTTACTGACTTCGAAATATCATATTCATTTTGCTCAAGAAATTCCAGAAAGACTCGTCAGATTGTGCAGAATGACGTTGGAGAACGCTCACTGCTCATGAAAGATTAGATTTCATTGAGATCTTTAGCTCTGAGTGAGAACAAATAAAAGTAGATACTCGTATATGGTATGCCGTCGAGAAGCAACCGACAAAATTGGCAGAATTTTACCTTGAGATAGTTAGGCATTTTGTCTGCCTTGGTTCTGCTTTCAATGTTATTAATAAAATCTCGTCAAAAATACGAGTGTTGACTGAAAAGTTTCCGACCGCAATGTAAAGATAGCGGCGCTCGTCAATAAAAGCTAGTGAATGCTAGTTGTGCATCTTTTGACAGTTACTTACCGAAGTTTCAGTCATTTTGGACGCACAGTTTTTAGTTGACAGTCGTTTGAGTGAGTCAATGTGAGTGTTTCTTGTGAAAATGGAAAAAATTGAGTATCGAGCTGTAAATTCGTAAATTCGTAAATTCTTGTTTTTGAAAGGCAGTACGTCTACACAAATAAAAAATGAGTTGGACTCTGTGTATGGGACTGCGCATCATCATTTACCACAGCGAAATTTTAGTCAGCGGAATTTAAGCGTGGTCGTTAGAGCTTGGGAGATGACGAGCGTTCGGGACGTCCAAAAACTGCAATCACTGACGATAACATTGCTAAAGTTCACCAAATGGTGTTAGACGACCGCCGAATTAAAGTGAGAGGGATAGTAGAGGTTATAAAAATGTCCAAAGAACGTGTTTGTTACATATTAAATCAAGATTTAGGCATGAGAAAGCTGTCCGCGCGTTGGGTGCCGCGTTTGCTTACGTTAGATCAAAAACGTGTTCGAATAAACATTTCCAACGCTCTGTTGGTGCAGTTTAGGCGCAATAAAATGTAGATGGAACTTGGATACACCATTATATGCCCGAAACAAAAATTCAGTCAAAACAGTGGACTGCAAAGGGCGAGCTGGCTCCAAAAAAAAGCAAAAACTGTTTTTTCGGCTAGGAAAGTGATGGCGACTGTTTTTTGGGATAGTAAAGGAGTTATCTTAATCGATTAACTTCAAAAAGGAAAAACCATTACAGGAGCACACTACGCATCATTAGTTGCAAAGCTGAAGGCAGAAATTGTGGAGAAACGGCCACATTTGCAGAAAAAGAAAATCCTGTTTCACCAAGACAACGCGCCGCCTCACACCTCAGCAGTTGCCATGGCGAAAATCCACGAATTACGGTTTGAACTGCTTGACCATCCACCTTATTCACCAGATCTAGTCCCAAGCGACTTCTTTTTGTTCTCTCATTTAAAAACTGCGCTGGGAGGACAGAGATTTTCGTCAAATGAGGAAGCAATCACCTTCGTGAACTATTATTTTGCAGAGAAAAACGCCAAGTACCATTTGGACGGATTAGAAAGATGGGAGCATTGCTGGGAGAAGTGTGTAGAGTTACAAGGAGAGGATCTAGAAAAATAAAAAATAAAAATTTGAGAAAAAATGTCTTGTGCCATTGTTTGGTCGGAAACTTTTCAGACAACCCTCGTAAACTGCTTGCTTCATTCAGCATCATTCTAGCAGAAGGAGTTTCGATGGATCCCAACAATATGAGGCGGTTAGGCCTCGCTTCTTTAAAAAAAACCTGCAACAACTTGCAGCTTCGAAGTGCAGCCATCCTAGCAAAATCCAATATTCTTTCTTCGTGTGGCTGCTACAATTCAAGAGAAAGCCTTGTTGCAATGGATTCAAAAGCTGAAGATTTATGATATCGAGTCTTAGCTTTCAGATCTTGAAGCCATTCCTTCCAACAGAAAGACGCAAATAAGTCAAATTCAACGAGCCTACTGCCTATGGCGGTACCAGGCGGTAACACCAAATGAAATGACAAATTTATATTATTCCCCGTTCATTTCGTAGCTATTGCAATAACTGTAGCAACCTAATCTTTATTGCAAAATTTCCCAAGTATAGATTATGAGAGTAATTTCGGCAAAAAAAAGACAAGGTCTTTAGCTTTCCGACCGCTTGTCATACAGTGGTGTCAAACCCCTTAAACAATAAAAGATGATGCAGGAAAAGAAGATATCGCGCCTGTGGAAGCTCGTATTGAAGAAGACCCCAATTGATCGACTCGTCGTCGTCGTCATTCGCAGCAACTTGGCCTTTATCCGTCCACTATCTGGAATACTCCGCGTAAAAATCTTGGTCTCAAGGCTTATAAAATGCAGTTTGTACAAGAGCTAAAATCGACGTGACCACTTATTGCGTCGTTTGTTCAGTGATCGGGCCTTAAAACAGTAAGGTGACCAAATTGTTTACCGTAAAATTTTGTTCAGTGATGAGGTTCATTTCTCGTTAAACAGCTACGTAAACAAGCAGAATTGCAGTATCTGGAGCGAGGGCAATCCTCGAAAAGTTCACCAGATGTCATTGCATTCAGAAAGATATATCATATGGTGGCATCATCAGTCTTTATTTCTTCAAAAATGAGGAGGAGCACAAACACACCAGTACAGTGTGATGATCAACAATTATTTGTTCCTAAATTTACGTGACATCTATGAGGAAAATATGTGGTTAAAACAGGATGATGCTCCACCTCATTCTACCAACGAAAACATCCCTTCATTTCAAGAAATTGACTACCAAGATCGTGCGATTTGACGCCATTGGATTGTTTTGTGTGGGGCTACGTCAAGTGACTAGTTTATGCCGATGAATGAGCAATAATTGTTGGAGCAAAACATTGTTCGAGCAATACGCGATATGCCCCCAATTACTCGAAAAAGTGGTCGAAAACTGGTCCTCTAGAATACAAAGCGCATTCATTTGAGACAGCCGTGGTGGACATATGACCAAAACTATTTTCAAATACTAAATGGCATCTACTCGTATCGAATGAATTTAATAAATCATCATCAAGTTAATTTCTTTCTTTAGAGTCTAAAATTCTAAAAAAAAACACAACAAAAACAGCTTTTACGTGTTCGTGAAGTTATACAACGTCATTGTCAGTGATGTAGGCAGATTTCCACAGAGTTTTTGGCTGAACTTTCGATTCAGGGATGCGTATAATCGTAATACCCGTTTTCACAATAAAATTGAAAAATGTATTCTGAAACAAAGCAGTCTCTATTTAAATGTCAGTAACTCATGTCTAAGCCATTTTTCGGACGTCATAAGCGACCCAAAACCAGTTCGATTGTGCGTATAATTCGGCCAGATAATATATTTTTCCCAAAATGTTCTTGCAATTCAGCGCAACGCAATTCATTATTCCATTCCAGGCATTTTACGACTACAGAGATGTTGAGATACCAATTTTTAGTACTCATGATATGGGCAACGTAAAAGAAGGCATTCGGTACAAAATTGCTGGCTTTCTCCCTGTGACTTGTGAAAGGTTACTCTAAAATATCGCAATATGATTTTGTGTCAACTCCAGGTGTCATTCACAGATTTGCAGTTCATCTCGTTATTGACAATTCAACATCTGACATTGCACTTCGTATAAATCCACGTTTACCTCAGAACTACATAGTTCGTACATCTCGAATAAATCATCGTTGGACAGAAGATGAAGACTCTTCAATATTGCCCTTTACCTTAAAACGCGGTTCACATTTCGTCATGGAGATCCTCATTACTGATCAACGCTATATGATTTCTATAAATGCCCAGCACTTTGCTAAGTATAATCACCGTGCTCCATATCAAGCCTTGAGTTGTATCGAAGTCTTTGGAGATGTTAACCAAATCAGTATCGAACAGAGTGAAGTTATGAAATATCCTGATCGCTCAAACAAAACGGGTCCCAATTCTATTCGAATCATATCAAATTTAGATCAGAAAAGCAAAATGTTTAATCATATCGAAAACATCGACGACAGTTGGCCTTTACCATATTATGGTTTGCTACCTCCGAAGAGCTTGGGCTTTGGGAAGCAATTGAGACTTATGGGGCGAATAAAACTTTTGCCTTTGTCATTTTATGTTAACCTTCAGGAAGGCCAAAACATATGGCCACATCCAATTATTGCTTTTCACTTTCGTTGTCAATTTGGCAGACATCACGACTACATTGGCAGAAATGTGATAACTCGCAATTCCTGGTTTGATGGAAAATATGGAAATGAGGAAATCTCCGAGATGACTACAGATCTTCTACCCGGGAAGGTCTTTAGTTTGGCCATAGTACGTGGTTCGGAGTCCTTTCAGGTGTATGGTAATGAAAAGTTTCTGACGGATTTTAAATTTCGATTTAATCCTGATAAAGTTGATACGGTGTATGTTCTGGGAGACATCAAGTTGTTTGATATCCTTTTGGAAGACCACGACGAAACAATTTATCGGAATCCTCGCAAATCTTTAGCAAACAGTTTTGAAAATTACATTAAATAAAGACCCGGTTCCTTTACAATCGAAATTCAACTTTATTTTAATGATCGCCTGAGTGGCTATTGATCGGGACACTGCTGAGCGTCCTATAACTTGGACTGGGCAAGAAGTGCAACAATCAAGTTCGTAGTGAAGTGCTTGCCTTACCTACCAGTGGAAAAAACTGCTTGAGTAAACCCTTACTAAAATGGCAAGAGCATGCCCGGCCAGTAGCACTATACTAGCCTACGTCCTCATAGGGCTCACAACCCTATACGGAAGAGATTAAAATATGCGATGAAGCTTTGAATAAAAATGGACTCAGAGTCGACGAGCCTAGCAAACTTTTAAAGGGCAACACGGCCTTCGGATCTGCACGTCGAATGCTCACACTTTTGACAGGCCATCTGCAGCTGAACAATTAGCAGAGGCTCTTAACTGGTATTACGCACACATCACTGCCATCCGGAAAGTGCTATGAGATGGGCCAGACATAAGGAAGACGAAAAACTGTGATATATATTAGAGTGCTTGCTATAGGGGGAAAAAACAGCGCTTAATTGAATGCGCAAGAAGTTTGGAGCTTCCGACACGTGAGCGAGCGTCTTGTGACAATCTGCACCAAGTCTAATATGCGCCCACGTCCCTACGGAAGACAAGGACGACGCCACCAAAGAATGCTTCCACAAGCTCCTTGGTAAAACACATAAGCAATGATCGCCTGGCATTATTTTAACGCCAGGATTGGAAAGGTATTGACTTATTGCTTATTGACTTTCCGGCGGGAATTTGATATTTCACTATAGCGAGCGCGCGTTTTACTCATCTCGATATAGACAAGGTATATAGCGGTTTCCGGATCATCAAATGATGAATCAAATTAATCATTTTGCGATAGACGTAATGTATGCCTCCAGTATTCTTCACGTCCGAACGTTCCGGGCAGCCAACATTGACTAAGATCAGCACTTTGTTGCAACCAATGTCCGAATGCGGATTTCCCAAGCGCTTCAACAAAGAAGATCAAGGATCAAGCATTAAGAACTCGTTTCGCTGCTGTGCAAATGTCAAGAAATTGTGAGCGCATAAGTTATCCACAAATTGATCATCCTCTGGTTAGATTGTTCGCATTTTATCAACATTTTGAAAGGAAAATGTTTGGTGTGAACGATATATTCTGTTGTACTTTCCGTTATAGATGAGCTCCAGTTTATATTGTGGTTAGATTTACACATAGTTATTTTGAACTGTCATTTCATAAGATCCATTTGTAAGTGGATGGTTGTCGCTAAAGAGGACGAAAATACTTACTTTATCATAGCTTGCACGCGTTTCCGACATCTAAATATTCACAAAATGAACAGACAGTTTCCTCATCAAAAAATCATCAGTCATCACATTGCGCTCGAGGAAAGGCACAGCTCCAGTATTCTCGTCATTCAAACGACACAGATGTCACAATTACAAACGCCGAAGAAGTACACGGTCTTCCAATAGGGACTTCCGAACTTTGACATTTGATAGCGGCCATATTGTTAAAGCCACATCTGTAAAATTGGCTGTCATTTATTCAGTCTATTTTGCCAAATCACCATGGACGGGCGTAGCGTTCAACAACACGTGCAAATGATAAAATTGTTTAATCAAAATGGGTGTTTTGTTCGGGCAACGTTCAGCGCCCTTCTCACATTGTACGGTCGCCATAATCGTCCTACCGAGAGGACTATTCGTAGTGTGGTGGATATTTTTGAGTCCACGTCGACAAAACGCAAGATCTTCCGCAAACATCGCCGCTGTCCGTGAGAGTCTGCAGGATTTCGCGTCGCTCACAAGTACTCGGGTTTTTCCAGACCACAACTTGGCGAATTTTGCGTCGTGACTTGGGCCTGCACTCGTACAAAATTCAACTGACCCAGGAGTTGAAGGTAAACGACCATAGACAACGACGTGTGTTCGTTGAATGGGCTCTGGAACAGTTGGAAACTGACCCTAATTTTCATCGAAAAATCATCTTCAGCGATGCGGCCCATTTCTGGATGAATGGGTACGTCAACAAACAAAATTATCGAATTTGGGACGATACCAATCCACATGAGATCCAAGAGCGTTCAATGCATCTCGAAAAAGTCACTGTTTGGTGGGGATTTTGTTCTGGCGGCTTCATCGGTCCATATTTCTTTGAGAACGACGTTGGCCAGACCATCACCGTCAACGGCGAGCGCTGTAGGTCGATGATTACCAAATTCTTTTGGCCTAAATTGGATGATATGGACATCAACGACATGTGGTTTCAACAGGACGGCGCTACGTGCCACACGGCTCACGTTAAATTTGAATTTCTGCGCGAGCGATTCGAGGGCATGGTCATCTCACGTGGAGGTGATGTGAACTGGCTGGAAGTTGCAGGTCAATGCGAATAAGACATAAACCACAGCGGCTCTCAGTGATATTTCACACACATTTTGTTTTATTTAAATTTAAAAACTGGAAGCGCTTAATGAAAGATCCTTTACCCATGAAAAAATTGTACGTCGATTGGTTGCAACCGGAAGAGACTGCATGAACTTTTTCTGATTAAGTTTCCGAAAATCTATCGAGCAGTCCTATGTTGCCAACACACAGTGTAAAAGCCTGGTGGGGACACTGTCAGCAATCTATTAGAGGAGAGGCATGTGCTAAATTGTATCGGACCACTATGACAAAATTAATATATTTCTGACAGTTAAACAAGTGTGATACAAAGCTCTCCTTCAGAGAGAGCAGGATGTACACTGCTTGTGAACGCTACGAGCTGATGAAGTTGACAGACCCTTTACCGAATTATTCAAAGCGGGAATTGGCTTAAAGAGGAGCATATACCAAATCATCTGTAAAATAATGAAAGTATAACTGATGAATTAAATCTCAGCATGATTGGTTCGAACTCTGAGCATGATTGGTTCGAACTCTGAAAAGAGACGCCGTTTAAACTGCGCCAACTACATAGGAGTCAGTCTCTTAACATGTCCTTTTAGACCCTTTGTATTTTCAAGAACGTCATACTAACAAAGAACTGCATTAGTTGCGTTTTACAATACAGATTTTCCGCAGAACTAACTTAGTCACACTGTATTACCCTCGTGTTCATAAATGTCAATTTATCGTCCAACTCGCACAGATTAATTAGGCATTTCAAATGTGGCTGCAAAAAAAGTTTGAAGATTTTAGTACTGAGTAGTTTTGTGTTTTTTGAATAGGAAATATGTAAGAAATATTGAAACAAGGCAAATCTAAGGTTTGGATGAATATTACTTTTTTGTACAGACATGACGTTTTTGAACGCAAAGCAAATGGCGATCGTACTAAGTTATGTCTACTCAGTGAATGCGTTCAAAAACACACGAGGATAGATCTGCGATTAAACTTAGGAACTCACCCGTGGCCTCCACAAATTATTAAATTTCCAATTAAGATGGGATTAGGAGAATCAACAGCTGGAAAAATAAAATTGCAAACTCTCTGGAATATACTCGTAACAAGAATACAAAAAATTTATTTAGTCATTTTCAAATTTAGGCGTTACATCATTCGTACAATTAAATATTCAGTGTTAAATATGTATTTTTCCTCTTTGATTTATTATAATCTTGGCAATCAGGATCGATCTTTTTTACGCCTTCATGGAATGGAGAGAGGTTTTCCAGTACCACATCCCACAGTTTAATGTCTCCCTCTATATTCACGGTGTCGACTAACTCCGGATCCAAGCGAAAACGGAATTCTGTGATCAACTTCTTATTGAGATACACGTCATAAGACGCCATACCACAGACAATAACTAAACTAAATCTCTCCCCTGGATAAAATTGTGTACCTAGCTCACTTAGTTCTTCGTTGTCCCAAATAGAATTGTAAAAAACATTCTGACTAATTTTGACATGCGCTACAGCGCTGTCAACCTGCTTTACAAAGTGTGGCTTAAAATGGAATGCGATTAATGGACGTGGCCAGACATACTGTCCACGCTGAAGATTAACATGGAAAGACTGAGATAAAAGTCTAACTCGACCTTCAATTCGTAGACGTTTTCCACTGACAAAACTCTTTGGTGGCAACAGGCCATAGTATGGTAATTGTAATTCGGCCGGAGTATCTGGCTTGTCTTGGTCCTCAGTTTCAAGACTTACACGAATCTCTTTGGCCCTTGATTCGGATAAGCGTTCCGGGTATTCTAATGCTCGAGTGCGATTAAAACTTATGTTACCAATCTCGCCTCTGACTTCAAGACACGCCACAGATTTATAAGACAAACGATGTTCGAACTCGGCTAAATGATGTCCATCCACGGAGATCATGTAGCCTTTATCCGTGACTAGGATCTGTATAGCAAATTTCGAGCCACGATGCAAAATGAATGGAAGTGCTGAAAATATTTCTGGACTCTGCCATACGTTTTTCACGCAGGTATTACGAAGAATGTAGTTTTCTTGTAGGCGTGGATTGACATGGAGCGCGATATCTCTAGTTGCATTTTCGATTACGAGATTTACTGCAAATCTATATAAAAAGAGAATTTTATTATTGAAAATTGGTTTTGGAATAACATATAGGTAAGTATGTAACGTGTTTAAGCAAACCTTTCACAATTTGGAAGGATGTAACCTGCAACAGTAAAGCTGACACCCTCCTTAATTTCACCTAGGTCCCTGTTCGTGTACACTGTTTGTGCTTCCCCGCAGTTGTACAAGGTTGACTATAAAAAGAAAAGAGATAAAGAGTTAAACGATTCAAACAAGATATGCATATGCATGTGTACAATAAAGGAAATGTTAAAGCAGTTATAGAACCACTAAATAAGAGGGTAGGACTTTGCTTGCTTTGCTTACTGTCATTGTTTCGTTGCGTATCTTTATCTTTATTATACTTTAAATAAGAAATTATTGAACGCCTTAAACTCCGTAAATCCCGATTGCCTTTTTGACGAAACGAGAAACAACTGACTGAACCTCAGAGCAAAGAAGAATAAAAGCAAAGTGGAAAATTGTTTGTATTTATATCCTCGATCGGCTGCCTGTATTGTAGACCGAATATTGTTACCCACTGACGAGTGTGTGCGTGTGTGTTCACCAGCTTGTGTGGTATGTTTATTGGCTTGCGTGTTGCCCCGCAAGGTTGTGTTGCTCCTATTCTTGCATGCTTATACGTATTCTCCGATATTACGTTGTCGTTACGCAAGCTTTGTGTGGTACATTGCTCGTCGCATTTTATGGTTAATACTCCTGACTGTGTACGAGTATATTAATTGCTGTGGCCTATAATAGGCCCCATATACTACACAGACACGTCTACGCATACGTAAAATTCAATGCTAATGCAAAACACACCGCATTACCATTGAATTCAATGCAAGCAAATAATTCGGATTTTGCATTAAAAATGAAACAGCAGTGGCTGCTATCAGTAGTTAGATTTCGCCAAGATTTTCTTCAACTTTATCTACATATTTTGAAACAAAACTAGAAAGAAAAGAGATAACAGATATGTAGTTTCCCGAATAAAATAATAAAAACCCACGCAAAGTCAATGCGGTAACAATAGGTTTGTTCGTGAGGCTGTTCTGGGCAGAAAAGTACAGGGTTTTGTGTTCAGTCACAAAAATTTCTGTCCGAAACTGTTCTGCTTTGCGTTCAGTAAGGTTGTCAGAACAGAAAAGTACAGAAAAACTAGCATCTACTCTTGAGGTACAGCAAACTGTTGTGCAGATGTCAAAATCAGCTTTGGCTGTCATTTTGATTTGCTTCCCGCAATTTATTTGTTTGGGATTGTTGTGTGCAGTTTGAATTAAAAAAAAAATTATGGAAAGTGCAACATTAGAAATAAGAGTGAATAATGGGCAATCTGTGCTGGTTGAATGTTCTCCAAATACACCGCAGAATTTACAAAATTTTTACTTAATTTAATATATTTAACATATTTTACGCAGATTTTTTTCTTATTTTTTTTAGATGAAGATTTTCGCCAGGAAGTATTTAACCAGTCGTTTGGAGCCGACTCAGCCACCAGCCAGGATTTCTTCTGCAGGTGCAGAAGAAAAACAAAAAGCAATTTGGCTGGAGAAGGACTGCCACCTCCTCATAAATGTTTATAAAGATTTACAGCCAAATCTCGGCAAAATCTTTGACCTCAAAACCAAAAAAACTCTGGAAGCAGATTGCAGGCCGCATGCAGGAGTTCGGTTCAGGTTTCACTGCGGGCCAGGTTGAGGGGAAGTGGAAGAGTCGTGAACGTGGGTTCAAGACTAAAATGAAGCACAATGCCACAACAGGCAACAACCGGGCCACTTGTGCGTATGAAAGTATGTAATTTATATTCATACATTCTAATTTCTTATATCTATTATAAATATAAACATATTTCCATAAATACAATAGAGAGCTCTCAGATGTACTGCTATGCTGGACCGACCTGCAATTATTCCAACCTATCGGATGGGCAGTACTACTTATTCAAAAGTGCGTATCCACTTTTCCAAAAAACGCTGAAACTCACTTATATAGTATACTCACTTTTATCTCGCGGTTATGTTCGCAGTGTTGGTTTCAAAGTTGCTTTTTCCTTAATATTTTCTCCGATAGACTGGAGCTTTGGTGGCGTTTTGAAAACAGTTTTGAAAGCAAATAAGCACTTTCGCACACACTGATTTTAAAAAAGGTTCCAGTTCCTTTTTGGGTAGATAAAAAATAACTATTTTTTCCAAGTGTAAAAAGCCCAAAAGAACGTTCATTATTGACTTGCTCTTCCAAAACATAAGTTGATCCACGAACACATCCCAGAATAGGGAGAAACGGGATGCTGCCAATCATCGGGAAACGAATAAATGCCCTCTAGTTGTATGTTGCGACATCTATAATTCAAATCTTTCGTAAATCGATCCCCACTTCTGAAAGTGAACTAAATTATACCCACTTTTGATTTTGTTTTTGTTTCGTGTGGAAAAGTGGCTGAGCACTTTTGAATAAAACACTCCTAATATTAGTGGAGGCTGGAATTTATTCCATTGCAAGTAAGTGTATAACATTAAATAATATATTTAATCAGGAATGCCAGCCAGTGAAAGTGATACTCCGCTGGATATTATAGAAGATACATCTTCAGAAAACGTAGAGCCACCACGAAAACGGAAGAAAACCGGGACTGCGGCAGAAGAGCTGAAGAAGTGGAAGGAGCAGTTCCCTGAAGAAAGGAGCGCAGAGCGAAAGTACAAAAATGCCAAGCTTGAGACCTATAGAGAACGAACTGCTGAGCTGGTCAAGCAAAAAGAAGAGAAGCCTTGAAGTTCGTTCATATTTAGGCAGACATGCCAAATTTCAGTGCGATACTGTCTTTAGTTTTGTTTTGACAGCTGATTGTTGTTGATGTGTTTGGCATCATGTTGAGTATGGACAAAAACGATTTTCGTTCTCTCATAAAACATTATTTTTTGAGAGGCAAAACGGCGAAGGAAATAAAAGAAAAGTTGGATAAATATTATGGGGCTAATGCTCCGTCAGATTACACCGTCAAATATTAGTCTCCAGAGTTTCGTGTTAGCCGCAACTCCACTACAGATCAAGTCCGCAGCGGCAGGCCCTCCGATGCGGTTACAGAGGACAATGTCAAAAAAATACATGAAATGGTGTTGGCTGATCGGAAAATGAAGGTGTGCCAGCTAGCAGATACCACAAGGATATTTTGGGCATATGAAAAAGTTATCTTGCCGCTGGGTGTCGCGAATGCTCACTTTTGACCAAAAACACGAACGCGAGAGCACTTCGAAAGAGTGTTTGGACTTGCTGATGCGGAATCGGGCGGACTTTTGGCGTCGATTGGTAACTGGATCTGGATCCCTCGGACTATTATCTCTTCCCAAACCTCATAAGATGGCTCATCCACCCAAGGAGGAGTATTTTGCAGACCTTCCGGAAAATTACTTTTCGGACGGGATCAAGAATTTGGAAAATCGCTGAAATAAGTATATCAAACTAAAAGGGGACTATATTGAATAATATAAAAAAACATTTAAAAAAATTTTTTTTTTTAATTCCCAAGGAGGTCACTTTTCACTCCATCTAGTACGTGCACTTCGGTGACGTGTTTCTGCATGTCACAACCAGTACATTATTCTCTAATAATATGCCAAGTTTCGATCGTTTTCGTTCAGTGTTTTTCCAATAGTTGCCGTTTTAACATATAGAATACAATTTTATCTGTGAAGTACGAAGTGTAATTCGTTTTTTACAAGCCGAAGAAAATGGCGCAGCTCAAATTCATCGTTGGTTATGTGCTGTTTACGGCAATACAGTGATGAGTGATGGTTCGGTACGTGATTGGTGTAGACAATTTAAAAACGGACGCACTGATGTGCATAATGAAGGAGTCCAAGGGCTCAAATCGATCCTGAATCAAGACGTGGTTCACCAAGTTGACCAATTTGTTCGAGAAAACAGGCGTTTTACGATTTCATATCTTGCGACAAGATTTTCCGAAATTTCTCGAACTACTCTACTACAGATCGTGTCTGAAAACTTGGGTTACCACAAGTTCTGTGCCCGTTGGGTCCCAAAACAGCTCATAGGTGTCCAGAAGACCCAACGTGTCAATTCAGGAAAAGCATTTCTCGAACGTTTAGAATTATAAGTTGAAGAATTTTTACAGCAAAGTGTGACTGGAGATGAGACTTGGGTCCAGTATGTAAACTTAGAAAGCAAAGAACAGTCAAAGCAATGGATGCACACTCATTCCCCAAACAAGCCAAAAAAAATCAAACAAACTTTTTCGTATCGAAAAAGTTTTTTGGGACAGTAAAGGCATATTGTTGACCGAGTTTATGTATACTGGAAACACAATAAATGCAGCGGTGTACCCTGAAACTCTACGTAAGTTGAGAAGAGCAATCCAGAACAAAAGACGAGGAATGCTTACCAAAGGGGTGGTGCTTCTGCATGACAACGCTCGACCACACACTGCTGCACGCACTAAATCTTTAGTGGAAGAGTTCAATTGGGATATTTTTGATCACCCTCCCTTCAGTCCTGATTTGGCTCCAAGTGATTATCGTCTTTTCCCAAAATTGAAATCATTCATTGCATCTCAACATTTTGGAAGTAATGAGGAACTTATGAACGGTGTGAATCAATGCCTCAACGCAACTGGCGGTGCCATTTTTTAAGGAGGGTATACAAAAGCTCGTCCCACGTTACCAAAAATGTTTAGATTTAAACGGAGACTATGTAGAAAAATAATTTAGATGTTAATAAGACTATTTGATTTTTGATTTTTTTAAAAAATATTTTTCACTTCGGAGGTTGATTTTGGACTATCCAACGAAAATGTCTGTAAACTTCCTTTTCTCGTTGCATATTGCTTGAAGAGATAGACTTGTAATGCCGTTTCTATCAATGTAGTCGTCTTTTCCATGCCTAGGAGGGTCAATTTTGATTTTTGTACAATCTATGATCCCTGCAAAAGTAAGAAAAGAGGTAGGTTACTACATCGTTTGTCAATTATTATATGCAATTAATTTAGTACCTTTCCAGTTTTGTTTCTCATATGCGAGCTGGTTTATATTTTCTCATCTTCAGTAGGCCATCGGATAACGGAGTCACTCTATTGATAAGACTGCATACAGTTCCCAACGCGAGGTTGAATCTATCGGCAATATCCCTGTAGGAGCAAGCCTCATGCCCAGCAAACCAAAGAAAGAGCGCTATATGCATTTCAGCACAATATGTTTTGCAGGCCTCTAATTTAGCGTAAATGTCCCATTTTGCTTATAGAGAGTGCAAGATATGCCGAAATGTGTCACAAATTCCTTTTCATTGTAGGAAGGAACTATTTCTTTTAAGAAATGTGCGATACAGTTCCTTGAATCTTTCTCGACAGAAAAAGGAATAACGCTCACTAAAGTCTTCATATCTCTGGAATCTGTTGTTCCATCACTCGACAAACTGATATCACTGTTCACCAATTTTTCTAATATAATTTGTTGAATTTTATTTAAAGCCATTTTTATTTATTATTCAATCATGTATTTCACTTTGAGAATGTTTTCAACAACTTCACAAGAAATGACAAATGCCGAATGTCAACATTTTTGACAGCTAACTTTTCTGTTCTAACTTTGATCTGACATTTTATCACGAATCTGTGATTTTCCGTTCTAGTTTTTCCTCACTGAACAAAACTAATAACTAACGCGTGATGTATCACTTTTCAAACTATGAATAAAAAACGAATTTAAATACAAGCGAAAATTTTATTACTCCCTCTTTCTTGTCGGACGTTAAAGAACGAAAGTGTCCGAGTTTTTTTTACACTGAATGTGCATTGCTTACAAACGTTAATATTTACAGAAAGGAGGTAATTCTGCCTTATCCTAGTAAAGAACTGAGAAAGGCAAATCGACAATTCTGGAGGTCCTTCTGTGACAAGATCACTGAAACCTCTGAAGCATCACGGCTAAGAAAAATCCTCTCTACAAATCCTATGATGCCTAGCTGTTTGAAAAAAACCTATGGCTCTTGGACAACCTCAAGTGGTGAATCACTCAACCTGCTACTGGACGCCCACTTTCCAGGTAGCTCTCAATTCGCGGCCAGTAGCAACCCAAACAGGCCTACTGCAATCAGGACCTAAATTCATGGTCTGATCACAAGAGAGAAACTGCTCTGAGCGTTGCATAGCTTCAAACCATACAAGTCTGCTCGGTATAATACCTGCCGAGCTACAGAGGTCCTCAGATATTATCCTGCTCATGCTAGAGAATATCAGCTGTGAAGAACTGATCCACATTTCACTGTCATGGAGAGAAGCCAGAAAATATTCTCATGTTCTCCCAAAGGACCTCAGACCTATAAGTCTATCATCTTTCCTTCTGCAAACTCTAGAACGACTGATTGATATCCATATACGAGCTAAAATTGATCCAAGACTTCTGTCAACGGCTCAACATGCCAACTGTAAAGGAAAGCCGGTGGAAACGGCTCTGCATTCACTGACTAGCCACATCGAACGATTCCTATAATATAGAGAGTACACAATGCTTGCTTTCCTGGACATATAGGATGCCTTTAACAACGTCAACACATCCGCAATCACGACTGCGCTGTCAACTCTGCAGGTAGGCGACTCACTTGGGGAGTTGATCAGTCTTAAGCTAAACAGCAGGATAATTAACTCCAAACTGGGTGCGGCTTCTGCTAAAAGTTGTGTGAGCAGTGGTACGCCTCAAGGCAGTGTCCTCTCTCCTCTTCTCTGGAACTTAGTGGTTAATGAACTGCTGATATACCTGGAACCAGGTGGTAGCAGGGTGATTGCCTATGCGAATGACGTTGTTATAGCCACCTCAGGTAAGAATTTTAATACCATCAAAGAACCCCTTCAAGTAAATCTCAATAGATTAGCCCGTTGGGCCAATCGCTGTGGATTGGGAATAAACCCCCATAAAACTGATCTTGTCTTCATTTTCAGGAAATACAAAATTCCAACTATAGACCCTCCTTCAATAAACGGTACCAGTTTAGTGTTTTCCGATACAGCAAAATATTTGACAGAAAACTAATCTGGAAACTTAACATTCAAGAAAGAGTGAATAAAGCTACAATAGCTTTATGCTTTTACAAAAAAGCCATTGGGAATATTTGGGGCTTTCAACCTCGGATCACCCACTGGCTATACATTTCGCTCATAAGAGCGATACTCACTTACGGGATGGTAGTCTGGTGGACGGCCTTAGAAAGTGCGGTTAACTGCATTAAACTAAGCACGGTCCAGAGAACAGCATGTCTATGTATAAGCGGAGCATTGCGGTCTACCCCCCCTGCGGTAAACCTGAACTTTGGTTTGAAAAAACTTCCATGTAAGCTTCCCCTCTAGATCCTTCTGGGAGGAAGATGCTTTCATGGAGGACAAGTCAATCCATCTCTACACAGATGGATGTAAAACCGATAGCGGAGTTGGTGGTGGCGTTTTCTCAGATACGCTAAATCTAAGCCTCTCTTTCCGTCTTCCAAATCACTGTAGCGTGTTCTAGGCGGAAATTTTGGCGATTAAAGAAGCTCTGTCCTGGCTGAAGAAAAATGTGATATCTGTAAAGGATATCCGCATCTTTTCAGATAGTCAGGCCGCTATCAAGTCCCTGGACTCGGTCTCACTAAATTCTAAAACCGCCTTTGAATGCCGATCACCTCTTATAGAGATGGCAGAGCAGTTCAACCTTCACATTCCAGGGAAACAGGGCCGATAAACTCGTCAAAATTGGAACCACTCTACCTATTCTACCGGAAAAGGGTAGAATAGGTAGGTATTCCAATCGCTGCGTGCAAACTAACGTTAGAGCTGGATGCCAATAAAAGAACAGACCTTAGTTGGACTGTTGGAGCAAACAGATCTAGCCAAAACTGGATCTGAATCGCTCTAAGTGCCTGATCCTTCTAAATAAGGAACATCTCAGCGAGATCATAGGTGTCATCACTGGACACTGCCTCATAGGCAAGCACGCAAGAAGGCTTGTCGCCTCCACTTACTCTGTACGGGCCACGGTCACTCTGCGGAATTGTTAAATTACAAAATGAATGCTACATGTGTTTAAATAGAAGCCAGACTCCCTTCTATGAAATGGTAAAATACAAATCACAGAATTGGCGAAGGAAATCCTGGAAGGCTGCACTCGACGAGTAAGATAGAAGATCAGTTCTTCTTTTTGCCATGTTTCTCCTGCTTACGTTCACGGGCCGAGATGAAATTCATTTTATTAAGGATGTGCCGGGGTGGAGATGGTTCCGTTTTGAAGTCGTAGTGTTTGAATCGTACGATTTGTTCTGTTGCCGTTCGGTGATCTCACAGAAAGCGATGCAGTTGATGGGGAAAGTCATTGCTTTTTCTTTTGTCCAAAATTTCGAAGAGTTTTTCGGTTGGTAGATTTCGATGCGTTTTCCAGAGACTCCGAGCTGCACTTCGGACTTGTAGAAGCATTTGTCAATGTTATTCAGTTTATACATACGCTACATTGGAGATTCGATCATGTGGTCCATCATGCGCTCTTCATAGCAGGGTAGGTTTCCCCCGCTTCCATCCACATCACGAACACGCTGCATCGCCGGCCTTTTCGTCTTCCGAATTCATCGAGAGGGAGCGATAGTCGACGCGTGGACGTCGTTCGGCCAAGGTCAATTGACTGAAGCCGAATTTGAAACAGGGTTCACGAACATCTAGTGGGGGAAGTCTTCCATATCGTCGTTGTCCTCTGTTATGTAGAGGCCATAGTGCCTGGTAGACTTTAGCTGAATGACGGGATATTGGATTACACACTTGTAGCAAATGAAACCGATCACTTCCTGGATTTTGGCATTAGCCAACACGCAAATCTTCATGGGGTAGTTGCGCTTCTTCTCCGGAAGCATGTTGATGAGCACGTTTATCCACTTTGGATGCGAAGCTCCGTCGAACCTCGCAAATTCGATATACTTATTGGCTGTCTACTATGGACTATTAACTAATTGTAGAGAAAGCTTACTGGTCCTTTTTTTCTGTCACACTGGCAACCTGCTTTTTCACAAACAAGTCTGCCCTTTCTCCGCCCACATGGGATTGATCTTCAAAGTTCACACACTTTGTTAGAGCTGCCTTTTGCTTCGCAATGTCCATTTTCTCCAATTTTTGCGCCGTGTTTGACCGAAATCGATGCACTACGATTTCAGGGTACATTTGTATGTCGAATGACTGTGAGGCCAGTTCCATATCTTCATCTTCGCTCTGGTCTAAGCCAGGATAGCAGCGGATTATATCGTGGCGGCAAATGTCTCCAATCTAACTACTGACAGAAGCCATTGCTGTTTAATGTTTCAATGCAAATTATTTTCCTATATTGGATTCAATGATAATGCAGTGCGCTTTCCATTGGGATTGAATTTTACAATGCTAATGAAATAAGTTTTGCATTAGCATTATGTTTTTGATTTTCATTTTGCATTAATTAATGCATTAAAGAAATAATGTATTACTCCCATGTCCGACGTATATGCATCGGGGCGGCAGTTTGAACATATTGAGATTTATCTGTAAACATGAATTTTTTATTGCCAGGGCGAGAATAAGATCCCCACAAGCTGTGTCCGTCATTGCGCCAACCTCTGACTACTTGGAAATGATACACAGCCGGTTTTTTTTTAATTAGCGCGAGCTCTTGGGGTTAAAATGTTTGCTCACAGCGCGGGCGAAGGAAAGTTAAAGAGGACAGACTGAGAGGTACTGATGCACGTAGGTCTTAAATGTTTGCAAGTTACAATGAAAAGGAAATAAAGAGCTTGACAAGGCATTCCATAAGCGAGTTTTACGGTTTTGGAGAGAATAACGATATTTTGTAGTATGTCCGAAAGTGGCCTCGAGGGTATACTGATGAGCACTCATAGCGAGACGGGTGTTACGGTTAAAAGTTTGAAGGATTGGAATGCTACTAGCAATTTCGATGGATCACTGGTTGTGAAAATAGCAATAGAACAAGATGAGGCAAGAGACATTATGTCGGTTGTCCAGTGTGTCAATTGATTGTGCAATACTGGTGTCACTTATGAATTTTATCGAACGGTTTTGAAACTCAACCAGCAAGTGTGGAAAGGTCTTAAGGGCACGTGATCAGATGTGGGTATTGTACTCCAATTTTGAGAGAACGAATGTCTTATATATTGAGAAGAGATCAGTGGGGGAGAAGTATTTCTTACATCGCTTGCGAAAACGTAAACATTTGTAGCGACATCGAATATGTGGTCATTCCAACGTTTGTCACTGACACACATACCGAGAATGGAAAGTTTTTCAGATGCGATGATGCAAGTGCCATTTATTGGATAACGGCTTGATAGTTCAATTTCGCTTTAATGACAGCAGACAGCATTGTATTCTGGAAGCATTACTTTCTACTCTGTTGATAGTTCTCCAATTGGTTATGCTGTTAATATCAGAATTTAATCAGCTTAACATACGCTGCCGTTCCCGTTCTACAGCCGATGAGCAGCGACGTGGGTCCGGGAACAAATATGAAAAACGTACGCTCTGTTTTCTCTGTCTCTGTCGTCAGCAAAGAAATACATATATTGGATTAGAAGTAGCAGACAAGACATTATTGTTGAAAATTAAAAAGAGTGTAGGAGACAGAACGGAGCCTTGGGGCATACCAGCATTTATTTTGTGAACGTCAGACTTGAAACCATCCGGGATAACTTGAACTGAACGTTCCGAAAGGTAATTTTGAATCCATTGAAGAAGAGAGTCGTCGATCTCAAATGTACCCATTTTCGACAAAAGAGCCAGATGCCTAACTCTGTCAAATGCCTTAAAGATATCAAGTGCGACTATCTTGCTTTCGCCAGATTGATGTACGCTTTGGTTCCACTTTTCGGTGAGATATGTTATCAAATCACCTGTTACTACGAAAACGTCATTGAGAAGTTTTCGTGTTTCGAGATATTTCATGAGCTGGCGGCTTATCAGTGTTTCCATGACCTTGGAAAGAAGGGACGTAAGCGCAATGGGTCTATAGGCGAAGAGAGAAGAAAATTCGCCTTTTTTAAGGACGGGCTGGGCAAATACTGTTTTCCATCTGCTCGCAAAGTATAGAAGGATTGGCGAAAAAGCTTACGCAGTGGTTTTGCCAGCGTTTAAGAAGACCTTTTCAGAAATCGGGATCTGTTAAGATCTTTAGGTACTCTTGCTACTATATGAATGCGAAAGTGGATTCGTAAAATTGAAGGTTTGACGCACTCAATTGTAGGTAGAAACAAAACACAATTTGAAAGTGTAGAGCTGGCCGCAAAGTGTGCAGCGGATTGGATTTATCCAAAGAGCTGACAGTTGGAATGTCATTGTAAATTAGCTTTTGGGTGGAGGAAGTGGCAGAAGTTCTTATCTTTTTTGACGAACGACCAAACATTTTTACTACTTTTGGGACATTGTAGTATTTCTTGCCTCAGTTTTTGGTCGTATTGAAATTTCACGCGCTTAAGAAATACATTGCAGTCGCTTCTGGCTCGTTTGGACTTTCTTCGATTTTCCTCTGATGGTTTGGCCTTGTAGAGTCGAAAAAACTTTTCTCTAACCCTGACAGCCTCTTTACAGCTCGAGTCGTACTGCGTCTGATATCCTTCATCTGATGGAGGATAAAGGATCTCATTCCAAAGGGAATAGTGTCTGTGATCATGTAGCAGCGGTATTCACGTCGTGGTCGGGGAAACATAAGAACCAGTTAAAATTCCCAAAAAGGCTGTTAAGACCGCTCCAATTGGCCTTCTCCTATTTCCATACGGATCGTTTAGGAATCTCTTCTCTAACTGTGTGGTCAGTGTACGATAAATTTGCTGATGTGACATAGTGGTCCAACGAGCCTAGAAGGGATACCACATTGACCTTGCACTTATCAGGGTGAGAATTTAAAAAGAGAATCCAATTGTGTGGATAAAGCGCAAAAATATATGTTTGAACATACACACGTCCGCAGTGACGGTCCTGTGTGGTCAGTGTACGATAAAACAGCTGATATGCCACAGTAGTCCGACGACCCTAGAAGGGATACCACATCGACCTTACACTTATC
This sequence comes from Volucella zonaria, assembly GCA_963966105.1. NCBI lineage: Eukaryota > Metazoa > Arthropoda > Insecta > Diptera > Syrphidae > Volucella > Volucella zonaria. The sequence continues at coordinate 137,058,936 of OZ014533.1, read as the reverse complement.
AGGGTGAGAATTTAAAAACAAATCCGGTGTGTACAGACTGTTTGCGAAGTGCGTGGAGAAAGTGCATATTCGACCACACACGCGTCTGCGGCGACGTGGCCGCGTAGTGCATGGGGCCTATTACTTGTTGCGAACACTATGATTGATAAGCTATTGTACATTTACTTTTCATATCGAGTATGCCCTTGTGAGAATTGAGTGTCTATTGTATATTTTGAATTTGATTGTTTGTTTTTAATGAGCATTGTCATTGAGCATGTCTACCGCATACGAAGGCAAATATGGATTTGCATTTTATGAGGATTAGTACCTTTGGGCACAGTTAGACTAAACCGACTCCCCAATTCCAAAGTGCCAACACATGAGACATGATTGAAAAAGTGATTACACTTTATGGGGTGAAATTGGGACTGGAATCCTGCTTCGATAGCAAGCCAGTAAATACGCTGTCACCATATGATGGAAGCAAGCCAATTATCACCAAACGGCATTATTTCAGAAAAGAAAAACAGTGCAAAGATATTCCTGTCCTCGAGTTGTTGAGGTTTGTAACAAATACCATATGTGGATCGCGTTCTTTTGATGGATTTCATGCTTGGGTTATACAGATTCTGTCAACCTTTTGCGATTAAAAAAGTGGAGTGAGGAAACAATTTTTCACATGATCGATTTACGCTCAGTAAGCGCATGGATCCTTTGGTGCCATCAGAACTAGTGGCGTCTGAACATTTGCGCAGATCAAACGAATCACTTTTGAAAAAACGCATCCGGCCTTGCAGCGGATCATCTTCAGGGATGCCAACATCGGTCGCTCGTCCAACGCTACAAGAAACTTCTACAACAAGTTGCCACAACTTGAATACAGAGGCTTCACCTCATTAAAATAAAAAAAAATGTTTAATTATAAATGAACCCAAATTAAATTAACTAACGCCCAGCTAGTTTCAGATAGTTGTGGAATAATAATTAGCCAGCGCCCTCATGTTAAGCCCGTGCCGAATAAATAGTCAGTGGCCTTGGATAGTGCCCGCACTATCGCACGCGAACGACATCTGTCCCAAAAACATAAAGACCCTGTAAAGCCAATGCGCTCAAGAAGTGACAGAGTGAGCCAGATAAAACTGACTAATAGTTAAGTGAACCCTAAACACGAACCAGTGCCCTTAAGAAGTGGCAATGTTTAGAGTATTCAAGGATCCCAAGTCAGCGTACAATGGAGATAATCCAAGACACCAGCGTGAGATGCATCACTGGAGGCAGTTAGCCAAGGATCGGGCTAACTGGAGGGGCTTGTTAGTTGAGGCCCGGACTCCTCCCGCACTGCAGCGCCACGAGTAAGTACTTTTTAAAGAAAAGTCTAAGCTAAACAGTTTCAGCCTTACAACTTACTCGAATCAGTAGGACAAGCGCCCAGTTTAATATCAATCTCGCCTGGATTCGCAACTACAGCAAAATATAAACGTGCTCGTAAGTATAGTGAAATGAAAGAGCCGAGAGCTCGGCCCTCTCTTAGTCAATGGCGGAGGAAGTCCCAATGGGGAAGAATGATATCGCAAATGGTAAGATCTTCCAGCGCTTCTTCTCAATAACCAGATATAACACGAAATATGCACTTTACCTCATAAATAAAACTCGCACCTCTCTGCGAAATCTTAAGCCATTAGTATGAGCTACAGGCGGTACCAATGATGCTGCTAAATTAAGCATCCCATTTAGAATCCACCGCTAAAGTTAATGAAGGCAAAAGAGAAACATGTTCCATTTCGAGTGACTCTAACAAGGAAGGAGGCATAATAAATGGCCTTTTGTACTTACCGTGCATCAACCATCAGCCTTCCCAGCTAGAACAATCTCTTGCCAGCCGCCTTCGGTACTCTGTAGTACTGTGCTGCACTGCCCTCAGCATTAGAATCGAAGACTCTTTGAGTCGAAGCTGGTGTTTACTAGCTCACCATGGCCCAGCCAGTTTGGTATTACGAGAGATGGCTTTGCTATTTTGCCTCCTGAGCCTAAACAAAAACCGATTGAAGAGAAATTCTGGATCTCATTTCTGGGCTGATGTCGTTGCTGCCAAGGTAGACCAAGTCGTTAACTACCTCGAAATAATAACTGCCAATGGTGACGTTCTGGCAATGCCGTTGGTGGTGTTCGTACTTTTCTGATGATAGCGCGTACTTTGTTTTGCCTCGATTGTTTACCGTTAGACCCATTTTGGCCGCTTCATACTCAATACTCACGTAAAACTTCATTGACGGATAGCTGTGTTCCTTCAATCACATCAATGCCATCTGTTTACGCCCTTTTTGTTGGCCAGTAAATTATGTACTATTCTTTTTCGGACGATGCTAAGAAAGTCACATAACAGCGCGTCCTCTTACCTAAAACCTTTTTTGATCATGAAAGCTTTGGTTAATTCATATTTGTTTCCAAGTTCTGTCATAATGTGAATATTTGGCCTGGTATGGACCACCCAATTGCTTATAAATGGTTTCAGACGCTCATATATTGTAATACGGCAGGAAAGATCTTACAGGCGATGTTTAAGAAGGTTTTCCTCTATAGTGCAGTCAAAACGTTCTTCTTTCTTGTGGCTCGGACAAATAATGCTGACATTTCATGCTTTCGGCATGCCTTCTTTATCTTGTAGATGAGCTGGTACATGTTCCCAAACAGGTTTTCTCCTGCTGCTTTAAATATCACAGAAAACAGCCCTATGCGCCAGCAGCTTTATTAGACTTTAGGCTTGATATTGCTATCTTAACCTCATCTAGGCCAGAGGGCCGAAAACCTCTGTCGTCTTTGAGTGAACAAAGTAAAATACTCGCTTTAATGATTATTGCGGAATGTGCTGATGGTAAAATAGAACCAACAAAAAAAGCGTAGAAATTGGATGAAAGAGTGGCTAAAAAATAAGAAAAATTAATAAGAGAACAAAAAATAAGTGAGCCGAATGAGTTTTCGAATTTTACGAGGATGAATGCAGTCGCTTTTCACGAACTTTTAAGCAAGGTTTCTCCTTTTATCAAAACTTTCATAAGAGATGCAATTTCTCCGGAAACGCGACTATCTATAACTCTTAGATACTTGGCTAAGGGTAATGATTTTGAGGACCTACAATTTGTTTATGCAGTTTCTCCTCAAGCAATTGGTAAACTCGTGATAGAAACATGTGAAGCCATAATATCTGGAATACATTAAGGCAACGTTTTTGGATTCTTGTTTTCTTTTAACTATGCATAATTTGTTGTGTATCTTTTTTAGGTACCAAAAACTGCTGATGAGTGGAAAATGGAATCCGAAAAATTTCTCAGTGTGAGTGGGTTCCCACATTGTCTTGGCGCGATTGATGGCAAACATATTGAAATAAAGAGACCACCATATTCGGGATCATTTTATTTCAATTACAAAAAGGCATTTAGCATTGTTCTTATGGCTGTTGTAAATGCAAATAGTGAGTTTTTAATGGTCGATGTTGGCAAAAATGGACGCCTTTCCGATGGCGGAGTTTTTGGCTACACCACATTTGCTAAAATGTTGGAGAGCAATTCCCTTAATATACCAGATGCAGAGGAACTCGTTGCAATTGGAGAAAAGTTGCCGTATGTTTTCGTGGCAGATGACGCTTTCCCGCTGAAGGAAAGAAGAATTAAATTTTAACAGACGTTTAAGTTCTGTAAGAGTTAGCGTAGAAAATGCTTTTGGTATTCTTGCACACCTCTTTGAAATTTTGCTTAAGACAATAAACGTATGTCCTGAAAAAGCCAACAAAATTGTTTTAGCCTGCTGTTTCTGGTCTCGTTTATGAAGCTATACCATCAACAGAAAACCATCTTTCGATCATTGGATTTGAATCCAGCTCATCGAGAAACTCTACAAACTTATCTAAAAATATCCGCAACAAATTATCCTATTATATAAACACGAAATGCAATTAAATTCTTGTAATTATTATTATTATAAAGACAATAGTTAACTAAAGTATAAATCAATGCATTGTTCCAAGGCTGATGAAAACATCGATTATTCGACCAATATGCGAGGGAGGAACCAAAAATAACACTGAAAACTACAGGCCAATCGCAATTTTGTCAGTTGTTGAAAAGTGTATGGAGGAGGTAGTTGTTAATCGACTTAACAATTTTATAACCAAGCACCAAATACTACATCCAAACCAATACGGTTTTCAGAAAAATAAAAGTACTGGAATGTTACTAGGCGAGTTTACCAATACTGTTAATGCCGGCCTGAACAGAAATCACCATGTTCTCTTGCTATTTATTGATTTCAGTAAAGCGTTTGATACACTAATGCATGAAAAGCTAATCGAAAGCCTAAGTAAAATAGGTTTGAGAGGAATAATGGCAAACTGGCTTAAGAGCTATTTGAAAGATAGAACCATAAAAATCAAGGTCTCAGACAAAATGAGCGAGGAAAAACCAAATGAATACGGTGTACCACAAGGCTCCAAACTGGGCCCGTTGTTATTTATCTTCTATACCAAACGAACTCTTGCGCCTATTCAAAAAAAAGTACTGCCTATGCCTACGCTGATGACATAGCAATTGTGGTAAAACACAAATGTTTAAACTCTGCAGTGGAAATATTGCAAGAAGAACTTAACACCGTCTCTAAATGGTGTCATGATAAAGGCGTTCTAATAAATGCGACTAAGACAAAAGTAATGCACATACGCACCCCCTCTAAGCGAGAAGATATTGTTCAAATATATCACCGAAATGAACACTGCCCATTGTCAGCCAACAATAATGAAATTGAAGTAGTTAAAAGCATGAAATACTTCGGGATAATTATAGATGAACACCTATTATGGCGAGAGCATATAAATACCCTACCTCTTCAACTTAAGAGCGTGCTCTTTGCGATGGTATACCTTAAAATATATTCCCATTTTAAAGTGAAGAAACAAGTGTACTTACTACTCGCTAGCAGAATCAAGAATCAGATATGGGATTCTGGCCTGGGGAAACGCGGCGAAAACCCATATTGATAAGATATTGAATCTTCAACATCGTCTATTCAAAGTTTTTAGACCTGCTTACACATCTTTCAAAGTTTTAGATGACAACGCAATATTTCAGATGACAACACTTATACACTATATGGAGGATCAGAGATTTCTGCAACCTATACGTCATACGCAAAACACCAGAAGACGAGCCCAAGGAATGCTAGAAACATTCACCATCTATGGAAAACGAGAACTACGCTGTGCTATTCCAATACTTATGAACAAACTTCCTCAATCTGTCAAATATATTCCTAACCTTAGAAAACTAAAAAAAAGAATTAAACAAATTATTTATTTCGATATACTTTGTAAAGTAGAATAGTCACCAATAATATAACTAAGTTCATTGTATATCTACATAAAGTAATAATGCTATTCTTTTATATAATAAACTGAGATATTATTTTAAAGCACCTCAAAACCAACTAATGATACCAATGATAACAACCACCTGCAGATAAGCACTTTGCTTTGTGGGTAAATTGATGTAAATTGATGTAAATTGATGTAAATTTAAAATGTAAATAATAAATAATTATTACTGTAAAATAAAAAATATATAAAAAATTAATTAAAACGTCTACTGGCGATCAATTTCGACAGGTCGGTGCAAGGCACTTAATCTTGCTATCCAGTAGTTACGTTGCTTTGCACAACCGATTGCTGCCGCTCATACATCCTCAAGTACGCTGGCAATGACATAAATTGTACAGGTGAGATTGGGGTGACTGTTCTTGTACTGCATATGCTGACTTGATGATATTATTTTAGGAGGCGATATTCTCGAAGAAGCCGATGGCGGTGTATTCACCACATTTAGGGACAGTTGCTTTAACTGCCGAAGAATTAGAATCTCTTCTATGACTTTCTTCGCGTACAGCTGCTGCTCCTCATCCATTTTTCTATAGGAGCATGCCCAAGATTTTGCATATAAATCGGCTTCATCATCTTGTTTATTTCGGGTCATCGTCTCCAAGTGCAAACAGGCTTGTTGCAAAAATTCGTTTTTCGGGTCATTCGTCATTAGCTTTGACGGATTTTTCTGAAATTATAACAGAATTATTAAGACATTGGAAGGCATACTTATAATGTGTTCCTATGTACATACCTCAACTTCCATATCGAGAGTTGAAGAACTTTCCGAAGGCTCCTCCTGATCCCTCAAAAACTCTAAGTTTTTAAAGTACCATAAACTAGGTACATACATCTCGTCCTCTCGTCCTGACTTCATGGAGTCCGAAATTTTTTTGAGTTCGCGGCGGCAGCAGGCTTTAATATTGGTTAACTTATTTTTAAGTATGTTTATGTTAGCCGTGGGATCGATTTCCCTATATTTTCCTAACACTATTTCCCAGGCTTGGTTTTTTTTCGTTTTATTTTTATATTCCGGACTTTTAACCCGCCAGAGTGCTGGATGTCGTTCTAGTAACAGGAACATTTGTTTCCACAAAAACTCTTGACAAAACAACAAATTGTCGCTCAAAATTACAAACTAACGCGGGAAAATTTTCTAAACTTGACAGCTAGTCAAATGACTTGCCCACACACAGTTCAATCGAGTTGAAAGACTTTCCAGTCAATCTCCAAAATTCAAAATCTTTTGATATTACTTCAACCAACTCGCCAACCATCAAACTGATCCAATTGACAAAGCTACACACGTGTTGATCTCATCATGATTTGACTGAGTTGATGGTTGAGTTTAATTGTGTATGGTCTGAATGAATCAAACTCATCGAAGTCTTGCGATTTCTTTCTGCCCTTCCATCAATTCTATTTTGACGAATTCCTTTGCAAGTGATGCCATCCTCACTTTATCTTTGCAGAATCCCCCTATTGAAGCGCTGGATTATTCAGCTAATTTTGAGACATGGTCTGCACAAAATAATTACATTTCCAATCAAGAAATTGGAAGTGTCTAGCAGGTAGAGGTGGCAATCGAAATATGAGTAAAACAATTGCACTATGGCTTCAACGGTTCTACATTCTATAGTATGGACAGCTGGAAAAATAAAAATTGCAAACCCTTCTAAATATATAACAAGAATAAACAAATTTTATTTAGTCATTTTCAAACTTAGGCGTTACATATATCGTACAATTAAATATTCAGTGTTAAATACATATTTTTGCTTTTTGATTCTTTTTTTTTGTATCATTAAACTTCCTTCTTGAAGAAATTAACCCACAGAACAGGTAAAAAGTATGTTCACGAGTATGTATAATAGATGTATAGAGTTTTATCTTTTTTCTAATTAATAAAAATAAAACAAAAACTAAAAATGCAAAATAACTTTTGCCTAACAACAAAGAAATTGTTTCCCAACGTTTAACATTCAAATATTATTGTCTTCAACCATCCAAGATGAGGATAACGGAAACAGTTACTCGTACAAGTAAATATGGATACATAGCATTCGGTGAAAAAAATGCAAGATTCTAAAAATTTTAAATTTTATCAAAATTCACGATATATTCGTAGAAAATTAAAAATTCACAGATAACCTTGTATCTAAGTGAACCGCAGTAGGAGTAATAGTATAGGCGCGCGCTAAAACAAAAAAATCTTTCGGCTTAACGACAAGCTATGTAGTGGCAATTAGTAATCTTCTTGGTAAGCAGGATTCTGATAGATCTTCTTTCCGCCTCCATTCAATTGTGAGTGATTTTCCAACACCACATCCCATAGTTTAATGTCTCCCTGTATATAGACGGTGTCGACTATCTCCGGATCCATATGAAAACGGAATTCTGTGATCAACTTCTTGTTGACATACACTTCATACGATGCCATACCACAGACAATAACTAGACTGAAACTCTTTCCTGGACAAAAGTCTGTAGCTAACTCGCTGCGTTCTTCTTTGGCCCAACTAGAATTGTACCAAGCATTTCGACAAACCACGTGCGTTCCAATGCTGCCACCATGTTTTGCAAAGCGTGGATTGAAATGGAATGCAATTAATGGATGTGGCCAGATATTCTGTCCACCCTGGAGATTAACATAGAAAGAGTGAGGTAGAAGCTTAACTCGACCTTCAATTCGTAGACATTTTCCACTGCCAAAACTCTTTGGTGGCAACAGGCCATAGTACGGTAGTTGTAAACCGAAATGTTTTACTCCATTCAATGTGATTATTTTCCACTCGGCCGGAGTATCTGGCTCGTCTTGGTCCTCAGTTTCAAGACTTACACGAATCTCTTTGGCCTTTGATTCGGGTAAGCGTTCCGGGTATTCTAATGCTTGAATGCGATTAAAACTTATGTTGTCGACATCTCCTTTAACTTCAAGGCACGCCACAGATTTATAAGGCAAACGATGGTTGAACTCAGCAAAATGATGTCCATTCACGGAGATCATGTAGCAATTGTCCGTGACTAGGATTTGTATAGCGAATTTCGAGCCACGATGTAGACTGAAGGGAAGTGCCGAAGATACTTCTTCGCTTCCCCATACGTTTTTCACGCGGGAATTACGAACAATGTAGTTTTGTGGCAGGCGTGGATTGAGATGGAGGGCGACATCTCTAGTTGCATTTTCGATGATGAGATTTATTGAGAATCTAAAAAGAGAATTTTATTATTAAAAACTGATTCTGGAATGACATATAGGTATGTAACGTATTTAAGCAAACCTTTCACAATTTGGAAGGATGTAACCGGCAACAGTAAAGCTGACACCCTCCTTGATTTCACCCAGATCGCTGTTCGAGTACACTGGAAGTGTTTCCACGTAGTCATAAAAGGTTGACTATAAAAGAAAAGAGACACATTATTAGTTTGTTGTTAAAAAATTCAAAAAAGAAATACGTGTCACATAGAATAATGATCTTCCACCAAATCGCTGATAACGTGAGAACAGAAGTAAATGCGGCAGAGCAAAGGTTCAATACTAATAACACAGTAACCCTCAGCTTACAAATTATCTCGTCCCCAACCACTAAATAACACAAGGTGAAGAACCTGGAGAGTTTTGTCTCGATCAAAAGCGTTACCTAACAACATACTCGTATGGCAAACAAAACAAGGAGAAATCTGGTTTTCGTATATTGTCCAAGATATAAAGAGAAATGCTGGATCCACGCTCAAAAAAGCGCGGCGTTAATCTGGCAACATGTTGTGCTCTAAATGTTACAACACTTAAATTTCGTTGATTTTACCTCCTCGTAGTAGCCATGGGAAATTGGTCTCATCCAACTGGGGTTAAGCTGCTTAACTTAGAAGCACGTGTTGAGTAAGAAGGAAATAGCAACACTATAATGTTCTGTCAAAAGTGATTAATTTTGCAGAAGGAGGACGCACAGCGGATGAATTCACACGACTGAATCAACTGTCAGCATGGCACATTACTTATATGAGCTACTTTAACGTATTTGGAGTTTGGGTCAATCAGAATTTTCAGGAGTAGTCAGGTTGCTGAAATAGAGATGGTGGCGGATGAACTTCTAATCGCTCAAAAGCAGCTCTCGTCTCCCCAGAGAAAAAAAGGAACATCATCGAGGAAATGGAGGTGCAATTTTATGAACAACGTTCAAAAATTTTAGCAAAATGTTAAAGGAACGTTTCAAGCCAACAAGACCCGAACAGCAATCTGTTAGTACGCCTGATGAATGGAACCTCAGCATTGTGTACTAGATCCACAAGAAAGGAGACCCTCTAAACTGTTCCATAGACATCGGCTTCCTAAACATCGCGTACAAGATCTTGTCTGCTGTATTCTATGAACTCCTGAACCATTTGTCAACGATCTGATTGGCGCTTATTACCACGATTTTAGTAACGGGCATAGTTGAATATTCACATTACAGCAGATCATAGAGATTGGTACTCATCATAGAGACGGGCTATACAAAGCCATACATAGTTTTGGCATTCTTGCCAAACTTATTAGATTGTGCTGAATGGCAATGAAGAGCGCACCTCATAAATTACTTGCCACTTGCTGTTTCTTTGACCCAAAATAGCAATTGAGTTATAAAGTTTTGTCAGTGATTATTGGTCCCGTGTCTGTTGAGGAGTTTTGGAGGAGGAGTTGTAAGAGCAAACTCTATGAAATATCCGACATCATCGACCTGGTCAGAAAAATGCATATCAGTGACTATGTAGTATGTCCTGGCCCGAATTGATTTTCATTGAAAAAGGAAAGAACAACGCATATTAGGAAAACATCGAATTCTGTAAATGGCGCGCACAAGTGCAAGGAGAGCTCAACAAGATTGAAGTGCATAACTACCAAAGGTAGCACTAATTGGAGAGACTTAGTGGGGTGAACCGCCATTTAGGTAAATAAGTGAGTATCACAAGAAAGTTGCAGCTAGTTGTTCTCGAAGCATATTGTTTAACGTATTTCTAATGTTAAGCTCCAAAAGAGATAGAATTAGTAGTGATTCGAAGATACTACTCGAAAGGCGAAAAAATAGCAGGTGGGTTGAGGCATATATGTATAGTGCAAAACAGGAAAAGAAAGGTCTTGGTAGTTGATGAGAGTTGAAGAACATTACCAGGAAGCACTCACGATGGCGTGTACTCGTAGCGGCGAATTTTTGACCTACAAATATATTACTCAAAACAAAATAGGGCCGACTAAGTTTTTAGCCTCTCATTTGGGCCCCCAAAACGGTCAGTTCCGTGAATGCATGGGTCTTCTCCACACGCGTACTCGTTTATCGTCACTAAAAAACTTGACCTTACATTCGTCTGTAAAGAGTACAGGCCTCCAGTTGTCCAGTTGTCCATAGTCCAATTCGAATGGTCACGGGGGTAACTCAAGCGCGCTGCCCGATATGCCCTTGTCAGTTTCGGTTCCGCTGACCACCCTCTTGGAGTCGATTACGTACGGTTTGATTACTTACTTGAGTAAATTGCCGCAGTTGATTTTGTAACGCTCGGGCGGTTACGGTACTCTCCCGACATGCAATTATTCTTACGAACCAGTTTTCTTGCGCAGTTGTGACTCTGATTCTTCCTGATCCAGGTCTTCTTGCTACACTCCCGGTTTCTTAGAAGCGGTCCCAGACGTTTCGAATAGCTCGTCGCGATACACCGATTGCGACAGACCTTTGAGAATCTCCTTCCTGAAGTAAATTTACCGCTCTTACTGCGTTTTCGATATCCATATGATGCCGAGAACCGGGCACGGTAATTACAATTAATAACGTTGCCGAAGAAAACAATTACAGAAAGTAACACTTAGCGACAACGCTTAGAATTAGACTGAGAAAACAAGTGGAAATTTTGCATTTGATAGTTGTTTTTTAGCGCAATGCGCTTTCTCTGCCTACTTAATTGGAGGCAACGTTAAAATTATTGCTCAGAGTATTGATAAATACTCATAGGCATGTAAGCTATACAGTTAAATACTTCACTTCGATAATGTTTACCAATAGAGTCATTTTTAGATAAAAATCAAAATAAATCTTTGGTGGGCCCTATTTTGTTTTGAGTAGTTTATATACAGCACCTAAATAAAAGTAAAAAACTTGCTACTTTCGGTGTGGCAAGGAACTTTATAAGCTTCAAATTACGCGTGGTCTTAGTCTTAGCTGAATAAAATTAAATTTTTGGGGAAATCAATTCAGCGATGTTTTGTCACACTGCTTGGAATGGATCGAATGGCTTAGGCATTTATCCTTGATCCAACAGCTCTTTCACTGACGACGAATTGAAATTAATGGTGGCGATTTGAAAGGTTAAAAGATTCATCTGTAGTCCTTCTAAAGAGCATGTGCGCCATAGAAAAGAGTGAAGCTAACCGAAGAAGTGAAAGAGAATTCTTAGGTGAACAGGATTCCAAGTTGACAATTCACTGATACTTTTGCTTTAAAGATTCGTGTAAGACAAAAAAAAATGGCTCACGACGAACAGGGAAGCAGCTTACATGAATCGACGAAGCTAAAATCTTTAAACTTTGAGAATGCAGTCAAACATTAAGATAGAGAAATAAGATGGGAGAGGCAATAGATTTACACCTCAATATTTTGTTACCACAAATGTTGAACATCTACTAGAGCATATCACCAAGCCCGTTCACCTTAAAATCCTTGTTAATAGGTAACTGTTCCACACCCACGGCTAGGTAAATTAAAAAAAAAAACCTGATGATGAATGCATTGGAAAATTTGCATTTCTCTTCTCAAATGAAGTTCTTTACCAACTGTCTTTCCTTTTAATTACTCTCATTTTGCTTCTGGTATTGTTAATATTCAAAAGAGGTTATTTTCTACGACAATAAATGTGTAGCTAGTTTGACCTAAGGCTCTTTTATTATTCTCTACATCCCAAGAGATTTATTGTATTCTCTATTTGTTCCACTTCCCACACAGAACCTTTGTGAATTATGCGAAGTAGAAGTTGTCTTCTTTGTTGATGGTATCCCCTTGGTCTTAGTTGCTCTTAGAGGTTTCTACTAAAAAAAAAAAACCTAAACAAATGAATAACTATTTTAAAATGTAGAATAAGGAAGAGCCGAAGTTTTTTAAGCTTAGAAAGCATTACCATGGTCAGTTCTACAATGAAAACCCTTATACATTTCCTTGGCTAAGAAATTGTCACATAAACAATGTCTCCACGAAAGCGAAAAAATGACGACGACATTGCTTACAATAGACATTTCCTGGAAGCTACATTAAGCCTTTTTACATTTAGTAGTCCGTACATTTAAATCAATGCTTAGAAAATCGCCCGCACTATTCATGCTATGTTTTATAGATTTCTCAACAAGATGAAATTAGATTTTTTTTTTTCAAAAAGAACTAGATACACTACTCGTATATGCGATACATAATTTTGCGGTTTAGATAAATTGCTTTGAGATAGTGACAGATAATGGCTAAGTTTTCATTGAAATCTTCCTCTGGGATGGTCGTATAAAAGAAGTGCTAATCTCTAATTTACTTCGATATTGTGTTTTAGATTGTCTAATTCAGACAGGAGATGATAATCTCTGTAAAATCTATCCTTCTCTTTATCAGATAGATTCGTCAAAGAAAGCATACGAAAGGATAAATATATATGGTATATATATCAGCGTCAGAGAGTACGATATACTCACCAATACACTGCACATTTTAGAAATACCGTGGGGCAATATTAATTATTTACTTAATTCTTGTAACCCTTCGTTGCCATAGGTGTCAGCAGTGCCTGCCTGCCGTATTATTCGATTTTCTGCAAAGGATTTGAACGCCATCCCACTTGTAATACGAGATTTATGCTTACGATGCCCCACATTTATATTGACTATGGCAACATTGATTCCAAGTCTTTGGATCAGCTGTATAATGAATGGCTGTTCCCATAATTCTTAAGGGCGTGCCTGATTTCTTTGTGGCCGAAGAAGTGAAGAAATACATTTTCGCACATCTCAACACGGACATGAAGATTGAATACGACGAAAAGGAAAAGGATAATTGGGTTCATGTTGCCGGACTATTCATATTCAATTCGTACCTAAGCTACAATCAGAATATAGCCTCGTTTAGAGAACCTCCCGCAGAGTTGAATAGAACCTCTATAAGGAGTATTTGGAGCATTTACCATTGCCTATGGGTCAAAATGTGGAAGTGATAATAATGGACAATTCACTTCTGCAGACAGCATTTATTTCTTGTACAACAGAGGCGTAAGCATTCGAAATTTGTCAAAGCCATCGAGGACACAGTGTTCATACCCAGGGTAAACGAATTGTCCCTCGCCCAGGATGTTGAAGATAATCAGTGATATCGCCGCCGGTCTATCGAAGTTGTTGGCGATGGCAATCCATCGACTCTTCTCTTAGATTATGGAAATAAAGGGTGTTCTTTTAGGAGGTATACAAATTCAATATGAAATAAAACACTTGAAGCAAATGTTAATGTATATGATATTAGCTTTGTTTAATAGATAATTTTATGCCATTAGTGATTAAATATGAATCGGGCTTATGCGCGCCACGGCTGGCTTGAATGAAGCGCAATCGTAAAGTCCAATTTTCAACTGGGGCCGTATGTCAGCAATAACGCGGCGAATGTTGACTTCCAAATCGTCCAACATCTCTGGTTTATCGGCATAGATTAGTGACTTCACATACCCCCGAAGAAAGTAATCTAAAGGTGTGAGATCACAGGATCATGGAGGCCAGTTAATAGGTCCATTACGCGAAATTATGCGCTCAGCAAATGTTTTCCGCAATCAATTGATGGTGTCATGCTTCGTGTGGCATGTTGCGCCATCTTCTTGAAACCAAAGCTCTGTCACGTCAATGCGTTTCAACTGAAGAAGTCAGAAATCATGTTTCTATAGCGCTGTCCATTGACGGTAACATTCTGGCCGCCATCGTCCTTAAAGAAATATGGGCCGATGATTCCACCAGCCCATAAAGTACACCAAACAGTGAGTTTTAATGGTTGTAAGGGCGTCTCGACAAAGGCTTCTGTATTTTCTCCACTCCAAATTCGGCAATTCTCTTTGTTTACATATCCATTTAACCAAAAATGGGCCTCATCGGAGAACAAAAATTTGCGTTGAAAATGGGGATCAAGCTGAATCATGTTTTCGGCCCATTCATCGAACCTACGACGAGTGTAATGGCCACGCGATTTCAACTCTTGCTCAAGCTGGATCTTATAAGCCTTTCAGCCAAGACCTTCCCGTAAAATCTTCCACAAAGTGGATGGTCATAACTCCAATTGCTGTGCACAATGACTAATCGACTCATTTGGATTCTCCTAAACACTGCGCTCCACAACGGGAATAACTTCTTCTGTTTGCACTGTTTGTCGTCTACGGGAATGCGTATTATCCACTAGAGTGTACGATTCATCGTGTTCCGAATAACTTGCTGAGATGGACGATTATGTCGACCGTAAAATGAACGTAGCGCACGATAAGTTTGGCGAACCGAACCATGGTTTTCAAAATAAATTTGCACATTTTGCACACGTTGTTCTGGCGTTAATCTATTCATCGTAAAATAGCAAAACATACTAACCACAAATCACCTTTCAACTGTCAAATTAACAATCTGTAGAAACAGTGTTGCCAGTTTAAAAACCAAACCTCTAAAAAAAAACAGGCTTTATATCATTGCCCATCTGAGCCCTCTTCTTCTAATCTTTTCTTTCAGGCAGATCGATGAAAATCCTTTGGATATTTGACCTTTGAAAATGTTTTCCGTTCAGGGACGGCCAAAAGTCATTGCTTCCTCTGTCTCGGTCTGTGTACAAAATGACAAGACAAACAACACGATAAGTGGTGAGACTAAACGTAGGTTCACCCAAGGCTGTTGTGTCACCTATCGCAACATAATATGAGAGTACACTTCGTAACCCTCTAAAAGCTTCATGATCTATGATATAAAACTAGAATTTGGCTAGATCTGTTGACGGACTGATTTATAGTATAATATGAAAGGATATTCGATCATTTTGTACACTTTGTTCCTTGTACATTAGCTTCAACTCACTATTAAATCGCTTTTACATTTGTCTACCCGAATATTCTGTCACTAGGCCAAGTTGTTAGTTCTCATTGCCCCCAACTAACGACGTCATCTATCGACTGCCACCAAAGAAAGAATAGCGCTACACAACTAAGTAAACAAAATTTGACACTAAATCTGCAAGCAAATTTTACTGTGCAACTTAGTAACCAAATTTCAATTAGAAGCACCCAGCTAAACCAGTTAAGATTTTTCAGAAGAAGGCAGGATGCTAAAATAGAGATGAAGCTGAAATCTAAATAGGTTAATGGCAGTCCGTTTATCCCGGAAGTGAGTTGCAGACTCCGGAATAAAGGACTCACGTCAGGCCCGGACCGAAGTACAGGGTATCTGGGTGGTACCGAGTTTTAAGTCCTGATAGGCACGACCAGTAGTCCTGCCACCCAACAAGACCTTATGACCGGCTGCTTGTAACTTTTCAAATCGTAGCAACCTTCGGTGGCGTGAGTCAGAAGGTGTTAACGATAAGACCAATATTGCCCTAACTCCGCTTGTCATTAGACTACGTCGTTGATGGACGTAGCCTTGATAATTGAGCCAGGGTCCTCTTTGGTAGTACAGTAGGCGGAAAACATAACCCACACGGCACCATGTCTAGAAATGGAGTTTTTGACTTCGCTGCGGGGGCGTAATATCAATACGAGACCCAGTACACGATTTCTTCGATTCAATATCTTCAAATGAACATGGAAGCCAATCAAATTGATTATACTGCGATTGACGCAAGGCGCTCCATCGGACCAAACCGTCAGAGACTTTACTGATCGTCTATCCCCCAACCTCTCGTCAACGCCTTTACAACTTGCATTAAGTGCTAATGATTAGTGCCACGTATGTAAAAAAATGTAAAAAAAAAGACCGCAGGAACGACGTACCTGATATGCTGGACCTCAACCGAGGTATGATCGAGAAAAAAAACAACATCGGCTTCTCCAGAAGAAAAAAAAAAAGAGTATGAGGAAGTGAGCGATCGAGGAAATGGAGGACTAGTACTCCAGGAACAACCTTCAGAAGTTTTGCCAAAAGGTATTGTAAAATGAACGCCAAAAGGTAAAATGAACGTATCAAAACGAGCAACACTGAGCCATGCCTATCATAGTTTTGGCATTCCTGCTAGACTTGCGGGATTCTGCAGATTGACGATGAAAAACCTTCGAAAAAATCTCGAAAGCAGTCTCGTGGAAACAGTTGACTTCAAAAAAAATGTTTAGACAAGCTCATGCGCTGTCATGTGACTTTTTTGATGTTATACTTGAGAAACTGGCAAGTTAACATTAGAGCCAAGATTCTCCAAATACGTTTTAATCACGTTCGCGCTGACGGACTTTGGAGGAGGAGATATGTATAACAGCGAATTCTACAAGTTGTACAGCGAAATAGCCACAACTCGCCAGAGAGGTTAGAACCTATTTATTTACAGGCCTTCTTGTCCCAACAAACTCCGATTCCTATCTAGAGAGGCAACGGAGACCTCCCCTTAACACACACAAGTGGAAGAATCCCTAACCATCTCGAACATACTGGACATACTGTTCGGTAATTAGTTGAAGCCAAGGTCTAAGGTCATCTAAGTAAGTAAAAACGCGTCAGCCAACTAACAAAACTGACTGGAAACTGATTACATTTTCCTTAAATCTACGAAATCAATATCCACAGATGGATGGAAAATGGCTCTGGTCCAAAGATCTGAATATTTTTCGATTGACAGGACCGCTAATGCGTATTAGAATGACTATTCGAAAAGCAGCAACCTGGACCTCATTTATACCATTGTACCCAATAGCTATTGTAGTAAAATGAAGGTCAGGGCCTATTAACTGGACACGAACCGATGTAAGCAGCTAGTCTTCGCAAAAGTCATCTCCACACTCGGTTGCCTGTACCTACTCAATAAGGGGGGTTACATTACAAAGCCAACAGAGGGAAGCACGGATTGATACAAAAGATAGCTCAGATTCTTTAATGTGTTCACATGGAAGGACAATAACTGAATTAAAAGGATGTTACCGACTCATCGAACAGACACTTCAAAGTGATCATTACGAGTATGCTATTAATTACTGTCTCACTACTAAACACGTCCAAGTTCGCACAATAACTAGTAAAATTCTAAGCGAAATTAAGACGTGCGAAATTGAAATTATCAAGACCTTCACGTACATGTACTCGTATGAGCAGCACATAATTGGTTTTATTGGCTTTGAAACTAACGCAACTTAAGCACGCGTGATAAAAGCAACTTTGGAACTAAACAGAGATTTGGGTTTTTATAAAAATACTGAAAGAACCTTCAGCTCTCTATGAAACAAAGAAAGAAAACCCAAACAATACCTTAATGGCTACCAATGAATTCCAATTGTCATGCAGACGATTTCATCTAGTCATTTAGAAGCCAACGATGCCAAAGCACGCGATGTCACTAATTATCTTCTCGTTTACAATAAGTACGTGTGTATCTTTTTTTCCATTTTACCTTTCAAGGATTATCTTTTCTAAAAATTGTTTTTTTTTTTTTTAGTTTCTCTTCAAGTGGCCATTGGATTTCCAATAGCAGATTCTTCAGGCATCACAGATGCCAGACCAGTCTTCGACGATATGTTCTTTAGGTTGGTTTCGAAATTTTTCCTCACAGCAGTTAAGGGTTTCATGGAGGAGTTTATTTATGAATTGCTTAATTAGTGCAATTAGGTTAAAAATAAAAAAATAAATAAAATCACTGTTTAAAAAAAAATCGCTATTTTCGTGTAAATGCCTCGTGAGCAATGCGAACATTTCTTGAGAGAACTTGCAAATAAAGGCTGAAAGTTGTTTTGTTTTTTTGTGTTCATAAGGAAGCCATCTTTGAGGAGGTTATAGGAAAACACAACCTGCATAACACAATGCCCGACAATTGATTCAGGTTTTTATAATTTGTAATGAGACGAAACTAATTAACCGTCAACCAGATTGATCACATTGCGATAGACGCACTCCTCCAGCATTCTAGTTGTCGGAACCAACATCTACTTGGATCATTACCTTGTTGCAGCCAGGGTACGAATGCAAATATCAAAGGCACAACGGTGCCAAGTAAGACGACTAAAGTTGAAAAGCTGCAATCAATCGCTAGAGACTGCAAAAATCTCTGCCGGTCGCGTATCGTTCAGGCTACCTCAAAACCCTAGCCCCCATAAACAAGCGCCGTCTCAAAAATCCTCTGGTTTGACGACGAATGTAGGCAGGCATTATGATACATGCAGCCAATCAAGAAGCTTAAAAAGCTTCGCACCATCGAAGGCCAAGAGCTGCTCGTGAGCTCTACGAGCGAAAAAGAAGGGAAGAGCACTGGCTTCTCGTAAAGAAAATGAAAAAGCGAATCACGCGATTGAGGAAATGAAGATATTTTACTGTAGGAATGCCGTTCGAAAGTTTTAACAGAGAATAAAACGAACATGGAAGCCTGCCAAGACGGGCATAGACAACTAGTAGTACAGTCACAGTCAGTGATGGAAAGACTACTTCTAAGGGCTGTATAACGGTTATGATGGTCAAAATACCGCTGTCAGGCAGAATTAACTATACACTCTGGACAAAGACGACAGAGAATCCCGTCTGTCTGACCTAGCTGAACTTAAGGTTGCAATATTGAAGCTAAAGTCCAAATAAGCTGCTGACGCCGAGTAGGAATGCCTCCTACTCTATTTCAAGCAGCAGATGACCTGTTTTGAAACATGCACCTGTCGTTCTGTAACATACGATCAGAGGAAAGCATGGAATCTTAGCATCGTTTGTCCAATCGCCAAGAATGACCTCTTGACTGCAGCTGCTGTAATGTGAAAAATGTAAAAAGTTTACAATCGATTAAATATTCAGATCGATTCTCACTATCTTATCGAATTCAAACAGGAACTACATGATGTAAGGTGGATGTTACCGTGCCTTTTTGTTGTCAACGTTGTACATGATCCAATGACGGAAATTAGCTCCTCGGTCTAACTGCTTTAGCACCTGGTTTGCCACATCGCTTCCGATAGTGGCCTTTTCTTCTGCTGCCGGTTCGGGAGTCGCCTACGCTGCTCTCTATCCATCTACTTCGCGAGAATGTTGAGGGAAATCATTACGGCTTTTATATAGGCTGCTTCGTCCGATATTGTGGGAAAGCCACTGATAATCGTGATTGTCCAGAGCCTGTACAATGATGACAGCTTTTTTTTAAATTCTTTCTATACTGGTGCACCCATTCTTGCCGGAGCAGCAGGAGGACCTCACTGACCACTCTAGGCAGCAGTCCTGTGCGCATATTCAGGACCAACAATGTTCGAAAGCCTCCGAGAGAGTGCTGCTTACATCAGCGATGCCTTCTTTCTGGTCTTGAAGTGCAGCCTTTTATCGAGCATAATTCCGAGGCATTTTAGGAAGTCTTTTGAACTGATTTTTTGGTGCTGAATCCGAAAGACTTGACTACAACGATGTCTTTAACGAATCCAATCATTTTCATTTTCTTCATTATTCCGAAACGGCTTCACGAGCCTTAAATACTGACTGATACTTTGTTGACGACCACTGGCTATCAACTTTTTCAAGGGAACGCACACAGTACAAATAGGAATCTCCGAAATTAGCAAAAGCTGTTCTGTATACTTTGGGTAAACAGTGCACACCAAAGCAATTCACCTTATGTTGACAAAATATTGATAGCGACTGCGACTGCGTTCAGTGAAGTCCTGTATTCTCGAATTCGCTAGAACTAATGGTGAGAAGGTTCAGCAGGGTTATAAGCGCAGGTTGCCTGTCGCTCCAGATGCAGATGATCCGCTCCCTCCACCGATTCTTCACAATATATTGTACTTCGTTACCATCAGGATTGCATGTATTTCCGCTTCAAAGACAAACGCAAGTTTTACCAACGAGGACAAGACACCCCATTCTAAATCGGTTTTGGAGTCATTCGTGAAGACATGACTACATTCCCTTCCTGGCTCAGATTCTGCCTGAAATCATTTCTTGGCACAGTGAAAGTTGATTTCGCATTTTTCCAGCAACAGGGATTCTGGTGTCATCCAATTCCATAAGACTAGAGTCAAAAGACAGTCGAGGACCGTTCAGAAAGAACATAATTATCTCCATATGAAAGGCGACTCGAAAGACCCAAATAATTATAGAGAAACTGTCCTCAATAGCATTCATATGAGTCATATTAGAACGTGTTACCAACTGGGTATGCGAAAATGATCTGCTGAGTGAGTTACAAGCAGGCTTCAGGACAAAAATTTCAAAAAGCTCAACGCGTTCTTCGCTGACTTTAAGGCAGCCTTCGACAGCATTAATTCAAAACGTTTATCAGGAAAATAGGACTTCGGTGTGGGAAGCTAACAAATTATCCAATTGCTTCGAGTCGCATATAGGAGTTAAACAGGGTTGCCTATTGAGACCACTACTCTTTTCTTCATACTTTGATGACCTCACAAATTGGTACAAAGCTCCATTTTTACGCATACGACATTATTATCTTAGCGGAATCGCCAATAACTATGCAAATGATGAAAAATAGGCTACATCAATACTGTGCGCTGTGGAAGCTCAAAGTCAACACAAGCAAATTCAAAATAATTGTGTCCCGAAATGGATTTGGGCAATACTGGAGGGAGGTTAAATGGACTCGGAAAAATTACTCGACGTTGTGAAGTAATATAAATACTTGGGGGTAATTATAATACCTCGATTATCATCTAAAAATCAGCGAAAAACTTAAGGAATCTTAAAGAGTATGCGACAACACGAGATGCTGCCAGATCTGGCAGGCTTCGGAGTAGCCGTTCTGCTGAGAATATCGCAGCTGTCAGTGAAGATGTCGCAGAGGACCTCGAAGTATCGACCAAACGATACGCCACACAATTGGGCATCAATCGGCGGCCTTTACAGAAATTTTTGGTGAAAGACTGTATGTTCCGTTACAAAGTGACAAGACAATGGATCAGCTGTTGACCGTCAAGCGTGTGTAACCTACCCTCAAGCCATCCTGAATCTCGACCACGACTAGGACCACTTTTCAACGAAAATCATCATGAGCGACGAGGCCCATTTCCATCTCTGTGGGAAGTGCCATTACACCCGCTCAAAGTTACTGCATGGCGTGCTGTTTACGCTGGGGCGTTATCGGGCCTTATTTTTTCGAAAACGCCGCGGTTCAAACGACTACTGTGGACGGCGAGCGCTACAAAGCCATGCTCAACGACTTTCTCCATCCTCAATTGGGTAAATTTGGACTGAAGAACATGTGGTTCAAACAGGATGGAGCAATGGCGCATACTGTACGAGCCAGAACCAAACTTCAGAGGGCTGCTCCCACACAGCCGAGACAGACCGTTCTTTGGGGTCTAGTAAAAGTAGCAGCGACGTATTTTCGTAAAAATTTAATGGTAGCCAGTAAACGTCTTCTTACCACACCTATATGCAGCAACCGATCCAACTTGCTAACAATACCCACTTATAATACGGGATTCTCCAAATGTGCCAACCGATAAGGGACCACCTTGCCACAAATGAAGAAACCATCAGCAATTTTGCTCCTCAGAGAATCGGACAACGACTAAAACACTATGACAAATGTTTTCAGGTCTGGGGCAACCATTATCCTTGGTAGAGGCCGAAAAGGCCAAGGCACGTTACTGAGAGGAGACACTATTCGGAAAGAAAAACATAGCGACCTTAATCAACTTGCTGCACGATATTAGGGATAACTAGGACCGTATCGGGCTGTAGAGCCATCTAACTAAGTTGTGTCGACCTGGTAAGGCAAGTTGAACCACGTCCTCTTAGTTCAATACGCTTTTCTCAACGATGTTCAATAGCTTCGATACCCTGTTTATAGTGAGAAACGTCGAGCACCTTAAAATAGCCATCTACTATATACTCCACTGTTGGCAAGTCTTTTACCACCGAGCCATTTTTTCAAATTTGGAAATAGAAAATATTCCGAAGGGGATAAATCTGGCGAATAGGGTGCACGAGGAAGCAATTCGAGCTTTAACTTATTGAATTGGCCATTGCGATGATGGATGAATGAACTAGTGCATTGTCTTGATGAAAAACTATTTTTTCTTCGTTTCTTCTTGATTTCATCTTTCAAACGCAGCAATAAGTTCATATAGTACACGCCGTTGACTGTTTTTCCTTTCTGAAGATAATCAATGAAGATTATCCCACGCGCATCCCAAAAAACTGACGCCATGACCTTGCCTACAGATGGAACTGTCTTCGCCTTCTTTGGAGCCGAATCTCCCCTTTGAATCCATTGTTTTGACTGTTTCTTCGTATCGTGTGTGAAGCGATGGACCCATGTTTCTTTCATCCATGGTTATGAGTCGACTCCATTGCTGTGAAACTCGCCAAACACTCGATTGAAACATCCTCACGACGCTGCTTTTGTTCCATTGTGACTAATCGCGGCACCCATCTTCCGCACAGCTTTCTCATGTCCAATTTTTCAGTCAATATGCGATGTGCAGCACTTTTTGAAATGTCTACCATACACTTTCAATTGACGGCCATCCATTTTGTGGATTTTTTTCAACATCTCTGGTGAACTCAACTCATTTGATCGACCACTGCGATATTCGTCTTGGCAACTCGTACGGCCTCGCTTGAACTCTGCCACCCAATATTTTATTGTTGTAAACGAAGAAGCAAACTCCCCCAGAGTGGAATCCAGTCCCGTTTTGATGCTGGTTGGGCTAAGGCCTTTCAAATGAAAGTACTGTATCACATAGCGATGATCAATTTTTTCCACATTTGCAAATTCATTAAGAGCGTTCACTATTGACGGCTGCCGAACAAATATTGTACTGAACAATGTAACATCGTCAAACTTCAAATTTAAGCTTTATAAGGTTAGTACTTTCTACAGTAGTTCTTCTCTTTAAACAATCGCCATCTATACGTTAGGTCGGGTACTTCTGGAACTCGTAACATAGCCCTCAACAAAGAAGTCTAGTATTGTTAAGTCGCATGATCTTGGCGGTCAATGGATGTCTCCATTGACCAACGCGAAATTACACGGCCAGGAAACTTTGTGCGCAATAACTCGATTGTTTCGCGATTTGTATGGCTCGTAGCACCATCCTGTAGAAAGCAGAGGTCTTCCGTATCCATATCCTAGAAAACAAAAAATTATTTATCATGTCGCGGTAGTGCGCTCCATTGGCTGTAATGGCTTTCTGGGATCGTTTTCGAAGAACAAGTACGGCCCTTTAACACCTCCGGTTCATAAGCCGCACGAAGCAGTTACTAGTTGTGTGTTCCCTTGGCATCTCCTGAATCACTCGTGGATTTTAGGTGTCCCAGATGTGGTAATTTTGCTTATTAACGTAGCCGCCAATGTGGAAATGGGCGTCACCCGAAAACACGAAACACGCCGGCTGTTTTCAGTTCCTACGTCAATTGAACCTTGTACGCATGGGGGTCCAAATTGTTTGTCAAAATTAGGTGCAATGTGGCGGTGGAGAGGTCATGCTCCTGAGATTGGTGACGAATAGAGATGATTGGGTCGTTTTGGACACTTTGCTTTACTGCGGTGATATTTTCCATTCGGGACGAACACGTTTCGGCGTCTGCACATCTTGCACTGAGCCCGTCCCTTGAATTTTTTTAAAAGCAGCTGTCACGAATTTCTTGCATCGTTGCCGCGATTGAACGTGAGTTTTTATAATAAAATTCAACAATTTGGATTTCTTTCTTTCACTGTGTACCGTTTCATGGCAAATTTCCCAAATTTATAGATGACATCTGTCACCATGTGCCAACCGTGCGTGCATCAGCTATAAAATGATAGGCCTTTCAAATCCTACACCTCTTGTTGAAACACCCTTTAAAATATTTTGCAATATCAAGCGTCAAGCATTGCGCCGATTTAAGATAGTGACACATTCATGACAGACCACCTGTCGAAAAACCTACTACAAAAGATGAAAAGCTCTATACGTATTCATGAGAAAAAATTAATCGAAAAGCTTTAGTCGGACTTTGATTAGCAATATGACGAACAAACCAACAACAACCGTGGAGAGGAATTTAAATCAAAATCCATTAAGAAACCAGTAGTTATCTGAACTAGAAACAGTGTCTACAAGTCCACGAAAACAGGCCTCTTCGCATAGACACACTGTTCCAAAGAAAGATAAGCGCAAATGTGAATATCATCAAGTCAACTAAAACAAATCTACCCGACATCCGTGTTCAAACAAACAGTTTAATTAGGTTTTGGGGTACGATGTAAACAAAATGAATAATCTCCCAAGTTAATAAATTAAATAGAAAATTAATTACCCACGTACATTGCCAGTCACTAGTGTTTTAGTCTCCATTTAGATGCGCACTTGTAGTAATACTCGTATTTACTGAGTCAATAGATCTCAAATTTCCAATAAGGCCGTCTCAAACTAATTATTACACTATTCCCCCACTGATGTTAATGACAACAATTAGCTGCCTTTACTGTGAAGGGTATTTGCGTTTAGGTATTGTATCTCAGAAAACTGTACCCTACACACCTTCCAAAGCAAGACTCGAACTCGGTCCCACTCAATTTGAATAAACAACTTTCTATGCGAACTGCTTTAGAAATTGAGAGTATCTAACCTCGATCTCTCTGCCTCTCTCTGTGAATCCCAATTTCAGTCTCAACCTGAAAATGTCTCAAAATAGTTTCCCGATGAAATCACTCATTTAAGAGACCGTATGGCTGACTGACTTTAGCTTCATGAGCAGTTACTCACAGTAAGAGTTAGTCAGAAGTATAGCTGATTCTAGATAGCCACAATTGAAGACTTTGTTAGACCTTGCTTATCAGCTTCCATGAAAAACGTCAACGGAGCTTGTTCGCCAGGCAAAGATAGAGTATGCAACTCGAAAAGTATCTGAGGGTGACGTTGAAATAACCCACAATCGGAAGCCGATAAGCAACTAATGACCCAAAGCGATACAAGACCCGTTGGCACGATTTCTTATAAAAATCGCCTCCAATTTTATAACGACTCTCGGTACTCGTTTTCTCATATACGAGTATTCAGTATCATGAGTGACGCAAGTAATTGGAATTGAAATTACCCAGAGCTTTATTTGTTTAACATTCAAGTGTTAACTTGTTTGCTAAAAATTTCATTGACTATGGCATCACTGATACATTCCAAGCACCAAAGAGTATCTCTAGCAAAAAGAGTTTTGGAGATTTTGTTTTTTACTTTTTGCGGTACCACTCCATAAAGACGCAGACACACTTACTAAATAAGTTGAAGTAGTTGCAAACCCATCTCCAAATTCGGAGGTGGCTTGGTGTTCTCCGTCGATGAAGTCAGCAATTCCGAATTCGTAATATTAAATATTAATCGGTGAAGAGAGAGGTGAAGTACTAATGAAAAGCGGTCACCAGTGTTTTTTTTCGATTTGGAATTCCAACAGCTTTCAAGGTTAACGATTTATGGCATGTACGCCCAATGACAGTTTACAGCGCATCAGATATTTTTTCTTTAACTCAGCACACGAGTACTATGTATACATAGATACTTGTACACATCCGCCGTCTTGTCATCAGTCAACATAAATGACTAGACCAATAAACACCACATCCGTCAAAATGTTGGCTTGCAGCCATTAAACAAATTTATTGTGAATTAACCGTATTCAGATTCAGATCATGAACCGATTTCGAGAAATGACATTTTGAGGGCCATGCTGCAAGGTAATTATTACATGACAGTTGAAGGTTTTCCTGACAACGCATACGACAGGACGAAATGGACTGGGATTTTGCTTAAATGTCATATTCGAACATGCTTTCAGTTTGCAACCTAGATTGCCAAGCGTTCTTTAAGAGGAGTGTACTACTCCAAAATTTCCTGTGATGAAAGCATGCGACATTGCTTTGTCCCAGGCACGATACCACGTCTGGGAACGGACTCAGGCTATTGATTTTGCCGCGGGGCTAGCACACGCTTTCCTGACCTTAATATCCACAAAGAGACACAAATCATCAAACCGTGAACCAAATTGATTATGTCGCGATCGACGCAAGACACTCTTCCAGTATTAAAGATGTCTGAAAGTTCCGAGCGGTGAACGTAAACTCAGACCGCTACTGCGTTACAGCTAAGGTAGGTCTACGCATATCTCAGACACTACGAAGAAATACTGTAAGGAGATTTAAAGTCGTTGCCCTTCGCGTATCCGTCAACCTACGCAACCAACATCACATATTGAAGACCAGTAGCATCGATGTCAAGAAGCCTTTAAAAGCGCCCCAACTGATGTACTGGGTTTCACCCGACTATGCAGACAAGCATAAGTAAGGAAACAACTCGTGGCACTACATAGAAGAACGAGAGCGTCCGTAAGCTCTACGAGCAAAAGAAAACGGAAGAATATCGGTTTCTCCGGAGGAAAAACAAAGAGCGTGAGAAGTGCGCAATCGATTAAATCGAGAGGTGTTACTCTAGGAACAATGTTTGCAAGTTATACCAAAAAATAAAAAGAACGTGTCAAGGTAACGGGATCCAATCAGAGACCTGTAGAGCTCGTAGTAAAGTCACAGTTGATTTTCTTTTTTTTTTTATAATCGGCGTGCGCTAAAGGGGTTATTTGTACCCTTAAAATGTTTGCACACAGCGCGGGCGAATGAAAGTTAGCGAGGAAAGAAAGAGAGATACCGAAGCACGTTGGTCGTAAATGTTTGCGAGTTATAATGACTGGAAAATAAAGTACTTGGCATGGGATTCCATAAGCGAGTTGTAGAGCCTAGGAACGAGTTGCGTTATTTCAGAGTAAAGTTTTGGGCACACCCGACCAGATGAGGGCATTGCACTCCAATTTCGGGCGGATAAATGCCTAATATATTGAGGCCAGATCAGAGGGGGTAAAGCATTTCTAACATCGATTGAGGAAACCTAGACATTTCGCAGCATTTTTGACGACACCGAATCAAATATGTGGTCATTCTAACGTAAGTTGTCATTGACACACATATCGAGAATGGAAAGTTTATCGGTTTCGACGATTCAATTGCCATTCATGGATAATGGCTGGGTGTTTAAATTTCGCTTTAAGCAGACAGCATTGTGTTTCGGAAGCATTAAATCCCATCTGTTGATAGTTGGTAACTAATTGGTTATGCTGCTAATATCAGAATTTAATGAGCTTAATATACCCTGACGTTCCCGTTCTACAGCCGAAGAGCAGGAACGTGAGTCCGGGAACGAATATGAAAAGCAGAGAGTACTGCCGTCAGCAAAGGAATATATTGGACTAGAAGTAGCAGACAAGATATCGTTGATGAAAATTAAAAAGAGTGTCGGAGATAGAACGGAGCCCTGGGGCACACCAGCATTTATTTTGTGAATAACAGACTTGAAACCATCCAAGACAACTTGAATTGAACGTTCCGAAAGGTAATTCCTTATCCATAAAAGAGCCTGATGCCAAAATCTATAAAATGCCTTAAAAATAGAAATACCAAGTGCAACTATCCTGCTTTTGCCAGATTGATTGATTGCTTTGGTTCCGCTTTTCGGTGCGACGCTTCGAAGTTTTCGTGTTTCGAGATATTTCATGAGCTGACGATTTATCAGCGTTGCCATGACCTTGGAAAGAAGGGAGGTAAGGGCAATGGGTCTGTAGGAGGAGAGAGAAGAAGAAGCCGATGTTCGGCTTTCCTCTTCTGCTTGTAAAGCTCATGAGCAGCTCTAGTCCTTCTATGCAGCGCCGATTTGTATGCATCTTACTTAGCTACATTTGCTTGCCGGCACTCGTCGTCAAGCCAGGGCTTCGTTGTGGTGGCCGAGTGAAATCCAGCACATCAGAGGCGGTATCTCTGATGGCTTCTTGCCAAGATTGCCATTGGTTTTAGATACTTGATGCTGGCGGCAAAGGACCTCTTAAGAGATTAGGAGAGACTCGAACGGAAAAGGATTTGGCGATCTCTTGCGACTGTAGCCGTACGACGTCGAACTTCCTCACAGTATTAGCTTGCGATGTTCGAGATATGCGCAACCGTACCTTGAATACAACAAGGTAATGGTCCGAGTCGAAGTTAGCCCTTCGGAAGTTACAGACGTCCACTATACTGGAGAAGTGCTTTCCGTCGATCGCAATGAGGTCAATCTCGTTGACGGTTGATTGACCAGGAGTTCTTCAAGTCCCCTTGTGAATGTCGAGATGTGGGAACCGCGTACTAGCTTTGACCAAGTTTCGTCAACCGCACGGAGGTGATGTCGTGCAGGCTATACCACGAAAGATGCCCTTTCTTCCTAGCTTTGCATTATAATCGCCGACGACAATTTTAATGTTATATTTGGCGTCGTCATCTTTCTCCTGTGTGAGAGCGTTGTGCGCATATAAGGCTAATATTGACAACTTTAGCCTTCATACGGATTGTTACGAAGCGCTCGTTAATATGCCGGAAACTGAAGAGTTCTTGCCTAAGTCTGCCTCTAACAACGGATCCGCATCCAAATAGACGCTGCTTTTGCGTCGATAACAATCGTAGTAGTAGATGTCGCAGTTTTTCATCCTCTTTAGGTCCGGCCCATTCCATCGCATTTGTTGGATGATGGCAACATCTGCTTTGCTGCTTTGCAGCAGGCCGCAGGCGGACTATTAAGGAGCTAACATTCCACGTGCAGATAAGAAGTTCGTTGTTCTTGTTTTGTTTGCAGGGGTTGTCAACAGTATCCGAGGTTTGTTGTTGCTTCGTAATTTAGGTTTACTTTCCAAGGCCGTGTAGGTATCCCGGTGGCACAACCACCAACCCATTATAGATGCCCCTAGGACGATTAAGGTCCATTAAGCGCTCTTCAGCCACCATCTCTTCTCCAACAGCCTGACTTTGCCTTGGAAGTCCTTACCGGCCTGAGCTCTAAATATGTTGAAGTAGACCGAATAGGTCTTATTTGCTTTATTCCGGGATTTTACTTCACCGTTGATTCCATCTGGGGAATTCATCCGCTGTCCCATGTATACTGCTGCTATGTTTGTCTGCTAGTCAACACTGCCGTTTATAAGTTTGGTAAGTCGAGTCAGGATAGACATCGACCAGTACCCGTTGATTACCACTTGGAGGTAAAATAAGCACAATTGATGTACAGAAACAATTATAACACCGGGTATCGCCAGGTTGAAACCCCTCAGTGCCTATCCTATTTCTATTTTTAGTGAATAAAAATGTCATAATACTATGAGAACGCGCTTGCGATCCTCATAGTCTCTATAGAAGATTTTAACCTTTCTTTGGCGGGAAGGTACAATAATAGATACCCCGCCTTCCGATGCTTCTAAAAATCTGTGCCAATTGCTAAAATATTGGTTTCTTCCCAGTGGCAACACTGTTTTATTGTGAAATTAAGAGATCCGTTATCTAATGTTGCATTGACAATTGCACAAATTGATTTTTGTGAAGCAAAGCTGAATTCTTGTGGCCGCTGAAATAGGCACTTTGCGAATATCTTTTGTTTTAGCTTGATTTTCGAGTGAAATTTTGGCCAGAAGGTTTGTTAAAAATCGGAATTATGTTACGAGTATTAATTCAAAATGTCAATATTGGATGAAGGCTTGTTATAAATCTTCGTAAATAAAATAAATCGTACAAATTCATCGCAGCCCCAAAAAACAGTAGAAAATGGAGGTGGCATAAGAAAAACAACGTCTACATGACAACACTGTCTAAGCGAGATCCCTTTATGTCCTCAGAAGCGATTGCAGCTGAAATTATTAACCAAATATCAGTTTGAACTGTGCGGCGCGGACTGGGCAACGCAAATCTACCAGGTCGATAGCTCATGAGGTTCCCTTTCTTACAAAAACAAACATCCAGAAACTGAAAGCATTTGCACATCGCCACACGTTTTGATGGGGGGACCAAGAAGGTTAAAAAAAAAAAAAAGTGGCGGAATGTACTCTGGAGCGACGAGACTAAAACCAATTTGTTTGGGAATGATGGTGGACGGAATGTCAGACGTCCTAAGGGACAGGAATTCAACCCACGCTACACGAAGAAGACAATAAAACATGGAGAGGGCAATATAATGGTTTGCGGATGCTTTTCGTGGTATGGAGTAGTCCCTATTTATCTCATTAGTGAGACCATGACGAGATTTGTGTACAAGACATGCTAGAATATGTCATGTTGCCTTTTGCTGAGGTGGAAATGGCATTTCGGTGGTGTTTCCAACGAAACCGTTGCCTTAAGCACTCCTCAAATTTGGTAAGTGATTGTTTTCAGCAGAACGGCGTTAGTGTTATGCAGTGGCCAAGCCAATCACCCGATCTAAAACCAATAAAATATTTTTGGGGAGACTTAAAAAATTGTCGAAATAAGATTGAATTGTGGCAAGCAGTTATGGTATGGTATGGCACTCCTGTGAAGACCAGTCGCAATATTATCTCTTCTATGCCCAGCAGAATGCAAAAAGTCATCCAAGAAAATGGTAATACTTACCTTCTTCTTTTTTCAATATCATGCCAATACTCTTTCATTCATACAGTGTGTTCCAGAAAAACGTGCGCAATTTCTTTTACTTTACTCTCATACAAGAGTTTGTACCCAAATTATTTTCTGCATTTAATTGCCGATCGCGCAATGTTTTCGTTTCCTCAGTATATTTCCATACTTCGGCAGTTTAACATCATTACAAAATGAGTGCGGCTTTTAAAAAGCGTTTCGAAGGTGTTTTCTTAATAACTCACCCAAAAGGGCTGCAAATGGGAATTAAGTCGGCAAAAATATTTAAAAACATGAGAGGATGAGTCCCGTAGAGGGACCAAAGCAAGCACATCCATTAATTTGTGAATGGCTTCGGAAAAACCCCACAATTACTCGTAGTTTGTGGAACGCAAAAGAAAAATTGTCCACAATTGTCCGTTTGGCAAAATATGGCATCAAAAACCGGAATACCAAACCGAAACCGCTACTG
The DNA here is from genome assembly GCA_963966105.1 of Volucella zonaria. Lineage (NCBI taxonomy): Eukaryota > Metazoa > Arthropoda > Insecta > Diptera > Syrphidae > Volucella > Volucella zonaria. The sequence continues at coordinate 137,027,495 of OZ014533.1, read as the reverse complement.
AACCAAAAACATATTGAAAAGAGAATTTAGACCGGCTTCAATACCATACAATATTTGCAGATGAGTCATATTTTTTTTGTTTATACAAGGTGGCGCAAAACTAACTAATCATCCAATTTTGTTTTGATTTTGAGTGATGGAAATCTTTATTTGGACCTTTACAATTGTTTCTGTTAAGTGGAAAATATGATATCCGCCAAGTGACTGCCGCTAGTGTTGATACAGATTTGTGCCTGTTTTATCGCATTTTCCATGACTTTCCGCAAGATTTCCGGTGACAACTGTTCGCATTCCTGTCGAATATTCTCCTTAAGGGCTGCAATTGTCTGAGGCTTGTTGGCATAAACCCGCGACTTCAAGTAGCCCCAAAGAAATAAGTCTGGCGGTTAAATCGGGCGATCTTGCTGGCCATGCCAAATCGCCAAAATGGGAGATTACGCGACCATGAAACGCTACCGTCACAATATCCATTGTGGCTTGTGGTGTGTGGCGGTTGCACCGTCTTGTTGAAACCACATGTTCACTAAGTCCCGCTCATCCAATTCCGGCAGCAAGAAGTCGTTTATCATGGCCCTGTAGCGTTAGGCAGTAACAGTGACCGTATTGCCGATGGCGTCCTCAAAAAAATACGGCCCAATCCCTCCTCCCGCGTGAACGCTGCACCACACAGTGGCCAGAAACGAGGATTTTGCTTATTGACGTAACCGCCTAAGTGAAAATGCGCCTCATCGCTCATGATGATTTCCGACACAAAATCGTCTTCTTCGTTGTTTTTTTTTTTTTCTGAATTTTAGGGAGGAAGAAAAAACAAGTACCGACGTACATTGTTTTTAAATGTTTGTAAGTTATAACGACCAGGAAACACAGAGCTTGGCAGGGCATTCCATAAGCGAGTTGTACGGCTTTGGAACCGATATTAGAGTACGTCCGAAAGTTGGCTTGAGCGTATACTGATGAGCATTCATAGCGAGACGGGTGTTACAGTTAAAAGTTTAAAGGGATGGAATGCTACTGGCGATTTCTATGGAGCACTGGTGGTAGAAATAGCGATAAAACAGAGTGAGCCACGAGACATTACGTCGGTGTTCAAGGGTGTCCATTGTTTGAGTGATATTAGTATCACCTAAGAGTTTTATCGCACGGTTTTGAATCCTGTCTAGCAGATGCAGATATGTTTTAGGAGCACCCGACCAGATGTGGGCATTGTACTCCAATTTCGAGCGGATAAACGCCTTATATATTGAGGCCAGATCAGAGGGGGTGAAATATTTCTTACAGCGCTTGAGGAAACCTAGGCATTTCGCAGCATTTTTGACGACACCGAAAATGTGGTCATTCCAACGTATGTTGTCATTGACACACATACCGAGAATGGAAAGTTTATCGGTTTCGACGATGCCATTCATGGATAATGGCTGAGTGTTCAAATTTCGCTTTAATGACAGCAGACAGCATTGTGTTTTGGAAGCATTAAATTCCACTCGGTTGATAGTTCCCCGATTACTTATGTTGTTGATATCGGAATTTGATGAGCTTAACATACGCTGCCGTTCCCTTTCTACAGCCGAAGAGCAGGGACGTGAGTCGGGGAACGAATATGAAAAGCAGAGAGCACTGTCGTCAGCAAAGGAGTACATTGGATTAGAGGTAGCAGACAAGAGATCGTTGATGAAAATTAAAAAGAGTGTCGGAGACAGAACGGAACCCTGGGTCACACCAGCATTTATTTTGTGAATATTAGACTTGAAACCGTCCAAGACAACTTGAATTGAACGTTCCGAAAGGTAATTTCTAATCCATTGAAGAGAGTCGTCGATCGCAAAAGCAGGCATTTTCGACAAAAGAGCCTGATGCCAAACTCTGTCAAATGCCTTAGAAATATCAAGCGCAACTGTCTTGCTTTCACCAGATTGATGTACGCTTTGGCTCCACTTTTCGGTGAGACATACCTTCAAATCACCTGTTGCTGAGCAAACCGTACTGTTGGTCATTGAAAAGTTTTCGTGTTTCGAGATATTTCATGAGATGACGGTTTATCAGCGTGTTTCCATGACCTTGGAAATAAGGGACGTAAGTGCAATAGATCTGCAGGAGAGAGAGGAAGATTCGCCTTTTTTAGGGACGGGCTGAACAAATGCTGTTTTCCATCTGCTCGGAAAGAGTCCTAAAGAGTAGGATTGATGAAAAAGCTTACGCAGTGGTTTTTTTCCAACGAGGAAGAACACTTCTTCAAAAGGAAGAGTGCGAAAGTGAATTCGTCCCATTAAAGATTCGACGCACTCAAGTGTAGGCGGAGACAAAGCACAATCTATGAGTGTTAAGCTAGCCGCAAAGTGTGCAGCAAGCACATTGGCCTTATCCAAAGGGCTGACAGCTGGAATGTCATTGTAAATGAGCGTTGGGATGGAGGATGAGGCAGAATTTCTAATGTTTTTGACGAACGACCAAACGTTTTTACTGCCTTTGGGACATTGCAGTATTTTTTGCCTCAGTTTTTGGTCATATTGGAATTTTACACGTTTAAGAAAGACGTTGCAGTCATTCTTGGCTCGCTTAAACTTTTTTCGGTTTTCCTTTGTTGGGTTGGTCTTGAAGGACCGAAAAAACACTTTTCTAACCCTGACAGTCTTTACAGCTCGAGTCGTACCATGCCGTCGTTATCGAGGAAACATAACGAACAGTTCAAATTCCTAAAGAAGCTGTTAAGACCGCTCCAGTTGACTTTCTCGTATTGTCATAGGGTTCTTTTAGTGATCTCTTCTCTAACTGTGTGGTCGGTGTACAAAAAATTAGCTGATATGACACAGTAGTCTGACGGGTCTAGAGGGGATAGCATATTGACCTTGTATTTGTCGGGATGAGAAGTTAAAAACAAGTCCAGGGTGTTGGCGGTATGACTGTCAACGTCTAGTATTCGCGTGGGCTCATTTACAATCTGGGTTAAGTTATTTTCCGCAGCGAAGATCTCAACACACCGTCCTTCGGGTGTTGTCTGTCCAGAATGTCGAAGCTAACCAGAATTGTGTATATTGAAATCGCCCGTAATGACGACTTCAGTATGAGGATACAGCGCATCAAACTCTTTAGAGGTCGAATTGGTGTCCAGTTTGGGGTTTCTGTAAATAAAGCAGTAGTGGATAATTTGCTTACGGAGATGGAATTTTAGCCACATGAAATTGAATTCCGGATTGGAACAGGGACTACATTGTGGTGGAATTTGGTAAACTACATCACTACGCACATAGATGGCGAGACCGCAATGAGGAAAGAATAGTGGCACTAGTTCGTAGCCAGGTAGCTTCAGATCAGAGTGATCTGAGAGGTGTGGGCGGGGATCTACCTGTGCTGCACTAAGTGCCAAAACAGCTGGTCTGTACTTACAGACGCGGACGTACGCAGAAAAGTTATTACTTTTTAGCCCGTGTATATTGGCTATGTCCACCCTGAATTCCCTAGTCATAATTACAAACAAACACAGTAAACAGAAACACCGACGATATTAAGCAAGGCTGCGAAGTGAAAATTGAGGATGGCTTCACAGTAATTCACACGCGATTGACGGTCAGGAGGCATTAACCGATGCACTGTTTGCACTTTGTACGGGAACATGTGTAAGTCTTTCACTAAAATTCGCTGTAAGGTCCGTCTGGTGATGCCCGAGTGCGTGGCCAATCGTCTGGTTGATGTTTCTTCGTTCTCAGCGACATCGAAAGCCACAGCCGCGATATTCTCGGCCGGACGACCAGTCCGGTGGCGGCCACGCCCTGCATGGTCTTCTGTGGTTCCACTCTGTTCGAGTCGAGTAGTTAAGCGCCGGAATGTTTGCCCAGTTAGCGCGACACGATTAGGAAATCAACGTCGAAATTCACGCTGCGCTAACACCACCGCTCGATTATTGGCCAACAATATCGACAAAATTATTCCACGCTCTTACGGAGTACCGCGCTCCATTGCTTGTCTGCTTGTTTACTGCAGCTGTCTAGTTCACAAATGTCAAATATGACTGACGTACGACACCATTTACAAAAATTATACCATCTTCCAATAGGGTGATTAATTTTGCACCACCTAGTATTTACGTCTGCTTAATTAAATAAAAGACCGATACCTGCATTTTTCATATCATCGAAGATGGCACCTACATATTTTAATGACCACATGTCAATACAAATTAGGAAACAATACAAATCGTTTTGAAAATCTCCGAGAACACGAGTAAAACTTAACACCTAAACCAAGCAAATTGTTCCAATGTCATATTCAAAAGTGATCTTAGAGGTTAATTGAGTGAGTAATGTTTGTTAAATGATGCCATCATTTGAATTTAACAATTTAAAAATATGTTAAAAATTATAGCGTCATTAGAGTTGACAACAAGATTAAGAAATGTTGCGAGTTGAGACTGAAAGCGTCACCCAGTCTGAGGTAGTAAGATGCAATTTGATTTCAAGGAAAACTGTTGCATCCAAAGCAAAGGCAAAAAAAAAACCCTCCAGAGAACGTAAAATGTGAATTTCTGTCTCTTCAACACCCAACCAACTTATCCACGGGGAAATCTAAAAATTTATTTCAACATCCTTTTCACCGGAAAATGTAAAATTCAATTTAAACTCATCAAGACTAGAAAATATCTTCTCTAAGGATTGCACTCACCATTGAAATTGAAATTGAAATAGAAAAATTGAAAAGACCCGGACAAACTTTATGGCAACCTCTCTGCCTCAAGTGTACTTGAAAATGCATGACCAGAAGAGTTTGTCGATTTCCATTTTAAAATTCAAAGAGTCCTTGGCCTCAAATAGGTTCACTTAAGACAACGAAGTACGAGTAAATGTAAAAAGATACAACTTCTCTGCAAGTTAATCCATAATATCAAAAGTAAACCATTGCAGTAGTTTTATAGTACAGTGATGTCATCATTCAAACAAAAAACTACTCGTATAAATCGAGTATCTAACATACATACTTGAACCGAACCAAGACGATTTACTTTTGGTAGAATCTAACTTCGAATACGACAACAACTACTCATACTCCTAAATTAGCATATCAAACGCACCCTAATTAGCATAGGTCACATTGAGCGCCATCATTCATGGAAATTTGCCCTAATTTGTGCCCCACCATTGGGGGTAAATCACTCGTACCAACTGTGTAGAAACGATTGAAAAAAATTTCCCCAATGCAGTAGTAAGCATTTCGTCATAGTTTCATCGGTTTATTTCCAATGTCAGAACGACAACAACAAATCTACCTTGAAGCTTATAACACCGGCAACGACAAGAAGCAAAGGTAAATCCCTGTTGTTTTGCTAGATTGGATAGGGTCGGGTAGGGTAGATTAAAATAGGGAAAGGCAGCGGCACCCCCCCCCCCCCCCCCCTGTTGATTCGTTTTATTGGTTTTTGTATCGTTTTTTCTCTTCTCATGCTTACCTCGTTTAATCCATCGCCCTTGTGCGATGAACAGCATAACAGGTACTTCAATGCCCTCCTGAAGCACATCACTTTTTTTCCCAAATACAATACTTATCCTACTCTGGCAATTCCTTCGATATGATCTCCTATATGAGTACACCTATCATGTTGTGTGTCCTTTGGATACTTTTTTATTTCTATTGTATTCCTTGGATTTATTCTCCCTCTTCCTCAGTGGTTTTCTGTTGTTGTAAACGTGAGCTAATGTAACGAATAATGACAAACAGAGAGTTGTCCGTCTATAAGCTGCGTCATACAAATATCATCACTACAATTCAACTGCATTCAATAGTTCTATTTTTGTATCTTTTTGGTCCGGTAAATTGGAAAAAGGGTGCAAAACGCCACAAGGACACACTAGATAAACTACATACACAACTTTTGTAAAATCGTATTAAATTTTAAATTCTTTTTAAAAATGAATCACTTGTGTGGATTTTGTGAGATCTCAGAACACTATCTCTCTCGGCGAACTTTAAAAATGCTTTGGCGCAATAGACGACTACTCGTACACACGTTCGTCATACAAACGCGCACAAACTGACTAACTAAGCAGCACAAGATTCGATTTGAATAAACAATTACGAGTATATTAGATAGATTGTTTTTGATTTTGTTTTTCTTGTTTTTTTTTTTTTTGCTTAGACGAAAAATTCGTGGAAATTAATTTAAGAAAAAAAGCAAAAAAAAGGCAAATCACAGATAGATACAGAAATGAGTATTACGAGTACAAAGTCCGAGGATCCGGTCCTTGAGTGTAAAAAAAACAAACAAACACCAAACACCAAAAATCAAAAACCTTCCCTTAGGAGAGACGGAAGGAATTCCGCTTACACTACGGCGACTGTTACGATTGATTTTTGATTCACGTAGAAAACTCGTCGAAAACACTCGTACGAATGGCAATCCGAGTAGGAATAGAAGAACTACTTTACCTCTCGGCTTTGGTCACTTATTTTGTTTTTGTGCGTCTTTGTAAAATTTGTAAAAAAAAAAATTAACCAAAAATCGTTGTAAATATCCGCGACAACGGAGCCAGAGTTGAGTCGGTTGACAGTGCCAATTGGTTATGGCCAAAAAAAAAAAAAAAACAACCAGCCAACACCACTTGAGTATATGAGAGAGAATCAAGGAAAAAAGGGAGGATAGGTGGCAGTCTTGCCGTCTCTGCACCATCCAATGTTAACTTGGAAATCAGTCGGGACTTGCGTGTCGGAGTGCTTTTTTAATCGGACTGCTTTGGGAGCTTCGAACACTGAAATCAAAATGCCACACCGCTATTGTACAGCACAGAATAGATTTTAACTCTCTCTCTCTTACTCTCTGTTTCTGCATCCAAACTACGCCTCATGGGAAAAGTACAATACAATGCCTGATGACAGATCCGAGGAGGCAACAAAAGCTAGAGGAGAGCTTTGCCTTATCATGTTAAAGAAACAAAAACAACACAACAAACGAAACAATACAAACAGCTGTTTTGCAGTGTGCCCACCACACTGTGGTGATAAGCTCACCTGTGGGGAATAAGTTTGGTTTTTTTTTTTTTAGATTTGTTTATGTTGAAGCTTTTTACTGTTTCTCTAGCCTGTATCAATAATGGGTAGCCTTGTTCGAAACGCGATATAATACGCAATACATCAGCTTTGCATTAGCTAACACAGAGAAACTGGCTTAACTTGTTTCGTAGAATTATTGGAAAATTCTTGAATCATGTTTAGGAAGATTACCTGTCAAAGTCAAACTCAAAATTTGAGATAAATTCCGGGAAGTGAAGGTTGATTTGACATAGTTCTTTGATGTGCGCTCCTAGGGAATCACCCGATATCTATGCTCGTGTGTTGGCTAACTAATCGATTACTACGAACTCCATTGTCAGTTGGTCTACAATCTGGGGGCTAAACCTCCTCTTTAATAAGAAAAAAAAAAGAGCTGTCAAAACGTCAGATTCCTTCAATTTTAGCCAGAGTTCACGACGCACAAAACATGTTTTTTGCTTTTCTCTCGGAACAGACCACTCAGACAAGGAACCAGTCGATTGCACTCCTTGTATGTTCCTTTCAGTGGAGTTTCTCAATCTTTCAAAGGAAGATAAAGTGATAAAGTGCATAGAGTATCGGCACCCACCACATAAACGCCGGGTACCACCAGCCTTATGCGAGCATAGGTAGGTAGGTAAGAGTGGCTGTTGGAAAGACCAACCCACTTAGGCCTCTTGGCCCGTTGTGATGCCACGTGGATCAGTGACCCTCTTACTCATGGAGCCAATTTGAGCTTATGATGAGGAGTAGGAGACTGTTGACTATATTCTTTACATCGTTTAAGACTTAAGTCATTGTAGAAGAAAGCCCCTAAATAAAATTTTCTTCTCTAGAGGATTGTCTCCTCTTCCTCCTCGTTCATGCAGCTTCTACAGAAATCGTTTGTAAAAACGCAAAGCCTTTACTGATTTAATACTGATTTGCACGTAGCGATAGGTATACCTATGCTACCCTTTTCCGGTAGAATACGTAGAGTGGTTCCAATTTTGGCGAGTTCGTCGGCCCTACAATTCACGGGATGTCTCTGTGGCCCGGCACCCAACAGAGGTGAAGGTTGAACTGCTCTGCCATCTCCATAAGAGATGATCGGCGTTCAAGGGCGGTTTTCGAATTTAATGAGACTGAGTCCAGGGATGTGATAGCGGCCTGACTATCCGAAAAGATACGGATATCCTTTGCAGATATCACGATTTTCTTCAGCCAGAAACAGAGTTTCTTTAATCGCCAAAATTTCCGCCTGGAACACGCTACAGTGATTTGGAAGACGGAAAGAGAGACTTCAATTTAGCTTATCTGAGAAAACCCCGCCACCAACCTCGCTATCGGTTTTAGATCCATCTGCGTAAAACTGGATTGATTTGTCCGCCATGAAAGCATATTCCTTACAGAAGGATCTATAGGGGAAGCTTACATGGAAGTCTTTGTCAAACCAAAGTTCAGGTATGGTGTAACCGATGTTCTCTCTGCGGATTCGTAATGTAATAAGAATGTTAGCGTGGCCAAATAAATTATTTGTCCACTGTGTAGTCGCTATAAGGCGAATAGCTGCAGTCGTAGCTACTTTCCTGCTAAAGATATCGAGAAGTGTCAAGTGAAACAGAATATCTAATACCGCGGTGAAAGTAGAACGTAAGGTTCTGCTTATGCATAGACATGTTGCTGTATCGGAAAAGACTATGCGAGCATGGTCCGGACAATTATAGAGGTTGTCAGTCTTTCGTACTGAGGGACAGCAGAAAACTCGCTAGGATTCTGTGAAATTTACAAATCTACACCGGAGGACAAATATTTTCAAAGATTGTACAACTGGCAGCATATGCTGACATTTAAGGCTAGCTGCAGTGTTTGTGGCCATTGATGCCGAACATGCGAAGATGTGTTAAGTTTCCTTGAGCTGTAAGTTTAATATCACCACGGCAAAGATTAAGCATTGAGTCACTCTTGCCAATCACTGTTCCTTTGAACTAAGAAGGTGACTTAAGCGCTCTGATGAGTTGCTTTGAGACAAAAGTTCTTCAAGTAATTTTCTGTTCCAGAATTTGAAGAAGGTATAATAACGAACTGTATGGACTATAGAGGGACATAAGCCTAGAACACCTCCGGTTTGACAAAGTCTTAAATGAAGACTTCGCTTTAGGTGGCACGCTCAAGTTGAAAGTAAACTCAGCTAACTTTGCGTGCACAACTTGAGACGATTGGCGCAAGACCGCGCTAAATGGAGAGAATTGTTAGTTGAAGCTCAAGACCATTGCGGCCTGTAGCGCTACCTAAAGAGGAATGAAGGAGAGAATAGCCTTCTAAGCTCGAAAATTTAAGGCATTTTCTGTAGAAACTATTATCCACAAAGTTATAAGCAATTAAACTTTTCAGAAAGGCCGCCAAAATTAATGCGTTTTTAAGCTATAGTCTTGGGCCAAGACATGACACATGCAATAAACATTTTTATAGAAAAACTGTGTCACTTTTGTTTGGTTTAGGTTTATTTCTTGAATTGTAATTGTTTATAACATTGATTCGAAACAATAAATAATATATTGTTAATAGAAATATAAGTTGAGATGTCAGAAATACAAGCTAGAACTCGTCAAACGCACCAGAACAAAAATAAATACCGGCATCAATCGAAAAAATAAACTTGCACAACTTCTCAAGAATGGCTTCAAAATATGAGGGCGGAACTTTTGGATTAAAACACAGATTTTTTGATAAAAAAATAATTTTATTTTTCAACGTAGTCTCCCTTGAGCTCTATACACTTTGTCCAACGCTTCTCCAATTTTTTTATCAATTCCAAAAAAAATGATTTGTCGAGGTCCTCAAAATAGGCCTTTGTTTGCGAGATGACTTCATCATTGGAGTCAAATCTTTTTCCACCAAGCCCTTTCTTCAGGTTTGGGAACAAGAAGTAGTCGCTCGGAGCCAAATCTGGAGAATAGGGTGGATGAGGGAGCAATTCATAGCCCAATTCATGGATTTTTGCCATGGCAACTGCACATGTGTACACCCTTGCATTGTCTTGGTGGAAAAGAACTTTTTTCTTGGCCAAATGAGGTCGTTTTTTTTTCAAATCGTCATTGAATCGGTCCAATAAGTTGGCATAATATTCCCCATTGATTGTTCTTCCCTTTTGAAGGTAGTCAATGTGGATTATCCCGCGTGCATCCCAAAAAACAGTCGCCATAACTTTATTGGCTGACAAACCCACCTTGGCCTTCTTTGGCGCCGATTCACCCTTAGAAACCCACTGTTTTGACTGTTGTTTGTTCTCTGGTGTGTTGTGATGGATCCATGTTTCGTCCACGGTTACAAAACGGCGCAAAAACTCCTCCATATTGCGATTAAACAACGCCAAACCTTCCTGTGAAGTTGTTACACGATTGCGTTTGTGGTCGACTGTGAGCAAACGCGGCACCCATCTTGCGGAAACCTTTCTCATGCCCAAGTGATCATTCAAAATTGAAACCACTGAGCCATGCGAGATCCCTACGGCTTCCACAATCTCTCGCACTTTCAATCTTCGGTCGGCCAACACCATATCGTGAATTTTTTCGATTGTTTCGGGTGTAGAGACCTCAACTGGGTCCAGGACGTTCGGCATCTTCAGTGCTTGTACGGCCACAACGAAATTCAGTAAACCACTTTTTTACCATTGAAATCGATGGTGCAGAGTCCCCATAGTATTTATCAAGCTTAGCCTTGGTCTCGGTAATGGTTTTTTTTCGCAAGAAATAATGCTTAATAAGCACACGAAATTCACTTTTTTCCATTTTCTCCTCAAATTAGTGAGTAGTCTGATAAAAATAGCTGTCAAACACAAACTAATTGACGCAGCAAGTTTAAATTTTGACAGGAGTCAACTGACAGATGCCTGTTGACAGGAGCAGTGTTGCTGTTTCTGTAAAGAGGTCAGAAATTCGAAAAGTCACGGACTTATTGATCCGCCCTCGTAGCATTAATCCGGTGGAGGAACTAAACTTCTTTGAAAAATGTAGGCACAGTGCAGAAACGAAGGGGCAAGCATTTCAATAGTGGACTAAATGCTGCGGAAATAGCAAAACCTATCAAACGCGTATTGAGTTAAACTACGAAAGTTGCCCAAAAAAGCGAAGAAAGTGGTACCTAGAGGCAATGTATCTGGAACTAGGACTAGTACTCTCACTACGAAATTCGCAATAGGCAGAAAGTGTACTAAACACGGAATTCCCGCAAAGTAATATTCATTTCCGGGTTATCGCACACGAAGAAAGATCTTACGGAAACAAAAGCTAGTAAAGCAGTGAATAGAATGAACCGGGGACGTGCAGTCCGACCTCATCCGCGGTATACTGGCGTACTGCCGTACGAATGATGGTGACACGATGGAGTACTATTATTGAGTATCCAGGCTTCCCGCAACAGGCTGCAGGTATTCAGCGCTAAGGTGCTGTTACTGTAAGCACTTCATTATTGCAGTCTTTCTATGAAAGACTGAGAAATTCCAAAAATGGAACATACCAAAAGTAAAGGGTGACCAGATGAGAACTATAGGAAAAAAAATTTAAAGAAAACAACAACGGTGTGAGATATAAAATTGATTCTGGCTTTATGTGTGGAATAGCTTCAAGCGGTCGATCAAACGTTGGCCTCGAGCAAGTCCACAGTGGTTGGCTTGTTAGAGTAGACTAAGCACTTGACATAGCCCCAGAGAAAATAATCGAGTGGTGTCAAATCGCAATCGCCAAATTTCTTCTTCACAACTTCGAGCGTCGCGTCGTTTGCATGGCATGTAGCGCCATGTTGTTGGAACCACAGCTTGGATATATCGCTGTTTTCGAGCTCTGACAACAAAAAGTCGTTTAACATCGCTCTATACCTGAGACCATTGACGGTAACAGTATCTCCTTCCACATTTTGAAAGAAATAAAGTCCATGCCATAAACAGCACCAAAAAGTTGTGGTGCTTTGTTGCTTGACCGAACAGTAGTGGATTGTGTTCGCTCCAATAACTGCAATTTTGCATGTTGACATAGCCGCTCAGCCAAAAATGGACCTCGTCGGAGATGATTTTTTGGCTAAAATCCGGATCTCCGGCCAACATTTCCAGCGCTCATTTAGCGAACTCACGGCGTTGTCGTGTGACTTCAATTCTCGCGTCAGCACAATCTTATACGCATGCAGACCCAAATCCAACCGCAAAAAAGCCGAGTTCACCCTCTGGCGATGTCCAAATCAGCTGATCGGCGCCGAATCGACATTTCTGGGTCTTCTTCGCTACTGGCTATGTTTTCTGTCACATCCTCAAAGTTTTCCTGCACACTGAAGCCATTATGACGACCGATCTCACGACGAAATTCACGTTGCGTATTTATAACTGAGCTGGAATTTCGAAATTTTTTTAATAATTTCCACTCGTTCGCAAGCGTAAAACGTTGCATGATGAAATGGCAAACCTCATTGGTAACTTTGACAGCTGCTGAAACATAACAATTGGAAAAACTATCATTGCTGTCTGGTCACCCGTTACAATGGATTAATTCTTTGTCTGAAACACACGAAAGTCGTTCTTCCAACTTTATAATATACAGCAAAGTATGGAACGATGTACGAGAACTTATAAGGAAAAAGGACAGCGACGGAATTACGAATGATACGGGTAAAACTAACGATCTAATGAGTTTTAGCCCTTTCTCGAAGAAAAGGCATAAAGAAAAGTATTCGGATAACTCATATGGAAAGGTTCTACGGTCTGTACGTTACTTCCCGCCTACCTCCAGTCCTTTTTTAGTCCTTTTAATACTATGTGAAGCTTCCCATTTAGTCGGATTTCATCGGAATGCAGCGTAGATCCTTGCTCACAATGCTGCCGATATGATCCTCTCAATTGCTCGACAAGTGTTTTTAGAAATTGCAAATGGCTGAGGGGCTTTTCCCCTTTTTTTGGTCTTTTCTAGTTTATACAGAATGTAGGAATTGATCAGGCAAATTTCCATGCCCAAAAAAAAAAAAAGCTTACGCCACCATTTAAGCGATTTTAAAACAATACGTTGATGCATATTGGTCCTCCCGATCAACACCACCCATATATTTTATATAATTCAATACAGTATTGGGTTTCTTAACCGTTACTTCCACACCACCTCATGTACTGCTTTTGACCGTTGACATTTCTGTGTCTCTCCACGCTAAAGAGTTCTAAAAGTAAGGTGTTGCCCCGTCAATACGCGACCGTGGATTTTTTTCAAAAAATGTGGCTTTATTATTTCCTTGGGCAATTCTTTCCTATTCGTTAAGATCGTTCCTGTGATATTGCATTTCAATTTGGGTAGTTCTTGAGCTAAGACATAACTAGTTTAGTAGCGACACCTGTACATATGGTGCCCCTGAGCACCTAGAATTTTTTCCAACAACATTTTGTATAAGTGTATCGGAATTCTTGATGAAACAGGTAAATCGGGTCTGACCAAGAGTTCTGTTGTGAGTGATCCATAATATGGCAAAATGCAGCAAATGTACCCAGTCTTCGATTCAGCTAGAGTATAAACTCTGACACCCCATTTTGTCGGTTTCTTAGGATTGTATGTTATGAACGAAATTCGACCCTTGAATTTTATCGTTGACTCGTCCACACATACATATATATATATGCTCGCCCGGTATAACATACTCGTAATCCTAGAACTTTGAGTTGACATAGTTTTTGGACTATGTCTTCCCTTCCAATTTTTGTTTTGCATATACCACCTTGATCAAAAATTTCCCGGCCACACCTACCGTGTGGCACTTTCATTGTTCCGATTTGAGTTCTGTTTTTTTGTTGAGTTGGTAAATCTGTTGTTGACATTCCCTCTAAATCTTAGCGTCATAGCTTGACATTTGCAAAAGTCACGTAGCCAAGAGTACATCTATCTCTGTATGTGCTGGCGATTTTTTACAATGGATTTAAATTTGCAACAACGAACTTGTACTCGTATTAAATTTTGCGTAAAAAACGGATTGAATGGTGGGCGAACGTTGGAAGTGTTGGAAAAGTGTTTCGGCAACGATTCTCTAAAGAAAACGGTCGTTTACCAGTGGCACGAGCGGTTCAAAAGTGGTCGTGAGTCAATCAATCTGCAGCGGCAGACCATCGACATCGAAAACCGACGAAAACATTGATGAAATACGAGTAAATGTTGGTCAATAACCGCAAATTAACCATCAGAGAGATATCGGAGGACTTGAACATTGCCTATGGATCCGTCCAAGACATTTTGGTTAATGATTTGGGTTTCCGTCGTGTAGCAGCAAAGTTGGTGCCAAAAGACCTCAATTTCATGCAAAAAAAGAGACCGTGTTGACGTCGCAAAAGAGATGATTTGCGAGGCTGAATCCGAACCCACATTCATCAAAAGGATTATTACTGGAGACGACATGTATTTATGAGAACGACATGCAATCCAGACATCAGGCACGTGAATGGCGTTCACCAAACGAGCCGAGACCAAAAAAATCACCTCGTTTTCAGTCAGAAGGCCAAAGAGTATTATTTGGGCGTTATGAGACGTTTGCGTGAAGCAATTCGCCGAAAGAGACCAGAATTGTGGGCAGAAAACTCGTGGATTTTGCATCATGATAATGCACCGTCGCACAGTGCCATCATTATTCGTAATTTTTTGACGAAAAATGCAACAAATACCATCCAACAGCCACCGAATTCACCTGATTTGGCTCCCTGTGACTTCTTTCTGTTCAATCGATTTAAAAAAAAGAAAAAGAAAACCACTACGAGGAACGCGTTTCAGTAGCCGAGAGGAAGTAATGGAAAAATCACAGGAAGCACTGATGGACATACCGAAAACCGGATATAAAAAATTTTTCGAGGATTGGATCAAGCGCTGGCATAAGTGTGTTGTAGTCGATGGCGATTACTTTGAAGGGGAAAACATAGATTTAGATGAATAAACTTGTGTTTTTAATTTCCTGAATAAATTCCGGGATCAAGGTGGTATATTGGTTTCACAAATAATTTTCTCCACGAGGTCATTGGTGAAGAACAGTTTAAAAAAATCCATTGGTTGTTTCATATTCGAAACTTTTCGTGATGCTGTGGGGTTTTGGCTAGGTTTTCGCGGCACTTCTTCGTACTCTCTGCAAACTACCCATTTTGAACTGTTTGCACCTTCCGCAGTTTCACTTTCGACTTCACGTTCGCTCTCTATAATTCTAATTTTTCGTCGTCCCACATCTCTAACTTTTTCACTATCTTCTCCACTGGATTCGTTCGTTTCGTTGCGTAATCCGTCGGGAAGCAATGTAATTTCTTCACTCAAAGCGGCAAAATTGAATTCGTCCGAACTTGACGCGCAAAAACTTTTCAATTGCTACATTCACTGCCAAGACTGTTTCAAGGGAATGCTATGCTGAGACTAACTATTTCCGAGAGAAATATCTTATCGTAAGTAAGCAGATCTGGTTACAACGCCGCTCGAGTTCACACTTCAAATCAGCCGGGCGTCGTATCGGCGGCGCTCGACTACAAAGGGTTAATACAAAAAAATATTTCCGTACAAAATGACGTTCTTTTTCTTGTTTTTGAATTCATTTTACATACGAGTACCACCATACCAAAAGGTTCCCGGAATGGCCAACGTGTGGCGTTTTCGTTTGACCGAATTGAATTCCTTTTTTGCTTTTTTGTTATGTTAGCACAACTGGCTTTAGCATTCCCCCCAAATTCATGACATGACATTTAGGTCAAACAGGTCTGTTCCAGGACTCCAAATTTCTTCAAAAACCTGTTCCCGCGAGAAAAAATTTGTAAAAGAGAACGCATTTGAGAGAGTAATTCATTTTACCACCCTGCCTATTCTTACAAATTTCTACACGAGATTTTTCTTTGGGCAGGAATTGTAAAAAACGTCAAATCAATTAAATTTTAAAGGAATTGTCAAATTTGTAAAACTTTAAATTTATGTGAATTGCGACAATTTTATGCAAATTAACTCAAAAAATGACAAAGCTTCGATACCCTGTTTATAGTGAGAATCGTTGAGCTCCTTAAAAAAAGCCGCAACCGCCTTTTTACTGTTGGCAAATATTTTACCACCGAGCCATTTTTTTTTTCAAATTCGGAAATAGAAAATAATCCGAGGGGGCTAAATCTGGCGAATATGGTGCATGAGGAAGTAATTCGAACTTTAACTCATTGATTTTGACCATCGCGATGACGAATTAGTAAACTGATGTATTGTCTTGATGAAACAGAACTTTTTTCATCGCCAAATGCGGCCGTTTTTTCTTAATTGTTTCTCCTTTCTGATTGTCTTCAGAAATCATCCCATTGGTATCCCAAAAAACAGACGCTATAACCTTGCCTGCAGGGTTTTGACTGTTCCTTCGTCTTGGGTGTGAAGTGATGGAGCCATGTTTCATCCATGGTTATGAATCGACGCAAAAACTCGGCTTTAATGCTGTGAAACTTCGCCAAACACTCTTTTGAAACATCCTCGCGACGTTGTTTTTGTTCCATTGTGAGTAATCGCGGCACCCATCTTGCACACAGCTTTCTCATGTCTAATTTTTCAGTCAACATGCGGTGTACAGCGCTTTTTGAAATGCCAACCATATCTGCTGGTTCACGCACTTTCAACCGACGGTCATCCAATACCATTTTGTGGGTTTTTTTCAACATCTCTGGTGAACTCAACTCATTTGGTCGACTACTGCGATGTTCGTCTTGGCAACTCGTACGGCCTCGCTTAGACTCTGCCAGCCAATATTTTATCGTTGTAAACGAAGGAGCAAGCTCCCTCGGAGTGGAATCCAGTTCCGTTTTGACGTTGGTTGCGTTGAGGCCGTTCAAATGAAAGTATTGTAGGTATCACATAACGATGAGCAATTTTTTCCATATTCAAAAATTCAACGTAGCGTCGTCAAACTTCAAATTTAAGCTTTATAAGGTTGGTGCTTTCTGCAATAGTCATTCTTTTTAAACAACAACCGCAATCTATACGTCAGGTCGGGTACTTCTGGGCCTACCCTCGTACGTATGACGTTCCAAACACATTTTACAAAAACGTGTTACCGCGAGATTTTGGGTTTAAGAGAGAATTTATTCCTACTCCTGAAACTTAAGCAAAAAATTCGGTTTTACAAATTGTTCCATAAATCTTGCGGGGACAGAACTATTAGCAAGGAACTTACAAAAATTTTGTGTTAATAATGAAATCAACGCCACAAAAACAGAAGTGTTGTGAAAGTGTTTTGACAACAATGCTCTTCAGAAAACAGTGATTTATGACTGCCGTCGACAATTAGGACCGTTCTGGCGGACCATCGACACCAGCGACTAAGGAGCACATCAATGAAGTCAAAGATTTACTGGTCGTAAGACGCAAGCTAACCATCAGAACCATCGATTGGATCGGTTCACGGACTTTAACTAATCAAATGGGCTTCTTCAGACGTGTCGCTGCAAAACTGGTGCCGAAAGACTTGAATTTCATGCAAAAAGACAACGTGTGGACAAAATGCATTCTTTCCGACGCTGATTCTAATCAAACATTTATCAACGATGTCGTTACTGATGACTAGATGTGGGTTTATGACTACGCAATGCAAACCAAACATCAAACAAGTGGTTTTCAATCTAAAAATAAGGCTACTCTTATTGTTTTCAGGGATTATATTAGTGTTGTGCATCATGGACTTCTTCCTGAAGACCAAATAGGCAATTAGGAGTAAATTGAGATGTTTGGGTGAAGCAATTCGTGAATTTAGCATCACGATAACGCCCCAATTCTCAATTCACTTGATTTTGCACCGTGTGACTTTTTCCTGTTCACCCGACTTAACATACCGGTTCGAGTAACGCGTTCTTACAGTCGAGGGGAGATAATAGAAAATGGTTGAACGCACTAAAAGGAATCGAGTATCAGAGATATTTCGAGAGCTGCATCAAACACTGGCACAAGTGCGTTGCAGTCAATGCGAATTATTTTGAACGCGACAATATCAACTTGTATTCATCTTTTCAAAATGAATTCCAAAAACCTTTTGAACAAGTTGATAAGATAAGCGATTTTCTCTGCGAGGGTGACGTATTAGAAAGTGAGTCCCCTACAATTTTTACGACTTTCCATTTCTTTTCATAACACGCTGCGATGTCTAATTTCACACGCATATTGACATTGTTTTCTCAACTGATACCGTATTACTACTTAACGCGTTCAATAATTCTCGCCACTTGTCATCGGAACACTCTACTTATCGCCTCTACTGTTTATCAGCTGCTTTGTCATCGTTGTTTATTGTTTTTAACCAACACAGATTCAGCTTGGCTAAAACTAGACAAAATTCCTCTCACCCCCTCAGTACACACAAACGCAAACGTCTACTCATAGATATGGATACAAAAAAAAATAAAAAAAAATTATCATCCATCACAGCCAAGCTAACTACAATCTCCAACTTAAATCGATAAGTGGAGTTTTTTCGGTTTTTTTTTTCCACAAAATTAAACAAATAGACTACATACCCCATCGGTGACCTCCTCTCCATCGATAACTTCGATGTCATCGACATCCACCTGATATCCACGAAAATCACCAGAACCAACACCGCCAATCCTGTCCCACTGTCCCTCATAGGGGTATTCGACGGCGGTAAAATCAATGTCACGACTCATGTCGACTGCGGCAAATGTATCTTTGGCACTATATTTGGCAAATTGTTTTTGCTTGACGCGTTTATCGATAGAATTTTCAGTCTCAGCACAATTTTCTTCACTTTGTTGGACGTCACAATTATTTTGATTATCCCATAATTCCTGACGATACTTCTGGAATAGGTAGCGATCCCTTTTCACTCTCAAATACAATATGCTGCGACTGAATGAGAAACCCGATTCGACGAAGAAATAAGTAAACTCACAGATCTGGCGAAATGCATTGACAGTGTAAAATGTCAGAGCTGCCATATTGATATGGCGTGTACTGTGTTGGTGTGCGTGTGTGACTGTATTCTGCTGAGAGGGCGAACTAGTTAAGTTAAGATGCAGCGCTCTCTGGCGTTCGATACTTTTTTCTTTCTACTTGTTTTCTCGAATTCAGCCAGCGACAATAATTATGCTCTCGCATTGACAGTGGTATTGTTTTGAATGTGGTTTGTCCATGCTAAAGCGCTGAATGGCTTGTGGGTGACATGCTGGTGTGTGTGTTTGGTTGTTTACTTCTTGAATATATTTTGCTTTTGGAATAGGTTTCAGGTATGTACGGCCGGGGTGAACTTTCTGACGAAATGACACTCGCTCGGTTGTAATTGAGATGTCAGTTGAGGTGTTGTTGACAGGTTGATTTTGAGTTTTGAACGGATGGGGCGTTGCTAGCTTCGAATTTCTAGGAATTCTGATTATGGCGCTTCCTGACACTTAATATAGTCTTTCACTGAACTGTATTTTCTTTCAAGCTTATACTTTCAATGGTTTAATTTGAACTGGCGTCAAAATATGTGAATCAGTCGCACTAATTAGGGGGATTGACAATTTAGAAAAATATTTACTATTCACCGTTAATACAAAATAACCAAGTCTCTAGCAGACCAAATTTTTTCAAAACTGATTCAAACACCCGAGCGTTTCGATTCCCATGTACAAAGTGTGCACCCGATAAGTATAATCAATTATTAGGCCTAACTAACTAGATAGTCTTTTTCGGTATCTCTGAAATAATCACTGTTTCATAGATTAAAATGTGAAATGAGGGATTCCGCTTAACTGGAAGGCACAAGTAAACATCAGTAAATAGAAGATATTTGCGAATGATAATGCTTGTCACTTCGTACCTGTAGTATCAATCATATGTATGTATTTTGTACAGGGTTTTCCATTAAGAACTATACACGTTTTTTGTTTTTTTTTTATTTTTATGTGAACGCACCCTTAATGTTTTTTTTGTGAACTGTCATTACTATTTTGCTTGTCAATATGTACCATTTACGAGGGGCGTTCAATATATTCTCGGTATCGATATGAAGGAAAATGCGAATTCAATTTAAACTGTTTTTATTTTCCAATATAATCTCCCCTAACATCAATGCATTTGTTACATCTTGAGATAAGCTTTTTTAAACCCTCAAAAAAATAAATTTCCTCTTTCTCTGCAAAATACCCATTTATTGCCGACTTGAGTCGAAAATCTTTTTCCACGAAGACATTTTTTCAAATCTGGAAACAGGAAATAATCACTAGGGGCAAGGTCTGGACTATAGGGTGGGTGTTGGATTTCTTCGAAACCACAATCTCGCGCAGCAGCCTTGGAAACTCGCGCCGTGTGAACAGGAGCGTTGTCATGACCCGCTGCGGGTTTACCCCGTCTTTTCTTTTTAATTTCCTCCCGCAAATTATGCAAAGTGGAAGCGTAGGATGTGGCGTTGATGGTTTCACCTTTTTTTTTGTACTCAATGAGCAAGATTCCCTTTGAGTCCCAAAAAACTGTGGCCATGAGCTTCCCGGCAGACGGAGTGACTTTGAACTTCTTCGGGGGGTCTGTTCCTTTTTTATGCCACTGCATGGACTCTTGTTTGCTTTCAGGGTCATAGTGGTGGACCCATGTTTCGTCCCCAGTAACAATTCGATCCATAACACCGTCCGCGTTCTCACTACACATCTCCAAAAGCTCTCTACAGCATGCGATTCTCACTTTTTTCTGAGGCGCTGTGAGCATTCGTGGCACCCACCTTGCACTGACCTTTGAAAGGTTAAGATGGTCATGAAGAATGGTGTGAATGGTACCAATTGAAAGCTTGGTGATATCTGCCATCATTTTCACCTTTATTCGGGCATCCTCAAAAACAAATTTTTCGACTTCTTTGATGCTTTCTCCCGTACAAGCAGTAGCCGGGGCGCCGGAGCGGGGGTCGTCTTCAATGCTCTCTCTGCCTCTCTTGAACTCACTTGACCACTTTTGCACAGTTGATAATGAAGGTGCGGAACCCTGGTAAACAGCCACCATCTCTTCATGAATAGTTTTTTGACCTTTTCCTTGCTTAGTGAGAAATTTAATTACAGCGCGATACTCAATTTTCACCATCATCGTCTCAGTTGCCATTATGATTCTGTTTAACTAGAGATAAAACGCGAATTAATAATCACATTTATATGAAATTTTACATGAATGCACTAAAATAATAGTATTACTTGATAAATAAGTCAATTTATATATACAACCACAGCTTCACCCCGATACCGAGAATATGTTGATCGCCCCTCGTAGTCATGATTCAGTCGATCTTTTTGAAATTTGTCTCTATAAGTGGTTACAACCGATCCGGAATATCACGGCAAAATCATGTTCAGCGATGAAGCTCTTTTCTGGCTAAATGACTTTGTCAACAAGTCTGGCGATTGGACGGCTACAAACCGTCATGGGACGCCATTACATACACAGAAATTGACTGTTTGGTGAGGTTTTTTTCATGCCGGCGGCGTCATTGGGCCGTATTATTTCTTTGGTGATGATGGCCGCCACGTTACAGTTAATGGAAATCGCTATCGGGACATGCTGGAATGTTATTTTTGGCCGCGTACACTCAGCATTAGTGAGATATGGTTTTAACGTAGTGATGTGGACTTGCCATACAGCAAGGCAAGCAATCGAAATGTATAGTCTTTAATGGAAAACCAGATACAAGCTTGAAAGTTCAAAAGCGTAAGCATCATAAATACATTATCATAATCTTTCGACCGTGAAGTGAACATTCTTGTAATACTATAGATTTCATATTTACTCGTATGTTTGCATATGGTTTACTTTACTTTTCCTTAAGTGGCACTACAACTCGGAGTGGACTTGATCTTTAAATTCCATTTTAAGCGGACTTGACCTAATCGACTCCAACTGCGCACACACAATTTGCTGGGGTCTCTTGCTCTTCTACTTGCCCTTCTATTTGAACTTGAATGAAAAGACCAACTGGACAGAGGATAACCGAGCAACGCCTTTCTTAAGCGTGTGAAATTCCAATACGACCAAAACCTGAGGCAAAAAATACTGCAATGTCGAAAAGGCAGTACAAATTTTGTTTGTCAAAAACATTTGAAATTCTGCCTCATCCTCCATCCCAACGCTAATTTACAATGACATTACAGCTGTCAGCTCTTTGGATATGGACAATCTGCTTGCTGCACATTTTGCGGCTAATTCAACGCTCCCAGATTGTGCTTTGTCTTGGCCTACACTTGAGTGCATCGAATCTGCAATGGAACGAATCCACTTTCGCACTCGTGTACTAGCAAGAGTACTAAAAGAACTTGAAATTTACAAATCTGCTGGTATCTCCTCCTTCTGATGAATCCTCGTTGGCAAAACCACTGCGTAAGCCCATCAATCCTACTCTTTAGGACTCTTTCCGAGAAGATGGAAAACAGCATTTGTCTTGTCTGTTCCTTTAAAAAAGCGAATCTTCCTCTCTCTCCTCATACAGACCCATTGCACTGACGTCCCTTCTTTCCAACGTCATGGAAACGCTGGTAAACCGTCAGCTAATGAAATATCTCGAAACACGAAAACTTCTTAATGACCGGGAGTACGGTTTTCGTTGCAACAGGTCCACTGGTGATTTGATGGCCTGTCACACCGAAAAGTGAAACCAAAAGGTATATCAACACGGCGAAAGCTTGATATTTCCAAGGCATTTGACAGAATTTGGCATGAGGCTCTTTTGTCGAAAATGCGTGCATTTGGGATTGACGACTCTCTTCTTCAATGGATTAGAAAGTACCTTTCAATGCTGGTGTGCCCCAGGGCTCCGTTTTATCTCCGATACTCTTTTTAATTTTCATTAACGATCTATTTTCTGCTACTTCTAATCCAATATATTCATCTGCTGATGACAATACTCTCTGCTTTTCATATTCGTTCCCGGACTCACGCCCCTGCTCTTCGGCTATGGAAAGGGAACAGCAGCGTATGTTAAGCTCATTAAATTTCAATCTTAACAGCATAACCAATTGGGGAACTATCAACAGAGTGGGATGTAATGCTTCCAAAACACAATGCTGTCTGCTGTCCATAAAGGAAATCTAAACACCCAGCCATTATCCATGAAGGGCACTTACATCGTCGAAACCGAAAAACTTTCCATTCTCGGTACATGTGTCAATGACAACATACGTTGGAATGATCACATATTTAATGTCGTCAAAAATGCTGCGAAAGGTTTCCTCAAACGATGTAAGAAATACGTTACCCCCTCTGATCTGGCCCCAATATTTAAGGCATTTATCCGCCCAAAATTGAAGTACAATGCCCACATCTGGTCAGGTGCTCCTAAAACATCTCTGCACCTGCTAGATAGGATTCAAAACCGTGCGATAAAACTCATTGGTGATACTAATATCAGTCAATCAATTGACACCCTTCAACACCGACGAAATGTCTCCTGTCTCACCTTGTTTTATCGCTATTTCCACCACCAGTGCTGCATTGAAATCGCTAGTAGCATTCCGCCCATTCAAACTTTCAGCCTAACACCCGTCTCGCTATGAATGCTCATCAGTATACCCTCAAGCACATTTTCGGTCGTACTCTAAAATATCGTGATTCTTTCCTAAGCCGTACAACTCGCTTATGGAATGCCCTGCCGATCTCTGTGTTTCCTGGTCGTTATAACTTACAAACATTTAAAAACAATGTACATCGGTACCCCTCTTTTCTCCTCCCTAAATTTCTTTCGTTTGCGCTCTGTAGAAACATTTTAAGGGTATACAAAGTCCTTGAGCGCGCGCTCATTATAATCAAAATGAAAAAAAAACGCTTCACGAGAACTGCATTTACAGCAAAGATCTTCCGGTATGAAACATCGAATCCAATGAATTTTGAACCACCTGACAACGTCGCTGTATGGTGTAGTCCATAGATTTCATTGCTGGATTTTATTTTTCAAATTCCATTTTTGAAGACGGGGCCAAAAATCACTCGAAGAACCTTTTTTTTTTTTGAAGTAACCACGGATAAAACCCATGCTTCCGCGTCATACAGTAGGTCTTACTTACAATGCATTCCTCGTTGTTCGTCAGATGTACTTATTTGTTGGGTGACCTTTCTTGCCGGCAGTTTTACTTTGTTTTACCCTCATTTACCACTTCAGCTATCTTCATCACTTCTGCTTCAATAACCACAAACGCTCCAGTAGCTGGCTGCCAATAATGTCAAGTCGATGTCGTTGGCGTATGCTAGCAGTTTAACAGACTTTTGACATACCATGCCCCTGGTAGTTTCGTACATTGATTTCACGTTGATGTTGAACAATACAAATGACAGCGCGTCACCTTGTCGACATATTCTTTTTTTACATCGAATTCCCTTAGAAATGCTTACATATGCGGCATTAAAATCAATAGACAGGGGGTTTCTTCCGAGATCTTCCGCAAGGTTAATATCTGATCAATGGTGACATGAAACCCCAAGAACTGTCATATTGTTTGTATAGACTGCGTTCAGATGTTCCTCTATATCTGACGCAGTTTAGAGGGTCTCCTCTCTCTTTAGGATCGGGCAAAGGAACCTTAGATTCCATTCGCCGGGCTTATGTCAACCGTCTTCATTTTACCAATGCTGCACTGCCTTAAATGATTTGGCATATAGTGCGTCCGTCCCTGGGGCCTTATTAGTCGTTAGCGTAAATATCGCCAGCTAGACCTCTTTTGGTTACGTAGATGAAGTTAGTGTCGATTGATCTGCGATATTAAACAGTTAGCAAATTTAGTCCTTAAAAAATTTCTACTTTACTCGAACATTTCCATCTTTATCTGTATTTTTTTTTTTTTTTTACTTGTGTGAGGCACCAATGAGCGGACACCAGATACTTACCGCCTAAAACCACCTCCACCAGAACATGGACAGATTGCCATTACTTCGCTAGGGTTGATTTAACTCCTCTATACGATTCGATTATTTTACCTATTCGATTTCGTTGACACTCTAAACCGTCTTAGGTCGCTGATAATGCGCATTGCTATATTACTAACATTAGTTCAGTTTTCCTTGTTTTGAAGCATATACCCAACAATATTATCGGGAGTTGGCCATTCTCCAAATTGATCCCGTAGGGGTATCCTATCAGTTTTATGTGGACAATGGGAAAAAAAAGCGTTTTCCGAGGCCCTTTCACAATATGAACAGATCGGATGTTTCCGAGTTGGCGTTTAAACAGATTTTCTCTGAAACAGCCATGTCAAAAACGTGCGTCAAAAACTAAGGAGGATAGAAGTTTACGTCGTTTATCCGGTCCTTTGCAGTCGCTCACTTTTGGTTCATAACATTTCTTGGCAACTATTTCGACAGGTAGCATTGAAGATACAGTGAGTATAGAATCATAATCATGCGAAACAGTTCAAAACACACTGACGTCTCTTGGTACTTTAGGCCGGTGGATGGATTTGTTTTCCCGCAAATAAGACTTTGCGGCACTTGATCATATTTCCGCTGCGTATATAAGTGTAGAACTCACGCAGCTCCAGGAAGAATCCCATAATTGATGCTTCATAGAGATCGTTATCATTTTACAGATATAGCCCGATATTACAATCCGATAAAGATAGTTCATAATCCGTATGCTTCTGTGTTTGCGTTATTGGGAAATTTTTTTCGCTTTTTAGTAGAACTTTCAAATATAATTTTTGCAGAGGAACCTTTCGATGAAGCCCTGCATCCTTTTTATTCTTTTGAAAATGCCAATCTTCCCTTCGTCTTATTTGCTCAAAGAGTTCGTTAGCAGCTCTCGTCCTATTTTATAGCACTGCATTGTACGACTTTTATTTCATTGCGTCAAACCCGATATCTCATTGTGGTGGTTGTGTGAACAACTGAACATTAGATACACCGTTCCTAACAGATTTCTCAAAATATCACCGCTGGTCCTCTGCGCTTTCTTTTTTTTTCGAAAGATTTTCAGAGACTCATATCAGAAAAGGTTCTAGCAGTCGCTTACGATTGTACTCGGCCGACATCAGTACTTTGCTGCTCTGACATTCGAAATATTTACATTTGCATCTGGGCTACAACAAGGTAGTGGTATCCGTCGATATTGGCTCCTTAAATTCTATTAACATGAGCCAATTTTAGACTTAGTTTTCCAAAAACACGTTTTTTTTCTAACCTGGCGTTAAAGTTACGTTGGGTAATTTTATTGTGCTTACCACATTGCTCACACGTCTAGTCGAGTCTAGTCGAATGGCTCGTACAGGGTCTTCCAATGGAGACTTCCGAACTTTGACAGTTGATTGCGGCCATATTATTGAAGCTATATCTGTTAAATTGGCTGTCATTTATTCAGTCTGTTTTGCCAAATCACCATGGACAGGTATAGCGTTCAAAAACACGTGCAAAAGGTAAAATTGTTTTATCAAAATGGGTGTTCTGCTCGGGCAACGTTCCGCGTGCTTCGCCCATTTTAAAATCGTCATAATCGTTTTACCGAGACGACTATTCGCAGTGTTGTGAATAAATTTGAGTAAACGATAAACCAACACCCGTACGTTGACGAAACGGAAAACCTGCCGAAAACATCGCCGCTGTCCCTGAGAGTGTGAAGAAGAATCCGAGGCAGTCGATTTCGCGTCGCTCACAAGAACTCGGCCTTTCGCAGACCACAACTCGGCGAATTTTGCATCGTGACTTGGGCCTGCACCCGTACAAAATTCAGCTGATCCAGGAGCTGAAGGTAATTGACCATAGACAACGACGTGTGTTCGCTGAATGGACTCTGGAGCAGTTGGAAACTGACCCTAATTTTCATCGAAAAATCATCTTAAGCGATGAGGCCCATTACTGGATGAATGGGTACGTCAACAAACAAAATTGTCGAATTTGGGATGATACCAATCCACATGAGATCCAAGAGCATCCAATGCAGCTCGAAAAAGTCACTGTTTGGTGTGGATTTTGCCCTGGCGGCGTCATCGGTCCAAATTTCTTTGAGAACGACGTTGGTCAGGCCATCACCGTCAACGGCGAGCGCTATAAGTCCATGATTACTAACTTCTTTCGGCCTGAATTGGATGGCATGGACACCAACGACATGTGGTCGCCACATTGGAAATTCTGCACGAGCGATTCGAGGGCTTGGTCATCTCACGTGGAGGTGATGTGAACTGGGCACCGAGATCGTGCGATTTGACCCCGTTAGACTTTTTCTTGTGGGGTTTTCTGAAGTTGCAGGTCTATGCGAATAAGCCACAAACCACAGCGACCCTCAAAGCCACCATAACCCATGCCATCGGTCAAATTCAGCCTGATATATGCGCCAGAGTCATGGAAAATTGAACATTTCGGATGCGCGCCACCCAGAAAAGCCGCGACAGACATTTGAACGATGTTATATTCCATACATAATGACATCGATAGGCCTTTCAAACGAATAAAAAATGTCGACTTTGTTTTATTTAAATTTAAAGATAGGAAGCGCTTAAAGAAAGACCCTTTAGCAGCAATCTTTAGAAAAGTCGTCAATTTTGTCTGTGGGGACGTGAGCGCATATCAGGCTTATATTGGCGATTTTGATCTTGTCGTGTATTAGATCAGAGCCCCAAGGATTAAGAATTCTTGCCCAAGTTTTCTTCCGATTACAAATCCACATTCAAATATGGGATGTTTCTGCTTTTTTTTTAGCAATCACCACAGTGCCTGTCACAGCTTTTATCTTTTTGTTCGACGGCTTAGCCATCGCACATCGAGCGTTAGTGCCTCGGCTTATTATTCAGTTGCATTTGGAGTGTTTAACATTCGAATATTCTGCGTTCACTTTCGGCTAGTCGTTATCCCTATTCAGCCATATTTATTGGTTCATATACCATATGTAGTAATTTTGTGGTCGGGTAGTTAGCCCGACAGCACAACCCCAATCTGCAGGCCCAGATCTTTCATCACCACTATTATGGTATGAGGGCTTCTGTTGAAACTAATTCTATGATATTTCGACCGAAAATACCTAAAAGTCCTCATTTGACCTGAGTTCCAAATATGTCGGGGTTCCTCGAATGAAGTTCTCTCTGAATTTGCCTCTGACGTCGCCGTTGACATTGAAGAACTTATATCTAAGACTATTGTGAATTTTAATTTACAAGAACAAGGTCCATGTCATCCTCGTTATTGATGATCACCACAAACGTTTCTCAAGTCCTGATATCTAAGAGCAAATTGAGACAAAATCACGTTCAACTTGAGCGCTGAAAGCTGCGCACGGGAAATGGCGCGTTCTTCTTGCAGTTTTGGCCCGCGTTCTGTTTGAATGATCCTTAAGCTTTTAAGCTCGTTTGCACGTCTTAGGTAGATCTTTAATATCTTAGCACACACAAATCCGCTAGTCCAGATGTAAGGTGTATCTTTCCTTATACTAAAAACCTGATCTTGCTGCTGGCAAAGCTACTGTGTCAATTTTTCCCTATAGTTAAAATTAACTATACACCACTCCGGTAAGATACGCGTAATTGCAGTTAAGAGTTCAAAGGCATTTGACAGAGTTTGCCAACAGACCCTTTTGTCAAAAATATATGCATTCAAAAAGGCGAATCGCGTTAGAAATCACCTTACGAAACGGGCAACTAAAGTTGTTTTATTTTTTGTTTTGATATCCAAAAACTACGTGTTGGTGTGCCGCAGGGCTCCGTTCTATCTCCGATACTTTTGTTAATTATCATTACCAATCTCTTGCTGGCGACAGTACCCTATACTTTTCATATTTCTTCCCAGACTCGTGGTCCTTCTTTTCAGTTACAAAACCGGATGTACGTTTAGATCATTAAATCGATATTAACGGTATCACTAATTGCAGAACAGCCAGCTGAGTAGAATTTAATGCTTCAAAAATACAATGCTCTCTGTTGTCGTTAAAGTCAAATTTAAACGACACCAATATCCGTGAATAGCATTTACATAACCGATACCAAAGAACTTTCTATTCTTGGTATGTGTCTGTGTGATGTGAAATACCTAGGTTTCCTCAAGCGATGTGAAAAGTACTTCACCTCTTTATCCATCTAAACTTGGATTCGTATTATAAGAAGAGTAATAAGCCAGAAGGCGGAACGAAAACAGAATCGGCTACAGAGGGATTCAGAGCGCTTTGAATCCGATCCTTGGCGGAGTTAAATCATTCACCGGTAACTATAATATTCTTAGCGTAAACCAGCCAGGTAGTATTAGGATATTATCTCAAGGAAGAATCAATGATTTACGGGCTTTATCATCAGCTCAGGAGCGTTGTACCTAAAGATTATATACTTTTCATATCCTGACTGGAAGATCGACTATCCAAGTAATACTTCAATAAGCTGAAGCCCTGCCTGATAAAGCGATCGGCAAGCGGAGACACCGCGTAGTGAGGAGTGCTTTCACCATCAAGTAGCTATGGTCAATAAAATAATCCTCGTTTTAAATGAGCAGCATAAGAGAATGAAGTCCTTAATATACATGCACTGTCCTCGTGCTTTCTTCGTCCCACAGGTCCATAAATATATACAAACACAGATCCAAAATCACGAACTTTCGGATCATTATATAAGAAGTTCAAAAATGCCTTATTCTTCCTAGAAAACCCTCCGGTATTTGGCTCTTATTAACAGACTTGGAATTTTAAAAAAAGAAAGGCCCCGACAATATAAGGCCTGTCCCGAACGATGCAAGATCGTATCAAGCATATTTAATGTCTAGACTAATTCGGCCAGATCTGTGTAAAGTGGAACTACCATATTGATCAACAGAATTGGGAATTCAACTACACTCTGGCTAATAGGAACACATGCTATAAACATGTGCGATCAGACGCTGCAGACTCTTTCAGAACGAACCTGTTAAAAAAAAATTGTAGGCGCAGCAGAACATCTCTTGTGTTTAAAGTGAACTCCTGTCTTGCATAAACTTAATTTCACTGAATGCCCATGCCTTCATAGCAGCAAGGATACGCCTTGCCATCGCTTGCATGTATTATGTAATACCAAAGAGGAACTGTGTTGAAGGCACACCTCCACCCTTGGTATGAGTCGAGGCCGACCTAAAACCTCTTACCGATCTTAGGGCCACGACACCCAGTACTTTTTGGAACCCTATATCGGGTCAAACTACAGCCACCGTGACAGGAGGTCCTGCCATTCAACAGGTCAATAACCGGCAGCTTGTACAATAACTGAACAAATCGTAGCAACTCTCAGCGGCGTTAAGTTCTGAAAACCGTTATGATAAGATCAGTATTTGCTCTACTCTCGCCTTTTATTTGATAATTTCATTAATGGAAGAAGTCTTGATAATTGGGCGAGGACCCTGTTGGCGCACCAATCCGAGATGGACCAAGTGCGAGGAGATCTGCGCGGCGATTTATCGGGAAACTGCTAACTGCCCTATAATCTGAATTGGGCAAGTAGCGCAACAATCAAATTCGTAGCGTAGTGCTTGCCCTACTTCATGAGTAAATCCTTACAAATGCAAGCGCATGCGCGGCCGGTAGTATAGGCCAACGCCATTATAGAGCTCACAACCTAATACGGAAGAGATAAAAATATGACAAACCAGATAATGACGGATTCACTGTTCCAAACGATTAAAGAACAAGGAATGTCGGATCTGCACGTGGGATGTTCGAACCCTTAGCAGTTGAATTACATCTGAGGATTTCCAGCTACAAAATAGACTAAATTTCTACTCAAAAAGAGCGATGGGATGGACGGGACGAAAAGAGGATGGGAAACTGTTATACCTATTTACTATGAAGACTGCTACAAGGCGGCGCAAAAGTCATCACCCTATCGGAAGATGCTATAATTCTTGCAAATGGCGGCAAATTCTACTTTGACATTTGTGAAGTAAACAGATACAAAATACACGTCAACAAAACATGAATCGTTATACTCCTGAAGAACGCGGAATAATTATTTTGCGAAATAATTCGTCGGTGGTGTTGGCGCAACTTGAATTTCGGAGCAGATCTCCCGATCGTCCGACACCAACTGGGCTCGCCGCTCGCCTAGAAAAGTGTGGAACAACACGAGATGCTGCCAGGTCTGGCCGTCCCCGGAGCAGCCGTTCTTCTGATAATATCACACCTTTAACGAAAGAGATCAGGTGTGGCTCTCCTCTGCGTAAGGAAAACCACCAAAATTGCAACAGGATTGGGAAGGTCCATACAACTCGATAACCCGCATTTCCACCGTATCCAGCGTGGGTATCGAGGACAATTAAAGGTGTCCATTTGGATAGAATGTGGTATTTCAACGGAACGAAGAATGACGAAGTTGTTTAGGACGAACACCTTTAGGCAGGGAGCAGTGTGATATTCATTTCAATGTGAGCAGCGTCATCTATATTTCCATAGCAGAAGATTTCGATACTTAAATATCAGAAGCTTCAACCAATTGTGAATGGAGAATGGAAACGAATTTTTTAGCAAAATGGAAAATTGCATGGAACGCTAGATGGCACAGATTGTTCTCGAAATATGTCAGGGAATATAAATATCAGCATCCCAAAATATGCAACTCAGGTCATCAGTTGAATTTGAAGTGTGAATTAAGAGAAGCGATAAAGTGGTTTAAGTAAAAGATAAAGAAAAGTAGAAGCGGTTGACAAATTTGATTGGATTGAATAAAGCGATTGTATTGAAAGGAATGAGTTCTATCATCTTTACCCACACAAAAAATTTACAATATATTATTCGCTGTTTTAAATAGCCTGGGCCCATAATCTGTTGAGAAAAACGAACGATTTAAATAGAATTTTAGAAT
Source organism: Volucella zonaria (assembly GCA_963966105.1). Taxonomy (NCBI): domain Eukaryota; kingdom Metazoa; phylum Arthropoda; class Insecta; order Diptera; family Syrphidae; genus Volucella; species Volucella zonaria. The sequence continues at coordinate 136,995,754 of OZ014533.1, read as the reverse complement.
CACTTTATTTAGACTTCATTAGTCTCCACAATAAAAAAGCGAACAGGGAGAAAAATAGTTTTGACAGGAGAAGGACAGTTCATGAAGTTGACAGTTGTGAGTTGTGAGCTAAGGTCACATTGTCATTGATATCATCAACAGTAACAACACAGCGAGCTCTCAGTGGAGCATTTGCGACTATTGAAGCAAATGCGGCACAGATGAGTTCAGTGGTCAACGAAAAAAAAAACATGGACGCATAGGACAATACATCACGATAAGAGCTACAATTTTGAAATATTAAATGACTTTATCGGGCTCGGTGCCCCTATCAGCTCCGACAACCACAACAGCGTGGAAATCGCTCTTGCCAATCGCTGCCTCTTTGGGATTGGAAGGCAATTGAGTAGTACCTAAACTTGAATACTGACGAAAGCTGATGAAAATACTCTAGGGCGTTTTAAGAGAAAAAAGTTATTAGTGTCATTTTCGGTCCCATTGCATCGATTAAGAATGGAGGTGGCGTACGTTTCAAAAGCGAACTATAAGTGCTCTACAGCAATGACGGTCTCGTGAGAAAAACTCATCTAGGACGAATGGACACCACCGTCCTGACCCTGAAACATTTTTACTCCAATTCAGAGGAACAACGAAGTAGAGGACGACCTCATCGTAATTGGCATTCACAAGTGGAAGGGAAATTTATCCATATTCGTGGGAGAAAGTGGAGGCCAAGATCAACCACGAACCGTAACGCCATTTAAGTAAGTAAGAGAGCAAGCCTAAGTGTACTTCTTAATATTTTTGAAGATTACCTAAGAGGACATGTATTGGGTCTAATGTCTTTGTCACATGGTACAAGATTTTTTTTTTTTTTTTTTTATAATTAGCGCGCGCTCAAGGGGTTTTGTACCCTTAAAATGTTCGTACACAGCGCGGGCGAAGGAAATTTAGGGAGGAAGAAAAGACAGGTACCGATGTACATTGTTTTTAAATGTTTGTAAGTTATAACGACCAGAAAACACAGAGATCGGCAGGGCATTCCATAAGCGAGTTGTACGGCTTAGGAAAGAATCACGATATTTTAGAGTACGACCGAAAATGGGCTTGAGGGTATACTGATGAGCATTCATAGCGAGACGGGTGTTAGGCTGAAAGTTTGAATGGGCGGAATGCTACTAGCGATTTCAATGCAGCACTGGTGGTGGAAATAGCGATAAAACAAGGTGACACAGGAGACATTTCGTCGGTGTTGAAGGGTGTCAATTGATTGACTGATATTACTCGTAGTATCACCAATGAGTTTTATCGCACGGTTTTGAATCCTATCTAGCAGGTGCAGAGATGTTTTAGGAGCACCTGACCAGATGTGGGCATTGTACTCCAGTTTTGGGCGGATAAATGCCTTATATATTGAGCCCAGATCAGAGGGGGTAAAATATTTCTTACATCGCTTGAGCAAACCTAGACATTTCGCATATGTGGTCATTCCAACGTAAGTTGTTACTGATACACATACCGAGAACGGAAAGTTTATCGGTTTCGACGATGCAAGTGCCATTCATGGATAATGGCTGAGTGTTCAAATTTCGCTTTAATGACAGCAGACAGCATTGAGTTTTTGAAGCATTAAATTCCACCCGGTTGATAGTTCTCCAATAGGAATTTAATGAGCTTAACATACACTGGCGTTCCCGTTCTACAGCCGAACAGCAGGGGCGTGAGTCCGGGAACGAATATGAAAAGCAGAGAGTATTGTCATCAGCAAAGGAATATATTGGATTAGAAGTGGCAAACAAGATATAGTTGATGAAAATTAAAAAGAGTGTCGGAGACAGAACGGAGCCCTGGGGCACACCAGCATTTATTTTGTGAACATCAGACTTGGAACCATCCAAGACATCTTGAATTGAACGTTCCGAAAGGTAATTTCTAATCCATTGAAGAAGAGAGTCATCGATCCCAAGAGCACGCATTTTCGACAAGAGAGCCTGATGCCAAACTCTGTCAAATGCCTTAGAAATATCAAGTGCAACTATCTTGCTTTCGCCAGATTGATGTACGCTTTGGTTCCACTTTTCGGTGAGACATGCCATCAAATCAACAGTGGACCTGTTGCTACGAAAACCATATTGCCGGTCATTGAGAAGTTTTCGTGTTTCGAGATATTTCATGAGCTGACGGTTTATCAGCGTTTCCATGACCTTGGAAAGAAGGGACGTAAATGCAATGGGTCTGTAGGAGGATAGAGAAGAAGATTCGCCTTTTTTAGGGACGGGCTGGACAAATGCTGTTTTCCATCTGCTCGGAAAGAGTCCTAAAGAGTAGGACTGATGAAAAAGCTTACGCAGTGGTTTTGCCAGCGTGGAAGAACACCTCTTCAGAAGAAGGGGAGATATACCATCTGGACCAGCGGATTTATGCATGTTGAGATCTTTAAGTACTCTTGCTACTACACGAGTGCGAAAGTAGATTCGTCCCATTGTAGATTCGACGCACTCAAGTGTAGGCGGGGACAAAGCACAATCTGGGAGTGTTGAGCTAGCCGCAAAGTGTGCAGCAAGCAGATTGGCCTTGTCCAAAGAGCTGACAGCTGGAATGTCATTGTAAATGAGCGTTGGGATGGAGGATGAGGCAGAATTTCTAATGTTTTTGACGAATGACCAAAAATTTTTACTGCCTTTAGGACATTGCAGTATTTTGTGCCTCAGTTTTTGGTCGTATAGAAATTTCACACGCTTGAGAAAGACGTTGCAGTCATTTCTGGCTCGTTTGAACTTTTTTCGGTTTTCCTCTGTCGGGTTGGTCTTGTAGGACCGAAAAAACAGTTCTCTAACCCTGACAGCCTCTTTACAGCTCGAGTCGAGATTGGAAACTAATCAATCATATAAAGTTTTAGGCCAAAAGTATTGTAACAAAATCTACTTGCTGAACATTCCCATAGCCTCAAGCCACGAAGAAATCTTTCATTCTACCAGCGATATAGCCAATCATTTCACGCATACGAAAACGTCAGATTGTTCCCGATAAATAAAATTGAGCTTTTTCTTTTTGAAGTAATTCAACCACAAGGCCAATTAGCCCGAAACCCGAATAAAGATAATTTTTTAAATAATTTTGTCTGTGTGTCTATTCAGAGGTCTTTCTTACAGGAGTTGTTCTGTTCAGGCATTGGAGGAATAGCCCCTAAAATTGTAATATTGGTGTCAGAAGTGGGATCTATTCCTCGTTTCTGGCAGGATGGCAACTGATTCTTTACCTGAACTTGGTAAATTAACTTTGCTCACTGACACAGTGATAAAACAAATGGCGGATCGAGTTAAAGAATGAGCAGCAAAGTCAACTTTCTGAAATACGCACTTTAGGAGCTACGACTTGTGTTGAGAACGTTTTCCAAAGTTCCACCCAAGACGTATATAATACACCAAGACAAGGCGAGCCGACCCCACCAGCGAAAAGGAACACACACGCGAACGAAAATGCGGAAAATGTGTCAAGTAAAACCGCAGACTTTTGATAGCAGCACAGCTAGCTGCCGTGACTATCGCATTCAATTCGAGATAGTGGCTGATGCTAACAATTGGAATGATCACCAAAAAGCGCAAGTTCCAGCCTCTATGCTTCGTGGAGAAGACGTTTCCATTTTGTCCAACCTAAGGGCCAATGATCGCGGCAATTATGGAAAACGTATATCTGGCTTGGAACTTAGATTTCTTTCTCAACAAGCTTACGTCACCCACTCAACCTTTAGAACCATACCCCAGCGGTATAAAGAAGACTTGTCCGCTTTCGGTTGTGATATCCAACGGCTGACGCGAATCGTTTTCAATAACTGCCTACCCGAAGCGCAAGACAGAATTTCGTTGATGCAGTTTCTTGATGGAATGGCCGACCGCTCTGTACAGGATGCTGTTCGAGTGGCTAATCCTGTAACGCTAACTGAAGCTTTAAATTAGCCAATCACTATCGAAGCAGCGCACCTTTCTACTCATACTCAGAGTAGTCATTTAGCACGAATTGCCGCAGCCGAGGATGTGAAACCTCATTCTTCATCTGTCCGTCGAAAGGAAAATGTTCGTAGCGCTGGCGAACAAACTCGCGAGGCAGTCGTTGACTCAAACACAAAGGCCTCAAATTTCCAGTAAGCGGTACACAATTATTCCCTAGCAAGGCCATCATAATGACGTTATGGGGAAACACACTTTCAGTTTCGTACGAGTGGTGGACTGTTATGCAATTAGGAAGGTTCAATCGACGCGTCAAAGTTGTGATTTTTCCCCTTTCTTCTACTAGCCAAGGAATAATGGGCATCGATGTTTTGAGGCCTTCCAAAAGCGTTTTAGGTTTTTCGTCTAATGCGTTGTGCGTCAAGGGTGAGAAAACCCCTTTAACCAATGAATTTTTTTCTCCCCCAAACGATCACTTGGGGCGAGATATAATCGAGCCTTTGTCTAGCCCCTGGGCATCCCCGATTATCATGGTGAAAAAGAAAGATGGATCTACCCGATTCTGCGTGGATTATCGTCGACTAAATGATGTCACCGTAAAAACTTCGTTTCCGTTGCCAAGGATTGACGACACTTGAATGAGGTGTCGGGATCTTCCTGGTTCAGTAACGTCGGTTGTCAGTCCGGTTATTGGCAGGTAGAGATGCACCCGAGTGATAGAGAAAAGACGGCCTTTGTTACTCGTGATGGCTTGTGGCAGTTTAAAGTCATGAGTTTTGGACTCACAAATGCCCCAGCGATATTTGAACGTTTGATGTCTCATGTTCTACGAGGTCTTCCGATGGAACAATGTCTGGTGTACCTAGACGACGTGCTTATTCGTGGTAAAAGCCTTGAAATAATGTTTTCGAATTTAAAAATTGTTTTCAGTCTTCTGCGTGCTGCGGGAATGCAAATTAATCCATCTAAATGCCATCTGTGTCGAAGAGAAGTTCGTTTTTTGGATTATATCATCAACGAATATGGTTCGCGTCCCAACCCATCAAAAATAGAAGCCATTATAAATTGACTAAAGCCTGCCAATGTTTCGGCCTACTACCGCCAATTCGTTCCGAACGTTGCCAACATTGCACGACCCTTCCACAAGCTTACAGAGAAAAACGAACCGTTTATCTGGTCTGCGGAATGTGCTGAAGCGTTCCTCCGCCTGAAGACATGTCTTACCACACCGCCAATTTTAGGCCATGTTCGTGAGGATGGTGAATTTATCCTTGATACGGACGCCAGTGATCGAGGAATTGGTGCCGTTCTAAGTCAAGTTCAGGACGGGTCGGAGGCGGTTATAGGTTACTTCAGTACAGACACTCAACAAACCCGAAAGGAATTATTGTACTACACGGAAGGAATTGCCCTCTATGATCAAGGCGATAGAACATTTTCATGTGTATCTACTATATATGAGCGCGAATTTTTAATTCGAACCTATCATGCAGCACTGCAGTGGCTGTTGTCATTCAAAAACTCGGAGGGACAACTTGCTCGTTGGTTAGAAAAACTGCAGCAGTATAATTATCGAGTTCAACATCGGCAAGGTACGAAGCATATAAACGCGGATGCCCTGTCTCGGAGGCCATGTGATGAAGGATGTAATCACTGTACAACTAAAGAATTGAAATGTGACGGTGGGTTACAGCATCAAGTAAAAACTTTGTTATTTATTGACAGCGAATTGGAGTCCGAGCAGTTGAAGCTAGCACAAACGAACGATGATGTTTTGTCGCATGTTCGAAATTGGGTAAACGAAGGATAAAGGCCAAGTTGGGGTCGCGTGTCCGGTGAGAACAACTTTTTTAAAGCCAATTGGGGGCAGTATAATGTCCTGGTAATAAAAAATGGAATTCTGTGTAGTAAGTGGGTACCCACTTTGCAGCGTGAGGCTAAACAGTTGATAGCTATTGTACCCAAGTGCTAAATAGCGGCCGTTATCCAAATGTTCCGTAACACACCTTTTGGAGGACGTTTTGGATCAAGAAAAACCCTCGCGAAAATCCATGAACTATATTAAGCCATGGTCTTTACTGCAAGGCTTGTGACATCTGTGCCTTTCAACAAGGCCCTAGAAGTGAGACGAGGACAAAGTTGAAGCTATATTTGCCCGGCGAGCCGTTTCAACGAGTAGCAGTTGACGTTTTGGGACCATTACCCTCAACCAAAAAAGACAACAGGTTCTGGCAAGGCAAGGTTCTGGCTCTAATGGACTATTTTACAAATTGGATTGAAGTTTTTGACCTCGCGGACCAGATGGTCGAATCTGTAGCTAGAAAACTAGTAGATGAAGTGTTTTATCGGGAGCTACATTCCAATCAAGGAAGAAATTTTGAGGCTGGTATTTTCCAAGAGGTGATGCGAATCATGTGAATTCACAAATCAAGGACTACACCTTCGCATCCGCAGTCGGATGGTCTTATAGAGAGGATGTACCGGACGATTTTACAATTTTTACCGAAGTTCGTCAACGATAAACAAGATAATGGGGATGATTGCCTCCCGCTGTTCGCCATGGCTTATCGCGCAGAAACCATTTCCCGAAGGGAGATGAGACTGCCATCCGACCTGCTCTTTGGAATCCTACAGGAAGAAGACGTGTCTGTAAGTGATTACTCTAAGGCAATACGAGAACAACAAGGAGAAATACATGAGAAAGCGAAAGACCAGATGCATCAAGCTGCCGCAAAAATGAAGTCCAATACTATTCGTTTCCAGGTTGGACAGTTTGTATAGTTCCACAACCCGAAACGCAAAGTTCGTGTTTGTCCAAAATTGCAATAGGATTGGGATGGACTCTATCGCATAATGGAACTAATTACAGATGTTACGGCGAAAATTCAGAAGTTGCCGCGAAGTAAGCCCAATATCGTCCACATTGATCGGTTGGCCACATACCAAGAAACTAACATCGGTGCGTGAGAACCAAGTTTCCGGCCAACATGCTCTCTAGTCTGAGAGGGGAAAAGTGTAAAAAAATCTACTTGCTGAACATTCCCACAGCCAGGAGTTGTTCTGCTCAGGCATTCAAGTAATAGCCCCCAAAAATTGTGTAATTTCCTAGTTGTCTTCAAACTGTTTTCCAAGGCTTTTTTTGAGATTTTGTAAGCATACTCATGCACTTCCACAACTTTGATTGGATAAAACTCCGGCATGATAAGAACTACAATATTCAATAGGGTAAATAGTGGCGGTTGAAGACAGATGTTATTTTCTGTTTGTTTTTGCTTTTTTTTTTTTTTTGAATTGTATGTACGTTAGATGACCGTGGGACAATTATTTGCGATGATGATGAGAGTGAATTTATTTTAGAACCAAACACACAAACACTGGCCACTAGACAGTAGACAGTATGCCCATCCCAATGTCATAATTTAAAAATACGAAAAATCACAATTCGTTTTTGTTTATAAATATTCGCCTACGTATACATACTCGTGCATACATAAACGTAAACATATGTTTCTTTTTTTTTTTTTGTTCGCTACTCTACTCACTTGATTTTCCTTGTCTACCCAATCGGAATCTGTTTGTTTGTGATGTTTGACTTTATGTGGAAAGCACGGCATTATGACACCAAGTTCACCTTTAATCGTTCGAAATCGAATTTATTCACTGGTTCAGTGTGCGCTGTTACAACAATCTTTTGCTACTCATTCGAAGAGTTGCTTTTAGCAATTTTTGTTTATTTTTTATTCGCAAAACCTCCGGTGTAGATACTTTTTCGGATTTTTCTTTTTTTTTTCTATTTTTATCACTTCCAGTGTAAAAAGCACAATCGACAGTCCATAGAAATAATTCACAACAAATAGCTTCAGATACGAGTAGATGGTGATGAAGCTAGAATTAGATATGAGGAATATCCACACCTTGATAGATACCACATATGGTACGGGGTATCTATTATATGAAATTGATTAGATTCAATTGTTTGAGGTGCGACGCACTTTACAATACCCAAGAATCGAGAACCGAGAACTGAGAATCGGAGACCGTGAACCTTATCGGCGCGCGTATTCGGTTCAGACACTTTCACCTCAACTGGCAGATAGACTCTATCACAGTGATTACAACGGCGGGTTGTCTCCAAAAATTGGTCTGAAGTTTGACTTCTGGTGGTGGGTTATTGGTTATTGGTTTTTCTTTTTATTTTTTTATAGAGTCAACAGGTTCTTCAGCTGATCTAGCTGAACTCTCACGATCATCTGCGATTTTGTACAGAAGAAATCAATTTTATTTTCTGAGAATTAAAAATTTCAAAATAGAAACTGCAGAGACTATATGTACTCGTATGTATGTACAGAAGTTCTCAAAATTTTCATGATAGACACACGCGAATGCTATGCATTGTATGAAGCAATTTTGGCGGTAAAACCTTTTGTAGTGTGAGGGGCCGAGAGAATGATTATGGGCGCATCAGTCAACTTCTGTGATAATTCATGCGTAACGCAAGCCATAAGAGAGTAGGTTTCCGTAGTGTGCCACTTTGATCTTGTTTTTTTTTGTTTCACGCTTGCGATAAGGTGTATGTGCAAGCAACAAATTTGTTAAAAGGACACGGGCCCCCGACCCGTAAGAAATCTCTGCCTAAGACACCGCAGTTTTCCATCCTTTTCGCTGCTGCTGATAGTTTGGTAGATCAAGCATCCTGGCATTCGCGACAGCTTGATCTTAAAAATGGAGGTTCGAATTCCTTTACTACCTCAAAACTACAGCTGCCTACTGTGATGTTTTGTCCGAGATGGTGGATGGATGTTTCTTTGCTTGTTGACATGATATACAAAATTGGCGCGAAATTATCATCCAATTTTGTTTTTGAATTACGTTTTTACTAAATAAAAAAAAATGATTTTGAGTGATGGAAATCTTTATTTGGACCTTTACAATTATTTCTGTTAAGTGGAAAAGATGATATCCGCCAGTGTTGATACACATTTGTGCCCGTTTTATCGCATTTTCCATGACTTTCCGCAAGATTTCCGGTGACAACTATTTGCATTCCTACCAATTATTCTCAATAAGGGCTGCGATTGTCTGAGGCTTGTTGGCCTAAGCCCGCGACTTCAAGTAGCCCCAAAGAAAGAAGTCTGGATAGTTAGATCGGGCGATCCTGCTGGCCATGCCGAATCACCAAAACGGGAGATTACACGACCAGGAAACGCTTCCTTCACAATATCCATCGTGGCTCGTGCTGTGTGTGCGGTTGCACCGTCTTTCTGAAACCACATGTTCACTAAGCCCCGCTCATCCAATTCCGGCAGTAAGAAGTCGTTTATCAGTGACTGTATTGCCGGTGGCAATCACGGCCCAATCACTCCTCCCGCGTGAACGCCCCACCACACAGTGGCCTTAAGTGAATGTAATGGCTCTTCGTGTATCACACGCGGATTTTCAGTGCCCCAGAAACGAAGATTTTGCTTATTAACGTAAAAGCTTAAGTCTAAATGATGATGATTTTCGACACAAAATCGTCCTCTTCGTTGTTGAGATTGAGGATGACTTTATAGTAATTCACACGCGTCTAACGGTCAGGAGGCATTAACTGATGCACTGTTTGCACTTTGTAAAGGAACATGTGTAAGTCTTTCACTAAAATTCGCTGTAGGGTCCGTCTGGTGATGCCCCATTGCGTGATTCGTTGTCTGGTTGATTTTTCTTCGTTCTCAGAGGCATCGGCAGCCACAGTCACGATATTCTCGGCCGAACTACCAGTCCGGTGGCGGCCATTCCCTGCATGGTCTCCTGTGGTTCCACTCCAGTATCTAAGCGCCGGAATGTTTGCATAGTTGGCGCGACACGATTAGCAAATCGACGTCGAAATTCACGCCGCGCTAACACCACCGACTGATTATTAGTTAAAAACATCGACACAATTATTCCGCGCTCTTGCGGAGTATAGCGCTCCATTGCTTGTCTGTTTGTATACTGCAGCTGTCTAGTTCACAAATGTCAAATATGACTGACGTACGACACCATTTGCAAAAATTATACCATCTTCCAATAGGGTGATTAATTTTGCACCAACTAGTATTTTGTTTTCTCCTCGTCCGCAGTTAAACCAAATTCTCTAGCCTTTTCCTCGATTGCTGCAAATGCCTGAACGATGGACAATAGTACCTCTAGTGTTAACACCAGCCCTACGCACTGTCTGTTTAAGCACAAAGTAAAAGAAATCGCTTGAAAGTACTATACATCACCTTGACGAAATCCGACGGATGCCTGGAACAGTTCTAATGAACCGTTACCAAATTTCACAGCACATAGCGTGTTTTCAAGTGGTACGCGGCATAACTGGATCGGTTTTCCCGGGACTCCGGATTCACCCATCGCCTTGTACAGCTCCAGGCAACGAATGGTACCCTTTTCTCGTCATAAAAAATCATCTACTTCCCCTCCCTGGTATAACAGAAGAATTCGCTCTTTACGAAATAAAAGAAACAAATTTTCTCTTTGCACCAATTCTTATTCTGACTACTCTAACTATCGTGGAAACTAACACGAACTCACCCAGCTCTATAACTGCCGCTACCAGCGCTTTCGCAATACTGCGCAGGCCAACCTTATCAACGATCCTAAGACTTTTCATCAATTCGGTGATATATTATCAAACCTCTCACTGGCTCGATAATATATCATCGATAGCAATGATAGTTTTTTCAATTGTTATGTTTCAGCAGCTGTTACAGTTACCAATTACTGCCAGCTGTCAAAATATTCAGTAAGGTGTGCCATTTTATCATGCATCGTTTCTTACACTTGTCGAACGTGCGGAATTTATTAAAAAATACAATCGAAATTCCGGCTCAGTGGTAAATACGCAACGTGCATATCGTCGTGAGGTCGGTCGTCATCATGGCATCAGTGTGGAGGCAATTTATCGCAATGTGGAAAACTTTGAGCCACCAACCAGGTGCGAAATGAAGAAAACATAGCCGCCGTAGCGGCCAGTATAGAAGAAGACTCAGAAATGTCGATTCGGCGCCGATCAGTTGAATTGCGCATCGCCACAGAGTCAACCCGGCATATTTGGCTGATGCAATGATTGAAGTTGAACGACCATAGACAACGCCGTGAGTTCGCTAATTGAACGCTGGAAATGTTGGCCGGAGATCCGGATTTTGGCCAAAAAATGTTCGGCCAAGCATCAATGCATTCACAAAGATTGACTGTTTGGTGCGGCTTATGGCATGGGGGCATCATCGGACCTTATTTCTTTCGAAATGTGGAAGGAGACACCGTTACCGTCAATGGTCTCAGGTATAGAGCGATGTTAACCGACTTTCTGTGGTCAGAGCTCGACAACATCGATATATCCGAACCGTGGGTGCTACACGCCATACAAGCGGCGCAACGCTCGAAATTCTGAAGGAGAAATTTTGCGACTGGGTCATCTCACGGCGAGCGTTCATCATTTGGCCGCCGCCATCATGCGATTTGACACCACTCGATTATTTTCTCCGGGGCTATGTCAAGTCCTTAGTCTTCGCTAACAAGTCAACCACTTTGAACGAGCTAGAGGCCAACATTCGACACGCTATTGCCGGAATAACACTGCACATATTGGGCCGAGTCATCAGAAATTGAACCGACCGCTTGAAGCACTGCCAGCGAATCGGAGGCTGCCATTTGAATGATCTGCTATTACACACATAATGGCATGAACGTAGCTTCAAAATAAAGCCAGAATCAATTTTACATCTCACACCTTTGTTGTTTTGTCCAACTTTTTTTCTTCTATCGTTCTTATCTGGTCACCTTGTCGACTATCTTCAGCCTTCTCAACCTCGTTTTTAGCCACTTCTGGCGTCCCACAATGCAGCCATCTATGTCCCATCTTTTTCATTTTAACTATAAACGATCTTGAGAGGATTATTAAATACATTTATGCCGACGACACTAAGTTCTCCAAAACTATTTCTTCGCCTCAAAACTCTGTTTTCCTTCAGTAAAACCTTGAAAAGTTTTCCATTTGCAGTCTAAAAAATTGCTTAGGTACATCTTAATGTCTCCAAATATGAATCTATGACTTTTTCATGTAAGTCCAATCAATCATCTCCTCGACTTTATTTTCCGCCAACCTATATCCCAAGTTGCTGATATACCTGGAAGCGGGTGGTAGCAGGGTGATTGCCTATGCGGATGACCTTGCTATAGCCGTCTCAGGTAAGCATCTTAATACCACTGAAGGACTCCTTCAGCTAAATCTTAACAGATTAACCCATTAGGCAGATCGCCGTTGATTGGGAGTAAACCCCCATAAAACTAATCTTGTCCTATTTTCCAGGATATATGAAATTTCAATTATAGACCTCCTTCCCTCAATAAACGGTACCAGTTTAGTCATTTCCGATACAGCAAAATATCTGGGTCTTATTTTTTACAGGAAACGAAACTGGAAACCTAACATCCAAGAAAGTGTCAAGAAAGCTGCATCTGCTTTATTCGCTTGCAAGAAGCCACAGGGAACAAATTGGGCCTTCAGCCTCTCATAACCCACTGATTACACATATCGGTCATAGCACCGATACTCACTTACTGGGTTGTTGTCTAGTGGACAGCCTTAGACTATGCAGTCAACTGCAGCAAAGTAAGCAGCATGTCTATGCATGAGCGCAGCCCTACGTTCTACTTCCTCCGCGGCATTACATATTCTGTTTCACTTGACACCCCTCGATATTGTCAGCAGGCAAGTAGCTATGACTCCAGCTATTAGGAACCCGCATAGAGAACATCGATTACCCCATACCTTAACTTTGGTTTGACAAAGACTTCCATGTAAGCTTCCCCTCTAGATCCTTTTAGTAGGAAGATGATTTCATGAAGGACAAGTATATCCACTTCTACACAGATGGATCTAAAACAGATAGCGGTTGGTGGCGGTGTTTTCTGAGATAAGCTGAATCTAAGCCTCTCCTTTCGTCTTCCAAAGCAGTGTAGCATGTTCCAGGCGGAAATGTTGGCGATGAAAGAAGCTCTGTCCTGGCTGAAGAAAACGTGATAACTGCAAAGGATACCAGCATTTTTTTCGAATAGTCAGGCCGCTATCAAGTCCTTGGACTCTGTCTCACTAAATTCGAAAACCGCCCTTGAATGCCGATCATTTCTTAGGAAATGGCAGAGAGTTCAACTTTCACCTTTGTTGGGTGCCGGGCCAGACAGACATTCCAGAGAATTGTACGGGCGACGAACTCGCCAAAATTGGAACTACTCTACCTACTTTACCGGAAATGGGTAGCATAGGTATATCGCTACGTGCAAATCAATATTAAAGCTGGATGCTAATAAAAGAATAGACCTGTTGGACCAACGTGTCTAGCGACCAAACAGATCTGGCCAAAGCTGGATCTGAATCGCTCTAAAATCCTTCTAAATAGGAAACATCTAAGGGCCATCATAGGTGTCAAAACCGGACACTGCCTTATAGGCAAGCACGCAATAAGGCTTGGCGTTTTTACAAAAGATTTCTGTAGAGGAGGAAGAGGAGGCAACCCACTCTGTACATCTCCATCTCTTTCCCAGAGTAAAAAACTTCACGTTAACAGTCTCCTACGCTTCATCATAAGTTCAAATTGGTTCCATAAGTAAGAGGATCACAGATCCACGTTTCATCACAACGCGCCAATAGGCCTACGTGTTTTGGTCTTTCCAACACCCACTTTTATTTACCTAGTCGGTTGCTGGCGGAAAGAAATAAAGGTTCTTTCTTCGATAGAAATTTATGGTGGATTTTCGTGGCTCCTTCAAGTTCACCAAAATTGTCGAAATGAAATTTTCGCCGTGTTACGAATTTCACTTCTTCGAAGTCCGAGTAATAAACAAAAATGTCCATTGTCTATATAAGCTGCCAATAATATGATATCTATGGCTAAGTAACCGTTTTGCGTTGTATATCTTAATTGTTTCCGATTCCACGGATTTAATGACAGCCCTCCAAGCGTTAAAAACATAACATGGTGCATTATTCTCTCCAAGTAGAACTGACACTTAAAAGGTAACCAGTTAATTTTGTTCGTTTTGGCCAGGTAGACCGACGTTTTCGCGGCCTTTGTCGGATTAAATGGTGTATCCTGCTTGACCGCGCTATTTTCGTCGTCTTCGCCCTTTAACAGTCCGGTCATGTGGTTCTTCCAAATTGTTCGCGCGAACTGCGTCTGAACTGCTATGTTCCCTTGTAAGTCTTTGCAGGTTTCGGTTTGGGTTTTGTTACACTTGCACGTGCTTTTTAACTTCTGGTAAAATTTCCAAAGCCCAAAGCCTCTTCGGAGAAGTTTGCATTCGATTGTTCTCTTTTCTTCTTTACCACTCAAGAGGATATGACTACTCATAAAATGCCGGAGCACATGTTAAGTTTTTTTTAGAAAATTTGACAGAGAGAGAAGAAAGATGTTTGAGCTGTATGGATAGCATCCAACATTTATTGGGGAGAATAAATTGAACCGTCCGTGACACGGCCACCCACTGTTGGTACGTGTCGGCAGCAACTCTCAATTCAGTTCTTATTCTCATGTCCAGTGTTGTACGGTACGCATCTTGTTTGGCTAAAAGAACACGTCGCCATTCATCGTCAAACCGTTAGCTTTCTCGCTTGTGGTCACTTGTGAATTCTAGCACATCAGAAGTGTCATTTCTTATGGCCTGCTAGCAGGATTTCCACTGGTCCTCCGCAAGTCGGATTCATCTCTCCATAAAACTCTGTTGAAATCTTCTTCTGTCCACTGTTTATGCCTTTTGGCCCATTTTAACCTTTTCTACCTGTTTGCAGCGGATGTTTTGAACAATATATCTTAATCTCCGTTTGTCCGTGCTTGAATTAGTTTGGTGCGACTTTCAGGTGTTGTTCTTCGTTTGCTTGCCGTGCCTATTGCTCTAGGTCGTCTTGACTGTGATTTATCTTCAAGTCTTCCGGTCTGAGCGTGACGTTGGTACTATGAACGCAACACTTTGATGCCTTCAACAGCAAACCGCTGCAATTTTCTTTCTTTAAGAAAGGGGGTGATGACCGTAGATTGTTTCTCGCTTGTGGTTTCCACGACCTTTCCCATTTTTAACGAGTTGTTTACTCAAAATGTGGCGAATCTGAAACGAATTCTTATGACTTCGGTCGGTAAGTGTAAAATTCGAAAAGTTAAATAAGAAAAACCCAACGAAATGCATAAAACTGCAAGAAGTCAGTTGTTTTATTTATCATAAGCTCCATACTGTTGAGAACCAGGCCAGGTTGTTTAACTTCGCAAGCGCAGTCGGATTTAGAATACTTTTTATCGGATAGCTATCCATCAGAGGAAGAGTCGGCGCTCTGTAGATAGCCACTATCTTCATCAACATACATAATAAAACAAAAAAAAAAACACCATATAATCCACATCTAATTTATTTAATAGCTAAACGCTAAAAATAAAACAAAATCCATTATAATACAGTACCTACGGCCTAGAATCTATTCAGATCTTATCTATTTGTTCACTATTAAATATTTAAAAGAAGTAACAGTTGAACTAAAAGCATAGGAGTACGTTTAACTAAAATGTATACAGTTATGATTAATGTATATAATAAACTGGAAAATTAAGCTATCTACAATTTGTTGGGCATTTTCGAAATGCTCCTCAGTTTTCTACAATAAAATTACGAAAATGATGTATTTCACTTTGATATGAGAATTTTCCGCTTGTGTATGGTATTTTTTGTTTAATAAACTACGCGTGTCATGTACGTGCATCATGTCCTGTAAATGAAAGCAAACAAAATTGACAATGAATTAGTTTTGGTAAGAATTTGAACAAACCTTGATCTCATTAACCTGCCAGTTGCTCCTGATATCGGTGGTCCTTTGTAGTACTTGGATAGAGTTTTACTTCTACGTGCTGGTCGGAAGTGGGCGGAGCTGGCACTGGAAAATTACAAAAAAAAACAAAAAAACGATCAAGATGAGAACATACTTTAAAAGGAATCTAAAAAAGTGAACAACAACCTCTATTTTGCGAACTCAAACCACCAATTATCTAACACACTGTGATTTACTTTCGTTTTCAGAACAAGCTTTCACGAAAATACGACACTGCTGCTTTTACCAGGCTCCAAAGAAGGTTCTGTGTCGGGTCTTCCTTATCACGGGTGGCTTTACTCTAGACGCACGGATGAACCTCCCTTCCCTTAATATTCATATCATGGGCTTGAAGTTTCAAAGCCTGCTTCCGTTTAAAAAAGTCTTTGGTAAGACATGGGCTGGAGTAATTTTCTTTTTTTTTTTATAATCAGGGCGCGCTCAATGGACTTTGTGTACCCGTGTTCGCACACAGCGTCGAAGGAAAATTAGGAAGGGGGACTTACAAACTCGGATTCTGTTGAAAAAAGGAAAGACGCGTCGTTGCATCTCGCCACATGAAAATCCAAAATACACGCTCTGCCCACCCCGTCCGGACAGATGGTGTAAGTGGGGTCAACCAGAGGCGAACGGCACTTTAGCGACTTTTACACATCGTCGGATTCAGGGGTGTCCTTCAGTTTTGAAAGTCATAACCCCAATATGATTTATCGTCACATGATTTGCTAGAGCGATGCTTAGGAGCTTACACTTAAAACAGCAACGAGTCCTTGTGAATTATTGTATTCCGGGAAGAGCGTGATTGAAATCGCAACTCATTTGGCTGCTATAACATCCAATGAAGGATGGAAGGGAATATTAAAAGTAATGGACACCTTGAGGATCACATTCGGACTGCAAGCGGATACGTGCGACACTCAACTGAACGACGCACAGGTGGTCCATCGTGAATATCTCCTTGACCAGAAAGGCGAACTGTACTGACCAAGCCTTGCAGATTAATCCTTTTTATAATTAGCGCGCGCGCACAGAGATTTTGTGTACCCTTCAGATGTTTGTACACACCAAGGGCGAGTGGAAGTTAGGGAGGGGAAAAAGAGAGATAAATGTTTGCAGGTTATAGTGATTAGGGAATAAAAAGCTCGGCAGAGCATTGCATAAGCCGGAAGAGCCCTCATCTTATCGGCCGCTCTGTATGCTCGACAATAAGGGCAAAATATTAGAGCGAATTATATGCAACAGACTACTGCCTATCATTGAAGCCAATGATGAATTCGCGGAATATCAATACGGCTTTAGAAAGAGCAGATCGACAATCGACGCGATTAAAGTCGTAATAGACTAAGCCCAATCGGCCATAGAAGGCAGACGATGGAAAGGAGGTAGTAAAAAGTACTGCGCCGTGGTTACACTTGACGTAAAAATGCTTTTAACTCGGCGAACTGGTCGCGTATTTTACAATGCCTCGAAAGATTAAATGTACCGAAGTACATATTAAAATTGATCAGGAGCTACTTTACCGATAGGTTCCTCCTCTACGACTCCGACGACGGGACGAAATTATATAAAATTACAGGGGGCGTGCCCCAAGGATCAGTGTTAGGTCCTTTACTGTGGAACGTGATGTATGACAACATTCTACGACTCCCAGTCCCCAGGGAAGCCGCCATTATAGGTTTCACGGACGATATTGCTGTTGTAGTCGTGCCGAAACGCCTTAAAGAAATCGAGTTGTATTGCAACGAAGCAATATCACTGATAAAAAACTGACTACGCGATATGAGTTTAGACCTCGCGGTGCTATAGACTATAACTATAAAAGTCGGAGAGCACACAATTATTTCCAGTCCATTTATAAAATACCTGGGAGTGATGATTTATGCTCGGCTTAATTTCAAGCATCACCTCGCATACGCTTGCAAGAAATCGTCGAAAGCGATAAGCGTTCTTTCGAGACTCATGTCGAATATTGGCGGCCCGAAACAAGGCAAAAGATTAATGCTTGCGAGAGTTGTAGCCTCCATACAGCTGTACAGGGCACAAATCTGGTCTGACGTCACGAATAAAAAGACACACATGAAGGAATTCAAATTACTGCAAATTAGCAGTGCATTTCGAACGGTATCCCACGATGCGATATTGGTGCTATCCTCTATGGTACCAATCGATATCCTAGCTTTAGACGACTTTATGAAAATCGCGTGCAAATCGGGCCATCCATAAAGAGGCTGCAGTATAGAAGCGTGCGAACAACAATGGAACGAGTCCCAAAAAGGCAGATGGACGCACCGACTAATCCCAAGGATTGAAAGTTGGGTAAAACGAAAACACGGCGAACTGAATTACTATCTTACACAGTTCTTGACGAGTCACGGTTGTTTCCGGGAATATCTATTCAAGCGAAACCGTGATTCGAGTCCAGCCTGTCCTCGCTGCGTAAACGCGGTAGAGAACGTGGAGCTCGTTTTCTTCGAATGAGCGCGGTATGCAAACGAAAGAGCTATATTGTGTGAAGAATTTGGCGAACGGCTAACACCGGAGAACATAGTTCAATATATGTTGAAATCTGAAGATCTTTGGGCTGCGGCGAACCATGCAGCAGTACGAATAATGTGCGATCTAAGGAATTTAGAACAGCAACGGTTGTACGGCTTGGGAACGAATCACGATATTTCAGAGTACGTCCGAAAGTGGGCTTGAGGGTATACTGATGAGCATTCATAGCAAGATGGGGCTTACGGTTAAAAGTTTGAAGGGGCAGAATGCTACTGGCGATTTCTATGGAGCACTGGTGGTGGAAATAGCGATACAAGAAGGTGAGCCAGGAGACATTACGTCTGTGTTCGAGGGTGTTGAACGACTGTATGATATTGTCATCATCTATGAGTTTTACCGCACGATTTTGGAGTGCGAAGAAGTTTTAGGAGCACCTGACCAGATGTGAGCATTGTACTCCAATTTCGGGCGGATGAATGCCTTATATACGTATTGAGGCCAGATCAGAGGGTGTGAAATATTTCTTACATCACTTGAGGAAGCCTAGACATTTCGCAGCATTTTTGGCGACATCAAATATGTGGTCATTCCAATGTAAGTCGTCATTGACACACATACCGAGAATCGAAAGTTTATCGGTTTCAACGGCGCAAGTGCCATTCACGGATAATGGCTGGGTGTTTAAATTTCGCTTTAACGATAGCAGACAGCATTGTGTTTTGGAAGCATTAAATTCCACTCTGTTGATAGTTCCCCAATTGGTTATGCTGCTAATATCGGAATTTAATGAGATTAACATACGCAACCGTTCCCGTTCTACAGCCGAAGAGCAAGGACGTGAGTTCGGTAACGAATATGAAAAGTAGAGAGTACTGTCGTCAGCAAAGGAATATATTGGATTCGAAGTAGCAGACAAGAGATTATTGTTGAAAATTAAAAAGAGTGTCGGAAACAGAACGGAGCCCTGGGGCACACCAACATTTATTTTGTGAACATCAGACTTGGAACCGTCCAAGACAACTTGAATCGAACGTTCCGAAAGATAGTTTCTAATCCATTGAAGAAGAGAGTCGTCGATTCCAAAAGCACGCATTTTCGACAAAAGACCTTGATGCCAAACTCTGTCAAATGCCTCAGAAATATCAAGTGCAACTATCTTGCTTTCGCCAGATTGATGTATGCTTTGGTTTTATTTTCTGTGAGACATCCCATCAGATCACCAGTGGACCTGTTGCAACGAAAACCGTACTCCCGGTCATTGAGAAGTTTACGTGTTTCGAGACATTTCATGAGCTGACGGTTTATCAGCGTTTCCATGACCTTGGAAAGAAGGGACAGAATAAACAAATCCTGCTTTCAATCTACTCGGAAGGAGTCCTAAAGAGTAGGATTGACGAAAAAGTTTACGCAGTAGCTTTGCCGGCATGGAATAAGGGGAGATATACCATATGGACGAGCGGATTTTTGTAGACAAAGATCTTTAAGTACTCTCGTTACTACACGAGTGTGAGTTCGTCTCATTAGTAGGTGCAGATAGGACACAATCTACAAGTGTTGAACTAGTTGCAAAGCAAATTTGCCTTTCCCAAAGACCTGACGATTGAAATGCAATTTTAAATGAGCATTGGTGGAGAATAAGGTAGAGCTTCTAATGTTTTTGACGAACGACCAAGTTTTTACTACCTTTGGAACATTATACTCCTTTTTGCATTTTCTTATTCAATTTCACACGAATAAGAAAAGCGTTACAATAGTCATTCCTGGCTCGATTGAACTTTTTTCAGCGCTTCTCCCCTGATAGCCTTTTTTTTACAACCTTTTCAGTCGTACCAAGCCTTTCACTTGGTTTAGCATCTTCATAATGGACAAAGGATCTCATTTCAAAGACTGTAGTGTTGGTGAACATATCATATCCACGTCATTATCGAGGAAGCATAACGATCAGTTGAAACCCCTAAACACCCGGTAAAGTCTGCTCTAACTGGCTTTCTTGTATTGCCATTGCTCATATAGAAATTGTTTCTCTAAACGTGTGGTCGGTATACGAGAAATTAGCTGATCGACACAATGGTCCAATGAATCTAGAGGAGAGAGCACTTCGACGGTGTACTTGTCAGGGTGAGAAATTACAAAAAAAAAAAAAAGTCCCGGGTGTCGGCGGTATGACTATCAAAGTTCTCAATACACCGACATTTGGGTGTTATCTGTTCAGAATATCGATGGCACCTAGAATTTTATATATTAAAGTCGTCCGTAGTAACGATTTCAAACCGATGAATCAAACTCGGTCGAATTGCTGCCCGGATAAAGCGATAGTGAATAATTTGACAATGGAGTTTAGATACTGTGGATCTAAAGAGGACACTGTAGAAGTAGGAAGTAATCCACATAATGAAAAAGTCAGATTGAAAGCCAAGGGCCTTTAGTTTGAGAAGAACTTCTCAACTCCATCAACTTCTTTGCAATTTTCTAGAGCGCACAGAGTAGTCGATACGAATTCATTCTTTTAGGTTTGTGGTTGTTGATCTAAACTTTAAGAATCCGTGTTGGCTATGCGAAAGGATTGAATTGCAATGAAAAAGCATTGAATCATATATAATGATCTGGAGGAGTTTTGGAATGGGGCCACAATTTAAGATTTCGTCTTTGGGGGCTTTTTATGAAGATGAAGAGGGCTTTCTCCAGAACTATGAAAAAGTCCCTGTGGAATGGAGCGCCGAAAAACAGCTGTAAGAGGTTGTGCCTGGAAATTTATACTTTTTTTTTTTCAAACGATGGCTGGCAGGTCGTCTGGACCTGCAGAGTTTTCTCTCCTTGACGGTTTCCTGACCTATTAAAGTTTTTCTCCTACACCGCAACCCCCTTCCTTTCAGCTTGTACAAAAGTTTGTCACACCAAGCTTTGTGATTCTTTCGATCATTCCTTACGTCTTGAATCAGGGTTGGAATTGGACGAGTTAATTTAACATTTATATTTTAACTTTTGGCACGGCTCTTAGTTGTCCCATCTCCTCCGTTCGCCATCTTCACATACAAAACTGCAAAGTATTCTTATTTCAAAGGACCTCAATATGAATTCTGTCATTTCCATCGTCCGACAGATCAGGGTTTTTTTAGAGAATCATCCTCTTCGTACAAGCAAGGACTTCTGAGCCAGTTTTTCAGCCAAACCAATGTAGCGACGGATTGGTAAAGTCAATCTTCTTCGGATCTTCACTAAGGTGCCATTTGTGAGATTAAGATTAATTCTGTGATAAGTAGGTGAACCCCTGAACTCAGCTTTTGCGGGATTCCGAACTCAGACATTGCTTCGTAGAACTTGAGGTGGAGAGAAAAAAAAATGGTGTGAAGAGCTTTGGTTAAGATCATTTAGTCTACAGTCTATTTGACGGGTGGTCTGTGGAAAGCTACAATGGTATTTTCCGATGCACGAAATATTTATGTTAACATACTTGCATAGTCCTATTCTCCATCGGAGCTTATTGGTGAAAGGGACTAGTTCGTTGTTGATTGCGGATATGAAATTTCTTCGTAGCCTGTCACTCCGTCTACCTAAACTTCATCAAGCAGATGGTGGAAATGTAAAAGTGCATTTAAGCAATTCTCTGGGGATTGTGGAGGGTTCTCGTTCTTAGTTCTGTAAACTCCGAATTTCAAGTTCAAGCCATTTCAAACATGCCGAATCACCTAAAGCTGAGACAACAATTTTGTCCAATTCACGGCGTCTTTCCGTTGGACACCCGGCCCGCTTATCGATCTGAGCCGACATCCCACAACTAATCCGCATACAAATGCAGTCTTACATGGCGTCGGTTCTAAATGCTGCATGATTTTATTTTATGCATATCAGCTCTCATACAGCCTACCCCCTGGTAGCAGCTTTTCCTAGCTGGGAAATGTCTAGTTCTGCTGACACAAGAAAGCAAGAGTAAGCCTCTCCAACTAATTAGGATATAAAATATCGAAGACAGGTCACCACTCAGCGCCGTTTTCGTTTAATGTCTCTGGTGGTGTTGATACATGAGTGACTCGTAATCAGACGATCGTAACGACAGATACTTTTACATGATAGCGGAAGCACAACCCTTGAATCATTTAGGCACGTAGGGGTGGTCGGTAATACAATATTCGTGTTTAATACTTACACAACTGGTTTGGCAACCTCTGCTTTCTCCTGCGCTTTGCGCTTCTGATTTAATCTTGTTGGTCTACCACGTTTGGGTACGCCACTACTTTTCTGAGTTGACTTTGATGATGTTGACTCTGTGGTTTCCTTATCCTCGTCACCTTTCATTATTGCATCCTCTTTGACCGAACTGAAAATAAATTTATATAAAACCTTTTCTTTAAGATACCATACCAACCAACTTACTCTTCATGCTCTGGATCTTTGCTGACAGCAACCGCTTCGGTGTCCTCTGATTTAATTTCAATCGACTCAAGTTGAATCGGTGCCGATGCCTCTGTCGACTCATTTTCTTTCGATCCTTCGGTAATGGCACTATCATCATCTGCCATTTCGATGACACTTTCAGTTGTAACATTTTCTTCTCTATTTTTCTCTTTAATTTTTTCCGCTTCACGTTTCTCTTGTTCATCCTTTTGTTCTTCTCTCTTTTTTCCAGCTCCATCTTCCTCTTCATATTCCACAACAACCAGAACCTCCCGTTCGTTAGGGCTATTTTTGCCCTTTGCTAAGTCCTCTGCCGTGGCTGGTTTTTGTATTTGCTTCCCTATGCGCACTTTGGTGATGTGGTCTTCGATATCCAAAGAAGTCTTTTGAGGTTTTGGCACTTTCGACTCTTTGATGACGATTTTCGTTGTTGAGTCGGCATCTGCTAAAGTGGTAATCTTTGCGACGTTATTTTGTGTGGGCTTGAGCAAACTCACCAATTCCTTCTTTGAAGGTAATTTTGTCTCAGTTACTTTTTCCGAACCCGAAGGCTTTTTAGGTAGAAGCGTTATTAACTTTGCCGGTTGGACGCCTAATTTGGGCAGCGCAGAAAGTCCTGCCTTAGGGGCTGCTGATGGTGGTGTAGATTTTTGTAACAGTTCAACGGCAGGAGTGGTATTTTTCACAGTTTGACATGTCGCAGTGGCGGCTGGTATTATATTTGGTTTGCGAGGTTTTTTCACCAATACCACCTCCGGATATTCGTTCATTTGAACACCTTCATCAACAATCATTATATCGTCTACCATTTCTACGTTTGAAGGAACAAGATTTTGTTTCCGTTTGCTGCGATGCATACGCATCATTGCCTCACGCTGACGATTAAGCGTCGCCAACATCGTTTCGTTGCTGTTTGAGCTCTCACCAATGCCAGGATACATTGCTGGATCAAGTTGAACCTCAAATCGTTGAATATCATCATTTCGATCTTTCAGTAGCTCGTCGCCACTGTCATCAGAGACAACAATCACAGCGTTGGAAATGGGTTTCCCAATAACTTGAGGACGACGTCTCCTCCTGATGATATTGCCCGCCGGCGGAGGTCTCAAAGGCTTCACGTGTTTGGGCTGCTCCTCCGGTGGAACGGTTATAATCTGAACTGAAGTTTCAGCAGGAAGTTTGTACGATATTGTTGATGACGGTGGCGCCATCGGATCTGGAGGAATGGCAATATAATGTGGCTGCGGTTGCGGAGCCAATTGCACTGGAACTAATGTTGGATGTATTAATGGTCCAAGAATTTGTATAAGATCTGTATCCTGCAGTAGATTTGGATTAACAATAACATCACTAAAGTTTGTATTTTTCAGTCGTTGGATTTGAATGCCAAGTGTCTGATTGTTGACTGGCCACTTTAGAGCTTTAAGAATCAACCTCAGCAAATCTTCATCTTTGATGATGCTACCCAATGTTACTCCGCGACCAAGGGCATGTGAAGTGTCACTGACTACTGGGTGAATCTCAACTTTTTGTGGAATTGACGGTGCTTCAGATATGTGCCTTAGTGGCGGCGGTGGCTGAGAAGTTTTCGGTCGTGTAGGAAGTTTAATTTGAGCAGGTAACGAAACTACTGGAGGATTCTCTAATGTAACTGTAGTTGCATTCGATAGCGCCATTTGTAATTTCTGCCGCTTCTCCTGCAAATGAGGGACAAGTGGAAGTTTCTTTTTTGGCATTTGATGGACGACTGTGAGTGGTGTGGCATTTGGTGTACTAGTAATTGCACCATGACTTATTTGTGTTGGAGTGAAGGCTTTATCAAAAGATTCCTTTTTACGCTGGGCAACGAGTAGCTTTTTATTGATATCCTTTGTTAGTGGATCGGATAGCGAAACATTAACGACAACTTCATTCTGATTACTTGGCAAAAGTGCACTGTTTTTCGTCATGGCGAAGCTGTTGTACTCATTCTGGAAATGCTTATAAGATGCGGTCTATCGAAAGAAACAAGTATAAATGACGATTACAAGACGATCTTAAATATGAAATGAGTTTTTAGCTCACCTTAGAGTTTTGATTTTTAAGGAAATCTCTAAGAAGAGCTTCTGTACGTCTAGCGATGACTCGCAGAAATTCAACTGCTTCTACTTTCTCATAGCAGCTTTTGCAGATGACTTTGGGAAGCGGATCATCTTCAGATATCTGGAAAAATAAACAAAGAAAATCATCAAAGATTTGTTTTCAAAATAAAGTGTTACGAGAATATCGAAAGGAAAAGTTGAGTACTTGGAAGAGTCACTAAACACATCATTCTTGTCAAATTAGTTAAGAACTTCTTCGAAAATGTTTCTAAATCTGGTAAATACCTAAAAAAAAAACTCTAAAAATGGTAGATCACACTATGGATGTTGTGTTCAGACATGGTGCCATCAATGAGATTGCAACCCACCTTATTAAAGGCAATCAGGGAACTTAACGAGCCATGGTGACACAAACCACGAGGAATGAATTTTTATGACTGCGCCTTGTTGAACTACAAGCAGAATGATATTGAAAAAATGTTTTATGATACGCAAGGGTCAGCAAAATGCTGCGAAGGTTAGACGCCGGTATGACCAACCATCTATCTTACAATTTGAAACTTTCGGGGCATCGTGATGTTTTTTCATCAATTCTCAAAGCAAGCTAAAGTTGGATTGCTAAATGATTACTATTACCTCAATAACAAACTGGCTTCCTTTTTCAATCTTGCATTCACCATCGACCTCCAAAAACTGCGCTCTAGGAGTCAGAACGCTTTTAACGGCGCCAAACTATCTACATCAGAAAGCCACTGGGAAACCTACAAATTTGAGCACCCGGATGGTACTCATGCTCTCTCGACCTGCTTATGAATTTCAAAGCAACCCACCTCGAAATTAATTTGAGAAAATCTATTCACCTATAGATCAAACCAAACAGGATCTGCTTGAAAAAGCTTTAAAATGCAGTTTGCAGCTTCGAACCAGGACACAATTGCTTAACTTATTTAGCTCTCAGTCTAGTGCCTGGAATAAGAAGTTTTTATACCGAAAATAGGTAAGACATCCTTAGACACATCAGCCTGGCATGCTGGTAAAAACTCTTGACAGAAGCCTTGGTCTCCACATCAAGCGCAGTTTTAATCATATAAGACTATCCATAATAAAATCATTAATATCAAAAAGGTAACCAGATTGACACCACACTGCATTCTTTGCTTGATCCACTAAATTCTCAATGGTAGAATCATAAATGGAACCTTTGGTCGGTGCTCTGCAAGAAAGAAACTACACAGAAAAACACCGCAAGAGGGTAAACCCTCTCCTCTACAAATGAACTTAGTACTCAATGGGCTGCTTACTAAATTAGAGTATAAGAGATTTGGTGTGGCAGCTTATACTGACGACGTTGCCCTTTATGTGGCAAACATTCTCTAACATTCTCCAGTATACGTAGCTGTGGTTTTAGCATAAATCCGACCAAAATGAAGTTGGTTCTTATCACCAAAATGCAAATGGCCCCCCATTAAGTTCCACGAGAAGTACCAGGTATCAAGGTCACATCCTGGATGACAAACAGGTCAAATGTGACAAAGCGAAATAAAATATCTTTAGTGGAACGCAAGAGGATTGTAGGTTCAAGATGATGTTTAGAACCTAAAATAACACACCGGGTCTACACCACGGTCGTGGGCCCCCATTCTCCCTGATGACCTCCACTGGAAAGACGGATTAATATCACCGGTGCGTTAGAAATCTCTCTAACGGCGGCTGTCTAAACTTTGCTTAATTTGATACCCAAACTTTCTCGGCAACCAGATTGGAATTAACTCTGCTTTCAGGTTGAGAAACGCTTGGCAATTGAAAGGGATAAATATGAGACATGCTCATGTTACCGCCCCCAATCAACTAATCTTCAATTAACTGAAAGTAACTTTAACCTAGAGGAGTTGGTGCTAGAACTCTCTCCTTCAAATCCTTCAGTTTAGCCACATACTGTACCGTCTTCCAAGGCGAAGCCTAAGCTATTTGATAGATGACTGTTTGGCTCAGTCTGAATCTAGTGCACGCGCCAGATATTGCAAGTCAGTCAGCGATCAGATTTCTAACTTCAAATATCATAAATTCGAGAAAATGCTTAAGCACCACAGGATTACGTCCTATTGGGTTTCAATTCACTGATGAATGCCCAACTCAGACTTCTTAGAAATAGTAGGGAGTAGTAGGGAGCCTGACAACGTAAAGAGATCAGTGCTCTGTCCTAAGGTGGACATGGATCTCACCTATTGAAATCGCATTGTACGACGAATTGCCTTTACGCATTGAATGCCATTGGCTCCGATAATATTGTTCTGCTGACTGTCTAAAACTCGTTTATAAAAGTTCATGGTATGGTACGGTAATAGTATGCGATCTTAGTGCCACCAATCGTAAGTTGTTACAGTTTTTTGTTGCACCTTGCCTTTATAAAGTGGATCAAGAATGCTGTTACTCATTTAGATCCAAGATTTTGGATTCCCATCCACAAATAGAAAATAATACGATCCCGTTTGATTTGAAAACTCCTCCCATATATTCCAGACATGCACCGGACTTGAGAGTTATGAAATTTATTGCTGCACATCTCCAACAAGTCTGCCCCGCTGTTGGGCTATGTTAGTGACAAGGACGTATTTGATCAAACTAAAGGTGCTGTTATAATATTAGAAAGATATTTCTAGGTAGATTCTGTGTGAAAGGAAGGGATGAGAAGGCAGCAAGTATAGAATCTAAAAGACATCGGCCACATCGGACGAAAACCATCAATGTAAGAAAACCTTCGAATACTAGTCCCAAAGCTTGTTTAAGTTTAAGTGCTTGCAGAGGCTGCGGTAAAGCTGCATAGCCGACCGATAAGCCTGGAAGGTGGAAATATTTCAGGTGGTAAAGGCCCGTTTCCTTGTATGAAATAATTTTTCTCATCATCACACGTGTAATAATCTTGGAAGCCAATTCCTTGAAATAGAAATCATAATTATTGCGCTACACGTTGTTGACGCCAGTATGACATGTTTTCATCTTTTGGTAAAATTTTCAGTTCAAACGCTACAATGACATTACTCTATTTCTTCAACCACACGCTTCACATGCTTTTCCCTTTTCCTGCTGAAAAGCCAGTGCTCGTCCCGCCTCTTTGGCTCGCGAGGGGCTCTGGTTTAAAAACGGTCGGCAACCGTTGGTAGACAATCCAAGTGAGATTTTTTTTATAACTAGCGTGAGCTCAAGGGGTTATTAGTACCCTTAAAATGTTCGCACACAGCACGGGCGAAGGAAACTTTGGTAGCAAGAAAAGAGAGGTACCGATGCTCTCATACATTGGTGAGCTCAGCAGGACATTCCATATGCGAGTTGCAAGGCTTAGGAACGTATCACGATATTTCAGAGTACGTCCGAAAGTGGGATTAAGGGTATACTGATGAGCATTCATAGTGAGACGGGTGATACTGTTAAAAGTTAAAACGGACGGAATACGAGTACTACTGGCAACTTTGGTGGAGCACTGGTGGTCAAAGTAGCGATAGAACAAGGTGAGGCAAGAGACTTCACGTCGGTGTTCAAGCGTGTTAATTGAGTATGCAATATTGGTGCAAAGAGGTCTTGGGGGCAACTGACCAGATGTGGGCATTGTACTCCAATCTGGTGAGGATAAATGGCTTACACATATATATATTGGGGGAAATGTATTTCTAACATCATTTGAGGAAACTTATACATCTCGTCTTATACGAAAGACGTTGCAGTCATTCCTGGTTCGTTTGAACTGCGTATTCTTCTGTAGGTTCGGTCTTGTAAGATCGAAAAACACATTTCCTTAACCCTGACAGCGGCTTTATATCTCGAGTCGTACCATGTTTTTTCTTTTGGCTTGACACTCTTCATTCAATGAGGACTAAAGGACTTTATTTCAAATGTTTATGCTGTGTCTGTGCTCATATAAGCAGCAGGATCCACGTTATAACTCCTAGGGTAACTGTTAAGTCTGCTCCGATTTGTTTTCTCGTATTGCAATACGGCTCTTTTCGGAATCTTTTCTCTGTGTGGTCAGTGTACGAGAAATTAGCTGATATGACACACTTGTCCGACAAGCCTGGAGGGGATAGTAAAGGGTTTTTCATTAAGAGCTTCCTATCGTTAAATTCAAATAAAACAAAATCTGTTTTATTCGTTTGAAAGGCCTATCGATGCCATTCTGTATGGAATATAACATCGTTCAAATATCCGTCGCGGTTTCTCTGGGTGGCGCGTATCCGAAATGTCTAATTTTCTATGACTGGCGCATAAATCAGGCTGAATTTGACCAATGGCATGGGTTATGTTGGCTTTGAGGGCCGCTGTGGTTTGTGGCTTATTCACATAGACCTGCGACTTCAGAAAACCCCAAAAGAAAAAGTCTAACGGTGTCAAATCGCACCATCACGGTGACCAGTTCACATCACCTCCAGACGACCATGCCCTCAAATCGCTCGTGCAGAATTTCCAATACAGCGTGACCTGTTACACGTAGCGCCATCCTGTTGAAACCACAAGTCGTTGGTATCCATATCATCCAATTCAGGCTAAAAGAAGTAGGTAATCATCGACCTATAGCGCTCGCCGTTGACGGTGATAACCTGGCCAACGTCGTTCTCAATGAAATATGGACCGATGCCGCCAGCCCAAAATCCACACCAAACATTGACTTTTTCGGGATGCATTGGACGCTCTTGGATCCCATGTGCATTGGTATCGTTCCAAATTCGACGATTTTGTTTGTTGACGTACCCATTCATCCATAAAGATGATTTTTCGATGAAAATTAGAGTCAGTTTCCAACTGCTCCAGAGCCCATTCGGCGAACACACGTCGTGGTACGGTCAGTTGAATTTTGTACGGGTGCAGGCCCAAGTCACGACACAAAATTTGCAAAGTTATGGTCTGCAAAAGGCCGACTTCTTGTGAGCGATGCCAAGTCGACTGCCTCAGATGTTGCGTTTCGCCGACGTACGGGTGTTCTCGGTAGGACGATTAGGGCGAAGCCCGCGGAATATTGCCCGAACAGAACACCTATTTTGATAAAACAATTTTACCATTTGCACGTGCTGTTGAGCGCTATGTTTTTCCATGACAGCCAATTTGACAGATGTAGCTTCAACACTATGGCCGCTATCTATCAACTGTCAAAGTCCTATTGGAATGCCCTTGTACTTATCAGGGTGAGAAGTTAAAAACAAGTACAGGGTGTTGGCAGGTATGACTATCAACGTCTGATACTCATGTGGGCTCATTTACTGCTGGGTCAAGTTCTTTTCCGCAGCAAATATCTCAACACACCGTCATTCGTGTGTTGTCTGTCCAGAATTATGCATATTCAAATTGCCCGTAATAACGATTTTAGTATGAGGATGCAGGGATACAATTCTCTGCATGGAGTCAGACAACGCATCGGACTTGTTATGTAAATAAAGCGCAATAGCGGACAATTTGCTTACTGAGCTGAATGGTGCCTCTTCACTTCCATTATGGACGAGAATGTACAACTCGTATGTCTTCTAATCCATGAACAACAGTTCAAATGTTGTCTGGGCAACTGACTATTAGTGAATGAAGCATGCACAGCATTTTAAACAATAATCTTGACAAAAACAAATATTTGTGCGAAGATTGATTCATATAAGCTAACCAGAGGAACCAGAAATAACATGATTAGGTGCGATGAATCGCCGTGTTTCCAACACGACACAATTCGTCAAACCGCAGAATAGTGCAGTCCTGATGAAGGGCGACCGATATTTGACTCTGCAAAGTCAAAAGTAGAGACACGATCGACTTTTGAAATAGGTACCACTCCGTGCGCCCGGCAATTGATTCTTGCTTCACGATAATACTCCTCCGCATTCGTCGTTATTGGTAACCAAGTTTTTGGCTGAAAAATCAGTTCCTGTGATTAGTCACCCAGCATACTTGCCGGCCAACTTTCTCTAAACATTTCCATGAAAGGAGAGCTTTTCAACGCAATATGACGAGAGTGCTGCGAAGCATTCCGGAGAAGATTTCGCAACGGCCTTCAAGAGCCCCTATGATCCGTCAAAGAGTGGAAACAGTCGAAGACGAGTCAAAGCGGTTAAGAAAAATTGATGAGAGCCCAAGTTAGTGTGTCAGAAACCTAACATAATGACTTGTGGACATAGTGAAAGTCCTTCAAGCCGCAAAGACGTCGTCCAGAGGTCCTGGGCTCGCTGGAAAAGTAACACACTGGCTTTCTTTAATTTTACCACAATTTTCAAATTGACAGCTAAGTCACGAATGGATGCGTTCAATGCAGTAAACTCTTTGGTTGCGAATGACACCTAATTAGTCTGAGTACTGACTTGATTTGCTTACGCGCAACTGTAATGAACGTGCCTAATTACTTGGGTATTTGCACAAATTTCTTAAAATTAGCAAAAGTTCAGTAAGAATGCATCTGATTGCAATAATTTCTGACAAAAACATTCCACTCCTGTCAAACGCTAAATTCAAGTTATCCCTCAAAACTCCACCCAACATAGCTCCGTGCAGATACCAACTCAAAAGACGTATCCACACAACACTTACACTTATAACCAGGCTTAGAGTGAATACAATCAAATCTGTGCAACTACCAAAACAGGCTTTGCAACATTTATTTGCACTATTGCAACAACTCCAACCACCGCCACGGCATAGTTGCAAATTCCAATAAAAACAAAAAAAAAAAAAAAGACAAGAGAGCCGCGATACCCACTATTTCAAGTGGATTGCACGGGTATGTATGGTATGTAGGTACACCTCACGTCTCAATGTTATCAGCGCGTTCTTACCGTTTACGCATACTGGTCTCTACAATTAATCACCCACCAGTAGCGGCCAATATTTCAATCAGAACCCCAAAAACAGTAGACCTGCAGTACGTACGAGTACCTAGTAGATACACTCAACGACACCGTGAACTCTTGATTTTTTCGGCATTGAACCTCGGACATGGAACAGATTTTTGGCGCAGACAATTTAGACCATACAGCATACTTCGGCCGGGTAAATCAACACACTCACACGTGAAACTGGCTAACAAAATGCACTTTTCGCACAGCAGGCCCAGCCCTATACACTGCTCAATGTCAGTAAAATCACAAACACACACAGCCAACAACCATTGTATCAAACTCGAAACGCATCTCTTTCCTCATCGCACAACTATGTAGATACGAGCCACGCAACCCATAAACATGCACACAAACACACATCAACACACAGTAGTGGCATATGAAAGTATATTTTTGGATTCACGGCACCTACCAACACCCTCTACTCTACCCTTACTACCTCAACCGACCAATACGGAGAATAAGACAAAAAAAAAAAAATCGTCAACTGGGTTACATATCCGCCACCCCTACACGATAGATACAAACCGCGCAACATAAAAAAAAAAAAACCCTAAAGAACAATCGCACACACAAAACAAAAAAAAAAAGTAGGCACCCCTACACAAGTCTGCCATAGGGATGAGGATGAGGATGAGGATTTAGGGATACGGCTGGCCATAAAGAGTAGGAACCAAAGCATCCATCTCCCTAACATGCAATCCATCCACAAGTCTACAAACGAACAACAGTTAGACACTTCAATCTACGCATAGGTACTCACTTGCAGATGTAGATACTTTTCCAGAATGGATTTAAGGCCAGCTCGCCTCAGAATCATGATACAGTCGTCCGGCTTGGACTTTTTGCTTCGTGTATTCGTGGTGCACACACGGCAGTAGTACTTCATCGAGTCTTGAATGTTTTGCACTTTACCTTCCTCCATTTCGTCTTCCTTTGCCTAATTCTGTTGCTTCTGGTGGCGTTTTGTCGTTGCTTCTGCTTTCAGTTTGTTGTTTTCTGTTTTTTTATTTATTTATTTTTTTTTTCGCCTTTTTGTTGTTTTCACTTGACCGAAAACACTCTCCCGTAACGGTTTTTGCATTACCCGAATGCAAGTTAAAAACACTTGTGTGCCAGCGGAAAATGTTTACAAAAACGAAATGGGAAAAACGTTGTTCTTTTTTTCTTGTGGATTTTTGGCAGAATTTTTGTGAATTTTTGACGGATTTTCTACTCCATGCCACTTCTTCACTTCGTTCTCGTAGAGATCACACGAATAACTAACACGAATGGCAATTCAGTTCGCACATATACAGCGATGATGCTGAGGCGCAGAGAAATCATATTTTACTCGCACACAGCTGCCACAAAAATATCCACAACTACATGCAGACATGTGTCCGAACGTGCCATCGGAAGGGATTTTTTTTCTCTGTTTTTCCCTTGCGGCGCGACAGTGTGTCGATGTTGCGGCAGATGATGGTGTGTGGTACGATATTTGCTCTCCTGTCAGCTTGCTTAGTGGAATCTGTGTGTGTGTGTGTTTGTATGGAATGGAAAAAACAAAATCAAAACATTTGCGACAGCACGAGTTGTTTTTGTTTTTGTTTTTTTTGGCAGTTTGTTCCACTGGTTTTTCGTCTTTCAATGCGACACGAATACATTAATGCGAAACCATGGGTTGCTAGTGTAGGTGCAATGTAATGAGAGTTTTTTTTTTTTTTTATTTTTGCGTAATTCAGCGCTTTGCAGGCATATTCAGCGCGAAATTGGACTGGTGTGTGTTGCATTAGAAATGTGAATCGAATGGGAAATGTGAAGGGAGGTTGTAGTGAGTGTGTGTGATGTGGAAAATGTTGACTAGGTGTTTGGTAAATTTCCTTTAAATGATTTTTCTCTTTTTTTTTTTTGTTTCTGAAACGATGGGGTAGTGTGTGTGTGTGTGTAGATGTAGATGCACTTTGGGGAGTTGCAGGTTCGAAATACAGGAGGTGTGAGAAGTTCTGCACCACATACTGAAAATGTGTAAAGGATTTTCGGGCGTCGTTTAATGGGTGTAGATTTCTGAAGGACGAATATTCGTAAATGCATAAATGCCCGCAAACGTGTGTACAGTTGTGGCGAACTATTGGGTATATAACGAATGGTTTTTTTTTCTCAAAATTTGAACGTTTATTTAAGAAAAACATGTACAATAGTATTATTCAAAATATTGCCCATCTGAAGCTATGACTTTTTCCCATCTTTCTGGCAATTTGCGGATCCCATCCCAAAAGAACTGCGCCGGCTTGGCAGCCGTATTTCAGCTCTGATGTGAACCGTATTTCAGTGAGGGCGTTCTCCATCGACCGGAACAAATGGTAGTCAGAAGGGGCAAGGTCTGGGCTATAAAGCGGGTGGGGTAAGACTTCCCATCCACTGTTTTCCAAATAGTTCTTAACCGGAATAGCAACGTGGGGCCGAGCGTTGTCATGATGGAAAATTATTGCCTCGTGTCTGGTCGCATATTCCGGGAGTTTTTCGGCCACTGCTCTCTTCAAACGGATTAATTGTGTTCGGTAGCGTTGTCCATTGATAGTTTCACCCGGTTTCACCCGGTTTTACAGCACACCCATCTGATCCCATCAAATACAGCGCATTACTTTCGCGCCATGGATATTCGGCTTTGCCGTTGATTTGGCTGGTTGGCCGGGTTTCACATATGATTTTTTGGGCTTGGGGTTGTCGTAATGGATCCATTTTTCATCACCAGTAACAATCCGATGCAAAAATGACTTCCTTTTGTGGCGTTCCAGCAGCATTTCGGACATGCAAAACCGCCTTTCGACGTCTCTCGGCTTGAGTTCATGTGGAACCCAATTTCCTTGCTTTTGAATATATCCAGTTGCTTTTAAGCATTTTGAGATGGCTACTTGAGTGACACCCAAAGATTCTGCGAGCTCTTCTTGTGTTTGGCAACAATCTTCATAGAGTAATGCTTCCAGTTCTTTATCTTCAAACTTTTTTGGCTGCCCAGGACGTTCATCGTCTTCCAAGCCAAAATCACCACTTTTAAATCGTGCAAACCACTTTTGGCACGTTCGCTCAGCTAGCGCATGTTCACCATAAACTTCCACCAAAATACGATGACTTTCGGCAGCAGTTTTCTTCATGTTAAAGTAATGAAGAAGAACTCCCCGCAAAAACACTTTTTCAGGCACAAAGTTCGACATATTTGAGTGAAAAAAAAAAAATTATTGTTGTTTGCGCTTCAAATGAATGTCATATACTGAAATGACGTACAATGACAGTAGCTTTCCAACGCATGTTCCAATGGAATAATACAAGTTACGCCATCTCTTAGCAAACCGCACAACAAGTTATAGGCCCAATAATATTAATTTTTCTCTTCCAGGTTTGGCCAGTACTCACACCAATTTTGACGATAGACTTCTAGGCCGGCGTTGCAGTAGTAACATTTATGTTTTATATCGTTAAATGATAACTAAAGGCTTTTGCAGGCGAGCACTGAATGCGAACACTAAACTTAGAACCCGGACCCATACGAACAAAATGAAAATATAACATAGTATTTAACGGTTTCTATCTATCTATACGAGGGCGGGTCCATAAGTCCGTGACCTTTTGAATTTCTGACCTCTTTACTGAAACAGCAACACTGCTCCTGTCAACAGGCATCTGTCAGTTGACTCCTGTCAAAATTTAAACTTGCTGCGTCAGTTAGTTTGTGTTTGACAGCTATTTTTATCAGACTACTCACTAATTTGAGGAGAAAATGGAAAAAAGTGAATTTCGTGTGCTTATTAAGCATTATTTCTTGCGAAAAAAAACCATTACCGAGACCAAGGCTAAGCTTGATAAATACTATGGGGACTCTGCACCATCGATTTCAATGGTAAAAAAGTGGTTTACTGAATTTCGTTGTGGCCGTACAAGCACTGAAGATGCCGAACGTCCTGGACCCAGTTGAGGTCTCTACACCCGAAACAATCGAAAAAATTCACGATATGGTGTTGGCCGACCGAAGATTGAAAGTGCGAGAGATTGTGGAAGCCGTAGGGATCTCGCATGGCATGAGAAAGCTTTCCGCAAGATGGGTGCCGCGTTTGCTCACAGTCGACCACAAACGCAATCGTGTAACAACTTCACAGGAAGGTTTGGCGTTGTTTAATCGCAATATGGAGGAGTTTTTGCGCCGTTTTGTAACCGTGGACGAAACATGAATCCATCACAACACACCAGAGAACAAACAACAGTCAAAACAGTGGGTTTCTAAGGGTGAATCGGCGCCAAAGAAGGCCAAGGTGGGTTTGTCAGCCAATAAAGTTATGGCGACTGTTTTTTGGGATGCACGCGGGATAATCCACATTGACTACCTTCAAAAGGGAAGAACAATCAATGGGGAATATTATGCCAACTTATTGGACCGATTCAATGACGATTTGAAAAAAAAAACGACCTCATTTGGCCAAGAAAAAAGTTCTTTTCCACCAAGCCAATGCAAGGGTGCACACATGTGCAGTTGCCATGGCAAAAATCCATGAATTGGGCTATGAATTGCTCCCTCATCCACCCTATTCTCCAGATTTGGCTCCGAGCGACTACTTCTTGTTCCCAAACCTGAAGAAATGGCTTGGTGGAAAAAGATTTGACTCCAATGATGAAGTCATCTCGCAAACAAAGGCCT
Organism: Volucella zonaria; assembly: GCA_963966105.1. Lineage (NCBI taxonomy): Eukaryota > Metazoa > Arthropoda > Insecta > Diptera > Syrphidae > Volucella > Volucella zonaria. The sequence continues at coordinate 136,959,461 of OZ014533.1, read as the reverse complement.
ATTTTGAGGACCTCGACAAATCATTTTTTTTGGAAGGGATAAAAAAATTGGAGAAGCGTTGGACAAAGTGTATAGAGCTCAAGGGAGACTACGTTGAAAAATAAAATTATTTTTTTATCAAAAAAACTGTGTTTTAATCCAAAACACCCGCCCTCGTAGATACTCATATCTGCACATAATACAAATGGTTGCCTAACATCTCGAATTGATGGATTCACCAGAGAAAAGGTTACCAGGATCGTGATGATCCTATTTCTGCATTTGGTGAGCAGTACTTTCTAAACATAGGACAGTTAAAAGGTTGAACATTTGAGTTGGAAAACAACTTAACCACAATAACGAAATTGGTATAAGATGGCAAGTTGATATTGGTGATGTCTTGCATCCAAACAGAAGTCGCAGGAAATTCACCAGCTATTGCTTTAGTGATTTTTATGATATCAAAATCATTACCGGTGCCTTTTACTTTTTTGTTTGCCCAATTTTGTTAAGTTTATATTTTCCTAAATTGTTATAAGAAATATACGTACGTATATGCATATGTGTAAAATTTGTAAACCGTTAAAATAGATGTTAACAATGCATCACCCTGCGGCAAGTTTTTCAAATTGATTTGAGAATACGTACATCCGTTCACGGAAAACTCAATTACTTGAAAGATTTTCCTACAGTAGGTGGATAAACCTTGTTCTCGAGATGAAAACTCTTCTCGGCAATCCTTGAGAAGGTGCTCTGGTGGGATATCTAGATTACAGTTCGCATCCTTATGACTATTGCAGACGAAACATTTTATTGCAGATCCTGAAAATAAAGAAATAAAAATAAATTAATTCTCTGAATTGTTTAATTGTATTTTTACTATAAAAATAAACAAGGAAAAGTAAACCGTAGAATTGAGGAGCTACCAAGAAGATATAAAGGGTCTTTCATTAAGCGCTTCCTATCTTTAAATTTAAATAAAACAAAGTGTTTGTCAAATATCATCGACATTTTTTAATCGTTTGAAAGGCCTATCGATGCCATTATGTATGGAATATAACATCGTTCAAATGTCTGCCGCAGCTTCTCTTGGTGGCGCACATCCGAAATGTCCAATTTTCCATAACTCTGGCGCTGAATTTGACCGATGGCATGGGTTATGTTATCTTTAAGGGTCGCTGTGCCTTATTCGCATAGACCTGCGACTTCAGAAAACCCCCAAAAAAAAATGTCTTACGGGGTCAAATCCCACGATCTCGGTGGTCAGTTCACATCACCTCCACGTGAGATGACCATGCCCTCGAATCGCTCGTGCAGATTTTCCTATGTGGCGTGAGCTGTGTGGCACGTAGCGCCGTCCTGTTGAAACCATACTACTCGTACATTGATCAAAAAATTCCCGGAAAATTGGAAATACAAGTTTATTCCTCTAAATCTATATCCCCATCGACTGCAACACACTGATGTAAGCACTTGATCCAATCCTTGAAACATTTTTTATATTCGGTTTTCGGTATGTCCATCAGTGCTTCCTGCGATTTTTCCATTCTCTTTCTCTCGGCTGCTCAAACGCGTTCCTCGCAGTGGTTTTTTAACTCGATTGAGCAGAAAGAAGTCACAGGGAGCCAAATCAGGTGAATTCGGTGGCTGTTGGATGGTATTTGTTGCATTTTTCGTCAAAAAAATTACGAATAATGATGGCACTGTGCGACGCGACGGTGCGTTATCATGGTGCAAAATCCACGAGTTTTCTGCTCACAATTCTGGTCTCTTTCGGTAAATTGTTTCACGCAAACGTCTCATAACTCCCAAATAATACTCTTTGTTTTGTTTCATGATGCACTACACCGTTGAAATCCATGAAAACCGTGAGCATTGCCTTCTTTTTTGACTGAAAACGACGTGGTCTCGGCTCATTTGGTGAACGCCATTCAATTGCCTGATGTCTGGATTGCGTGTCGTACTCATAAACTCACGTTTCGTCTCCAGTAATGATCCTTTTGATGAATGTGGGATCGGATTCAGCCTCGCAAAACATCTCTTTTGCCGTTTGCGACGTCAACACGGTCTCTTTTTTGCATGAAATTGAGGTCTTTTGGCGCCAACTTTGCTGCTACACGACGGAAACCCAAATCATTAACCAAAATGTCTTGGACGGATCCATAGGCAATGTTCAAGTCCTCCACTATCTGTCTGATGGCTAATTTGCGGTTATTGACCAACATTTCTTTTACTCGTACTTCATCAATGTTTTCGTCGGTTTTCGATGTCGATGGTCTGCCACTGCGTTCATCATCTTCGATTGACTCACGAGCACTTTTGAACCGCTCGTGCTACTGGTAAACGACCGTTTTCTTTAGAGAATCGTTGCCGAAACACTTTTCCAACATTTCCAACGTTCGCGCACCATTAAATCCGTTTTTTACGCAAAATTTCGTTTTACGCAAGTTCGTTGTTGCAAATTTAAATCCATTTCTGAAATTGTAAAAAATCGCCAACACACACAGAAATAGATGTACTCTTGGCTACGTAACTTTTGCAAATGTCGAGCTATGATGCTAAGATTTAGAGGGAATGTCAACAACAGATTTACCAACTTAACAAAAAAAAACAAAACAAATCGGAACAATGAGAGCGCCACACGGTGGGTGTGGTCGGGAACTCTTTGATCAAGGTGGTATGTCGTTCGTGTCCATATCATCCAATTCAGGTCAAAAGAAGTTGGCAATCATCGGCATCGTGATGGGCTGGCCAACGTCGTTCTCAAAGAAATACGGACCGATGACGACGCCAGCCCAAAATGAATGACATATACTGAAATGATGTACAATAACAGTAGCTTTCCAACGCATGTTCCAATGGAATAATAACAATGGAATAATACAAGTTACGCAGCAGAGAATATGTAAACTTTCCATCGTAGGTATTTTGCGGTTTTTCCTCAATATTTTGTCGAGAATCCTTTGTTTGCAATTACAGCCATACATCGCCTTGGCATTGACAAAATTAGGTTCTGACATTTTTTCAGTGTTATTGAATTCTTGGAATGTCCTTACGATTTCATAGAATTCATTATTGTATTGCTAATTTTATGCTTTTTAATTTTATTTTTTTTTAACTCGTACAAGGGGTCTCCGATTGGATTTAGGCCCGGACTGCATGACGGGTAATCGATGACATCCACAGAATTATTCTGAAACCACGCTTTCGTTGACCTGGCAATATGTTTCGGGTTGCTGTCGTGCAGAGTTCTAAAAGAATGCAATCATTCAGGATTGCACTTTTTGAAAAGCATTCAAAGAATGCAATTTTATGATTGCAATCATTGATTTCATTTAAGACTTCAAAAAAAAGAATGCAATCACCATTCATTTAGCATCGCCAGATTGCATTCTTTTTTTACCATTCATTTATGAACTCATTCATTATTTTACATTCATTAGCATTTATTTGCATTGAGTTGAGAAGTAAAGTCTCTTAACGTGAAGTAAAGGGCAGAAAAAGTTGGTCAACTCAGCGTGGCTTATCAATTGTAATTGTAATAGATGTACAGTCTTTGTAAGACAATCAGTATTTGGACATAATATTTTACTCGTATCTGTAATAAGTTTAGCATCATCGGACGAACTGGTTTGGTTTCTGATTTGCTTAAGCGTATTTTAATAGAAAAATGAGGTGTATCAATTATTATTGTGTAGTGTATGATGAAATGATTAAATACATAACACAGGGGCGGAAAAGTCAGTGCCGTTTTATAGTAAAACACAAAATGTTTGCAAAATTCAAATTTATTTATCAATATAGTTGCCTTCGAGGGCGATACACTGATTGAAACGATTTTTAAATCTTTCGATACCAGTTTTGTAGTACGATTTCGGTTTAGTCTTAAAATAGGCTTCTGTTTCGGCGATTCGGTCTTAAATCTCTTTCCGGCGAGCATTCTTTTGAGGTGTGCGAACAGGAAATAGTCGCTGGGGGCCAAATCTGGAGAATACGGTAGGTGGAGAAGCAATTCGTAGCCGAATTCATTTAATTTTGCCATCGTTTTCATCGACTTGTGACACGGTGCATTGTCTTGATGATACAGCACTTTCTTTTTCTTCAAATGCGGCCGTTTTTCTGCGATTTCGTCCTTCAAACGCTCCAACAACGCAATGTAATAGTCACTGTTGATAGTCTGCCCTTTTTGGAGATAGTCGATGAAAATTATTCCATGTGCATCCCAAAATACGGATGCCATAACCTTGCCAGCCGAGGACGAGCTTCGTCGCCTGCTCGCCACTCAGCTGACTGCCGACTTGACTCTGGTGTGAAGTGATGGAGCCAAGTTTCATCCATTGTCACATACCGACGCAAAAATTCGGCTTTATTGCGGTTGAACAGCTTTAAACACTCCTCTGAATCATCAACACGTTGTTGTGTTTGGTCGACTGTGAGCAAACGCGGCACCCACTTTGAACACAGCTTTCGCATGTCCAAATATTCGTGTATGATATATCCAACACGCTCTTTTGATATCTTCAGAGCCTCAGCTATCTCGATCAACTTCACATTACGGTTATTCGTAATCATTTTGTGGACTTTTTTGATGTTTTCATCTGAAATAGCCTCTTTTGGACGTCCATTGCGTGCATCATCTTCGGTGCTTGTATGACCACTTTTAAATTTTTCAATCCACTTGCGAATGGTTCGTTCGCCTGGTGCAGAGTCCGGGTAACACTTATCAAGCCATTTCTTTGCATCGGCTGCATTTTTTCCCATCAAAAAGCAATGATAAATCAACACACGAAATTGCTTTGAATCCATTTTTTTCACAATAACAAAAGTTGCTTCGCTCACAAGGGTATATCTCGAGAACTAATCGTCCGACAGCTGTCAAATTTATACACGTATCTTTTGAAGGTTGGTACTCACTGAAAATGGTATGGATTTAATTCAAATGGTGCCCTCTCTTAGAAACGACACGGACTTTTCAGTCCATGGGTTATATACACTTGCGGTCATAAAAACCGCACCACCTAATAATATCTCAAAAAATGCCTAATTACATCAGATCGTAAGGGTTTTCCCCATACTAATGAAGGGTATTCCCCATAGCGGAGTTCGGCCTCGTATTCAGTGCAAAAAAAAATCAGTTTGCATTGAGTTGTGACAGTGACAAGTAAAAAAAAAGTGAAATGTCTGGTAAATATCATCAACTGACTTGGGACGAAAAAGTTCAAATATTGACTTTAGTCGAAGAAGGGCTTGGCTATCGTGAGATTGCGGTTAATGACAGCATCCTGTCATTCAACTATTGTACGACTGATGAAGAAAAAAGAAAATTTGGATCCACTGGAAAGGAAAAAAGGCTCGGGACGAAAACGTAAAACAACCCAGAAGACGGACAATGTATTACAACGAATTAGCATGAAAGATCGCTTTAAAAGTGCTGTCCGTATAAGAGCAGAGCTGAGTGAATTTCATCAAGTTGATCTAAGTGCCGAAACCATACACCGACGGCTACGGGAGATAGGTTTATATGGAAGACGACCAGCGAAAAAACCTCTCCTAACCACAAAAATGAAAAAAGCTCGCTTGAAGTGGGCCAAAAAGTACGGAGATTGGACGCAGGATGATTGGCGATGTGTGATATGGTCCGATGAAAGTAAATTTAGTTTGTTGTGTGCCGACAATTTGCCATACGTACGACGATCAGCAGGTGAAAGGTTCAAGGACGAGTGCATAGTCAAAACAGTGAAGATTCCTCAAAGCCAGATGGTTTGGGGATGTTTTTCTTTTTACGTTTCGGGCCCTTTGCACTTTGTTAATGAAACTATGAACGCTCAAAAGTATGGAGAAGTAGTAAGGGAGTTTTTGGTACCAGCAGTTGAACAGCATCATTCGTATACTGACAAGTGCATTTTTCAAGATGATTCTGCACCTTGCCACCGCGCCAAATCCGTAAGTAAAGTGTTATAAATCAACTTCTAGATGTCTACTTTATAAATAATAAACAGACAAGTAACTAGAGTCTTTCAATAATTTTCAGCTCATGACAACGTTTGATGACCTCGGAATTACCAGACTAGACTGGTCAGCTAATTCGCCCGATTTAAAACCCAATCAAACACTTGTGGCATGTAATGAAACGTAAGGTGGCTGAACATAAACCAGAGAGTAAAAAAAAGCTGAATGCAGGTCTGGAACATGTATGGAATACTGAAATTTCAAGGGATGTTACTGAACTTCTAGTAAACTCGATGCCTTCTAGAATAAAAGCGGTTATAACCGCCAAAGGAGGAGCAACTCGGTATTGATAATTTTTTGGTAAAAGTGGCATATCTAAACATCTTATATACACATACATAAAAAATGTATCGTTTGATTTTGTTAACCAATGACTGTATTAAAATATTTTAAAAAAATAAGAAAATTAACTGGTTTTTCTTTCTTTGTTAATATCTTTTTTCAAACATTCAATAAACAGATGGAAATTAGATAGAAATACTTATAAACTACTGCGGAGTACCCAACAAAAATTTCATTTCATTATAAAAATTATTATCGTAGTTATTAATAATTTTTCAACCATTTTGATATGGTGCGGTTTTTATGACCGCAAGTGTATATATTATTTAGTTATAATCTTAACGCTGATGGGGACTTTTCTTCCAACGATTATGAAAGTGATCCGACTTATTCGATTGAATCAAGGAAGCGACAATTTCAACACCTTGACGATGATGAAAGACAAAATAAAAGTCAAAAACGTGTTTTGCTTACAGACAATCGCAATGAAGATTCGAGTTTCCCATCTTTACCAACAATCATATCCTCATCGACTTCATCATTGGAAAGTTATTCAACATCTAACAACAACTTTATTTTTTCTGGAGGATTTTTTTTTTTAAATTATTAAGCAGCGCAGTTCTTATAAATTATTTTGTGTGTTATGTGGCTTAGTGGTTGGTTGGTTGGTCAAAATAATCGAAGAGCAACTGTTTAAAGCAACATCTTGTTAATGGTTTATTGCAAAATGATGTGGACGATTTTGCTGAATTTGTAATAACATAGCCAACAACACGTTCCTCATCATTCTGCTCTAGCCATTAAAAAATCCTTTTTCTATTAAGCTTGACGAAACGGAATTTCAGGAAGGAATGGAATATTAGTTGAATGCTGTACCTGCAAGTCCAACTTTATAAGACATCTACGCATCAAACATGCCGATTTATTTGAAGAGTACAAAATCACAAAATCTAACGCGTACAAAAATAAAGACACTGTACAGGACCAATTTAATGTTCTTGTTGTAAAATTTCTGGCAAGCAATATACTCCCTATTAGAATTGTTCAAGAAAGATCATTCAGGGATGTCATACATTTCGCCAACAAGGACTTAAATATCACAGACAGGCCAACGGCTTTAAAGGTTATAGACACCGTTTATGTCGCCATGAAAAACAAAATTAGAGGTATTATTGCGAAAAACAAGAATTCTTGCACAACGGCCGATGTGTGGTCCACAAAGCACCGCAGTTTCTTCGGCTATACAAGTTACTGGTTGGATGATAATCCGTGGCATTTTCTTGCAAATGCTTTTATGGATCACATACATATGACAAAATAAATGACATGATTCAGGAAATTCATACAGAGTTTGGCCTAAATTGTGGAAACCTAGCCGCAACAGTTACTGACAACTTTTAAAGAGTTCGGAATCGAAAGCAATACCACCTGCTACAGTGAAGACTCAATAATAAACGAATAAAATTTGGAAACTTCAAAGAAAAAAAATATATATATTTTCATAATTCAACCCTTCGGGTTAGGGGTTAGAATATACCCGAGGTAAGGCATGCCTGTCGTAAGAGGCGACTAAAATCCACTGGGCCGGATTAAGGTGTTAAGCGACCCGTGCCAGAATCGACCAGGTTGGGGGCCCAGTATAAAAATAGCTCAATCTCTAACGTAGCATCCGGATACTTGGCGACCTCCGGATCAGCCAGCCTTATCTGTCTAATGCGGATCTCTGGACAGACGGACTACCCTTTCTCCGCTACTCGTGGGAACTAAAATGAGTTCAAATAATATTCAAAATAATACAAATATAAACCAGGACCCCTTTAGAAAATGCCCAAGGGTCACGAGATCATCAGCACGCGGATCGCTAGGAAAATCATGCGAAAGCAAAGACCGAGCACAGTTGGTAGCTCAGGGCAATAGCATTACACCGATTAAGCTACAAAATTTCGAACGCGAAAATTCTGATCTCCGCGCCAGACTCCAAAATATGGAATTGCTCTGTGCCGAACTAAAAAAGCAACTAGATGCCATTAAGCTGCAATCTAAATCTGAGTCTGAGTCTGTTTCGCTACTTGACCGCCCCGAAAACTCGAGTTTTCACACGGACGAAGAAGAGCTAGTCCGCGAAACGATCTGGATACTTAAAAAAAAGCCAGGTAAGAAGCGCAAAGCTACTTTCCCGCCTGATATCGAACAAACAAAGAAGCAAGTCAGCTTTAACACTGCTGAGGTCGATAAGGCAACAAAGCAACCCAAACAAAGACCGCCGCCGCCAATAAACGTTTTTGGAAACTCGGACTACAACAAGTTGCACATAATCCTGAAATGATTGTGCTCAATCGATTATAAAGTAAGATCTCGTAATAATGATACATGGACTATTAATGTCCTTAATCCAGACAACTATCGTTCGCTTTCGCAAAAATTAAATGCCGAAAAGATTCAATGGCATACGTACGAAAATAAAACGGAAAGACCCATACGCCTCGTAGCTAGAGGATTGCATCCATCTTGCCTTAAAGAAAACATCGTAAATGACCTTAAAAATAAAGACTTTAAGATAATCGACGCAGTTGATATACTTGCGCAAAAACAGCGCAATGTTGAAAGCGAGAGGACGACCCCAAGACGCGGTCTTCCCCTCTTTAGGCTAACTTTCGACAAAACCGAAAGCCTAGAAAGAATTTATGCCATGAATTCAATTTTGGGACTTGTTGTCAAAATTGAACCTCGCGGAAAAACTCTAGGCTGATTCCACAATGTACACATTGCCAGGGATTCAGCCATACTCAGGCCTACTGCCAGAAGGAACCTCGCTGTGTAAAATGCGCTGGCAAACATCTGACTCGAGGGTGCAATGCCGCGAAAGAGTCCCCAGCCATATGCATTAACTGCAAGGGAAAACATCCAGCTAATTATCGAGGCTGCGAAGTCGCGAAGTCGCGAAGGAGTTGCAAAAGCTACGAGATCAATCAAAAACGAATCCTTTGAAAAACGCAGGGACAGATAGAATGAGAAATAACAACAGCGGTCCTACTCCAAAGCCTCTAAAGAAGGTAATGGTGACAAACGCTAAAATCAGATTTCCGAATAGACGTTATAGACAATACTGAGTTGAAAGTAGCACTTAGAACGCCGTATCAACTTGAAAAAGAAGTTGAACGTTTTGTTGAAGTCATACAGCAAGCGGCCTGGAAGAACACTCCCCGCGAATCGAACAAAGTTCCCAAAGTCGGCATAAGATACCCACCGGAAATCAGAGAAATGATAAGGAAGAAACGAAGAGCGCGGAAAAAGTGGCATGAAACCTGGGCACCACAAGATAAAACGTCCTTCAATAATGAAGGTATTAATAACTACCTTGAAAGATTCACAGCGACAAAGGATACCAACTACTCCATATGGAGAGCCGCTAAAAGTGTTCGACAGCCCCAAATACACGTGGCGCCAATAAGAAGAAACCAGGATGACTAGGCGAAGGAGGATAAGGAAAACGCTAATGTTTTCGCCGACCATCTTGCAGAAACCTTTAAACCATTCGACGGGGAAGTGCTTCCAGAGAACTTTCCAGTCGAAAAGGCTACACTTAGGGAACTTAGACAAGTTATAGACACACTTAAGCCCAATAAAGCCCCGGGATATGACTTAATAATGGGAGAGATACTCAAAGCGTTGCCGAAAAAAGGTTTGCTAAAGCTGCTCTATCTTATAAATGCCAGCATTAGGCTAGAGTATGTACCGCACCAGTGGAAAGTAGCCGAAGTTATTATGGTTCCGAAACCCGGTAAACCGCTGACTGAAGTCAAGTCATATAGACCAATATCGCTTCTCCCGATTACATCGAAGGTCTTCGAGCGAATCCTTCTTAATCGTCTTAAACCAATTACCGACACAAATTCCCTCTTGCCGGATCATCAATTTGGCTTTAGAAGCCAACACTCTACAGTTGACCAAGTGCATCGAATAACCGATGTAATTGAACGAGCAATCGAGTGTCTGTTGAAGCGCATTCCTTGACGTTTCGCAGGCCTTTGATAAGGTATGGCACGAAGGCCTAAAATATAAACTTCGACAAGCCCTACCCCAGCAATTGTCTTGTATTTTAGGTTCATACCTGGAAGACCGACTCTTCCGTGTGAGACACGGAAACGAATATTCCACTTTTAGGACAATAAAGGTGGGGGTGCCGCAAGGAAGTGTACTTGGCCCTCTGCTATATTTGCTTTTTACCCGCGATATACCGCAAACGGACGACACTGTCCTAGCCACATTTACCGATGACACTGCCATTTTGGCAACGGCTAAAACAGTCGAAGAAGCAACTGCCAAGTTGCAACGTGCCCTTACACTGATTAACAATTGGATAAAGACTTGGCGAATCGCGCTTAATGAAAACAAGTCTGTCCACGTGAACTTCACTCTCAAGAAAATTGAGAATCCGCCGGTGTTTATCAACGCAGTACGAACGAGGCGAAATATCTCGGTATGACACTCGACGCTAAACTAAAATGGAGAGCGCACGTCAAGAAAAAACGTGAAGAACTTGAAATCAAATATAGAGATATTTACTGGCTTATTGGAAAGTATTCCAAGCCTAGCTTAGAGAACAAACTGCTGTTATACAAGCAAGTGCTAAAACCGATCTGGACATATGGTGTACAACTTTGGGGTTGTACTAAAAATAGTAACATTAATGTAATACAGACATTCTAAAACAAAGTTCTTCGAGGAATTATTAATGCGCCGTGGTACATTAGAAACGATGATATCCACAGAGACTTAGGAGTCGAAAACGTTCAGAACGAAATTAAAATGTTTGCGCGAAAACACAAAAATCGACTACAAGGACATGCAAATATTTCTGTTCAACAGATCCTCGACGAGACAAGTTTACTGCGCCGTCTGAAAAGGACTAAGCCTCTCGATCTAGCGCGGTGATTAGCAGCGCGTAATTTTTCTAAAGTACACAGGAATTTTCATTGGAAAATCTTTTCAAGGACAGTACCCGGGTACCAAACTGATTTGGGAAATTTTTGATAATAAATTTGTTCACTAGTTGCAAGTTCTTTCAGGGGTTTTGTTGAACGATCGAAATTTATTTTAATTTTTTCTGAATTATTTTTTTTGAAAGCATAATTGACAGCTGACTCATCTACCAAAGCAGGTTTAAAATTTTCGAAATTTGTTGGAATTTTTGTCCTTAGTTTTCGATTCATCAAAAGTTCTACTGGTGAGTATGAGGTAAAATTCGGAGTTGCCCTATAATTTAAAAGTGCAATATACGGATCGAAATTACTATCCAAACTTTTTTTTAATAACCGTTTTACTGTTTGTATCGACCTTTCAGCAAGGTCATTTGTCCTAGGTGTGTATGGACTAGTTAGAATATGTTCAATATTCCAAGCATCGCAAAATTGATTGAATTCGGACGACGAAAAAGGTGGACCGTTATCGCTTACCAACATTTTTGGTATACCATGTCGCGCGAATATAGACTTAAACTCTGTAATAAGTTTTCTACTGGAATATCCACTGTTTAACACAGCAATTTCAACGAACTTTGAAGAAGTAGTCTACTACTAGCATGTACGAGGGCGGGTCAATAAGTTTTGAATTTCTGACCTCTTTGCTGAAACAGCAACACTGCTCCTGTCAACAGGCATCTGTCAGTTGACTCCTGTCAAAATTTAAACTTGCTGCGTCAGTTAGTTTGTGTTTGACAGCTATTTTTATCAGACTACTCACTAATTTGAGGAGAAAATGGAAAAAAGTGAATTATTAAGCATTATTTCTTGCGAAAAAAAAACATTACCGAGACCAAGGCTAAGCTTGATAAATACTATGGGGACTCTGCACCATCGATTTCAATGGTTTACTGAATTTCGTTGTGGCCGTACAAGCACTGAAGATGCCGAACGTCCTGGACGCCCAGTTGAGGTCTCTACACCCGAAACAATCGAAAAAATTCACGATATGGTGTTGGCCGACCGAAGATTGAAAGTGCGAGAGATTGTGGAAGCCGTAGGGATCTCGCATGGCTCAGTGGTTTCAATTTTGAATGATCACTTGGGCATGAGAAGGCTTTCCGCAAGATGGGTGCCGCGTTTGCTCACAGTCGACCACAAACGCAATCGTGTAACAACTTCACAGGAAGGTTTGGCGTTGTTTAATCGCAATATGGAGGAGTTTTTGCGCCGTTTTGTAACCGTGGACGAAATATGGATCCATCACAACACACCAGAGAACAAACAACAGTCAAAACAGTGGGTTTCTAAGGGTGAATCGGCGCCAAAGAAGGCCAAGGTGGGTTTGTCAGCCAATAAAGTTATGGCGACTGTTTTTTGGGATGCACGCGGGATAATCCACATTGACTACCTTCAAAAGGAAAGAACAATCAATGGGGAATATTATGGCAACTTATTGGACCGATTCAATGACGATTTGAAAAAAAAACGACCTCATTTGGCCAAGAAAAAAGTTCTTTTCCACCAAGACAATGCAAGGGTGCACACATGTGCAGTTGCCATGGCAAAAATCCATGAATTGGGCTATGAATTGCTCCCTCATCCACCCTATTCTCCAGATTTGGCTCCGAGCGACTACTTCTTGTTCCCAAACCTGAAGAAATGGCTTGGTGGAAAAAGATTTGACTCCAATGATGAAGTCATCTCGCAAACAAAGGCCTATTTTGAGGACCTCGACAAATCATTTTTTTTGGAAGGGATAAAAAAATTGGAGAAGCGTTGGACAAAGTGTATAGAGCTCAAGGGAGACTACGTTGAAAAATAAAATTATTTTTTAATCAAAAAATCTGTGTTTGGACTTATTGGACCCGCCCTCGTACATATATTTTCTTTTCAAATTCAAAAAGGTCTATTCTTAATTTTTGCCAAAGTAAAGGAAAAATTTCATGCAGCATCAGTGGTTCTTTTGCCTTTGACGACTTATACTTCAAATATATTTCACAGTTGTCTACTACGTTCTTAATTTCCGTATTAATATTCGGCCAGTAACCTAATGATATTGCAAGTTGTGAGCATTTCTCAAAACCCATACTCGTATGTCCCTCATGTACAAGACTTAATATTTCAGAACGCATTGTTTTTGGTATGACAATCCTATTATTCACAAGGACAATATCATTGACAATATGTATTTCGTTTTTAATTTTTAGGTAGGGCATAACCAAAGGATCAATATTTTTGTTATTTTTCGGCCAACCTTCTATATAATAATGCCTTAGCTTAAGCAAAACTTTGTCATTAAAAGATTCCTTACGTATGCAATCAAGTTTTGTATCACTGACTGCCAAACTTGAAGTTATGAGGCTGCAATGTAATTCAATTTCATTGTCAAACTCTGCCAATGTTTCTGTAGATAAAGGTGCCCTAGATAATGTATCGGCAGTTAACATTTCTTTTCCTGGCTTGTAAATAACCTTTAAATTGTAAGCCTTTGAAGTCGAGCCGGAACTTTGTATAAAGGCTTTTCAAACCATGGTATTAATGGTTTGTGCTCTGTTTCAACCAAAACTTCTTTTCCGAATAGAAACTTATGAAAACGACTACATCCAAAAAGGATCGCAAATAATTCCTTTTCGATTTGCGCATAGTTTCTTTGGCACACTGTTAAAGTGGCTGATGCATATGCTATGGGTTTGTTTTCATGCTGAATAACAGTACGGAAAGTTTAATAGACTTACTATTGTCAAAATAAGCTAAAACTGGAGATTTCGAAATCAGTGACTTGAGGTTTAAGAACTCTTTTTCGTATCTCTCATTCCAATGCCACTCTACTTCTTTCTTTAACAATTGATTGAGATTTTCATTTTCTATTGCCAGTCCCTTGATGAATGATCCAAGATAATTCACCATCCCCAAGAAACCCTGGAACTCTTTGACACCACTCAGACGTGGCATTTTTGTAATAGCCTCAATTTTAGTTTCATCCGCACGAACTCCCGATTCATTAAAAATATGACCCATGTATTTAATCTCACTAACGCATATGCGCGATTTAGTTTTATTAAATTTTAGACCGATTTCTTGTGATTTTTTTTAAAACCATTTTTAAATATTTATCGTGTCCTTCTTTAGATCTAGCATATATCAAAAAATCGTATAATCAAGTTTGGAATATGAGAAAAATTTCTTACCATCTCGGAATGAAACATTTCGGGTGCCGCGTATTGAATGTCCACAGTTTTGATGATGGTTCATCCAAAGGTATCATCCAAAACCCACTATTAGCTTCTAAGCTGCTGAAATATTTTGCTTTTGATAGTCGACATTTGACTTCATCAACATCTGGAAAAGGAAAATGGGGTCGCATTATTACCTTATTCAAATGCCTGGGGTCAAGACAAAGCCTTAAACTTCCATTCGATTTCCTCACCAAAACAATGGAATTCACCCACGGTGTTGGTTCTATGCGATTAAGTTCTGCCCTGAGTTCGGTTTGTAGGTGAAAAGGTATTTTTCGCGGTAGTTCCACTATAGGTTAAACATTCTCTTTGAGAACTAATCGACACTTGTTATTAAGGCACCCTAATCTATTAAAAACCTCTTTACATTGTTCCATAAGATCATTTAAATTATTCATTACTTCAGTATTTCGTGTGAAATTAACATTTTTGATAAAAATTAAATTCATTTTCCTATAACCGGCAGTTTTTCACTATTGTTTTTAATTATTGTTTTGTATACAGACATACTCGTAATATTTCCTTCAGCACCTGTGTCCACTTGTGTGTCTACTTTATATTTGTTGATTAGTACTCGTATTTTTACATTCCACGTCTTGGTATCTTTTGATCTGCTTACATTGTCAAAGAACAGATTTTCTTCTGATGACTGAGACACCGTATCAGCTTCAATGATGCCAACTCTTTTCCTTCCTGTCTTGCACATTTTCGCATTATGATTTTTTCCCTTACACTGATGGCATATCACTCCCCATGCGGGACAGTTGTTAAAATGCCGTTGACCACATCTATTGCATGCATGAGGAGTATTTGTTTGTCTCCCTTTCCTAAATCCACTAGCCTGTTGTCTCTGTCTTTCACGAATACCGCCGATGAACTCCATATGTTTGTCGCCATCTCCGTCAACCACATGAACGCTAAACTCCTTTGGTTGCTCTTTTGCCATTTCCATAGATTTTGCTATTCGAATAATTTCATCCAGCTTTTTTGTATTGGGTATATAATTTATTTCGTGCGGTTTTTTTTCAAAATTTGAAGGTTTATTTAAGAAAAAACATGTACAATAGTATTATTCAAAGTATTGCCCATCTGAAGCTATGACTTTTTCCCATCTTTCTGGCAATTTGTGGATCCCATCCCAAAAGAACTGCGCCGGCTTGGCAGCCAAGAATGAATCAAGTCAACTTTTGATATTCTGCTCTGATGTGAACCGTATTTCAGTGAGGGCGTTCTGCATCGACCGGAACAAGTCAGAAGGGGCAAGGTCTGGGCTATAAGGAGGGTGGGGTAAGACTTCCCATCCACTGTTTTCCAAATAGTTCTTAACCGGAATAGCAATATGGGGCCGAGCGTTGTCATGATGGAAAATTATTGCCTCGGTCGCATATTTCGGGAGTTTTTCGGCCACTGCTCTCTTCAAACGGATTAATTGTGTTCGGTAGCGTTGTCCATTGATAGTTTCACCCGGTTTCACCCGGTTTCACCCGGTTTTACAGCACACCCATCTGATCCCATCAAATACAGAGCATTACCTTCGCGCATGGATATTCGGCTTTGCCGTTGATATGGCTGGTTGACCGGGTTTCACATTTTTCATCACCAGTAACAATCCGATGCAAAAATGACTTCCTTTTGCGGCGTTCCAGCAGCATTTCGGACATGCAAAACCGCCTTTCGACGTCTCTAGGCTTGAGTTCATGTGGAACCCAATTTCCTTGCTTTTGAATATATCCAGCTGCTTTTAAACGTTTTGAAATGGCTGTTTGAGTGACCCAAAGATTCTGCGAGCTCTTCTTGTGTTTGGCAACAATCTTCATAGAGTAATGCTTCCAGTTCTTCATCGTCTTCCAAGCCAAAATCACCACTTTTAAATCGTGCAAACCACTTTCGGCACATTCGCTCAGCTAGCGCATGTTCACCATAAACTTCCACAAAAATACGATGACTTTCGGCAGCAGTTTTCTTCATGAAGAAGAACTCTCCGCAAAAACACTTTTTCAGCCACAAAGTTCGACATATTTGAGTGAAAAAAAATTATTGTCGTTTACGCTTCAAATGAATGACATATACTGAAATGACGTACAATGACAGTAGCTTTCCAACGCATGTTCCAATGGAATAATATAAGTTACGCCATCTCTTAGCAAACCGCACGAATTAAGTTATAGACCCAATATGTAGTGACAATAACCCAGGATTACATACAGGGATCCTTTGTGGGAAGAAGCAAAGGTTTAGCCAGCTGTCTGCTTAACAAGAGTACACATAAGGTCTGTTTGTTAGCTTGAAATATCGTACAAATTCAAATTTGTACAAATTCGTACAACTTTTACAAATTCCTGTTTGTTTATTCCAAAAAGCAACAAAGAGAACCGATGAAAGAGATAAACATTTCCCCTCCATTGAAATAGTTGCAATTTTCTGCCTCATAAATTTCTGTAGGTAACAACTGTCAAAGCAAACAGCTATTCAGCGAAAGAATTTATTTGATTTGTTGTTATTTCTTGTAATTGGTGTTTTGACTTGACTTTTGACGTTTTATACACAAATGTGGTTTACTGCGTTTGTTTACTTTCTTGCAAGTTTCTCTCTCTCTCTCTCTGAGCGAATTTTCTGCCATCTTTGAATTTTGACAGCTTTTACCCATTTCACCATAAAAAGTAACCAAACAGACCTACATATCCCGTTTTTTTTAAAATAGTTCTGAGGACATTGTTGGTTGTCCAAAGGTCTGTAAAGGAATTCTAGTAGCATTTTCAGCAAGCTTGATACTGATGAAAACGTTTGGGGTACGGGTACTCCTGCAAATTTGGGTTTGCCAAAAAAATTTTATGAAAAAATAAATAAAAATTAAAAAAAAACTAAAAGCTAAGGACTTAGATGGCTTCCTTGCGGCATCCCACTTTGATGGTGATAAAAATTTTGAGTCCAAACACGAATTGTGTTCATAACACCTAACCAGCATTAGTTCTTTATTTTTTTTTAAAATACGAATATTTATAGAGTTAATGATCGCCTTCCACACTTGCGTTCCACATCGTCTGACAGGTCGTTACATTTTCGAAACCGCTGCAAAATTTTGTGGCTCTCATTTTTTCTTTGGTGCATTAAGATTTATTGCCTAGAGTGTACCACAGTACGCCACACAAGCACAAAATTCCCAAATTAACACATAGCCTTTTTTGTGCCATATCTATCCGCATATATGTACATATGTATGGACTCGTATGTTACATATGAACTTGTAAACGTGCATAAATATCTCTTAAGCAAGTGTAAGTGTGTATTGAAACATTAATGTGACGTTTTTTTTATTTTTTTCCTAGAACTGTGTAATCACATCACAACGACCAGTTACAGTTACACAGCTATCTCCATGGGGAAGAGAGTATTCGTGCACTGGTGTTTGTGTGTCTATTAATTGAATTCGGCGGTCGGTGGATGCATGAAATAGCTTTCGCACAAGTTTTCAGTTTCAAACTTACGCCATTTCGTATGCCCGTTTAGCACTTTACAGTGGCGTGGTGTGTATCTTGTTTTCATGTTTCATGGGCGAGAGCTTGCTGCCTAGCAGAAAAAAAAAAATCCCAGTCCAATGTGTAGGTACCTACGAGTAGATATAGATACTCGTAGTAATTCCAACAAATGCATAGGTGTGTATCTACTTCTTTATTACGGCTGTGTATGGGTAGGTACAGCGCGCGAGGTGAAGTTTCTCTTCGACTATAGATACGCACACATTTTATTGTTTTCTTTTTTTTTCGCGAATGCGCAGTTCTTGCGTGTATTTGTTGAGAAGAAAAAGAAAAAGAAAGAACAAAACAAATCTAGAGGACGTTTTATGACATTTTAATTGTTTGGATACAAAACAACGCACTGGTGCCTAGAAAAGCTAGGGAGCAGCGAGCAAGTTCGGTAGACTTTCGTTGCGTGTGTACACCTCGATGCCTCTACATGGGTTCAGTGTAAACGCGGCGGTACTAGGCAAAATCTACATATTGATGTGCAAGGTTGGCTCCACTCGTTTACACATGTATGGGTAGGGTATACGGAAATATGTGTAGAGATACATTTCTTTTGTTTTTGTAGATACAATTTGGCCATGTTTATTTGTGTGTTTGATTATTGGGTCATTTATGGCGGGTGTGTATATTTAGTACATACTTTCATATGACTGTATCTGAGGCTATGCCCAGATAAAGCAAAGCAGCATACGCAAGAGAATAACAAAGCGGGAGAGAATGCAGGAAAAACAGGAGCCAAATGCTGTCTTCTATGACACTTGTGGGTGTCCATATGGAGAATGCAGCGGTAGGATGCAGATGCAGGGTGGCAATAGATTTAGTTCAGTCAATTTGTATGCACTTATATGCATAATGCGAATATTTCAAAGGATTGGCAGTACATATACGTAATCTTTACCCAAAACGTCGTTATTAACTGTAGGCAGGCAGAAAGTCCTAAAGAAAGACTTTAAGGACGAGTTACTCGGTGCTAGTTGTCGACGTATCAAGTTTATGGACATTCTAAGCAGTGCTCTGCGATTTTGAGGGACCACCAGTATACTTATTGTTTTAGGAAGTACTACAGTTCGGGGTGGATCTCCAGTCAACCCTGTTATTAGCCAGCAGCTTATAATTTCGCATGCCAAGTTGTTTGATATCCCTGTTTGCCTTCTGCGATGGATTCGAAGACATACCTGTCCCAGCTTCATATGCCGGAGAATTCTGACTCTTTAAGCTAAGTCCATCTGTACATTCTCCGCCGATGCAGATAGAGTCGTAGATCACCCGAAGTTATCGAGCAATTCCTCATCTTTTTTGAAAAAGTAAGGGCCCCAGCCCATAGAATCCGTCATTCCAATGCTCCGTCGTTTTTAACTGACAGCCAAATGAAATAAGGATGTATGAATTTCTACGGATAAAGTAGGATATACTTTTTCAATCCATAGATCTGTTGGCAATTCAGGCATTCAAAAATTGAAAGATTCATTGCTGAAAGGATTGAGAGAATGCAGAGGAAGTGTCATCGCTTGAAGGGAACATACTCTCAGCAATAACAAAATGTCATCGGCGGTCTTCTGTCAACGTAGGTATGCCACAAATTGTATGGGGCGGTTCTTTCCAGCAATACGTTACCACCGTCAATGGAAAGACGGAGCAACGGATCGACGGATTATATGGGTCGGGGCTTTTAATGCTTTGCGCTATTCAAATAAGAACGATAGGAAAAAAAAATTCAAATAAAACAACAACGACGTGAGATATCAAATTGATCTGGCTTTATGTATGGGTTAGCACATCATTCAAATGGCCGCCTCGGCTTCGCTGTCAGTGCTTCCAGCGATCGGTCCAATTTTTGATGACCCGGTCCAATATGTGCGGCGTTATTCCGACAATAGCGTGCCGAATGTTGGCCTCGAGCTCGTCCAAAATGGTTAAATTGTTAGCGCAGACTAAGGATTTGACGTAGCCCCAGAGAAAATAATCGAGTGGTGTCAAATTGATGACCCTGTCGCTGAATTTCTCCTTCACAACTTCGAGCAGTACGTCGCTTGTATGGCATGTAGCGGCGTCTTGTTGGAACCGCAATTTGTATACATCGACGTTGTCGAGCTCTGACCACAGAAAGTCGGTTAACATCGCTCTATACCTGAGACCATTGACGGTAACGGCGTTCCTTCCTTATTTGGAAAGAAATAAGATCCAATGATGCCGCCATGAAATAAACCGCACCAAACAGTCAATATTTGTGGATGCATTGATGCTTGGCCGAACACTAGTGGATTGTGTTCGCTCCAATAACGATAATTTTGCTTGTTGACATAGCCGCTCAGCCAAAAATAGGACTCGTCGGAGAAGATGATTTTCTGGCCAAAATCCGGATCTCCCACCAAAATTTCCAGCACTCAATTAGCGAACTCACGGCGTTGTCTAATCTTAAGCGGATGTAGGCCCAAATCCAACCGCAAAATAAGCCAGGTTGACTCCCAATTCAGCTGATCGGCGCCAAATCGACATTTCTGGGTCTTCTTCAATAGTGGCCGCTACGGCGGCTATGTTTTCTTCATTTCGCACCTGGTTGGTGGCTTAAGATCCAAAAGAGTGTACTCACGCTAAAACTTTTACACGGTGCAACGAATTGCCTGCACACTTAATGGCGGCCGACCTAAGGACGAAATTCACGTTGTGTATTTACAACTGAGCCGGAATTTCGATAATAAAGGGTCTTTCTTTAAGCGCTTCCTATCTTTAAATTTAAATAAAACAAAGTGTGTGTAAGATATCATCGAAATTTTCTATTCGTTTGAAAGGCCTATCGATGTCATTATGTACGGAATATAACATCGTTCAAATGTCTTCCGCGGCTTTTTTGGGTGGCGTGCATCCGAAATGTCCAATTTTCCATGACTCTGGCGCATAAATCAGGCTGAATTTGACCGATATCATGGGTTATGGTGGCTTTGAGGGTCGCTGTGGTTTGTGGCTTATTCGCATAGACCTGCGACTTCAGAAAACCGCACAAGGAATAGTCTAACGGGGTCAAATCGCACGATCTCGGTGGCCAGTTTATATCACCTCCACGTGAGATGACTATGCCCTCGAATCGCTCGTGTAGAATTTCCAATGTGGCGTGAGCTGTGTGTCACGTGGCGCCTTCCTGTTGAAACCACATGCCGTAGGTGTCCATATCAATCTATAGCGTTCGCCGTTGACGGTGATGGCCTGCCAACGTTGTTCTCAAAGAAATATGGACCGATGACGCCTCCAGCCCAAAATCCACACCAAACAGTGACTTTTTCGGGATGCGTTGGACGCTCTTGGATCTCATGTGGATTGGTATCGTCCATAATCCGACAATTTTGTTTGTTGGCGTACACATTCATCCAGAAATGGGCCTCAAAGCTGAAGATGATTTTTCGATGAAAATTAGGGTCAGCTTCGAACAGCTCCAGAGCCCATTCAGAGTCGACACAGACACGTCGTTGTCTATGGTAGTTTACGTTCAGCTCCTGGGTCTGTTGAATTTTGTACGGATGCAGGCCCAAGTTACCACGCAAAATTCGCCAAGTTGTGGTCTGCGAAAGGCCGAGTTCTTGTGAGCGACGCGAAATCGACTGCCTCGGATTCTTCTTCACACTCCTTCACGGACAGCGGCGATGTTTTCGGCAGATCTTTCGTTTCGTCGACGTACGGGTGTTGGTTTATCGTTTACTAAACCAGTGGACTCAATAGTCCTCTCGGTAAGATGATTATAGCAACCGTAAAATGGGGGAAGCGCGCGTAACGTTGCCCGAACAGAATACCGATTTTGATAAAACAATTTTATCATTTGCACGTGTTGTTGAACGCTATGTCCGTCCAAGGTGATTTGGCAAAATAGACTGAATAAATGGCAGCCAATTTGACTGATGTAGATTTAACAATTTGGCCGGTATCAACTGTCAAAGTTGGGAAGTCCCTATTGGAAGACCCTGTATTTTTTAATAATTGCCGCACGTTCGCCAATCGTAAAACGAATATTCTGACAGCTGGATGTCATTGGTAACTTTGACAGCTGCTGAAACATAACAATTGGAAAAACTATCATTGCTATCCTTTATTTTAGTTATCCGACAATGGGCTTTGTTTCTCAGTTGCTTTCTGAGCGCCAAAAAACAACGAATGACAAAAGTCTCTTCGAATGATCTCTAAAGTGGTGTATTGTTTATTTTAATTGCAGAGCCTAGGTAGACCAAGTCCTTAACTACCTCGATGTTGTACCTGCCTTTTGGTTTGTCCGTGTAGTCGATATTGTGTGTCCTTTCTCGTTGACAGCATGCACTTGGTTTTTCCCATGTTTATCGCCAGACCCATCTGCGCCGCTTCTGCTTAAACACACACAAATGACTTCTCCAGGAGACAAAATAATGTCAGACGCATCATCTAGTCCGCCATATTTTTTGTTGGCATCACTGGGCAAATTATATCGAAACATTTCATTTTGCGAGCAGATGTTCAGCGACAACAGCTAAATTAGTTAGGCACGGCATAAACGCAACAAACCATTCTGAGAAAAAATACTTTTACCACTACATCCAAGAGAAAACAACTCGAATATACAGACACGAAGTGTCATATTCATGACCGCATTTTCATCCCCTCTCATGACAATACAAAAGAGTGAGCTTACATACCCTGATGTTAGTTTGGGCATGGACTTTTGGGTCTCTGCTGTTCATGTTTATAATTCGGACAGAACAGCTCCCTGTGCTCTGCCCTTAATGCCAATGTCATCCGCATAGGCAAATAGTTGTATGATACAGCGTTGTGAAAGATTATATCTTCTTAATTACTCTTAAGTACTACGATGTTGAAAAAATCGCATGATATTGGTTCGCTTAGCCGGAAGCTTTATTTGATATCAAAGGGCTTGTCGAAATCACTGCCGGCCTTAACGCAATACCGGGCTTTCTTCATGGCGATTCTGTCGAGCTGAACAAGTTAAGCAGGGATGTTACAGGATTTGTCTGAAAAGTAATCTCAATGAGTCGATGAAAAAAAATTTATTGATGAGATCGGTACAACACATCAAAAGGTTTCAAAATGGCTCCCAGCGAGGTTTCCAGACATCGAAGGAGTAACGGTAGGCCTCCTGTTAAAAGCCTCTTTGAACGTGTAAGCTGTTCCGAAGCGAGGTAATGAAAAGAAGTCTACAGCCATGTCACCATTGTAGGGCGGTTAAGGAACCGTTGGCACATTTTTATCGGCCAGGAAGTGGGTGACGAGAAAGGCACTGAGGGCTACCGTGTTATCATTGTGAGGTTTTCAATCGTCTGGGATGTTGGGCCGGACGCAATGAACCCTCCGTTTAAGTCTCTTGAGCACTTTCACGTGAAATTTGATGTTGATGGTTGTATAGTACAATATGGTACAAACTCATGGTGGACGAGCCCCTTGGTGTAAAAGAACATAATGAATATGGTCTTGACCTTTGACTTCCTCATTCTGGCCTTCATGGGACAAGAGGACGACGTTCCGTGTGCCGAAGTGCGCCCAAGACTCGTCACCTGTGATGATATTATCTAAAAAGTGGCGGCCACTTTCACAGAAATCCCAAAGTTCCTGGCACGTTTCAGCTCGGCGCGATTTCTGGTCGCCCGTTAACACTTTGGGCATCAGTTTCTCGCACACTTTTCGCATCTATAGGCCGTTTTTATCGTAGAAAAAGTTTCCACTGCCGACTTACCGAGTTTCACACAAAACTTGATGGCAATCCTTTGTCCCAACGAGCGGTACATTACGGTTTGCACGAAAGACGAAAATGGGTTTCAGAGAAGAGCCTGTTCTTACTTTCCGGATGTTGGGCGCGGTAAGTATCTAGATGGGGGACCACATAGGAACTCGGTACACCACGTGCTGTTGACAAAAAAAAAACGCCACATGGGCATAGTACCCTGTCGTAAAATCCCGGGCTTTACAAATTTATTTGTATCGTCCTTTGAAAAATAAATAAATAAAATACTCTCCGGATGGTTGGATACGTCTGAGCGACCGCGTGTCCGTAAGCTGGCTTCCATCGATGCAACCTGGTCCATACGCGCTACGATGGTTCGTCGCTTCACAATAAAATCACTGAAATTACTTTTCGGACAAACACTGTATGGTGCCATAGGCCGCTTTAAGGTCAACAAATATGTGGTGGATAATGAATTCAGATAAGAGTTTTTTTTTAGACTTTGCGTAAACATCCCATGATTTTCCATTAAACTTGTCCTACATCGTCCAATACTACAACCCACATTTTATAGCCGGATTATAAACACCCTTAAAGTGTTGGCACACATGCGGGCGAAGGAGAATAAGGAGGAAACAAGAGAGATACCGATACACGCTGGCCAGACAAGTTATCAGAAATTAGTGTCGGAGGTAGAACGGAGCCCTGAGGCACACCAGTATTTATTATGTGGATATCAGACTTGAACACTCCAAGACGACCTGAATTGAACGTTCCGAAAAACAACGTATTTAATATTTGAATACAAATTTGGACATATGACCATCTCGACCACATTAGACAAGGGTCAAGGGTCAGAAAATTACAATCGCAGTATCGGCTTTCATGTCCTGAATAGTTGCTGGCTTATCCGCATTATCCAATGCCTTCAGTGGTTACAATGAAAATAGTAGAGACGTGTCAAATCGGACGATCAGGGAGGTCAATTTGCAGGACTATTTCGGGAAATCATCTATGTTACTCCCCAAATTTTGCCTAAATTTCTGCATCACCTGGATATTATACGGGCGTAGAGTAAGATTCGGGCAGGCGTCAAGTTTTTGAGAACAGCGGCAAATTGACGAATTCGGGTTGACGGATATATTTTCTTCTGGCACATCAAGATTCTCATTTACAACGGAAAAGGATCCAAAAATTCTAGGTTCCTATAGCTAAAGAGAAAATTTATGCTGTCTAAACTGAACATCATAGAAGTGTGAAATTTGATGGCGGGAACACGGCATCCAATTCACCGAAACTAGAAATAGAATAGAACTAGGCCTACTCTAGAAAAGTAATAAACATGACTCTCCCCTTAAAGCTAGAGGCAGCCTTATGTTCTACCGATCTTACCGTAACAGGATATTGATGGCGAGATTCAAGTTTAAAATCAGGAACATAACCATTATTTAGTGTTACGTTCCGCAAAACACAGATATCGTGATACTGATGGGAAATTTATGCTCAAAAGAAGCCAACGACAAGACTACGTTCGAACATGTGAAATGATAATGGCGGACGGTTTGTTAACTTTTACAAATTCAACCGGAAACAAACTGTTTAACCGCAAGGACTACCACAAAGCCACATGGTAGTCCTTACAGCTCTCTTCCAGCTTTCTATCACCCAGGGACTATTTCCCTTGACCTAGAAACGGTCTTTTATTATTCCCCTACATAAAAAACCTTATAACTCGGTTCAATCATATTTAAATGAAAGACAGTACTATGTTTTATTCAGGTCCATGGTTTCTGACCCAATTAAAGCCTCCTCTGGTGTCCCTCAAGGCAGCCACCTTAGCCCCTCACTATTTATTCTGACCATTAATGATGCTGATTACATCATTAAAAATTCAGACATATCTGTTTACGCAGACGATATGAAAATCCTTACATATATATCTTCTTCCTCAGACAGCCTACCACTGCAGGAAGATCTTGACAGATTTTGGACTTGGTGTCAGAAGAATTTTCTTGAGTTTAACGTCAATAAGTGTCAGGCTATAACGTATACCCGTAAGCGGCCCCCTACTTCACCTCGCTGCCATCTAATCTTTAATCTGCCTGTTCCCTTAGTGAATGAGTTGCGTGATTTAGGTGTTATCTGTGATAAGGAACTCAATTTCCGTTCTCACATTGATAATATGTATAATAAAAAAAGCCAACTCTGCCCTTGGCTTCATCAAGCGCTGGTCTAAGGAGTTTTCCAATCTTTATGTTACCAAATCTCTTTACATAACCTTTGTTAGGCCTCTTCTTGAATATGCATGCCAAGTTTGGTCAACCTACTACAGAACACAGATTCTCCGGATAGAAGCTGTTCAACGCAGGTTTTTACTATTCGCTTTACGTGGTCTTCCTTGGGATGATAGCCAAAACTTATCACCTTATACTGACCGGCTGAAACTTATAAATTTACAACCCCTTTCTATACGTCGAAAAGTTGCTGACATTCTCTTTATTCATCAAATCTTAGTTGATAATATCGATTGTCCCTCTTTACTTCGACTTATTTCTTTTAATACCAACCCACGCAATCTTAGGTCTGTACCACTTTTCCGGCTCAATCTTCATAGAACGAATTACGGACACTTGAAACCAATGTCTAGAATGCTTCGTGAAGTTAACGGTATTCTGCCTCTCTTCGACTACCATCTCGCCAAACTCTCTCTTAAGAACACTCTTATTTCCACCTATGCCTCACGTCCTAACTTTTTTTAACCGCTCCCACCCTTTAGTTTTTATCTTTAGTTTTAAGTGAAAATTGTTAGTTCTAAGAATAAGCTCGCAATAAGCATTAATAAATCTGTCCGGGGTTGACCCGGAATATATGTCGCCTAAAATTACACCTTTTGCTACATATTTTTGCCACGTACCTGTTTTGCTTGTGAGGTTGGCAAGATTCGCGGGCTTTACAACCATTCTAGAGGCCACTTTATGTTAGAGAACCTCTTTACTGAGGCCGAGAGTTTAGAGCTATTTCTTTCAATTGGGTGATCTAATTATTTTTCTTTCCGCGTCTAAAAGAACATCTTCTATGAATGCCCGACATCATCCCGACAAGCTGGATTCTCCTGCCTCGACAAGATCAATGTTTTGCGGATAATCATTGAACACCGTCACGATATGTGACCGAAAGCCTTCCCAACTCTACTACAAGGTTTCTTTCTTCATTTATACAGGTTTCTGCACTGGTCTTCTTGCATTGATACGTTGTTTTTACCTTTTGGTAAAATTTCTGTACGTTGTTCCTTGATTATATAGTAAAGTCTCAATATCTTCGATCTCGCGCTTCTTGTGCTCTTTTTTCTTCGTCTTGAGAAGCCAATGTTATTCCCGTCTCATTTGCTCGTAAAGCTTGTGGATATCTCTCGGCCTTCGTTGCAACGCTGCTGTGTACCCTTCTTTTTTAGCTACATGTGCTTGCCGGCATTCTTCATCAAACCAGAGATTTCTTGGTGAAACCCAACACATCAGCTGCGGCATCTCTGATGGCATGTTGGCAGCACTGCCACTGGTCTTTGGCACTTGAGTTAAAGGAGTTGCTTAGAGATTTCGTCATAGGCGTTGGGCAAAGATTCTGGAGGTCCCTTGCGAATGTAGCCTTTCTACGCGGCGCTTCGGATAGCCGCATTCGTACCTTGGCTGCAACAAGGTAGGGATCCGAAAAGTTTGGACGTCAAGAACACAGGAGGCATACCTTATGTCTATCGCAAAATGATCAATTTGATGTAGTGTTTCATGATACGGAAACCTCCATATCCCCCTGTGTATATTGAGATGAGGAAACCGTGTGCTTGCTACAGCTACATTTCGTCTCGCTGCAAAGGCAATAAACCTAAGTTCTTTGCCAAATGGATGATTATACTCACAAAAAAATGGGCAGAACACTCTGAAAGTATAGCGAACAAAACTTGAATATTGGAAGCGGCACCGATCATTCCACTAACGTATCTCTTTTGGATTTGCCGCACTCTAGAAACGCAATTTTGCTCGGTTACAATCGAACTGAGCTATAAGTGAGTATTGTCCCTAAACAGGATTTTCTTGTAGAAATAAAGATCGATTTCAAACTGTTTCAGAGCCCAATTCGGAAACTCTCTTCGCTCGGCACGGCTGGATCTTATGCAGGATGGTCCAAATACAAGCAACAAGAATCATGTTATTATGGCACTGACAGCTCTTTCGCGCTCGAAATTTTCACTTTTTTTCTTGGGTGCCCTTAAAGATTGATATTATGCGGACAATCCGTCCGAGCCATTCAGATAGGGCTAGAAACAGTTAACATGTTCTTGGAAAATTGAGTTAACAGGATGCGGTACTCCGAAGCTAGCCAAGGCAATTACAGGAAAAGCCATAACATACCGAAAACAAATTGATGTTTGTTCATTTGTAGGTCCTAGAATTGTCCGCATAGTTGGCGGATAAAGGCCAAACTGATGCGTTTGACAACTCATTGACAATTTTGGATCTTCCGCCACCCTTTAACTCACAGTGACTACAGTTTCTTCTGCTCGTAAATTGCGTTGACGCAATAGAGTGTATGCGAGTTTTTCCACAACACAACGACTACCGAGTTTAGTTTGTCGATTATGAAAACCAACAAAGTCATGTCGCCTTCATTCAAGATGATTTGCCAGACGATACAGCACATAAATGTCAAAGAACTGCCAAAAATGACAGCACGGTTTGAAAGTCATCCCTATTCGAAGGTCTATCACTAAAAAATCCACTCTTTATGTACCGTCTTACATGTCCATAAACACAAACATTTTATGCAGCGTATGTGAACAAGAAACAAAAAAAAAAACACTCCAAAAAGTTGTAGCAGAATCTTATTCACCCTGTATTCCGTTTTTTAAAGCGATCAACTACGGCGCAACGTTGCTTTAATAAACTACGAGTACACACACGCAAGCACATACTCGTATTACATATTGGAAATAAGCGTGCAAGGTTTTCACAGCTTTTCACGGAAAATATCTGCACATTGATGCCTAGGCCTACATCTCCAGGACGGTTTTTCAGCGCACCAGAGCAGTTGTATTCCCTTTCTTCGCATCCTAGTCTCCTTGCATGCACCCGTGCATTGGCACATATCCGTATACACGTTTTTATTTTCTAGACGTTTTAAGGGTGGTTTCCCAGAAATTCGTTCAAAAATCCCAAACCATGGCATACTCGTACTTTGTACTCCACGTATGGACACATGTAAGTATGCGTGTATCCAGCAAATATCTCATATTCAGCCGCGATGTTCGCACACAATACATGAGTACGTTGAATGTGTATCCGGAGTATCTCCGGGCGATTAATTGTATATACACCAACAGCAAGCACAACACATTCAAACAATGTTTTTACAGTAATTTCTAAAAATACTTTTCACTCGAGTTTGGCTTCTCTGGCTAATCTGCCGCTGCCAGGTGGGTTTGGTTGTATGAGTGCTTGCCTTTGGTAAGATTACAACATGTACAGTGGCGTTGGAAAGTTTGCAGGCACTGACTAGTAATATTTTCTTAAAGAGAAATAAAAAAAAGAAACGAAACCTTATTGTTATTGGTGTAAAAGGTTAATTAGTTTAGATCGGTTTTAAAAGTATCTAAAATGAAGGAATTTTAAAATGAGAAGTCAGAGCAGGACGATCAAGCGCAATCGGATATTTCATCATCCATTTTTTTTTTTTTATAATTTGCGCGCGCTCACAGGATTATTTTTTTAGTACCCTTAAACTGTTTGCACACAACGCGGGCGAAGGAAAATTAGGGAGGATGGACAGAGAGGTACCGGTGAACGTTGGTTTTAAATGTTTGAAGATTATAATGACTAGGAAATAAGGAGTTAGGCAGGGCATTCCATAACCGAGTTGTACGGCTTAGCAACGAATGACGATATTTTAGAGTACGTCCGAAAGTGGGCTTGAGGGTATACTGATGAGCATTCATAGCGAGATGGGTGTTACGGTTAAAAGTTTGAAGGGGCAGAATGCTATTGGCGATTTCTATGGAGCACTGGTGGTAGAAATAGCGATAAAACAGAATGAGACACGAGAAATTACGTCGGTGTTCGAGGGTGTTCATTGTTTGAGTGATATTGGTATAACCTATGAGTTTTATCGCACGGTTTTGGATCCTATCTAGCAGGTGCAGAGATGTTTTAGGCGCACCCGACCAGATGTGGGCATTGTACTCCAATTTTGGGCGCATAAACGCCTTATGTATTGAGGCCAGATCAGAGGGGGTAAAGTATTTCTTACATCGCTTGAGGAAACCTAGACATTTCGCAGCATTTTTGACGACACCGAATATGTGGTCATTCCAACGTAAGTTGTCATTGACACACATACTGAGAATGGAAAGTTTATCGGTTTCGACGATGCAAGTGCCATCCATGGATAACAGCTGGGGTTTAGATTTCGTTTTAACGACGGCAGACAGCATTGTGTTTTGGAAGCATTAAATTCCACTCTGTTGATATTTCCCCAATTGGTTATGCTGCTAATATCAGAATTTAATGAGCTTAACATACGCTGCCGTTCCCGTTCTACAGCCGAAGAGCAGGGACGTGAGTCCGGGAACAAATATGAAAAGCTGAGAGTATTGTCGTCAGCAAAGGAATATATTGGATTAGAAGTCGAAGACAAAAGATCATTAATGAAAATTAAAAAGAGTGTCGGAGACAGAACGGAGCCCTGGGGCACACCAACATTTATTTTGTGAACATCAGACTTGAAACCGTCCAAGAAAACTTGAATTGAACATTCCGAAAGGTAATTTCTAATCCATTGAAGAAGAGAGTTGTCGATTCTAAAAAACGAATTTTTGGCAAAAGATCTTGATGCCAAACTCAGTCAAACGCCTTTGAAATATCGTGTGCAACTATCTTGCTTCCGCCAGATTGGGTTAGACTTTGTTTCCACATTTCGGTGAGACATGTCATCAGATCACCAGTGGACCTGTTGCTGCGAAAACCATATTGGCGGTCATTAACAAGTTTTCGTGTTTCGAGATATTTCATGAGCTGACAGTTTATCAGCGTTTCCATGACCTTGGAGAGATGGGATGTAAGTGCAATGGGTTTGTAGGAGGAGAGAGAAGAAGATTTGCATTTTTTAGGGACGGGATGGACAAATGCTGTTTTCCATCTGCTCGGAAAGAGTCCTAAAGAGTATGTTTGATGAAAAAGCTTACGCAGTGGTTTTGCCAGCGAGGAAGAATACCTCTTCAGAAGGAGGGGAGATATACCATCTGGACCAGCGGATTTGTGAATGTTAAGATCTTTAAGAACTCTTGCTACTACACGAGTGCGAAAGTGGATTTGTCCCATTGAAGATTCGACGCACTCATTTGTAGGCGAAGACAAAGCACAATCTGGGAGTGTTGAGCTGGCCGCAAAGTATGCAGCAAGCAGATTGGGCTTGTCCAAAGATCTGGCAGTTGGAATGTCATTGTAAATGAGTGTTGGGATGGATAATGAGGCAGAATTCCTAATATTTTTGACGAATGACCAAAAACTTTTACTACCTTTGGGACATTGTAGTATTTTTTGCCTCAGCTTTTGGTCGTATTGGAATTTCACACGCTTGAGAAGGACGTTGCAGTCATTTCTGACTCGTTTAAACTTTTTTCAGTTTTCCTCTGTCGGGTTGGTCTTGTAGGACCGAAAAAACAATTCTCTAACCCTGACAGCCTCTTTGCAGTTCGAGTCATACCACGCCTTTTCTTTTGGTTTGATACTCTTCATCCGATGAGGGATAAAGTTTCTCATTCCAAAGAGAACGGTGTCTGTGATCATATCAGCAGCGGCATCCATGCTATTATCGAGGAAACATAACGACCAGTTAAGTTTCCTAAAGAAGCTGTTAATACCGTTCCAGTTGGCTTTCTCGTATTGCCATACGGTTCTTTTAGGAATCTTTTCTCTAACTATGTGGTCGGTGTACAAGAAATTAGCTGATATGACACAGTGGTCTGACGGGCCTAGAGGGGATTGATCTTGTATTTGTCGGGGTGAGAAGTTAAAAATAAGTTCAGGATGTTGGCGGTATGACTATCAATATCTGGTATTCCTGTGGGCGCATTTACAAGCTGGGTTAAGTCATTTCCGCAGCGAAGATCTCAACACACCGTCCTTCAGATGTTGCCGGTCCAGAATGTCGAAGCCACCCAGAATTGTGTATGTTAAAATCGCAGTAATAACGATTTCAGTATGAGGATACAGGGATACAATTCTTTGAATGGAATCAGACAGCGCATCAAACTCGTGAAAGGCCGAACTGCTATCCAGTTTGGGGCTTCAGTAAATAAAGCAGCAGTGGATAATTTGCTTACGGAAATGGAGTGAATGAAATTGAATTCCAGATTGGAACAGGGACTACATTGCGGTGGAATTTGGTAAGCTACATCACTGCGCACGTAAATGGTGAGACCGCGGTGAGAGAAGAATATTGGCACTAATTCGTAGCCAGGTAGCTCCAGATCAGAGTGATCTGAGAGGTGTGGGCGGAGTTCTACCTGTGTTTCACTAAGTGCCAAAACAGCTGGTCTGTATTTACAGACGTGGTCGTACCCAGAACGGTGATTACTTTTTAACCCGCGTATATTTGCAATATCCACTCTAAATTCCCGAGTCATTATAAAGAAAGACAAACACAAAAAACACAAACACCGACGTTACTAAGCGCAGATGTGAACTACAAATTCAGAGTTGATTTACCGAATAAAATTGTTGTAGGAGTTATGCCCTTACAACAATAGGAAACAGCACGCCAACAAAATTCATACCCACAGCCCGCTATCCATCCGTTGTTATTGGGTCTATAACTTAATTGCGTGCGATTTGCTAAGAGATGGCATTGTTATTATTCCATTGGAATATGCGTTGGAAAGCTATTGTCATTGCACGTCATTTCAGTATATGTCATTCATTTGAAGCGTAAACGACAATAATTTTTTTTCACTCAAATATGTCGAACTTTGTGCCTGAAAAAGTGTTTTTGCGGGGAGTTCTTCTTCATGAAGAAAACTGCTGCCGAAATTCATCGTATTTTGGTGGAAGTTTATGGTGAACATGCGCTAGCTGAACGAACGTGCCAAAAGTGATTTGCACGATTTAAAAGTGGTGATATTGGCTTGGAAGACTATGAACGTCCTGGGCAGCCAAAAAAGTTTGAAGATGAAGAACTGGAAGCATTACTCTATGAAGATTGTTGCCAAACACAAGAAGAGCTCGCAGAATCTTTGGGTGTCACTCAAGCAGCCATTTCAAAACGTTTAAAAGCAGCTGGATATATTCAAAAGCAAGGAAATTGGGTTCCACATGAACTCAAGCCGAGAGACGTCGAAAGGCGGTTTTGCATGTCCGAAATGCTGCTGGAACGCCACAAAAGGAAGTCATTTTTGCATCGGATTGTTACTGGTGATGAAAAATGGATCCATTACGACAACCCCAAGCGCAAAAAATCGTATGTGAAACCCGGCCAACCAGCCAACCAGCCAACCAGCCAAATCAACGGCAAAGCCGAATATCCATGGCGCGAAGGTAATGCTCTGTATTTGGTGGGATCAGATGGGTGTGCTGTATTATGAACTGCTAAAACCCGGTGAAACCATCAATGGACAACGCTACCGAACACAATTAATCCGTTTGAAGAGAGCAGTGGCCGAAGAACGCCCGGAATATGCGACCAGACACAAGGCAATAATTTTCCATCATGACAACGCTCGGCCCCACGTTGCTATTCCGGTTAATAACTATTTGGAAAACAGTGGATGGGAAGTCTTACCCCACCCGCCTTATAGCCCAGATCCTGCCCCTTCTGACTACCATTTGTTCCGGTCGATGCAGAACGCCCTCACTGGAATACGGTTCACATCAGAGCAGAATATCAAAAATTGGCTTGATTCATTCTTGGCTGCCAAGCCGGCGCAGTTCTTTTGGGATGGGATCCACAAATTACCAGAAAGATGGGAAAAAGTCATAGCTTCAGATGGGCAATATTGTACATGTTTTTCTTAAATAAAAGTTCAAATTTTGAAAAATAACCGCACGAATTTATTTTTATATTCAATACATACACTCAGTCACTGCATGCGCTATATGACAATGTAATACAGGAACGGCAGTGACCGAGTGCAAGCAACAGTTAGACCAGGGGCTGGAAAATTGGGACGTCCACATTGTGGTTGTTGATTTCGGTTTCACGACACGCGCGCGTTGCTGTTGTTTTTTTTTTCTCCACGCGAGGAGCGAATTTAACAGTGCACTTGTCGATGATCAGCTGGGTTGAAAAAAAAAAAAAAACAGTTGCGAACTACGGCAATAAATTTTTATTTTTTTTTGTTGACTAGAGTAATTGTTTCCTTCGATAAGGATGTAATTGTAAACATCCATCTCTTCATTTTCCCTTTTCGTTTTTATATGCGCAAAGTACAGGCGAGAAGTAAAGGTTCACAATCTACTGTATTTTATCCCCCTAAAATTATGTAATGTATATTAAACCATTCGAACACTAAAAAAAGTATTGCATACACATAGGAAGCTAAGATCAATTTGATCTACTGCCTGAGGTCTAGGTAGATGCATGCATACAAGAATATAGAGCCCAAACGCTTACGCGGCAACCGACATCCTCTTTCTTTTGAATAACATTCTTCCCCTCAGAATATATTCGCATGCATTGGTATTCATTTCAAGGCAAAACACCCCAGAAACCCCTTCACAAAGTATATTGATCAAGCTGATCCTTTTGAATATTTCCTCAGATACAATGCATTCCAACTCAGTTCATGCCCACAGGACTATGACCTACTATGCGGCCCTTTGCCTGGATTCTTGAAGAACTTCCGTGGCATGCCGACATGAAACAACAGACAGACTTGATGTCGATCGATTGTAAACGACCACACTGGAAAGAATCTGCATTCCATCGGCTGCATGCAAACCTCCCTATTGAACCCTCTACTGCAATTGCCCCATTGCATAACCTCACATAACAATTACTTGCGGATATATTCGTACTTAGGCCAAAGTAGCCGTAGCCACCCAATACCACTAACCAGCACGCTAGATACTCAG
Organism: Volucella zonaria; assembly: GCA_963966105.1. Classification (NCBI taxonomy): domain Eukaryota; kingdom Metazoa; phylum Arthropoda; class Insecta; order Diptera; family Syrphidae; genus Volucella; species Volucella zonaria. Next base: position 136,924,661 of record OZ014533.1, on the reverse strand, counting down.
ATACTCAGATACTCAGATACTCCGTTTGGCTAATATGAATCGCATCAGAGGAAAAAAATGTTTGATAAAATATCACAGTCACGTTTGCACGAATTTGGATCAGCCTACGGAATGTTTGGGCATTACGCTCTCCGACTGGCCCCCAAGAGCCAACCAACAAAATACAAAATACCTTCGTCCCGTCAGTAACACACAATCTAATTTCGGTTTATTACCAGCTCTAAGAGTACGAATGCCTCGTATATGAGTAGATGGACCACTACGACACTGCCATTCAAACTTCGGTTGCTCTATCCATTCGAACCTAGGAACCCCATGTCGATCCAATGAAGTGGTTGGTATCCATTGGACATTCACATTCGATGGAGAACTAACCACGGATATTCGTACTCGTACTCGTAAGTCGTTGCCTCGCCCAAATATGACAAAAAGTCGACACGGCCGAAAAGCAGTCAAAACACTTCCAAACTTACAAAGCGATCTCGTTACATACATCATTAGGGGAGCACAGTAGACTGAGGGTTTCCTTGCAGCTGAAGATGGTGGAGGTGGACGTCGACTGCGACTGCGACTCCGACTCCGACTTCAACAATTGTACGATTTCAAGTTGGACGTTTATAACGACATCGGCGACTTTTATTCCATTTGCCATGCATGAGTAAGCGGTCCCGACGAAATCGGCTGAAATTGTATCGGCGCGGCAACCACTGACGACTGACGATTGGCGACCGACAAGCACATTAAGACACAATGCGCCAGCACAAATATTTGGAAGTTTACGACGGTCTTTGAATTGTGAGATATGGTGGCGCTGCTGGATAGCTGAATGGCTGGACCATTGGACCGTTTGCATACTGAGAATTGTTGTCGAATCGTGCGAGTAATTCTATACCCCAAGGTGGAGGGAATTCATGAATGTGCTGCAGCTAGAGTTGCAGAGCACAGCTGGTACGATAAAAGAACTGCAATGCTTGAATGGGCTAGAGGTGGAAACCCCACAACATTGTTGAGGAAACCGTCGAGAGTAATTTATTGCTGCTCAATTTGGTGGTACAATGGGACTAAAGTGGGGCATCTGGTGCGAATCTGGTGGGAATTTGAAGAAATAGGGGGAAGGACGAGTATCACATTTGATCAGAGATTAATGGTTCCCTGCCCTAGACATTGCCACTTTTTACAGAATCACTAAGGATATAGCAGTAATGTTGCCCCCCACGGTGGTGGTTTGGCAATAAGAGGAATAGTTTGTATTAGAGTCGCCTTCAATAGTAACAAAAGGGTGAGACATGTGATTGGAAAGCTTCGTTGAAACAATTTGTGGGGATTAGGTCTTGATGACACTCTAAAATCCATATGGGAACACAATCCAGTATCTGCCTTAACAGCCTAAGGATAGATGAGCGAGAAAATAAACCAGACTTTCGCATTTTCTAAGAGTGCTCTCCCTAAGATGGGCACAATACTCGTAGAAGTTAGAATAAACGACGAAATATACGAGAGCTGTTTGATGAGCACCCGGATTGGAAGATAGGTGGCACTACTGAGTTTCGCCGTGGCCGCACGTCGGTTTTTGATGAACCGCGTCCAGGTGGCCCAAAAACGGTTACCACAGAGGAAACCGTGGACAAAATCCATGATCTCGTATTGGCGGACCGCCGAGTGAAAATTCGCGAGTTGGCTGAGGTTGCAGGCATCTTAACTGAACGCGTTAGCTATATCCTGCACGAGGTTTTAGGCATGAGAAAGCTGTCCGCGCGAGCGGTGCCGCGTTTGCTCACACCGGAGAACAAACGCAATCGTGAGACCACTTCAAAGACGTGCTTGGGACTGCTTAATCGAAATACGGAGGAGTTTCTGCACCATTTCGTGACCGTCGATGAGACGTGGATTCATTGGTACACACCAAAGACCAAAGAACAATCGAAACAATGGGTTCTACCCGGTGAAAGTGCTCCAAAGAAAGAGAAGACCGTGCCATCGGACGGAAAGGTGTTAAAACAAAACTAAGCGTCAGATTGTCACCAAATTTTGAGAGGAGGGCTAAAAGAGGTTATACCAAATGATGGGACACCCACTTCGGCTCAGTAGCGCTACATATCTTCCAATCCATCATTCGTTTCTGTATCCAATCATCGTCGTATGGTTGTGCCTATAGGTTCATGGTCCGTTCTCTGATAAAGCTGTTCGTTAGAGATACGGCTTGGCCAGAATATCCTTAGCGTAGGCACCTATTGACAAATGTTTGAAGCTTCCTCGTGATAGTGGTGGTCGCCCTCCAGGTACTACACCCATATAGTAGCACGGATTCAACGTTGGAACGGAACAGTCGTAGCTTGGTGTTTAAGCTAATTGCATTACTTCGCCAAACTGTGGATAGCATCCCAAATGTAGATTTTACTTTACCTATGCGGTTGGCTCTATATAGTTCCATCCCGCCATCGGTTGAGACAATACTCCCAATCCAGCAATACAGTCTTAGGCTGACCATTTTTCTTTTTGCCGAGTTAATTTTCAGCCCAACGACGTCTGCTACCCTCTCCACATTTGTTGTCATTTGGTGAGGGTCCATTATTCTGTGAGACAGAAGGCATACATCAACGGCGCATTCAACATATCGCCAATCACCAATAGAAACAGTATTGGTGAAAGTATGCAGCCTTGCCTAATTCCGTTTTGGACTTTGAATTCCTCTGTGTAAGACGTGACATGTGGACCTATCATATGTAGCCTTGATAATGCTTCTCCTCCTAACGCCAGATATATTCTCGATTGACACTATCAAACGCCTTTTCAAAATCGATGAACAGCAGGTGAAGTGGTGATCGGTACTCAACACACTGCTCGATGATGATCCGCAAGGTGTTGATGTGGTCGATACAGGAGGATCCAGAGCGGAAACCTGCTTATTCGAGTGTGTTTTCGAGGTGTTCTTTGATTCGGTCCAGGACGATTTTAGCTAGTATCTTGGCCAGGCAGCACGCAGATACCTCTCAAGCTTTCGCACTGCATTAGATTGCCCTTTTTAGGGAGCTTGACGATCATTTCCTTCTTCCACTCGTCCAGAAAACTCTCGGCTTCCCATGTTCCCCCGACATGTGAGAACAGTAGCTCAGCTGATGCCGTTGGCGCAGCTAGAAACAGCTCCGCAGGTATGCCGTCAAGTCCTACCGCCTTATTGGTTTTCAGTGCTTTGATCATGGCAATAATCTCTTCCTTACTGGGGGTTGTGGTGCTAATCCGGGAATTTCTTTCTAGGACACTTCAGTCTGACTTGGGTGCATATTGCTGGCGAATACTCGGTTTAGAACCGAAGCAAAATACTCCTTCCATCTCTTCAGTTGATCCTCATTCGATATTAGCAACAAACCGTCTAAGTCTTTCACTAGGTGTTGAGCAGAGCTTCGGCCACCTATAAGCTCTTTGGTGATCCTGTAAACGGTTCTGCTCTCGCACCTCGCTACTGCTTCCTCTGCTTACGTGGCCAGCGCATTGATGTAATTGCGCTTGTCACTTCTCGCGCTACGCTGCACTTCTTTCATCTTCATGCGATATAGGGACTCTAGCTCGATCCTCCCTGCTGCTGGAGCTGCTGCAATTCGAGCTCTTAGTTGTTTTCGTTCGTTGATCTTTCTCCAGGTATCCTCGGAAAGCCACGCCCTATGACTTCCCTGCGATCGACCGACAATCCTTTCAGCACCTGATGTGAAAACAGTTTTCACGGCACACCAATGGTCTTGGCTGGTGTCGGGCAGTGAGCTGCTGATTGTTTCCACTCTTCGTGAGAGAAGGTCTCTTAGTTCTTGGCGCACTGTAGAAACTCTCAGTCGGTCTACGTTGAACCTAAGCATTCTTGTGTCATTAGATCTTCGAACGTAGCTATCATAAGATGGTGATCTCGTACCAACCCCATGACCGCTCCTCGTCTGTTTCGGATGTCTAGAAGACTACGTCTAAAATGGCGAGTGATGGCAAAATGATCGATTTGGTTTGAGGTTGCTTGCCTGTCAGTTGGCACCCAACTGATTTTATGGCAGGCCTTGTGCTCAAATATGGTGCCACCTATGACAAGACGATTTGCGTTGTAAAAGTCAACAAATCTATCGCCGTTGTCATTGCGGTTGCCTAATCCGTGCAGTCCCATAACATATTTGAGCCCTTCGCTGTTGCTGCCTATCTTGGCATTAAGGTCTCCCATCACAATAACAATGCCGCCGTTGGGTGTTGCATTATAAACAGCTTCCAACTCTTTGTAGAAGGTCACCTTTTCTTCCTTAGACGAACCATTCGTGGGGGCATAACACTGTATAACGGTGACGCGACGTACTCTCGTCCGGAATCTGGCCGTTAAAATCCTATCACCGTGCGGCTGCCAGGAGATTAGGCCTCTACATGCTGTAGGTGTTAACAACAGTCCAACTCCATATCCACGGGAGCTTCCGGTTGGTCTCTCGGAGTAGAGCGATACAGTGTTACGCGTTGGGGATTGGTACTTACCCACATCTAACCATCTTATCTCGCTTACTCCCAATAAGTCCAGCTTATATCGCATAAACTTATGATCTAATTGAAGGAATCTGGCGTTCTGAGGTCCTTCACTCTGTAAGTCAAGGAGCGTCTTCATATTCCAGGAACCAATCTTAGTTCGGGTACGATAGCCAAAGGTCGTCAACGTGTTATCAGTCCTTGTCCGAGGCATTAAGTCGGTTTCCGTAGCGGGCTGGTTTCGGTAACGTGAATTGCGGGCAATCTCGCACTTGCAATTTTGGCCTACCTGTATAAGGATTAATACACGTAGTTGCCCGGGGACCACCTCGAGGAGGTAAAGCAAGCACTACATTACGAACTTGATTGTTGCGCTACTGGTCCAATCCATGTTTTGAACAGTCAGTAGTTTCCCAATGAATTGCCATGCAGGCCCCCAAATCTTCCAATCCGGGTACTCGTCAAACAGCCCTCGTAGGTCTGCTTCCAACTCCTACACAAGAAACGTAATAGGTTCTCTTGTGCGAAGAAACGAATCAGCAAGGTTAAGAAAAGTCCTATCCAAAGATCCCATAGCCCCGGGATATCTGAAAGACTCCAATGGATCCTGGATAGAGAACAGCCGCGAATCACTATTCCTTCTTGTGGAAACTCACTTTCCTGGGCTGTAGGGATTTTGATGAACAGGTATTAACTGGTGCCACAACATCAACTCCCTACGAACCCATAATCTCTAGCCAAATCGCAGAGAATTGAATAACGTGGCCGATCAAGTCGTTCAATGCCCTACAATCTGCGGGAACAGACGAGATAATCTCGGCCTTGTTAGAACTCGCCCTCCTGTACATCATACCTTCGCTTCAAATTATCTATGTCGGTTGTCTAAAGCTGGCCTGGGTCCCAAACAACTGAAGAGGATTCAACTTCCAGAGCAGGAAGACCTAACCACTTCTCTGCTAAGGATTACAGATCCATTAGTCTCTCCTCGATTCTGTTAAAAACACTGGAGAGAAACCTAGATCAACATATTAGACGAAAACCCAACAAACGCGGTTCTCAAGACGCGTATATTAAAGGAAAATCAGTAGAGAGGGCACTGCACGAGGTTATAGCGACTATAGAAAAGAATATCCACTACGAGGAGTGCACCATGGCCCCTTTCTTAGATATCGAAGGAGCATTTAATGATGTAGTCACCGGATGGCCTTATACAAGCTCAATTTAGAAACAACGATGGCGCAGTGGATTGAAGACATGATAAAGAGCAGAATTATCAATTCAAAATTTGGGAGAAGCACACTCAGGAAAGCGGTTGTATGAGGAACTCCACAAGGAGGAGTGATTTCCCACCTTCTGTGGCTTCTTGTTGTAAGCAATATCCTTACAAGTCTTAAACAGAAAGATGTTAAGGCAGTAGCCTACGCTGACGGCATAGTCATTCTGGTGGTTGGAAAACATCTTCCAACGTTCAGCGAACTGATGGAGTCGGCCCTGAAAACACTCGCAAAATGTACAACACAAAACGGTTTAAAGATAAATCCACCAAAATCCGAAAGTTTCATCTTCCTAGAATCCACGGTGTTAGGATACAACTTTCATCTGAAGCTAAATATCTAGGGATCATCCTAGCCAGTAAGCTCAGTTGGAAGCATAACATCAAAGAAAGAACCAGCAAAGCATTAGGAGCATTCAACACATGTCAAAGAGCCTTTGGAGACTAAGACCATGTATAATGCATTGGATGTATGTATATGGCCATAGTAAGACCCTTTCTTACCTATGGTGCGCTGGTGTGGTGGAAAGTCGCGGAAAAGACAAGATATCCCCAAACACTCATACAAGTTCAAAGACTAGAGAGTGTCGCAGTAGCAGGAGCGTTAAGATAATGCTAGACCCCCTTCCTGTAGACGAATTCCTTAAATGCACGGCTTCCAAAAGCTCGATCGGACTAAAAGAGTCAGGCCTATGGACGCACAGCAATTTAGGAGACGTGTCTATAATACAAGACTACGAACCATCAAAACTGAGAACATCGTGCTAAACGTGGACTTTGATAGGAGTTTCTCCACATCATTTCCTAGCAGACACGACTGGGTATCTCATACTGCCACCAACAACGGAAAACTCCACCTCTAAACGGACGGCTCCAACATGGAGAAAGGTACTGGAGCTGGAGTTTACTGTGAAATGCTACAGATCCAGGACTTCTTCAAGATTCAGGGCGATTTGCCATTCTTAAAGCTGCACAGGCTGTACCACTCATGGAACTTGATCTCTATCTTTAGGGACAGTCAAGCAGACTTAAAAGCTTTGGCAAAAGCTCCGAACTCTGTGTACTCCTAGAGCCTGCGAATTTCACCGAATGAATTCTTCTAGGTGGATGGTCACATAAAAGTGAAAGGGAACGGGAAAGCGTATGAGCTAGCAAAAGAGGGTTCCTCTCTGTATAGGTATAACACACACAACGACATAAATACATCAATTGAAGCTCCGGAACGCAAAGTAGGGCCTACAGCCATAGAAAGATCCAACAAAGGATGGATCTCCAGGAGTTACTGTGTCACCCCACGCTCTCTTTGGCCAAACCTGGACAGCGGGAGAACACGTGCCCTCCTCGGACTCAATAAAGATGACATCCGTATCGCTATGAGTATCTTAAGTGGCCACTGGCTTATTGACAGAACGGCAGGAGTATAGGCGCGTCTTCTCAACAGTATTGCAGAAGCTGTAGGAAAGAAGGGTAAATAGAAACTATCACACACATTTCTGTGGGACTGCCCTAACGCCCAAACACCTGGCGTACACACTTTTTGGAGAACTTAAGGACGTCAGCAAAGCAAAACTGATCGATCTCATTTCACAGATCTCAAACCCTGGCTGGTTTTCCACCAACATAAGCTAGGTAGGACCAATAATAATAGAACAATGCTACCAGCATCAACAGGGAAACACAATAGACCAATAGGCTTCCGTGTATGCACATCGCTTATTACCTACCCTAACCTAGTTACTCTAGAGGTCTTTGACCCACTTGCGTGGGTAAAACTCAAAGTGCGCAGGAGCTGTTCCTCAAAATTGTCCAGCCATCTCGTACGTTCGCCTTAAACAGCACTGATATGGTCCAATTGTGCAGGTGGTCCATGAATAGTTTCAAATGCTAACGTAATTGTCGAAAAAAGATCTTTTAGACGCTGCTAAAAGGATCTCCTTTCTTTGAGGATCGGACAAATCAAGCTGGGAGTCCATTCATCGTATATCCTTTCGTTTGACAATATCTTGCAGATTAGGAACTGCATGTTCCCAACCAGGTAATTTTCAGCTGCTCAGTAGTCAGTCCGTCTGCACCAGCATCTTTATTGGACTGCAGCTTTGGTATTGCTATCTGAACTTTGTCTAGGTCAGGGTGATGGAATTCTCTGACGTCTTCGTCCAGGATGAATTTTTCATTCTGTCTGACAGCTGTAATTTGTTACACAGCCCGCAGAAGTCTTTCCAAAAACCCAGCATTGACTAGGACTCTACTACAACGTTTATCTTTCCAGGCTTCCATACTGGTTTTGTCGCCGTGGCATGCTCGTTTTATTCTCTCTCTATGAAAGTTTAGAACGTCATTCCTGCAATAAAATCTCTCCAATTCCTCGATCGCTAGCTTCTCGTCCTTTTTCCTTTTCTTTGCGAAGATCGTCTGCTCTTTCTTTCTTTTCTGCGTAAAGAGCTCACGAGCAGTTCTTGTCTTCTTTGTACCGGCGCTTGAAAGGCAAACTAGGATAGCATTTTGAAAAAGCTTGAGAGAAACGCGATCGGCAAAGATTTTAGCTGTCTCTTGCTACTTCACTCCGTTGTGTCTGGAACTAGGTAATGATCCGAGTCGATGCTGGCTCCTCGGTAAATTCGGACATCCAAAATGAAGGAGAAGTGTCTAGCGTCAATCGCAATGGGATCAATCTGATTGATCAGTGGATAGTCAGATCGTTTTCCTGTAACTCATTCAAAGACAGTTTCCTTACCCATCCTTGCGTAATGTTCTTCTGGCACAATTTTGATGCTGTTATCCTTATCTTCTGGCATGAACTCAAAATTGGCCTATATTTCCGAGTTCGGTGTTGATGCGGATTGATGTGACGCGATCGCTTACATGGTGAAAGCTTAAGACTTTTTGCCTAAGTCCGCCGAGTATGACAAATCCGTATCCTAATAAACATTGTTTCTGTTCTCCAAAGCAATCAGCGTAGCAGATTTCACAGTTTTTCATCCTCCTTATACTCGGCCCGTAATATCTGGCGTCAAGGGCCTATGCTAATTGCAGAACTGCACGTGGCTTGATAAGGTTTCGAGCGTTCAACGTGCAGGTCCGAAGGTTATTTTCGTTAAATCCAAGTATGTGCGCGAATTCATTTTTGGTGAAACGCAGAGGATAGACATCTCTCTACCGTACCCAAAGGCACCCTACATCATAGCACTGCCTCTTCCACTATTTCGACTCATTCTGACTTCAGCTTTGTCTCTTTAATCATGCCAATAACAGTAACAACTATCTGGTTCATCCAGATTAAAATTTTCTTCACTGACGATAACCCTTCTCCACTGAGTGGTCCAGAAGATGTGTTTCTTGGCCAACCAAAGTCGATTTTCCATATGGAAATCGCAGGTTTTTTGAGTTCCTTCTTTAAGCCATCATTGGGGTCGATTGTAATATATGCTAGACGCGACGTACTCCAACGTTAAGATCCTCCTTCGTTACTCTTTTTGTACCACCTTTCATCTTGTTTTGCCTACTGTTGTCCTAAATGTATAAATTATACCCGACACCGCGTCTGGCAACGGGCTTAAGCCAATTGACTTTGCGGCGGGATAAAATATCACTAGAGCATGCACACGGTTTCCTCATCTCAATATACACAGGTAGACATGGCGGTCTCCATATCATGAAACGCTAAAGTAAATTGATCATTCTGCGATAGACGTAAGGCATGCCTCCAGTATTCTGGACAGCCAGCTAACATTGACCTCGATCTCCACTTTAAGTATTGATCCCAAGCGCAGAGGAGATACAACGTAGCAAAGCTGCATTCACAAAAGACAGCCAGAATCTTTGCCGTTCGCGCATACCTAAATCTTTCAACAGTGGAGACTAGTGGCAGTGCTGCTAACGTGCAATCAGAGACACCGCAACCAATGTATTGGATTTCACCCGACCACCTCCAAGAAATCCATGGTTTGATGAAGAATGCCGGCAAGCATACTCGTATGTAGCTAAAAAAGAAACGTTCAAAGCGACGCTGCAAGGAAAGCCGAGAGCCGCGCATTGTGTTCTCCAGAAGAAGAAAAAAGAGCAAGAGAAGCGCGAGATCGAAGTTATTGAGAGTTTACATTCCTTGAACAAGGTGCAGAAGCTTTACCAAAAGGTAAAAAGAACGTGTCAAGGCAGCAAGACTCACACAGAAATCTATAGAGCTGAAGATGGAAACCTTGTAGTAGAGTCACAGTCGGTCCTGAGAATATGGAACAACTTCTTTTGCAAAGTGGATTACAGGGACGAAGCCCAACATATCGTCGTCAGGCAGAATAGACCATTCATCTTAGACGATGATAGGCAAAACTTCAGCCCACCTGACCAAACCGAAGTAAGGACAACAATATCTAAGCTGAGATCCAAATAAGCAGCTGGACCTGACGACTTACCGGCTTAGGTGGTCAAAGCTGCTGGAAGTGACTCTGAGGAGAGCGTTAACCAATCCATTCATCAGATCTGCTCAGAAGGGTGTATGCCCGATGAGTTGAATCTCAGCCTCATAAAACAGGAGACCATCTCAACTGCGCGAAATATGGAGGTATAAGTCTCCTCCACATTGGATGCAAGGTCTTACTGCCACGTTGTGTGAACGTCTGAAATCATTCGTCAACAATTTGGTTGGCCGCTATCAGTGTGGTCTCTGCCATCAAGAAGATACACCGACGAATTGGAGGCAGTAAGCGGCTTTGCCTACCTTGGCTCTGCTATAAATTCTGTCAACAACCCCTCAGTAGAAATAAAATGAAAAAGAATGACTCTTGTCAATTGTAATCCTTGTAAGTTCCTTTTAATGGAATCTGTCAGTCTTTCAGATGAGTGATAGAGTGCCTGCAGTACCAGCCCCCACCACGTCAAGGCCGAATACCTGCAGCCCGAAGCGAACATAAGCAAGCGTCTCAGGATGTTGTATTACTGTTGCTCAGCATATAGCAGAACTGTAGGGCCCCGTCACGACGCCAGTAAGCTGAGGAACAGCAGGACGGCCGCTAATCTCTTAGAGACGTCGGGAAGCATACGTTTGATGTGTCTGCAACCTGGGGAGTTATGTCATCTGCAGTTGTGCTCTTATGAAACCCAACTGCCAATGGAAGCCTTAGTCGAGGATGCAGGTAGACCGAATGTAGTTTCAGGTCCTGAAAAACTCGCCTTTGAGCCTTACCTGGTAAGTTCATCGGCGATGTCATTTCCCTTGATCACATTGTGACCTGGGACCCAGACAAGACTCAGTGAATTTAGTTTGGAAGTTGTAAGACAATAATCAGTCGGTGGTGTTAGCACAGCGTGAATTTCGACGTCGATTTCCTAATCGTGTCGTGCCAATTGGGCAAACATTCAGGCGCTTAGCTACTTGACTCGAACAGAGTGGAACCACTGGAGACCATACAGGTCGTGGCCCCCACCGGACTGGTCGTTCGGCCGAGAATATCGCGGCTGTGGCTGCCGATGTCGCTGAGAATGAAGAAGCATCAACCAGACGACGGGCCACGCAATGGGGCATCACCAGACGTACCCAACAGCGAATTTTAGTGAAAGACTTACACATGTTCCCGTACAAAGTGCAAACAGTGCATAGGTTGATGTCTCCTGACCATCAGTCGCGTGTGAATTACTGTAATCTCAACAACGAAGAGGACGATTTTGTGTCGGAAATTTCCACTTAAGCGGTTACGTCAATAATTTTAATTTTTTAATTTTAATTTAATTTTGGTGGGGGCTGAGGCCCCCATTTATTGGCTTAATACAAGCTTAATCTAACTTAAAAACTAACAGAAAGACTTAAGAGCTAGTGACCAAGGAAGTGATGGAGGAGATCTTGTTTAAGACGAGGAGTGCTCAGGTGGAAATGAAAAAGGGTGAGGTTCGAGTTGACCTTTCGGAGCATTCGGGAGATAGGTTCGTTGGAGCCATAAGAGGTGCGGTGGACCGGTAGATAGAAGAGACGAGGACAATGTAGATTGCGGGGGTTGGTATTGAAGGAAATGGAGTTCAAAATGGATGCACAGTCGATGGAACCTGAGAGAAGACGATGAATGAAAAGAACGTCAGCAATATTCCTACGTTCTTCTAACGAATTCATACGAGTATTTAGAAGTTTGAGGCGGTCTTGATAGGGAGGTAAGATTAAAGGGTCGTTCCATGGCAGGCCACGGAGGGCAAATCGGAGGAATCGACGTTGAATACCCCCGATTCGGGAAACATGAACCCGGTGAAAGGGGGACCAAGCTTGACTGGCGTACTCAAGCAGGGGGCGAACAAAGGTAATATAGAGAGATCTGGTTACATACGGGTTGGAAAATTCCTTGGACCACCGTTTAATAAAGCCAAGTGATGAGTTGGCTTTGAGGATCATCTTATCGATATGCGAACGGAAATTAAGCTCACAGTCGAATAATATGCCAAGGTCTTGGAAAGACTGAACCAGGGGAATTGGTTGACCATGGAGAAAATAAAGTCGGGGAGGAGACGGGTTGCATTTACGTGAGAAGATTATAGATTGACATTTGGCTATATTAAGTTCTAGACAGTTTTTGAGGCACCAGCTTGAAAACCGATCAAGGTCTTCTTGAAGAAAGTCAGTGTAATGGTGAGAGGAAATTTTGTGTCGTAAGCGTAAAGGGAGAGGGAGGAGTGTTTAATGACCCTCTCAACATCGTTGATAGTAAGAATGAAGAGAAGAGGGCCAAGATGACTGCCTTGTGGAACTCCAGATGAGGATAGGAATGGAACAGGAAGGGTGGATCTAAACCGAACACTATAATATCGGTTTACCAGGTAAGAAGAAATCCATTTTAAAAAGAGAGGCTCAAAGCCGGGAGCACACAATTTGAAAAGGATCAATTTATGAGATATCTTATCAAATGCTTTAGTGAAATCAGTTGCGATAACATCGATTTCTTTGCCATTTTCTAAGGCTGAGAGTGCAAAAGACACGAATTCAACTAGATTTGTGGTAGTTGATCTACCATTTAGAAAACCATGTTGTCGGGGTGAAATAAAAGGCTTGCATTTGAAGCTTAATGCTTCGTATAAAATGCTTTCAAAGAGTTTGGGTATATGAGAGAGTTTAGCAATGGGACGATAATTGGTAACTTCATGCTTAGATCCCTTTTTGTGTATTGGGATTATACAAGAGGTCTTCCAAATCTGGGGAAATTCACCCTGTGTAAGCGATAGACGAAAAAGATAGGAAAGGGGTAGAGACAGGTTGGAAGAGCATTTCTTAAGAAACATGGCGGGGAGTCCGTCTGGGCTAGGTACAAATTCATCCTTAAGATTTTGTAACTTTTCTTCAATAACTGCAGGATCGAAATTTTGAGTGAGAAAGGGACCAATAGAGAAATTTGGTAGATCATTGAAGTAAGAGGGATCTGGTACGAAGGAGTTGTTGGCAAATGATTGCTTGAAAAATGTTGCAAAAAAGTTGGCGATGGTAGGAGGATCACATGAAGTTTTGGTTTCGAAAGCGAGGGAGGAAGGATAACCATCAGTCTTACTTTTGCAATTGACAAATTGAAAAAAGGACTTGGGGTCATTTATGAGATTGGTTTGCGCACTATTCAGGTAGCGCTGATAGAGAGAATTATAGAGTTCAATGAAATGAAGATATGTACCTAGATAATTTGAATAGTCGGAAGAAGAGTAGGTGCGAAGGAATACCGCCCATAACTTGTTTCTTTTGTTTCGTAGAGAGCAAAGTCTACGATTATACCAAGGAGGGGATGTAGGAGAAGTTATATGGCGGGAGTAAGGCACATAAAAGGAGATGGATTTGAATATTTCTCTGTAAAAAATGGAGAGGGCATCAACCAGAGATAGATTGGTAAACTCAAAAGAAGCACTGCTTAGATAGGTATTAATTTTACGGAAATTAGCTTTGTGAAAATTGTAAGAAAATAGAACTGCGGGAGGAGGCGACTGAAGGGGAGAGTTGTGGAAAAATGAGAGAAGAAGTGGAGGATGAAAGTTATCAATAGTTGAAAGAGATAGGGGACAACATGATACTGAGGAGTTGATGGGATCAGTTGTGAAGATAAGGTCTAATTGCCTTTCCATATAGTTGGAAACGCCACTGACTTGGCATAGACTAGAGTCTGTTAGCCGATCTAAGAATAGGCATTCCTTAGTAGAAATGGGATTGGAAGCGATGAAAAAAGATAGGTCTTCAGATGGAGTCCACTTCAGCTGAGGCAGATTAAAATCGCCGAAGATAATGATATCATCAAGCGATTCTGATAAGTCGATCAAATTGTCAATTGCTGCAATAGTAAGTTGGTAGGATTCGATAGGTTGCGCCGGAAGAATGTAACAACACATAACGTACAAGCATCTACGAGTGAGGGTTATTTTAACCGACACAAAGTCGAGCTTAGGAGAGGATGATGTTGCAACGAGAGAGGAGTCCAAGCTGTTGTGAATAGCCAGTAGGACACCTCGACAAGGGGATTCAATCAAGGGGGGTGCGCGATCATCATTCCGAAAAACATTAAAAGAAGGAGGGAATAACTACTGGTTTTTTATGTTGGGGATAAGATTAGTTTCGGTCAGAGCATAGATATCAAATGGGAGAGCATGAGATTGGCGGAAAACAGCGTGGGTTTTAGAACGGAGTCCTCTTACGTTCTGGTAATAGAAGGTGAGAGGGAGGTTTTTGCATGACTTTTTAGGGTCGAAAAAATTTATCATGGTCAAGGCGACTGCATTGGAGGTGTGAGACTCTTTTAGAGTGTACATAGTGGCGAAGAGCGGCAAGATCGTCTGCAACTTTTTGGGGGGGGCGTATTGAAAATCTCGTGATACTTTATATAAAGTTTCCTGAGACTGGTAGCGTCTGTAGGGAGGCCTTCCTGCTGGATAGAAACCATGACGCTTGTTTTTGTTTTACCCTCGTAGCACACCGAGTCGGATTTATCGTGCAGATAGGCGAGATATAGACGTATATTCTCATATATCTTTTTATCTCTAAGCCTAGAGAGCGCATAGCGACATTCGGTGGTATCGCTAGTTTGCTGCGTTAATTTAACAGTGGGTGGCGAAAGGGGGTCAATAGAAGAGGGAGTGGTTAATGAGTTCGGTGTCGCAACGGCTGGTTTTTCTGAGATAGGGTTTAAGATGTGAGAACTGATGAAATTGGGATACTTAGCTCCAGTTCTGAGGTCGAAATTAGGGAAAGGCGTGTGTGTTAGGGGTTGAATGGTGGGAGTTTGAGTGGCAGGAGTTTGAGTTGTAGGGGTTAAGTCGAAAGAGACACGTTAACGTTGGGGCTTGATTTGAGGTGGAATAGGGGGAGTTGGAGTTTAGGTGGGCGGCTTAAAATTAGGGAAAATTGTTGTTTTACAACTCCAATTGGAGTTGGGTTTGTTGTGGGAAGAGGAGGTGGGTTTTGGCAAATTGGATTTAATTACTAACTAATTTGTTGGTTTAGGTATAACGGACTGCTTGGCTTTATCCTGCTTCTTGGGCGTATTTTCCAACCATTTGCAGACACGCATCTTTCCAAGATTGAAATTGTTGCTGGCAGGATTATGGAATAACCATTCGTACTTGGTTGGAAGATTGAGCTTGAAGCTGCGCTTGCTTCTGTGGTGAGATGTAGGAAGCAAATTGCAGTGGCTAATGGTAATGCCATATTTCTTTTCGAAGAAATTTGAGATCCAATCAACATCAGCGTTTGGGGGGGCGCCTTTGATAAGAAGCGTAGTGACCAATTGATTCTTCGAAGCAAGCTTATCAAGTCTACGTTGCCATTCGGAAGGTGTCCAAGTTGAATTGAAATGACTGATAAGCTTCCGTGGGGCAGCGATTGGAGGAGCTGACATAGAAATATTTTCTGCTGTTAAGTTGGAAGAAACTTCGCAGGAATCAGTGGGTTGAACCGTCCGCAGATGACTTATATGTGGGGGTGAGCGTGAATCCACTTCAGGTTCCATTAATTCAGCCATGAGTGATGTATTGTAGGGAACATTCTGGTAAGGCTGCGGCAAGTTTTGTGTATCAACGATTTTGCTGTTTATTGTTGCGATGTGATGTTCAATATCGCATACGAGGGATCGAGTCGCGGTAAGTTCGTCGCCGACATCGTTCACTTTATCGAAGATAACTTCGAGCATGGGATCACAGTGTTTGGGAGAGAGTTGTTTGTGTGACGAGGACTGAAAATGAATGTCTGTGTCGTCACGCAGGGAGTTTATCATCTCGCAGGTTTTTTGGTTGGAGATAACCTGCGCAGAACACATAGCTTTAATGTCAATCAACACTTTATCGAGGTGACGTAAGGGAGTTTCTTCATTCCTGGATCTCCCGGAGTCTAACTCGATAAGACCAGCAATTTGTTTGTCCATGTGCTTTACTTTTGATTGTATTACATCGGCTGAGTTTTGCACTGAGTTATGTAACTCTTCAACACTTTTAACACTGTTTTCAATTACCGAAATTTTATCCGTAATCTTTTTGGCGAGTGCGTCCTGGTAGGAGTCATTTGAATCACTTAGGCATTTTATTGCCAAAAGCGCGTGTGAAAGTGAATAAGCAAAATAAGCAAATAAGCAAAATCTTCATTACTGGGGCACTGAAAATCCGCGTGTGATGCACGAAGAGCCATTACATCCGCTCAAAGCCACTGTGCGGAGTGGTGGCGTTTACGCGGGAGATGTGATTTTGAGGACGCCATCGGCAATACGGTCACCGGAAATCTTGCTGAAAGTCATGGAAAATGCGACAAAACGAGCACAAATCTGTATCAACACTGGCGGCAGCCACTTGGCGGATAAGCCCTTGCCCTTTTTCTGCACAATATCTGAGTATTGTGCACTCTATCAGCACATAGTCATCTGTGGAGATTTCAATACCAATTTGTTGAAAAATGATTCGCTTGCTTTTCAACTGAGTGACTTAGTTTCTGCTGTGGGAATGAAAATAATTAACACGACTTATCCCACTCGTTTCGCTAATAACTGTTCTCCCAGCCTTCTTGACCTAGTTATTGTTTCTAATCCATCTCTTGTTTTGCTATTCGATCAACCATTCTTTGATATTTCAGACCACGATCTTCTTCTTTGTACGTATGATATTAATTTAACTCGACGTATTGTACCCGATACTTTTTCGTACAAAGATTTCAGTGCTATCGACCTAAACACCCTCCAAATAGCTGCTGGCTCTATACCTTGGAAGCAGTGCCGTTTCAGACCTGATCGCAATGATAAAGTTAACGTGTTTCAAGAAACGATTGTAAGATTGTTCGATGAATTCGTACCCACTAAAACGGTCAGAATTCAAAACCATGCATGTCCTTGGTTCACTACTCAAGTGGTTAACTCAATCAAAGAGAGGAACAAGCTACACAGTAGCACTCTCCAACCCACTACAACTGGTCTTTGTACAAAACAGCACGTAACATCGTCACCTCAGTTATACGTAACGCAAAAAAAAAAACTATTTCGCTTCTAAGCTAGATCCATCCCTCTCGTCAAAGAAGTTATGGAGTAATCTCCACAAAATTGGTATAACTTCTAGAAACAGCAAATCTGAATCCCTTCTCGATCCAAATGATTTGAATCATGAATTTCTAGGGGATGATCCCTACTCGTGCGATTTTGACTTCAACCAGACTGTGGACCGCGTTTACTTGCGGCCGGGGCTAGAGGATTTTGCGGTAGCTATGTAGGACGAAGCATTCAGATATGTAATGGCTATCAAATCTGATTCTATCGGGGAAGATGGCATTCCCGTGCGCTTCGTTAAACTCATTCTACCGCAAATTGTTTCGACTCTGACCCATATAAGCATTCTGCCCTGCTTTTCGAAAGTCTTAGAGAAAATTATAGCAAAACAAATCACAGAGTATTGGATCTACAAGTAAGTTTCCAGCGTTTTTTTTTCCAAAATTTGAAGTTTTATTATGAAAACATAGTTACAATGCTTTATTCAAAGTATCGTCCATCGGAAGCTACAACTTTCCCCCATCTTTCTGGCAATTTCTCGTCTTTCGAGCCCAAGAACGTATCGAGCCAATTTTTGATTTCCTCTACCGAGCTGAAGCGTATTCCCGTAAGAGTGTTCTGCATCGAACGAAACAAGTGGTAGTCAGATGGTGCCAAGTCTGGACTGTAAGGCGGGTGAGGCAGAATTTCCCATCCACAATTGTCCAAATAGTTTTTCACCGAAACCGCAACATGTGGCCGAGCGTTGTCGTGATGAAAAATGACGGACTCATGCCTGGTCTCATATTCTGGCCGTTTTTCTTTTAATGCCCGCTTCAAACGAATTAGTTGGGTTCGATATAATGGTCCTTTGATGGTTTCACCACTCGGAAGCAGTTCGTAGTATACGACACCCTTTTGATCCCACCATATGCAGAGCATGACCTTATTCACGTGAATATTTCGTTTCGGCGTTGATTGGGCGGGTTCGCCGGGCTTTATATACGATTTTCTGTGTTTAGGATTATCATAATAAATCACCAGTGACAATACGATGATTTATTTTTATACCGCTGCAGTAACATTTCGGACATGCAAAATCGCCGGTTCGACGTCTCTTGGCTTCAATTCGTACGGCACCCAATTTCCAACCTTTTGAATGAATCCCAGTGCTTTTAGGCGCAGGGAAACGGCTTGTTGCGTGACGCCCAATGATGCAGCAAGTTCTTCTTGAATCTGACACGGATCCTCATCCAGCAAAACGTCCAATTCCTCGTCTTCAAAACTTTTCGGCTTTCCGGGGCGATCTTTGTCTTCAACTCCAAAATCACCACTTTTGAACCGTTTGAACCACTCGCGGCACGTCGATTCACCAATACATTCCGCCCCATAAGTTTCCGAAAGCAAACGATAGGCCTCAGCCGCACTTTTCTTCATATTAAAGAATAAAAGCAGCGCTTCCCGCAAATGACGTTTATTTGGCTGGAAACTTGCCATGATTTTGCTCGATAAAATGTACGACGCCGATAGAATTGCTCAAATATAACGCTGCAAAGTTGTTGACAGATACAAAACCTACAAATAAAACACATGGGGTCTGACATTTCTGCCCGGGATCCACTGGTGGCGCCATCTCTGACAAACGCTGGAAACTTACTTGTAGACCCAATACTTAACTCTCAATAACCTTTTATACGACAAGCAATCAGGCTTTCGGGCCAACTACGGCTGTTCTTCAGCCATGGTCAACTTGCTTGAAGAGGTGAAGAGGATAGACAATCTTTTGATAAGAAATATGTCTTACTACTCTGTCTGCTAGATTTCTCGAAGGCTTTCGATAAAGTCAACCACAAAATACTGTGTTGGAAGCTAACACACTATTTTGGTTTTGGTGGTCGTGCGGTAAGGTTGCTGCATAGTTTTCTCTCCGAAAGGTGCCAAAGAGTTTTCTCCAATGGATGTAGTTCGTCCCTTATGCAACTCAAGCAAGGCGTTCCTCAAGGGTCGATATTGGGTCCAATTCTACTTTGCACATTTATCAACGATCTACCGTCAGTATACAGGCATTCTTTTGTGCACATGTATGCCAAACCATTTTGCAAGATCAACGAACTGACCCTACACATGGTCAGTTACAAATGGACTACAACTGAACTCGACTAAAACTCGAGTAATTCCAATATCCAAAATAAGGTTTAACCTAGATCTTCTGCCTGACGTACTTCTTAACAATTCGAAAGTTAAAGCCGTAGAGTCTGTTACTAGCCTTGGATTTGTTATTAGTCGAGATTTGTCAGGTTATAGTCATACCAACATGGTCGTAGGTCGTATCTACGACTGCCTTCGTAAGCTTTGGGTTAGCGCTTTTTTTTACTCCACTTGAAACGTGACACAGACTAGTTATTGCCTTAATTCTGTCTCTGGTTACATATGCCGCAGTAGTCTATAGTAGCTGGGACTCAGCGATATATCTATGGGATTTGCTTGGGTGCAGCTTGAATCAATACCTCGATGCCAGGAACTGTGTTTTTTTTTACACAAAATTGTTAAAAAACGCTGTCCGTCGTATCTATTTAACCGAATCAATTTCACTCGATCTTCTAGAATCTTCTCACCATTGGAATTTTCTTAATTCCTCTCGTTTATTTTTCATTTACACTGTTACGTAATAATTCTCTGTTTAAAAGTGCAGTCCTATAATATATAGGCTTCTTCCATCAATCCTTATCATTTAATTTGAAGTATTATAAAGGGTCCGCCATCTAAGGTTTTTTTTTTCAACTAGTGCTTATTTCGTGAATGGTAACACTTAGCTCATGTCTGATTTGACAGTTAATTAGTTTTATCCTTCCGCTGAACGAATATGGTTGTGTATACGCTTGAACAACGCTGGGAAATATTGCGACATTACTTTGAAAATCATGGTAATGTTGCAGAATGTGTACGAAAATTGCGTACGGATTTTGGAAGAAGAGAAGCACCGTCAGCTCCGTTCGTTCGTTATCTTGTGAAAAAAGTGAAAGAAACTGGCATCCTCATCGATAAACCAAAGCGTGAAAAGCCAAAAACAGTGCGTACACCCGAGAATATTGCTGCTGTGGCAGAAAGTGTGCGTGAAGCGCCATCAACATCAATTCACCGTCGTTCTCAACAATTGAACATTTCGGAGACATCATTGAGACGAATTTTGCATAAAGGCCTTGGTATGACGCCATACAAAGTCCAATTGGTTCAGGAGTTGAAGCCAACTGACCATTCAATGCATTTTCGCTTCGCTAAGTGGGCCTGCGATCGACTTAGAGAAGATGCCGATTTTGCCAAAAAAAAAATCATCTTTTCAGATGAAGGTCATTTTGATCTTGGCGGGTATGTAAACAAGCAAAATTGTCGCATTTGGGGCACAGAAAACCCGCACGCATACATTGAAAAGCCGATACACCCAAAACGAGTCACTGTTTGGTGCGGATTTTGGTCCGGAGGCATAATTGGGCTATTTTTCTTCGAAAATGAGCAAGGAATGGCCGTTACAGTCAATGGCGATCGTTATCGGGCCATGTTGAACGAATTTTTGTTCACAAAAATTGAAGAGGAGGATATTGGCAACATTTGGTTTTAACAGGACGGCGCTACGTGCCACACAGCCGAAGCTACACTCGATGTTTTGCGCCCTGTTTTTGAAGATCGCATTATCAGTCGCAGAGCTGATGTCGTTTGGCCACCCCGGAGCTGCGATTTGACACCGTTGGACTATTATTTGTGGGGTGCCGTAAAAGATAAGTGTTACGCCGACAAGCCAGAGACAATTGACGCTTTCAAGGACAATATTCGTGAAGCCATTGGTGAAATACAGCTGCACACAATCGATACGAGGGGCGTTCAATATATTCTCGGTATCGATATGAAGGAAAATGCGAATTCAATTTAAATTGTTTTTATTTTTCAATATAATCTCCCCTAACATCAATGCATTTGTTACATCTTGAGATAAGCTTTTTTAAACCCTCAAGAAAATAAATTTCCTCTTTATTGCCGACTTGAGTTCTTCATCATCCGAAAATCTTTTTCCACGAAGACATTTTTTCAAATCCGGAAACAGTAGATAATCACTAGGGGCAAGGTCTGGACTATAGGGTGGGTGGAAACTCGCGCCGTGTGAACAGGAGCGTTGTCATGAAGAAGCAATACACCCGCTGCGAGTTTACCCCGTCTTTTCTTTTTAATTTCCTCCCGCAAATTATACAAAGTGGGAGCGTAGGATGTGGCGTTGATGGTTTCACCTTTTTTTTTGTACTCAATGAGCAAGATTCCCTTTGAGTCCCAAAAAACTGTGGCCATGAGCTTCCCGGCAGACGGAGTGACTTTGAACTTCTTTTGGGGGTCTGTTCCTTTTTTATGCCACTGCATGGACTCTTATTTGCTTTCAGGGTCATAGTGGTGGACCCATGTTTCGTCCCCAGTAACAATTCGATCCATAACACCGTCCGCGTTCTCACTACACATCTCCAAAAGCTCTCTACAGCATGCGATTCTCACTTTTTATCTGAGGCGCTGTGAGCATTCGTGGCACCCACCTTGCACTGACCTTTGAAAGGTTAAGATGGTCATGAAGAATGGTGTGAATGGTGCCAATTGAAAGCTTGGTGATCTCTGCCATCATTTTCACCTTTATTCGGGCATCCTCAAGAACAAGTTTTTCGACTTCTTTGATGCTTTCTCCCGTACAAGCAGTAGCCGGGGCGCCGGAGCGAGGGTCGTCCTCAATGCTCTCTCTGCCTCTCTTGAACTCACTTGACCACTTTTGCACAGTTGATAATGAAGCCGCGTAACCCTGGTAAACAGCCACCATCTCTTCATGAATAGTTTTTTGACTTTTTCCTTGCTTAGTGAGAAATTTAATTACAGCGCGATGCTCAATTTTCACCATCATCGTCTCAGTTGCCATTATGATTCTGTTTAACTAGAGATAAAACGCGAATTAATAATCACATTTATATGAAATTTTACATGAATGCACTAAAATAATAGTATTACTTGATAAATAAGTCAATTTATATATACAACCACAGCTTCACCCCGATACTGAGAATATCTTGAACGCCCCTCGTAGTTACTAAGTACTAAAAAAGATTTCTATCTTAATGTACCATTAATGTATGAATAAAAATTGAAAATTGAAACTTGAAATTGAAATGCTATTTAGCATAGTCGCGGAAAGGGCACCTCAAAAATCTGGATGCTTGGCATTCACAAAGTGTGTCCTTCGGACGTGACAGCCGTGTAGTATCTGTTTACTATTGGGAAGCACGCAAATATGGAGTTTCTGAGCTAGAATCGATGTCGTCTTAGCAAAGGTATAGACAACAGCCCCACAATCCATGAAATATCTATCGGACTTCAAAGTCTTGACTCCTAGAGATCACATTTCATCCTCAGTATTAAGGAATTCATCTCATACAAAATCGTCAAAGTTGCACTAATTTGATGCCGATTTCGTACAATAAAATGCCATTACTCCGGCCACAGTGAAATGGACACTTTCAAATCTCTTCTGAGGCTGGAATCGGGGGAGAATTATTTTATAATCGGCGGGGACTTCAACGCTAGACACAGAGATTGGGGAAATAATTTGCCAAATATTAGAGGGAACCTACTACTCGATTGGTGGGGTCAGCACGATGTCATGTACAGACTCGGTCTTAAAGCGACGGATAGCCCGTCGTTTCCCAGAGGCGGGTCTTATTTGGATCTACTGCTGTACGACGAACGTATACGACTGACAGATACGAATTTACAAACGCTAAACTGTCTGCGCACATTCGTGTATGACAGTGACCATTGCGGTTTTAGCACCGAAATTACAGTTCCCAACGAGGAGTTTGTCCAAAGATTTTCTTACAACTACAGTAAGACTCGATGGACACGCTTCTCCGCAACCATGACAAGCGCGCTCTCCTCGAATACGCTCCATCCACCGGCCAATAGGAATTTGTCAAACGAGGAGATCGACAATTACCTAAAACAAATGGACGCGACAATTAAACAAACTATGGACACAACAATACCGCGGTATCGACGTACGACTAACGAAGACCTGTTCCGCAATCCTACTATTGACGCACTGCACCGACAGAAAAGTAGACTTCTGACAAGACTCAAAAACTTGTACAGACAGTTAACTGACAGACAAGACCCGGAAATTAGGACACTGAAGTCGTCGATTAAAAATATTCAAACGTTAATAAAAGAGAATTACAGAATTTCTGTGAGTTCGTATTGGAACAACAGGGTTCGGGCTGTAAACACCAGCAACCCGAATATGTTCCCGCAAATAAACAAACTATTCCGGAGAAAAAATCAAAACGATCTTCAGTGTCTTAAAATAGCCCGGACAACAGACAACGAACGGTTACTGACAATAGCAGGTATTGATCCAAATGAGGCCGCTGATGATGACGACTTCTTTGTGATAGAGGATCCACCCGAGAAGGTTGAGGCTATAGGCGCGACTTTCCAGGAAATATACAAAGCCACTGATACCATTGGTCCTAATTATGACCTGGACAATCGCGTCTTGGTGCACGACCTCTACATTCGAAATGAAGTAGAGAACTGGCGATCCGAGGGCTCTGGTTTCACCTGGTTCAGCGAAGAAAATATGGCAAACAATGTCATTACCAGAGAGGGTGACCTGCCTCCGTTCATTTCGACATAATCAGGGCTAAGAAATCAGTGGGGACCGATGGTATTCCAAACATCGTGCTGCGACATCTTCCTCTAGAAGCGGTGGACATTTACACAACCCTGTTTAATAATGCAATGAATAATGCACATTATCCAGCGCATTGGAAAACGGCAGTGGTGCAACCTATCCCCAAAAAGGGAAAGGATATATCCAATCCGGCGAATCTCCGGTCGATAAGTCTCCTTCCGAATATCAGTAAGGTTTTCGAGAAGGTGATCAATAGAGTCCTGACTAAGTGGGTTGAGGACAAACATATAGTTCCGGATAATCAATTTGGTTTCAAGGCGGGACATGATATCTCACATGCCGCGTCTAAACTGGTGTCCGATATCCAATGGAATAAAGGCAAAAACCAATGTACCGGTGCCTGCCTTGTTGACTTGGAGAAGGCCTTCGACACCGTATGGTTAGAGGGTCTTTTCTATAAGCTGACTAGGCTGGGGATCAGTAAACCACTCTTGTACATTCTTTATAATATGCTAACCAACAGAACGTACCTGGATTTTTAACGTAAACCTCCTGCCGTAAGGCTTAATGTTTACGAGGTGCCCATACACCCATAGGGAGCAAGGATACGCCTTGCCATCGCTAAATACTCGCTTTATATTTACTAATACTTTGCTTATATTTTATACGAAAGCAGAACTTGTGTTGGAGGCACAAGTCCCACCCTTGGTATGAGTCGAGGCCGACCTAAAACCTCTTGCTGCTCTTAGGGTCGCAGCACCCAGTACTTTATTTGCTACTCTACAATGGGCTAAACCAAAAAGGAAACCCGTACTCGCGATTTGGGTTTAAACCACAGCCACCATGACGCTCCCACAAGGGGGCCTACCTCTAACAAGTCCTGACTCCCATGGTACCGTGATTTAAGTCCTGGTATGGACTACCAACAAGACCTATGACCGGCAACTTGTAACTGGTCAAATCGTAGCAACCATTCAGAGGCTGTAATCTGAAGATGTTTACGATAAGACCAGTTATAGAATAATCTACCCCCGCTTTTTATTAGACAACGTCATTGAAGGGCGAAGCCTTGATAATTGGGCGGGGCCCCAATATGCTAACCAACAGACAGTTCATCGTGAAAAATGGTGATGTGACTTCTGTTGGAATATTTCAAATTAAAAATGGTCTGCAGCAAGGCGCGGTCAATTCGCCGATCCTATTCAACATTTATACAATCGACTTGATAGGTACACTTCCCCATACTATTGCGTACGCAGACGATTTAATAGCGTACAGAACAGGTCCAAAAATCGAGGTCATTAATACTCTCTTGCAGCGTGACTTCGATAAGATAAGACGATTTTGCGATGACTGGAAGTTGAAAATCAACTTTCAGAAGTCGGAAACCATTCTCTTTAGGACG
Source organism: Volucella zonaria (assembly GCA_963966105.1). Taxonomy (NCBI): domain Eukaryota; kingdom Metazoa; phylum Arthropoda; class Insecta; order Diptera; family Syrphidae; genus Volucella; species Volucella zonaria. Next base: position 136,899,354 of record OZ014533.1, on the reverse strand, counting down.
CCGTTGTCTGGAGCCTCTAGGGATACCAGAAAAAATTGGCGAAAGTTCTCGATCATTGGACAACACGGACAGCCTCTTGCCTGTCGAAATGTAGTCAGATACCTTGGGATCTGGCTAGATCAGTTTCTGTATTTTGACAAAAATGTAGATGCTGCTCTGGCCAGAGCCAAAGGCGCTTTTGCCCTTACAAAGAGACTGTTTTATAGCAGCCAACTCGATGAGAGGGTAAAGGTTATCTGCTACATGGCCCTTATCAGGCCCATGCTGGTATTCGGGTGTCCCGTGTGGTTCAATGTACGAGCAAGCTTAATGGAAAAGATTCGGGTGTTTGAGAGGGCTTGCCTTCGCTTGTACAGAACACCAGAGTCGGAGTACAAAATTTTTTATCGTAATGAGGTCCTTTAGAACAGGGCGAACCTAATACGAGTGGACAACTTCGTAATTAAGCTGACGCGAAGGCACATTGCCAGAGCAATGACCTCGACGAATAACCTGATATCTGGGGCTTACTACCCCAATTACCTTTACCACGAGAGTGTGCGCTCTGATGGCTTCGTTCCACCGGAAGCATTCCTCTACCTAGATCAGATAGGGTTGGTCCAGGATAGATCAGCGGTCCCGTTAATCTTCCATGTCGCTCGGAAAGCTGGGGACAGGCTACTCAACTACAACAGAGACGTCGCACACAGCAGTGTGGATCTTCTCAGGTTCAGTAGGGCGGTGGGGAATCGCGATAAGACTGATGTCGTTCGGCAGCACCAGCATTTCTGGTGGTTGAATGATGGAGAAGATGTTACGTCGTCGTTTCCTTCAATTACGGACCAGCCTCACTAATGAGGCAGAGCTGACCAATCTACTTGCTCTGTGAATAGCGATGGCCAGCTTGCATAGGTTTAGGTTAGCATTTAAGAAACGCATATATATATTGGTATATACATAGGTATATACTAGTATATGTATGTCATTGTGTATAGTGTCTATGTGTATACGAGTAGTATTAAGCTAGCATTTAAGCATTTTTTGTTAGTATGTAAGAGTTAAAGAGTTAAAACTAAAACTAACTAAAACTTTCAAATCTCGCTATCTGCTGCTTGGAAATGCCACAAAATATAACCAATCCTAGGCAAATGTCCGCAAACCGCCCAATTAAAGTCCAAGAAATCACTTTTAATTGAATTCGGTGGCCGTACAAGCCCGAAACAGTAGCGTCCACTAAAACGGACTTTTTTTTATCAAGAGAACATCAAAATTGAAACATTTTCCCGTTTGGAAAGCATTAGGTCAGACAATTTATTGATTGGCTGCACGCCAATAAGTCGCGTCGTGGGCAAGGCGTCCTTCCCCACTATGTGTTGTATAGTACTGCGCGTGTGCATTTACCGCATATTGGACATTCGCCATTCGCCAGGCACCCCTCATCTCATCTCTGAGTGCATTTGTTCAAATTTAAATGAAAAATGACTCTGAACCAGAGCATGCACATGTCGATTTCAGCTCGTGTCACCATTTGGACACCGAAAGGTAGTTCATTTTTATGTAGCACGATGTCGTTACACTATGCCCCCTTCTGTTATTTGGCTCCTTTTGATGTCAAATGACCTTACGAGGCTATTGAGCTGGCCGATGATGGCGGCAGTGGCCAAATGATCTGGGCATGAGACAGAGACAGCTTAACGCAACCCATTTGGGGAGTATTTCAGTCCAGATTACACCGCAGATAAGATTAACAACTCTTGTAGCTGGCGGATATACGAGTACACACAGCGAAGTTGTGGAGTGAGTATGCGCAATATGGACGCAGTTATTGCATTTTTCATAGTTCCACCTCGTAATGATGGTGATTGTGCAACGTCTAAGAAATTGCTAGTGCGCTTGTAATTCGGATAAGTGAGCCGAAAATGGCAATGGCAATTTCTGCGGAGCCAAATTATCAGAAACTCCAGACGATTAATTGTATTGAACGATCAAACGGGAGCAGTAATACTTGGATGAGTCATCGGATTCTGATGACCTCACCGAGTGGAGTTGGCCAGCAAGTTGAGGTTTGATGGTGATTCCACCATCGTACCTACTTGACTGATTAATCACGTTAATAATGATAACTTCATGATCCTTGGGGTAATCATACAGGGCGTGGTTGCCTTAGAATATGAACGAGGATACGAACTCACTTTTTACACAGCAAGCGATCTGCAAACAGCAAGCAGAGCACTTTATCTGAGACTGCTGGTTGTTTCATTGGAACATCTCTATTGTGAATTATGAATTCCTGCTGCAGGAAGACCATCTGTTTCTCCGCACGGCAGACACCTTGACGTGAGCGTCATCTTCAATGACGCCGGTGCGGAGACTTAAGTCGCAAAAGCTCAACCGATTACGATCAGCTGAGGAGTGGCGAATTAAGAACTGCCAAACCTGATTCCAGTTGTGGTGTGAGCATATGGTTAGGGGTCAAACCAACTACGAACGAGCTCCCTTAGGCGCCTTGGCGCAGGCCTGTTAAACTTAGCCTTATCCAGGTCTGGCGGCGCTGCCTGGGCTGATCTTTTATTTTCGGCTCTATTCGTGGGAACCAGATTTCATTTTAACAAAATACAGACAATCCCTGTCCAGGAAGAGTTCGAGGTAGGTGAAGGCGAAATCTCGACTTCATTCATCTCCGCCTTGGTAGAGGCATTGGAAGAAGCGGAGCTTTTGGCTAGCGAGAGTGAGGAGTTCGAAAGAACACTCATTAAAGAGGGCGATTTCACCGGTGAGCAGGCTGGCACTCACACTGGTGATACACCGCTCAGTATCTCGGTCGAAGGGGTAGCCAAAGCAGCTGGAAAATCCACTGCCAAAGCAAGCTCCAAGAGGCAAAGAAATAAGGGCAAGGCTGCGGTGCTGGAAAAAGTGGGAACAGATGGCTCAGCCGCTGTGCCTGCTATCTCCATTACCGCTGCTAAGAGTGCGAAAAACGTACACCAAAGGGCAAGGAATTTCCTACGTAACGCTAGGCGTAAGGTAGCAAAATATGAGTGTTGTGATCCTAGCAGCCTAAGCGAATGGGAGCGAAAGCCATCTTGGCCAACAAATCGCTTACTCCACAGGCAGCAAGCAAGGCAGATGTTGCTGCAAACGGGAAAGTGAAAGCCGATGAGGATCCCTCTACCTCCTACGCGGTAAAATTAAAAGAGGATAGCGTTTCCGGAAAGAAGGCAAGTTTTAGCAGCAAGAGAGGCAGATCCGACGAGGTCGTGGAGCCGAACGATGTAGGAAGGGCGAACGCTAGTACCTCATCCACTTTGCGTCCTAAGCAAAGCGACCCGAAAGACGAGCTTCTCATTGACGTGGTTAGCGAGCTAGAGCATTGCGGTCGTCTGACAATCAACCAGTGGAAAAACGTCGAGGAGAAGTTCTAAGACGCCCTGTGGAAGGAATTATTCACCACAGGAAACGAAGAATTTCAATTCGATGGCGCTGGTTGGGAAGGCGGACGCAAGGTTGTAGCTTGTGGAAATAGGCCTTCTGTATGTAGACTTCCTAAGACGCTTCGTTTTGGAGGCATGCGATGCTTGGAAAGGCATCAAGCTAAAATGCACGACGGTGGTAAAGTATCCCCTACCGACGGCATGGGTATGGCTTTACACATACCCTGAAAAGCTCTAAGGACTACTCCATGTACAGAATCGGGAACTAACAGCCGATACATGGAGAGTCCTTAAGATCGGGCCTAGACGATAGTACGGGCAACATTTTCTGCTTTCCCTTAACAGGGACTGCTTACCATACCTCGAAAATTCGCAAGGTATGGTAAGATATAGCATGGGAAGATTGATGGTTAAGCCATCGACCAAGGGAAAGGTCGAAGAGGAACCCCTCCAAGATGATGGAAGTGCTGCAGATAAACCTGCACCACAGTAAGGCAGCAAGGGCTTGTCTGATGGTGTACATCACCAAACAGAACGTCACAGCCATACTCATACAAGAGCCCTGGATTAATAACGATGACAAGATCCTGAAAAATAACGAGTTGTTCTATAAGGCAGAAAGTAAGATCAGGACTTGCATCCTTGTCAAATATCAAATAGAGGCATTGCTTTTGAATAATTACAGCCCAGGAGACCTGACGGCGGCAACTGTCTGTGGGGGATGGTTATCAGTGACATCCTCAAAAAGCTTAGTTTAATGGATATAACATAAGTGCCACGGCATACGCAGATGACGTGGTCATAATAGTGCCGGGAAAATACTTAAATCCTTTAAGCGACATTATGGAGGTTGCCCTAAAGACGATAAGCACTTGGGTAAAAAACTGTGGTCTCAATGCCAACCCTTCTAAAACGGACCTGGTTCTTTTTACCAGAAAGTGCAAGATACAGCAATTCAAACTCCCAAAACTCAACGGAGTGGAATTGTCCCTCCCAGACAGCGCAAAGTATCTGCTTGTGATTCTGGACAGAAAACTGAATTGGAACCAAAAAGGCATATAATGGTCTTTTTATCTGCAAAAGAGTGGTAGCCGTATGGTGTACTGGCTGTATATGGTGGTGGGAGGGCCCATATTTACATACGGCGCGCTAGTATGGTGGCAAGCAACAAACAAGAAAACGGTTTAAGGAATATTAGCGGCGGTTTAAAAAAGGGCTTCCACAGTCATTACAGGTGCGTTCCGCACCATCCCTACGGCAGCATTGGACATCTTTCTGCACCTAACACCGCTTGAGTTACAGATAAAAAAACTAGCTGGCAACAGTGCGATACAACTCACTAATCTACTTCTAGAGCAATAGATCCGGACACGGCACGGTTCTAACGGAGCTGCTGCCAGGCAATCCAATTCTAACCGATGAAATTCCTTCCTTGGTCGACTTCGACATGATATATAGGGAGAGGGAGGACTGGGAAAAATGCAATACTCACTTCAAATGAAATTGCAATTTTCACAGATAGCTCGAAAACAGAGGAAGGAACAGATTCTGGTAGCTTCTCAGAAGACCAAGAACTAAGACTGTCTATAAGACTATCGGACGCAAGCAGTATCTTCCAATCAGAGGTTCTGGCTGTTCTCAGAGCGGCTCAGCTAATGCAGATGAGATCGGTATCCGAAAGAGATATCGATAGCCAAACAATGGACAGTCAGGGGCTGTGGCACAGTGTTCAAGGCACCATGCAGTCAGAACCAGGTGAGACTGTGCTGGGTACAAAGACACTGCGGTAGTAAAGGAAATGAACAAGCGGATGAGCTTGCAAGAAAAGGAGGGAAACTCGACGATAGTGAGGTTGCCAATATCAAGCCACCCCTTTGTATAATGAGGGGCATTATGGAGGAAGAAAATCACAAAGACTGCCAACTTAAGGTGGTCAAGTTTTGAAGGACACAGGGTATCCAAGGCTCTCTGGCTACTTTTTGACGGTCAAAGATCTAGGAGGTTAATAAAACTAAGCAGGGACAAGCTTAGGAATCCTGACAGGACACGCAAAGAGACTCAAATTGTCAGATACGGATATCTGCAGATTCTGCGCTGATCTGCAACCTATGGAGGACATAACACACGCACTCTGTGAATGCGAGGCAATATCGCGTAGTCGAAGAAAATTTTTAGGAAAATACGTTTTCGGAAGCACGGAGGAAATAGACAGCATGAACTTGAAAGGACTTCTTGGCTTTTGCAAAAAAATTGGGTGTTTCACCAGGGAGATTGTTTAGGCTTTTGTTTGAAGACAAATTCAACTGGTTCCACAGAGATCGCGATGGGCCCGTTTTGGTGTCTGGTGTCTGTGTGATGGCATATCCATCTTATCACTGTTTAACCAAAGACAATCTGTTTACAAGAAAATGTCATCCGGTTCATCCATTCCTCAAAGCTCTCTTCTGAGTGGTACTCGTATACGAGTAGATGAGGAACATGAACTGATTTGAGTACATTCACGTCGAACAAGAAAGATACCTCTGTCTTCGTGTTGTAAAAGTATCACCCCTGTCTTGGAGAGATTCAGGGAAGACACTTGCTGACACCTATTGAGAGGGTGGTACATTACTTCTGTTCAGAAGCAGTTCTAGGATCGATTATACGAATGCTGCGACCCTATTATACAATTTCCGAGAAAATTCAAGCTTCTGATGTCTAAAAACGCCTTCGCGGACAAAGAAACAAACGAAACCCCTTAGTCAAAGTATTGTAAATAATTCCATAGACATGGTCCTGGAGACCAGTTGTGATATCACTGGGAAGGTGTGGGAGAGCAATGACCTGGCAACTCCTGGAACCATAGAGATTTGCCAAAATCGGCGATTTTTGTGGAGTAGACATCATTTGCTCGTAGATCTCGGAAGTGCAATGGCAATGGGACTTTGTCCCGTGATTGTGTTTGGAAATATCTCTACTCCTAAGGTTGATCAGCTCTCTTGGTCGAATAGAAGATGTATTCCACATTAGTCTAGATGTGTCGATGAATCCACCTATGACTGATCTTAGAGAGTGCTTGAAACTGACATTTTTTGGGGTAGGACATGTTGCGTGACATCGTCAAGTTGCCTACAATTTGTTACTTTGAACCCGAGTTTGGACAGTTCATCAGCGAGCAGTTCCAGGGGACTTCGGAATATCCCGGAACTCAGCAGAGTGTGATCTTGTGCTGCTTAGTCATCTCGTTGAGGGATATGCGGCCGTCTCTGAGCATTCTTGAGTTTATGGTGTTCGAAAATAGGGACCTAATCGCTGATCGACTGCCAATGTTTACTGCAATATCTGACTCGGATATTGAATTCAAGCTGAGTCAAGCCGCGGTTGGATGAATAGCTGAGACTCCTCCTTGGAAGACCATGCAGTGTGTGGCTAGGCTGAACAGTTTGTATATGCAGAGGTCCACAGAAAAGACCTGTGCCCCAATGCCTTCGGATGTCTATGAAGATGGTAATAGACATTGAAGAGCCGTCGTTGGAGGGGCTCTTAATGCGCCAGTGATGCTTGCATGGTAGCTAGTTGCGTTTTTTTCCAACTGGTTCGTCTTTCCAGTGTCATCTGACTAATAAAGAGTGAGTCACCTGAGCAATCTACCACACAAAATTCCGCTCCTCTAATTTGGTAAGTAGTGCATTGAGGAGTGCATCACCTTAGGGCGATTTTCAATGCCGTAGCTCCGTCATTGCACTGCTTAGAATGTGTTATTTTGAGCGGAGATCAAAAGGGTTTCGTTTTTAGGAGGCCAGAAATTATCTTGATTCCGATTTATTGAATTCATGCGAAACATAATTTCATGTCATTTAATATTTGAAGATAGTTTCAGGCCTCGGATGCCACGTACAAAGCGCATTCTGCTGGTCCAATTTTCGAGCAAAAGCGCCACTAATTAGTGGTTTATCGGCATAAACTTGTGACTTAATGTAGCCCCTCATAAAATAATACAATTGCACTATCTTTGTGGCCACTTGACGAGTCCATTTCTTCATTTCTTGAGAGGACACTATTGCCGAATCGTGCTTTCAATAAAGCGACATTTTCGTTGGCTGTTGGGGCTACGGTCCCTCCCCATTGATGTCACGCAAATTTGGGAACATTTAATCGTTGATCATCGGATTATACCGGTGTCTATTGACAGTAACTATTACTCCGGACTTATTTTGAAGAACTGATTATGCCACCGGCGTACAACCCCTACCATACGCTATATTTTCCGGATGCAATGCCATCTACTGTACTTTTTGAGGATTGTCCTCGCTCCAGATACTGCAATTCTGCTGGTTTAACCAGAAATGCGCCTCATCATTGAACAAAATTTTACGTAAAGACCTCTGCCGGCTTCCCGTTGATTTAAAGCAAAATCACTGAACAGTCGCTGGTTAGCATTTGCATCAGTTGGATCTTCCAAGCCTTGAGACCAAGATCTTTACGTAGAATTTTCCAGATAGTGGATGGACAAAGGGCAAGTTGCTACGAATGACGGCGAGTCAATAAATTGTGGTCTCCCTCAACATTAGTCCACAGCCCCAATATTTCTTTCCGAACTCACTGTTCTGGTTCTTGTTGGTGTACGAATATGGGTATCCAGTAGGGTAAATTGGGTGGAACATTTTTCAATAATTCGAAAAATAGAACGTTTAGACGGACCTTCATGAAGTGCTCTATAACTTTCGTGAGATTTCAACAATTTGAAACCGTTGTTGTAGCGACAATATTTCTATGATAAAATTGCAAACTTCAAACATGAAGCTTGGCAGTTCAATGTGACCACTTACTTACTTACTTACCTAAGGTGGCGCTACAGTTCGTGGTGGACCTAAGAATCAACCAAAAAGCATCTCCAGCCAGCTCGATCCTTAGTTAGCTTTCTCCACTTTATTGCACGCTAAGTTGGGGGAGGTCCCCTTCAACTTGCGTGAGTCACCTAAGTCGCGATCTTCCTATACTGCGCTGCTCCTCTCAGCCGGCTTCTAAGATTTTTCGGACCGGACCGTTGATGTCCATCCGAGTCGATGTCGCTGTACAGCCCGTACAGTTCATCGTTGTATCTCTTCCACCTCCCACCATTCACACGTAACCGCAAATCACCTGAAAAATTTACCTCCCAAAGCAAGAGCACCTTCATCCATATTTGATATAGTCCATGCTTCTGCGCTACATAACAAGAGTGGGATCATTGGGGTCTTGTATAGGTCAAGCAGCGACTGGCAAGAGCTATTCTTCGTTTGGTTTCAGCACTGGTGTCGCAGTTTGAATTAATAGCGGAGTCTAGGTAGACAAAGTCCTTAACTACCACAAAGTTATATCTGTCGAAGGTGACGTTCTGTTCAAGACGCCGGTATTGCGCGTCCTTTCTTGTTGACTGCATATACTTGATCTTGCCCTCGTTGACCGTTAAACCTATCTTCGCCGCTTCCGCCTCAATCCTCGCAAAAGTGACGCTGAGATCACGCTGCTTTCTTCCAATTATGTCATCTCGTTCTCCATCGCCATCCTGCACAAACGGACGAGTCTGGTGATGCCAAAGCTAGACACTGCTCTGTAGTCTCTATAGATGCTGTCATACGAGGCCTCAAAATCGATGAATAGTTGCTGTGTAATGATTTGGAGCTCACGGGTTTTATCCAAGATCTGGGGTATTGTGAATATTTGGTCGATGGTGGACTTTTCTGGCCTAAAGCCACACTGAGCAGGTTGTTGAGGAACGGCTTCGGGGGTTCACACAATATGGCAGTCGATTTTAAGAAGACGGATGCCTCTGTAGTTGGCGCAGTTCAGAGGATCTCATTTCTTGTTGACCGGACAGACAATGCTGAGGTTCCATTCATCGGGTATACTTTCGTCCGACCATATTTTACCGACAAGTTGGTGTATGCTCCTTACCAAGTCATGGCCTGCCGCTTTGAAGAGTTCGGCAGTCAGGCCGTCTACTCCAGAAGATTTGTTGGACTTAAGCCTAGATATGGCCATCTTCACTTCATCCAGGTCAGGTGAACCGAATTGATGGTCTACATCGAAAGGTAGACCATCTGCTTGAAAGCGGTATTTGGTTTGTCATCGCCGTTACACCGTCTACTGAAATGCTCTTTCCAAATCCTCAGCATCGATTACGACTCTGCTATTACATATGTTCCCTTGTCCGTCTTTACAGGCTTCGGTTCGGGGTTTGGGTTCGCGGCATGTTTTTTCTACATTTTGGTAAAACTTCCGAATCTCATTCCTGGACTAGCATCTGATCTATTCCTGAGCTCATGAGCGGCTCTGGTCCATCTCTGTAGCACCGCTTTGTATTATTTGTATTGCCTAGCTCCATGTGCTTGCCGGCACTCAAATTAGGGGTTTCATCATGGTGGCTGAGTGAAGCCCAACACATCATCGGCAGAATCTCTGATGGTGTTTCGGAAATGTGGGCACTGGTGTGCGATACTTGATGCTGGAGGCATAGGACTTCTTAAGAGATTTAGAAAGACTTGATCGGTACAGGATTTGGCGACCTTAAGTACACAGTATTAAGCTAATAGCCTTTGCGATGTTCGGGGTATCCACAACGGTAGCTAAGCTGCAGCAAGGTAATGGTCCGAGTCGAGTCGATGTTGCCCCTCGCACATCCATAATACTGGAGGAGTGCCTTGCTTCGATGGCAATGTGGTCAATCTGGTTGACGGTTGATTTCAATGTTTCACCCCGTCGCAAAATCGATTAGCCTTAATCCGTGGTGGTGGTATCGCTCAGGCTATACTTTCCGACATTATTACCAAGGATGTCCTCTCTTCCTAACTTTCCATTAAAACCGTCGAGTACAATTTTAATGTCAGAGCTGCGGCACGGCTCGAAGGTCTTGTCCAAGAGCTTATAGAAGCCACCTTTGGCATCGTCACCTTTCTTCTCTGTGGGGACGTGCGCGCATAAACGGCTAATATTGGTAAATTTAGCTTCAATACGGATTGTCACGAGTCGCACGTTAATATGTCGGAAACTCAAGGGGTCTTGAGGCCTAAGTCTGCCTCTAACAACGGATTCGCATTCAAATAGGCGTTGCTTTTGCTGTCCATAACAATCGCCGTAGTAGATGTCACACTGAGTCTGGTTTTTAACGTTAGACACCTCTCGCGAAACTTAAGTCAACGGGATTCCCATACACCCATGGGAGCAAGAATACGTCTTGCCATCTCCTGCCGCCTTCCTGAGTACCAATTCAGAATTCAACATGATACTCCCACAAGGGGACCTACCTCAGTCAGGCCCGGACCGAGATTCGGGGTGCTCCTGACTCCCATGGTACCGTGATTTAAGTCCTGGTAGGGACTACCGGTGGTCCTGCCACCAACAAGACCTATGACCGGCAGTATATGTCACAGTTTTTTATTTTCTTTTTGGCCGGTCTATCCCATCTTATTTCTTGGATGGCAGTAACATCTGCTTTGCAGCAGTGCAGGGCCTTGGGCTCCACGTGGCCTATTAAGTGACCTAAGCTTCCAGGTGCAGATCCGAAGTTCATTGTCCTTGTTTCGTTTGCGGAGATTGTCAACAGTAGATTCGTTCCTATCCTAGGCAGGTTGTTGCTTCGTAATTTGTTTTTTATATTTTCTTTCCATGGCCGGGTAGTTACCCCGGCGGCAAAACCCCCAAGCTGGGGGGGCCAGTTCCATTACAGATACGCCTAGAACGAGAGGTCGGTTAGACCAAAACCAGTAACCCGTTCGGAGATGTGAGCGCTGCCGTTGGTCCATTAAAGCTCATCCGCCATCATCTCTTTTCCAAGGTCCTGACTCGATCTCCGAAATCCTTACCGGCGTGGGCTCCAAATATGTCGGAGTAGCCCGGATAAGGCCTTATACGTTTTGATGCGAAATTCATCTACTGTCTCGTTTGTAGTGCTGCTATTTTTGTCATGTTGACCACGCGGTTATAAGTTTGGCAAGTCGAGTCCAGATAGACATCGACCAGTATCCAAAGGTTACCACTTGGGGGTAGAACAAGCACAATTGACATGTAGTAATAGTCACAACACTTGGAATGGAGCCAAGTATTGTAACTCTCGGTGCCTGCCCTATTTCCAACTACCCATGTGACAACTGATTTGACATTTAGTCCCTGTTGAAAAGTCTGACACTGCCAAAAGCACCCTCGGCAGAACCTCGACGATTCCAACGTTCACATATACTCCTTTGAGTTAGTTAGGGACCTGATGTCCTGAAAAGTCATGTCATCTGCAGTAATGCTCATATGAAACCCAATTATCAATAGAAGCCAGTCCTAACGCAGATTCAAGTCCAGAGATACGAAAAAGTACACTTCGGCAATTCCATTTCCGCGATCGCATTGTGCCTTGGGATCTATGCAAGAGTTAGTGAATTCAACCTTCGATTGTGCTAAAAGAAATCTCGCACTAGCTAGAGTGTGGTGAAAGTGCGTAATAAGGCCTTAGGCGCAGCTTGGCTGTCCCTATAGGCGCAGATTTTTCTCTTGTTCCACCGATTCTTCACAATGCAGTCCATTGCCATACTTATATCTCCGTTTGGAAGATAGACGCACGTTTTAGCGAGGTGTGATATCCAAAGTTGGCTTCCACCATAGATATCCTAAATTGGTTTTTGAGGCAGACCCGACTACACTCTCTTCCCTGCTCTGACGATGCCTGAATCCATTCAGTGCGCAAAGTCATCAGTCTCAAGTGCATGTTGTGCGAAAGAATGCTCCTTCTAAAGTGGAAGATGGCTATATCAGGCCTGTGATATGAGAAGGACTCATAAAGTATCACAAAACAGAGCGCGTCGTAGTAGAGAAGGACCCCATGTAGCCGAGAAAGATCGGTATTTTGAGCCTGTAAAAGCGGCAACGACGTTGTGAAAACTTATCCCACTGGACACTCGACGCATAGATCCAGAGGGCCATGTCTTGCCTAAAGCTCCTTTACACCGCCAGAAAGCCGACAGCGCCTTGGAGGTTTTCAACATGACGTGTTTAGAAGAAGTTTGTAATCCAGGGTGAGACCGATCCAATTACTTAGCTTCTCTAGAGAAATAGCTGCCTTTAGGCGGTAGATGAATCAGATGAATCAGATGAGTCAGACTAGTCAGTGTCCTTCTCCTCGTAAAGAGAACAACCAGAATTTTAAGAGGATTGACGGAAAGCCGATTTCTAGTCCACCAATCATTGATTACTTCTTGGGCTCCCTGCGATTTAGAGCCGATAGTCGCTGAAGAAATGTCCAGCGTTGGTTGTGAGCTGGTTCTGATTAGGTTGCCTAGGAAGTGAGTTTCAAGCATGAGACGGAGAGTGCATGCGTAGGTTACTGATAATTTTTAGGCTACAAATTAGTCTTAAGTGACTTTTTAAGAAGCTTTCGGGTTTCCTTAGGCAGTCGCTGCAAATTTGCCTTCCACTATGGGATGGGTGATTGGCAGAAGCATTGCCTGGTTAAACACACTTTTGTTCAAAACATTTGGCGAGGGAACCGTTCCAGTTCTGAACAGCTTCCTTTGGTTTTTCTCGGATTCCTCCTTTCAAAAAGGCCGTTTCTGAATTCGATGTACCTATTGTATGACATGGAAGACTCCGATAGTACTCTCCAGCCAGGAGTCTTGTGTAATGTACTGGGAACTGTCCCTACTTAGAAAAGAAATTGAAAAACGATACTTCAATCATGGAGCACAGACATGTCATCGTTAATCCCTGACACAGACTTCTTCTTCGACTTCTTTCAAAAGTTGCGGTACAATCTCTTGGGGAAAACTGAAAGAGGCCACTAAAGCTGTCCGTGCAGCTTGGCATTCAATTGTTACACTTCACTTCTGATCTAGACTACTTCTCTCCACAAGAGGCACAATAACACTTGCTTTGTACATCCCATCCCGCGTCTGGAATGGATTGATTCAATCCACAATCCTGCTGTCGCTTCTGGCCAAAAACCTCAGTCGCTGTTTTAATTGCTTTAATTTGAAAATCCTCGCCAATAGGCTTAATCCCCTTGCATTTGCATTAAGAGGTACTCACGTATTCTGTGCGTGGGCATCCACAAAGTATCTCTGTTTCTCTGCTCGCATTCTCACTTGATTTCATGCAAATTCGCATACCTTTCCCCAAGTTCGTTATCCACTTAAAGATTCGAATCGCTTTACATTCAATTCATCACGCGCTTATCAATTGTTTTCGAGAGTTTAATCCAAAATTCCAAAAAAAAAAAAACGAAGCCAATTCACGTCTTTCGTAACAGTGGAACCCCTTTAAAGTGTTATCGCCTGTGGGCACCCAGAACCCATTCAACAATGGACCGTCAACATGATTTATCCTCGACCAAGTCGAACTCTCTTTACACGGAACCAATATGCAGCTCTAGCCAAGCCTTTTGGAAACCATAAGATGGCATCGTCATCGCCAGAGTACACGTTTACTTTGGTTCGCCGGAGTGAGTTCGATTATGTGGCGATACAGTTGCCCGAGTTTCGATAACAAATCGATTTTTCAGCTCTTTCCATCGATCGATGATCGATGTTTGTTCCCTTTATTATGCAATGGACGCTTCGTCAGTTTTTGTTACAAAAGTTCCAAGAAACGAGCATTTCCGGCACAACAATAGAATTGAATGGGAGGCGCGAATTCGATAAACCGATAACCGATAAACCGATCAAATGTCGATTACAAGACGGATGGTGTAGATAGATGGACGACAACGGTGTAAAGTTATGTTTGTGCTTCTTGCCACATTTACCTGATTTACCATGCCAATCATGTGAGCACTCGTACAGTGGTTTGCCAAAGGTGTGGGAAGGTGTTCGATGGTAGCGATCGTATCTGGAGCAAGTTATGATCACAAGACAGGTGGAAATGTGTCACGTAATTGGCTTTCAAGTTTCGATGGCATGAGGTGGGTAGAGGGCGCGCGTAAGCTAAGCCTTAGAGCGGTAGCCTTTTAAGTGAACAAAGTGCTTAATTGAGAGATAATGTCTGCTTTGGCAAGTTTTCGGTTCGTTTGTGTTCGCCATCATGTTGACGGGTGCGCTGCATAATGTTGGCATTAATTGTACTTGAGCTTGAAGTGTAAAACAACAAACCTTGCTTTGAGCTCTATTATGCTACACTCAGCAGTTTTGCTATTCAACAGGCTAAGGAAGCTGTTCAAATTGATGCCTTGAATACTTCTTAAGGCGCGAAATGTATCAATTAATTGGGAAGGTTACTGCTGATGAGGTGATAATCGAACGAATGTCAGTTGCAGGTTGTAAAACTTCAATGTCAATGTGAAAACGACAATAGCCATGGTCAATGCAGTTGGGAGATACTACGCACTAAATGGGCTTTAATTAGGTGTGCTGAGGTAACATTTCTTAACTGCGATTTTGAAATTGAAAGGCTGTAGATGGCATGAGGTCTTCAGCAGAATAACCCCAAGAAATGCCATTCTTTGAGACTGACAGATAGCGGATTTACCCAGAAGCGATTCACTCAGAACTGCCGACTATTTGGTCTTTTTTTTTGTTTACGTCCAAGGATGTGGCAATCTTCGGAAGATACTAATAGCCCTGGCTATCAGCATGCACGATTCGCAAACCCTCGATTTACTCGATTTCGGGGGTACTAACCCACATCCTGTACTCTTCTACCACTCTCCCCGCGGAACTGCCATTAAGTACTACTTCGCGGGGGTAGTAAGCGCTTTATGTCCTTCTTTCTCCGTTTGCTGGTTTGACAGAGATGCCTAGTGCTCTCTCTGACTCTTTCCAACCGCCGAAGTTCCTTCATTATTTTTGTCGCAGCCTGTTTACGATGTTTTCAGGAGTTGATATCTCTCCAATTTTCTCTTTGCGCCCTGTTCTGAAGTGTGAGCACTGGAAAAATACGTGCTGTGCAGTGAGCATCTTCCCTGGCCGCTCCACTGTTTAAGCAGAAGGGAGAGTCCTTCAGACCAAACCTGAATAGATATGATTGAAAGCGGCCATGTCCAGTTAGCAGCTGACTTAAGTAAAAATCTATTTCTCCATAATTACGTTCCACCCATTTCCGAATATCGGGTATAAGTCGGTAGGTCCATCTCCCCATTGTAGACTGGTTCCATCTTGCCACGCACTTGTACAGCGCTGCTTTTCTCCCAGCTTGATATCTTTGACTGAAACTCCGGGCTCCCGAACTTTGGCATCGTAGGTCCTTTGTAGTTCAGTAGCCAGTATATCTGCTGGTAGCATTCCCGCAATGACATATTATATAGCGTCATCCGACACTGTCTGATATGCACAGCTAACTCTCAGAGCACATAGTCTGTTGACAGAGTTAGTCTTTCTTGCGTATGACTTACTTGTCAGTGCTTTCGCCCATATTGGTGCCGCGTACATTGTGATTGACTGCACCACCCTTGACAGAACTAGTCTCATTTGTTGTCTGGGTCCTCCTATGTTTGTCATCATTCTGGGTAAGGTAGCGCTAGCACGTTGTTTCAGGGTGTTCCTTGTAAGTGAGCCTAGCATCGATCATCATACCTAGGTATCTGATAGCCGATTTTGATGTTATATCGTGATCGCCCACCCTGATGGTAATTGTTTCTGTTTCCTTGCGACTGGTTACCAGAACTGCTTCCATTTTGCGTTCTGCCAGCTCTAACCCAACTGTTGCCATCCACCGTCTAACTTTTCGAATACCTTCTTCGCCAATGTCTTATATTTCTTCCATCTGCGAAGCCTATGATTTTAGCCTCAATCGAGATTCCAAGTCTTAGAACCCTGTCGTACATAATGTTCCATAAGAGAAGTCCTAGTACCGACACTATTTTTAGCATCAGCGAAGAGCATGAGGGTGGGGGTGCCCTAGAGCTCTTTAGTTTTACCATGACCGTCCTGTAGGCAGTACCCCAGGGATTAATATCTGCTTCCTCGCAGATGTTCTTTAAAGCTGTTGTTTTTGCTTCTCCGAATGGCTAATTTAAGGTCCCTACGCCTATCTTTGTATTGCACCTGTAAATCCTGGTGGGGGGGCTGATCTCTGGATCGCTGGCATAGTCTTTTAGCTCTACGGCACTTGCTGCGTAGCTCTACTATCTCTTGGTTCCACCAGTATACTGGTGGCCGGCGGTTGGTTGATGTTTTCCGTACCATAGATATGTCACAAGACCTAGATACTGTTTTAGTAACCTCGACAACCATCGCGTTTGCTGCTCCTGGGTTTATTGTGGATTCTCCAAATATCAGGGAAAAGGTGTTTTTGTCCAGTGTGCTTGTTTTCCACCCCATTCGTTGTGCCTTCTTTAGATGGCGCTTCTGGATTGCTCTCCTTGCTTGTACTGCAAATAGGATGGCCTGGTGGTCACTGTGGCTGTAGTCCTTACTGACTTTCCATCTTGATCCTCTCACTAGGGAACTTGTTACAAAAGTTACATCAACTCTGGAGCCTACGACGTTTCTGGTGAATGTGTGCTCGTTGCCCGTATTAAGCAGTACTGCGTCAAGTGACGATACTGCTTCTAGCAGAACCCCTCCTCTCTTATTGGTCCGTATGCTAACCCAGTCAGTGGCCCATGCGTTGAGTCACCAGCTATGATTGATGGAGTACGACCTCTAGCATCAAACACGAGCGTATCTAGCATTATCTATAATTCTTTCAGCGTTCCATTTGGAGATGCGTAACAACTGTATATATATACCCCACTGACCTTCGCTCGGACAAACCCTATTCCAGGTGTCATCATTCTTTCTTCAAATGCGTAGTCTCCGCAGGTACAAATAGCAGCTCTCTTTGAGGCGTCCACTGCCCAAACTTTATCATCGAAGTTCCTATACTGCTCGCTTACTACTGCCACATCAACTCTCGAACAGCTTGTGTCATAAGGTCCTGTGCCGCTTCGCAGTGATTTAGGTTAAGTTGCAGCACTTTCATATTATTCGGGTGGCCTATGCAGCTTCTTGGTATGCAGGGCATATTGAACTTCCTGCCACGTGTTTGGTATTGCTACTTCTTCTTTCTTCACAAAGGACGCATCTTGGGTCATTGTTGCAGTTCTGGGACACATGACCTTTCTGCTCGCACTTGAGGCAATTTTCGTTTCTGTTCACAGTACTTTTACACACTTTTGCAAGATGTTCAAAGTTAAGGCATCTGAAGCTTCGTAGTGGTACTACTTTTTCCCGTATTCGGCATACCGTCCACCCGATTTTTATTCTTCCTACCTCCAGAATATTTTTGGCAGCGTTAATTGGGAGGCTGATGACTGCGTAGGCTGTCCTCAGGGATTTAATGGCTGAGGCCTGAGTACCTCGCAGTTCCGCACACTGCTCGGACAGGGCTTGGCAGATCTCTTCCTTTGTAATGACGCCATCTAGATCTTTGCATTCAATAAGCACCTCGTGCGTTAGGCACCTCACTTCCACAGCTTCCCGGAGGACTTGTCCAATTTTTATTCGGTGCTCTGAGGTCCTCTCATCCGATGCTTTCTTGGACTCAAGCAATAATTCTCCATTAGCCGTCTTCCTTATGCGAGTTACATCAGAGCCTAGTCTATTTAACTCCGGGTTGGTCTTCACCTTTCTGAGTATGTCACAATAGGATATTTCGCCAGTCTTCTTAATTACCAATGCATCCGACTTGATGCGTATCTTGCCTCGCCTTTTTCCCACTACTTTTGTCCTCACTTAACAGTGGTATAGACGGCGTCTGTGTGCCCATGCTGTCTTCTGAACGGCCTTTCTTCTGTTCTATCGACTCCTGCCTTTTGTTCTTTTTTCCCTGTTTTATTCGTTTGTAAAAAGTTCATAGTTGGATCCCACAGTATGGGGGAAAGGAGGTCCACCATATCAGAGACCCCTGTAATGTGGTAAGACTAAGTTACAACCAGAGGGCGGCAGGTATCTGGAGGGCTCGGTTAGCGATGCTGTATGGATTTTATGTCCCCAGCACCATTCGGGCTTCGGTACGGGTCGCATAACGCCTTGCTTAGGGGAAAACACGCCTATTTATGGGCAGCATCTACTCGTCCTGTCACAAAAATTTCACTGGGCTTGTGTGTTTTTTCCGTCACAACTCTCCATTTTTGCCGCTCTTGGTCGGGGACTTGGTTATTCGCAGCTAGCCTACATATCTGTAGGCCGTTCAGCTATCCGCCACCGTGCTGACCCCCTCGGTAGCCTAAGCTCGGCCCCGAGCAACTATTTGGTCTCGGAATATCCTTCCTTTCTTTAGCTCGCTTGTAGCATTCCGAAATAAAGCCTCAGTGACTGTTAAAGTTCCTAGGGTTCTGCAAAGAATACAGCTGAGACGACGAACTAAGCGTCAAGCATGTCCAAATTAGACGTTAAATGGAGTAGCGTGAAGATGGCACCACAGGATTATGTCTACTCAAGGTGGTACTCACAACAGCGGCAATCCGGTAAGATCGAGTTCTTGATTCGCACCGTCTAAACTGGGACAGTTTTTTGACCAAGAGCTACTAAACGAACGGAGAATGGCACAAATTAGTCGTAGTCTCAGTTTGTTTTCTATTTAATTTGGTACGACCACCAAAATCAAATCCAACGCACTTACAACCTCACCACAGCTGCAAGTGAACTGACTAGCATCTGTCATCGATTGTGGCAGATAAGGTCATCGAGTACGCTGTTACCTTTGGGATAGGTGGCCTATCACCGATGACTCATATGCACCTGGTGGTAGGTAAAAACGACTGTTGGAAAGACCAATCCACTTAGGCCTATAGGCCCATTGTGACAGCTGATAGTTAGCCTGAAGAGACTCTTCACTATTAGCCTGGTACTGACATACATACCGACACCCTGACGAACAGTGAGAGTAGACTTTATACCGAAAATCGGAAGAGTTGGCAATACGCTCGCCAAGAGCCTCAGACCTATCAGTCTGACTCACTTCATGTTGACGTGTATGGCGAGAATGGTAGAGCGGGTGATGCAGGGAACTACATCATACTCCGAAGAATAGGTGGACAGGACGAAGTATCTGCGTTTGTAGTGGCAGGCTTTAGGCTTTCCTTAACCCTCTCACAACTTTCAGGCTTTGGGAGGGCTAAAATCACTGAGTCTTGTTTGCGTTACAATGGCATCGCTTTATACTAGATCGCCAATAAATTTGACAAGGCTCATAGGAGAGTTCCTCAGAACTGACTGGGTCTTCTCCATTTTCCCATTTAGGTGTCGTGTGAGTATAGCTGCAGATGACATGACTCTTCGGAATCCTGAAGGTTTGCCAACATCTGTATATGCTAGCAACTGTTGATTGGCGTCGTAACGGAGCACCACGCTTTTGCTAAGCACCTTTAGACTAGTCCTTCGTCTGAGTGCTTTGTTCCGGCAGAGAGAAAAAAGGTACTCATATGACAACTTCGACTTGTAAACTGGGAGAACTTGTATTGTACATTGCCAGGAGGACAGATTTAGATGATGCCCTAATAATACTCCGGTTTGGTTTTTCCGTGGCGAACTGGCTTAAACAGTACCAAACTTTCAATTTTTGTCATCGGAAACTACGAGGTAATCACCCCACTTTCTCCTCTTATTCTTTCCTTCCTTTCCTCATAGCCTGGACTTGATTAAGGATCATCTACCCCGTGCCGAGGATCAACCTAGATGGGAGCGCAGTTTAATATTTGCTTCGTTACGTACGGAAGTTCTAGCTACCGAGCGTATTTCTAGACGCCTTATAGATTGACTACGCTAGCTACTCGTGAAAATAAAATTTCGTATCCTCATATTAAAATTCCTGAGGCCTCACCTCAACCAAAACCCCAGTGAGCCCCGACAGCACATACATATCTGCTCAACCTTAGCTTCAACGACACTGTCAGCGTCTGTTCGACCCTTTCAGGCGAATACAGCGGTGAAAAAAAGTGAAAAAAACCCTCTACCAACCCTGCATTATGGAGATGAGCTGCCAGTAATCTCATTCAGCTCTTCTTGTCGAAGACCGAATTGGAGAAGCAATCCATAGCGATCAGTCTTGCCTTCTCATACTGGGCCGTTTTGGTAAGAAGGTAGAAAATGATACGACTGAGTGCCAGCGAGAAACAAACCCACCATGTGAAACCCATCAATGTGAAGACCAAAACTCTGACCCGCGTTCCTAGTAACACTGGAGAAAGTATGTCAATTAGGTGCGTCCCAAGAAGGCATGTAAGTCGACGAACTGTCCATCCTCTCACAAAAGGCGAGGACGATTTTAAAACTGCCTCCAAAACACTTTCTGAGGCTTTAAAAGGCAGTCTCACACCTTCTGTCCTCGACAAGTCTGATCTTGACGGCTGAATTAAATATTATAAATGGCGGCTTGTGGAGGGCTGCTGACTTAAGTGCATCTACGTATGTGCTACTACATTCTCTCTACCAACTCCCATCTTCAAGGATGTTGGCTCAAAAGGTTCATCAAGGTAGTGGCCTTTCAAGATCAGAATGCGATGGGCTTCGTTCAGACTGCCATCGGCACTCTTGGTGAGAGTTGGTAAGATTCCTCGTTGACCTAGGTCCCCAGACTTTTAATACTGAAGATCTTAAACAGATTAGAAGCTACTCAAGGTGGCCATGAGTCGGTCTATCGTCTCCTTTTTGACAGCCGAATCCATTCTTTTGTTTCGAACAACGAAACATTGGTATTAAGAGTGGCGTATTGACGAAGATGCCGTGGCCTACCCATCACACTCCTTTAGCTTACCTATTCGGAGTAGCCTGTCAAGCCAATATGCCATTGCCACACAATACACCAACAGAAATTTCAACGATCGACAAGCCATTCTCAGAAGATCTAGATGATGCCATCAATGAGATATCTCTACCACCTTACCATGGAGGTAAGGGTGGCACATATTATCGGCCGCAAGACAAGACTCGCCGCTTGAAATCTCATCATCCGTCCACTGAGACCGGTGAGCACATCGCCATTGTCCAGAACCCACTTCTTGTCCAGAGAACTCATCACATGGGTAAGCACACCAAACTACAATACAAGATATTTTACTTGGTACACCCTGAGCTTGTATTCTTACCAGATAAGAGCCCTAGCTCTATTTCTTCCCTAAATACAGGACAGACGACTTCGCAGTAGCCATCCTGACCTCCGAGAATAGCAAAAAGACATGGTTGACACTTGGGTATATGTCCTAAGATGACAGTACCCAGACACTCTAAGAAGTTGGTTGATGAGGTCGCCTGCAGTTAGGAGGAAATCATGAGGAAACAAACATCACGACGGGAGTCAATCTTTGAACATTTAATAAACAACAATCTTATAGTCTGAAACACATGTAAAGCTTCTCCTTGACGCCATTCTGGTCTCAAATAATTTCTTCAGTTCGATACACAACTGGAAAGGGTAGGATGAATCGTCCTAATCTAACCACCGATTCTTACAGTTCAGCTTATTGAACAAGTAATTGCGGTCGGTAACATGTGTCGCAATAGTCGGAGGATCTATAAACGGGAAATATGTAACTAAGGACTGTAGTTCTCTGCAAAGGATGTGAATTCTCGATACTCCGAACAGAGCTGCACAAAACACCTAGAATTTCGAGCGCACCCAGATGACACAGGGTTTGACTCAGAGGATTAATTGTTGGATGTACATTTGAACACCAACTTTGTCGTCTTCAATGCATTAACCTACCTCAAACCTTCTCTGACAAAATCCACCCACCTACAGGCCGAATCCGGACACGATCTGATCGCACAAGGCACGGGGAATCGATGATTTCTTTTCTACTTAATTACAGCAGATATCCTGTTATAAATTCTGAAAACCTGTTAACCCATATCCCGAAGGATCTTAGACCTACTAGCCTGCCATCCTTTCTGCTAAAAACTCTCGATAGAATTCCCCCGACTGCCCAATTCGTAATTTTTTGGAAAGAACTGTGCTGATGATCTTTTCGCGGAACTCCGCCAGGACCTTCACATCACCTTCCTTGCTTCTATTTTATAGGTCCTTAAGGATGACTTGGACGCACTTCTGACACTGACACACTTTTTTTACTGACGGAACAGAGCACTCAGACAAAGAACTAGTCCATTGCACTTCTTGCAAGTTCCCTTTAATGAAACGCCAGCACCGAGTACCTGCAGCCTGATGCGAGTGCGGGTCGTAAATTCATAGAGGTAGTGTTCCGCCGTATCGCAGGATGTTGTATCTCTTATGCGCCCCGTCATGACACCAGTAAGCAGTCTGCACTATTTCCTACCGAGGAAAGCCTTCGGAAAGCAATCGTCTGCTCTGCCGGCAACCAGGAGAGTCATGCCATCTGCAGTTATGCTCATATGAAACCCAATTGTCAATGGAAGCCGCAGGCAGACCTAAAGTAGGTTCGTTTCCTGAAAAACCCACTTTGCCTGGTAGGTTCAACGGTGATTTCATTTGCCCTAATACCATTGTAACCTGGGACCTAGACGGGACTCAGTGAATTCAGCCCTTCGGACGCGTTCAGTTATGTCTTTCATTCTCGAACTAGCTTGGAAGCAATGAGAGGGTTCAGTAAGGTTCGAAGCGCAGCTTAGCTGTAGCTGTAGATCCAAATGCTTTGACCTCCACCAGTTCTTCACAAAATAGTTTGTTGCCATCAGGATTGCGTAAATCTCAGTTTGGAAGATAGACAAAAGTTTTCCTAACGAGGAGTGAAATATGAAGTTTTCACGCTCCAGAAGCATCTTAAATCGCTTTTGGGACCGTCTCTGAAGACCCGACCACATTTCTTTCCCGGCTTAAGATTCTGGCTGAAACCAGTTGCGGGGAGAGTAGATTCCGTATTTCTTCGGCAGCAGCAGTTCTTGCGTCATTGCATCAGAGGGCTTGTCCTTAAGTCCAGAGTCAAACGGAAGTCGGTGCGTAATGGGATCAAAACACCAGGGCGTGTTATACCAAAGACCACTTCTTTTGAAATGAAAGATGGCCTTAAGAGTGCAGTCCATGGCATGAATATCAAGAGCAGGGCTACTGCGTCTAAAGCGGGGCCAGGTGTGCTAAGGACAGCCCCATGGAGCCGTAACTGATCGTTCTTTGGAATCTGGTGAAGGTAGTAATGACGTATGTATTTTCGTGAGAGATGGTTTCACCAGAAAGCCGGCGCATTGGATATAATTGACCATGTCATAGCCATGTGGATCCAAAGGACCCTTCCCAATGACATACACCTTGTCTAGCTGACAGCATCTTGCACTGTCGGCCTTCTACAGCACCTCAGAGGCTTTCGACGACACATGTTTAGTCCAAGCTGTTTGTTATCCAGGATGTCATCCGACTAGTTACCTTATTTAGAGAATTGGACAATGATGCTTCTAAGCACTAGATGAGTCTGACCAGTCTTAGTTTTGAGAGGATTGACTGAAAGCCTATTTCTAGTGCACGAATCGTTGATCGCATCTATGGCTGCCTGAGCTTTAGAGCAGACAGCCGCTGGAGACGATCCAACAGACAGTAAATCTATATCATCCGCGTATGCCTGTGTATAGATGTCAGAACTATTGAGCGAGTTAAGCCGTGAGTCGACAAACATGCACCATAGCAGAGGAGGCAGACTTTAGCCTTGGGAGCAACCCCTGTCTACCCCATTACCACATATTGGCCGCAGTCAGCATCCACAATGAGTGTCCTATCCACAAAACTAGTGATACGTCTACGGCGTCTTGTCTGGCGAAGTTACACATGTTGTCAAAAGTTGCTTTGTCGAGAGCGGCTTCTAGTGGAGTGCATCTTCAATTCTGCCTACCAGGTTTTCAAGCGTACTCTCGCTAGATCTTCCGCGTTGCTAAGCATGTTACTCGTACATTTCAAACAAAGGATGCATTCGGAAAGCCGTTTCGCGCACTTGCAGCTCGACTATTCTCTTCATGCCTTTCAACATGGAGGAAGTCTGACTTATAACTCTTGGCAACCGTGTAGATTTTCGGTATAAGGTCTGCTCTCACTGTTCGCCAGGATTTTGACATCTATGCCAGTGCCAGGCTAGCAATGATGATCCTCTTCAGTGTTAACCGCAGCTGCTCTATACCTCTTTGCACCATAACTGGGTATATGACATCGGTGCCAGGTGACTTGAAGTCATCAAGGGATGCAACATCATGTTTATTGGCCTCATCCGTCACCACAACCGATGTTATATGCCAGCTACAACGTATTGTATTATTCAGATCACTAGCAGCTTCGTTAATACGTAGGAGCTGATTGTGAGCTGGTTCTGATTGGGTTACCTGGGAAGAGAGCTCAAGCATGAGACGGAGAGGCTTTGGTTTTGATTCAGTGTAGGTGGAGTTAGATTTTCTGAGTGATTCCGACAGTTTGGATCTTTTCGCAAAAGTCCTTATAAGGGGCACTCTGCGAAATCCGAGTTAGCGTCTAATATTCTTTCGATCTGTAAAGACTCCAGTCATCCTCCAAATTAGTCTTGAGTGATCTGTTTATAAGTTTTCTGGTTACGGGCTATCTGCAGGAGTGCTTTCTACTCGTAGCTGGACATGCCAATTTGAAAACACTTGGCGAGGGTACCGTTCGGGTTCTAACTCCTGTTTTGTTCTGGGCTTATGGGAGCACTGTTAGACTTGCCGAGCTCTTCCTTAAATCCGGTTCAGTTGGTTTTCTGTGAATTTCTCTTCTTGGGCACCTTGCATCCGATTCTGAATTCGATGAACCTGTAGTCTGACATGGAGATCTCCGATAGTACTTGTTAGCAACTAGCTAGTAATCTACTTCGCATGCTTATTGGGTAACGTTAAGTCGGTTACTTGCTGTCTTACTCTCGTTGGCCGGGAGCCAACATTATTGACATCCAGGTCAGACGATCGAATGAAATCTGTGCGATGATTGCTTCTAATGTTGCATGTGCTACTGCCCCAAAACTATTCTGAGCATTCGAATCGCAGCGTATGATAAGTTCCATCTTCCTGGAATCACAGTATTCAGTAAGTCCGGTTACCGCCTTCGATGGTGATGGTAAAATAAGCTGATGCAACGGTGAATTTGTGTCATTTTCCCTTCGCTTTGTAGCTTATATCTGCAGCAACTTAGTCTTGCTTGCAAAATTGCCCAAGTTTAGATGGCGAGAATGAATTTGGCATATGACCCACAAGTTTGTTACCCCCATAAACATTAGAACCCATGCTTGCTGTGAGGTTTTGTATTCAACACGGAAAGCCTCCTACATAGAGATGCTGTATCAGGCTTGGAATGTTGAAGGTTGATCTGGGTAAATAAAATAGAGAAGGGCTGGCGTGGTCGTCTCTTATCTGCACTCATTTGGAAACAAAGTGGAAATTGACTCTTCCATGGCGCAGACAAGGACGTGAGTCATACCTGAATTTAATGGTGTCGACAGAAGCCTTGCCTTGAGAAGAGCCATCCTTGATTTCCCTATTCTTTTTTTCTCCTTGAGGGAGTAGATTTATTTAATTCTTAGTATGGCGTGCAGGGTTTTGGGTATAAAGACGCATCAGCATATCCCCCGGAACCCAGAAGATATCGCGCATTAATTTCGCTGGCCTGAAAACCTCCAAAATCTTCGTGCCCAGGGGGTCGTGTTCAAGCATTCAAGGCTTTGCTGCCGCTTATATCGTTGCCCTCTGCTTGAATGCGAACATTTTCTACTTTAGCTAGCTCCCACAGTAGTGTTTGTACTGAGCGTCGTTCAGACTGTTGTCATTGCCAGCCTTCCCAATTCGGAGCGCAAGAGATTTGATAGCGGAATCCTCATAGGTGCGCCAGTCTCGCCCCCTTTGGCGTTTCAAGGTTTTCTTGGAGACAGCTTTTCCGGAGACATCTAAGTTCATTTCTTATTCGCTGGGAAAGCCGTCACCAGAGTAGTTTGCTAGATGGGACTTCACCGCATTTCTGCCATACATAGTTCGGCTCAGTTAACATTCTTCCTACTCTTGCAGCGCAGTTCTATGAGATCTGTAGTCTACCACCGCAGTCGCTCATCATCTGTCTAATTTTCTGTTCAATAGGACGAGGCAGGACGTAGACAGGAAATGAGTTTGTTCTTAAGTTTGTCAACACTAATAGGGCTAGTCTGGTATGAGCGACCCTGTTATTTCTCACCCAGTTCGCCATCTGATGACTGTGGTAGATGATACTTTAGATAGTTGCTCACAGGCATCGCAGTTGAAGTAATGTTGGAGAAAGTCCATTCAAAGTCATTGACCATGTCTTGGCAAGCAAATCTAAACCCAGAACTGCTCCACTCTCACTTTCATTAGAAATTTCCTTTCAATCTTGCCATGTCCACCAGTCGTGCTCGCACTTAATTCCAGGATCGTAAAACCAATAAACGATAAAGTCTGACTGTTAAAAGACACCTCTAACCAGTTTCTTACCGCCAGCAAAGAAAGGTAACCTCCGAAACGCAAGGTAAAATTCCAATCGCAACCACAACAAAAATGACAGAACAGCAAGCCCAGTTCCAAGCGAAAATCACTTTCCATGTCTTTGTGACAATTTCATTAGAGAACCACCGCAAGCTCTGTTACAAAATCGAGTTCAAAAATAGCCACCTAGCCACCTAGCCACCGACCGGCTCGCGGTATATTCGAAAACCTGCAGCCAAATCCGCCGGAGCTGGTATTTCAGTTTTCGTGGGCAAGAAAAACCGGTGCAATGAGAGACTAATTGTTCCATAAGTGAGTTACGAGTGCGACGAGGTGTCTATCCACCGGCATCATGGAGCTGCCCGTTTTATGGAACCGAACATTTGGTTATATTCGTACGACATACTCGTAAACCGCAGCACTGTAATCACACGACGGTGGCGGACAACATTATCCAGTCCATTATTCTGTGACACTTTCGACTTGACCAGACGATATGTCACAATGCTGGCGCGTTTCACTAGGACAAGATTACACGGGTAGCCTCTAATCGCTGGAGCAACGAGTGTTCGTAACCACCCGTAGGCCGGTTGGTGGTGCCTCGTCATATGGTCATGTGGTAGCAAAAGACAATCTTTTATCGAGTAAAAGTAACGAAAGTGACCTAGTTACGGGGACTACAAGTGCTCCACATGTTTAATTAGTTCTTGCACCAAGTATGTTGGATGTTGGATTGGTTGCTGTCGACTGGACCACGGTTGTTATGTCACCGGAGCGACCTTTCTAACTCCAAGACAACGATTCGAAGAGATAATTGAGGTTGAAGCTGGCGATATCCACTACAAGTGAACGACAATGCAAATATTTGACATTTGTATCTCTTGACATACTCATTCGGAACTGTCTGGGTTAGGAGGTCGGTGGAATACAGTGCGTCACTGCTGATAAAGTTGTCAGTGCTTAGCCGTAGGTTGGGTTAGACAAGATTAATGCGTCGATTAGCGCGGTTGGCTTCAATCAGTATGCCCTTAAGCCTTCTTGGTCTTCGAGATGTGAGATGAGAGATGAGACTTCATCGGCTGGCAAATGTTTTGATATTTAGAGACATTTGGGTGCCTACGATTAACTTGGCCTCTGGATGGGTGTGCGATTGTTGGTTGTGAGCTTAAGCAGTGGCTAGGTGCGGTGAATTTTAGAGATACTCCTCTCGTTTCTGTTGTTATCTTGTCTCTGTGTGGTCGCAAGCATCTGTAAATCTGTAAGAGATAAGGCGAGTTAATTGTTTCTTTGTTATTGTTGATGATTGGGGGCTCTGTGACATTACAACCAGTGATTACTTATGTCAGATTGAGTGACTCTTAGAGGCAATAGGCTGGTGAAGGTTGGTTAGGTGGTTAGATTCAGCTTAATCGCTTTTCGTGGCATCTTATTTGTTGATTGGTGGGGTAAAGGTCGGCAATAAAATTAATGGAACGAGCTTTTACTCCAATCCTTAGTGGCAGTGTTGAGCAGTATGTCGCCATAATGATACGTCTTAAATCGGATAGCAGGAGAATGAGTTGACTATTGAATGGCATTGAACCCTCCGCTGTTTTTCTGGACATCGATCATGAGATGAGATCATCATTAGTTTCTTCATGAATTCGATTCAGATAAGGCGAGTTATGTGTCCGTTTATGAGCAGGAATTGCAATTGGGGGACTTAGAAACCGAGCAACCTTGTTTGAGCTACCTGGACTTTTCGACATCAGTGAATTTGCCGATTGAGTTTATCTAAACCTGCAGTAGGGCTCTATTCTGTTAGTATCATGGACAAAACACAACCGGTCTACTGGGCCAAAGGATCCATTTGACAGAGAAACATAATGAGGGTTGCCATCATAATGAAAAGCAGGCTCCTTCGATGTGATTTCATGGTCAACCGAGTTGGATTACATTGGTTGGTGTTGAATCTAAGGACTTCCAATCTTGATTCCCGTAATCCCATTGTGTCCGGCGATCCAAACAAGACTCAGTGAAATTAGCCTCCGACTGCTTTCAGAGAAATCTGAGATTATAGCACTAGCTCGAGAGGGTGCAGGAAGCCCATACGCGCAGCTTGCTGTCATTGCAGAAGAAGATATAACGGGTTTTTTTGGACGTTTATTTAAGAAAAACTTGTACAATAGTATTATTCAAAGTATTGCCCATCTGAAGCTATGACTTTTTCCCATCTTTCTGGCAATTTGTGGATCCCATCCCAAAAGAACTGCGCCGGCTTGGCAGCCAAGAATGAATCAAGTCAACTTTTGATATTCTGCTCTGATGTGAACCGTATTTCAGTGAGGGCGTTCTGCATCGACCGGAACAAATGGTAGTCAGAAGGGGCAGGATCTGGGCTATAAGGCGGGTGGGGTAAGACTTCCCATCCACTGTTTTCCAAATAGTTCTTAACCGGAATAGCAACGTGGGGCCGAGCGTTGTCATGATGGAAAATTATTGCCTCGGTCGCATATTCCGGGAGTTTTTCGGACACTGCTCTATTCAAACGGATTAATTGTGTTCGGTAGCGTTGTCCATTGATGGTTTCACCGGGTTTTAGCAGTTCATAATACAGCACACCCATCTGATCCCATCAAATACAGAGCATTACCTTCGCGTCATGGATATTCGGCTTTTCCGTTGATTTGGCGGGTTGACCGGGTTTCACATTTGATTTTTTGCGCTTGGGGTTATCGTTATGGATCCATTTTTCATCACCAGTGACAATCCGATGCAAAAATCACTTCCAAAACCGCCTTTCGACGTCTCTCGGCTTGAGTTCATGTGGAACCCAATTTCCTTGCTTTTGAATATATCCAGCTGCTTTTAAACGTTTTGAACTGGCTGCTTGAGTGACACCCGAAGATTCTGCGAGCTCTTTTCGTGTTTGTCAACCATCTTCATAGAGTAATGCTTCCAGTTCTTCATCTTCAAACTTTTTTGGCTGCCCAAGACGTTCATCGTCTTCCAAGCCAAAATCACCACTTTTAAATCGTGCAAACCACTTTTGGCACGTTCGCTCAGCTAGCGCATGTTCACCATCAGTCGTTCATAGACCTCCGCGGTGTTTAAACGTGTTTCGGTTTGCGATTGCATAGTAAAATCTAAAAGAAAGTTATTTGAGAAGCATTACATAGGCTCCAATTAGCACAGTGGCACTGTGTTCGGTCGACATATCTTAGGTCGCGGGTTCGAATCCGAGTGAAGTAAGCTATTTTTTTTTGTTATTTTTTTTTATTTTTAATTTAAAAATAATAAAAAGTGAGCGATCAACATCACGCGTTGTATTCGGAACATTTTACAATGTGTTCGCTTCCAAAGGTTCGGGCACGCCGCGTCGAACTGCGAAATGCAGCCTCGATGCGTTAAGTGTGGAAAGAACCACAAGTCAGAGGAATGCGCTCTAGGTAAGGACGGAGCGTCGGAAAAAAGCCAACTCTCTTGTGCCTTATGTAGGAACACGGGACACACCGCAAACTATCGGGGTTGTCCCAAATTCCAATACATAAAAAGAGTAAATCCGGCTCGGCAGCAGAAAGTGGAAGTTAAACGTCCACTCGTGCAGGCACAAACACCAGCCGTTACTCCCCATGTTACCTACGCCCAAATGGCGGCAGATAGGGGAAATACGGCACAACAAGTGAAGGTTGCTTCTCAGGCCCCAGCGCCTAGAGCACCGGAACCTGCAACTGACATGCTAGCTATCTTGCTCTCTATTCAGGGGCAGATGGCTCAGCTTCAACGTCAAATACAAGAACAGGCTACGCAGGTGGATCAAATATACTCACTGCTGCCGGGCCTAACGCACCTTCAGTCGTAATGGGTACGTACATGGCGGAGCAAACTCTGAAGGTCCTTGCAGTGAATGTTAATTCATTGATTAGGTGCGAACGAAGAGCCACACTGTTTAAGTTGCTTAAAGACCATGCCCCTGATGTGCTTTTGGTTAGCGAAACTAAGCTTACCAAAAGACACAAAATGAGGCACAGAAGATATGAAATATTACGAAGAAATTCCATTCAAGGAGGAGGTGTTGCGATCTTTGTAAGAAAGGGACTGCGTTTCAAAAGAGTTTACAGTCGTGTAGTACGTAGGTTTCAGGTGCTGGAAGCATGCGTCATGTACATCCCTCTCCGTAGCGGAAAGCGGTTGTACATGGTGTCTGTCTATGCACCTAAGGCTACTCAATCCGCCTTATTCATCTCAGAGCTCGAGACGCTTTTTCGATTCCTGAGGCTGGAATTGGAAGACAACTATTTTATTATCGGCGGAGATTTCAACGCCAAACATAGTGATTGGGGAAATAATACACCAAATACTAGAGGGAACCTACTATTCAATTGGTGGGGTCAGCACAGTGTGATGTATCGACTTGGCCTCAAAGCAACGGACAGTCCGTCGTTTCCCAGACACGGGTCCTATTTGGATCTCCTGCTGTTCGACAATCGAATAGAACTAATAGGCACTAACCAACATACCATAAACTGTCTACGTACTTTCGTGTATGACAGTGACCATTGCGGTCTCAGCACCAAAATAACTGTTCCCAACGAAACTGCGGAATTGGAAGAGTTTGTTCAAAGGTATTCCTACAATTATAGTAGAGTGCGTTGGACACACTTCTCAAGAATACTGACGAGAGCACTCTCCTCGAATTCGCTCTACCCACCGTCCAATAGAAATCTGTCAAACGAGGAGATTGACAGGTATCTAAAACTAATGGACGAGACAATTAAACGAACAATGGACAAAACGATACCTCGGTATCAACACACTGACAACGAAGACTTATTCCGCAACGCAACCATTGACGCACTGCACCGACATAAAAGTAGACTGCTGTCAAGACTAAAAACCTTGTACAGACAGTTCACTGACAGACATAACCCGGAGATCAGGACATTGAAGTCGTCGATTAAAAACCTCCAAACATTAATAAAAGAAAATTACAGAAATTCTGTAAGTTTGTATTGGAACAACAAAATTCGGGCTGTAAACACCAGCAACCCGAATATGTTCCCGCAAATAAATAAAATATTTCGGAGAAATAATCAAAACGACCTTCCATGTCTTAAAATCGCTCGAACGACGAACAACGAACAAATACTTGTAGCAGCAGGCATTGATCCAAATGAGGCCGTTGATGATGACAACTTCTTTGTGGTCGAGGATCCGCAGGAGAAGGTAGAGGCTATAGGAGCGACTTTCCAGGAAGTGTACAAGGCGAATGACATCATTGGCCCGAACCACGACCTGGAGAGTCGAGTCCTTGTGCACAATTCCTGCCTTCGAAATGAAATTGCGAATTGGCGATTCGAGAGCTCGGGTTTCGCCCAATTCAGTGACGAGAATATGGCAAATAATGTCATCACCAACGAAAGGGTATTACCACCGTTCATTTCGAAGGAAGACCTCCAAACGATCTTCGAATCACTTAGAAGTAAGAAATCAGTGGGAACCGATGAAATACCGAACATTGTGCTTCGACATCTCCCACTAGAAGCGGTGGACATTTATACCACCCTGTTTAATAATGCAATGAATAATGCATATCCAGCGCATTGGAAAACTGCGCTGGTACATCCCATTCTCAAAAGGAATAAAGATACTTCCAATCCGGCGAATCTCCGCTCGATCAGTCTTCTTCCAAACATCAGTAAGGTTTTCGAGAAGGTGATCAATAGAGTCCTGACTAAGTGGGTTGAGGACAAACATATAGTTCCGGATAATCAATTCGGGTTCAAGGCGGGGCATGATATCATTCATGCTGCGTCTAAACTGGTTTCTGATATCCAGTGGAACAAAGGCAAGAAACAGTGCACTGGTGCCTGCCTGATTGACTTGGAAAAGGCCTTCGATACCGTATGGTTAGATGGACTCTTCTTCAAGTTGGACAGGTTGGGTATTAGTAAGCCACTGCTGTATATTCTTTTTGATATGCTCTTCAGTAGACAGTTCATCGTGAAAAATGGCGATGTGACTTCTGCTGGAACATTTAACATTAAAAACGGTCTGCAACAAGGTTCACTTCACCATGCCATAGCGTACGCAGACGACTTAATCGCGTACAGATCGGGTCCAAAGATTGAGGTCATTAATACACTTTTGCAACGTGACTTCGACAAAATTAAACAATATTACGATGACTGGAAGTTGAAAATCAACTTTCAGAAGTCGGAAACCATTCTGTTTAGGACGCCTGTGTCTGGGGCCTCTAGGGATACCAGAAAGAATTGGCGAAAGTTCTCGATCATTGGGCAACGCGGACAGCCTTTTGCCTGTCGAAATGGAGTCAGATACCTTGGAATCTGGCTAGATCAGTTTTTGTATTTTGACAAAAATGTAGATGCTGCTCTGGCCAGAGCCAAAGGCGCTTTTGCCCTTACAAAGAAACTGTTTTATAGCAGCCAACTCGATGAGAGGGTAAAGGTTATCTGCTACATGGCCCTTATCAGGCCCATGCTGGTATTCGGGTGCCCCGTGTGGTTCAACGTGCGAGCAAGCTTAATGGAAAAGATTCGGGTGTTTGAGAGGGCTTGCCTTCGCTTGTACAGAACACCAGAGTCGGAGTACAAAAAATTTTATCGTAATGAGGTCGTTTACAACATCGCGAGCCTAATACGAGTGGACAACTTCGTAATTAAGCTGACTCGAAGGCACATTGCAAGAGCAATGACCTCAACGAACAACCTGATCTCCGGGGCTTACTACCCTAATTATATGTATCACGAGAGAGTTCGCTTTGACGGCTTTATTCCTCCAGAAGCGTTCCTCTACCTTGATAGCAAAGGTCTGATCCAGGACAGATTGGCGGTGCCGCTAATCTTCCACGTTGCTCGAACAGCTGCGGACAGGCGACTCAACTACGACAGAGACGTCGCACACGGCAGTGCGGAGCGTCTCCGGTTCAGTAGGGCGGTAGGGAGTCGCGACATAAGGGATGTTGCTCAGCAACACCAACAATTTTGGTGGCTTTTTGAAGGAGAGGATGCTTCGTCGTCGAATTCCTCCGATACTTGGTAGCTTAATGTGAAGCAAAGTCGCCTACTTTAGTTAGCCATGGCCGGCTTACATAGTTTTAAGTATGAGTAAGTTAGATTTAAGAAAAAAAAATATATAAAAACAAAAACAAAAAAATTACAAAAAAAACATATATATATATACATATATCTATATATTAGGTATATATATATCATGTATGTATATATAATGTATTAGATGTAAGTAGGTTAAGTAGATTAAGATTTATTTTTAGGTAGTCTGTAAGTTTTTAGTTTTAAGTTTTTATAATAGTATTTAAAAAAACTGTCCATTTACTAAGTTTTTATATAAAATTTATTTTCTTAGTTTTAGTTCAATGAATGTATAAATAAATATAGACTGTAAGATACGTCGAAAGACATAGTTTAAGTGCTAGGTGTAACTTAGAGTGCCCGCATGGGGCCAGTAAGTTAGAATAAGATAATTTTAAGTTAATTAAGCTAATTTTTAAGCGTTTTTTTGTATAGCATTTAAGAGTAAATTAAGTAACATAAATAAAAATGCATAAAAACTGAAAAAAAAACTGAACTGAGCGCATGTTCACCATAAACTTCCACCAAAATACGATGACTTTCGGCAGCAGTTTTCTTCATGAAGAAGAACTCCCCGCAAAAACACTTTTTCAGGCACAAAGTTCGACATAGTTGAGTGAAAAAAAATTATTGTTGTCTACGCTTTAAATGAATGACATGTACTGAAATGACGTACAATGATAGTAGCTTTCCAACGTATATTCCAATGGAATAATACAAGTTACGCCATCTCACCCTCAACCGCATGAATTAAGTTATAGACCCAATATGTATCTGGTTAAGACTGACAATGAACTTGGCGGCGTCATCAAAACCAGATCCGATCTCGAAAAGAAATGTGTGACGGAAAGATTGCTGTTCCTGCGGATGACACCAGAGATTTGCAACAGGCAAGTAGTCAATATTGCAATCTTAATCGTTTTGAAATTCAGAGAGACTCACCGCTAAGCAATCAGCTAAAGCAACTTGATGATTCTGAGGTGTTCTCGTACCCACAATCTAGTCCTCAAATCGTGGATTTGGATTCAACTGTGGAAGCTCGCTCATCAACTCCAGAAGCTGAAATACCCAGAAATGTTTCGTCACCAATTGACTCACGAGCAGCAGTCGCGTCAATTGTAACCATGCAGAGCTCTAGGAGATCTGCGTCGAAAGTAGGTCAGATTCGTCCCAAATTAATCGTGGGGCTAATTGATGCTCCCTGTAAAATTGCGTCAAGAGCAATTACATTCTTAGTTGCACCTGTCAGATGTCATTTTTCTAATGACATTAGAAAAGGCGCGAAAATCGTCTCGTTATCAACTGTCGACTACCGATTAACTGCTTATTATCGCATACAAGATCCTATCCAATGCAATGTGTGAGCGGGCCAATCCCTTCTGTAATACACTTGTCGGCCCGCACCTGTGTGGCTTCAAAGCCGGGAGATCATCGGTCGAGCATATTTTCACACTAAAGCAAATCCAGCTAAAGACTAACAAATTTGAATTCGAGGCTCACCACCTCCTCAAACCCACATATGATTACATTCACTGCTTTGAGGTCTACAAGGTTATGACCGAATTTAGGATCCCGGCAAAACTGATTCAGCTGTGTCGTATGACGCTGGAAAGCACGCGGTGCAATGTGCAGCGAACTATTCTAAACGTGTATCGAATTTCGGCAAGGAGATAGGAATTCTAGTTCTCGAAAAGATAGTACGCAGGGCAGGTGTTATGTAACATGGACGGCACTGTCTTTAATAAACTTGTCCAGCTGCTGGGATATCAAGATGACATCGAGATCATCGGCCGCTCGCCGTCATAATGGCTTTTACAATAATTGAAGAATGGATAAAACGAGTAGGCCTTCAAGCATTTGTCCACGGCATAGGAATAAAATGTCACTGTTAGCAACAGTAACTTCGAAATAGTTAAGGGCTTCACCTTCCTAGGAGCAAACTATGCGAGGAGGGCAAAAGTTCGGGAAGACATAACCGCGAACTTATGTGGATGTGGATATAATTTAGGAAGCATGTCAAGTGCATTACCTTGACCGGGCAAATGGACAATAATAGTAAGTCCGAAACGACAAGGAAGGCCAGACCTCCATTTTAAGGACCAAGCCATCGCGGACGTCAGAGTGCTTGATCTGGCAAACTGAAAGTAGCATGCCTCAGGCAGAGACTCTTCACTCTTCTTCTCGGGAGCCCGTTAAGCAAGTAAGCAGTCTTGCAGGATCTTCCGCGTTGATAGGCGTGTACCATCTTGATCAGAGGATGCATTTGCAAAGCAGTTTTGCGCACATAGAGCTTAGACCATCCAGTTCATCCTTTTTTAAGTGTTTCAAGTCTGACAGATTTTGTCCAGGAGATGATTGTCTTTCACGCTGCACTTGCTATGTATTCAAATGGATGAGTTCTTTGACCATCTCGAAGCTACAACTGCCATGAAGACGTTCTGGGAAAGTGGTTGGTGGTGAGAGTTTTTTTCTGATGACAGCTTTACCTCTTGCCTACCATCCCATTTTGACCGCGCATATATATACAACAATGTCAACTCAAACTAGACATTGCCCATCGCTATGCACGCTGTCGTATGCGGCTTCGAAGTCGACAAAGAAATGGTAAATGTCGATCTGGAATCCCCAATCTTTTCCCAGGTCAACGGTAGTGTGAATATCTGATCGACGGTAGACTTTCCTGACCTTAAACCGCACCAACCAGATTACTCATGAAGAGTTTTGACCATCATCGCCATTATATGGTACAGTTTGCAGAAGTCGTCTTTTCATATTTTTAGCACCAGCTGCGACTCTACCAGTAGTTGTCCATCTTCATATTTGAAGCCATCGTCATACCTGCAGTTACATCTGTCCATTTCCTTGGGGCCCCCGCCCAATTACCAAGGCTTCGCCCATCATGTCTAATAAAAAGCGGGGGCAGAGCATATTACTGGTCTTATCGCAAACATCTTTAGATGACGCCACCGAAGGTTGCTACGATTTGATCAGTTACAAGTTGCCGGTCATAGGTCTTGTTGGCGGCAGGACCACCGGTAGTCCTTACCAGGACTTAAATCGCGGTACCGTGGGAGTCAGGAACCTTCCGGATTTCGGTCCGGGCCTGACTTGAAGTAGGCCCCCTTGTGGGAGCATCATGGTGGCTGTGGTTTAAACCCAAATCGCGGGAAGGGTCTTCCTGCTTGTTTGATCCATTGTAGAGTTGCAAAAAAAGTACTGGGTGCTGTGACCCTAAGAGCAGTAAGAGGTTTTAGATCGGCCTCGACCCATACCAAGGGTGGAACTTGTGCCTCCAAAGCAGTTCCGAATCTCAATCAAAAGATTGACGGAGAGCGATGGCAAGGCGTATCCTTGCTCCCATGGATGTATAGGCATCCCGTAAACATAAGTCCACATGACAGGTGGTTTACGTTAAAAACCAGAGACTATGCCCATTTCCTGGATCGCGCGGTTCTCGTGTTCTCTCTTTATCTTTCGAAGAAGCATATGCTGTTCCTATCTGAACTCACGAGGAGCTCTTGTACCGCGATGTAGTGCAGTTTTGTGTGATATCATTCTTGTTTGGCTACATGTACCTGTGCTTTGGAACTGATCACACTAGAAGCAGCTTCTCTAATGGTTCGCTGACAACATTCTCATCGGCGTTCTATATTTCCGTATAGGAGGTAGAATTTTATGAGAGCTTGAGGGAAACGCGATTGGCAAAGCTTCTAGCGGTTTCTCGTTATGGCCGCTTTTAATCGTCCAGCTTTGCGACGGTGATATTCGCATTCGTATCCTTGCTGTAACAACGTAATGATCAGAATTAATGTTGGCTCAACGGAGAGTTCTGACATTCAGAATGTTGGAGGAGCGTCTGACGACGATGGCAATATGATGAATCTGATTGACGGTTGATTAATAAGGGGATAGCCAAGTACCGCGTACTGGCCATGTAATGCTTACCCCGCATTACAAATTCTAAAAAAACCTTGATCCATTCTCGGGCGTGGTGCTATCAAACGAAGTTTAGACGGCTTCTTTACCCAACCTTGCGTTAGATCTCCTTGCACAAGCTTGGTATCTTAGCTATGGCGCTGAGCATATGTTCAGTCTACGGGGTCATAGAATTCGTCTTCGATGCTGTCATCAACTTGCACGAAGGCAAATCAGGTTTGTATTTCCGCGGATTGTTATAGAGCGTTCGCTTACTCGCCGAAAGCCTAAGGCTTTTTGCCTGAGTCTCCTTCGAATAGGAAATCCACGTTCAAATAAGCGTTGTCTTTCTTCTTTGTAGCAGTCACCGTAGTAGGTGCTGAAGCTTTCCATTCATTTTTTTGGCCGACCATCGCACTACTTGGATTGCGGTAATATCTGCTTTATGGCAGTCTAGGGCCTCCGTAAGCTGTACTGCAGTCCGTGGTATGTTGTCGAAACATTCTTTTTGCAAAGTCGAAATTCGTTGTTCTTATATCCGTCCGTCTTCGAGGTTGTTAGCTATCTCTGAACTTTTATTCTTTTTTCCACGATGCGGTGGTTGTCCCAAGTGAAATCCTCAACCTGGAGGATCTTAATAAAACATCCTTGACAGAGGGTCCAGCGGCAGTGGCTCCGTTGAGGTTATGAGAGCCGCCGCTGGCCTATTCAGTCTTCTTGCCTCGATATTTTTTCTCTAGGGTATCGACTCAACTATGGAGTTCCTTTTAGACTCGGGGTCCGAATACGTCGAAGTAACTCTAAAGCAGGGTATGAACCGAATAGCTCAAACTGACTAGACTCGTGGATGCCGCTGTTGATCCGTATGTGGGACTCCTCCACAACCATTATGATGAAGAAGAAGTGGGAACACCTCCTTCACATCCCTCTCGAAAGCCAATAACGTCCCGCAAGGTTAGGGTACCCTACTTTTCGTTAGAGGCACTAGGCTCCCAGGATGCACAGCGTGAAGGTGAGAGCAGGAGTTGATTGGCAGAGGCTTAAGAGTCGATGCTTGTGCTAACTCAAAGCCTCACCCTTGCTACCTAGGATTGACTCTAAATGTGAATCACAAACATAGCTCAGGCGAGGCTTATTATTCGAAGGTGTCGTACGTCAAGTAGTATTTACGTTGCAAGACCTCTGAATTCCTTCTCTACAAGCGGATTGAAAGTGAACTCGCATATAGGCGCCTTTGGGAAGGGCAAGGTTGTTCATCCCAGCTCTGAAACTTAAAGAATCATCGAGTACAAGTTCTAAACCAAAAAGATCATAACTGGCACAGTCTACTTACCTTCGAGATTCAAGGAAGCTTACACATTTAAGCAGGCTGGCAGACTACTGAATTGCTTTTCGAAAGCAAATGGCAAAGAGGGATACCACCGGTAATCTTGTTGACTGCAGAATGATACAATCGGTGAGGAAAGTAAATACGACTGGCAATCTCCTTAAGTACACGAAGATACAAGCCAGAATTTTGGAGGAAGCATATGTACGAGTACATCCGTGAAATTGGGAAAATCCGAAATCGGTCAAGTACCATGTACTCGTACATACGTGCGAGTATCTGTCAGTGCTAGAAGCTCTATTCGAAGTTGTCGTCTTATTTTTCTTCCACTTGAAGCCCTCACCTTCGCCTTAATCTCCTCCAACAATTGCAAATTACCAATTTGAGCCATCTCAAGACAACCATCCGCACTTGCTATTGTTCTGTTCAGTGAACAATACACCAATTGGGTTCTACCTTCCAATTATGGTTCCCTTCAATGCAAAGTGCTTGTTTTTTTTTTTTCTCTCTCTCGAAAAGTATCTAAACATAATCCAGTAAGTCTTACTAGAAACTGGTAAGCCGCCTTGAAGTATCTCTTGTCACATTAACCTTCGACGTGTATCTTAAGGTCATCGCGTCAACAATCCGAGACAGATTCTTATTTATTCCCGCTCATGGATTGTTTATTGCCACATTCAAATACTCATAATTGGATCTCGTTTCGACAAAGGACTAGTAAAACAATTTATGCAACCGAAATTTCATCGTGGTTACATGAGTCGTAACTCGTCGAACCGAAACCGAGACTGAAACCGAAACTAGCCAAACAGGATCTCGACGTTGTAGTCCAGTTGAACCATATGCATAACGAAGTAGTGTGCCAAAATTAATTACTGTAATTAACCCCTCAATAAAAGATCAACCGAACGTAAGACTGCTGCCGATGGTTTAGTGAGTAAAAACCAGCAGCGTGGGTATGGGTTAATGGTGGCACAGTGCGACTAGACTATTGCTACGGAAACAATCGCATCCAATTCAAGTCGAACGTTCAATTTCCGGATACGAGTGAGAAAATTTATGAACAATTCCGCCCTGCCTGACACTGGACTTTACTGCCTCGACTTGGCTATGTTCGTAAAGCAGTTCAAACCATTTTCACATTTTCACATGGCAACGGTGTGGCGCGGCGTGTGGCGGATAAAGGCCATTCGACTGTAGCACTGGGTGGAGGTTGTTTTGTTTGTGCCACTGTTACATTTAAAGTCGCCGATCGGGGCAACTATTAGCCAATTTCGCATGCAAAGTCGTAAGAATTTTTGCGATTTATTTGTTGCTGCCAGAGGTGGTAGTGCAGGGTGGCAAGAGTAAGAGAAAAAAAAAAAGGCCTTGGGGCTTTGAAATGGAAGAATTGCGACAGAATCCGGTTCAGTTCTAGGCGTTCGACAAAACGAAAACAACAAACGATTTTGCTGTTCAGACCATTGAGTTGGAGTTTGGTGGATTAAAGTGTCTGCTTGTCGTGCGTCATAATAAGGTCGACTGTGGAGTGCAGTGAATTAGTTGTAAAGCCGTTGAACTACTTTCGTGGTTAAGTATCATGAAAACATAAAATTGCAAGATATTTCGAAAAGTGCGGATTGATCGTAGCTACGATTTGTATAGATTGCCTGTTGTCACTGCTCAAACGGTCAAGGAATTGACAAGAATCATGCATTGAGGGTCCTCTGAATTCTTGAGAACTTCTTGAGCTTGCTTTGCTAAAGTTGTCATTTTGGTCAATGGAATCTTCCTTGGGCTCAAGCAAGCTCACTGGTGTCGTTGAATTTCTATTCTTCTGCCAGCCAATTTAGGACACTGATCTTGAGATGGTAGACTAGTTGCTCATTTCAGTAGTAGCCACGTCATGTTTGGGAATCGTCTATGCTACTTGTACTTGTTGAGTTGCCTGAAATGATTTTGGTCTGAGGACATTTTTGCAATCTTCGCGAAGGTCGGTTTGACATATTTTTTAGATGGGCGTTCACACATTCATTCCCTTTGATTCTTGCATATTGTCGAACCCAGAGCCTAGGCACCT
Organism: Volucella zonaria; assembly: GCA_963966105.1. Classification (NCBI taxonomy): domain Eukaryota; kingdom Metazoa; phylum Arthropoda; class Insecta; order Diptera; family Syrphidae; genus Volucella; species Volucella zonaria. The sequence goes on along the minus strand of OZ014533.1, from coordinate 136,858,249 downwards.
TATCCTCAGTTTTCCATTTTAGTTAACGTGCTAAAGATTCTTCCAGATTAATCGGCTTACAACCAGCTTTTATCGCTGGAACTGCAAATGATTTGAGCATATAAGCCGACCCCACCCGTTGTGATGACGAATGAGGTTCTTAAGCACGTTGTTGCGGCCTTTGACGATGGCATATTTGTATATCCAGGCATGCTGCGAAATGGTATAGACCAGGTGTTGTCAACTCTGAACAGAATCCTCACTTCTATCCTAAATATCGAACCATTGGCGAGCAATGAGAGTAGCCTTTGTGTCGAAATTACAGATCACTACTTAGTTGGCAAGAGTTTCAGACCTGACTTTCTTCCTGCTGAAGAATTTGCAGAGAATGGTTGAGGTTCAGGTGCCCAAAAACTGTTTATAAAATTCTAAGGGATAAGGGATGTTGACACCTTCGGCAACGAGAGTTTGATGGCAGTGTAACTCGGCCAGACAACACGGAATAGGTGAATCACAAGCCTTGAGACCTAAAGGAATGCTAGTTGGTTACGGATGACGATTGGGGTCAATATCGAATGAAAATGGCGAATGCTGGCCAAATTTCTGCTTAACGCTTTCAGCAGTAGAAACCTCTATTCTGAGGCACATGCAGGTGACATACATCTGCTCCAAAACCCAGGTAGCCCTATACATAATCGAAATGGGTTTTCAGTGAACCCTCTCAAAACTGAAGTTGTTTCCTTCGCGAGATGGTGGAGGCTGAGTGATTTGACTCACCTAGTGCTAAATGGTGTCACCATAAGCTTTCCTACAGAAGCCTAACATCTGGTTCTTTAGGCTAACACGGCTGATAGATTTACAGTTCGCCTTTATCTGTTAATTATGCGGACAATTTCGGAATAAAATCTCCACCTCCGCCTACACCCATAAAAAGTCCTGCCAGTGCCGAAACTAAAGCCGCGAGAACAAGTTTTGCGACGCGAGTTCCTGATAGGGCTCTTGAGCAGCTTGAAGTCGACCCGTGCTTTCATCGAAAAGTGGTATTACGTGACGAGCCTCGCTTTCGGCTCCATGGGTTTGCGAAAAAGCCAAGTTTTAGATTCCGGATTATGGTAAGTCCAGAAGTAACTCATGCGACTTAATTACATTTACTGTAGGACTAACGAAAGCGCTTCCTATCTTCAAATTTAAATAAAACGAAGTGTGTGTGAGATATCATCGAAATTTTTTATTCGTTTGAAAGGCCTATCGATGCCATTATGGATGGAATATAACATCGTTCAAATGTCCGCCGCTGTTTCTCTGGGTGGCATGCATCCCAAATGTCCAATTTTCCATGACTCTTGAGCGTAAATTAGGCTAAATTTGACCGATGGCATGGGTTATGTTGGCTTTGAGGACGGCTGTGGTTTATGGCTTATTTACATAGACCTGCGACTTCAGAAAACTCCAAAAGAAAAAGTCTAATGGGGTCAAATCGCACGGTCTCGGTGGCCAGTTTACGTCAGCTCCACGTGAAGAATCTCCAATGTGGAGTGAACTGTGTGGCACGTGGCGTTCGTCCTGTTGAAATTACATGTCGTTGGTGTCCATATCATCCAATTCATGCCAAAAGAAGTTGGTAATCATCGACCTATAGCGCTTCCAGTTGACCGTGATGGTGTGGCCAACGTCGTTCTCAAAGAAATATGGACCGATGAAGCCGCCAGTCCAAAATCCACACGATACGGTAACTTTTTCAGGATGCATCGCCTCATCGCCTCATCGCCTCATCGCCTCATCGCCTCATCGCTGAAAATGATTTTTCGATGAAAATTTGCGTCAGTTTCCAACTGCTCCAGAGCCCATTCATCGAATACACGTCGTTGTCTATGGCCGTTTACCTGCAGCTCCTGGGCCGGTTGAATTTTGTATGTGTGCAGGCCCAAGTCACGACGCAAAATTCGCCAAGTTGTGGTCTGCGAAAGGCCGTGTTCTTGTGAGCGACGCGAAATCGACTGCCTCGAGTTCTCCTGCACACTCTCATGCATTCGGTAAACGATCGTCAGAATGACTAGGGAATTCAGGGTGGACGTAGCCAATATACGCGGGCTAAAAAGTAATCACTTTTCTGCGTACGTCCACGTCTGTAAGTACCGACCAGCTGTTCTGCCACTTAGTGAAACACAGGTAGATCCCCGCCCACACCTCTCAGATCACTCTGATCTGAAGCTACCTGGCTACGAACTAGTGTCATTATTCTTCTGTCACCGCGGTCTCGCTATTTACGTGCGTAGTGATGTAGCTTACCAAACTTAACCATAATGTAGTCCCTGTTGCAATCCGGAATTCAATTCCATGTGGCTAAAATTCCACCTCCATAAGCAAATTATCCACTGCTGCTTTATTTACTGAAGCCCCAAACTGGACAGCAAACCGACCTCTAAAGAGTCTGATGCGCTGTCTGACTATATACAAAGAATTGTATCCTTGTATCCTCATACTGAAATAGTCATTACGGGCTATTTCAATATACACAATTATGGGTGTCTTAGGTGGCTGTCAATATGTGAGTCGAAATTCAATTCTCTGTCACAAATTATTCCTAGATCCGGTACTTGGGTAGTGGAAGTAGTTGAAGTAGTTTCTTGAAAGGGGAATAGGTTATCGCTTGGCATTTGCTGACATTAAGTTCCAAAAAGTTTTGCTTGCTCCATACCGAAAACTTATTTAAGTCATCTTGCAGGCAATGGGAGTCAGAAGGCAATGAAATGACTTTGGAAATTCCCATGTCATCAGCGAAAATATGTAGACTGGAGTTGGTTAGGTAGTCCACCATCAATATTTCTATTTCTGAGAACGAATTAAGAGAGACGAAATGAGACGAATCGTCGGAAGGCCCCCATTTAAGTTGAGGGAGGTTAAAATCCCCCACTAGAATAATACATACAATCTTCAGATTGTGCATTATTAGTCAAAAAATCCACTGCGTGAACTACAGGTCGATAAGACTCGATTGGTTGGGATGGGTGAATGTAACAACAAAGTACGTAAAGACAGCGTTTGGGGAGCGTAATGTTGGCACATACTAACTCAAAGTTGTCAGTGTGGGGAATATCAACAGGAGTTGCGTGAAAAAAGATCCGGATTGCTAGTAAAACACCTCGGCCATAGGGATTATCAGCTCTTTCAAATCCATCTTTTCGAAAAACGTTGAAATTTGGAGGAAACAGCTCAAGGTTATTAATGTCCGGAATTAGATTTGTTTCAGTAAGAGCAATTAGGTCATAGGGTAACTTTTGAGAATTGAGATATACGACGGAGATTTTAGAGCGCAAACCTCTTACATTTTGGTAGTAAATGGACAGGCAGTGTGGACTGGAGGATACAGGATTTAGTTTGTTAGGAACTGTAATAGTTTTTTTTTTAAATTTGAACGAGTTCTTTGCAAGTGGGAGAGACGTTTAGAGCTGACATGCGAGGACAGCGTAGAAAGATCATTATGAACTTCATCGGAAGAGATGTCGAAACTTTCATGGTAGCGAATGAAAATTTGCATCAATTCCACTGGCTTAATAGGAAGACCTTCTCGTTGAATCGAAACCATAATGTTGGTTTTGGTTATGCCATCATGGGTTTGTTGTGCAAGTAGGCAAGGTAGAGCCGAATATTTTCATAAATGCGGCGGTCTCTCAAACGAGATACTACCTAACGACTGTCATCATCCATATCAGAAAATTTTTTAGTGAGTTGGCAGTTGGTGGAAAGAGTGAGTCAAGGTATTTCGGGTAAGAATCGAGGGCGGGCGAATTAAGAGAACGAGTGGATGAAGAAGGGACAGGTTGTTCAAGCACTAGAACACTAGAACGGAACTAGAATCTTAACTAGTGAGGGGAGTTGAATCAGGGGGATTGGTAGATGAAGATGAGGAAGGGGTGATTGGGTTTAGTATATGGGAGCTGATAAAATTAGGATATTTGACTGATGGGGCAACGTTAGTTGGAACTTGGGTAGAAGGCGCAGGAGCAAGGTTAAATGAAACTCTGTTTTGAAGCGGCTTTAAAGGTTTGGTTAGGGGAGCGAGAGGATTTGGTGTCGCGACTCTGGTGTTCTTTTTGGATGGACCAAAGGGGGGATGAATGAGGAATGGGGAGAATCTTGGAAAGATTTGGGTCTTAAATGACCAGTTTGAGTCAGGATGTTGATGGGATAGGGCAGAATTGTGGGTGTTATCTTTTCTTTTATTAGCAACTTTATTATATACCATATCCTTCCATTGGGTGATGACTTGAACATGCAATCGTATTTAGTGGGTATACGTATTTCAAAACACATGCCGCTTTTGCTCTTCACTTTGCCAACTTGTTTACACTTGATGTCTTGTATACCAAATTTGCTCCTAAAATGGTCTTTGATGCAGGACGGGCTTGCGTGACGTGGGGCACCTTGGAGAAAGAAAGTAGACGGTCCCGTTTTTTTTGGTGGCTTCAAGATTCATTTTATTTAATTTTTGAATTCTATTGGTACATTCAGGGAGAGTCCAGGGTGTCTCAAAAGCCCTAATTATTGGCAATGGTCTTGGGACGGGATTGGTGATCGAAGTTGCATTTATCGTAGTGGGTTGAACGGGGGCTTCGGTGGTAATGGTTATTGAATGAGTTGGGGCTGAAATGGTTGGGGGTGATGTATATAGCTCGTCGTGTAAGGATTTGTTACATGGGCTTACTGCAGATGGAGGTGCATCCGGTTGATCTGTGATTGATCTGCTGGATGCAGCTTCCGAACTTAGAAAATTGAGGTTATGTTGGATGGATCCGATGTTTTAGGCATGTTCAGCATGCTTGAGATGTAGAAGAGTGGATTGGTCAGCCAACGTTGACATAATTTTTCCCAACTGAATTGCTGGTAACGTGTTTGAGCAGTGAGACTTATCAGAATCTGCTAATTTAGTGATTTTAGAATGCTGCGATTGAACAGCTGATTTTATGGTGGTTATGTTGTTATCGATCCAACAGTTTAGATTATCATGACTCTCGGAAATGAGTTTGGTTATATTTTTACCACTGAATTGAACTTCGCATTTCAGCTCTGCAATCGAGTCTGCAAGCCCAATTAGTTGCTGGTTATTACATTTTATAGCCAGCATTATATGTGCCAGGGAGATGGTCTGGCACTCTACATAGAAAAAGCAGAATATGCGCTTATACTCTTCGAGATGAGTTTTAGCGTTTCTGCTTAAATCAATGCATATGGGATGGAATTTCTTTCCACATATCCCATTGCATGTAATCATTTGAACTGTGTTAGTAGGTACAGCGCAGTCAGCAAATCCACAGGAAGACATGGTTAGATTAGATCAGAGCGCAAGTAATTTTTATTTTAATTTTTATTTTTTTTTATAGACACAAAGTCCCTACGTTTTGATGACACTGAGAATTTATGGTGTAAGTGATTGGGAACAAGTAAATCGGTTCGAATGGGGTCAAACACGAAAAAAAAAACAAAAACAAAAACAAAAAAAAGGAAAAAGGTCAAACAGAAAAACAAATATTCACAAATTATCGCGGAGCCAAATTGAAACACGTCCGAACTTGACGGTGGGTTTTGTCGTTCTTGCAAATGAGCCCACACGAATACCAGATGTTGTTTTTACCATGGACCTGTTTTTAACTTCTCATCCCGACAAATACAAGGTCAATGTGCTATCCTCTCTAGGCTCGTCGGACCACTGTGTCATATCAGCTAATTTCTCGTACAGCGACCATACAGTTAGCGAAAAGAACCGTATGGCAATACGAGAAAGTCAACTGGAGCGGTCTTAACAGCTTCTTCAGGAATCTTAACTGGTCGTTATGTTTCCTCGATAATAGCATGGATGCCGCTGCTGATATGATCACAGACACCGTTCTCTTTGGAATGAGAAACTTTATCTCTCATCGGATGAAGAGTATTAAACCAAAAGAAAAGGCGTGGTACGACTCGAGCTGTAAAGAGGCTATCAGGGTTAGAGAAATGTTTTTTCGGTCCTTCAAGACCACCCCAACTGAGGAAAATCGAAAAAAGTTCAAATGAGCCAGAAGTGACTGCAACGCCTTTCTTAAATGTGTAAAATTCCAATATGACCAAAGACTGAGGCAAAAAACACTACAATGTCCCAATGGTAGTAAATACTTTTGGTCGTTCGTCAAAAATATTAGAAATTCTGCCTCATTTACAATGACATTATAGCTGTCAGCTCTTTGGACAAGGCCAATCTGCTTGCTGCACACTTTGCGGCCAGCTCAACACTTCCAGATTGTGCTTTGTCTCCACCTACACTTGAGTGCGTCGAATCTTCAATGGGACAAATCCACTTTCACACTCGTATAGTAGCAAGAGTACTTAAAGATCTTAACATTCACAAACCCACTGGCCCAGATGGTATCTCTCCCCTCCTTCTGAAGAGGTGTTCTTCTTCGCTACCAAAACCACTGCGTAAGCTTTTTCATCAATCCTACTCTTTAGGACTCTTTCCGAGCAGATGGTTTGATGGCATGTCTCACCGAAAAGTGAAACCAAAGCATACATCAATCTGGCGAAAGCAAGATAGTTGCACTTGATATTTCTAAGGCATTTGACAGAGTTTGGCATCAGGCCCTTTTGTCGAAAATGCGTGCATTTGAGATGGATGATTCCCTTCTTCAATGGATTAGAAATCACCTTTCGGAACGTTCAATCCAAGTTGTTTTGGACGGTTCCAAGTCTGATGTTCACAGAATAAATGCTGGTGTGCCCCAGGGCTGCGTTCTGTCTCCGACACTGTTTTTAATTTTCATTAATGATCTTTTATCTGCGACTTCTAATTCAATATATTCCTTTGCTGACGACAGTACTCTCAGCTTTTCATCTTCGTTCCCGGACTCACGTCCCTGCTCTTCGGCTGTAGAACGGGAACTCCAGCGTATGTTAAGATCATTCAATTCCGATGATAGCCGCATAACCAATTGGGGAACTATCAATCGAGTGGAATTTAATGCTTCCAAAACTCAATGCTGTCTGCTGTCATTAAAGCGAAATTTAACTGCCCAGCCATTATCCATGAATGGCGCTTGCATCATCGAAACTGATAAACTTTCCATTCTCGGTATTTGTGTCAGTGACAACTTACGTTGGAATGACCACATATTCAGTGTCGTCAAAAATACTGCGAAATGTCTAGGTTTCCTCAAGCGAAATAAGAAATATTTTACCCCTCTGATCTGGCCTCAATATATAAGGCATTCATCCGCCCAAAATTGGAGTACAATGCCCACATCTGCACCTGCGATAAAACTCATTGGTGATACAAATATCAGTCAATCAATTGACGCCCTCGAATACCGAGGTAATGGCTCCTGTCTCACTTTGTTTTATCGCTATTTCCACCACCAGTGCTCCATTGAAATCGCCAGTAGCATTCCACCCATTCAAACTTTCAACCGTAACACCCGTCTTGCTATAAATGCTCATCAGTATACCCTCAAGCCCACTTTCGGACGTACTCTAAAATATCGTGATTCGTTGCTAAGCCGTACAACTCGGTTATGGAATGCCCTGCCTAGCTCTTTATTTCCTAGCCATTATAACCTTCAAACATTTAAAACCAACGTTCACCGGTACCTCTTCTTACATTCTCCCTGATTTTCTTTCTCCCACTCTGTGTGCAAGCATTTTAAGGGTGCTTAAATCCTTTGAGCGCGTTCACATTATAAAAAAAAACAGGAAAAAAATGCAATTGGTTCTACCATAGCCATGTATGTAGGTCTAAAGAACCCTCCTCGGTTTCAAGCTCCATGTCTTACCAAAAGCTCTTTTAAACTGACAAAGCACTGACAGGACCTTGGAGGTTTTCGATGCGAAATGTTTAGTTCAAAGGAGTTTACTATCCAGTGTGACGCCAGAATTCTTAGCTCAGATGAGTCAGACCGGTCAGCTTCCGCCTTTTCGTAAAAAAGCTTCAGAAAGGATTGCCTGAGAGTCCATTGTGCACGGCTTGGCCTGAGGAATATTCGAGTGGTGGCAGCCTTGTTAACATCCAGACGTGCAGTGAAACAGATTCATTTGAACGCCTCATCTCATAACGTCAGAGCAATGTTTAATTTTGATGTCTGTAACTAACGCGTTCGTCCGTGGAGGATGGTGATAAAGAATGCAAAGAGTATCAGAAGCATTAAAGACATCTTTTTTAGTTGATTAGTTGGAAAGTATACTCCCACGAATCGACAACACACAAAGGCTTCCGACTAATTGGCTTTCCCGCAATAAGTAGCACTTAGCCCTGATACTATGGACCCGCCAAGCAATATCTTCAGAGGATATCTAACCAAATCGACCGCATAAATAGATTCGATGCACATATCTATTATTCTGAATGTCCTCACTTTCAGAGCAGCAAACGTCAACCTTCAGCATTACCCAGCATAGCTCGATTGTCCAACGAAAGACGCTGCAAACAAGGTTACTGCATAATCAACACCATCTGCCGCATCTACAAAAGACCGTTGTACGAGTAAATGTCGTGTATATCTAAAGTTATATGTGAAAGTCTCAAGCACAATAATCGGTAGGAATCAGTGTGGCCTCAGACAGGTAGAACGACTGCAACCCAGAAGAATATCTTTAAAGCTGATAGCTGATAGCTCGAGATGGCTCTACAGGCTGCACTGGCTCGGCCACATCAAACAAATAGACAAATGTGCTCTGACCAACAGGATCTTACAAACAAAGGCTCTAAGTTCGAGATGATAAAGAAGACCAAAGCTCTATTCTAAGGACCAAGTGATCTCTCTGGAGAGCTGGGCACACACCTAGGCTCGAACAAGATAGAAGGCTATCGCACCTACACAGATCAGGAGCCCGCTAAATAACAAATATTAATCTTTCGCCTTACAAACATCTTTGGTACAAACGCCTTAAGTGAGACATTTTTCCCAGCATGCTGTATGACAAAATGGTCGGCGTTTGCAAAGCCATCTTTGTTTCAATTTGCCCACACAATTAGAACCTGTTCATTGATTAAATTAGACTCATTCAAAGCCTCTGGTAATGAGATTTGTGGATTAAGCGTTCCCATGGAATTAGCATAACTAGATCCACTCGATGATCTAGTTAATCCGATGACACACGCTGTACAACACCTTCCTACACATTATCCACGCGCATACTAATCACTCCTAATCCCTCGACCCTCTGCTTAATACTATGCTACTTAAAGTACTGATGTCAAGCGGATTTCCTGTGCCCTTTCATCCTTTCCAAGTCGAAAGACCAGTTCCCCCCCATGTCAGACCTTCTCACGTATCTCTGCACTACAGTCGTTAATCATAGAAACCACTAGAACCACTTGACGTCCAGTTACCTTCTTTGTCCAACTCAATTTAATTAATTTAATTGTTATTGCCCCCGACTTTCAGTCTTGACATCGTGACCAACCCCATTACCGCATAAGTATCCACTGCCAATCAATCGATCTAGAGAATTTGTCTAAAATTAGAGCCCCCAATGTCATTTGGTATAGCTGCAGCGATCTCTAAAAGTAGCTAGTCTGACCCACGTGAGTCCGTTCAATTGAAAATCCTTGTATTAGTCACCCTCAATCTGTGTCTGTTTCCCACTATAACCGAGACCACTTGCCCAATCACATTGAATCCGATTTACATCCACTTAATCATAGAAACCACTAGCCATGCCCGACCCAGACCAGTACTCCTATAAAAGATAAAAGAGAACGTACGGATACTTGTACTCCAATTCGTAATTGTATCTGAGTTCTTGAATGCATTTTCCGCCTGCACTTATTTGTACTTGCCACTTGCGCATAGAATTAAGGTGGAGTCGGTCGTTTCGCTCCTCTCGTTTCTTTTACAACACCTCAATGCTTAATCATATCGCGCCTTTCCAAGTGTGCAGATACATAGAATAGATACTCGTAGCTGAGCGTTATGTCAGGTACGAATCGATTCTGCTTCAACCGCAAACAAAAGGCCTGGGCCAGAGTGCGATTTCGATAAAGAACTGCTGTTGCACTCCTTTCGATGTCGACAAGGTCAACCAGAGTTGGATTCGTTGATATGACTTCGAGTAACTGACATGAGTATCTTTCTAGATTTGTTTGGATCTAGAACGAGATCTTGCTACAGCCACTCCATGGGGCGAAAATTGCCATTTCCGACATGCGATTCAGATTGCGCCTGCTCATGCGGGGTGTACGAGTAGATACTTCGGGTTGGTTTATTGTAGATGTGGACGCTAGAATGGGAGTGTTATGGAGCAGATACAAAAACCGTTTTATGACAAAGCACTTTCAGCTGATTTGATAGATGGACGCTGCGTTTGTGTCTATAATATAATTGGACTGTGCGCACTTAGCTGGGCTGCGATATAATTTTCCCATTGACAGCTTTTTCTTTATGGGTTCGGGGGATTGCAGTTGTTTTTTCTTTGAATCCCAGAAGTGGTTCTATCATGTGGATGTGGTTAGTTTAAATTTTCCATTGAGAACTCGTTTACAAATGGCAAACGCAGTTCTCTTCAGAGTTGCATACAAGTTCGAGATAAATGTAATCAATTCGTGGCGATATAGTAATAACTCGGGACCATATTGGTTGCGTGCTACACCTTTAGGACTTTCGAGTGATAAATCGAACAAGTATCTGCAGATTTCCCACGGATATTTGTCATGAATATTGATCAGATAAATTTCATTTGCCGTTCAAATTGGATAGCGAACATTTTTTTTCTCAGACAGAGAATTAGTTCGTGGTACTTTTAGAATGTTCCTCTCACTGAAATTTCTTAGCCTTTCGTGGTAAGATAAGCAAGCGTTCAGTACCAGCATCCTCCACGTCAGCGCCTAGTAATTACAGCCTGATGCAAGAGAAGGCCGGATATTCACAGGAGTAGCACTCAGTGGTATCGTCAGCACTTTCATAGCAAGCATCGCTTAGTACACTTAAGTGTTTCGTAAAAGCGTAAGCAGCCTGCAGACTTTCCTATTGGGGGACAGCAGGAAAGTTGCTGACCTCTTAGAGACGTCGGGAAGCCTTAATTTGGTCTGCCGGAAACGTGGAGTATCATACCATCAGCAGTTATGCTTCGATGAATCCGAATTGCAGACGAAAACCCTAGCCGAGGACACAGGCAGTTCTCCCGCGATCCTATTGTGCCCTGCTGAGAGGATTTAGCAAGGTTTAAGAGTCGCTATAGATACAGACACTACGCCCTTAATAGAAGCTTAACTTAAAAACTAACAAAGAGTAAGAGTTAGGAACCCAGCGAATTTTGGAGGAAATCTACTAGTTTGAGACGAGATGTGCTCAGGTTGAGATCAAAAACGGGGAGCTTTGCGTTGACCTTTCGGGGCATTCGGGAGATCGGTTCGTTTGAGCCATAAGAGGTGCGGTGGACCTGCAAATAGAAGAGACGAGGACAACGTAGATTACGTGGCTTGGTGTTGAAGGAAATACAATTGTAAAGAGATGGGCAATCCACAGAACCAGAGAGCAGTCGACAAATGAACAGAATGTCAGTTATGTCTCTGCGATTTTCGAGGTAAAAGAAAAGAGCCATCCAAGAGTAGTCCTCGAAGAGCAAATCGAAGGAAATAATTTTGAGTGTTCTCGATTCGGGATATATGAACTCGCTGAAAGGGAGACCACACTTGGCTGACCGGATAACGTAAAGAGACCTTGCCACATAGAGGTTGGAAAATTCTTTGCCTCATTGTTTGATGAGTTGGCTTTAAGAATTATCTCATCAATATGCGAACGAAAGTTTAACTTTTTATCGTGTAATATTCCAAGGTCGCGAAGGGACTGAACCTGGGATATAGATTGGACATGCGGAAAATTAAGTTGAGGAGGACATCGATTAGATTTACATCAAAAAGTCGTAGATTGAAATTTGGAGACATTAAGCTCTAAGCAATTTTTTAGACACCAAGTGGAAAAGCTATCGAGGTCTCCTTGCAGGAGAATAGAGTCATGGGGTGAAGAAATAATTTTGGAGGACTTAGTGTCTTCGGGGTAAATGGACAGGGAGCAGTGTTTAATAATCCTCTCAAGATCGCTTACAGTTCAAATGAAAAGAAGGGGACCTAGATGGCTGCCTTGTGGGACACCAGAGGTGTCCCTCGACGTGGTTGAGAAGGCTGATCTAAACCGAACGGAGAGTTATGGAAACTTCTCTGAGAAGGATGAAAGTTATCGATAGTTGATAGAGTTAAGGGACAAAACGTTACTGTGAAGTTAATGGGATCGCTAGTGAATTGCCTATCAGTGGAGTTAGAGACACCACTTACTCCTACTTGACTTAGGGTTGAGTCTGTTATATGATCAGTGAATAGACATTCCTTGGATGAAGTAGCGTCTGACTAGAGGCAGACTAAAGCCACCAAAGATAAGGATATCGTCGATGGAATCACTCATGTCAATAAGTTGGTCAACCGCTTTAATAGCAAGCATGTATGATTCGATGGGTAGACGGAAGAATGTAGCAACGCATAATGTACTATTGCGGAGTGTCATTTTAGTTGAAACAAAGTCAAATTTAGCCGAGAAGAAGAGATAGCGATGAGAGTGGAGTGGAGTGGATATGAAGAATCAACTATCGGGAGGGTAGGACCATTAACCATTAGAAGAGAGTGATCGTTATCTCGGAAATCATTATAAGAAGATGGGAATAGCTCCTGGCTCTTTATGCCGGGGATCAGATTGGTTGATGTAAGAGCTTAGACGTTGAAAGAGAGGCCATGTGATTTAGACAAAACAGCGTGAGTTTTATAGCGCAAACCTCTTAGGTTTTGGTAGTAAAATGTAAGGGGGAGTTTGTTGCATGGAGCAGTAGGGGAGTGTAGATGAAATGCAGACGACGAAAGCAAGTTATGAACGAACAAATTTATTATGGTCAACTTGGCTATGCTGAAGGTGAGAGATTCTTTTGGGTGTACATAGCTTCGGATAGAGGCGAGGTCATCCGCAAACTTTTGAGGACGTATGTTGAAAATTTCGTCGTACCTGTTGTAAAGATTTCTCAGACTAGATATCAGTAGGAAGGCCTTCCTGTTGGATGGAGACCATGACACTTGTCTTAGTTTTTTCCTCAATGCAAACAGAATCGGATTTGTCGTGAAGATATGCGAGAAAGAGACGCATATTTTCATATATCTTTCTATCCCTTAGCTTATAGAGCGCATAACGACACTCCCTGGTACCTATATTCTTTTGGGTGAATTTGACGTTTGGCGAAGGTAGGTAGGTAGGTTAGAGTAGGAAACACTAACCCACTTAGGGCTATTCGCCCATTGTGATGCAACGTGGATCTATGATTCTCTTACTAATGGGCCGGTTTAAGCTTACGATAAAGCGTAGCAGACGGTTTACGACTAGTTTGGCCAGATCTATTTAATCGCTAGACAGTCCACCTAAGGTCTGTTCCTTACTTATGTTACACTTTTCCCGTGGAATAGGTAGAGTATGTGGTTCCAATTTTGGCGAGTTTATGGGCGCTATAGTTCGCTGGAATCTCTCTGTGGCCCAGCACCCACCAAAGGTGAAGGGTGAACTGCTCTGCCATCTCCATGAAAGAGAAGGGCGGTTTTAGAATTTAGTGAGGCTGAGTCCAGGGACTTGATAGCGGCCTGACTATCCGAAAAGATGAGGATATCCTTTGCAGATAACACGTTTTTCTTCAGCAAGGACAGAGTTCCTTTAATTGCCAAAATTTCTGCCTGGAACACTCTACAGTGATTTCGAAGACGGAAAGAGAGACTTAGATTTAGCTTATCTCAGAAAACACCGCCACCAAATCGGCTATCGGTTTTAGATCCATCTGTGTAGAGACGGATTGACTTGTCCTCCATCCAGAAGGATCTAGAGGGGAAGCTTACATGGAAGTCTTTGTCAAACCAAAGTTCAGGTATGGTGTAATCGATGTTCTCTGTTGGGGTTCCTAATGTATTAAGAGTATTAGCGTGGCCAAATGAATTATTTTTCCACTGTATAGTCGCTTTAAGGTGAATAGCTGCACTAAGTAGCAGCTACTTGCCTACTGAAGATATCGAGGGGTGTCAAGTGTAACAGAATATCCAGTGCCGCGGAGGGCTCCGCTTATGCATAGACATGCTGCTCTTTGGACTCTTACAAGAGTTGGCTGCATTGTCTAAGGCCGTCCACCAGAAAACAACCCCGTAGGTGAGTATTGGTCTTATGACCGAGATGTATAGTCAGTGGGTTATGCGGGGTTGAAGGCCTCATTTGTTCCTAATGGCTTTTTCGCAAGAGAATGAAGCTACTGTAGGTTTCTTGACTCTCTCTTGGATGTTAGGTTCTCAGTTCCGTTTCCTGTTAAAAATGAGACCTAGATATTTTGCTGTATCGGAAAAGACTAAACTGGTAACGTTTATTGAAGAAGGGCCTATAATTTCCTAGAAAAGAGGACAAGATCAGTTTTATCGGGGTTTACTCCCAATCCACAATGATCTGCCCAAAGGGTTAATCTGTGGAAAATTAGTTGAAGGAGTTCTTTATTGGTATTAAGATGCTTACCTGAGACGGTTATAGCACCTTGCTACCACCCGCTTCCAGGTATATCGGCAGTTCATTAACCAAGTTCCAGAGAAGGGGAGAAAGAACACCGTCTTGCGGATTACCTCTGCTGACACATCTTTTAGCAGAGCCCCCACCCAGTTTGCATAAGACTGTTTAGCATAAGACTGACCAACTCCGCAAGTGGGTCGTCTACGTGCAGAGTTTACAGCGCAGTCGTGATTGCGGATGTGTTGACGTTGTTAAAGGCACCCTCTATGTCCAGGAAAGCATAAGCATTGTGTTGTGTACTCTCTATATTATAGGAATCGTTCGATGTGTCTAGTCAATGAATACAGAGCTGTTTCCACGGACTTTCCTTTACAGTAGGCAGGTTGAGCCGCTAACAAAAGTCTTGGATCAACTTTTGTTCGTATATGGATAGGTCCTTTGGGACAGCATGAGAACATTTTCCGGCTTTGGAAATGAAAAATACATCGACTTCTCTCCAGTTCTACACAGCTCCCCATGATATTGTCTAGTGTAGGCAGGATAATATCTGAGGACCTTTGTAGATCGGCAGGTATTATACCGGGACCAGCAGACTTGTATGGTTTGAGGCTATGCGGTGTCCAGAGCAGTTTGTCTCTTGTAATCAGACCATGAATTTTGGTCCAGGTTGCAGTAGGCCTGTTTGGGTTGCTACTGTTGCTACAGCCTGCGAATTGGGAGCTACCTAGAAAGTGGGTATCCAGTAGCATGTTGATTGTGGGATTTTTTGTATGAGTCCCAGTCAGCCACTTTTTTGTGCTTTTTGCTAAGTTGGAAAGTTTTCCGCAAGTGTTCTTAGCAGTCCCAGTGCTCATGTCCACCAGTGCGGCCTTTTCTTGCCTCTAGGTTGAATAAGATGGCAGGAGGTGGCCATCGCCTGATTGAGAGCCAGGGTAAATTCCTTGACTTTTATGTCAAGCTCGTTGGTGTCACGAGGGGTGCTTGCGAGTTCAGAGGATAGCGTTTCTGACAGTATTCCTCTGTATTTTGGCCAATCAGTTTTCCGATAATTCCGGACTGCTGGTTAGATGGGAGGAGCATCACTCAGGCTGAATTGGATGTATCTGTGGTCCGATAACGAGTGTTCAAACGATGCCATCCAGTTCGTTAGCATTTGAGTGATGCCGTCGGAAACAATGCACTTCCTGTCGGTTTCATGTTATAGAAGTGTGTTCATTGCCAATGATGCAAACAATGAGGTTAGAACTTACCGCGTGATGAGCCTTAGCGTCGCATCCGATGATGAGACCAGTTTTTTGCCTTCCAACTTCCAGCACCACCCTTTCTAGGTTATCACCAGGGAGAGGGCCTACATGATCATGGTCAAGGTATTCCGATGCCAGCCAGTAGGAGATTTTGGCAGTCTCTAGTCTCACAACGGTTGAGTCGGGGTCGTTTAGATTAGGAAGTAAAAATGCATTAAGAGCGGAGGGTTTACGGCTTCTACGATCCATGGTACCTGGATTAGGATAATGTCTTCTGCGTTTTTGGAGAGGCGCAGAATAAGTGCAGCCGAAGCCTTTTTTGAGTGATGGAGATTAATCTGGAGAAAGAGTAACATTGCTACACTTTACCAGAGTAGCCTCCACCACGGTTGTTGAAGTTCTCCGATTCTGAAGATGTGCTCAAGAGCTCGTATAGGACTTCTTTTTGCTACGTCATGGTTTTCGATTTCCGACAGGAAGTCAGAGGAGGAGACAGACAGCTTAGACGTTTGGCGAAAGGGAATCAAAAATAGGGGCAGAGGCACGTGCAGTCGAGGAAGAAGCGGGATAATAAAGTTCGGATATTTAACTGCAGTTGTAAGACCGAAATTGTGAAGGCAGTTGTTAGTGTTCGTGAGTGGGGATATGGGCGCTTGAGCAGTGTCCGTATCAGGGGCAGGCTTTAAATTAAAAGAAACCGTTGATCTTGCGGCTTGGATGGAAGAAGAAGGTTGCTTATGGATATGAATGAGGAATGAATCTGGGTGATTTGTAGTTAGGTTTATTAGGTGAGACGTTTCGTTTTTGTTTTCTATATTTGTAATTATGGGTCTATCCGTCCATTTGGGGACCCGCATCTTTCCAAGGTTGAGGTTGGTGTTGGATGGGTTAACAAATAATCATTCATATCTAGCCGATGAGATTATCTTGAAAATGCGTTTATTTTTGTGGTGAGATGTGGGAAATTGTGCATTGGCTGATGGTGATTCCATTAAGCAACATCTCCTTAATTTTCGGCACCTCTGATGAGTAGGGTGTTTATCCACTCTGAAGGTGTCCATGTCGTGTTAAATTGTGTGGCAAGGACGACGACAGGAGGAGTTGAGGTTGGAGCAGTTATATCACCATAAGAATTTTGGATCGAAGGGCTCTTACGAGCATTTGGAGGTTGGTTTGTCGGCACTGGATGTGGCAATGATTCAGCTTCGGTTTGTAACAATTCAGCCAAAATTGAAATATTGTGTTTGTTGTCCGGTGGGGGATGGGTTGCAAGACTTTAGACTTTATGACATACTGTTTCAATGAGGTTTTCCAAATCATTCAACACTGCTCTATTCGTAGTGAGTTCGCCACTAAGCTCATTGATTTTATCGAATATAATGTGAAGCATGAACACGTGCTGCTTTGAGAGAGGATGACTGCATGTCGTAGATTGGATGACTGGATATGAATATCTGTGTCTACCCGGAGAGAGTTGATGGAACTACATGTTTTCTTGTTGGAATCCATCATTGCGGAATCGATAGATATAATTTCACTTAACACTTTATCGAGGTGACGCTTGGACGTTTCTTCATTTCTGGATCTTGCCGTTTCTAATTCCATTAAATGCGCAATTGGTTTTTCAATATTCTGACCAAAGTCTTCAACACATCTTAGAATGTGTTCAATGCTCCACAGTTTCAATCTGACGAGTGAGTTATGATTGAATTCATTGGAGTCACCGAGGCATTTGATTACAAGGAGCACATGTGAGACAGCGATGTTAATTCACTCGTCACAGAAGAACAAGGGATTCTCCGAAAACTCTTTAACGAAGACAATGTTTCTTTTATCTAGGTCAACACAAATAGCATGGAATACTTTGCTGAATACAAGGAACAAAATCAGAATTGTTGTCGTTAATGGAGCAGTTGTGTAATCCGCAAGAAGACATGACGAAGACCAGAAAAACGCAAAGCAACACAAAAATAATTGCAGGGAATATAAATGAAAAAATGCGCTAGGTCAACAACAAAAGGAGCGCGTCAGTGATAACAATTTTTGGGTGCGAAATTGAGTTATTGGATTGATTACTGTGACTGAATTCCGTGGCCCTTTGAACCGAATTGGTATTAGTCAAGAGGATTGGCTAACGGCTTTACAAGGTTAAGACGAACTCACTGAGGAGATATTGAAGCGTCTACAAGACCGCACCCGATGAGCGACAAATGCTCGAAAATGGTACGTTCCGGATTCGAGCAAGGCTAACTGGATTAGCGCATGATGAGGTGGGATGTTTTGACGTCATCAGGACTCTGGAGATTTTGGGAAAACATTTTTGGTTCAGTAGGATCCGGGACTTTCTCAAGAAGTCTATTGCGCCTATTCTAAAGGTAGGTCTGGACAAAGTGAAGGGCAACTGTGTCCTATAGAAGAAGTTCTAGTACCATACCATATCACACTTATGAAAGACATAAAACCATTTGTGCGAGGTTCAGCTGGAAGTGTGCATCTACTGGTCTGCATTTATGCATTCACAAAGTATGTCACAATGAAGGCAGTTAAATTGGCCGAAACGACACCCGTGATTAAGTTCTTCGAGGAGATCAGTTTTTTTTTAATCATTGGCGTACGCAAAATGGATTTTATGTACCCTTAAGATATTTGCACATAGTGCGGGCTAAAGCAAGTTAGAGAGGGAAAAAAGAGAGATACCGATGTGCGTTGGTTTTAATTGTTTTCAAGTTATAAGGACTAGGATATAAAGAGCTCGGCAGGGCATTCCATAAGCGAGCTGTACGGCTTGGGAAAGAATCACAATATTTCAGAGTACAATAAAAGAGGCAGGAGACGTTACACCGGTATTTAAGTGTGTCTAATGACTGTGTAATATTGGCACACCTATGAGTTTTATTGCACGATTTTGGATTGTATCTAACAAGTGCAAAGAGGTCTTAGGAGCACCTGACCAGATGTGGGCATTTTACTCCAGTTTTGGGCGTATAAACGCCTTAGATATTGAAGCCAGCTCAGAGGGGGTGAAATATTTCTCAGATTGCTTGAGGAAACCCAGACGTTTCACAGCAATTTTGGCGACATCGAATATGTGGTCATTCCAAAGTAAGTTGTCGTTGACACACATACCTTGAATGGAAGGTTTTTCGGTTTCAGCGATGCAAGTGCCATTCATGGATAATGGCTTGGTGTTTAGATTTCGTTTTAACGACGGCAGGGAGCATTATGCTTTGTAAGCATTAAATTCCACTCTGGTGATAGTACCCCTATTTGTTATGCTACTAATATCGGAATTTAATGAGCTTAACATACGCTGCCGTTCCCGCTCTACAGCAGAGGAGCTCTGACGTGAATTCGGGAACGAATATGAAAAGCAGAGAGTGCTGTCATCAGCAAAGGAATTAGAAGTAGCAGACAAGAGATGGTTGATGAAAATTAAAAAGAGTGTCGGACACAGAACGGACCCCTGGGGCACACCAGCATTTATTTGGTGAACATCAGACTTGAAACCATCCAAGACAACTTGAATTCAACGTTCCGAAAGGTAATTTCTAATCCATTAAAGAAGTAAGACGTCGATCCCAAGAGCACGCATTTTCGACAAAAGAGCCTGATGCCAAACTCTGTCAAATGCTGTAGAAATATCAAGTGCAACTATCTTGCTTTCGCCAGATTGATGAACGCTTTGGTTCCACTTTTCGGTGAGACCTGCCATCAAATCACTAGTGGACCTGTTGCTACGAAAACCGTACTGCCGGTCATTAAGAAGTTTTCTTGTTTCGAGATATTTCATGAGCTGACGGTTTATCAGCGTTTCCATGACCTTGGAAAGAAGGGACGTAAGTGCAATGGATCTGTAGGCGAAGAGAGGGGAAGATTCGCTTTTTTAGGGACGGCCTGGACAAATGCTGTTTACCATCTTCTCGGAAAGAGTCCTAAGGAGTAGGATTGATGAAAAAGCTTACGCATTGGTTCTGCCAGCAAGGACGAACAACTTATTCAGAAGAAGGGAAGATATGCCATCGGGACCAGCGGATTTGTGATTGTGAAAATTTTTAAGAACTCTTGCTACTACACGAGTGCGAAAGTGGATTTGGCTCATTGAAGATTCGACGCACTCAAGTGTAGGGGGAGACAAAGCACAGTCTGGGAGTGTTGAGTTGGCCGCAAAGTGTGCAGCAAGCAGATTGGCCTTGTCCAAAGAGCTGGCAGCTGGAATGTCATTGTAAATGAGCTGTGGGATGGAGGATGAGGCAGAATTTCTAATGTTTTTGACGAACGACCACAACTTTTTACCACTTTTGGGACATTGTAGTATTTTTTGCCTCAGTTTTTGGTCGTATTGGAAGTGAATACTTTGGCCTGCCAGCGCCTGACTGACCGAATCCGCTTTTACTTCTCATCGGTTTGAAATTTTTGTAAAGATGACCGAACATATCAGAAACCTTAAGAGCTTCACAAATCCGTCGAGGAAAAGGACTGGGATGAAAAGCTTCGTCACATCAAATGGACACTGAGTGTCACTCGGAACAGAATAACTAAGTTCCCGCAAGATCTTTAGACGGCGTATTCAACAAAACAGTTATGGAGAATAAGTTGTTACACGCTTCCTATAACTGGGAAAATTAGAAAGAAAATTTGCCGATTCACGTTCTTAAGGACATGGCTAAAGCAAACATCGCGGCATTGCAGAGAAGTAAAAACTTCGTTTTGACAAACGTCACGAGAAACCAACGTTGTATAGATGTAGCGACATGGTACTCATCGAAAATGACTACTGGAACTTCGAAGAAATTGATGCCTCGATGAAAAGGCCCCTACTTGATAATACAGACATTCGGAAACGACCGATATTTACTAGAGGATGTTTCTGGTGCTATGAGAACTCAGCGAAAGTTTAGGGCTGTGTCTGGTTCTGCCTGCATGAAGCCCTGGTTAAGAATGCCCAAAGACGATGAAGATGATACCACAGTGCCGTGGTCGTAGTCCAGACTATGAACGTAAGAAAAAAGGGAGTCGTGATTGTGAGATGAAGAGAAGAGGTTACAAAATAACGTTTACGGAGAAATTTGAATTTCAGTCCATAATATTTGGATCACAGCGAGGAGATTGCCTCTTAAAGACCAGTCATTAGAACTCTCTGACTGAATGTGACTTTTGGTATTCCACAGACATCTTCAATTATATTCTCCAGAGCCCAATAGTCTATCCCTTCGGATGACCTCATCAGCCGAAGAACTCAGTTAGACACTTGCAGAACTTTTCCATGCTCTGTTGCCGCTTTTCAATATGAAATCCTCGACTCATTCCTTTCTATTCCTTGCCACAAATCATTGAAGTTGTATGTGTTCTGCGTGATTTGCAGATGCAACTACATCTGCTAATGACGCCCCCATTAATGCCATTGTTCAAGGACCAATTAAGCGAAATCAAAACAGACACGACGTGGCTTCATAATTTGCCACGATCCATTCAGCTCCTGACAGAATGAAATCCATGACCAATCGGGACTCCTTATCCGCACAATACAAGCGTCTATTAAGCTGTCATACAAACAACCTTGAGTACTTCATAAAAAAGCCATTCATTCTCGCATTCAATTCATCTATAGCATTCGCCGACAAATGGCTTTGCATTGCTTCACATTCATGTCATCCGGATCTTGCAATTAATTTCCTTCAAGACCACATTGTTAATCCTCACAGTCGTCGGTCAGGACTATCAATTAATTAATGGTCAATTCCATTTATTAAGTCAGGGTTGAAGGACATTGCATAGGTGGGACCTTCCTTCATCAATGGACATCATCTTTAATATGCGGAAAATCATTTTAAAAAATTCGCCTAAATGAAGCCATCAAGATACAGATACAGATTCTTGCAAGTTTTGGAAGATTAATCGACGAAATCGAGAATCGGATCGCTTCGTAATCGTGGGACCGATTAATCAGATAGTTGCCACCGAAATGGTCATTAGATTTGTAGACCTAGCCGGAACCCAATGCGCGTAACCTTTAAAACCCCACTAAGCCTCCGTGAAGAATGTGATTAGTTACCTCACACTAGTCGGTCTCGACTAATTCGATTGATATCGAACTGGTGGACCGACCGCCTACTATAGACGTCAGTCTATTCAATCGAAACTGGAACACGAACACGGAATACGAGTAAATCTATTCCTCGGTTTGTGCGTTCGTCAAAAGTCAAAATAACGCACCAACCATCAGATTGCTTCGCATCGAATCTAACCTGTAGTGTTGCATCATTGAGAGGCTAACAGAGTGCCCTAATTAAATTCATTTATTGCGAGGGGAATCCCCTCTAAGCGAATTGGGCATGTTTATTGTTGCTGCACGATTAGAAGCTCTGTTTCCTTAAGTCGCTCTTCTCACCTCCACTCACTTCCATCATCTGTTAGTTGTGCATAGATACACTATCTCTTTGTAAGCTGCATGCACAATTGTATGCTCGTAGTTGTATATCGACGGACAGTGGTGTAGTAGAGCACAAGCCAACCAGTCAAGCTTAGACACGGGTAAGTACGAGTATGGTCAATTTTTTGGTGCACAAAGTCGTACATCGTACAAATATCCGTGGCTTGTATCTATAAAATACAATAACAGAGAAAATAAAAAGCAGACAACACTAAGCTGGGGGGCTCCAAGTAATAACAAATTGTAACGTCGAATGATATAAGACGCGCTGAGGTTATGCTTCGCTTCAGACAAACCTTACGTTCCATTGCCGGACTGCAGTCAAGCTTCAGCTGGAAGGTGGCATACTCGTAGTTATACTGATAGCCATAGTCAGAGTCGTCGTAGTTGTAGTCGTACTTTAATTCGTATCTACACCTAGTTGCTGCAACTATCTAAGCATGGACTAAAATTAATACTTTTTCAAGAAAGTTGCACTCGTATCCCACTATATGGCCGTTACTGGTTCGCCTTGTTTAATTACCATCCAAAGTCGATCTGGGGAGGTGGTTGACACCAGGCCGATTGGCGATCATATGTGTAAGTAGCTAGCTACCGTCTATCAATAGCCGACCACAGGTTTCTCGAGTTGTGAAACTAGAATTGGGGTTCTTTCGACGTCGCTGGACATACGATATGATACGACAGCGGCATCGACAACAACGACAGATTACCATTTGTTTGGAGTGCGAGTAGCTTAGGTCTGGCTGTAGCTAGCTGTAGCCTACAGCTCTGGCTCTGGCTCTGGCTCTGGCTCTGGATCTAGATTTTCTTTTTTCCTCGTTTTCTGTGTTTTTGTGATAATTTTTTTGATTTATTGCCGACAGCTTTTATGGGAGGCTTGCTGGTGGTATCGGGGGAATCAATTCGATTGCAGCGATACAGTTTAAGTATCATTTAATTTACGGCCTCAGATTTACATTTGCAACAAGATATGACTGCATTTCTTGAATATTTTTGTAAAATTAAGCAGCAGAGTGGTTTGGTGGGGTTTTTTGAATGAGAAATTGCGTAGAAAGGTTCTGAGAACCTCATTCCAACCTACGCATACAAGTAAGAGTACAGTCGGACGTAGATCCATTAGACTGAAGGTTGCTATGCTTGATGTTCTTGAGTTCTAGACAAGGTAAAATTTTTGCATCGATTCTAGAAGTCTCTCACCACATCAAGCCAGTTTGAGTCTATGTAAGATTGCATGATCTTAAGGCCGTGGTAATGAAATGCTTACATCGATGACAGAGATTAGCCTTCAGGCAGTGTGCTTGTCATCTGAAGATTGAGTCATCTCACTGATAGAAGTCGATCTGGTTAAACACTAAAGTTACACCGGTGCCGAAGTAGCATTTCCGCTTGAGTGGCATTTGGAATAAAATCGTATCATCAAGTCCTGCAGTAGCGATACTTCTTGGTAGGGATGAGCTTGTGTTGAATCTAACTTTGTACATGAATCTGAATACTCTAACTTGTGCGCGCACATCAGAGTAAACTTTATTGACTTCTGACTGTTAAAAGTTCCTTAAGGGGAACACGCTTGTTATAGGAATTCTTACGATGGAATTGAGTGACGCATGTCTCATAAAACCAATTCAACAACATGTTCACAAACGAATGAAACCCCGGCAGAAGAAAACACGTTCAGCAACGCGGCGGGTAATTAAACACAGACAATGTCTGGTACAATAGATCCGCGAAAGGAAATAGGGAGTCTTGCTGGAGTCCAAAGATATCAACGAAGTGGCGTATAAGCAGGAGGTGAGCGTTGCCTTAAAGGATCAGATGTCTCTTGGGTTTTACGTAGGTACCTGCCGTACCTTAGGGCTTAAGCCTACGGTGCGTCTTCGCACAAGATATCAAAACAATGCGTTGATAAGCTCCCTTCGAGTAGTACAAGTAATACCACCAGTACCAGATTCGAAGTCGTGTGTAGGGCACGAACTTCCCCTTTGGGGAAGGGTCGAGGCCTATCTAATACCTCAGCCATTCTATGGGTCATGGCACCCGGTTGCAATGCAACTCCTCATCGAGCAGATCAATTGGTTCCATAGCAATCCCATGGTTTAGCACAGGTCGTAGTACACTACAACATATGCTAAGTCATGAGATGTCCAAGCACCATTAGTTCTATTCTCCCGGCGATTTTGGGTACAAAACTACAGCCACCACGATACTCCCACAAGGGGGCCAACTCCTAGGTCAGGATGGAACCATAGTTTCGGGGGCTCCTGATCTCCCGTGGTACCAGAATATAGCTTCCGGTCGAGCTTCGCAACCTTGAGGTTACTTCCAGTTAGGCACCTCACTGCCCAGGACTGGCGGCCTTGCAACAATTTCAACATCTACAAACTACCCGCTAGCTGCCTACTGCGCCTTCTATTGAATACGTCTTTTGCAAAACTACGGGTTCTTTCAAACCGTACGGTATCAGTGATAATTCCACTGACATCGTAGGTCTCACCATTAAAGGTGATGCCCATAGCCTGCAAGTTCCTTATGTCAGCGTAATTGGGACACTCACATAGGACATGAAGCCAGTCCTCATAAGTGGCTCCACATGAGCAGCTCGCAACCTCGCTAAGCCCCCTCTTATGCAAGAATGCATTTAGGGAGCCATGCCCGGTCAACAAAAAGCCTAGGCTGAGGTTAAAATTCCGTTCAGGAAGAATTCTCATGGTTAGCACATCCCTTAGGAAGCCGTAAGTAACCCTGCCATTTTCGCTAGTATCCCATCTAGATTGCCATCTAGATAGAACACATGCGTGTAGCAAGGTTTTACGCTGCTTCAGGGATAGGCCATCCACTTCTTCCGGGGAAACCCAATCGCGCCCATTTAGAGGGAGACCTTTCCTGATCTTGAAGGCAATACCACGACGTATCACTTCCAGATCCAGAGGTGGCACTCCAAGGAACACCTGCATTGCCTCTTTGGAGACAGTGTGGCAAACCGGTAAACATCCAAGCAAGGCGACTCTTTGGTAAGTCAAGATTCGCCTTCGACCATCAACAGTCATAATCCTGTCGTACCATACCGGTGCTCCATATGTTGCACAGGCAACAAAAAGGCCATCGTATATGATACGAACAGAACGCCTGTTGAGTCTCCAGTCAGATCGCAAAATGCGCCTTACCTGGCCTACAGCACTCAGCATGCGTTGTCTGGTTCGAACCAGGTGAGGCATGAATTTCATACACTCACCTATCGTTATGCCCAGATATGTGACCTCATTCACACATCTAATGCCAACGCCGTTCTAACATGGCAGGAGCCCGACGTCTTACATTCAATTTGCCCTTGAGATTCATTGAAAAAGTCTTATCCTGCGACACACTTCCGTCAGCAAAGACTGCTAGAGCTCTTCCTCCTACTACCTCGGCCTTAGACTGGCCTTCGAGGATGAGGAGCAGGTCATCATTATCACAGAGCTCATTTAGTCGCCGCAAGAGTGGATCCATCATCAGGTTCCAAATAAAAGGACCACAGATAGACTCCTGGGGGTAACCTCTCTCAACATTAATTGAGACGCTGTCGTGCGTACTTACCACACTCGATTTTCTGTCGGAAAAGTAGCTTCCCCTAAGCCCAATTTCCTGCAACCTGGTTACTATTTTCTGCCAGTTCAGGTTATCAAAGGCACCTTTAAAATCAATAAAGATGCCTGTAACCACACTGGCCCTGCTTCTGAGGACTCTGTCTTTTAGGAAAGACCATGCATCCTCGACACACTTACCTCTTGTAAGACCGAATTGGAACGGGCACATTGGTTCCGCCATGCTCTCCGAAACCCTTTCCATCATAACCCTTTCCAGTACTTTTCCTAGTACCGGAAGCAGCCTGATGCCCCGATAAGATTTAGGGTCAGACATTCTTATCAGTGGACTTCAGGAGCACAACCACCATTGTCACCTTCCAATCCTTGGGGAAGTAGCTGCAAGCAATACATTTGCTACAGAGACCAAGCAGGTATTCTGGGACGGCCTTCCAGATGGCTCTCACCATCTCTCCGGTCATTCCATTAGCTCCAGCAGATCTCCTGGAGCGAAGAAGTGAAACACCATACTCGACTTCTTCAGTCCTTAACTCCGGATGGATCGGAGGCTCTTCATATGAAGAGTCTTCTCTCGGGAAGTACTGACCAAGTAATGCAGTAAGGCAATCTTTCCATATGGATAAAACCGTATTATCCACACGAATGCCTTCAATGTCAGCAGTCTTTTTAGTACTACGACAAATCTTATAGAGTTTGCCCCAGGGATCATCTCTATTGTTAGTGGCAAAGTTTCACCAGTGAGACTCCTCTGAGCTGACAATGAGACGCTTGTACTCAGTGAGCCCTTGCCGAAAGGTAATGCCCAGCTGAGCCAGGTTCTCAGCATTAGCCGCCACCAACTTACCCTTTTTTTTATTCGCCCTACGGCTCCTCTCAAAGAGTTCGTCGTTAACCCGCCATATGCACTCATTGATGTGAGCTTGATGCTTAAGCTACCGTCCACTTGTGGTGTCAGGGAGGAAACCTCCGCAAGTATACGCGCAGCCCTAAAGGATCAGGTGAACTTCGAAGGCGATAACGAGGGACCTGAGAAAAGCTATGAGCTTTCCAGCGATAATCGCGAGCAAGTTGTTAAAAATCAGAAATGTGCGGATCGGTTGGACTTACTGTCGAATACGGGAAAAAATTGTGTTGAAACGTTGTCTTAGATGTTTCGGGTTTTTGCAACGCCCTAACGACCAATGCAGGCAAAACGGCCACAAATTTAAAGACTCTAAAGCCAGATAAAATGTTTTGCCCTATAAGGCCAAAGGGGTCAAATCTTGAACATATGACCCCTAGCAGGAGATGCCCAGAATATAAAAACGTGCTCGAAACTAGGGATAGCCAAAAAAGGTATGAATACCCCACAGCTAAATCTCGATCACTGCGAAGCGGCTTGCGACCTTCTAGAACCAAAGGATCGTGAATTCAAAGATGGAAGAGCGCTCCTCTGCGAGCAATACAAAGACCTAACTGGAAGTATCTTTCACATATAAGTTAGGGACTGGGGTTTGTCGAAACGTTTCACTCACTTTAATCCTCGTATACCACCTAGCGCTCCTATCGGAAGCATCGAAAGGAACTGTAAGTAGTTTCAAGTAAGAATCCTATCTAATCGCTGGCAATATCTATATATGGGCCTCCGATTGAGGCAGTTTATATACAAATCGCTGAGGGTCGGCTCTATTTGAAACATAGTCT
Organism: Volucella zonaria; assembly: GCA_963966105.1. NCBI lineage: Eukaryota > Metazoa > Arthropoda > Insecta > Diptera > Syrphidae > Volucella > Volucella zonaria. Next base: position 136,830,798 of record OZ014533.1, on the reverse strand, counting down.
TGTCTAGTCGAGCCTTTAATATCACTTTTGCTAGCAGCGGCCTTCTGAAAGATACTAACTGGCGCGAGAGTAATCATTACGAGCATAGCATTCTGTTTACCACCGGGACCTTTTCAATAATCCGCTTTAACCGGATAACACTCAAACGGACTAAATCGTGAGTAGATAATTGAAGCCAGACAGATGGGGATTTTGTAACCCTTGATGGACCCCGAAACTGCGGAACTAAGACCCGTATGCCACCGAACCTACCACCGTTCATGGATTCGTAACGCCGATAACCACCAAGTGCGCTGCACATGCAATGCATATAGAGAAGCAAGAGGCCGACTAAAAAAAGCGATTAAGTCTAGCAAATGCCTTTGCTTTAGAGATATTTGCGAAGAACTTAGTCAAGATGGGACTAAAAGAATCCTGCATTTCGAACCGCATTCCTCGCCAAGGTAGTAGGGTACCGGTTGGTCAAATTCATAAGGACTGTACCTCCATACCCATGATTACACGCAAAGACTTACTTGAAGCATGTAAAAAACCACCGGCACTGGATTGTATTCCAAATTAAGCCGAAATGCTTAATGCGTGTCTTTAAGAGAGCATTTTTCCTGGGCCTTGGAAGCAGTAACCAAATACCTCCTAAGTGTGGAGCCGATGGCGGATCAAAGTGCCCCTGAGTCTTTTCATTTGAAAGAAGCTGAGCGATTTCTCTACACACTACACTTGTTTGATCGAAGAGGATGCGTAGCTCCTTCTTGGCCCCGACAAAATTGGTTCCGAAGTCACCGCAGGCTAGCATATATGGCTCGGCGTGCCACAAACCGACGATAAACTTGGAACATTATCGGTAGCATAGTCTGAGGCTAACTTTAATTGCACTGCTTGCTTTGATAGACAGACAAAGACCGCAATGTATAGCTTATGGGACTTAGAAGGTTGATGGGGCCAGTAAAGTCGATTCCTGAATGAAGAAACGGCCGATATCGTTGAACTCGCCTGGAGGGTAATTCGCCCATTTGTTGCATAGTAGGTGAAGGCTGCTAACGTTGAAGACACTTAAATATGATAGACTTTACCAGTTGTCGTACTCGTACGATCCAAAATCCTTGTAACAAATAACACAACGTCAGCCGTACAAGGTTTTTTGGTGAGCATCCCACGTAAGCAGCTTCGTTAAATAAGACTGGCGAGGAAGTATCATCGGATGCATCTCATCAGGATGGAGGACTGCATGCCGTAAGCAACCACTAACGCGTAAAGTCCCATAATAATCCACAAATAAGTTGAGACGATTAAGGCTAGTCTTTGCTGGACAAGATCTACATATTATTGAGCAGGCTCTGTAGTTCCCTCGGAAAGTGTAGCTTCTGAACGTATGATATCTGTTGGTGAATATTGACGATGTCGCAGATTATGACTCTCAATAGCTTACAAAACGATTGAGGAGGTCGAATTCCTGATGGGGGGTGATCCCAGAAAGGCAGGTCGTAGTTCGCCATAAAGTAGGCCATAAAGACGAGGAAACTGTTAGCTGTGGTAGTCCGTGGAGCCATTGCGATGATTCCATCTAATCTTGAGACGATATTCCTCGAATAACAGGGTTCAAGAGCCTTGCCTCAAATTCATTTGAAAGGCTTACTGGATCTCGAAAATTCGATTAACTACGAATGTCCTCCATGTTGAAGGGTGTTTCAGATGAAATATACTCGTATTTGAATCTGTCCGGCTGTCTTGAGTAGAGAGTCGAATTGCTGGCAGCGTCGCGCATAGTTGTAATCGAGGTAGTGAAACCAGCTTCAAGCAGGTGATCTTGGATTCCAAGGGTAATAGCACTACTTGCACAAATCCATCATCATTTCAACTTCGTAGATTAACACAGCCAGCCTATGCAATTCTAAGAGCTGAAGATCCTTTGAAATTCCCGCCCACCGTGGCATATTAGAAGAATGCAAGTCCTTAAGCCGCTCTAGCTTCCGAGTCCATGATTCCATTAGCTGAGGAGCCAGGAGATGGACCTAGAGCAGATCAACATACCACAACGTTTGCATGAATATCTTACATCCAATGAGCAGTAAGAGACAAACATTGCTTCTCTGCCGATTCTCCTATGTTGCGCTGCGCATTCCTGGAGTAGCACCTCTCAATTACCTCAACCGCGAGTTTTCTACACAGAAGCTGGTGTTCGTCTGTCGTCTTCTGCTCGTAAAGCTCATGAGTAGCTTGTGCTGCCTCGTTGTCAAATTAGGGGTTTCGTTGTGGCGGCCATGTCAAACCCAGCACATAAGGGGGGGCATCTATGGCGGCTTTTTGGCAATGTTGCCACTAGTCTTCGATACTTGATAGTGAACCTATAAAAGATTCAGGGAGTCCCGATCGGAAAAGAATTTGGTGGTCCCGTCCGACGTCAAAATTCTTCACAGAATTAGTTTATCTTTGCGATCTTCGGTATATCTGGAACCATACCTCGGATACAACAAGTTACTGGTCCGAGTCGATGTTGGTCCCTCCATAATACTGAAGGAGTGCCTTGCGTCGATCGTAATGTGGTCAATTTGGCCGATGGTTGATTGCTCAGTAGATTTGAAAGTCCCCTTATGAATATCGAGATTCGAGGTACGACAATGTTTCACCCGGACACAATGCCGATTTGCCTAAATTGGTTATCAGAGATGGCGTCGTGCAGGCAACCTACCTCTGAGTTAAAGTCTCCGAGGACAATTTTAATGTCATAGCTAGGGTACTGCTCGTAAGTCTTGTCCAAGAGCTCATAGAAGCTACCTTGGGTGTCGTCATTTTTCACCTCAGTGGGTGCATGCGGCCAGATAAGGAAAATATAGACTTAATGCGGATCGTTTCGAGGTGCTCGTTAACATGTCGGAAACTCAAGACTTTTTGCCTAAGTCTGCCTCTAACAACAGATCCGTATCCAAATAGTTGCTGCTTTTGCTGTCGATAACATTACGCGTAGTAGATGCCGGAGTTTTTCAACCTCTTTTTGCCCGGTCCATTCTATCACATTTCTTGGTGGTAACATCTACTTTTCAGCAGTCCAGGGCCTCTGCTAGTTATTCGCCTGCTCGTGGCCTAATAAGAGGCCCAACATTCCAGGTCCAGATCCAAGGTTCGTTGTCCTTATTTCATTTGCAGGGGTTGTCCGGAACAGTAGTTTCGTCCGTATCCGAGGCTTGTCGTAACTGTGGTTTTTTTTTCCCATGGCCGGGCAGTTAGCTCGGCGGCACAACCCTCAACCTGAATGACCAGTTCCATTATATTCTCGGGACAAATTGGTGATTAATCTCAATCTTGAGATACCCGGAGATTTTGGGAACTGAGCTTATACCATTGTATATAGGTCAACACGATTTCTGGATGGGATTAACGATTCCAGACCTTACTGGCACCAAAGAACATATGAAGAAGCAAATGTAGCCTTCTACCGGTTTAAGTAAGTTGACTTTACACAGCACATAGTAACCCGCTTTTCTAATGGAAGGCCTTAGAGAAGTACTACCAGCTCTCAAACCTTAGTAATATCCAGGGAACAGCCTGCATTGGAAATCGAGGATCAATCAAGACAACATTCACAGCATCAATGGGTGCTATGGACTTATACTGAAGGAATGGTGCGGCCAGACTTGTTGTTAGGCTGTGAGATGATCACTTTCGGTCTTCTATAATCAATGGCGCTTCTTACATAATCTTTCGCTGGGTGACTGCAGCAAATTTTTTGCAAGGACAAGGATGAGGGTGAGCAGGAACAAATATGTAGGTTCCAGTTTTCTACACCGTTGATTCTACAATGGTTTTTGACAATAAGGTTGGTGTTCACTGCAAAACCTAAAGGGCAACCGCTTTTTCTTCGAAGCCTTTATGGAAGCTGCAACATCTAATAACACTGGGTGGTCAAGTACCAGCTATTAGAACAACCAGGATTTGGATTCCTCTGTTAACAACTGAGAAAATCAGCGGGAATTCCTTAAATGAAATATGAGGTGCTTATATGGCGCTTTGTGCTTAGCACCTACCAGGGTACATGGCTATCCCGAACAATGAAGAAGATGATTAGTTGGTGTGAAAGGGGCTTATCACTCTTCTTTCTGTCACAGTTCCATTGAGTACTGTCAAAAGATATTCGGGAGGAGACCATCAAGACCCAACTTAACCATGACCCAGCTTAAACCATTTGACTGACACACACCAAAATGATACGACATGTTCTAATTTGAATTAGTCTCTGAAGTACGCCAGTCGTCTTTTGTATCATTGTAGTCCACTGCGCCATTGGCATCTTTGTTGAACGCTTAAGTAGTATGCAGTACTTTGACTTCTGCAGGCCCTCTCGTGCCTTTTTATATAGAACAGGGAAGTATATCGAGCTCAGAACCTTTTTGATATTTCATCACTAACTGGGTGATTCCCATCTATAGACGCTTAGGTTTCCGGGAGCGATCGAATGGGCTCAATGGCCAGTTAATTTACTTCACAAGCCAGTTGTCGCAAGACACCAATAAATAACAAAACAAAATCAATTATATCTGTTGGTCATTGACATTTGGTTTTGAACTCATAACTGCCAAAACAACTACAGAAGCCACAAACTTGTACAACTGCCAACAAGAACCGGAGTTTCAATTTGAGTAGCTACTCTTATCTTGGACTGGTTGGGTGTCAGCTGTCAGTGACTCCTTGTGATTTACTCACTCAACTTGAAATGTTTGTCTGTAACTTGTACTCTGGCGATCCCTTAAACTTGTCAGAATTCTACCAACCCTCAGGGAACGGCGGAATTTCATATTTCGAACAAAGTGTCACCTTAGCCAGCGAAAGATACAAGGCCTCGTGCCACCACCATGGCCACAACTCGCTGTAGATTGTTATATCCCCAGCAAAACAAAAATGCTTGTTCTCTAAGTATTTTCGAAAGACACAATTTTTTTCAGCTTAGTGGCCAAACCTATTTGTTAAGCGAAACCTGTTTGCATCGGCGCGTCGGATACCGAATGCCATGCCGCATTTGGCTGATCATTCAAAAAGACTTACACGGATAGTTGCACACAAAGATGACTTAAATGCGGAAATCAATCGGGGTAGTCGATTAATTGTTTAATTGTTATTGACGGTGGTGTTTTGTGTGATAACACTTGAGTATCTGCACACAAGCGCCTCAAATTTTGATTCGTAAAACTTGACGTGGCCAAGGAGACCTACTTTTCGGATTTGGGGAAAAAATACGTGGGGTAGACTCCACAGTTAGATATTTTGTAGGAACCGACGCGGTTTTGGTTGCTAATAATTAAGATGTTACCAATTATGTTGTCAGTTGTGAAAAAAGAACGTGAATTTGTAACCAGTTCTAGGTAAAGATACGATCTAAAGTAACCGTCATACAAAATGGAATGGTACCTATCCACTTACTTCAAAAAATTCGAAGTCCTCCCACAAAGTTCTCAGAAATATTTTAAGGGTCCACAACGGACAGACTAACAATGGAAAGTGACTTATGTTGTAGGCATTCTAAGGAATGTCTATATAGACATTGACCTAAGTGGCATTGGTGGGATTAAATGTTTTCAAGGCTGTTGAAGATCGATGGCCATCTAATTGGCAACCCAATCGTTTTTGGTTTCTACACAAAATGTTGGCAATGCTATACTAATGAGGAGCTGTTGTCAAGGGACCGGCAAGGAAAGCGACGTTGCTGAAGCAACTTATGCTCCACAAGTTAGACGATGGCGGTTACGTTAAATATCATATGACGAAGTTCTTTGATGCCGTGGATAAGCTTGAGAGCATGAAAGTGCCAATAAATGGAGATTTGTTGGCTGTTAACTGTTTTGTTGTATAGTCTTCCTTCCTCATACGAATATTTTCGATGTGCGATTGAGTCGCGAGATGAGATAACAACTGCCGAAGTGCTCAAAATAAAATTTATTGATGAGAGCGAAGCGCGACAGCAAGTGACTGGAAGTGCTATTATTGCCATGGCTGCTGGGAGCAGTGTTCATATGCGATCTAGACGAGCCAAGACAAAAATACCACAAAGAACTGGAGAAATCAAGTGTTTTATGTGTGGCGAATGTATGCCCGACAAGGAAGTCCGCTGATGTCAGAAGAAAGCCGAGGCACTCAGCAAACAGTGTCGACGAGTCGTTTCCCAATTGGTAACCACGGATGCAAAGTAGGGTAGGTAGGTAGTTAAGAGTGGCTGTTGGAAACACCAACCCACTTAGGCCTATTGGCCCGTTGTGATGCCACGTGGATCTATGACCCTCTTACTAAAGGAACCAGTTTGAGCTTACGGTGAAGCGTAGGAGACTGTTTACGTCTATATTTTTTAGATCATTTAGGTCATTTAGGCACTGGACATGTACAGAGTAGGTGGAAGATTGTCTCCTCTTTCTCCTCGTCCATGCAGCTTCTACAGAAATCGTTTGCAAAAGCGCCAAGACTTCGTGCGTGCTTGCCAATGAGGCAGTGTCCGTTGATAACAACTATGATGGCACTAAGATATTCCTTATTTAGAAGGATCAGACACTTAGAGCGATTCAGATCCAGTTTTGGCCAGATCTGTTTAGTCGCTAGACATGTTGTTCCAACAGTCCACCTTAGGCCTTTTCTTTTATTGGCATCCAGCTTTGATAGCGATTGGTATATCTATGCTACACTTTTCCGGTAGAATGGGTAGAGTAGTTCCAATTTTGTCAAGTTTATCGACCCTAAAATTCGCTGGAATGTCTCTGTGGCCCGGCACCCAGCAAATATGAAGGTTGAACTGTTCTGTCGTCTCCATAAGAGACGATCGGCATTCCAGGGCGGTTTTCGAATTTAGTGAGACCGAGTGCAGGGACTTAATAGCGGCCTGACTATCTGAAAAGATGTGGATATCCTTTGCAAATATCACGTTTTTCTTCAGCCAGGACAGACCTTTATTAATCAAAATTTCCGCCTGGATCACGCTACAGTGGTTTGGAAGACGCAAAGAGACGCTTAGATTTAGCGTATCTGAGAAAACGCCGCCACCAATTGCGCTATCGGTTTTAGATGCATCTGTGTAGAAATGGATTGACTTGTCCTCCATCCAGAAGGATCGATATTCTCTGTGAGGATTATGCCGCAGAGGGGGTAGACCGCAATGCTCTGCTTATGCATAGACATGCTGTTCTTTCGACCCTGCTTAGTTTAATGCAGTTGACTGCACTTTCTAAGGCCGTCCACCAGACGACCACCCCATAAGTGAGTATTGGTCTTATGGCCGAGATGTATAGCAAGTGGCTTATGCGAAGTTGAGCCCCTTTTTCTCCCTATGGCTTTTTTTAAGAGCATAACGCTGTTGTAGCTTTATTGATTCTTTCTTGGATGTTGGGTTTCCAGTTTCGGTTCCTGTTAAAAATGAGACCCAGATATTTTGCTGTATCGGAAAAGACTAAACTGGAAACGTTTATTGAGGGAGGGCCTATAATTTCCTAGAAAAGAGGACAAGATCAGTTTTATGGGGGTTTACTCCCAATCCACAGCGATCTGTCCAACTGGTTAATCGGTTAAGATTTAGCTGAGGGAGCCTTTTAATGGTATTCAGATGCTTACCCGAGACGGCTATAGCAACGTCATCCTCAGAGGCAATCATCCTGTTACCACCCGCTTCCAGATATATCAGCAGTTCATTAACCACTAAGTTCCAGGACAGAGGACACCGCCTTGTGGATTACCGCTGCTGACACATCTTTTAGTAGAAGCCCTACCCAGTTTGCAGTTGATTATCCTGCTGTTTAGCATAAGACCGACCAACTCCGCAAGTGAGGCGTCTATCTGCAGAGTTGACAGCGCGGTCGTAATTGCGGATGTGTTGACGTTGTTAAAGGCACCCTCTATGTTCAGGAAAGCAACCGTTGTGTTGTGTACTCTCTCTATTGTAGGGATCGTTCGATGTGCCTAGTCAGTGGATGTAGAGCCGTTTCCACCGACTTTCCTTTACAGTAGGCATGTAGAGCCGCTAACAAAAGTCTTGGGTCAATTTTTGCTCGTGTATGGATATCAGTCAGTCGTTCTAGAGTTTTCAGAAGGAAAGATGATAGACTTATAGGCCTGAGATCCTTTGCGACAGCATGAGAGCAGTTTCCGGCTTTGGGAATGAAAACTGCATTGACTTCTCTCCAGGACAGTGGAATCTGGATCAGTTCTACACAGCTCCTCATAATATTTTCTAGCGAAGACAGAATAATGTCTGAGGACCTCTGTAGCTCGGCGGGTATTATACCGTCGGGACCAGCAGGCTTGTATGGTTTGAAGCTATGCAGCGCCCAGAGCATTTTATCTCTTGTAATCAGACCATGAATTTTGGTCCCGGTTGCAGTAGGCTTGTTTGGGTTGCTACTGTTGCTTCAGCCCGCGAATTGGGAGCTACCGGGAAAATGGGTGTCCAGTAGCATGTTGAGTTTGTCCAAGATTCAAGTTCAAACAGCTAGGCATCATAGGATTGGTGGAGAGGATTTTTCTTAGCCGCGATGCCTCAGAAGTGTCTGTGATTTTGTCACAGTATGACCTCCAGGATTGTCGCTTTGCCTTCCTCAGCTCTTTGTTGTGGGATCCTTTGTATGAGTCCCAGTCAGCCACTTTTTTGTGCTTTTTGCTAAGTTGAAAAGTTTTCCGCAAGTGTTCTTAGCAGTCCCAGTGCTCATGTCCACCAATGCGGTCTTTTCTTGCCTCTAGGTTGAATAAGATGGCAGGAGGTGGCCATAGCCTGATTGAGAGCCAGGGTGAATTCCTTGACTTTCATGTCAAGCTCATTGGTGTCACGCGGAGTACTTGAGAGTTCAGAGAATAGCGTTTCTGAGAGTATTCCTTTGTATTTTGGCCAGTCAGTATTCCGGTAATTCCAGAACGCTGGTTAGCTGGGAGGAGCGTCACTCAGGCTGAATTGGATGTATCTGTGGTCTGGAAACGAGTGGTCAGACGACACCATCCAGTTCGTTAGCATTTGAGTGATGTTGTCGGAGACAAGAGTGGTGTCTAGCACTACCTGTCGGTGTCTTATTATAACAGTGAGCTGATTGATCAACCAAAAAGTGACTCACCTCTGTCGTTGCTGTCGGTACTGCCCCATAGCGATGATGAGGCAAGTTTTTTGCCTCCCAGCTTCCAGTACCACTCTTTCTAGGTTATCACTAGGGAGAAGGCCCACATTATTGTGGCCAAGATATGCCGATGCCAGCCAGTAGGAGCCTTTGGCAGTCTCTAGTCTGGCAACGGTTAAGTCGGGGTCGCTGAGATTAGGAAACAAAATGCATTAAGGCTACGTTTCACTACTATACAAGCTCTAATCTTACCTTTGTCTCTTGTATAGAGCGGAGCGTATACAGGTTTCCCAAGTCCTCGAACCACGCCTTCAACGATCCATGGTTCCTGGATTAGAATAACATCTTCTGCCTTTTTGGAGAGACGCAGAATGAGTGTGGTCGAGACCTTTTTTGAGTGATGGAGATTAATCTGGAGAAACCGAGGGAAAGGTTACTTATCAGCATCCAGGTCATTCTTTTTATAGACCCTTAGATGTACTGCCTCGAAGCCGAACCGAATCATTCCTTTAGTCTGCGCCCTTAGTTCCTCCAGTTTCGCGACTTTTCAGTCATGAGTCGGAAGTGTCGGGTTGCTGAGCCTGATTTCCAGAGTGGTTTCTGGGGAGGAGGGTTCGTCTGGAATCCAGGTGCGAGTTCGAGGCCTGCTGGGGATGTCTTCCTTAGACACGACCTCGAGTTTTGCACCTGGCCAAATTTCTCCTAAGCCACCTGTGGCTTTAGTGACTAGATCCAGGGATCTCTGATTGGCACATGCGATAAGCTTGACGTGGTCTTGGCGCCAGCCAACATTGCTTGTGATTGGAGGTGGTCCGGGTTTCTTCCACATGACTACCAAAAAGTTGCTCGAAAGCTTTAACTTGGACCAACTGCTACCGTTGAGGTGTTATTGATCCGTCGGTGTCGTTCCTGTCGATTACCGCGATCATTACTGCGTCCTTTAGGACTTCGCTGAAAGACGACAGAGATGTGCTGCTGGATGGCCCAGGGGTTTTGGAGTTGTAAGTTTTGGGCCTCTTGGGAACCGGCGCGGATTCCTTCAACCATCTCTGGCGCTTGGAAGAGTCTTTTGGTGTTTTGGGAGCAGTGGAAGCAGTGGGTAATCCGTCCTTTAGGATGTTGTTAACCCACTCAATCTTGCTCCGGAATGGGTCCGAAGGTTTTAATGATGCGTAAGGCATTTCGGTAGGTAAAGCGCCTTAGATGGAGCTTTGCCGATGCGGCTGAGCCCAAGATTCCTCCTTGGGGAGAGGAGTTAGCAGCGACAAGCCCGTGGCCTGCCACAAACTTTGCTGCTGCTAGGGGTGGAAGAAGTGATAGGAACATGGCTTGCCACAGTCTTAACACTCCTTAACAATTTATTCTTAAGCTCGTTACGCTTGCCTTTAGAGGATGGTGCACCATGGCCTGCCGCAGTTTTACCTCCGCTCGATAATGCAGGAGCCTTATCGCAGTCACCGTTCTACCGCTCGGTATTAAAAGAGTACCGGCCTCGGGTTTCGTTTTTTTTTGAGATATTATCCATAATATGGTCCCACGAGTAGCGGAGAAAGGATGGTCCATCTGTACAGAGATCCGCTGTATACAGATAAGGCTAGCTAATCCGGAGGTTGCCAGGTATCCGGATACTCTGTTCGCGACTGAGCTAGGAGTGTTTGGGAATGAGGGTTGGCAGGGAGTATCCTTTAGTTTCAGGACTCGTCTGGAGAATTTCTTGGCATTCATTGACCCTACTCAGCCTCTACAACTCGACAAGTTCGATGCTCACGAGCATAAAAAAGGATTAAAACTGTTTAGCGAGTATTGAGAAAGAACCTGCAACACAAGTGTACACAATCTCAATGAACATGCTAAAAACCAGCACAGTAGCGACATCAACATGACCATACAGAATGGATACAATAAATATAGTCAGTATCCAGTGTTTTTAGAAGTGACTGCTATCTTTGGCGTATAGAAGATGCGAAAACAATGTAATAGCATCCTTCATCAAACATAACAAGAACCAATAAGGCTTCCTAGGTTCGTGCAGTCGAAACGAGAACTAATACCGGTTGTTGCTTGGCAGGAAGGAAAACCGTCCTCAATAGAAATTACAGATGCTAGCACTCATCCGAAAAGGGGGCAAACAAAATCGAATGCCAGACGTAGAAGGGACGTGCTGAAATATACCTTCACGGAAGCCCAATGGATCAATGGAGACAATAGTTGCTTCAACTTTATTTGAAGTATACACAGTATGGCTTTAGACAAAAACGAAGTTCGTCCCATCAGTATGCAATATTTCGCCCCAAGCAGTATCTGAAACATGATGGAAGGGAGCCAAAAACCAGATACCTTGCTGTAGTGATACTCGATGCCAAATAAAGCTTTAAGCACCTTACATCATAGGAGTAATCCGAAATACGAGTACCTGGATGCAAAACTAACCTGCGTGGACGAAGACCTAAATAAATACAAAATAAAAGGACGTGTTCCGCAAGGGTTAGGTCTATGCCCAGTTTTGTAAAATGTATGAGTAGTGACCAGTGACAGTCATCATTGGATATGCCGATGACGTTGCAGTAGTCGTCATTGTCAAATCATAGAGGAAGTGATGCAATATCAGAAAGCTCATTAGGTCAGAGGCCGTCTTTGAAGTAGTGGCAACAATAGTAAGCATATTATGATATCATACGAGTCCATGTGGATAAATGCAGTCCTGGCTCAAGTATCTTGTGGTGCTGTTAGATCATAGGGTTATTTAAAGAGACCTTTCAAATTACACAACAGAAATGGCCAATCGAGCAGTTGTCGGAGCCTCTAGACATCATGTATCTACGAGTAGCATGAAGTGGTGCTCGGGTCATATATAAATAAGGCTTCCTAAAATACCGTGTTTCTTGACCATGGAACTTCTATAGCAAATATATAACCAAATTGACGATTGGAAACTACCACGGAAGCTGCCTGCCAGAGGACATGCAAAACAGACGAGGAGCAGAGTGCATGGTCATATATCTATCAGAAGTAACCTACCTTCTTCGCATCAGTATTGATTCTCTGTAGTTCTGTTTCGGAACCCGAAAATTCAAGGACCTCCTTGCCGAAGAACTGAAACAAGAAGTGTGACAATCGAAGCCAATTTAGATGACGATTCTGGTGATAACTTTCAGTGCTAAGTGATTTGTCGAAAGAAATTGTTCTTTCCACAATGTGTTGAGCTGCGCCAATTGGGCTGTTTCCTGATCAAAAAGCAACAACAAAGTGTAAACTCCAATATCAAACTCAGGCATTCAACTGCTGTATTCGTCAAGAGCTCGCTATCTTCAGTCGTCTTTTATAGGCCACGTTTAGCTTAAATGGCTTCTATCTATCAGGGTTAATTGTAGATAATATCCATGAACTCACAAATCCGCTTATCCCGCAAATTATACTGAACAGGACAATAGACGAGATTTGTGTGTTTTTTTCTCCAATCTCAGATAAGGTACGCTTTAAATCCGCCAGACAACAATGGTGAAATAATTACGAGCACACTCGTATCTATGGTATATCCATCGGATCATGTTGATCAATAATAATAATTGTTGTCGTTTGAAATAACAGGAATTAAACCGGATTTCAAGTAACCACACCAAGGTGGTAGGTATGTACTCGTAGAAAATAAGAGAAAAACCCCCCGAACCTGCTGCTCGGTGTAGGTGATTGAATAGATTCAGCAATTCGTCATGCCGATTTATGACGTATTAATTGGCATTTTATGCCGCCTAAATTGTGTGGTAATTTGTGGGTTAATGTTGGAACAACGACACACATTCACACACAAATGGAAGCAATTGCACAACCTCAACTAATCGTGAAGACTTTTAGCGGCTGATTTATAATGGTCTAGATCGGGTTTAAATGCTCTGTGGAGGCTCAGGCAAGTGTTGTTAGTTGTGACCAAGGTCCTTTTGTAATTTACGCCAAAGGTGTTAATTTACACTTTGAGGCAATTGGTATAGATACGAGCACTATACCTTTGCCGAGATCCGATTATTGCGGCAGTATCCGTGATCCGGAACTCTGAGTATTCTAGAGTTCGTTACTTCCACGCCAAAATTTTATGGAGAAGCATGATCCTAGAGATGAAAATGAGAACGGTAACTCGGTGTCTGTAATGTCAATCGTCTGGTGAAGGAGATATAACATTCTATTTAAGAGCAAGGCTTACCACAAGATGAATTGATGGTCAACTGACCCGCCATGGAGGACCTCTAACCAGATCGACTTGTGGACTATTGGCAAATGCTTAAAGACTTTCTTTTAGATATTCAAACCAAATCTGAACCTGAAAGTGATAAGCCAGCCTGTGGATGCGCATGCCTAAATATAGTATTGCCAATCAAAGGATCTGCTAATTATTAACATTTTATTCAACAAATTCTGCCTGGGAGGGTCTTCCCTCATCGCGTTTCTTGGGGCTTAAATAAAGGGATATAGAGAAAGTTTCTCATTATTTTGAAAAATCTGTTAGGAACCATCATGAACTAACCTTAATTCTGAGCAAGATTGCTTTTTGATGAAGTGAGCAGAGAGAAGAGCAGCAATAAATTTTCGTCTGAACGTCTTCAACTGGCACTAAGACGGCAGTTGCTTGGAGTGTGCCTCTTGAGAATCGCATTCGACCCGTTCGCTTTCCCGGAATATGGTGTCAAACACAGAACTCTGTTCCTCGTATACTGATGGAGTTTAACCGTAACAGGCTAAACCTCTCTGGCATCCTTTATAGCCTTATCTACCGAACGTGTCATGGAAAAAGCTGCAGGAGTTATCGGAGTCGGGATATCAACCAACTCCTGTGTCAGCATCTAAATCGGTAATCAACCAACGAAAACAACTAAGAGCTCGAATTGCAGCAGCTCCAGCAGCAGGGAAGATCGAACTAGAGTCCCTGTATCGCATGAAGTGACAAGCGCAATTACATCAATTCTATGGCTACGCAAGCAGAAGAAGCAGCAGCGAGGTGCGACAGCAGAACCGTTTACAGAATCACCAAAGAGCTTATAGATGGCCGAAGCTCTACTCAACACCCAGTGAAAGGCTTAGACGGTTCGTTGCTAATATCGAATGAGGATCAACTGAAGAGATGGAAGGAGCATTTTGCTTCGGTTCTGGCCATACGAGGTTCGGCAGTCTATCTGATTAGTAAGTTGGTCTCTATGGGAGGTAATACTAATACTGGTGCTAATATGACAGCTTAAAAAAATCGATACCAGTGACTTTCCCATCCACACCCGAGGCTACTCAGCAGAGATAACCGGCCTTGATCTGAAAAGCGTGCTCACTCCAATGAATGCCACCTACGCCTCTTAATAGCATCTGACTAACCTTTAAACCCGCAGACAATAAACTCAGCGCCAATCAATAAAATTATGCTGCCAATTAATCAATCACACTATAGAGCACCACCCGATCGCTCAAATCCAAATTTAAATCCGAATTCAAAATCCAAAAAAACTCACACCGCACACCTCTACTTTAAGTTTGTCATTGTCTAACAAGAGAACAACTTTATTCGAATTGAAAAATATCTCAATTCATTCGGGAATTCCAAAAAAAAATATCTCAAATTCGAATTCCAAACAAATTTAGCTGGCGATTACCGATTACCATTCAAGCAGTTGGCAGCGAAAACCGCCCGAAATGCGCACGATAACCGGAAACTGAATTTCGCGCGCCACGATTTTCTTAGCACTCGTACATATTTGCAGAGCTCTTGTGCAAGAAGGCCGTAGATACGTTTTCAAGCACTCGATAGCCATCGATAGATTTCTTAATTTCGCTTCAGTTAAATCGACAAAATGACTTTAGATACATTTAAGAGTAACCGGGCGCACACGTACCGAACCAATCGCTTTGCCAGTAATTAGCGAAAGCCATTAGCTTGCCCAAGGTACTCAGTGTCCTTGACAGGTAAGGTAAGGCGCGATAAAGTGTCACGACCTTGACAACAGGGTGTGTACACGCCGCGCTCGTATCTGATCGACAACAAATTCCAATTTCAATTTCAATTTCAATTCCATTCCAATTAAGAGATACAAGCGGATGCTCATTTTCCGCAGACCATTTACCATTATCCGTGGCATTTGGACCAACAACAACAATTCGATCGCACTGTGAACTGTCAAAATTGAGCCGAGATGCTGATGACTGGGTGGTGCACTTAATTTGGGGCCGTCAAGACGGTACACTTGGGCCAGGGCTAATTAGATTTTTTTCGGTTGCCCCAAAAAAAAATCAGAGGGAAACCGAAATTAAGCTACAATACCGTAAAACTTAACCTTGCAACACTTCTGTAAGAGTTACAATTAACCGCTGGCCGAATGACTGACTGGGTGACTTGGAGTAATGATTGCTTCGGTTCGCACCTTTTTCTTGGTGTAGCTGTGGGGGCGCTCTGACAGTGCCTCTGTGTATCTATGTATCTTTTTGTGATGGGGGAGACGGGATAATTATGCGATAATGAAATTTGTTGAGAAAAATTATTTTTGTATTTATTTGTGATGGAGCGAACCGCCCTGTGAAGTGTGGTGGGTTGTGCAAGACGCCGAAATGAGTGCGCATAAGTAGAGCACTTTTTGTCATTTGGAATTCGAATTGACCTTGCTCTGGAATTTTGGGGAGGAAAGGTATGTTGTCAATGGGCCCATGACAAATTGTTCATTGCGAATTTTCGAATTTTAACCCTCGATTATGGTGTGAAGGAATCCGCATAATGGAAAGTCGCTTTGACTGTGATGTTACGTGACCGTATTAAGAAATGATATTCTCTGACCAGTGCTGATGATGAAGTTGCATTATTCAATAGATTCCAATTCGAGTTTTAGCACAAAGGGATGTTTTAAGTAACTAGAGGCTTTAACAGCTGAGAAGAGCTTCTGCTGAAAGCTGACAGAAACACTCTAAAGCAAATACCAGCTGAAGACTGCTAAATTACCATGTCGAAGGAGTGGTGGTCATTCTGTAATGCCGCGGAATCTTTGTGCTAAGTGGTAAGCGAATCGCTACAGATTCTGCTACGTGGTATGCCTTTAGAAGGCGAGTTTTCAGGAAGCTTCCCTGATGTCATGACCAATTGGATTGCTAGAAATAAAAGTCGTTTGAATATTTAGGGTCAATAGACAATCGGATTAATTCGTGATAATGTCTCTGGGGAACGTATGAGAAAAAATAGCGAACAGATAGAAGCATTTATCCGCTACTCGTGGGACCATATTATGGATAATATCTAAAAAAAAAATCAAAATCCGACGCCGGTACTCTTTTTATACCGAGCGGTAGAGCGGTGACTGCACCGACTACCGGCAAGGCTCCTGCATTATCGAGCGGAGGTAAAACTGTGGCAGGCCATGGTGCACCATCCTCTAAAGGCAACCGCAACAAGCTTAAAAATAAATTTTTAAGGAGTATTAAGGCTGTGGCAAGCCATGGTCCTATCACTTTTTCTACCCCTAGCAGCAGCAAGTTTGTGGTAGGCCACGGGCTTGTCGCTGCTACTAAAGCTTCTCCCCCTAAGGAGGAATCTGGGGATCAGCCGGAACCTTCGGATCCCCATTCCGGAGGTTGGGGGAAGTGCGGATATAAAAAGCAAGATTGAGTGGGCTAACAACATCCTAAAAGACGGGTTACCTACTGCTTCCACTGCTCCCAAAACACCAAAAGACTCTTCCAAGCACCAGAGATGGTTAAAGGAATCCGCGCCGGTTCCCAAGAGTCCCAAAACTTACAACACTAAAACCCCTGGGCCATCCAGCAGCACATCTCTGTCGTCTTTCAGCGAAGTCCTAAAGAACGCAGTAATGATCGCGGTAATCGACAGGAACGACACCGACGGATCAATAACACCTGAACGGTGGCAGTTGGTCCAAGTTAAAGCTTTCGAGCAACTTTTTGGTAGTCATGTGGGAGAAGCCCGGACCACCTCCAATCACAAGCAACGCTGGCTGGCACCAAGAACACGTCAAGCTTTTCGCATGTGCCAATCAGAGATCTATTAATCTGGTCACTAAAGCCATAGGTGGTTTAGGAGAGATTGGGCAGGTGCGAAACTAGAGATCGAGTCTAAGTAGGACATCCCTAGCAGATCTCGAACTCGCACTTGGATCCTGGACGAACCCTCCTCCCCAGAAACCATCAGGCTCAGCAACCAGACCGTTTCGACTCATGACTGAAAAGTCGCGAAACTGGAGGAACTAAGGGCGCAGACTAAAGGAATGATTCGGTTCGGCTTCGAGGCAATACATCTAAGGGTCTATAAAAAGAATGACCTGGATTCTGATAAGCAACCTTTCCCTCCTTTAACGGAGACACCACCACCAAGGATATCCTTTCCAGAAATGGATAGGAACGACTCCAATCTATACGAGACGACAATTAAGCCGTCAGTCCTGTCGGAAATGGAAACCGATGATGAAGCAAAATCGGAAATCGGGGCCACCCTGGGAAACTGTAGCAATGATACGGTTTCTCCAGATTAATCTCCATCACTCAAAAAAGGTCTCGACCGCACTCATTCTGCGTCTTTCCAAAAAGGCAGAAGATGTTATTCTAATCCAGGAACCATGGATCGTTGAAGGCGTGGTTCGTGGACTTGGGACACCTGTATACACTCAACTCTATGCAACCGACAAAGGTAAGATTAGAGCTTGTATAGTAGTGAAACGTCGCCTCAATGCATTTTTGTTTCCTAATCTCAGCGACCCCGACTTAACCGTTGCCAGACTAGAGACTGCCAAAGGCTCTTACTGGCTGGCATCGGCATATCTTGGCCACAATAATGTGGGCCTTCTCCCTGGTGATAACCTAGAAAGGGTGGTACTGGAAACTGGGAGGCAAAAAACTTGCCTCATCATCGCTATGGGGCAGTACCGACAGCAACGACAGAGGTGAGTCACTTTTTGGTTGAGCAATCAGCTCACTGTTATAATAAGACACCGACAGGTAGTGCTAGACACCACTCTTGTCTCCGACAACATCACTCAAATGCTAACGAACTGGATGGTGTCGTCTGAACACTCGTTTCCAGACCACAGATACATCCAATTCAGCCTGAGTGATGCTCCTCCCAGCTAACCAGCGTTCTGGAATTACCGGAATACTGACTGGCCAAAATACAAAGGAATAATCTCAGAAACGCTATTCTCTGAACTCTCAAGTACTCCGCGTGACACCAATGAGCTTGACATGAAAGTCAAGGAATTCACCCTGGCTCTCAATCAAGCTGTGACCTCTGCCTGCCTTCTTATTCAACCTAGAGGCAAGAAAAGGCCGCACTGGTGGACATGAGCACTGGGACTGCTAAGAACACTTGCGGGAAACTTTTCAACTTAGCAAAAAGCACAAAAAAGTGGCTGACTGGGACTCATACAAAGAATCCCTCAAAATATACAACAAAGAGCTGAGGAAAGCAAAGCGACAATCCTGGAGGTCATTCTGTGACAAAATCACAGAAACATCTGAGGCATCGCGGCTAAGAAAAATCCTCTCTACAAATCCTATGATGCCTAGCTATTTGAACTTGAATCTTGGACAAACTCAACATGCTACTGGACACCCATTTTCCTGGTAGCTCCCAATTCGCGGGCTGAAGCAACAGTAGCAACCCAAACAAGCCTACTGCAACCGAGACCAAAATTCATGGTCTGATTACAAGAGACAAACTGCTCTGGGGGCAGCATAGCTTCAAACCCTACAAGTCTTCTGGTCCAGACGGTATAATAAAGGTCCTCAGATACTATCTTGCCTACCCTAGAGAATATCATGAGGAGCTGTGTAGAACTGATCCAGATTCCACTGTCCTGGAGAGAAGTCAATGCAGTTTTCATTCCCAAAGCCGGAAACTGCTCTCATGCTGTCGCAAAGGACCTCAGGCCTATAAGTCTATCATCTTTCCTTCTGAAAACTCTAGAACGACTGACTGATATCCATACACGAGCAAAAATTGACCCAAGACTTTTGTTAGCGGCTCTACATGCCTACCGTAAGTAAAGTCAGTGGAAACGGCTCTGTATTCACTGACTAGGTACATCGAACGATCCCTACAATAGAGATAGTACACAACACAATGGTAGCTTTCCTGGACATAGAGGGTGCCTTTAACAACGTCAACACATCTGCAATCACGACTGCGCTGTCAAATCTGCAGCGGAGTTGGTCAGTCTTATGCTAAACCACAGGATAATCAACGGCAAACTGAGTAGGGCTTCTACTAAAAGATGTGTCAGCAGCGGTAATCCGCAAGGCCATGTCCTCTGTCCTGGAACTTAGTGGTTAATGAACAGCTGATATACCTGGAAGCGGGTGGTAACAGGATGATTGCCTATGCGGATGACGTTGCTATAGCCGTCTCGGGTAAGCATCAGAATACCATTAAATGGCTCCCTCAGCTAAATCTTTCTGGATGACAAGTCAATCCACTTCTACACAGATGGTTCTAAAACAGTTAGCGGGGTTGGTGGCGGTGTTTTCTCAGATAAGCTAAATCTAAGCCTATCTTTCCGTATTCCAAATAACTGTAGCGTGTTCCAGGCGGAAATTTTGGCGATTAAAGTAGCTCTCTCTGCAAAGGATATCCACATCCTTTCGAATAGTCAGGCCTCTATCAAGTCCCTGGACTCAGCCTCATTAAATTCTAAAACCGCCCTTGAATGCCGATCATCTCTTATGGAGATGACAAAGCAGTTCAAACTTCACCTTTGCTGGGTGCTGGCCACAGAAACATCCCAGGGAACTGTAGGGCCGATGAACCGTCAAAATTGGAACCACTCTACCTACAATATTTTACCGGAAAAGAGGAGCATAGATATACCAATCGCTGAGTGCAAACTAACATTAAATCTGGATGCTAATAAAATAACAGACCTTCGTTGTACTGTTGGACCAACATGTCTAGCCACTAAAGAGATCTGGCCAAAGCTAGATCTGAACCGATCAGTTCTAAGAGTCTGATCCTTCTAAATAGTAAACATCTCCGCACCATCATAGGTCTCATCACTGGACACTGTCTCATAGGCAAGCATGCTAGAAGGCTTGGCGCCTTTACAAACGACTTCTGTAGAAGCTGCATGGATGAGGAGGAAGAGGAGACAATCTTCCATCTACTCTGTACAAGTGCAGCTCTCTCCCAAAGAAGAAAACTTCACTTAGGAGCATTCTTCTCCAATGACTTAAACGATCTAAAGAATATAGACGTTAACAGTTTCCTACGCTTAAATTAGTTCTATGAGTAAAAGGATCACAGATCCACGTGGAATAACAATGGGCCAATAGGCCTAAGTGGGTTGGTGTCTCCAACAGCTACTCTTACCTACCTACCTACCCTACCTACCTAGGGGCCTAGGGTCAAGTAAGTAACGAGAACCAATTGATTAAATATATCAAGTGCAGAAGGGAAACTGAGGTGGTTCAAACCTCGAAGTGCAAAGTAGGGGTGGATGATTCCTAATTCCTTAGTCAGATGACTAAGCAAGCTGCAAAGTTGATGGCTCGACGAAAAGTGCTCAGACAAAGCCGAATATTATTATTGTCACTTTGCGGCCGAATGGTCTATTCACCAATTCCTTTTTAATTCCTTGCTACAATGTCAGCATAAATGGACAATAGGTGAACGACTTCAACAGTTACGTGATTCCATACATTTTCACGGCAACAACAACCATAAAAATGCCGTCTCGCATTCTAATTAGCTTTGAGATCAAGATGAAGATTATACTACGGCAAACCTGAGTTATTGCCATCCAGATCGTGATCTGCTCACAGAGATTGTAGAAGAAATCTGGGCGCAGAACTTTCAATGCGTAGAGAATTCCACAAAAAAAAAAAAAAACTTTAAGGCACCTTATGAGAAGGATAGTAAGGGCAAGGCGTTAATATGGCTATGAGGCCAACCATCTTTCGAAAAGGGAAACTAAAGAGGCTTTGTAGAGGCTAAAATAAGACATTGTCTTCAGTGTAAAGAGGATCACTGCGGTAATTTTTGCAAGCGATTTCAAAGCTTGGGCTATAGAATGGGGCTGACATATCACGAACGATAGAGAACGTGTCTTATTGGAAGCATTTGCGTCATTGAAAATCAAGAACAAACAATGGTAGTAAGATTCTTGGTCTTGCGGGCGCGTTCCTTTCTCTAATTTTAAATGGAAGTTGTGAGTTCGACTCTAAAGAAGAATTCATGTTGATTCGAGGAATAGCTTGGTCCGTGATAGATTATTGTCATGTTTCGGGTGATCGGAATCATCTGATGTCTGACTTTGAAGTCGCAATGACGATATTTTCAGATCACATGCCTCTTCACTTTGCATGCAAAATGCACAGTCATACACTCTTTTGCTAAAATTGATCTGGAAAGACAGCCTAACTACACTATTCCAGAGATATCCAAACGAAGCACTTACGAGTCTGAAAGTGTCAAACACATCAATAAACATTGCCAACCTCACAGAAATAATCAAACATGCTACACCGACTCAGTCAATAAGGAGGAACATTCTAAGTAAACAAAAGCGGTCTGATTTTGAACGTCCGAGAGCAAGAGAGAGGTCTTTTGAAGCTCTCGGAATATAACACAAATGTGTTCAAAACCATCTAGAGTGAAGCGATTAAGGACTTCAAGCGAATCCAAGAACAGACCATTGAGGTAATCAACAGGTCGAAATCCTCATCAGAGCTTTGGAGGGCTGTAAAATATGTCAATGGGAAAGCTAATATCATTGGATCCAAGCTGGAAGCACATAAGTTGAGGGTGGGTGGCCGTAGCTCAAGTGGCAGTGGACTGGCTTCCAAATCGGAAAGTTCGGTGTTCGAATCCCAGCCTCGCCCGAAACACATATCATCCATTTTTTCGGGTAACGAAAATCGAGCAAGACGAGTAGTTGACTAGAAATCAACATCAAGCCAACTTCCACTAAGAATTTAGTCTGCCAATTAGCGACCACCACCCATGGAGCGAAATAACCACTGAGCCCAAACATCTTTCTTTTTCTCGCTATCCCATTTTCCAAAAAACTTAACACCTGCTGTGAGGCATTATAAGCGTATTCATACCCACTTAAGGGTTAAGTTCTTTAACTCGTTGACGATGCCTTTCCGGGAGACCTATAAAAACTGCGGAGTTCAAAAAATTTTTTTGAAACAGCGGATGTTCCTAGCATAATAATATACTCGTAGATTATATTACTGCGACCCCAGCAGACGAAAAACGAACAACGGTTTTCGGCTATGCACGTAGAATGTTCGGATTCTTCACAGAACTTGTTCATCAAGGGGATATTGCTGCCATCTAAGAAATGCGGTAGGATGAACCGGCCCAAGAAAGTATGAACAACTTTGTGGCATTTACTATGATGAATGCTGTAGAGAGGAGAAACAGCGCCTATTTGGAGACGGACCGATGGAAGATTTAGACAAAATGTCATGAGCTCCAAGCCTTGGCTTTCTTCTGATCAAAGGATTGTCAACAAAATTGATCACGCAGACGCAGTGCGAATATTCTGAATGGCTGAACGCCCCGAATCGAATTATTACTTTGTTGCCGTAATGGCACGGGGTTAAGTTAGACCACCAAAGTTCGATGAGTTACTGTTGCAAGAGACCGCTTTAATCCTTGTTGATTGCGTTCCCTTAAGCCCTCTGAAAATACTAGCCCCATACACAAACCGTAGAAGACCAATGGAAATGTTTTCAACGAGCTTTCAGACAAGCTTCTTCTGATGTGAATGGTTTCAAAGAAATCTCTAGTTTGACGATGAGTGTACGCAGGTAAATGCATCCAAGCAGGTAGCATATAAAACTGCACTGTATCGAGGGACTTAGCTGCATGTGAAGAAGGGTAAACTTTGATGAAACGTACAAACGATTGAGAAAGCGATGTAGGAATGACATCCCAGGGCTACAAAGCCAGAATAGAAGTTTGAAAAGTTGAAGATGGGCAACTAGTAGTAGAATCACAGTTGATGCTGAGAATATGAAACGACTACTTCTGCTGACTGTATAACGCGACGATGGCCTAAATACCGCTGTTAGTCAGAACGAGCCATTCACCCTTGACAGAGTTTTCCGCCTCCTGATATAGACGGAGTTCAGGTAGGTATATCGAAGATAGAGTCTAATAAAGATTTAGGCGCAGACGGACTACTTGCTGAGCTATTTAAAGCATCTAAGGATGATCTAGTTGAGAGCATGCACTAGCTCATTTGTAAGATATGGTCAGAGCAAGGCACGTCCGAAGCATGAAATCGCTTGTCTGAACCACAAGAAAGGAGTCTCAGATACGGAGGAGATACATAGCCTATATTGCCATCATCATTAATGATCAATATGGTACTCGCATGTCCATATTAGTGGAGTTTCAGGGCAGGCAAGTCCACTAGCGATCAAATATTCACACTACGTCAGATCTTTGAAAAGACCCGAGAATTTCAAATCGAACTTCATCATCTGTTTGTCGACTTCAAAGCCGCTTATGACAGAGTGTATGGGGACAAGCTATGCATCGATATGGCCAAATTCGCCAGGTAGTGTATGACAACTATGGAAAATTCCTGCTGCTCTATCAACATTGGTAATAAATTAACCGAGACATCCGCCGTCAAGTAAGCTTTTAGACAAGACGACACGCTTTCTTGTCACTTTTTTATTATCGGCCCAGAAATAATCATGTAAAACTCACTCAACCAAAGAGGCACGATCTTTTTAAACCCCCAAAATTACTTGCATACTCGGATGACATAAATATGTTGAGGCTGAAGCGGCCAAAATGACAGTAAACGGGGATAAAATAAAGTACAATACATGCTGACACCAGAAAAGAACGCACACTACACACGGTTTGGCCAGACCATCACTGTTGGCAGTTATGACTTCCAAGCAACATCTGGGCAGGAAGACGCAGAATCACTTTTGCGAATTGCCGTCTGTTTTGGCTCAGGGAGCAGTTGAGTGACAGACCCCACTCTCGTAAGACCATACCAGTTCTGCTCTTTGGCGCAGAGGCTTGGACCTTGTTGAAAACGGTTGAAGAAGCACTTAGCGGTTCCGAGAGAAATATGCAACCTTAACGCGAATCGAAGCACGAAATATACGGGCTGTACAATGATATTAGTTTGAGCTCTACAGCTCCGGCTAAAGGGTTTTCGACTTCAACCCCGAACGACCACGCAGCAAAGGACGATCGCTTTTAAGGTGGTGCACGTAAATGGAAGGGGACCTCAACCTACTTGGAGTGCAGTACTGGAGGCAGCGGGCGAGAGATCGTTCTAGTAGGAGAGGCTTGTTGGTTGAGGTCCCAAGTATTTACGCAGATTAAATGCCCACCCTTGTATGATATCCATATATGGGCTACGGGTGTGGAGAGACCGTATCTGTGGTCTTTGATGCTCAAGGGGCTTCACAGCACCATTCTCCAAGAATTTCATATTCGGAGAACTTGTCTTATTGTACTCTGAGCGTCTAAATTGGAAAGATTTTGCTATTAAAATCAGGCTGTTTGGATTTTGCCTAGAATGTGACATGGGCATATTCGAGGATAATTACGACTTTAGTCTTTATTCTTTGCTAGGTAAACGTGTGTCTGTCTTCCAGGTGGAGCTGAACTATATTGTGAGAAACTGTAGTTAGGGGCAAATTATCTGTGTCTATACCGAGAGACAAGCTGCGCCTAAGACCATGCTAAACCATCACCCTGGATTCAAATTAAATCGAGAATGCGGTGCTTTTCTCACTCCAGTTGGATGTCATACATAGTTTAGTGAGTCTTCTATAGGTCTAAGGTCACGAGAAATGAGAACGCCGCTGAAAGGATTCTTTAGGTTGCATGCAGAAAAAAAAATAATGCTTCCTGACATCTCTAAAAAGTCACTGCCATTCCTGCTGTCAATTAGTAGGAAAAACTGAAAGCTGTGCCTATATTTCTGCCGTATATTAATGGCACCATCTTCTGCGACGTTACCTCTGAGCATTTTCACTGTGATGTAGTGACACTTTATTCCTGAAGCGAATTCTAACCTTCCTACGAAAGACTGTTTCCTTGTTTCAGAGCTCCGGTATGGCATTATAGAAAAAAATATTTCTCGTTCAAGTCGAACGCTCTGATAGTAGTAATCTTATGCTTGAAGCACCAGTAGTTGCACCACCTATTTTACTGACCTTGTTTCGGTTCAACAATAAGCTTTGGCGTTTATCCCCTACTCAAACAGTTTAACAAACTCGTCATCTAGTCATTCTTTACCATGCTTCGTACACCTTTCATAACCAAAACCCAAATATCAGCGGTTGACTTTTCAAAACCGACTCTGCAATTAAATTTAATTGAAATTCCATTTTTCACTCCTCAAAAAAAAAAAAATCGCACAGTCATCGCATGTAACCGCAATTAAATAAAATAAAAACCAATTTTCCCTTTAGAACATAATACCCACCGTAATCCGTAAAAAAATCGATCAATCTCATTCCACTAAAAAAAAAAAAAAAAAAACTAGGTCGACAGAAATTTTTCCTCAATAAACTAAAACTACCAACAACAAAATAAACTCATACCTCACCCACAAAGCAGCACAATGTTGCATAAGACACCATCAAACAATAACTATTCACAGCTAAACACCCCAAGGCGTTGAATTATCCATTAATCTTTCTCTCTATTCAATGCAATTGAAATTGCATTGCAACCAAACCAAACCAAACCAAACCGCACCAAAAGCAAATTATAATTCGTCCTTGCGAACTGGATCACGACTTTTATCCAATTTCCGCCCTCATCAC
Source organism: Volucella zonaria (assembly GCA_963966105.1). Classification (NCBI taxonomy): domain Eukaryota; kingdom Metazoa; phylum Arthropoda; class Insecta; order Diptera; family Syrphidae; genus Volucella; species Volucella zonaria. The sequence goes on along the minus strand of OZ014533.1, from coordinate 136,804,954 downwards.
TAATAGCCGATCGTTGTTCCCTCTCCAAATTACCCAAAGACAATGGGGGGAAAAAAAATCTCTCAGAAAAGAATGAGCAAAGTGAACGCTTTACCACGTCAAAAGAATTACTTTTTTGCTTCCTTAATTATCCACCAACATTTGGTTCGAGCAAAAAAATAATTAACAAAGCTCCAAACAAGAACTGAAAAGATACCCCCCTACGAGTACAACTTCAATTCGCCGCTAATCTGTAACGAAGTTTCCCAATCTGTAGTGCTACAGAACACGCAGACGACCCAACCTAGTGGAACATGGTAGAAACCAAAAAAAATCCACCACCATCAACTCGTGGCTCATGATTTTTCCATTCAACGTCAATTTCAATGAGGACCGTGTGCCACTACCACCTCCCAAAGCATCATGCCAATAGTGCTGCAGCAGTAGCTAAAGCAGTGGTACCCCGGCTGTTTACCTACATCAAACATTATCTTTTAAGATACAGCAAACATTCGACGACTAACTGCTCTCTTTGTAAAAAGCACGGCAACCACCAACTCAAGTCTTGGCCGAGTTCTTCAGTGGTAAACGCAGATCACAGCAACTAATGCTAAAAACCACACAAGAAACACACAAGCTATTGCCACTCATCGACTGGTATGCAACCAGTGTACCGTTCAAAGCTCCAAGATACCGAGAGTCTTCTCTCAGCCCCACCTGTTGCTCTACTTTTGTTGGATACAGTCCAAAACACTTCTACTTTCAGCCTTGTTACCCCTCAAAATCTGACGTAGCAATCTTTATATCATCGTCATCACTCCCACTTTCATTCATAAGATGGTTTTGGCGCCTTTGCCGAATCTCTTAAGATACACGATGATTCTCTCTTACAAGAAGCCAAGTCTCTCAGAAAGCTCAATTCATGAAAGTATCTCACAGATGCAGAATCTAAGTCTATCCGTAACCCAAACGGCCTTAACTTCTTTTTACCACCAATAATTAACAACTAGACTTTATTCCAAGTTGCACTTCTCAGCCCTCTATGTGTTGTATCTGTGGTGCATTTTGGTCAACAGAAAAAGATACAAGATATACAAACACAAACACATACAGCCAATCCACTGTTAAATGGGAAAAAGAAACTTAAGTTCCACTTCGAATTGCTTTGTGGCCAAAGCAAGTCGCAGTTTAAGAAAAGTGCTCGTCCGAACAGCACTCTAAATCGGAGAGTGGCGCGGTCTTAATACGTTTTAATTTTTCTTTTTTTTTGTCTTTTTGAATTTCTTGTCTTGTCTTGTCTTGTCTTTTTGGTTCCAATAAAAAGTCCATTTCTTCGGCTTAATTATCGTTTTCTCTCCTCGATTTATTCGTTGCGATTGTTGGATTCAGTAGTCATTACCGAAAAAGGGGCGACAAAAAAAAAATTTAAGAAAAATCACTTGTCCCACAGAAAGATAAATAGTTCCTTGCGGATTAGGATTAAAGTGCCAGATGAAGTGAAAGAGTTGATAGAAAATTGAATTGAAAAAGAAATTCCCAACCGCCCCCGAGTCCTGTGAGAAGAAAGAAGAAGTAGAAGTGACATAGATTTTTGTGTTTTTTGTGTTTTTTTTTTGATTAATTTTTGCCTTGACAGAGATTTGGAAATTTTTGCAAACAAGGATTTCGCCCTCAAGACCACGACAACGGCTACGAAAATGGGTCTAATCCATGGAATACTCTGGGCATTTGGGATAATATTTATTCTAAATTCAGGTAGGTTATGTTTTAAATGTATATTCGAGTGAATTAGCTAAAAATTGGGGACACTAATGAAATCGAAAAATTAAATTCAGTATTACAAAACGAAAGAGTTGAGCTGCGAACTTGCTGAATGAGGATAAAAATTGCTTTTGAATGGAAAATCGATTTTTTTTTTCACTGTTTTCGGTGGTCAGTAGGGAACCAGTCTTTAAATGAATTTCAAATTTGTGTTATTTAATTGGTGAGAAAGGTCGTTAGTATGTTGTAAGCATACGCAAATTGAGTGATTTTAAACTAATTAGTGGATTAAAGGAGGCTTGGTGACATTGATCTGATTTTATCGGTGGTTTGTTTATGCATCTCTTGGGCTTATTTTTTAAGTGTCAAAAAGTCTTGCAAATTGGTATGCGAGTAATCCTTTAGAGATTTCCAAATAGTTTGGGTGGTATGAATTATTAGTTAGTTAGTGTTGGTTTAACTTTGAACCTTTCAGTGCAGATGGGAGTGGTGATGATGACAATTGCGTTGCCCTTTCTGGCTATAAAATATATCGTGGCGACAGATCGACAAGAGGAGGTGGGGTTGCAATTTATTATATGTAGATCTGTGTTAAAAGAAATGAAAATTTGGCTGGCATTGATTTTTTGTTTGTCGAAATATCCGACTCAAAAGTGTCTTAGTGGTTGCATTTACGTACCAAATCGAAACTTTGCTCTCACAGAGTTTGAAACCGAATTATCCACCAATGTCTGATAGTATCTAAATATAATTCTGTGAGGAGACTTCAATAAAAATATGTTGAGAAACGATGAAAAATCAAATTCCATTAGGAAGAACTCCGTTCCCTCACATTTTTGAGTAGGTTGCCGACCTTCGCTTTTAGATTTTTTTTTTTTTTTTAATATTGCACATGAAGTTAGTGTTATTTCACGATCAGATATCTGTGCTAGGTTTTAACTCTTCTCATGATCTTATATTTTTAACTTACGATCTTCAAATGAATGTGCAACCTTCCCCCAATAAAGTGCTATTTAGAGATTTCAATAATATCAACTTGGTAGCTCTGCACAATGAATTCTTGGGATTTGTGTTGGAACCTCCCAGATGTTGATAACAAAGTTGCTTTATTCGAGTCAATGGTGTTGGAACTCTTCAATAAATATGTACCAATTAAGCAAGTGGTAGTTAAGGATCCGCGGCGTCCTTGGTTTACCTTAAGTATAAAAAAGCTCATGAGACTTCGAAACAAAGCCTACCGCAGATGGAAGAATTATCCTTCAACTGCAAATAGGACTGCATTTGTTAAGTTGAGAAACTTAACAACCGCGGCGACTCGCAAACAAAAGCAGTTTTATTACAAATCTAAGCTTAAAACCAGCTCTTAGACTCGAGATCTTTGGAAAAATTTGCCCCAGTTGGGCATTATTCACACTAAAAACGGTTTTTCCAACTAAGCGGACACTAATCCGGATCTATTTAACCACATCTGTTTCAGACAGTTCTACTCCTTCCACTACAGCTAATTTATACCGTAGTTCGTCAGACTTCTCAGGCCCAACATTTTCTTTCAACACTATAAATAGCGTCGATGTCATTTTTGCCATTAAATATATAAAATCGAATGCTATAGGTCTAGATGGAATATCTCTAAGATTTATTAAAATAATTCTTTTGCATGTAGTAGATGCGCTAACTCATATTTATAACTGCTACCCTGTTAAATCCTGCTTTCCCTCCGCCTGGACACTTGCAAAAGTAACCCCTATTCCAAAGAATTCCAATCCGTTCGGATACGCTGACTTTCGCCCAGTAAGCATTCTCCCCAGTTTGTCAAAGGTTCTGGAATTTGTCATTAAGAATCAACTTCAGACACATGTAGACTCACTCAATAAGTCCACATCACTGCGTATCATAGTCATAGTTGTACTACTGCACTTTTGAAAATAGTAGATGATATTGGTCTAAACTTTAACTTTGTATAAGATTTACAACCCTACTATGTCTTTTAGATTTCTCAAAGGCATTTGATTCAGTGAATCATGAACAACTGTATTGGAAACTTATCAATACTGCTGAGCTTATTCTAATCTATCTTAGCGGAAGGTATCAGCTGGTTTCATTGAACGGAAAAATGTAAAGTAGTCTAAGACTATATCATGGCGTTCCTCAGGGGTCAATCTTCGGTCCATTGCTTTTTGTCCTATTCATCAATGACCTACCCCTTGTTTGTAAACATGCCAATGTACATCTATACGCTGACGATGATCAAATACATGTTTCCAGCCCGCGAGCTAAAATTGATAGTTGTGTCAGTCCTTGGGCTTCTTGTAATGGACTTCAACTTAATGCCAAAAAAACCTTAGGTTTGCCAATTGGAAAGAACTTAGGACATGTGGAAGAATACCCATATGTTTACCTGCCTGGAGATAATGTCAAAAACCTCGATGTTATCCTTAACAACTCTCTTAATGCTAATGATCATATAAACGCATTAGTTAAAAAAATTTACATTGGCTTGCGGTTGATGTGGAAATCTGTCCGTTATGCTCCAGTTGAAATCCGGCTAAAATTGGTAAAATCTTTACTCTACTCACTGGACTCGGCATCATTCAGAAAATTGGAACTCGCTTTTAACTCCATGATAAGATTTGTGTTCCACTTGCGTAAGTTCGACCACATTTCCAGGTTTCGAATGTCAATATTAGGGTGCTAATTATTACAATATTTGAACTATCAGAACTGCCTACTCATTGCACGACTTATAAAATACAAGAAGACACATTACTTACTAGATGGAGTGAAAAGTGACCTCCTTGGGAATGAAAACAATTTTTTTTTTTAAATGTTTTTTTTATATTATTCAATATAGTCCTCTTCTAGTTTGATACACTTATTCCAGCGATTTTCCAACTTCTTGATCCCGTCCGAAAAGTAATTTTCCGAAAGGTCTGCAAAATACTCCTCCGTGGCGTCGATGATTTCCTCGCATGAGCTGAATTTTTTATTGGTGAGCCATCTTTTGAGGCTTGGGAAGAGATAATAGTCCAAAAGATCCAAATCCAGTTACCAATCGACGCATCAGCAAGTCCAAACACTCTTTCGAAGTGCTCTCGCGTTCGTGTTTTTGGTCATTCGCGGCACCCAGCGGCAGGATAACTTTTTCATATGCAGAATATTGCCCAAAATATGGCGTGTGCGTTCAGTACTAATCTTTGTGGTATCTGCTAGCTCGTGCACCCTCACTTTCCGGTCAGCCAACACCATTTTATGTATTTTTTAGACATTGTCCTCTGTAACCGCATCTGAGGGCCTGCCGCTGCGGACTTGATCGGCAGTGGAGTTGCGGCCGCCACGAAACTCTCGAAACCAATATTTGACGGTGTAATCTGACGAAGCATTAGCCCCATAGTATTTATTGAACTCTTTTGTTGTTTCCTTCGCCGTTTTGCCTCTCAAAAAATAATGTTTTATGAGAGAACGAAAATCGTTTTTGCCCATACTCAACATGATGCCAAACACGTCAACAAAAATCAGCTGTCAAAACAAAACTAAAGACTGTCGCACTGAAATTTGGCATGTCTACCTAAATATGAACGGACTTCAAGGCACCACAACCTTTTTGGCAGTAGCAGCGCATTCTGGCGATCAAGGATGTCACTTTTCACTCCATCTATTATATTGAAAGATACAGTTTCCTGGAAATTTCCAAAGGCGCCTTCAATATACGTTCCAGCCACGGTCTCCAATAAAAATGCGCAATGTATCCTTCACTCTCAGTACATATGCTCCAAGGAGCATCCTACGTAGCTTACACAGAATAGAGCTTTTCGCCATGATATGGAGCACATGTTCTCCTTCTGTAAGGTTGCATAGATTACATTCGATTGGAAGATTAGGCCGGTGTGGTATGTAATCTAAATTTAGTAATTCACCTCTAATTTTAGATTAACTAAATTCAGATTATGGTTAAGTTTGCGGTAGTAAGCTCGGTATTATGATGACTGACCTTTATTTACATGCGAATCGTATAGAAGATTACCTGTTTCTTGAAGTATTTTGGAAATCGTACTTTTCAAAGCAAGTCTTGTTCGTTGTCTAAGATATTTCAATCATGCACACAACATCCATCAAAATATTCGTAGCATTAAAGCTAATTTTGATACTTTTCCCACCCATCTGGCATCTTTGGATCATTTGCCTGATCTCATCTTTCTCCCAGAAATTTCAGTTTTTGGATTACCAAATTTTACGTTTGAGACAAATTGTAACAACTCGTGTTCAACTGGAGGTGTTGAGGTGTTTTTGTCGAAGTGATATGATACGAGTAGGTTGCGAAATATTGAAATGTAAAATGGATAGTCCTAGCATTCTTAAATCTCTGGCATTCCTTGCTGTTTCATATGTACTTACAGATTGCATGAGTGTTCAGTAAGGTTCTTTCTGGATGAATTTACGGGAGTTTTGGAGCTTCAAACTTGTTAGAATATAATGCTATTATGTTACTTAAACATTAATACGAGGGTTGTCTGAAAAGTTTCCGACGGAGCAATGATACAAGACATTTTTTCTCAATTTTTTTTTTATTTTTCTACCTTGCAACTCTATTGACTTCTCTAGCGATGCTCCCAACTTTCTCTAACCCTTCCGAATAGTACTTGGCGTATTTCTACGCAAAATAATTGTTCACGAAGGTAATTGCCTCCTCACTTGATGAAAATCTCTGTCCTCCGAGCGCAGTTTTTAGATGAGGGAACAAAAAGAAATCGCTTGGGGCTAGATCTGGTGAATAAGGCGGATGGTCAAGCAGTTCAAACCGTAATTCATGGATTTCCGCCATGGCAACCGCTGAGGTGTGAGACGGCGCGTTGTCTTGGTGAAACAGGATTTTCTTTTTCTGCAAATGTGGCGGTTTTTCCGCAATTTCTGCCTTCAGCTTGGCAAGTAATGATGCGTAGTATGCTCCTGTAATGGTTTTTCCTTTTAGAAGATAAGTTAACTCCTTTACTATCCCAAAAAAACAGTCGCCATCACTTTCCCAGCCGAAAAAACAGTTTTTGCTTTTTTTGGAGCCGGCTCGCCCTTTGCAGTCCACTGTTTTGACTTAATTTTTGTTTCGGGCCCATAATGGTATATCCAAGTTTCATCTACAGTAATTAATCGGCGGCAAAACTCGGATTTATTGCGCCTAAACTGCGTCAATAGAGCGTTGGAAATGTTCATTCGAACACGTTTTTGGACTAACGTAAGCAAATGCGGCACCCAACGCGCGGACAGCTTTCTCATGCCTAAATCTTGATTTAATATGTAACAAACACGTTCTTTGGGCATTTTCACAACCTCTACTATCTCTCTCACTTTAATTCGGCGGTCGTCTAACACCATTTGGCGAACTTTAGCAATGCTATCGTCAGTGGTTGCAGTTTTTGGACGTCCGGAACGTTCATCATCTCCCAAGCTCTTACGGCCACGTTTAAATTCAGCTGCCCAAAATTTCACTGTGGTAAATGATGGTGCAGAGTCCCCATACACAGAGTCCAACTCATTTTTGATTTGCGTAGGCGTATTGCCTTTCAAAAACAAGAATTTAATGACAGCTCGATACTCGATTTTTTCCATTTTCACAAAAAACACTTAAATCGACTCACTCAAACGACTGTCAACTAAAAAGTACGCGTCCAAAATGATTGAAACTTCGGTAAGTAACTGTCAAAAGATGCACAAGCTTTTATTGACGAGTATAGCTATCTTTACGTTGCGGTCGGAAACTTTTCAGACAACCCTCGTATCTTGTCTGATTCAGCCGATATAGATACAGCAGGGCCTCGATAATCCGAACGACCCCCCTGGGTCCGGGAACGAGAGCGAAAATTCGAAGAATCGATTTAACTTGAGTTTACTGTCCCTAGCAGTGCCACACACGCCACGCAACGGTGCACATGAGTTGCTACGTATTTCCTCCTATCTATTTTGCAGCGTATGTGCACCGGGCCTTACTTTTTCCAGTAACTTTAAGTTCACGCTCAGAGTAAGAATAGCATCACTTCACATCAACAATCCCAATAATACGCAGATACAAACATTTGGATCATAAATCGCGGAAGATGACATCTCAATCCAGGAACATGACAACCCTTTAGCTGTTAATCATCATCGTCAACAACAAAGGGGGTCGTAAATTTTCGGTTGTGCAGTAGACAAAAGGGATGACCACAAGCTAACTGCGTAGGCGTAACTGCGTATCTTTAATATGAACAGCTGCAACGAGTTGATTATAATTATGGAGGATCTTAAGTCATAAAAATTGTTTTATTTATTGAATCGGGGCTCACATTTTTTAAAGTCGGTTTGTCGCGCAGTTTTGTTTTATTTAACACTGTTGCGTGGTGTTTCTTCGACCATTTCGTGTGCTTTTTAAATTATGGCTTCAACATCGAAGAAAAGATTAAGCAAGGTATCTCGTTATCAGTTCTTGCAATTAGCTAGGAGGAAAAAAAACAACACCATTCGCTATAAACACAGAAAAGGATCCAGTCACCAGAAATACCTAAAAAACTCTTGAACACTCGCAGCTTATAGATGCTTTATTTACGTGGTTATTAGAGCTGCGAAGAAAGAACGTCCCTTTATCAGGTGAAGGATTGGTGGAGAAGGCCAAATTTTTCCAAGAAAGACTTGAAAAAGGACAGTTTATTGCCAGCAGAGGATGGTTAAATAATTTTAAGAAAAGGTATGGTATACGCCAACTAAAGCTAACCAGTGAGAAATCGTCGAATAAGCAGCTGGGAACCAATTCAGGAAAAATTTATGGACGTTTGTAGGGAAAAACATCTGATTGCAGATCAAATCTATAATGCTAATGAATCAGGCCTGTACTGGAAAATGATATCAGACAAAACGCTGGCGTCTCAGTCAGAGAGTAGGGCCCCAGGTTCCAAAGTATAGAAGGAGAGGATCACAATTATGCCATGCGCAAACGCAACCGGAACGCACAAACTGCATTTACTGGTTGTTGGCAAAGCACAACGGTCACGTGCATTTGCAACAGCCAAAAAGTTACCAGTCCATTCCACAGGTCAAAGAAAAGCTTGGGTTACAAGACCAATATTTTTAGGGTGGCTAACAGGACATTTCATTCTCGAAGTAAAGAAATTTTTATTGAAAAAAAACATACCGCTAAAAGCACTTTTACTTCTTCATAAGATCTGCAATTGATCGACGAAAATTTCACTGTTTTGTGCATGCCACCTAATTGCTCTTATTCAACCCATGGACCAAAATGTGATTCTAAACATTAAAGTGACATTCAAGACGAAACCCCTATTGTAAATTTTTGGCCTACAAGAAGTTGATCCAGAATGCGCAGTATCTGAATTGCTTAAAGAGACCACAATGAAGGGTGCAGTGTTTTCATTGGTTCAAAGTTGGCAGTAATTGTCTTCAAATTTGATTAAAAGTCTTGGAAGCCTCTGTGGCCTTTGCTATTCGAATCAGAGGGAATGTCTAGCCAAGATGTAGATGATTTTGATCATGAAGAAGATCTCCCATTAAGCATTTTTCGTAGCAGAGGTTTTCCTCTAACTAACTAACAATTTCTTGTTAAGCAGTGATGACATTGACTGCCAGGAGCCGTTAACTGATGAAGACATAGTAAGACCAGCAATAAATCAGAAGAATTGGAGTCATCGGAACCAGTTGCAAGGATTCCACATACCCAAGCTGTGTCCACCTTAAATATTTGCTTAGAGTTGGTTATAAAACTCTGGACCATGATTTGAAAATAATAGACTATACCTCAACAAGTATTTAATTTGATTGCAGGGTATCTAGAAAAAAAAAAAACAATCTATGTATTGTATGAACACGAAAACTTATATTTAGAATTCATTGATATCAATCGAATTTAAATTTTGTTGATCTATTTTTGAACGAGTTATAATTTCATGTATCTGATTGTAGACAGAAGATATATAATATTAATAATAAATTAAAAAACAAATACTAGTATGTGTACAAGTTAAAAAATATCCTGAAAATGCTTTTGCAGATTAAAAAAAATTTATGAGAAATTGTGTTGAGAGTTAAAAACTAAAATACCACTCTGTAAGGATGCCTATTTAAAAAGTAGATTAGTTGCAAATTTTGTTAATGCAAAGAGGGAATGGATGGTTATTAACGAAATTCTCAACAGGACTAATACAAATTCAGACATGTGATAAACAATAATAGCAGTCCCATAACTGAAACTCTAGAAGCTGCCAATTTATTTAATAATTTTCAAACTGATAATCAACACGGATTAACTTTAAAACAAATAAATTTGCAATCTGAAAGTTTTTCCTTTGAACAGTTTACGACATTATATATTAAGGACTGTATGAAAAGAAACACGCAAAAGAAAATACTGCAATGAGAAATTCTGCCTCATCTTGCGTCCCAACGCTCATTTACAATGACATTCCAGCTGTTAGCTCTTTGGATAAGGCCAATCTGCTGCACACTTTGCGGCCAGCTCAATACTCCCAGACTGTACTTTGTCTCCGCCTACATTTGAGTGCGTCGAATCTCCAATAGGGCAAATCCAGCACTCGTCTAGTAGCAAGTGTTCTTAAAGATCTTAATATACATAAATGCGCCGGTCCACATGGTATATCTCCCCTTCTTCTGAAGGTGTGTTCTTCCACGCTGGCAAAACCACTGCGTAAGCTTTTTCATCAATCCTACTCCTTAGGCCTCTTTCCGAGCAGATAGAAAACAGCATTTGTCCAGGCGGTCCCTAAAAAAGCGAATCTTTCTCTCTCTTCGCCTACAGATCCATTGCACTTACGTCCCTTCTTTCCAAGGTCATGGAAACGCTGATAAACCGTCAGCGCATGAAATATCGCGAAACACGAAAACATCTTAATGGCCTGCAGTATGGTTTTCGTAGCAATAGGTCCACTGATGATTTGATTTCATGTCTCACCGAAAAGTTGAACCAAAGTTCATCAATCTGTCGAAAGTAAGATAGTTGCGCTTGATATTTCTAAGGCATTTGACAGAGTTTGGCATCAGGCTCTTTTGTCGAAAATGCGTGCTCTTGGGAGCGACGACTCTGTCCTTCAATGGATTAGAAATTACCTTTCGGAACGTTCAATTCAAGTTGTCTTGGACGGTTTCAAGTTTCATATTCACGAAAGAAATGCTGATGTGCCCCAGGGCTCTGTTCATTCTCCGACACTCTTGTCTGCTACTTCTAATCCAATATATTCCTTCGCTGATGACAGTACTCTCTGCTTTTCATATTCGTCTCCGACCTCACGTCCCTGCGCTTCGGTTCTAGAACGGGAACGCCAGCGTATGTGAAGCTCATTAAATTCCTATTGGAGAACTATCAACCGAGTGGAATTTAATGCTTCAAAAACTCAATGTTGTCTGCTGTCATTAAAGCGGGGTCTTAATACCGAGCCATTATCCATGAATGGCACTTGCATCGTCGGAACCGATAAACTTTCCATTCTAGGTATGTGTGTTGGAATGACCACATATTCGATGTCGCCAAAAATGCTGCGAAATGTCTAGGTTTCCTCAAGCGATGTAAGAAATATTTTACCCCCTCTGATCTGGTCACAATATATAAGGCATTCATCCGCCCAAAACTGGATGTGGGCATTGGTCAGGTGCTCCTAAAACATCTCTGCATCTGCTAGACAGGGTTCAAAACCGTGCGATAAAATTCATGGGTGATACCAATATCACTCAAACAATGGGCACCCTCGAACACCGGCGTAATGTGTCGTGCCTCACTCTGTTTTATCGCTATTTCTACCACCAGTACTCCATAGAAATCGCCAGTAGCATTCCGCCCCTTCAAACTTTTAACCGTAACACCCGTCTCGCTATGAATGCTCATCAGTATACCCTCAAGCCCACTTTCGGACGTACTCTAAAATATCGTGGTTCGTTTCTAAAATCCTGTGGAGGGGGCGAAGTATTTCCATCTATAGCGACAGACAAACTTCGCTTAGAGCCTTAGTGAACCCAATTACGACTTCCCTGCTAGTTCACGAATGCAAGGGATCACTGAACGCAGTCGGAAGGCTAAATTCAGTGACTGTTGTCTGGGCCCTAGGTCACAATGGGATCACCTGAAATGAAATCGCCGATGAACTTGCCAGACAAGGTTCAGAGGAGAGTTTTTTAAGACCCGAACCTACGTTGGGTCTGCCTGGGTCCTCGGTTAAGGCTTCCATTGACAGTTGGGTTTCATATGAGCACAACTGTAGATGGCATAGCTCACCGGGAAGCAGGCGGACTAAACGATGTCTTCCCGACGTCTCAAGAAAGTCAGCTGCCTCTCTGCTGTCTCTCAGCAGGAAATACTGCAGGTTGATTACTGGCATCGTGACAGGCCACTAGACTTTTGCAAAGCACTTAAATGTGCTGGCCATAAGTGACACAACATCCTGCGATGCTTGCTGTGAAAGTTATGACGACGAACAATATTTCTGTGAATGTCCGGTTTAAGCTCGCTTCAGACTGCAGGTGCCCGGCGTTGATGTGGTGAGTCTTGGTACTGGAGGTACCTTATCACTGAAGCGCTTACTCATCTTTTTTGTAAGACTGAAAGATTTCACGGAACTTACAAAGAGTAGAATGGATTAGTTCTTTGTCTGAGTGCTCTGCTCCGACAGAAAAAAAAAATAAAAATTTTGTATCCCCATCGTGGCCGATAAGCCAGACCAACTATTGAAGATTTCGTACTCGGAACTAACGTCTGCCAAATTTTCCAGCTGTGAGGGTTCGTGTGTTCCAGGCATACCAATGCTCTAGACATGAAGCATTAAACGTTAAGTTTGTATTGGTAGGTGCCCAAGTGAGTCTATAGGAGTATTTGCACTACGTACCACTATTGGAACTACGTTAATCCACTCCGTTGGAGATGTGGTTTTCATTACTGAGGACGTGGCCGATTTATTTGACGGACCGTGCATTTGGGGTTAGTTTATCGGTCACAATCTTTATTAACTCTACCTGCGGCTACAGATTTGAAGAAACTTTTTGAAATGCTTATCTTCAGCACCAATGTCCCTGTGGTGTAATTTTGATCCTTCAGTTCATTTGTTTCGGTACGACCATGGTCCTCAAGCATCAAGCCTCTTTAGATACGGAATCTTGTCAATTGCCACCAGTTGCGTACTCCATGATTGCTGAGGTTGGCTTCCACTTGAACGTGACATCTAAGACGAGGTCTACTTCTTCTGCGTTGTCAGTAGACGATTTTTCAGGCCGGATCGTTGGTAGTTATTTGATTTATATTTGAAAGCCATCTCATAAAACTGATGTGGACTTTTCAAACCATGTCTATGCCACCCTAGAGTTCATAGAATTCCTACATGCCATCTCTGCAGCTAAAGTTCTTCAGAAGAACTAGATCGACTGACCTAGGCCGCCATAGGTGAAATAGAAAGAAAGAATCAGTTTCTTTTTTGTTGGTAGATAGTCTTAAAAGTGCATATAGAGCAGTCGGGCGTAGGATCATAAACCCCGTCAAAAATTGGATATCGAAAAGTCGTTGGTCATAAGATGGAATATTCCAAGACTCCGAATAGACGAGGTATTTTCAGAACTAAGAGCTTTCTCTAAATTTTAATTCGATTTCCAGATGTTGCTCAAGTGCTTGCATAATACTTTTCAGATCCAGAACTTAAGCATAAGCCCTTCCAATCCAAATACTCGTATTCTGGCTAATTCCCAAACCAAGCTAAATTCTTTTTCTCCGAAATGGCAAAACTATCTTCAGCCAACTATGCTCGTATCTAAACCTCAAGCAAAATTCGAAAGAAACAAAAGCGTTTACACAACCTGCTCTCTCGATAGTCGCAGCGTTATAACACTCTTTATGAAAGTTATCAACCACTAATTGCGTAAGCCAATAAAACTAACAATATATCATGAATCTGTATCTCTTTCACATTTCGAATCTTTTCTGTTTTTTTTTTTTAGTAAAAATGTGCAAAAAAATTACAAAAAATTCCAAAAAAAAAAACTGAAGCTCATCTCTATGAGCTTTGCTATGGTATGGATACTTCGAAGATTTAAATAAATTATCTCAGAGATGCTCGTATCCGTAGCTCTATTAGTCATCATTAAAGTTGATGGTCGACGTCTGTTTGGGTTCCTCTCTCTCTCTAATGAAACTACAATTTGAGTTGAATGTTTTGTTTGATTTCACGCATTTTAACGCTTTTATTGGATTTGACCTACGCGCGAATGGATAGTCGGTGCGATAGTGGTTTGAGATGTGGACCTTGTCTGTGGGTTTTTGGGTAATGTGTCAGATTTGACGTTGCTGTCTATATATAGGTTTTGTGTTTGCTATTTGTATTTGTCGTTTGGGAATAAGTTGATGCTAATTATGTAAAAAAAATAAAGAAAATATCTTAAAGATGCATAGGAGAAGGTCATGGATTAGCAAATGGAAAAGTGTTAGAGCGTGAGAATGAGACTTTTTTGCATTTCAATGGACCTATGTTTAACTAATCCTTGATCATAGTCAAATAGAGGATTCTGTGGGATCATTATGAGTGGAAGCAACTCAAATAATGGTCACCATATTCCTGCGTAATTTTCTCGGATGTCCGCCTTTCGTTTTGGCACTTTTAGCATTGAATCTTCATTCTATTACATCTACCATTGTCCGGTTTAGGGAGCACAATCTCGAATGAGATAAGGTTCGGAGCAGGCAATATCAGCGGTGTAGCTAGGGGATTTAAGCCAGATTCAAGATATTCGGAGCTGTGATCATTTGAGGCATCCTGTGAAGTTAGTAAAATGAAGATATTCGTAATTAACTATTGGTCATGTCCACCCCTCTGTAGCGGGATGGTAGAGTGCATCGGCAATGGAAAGGTGAACGATCATGACATCTAGTATGGTCACTACTATTGGGCTCTACGCTCTATCAATATGAGTGCAGATTTGTACCCAGGTGCTTAGTACTTGTACTAATATGCGCTCATACCTAAATGGAGGACAAGAAGAACTTTACCAAAGCCTGCTTCTACGAATTGCTAATGCTAATGCATTAAGAACGATATGCCCACCTTTGTCAATCTTATAGACGATTTAGAAAATGAGGAGAAATACTCTGCACCATACTCATACACCACTTTCGAAAGCAGACTGAGGTCGATCAACTTTGCAGCGATGAAACATATTATCGTCCTTCCCATACGTTTCTACAAGCATCTACAGCTGACCTAGTCGTCTCGAACAGCCAACATTGACTTGGATCTTGTTCCAGCTGGTAGTTCCTTTCCGATGGAATCGCAGAGGATCTCTCAAGATTTTCGATAGAAACAAGTGGTGACTTTCAAAAAGCAAACTGGTGTTCATGTAGTAAGAAGCTTAACCTGACCACTGCAATAAAATTCTTAGATGTATACAAAATGCAGACGGAAGCATGCAGCGGAACCAGATAGGTACTACAGAATATGGCGAGTGCTTACAGTGAATTCTACGAGGAATGAACATCTCTTTCTTTGAAAGAAGATGGCTGGGAAAGGGCCAAATTGAGGCAATACACTTATATGACCTCACTAGCTGCTGTAGAAATGATCGAAAGTGATATCGTCTGAGTAGAAGGAAGACCTTGAGGACCGACAAGGCTGCTGGAACTGAATTTCTATGAAGTCCTCAAGAAAGAAGACCTCTCTAAATGCGCCACCTATTAACGTACTCGTATTTCGTCCTTAACATCGCTTAGAATACCGTCGACAGCTGGATTCGATTCGGTTCTCTTTGGTATGGTTTTTAGCCAGATATTGCTCGTAGTCATGGAGAAGGTTCATTAGCTATCACAGTCACAATAACATCGATTTTATAGAGGAACCAGATGTCCAACTTTTGCATTCCTCACTGAGGTGCTACTTTGGTTTCTATTGTTCACATTTGCTGTGGTGGGTTGTGATTTTCCTGGATAGGATTATTCTGTGGTATTGAGGGCCACAGAATTGTTTTGTCCAGCATCAGATTGAAGAAGTGACACGATGGGGATTCACATTGGCTGGAATCGCTATTAGCATTAATGGACTCAAACAGGTCCTTCACAATTCAGATAGAGGTGATGGTGGTGCTCTGGGTTATTTCGCAAAGCCGAATCAGTTTTCCAGGAATACCATGTAGGTATGTTGGCAATTCCTATCCGTGGTGAATTGCGTTGATGTTGATAAGGGTTCGTGTTTTTATTTTTATAGGACGTAGCGTGCTGTAAGTGTGGTAGATTTCTAGGGCAGATTTCCAACCAATACTTTGGCTTCTACTTGGGCTTAAATCTTTCGTACACTCGTACATACATGAATAGCTCAGCCAGCAAATCATTAGCTCCCACGATTTGGTCTTTAGCCCACCAGTCGGTATTCGTATCTCCCCATAGGTTGGTGTGGCACCCCAAACATGCCTTCGACATCTATCATCCGATTTCAGTTTTTCATTCTCGTAGCAACTGGACCCGGTATTGAAACTATTTATGGAAAAGAGATTGGTTGGCGATACTGTTGGCCAGTATTGTAAACCTCATGTATACTATGGAGTTTCCCTCCTCTTTCTAGAATATCTCCTTCATAGCTCGTACTGCCGTCGTCTGTGTTGGCCCCCCGCCCAAGTATCAAGGCTTCGCCCATCAATGACGTTATCTACTAAAAAGCGGGGGCAGAGCATACCATATTCTGGTCTTATAGTAAACATCTTCAGATCACGCCACCGAAAGTTGCCACGATTTGATCAGTTACAAGTTACCGGTTATAGGTCTTGTTGGGGGCAGGACCACCGGTAGTTCCTACCAGGACTTAAATCATGGTACCATGAGTCCCCCGGATCTCGGTCCTGATTTGTTTGAGGTAGGCCCCCTTGTGGGTGCGTCATGGTGGCAGTAGTTTAAGTCGCGCGGAAGAAGTTTTGCTGTTGGTTTGACCCAATGTAGAGTTGGCAATAAGTAACCCTAACAACAGTAAGAGGTTACAGGTTGGCCTCGACTCATACAAAGGGTGGAACTTTCGCCTCCAACACAGTTCCGAATTGGTATCAAAGGATTGACGAAGAGCGATGGCAAGGCATATTTTTGCTCCCATGGATGTGTGGGCATCCCGTAAAATTAAGTCTACACGACAGGTGTTTACGTCAAAAACCAGTCATCTGTAGCATGGCCCTGCAGCGGCATCGTGGTGCTCTTGCTTGCACTAATCGTTTTTTCTGCACCAGATCGTACCCAACAAGCCGTACATATAGAGCACAACATTTGATACCACCATGTCATTCTTTCATTAAACTGATGGCTGCTCTGACCGAGCTGAAGCGAGAGTTAAGAAATGAAGCTTTTTCATTTTAAGCTGCACAGAGTGGTACTTGGAGTATGCCTTTTACAGGGTGGTGTTCCATACTAGCACTACCGGTCGTGTGGATATCCAGCACCAGCATGTATGTACATAGATATTTCGATCCTGGAGTCTGATGCTACAAACTACCATGTTATGCACCTCAGCGATGCTTTTCAGTCTCATTCCGTTGAAGAATATTTCACAGAGGAGTCGTCTTAATTTTCCAACGTTCAAGCCAAGGACTCTTTCGTTAGGTATCTTCATAGATACTAGTAGCCCGTGCTACGCCTACGTTACTAAGCCACACAATACACACTTCGATCAATCTAGCCGCGGAGCTGCCGCGTTAGGTATTACTTCGAGGGGCTGCTAAGCAAATCAAGCTATTTGTGTTGTATCACCGGCTCCTGAGGTTCCCGCAGCTTCTGAGGCATCTGCTGTTGCTTTTCGTAGCCTTTCTATTCTCCGTAGCTCATTTTGCAGAATTGTTATAAAAATACATATTTTCGCCCAATTCTCCTCCGACTGCAACATGTGGTCGAGGATTAACAACGGACTGGGCAAAGTAGTTCTTCATGCCATGAAGCGTGGGCAATAAAATACTGCGTGCTCCGTATCTTCATCTTCACTTGGGCATTCGGGGCCAGATGGTGAGCTGTTGTGCCCAAAACGGTGGAGAAACTTGGGACAACCACGGTGGCCAGACATGAACTGCATGAGGTTGTAGGTGGTTGCAGTCTTCATGTTTACCTTCTACCCAGTCATGTATTGTTGTATAAGTTTGTATGCCTTTTCCTCAATTTCGTTACTCTTGATTCCGTTGGCATCGAGTTGGTTTAATGCTTTTCTGTTATACGTCCTAAACATTTCATCTGCAGGAATGTCGACAGGAATCATCCCAGCTATAAGAATGGCAGCCTCGTCTGATATGGTTCACTAATTGTCCGTAGCGCGCAGAGTGTGTTTTGAACCGTAATCTGTTGTCGAGCATTACTCCAAGGTAAATATTTAACAGCTTCTTTGGACCTGATTATTTGGTTACCAACCTGGAAGTTAGCGAACTCTACAGTTTTTCGATTGGTTATGAGGACAGCTTCTGTTTTATGATCGGCTAGCTCTACGGTAGCATCTTCTAGCCAGTTCTTTATCCATACAATTGCTTCGTCTTCTTCATCTACATTCACGATGGAAATGTCACCGACGTATCCAATTACCGTCTCCCCCAGGCAATGCCAATCGAGTCCTACGATGATGTTCAACAATAAGGGCCCTAAGACTGATCCCTGTGGAACTCCAGCAGTGACGTTGTGTATAGTGTTTTTCACCTTCATCTGTATTATATCTCAACTTCCTGTTGTTTAAATAGCTCGTTACTATACGCAGCAAGTATTATGGTGCATCCATCTTGTCGAGTGATCTTCTAATGAACGACCAGATCGCGAGTTAAAATCATTTTTAACGTCCAGTGTTACTACTACACAGTACTCCTTTGTGCCTAAGAATCATATTTCCCCTTCTATGGCGCCTTTTACGAAATCAACTACTGCTCTTACGGGATCAACAGTAGGTCGCGTCTTTCTAAAGCGAAATTGGCAGTTTGGGAGGGCTCCGTTTTCGTCTGCAACTACTCACTTCTCGACGATCTTTCGCCTATTGGATACCAAAAGTTCTCCTAGAGACTTTTTTCCTTTTGGTAGCAGAATCATATGTTGCATTTTCAGTTTTTGGGAAACGTTCCTTTTTCGAGGCACTTGTGCGTCGTCATCTCAAAAGCGTTGGTCTCTTTTTTATAGCCACTTTTATTGCCTTGTTCTGGATGCCTTCGAGTCCGGGGGGCTTGGTGTCGCCTATCTTGTTATATGCCTAGAGAAGTTCCTCCTGGGTAATTATTGTACGTAGTAGCTTTGTTTGACCTTATTTTCCACGTCCGTTGATGTGCGCATGCATATCAGGCTAATATAAAAGGACTTCACCTATATTTGAAGTGTAATTGCTGTTCATCCAGGAATGTGACCTGAAGGCTAGGTATCGCAGTCTATTGCTAAATACAGAGAACAAGCATAGTGCTGGCAATAGTCATTCTAAAGAAACTCAGACACTTTACCTTTATCAAACGGTTGTGACAATTGTGTATTGGGGGATGTCTTATCAAAATTATATTATAGACCTAAGCGCGCACCTACTTTGCTCTACAACCTTCTATCTTTGGACAATAGGATGCTGAGTCGAGGTCGATCTTAAACTAAATAAGTTTTCATGTTAACATCTCAAAATAATTTGACATTGCGGATCTTCTATGTGACGCTTCTCAGAACACCTTCATCGCCACGATTTCTTCTCTATTGAATTCATGTTATACGCTGTACATTAGCTAATAAACCTTTGGACGTACTTGTTCATTTTGGGCTTTTTTACATTTCTATAGTCCTAAGTCTAAACCGCTCCAGATGATTTAAAATTGGTCTTGCCTGCCAAAAAGCTCATCTGTTAAAATTTTCTCAGACTGATTTAGGTAGCAGGATCCAAATCCGGCCCCGTCTTAGGCGGTTGGCTTATATTATTTTTATTGCCAGAATCAGGGTGGTTAGTATACACGACACGACGCCAGAGGTAAGCCTTTTAGATTGAAAGTTACAAGGAAGATTATGGCCAAAGGTGTGGTCAAAGTAAATTATTCTTCGATGAAGTACAAAACCTTTGAGAAAGTGTAGAAATTTCTCACATTCTGCCGTTGTAGATACACATGTTTGTGTATGCTTACCCTAACACTGTCTACAAAATATTCATTATAACCACGTGTGCTTTGAAACTAAATACGTCAATTGACTGACAAACACGAGTACGTTGAGTAGACGTCTTAGCCTTCATACTGTCCGACTTTCTTGTTATACCTGTTCAATTATCTCATCACCGCGTAAACCGTAATAAACTATAATTAAAATACTAAACCAAGACACTGTGTCATCATCAATCAACGATCAATTTCTTTCCAAATCCCTGAACACACTCAATGAATTTCTAGCACGAACCGAACGAAAATTTCCCTTTCTACGTTTGCCTTACTTGAAACACAAAATCCCCCCCCCCCCCCCCCCTCTAATTAGCAGCAACAGCAGCGTCTTCAGCTTCTCAGCTCGTTACTAATTCAACATGAGTTTCGGCAAAAAAAAAAAAAAAACCACTGCGTGACACTTTTATTTTTTAATTAAACGTCACGTATCAATTGAACTACTTTCAAATATTTGCGGCTTAGTAAATACAACACACACTCGTACGCGTACTTCACTCCACTACTGTATGTTGAAATACTTCAAAGCAAAAATCAGTGTTAAGGTGAAGGAAAGAAGCACCAACAGCACAGTGGTACCCGCAAATAAATAGACTTGAAGTATTACGAAAGTTTTTTGCTTTGCATTGCTACCATTTCCATTTCCATTTCCATTTTCATTTATTTTCTGTCATCGAGAAAGTACTTCCTATATAAAAGAAAAGGTTTCGCAATAATCTTTTCCTCGCCGATGGTACGGTCTTTGGCTTTATAAGCGTTTGACCATACTGGTTAAATGGAAAATAGCTTTGGTTCTGATTTTTTCCATTTTCAGTTGTTAGTCACACTAAATTTGGTTGGCATTGTGACAAAGAAGCCATTAGCTGGGGACATTAGCGATTTACATAATTTTTTCTAAATCGCATTTTGTCGAGCATTAGCAAGGAAATGTGTTGATTTTGCAAAAATTTGATAAAACCGTTATGAAATCTTGGATTTGGAGATATGCGGGTGGTAAGTTCGAGTAGAGAAGCAACAAAAATAATTGAAAAATAAATCTGTCACCAGTTCGCAACTCAACTCTTTTGTTTTGGAACTGGTCGCTTGATGATTATATTCAAGTTGGGTGGCATTCCATTGGTTTCTGTGTCTGTGTGCACTGGAGTATGGTGATTGTAGATTTATCTAGCTGTAAATGTCAAATTAACGTTTGCATTGTTTTGAAAAGTGTTGTATCCTCTTTCGAGGAAAAAATTTAACATGAGCTTTGCTTTCTGTTGGAATAGAGCACGTTCCTTACAACAAATAAGGAATCGCTTCACTGACAAACTGTCCACAATATCAGCACACACCATATCGGGTGCAAGTGTTGCAATGCGATCGAAAAGATGAAGTCCGCCACAGTATTGTTGTGTGGCAGGAGATGTCCAGCAAAAAGTGATTAGCTGGTTAACCAGTGAGTGGGTAACAGTTTTAGAAAGGTCACTTTAGAGCTTGGAGAAGCATTTACATGGCCTGCCTGCATGGATAGACATGAATACGGCTGTGCTTATAATGGAAGCCGTAATCAAAATGCAGGTCCAGGTCTTGAAGAGTTCTTCTCAAAGCTCGGTCATTGGTGATCATATTGTGACCTGAGAGCTAGGCAAGACTCAGCAATCTCATTACTCTGACTGCATTTTCAAGGCTCTAACAAACTTCAAATTAGTTGAAGGCGAAGCGTGGCTATCACTATAAACTAAAACATTGTGTCCCTTCCATTTGTTCCCATTAATATAGCTCCTCGCCATCAGGACTGCGTATGCCAACGTATGGAAAAAAACGCGAGTTTATTCAGCGAGCAGTAAAATCTAAAGTTTTCGTGGTCTAAGAAAACGCCAGCCGCACACTCTAGCTCGGTTTGTGAGTCATCCATGAAGATTCAAACAGGGAAAGTCGACTTAGTGTTCCCTCTTAAATGCTAAGATACAGCGCTGCTGCGTCAAAGGGCATGTTTATAGGACCAGTGTCGAAATACAGATGTTCGACAAGGTTAACGAAGCTCCATTGCAAATTGTGCCAATGATCTTAAGTCGGTGCCGTTCAAGTATAGAAGGAGATCTATCATTAAGAAATGTGAGTAGAGCCAAGCATTCCGTGGGAAACTCCCATATGGCCAAGACAGACCACTTTTGAGTTAAGCGAATGCAGCACTGATGTGCTACAGCAGAACTTATTCCACCAAACAATTAAAGCATGACATAGAACTTCTCTCGTGTTAGTCGTGAAGATCCAGCGGACTCTCCTCGGTGTCAGGCTCTATGGAATACTCGTACACGTGCCGTCAAAAGTTGTGTTGCCGTAGAAACCCTGTTGTGCTGGTTCAATTCAGAGAATACATTCGCAAAGAAGTTTTTGGCTTATGAAGGTCAACCAATCTCTGCATGCTCCTCAACTGGAAGAAAGTAGGGCAGTTAGGCTGAAACTCTTGTTGATGAATTTTTAATATCCGTCGATCTTGGTAATCTCACTGTTGGCTAAGGATGTAACTAGGCCAACAGAATTCGAGGAGTGAATATTCTCTTCAAAGTGGACACATATCTCTATACCTTTTAGCGTTATAGGTAAATATACTCGTACATATGCCATCGGTATCGATATGAGATGGCATCGCTTATTTATTGGTCTCATCTATTTCGGCGAGTTGTATTATTCAACTCATTTGCAGTTCCAGTGAAAGGAGCTGGTTGTGAGCCGGTTATGATCTTGTTACCCTGAAAGCGAGTTTCAACTAAGTGTATCTGCTCTGGATTCAGTGTAGGTGTTATCCAAGTTTTTGAGTGTTGCCAGTGTCTATTACGGAATGGGTGATCTAAAGAAGCTTTTCGTAGTAGGGAGCGTCAGTTGAAAACAATTGGTAATGACACCGTTTAGGATTTAAATATCTTCCTCGACTTTTCGTCTTCTTTTCAGGAAGGAGGAATTTTGGCGGATTTGCCAATTTTCTTTTTAAGGCATACCCATTTGGTTTTTCTCGGATACCTACTCTTTAGAAAGGTTGAGAATTTACATTCGATCCCCCTATGGTCTGTTAAGAAAACCCCTTCTTTTGTTTTTTTTTTTTGCGTGGGAAGGTGAAAACCTTGCATAGGCACCAATGGTCCGAAGTCCATTCTTACTAATTAAAACCACCTCCCGGGGAATCTTCCTTTATACTTCGCGAGGGACGGATTTGAGCTTTTTACTTCGTCACGGCGTGCTTAGCGAATTCGCGTCTGTACTGCTGCCTGGTTCACCGCAGCCCAAAGAACTTCAGATTTCAACATACATATTGGGTCTATAACTTAATTCGTGCGGTTTCTTAAGAGGTGGCTTAACTTGTATTATTCCATTGGAACATGCGTTGGAAAGCTACTGTCATTGTACGTCATTTCAGTATATGTCATTCATTTGAAGCGTAAACAACAAATATGTCGAACTTTGTGCCTGAAAAAGTGTTTTTGCGGCGAGTTCTTCCTCATTACTTTAATATGAAGAAAACTGCTGCCGAAAGTCATCGTATTTTGGTGGAAGTTTATGGTGAACATGCGCTAGCTGAGCGAACGTGCCAAAAGTGGTTTGCACGAATTAAAAGTGGTGGTTTTGGCTTGGAAGACGATGAACGTCGTGGGCAGCCAAAAAAAATTTGAAGATGAAGAACTGGAAGCATTACTCTATGAAGATTGTTGCCAAACACAAGAAGAGCTCGCAGAATCTTTGGGTGTCACTCAAGCAGCCATTTCAAAACGTTTAAAAGCAACTGGATATATTCAAAAGCAAGGAAATTGAGTTCCACATGAACTCAAGCCGAGAGACGTCGAAAGGCGGTTTTGCATGTCCGAAATGCTGCTGGAACGCCACAAAAGGAAGTCATTTTTGCATCGGATTGTTACTGGCGATGAAAAATGGATCCATTACGACAACCCCAACTCCAAAAAATCATATGTGAAACCCGGCCAACCAGCCAAATCAACGGCAAAGCCGAATATCCATGGCGCGAAAGTAATGCGCTGTATTTGGTGGGATCAGATGGGTGTGCTGTATTATGAGCTGCTAAAACCGGGTGAAACTATCAATGGACAACGGTACCGAACACAATTAATCCGTTTGAAGAGAGCAGTGGCCGAAAAACACCCGGAATATGCGACCAGATACGAGGAAATAATTTTCCATCATGACAACGCTCGGCCCCACGTTGCTATTCCGGTTAAGAACTATTTGGAAAGCAGTGGATGGGAAGTCTTACCCCACCCACCCTATAGCCCAGACTTTGCCCCTTCTGACTACCATTTGTTCCGGTCGACCGGTCGGTGCAGAACGCCCTCACTGAAATAGGGTTCACATCAGAGCAGAATATCAAAAATTGGCTTGATTCATTCTTGGCTGCCAAGCCGGCTCAGTTCTTTTGGGATGAGATCCACAAATTGCCAGAAAGATGGGGAAAAAGTCATAGCTTCAGCAGGGCAATACTTTGAATAATACTATTGTACATGTTTTTCTTAAATAAACTTAAATAAACGTTCAAATTTTGAAAAAAAAAAAACCGCACGAATTAAGTTATAGACCCAATATATTGAACTAAGTTTTCCAGTGTTGGCCGTTCACCAAATTCTTCACACAACATAGCTCTTTTGTTTGCATACCGATTTCATAAAGTCGTCTAAAGATAGGATATCGATTGGTAGCATAGAGGATAGTACCAATATCGCGTCGTGGGATACCGCTCGAAATGCACTGCTAACTCGCAGTACACATAATCTCTACACAGATTTGAATCCCATCATGTGTGTCTTTTTATTCGTTACGTCAGACCACCTTTGTGCCCCATACAGCTGTATGGAGGCTACAACTTTCGCAAGCATTAATCGTTTGCCTTATTTCGGGCCGCCGATATTCGACATGAGTCTCGAAATAACGCCTATCGCTTTCGACGATTTCTTGCAAGCGTATGCGAGGTGATGCTTGAAATTAAGCCGAGCATCAATCATCACTCCCAAGTATTTTATAAATGGGCTGGAAATAATTGTGTGCTCTCCGACTTCTATAGATATCGTCTATAGCACCGCGAGGTCTAAACTCATATCGCGTAGCCAATTTTTTATCAGTGATATTGCTTCGTTGCAATACAACTCGATTTCTTCAAGTCGTTTCGGCAATATCGTCCGCGAAACCTATAATGGCGGCTTCCCTGGGGACTGGGAGTCGTAGAATGTCATCATACATCACGTTCCACAGTACGGGACCTAGCACTGATCCTTGGGGCACGCCTCCTGTAATTTTGTAATTTTATATAATTTCGTCCCGTCGTCGGAGTCGTAGGGGAGCAACCTATCGGTAAAGTAGCTCCTGATCAATTTTAATATGTTCTTCATTACATTTAATCTTTCGAGGCATTCTAAAATAGGCGACCAGTTCGCCGGGTTAAAAGCATTTTTACGTCAAGTGTAACCACGGCGCAGTACTTTTTACTACCTCCTTTCCATCGTTTGCCTTCTATGGCCGATTGGGCTTAGTCTATTACGACTTTAATCGCATCGATTGTCGATCTGCTCTTTCTAAGCCGTATTGATATTCCGCGAGTCCATCATTGGCTTCAATGACAGGCAGTAGTCTGTTGCATATAATTCGCCCTAATATTTTGCCCTGTATGTCGTCTGGACCAGGAGCTTTCCGATCTTTTCGATTGCAGCGGTGAGTTCATCGGTTGTTAAGGCAGGAATGTGTTCACGTAGTTCTCCGATCTCGCTTAGTAGAACTTCGTCATGTTGAGAGGGAAACAGAGTTTCTACGATTCTGCTGGGAAATAGCGGGCAAGTTGATGCCGGTCTCTGAGGCGTTTTGAGCTTCGCGGTTATGATTTTGTACGCTTTGCCCCATACATCCTTAAAGCACTGTCTTTTGCTAGACTTAATGGCGGATTTGAGTGCGGTGCGTGCTTTTTTATACGCTGTCCTCAGTATCAAATGTCTATTCGTATCGCGTCTAGACCGTTGGTATTTTCTTCGTGCCTTAAGACAGGCTGATCGAAGCTCCTTAATGTCGTCGTTCCACCAATACGTTGGACGCCGGCGGCTTTGTGTCCCCGTTCGAGCCATTATGGTCACTATGACGCGCCATGTCGTATGCCTAGATAAGCTGCTACTAACGAACGTAATATCAACAATCGAGCCTGCACCCGCTCTAAGTATTTCTGTAATATTTTCCAAGTAGCAGTCTCCTTGACGTTAAGTCGACGACTTGGTGGCTTCCTCTTATGTCAATTTGTAGGTGATGATAGACTTAAGTCCAAGGAACGATTTCCTCTCGCTTTGGATTTGCTTCTACCCCAGAAAATTTTCTAAATATTTGCGTCGCAACGCAAGTTCCGCCTACGCACTTTGTACCAGCCGGTAAGAGGCACTGCGAGTACCTTATGAAAATATAGTGAAAGCAGGGTGATTATTTAAGCCACGAATACCGCATTCCAAACTGCAAGTCCGGGTCATTATGTTAAGTAGCCAATAGTCAGGCTGTTTCCCATGGCTAAGTGGGCTAACAACTTTGACAATGGCTTACCAAAAAATCCGTATCTTTAATGTATGTAGATCAGGGTAACCAATTAGATGGTATTAGGCATCCGTAGAAGATATTTCACAATGCAGCTCATATTTCATTTGAATTTCTTAAAATTTTCAAAAATTCGCGATAGTGGGTGCATACAAATTGTTTGATTTGAATAAAAGTGAACTGGTTTCCGCTTGACTTGCACTAAACCGACGACTTTTTCTTTCGATGCTATGATGCGTATTAGTTAGTTGATCTTATGGATAGACACTCGTATAAAGAACTTTCTTTAGCATCTGTTTGAGTTTATTAAAAGATACCAGTACTAGCAGAGACTGGCACAATATTATCACGATAAGCATGCTGTTTTCAATGAAGTCTATTGACCCTGCTCATGTTTAATCATTTGAATATGGTTTACGACTTGACGGGCGGTCTAATAATCTGTCATCACTATCTGAATTTAGTGACAAAAAACTGAAGTGATGAAATGGAGCCATCAAGAGCGATCCATGTCATCTATACACGAGTAGGTGTCTTGATGTTTCCATTAAAGATGAGACCCCTTAAATCGCGAACTGTGCTCTTATGCTGTTCAACGTCAATGGCTTTTGCATCGTGTTATATGGTGACACATTCAAAATAAATTGAGTAGTCCTACAAGATTGAATAGAAAAAACTGTAAAATAATACATTAGTCGACTTGAGCTATAAGAACGTCAAATGCGCTATTTTCTTGAAGAGGTTCATTGTGGCTAACTCTAACAAACTCCTTTGCTTCCAGTATAAATGTGAAATCTCACTCGAGCCTTGCTGCCTTCTTACTGGGTTGATATTGGTTCCAACTAATAAATGTTTCAAGACAATGTGGTAGATGGGGAGCGTGTCTCTAGGCCTGAGGAAGGTAGACTTTTCACAACTGGCTCTCAACTAGCTTGTATGAATGGACCCAAAAATTATCGGAGCAATAGAAATTATTTAAGGCACATGTTCTCCACTGGTGACGGATGAGCATATTAAGCACGCTTTGGCGTCCTTTGATATTTTCAAGTCACCTGTGACTGATGGGTGATACATACAGCTGCTGCAAATTAGTAAGAGAATCTTCTTTGCTACGTTTTGATTTGCATATCAAAGGCAAACAGTGAAAGCAGGACTCATTTAAAAGACTTCTTTTCCGCAGAAGCGTTAGTTAGTTCTTGTGACCCCTAGGGCGTCCAAAACGCCTGCGCACCATCTTGTTCGGTTTTCTGCAATCTGCTTCAGCTCTCTCCAGCTCAATCCAAGCGCCATCGATTCCTCCTCAACTGTACTGTGCCATACCTGCCTTGGGCGGCCATATTTTCTTCCAGACTTCGTAAGCGGGTTCCATGCATGCGATGCGTGCTTCACAATAGAAACTACTAGCATCGAGTTGAGTGCCGCCGCCATTGGAAATATTTCTTCCTTAACAGGGGAAGCCCTACAGTTTTTCGACCTACTGTCCAACAATGTTAAGTTGGGAGGAAGAACTTAAGATCAAGGTCTTTGGCTTTAGCTGCACTTTTTTTTAAGCTCCACTCTGTAGGCTTCAGCATTCAGATTCTGACTCAAGTGGTGCAAATCCAAAACCCTGTACGAAAGCAAGCAGCTATCATCAGCGTAATCAAGATGTTGCAGGTAAGATGACATTATCCATTGAAAAGCTCTGCTTTGCCCCGACAGTGCTGTGTGGATAACGTCGTTTATTATCACCAGGAAAAGAAGTGGTCGAACTTCAAGGGCTTCTCATAACTTACCGTCCTACTATTGTGTAGAATACGACATTTTGCACCTTCGTACATAACCTTTATATCTCCTAGTTTAGCAGGAATACCCCTACTGCGCAAGGCTTTCCACATAAACTCCCGGTTCACGTTACCAAAAGTCTTCTGTGTTCTAAAATTCAGGTAGAGTGGCAACTTACACTCGAAGTATTGCTCTAAGATGATCTGCAAAGTGCTTATATCATCGGTGCAGGAGAATCCAGAGCGAAAGCTTGCTTGTCCGACATCGAGAGTTGAGTCTATTTGATCCTAATCAGAAATATTTTCGCTATTATTTTGGGCACTGTCTGCAGAACGCATATCCCTGCTCCAATTTCCACAATTCATCAGAATGCGCTTTCCGCCAACTTGACAAACTTCTCCGGATTCAACTTCTCCTCACCGTTATCATAGCTAATGCATGGGAAAATGAGAGTTTTCCGATGTCCGAGTATTTGGCGCTGGTTGGAAAGATTCCGCAGAAATTCCATCAGTGCCAACCGCTTTGTTCTTCTAGAGGGCCTGCTGCAATCTCTGTATTACTAGGGCAGCCGGTGTCAGTTCGGGAGTTTCCTACTTCAGATGATTCATTTTGGTACGGGACACTTGCGCTGTCATCTACTCGTATGTGGATAAGTAAAATGGCGAAGTGCTGAGTCTATTTTCTGAGCTGGTCCTCATCCGCTAAAAGTAGGGAACCGTCCACATTTTTTATAGGATGGTATTTAGTGCTGCTTCCTGCTGCGGGCTCCTAGGTAACAGTATAATCAGTCCTATTGTCTCACCAGTTTGCTGCTTTTCGGCTTGTGCAGCTAGCGTATTGATGTGATTGCGCTAACACTACACTTCACTTCCTTTCTGTTCTTGTGGAACTGGGCTTCAAGTTTAGATTTCTTTGCTGCTGGGACTGATACAATCTGAACTTTGAGTGAAATACGCTCCTCGATCCGTCTCCAGGAGTCTGTTGATAACCATGTACTGTGGTTTCTCTGCATTTTACCTACTCGTATAAACCTCTGCGCTCCGGGTGTGAAAACATTTTTCACAGATCTCCAGCGTTCATCTTCACAGTTGCTTGCTAAGATCTGTTGATTGTTACCGCTCCTAAGCTGAGATGGGCCTGAATTGTTGACGCACGGTGGTATCCTGGGGTCTGTCGGATTTGTACCTGTGTATAGTGAGTATGTTGCCAAGGGTGCAGAACGAAGGCGTATTTTAGCTACCATAAGATGGTAGTCGCGTTCCATTTCGATGTCGGCTGTTACGGACGTCATAAAGATAGGTTCTAAATCTCTGGCTAATAGGGCTATGGTCTATCTGGTTAGGTGTTCTCTGTCTATGAGATGAGACGCAGCTGATTTTGTAGCAGGCTTGGCGTTTAAACATAGTGCTTCCAATGACTAGGTGACTGGCGTTGCAAAAATCGACGATGTCATTTCGGTCTCCAATGCCATGTACACCCATTAGGTGTCTGAGTGCGGTGTTATTGTTTCCTACTTTGTCATTGAGGTCTCCATCACTATCATGATTGATTGTAGGAGCTGTCCGTATCGTCCTCAATCGGTGCGTAACACTGGATGATGGTTACCTTTCTTACAGTACTCTGGAATTTGGCCGTTAATATCCGGTCATTATAAGGTCTTCACGATAAGAGACCCTTCCGTGTTCTACGCGGGCGGGTCAATAAGTCCGTGACTTTTGGATTAAAACAGATTTTTTGATAAAAAAATAATTTTATTTTTCAACGTAGTCTCAGTTGAGCTCTATACACTTTGTCCAACGCTTCTCTAATTTTTTTATCCCTTCCAAAAAAAATGATTTGTCGAGGTGCTCAAAATGACGAGATGACTTCATCATTGGAGTCAAATCTTTTTCCACCAAGCCATTTCTTCAGGTTTGGGAACAAGAAGTAGTCGCTCGGAGCCAAATCTGGAGAATAGGGTGGATGAGGGAGCAATTCATAGCCCAATTCATGGATTTTTGCCATGGCAACTGCACATGTGTGCACCCTTGCATTGCTTGGTGAAAAAGAACTTTTTTCTTGGCCAAATGAGGTCGTTTTTTTTTCAAATCGTCATTGAATCGGTCCAATAAGTTGGCATAATATTCCCCATTGAAGGTAGTCAATGTGGATTATCCCGCGTGCATCCCAAAAAACAGTCGCCATAACTTTATTGGCTGACAAACCCACCTTGGCCTTCTTTGGCGCCGATTCACCCTTAGAAACCCACTGTTTTGACTGTTGTTTGTTCTCTGGTGTGTTGTGATGGATCCATGTTTCGTCCACGGTTACGAAACGGCGCAAAAACTCCTCCATATTGCGATTAAACAACGCCAAACCTTCCTGTGGAGTTGTTACACGATTGCGTTTGTGGTCGACTGTGAGCAAACGCGGCACCCATCTTGCGGAAAGCTTTCTCATGCCCAAGTGATCATTCAAAATTGAAACCACTGAGCCATGCGAGATCTCTACGGCTTCCACAATCTCTCGCACTTTCAATCTTCGGTCGGCCAACACCATATCGTGAATTTTTTCGATTGTTTCGGGTGTAGAGACCTCAACTGGGCGTCCAGGACGTTCGGCATCTTCAGTGCTTGTACGGCCACAACGAAATTCAGTAAACCACTTTTTTACCATTGAAATCGATGGTGCAGAGTCCCCATAGTATTTATCAAGCTTAGCCTTGGTCTCGGTAATGGTTTTTTTTCGCAAGAAATAATGCTTAATAAGCACACGAAATTCACTTTTTTCCATTTTCTCCTCAAATTAGTGAGTAGTCTGATAAAAATACTCGTAGCTGTCAAACACAAACTAACTGACGCAGCAAGTTTAAATTTTGACAGGAGTCAACCGACAGATGCCTGTTGACAGGAGCAGTGTTGCTGTTTCAGTAAAGAGGTCAGAAATTCAAAAAGTCACGGACTTACACCGTGCTTCCATTTCGTTTTCCAGAGTAAAGTATACACTCTAGCGTTCCCGGTTGGTGAAATGTATTTCCTATCATCCCAGCATCTTTATTCACTCAGTTCCAAAGTGTCCAATTTGTACCGCGTGAACTCCCTCTCCAGTTGGAGGAATGTGCCATTCTGTGGACCTTCTTCTCGGAATCGAGGAGGGTCTTCACGTTCCAGAATCCGATCGTTGTCCGTAACCGATATCCAAAGGTCGTGAATAAAGTATCCGCAAGTATTCGAGGCGTTTGTTTCCGTTTCGAGCAAGAAATTTCTTTATGAATGCGGTCCCAGGTCAACTGGCATTTGTCCTGTTTTGTGGTGCAAGAGACTTGCCATTTGTCCTCTCCACTTCACAATCTCCGAAGAGACTCCCAGATGGTGTTACGAGGTGGCGTGAAGCAGGGCTTAATAGCAGAGCTTAATAGCAGAGCCGCAAGGTGTTCGGCTGCAGAGGCTCTTTCTCGTTTTATAACGAACCACCACACTGCAGAGGATGCAACTTCTACGAGGCCAATACTAGTCATTTGCCAACCGTCTGTAGAAGAGCATAGACAATATGGATAGGTCTCATGTGTGTGAAGTAAGTTGACAAATACATAGCCTGTCTTGCAAGAAACATGTCAACAAATGCAGAAGTTCTTTTAAGATTGCCCTCTCAAGTCTGGTGGGACGACATTCAAGATCTTCAAACAAAGCTCTTACGGCGTGCTCAACAGGAAACGAAGACATGGCTTAGACAAAGCGTTAGTGTTGTAGATTGACGAAGATCTTATGAATAGAAGATTAGTGGCTGATGGTGAATGTCGTTAGTACTCGTATATAACCATCAGGCTAAACATGGGTGATTAAAGTTGGAGTCTTGTTTCGACTGCTATGGTGCATTTTGGTATATTTTCTGCTCGAAGATCCAACAGCTCGCAAATCTACTCCCTGAAAGCCACGTAGTGTAGCTATGCTGCCTGATGGAAGATGCTTCGTTGGTGTCTGCCTTAAGTCACATAGAAACAGCCGTTGTTGGCTTATGTTTTTGAAATTTGCATACGGGGAATTTTTTTAAAACTCAGGCGGTTGTTTTGATATCGAAAAGGTAGCCACCTGGTCCGATTTAACTAGTATCAAGATGGTATCCTACCAGACAAATAGAAGGTCGACATCAGAAGCAGCCCAATTTCTTGCAACATACGACCTTTCGAAAGACCAAAATGGACATACACATAAGTATACTTAGGGCCGGGGTCAACTTCTGTGCGAGTTATATCAAAGCTTTTAGCCGTTAGATGACTTTGATGGTGTAGTCCATGATATGACTTTCAGGGGGAGGAAGATCCATCATTGCAGCTAGAGTAGGGATAGACGAACACGGTGCAAACTCTATCCAATTCATAGGAATACTCCTCAGGACCTGCACTCGCATTAGAACTACTGCGTCTTCGGCAGGATTTTCACTGTTCATTGGATTTGTTCTAGCTAGAACTGTAGACAGAGTGTGTCTGAATGATGTAATTGCCTCAAACTGCTATCGATTTCTCTGCAGCATTTTTGTTGTCCCTTAACAGAAAATATTGAGAACTGCTTGTGGTATTGGTACTGGTATTGTGAGGGGCTCTTACGATGCTGATGCTGACACTCTCCTTATGAATCTTTGGCTAATGTTCGGCTTGGGCTTTAGGTACAAAGCACTGATACTGTACTCATTTTATCATCGAAATGGTGACCTATCTTTCTAGAAAAGTGGACACTGAGAGAAGGCAAACACCGGCACTGGTATATTGAAGCCTTCCCATTGAGGACACGATCAAAAGTTACCTTAGCATGTGCTTCCGAATTCTAATAATGAATTCTGTACTTGGAAGCAACTGTCTCCAGTGAGTCTGACCAGACTAGTCCTCTATTGATCTGTGACAAAGTTATAAATTGAGCTCCACTTAAGTTGTTGCCTCTACAATGGTTCTGGATTTCACAAAATTTTTAAATCGTCTTCTTAGGGCTCCCCAGTCTTGGCAATCTGTTTCTATGCCATAGATGGAAATCGAAAAAAAAACAAAAAACAAAATTCCTCCGACCAACTTCAGTGCCAAGTTGCAACACCTTACTTCGTAAATTCATTTCCTACAAAATTTCCAAAGACTGCCGCTTGCCAAATGTAGAGTAACCATTTGCATTCCCTCTTACCATCCCAGCCCTCCTTGCCCTCATAAATTCACTAATGAAGCCCAAACGACCTTGGTCTCCATACCCTTTCATCATTTCACGAACTCATCCAACTATCCACTCCAACAACAACTTCTCAAAACCAATCTGAACAGTCAGAAAGTGAAAGATAAACAAACGAAACATGAACACGAACCTGAATCCGAATCCAAAAATACTACCGTGCGTCGTCACAAGCTACTGTCACAACCACTTTCTTCAGCATACGGTCTCTTGTTATTGTCGTCGTCATCATACTCATCATCATCGCCATTACATTATCGATCGTCGGCTAATAAATTAATTCGGAAGAAATTAAACTTTTTATTGCATTTACATCGAACGGGACATTTAGTCGCAATATTCCATGCGACACGCCAACTTTAACTTAGCTAAAGTCTACCACAGACGGTAGTTGTTTTTATGGTTGAAACTAGTAGCAGTTTCGGATTGTTGTGACCCATCACGTTGCCATAATCAAAATTCAAGACACCGCCTAGCGTCATATGAGTTACACTCACTGAATTCCCTCTCGAGACTATCCATTCCAATATGGGCAAAACTTCTTCACTTCTCTGCCGTATCGGTCTGACTCTTTGGTGAGCATTTTGAGCGTTTCATTCGAGACTTGACTCGTCGGATCGCAGGTTTGGGTGATAACATGTCTGACTGTCTGTCCAGCTTTCATTGCGGCTCTCACAATTAAGGCGCTCGGAAGTTCTACGGGGATCAATAGAAAATGACGGTAAATGAGATCTGCAACGAAGACACTGAAATAGTGTCGGTCCCTACCAATTTTACAGAAGGCAGTAGATTACTACAGGCTCGAGCCCGTGAAAAATCCCACCTGATGCTGGGAATTGGATCAATTTTCTATTGCTGTACCAATATGTTGGATCCAGTGGATGCAGCTTCAAGGAAGACTTTTGGTCTTTCGAAAGAACTTATAATGCTTACGGTACACGTGCTCTCCTGTATACCATAAACCATGCACGTTTGTCGAGCCAGGCTTATAATAGAGTCCGTACAGGCTTCCATTAGAAAGGTAAGTCGAAATGGATTAAGAATGAGCACCTGTACGACTTGGTTAAGCGATAGAAAAGCTCTTTCTTCTGTGGTTCGATGAATATGTGCTGGGGATGATTGAAGGATCGGACTTGCCAGTATATCTAGAGTTCGGGCGCTCAAGGTTCCTTCAAGGAAAATGTAGACTGGACAGTGATATAAATATAGCCCGCCACCACGGAAATGGTAGTGGTGTCGGTCGCTTTTTACCAAGCCTCCATGTGAAAATCTCCCTGCAAAATTGAGTCTAAGTAACCTTTGCTGGATGTATCTTATGGTCGGTTCAAATAGCTGTCGATATGTGCGTCGTTATCGAGGTGTTCTTTAAATAGAAAGCGCTAACATCCACGTTGTAGAACATTGCCATTTTAATTTTGAGGATCCGGTCGATCTGGCTGTTGGTTGTCTCCTTTATAGACTTTGAAATATTGAAAACTTTTTGGATAAAAGAAATAAACATTGGAAATCTTTGGTGTCCAACCACTCTCACAAGATGGGCCATGAAAAGAAGTCTACAAGATTTGATTCGTATTTTAACCCCTCTAGAAGCCAATAAAACAACTATTTGGATGTCGCAGTCTGGGCTAAATCTGGGCCTCCTCAACTGGCATGGCCAGCCTCTTCAGTTCAAGTTGGTTGTGGTTTCCTTTCAATTGCGTGACACATCTTAGATGCGGTAGCCCGCTCTCCAACCCACGGGGCTAGACTCGGAGACCCTTTGAGCCGAAAATGTGGTGTCAATTTACTTAACATGGCCCAACTATTTTAAACGTTGGATACGAAGATGTCTGACTAGACCGTATTTTTCTTTTGAAACGGCCAAGTCTCTTCGCCAAAGAGTAGTACCGGAATTATTGATCGTACTCCGTTGCCTCTTAAGCCCGAAGATACTGCAAATGAAAAGTGTATTTCTGGTTCTAATTCTTGCCCTGATGTCATTGCTTGTTGTGACTCCTCGGAGTTATAACTGAAAATAGTGACGTTCTGGCCAATGCGTAGGTGGTGTGCATCCTTTTCTGGTGGAAGCTCGTTTACCGTCAGAGCCATTGTGGCCACTTCCGCCTCAATGTTCACGAAACCTTTATTGGTTTCTTGCCGTATTCGTCCAGTCACATCAATATCATCCGTGCACGCAAGCAATTGCCGTTCCTTATTTCAACACTCTCATGGCCAAAGACTTTGTCTAAATTTGCTTCTATAAGTTCTCCGATCGAACATACGAGAAATGTACTCAGACTTTGAAAACACTGTAAAAAGTCTAAGCCTACGAGGTAGCTAATCGACTTTGTGGTGAGCCATAATAAGCAAAAGCATTCCACATCTCAACTCACGCAGAAAAGCTAAGCAATTTCTTGAACAAGAATCCGAAACCAAATCGATTGCGAAACCAGGTGATCAAGACCACGCTCAGAGCGCCTCGGAGAACCTACGCGGTTGGCGTATTGGTCGCACGGTCCACTGCGAGGTACTGGGAGTATCCCCATATTATGTAAATTTTGCGAGGGGGGTGGTGACTAGCGGCACAGAATTTGATGCCTTGAGGGATCTTCTCCAGCGTAGAATAATTAGCCCACTTTCAACAGTCGTTGAGACGGTTTTGATAGGGGGGCAGAGTAAAAGAATCATCCCAGGGCAAACCTCGAAGAGCGAATCGAAGAAAACGGCGCTGGATGCTTTCGATTCTCGAGATATGAACGCGCTGATATGGGGACCATACTTGACTGGCGTACTCTAGGAGGGGACGAACAAAGGTAATATAGAGGGACCTGGTCACGTATGGGTTGGTGAATTCTTTGGACCATCGTTTTACAAAACCTAGTGCAGAATTGGCTTTAAGGATTATCCCATCCATATGCAAACGGAAGTTGAGCTCCCTATCACACAAAATGCCGAGGTCGCGAAGAGATTCAACGGAGGAGATAGGTTGGTTGTGGAGAAGGTAGAGTCGGGGAGGAGATTTGAGCCGCTTATGTGAAAAGGTGATGGATTGGCATTTGGTGATATTAAGTTCCAAACAATTTTTGAGGCACCAGATCGAAAAACTATCAAGGTCTTGTTGAAGAAGGAAGGAGTCATGGGGAGAGGAAATGGTTTTGAAAAATTTGGTATCGTCGGCGTAAAGGGAGACGGACGAGTGTTTGATGATCCCATCGAGATCATTTATGGTTAATACAAAAAGAAGGGGACCGAGATGGCTGCCTTGAGGAACTCCAGAGGTGGCCAAAAATGGAGCCGAGTGGGCTGACCTAAAGCGAACACTGTAAAAACGGTTTTCGAGGTAAGAGGATATCCATTTTAACAGTGTGGGTTCAAAGCCGAGGGCAGACAATTTGAAGAGTATCAATCGATGAGAGATTTTATCGAAGGCTTTGCTAAAATCGGTTGCAACTACATCGACTTCGTTGCCGTTCTCTAGGGCAGAGATGGCAAAGGATACGAATTCAACGAGATTTGTGGTGGTTGACCTACCCTTTAGGAAGCCATGTTGTCTAAGGGAAATAAGTGATTTGCATTGGAAACTTAGAGCTTCATACAAAATACTTTCGAGGAGTTTGGGTATATGGGAGAGTTTAGCGATTGGACGATAGTTTGTTCTTTGATCCCTTTTTGTGGATCGGGGTTATAAAGGAGGTTTTCCAAACCTGAGGAAATTCTCCTTGTGAAAGGGATAGACGAAAGAGATCAGAAAGGGCAAGGGAAAGAGACGAAGAACATTTTTTAAGAAATATGGCAGGGCGGCCATCTGGACCGGGTGTAAATTCGTCATTGAGTTGGTGTAATTTATATTCGATATAGGAGGGGTCCAAGATGTGAGAGAGAAGTGGGCCGTTGGAGAAGTTCAGTAGGTAACGAAAATAGGATGGATCTGGTACAAAGGTCGTACCAGCCGTTGGTGAAGGATTGTTTAAAGAAGCTGGCAAATAGGTTGGCAATGGTGAGTGGATCGGTTGATGACTTGTTGTTGAAAGAGAGGGAAGGAGGGTAAACATCGGACTTTCTTTTGTAGTTAACAAATTGGTAAAAAGGACTTAGGGTCATTGATAAGGTTGACTTGCGCATTATTAAGGTAACGCTGGTAAAAGCAATCGTAAAGTTCGGTGAAATGAAGATAAGCACCAAGATAGTTGGAATAGTCGGAAAAGGATCTGGTACGCAGGAAAACAGCCCATAACTTGTTTCTCTTGTTTCGTAAGGAACGAAGCTTGCGATTATACCAGGGAGGACTAATAGATGATGTTTTAAGGCGGGAAAACGGAACGTAAAGGCTGAGAGAATTAAATATTTCTTTATAAAAAATGGATAAGGCATCATTTACGCTTAGGTTGTGAAAGTTAAAAGGGGATCTGCTAAGATAATCACTGATTTTATGAAAGTTTGCTTTATGAAAGTCGTAGGATGAGAGAGTTGTCAGAGGAGTGGACTGGAAAGAAGAGTTAAGAAAAAATTAAAGTAGAAGGGGGGGGGGGGTGGTAGTTGTCGATTGTAGAGAGAGATAGGGGACAAAGTGAGACTGAGGAGTTAATTGAATCTGTTGTGAAAATAAGGTGCAATTGCCTGCCCATATAGTTGGATACACCACTGACTTGGCATAGACTTGAGTCTGTTAAGCGATCTAAGAAGAGACATTCCTTAGCTGAGTTGGCATTTGAAGCGATGAAGAACGATTGATCGTCTGATGGAATCCACTGTAGCTGAGGAAGATTAAAGTCGCCGAAAACAAAGATATCGTCAGTAGAGTCAGACAGGTCAATTAAATAGTCGATCGCATCGACAACAAGTTGGTAAGATTCGGTAGGTTGAGCTGGCAGGATGTAGCAACATAAAACGTAAAGGGACTTGAAGGGGAGTGATATTTTTATAGCGACAAAGTCGACTTTAGAGGATGAAGAGATGGTAATGGGAGAAGAGTTAAGGCTGTTGTGGATCGCCAGTAGGACACTTCGACAGGGGGAATCATTATGTGGCCGGGTAGGATCGTCGTCGCGAAAAACATTAAAAGTAGGGGGGAACAATTCCGGGTTCTTTATGTCGGGAATCAAATTGGTTTCAGTCAAGGCGTAAATATCAAAGGGAGCTAAGCAGGAAATTTGAAACATTGAGGTAGGATATTCATAGGAAATTGGCGGCAGCAGTAAAGAAGTCGGCCAAATTCTACAAGCTCCGACAGCTAGATGTTCAATATCTCCCGAACGAGTTGGTATGGCGGCTAAACTTCGAAACTTTGACGTGGCTAACTACTACGAGGCCAAATTAGCGCCGAAATTCGTGGGACCATTCAGAATCATAAAATATGTGTCAGCATTTGGACATACAGTTTGGTACATGCGAATGGTTAAAACGAAAGTACCTGGCACGCTAACAACCTTAAGCCCTATAGCGTTAAACTAGAAGAGTCTTAAGTCCCATTAGAGTAGAGTTGTTTGAGTAGTCTGAAGGTATTGGCTTTAATGGAAATGTCTTTCCCAATGGACCTTTAGCCTCGGGAAATGTTAGGAATGCGAGCCCATTTCCTAGGAGGTGAAGGTGAGGTTTGTTGACTCTCTTTCCTATACAAAGTGCTTTCGGTTCCTCTTTTCTTTGAGTGAGAATACCAAGTTCTGGAGGAGGTGGAAGGCAGCCGTGGTACCACCAGCCAGTGGTTTCACCAGCCAGTAGTTCCACCAGGCAGTGATTCCATCAGCCAGTGGCCCCACCAGTCAGTGGTCCACCAAGCTCAGACCTCCGAAAACAGCCCACATGAATTTTAGAGGAGATTTTCTCCTAAGAGAAGAGCAACGGAATTCGGTCGGTGAAGCCCTAAGGAAGGTAGAGAGACTCAGGATGAACCAGAAGCTCAAGGTGCGACAGGAGGTCCAGCAAGAATACTGGATTGTAAGTACGGAAGATGTCGTGCAAATGAAGCAAATTTTGCAAAACAACAAGAGACTTAGTCCTCAGCAGGTAGCTCCATTGCCGTTAAACAATCTCGGGGTAACTTTTGAGTGTATTACGGTGGATATCTGGGGATCACTTCCTCGAATAGATGCAGAAAATGCATACATGATGTGCTGTATGGATAATTTTTCTGGTCATTGCTTGTCATGGAGTCTGGATACAGTGATCACAGTGATCAGGATTACCATTTAGAGTCTAAATTTCTTATCAGAAGCATGGTGGGCAATGTACCTTTAAACGGATGGCACGGTTGAAAGGTTTATTCCTGCGTGGATGGGATTAGAATGTTCCCTTGATGATGATGTCATTAGAGAAATGCCTCCAATGCTAATTTATGCTCGGAAACTTGGTCTTCCTGCCAAAGATCTCCACACGATGGACACCAGCGAGTTTCTAAGAACCTTTCGAGATCGAAGGATAAAGAAGCACAAACTTGTACGATAGGGGCATTATGACTAACTTAGCCCCAAGGACCCTTTAATTCTCCAAGGCTCTTGTTGCTGTATAATCCAGTAAGGGAAAAAGGTAAGGGTCACAAGATAGATACAAATTGGGATGGCGCATAGGTATGAGGATAGGCAGGGAAATTCAGACGTCGCTTACATTTTCTTCATTTGAAGCAATTCTATCGAGTTTATGCGAAGCTTTAAAGAGCTGAATCAAACTTTGATTAGACAGCAACGGCCACAAATATCAGTTTAGGGAAAAGAAGCGAAGTATCTGTATTTTTACCAGCAATTTCCATGGTGTTAAGTTTGTGAATGCACTTTATGCAATTGAAATTTAAATAAAGATTTCTACATCTGTTGAAAAACAATAGAGGGAGCTCTGACCGGATGGTCATATTGAAGAAGAAGACGTACTCTTATGAAGGTTGTCTCTAAGCCAGAATCGCTACGGTCCATCTGAGGGAGGGAGAGTTTGCTAACTCAACCCAGATTTAAATAGTGATGAGCTGTGTTGAAGTCAGTAAAATGCTTCGGATGATTCAAAATTCCAAAAATCTCCAGACAATAGTCTCCAGTGCCAGAGCCCACTTGCATTGCTAGACTTCAGAGCCTTTCATGAAGCAAAATTAAAGCCATCAACACATCTTAATTACCTGCACTTGTTACCCATTAAATACAAGTCATGTCCAAAGGTGATACTAAGTATAAAATACCCAAACAACTAGTGCAGTAGGTCACAGTGTCCAATGAGTGCCCTTTCGACTTGTCCGCCAAGCTCAAAGCGATAGATACACCTGTTAATGATCCCCCAAAGGTCAGTAAGTAGATTCGCTGATCCCGTCCAACTGGTGTCAAATGGCTAATCGCAGAAAGAACACTTCACCCAGTCAGTGGGAACCTAATCTACCATTCTAAAAGATCTGACAAAACGAAACGATGTCATAGGTGCGTCTGTTCTACTTTTTCTGTGGCATGTATTCTTCGTGTTCGTCTAGCTCTCAAAGGTTTCTAGTTTCACTTTTTCTAAAACCCACACAAGTTGAAGGCCTCCAACGACCTACAAGTGGAACACTTAGATATCTAATCTTCCGATTCGAGGTTATGTTGAGGATGGGATACTAACTTTGGTGTCATAATTTAGTCAAGTGACTTGCGCGTATTACTTTCTCGAAATGAGTTCAGTCATGGCTGCCCCTATGGTTACTCTGGTAATTGTATCTTTTAGATACAAATTTGAATTAACCAAAAACAAAAAGAGCAAACTGCGAATAATTGCATAAAACTCTGATTCAAATTCAACGAATGGCACATTCCGATGGTTGACCGTTTTGAATGTTAAATTTTCGATTGAAATCTGTGACATTCAGTATCAAGTGTGTTGGCTATCGCCACGAGGAAGCGCAGCAATTGTCCAAAAATTTCAATGCCCGGATCACGGAAAATGATCAATTCACCTTGTCGGAGGCCGAAGGCTGCACACTAATCCATTGTCCATTCCTGGGCTCCGAATTAGCCTGCCTGCCTGCTGTTAGAGAAGGATGTTTACTTTGACAGTCGACGAAATACCCGAAATAAATTTTGCTTTGCATTTGAAATTATTTTCACGTCTAACTCTCAGAGGAATGGTGTTAAGTGGTTTTGTGCAATCTCATTTAATTAAATTAGCATAAGTCCGTCATGACAGTACGAAATAACTAGTGTTGATTAGTAAAAGGAAAAACGGCACGGAGCGTGTTACGCTATAAAAAAGCGCTTTGGACGGTGAATCTTTGTGACCAAAAAGTTGACGTAATGTTCGGAGATGTTCGAGATGAATCTTTCGTTCGCATGGTTCACAAAAGTTTGTTTGAATTTGAAATTATGTCTTCTGATATTCAAATGAATCTTTTAGATGAGTCATAAAGCTTAGAGGTGAATCTGGTCTTGGGAATACGTGTAAGTCACTGTGTTCAAGATCATAGCTCATTACCAAGCAGATGTTTATGAGAAAACCGGTAATTGAATTCCTTTTCGATTCTAAAAGTTTTACAAGATTTATTGTGCGGTTTTTTGGACATAAAGCTGTGAATAGATTTAGCCAGAGGGCTTGGTGTCAGATTCCAGATGATTTAACATGGGAAGATAGCTATGGACATCAGCATTTTAAAGCAGCTACTTAAGACGTATTTCGAGGAAGAAATATTGAAAAATATTTTAACTTGATCTATCCAATTTTGTGGCTTTAAAGCTTCTGTGGCTGGTTTGGATAGGAGATCTTTTAGGACCAATACCCATGTTGAGAAGGTGTGCATCACTTTCATAAGATGCCATCAGGAGTAGGTTAGGTTAGGTTAGGTAAGAGTGGCTGTTGGAAAGATCAACACACTTAGGGCATTGTGGTGCCACGTGGACCTGTGATACCCCTACTCATGGAATCGATGTCATCTTTTCATGTAGAGAGCAGGTGGAGGACTGTTTCTTTCTCCTCCTCGTTTTCTTCAGAATGCGGAAAATTTTTGTAACGACTCCAAGCCAGCTTGCATGTTATAAGGCAGTGTCCAGTGACCTATGATAGTGTTGAGATCAATCCTATTTCAGAGATCAAACTCTTAGAGCGATTCAGATCTAGCTGGCAAAATCTGTTTGGTCACTAGACACGTTGATCCAACCGTCCTCTTAGGGTTTGTTCTTTTGTTGATATTGATTTGTACATAGCCATTGGTATGCCAATGCTACTCTTTTCTGGTAGAATGGATAGAGTGGTTCCAATTTTGGCGAGTTAGTCAGCCCTACAATTCTCTGGAATGTTTCTGTGCCCCGGCACTCAACATAGGTTAATGTTGTACAGCTCTGCCATCTTCCTTAGAGGTGATCGGCGGTCAAGGGCGGTTCTAGAATTTAGTGAGACTGATTTCAGGGAACTGATAGCGGCCTGATTATCCGAAAAAATCTGGATATCCAGAGCTTTTTTAATCGCTAAACCACCAACCCCGCTATCAGTCTTAGAAGAAGTGGGTTGACTTATCTTCCATGAAAGTATCTTCCTCCCAGAAGGATCTGGAGGGGATGCTTACATGAAAGTCAGCCAATTTCGATCACCATTCCATAGCTCGGCCAATAAGCTCTTCTCGCAAAAGAGCAACGGTTTCGCCACTTACATATGTGGCATGTGGTGCCGTCTTGTCGAAGACAGACAACACCCAAATTCATACCATCAAGTTTTGGACATAAAATATCATTAACCATTTGAAAGCGTAGTTTTCAAAGAAATGAGACCCTATGATACCACTTTCTGACAACATTTTGGACCAAACAGTAACACGTTGTGAACAGAGAGGCTTCTCAGCCTCTTTGATTTTCTAAGCCCCGAACGCGGTAATTGTTCTAATTAACAAAGTGTTTTAGCCTCATCGCCCAACATGATTTTAAGTTTCAATTCTTGAGCAAGTTCACGCATTTGCAACACCCTTCACAGGAGTCGAACGGCTGACAACCTCCTGG
The DNA here is from genome assembly GCA_963966105.1 of Volucella zonaria. Classification (NCBI taxonomy): domain Eukaryota; kingdom Metazoa; phylum Arthropoda; class Insecta; order Diptera; family Syrphidae; genus Volucella; species Volucella zonaria. The sequence goes on along the minus strand of OZ014533.1, from coordinate 136,761,693 downwards.
TTAAAATCAGAGCAGATATACATAGTCATCATCAGCGAACAATACACGAACAAGAAAGGACCAAATGTGTGCACCGAAGAAACTGTTGCTGCCTTGGAGCGTAGTATTTAGGAGGACCCAAATGAATCAACAATTTGCGTTGTGTCCATCCACTTTATGGAAAGATCTTGGTTTACAACTGAGAATCAGACACAATAAATCCATCACTCAGAACAAATCATAACAGAGCCAACACTTTTTGCATAGGTGAAGTTTCGCCACTGTTGGGATTCCATTTCCTGAGATTCCTGATAAACGGTGAACTATTCAGGCCTTAGAAGCCAATATTTAGGTTATTACTAGTGATATAGGCACCAAATTTTCGAAAGCATGACCCAAATTTTGCTACAGGTTGTGCTTCCTACTTACTTACCTAGGTTCTCGGACTTATTACGTCCGCGAGGTTTCCCTGCGGGGTATAGGGCCGCCACCGGTCTTATGAAGATGTATCTCAGCTCATTACAACTTTTCCCCAGTTTTGCTGATTCCTCTTCTAGCACTTCTAGATTGGGCCACTCGTCTGCCTTTCTCAGTTAGCGGGTTCTATTGCATCGGTTGAAGTTCATCATTAGAGATACAGTTGGGCCAGAAAATCCTCAAGATGTTTCGCAGACATCTACTCACAGCGGGTGTAACTTTCCAAGTGCTGCACTTCCAAATCCTGCAGAAGCACGGATTCAACATTGGAGAAGAACAGTCGTAGCTTGGTCTTTAGTCTGATAGAGATATTTGTTCAAATTTTGGACAGCATTCCGAACGGAGCCTTTGCTTTCCCGAATCGGCTGATTATATCTAGTTCGGTCCCGCCATCAATAGAGACAATATTTTCCAAATTCTCTACCACCTCTACTGGTTGTCCAGAAATCTCTACTTGGTTAGACGAGTAAGTTCCAAAGCTGATCCTTTTTGTTTTTGCCGTATTGATGTTTACCCCAACGATTTCGGCTTCTCCCTCCACCCTAGAGAGTAAGCATGCGTCGTCCACGTAGTCCAGATGTTTGAGGTGTGATTGCAGATTCCACTGAATTCCTCCATTCCAGCCAACAAAGCTGCATGCAGTACATCACTTGTCACCAACAGAAACAGTATTGGTGACAGTGCACAGCCCTGTCTGAGCCCTCTTTGGATTTCAAACTCCTCTGAGAACCGTGCTTTATGCAGAACGCGATATTTGGATCCATTATATTTAGCAGGGATGCTCCTCCTGCGCAAAACAAGCCAGATAAATTCTCTATAAACACTGTCGAACGCCTTTTCAAAGTCTATGAGCAGCACCAGAAGTGGTGATGATGATCCGCAAGGTGTTGATGAGGATAGGAAGATCCAATGCCTAATCCTGCTTGTTCGGCATTGAGTGTGTCTTCGAGGTGGTCTTTTATTAGCTCCAGGACGATTTTTGCTATTACCTTGGCTACTGCAGGCATCATGCAAATTCCTCTGCAGTTTTCGCACTGCGTAAGGTCTCCGTTTTTTTGAGAGCTGGACAATCGTTAGTATTTTCCACTTTTCAGGAAAATTCTATATTTCCCAAGGTCTCTCAATTGGTGGGTGCAGGAGCTCGCTAGCTGTTGTTGGCGCTACTCATAAGAGCCCTGCGGGAATAGCGCCAAGTCCAACCGCTTTGTTGTTCTACAGTGCTTTGATTGCGGTAAAGATTTCTTCTCTACTGGGGGATACAGCGCGTATTCGGGAATTTGTTTCTACGGACGGGTCATTGGGCGTTGGGTTCACTCCACTGGCGAAAACGCGGTTTAAAATCGCAGAAAAGTGCTCATTCCGTCTTTTGAGTTGGTCCTCATCGGAAACTAGCAGAGATCCATCTATGTCTTTTACCAGGTGTTGTTAAGAGATTTGGACACCGGTGAGCTCTTTGGTAACTCTGTAGGCGGTCCTACTGTCACACCTAGTAGCGACCTCTTCTGGTTCTGTAGTCAATACGTTGATATAGTTACCGTTATCACGTCGCACTCTGCAGTGACCTTCTCTCATCTTCATGCGATACGCAGACTCTAGCTCGTTTCTCCTTGCTGCTGCGATGCGAGCTTTGAGGTATTTTCTTTCTTCGGTCCTAGCCCAAAGTTTCTTCGGAAAGCCAAGCACTGTTCCTTACGACCGACCGACTATACTTTCAGCACCGGATATGTAGACATTTTTCACAGCACACCAATGGTTTTCGATGGAGGTGAGTTCCGTGGTACTGATTGTTCTTAGCGGTTCTGAAAGGTGGTCCCCTATTTGTTGGCGGGTGCTTTCCTTGGATCTGCAAGTAGTCTTACGATCAGATGGTGGTCCCGGGCCATTCCCATGTCTGCACCCCTTCTGTTACGTATGTCCTGGAGACTGCTTCTAAATCACCGACTAATCGTGAAGTGATCAATTTGGTTGAAAGTTTGTTGTCTGTCGGTCGAAACCCAACTGACATTGTGGGAGTTCTTTTACTCAAACATGGTCCCTCCTATTACAAGGCGGTTGGCATTGTAAAAATCAACAAAACGCTCGCCATTGTCGTTGCGGTCGCCAACACCATGCTTTCCCATAATACGCCTGGGTCCACCATTGTCATTGCCAACCTTGGCATTCAAGTCTTCCAATACCATTATGATGTCTTCGCGTGGTGAACTATCATAAGCAGCACTCAGCTGGTTACAAAAAGCCTCCCACTCCTCGATAGAAGATAGCTCCATTGGGGCGTAACACTGTGCGATGGTGACGCGACGTACTCTAGTCCGAAGCCTGGCTTTCAGGATCCTGTTGTCTAAAGGCTTCCAGCTAATTACGCCTTTAAGAGCTGTTTTGGAAAGCAGCAGTTCAACGCCTGATTCCCGGTAGCTTCCAGGTGTCCTTCCGGAGTAAAGTAGTACAGTGCTACGAGTTGGAGACTTAAACTTCCCTGAGCGTAACCATCTAACTTCACTAATCGCTAAGACGTCCATCTTATACAGCATGAATTCCTTCTTTAATTGGAGGAATCTGGAATTTTGAGGATCTTCACTTTCGTCGTCGAGAAGCGTCTTCACATTCCAGAAACCAAACCTTGTCTCCGGGTACAATAGCTAAATGTCGTCAACCTGTTATCATTCCTTAGCCGAGGCGTAGTGTCGGTTTCGGTTGCGGTTATGATTTCAGTTACGAAGACTGCTAACCTCCGTAAACTATCTTAGAAAGCTAGGCCATTCGCACTTGTAATTTTAGCCTATTTGCGTATATAGGGGTACGCAAATATTGTAGTTGGTAGGGTACCACCACGAGAAGGTAAAACAAACACTTCATCGTGCCTAATTATTGCGCTACGGGTCCAGTTTCCCGATCAGAGACGATGCAGGTCGCCCAATGTGCTGCTTGAGCGGTATATATTTTGTCCTCATTAAGAATTTGCTCAAAATGTACCCATGCAACGTTCTTCGAAAGAGAAGAAAGAACAGCCGCATTAACAACAAAAAATAAGATCGGTGGTATACATCAAATGAGATATAACTGGTGGGTGTGGTACACTGAAATGACTTCTCACATCTCCTTGTAGTTTATGCCAGAATCCAAATGAAGTGTAATAGAAGGCTTGTCAAAAAGATGCCACTGCATGGGCCGAGGTAGATTCGAGCCTGAACCAACAAGCCTTTGGGTCCATCCAACTCGATTGGAAGCTCCTGGCTGGCTCCATTCATGCCAAATCAAATTTTTATCTAATGCACTACTCCTTTACGGCGGTTTCGGAGATTCGCCAAGCCGGAACGCTGGTGTTCATTCCTTCTATATGCTCCAGTTACCATAGTGGTTGTATTGTATTCGGGGAATTCTGAGTAGGTACCGTCTAAGCTGACGAAACCAAACATTTTTTTCTCTCAAAAAAGTCTAGGCCTCTATCATGCTTCCTTTGCAAAGTTCATGCTTCTGCGCCATTGAGCGGACTGGACTGATTGGAGTCATCTAAACAGTAATTGCTCGAGAAAGGGCTGTGCTACTCAATTGCGGTCTTACACCAAAGAAACAGCGATTCTTTCAGTTGATTAATATTAATGCAGAGGTGTAGGTTGGCAAGTTAGTTTGTGATTCAAAAATGCGACTAGTTGGGGGGACTTTCGAAAGATTGTTCCACTGATTGGGACTGGATGGCCAGTATTGCTAAATTATTTTAAGAATGATGCAGCGAGCATTTCTCATCGTCATTTGCCTAAATTGAAATGAATTGGGACTGGCGAGAATGTGGTTTCAACAGGATGGAGCAATGGCGCTTACTGCACGAGCCACAACCGAACTTCTGAGGGCCGCATTTCCGGGTCGCCTAATCTCTCGTTTTGTCGATTGGCACTGGCCGGCAAGATCGCCTGATTTAACCATTCCAGTCTTCTTTTTGTGGGGTTTTTTGAAGTCACAAGCCTATGTCAACAAGTATCAGACTCTTGAAGCTCTCAATGAGAATATCCGTCAAGAATGCGAGGACCTATGGCCGAAAATTCTGTCAAGAGGGATGGAAAATGCCACAAATCGCGTCCGAATGGTCATCAATTCTGGCGGCGGCCACTTAGCCGATATCATTTCTTCGACTTTATGGAAAAAAATTTAAGAAATCAAGTCAACATAATCCGAAAGCAGAACCTAACTTGTTTATTCATAAAAAAAATTACAGCTAAAGAACATCGGATGGCAACTTTTGTGCCACCTTGTACTTTTAGTGTTGCTCGCCTTTGCAAGCGTAGAATCAGCCCATGTGGCTTTGGCTGGTTCCCTGTTAACATTTTCGAGCCTCATTTTTGAAAAAGCACTTCTCTAATTCCGTGACAACACGCTTCCATGATCCTTCTTTTTCTTTCTGAGAAGCTGGTACCTTTTCCTGTCATAGAGTTCAGAGGTAAGTCAGGGTCTTCTTTGTAGCTTCGCTCTGTATTCATCTTGTGCTGATGCAGGCGATATTTCTAATGGATTTTTGGCAGCCACAAGAACCTTTTGAAAGATTAAGAGACACGCTACAGACAAGAGGATTGACAGTCCCTTGTGATTGTAGACTTCCAGAACAATCTTTTTACGGTATCCTCTACATCAAAGTAGAGATCAAAGTAAATAATCGCCCTCCGGGTTGTATGTCTGTCACAATGTGATCAATTTGCACTGCCGCAAAGGTATATGATCTCAGCCTATTTGCGGAGGTGGTGTAGTGCATAATTTAGTTCTTATCTAAACAATTGGCAATTTGACAACGTTTAACAACTGAGTCAGGGGGACCATATCATGTGCTCATACCTATTGAAAGATACTATCGAGCTCCCGACCAGGCTTTTCAATGCGAACTTAAGTGAACTGAAATGATTTATTCAAGTCAGAATGTGGCCATGGGACTCATGTTTTAGACAGACGTAGTATCCACTTATCAATTTTAAGTCTTTTCTGCATGTTGATGACTTCAACCAACCTCTGTTCGATGGCTTCTTTATTGTTTGCATATTTTATCCCATTGACTACTGCGAAGGTTAGCTAGTCAAGCCCTAAACAATGCCACGGGCTAATAGTGGCATGTACCCTGTAATTACTCGTATTTCACCACAAACCAAGTACGAAACCTTCACTGTGGTCGGTATAAAGCCTTTAGGGGAGCTACAACTATCTCGTTTCAGATGGCTAATAACTCTAATTTCCTCTCAACCAAACCAAATGTATCTTAAACTATGCATCTTGTACAAAATACCCTCACCACCAGTACTAACACAGTGCATCATGCCATTGAACCCATTAATTAATCAATCTCAAGCCTCATCTACTAACATCTACCACTTCTTCTCTTTCTCCTCCACTGCTTCGTTTTATCACTACTTTGACTGCCATAATCAAAATACCAATGTGTGAGTATTGAAGCAGCGAATCTAGCGAATAACATCCAACCGACTATCTTCACCTTAACGCCTCAATGAAAATGAAATTCAAAAGAGAAGATTCACAAGCTGTACAAATAAGCAGGAGTCCTATAAGAAGTGAAAAGGGGAAGCAACAAACCGAAAACCAGAGAAAAAACAAACTCGCTGAAAGACTAAAAGCAAACGAAAAGAAAAGTCTATTACCAAGCGTCTCCTCCCACCCACACAATTTTATCTAGACCAAAAAAGTAAGAGTGAAGAGAAATAAGATACACAAGTGAAGCAAATGGAGAATCCCATGAATACTCGTATCAACAAGGAGAATAGCAAACAGAGTGAACAGTAGAAGAAGAAGAAAAAGTCGTAAAAATATCTTGTAATACTCGTACGCCGATGGATACATATTATAACAAGTTTAAGACTGACATCGAGACTATGGCGTTAGATATATTCCCGCACCACGACCGTAATTAGATGTCATCCATGTGAGAATGAATCCATCAGCGCTGTTGCCATTTGAAGTATCAGTATATCGTGTGATTGTTGGTTTTGACAGATTTTTAAAATACGAGTTCGTGGAAGGATAAGATACATGTTCTACAAAGCTACATCCTTTTTGATCATAGGAAGATTTGTGGTAGTAACTTGTCAGATACTTGCGGTAGCCTCGTGCTCAAAATGGATCATATTTTCTAGCTTAAACGTAGAGGGCGAACGTTCGTTGAAATCTGCCGGACCCCTTCAAAATTGAAAGGATGATTTACTTCAGTTTCACAAATCGGGACTAGTCCTTGACCTGCTCGCCAGCGGTTTCTACTAAGAGATACACGAAATACAGATCGTTTCAAATAATCTGCTCACTTCGGGAAATCTGTGAATTTCATGGTATTTTTGAAGGTTTTGCATCACTCTTAGTCAGCCCCTGTGTAACTTTTAGGCAAGAGTAAACAAAAATGACAACTAAGGTAAATAACAAGTCAGTGTGAAGCTCTTCCGGGTTGTCATCTTTTTAGACGTAAAACAGCCATTCTCACTGTTCGGCGAGGGTTTGCTCAGTGTCAGGTTAAGATTGAAAATTCCCTTCGAAATTGGCAACAGTTGGTCTAATTATATTTGAAGCCTGCGGTACCGGGTGACTATGAGTCAGCAAAAGATGGAATAGTATGTATAAAGAGAACCTGGTACGTGAGCTTCGAGTATGGGATTCAGAGGTTCTTCTTCGACAGTTTCCAACTTAGCTAGTGTGCTCGGATTGTGCTTTCAGCAAGAACTCTTAGAAGATCGAATTATCATCCTTTTTGCTCCGATTTCCAATACAGGGTGAGTTTTTTAACTTGAGACATCCAAATTACTCGAAAAATACGCGATATCGCGAAAAATATTTCAGACAAAAGTGACAAGGTTCGGAAGGGGACATAAGATGGTGACGAACGTCACTTTTGATTTTTCAAATGATAATTCCTGATTTTCATTGCTTAGTCGTATTGCTCGTAGGCTTGTCATTTGTTTTTACATACTGCGTTTAGCATAACCCAGAAACAACGAAGTGGACGTAGCAGTATTTTGTTTCCTTCGGGGTTGTTTCCTTCCCTGTTGAATCATTGAATTCTTCCCATTTCGACGTTTATTTCTCGAGACTATTTCAACAAATGCTCGAAAATATGACCATTCACTTCAGTACACTTGTCTATCCGCGCTCTAAATGAACCAACAGAACTGAGAAGTATTTCTGGCGTAATCTTCCGGCAAGCTTCAGTTATTCGTCTTTTCATGACCTCACGTGTTGTTGGCTTTTTTCTGTAAACCTCACTTTTTAAGTAGCCCCAGAAAAAGAAATCAAGTGACGTAAGATCAGGTAATCTAGCAGGCCATTGCCTCGGACCCCCTCGTCCGATCCATCGTTGATGATAAACATTGTTTAATACGCCCCGGGCTACTTGGGAATAATGGGCTGGACAACCATCATGTTGAAACCACATTGTTTGTCGCAAATCCAATGGCAGTTCTTCTAGTAATACTGGAAGATGGTCCCGCAAGAAGTTTGCATACTTTTCGCCATTCAAGTTGCCTTCAATAAAATATGGCCCTATTAATTTATCCCCAATAATTCCCGCCCAAACATTAACATTCCAAGGGTGCTGGCGTTCAACTTGTCGCGACCAAAAAGGGTTTTCGGTAGCCCAGTAATGCATATTATGTCGATTGACCGTACCGTGATTGGTGAAAGTCGACTCATCAGAGAATAACACCTTGGCGAAGAAAAGGGGGTCTCGTTCAATTTGCTGAAGTGCCCATTGACAAAAGGAAACTCGGTTGCGAAAATCCTCACTTGAAAGTTCTGGATGCATTGAAACATGATAAGGATGGTATTTATGCCGATGTAATATCTTACAGACAGTCGTTTGATAAATTCCTGATTCACGACTTATTTGGCGAGTGCTAATGTGTGGATCGTGTGCAACAGCAGCTAACACTGCTATTTCATTGTCCTCAACAGCCACCCTATCTGACCGATTCCTTTTCTTTGGTTGCATACTTCCTTCACCAGTGAATTGTTGGATGACCCGATAAAAGGAAGAGCGCGATCGTATCTGGTCTGGGAAACGTTGGGCATAAAGAGCAACAGCACCATCGATATGCCTTCCACTTTCTCCATAAATCAATATCATTTCAATTTTCTCTTGAATTGAAATAGCCTGCATTATTAATCTGGAAAACGTTACTAATAATAATCAGTTCCTCGAAGCAAATCTCGACCTTCTAACACTCTAACAACGTTGGAAACCGATTAATGATTTAGGAGTGCCAGTACAGTGGTATCTAGCACTGAAGGAATAAGACCTTTGAGATAAAGTCGTGTGCCCCATTGAGGAATACGACTGAGCAATGAAAATCAGGAATTACGAGGGCGGGTCAATAAGTTTTGAATTTCTGACCTCTTTACTGAAACAGCAACACTGCTCCTGTCAACAGGCATTTGTCAGTTGACTCCTGTCAAAATTTAAACTTGCTGCGTCAGTTAGTTTGTGTTTGACAGCTATTTTTATCAGACTACTCACTAATTTGAGGAGAAAATGGAAAAAAGTGAATTTCGTGTGCTTATTAAGCATTATTTCTTGCGAAAAAAAACCATTACCGAGACCAAGGCTAAGCTTGATAAATACTATGGGGACTCTGCACCATCGATTTCAATGGTAAAAAAGTGGTTTACTGAATTTCGTTGTGGCCGTACAAGCACTGAAGATGCCGAACGTCCTGGACGCCCAGTTGAGGTCTCTACACCCGAAACAATCGAAAAAATTCACGATATGGTGTTGGCCGACCGAAGACTGAAAGTGCGAGAGATTGTGGAAGCCGTAGGGATCTCGTATGGCTCAGTGGTTTCAATTTTGAATGATCACTTGGGCATGAGAAAGCCACAAACGCAATCGTGTAACAACTTCACAGGAAAGTTTGGCGTTGTTTAATCGCAATATGGAGGAGTTTTTGCGCCGTTTTGTAACCGTGGACGAAACATGGATCCATCACAACACACCAGAGAACAAACAACAGTCAAAACAGTGGGTTTCTAAGGGTGAATCGGCGCCAAAGAAGGCCAAGGTGGGTTTGTCAGCCAATAAAGTTATGGCGACTGTTTTTTGGGATGCACGCGGGATAATCCACATTGACTACCTTCAATGGGGAATATTATGCCAACTTATTGGACCGATTCAATGACGATTTGAAAAAAAAACGACCTCATTTGGCCAAGAAAAAAGTTCTTTTCCACCAAGCAATGCAAGGGTGCACACATGTGCAGTTGCCATGGCAAAAATCCATGAATTGGGCTATGAATTGCTCCCTCATCCACCCTATTCTCCAGATTTGGCTCCGAGCGACTACTTCTTGTTCCCAAACCTGAAGAAATGGCTTGGTGGAAAAAGATTTGACTCCAATGATGAAGTCATCTCGCAAACAAAGGCCTATTTTGAGGACCTCGACAAATCATTTTTTTTGGAAGGGATAAAAAAATTGGAGAAGCGTTGGACAAAGTGCATAGAGCTCAAGGGAGACTACGTTGAAAAATAAAATTATTTTTTTATCAAAAAATCTGCGTTTTAATCCAAAAGTCACGGACTTATTGACCCGCCCTCGTATCATTTGAAAAATCAAAAGTGACAATTTGAAAATAGGTCTCAGGGTCAAACTCGTGGTCACCATCTTATGTCCCCTTCAGAACCTTGTGACTTTTGTCTGAAACATTTTTCGCGATATCGCGTATTTTTCGAGTAATTTGAATGTCTCAAGTTAAAAAACTCACCCTGTATAGGGATTGACGTCTTCTCCCAAGTTATCTGTGTATGAAGTCACGTATGAAGATGTTCGCTGGTTTACGATTAAATTTATTTTATTATTTATTTATTTTATTTTATGTAGCACAAATTTGTTATACATGTTTTATAACTATTGCACAATTTACAGAGATTTGGTGTGTTACCTTACTACTGAAAATTAAATAAACTTACAAATTATTACAATATATCACAGTTAAAAATTAAGTGCGAAGGAAAAGCTACAAGAAAAACCTTCACAAGAATAATAACAATAAATGTTATAATTAAGGCAGAGAGAATGGGAAGTGTTTTAGAAGAACAAATGAGATAAATGGCAGAGCATTCAAATACGAATTATTAACAGAAAGCAAGTAGTAAATACTACAATAAATAATAATTAATCAATAATATCAAATAATTGCTTACTAGGAAATATATAGTTAATAACTAATTAAATTGGAATAAATAAACAAATAAATAATAAATAATAAATAACAAGTAATTAACAGTAATTAATAAATAACAAAAGGAAAATAAATAAATAATTCATCAAAGTAACAAACAATAAATAAATATCAACGGATGACAAAAATTAAAGATAAAATATAAATAATAACTATAGAAATTTAACATGATGAGCAGTAAAAGAAAGCGTTAACTTTCTCATCTGATCTGGTCAATAGCGGTAAAGTTCTAAACTAACTGGTGATTTCCACATACTGCATCTTAAGTTGTACTGGTTTAATAGTTTGTTAATTCTTGGGGAAACTTTATCTATTTTGGCTTTTTGATGTAATCGTTCTGTAGAGAAATGCCAAGGTACATTCAGAATCATTTTTAATACCTTATTCTGGCTTCTCTGCAGCTTCAGAATATGGCTTTTGGCACATTTACCCCACACAGGTGAACCATAGAAGAGAATGGCTTGAAATATTGATTTGAAAATAATTATTTTATTTGCATTGCTCATTTTAGATTTACGGTTAATGAAGGGGTAGAGAATTTTGACTGTCAAATTCATTTTATTTACTACTTCTTTGATATGTTGTCCAAACGTGAGAGATTTGTCAAGGGTATACTCCAAGGTATTTCGCACTCGTTTTCCACTCGGCTTGTACCCCGCAAATGGTTGGGTTATTGCTTGGTAAGAAGCAAGGCTTTCTTTTTCTAGTGAAAAAGACAGCTTGCGTCTTGGCAGCATTTATTTTAAGCTTCCAGTCATCACAGTACTGGGCGATTGAGTCTAAAGCGGACTGCAATCTGTTTTCAATATTGAAAGCAAACGCGTCCGTTGAAAAGATACAAGTATCATCAGCAAAGATAGCTGACTCAACATAAGGAAATCGGGGAAAATCAGAGGTGTATATATTGTACAGGAGAGGACCTAGGACTGAGCCTTGTGGGACTCCGGCGCTTATTGAAGTAGAGTCGGAATAACAATTATTTATGAAGACTTGAAAGCTTCGTCTTGACAGGAATGATTGTATGATTCGAATCAGGTGGACCGGAAAGTCAAAAATATATAGTTTGTGTAAGAGCCCTTCATGCCACACTGTATCAAAAGCTTTTTCGATATCAAGAAAGACAATACCCGTGCTCATACCCGAATCAAATTTATCTTTTATGTGTTTGGTAATTCGATGAATTTGGTTAACTAAACTATGATAAGGTCTGAGCCCAAACTGTTCGGCGGGGAGGATATTATTTGTGTTTAAGTGTGTCATGAGCTCATTTTTAATTATTTTTTCGAAGCACTTACTTATAGCACTGAGTAGGCTGATTGGTCTGTAATTGCAGACCAAGGCAGACTAGGATCTTTACCCGGCTTCAAAATAGGTATGATCTTGGCTAATTTCCACGCATTAGGAAAATAGCCAATTTTAATGCAACTATTAAACAGCAGTAGAATAAATTTAATACCAGCTTTAGGTAGATGCTTCAGGTAGAGGTTACGAATTCCATCTACTCCTGTAGATTTGAATGGCTTGAGCGAATGAAGAATGAACTCCAGATCGTCTAGTTCTGTACAGTTGTTTGGAATAGTTGTTTGGAGAGAATAAATAGTATTCACTGATTGCGAAACTGAAGCTTCGACAGCTGCATTAGTTAAGTTGCGGGAAGTAGTCGCATGGAATATGGACATTTTTCTTTTTAATGATTTTAATCATATTCCAGAAGAGTTTACCGTTCTTTTCAAGCCTTTGAAACTTGCAATTCCAAGAATTATTCCTAAATTGCATGGCCAAGTCTTTTATAATTTTAGTTAATATTTTAACTAGTGACAAGTAAAATTGATGTCGAGTTGTCAATTTTGTGTGCTATGTTATCTGCAGACAATTTTGCTGGTGAGGCACATCAGTTCGTAATCGTAACATTTGGTGAAGGCAGTTCTCAGACTTTAAGGAGCTGTCCTTACCTTTTCATATTGTTCTGAATCCGAAAGAAAGCTTTTGAAAGATCTGGCTACGTGAAGCTCTTCCTTGAAGCGTATTCTTTCCAACAAAGCCGCAATTACGCATTCGATGCAGAGTTCGAAGTACCTATAGCGTACCATTTTTTCCTTAAGACTGAAGGTCATAAGAGATGAGTCTAGAAATAGCTCGACCTCATCCTTCCAACACATTTCATTTAGGATTATGCGTAAGATTACCACGATCATCATCGACAAATGGAATTAGCGCTTAAGCCTGTGCCAGCTGGTGGCAGGAGACATATTGATGGTTGTTGCAGTGTCTTCAAGTCAGAATCGACATGTGTTTGATTGGGTAATAACCGTTTTAATGGGATAGTTTTTGAATGAGCAGTGTGCAGTTAGGAAATCAATGAAGGCCTTGACTCCATTTTCTTAATTTTTTCATATTTTCTTCATTGTTAGGTTATCAATCTGAAACTGGTTAGGAAGTGGGCCATAAAGCGATTTAGTGTCACTGAGCTCATTGCCAGTCATGCTTCTGGGTAAGGAGCGCATATGAGTTATGTGACTTTTATTATGTCCAAAAATCTGGGAGAGTATCTGTAGATAGATTGAAGTAGAATGTCATGATAGTGCTGAAAGATTATAGTTGTGATCAAATGCTTCGCCTCCTACGACTCCTACCCCATTTTACATTTCCAAATAGTCAATATAGCGGTTAGATCGAGGTAATACTTAGGGGACCCGAAGGGGTGATTGAGAAGCATTTCAATCGCCTTGAAGCCTCAAATGGACACATAGCATGGAGATTTTTTTAAATAGCTTATCCCGTCTGATCTGGCTACAATACATAAAGCATTTACTTACTTCCTTAAGAGGCGCTACGGTCCGGGGTAGACTTGGGCCTCAACCAATAAGCCTCTCCAATTAGCGCGGTATTCGGCTAACTGCTTCCAGTTGTGCACTCCATGTTGATTGAGGTGTCCTTCTACTTGCGCGCACCACCTAAGGCGAGGCTTTTCTCTACTGCGTTGTCCCTCCGGATTAGAGTCGAAGATTCTGCGGGCTGGAGCGTTGGTGTTCATTCACATGTCGCAGCCATCTCAAACGCCCAATGCGTAGTTTTTTCACCAGGTCGATGTCACTGTACAGCTCGTAGAGTTCATCGTTGAATCGCCTCCTCTAGAACCCGTCAACGTATATGGGACCAAATATCTTACGAAGAATTTTTCTCTCAAAACGACCAAAGATATCTTCATCCGCTATAGAAAGGGTCCATGCTTCGGATCGATAGAGCAGGACTGGAATTACAAAGGTCTTATACAGAGTTTCCTTGGTTGTTCGGGGGAGGGACTTACTACACAGTTGCCTTCTCAGCCCAAAGGAACAGCGATTGGCAAGCGTTATTCTTCGTTTGATTTCTGAAGAGATGTCCTTTTCAGATGTGAGAACAGGGCAGAGGTAGACAAAGTCCCTTACTACCTCAAAGTTATAGCTGTCGATTGTGACATTCTGGCCGATTCGTCGATGTTGTATGTCCCTTCTTGCTGACAGCATATACTTTGTTTTGCCCTCGTTTACCGCTAGACCCATTTTTTCCGCATCTGTTCCTATACTCGCAAATGCACCAGGCAAACGTGGCTGTGTTCTATCAATAATATCAATATTCTCGGCGTATGCAAGCAATTGAACAGACTTTTGAAGGATCGTACCTCCTCTGTTGACTTGTCAGTTTTGCACAATTCTTTCAAGTATAATGTTGAAGAAGTCACATGACAGCGCGTCGCTTTGCCTAAATTATTTGTTGATATCAAACATCTAGGTTAGGTCGTTACCGACCTCGATGCAGCAGCGACCTTTCTCTATCATCATCCTTCACAAGTAGACGCTTTTGGCAGGGATGCCAAAACTAGACATGGCTCTGTAAAGCTCGTCTCTGTAGATGCTGTCATATGCAGCTTTAAAACGATAAGAAGGTGGCGAGTATCGATCTGAACTTCTTGGGTTTTCTCCAGGATCTGCCGTAGTGTGAATATTTGGTCAATTGGGGACTAACCGGGCCTAAAACCGCACTGATAGGGTCCAATCAGATCGTTGACAAATGGTTTCAGGAGCTCGCACAATACGGCAGACAAGATTTTATATGCGATGTTTAGGAGACTGATACTTCTATAGTTGACGTAGTTTAGAGAGTCTCATTTCTTGTGAATCGGGCAAACGATGCTGAAGTTCCATTCATCAGGCATATATTCATCCGACCAAATCTTCAAAATAAGTTGGTGTATGCTCTATACAAAGTCATCTGCTGTTGCCTTAAATAGTTCGGTGAGTAGGCCGCCCCGCCCTGTAGCCTTGTTCATTCATCCAAAATTGTTGTACAATGGCCACATTTTGTCAGCTGCTCCTAAGACTTCTCTGCGCCTATTAGATAGGATTCAAAATCGTGCAAAAGAAACCTCATAGGTGATGCTAATTTCACATAGTCAATTGACATCCTTGAACATATACGTAATTTCTTCTGCCTTACCTTGTTCGGTCGCTACATTCACCATCAAAGCTTCCACCATAACACCCGTCTCACTATGAGTACTCATCAGTTTACCCCTCAAACACTATTTCGGAAGTACTCTGAAATATCATGATCCTCTCCAAATTCATACACGTTTATTTCCTTGTCATTACAACCTTCAAACATTTAAAACCACCATACGTACATACATCGTTACTTCTCACTATTTCCTGCCTAAGCCGCAGTCTACATAAAGGATGAACGGACATGAAGTATCGTATACTGTTATTGCCCTCGGATCGCAGTAGCTAGGTCATTATTCCCCCCACACCTTTCCAGTGATATTACAATGAGCTTGCAACTGGTCTCGAAGACCATGTCCATGGAATCATTTCAAACGCTTTGACTAAGGAGTTTTGTTTGTCTCTTTGTCAGCGAAGGCGTTCAACATCTGCCACATGTTGTTAGACGTTAGAAGCTCGTATGTTCTCCGAAACTGCATAATCGGGTCACAGCATTTGTATAATAGATCCTAGAACAGAAGTATTGTACCACCTTCTCATTAGCACTTGTTCTTACTACTTACCATAGGCAATAGTTGGCACCATAAGCAATTGTCGTCTCTCAATCTATCCAAGACAAGGATGATAATGTTTACAACACGAAGATAGAGGTATCTTCCTTGTTCAACGTGAATGTACTCAAACCAGTTCATGTCCTTCTGGTATAGCATTCAGAAGAAAGCTTTGAGGAATGGACGAACTAAAGCCGGATGGCACTTTCTTGTAAACAGATGGTCTTAGGTTAAACAGTAGTATGATAGACATGCCATCACATAGACGTTAAGCACCAAAACGAGTCCATCGCGATCACTGTGGAACGAGTTGAATTTGTCTTCAAATGGCAAAAGCCTAAACAATCTCCCTGATGAAACATCCAATTTCTTTGCAGAAGCCAAGAAGGCCTTTCAAGTTCATGCCGTTTATTTCCTCTGTGTTTCCGAAAAAGTATTTTCCTAAAAATTTTCTTCGACTACGCGATATTGCCTCGCATTTACAGAGTGCGTGTGTTATGCCCTCAACAGCTTGCAAATCACCGCAGAATCTGGAGATATCCATAGCTGATAATTTGAGCCGTTTTGCGTATTTCCGCAGGACACAGTGAACTATCAGGATTCTTATTACTGTCCTAACCTTATCCCTGTTTAATTTTAATAATTTCCAGCTTAAGTTGGCAGTCTTTGGGATTTTTTCCTCGATAGTGTCCCTCACTATGCAAAGGGGTGATTTGATGTTGGCAACCTCACTATTGCCGAGTAGCCCTTCTTTTCTTGCAAGCTCGTCCGCTTGTTCATTTCAGCACCCAGTCTCACCCGGTGCTGACTGCATAGTGCCAACCTGGCTATCGATGTAGATAGCGATATCTCTTCTGGATACCGATCTCATCTGCATTAGCTCAGCCGCCCTAAGGACAGCCAGAACCTCTTATTGGAAGACACTGTTTGCGTTCGGTAGTCTTATAGACAATTCTTAGTTCTGGGTCTTCTGAGAAGATACCTGTTCATTCCTCTATTTTTAAACCAATTGCAATTTCATTTGACCTGATTGTTGCATTTTTTCCCAGTCTTCCCACTCCGGATAAATTATACAATACCATAAGGGATGTCGAAGTCGACCAAGGAAGGAATTTCATCCGATAGAATTGGATTGCCTGGCAGTACCTCCGTTAGGGCTGTGCCATGAAGTAACCCAGATTAGTGACTCGTATCGCACTGTTGCCAGCAAGTTTTTCGATCCGTAAATCAAGCGGTCTTAGGTGCAGAAAGGTGTCCAATGCTTCCGTAGGGGTAGTACTGAGCATACCTCTAATGGCTATAGAAGCCGTTCTTTGAACCGCCGCTAGTTTTTCCTCAACCATTTTTTAGTTTGTTGCTTTCCACCCTATTAGTGCGCTGTATGTAAGTATGGGTCTTACCGCTGACCGCCGTATCCAAGCAGTACATCATAGCAGGTTTAAAGTCCCAAAATTTTCCCCCCGTTTTGCACAAACTACTTAGTATGAACATGGTTTTGATCTTATTTCTTTTTTTTTATTTAATTTTTGTTGGTTTTACTTTAACTCTCTCTCTCTCTGGAATTACATAATTAAATCATTTTCAATTGAAATTCAACCGGCAATTTGGTTTCCCTCTCTCTGTAATTTTTTTAACTCGAAAAATATTAATTTAAAGGTTAACAGTTAATTTTAAAAGATTATTTAATCTTTCTTTGTAAGTGATATACAATATATGTTAAATAAATAAAAAAAAATGTGTGCTTAGGATGAGAATTCCCTGAAATGAAAGATTTTATCTTGTTAGTGTCCATAACTGATATAATTGTATTGTAGGGTCCGTGTAACTGGTTTATTTGATATTACGATTCTGCTTTTAAACCTTATATTGGTTAAAAAAAACACAATTATATTAAAGTCGACCTTTCAAAGGTTTTACTAATTTAATCTTTCTTTTTATATTACAGGTACGTGTTCAAATGGTTCTCTATAATACGTAAGTAAGTATTCGTCAAATCAAAAAGTTCAATCGCACAATCAAAATCGTGTAGCTAGACTCTGATCTTAGACTTAACTCTGCGGAAGTTATATTTTGTCGATTAATAATGAACTGAAATGTGGATTCAAGAATTCCTTAAAATTATTATTACTATCACCCCTATCCCTTAATATCAGTGTTGAGGCATCTGGCATCATCGGTGGTACTACAACGTAGATGGCGCCATACACGTTCTACATATTTTTTTTATTGTTATTCTACATATTGGTCACACTGCAAATGGCACGTTTTAAACCTGCCTTTGTTCGAAATCGGCCATTTTCCTTTGATACGATAAGTTCAGCAGTCGAGCTGTGAACTTGAGGAAAGGAAAAGAAATAAAAATAAAATAAAATAAATTTCGTATAATACAATATTATAAAAAAAGAAGAAAGAAAATATATACTCGTATTGTATATCATTGTAATAAACTTATTGAATTATTTAATAAGGAAATTTTAGCAAGTCCTAAACTGACGCTGAACGTCTAAATAAAGATTGCTCAAAATTTGGAAAAAAAAGGATTTTAATTCGTTTCAACAATCACTTTGAAGGCAAGAGTTCTGACTTGAAATTGTGAAGGCGAGGTGATCGCGTAAATAATGGCTTTCTATGAACACATTTGTACTTCGTCATAAGGTCGGAACTTTAAAAGCTATTTTCATTTTCTACCGCGCGCTTTTCATGCTCATGTCACCAGCAGTGGATCAGCCTTTATCCGACGGGTTTCTTCTGAGCATTGGTTATTGAAAGAACATTATATTATATATGTAATACATATACTCCTTCACTACCTCAAAACTATAGCTGTCGATTGCTAGGTTCTGTCCTAGACTGGGTTGTACTTTGTTTTATCCTCATTCATCATGAGACCAACTCGTTTGGGTTGTTCTTCTATAGCAGTAAAAGCCTTAATAATGACACGCTGGGAACGGGCGATGATGTCGATATCGTCTGCATAGTCCAGCAGCTAGATAGATCTGCTCCAGCACAAGATTAAATAAAATACAAGAGTTTTTCTCCTTTACGGAAGTTTTGTTTCCAAGCTGCACGCTGCATTGCGAGTTCTCTAGCGTGGCGCGACAGAACCGGATCAGTTTTCACGGGATCCCGAATTTGGCCATAGCGTTATATAATGCAGTGCGATGAATACTGTCGTATGTGGCTTTGAAGCCGATGAAGAGATGGTGAGAACCGATTTGGAACTCGTTGGTGTTTTCCAGGATTTGCAGCAGTGTGAAGATTTGGCTATGGGCCTACGGCTCACACTGGTAGGTACCGATGAGTGCGGTATAAAACGGCTTTAGTCGTTCACACAGTACGCTGTATAGGATCATGTAGGCTATGTTAAGCAGGGATATGACTCGGTAGTTCTTAAAAGACATAGGATAGCCTTTCTTGATGATGCGAGAGAGAGAGCTGATAACCCAGTCGTTGGACATGCTTTCGTCCT
Source organism: Volucella zonaria (assembly GCA_963966105.1). Lineage (NCBI taxonomy): Eukaryota > Metazoa > Arthropoda > Insecta > Diptera > Syrphidae > Volucella > Volucella zonaria. The sequence goes on along the minus strand of OZ014533.1, from coordinate 136,742,533 downwards.
CCCATACTTTGCAGATGATCTGGTGCATGCTCCTTACTAAAACATCGCCACCAGCTTTAAAGAGCTGTGAAGAGCCTTAAAGAGCTCTGACGGCAATCCATCCAAACCCGCGGCCTTATTGTTCTTTAGACTTTATGGCTGTGCCGACTTCATCTAGGCTTGGTGGTAGCACTACCTTATCAACTGATATTAAGTTTTCTTCGTACCCCATCACTCTCTCCAGGTCACGCCCATCAAGCAGCTGTTGGAAATGCTGCTTATATACATCCGGTGACAAGATTACCCTCAGTGTTTCGAAGGGCCTGAGTTCCTGGTCTGTAGTCTGCAGCCAGCGTTTTAGCTTTTTTTATAAGAATTTCGCAGGGGTAATACTCCTGCACTCTTCACTATCCTTGAGCTGGGTGACTGCGAAGGTGCTTTTTTTTCGCAGTAACTTTTTCTCCTTTCTCCTTCTGGCTCTGTACCCATCACATGTTGCCCGGGCTGTTCTTGGCAACGTCGTCTTATGTGCTTCGTCTGTTGCCTTCTTCTTCTGCATGCACTCGTCATCATGCCATGGATGGGGGTATCTGGTAGCCTAGAGTTGTTTCGGCTACTACCTGAATAGTAGCGCAGCATTGTAACCACATATTTTTGTGGTAGGCAATCGCATATTGCAGAGTCTTTCGTCCAGTTGCTCTCTGTAGTCTCTGGCTATATCCATTGTTGTACCTCCTTTTTGTTGTTTGGCGTAGCTTTCTTTCATTGAATAGTGGAGCTCTGAATCGAGCTGCAACTGAATTGTGGTCAGAGTCGATATTCGGCTCCCTAAATTTAGGATGTTAGACGAGTGTGTTGCGTCAATCATCACGGGATCAATTTGGTTGGTATTTGTACCGTCCGGAGTTAGCCAGGTTGCTGTGTGGATTCTCTTATGAAAGAATCTTGTGCTATTTATCACTGTATGACTAGCTGCCGCAAAGTCAGTGAGTCGGAAGCCGTTATCTGTTATCGTTTCGTGGAGGCTGTGTTTCCGACCATTCCGCCAAAGATGCCCTCCTTACCAATTTTGTCATTGATGCACCCAAGCACGACTTTAACATCATACTCCGGGCAGAGTCCGTAGACTCCGTCCAAGAGGTCGCAGAAATCCTTTTTGATAGGGTACTCAGCTACATTAGTGGGGTCGTGTGCACATATGAGGCTGATGTAGTTGCGGATCACAGCCAGTCGATCCCAAATTGCCGCTTTCCCACGATCCTAATAAGTGCAGCCTTTTGCGGCAGCTGTAATATACGAATTTATCGCACTCCTTTCTTTTCATCATTCCTGATCCTATCCACCGCACTTCTTGGAGCTCAGTAATGTCCGCCTTATACTGGGTGAGGATATTTTCCAGTTTTTGGGTAGCTCTTGGAGCGTATAATGTTCTAACATTCCAGAAGCATACTCTTACATCATTGTCCTTTTTCGTGCAGTTAGTTCTCTCGTAAAAATGGGGTTTTTACGTGGTTGGGCCGTTAACCCCACGCACAACCGCCAAATCTGGTCGGGGTAGAAGAACGCTGCATAAATTAGTTCACTATTCAGCGGCTGCTGAGATAGCTATCAAGGGGTGCCAGGTGGAGGCTGTATGTTAGCTTGAACTGTACAGTAACAGGGATCGTATCTGGCAGCTCTCCTAGTTGAGCGCGCTTAGAACTTTACCCTTTATGTGCATTCCCATGACATTGGAGGAGTTTAATCCATCAGCCCACCCTAAATATACGAGTATATGTATTGTACTTTTAAATATGATCTGAAAGAATGCGTAGGGCTATTCCGAAAATGATTAGAAAACAGATAGTGCATAACGTCCAAAAAAGATTTTCTCATCAGTCTGGCTATTTTCGTAGAGACCAGCTGTCATATGCTCCTTAATTCAAGCCTTAAGAGTATCAGACGTCAACTTTGACCAAATTATTTTCAATTTTGCCTCCGAATTTGTAGTATTTGAAGGCTGTGGAAGGCTTGTCAAATTTGAAATGAAATAAGGATTCAAGAAACAAGAAAATTGAGGACTTTGCCTTTGTATTCAGTGGTCAATGGGCAATGAGGATGTGCTCAGATGCATCCAAATTTGGCTTTCCATTATCCGAGAAAAGTGAGGCAACTTGCCTACTCAATATGTACGTAAATGAAATGATTATGGCTTTCATCAGCAATATTTAGAATAAAGTTGGCTAAGTTGTTCTCTATCCTATAATTCAGCAGAGACTTCTCAATTAAAACAAATCTTCCGTAATAACAAGTTTCGGTAAAGACAACTGGTTAGGGATACCCGTTCCATGAAGCAATCTGGAACAAATTTCATAACCAAACGGCAGGCACACATGTAGATCATTGTGAGGGCATTCGCCTTAAAACCACGTTAGTGACAAACAATATGTTTTTCGGTAGTAAATGTGCTGTTATTTGGCGCAAATCGAACAAAAAACTTCCTCTAAAAAAAGTTATGCAAATTCAACAAGACTCCGTTGCCTCTCAGCTCGTTTAAGCATTGTAGTAGAAATCAAAACAACCCATCAGGATTGACAACTATATTTTGTTTTGAATATTCTATTCTGAAATATTGAAACTACCGGAACATCAATAACATTTCGCAACCAGTATTTCAAGTACCGAAAATGCATTACCACGTTGTGGTTTTCCAACAAATGGATTTGCATTAGAGTCAGTGAATAACCACTTTCGAAGAATGTTGTCAGCAATATTCAAATGTGCCATCCAAGTGATGATCAAATAGTGTTTGTCATAGAACGTCGTTTCTTAATCTTTCGATCGAATCCAATGGCCAACGTTTGCTCATCTCTCTCAGTGTGTTTACGTCACCCCACCTCCTATTGCATCCAAATTGATGAAATCAGTCGAATAAATCAAAATCTGTTCCTCTACAGATTCAAATAAATAACAACAAATGATTTCTACAATAAAAAAAAAACAAAAAAATCAAAAGAAATCCCCCTTCTACAATTCACTACAAAACAAAAGAGTTGACTAGCGAACTGCCCCATGCCAATTTTTGTGTGTGTTTTTTTTTTGTTGTTGCCAAAATTACGCGAATTGTTCGATTTGTTTGCTTTGAAAGTGGAATTGGCCATTCAATCATACTTTAAGCTTCACTGATTGCTGTTCATCTGTCACTAGCGGGATGCCAAATATTATCTCTCATCCATTTAATGAATGCTTAACCTACTTCTTCTCCTTTGGAGGACCACAAGTTAAGCCGATTTATGATGGAATTTCTAAGCTTCAAGTACGAGCTTGGGGGCTAATTATTGGCGAATTAATCTCATTTTGTCAGACTCATATTTAATCATTTAATTCGGTTAAATTACCATCACCTCTCAGTGCGCACTGTTAACATTTCCAAACCGCTCTGGAACATGACAGCAACTTGTCTGCTATCTGTAAATTCTGAATCAAAATCGACTATCGTTATACGAGTATCTATCGGTATAGTGCTAAAGTAAATCAGATCAATTGTACGGGTATTTCTCAATTTAAAGTGCGTTTTCCTCATATATTCACCATTGAAGCCGTGCCACCAATTTTAATTCACGCAAATCATGTGAAATCAAGTAGCGATCCAAGTTGAGGAGGAAGAAGGAAAAAAAAAAAAAAACACAAACTTGCGGTGGTAATGAAGTTTTTGTCTTGATCCCATTCCATGTGGAATTGCTTAATAGAAAAATCAGGCAGTCATTTCACGCAACATTAGAGCGGTAACGCGGCGATCCGAAGTCTGAAGACCCAGAGAGACTATGAGAAATCATGTAGACGTCATGTTCTGGGTTCATGTTTGATTTCCCTTTTAGTTGGGAGGTGAGCTGTTAAGAAATAATTGTTAAGATTCTACCAATTACCTCAATCACTGTATGTACGAGTATCTATGCAATGAATGTATGTAGAGGGGCGTGAGGAACGAATTTCAATTGGAGTTATTAAGTCTTATTAAGTTTCGAGCTGGTGTACGTGTATTTATGATTGTTGGTCTAGACGTTAGACTAGATTGGTTGTGGAGAATAAACAACGCACGACTTTGGTTGAAAGTAAAAGTGTAGATTGGATTAAACGAAAATTAAATGCAAAGGCAATTCCATTTAATTAGATACGGGTGGACGTGTTCTTTTAGTTGGCCACCCGGGTAGCAGTTGGGCTTATCCCGCGGTAATAAACATTGAGCGATTCATAGGATTTATAATATCAACAAAGGTAGCCTGCCCCCGAGTCTAAGACCTTTTTTAATATCAACGTGTTCTGTAAGATCAAAGCAAACTTCGAAAACCGAACGAGTTTTGCAGTTATTCGAAGTTATACAGGATGTATCTGTATCTGTCTATCTTCTTATACTGCTGCTGTATGGATGTGAGCTTTGTTTTCACAATAACGAATGAGTATTGGCTCTCTCGTTCTGGTTTGTGGAACTATGTGTTGTTTCATTAACTACAATGGTGCAGGTTGTAAGAATGTAGGAACTGTTGTTAATATATTGAGTATGGCTCATCGGGGGTTTAAAATTGCTCTGATGAATGCCCGTAGTCGTAACCCCAGTAAACTAGATTACCTAAGACACATTTTTAGGGACTCCCTAGTGGATGTTATCTATGTTGGCGAAACTTGGTGCGACCCTAATGTTGAAGATGAGAGTAGGCGCTGTAGGAACCTTAAGCACGGAGTTTGCAGCCGCGTCTGCGAACTCGTTTCCCTTTATTCCTACATGACCTGGTGTCCACATGAGTTTTATCTTTAATCTTGATTTAATTATATTATCTCGAATTTTTGCTACGCTACCAGTATCATTACGAGGATTAGCGACGCCTTTTGTACGGAGAGACTATCAGAGAAGATAATCAATTTACTTGCTGTTAGTGAACATCTCTTGGCAGCTTCCAGAATAGCTATTTCTTCAATTGAGTAAATGGAGGCAATGTTTGGTAGAATTATAAGAAATTCCATCCTCTACTTCTCAGGTCAGAGTAAATTTCAAGGAATCGTGCTTTGTAAATGGCGGGAGAAGTCACGTCCTTTCGGAGCTCTTGTAGATGACAAAGAACTGATTCATTTTGAAGGATCCTACTGAGGGATAGGTTTAGTTTGCTAGAGGTCTCCAAGATGCGGTGTATAGCGGAAGGAATCCTCTTGTTGCGTTTGTGAGTTAAAGTTTTGTTTGTATCCTCATCTACTCGTATTACCGAGCCCGTTTGAAAAAGGAGTTTGCATTGAGTTTTGTAATGTTTCCCAGGTATCGTTCTTCACTTAATGGGTGCTCTGCCTCAGCAAGTATATTTATGGTCGGAGTGGTTGGGACAACAGCTAGGCTCCTCCTTGCTGCTTGATGGTATGTTGGTGCGATTATGTTCTTCGTTGATTTTGGGCATTTGAGGATGTGGTAGTAAATGAACGCACTATATGACGTTTCAAGCCAACGTTCCCTTAGGGAGATTTCAGCCTTAATGGTAAAAATCCAAGGCTCCTGAACCATTGAAAACTGGGAGTTTGGCGGTTAACCTAGCATATGGTGTGAACATCATGTTTCTGTTTAATTAGCAAAGGCTCAATTTTATTAAAATACGTTCCAGCCCGAACAAGATATACCATACTGCAGTTTAGACTTAACTAACCCATCATAAACTAGCTTTAAGATAGGCAATATTGACCGAATAGATAAATCTGCCTAATAACACTGTTTAGATAATGCTTTAAAGACGTAGTATGCTCCATCCAACTGAGCTTATAAGCAAGAGTAATACCTAAATACTTGAAGCTGTCTACGTATACAATTTCAAAGCAGTCGGTTGCGCAACGGGCATAGCAATCAAAAGTGGGTATGTCAAGTTCGTGTGAACAACTATTGATCAAACGGAATCTATTACAAATGGATGAATGGTATTGTAGAGGCATATCATCACAAATTTTATCGAAAATGTTAAAAATTATTTCTAGATCAAAGTTAACATCCAAAAAGATGTACGAGTAACTCTAACCATAATACGACAAAGCAGTGTCATCGGCAAAAGCTGTGATTTTACCCATGAAAGGTTGACTGAAAAGAGAATTTACAAAAATCAAAAAGAGAATAGAGCCCAAAACAGAGCCTTGTGGAACTCCAGTGCTAATGAGAATCTGTGAACTCAAACAATTTCGAGTCCTTACTCTCTGACTCCGATCAGTTAAATAAGAAGTAGGCCAGTCATGGTTAAAGCCTCTAAAACCAGCTCAAGTTTTTGCAGCAATATATGTATTATGATCCACCATATCAAAGGCCTTAGTGATGTCAATGAATAGAGTAGCACGGATATCAGAAATATTTAGACTGCTATACCACCTTGATCAAAAAGTTCCCGCACCATACCACCTTGCAGCGCCGAGTTCCGATTTGAGTTCTGTTTTTTTTTTGTTAAGTTGGTAAATCTATTATTGACATTCTTTCTAAATCTTAGCGTCATAGCTTAACATTTGCAAAAGTTACGTAGCCAAGAGTACGATTACATCTATCTCTGTGTGTGTTGGCGATTTTTTACAATTTTAGAAATGGATTTAAATTTGCAACCACCGACTTGTATTACTCGTAAATTTTGCGTAAAAAACGGATTTAATGGTGCGCGAAGGTTGGCAATGTTGGAAAAGTGTTTCGGCAACGATTCTCTAAAGAAAACGGTTGTTTACCAGTGGCACGACCGGTTCAAAAGTGGTCGTGAGTCAATCGAATATGATGAACGCAGTGGCAGACCAGCGACATCGAAAACCGACGAAAACATTGATGAAGTACGAGTAAATGTTGGTAAATAACCGCAACATTGCCTATGGATCCGTCCAAGACATTTTGGTTAATGATTTGGGTTTTCGATCCCACATTCATCAAAAGGATCATTACTGGAGACGAGTACGACACGCAATCCAGACATCAGGCAAGTGAATGGCGTTCACCAAATGAGCCGAGACCAAAAAAACCACGTCGTTTTCAGTCAAAAAGAAGGCTGTGCTCACGGTTTTCATGGATTACAACGGTCTAGTGCATCATAAATTTTTTCCAGAAACCCAGACAGTAAACAAAGAGTATTATTTGGGCGTTATGAGACGTTTGCTTGAAGTAATTCGCCGAAAGAGATCAGAATTGTGGGCAGAAAAGTCGTGGATTTTGCACCATGATAACGCACCGTCGCGGTCGCACAGTGCCATCATTATTCGTAATTTTTTGACGAAAAATGCAACAAATACCATCCAAACCACTACGAGGAACGCGTTTCAACAGGCGAGAGGAAATAATGGTAAAATCGCAGGAAGCACTGACGGACATACCGAAAACCGAATATAAAAAATGTTTCGAGGATTTAATCAAGCTCTGGCATAAGTGTGTTGCAGCCGATGGGTATTACTCTGAAGGGGACAACATAGATTTGGATGAATAAACTTGTATTTCTAATTTTGTGAATATATTCCGGGAACTTTTTGATCAATGTAGTATATCTCTCCGCACAGCTTTAACAATGCATCTGCAATGGATTTGCCACTTCGAAAGCCAAACTGTGATTCACAGAAGAACTTCGTTTTGTCTAAGAAAAGGAAGCATTCTTGATTTGACCCCCTTCTCGATTGATAAAAGATATATCGGGCGGTAATTATTTAAAGACATATTATCACCTTTTTTATGCAGTGGTATAACAACAGCCGTTTTTAGTGATTTCGGAAAAATACCTTTTTGAATACCTAAATTGAAAATATGACATACTCGAAAGACATCTGAAATAAGAAAAGATATTCTTTTCAAAATACTACTTGAAATTTGATCACAAGAAGTTGAATTAGATGACTTAAGCGATTGAATGTAATAATGTATTTCATATGGTGAAAATAAAAGACAATTAGCATTATTACTTATTTCGTAACCTTCAATAGAAAAATATTCATTAAAAGCTGTGGCGACTTCTGTAGGATCAGATGTTGTCACATTATTTGAAGTGGCAAACGAAATTCTCCTAAGGGTTGTTTTTGTTCAAAATTTCATTGAGAACTTGTCATTCTTTTTTGGAATTACCAGTATTGCGAGCTGGCTTATTTCTATAAAAAGTATCTCTTTGAAGAGATATTTCAGCTCTTGACAAACATTATCATAATATCTCCTTAGCCTAGAGTCAAATTAAAGCAGTAGATGGATCCAATTCTCTGTAAACTTCATCCCAAAACTCAAAAGTTAAAGCTGACTTTAAAGCTGTAACATTTATTTTTGTAAGTGTGTGATTTTCAAACCGTTTTGATCTAGAAATCCATAGATCAAGTTGAATGGTGGTTAAGCTGTGATCACTTATTTTAAGGTCAAAAGACGCCGTCTTAAAATTGTTTCTATGTTAGGTTGCATAGAAATATGTGGTTTAAACATGTGCCTGCAACCACACGGGTAGGATGGGACAGTCTATATCGACTTGTATAGCAGTCGATAAAATGTTTGATTTAATTAGCTTGGGAGTATGGGGAATACTGTTTTTGATCCTAACAGTTTAAACAGTTCATTCTTATCGAATGTAAGAAGTAGTCATCATTTTTCGTTAGATAGAAATCTGTGTACTAATTTAGCCAAAGACTTTGCGACTGTTGTAGAAAGTGACGCCCTTAATCTTTTAACTAAGCTTCAGTTAAACGCAATCGGGGATGACGGAATACCTCTTTGGTTCTTACAATTAATTTTATATCTAAAGTTCTCTGACACATGGTATTATTAATTTCTTTTTCACTTCATCGACTTTTCCAAGATTCTTGGCGAGGGATATGCCTGTTGCTAAAAAACCTAATCAAAAGGAACCCTCTGAGTGTAGACCTATAAGTATACTTCCAATTCTGTCGAAGGTTTTCGAGAAATCACAAAATAGTTGTGCAACAGCTATGGTGAAGGTTTTAGGCGATATCAGACAAGAATTTGATCAGGGACATTTAACAGTCTTATTACTGCTCACTCTGACACAGTGAATTTTGGGCTCTGGTGCAACTATTTGTTTAGTCGTAGTCAAAGAACCTATAATAATGTGAAATGCCCTCAATCTAGATCTCTACTTCAAGGTGTTCCACAGGATTCTGTATTAGGTCCGACTCTTTTCTGCATTATATTAGTGATATAGCTAGCTGCCAACTTTGTTTTTTTTTTTTATAAAGAACGCGCGCTCAAGGGGTTTGTGTACTCTTAAAATATTTTTACACAGCGCGGGCGAAAGAAATTTAGGGAGAAAGAAAGGACAGGTACCGATATACATTGTTTTTAAATGTTTGTAACCTATAATGACCAGGAAACACAGAGATCGGCAGGGCATTCCATAAGCGAGTTGTACGGCTTAGGAATGAATCACGATATTTTAGAGTACGTCCGAGCTTGCGAGGGTATACCGATGAGCATTCATAGTGAGACGGGTGTTACGATTGAAAGTTGGAATGGGCGAAATGCTACTATCAATTTCAATGGAGCACTGGTGGTGGAAATAGCGTTGAAACAGAGTAAGACAGGAGACATTACGTCGGTGTTCGAGGGTGTTAATTGATTGACTGATACTAAATCACCTATGAGTTTTATCGCACGGTTATGAATCCTATCTAGCAGGTGCAGATGTGTTTTAGGAGCACCTGACCAGATGTGGGCATTGTACTCCAATTTTGGGCGGATGAATGCCTTATATATTGTGGCCAGATCAGAGGGGGAGAAATATTTCTTACGCTTGGGGGAACCCAGACATTATGCAGCATTTTTGACGACACCGAATATGTGCTCGTTCCACCGTAAGTTCTAACTGACATACATACCGATAATGGAAAGTTTTTCAGTTTCGACGATGCAAGTGCTATTCATGGATAATGGCTGGGTATTTCAATTTCGCTTTAATGACAGCAGACAGCATTGAGTTTTGGTAACAGATGACCTACAAATCTACCTCTCAAGAACCCTAAGCCTAATGGGAAACCTTTTTAGTATTTTTTCGCAGGCAATATTGATTTCTAAGAATCACTATGAAATCAAAAATGTCCCCTATTTATCAATAAATAACGCAAAGATCCCTTTAGTATCGGATGTTACGTGTCTAGGACTTAAAATAAATTGTCGGCTGTCTTGTTCTGATCAAGTTAACCACAGGTTAGCCGTATTTATGCCAGTCTTCGGAAGCTTTGGATATGTGTTCGTCGCATTCCAATTAAGTCAAAAATTCATTAGATTAAAACCCTACTGATACCTGTTATTTCTTACGCCGAAACAATATACTGTCAGCATGATTCAGTATCAAGAAACAAACTCCAAGTTGTCTTAAACAATATGGTGCGCTATGTTTATTGGTTGCGCATAATTTGGGCTTTGCAAATAACATCCTTGGTTGTACCCTACAATAACATTTAAATGCTCGGGACTGCATCTTCGAGCTCGTCCAAAGTGGTTGGCTTGTTTGCGCCGACTAAGGACTTGACGTAGCCCCAGAGAAAATAGTCAAGTGGTGTCAAATCGCATAATCGCGGCGGCCAATTGATCTACGTTGGCCGTGAAATGACTTAGTCGTCAAATTTCTCCTTCACAACTTTGAGCGTTGCGTCGCTTATACGGTATGTAGCGCCGTCTTGTTGGAACCCCAGCTCGGATATATCGATTTTGTCGAGCTTTGACTATAGAAAGGCGGTTAACATCGCTTTCTACCTGGGACCATGGACGGTAACGGTGTCCCCCCGCCATGCTATAAACAGCACCAAACAGTCAATCTTTGTAGATGCATTGATGCTTGGCCGAGCACTTGTGGATTGTGTTCGCTCGAATAATGGTAATTTTGTTTGTTGACATAGCCGCTGATCCAAAAATTGGTCTCGCCCGAGAAGATGATTTTTTGGCCAAAATCCGGATCCTCGGCCAATATTTCCAGCCCGGATTAGCGAACTCACGGCGTTGTCTATGATTGTCCAGTTTCAATTCTTGCGGCAGCACAATCTTACACGGACGTAGGCTCAAATTCAACCACAAAATAAGCCGGGTTGCCTCTCCGGCGATGCCCAATTCAGCTGATCGGCGCCGAATCGACATTTCTGGGTCTTTTTCGAAACTGGCCGCTACCGCGACTATGGTTTCTTAATTTTTACCAGTCTCTGTCTGGTTGGTGGCTTAAGATCCAAAGAGTGTACTCTCGTTCAAACTTTTCCACGATGTGACGAATTGCCTGCACACTGTAGCCATGATGATGACCGACCTCACCAGGAAATTCACGTTGCGTATTTACAACTGAACCGGAATTCCGATATTTTTTAATAATTTCCGCACGTTCGACAAGCGTAAAACGATGCGTGACAAAATGGCAAACTTTACTGGATATTTTGACAGCTAGATGTTATTGAAGGGCTTCAGACATCAAAAGAAAATTAATGGCCGACTGTGGAAGAAGCCGAAGAATACAATTATGCCAACAGACGGAATTCGAGCGGTTGGCATAAGAAGTCTCGCAAATATGTTTGCTTCTAACTCTGGCAAGGTCTATGCACAAAGGTGGAATAAAGAATCAATTCAGCACTTATAGACATATCAATCTTTCCAGTTGTCGGCGTTAAATCGAATGACTGGGCGGCCAATTCTGATCACCAAAACAGAGAATTACACGACCAATCATTTTGTCTTGCAATTTAGGCATAAAAACCTAGATTCCAATATTGAGATAGTGAGCACTATTTACAGGTATTCCCTGACCAGCCGCATTTTCAAAGAAGAATGGTCCGATTATGCCTCCAGCCCAAAATCCGCACCAAACTGCGACTCCTTGTAGATTTTCTGAACCCCAAATTTGACAATTTTGAAGATTAGAAAGCCATCTGGATTAAACCGAACCTCATCGCTGAGGATGACTTCGTTTGAGAAATTTCACGAACTCTCTGCGCTGTGCGTGGTCTTGAGTCAATAGCACTTTGTATGATTGAAGATACAAATCTTTCGTGAGAACACGCTGTAGAGAGCTTCTCGGAATATTCAATTCTTGAGCAAGGTGCCAAATTGACGGTCCTGAACTCTCAACAACACCCTCACGAGCTGCTTCGATGTTTTGTATTGAACGACTTGTTGAAGGACGAGTCCGGCCGTCTAAAATTACTATTAATCCAGTCTCCCTGAATTTTTGAATTAATCTCTTTCGGCATAGCTCGGAAATGTTCCCCGTCCCATTCCCCGTACAATTTAAGAAAATCCAATTTCCGATGCCTATATCTTTTTTATAGCTGTTTCCGGTGTTGCCTGGTAGGGAAACTAACGTGACGTAACAACCCGCAATCCGAAGAGCCAATGTAGATCCGAATACTGCTCATACAATGTTCGACCGGATATCTAGTTATCGTATAAGTGACCGCAGTCACTCGTTCTTTTTCAGAAAACATGATTTGCTCTAAAAGTCCTAATCGACTTGAGGCCCACATATGGCGGAGAAGCTCTTGTAAGACATGCACTGTATCGATGAGCATTCTCATTGCCTGATGTTAGTTATACGAATGTCTTTCCAAATAGCCTCTTGAAGACAGCCTCTTAACTGCATAGTCGCACATTACCTGTGATCAATTATTGCTCAGCTGACTTCTTTAAATTACGAGTACTTGTTTAAATAACCAGCATTCACCCAAATATGACTGTAACACCATACGTCGCGGTGTGAAACATTGTAAAGATACCATGACCACACAAAGTTTATACCTTGGAGGTGGTCGTCAGAATCAATTTCGTCACAGAACCGTGTAGTAAGTCAAACATCTATAAGTCTTAGATTCAGTGCTCTTCACATGCCAAATAGCTTTCCATCACCTGAATTCCTTTTCAGCAAAGTTACACAGATGGCATCCCCATTAAGGCATTGTAAATTTTCAAAGATGCTAAGATCAGTGTGTCAAACCTCCATGTATGGCAACAAAATTACAAGTTGCACTTGCCATTTCTGACATAAATTTCCACCACCGAAACAACGCCCCAGTATGGTAGTAACGGGCATTCCGAAAAGCTCGTTTCGTCGCCTTGTTAATTGTTAAATTGCAAAAGATTATCTGTGACAGAATTGGCCAATTAGTACCTCGAGTATCTATTACCATGACTCTTTCATTTAACGCTTTCACGCTCCTGTATTAGTTATTTCAGCGCCTCATTAGTGGCTGTAAATCTTCACACCTCTCAGTTTATCTTTGTTAAACAGATCATGGTGTCAATTGGGCCCCTTTTCTGAGATACTCGTATGTAAATATTGATTTGGGGCAATTGGAAAATCACTTTCTTTAGAGGTCCACACTCTTTATGGAGATCAAATAGCAGTAGCCCTCATTAATTTTCCATTTGGTGTGATTCCAAGATTTTGGAAAATTACTATGACAAGTCGAAGACGAACTGTGACTCTATCTAAGCCGCCACTTTGCATAATCATACGTATCTCAAGGCGAACGAGACTTTCCTATTGACATTCACCTGGCAATACCGGCAGGCAGGAGCCGCAGCTATCATTACGAAGCTCATGCTCTCGTCAAAACTATCAATCAGAGTTATCTTGGTGGAAAAGTCCATGATGAGGTTGTCAGTTGATTGTTAGATACTGTATCTACGGCGGCGGTAGCAAATTTCAGCGTCAATTTCCATTTGTCAATGACTCCTTGTCAATGGCTTCAAGGCTGAGGAAATCTCACAAGAAATTCCGCGAAATTCCGCAATAGCTTCAGTCCAGCTGAGAGTTCATCGCTACTAGTACCACTGCTTCCACCATTTTCGTATCTGGTTGAATGTTACCCATTCATTAGCGTTGAGATGGTTTTTTTTTTTTTCTTCGTAATTTTGTGCACGTCCATGTGAGGAAAGGAAAAAAAATTCCCACAAGTTGATGACTTGCGTCGCGATGTGGCCAAATGGAGATGGGAAATCTTGTTATTGACCAACCGTTTGTCAGTAGATACATGGATAGGTCTACCGCCCAGGGAATCCAAGCACACAATTCGCATGCAACAATGGACGAGAGCTGCATTACTCATGCCGTCGTTACAAGTGAAAATTGAACGTGGTTAGGATCGGTTATTTCTTTATTTGTTGTATCTGCATCTATTAGACGGTGTTTGGTGATCGGTATCCGTAAGTAGCCTCATCTTGATGGGAGGTGCACACAGTTGCATCAATCAAATGCAGCATTGCTGGAAGGCGATGTACGACCACGAGTATTAGTTCAAGTTGATGGCAAATTGGCTGTGAACACGATTCACTTTTGGCAAACGATCATTCTACCAATAGAGTGGACAAGCAACACTCCAATCTACAGTTGGTTGCATACGTGAAATGGCCAGGGAAGTAGTCAAGATACTTTAGTCTGAAGTACAAAGTGTAAATTGAGTATGCAGTGAGGCGCATTTAAAATTCAACGTCAAGTGTGAGTATCTTTTGTGTATCTATCGGACGTAGAGGTATCGGAATGTTGCCATTGATGAGTATCAGCTCTTGTGGAGACAGTCGGTGCTCTTAATGTCTGCGCAGTGAACTGGATTTAATGGACAGAAGCAGATGCATGACTGCGTAGGTTAAGGGAATTTTAATTAAAATTCCTTTCAACACTTTGGTTGGTATTCTACAGAGGCAGCGTGGATTGTCGCGAGCTGAGATATGTCAATCGGTAGATTGAAAAGGATTCCACGGTGTCAAAAGTAATTGTTACAAGTCGTAAATAATTGCTTGATGTTATGTAGAGCTAACAGTGACAGTGACAGAGGTGGACAATGTTATGTAAATCAGAGGAGTAAAATGCTACGCACAGCTGTGGAAAGTGAACTATCATCTATTAAATAAGTCTTAAGTGATATATTCATGATGATGAGGAGCGAGTTTCGTGTGGGTTTACAGTAAAGCGTGGATCACCAGCTGCTGAAAAATCCCTATATCAAGGTGCAGGTCATAGCATCATTTGGTATCAGGAAAACCGAAAGAAAATATGATTCACACTAGCAACGGAGTCTTGGGAAAATGTTGAAAGACCCACCCAAAGAAGGGCCACTATTTTCTGTCCCCAAGAAACACAGGAAGGGGTGCTAAGCTAAAATTCGTTGTCGGACTTAAAACGCTTGCTGGGGTTGTCAACATTATATCTGTCTGTGCCAGATGCTGTTGGTTGCCCCTGAACTGTTTGTCTATTTCTGCCAGGTCGTTGGTAAAACCCCTTAACAAAAGATCCGTCTAAACTGCTTGACGCCAGTGTCCTCGCTGAGGTTGTGAGTGATGCCGTTGGCCTATTCTGACTTCTCTACGCCGTCATCTGTACTCTAGGGTCCCGACACAACGATCAGCTACCATTAGACTTGGCTTCCGCATACGTCAAAGTGGCTCTAAAGGAGTGTGTGGACCAAGTAGCTCAAATTGGCTAGAGCCATGGATGCCGCCGTTGCCCCCTATGTGGCATTCCTCCTCCTCATTCTCTCTCGTATGCAGCCATCAATGACGTCCGACTGAGGTTCGATACCCTGTCTCAGATATACTAGGCACACCAGTGAGAGTAGGAGTAGAGCGGCAGAGGCCTAACTATCGGCTATTGTGTCTTCATTTTCACGGTTTCAGGGTTTCACAGGTTTCACTGCACAGTGAACTGCGTAATTATATGCAGAAATGATGGCCTAGAATGATTTTATTTTTTCTGTCACATCAGAGCACTCAGGCAAAGAGTTAGTCCATTGTACACCTTGTAAGTTCTTTTTAATGAAACTTGTCAGTCTTTTGGAGAGAGATGAATAAGCGCTTCAGTGGTAAAGTGCCAACAGTATCAGCACCCACCACGTCAGCGCCGAGTAGCTGCAGTCTGATGCAAGCATTGACCAAAATTCACAGAGGTAGTGCTCCGTGGTGTGGTCATCACTGTTACTTATGCCTAGCACACCTAAGTGCTCAGCAAAACTGTAGCGCCCCATCACGACGCTAGTATGCAGTATTTCCTACTGGGGGACTGGTCTTGTTTAACATTTCCCGTGATCCCAGACAAGACTCAGTGAATTTATCCTTCCGACTGCATTCTTGAACTAGCTTGGAAGTCATAAGAGGATTCAGCAAGGCGCTCTACATATGCAAATGCTTCGCCCATTCAAGGATTCCGCTTTAAAGACAGGCGCAAGTTTTCTAAGGAGCAATGAAATCAATGATTTTGGAGCCATCGGTGAAGACTTTTCAGGGCACAGATTCTGGCCGAAGGCCTACAAAAATTGCTGCAAAAGGATTTACTTCAATCAAGGAAGTACCTAGGAGATTCGTGGATGGTCTTCAAATGAACCTACTGAATGTGGATTTCAAAACTAGAGGGTCACCCAACAAGAGGTAGCATTGTAAATCTCACGCCATTAGTGAACTGTCAACACTCAACTATTATCTTGAGAACTTTTGATAAATGTAAATCAGGAGGTTATTCAATATGAGTCAGTAGCTACTCGCACAATGTGTTGTAATAATGAAAATTCACTGCAAAAACTATGAAAATATCGCGGAAACGTTTAGGAAAATTCATACTGCTTTTGGTCAATATCAAGCGCCTCCTCGCACAGCTGTAGTGAATTTGATCAATAAATTTGAATGTCTCGGACAGGTTAGTGCTATGAGGACTCAAACTCGTGTTCTTCCAACAAGATCAGCTGAAAATATCGCCGCCGTAGCTGAGAGTGCGTCCGAGAAGCCAGGTGTGTCAATTTCGAGATAATCACGGGAATTGAACTTATCCGCAACCACTTTGCATCACATTTTGTACAAAGATCTTGGCCTACGTGCTTATACAATTTAGTTGAGACAAGAATTGAAGCCATCAGACCACGCATAGCACCGTACTTTCGCTGATTGGGTCCTAGAAATGAATGGACAAGATCATGATTTTTTACACAAAATTATGTTGGGTGATTGGGTGATGAGGATCATTTCTGTTTGTATGGATACGTAAACAAGGAAAACTGTCCCATCTAAGGCTCCGAAAACCAAAGAAAAAGAGTGGAAGAATCATTTCATCCACAACGAGTGGCAGTTTGGTGCGAAACTGATGCTAGTGCATCAGTGAATGAATGGCGTTACCGAAAGACCTTTGTTTCTTCTAAAATTGATGCTTTGGACGTAGACGATACTAATTTTCAGTAGGACAGCACCAGATGCCACGCAACTGGTGAAACAATAGCTCCATTGTGTGACAAATTTCCTGGACGTGTGATTACTCGAAATGGAGACTTCCATTGGCCACCGAAATCATACGATTTAACACCATTAGACTTTCTCCTTTAGGGCTTTGTCAAAGATAAAGTCCACGCCAATATTCTGCCAACGATTCATGCATTAAGAGAGAATATCGGAGCTGTTATTCCCGAAACATCGCAGCAATTAATCGAAAACCTGATGGAAAATTTCATCAAAAATATGTAGGTAGATCCCAGGGGGACATGTGGTAGATACTTTATTCCATTACTAACCTCAGAGTCTTTACTTTGAAATAAGATAAAGACATTATCACTTTTCATAAGAACTTTGGATTTTTCTATTGATTTAAAATGACACCTCTTATTGCCTTCTGGCGTAGATCGGAAATAGTTTCAGTCTCAGGTCAGCCTGTAAGTTAAGTCGATCACGACCATCGTCAAATCGATCGCAAGTACATCTCCTTCCAGTAGTCTTTCGAATTAAAGCCAAATGGTAGCAATGGATAAGATTCGTCAAAAATATCGAAGACCTCGGGTCAAACTTTCCCTTAACTTCAACCAGATCTATTGCTCTTTTTTCAATCTCGTAGCTGAGCGGAATCTGATTGACCATTATCAATGAGATCATTGGTTTATGCCTCCAGTTTTCTTATTTAAAATCTGGGTAACCCATAGAACCTTAAGGCAGTCAATCACATGCTTTGCTTTACTTAATTTTCCTTTTCACAAACTGATGGTCCATTTCGACGCCCTCTCATTATTTTCTTTTCTCTTTTCAGGTATGTCTTCAAAAAACCATTACAACCTCATTTTCTGAGTAAGCAACGCTTAAAAATCGATCATCCGTACTCGGGGGAAAAAAAAAACGCCTCAAAAACCACAGCAATCTGGGCTCATCATCGACTCATTAGAGTTTACATTTACCCACGACACAGTCATATGTTCCGGGACAGCCTCCAAAACCCCAGAAAGTAGGAAATTTCGTAAGATCAATAAAATAAGAAAACCCCATTCCAAGATCCGTCTTTTCCAAACCACTGACTCCGTCAACACTCACAAATCGACAAATGCATAAATCACAAAAAAAAAAAAATAAAATCTTTGCTCTGGTTAAATTGCTTAACCACCACGATCAGTTCGACTGCAGATGCATTTTTTCGATTCAGATTGTGATTATGTATGATTACGGATTCAAGGCTTCGAGCAAATTACCCTGAGAAGATAAGATAATCCCCTCAGCTTGGCCTGATCGGCCTGAGAATGGCTGATGATGAACCAACTTTACCAAACAAATTTAAGTAGATCGGTGATTACGCAGTGGCACCGCCAACATTGCCGTTGCCGTTGCCGCACCGGCCGTTGTACTGCTACGTTTTCTTATTGCCCAATACGAGATACTCGTATCTGAACAGATTCGGATACAAGTGAACTACTCGTACAGTTTACCATCTGGTGGTAGATACAATTAAACAATTCGTTCCACTCTCTTCCCATGAAGTGCCAAAAAGCACAGCACATTGTGGGGATTCCCCCTATTTAAATTCCGGTGTGGCAATTACATAATTTAAGGTAGTCGGCGTTAATTTTTCCTCACTTTTGAGTAAGCAACAAAGTCGCAATATGTCATATAAAGTCGACGAGAAGAGACGAAAAGAGAAGGTAAAGTGCGAAGATGCACACAATTCTGGCCGAAGATGAATGGGAATACTCGGATACTTACCTACGAGCCATCGAGCACGCTGAATGGGAGGTAAATTAAATTGGAAAATTAGGCAGCAGCAAGAGATGTACGAGTTAGGTAGATGTATCTGTAACAATAGATGGTAAATCTACTTGCAGTAAATGTGCCATGTTGTACTCCCATAGTCAGCACCGCGTTGCCATTTGATACGCTGCTGCATTGTTACAGCTGCTGCTGCTGATTGGTGCAATAAGTTGAGCTTGACTGCTACTGAAATGCCTAATGAATTACAAATTACAAACCTCATGACATGGATTTTGATTTTTCGTTTGTTTTTTTTGCTCTCTCTCCATTTGGGTTACGAAAACGCAAAGGTAAGACTAAGTATCCGCATCCATTGGTATCTATTGTTGTTTAAGCCCATTGAGGTGGTAGCTGATGTAGGACTTGACTTAAATTGAGAAGAACGGAGAAGATTTGGCATGGTGGTTCCGGCGATTCGGCGTAGGATTAACTAGAAACAGCGTTCTTTACATATCCGCACTTAGCTTTCATTACAATTCCTTTTAGCAAAATTGAAGAGGCCTGCTGCACTCAGTAGATCTACAAGAACATAAAAGCTCTTTGCTTACCAAAAGCAGATTTATGGTAACGACCTCTTTGTGCTCACTAAATACGCGGTGTGTCCTAGGGCTCTTCTATCAGAAGGCTAACGTTATAAATTGGTGTACTTCAATGTCACCCTTTTGCGGGTGATAGTCAAAGATCCAAATGAATTAGTCAGAAAGTTCCCAATGTTATAGAAGTCTAAGATACTCTGAGCATGCAGAAAGACCATCTTATCCATTGTCTCTTAGCTGTTTTTGCTTATGCTCCATGTGACCTGGACGAAGTACTCGTATAAGCCATAGTCAAAATTTTCTACCCAAAACCCAGAGGCAGTTCTCGAGCTATGTACACAAATGTGCCGCTATGGCTGATAGTTGAATTTTGAAGCCCTAACAACCCTTTCAAAGACATAAATTTGTGGGAATAGAACTCCACTTCCGAACATCTCTGTCAGCGGATAACACAACTTCACATGGTACAACAGCCATGGATTTTGAGAAATCCAATTACAAATGTGGTGCTGATCAAAGTAAGACCGCTGAAACTATTTTGAATTCGTTCCTCCTGTGCTTGACACTGTAAGGTCACAGACACTAAGTGGGATCACAAGATTCCAAAATTACAAATAGGACGGGGTCCTAGGCAGACGTCTTGTCTTGTCTGAGGACGTGGACAATGTTTTACCAGTTTTACAATGGACCTACATTTGGTCAACAAAAATCAAGATTCTAACGAATGACTTCACATTTCACTTAAACGCAGCTGGTGGAACAAGCTTGCTCCTAATACCAAAGTCTGAAGAACGGTCCGCTGATCTTGTTAACATGCTGGGAATGGCACCAGAACTCCTGTTGCTGCGAAAGTGCGAAATTGGCTTTCCCTTGCTCATGAATTGTTTGAGCCAGAATCTGAGCCAGGAAAAGTATGTATTCGAGTCTTCACAAATGGCTCCAAAACCGATCGAGGATACGACGCTGGTGTGTTTCTGGAGAACGGCAGCGTTCGATTTCACCCCTTGTTAGGAAAACCTGCGTCTGAGCAGAGATGGCAACTTCACAGCTTCACCTACTGTGAAAAATCGGTGGAGTGGGCGAAGTATTTAGTCACAACGAATATGCACTTATAGCCTTGTTGACCCCTTTCACTGCATTCAAGCTTGTTCGAGAATGTAAGGCCTCTCTGAACGCAGTTGGAAGGTTCAATCCATAGAATATGTTTGGGCCCCTATGTCACTGGATCACAGGAAATGCACTCACCGATGAATATGCTGGCTCAGGAGAGAGTTTATCAAGACCCGAGCTTACGTCAAACTACCTGCATCCTCGGTTAGCTTCTCAGGATCAGGGCAGATTAAACGAATTCTTTTCACCATCTCTAAGAGACCAGCGAGTTTCTAGCTGTCTCCAAGTAAGAAAGACTGCAGACACATCTTCCTGACATCGTAAGGGGTACAACGCTTTTGCTTAGCCCCTTAGTGTACGAAGCACCAGTGACACAACATTCTGCGAAGCTTACTGCTATAGAGATGACACTTCGAAGCACTATATTTGCAATTGTCCGGCCTCTGCTCACATCTGGCTGCAGGTACTCGGCGCTGGGCTCTGGTACTGTATGCAATTTGCCACTGACGGGTTGGCTCATCTTCCATGAAACTGTGGATGATTTCAGTAACAATGGACTACTTTTATATCTGAATGCTCTGTTTCGACAAAAAAAAAAAATTTCGCACGTCGAGTTAGGAGAGATAACTTCACATCTGCGCTTAGTAACGTCGGTGTTTGTGTTTGTCTTACTTTATAATGACTCGGGAATTCAGAGTGGATATTGCCAATACACGCGGGCTAAAAAGCCACTTTTCTGCGTACATCGATGTCTGTAAATTCAGACCAGCTGTTTTGGCACTTAGTGAAACAGAAGTAGATCCCCGCCCACAAATCTCAGATCACTCTGGTTACGAACTAGTGCCATTATTCTTCTCTCACCGCGGTCTCGCCATTTACGTGCGTAGTGATGTAGCTTACCAAACTCCACCAAAATGTAGTCCCTGTTCCAATCCGGAATTCAATTTCATTTGGTTAAAATTCCACCTCCGTAAGTACATTATCTACAGCTGCTTTGTTTACAGAAGCCCTAAACTGGACAGCAGTTCGACCTTTCACGAGTTTGATGCGCTGTCTGACTCCATACAAAGAATTGTATCCCTGTATACTCATACTGAAGTCGCAATTACAGGCGATTTCAATTTACATAATTCAGGGTGGCTTCGGCATTTTGGAGAGACAACACCCGAATGACGGTGTGTTGAGATCTTCGCTGCGGAAAATAATTTAACCCAGCTTATAAATGAGCCCACGCGAATACCAGACGTTGATAGTCATACCGGCTTCACCCTGGACTTGTTTTTAACTTCTCTCCCTGATAAGTACACCGTTGATGTGCTCTCCCCTCTAGACTCGTCGCACCATTGTATAATGTCAGCTAGTTTCTCGTATGCTGGTCACACAGTTCCCAGAAAAAGTTCCTAAAAGAACCGTATGGCAATACGAGGAAGCCAACTGGAGCGGTCTTAACAGCCTCTTTAGGAATTGTAACTGGTCGTTATGTTTCCTCGATAACAACGTGGATGCTGCTGCTGACATGATCACAGACACCGTTCTCTTTGGAATGAGAAACTTTATCCCTCATCGGATGAAGAGTATCAAACCAAAAGAAAAGACATAGTTCGACTCGAACTGTAAAGAGGCTGTCAGGGTTAGAGAAATGTTTTTTTGGTCCTTCAAGACCACCTCAACTGAGGAAAATCGAAAAAAGTTCAAACGAGCCAGAAATGACTGCAACGTCTTTCTCAAGCGTGTAAAATTCCAATACGACCAAAAGCTGAGGCAAAAAATACTGCAATGTCGCTCTCAAAGGCAGTAAAAATGTTTGGTCGTTCGTCAAAAACATTAGAAATTCTGCCTCATCCTCCATCCCAACGCTCATTTACAATAACATTCCAGCTGTCAGCTCTCTGGATAAGGCCAATTTGCTTGCTACACACTTTGCGGTCAGCTCAACACTGTTAGATTGTGCTTTGTCTCCCCCTACACTTGAGTGCGTCGAATCTTCAATGGGACGAATCCGCTTTAGCACTCGTGTAGTAGCAAGAGTTCTTAAAGATCTCAACATGCATAAATACACTGGTCCAGATGGTATATAGTATCTCCCCTTCTTCTGAAGAGGTGTTCTTCCTCGCTGGCAAAACCACTGCGTAAGCTTTTTCATCAATCCTACTCTTTAGGACCCTTTCCGAGCAGATGGAAAACAGCATTTGTCCAGCCCGTCACTAAAAAAGGCGAATCTTCTTCTCTCTCCTCCTACAGACCCATTGCACTTACGTCACTTCTCTCCAAGGTCATGGAATCGCTGATAAACCGACAGCGCATAAAATATCTTGAAACATGGAAACTTCTCAATGACCGGCAACAGGTCCACCGGTGATTTGATGGCATGTCTCACCGAAAAGTGAAACCAAAGCGTACATCAATCTGGCGAAAGCAAGATAGTTGCAGTTGATATATCTTAGGCATTTGACAGAGTTTTGCATCAGGCTCATTTGTCAAAAATACGTGCTCTTGGGATCGAGGACCCTCTTCTCCAATGGATTTGTCTTTCAATTCAAGTTGCCTTGGACGGTTTCAAGTTTGATATTCACAAAATAAATGCTGGCGTACCCCAGGGCTCCGTTCTATCTCCGACACTGTTTTTAATTTTCATCAACGATCTCTTGTCTGCTACTTCTAATCCAATATATTCCTTCGCTGACCACAGTACTCTCTGCTTTTCATATTCGTTTCCGCACTCACGTCCCTGTTCTTCGGCTGCAGAACGGGAACGGCAGCGTATGTTAAGCTCATTAAATTTCGATATCAACAGCATAATCATTTGGGGAAATATAAACCGAGTAGAATTTAATGCTTCCAAAACACAATGCTGCCTGATGTCGTTAAAGCGAAATTTAAGTACACAGCCATTATCCATGAATGGCACTTGCATCGTTGAAACCGAAAAACTTTCCATTCTCGGTATGTGTGTCAATGATAACTTGTATACGTTCGAATGACTAGATATTCGGTGTCGTCAAAAATGCTTCGAAATATCTAGGTTTCTTCAGGCAATGAAAGAAATACTTCACCCCCTCTAATCAGGCCACAATATACATATAAAGCCTTTATCCGCCCGAAATTGGAGTACAATGCTCACATCTGATCGGGTGCACCCAAAACATCTCTGCACCTGCAAGATAGGATTCAAAACCGTGCGATAAAACTCACAGGTGATACTAATATCACTCAAAAATTGGACACCCTCGAACACCGACCGAATGTCTCGTGTCTCACTCTGTTTTATGGCTATTTCCACCACCAGTGCTCCATAGAAATCGCCAGTAGCATTCCGCCTCGTCAAACTTTTAACCGTAACACCCCTCTCGCTATGAATGCTCATCGGTATACCCTCAAGCTCAAGCTCGGACGTACTCTAAAATATCGTGATTCGTTCCTAAGCCGTACAACTCGGTTATGGAATGCCCTGCCTAGATCTGTATTTCCTAGCCATTATAACCTTCAAACACTTAAAACCAACGTTCACCGGTACCTCTCTTTCCATCCTCCCTGATTTTCCTTCGCTCACGCTGTGTGCAAAAAAAAAAAAGTCATTACACCCTAGTAGACAGTGTGAAATATTACTCCTTTGTATCGACCGAAAGCATTTTCATCCTCAGACTGGGACGATAAAGTCCTTAAATGTCAGCATCAGCAGCCCCATTAGCCTTTGGGTTGCATATCACTATCCAAGTGGATGGAACATTTCGTGGTTAATTCTGCCTGTTGCTGGTGTTGGTCATCGTATTTTTCTGCATCAATATTGTGATCCAGGAGTACGTATGCATCCTTTTCTCTACAGATTTCCGTTGTGGCTTTGTGTCGCTGATACTTCCTGTTTACCTTCTCTTCAAACTTTCCAACATGAGTTCTATAGAAGCACCAGACCCTCGCTATAGCTACTTTTTCTCTTTTGCTCGTAGAGTTACCGAGTAGGTTCCGTTCATTTGTGGAATTCCACATACCCTTTTATCGGCACACTCTTCACAATGATCAGGTAAAACCTAGCTCAGTTTATGTTGGTAGCGAGGACCACTCCAGCTCTATAGAAGACTCGACCAGAAATCTCTTCTTTTTTTTGCGGTGGAAGATCATACACTCAGAGATCAGATGCCATATGATCGATTCGAGTAGAGTATATACTCGTATCAAGCTTTCATGCGCATGTTACCCGCCAGGTTCGCTTGTGAATGATTCTGTCTGACTGTCGTTTTGTGAGGTGATGCCGTACAAAATATGTTCCTAACTTGATCACGCAGGATTTTATTGCCATACTTTGGGCATGCTCAGTTAAGGACTGAGTTACCTTAAGTTTGCTTTTCCTCTAAGCGGACGCAAGGAACAGGACAGAATAATCCATGTGCGCCGAGTTAAATCCTGATTCTGATTGTGATCAGACATTCGCTTGCATGTACAATAGATAGTCAAGAATTCTCGCCAAAGTCACCCTCTGAGTGTAAGTCTGCTTGCAATTAGTCTTCTCTCGACAGTAAATGTCATAGTTGTTCATCTATCTTTTGGTCTAAGTCTTCTGCTTCTAGTTCCATTACATATTGTCTGTTAAAATCTAGCTGAACATGTCTCATATCCATAATCCACGGTCGATGCCATTTTTTCGTTTGCCTAGATTGTCGTTCTGTAACTTGTTTCATTTAACGTGGTCGGATAACTACCCTGGCGACACGTGCGCATTCTTTTATTGAGAAGATAGTAGTTTCCTACTCCCGGGACTTCTCCGTCATCATCTTGATTCCGACGACGAAGTAAATGGATTTCGGAGTAAACTTACCCATAGAACCGATATGGAATGAACAAAATTTTGAAGACTTGTCGCATGGAATACTACTCACTATGTTCTGTCTTCCATTGGAGCTCCTCCTCTAAACACAATCAAAATTTGAGACTTCTAGCCGATACAAGCATCATTGGGGACTCATCTTTCTCGTCCACTGATAGGACATAAACTTTCTTTTCGAATTTGTGTCCCTGACACGTCCTTTTTACCTTCCCTTCAAACTTTCTAACATCAGTTCTACAGAAGCACCTGGCTCTTCATCGAGCCACTTTTTCTCCACTCGTAGAGTTACCGAGTAGTAATATAATCTGGCACCTTAGTCCTGCAAGTTACTTCGGATATACTCGTATCTAATTCAAGCTAAAAAGCAAAAGGATACATTTGCCTCGAGAGAATAGGTGATTTGAGGACCTATCCTCCAGCTCTGTTGGCGACAATGGAAATCAGATAGAGAAGGGTTTCAACTAACAGAGCCTTGCTACTAACTTTGTAGAGATTAGCAGAACATCTAGTTATGAATTTCGGTTTGGTTGAGGTCTTTATCCACTATTGTCCTGGATCAGAGCGTTATAGAGGTTATAACAGAGCCGAGGAAAAAACCTTTTCGGCATATCTTCTCATTGTGATTCATTTGCTATATTCAAGAAGGCTTTACCGATACTCTCTCGCCACAATTTACATAAACTGAAGAATGAAATCGAAACTTGAAAATTTCCACTCAAAGAAGAAATTAAAAGTGCAGGCGTCAACATGGAACCTAATGGCATACCATACAATTTGTCAAGCTTTAGCCCATGAACGATAGACTGTTCCGTCTATACTCAGTTGAATCGTCTATGTCCTACGCATATCCCCCAGTAATAGCCAAATTTGATAAGAATTTTGCCGCTCACCATCTGTATGCATCTGAACAACTCCATTCGCTGTTAGTCTCGATGGTGACTACAGAAACATCTTGATCACTATGCCGCTTTATAAATTAAAGAGAATTTCCACACTTTTCCCAACAATCCGACTGCACAACAAGACAACAAATTCGTGAGTTTATTGTAACGCCACCAGCTAACATTCATGGCCCATAAACACATAAACAGCCTCATACCGTATCTAAAGCTGTAAGTATTACGACCAGAAAACTGCAACAATTGCAGTAGTAATATTGCGACACCGCCTCGTAATGCTCACGAGGAATGACTTTCATTAGGATCACGGGGACAAACTACTCGTACAACACAATACAACTTTTGTAGAGCAAAAGATACGAGTACAAAACTTCAATTCTCCGCTGAATGGCCGGCTAATTCAACATCAAAACCATGCCGCCTGGCATAATTTCCAGCGCAGATCTGGTATGAGCACTCGTACATAATGTCAATTCGCGTAATTTGCCATGGAGTGAATTTTGATTATGTCAATCATTATACGAGTGCAGGGGCGCGGCGGTATACGGGTACGATCTACAACAGATGTGACTTATGTTATACTTAAGGGTTCCTCCTTGACAGAGTTGTCTTCATACCTTGAGACACCCGTACTCGTACTTTCATTTTTGCAAAGATTGCGCGCGCATGTAAACTGAAACCGAATTGGGTAGTTGACACGTTTACTTCCTACAAAACAACAACAAAACACAAAAAAAAAAAAATAAATAAATTTTCGTAAAAGTCGCATGTACGCGCGTAAGTTTGCCTCGTAGTGGATTGTTGTTTTGTTGTTGACCGCAGAATGTGATCACTAGGCGGATACTGTTCCCTGTTTCGCGATTAAGTGGGACCAATACTCTCTACCCGTACTGTAATGGATGTTCGTTTGGGCCATTGTGGTGGAAATGTATCTGGTCAATGACAGTGGCTTTGCATCGTCTGGAGTATGAGTGCGCCTAGGCTTTAGATGCATTTCTGTCTGGTCTGGTACGGTCTGGTCACACGAAGGAGGAAGTGATTTAATGCTGGGTATACGGGTCTGGGTATGATTTCCTGGTTACAGATCAATTGGAATTCACCACGCCTGTGGCAAACTGACAAATTTGAATTTTCGTCGCTTATTTGTTGTTTGGCGTTTTTTTTTTTGTTTTTGCCATTCACCCAGGTCCGACACGGTGATTGATAGGGAAATTGTGGCATTCTAGGTGAAAGGCGATTAATACGACCAACGTCGACACTGGACAATTGGACAGCTGGTGGCGTATGTAATAAAATCAATTATGCAGGCTTGTACCGTTGATTGGAGGCAGTTGCCGTTGGGGGATAGTAATCAGTAGCCAATGTCGTGACTGGATTTTGACATTGGTGGGTCATTAAAGGAATGACAATTAAGAGGAAATGCATTATTCAGATCAGAGTGAAGGACTTAAACCGATGACTTCTGGTGGTAGAAGAGCAATGAAGTTGATTTATGATAGTTTGGAAACTTTGTTCGCAATACAAGACCTTTCCATCCTCTTCGATGGGTGATAGCTTTTAGCAGATATTTGTTCTAACTTGTAGTGTAGGAGCTGAGACTCGAATGCGGATTTGTGAGATGCTTCAAGCAGTTAGGCCAGTATAAGCCACTTGGTTCAACTTCCACGATCATATTGTATCGTACACATCTGTCATACATTCAGGGAAAAGCTTTTTACTCGAAACAGCCAGTCCAACAGGAGAGCTGAAAATATAAAATGCTGCCATGCGCAGCCTTAAAGTCGACGAAATGGAGCCGAGTTTAAGCCTGAAATCTACTAAGTTTCTATCAATATTATGCCGTCATCGAGTAGGCCCAAACTGCATGTTCAAACTTCTTCCTCCGATTCGGAAGCATAGTCTATTTTGGGTACATTTCCGTCGTCCTCCAACAGGATCCTTCTATTCCGAAATGCTAGGAGTTTTCGAAAGGATTTTTTTCTTATTTGCAAAGAATTGCTGCTTTCATGATCTGCGGTATGATTTTTCAACGGACGATTTCCCCGTCTGTAAGACTGGCTTGGAGGGTTCCCAATCAGATTGACCTTTTGAAGGTTTTCCCAAATGCCGCCTTCCTGCTACTTTGGTGAAATTTGCCCAGGCAAAAGTCTTACTAAAAATGCCTACTACATGACCCGTGTTTGGTGATAGGGTACGTCTAAAACAGGGTCCAACTCATGGATTCATCTATATGATCCACCATATAGTCTTAAACTTCAAGGTGTTGGATTGCCTGTTTGTCCGCGGTCGTAATCTGTGGTAGTTTGCGGCTTCTACAAGGTGGGGCAACAGTAATGTCATAATGTGAATGTGCCATAATTTTTGCAAATGGCGTCAAGTGCCATTTTTTTTTGGCGTTTATGTTGTAGACAGTTGACAATAAGCAATGGAGAGATGCGCACCTGAAGAACCCGGAATTATTGCTCACTTGAAAAATTTCCGGTCAGTTGTTTTAACGCGTGTCGTTATTGTCGTAGTTTTCCTCGTCATCGTCGCTGAGCGTCTAGTGCAAACTGGGTCTACTAGAGATGTCACAAGAAGAAGTGGTTGGCCCCGTATTGCTTTTTCGACCGAGAATATCATTGCTGTGCGGAGA
This sequence comes from Volucella zonaria, assembly GCA_963966105.1. Classification (NCBI taxonomy): domain Eukaryota; kingdom Metazoa; phylum Arthropoda; class Insecta; order Diptera; family Syrphidae; genus Volucella; species Volucella zonaria. Next base: position 136,713,594 of record OZ014533.1, on the reverse strand, counting down.
ACACGAGAGAGCCCTCAAATATCAACGAAACAACGTTGCACAGAATTTGGCATCAGCAGACGTTCGTTGCGTCGAATTTTGGTGAGAAACCGGAAGAAGTTCCCTTATAAAGTGCAAACCGTTCACCAATTGAAGCCTGCTGACCGTCAAGAGGATGATTTCGTATTCAAAATCATAATGAGCGACGAAGCATTTGCGTTTCTGGGGCACGGAGAATCCACACGAAATGCACGAAGATCCATGAAAAAGTTATTGATCCTTATTTTTTGAGGACGCCGACAGCACCACGTAACCGTACCTGGTGAGCGCTACAGACAAATGTTAAACCTGTCTTTTTGCCGCAAGTTTCTGAATCGGGTCTCGACCATTGTCGGTTCCAGCAGCAACCGCTCACACAGCTCCGGCAACCGTAGAAATTTTGAATCACCAATTTCCAGGCCGTGTGATCTGCCGTTTTGCCGACTTGAACTGGCCGGCCAAGTCACCAGATCTGACGGCGCCAGACTTCCTCCTTTGGGGGCTTTTTGAAATCACGCTCTTACGACAACAAACCAAAAACCTTTCAGGTCTTGAAATCGCAATAATGTGTCAAAGCGAGCAGTAGTTAAATTTTTTACTCCGGATCTTTTTAAGTTTTTGATCGACAATCCTTTAATCAAATCCTAGTTCTGTGACACAAAGTACATAAACTCCCAATTTGACAATTTTTCTTTTTTATAATCGTTAACTAGTTCCCCCTTGTGGTCTAAATAAATCAACTTAATTAACTTTGAGAACTCTTCAAACAAAGGAAATGTCGTCTTCTACAAGAAACAAGCTGGCCCAACAACAAAATACACCGACAAAGTCCCTCGATGCCGCTGAATTGTGGGCACGAATTGAGAAAAGGCTTGCGGTTCTCACGGAAGAAGTCACGTCCAAATTTTCCAAACTGACATCGATCGACGAAACAATTTTAGCCAAGGTCAACCAAATCGAAAAAAATCTCACATGCAAAATTCAAGAACTCCAAAGCCACTGCATGCAGCTTGAATCTCGAATCGACCATCTTGAACGAGAAAAAGTGAGCAGTGATGCCGTTCTGATTGGTGTTCCTCAAATCGAAAACGAAAATTTGGAGAATACTTTTAAAACAATCTGCAGCAAAATAAAAGTAAGCGCACCACCACTCAAAAAAATTTTCAGAGTAAAATCATCGCACTCTAAGCTGAACACTGGCGCAAACGACGGTGCAATCATAATAAAATTTGCCGATTGTTACGACAAAAATAAAGTGCTTAAGGGCTGCCTAGGGCTCTTTAAGGATAGAGGCACTGGTTTATCCCTAAACGACATTGGTTTTCAAGAATCACACAAAAGAATTTATTTAAATGAAAGCCTGACGAAAACCAATTACACTATTCAACGCAATGCACTCAAATTAAAACAACAGAAGATCGTGTCAACTGTGTACACATTAAATGGACAAGTTTTTGTACGCAAAACACCGGGCGGGGATTCCATGCTGATTAGATGCATCGACGACTTGAGAAATTTCTCGGAGTAATCTGTCATCCACAAAAGCTCAACTCAACTTTCATCAAAACATTACAAATGTCTCTTTTTCTTCTTCTTCTCTTTATCCCTCTCTCTTATTTTTCTTTTCAAACTTCGTTTTCTTTTCATTTTCTTCTCTCTATATTGCTCTTTAATAATGTTGTCCCTTTTGTTGTATTTCTTCTATTCATATTTACTGAAATTTTTTTGTTAATTTTAATTTTGCTAATCCATATTGTACATATTTTAAGTAAAGCTTTGACAACATCCGTCATCAACATAATGCTGAAGAAACTTCAAAGGTATGTAAATGAAAACCAATTTTTTTGCTTAAACGTACGTTTAGTGTCTCTTTCATTGTTCCCTTAATCAATGACCAGTAATTGTTCCTCATGGGCGAGTTGCATTGACGAATCAAGAACATTGCTTAATATAATGTGCAACTTTAAAAAAGGGCTGCACATTTGCCACTTGAATGCACAAAGCATGGTAAACAAGATAGATGATTTGCGCTTGATTTTCGAGGACTCTCATGTTGACATTGTTTGCATTTCTGAAACCTGGCTGAAACCTGATATGCCCAATAGTTTATTTAAACTAGTAGGCTACAAATTGTATCGAGCTGATAGGTGTAGAAAAGAATGTGGGGGCGCTGCCATTTATATAAAACATGGTTTGAAGGCCAAGGTTATTATTCAATCCACAGAAGTTGATGACCATGAGTTTATCTTCTTAGAAATTACTTTAAGCAATGATAAATTGCTGATAGGATCCGATTACATGGCTCCTGATGTAGCGAGTCAAAATAAAATTAGAAACGTTCTGCAGGAAATAACTCCCTTATACGCAAAAATTGTAGTTGCAGGTGACTTAAACCTCGATATTTTAAACAACAAAAACAAAGAGTTGTTTGATGTTATGAAATCAACAAGTTTTGATTTTGTTAACCGTCAAACGCCTACTCATTTTATGCCTAATAAAACTCCTTCCCTTATTGATGTTTTCTTAGTTTCTAACACTGAACTTATAGGTCATTATGATCAAATACAATCTCCTGCTTTTTCACATCACGATACTATATTTTTAACCGTTAATATGTTTGCTGCAGGTTCTGCAGATACTTTTGTTACATATCGCAATTTTTCGAGAATAAACACTCATTCGCTAATCAACGAATGCCAATTGCTTAATTGGTCTCCTGTTTACTGTACTTCTGACGTCAATGAACAAGTCGTAACATTGGAAAATAATATACTATACCTTTTTGATAAATATGTTCCCATATGTACAAAAAAAAGTAAACCCCGTGGCATAGAATGGCTTACCCCAGAAATAAGACAAGCCATTTGCAAACGCAATTTACTTTATAAAAGATGGCGAAGGTATGGATGCGAGAGTATCTTGAAAGAGTTTAGGGTTTGCAGAAATATGACGGCAAACCTTGTCCGCAAGTCTAAAAGTACATTTTTTCAAAATAAGTTCTCCAACATATCGTCTTCTGCTGTATTTTGGAAAAACATTCGTCAGATAGGTTTGAACACAAATAATTCTCCTTCTTTACACGGTGTTAATTTAGATGACCTTAATGAAAAATTTGTGCAATCCACACAATCCTTTAACAGTACATCAGGCTCTAGTTTTTCAAGCGTTAGTCAGGGCATGAGTAGTTCTTTTAACCTTAAAAATGTACATATGACGGACGTTCGAGAAGTAATTTTTAAAATAAAATCTAGGGCTGTAGGACTAGACGGCATCCATCCTGATTTCATAAAAATTCTGCTCCCTCATATCCTTAAACATATTACACATATTCTGAATACCGTCCTCACCACGTGTGTATATCCGGATAAATGGAAAGTTGCAAAAATAATTCCACTTGCAAAGAGTTCTTCGCCAACAAATCCTGAGTACAGGCCTATTGCAGTTATTTTGTTTATGAGCAAGGTTCTTGAATCTGTTATAAGCAATCAGGTTAAAGGGTACTTAGAGAAACAGAACTTAATAACAAGGTACCAATCTGGATTTCGGGGAAAACACAACTGCATAACGGCACTTATGAAAGTCACTGAAGACGTACGCTGTGGAATAGATGACAACAAAAATGGCTTAGTTGTGCTGCTGGATTTTTCTAAAGCATTTGATACTGTAAACCACCAAATACTTATTGAAAAACTTACAAATCAATTTGGCTTTGAAACTACAGCAAGTAAACTAATAGCTTCATATTTACAGGGTCGTCTTCAGGCTGTTTTTTCTGAGAATAGACAATCATCATACTTGCCAATATGTTCGGGTGTACCTCAGGGATCCGTTCTTGGTCCTTTGCTATTTGTGCTTTTTATAAATGACGTTTCAAAATGTATTAAAAACTGCTATCACCACATTTATGCTGATGACTTGCAAATTTATAAATTGTTCAAAAAGTCTGACGAATCAGAAGCAGTAGCAGGCATAAACGAGGATCTAGACTCATTGCATCAATGGTCCCAACAAAACCAACTTGCCCTTAATCCTAAAAAAACTAAAGCATTGACAATCAGTAGAAACAAAACAGACCAAATACCACCAGAACTTTTTCTTAATGGTTTAAAAATAGATTTCGTGTCGAAAATTAAAAACTTAGGCATATATATTAACAGCAATATGACCTGGCATGATCATATTAATAGTATAGTAGGCAAAATTTACGGCATTCTCCGTGGTCTTAGTCCAACTGCACGCTTTTTGCCAACTAAAGTTAAGCTCCAGCTTGTCAAGTCATATGTTCTTCCTTCGATTTTATATGGGTGTGAGCTTTTTTGTAAATTGGACTATTGCTCTGAAAAAAAATTAAATGTTGCATACAACAGTTGTGCCAGATACATTTTCAACCTTAATCGATATGATCACGTTTCAGCATATACGCAGAAAATAGCCGGGCTCTCACTGAATTCGCTCCTAAAATATCGCACTGTTGTAGCATTGCATGGGATCCTCGAGAATAAGGCGCCAAATTATCTATCTTACATTTTAGATTTTACACGATCTCAAAGATCTTTGCAAATTAAACCACCTCGCCATAAATATTTAGTTAGTTCTAGACAGTTTTTCGTCCATTCAATTCGCCTATGGAACCAACTTCCGATAGACATTAAACGTGCTAATGCGAATCAATTTAAAAAACTGGCTTTTCAATACTACCTGGATGCAAACTGAAGTTTCCGATACTAAAGATGACTAGACTTCATTATCTTAGAATTCTTCTTTTCTATTTTCATCTTTCTCTATCTTTCTCTTCCTTCCCTATTGTTTTCTTTCTTTCACCTTTTCCTATCATTTATAGTTCTTATTTTACCAAAAAATAATTGTTAAATACATCTTCAACCTGTGCATAATTAATATTAGCTGTAAGCTTACCTGTACAGAGATAAATTTTTAAATAAATATGAAAATATGAAATATGAAATATGAAAGCCAACATTCAAGAAGAAATCATCAATTTGGAGCCAGATGTTTTGCGAGCAACAATTCAAAATGCCGTAAAACGAGCACAAATGTGCATCTACTCAGGAGGTGGTCATTTGACCAATATCTTTTCCAATTTTTTTAATTTCTAATAAAATGGCAGCCAATCCACATTATGACATTACTTTTGCTCCGCCTTGCAAATAAGAGTGATGTAGTAGCACTAAGCTGACCGTCTAGTGAAAATTGCTTTGTACCATCACCTGAGTAACATCGCTGATCGGTACTATTGCAATCTTCTGAATCAGAAGACTGACATGCATATTTGATCACTATGAGCCAAAGAGTATTGATGGACCAAGTTGAAATCTCATCTCCGAAGCCAACTTCTAGTCTTACACTGGGCCACAGGTCTACCAATTTCACGTAGTCTATATGAAGTCAGCAAAGTGCTGGTTGTCATTTCCCTTAAATGCCTTCCGCCCTCAATGTAGATGCAGCTCTAACTAGGCTGTGGGATTAGAAACTTGCTGGTACTAATCTTGTCATCATTACCTCTTTGAAGATGCCAAATATCAAGCCGCCTCGCTGAAGGAATTGGAAATTGTAAAGAAAGTTTTAAATGGCTTGTCTGCCGCTGAAAGACCACCCACCTGGCTTAGGCTTGTCGAGGAACTCACTGATTGTGGCTTTTGGTTGTTCCGATGTCAGATTTTCGATATCCTAGGGCTGGTCTTTCTACACAGAATCTTCTTCTTATACCACAGGGTTGGAAGATATTCGACAGCGGCCTCTATAACCTCGTTGGTAATGAAGGCTCTCTTAATCGCATATTTTTTCGACTCTAGCTACAGCTACTGAACTATAATGTTCAATCTTGGATTTTTTTTGCGGTTAACGTTTGCTTTCTCGTAGAAATTCGAGCTTTAAATGGTCAGAACCGAGGTTTCCTCTTTGGTTGGGTGTACATTTAGGATGATAGATGTACGTGAGTGCTTAGCTCCGATCAGTGCATGGTCAGTTGAGCCGTATGTTTCGCAGCCTTTTCATCTTAAATGATAGAGCTCTGAATAGTCAGATATGATGTTTGCTTTTTGGTGTTAGATACGTCCTAGAAATGATTAGAACATGGTAAGTCGACCCCTGGTCCTGTTTTCTAATGGAAAGAATCCACGTTCGTTCCCAAGAATATGGGCCCGTTTCAGAATGTTTAGACCGATGAGTGTATATTGTAGAATTGTTTAACACACCATCACACTATTTGACAAGGTGGTGAAGTTTTTAGACATTACACGCAGCAATCTAGAGAACCAGATGCAAACGTTGCCACTAGAATGTCATACTTTGAATTACTTGATGCCAGGGATCCACTTAAGAGCTGTGAGTGCTGCTGTTGGCTTTTGTAGAGGCCATTTGTCATCAATTTAAAAAAAATCCCGATGTTAAGACTGGGACAATAAGTGTTTCAACTATCATTAGTCATTGTTTTAAGGGCGTATAACGTTGTGTGATCCACAACACCGTCCGCTTTAGCAATAAAAGCGTTGTGCTTCTCCCAACTTAGTGCCTTTTTAAGCACTAGCCCAAGATTTTTTGCATGCTCTATTGTATGTAGTCTTGATGTATAAGTTGCGCAATAGATGGCTCCAGCAGTAAGTGCTGGTTGATTTTGACATATCCAAAACGTCGTGAACCAAGCTTGGACATATGGCAAGCAAACCGCGATTTTGTTTTGTCGCCATATACTTTTGGTTGTGTGAAAATGTCTGATTTCGTACCAAATAATCGTCATTTGCGGGAAGTGTTGCTTTTCTTTTCTCATTCGAAGAAAATGGCGGCTGAGGCACATCGAAAGCTACAAAAAGTTTACGGAGATACTGCTCTAAGTGAAATAACGCGCCGTGATTGGTTCAGTCGCTTCAAAGACGGTGATTTCGGTGTTCACGACCGTCCGCGTGAAGGAAGGCCAAAATCCTTTGAAAACGCTGAATTGAAGAAATTGCTCTATGAGGATCCATGCCAAAGCAAGAAGAGCTTGCCTCAGCATTAGGAGTTACCCGTCAAGCCATTTCCAATCGATTGCATGCGAAAAACGCCACAATACGAGGAGAGGAACGAAAAAGTATTTTTCAGCGTGACAACGCTTAGCCTCACGTTGCCAAACCCGCTAAAACCTACCTGGAAACGCTTAAATGGGAAGCCCTAGCCCACCCGCAATATTCTCCAGATATTGCGCTGTCCCATTATTACTTGTTCCATTCGATGGCACATGGTCTGGTTGATCAGCAGTTCCGTTCATATGAAGACATCAAAAAATTGCTAGATTCGTGGATAGCCTCAAAAGACGAACACTTTTACCGTAACAGTATTCGAGCTCTGCCAGAAAGATGGGAAAAAGTTGTAGCTAGCAATGGGCAATACTTTGCATTTTCATCGAAAAAAATAAAAGAAGATGCGGAAAATATGAAGCTTCTAAGGCCTTCTGGTATATTGATATGCATTTTGGCTTAGGGGGATTTAAGAAGAACCCATTTTCTGGTGACCACTATGAGAATTTAGTTCACTCGCCGTTGATTTTATTCATACAGTCTTCGATGAGCTCAAGTGGGCAGCTTTTATACAATTGGACATTATCCGCATACATGGACATCATACTTACATCATCCGTAAATCTCTGGGTTATTATCGAAGGAAGCTCATTTATGTGAACAAAAGTGGACCGAAAATTGATCCCTGCGGAATCTCTCCGAATGTTGGACGGAATTCTGAAATACAATCGTTAACCGCTATAGCCTGATTCCAATTGCATAGGCATGAAGATATTAACTTAAGGCGAGCGAAAATTGCACAGTCTTGAGGGTTTCTCACACATGTGCTGTGTCAAACGGTTTTGAGAAGTCCAAAAGGGCTAAATCAGTGGCTTTACTAATATCTTAAGCTCTCCTTATATCTTCAACAATATTTATAAGTGCTATTATGCAGCGGAGTTTTTGTTAAAAATCGGATTGTTTGGGCGAGAGGATGTCTTGAGCGTTAAGATAACAACTCATTTGTTTTTGCATAAATCTTTCAAACGCTTATGATAGGAAGGGCCTAAGTTCATTATAAGTTTGATCCTTTGAAGTTGGCATCAGTTTAGACAATCTCCGTGGAGCGGGATAGGCACTAGTTGTCAAAATTGTATTGAAGATATGTGTGATATAGAGCAATATGGTTGTAGGATCTATTTCATCGATTCCTACTGCATTTTCTTTCAACTTTCAACTACACTCCTCTACAACTGGTTGAGACACTTCCCTGATTTTGCCTTTCTCGATAAATTCGTTCTGTATGTGCTGCAAATATTACTGCGAAGTAGTCATTGCCAATTTCTAAGAGAATTCTAATCACCATAAATCCTTTTTTCCCCAATTTTCTTGGAATTGGAATTTGCCCCTAATTACTCGCGACAAGTGGTTAAGACAGGATTGGGTTTTTTTTTTGAAATAAAACAAAATTTATAATTTTATCGGATTGGTTTTAGTTTTTTAGTAATGAGTACTTCCTCCCTCATTACTTACAACCTCTAAAATTCCTACTGGAAGAGGTTTAAATTTTTTAATATTAATTTTCGTGGGATTTCATCCCATTCAGTTTCAATGGCGTCTTTAAGGTCTGCTTCGTTATTGAATTGTCGTCCGCCTTGGTAGACAGTTCTAGAGAGATATCCCCATACATTCGCAATTATGTTGAGTTCTGGCGACAACGCTATGTTTCTTCGATAACGACGTAGATGCCGCTGCTGATATGATCACACACAGCACTCTCTTTGGAATGAGAAACTTTATCCCTCATCGGATGAAAAGTGTCAAACCAAAAGAAAAGGCATGGTTCGACTCGAGCTGCAAAGAGGCTGTCAGGGTTAGAGAATTGTTTTTTCGGTCCTACAAGGCCAACCCGACAGAGGAAAACCGAAAAAAGTTTAAACGAGTCAGGAATGAATGCAACGTGTTTCTCAAGCGTGTAAAATTCCAATATCCCAAAGGCAGTAAAAATGTTTGGTCATTCGTCAAAAACATTAGAAATTCTGCCTTATCCTCCATTCCAGCGCCCATTTACAATGACATTCCAACTGCCAGCTCTCTGGATAAGGCCAATTTGCTTACTGCACACTTTGCGGTCAGCTCAACACTGTTAGATTGTGCTTTGCCTCCGCCTACACTTGAGCGCGTCGAATCTTCAATGGGACGAATCCACTTTCGCACTCGTGTAGTAGCAACAGTTCTTAAATTTCTCAACATACATAAATCCGTTGGTCCAGATGGTATATCTCTCCTTCTTCTGAAGAGGTGTTCTTCCTCGCTGGCAACACCACTGCGTAAGTTTTTTCATCAATCCTACTCTTTAGGACTCTTTCCGAGCAGATGGACAACAGCATTTGTCCAGCCCGTCACTAAAAAAGGCGAATCTTCTTCTCTCTCCTCCTACAGACCCATTGCACTTACGTCACTTCTCTCCAAGGTCATGGAATCGCTGATAAACCGACAGCGCATAAAATATCTTGAAACATGAAAACTTCTCAATGACCGGCAACAGGTCCACTGGTGATTTGATGGCATGTCTCACCGAAAAGTGGAACCAAAGCGTACATCAATCTGGCGAAAGCAAGATAGTTGCACTTGATATTTCTACAGCATTTGATAGAGTTTGGCATCAGGCTCTTTTGTGGAAAATACGTGCTTTGGGATCGACGACTCTCTTCTCCAATGGATTTGTCTTTCAATTCAAGTTGTCTTGGACGGTTTCAAGTCTGATATTCACAAAATAAATGCTGGCGTGCCCCAGGGCTCCGTTCTATCTCCGACACTGTTTTTAATTTTCATCAACGACCTCTTGTCTGCTACTTCGAATCCAATATATTCTTCTGCTGACGACAATACTCTCTGCTTTTCATATTCGTTTCCGATCTCACGTCCCTGCTCTTCGGCTGTAGAACGTGAACGCCAGCGTATGTTAAGCTCATTAAATTCCTATTGGAGAACTATCAACCGAGTGGAATTTAATGCTTCAAAAACTCAATGTTGTCTGCTGTCATTAAAGCGGGGTCTTAATACCCAGCCATTATCCATGAATGGCAGTTGCATCATCGGAGCCGAAAAACTTTCCATTCTCGGTATGTGTGTCAATGACAAATTACGTTGGAATGACCACATATTCGGTGTCGTCAAAAATGTTGCGAAATATCTAGGTTTCCCCAAGCGATGTAAGAATACTTCACCCCCTCTGATCGGGCCACAATATACATATAAGGCGTTTATCCGCCCGAAATTGGAGTACAATGCTCACATCTGGTCGGGTGCACCCAAAACATCTCTGCACCTGCTAGATAGGATCCAAAATCGTGCGATAAAACTCATAGGTGTTACTAATATCACGGTGTTGAACACCGACGTAATGTTTCGTGTCTCACTCTGTTTTATCGCTCCTTAGAAATAGCCAGTAGAATTCCGCCCATTCAAACTTTTAACCATACCACCTGCCTAGATATAAATGCCCTCAAGTTCACATTCGGACGTACTCTAAAATATCGTGATTCGTTCCTAAGCCGTACAACTCGGTTATGGAATGCCCTGCCTAGCTCCTTATTTCCTAGTCATTATAACCTTCAAACATTTAAAACCAACGTTCATCGGTACCTGTCTTTCTATCCTCCCTGACTTTCCTTCGCCCGCGCTGTTTGCAAAAAAAATATCGGCATCCACAAAAGCTTACCCTTTGCAACAGAGGCTAAGTCATTCCGCCTCGATCCTAAGGTCTTTATAAATTGTGCATAGCATTTGGACGCCTTTCAGATCTACGCTACAAGGCTGATTTCTTTTGCTGTGGCCACAGTGATTGTAACTTTTGCTGTATGATGTTGACATTTGGACGGCACTCTATCATGATTAAGAGAAGCAAGTAGTTGCAGACCTTTTAAACCGACTTCCAGATAATTTACAAAAGTCAGTACAAATCCTGAGATAAGCAAATGGCATCGTTACAATCAATAGAACCAGCCCAACATGAGGGTAAAAACCAAGTGAGATCCCCTGTGAAGGGAATAGGGAATAAGCTAGTCAACCGATATGGCAGTTTACGCATCGATGTGATATGAAGACATGATTGTTCTTTCGCCTCGGAAATCAAAAGAAAATTATTTAGATTATTTGTACCTATGACCAAAGTATCTATTGACCAATTCAGTAATTTTATACCAAAAAGACCACCGAGTGTTTTTTATATCAGGGCGACCATGACCATATGAAACGAATATCGTCTTTGGTAACCGCTTTGAAAGGAGGATACCAAGGGAATTTACTGTATAAGTGGTAAATCTGCAACTGTCTTCTCCATAGATAAACAAAATACGTCATCACATTCTTAAAGGTCAGAGTTTCGATTAAAAACAACACACCTGACCAACCTCCTCATAAAGCAAACTTCATATTTTTTGACACCCAAGTCGTTAATCGTTTTTTGACAGTTTTCTAATTTTTTGTTGAAAAAAAAAAAGTTCACGAGTTCAGTAGTCTCTTTATGAAGCATAAATTTTGTTTTTATTTTATGGTCTGTGTGTCACATAAGAATGCAATAAGCTTGACCTGATTATCAATTTGCATTAGTCCGCGTGGAATTATCTGTTTTTTGTTTTTTCCAAATTGAAGGTACTTTAAATGTTTTGGAATTCAACCAAAATAAAGTTCGAAAGCCGGCAATGACTACGAATTTAGAGAGAGAGAGATTAAAATGACATAATATTCGTACACCCCAGAGATGGTTATGTACTCGTAGCTCATTTCCATATTCATAAACGGACTCATGAATTTTTCGTCGAAATCCGTCATATCATTAAAAATCGACTAATCATTTTGGCGGAATTTTGGTTCCTCGTCGTATTTCATTGTCGTTGACATGGTCGAACTGGACTGCATCTTGGAGTCCTTGACGTTACAAAATTTCCAGCTCTTAGACTATACGCATGATGTCATGATAAACTTCTGACCATCAATAGTTGTAAGACAACGTATTTGAGTATTTAAGTGGAACTTGGAAATTTGTACGATTAATCAGTCTATTGAAACGGTTTGTTTTATTCAGAGATGAATACAACAAAAAATAGATATTTCATCTGAAGACAGTGAACTTTGAGTGATGATAGAGATCGACATTGACCTCCTCCATAGAGTAGTGGGACAACTTTTTCCAATTCGCGGTTTGACATTTAAATAAACAAGACAACTTTGAACTTTTGTTAACTGGATTTAAGGACCTACATTCAGTTTATGGAAATCGTAGCAAATTTTCTTTGAATTTCACCTCCAACTGGGATTTAATAATGTTTCTAGGACAAATTGAGAATAGCTTCATCAGTTTTGATGAAAAAGTCGTTACAGAAGGTGAAGAGTCTTTAGAGCTAAAGAGAATACATCCGAACATACATGCACATGTACTTCGAAGCAGTAAAGCTGATCACCTTTGAGCCCAAACTAAATGCTGCGGACTTAGAGGACAAGTTAATGTGGCTATTCTTGCTCCAGATTGCTAAGTAAAAGCCAAAAGTTATTCTGTCTATTTGTTTTATCTGAACATTTTTGAAGCGATTCTATTGCAACAGGTTGCTCATAAGTTTTGGAAGTAAGGATTCTGAGGAATCCTTACACGTATAAATGACCTTGTTGGTATTACAACTGGCTTTGACGTTCGAATCCATGGCAGGGTCAAAGAGAATTACTTAGAGACAGTCGCTGATATTAGAAGCAAAGTGTCTGTTCTCCAACTAATAAATCGCTCTTAAGCCAATTGCCTCCAGTTGAATACTTCAGTTGTACTGTATGGCGAGGTTATCGTCTACTTTGCTTCCCTGCATATAGGAAACAAAAAGCCTTTGCATCTACAATATTTGCTCCACATGTCCCAACCCTCCCAGGCGACTGAAGAAAATCAGCCCGATGTCACAGTACAGATAACAGAGTTCCCTGTTATAGCTACACCTTCAAAGTCTGTCAACGTCAATTTTTGGGGTTTTATCAAATGATGGCGGAACAATTCGCAGATTTTAAAGAAAAATAAAACAAGACGAGGGTGAACTTGTTTAGTTGGTCAAAACTTCTATATCGAAAGTCACAGACGTCGCTTTATGTCTAAATGTTATTCTCTTCTCAGGGAGCGTTCGCTAAATGCGTAACATCAGGGGGCGTTCGCTGAATGCGTAACAATATGATCAAAACTCATCATCTCCATCAACCTTCTTTAACGTTCATGCTTCTGTGCCAGTACGCAGGATTGGTGTGGTGAGCGTCTTTGTAGAATTTTTTAACAAATTGCTCTTATTTAATTACGAGTACTTCCTTAGGCATCATCAACATCATTTGGTAAGTCTGATTTCCGAAGATGTGTCATTGCAAGGGTTAATATAGGGGGGCCAAGGTTGACAGAGTCCGTAACTACCTCATAGCTATAGATGTCTATTGTATCGGTCTGTCCGTACATCTCTTCCTTTTGATAGATGTTCTGAGTTGTGCTCCTATTCACAAATAAAGCGATTTTTCACGCTTCTGCCTCCATATCTGCAAACTCAACAACGTCAAGCCCCTACACAATGCCAATGATGAGAATGACATCAAGGTGTTGAATCAGTTGCATACACCCTGAATGACTCCTTCAACCAACTTCAGACTGCTACAATTAATTTCCAAACCGTTCATGACAGTGAGCTCAAATTTTGACACATGACAGATAATTTTATTATTTACAAGCCTTTTCAACGATTTGCGTCTCAGTTGTGTTGAAAAATTTTTATCCGCGATGGAATTCAAACGTGACAGTGTGATTGCTTTATATTTGGCTGGAAAACCACAAGTAGCTATCGTTAGAGCCCTCCAGCACCTCAACGTGAATAACTGAATTGTGTCTCGAACCACAGCTCGTTACCGTGATACTGGCAGCGTTGCAAAATGCCATGGAGGTGGTCATAAAAAAATAGCAACATCGGCAGAAATGGTTCGGAAAGTGCAGGTTCGAATTGAGCGAAATCCGCGTCGAAGTGGAAGAAAAATGGCTTGTAAGCTCAACATATCGTTGGAACGGATGCAACACATACTGAAAAATGAGCTTGGGCTCAAGCCATTGAAGTTCCAAAAAGCACACGATCTTACACCGCAACAGAAAAAAGTTTGAGTCGAAAAAGCGAAGAAGTTGCTACGCTTGCACGAAAGTGAGTTGCCGAATTTGGTTTTTTCCGATGAGTCGCCATTTGTTATCGAGCAATATGTCAACAAACAAAATGACTGAGTTTACTTGCCAGAGATGTCCTTCGATAATTTACACCTTCGGACGGCCACCAGAAAGCAGGCAGCACCGATGGTGATGATTTGGGCCGCCATAACCGCCGATGGTCGCTCTCCGTTCGTATTTTAAGACCGTGGCGTCAAAATTAATGCGATCGTATACCGTGAAACTGTCTTAAAGGCAGTACTGAAGCCTTGGGCAAACAATCATTTCAGTCGGAGACCATGGACATTTCAACAAGATTCGGCACCATCTCACAAAGCGCGCGTCAACCAAGATTGGTTAAAAAACCATGTTCCGCACTTCATTTCTTCGACACAATGGATTGCAAATTCTCCGGATGCAAATCCGTTGGATTTCTCTGTCTGGGGTATTTTGAAGTCGAAGGTTGGCACTAAAAAATACCAAAGTTTGGACCACCTCAAACAAGCACTTCGCCGGGAATGGGCCAAAATACCGCAGAGCCACTTGTGTGCAGCGTGCGATGCTTTCTTCGGCAGTCTCTAGGCCATTATTCGCGCCAAAGGTGGACATATTGCAAACTGCTGATACAATTTGAAAATTGATGTATTGTCCAACATTTTTTGCTTTGGCACAATAAAATTTATCAAAAAATAAACAAATTATAGCGTTTTAAAAAGTTGGAGTTCGAGTCATTCACCCTGTAGATTTTACCTTTGGCATTCTTTCCAGTGTGATAGTAAAGAAGTCCCATGATAGTGCACCATCGTTTGAAAACCCTTTTTTGGCATCGACCTTCACGGAGCAGCGATCATTCTTCATCATCATTCTGTGCAATCTGTATAGCTCGTCTCTATATAAGCCGCTCCGTATGGGGCATTGCGATAAGCAAAGAGGTCCTGAGAACCAACTTGAACTTCTTGGATTTTCTCCAGGGTCAGCCATAGCGTGAATATTTGGTTAATTCTGGACTTACCCGCCCTCAAACCGCACTGATGGGTGCAAGTCAGACCGTTGACAAATGTTTTCGCACGGACAACCTACATTGAGGACATCAATGACTCTATATTGGGAGCAGTTTGGAGGATCTCCCTCAGGTGGGTCAGTTCCATTCGTCAGTCATACTTTTCCTTAACTAAATCGTGGAAATGAGTTAGTATATGGTCTTTACCAAGTCAGCTCCTACTGCCGGAATAGCAGGTAGGATAACGTGCAGCCTTGCTATGTTTGGGTGATCAACAATCTTTGTTTCCAATGCCCAAGTTCAAAGGTTCGTCTTTCCAGAGATCAAGGTGTTGTATCGTCTTGAGCTTCAGTACTTAATGCAATTTGTAAGGGTGTTGACAAGTGGTTGAGGGATACGTGAGTGACAAAGCTTCTGGCGGTCTGTTGCATGCGTTTGCAGGCGTTTAACATTACATAGTTCTTCTCAGAGTATTTTTCGTTTGGAGTGGCGATGGAAATATCCGGAGACGTTTCTTAGCTTTCTCCAGGTAGTGGTCCGAGACTTGGCCACTCCAAATTTTCGGACATCTATAGCACTGGAAGAACACTTTGTGCCGACCGCAATTTGATCTGCTGATCAACATGTTCCTTTCTAAATACTGGTGTGGGTAAACTGAGTGCTAGATACATTGATGTTCCATCCCACCGCAAAGTCAAGTTTCCTAGGTTTGTTTCCATATGACACGTTTGTGGTTTCCGACTGTTCTCCTTTCTCATTTTGTCAAAGAGCTCAACTCAAATACCTTGAAGTACCTTTAAAATGCTTGCACACAACGCGGCGAAGGAAAGTCAGGGAGGATAGAAAGACAGGTACCGATGAACGTTGGTTTTAAATGTTTGAAGGTTATAATGACTAGGAACTAAGGAGCTAGGCAGGGCATTCCATAAACGAGTTGTACGGGTTAGAAACGAATTACGATATTTTAGAGAACGTCTGAAAGTGGGCTTGAGGGCATACTGATGAGCATTTATAGCGAGGCGGGTGTTACGGTTAAATGTTTGAAGGGGCGGAATGCTACTGGCGATTTCCATGGAGCACTGGTGGTGGAAATAACGATAAAACAGAGTGTGACCGGAGGCATTTCGTCGGTATTCGAGGGTGTCCAATGCTTGAGTGATATGGGTATCACCTGAGTTTTATCGCACGGTTTTTGAATCCTATCAAGCAGGTGTATAGATGTTTTGGGGCACCCGATCATATGTGGACATTGTACTCCAATTTCGGGCGGATAACGCCTTATATATTGAGACCCGATCAGAGGGCGCTTGAGGAAACCTAGATATTTCGCAGCATTTTTGACGACACCGCCTATGTGGTCATTCCAACGTAAGTTGTCTTTGACACACATACCGAGAATGGAAAGTTTTTCGGTTTCGACGATGCAAGTGCCATGTTTAAATTTCGCTTTAATGACAGCACTGTGTTTTGGAAGCATTAAATTCCACTCTGTTGATAGTTCCCCAATTGGTTATGCTGCTAATGTCGGAATTTAATAACTTAACGTATGCTGGCGTTCCCGTTCTACGGCCGAAGAGCAGGCACGTGAGGTCGGAAACGAATATGAAAAGCAGATGAAAATTAAAAAGAGTGTCGGAGATAGAACGGAACCCTGGGGTACACCAGCATTTATTTTGTGAATATCAGACTTGAACCCATCCAAGACAACTTGAAGTACCTTTCGGAAATTTCGATTCCACAGAAGAAGAGAGCCGTCGCTTCCAAAAGCACACATTTTCGACAAAAGAGCCTGATGCCAAACTCTGTCAAATGCTGTAGAAATATCAAGTGCAACTATCTTGCCAGATTGATGTATGCTTTGGTTGCACTTTTCGGTGAGACATGTCATCAGATCACTGGTGGACCTGCTGCAGCAAAAACCGTACTACCGGTCATTGACAAGCTTTCGTGTTTCTAGATATTTCATGAGTTGACGGTCTGTCAGCGTTTCTATGGCCTTGGAAAGAGGGGACATAAGTGCAATGGGTCGCCTTTTTTGGGGAATCTGCTCGGAAACAGAAAAAGCTTACGCAGAGGTTTTGCCAGCGTGGGAGAACACCTTTTTAGAAGGAGGGGAGTTATACCATTTGGACCAACGGATTTGTGAATGTTAAGATCTTTAAGAAGTCTTGCTACTACACCAATGCGAAAGTAGATTCGTCCCATTGAAGATTCGAGGCATTCAAGTGTAGGTGGAGATAAAGCTCAATCTGGGAGTGTTGAGCTATGCAGCAAGCAGATTGGCTTTGTCCAACAGCTGACAACTGGAATGTTATTATAAATTGCCGCGAACAACAGATTCGCACTTAAATAGTTGCTGCTTCCTTTCTCACTATCGCGGTTAAGACACAATTTTTCATGCATTAACCCAACGCACAGACTACCTCTGTACGGATGCATCAAAGTAGTCTAGGGTTTCCTCTAATGTTTCTGCGGCTTTATAAGGTGGGGAACAGTGATTGCTTTTTTGTCCTTGCTTTCTGGTTACTTCGCAGAATAGAATTTTTGCGTAGTCTCATAGTTATCCCTACGCACAGCATCAAACCACACTCTTTATGAGAGCTCCCGAAAGGGTTCACCAGCTAATATTTCTATTTCGACACCCAGATCAGTCTTAAAGCTCCTATTGATCTGAGCTCCCAATAAGTTGAAGTAGTTGAAAAAGTTTCCAGCGCTGACTGTTGATGCCACCCTTGATTCAAACGCGTGAATTTATTCGCCGTCTTCATTCTTCTGAAGGTAAGTCATTTCTGACAGAGTGTTGCTAGTTTCTATTTGCTTAATGCAAGCGCTTATTGTTTCGCAGGCCAAGTTTGGATAGACGAGGCCGGTAACGGGTGGCTACCATGAGGAGGTAAAACAATCTCAAACAATGCGAGTCTTAGTTAGTGAGCATCACCGGTTCGACGCCGCTCAGTGCATACTCTGAGCATTTAACACCCAAACACTAGCAGAATCTGCTCGCTTAAACATTCAACTCCTGGTCTTCCCTACTCGTGTCAGGTGTCTGATTTGCACTTTCTTGAGATGGTACGCATCTGAACAGTTGTAGTTCTCTGCAGCTCATTCACAGTGTCTTGGATTTCTACTCCTCGCCTTCTGCATGAATGGGTAGATTTATCTGCAGGGCATATTTTGTACGGCCGCCAACTTTGACTCATGCTCCGTCCGGTTTGGATCGTGAATGCGGATTAAGCTTTTTCATTTATGTTGACCATATATAGGTTGATCCCATGACAATGGCTCTTCAATTTTGAAGGCTTTTGACTTTATCGAGTGGTAAACGTTGCTATTCAATGCCATGGAGGGTTCGTTTCTCATACATTTTACCTCTGCTTGCTACTAAGGAAACTTAGCCCTTGGTATTCAGTCGTCAAAAAGATTTGCCGTTTGCATCTTTCACAGGACTTCGGTTGAATTTCCTGACCTTCTATCTCTCAAATCGTCTAATCCAATTGTATGTATGGATTTTTCGCGCGAATCATTTGTTTTGCCCTAAGAAACGGACTTTTTGAGGTGTTGAGGGTTTTCGCAGGTCATTCCTAGTACTTAGCCAATGATCTTCGATAGAAGATTACTTCAAACTGACCCACAGAATAACAAAAAAATGTCCACAACTAGATATGTCCTTCTCTAAAAGGCGCATATGTAAACTATTTCGGTTGATCTCAGTCTCAAGTCTAGGTTATCACCAAAAATCGATGATCCTATGCTAGATACAGCGAGGTTGTCATTTAAAGTTGTTCATATTCGTGCCAAAGTAGGTACAATCTCTCATATGAATCTGGAGCTCATCCAGTAATCCGATCCAAGTACCCTCAGCTCCTATTTTAACTGTCTCCAGGTACAAACGAACACTTCAAGTTGGTAATAATGTCGGATTAGGGCATTGAAGTTCATCTGCTCTGTAACGTTTTTTCTCTTCAGTCTGGCTTTGAACTTGGTTTTCTTTGGATTTTCACAGGAAATAAGGTGCATGCCGATTGTGAGTTCCGTCTTTCTATGTAAATTTCCATCAACACCGGGTGTGCGACTTTCCCCCTTCTTCTGAAATGATCAAAGATCTTTTCATTTGCTTGCTGAACTAGGGACGGCACGCGTCCTCTCTCACAGTGTCGCTAAATACAGACTTGTTTGACTAATTCGTGATGGTGGTAGAGTGTAAGCTAAGAAGTCATTTGCTACAATTCGCTTAGAATGCTGAGATCATGTACATTAGTCTCATTCGCTTAGTCCAACTGAAGCAAAACTTTTTGAAAGATTCATGACCAGGGGGTCCCTTGGAAGATTTGCTTTTCTGCAGCATTCCTAAGAGTGTTATGCTTGGGGTGAATGTTTGACACGTGCAAGTTCTCCTGCTCACACCGTAGAGAGCAACCTTATTAGACTCTGGCATAGCTATCCTTGTAACCCAGAGTTTCAAATACGTCTGCAAAGCTTATGTAGTATATCCACCAAGTAGGTTACTCTAAATAGAATTCTGGGTATTGGCGGTGATTCTTCCGGCAGAGTTTCATTGCTAGAAAGGTACTTTCGTTGAAATATTTCGCCTTTACAGTTTACAACTTGTTTTTGCACTGGGGAAACTAGTTTCCCCATCCCACAGCTCTTGGTTGCAATGTAGGAGTCACACAACCACAAAAGTTCTCCGAAAACCGTCTCTGCCCCCAGACATTTGGATTTCGTCTCTCCTTTTCCCATTCGACCATAATGGTCCCTAAGACCATTCTTGCCAAGTAAATATTGTCCTTGTGCTCTCAAATAATTATGGTGATGTTGGAGACCTAGGAGCAGTGTCACCATGTCACTTACCTGACATTTAACATAATGACAACGATAGGACTAAAAGCCCAAGGTGATATCCTTCATACCGCGTTTAACTGGTCCTCAGAGATAATTGTCGAGGTTGGCATATCTGGAGAGTGGACAGTGACAAAGCAATTCAAAAATGCGTTCAATGTAAAAATGGTTTCCTTTCGACGCTTAAGCTTGAACTTCGTAACGTCGTTCGCCTTCAAATTCAGTTCCTACTGAACTACTTCGAGTAATTTATTGTTCCTCACAACCGTTAATGACTTTAATTAGCTCCACTGTATTCAGTTGCCCTTTGGAGTCAATAATTTACCGAATCCAATCAATACGTAATCATTGCCAGTCCTTCGTCCAGCCCGAAGAGCAGAATGGAACGTCAATTTATTACCCAATACCACCGTGGTGACATAATCAACAAGTCTTACCAAATATATGACTCCAGGGGACGACTGCAAATCAACATCCTCGACAGCATTCCATTCTCCGATTCGAAATCGATCGCGTGGACTTACAAGCAACAAGGTCACATGCTGAGTTATTGAAAATCCATCCTCGTTTACTAGTAGGCCCAGCTACTGGGCTCACTCATAACTTACCATCTGCAAGGGATCATTCAACAAGACAATACCCCCTGCTTGCTCAGGATCTTCGGTAATTTGTTTATGACAGCGTACCCTCATTGGTCCGAGTTCCAAAGTCTCTGAGTTTTCGAATGTCCGTGTCTTTCAGAACATTGACGGAGGGGGAAAAATAAAGTAAAAGTTGATTGTAATCCAGAAGGATGTTCACACTTTAGACGGAGGGCAACTTGAGTCACCAGAAACGACATCCTCTCACCAGAGTTGAAGACCTCGAAAGTGATTGCATCGAGCACGCATTCCAAGGGAATTTTCCAACCAGGATCCGCGTGTTGCTACGCAGTAAAACAAAAGTCTCATTTGTACTCGTGCCATCTGCAGGCCGTAATTTGTGTGCACGCTGATGATAAGGTCAACCGTGGTCAAGTCAGGTAACAGCCACACAACAATCTGATGCGTCCACTGTACGAATACTCGTATATACCAGGTAAAGATCATCACCAAGATCATCAGATACAAGATCCATCTGGAGGCTGGGGTTGAGTTAAACAATTAAATTGACGCACGTTCTCCAGTGGACTTTCGATTTTTTTTTTTTTTATTTTGTTTGTTTGTCGCCTTTCGAATTGGCCAGGGTGACATTTTTTATCCGTCCAAATGCAGTTTTAAGATATTCATTCGGACATGTACAGCTGAGTCAGAGTATGGATGTATCTTTTGCATCTGCATCGCGTATCTGCTGCTGTATTATTGTTGTCACAGCGCCAGAGTAAGAGTGCCAAATGGGGAGATTACCAGTTCATGGTGTTGGCAAACTGGCATTCACTTCCTAATTAAGTGCTCCCCAAGTGAAACTATCTCTGTGGATGATGGTAGATGCGCTTCTTGTGAGTGATGATATGTGCAATTCCAATTACGCACACCATTCATCCGCATTTGTAGATTCTTGGTTCGGCTTCGATTTGCTTATGGAGCACCTCTGCCAGGCGGCGATTTAATGCCATAGGTAGTTGAACTATAATTGCAGTTCGGATGAGCTTCCTTCCTGGTCTCCTTGGGACATTGAACATGACCAAACGAGATCTTTACGAGCCATTACTGGCCATATGGACGTATAATTTCGAATGGTAAACAGCGATTTTTTTTTTGATTGCTAATAAAGATATGCCAAGTACTTGGTGGTAGAGTAGAGGGATGATGGTGGTTCTGGTAACGATTATTTAGTCTTAAGGTTGACAGGAATTATTGGTTTGGTCACAAGGTCATTTGGCATTGCTTAACATGTTTACACGCATGACATTGGGGAGGCAGGTAACCCGCGAGAGTGATTTAGTTGCTCTCGCCGGAAGTGCGCTACTGGATCTGGTTCTACTTACAACTGCATAAGGGAATATTTCACAGACTTAAGTGACTGAAACGAGTTCATTTTGTGGACATATATGGAGATATGTTCTGACTTGTTAATCCTAGGTAATTGGAACACGACATATAGCTGACAGACTTTATTGGTCAGTTGCTCAAATAGATTTGTGCAGATCTAGGAGCAGATTTATGTTGAACAACTTCAGGAGGACCTTGATGGAGAGTTTCAATTTTGTCAGCACTAGTACATCTGGTGCATCAATCATTGAGAACTGTGGATAAGTGAATCAAGGCTTTTGGTTTACTTATCAGCATCAATGCCATCAGAATGGATTTATGGCATGAGTTAACACGTATTTGCCAATCTGATCTGAGCCTTTGAGAACTGCGCTTCATTTTCGTTAGCACTCGTTACCGTTGTTTTTAGGAAGAGGCAGTTCTAATCAACCTTACTACATCACCAGGCTGACCTATTGCAATGGAACTTACATAAGCACTTCTCTGCGAGTGTGCCATTAGATTCAAATTCAAGTATACTGCAACTTCAAATTAACCGGATTGTTAAACCACTCTGTTGGCCCCTGTCAGCGGGTCCCGCAACAAACAAGTCAACAGTTGCTAGAATTTCTTACTGCGAAGGATCCAAAAATTAATGAGAAAATCTCGAACCGATACCGTAGTATCGTTACCTGTCACTTCTAAACCGAAGACGCAGAGGTTTGGGCCTCAATGATTCTACGGTTAACCAGCCAGACAAAATCCTATGTGAAGCTTTAATTTTTCCATTCAATCCTTGTGGCACCTTAGTGCATACCGGAAACTAACGAATTTCAATGCCTGGCTTTGTAAGGTCTTCCTGCAGGAATCCATAGTCTTACAACGCACACATATCCATGCAGAACTATTCATTGTTATACTGTATCAAAGCGCGTCACGAAAATATGTAACAACCACCAGCTGGTTGGGCCTCTGTCGCGTATAATGAAAAGTAAATTCGGATGGGGTTGTAGACATAGACCCTGGTTGTTAACATAAACACCCGTCGGGAAGACTTAACTTTATGGGATGCCCTCATATCAATCGGAGCAATGATATGCCTTGCCATCGCTCTCCGTCAATCATTTGATACCAATTCAGAACTGTGTTGGAGGCAAAAGTTCCATCCTTGGTATGAGTCGAGGCCGACCTAAAGCCTCTTACTGTTCTTAGGGTCACAGCACCCAGTACTTATTGCAACTCTGCATTGGGTCAAACTAACAGGAACACCCTTTCCGCGACTTTGGGTTTAAATTACAGCCACCGTGACGCTCCCACAAGGGGGCCTACCTCACCAAGTCAGGCCCGGACCGAGATCCGGGGGTTCATGACTCAGATGGTACCGTAATTTAAGCCCTGGTAGGTACTACCGGTGGTCAACAAGACCTATGACCGGCAACTTGTAACTGATCGAATCGTAGCAAACTTCGGTGGCGTCATCTGAAGAAGTTTACGATAAGACCAGTAATACGTTCTGCCCCCGCCTTTTATTAGACATCGTCATTTATTCGAGAAGACTTTTCCTTTCTTTTCTGTCGTAAAAAAGAACTCACATAAAGAACTAGTCCTTGTACTTGTCTTATTTAAAAAGATATGTAACCGCCTCTGTGGTAAAGTGCCTACAGTACAGCCAAGTGCCCGCCTGATTTAGGACCGAACACTCACAGAAATTATGTTCCACAAACTCGTTATTATTCTTACAGCAACCCACGCAGGATATTGTTTCACTTAGCCCACTAAGGTACTCAGCAAAAGTGTAGTGCGGTGGTATCAGGTCAATAAGCAGTCTACAGTCTTAGCAATTACGGACACTAGGAAACTCTCAGACTTGCTAGAGCTGTCAGGGAGCATTCTGCTTACATGAAACCCAAATGTCAATAATATGGGTCATCCCACACTTCCTCTAAGTCCTCCCTAACAAGTCTTTGGCGATTTCATTTCTCGTGATCCCATTGTGAACTAGGACCCAATGAATTCAGGGTTCAGAGAGGTCTTGCATTCTTAAAGCAGCTCAGTAGCTCAGTAGCCTCCCTTAACCGAACCATGGCCGTCAATACAGACATTGTGAAATTGTGAAGCATAGTTCATTGACATCAAGATTGCGTATATCTCCACTTGCAAGACAGATCCAAGTTTCTGTAACGAGGATTGAAATCTAACGTTATTGCCATCACCGTTGCACCTAAGATCGGTCTAAGACGTTAAGACGTTAAGACATTGCTATGTTGACTAAGACTCTGATCGAAGCCATTCCTTGGTATAGAGAAAGTCGACTTCGTATTTTCACAACAACAGAAGTTCTGATGTTATTGTGTCAGACGGTAAGTCCATAACACGTGGACAATCCACATGGTCCGCATCAAAACTCTCCCGTGTCTCGTGACAAAGACCGCTTCTTTTTAAACGAACTATGGGTTTGACAGTGCAACCCATGATATGAACATCATTGAAGAGAAGCGTATTCTGCCGGGTAACCAAGGCATAGAATATACTTGGCTTTTCAAAGCCGTGTAGATCGAGAGGACTTTCTTCGATGACATACCTGATGTCTTGCCGAAAGCTCCTTTACATTGCCAGAGATGCCGCAGAGCACTTTGGATGTTTTCTACATGACATGTTTAGCCCATAAAAGTTTTCTATCCATGACGACACTTAAATACTTAACTTAGTCGGAGAAGCACTAGATAAATCAGGCCAGTCAGCTTCCTCCTTCTCGAAAAATGAGCATCCTCAGTTTTGAAAAGATTGACTCAAATATCGTTTCTAATGCAAGAATAGTCAATCATGTCTTCGGCTGGCTGTGCTTAAATATCTGCATTATGCCTAAACACAGAAACCAGAACTATTGAGAGCCCGAAGTAGTGAGTCGTCCAACACGCACCATAGAAGTGGAGACAGGACGCCGCATTGTGGCAACCTCACCTTAGTCGCGCCATGGCATCAGTATCCTATTTACCAGGTTCTTTCATCCACAAAACTACTGATTCTCCTACGTTGCGGAGTCTGGTCGAGTTAAAAGTACCGAAAATTGTGTCGTGACAGAAACGCCTTCAATTCTGCGCACTAGATCCTGAAGCTTTCTCTCGTAAGATGTTCCGCGTTAGTATGGTGGTCATATTACGTGTTGGAAAGACGTTGCAGTCGCAAACATATTTCCGAAAAAGAAGCTCAACCATGGTCTTCAACATGATGGAAGGTAGATTAATCTCAAGCGAGATCTTTTTTTATAAAGACTACTCGCTAGGGTTTTGGTATGTATACCGGTGCCAGGTTAACAGTAAAGATTCTCTTCAGGGTTGTCAGTAACTGGTCTATACCTTTCTGGAGCATAACTGAGTACCATCGTTACCAGCTGATCAAAGGAATGAACGGCGTATTAGATGGCTTCATGGGATGTCAAATAGCAGATACGGCGTGTTGTGTTATTCACCTCCCTTGTCGCTGGTTCTTATCAAGTTACCTGCGAAGTGAATCTCAAGCAAGATACAGAGAATCCCTGCGAATCTTTATACGAGGCACTCATTTAAAGCAGAATTACCTCCTTATATTCCTCTTGCTTCGATCTGTAAAGATTCTGGCCTTCCTCTAAATTAGAGGCTTGTTTAGAAATGCTCGGTGTCCCTGCAGGTGCACATTTTTCTATGGAACAGCTGATCTCCTGGAACCTTTCCTGGGAGGGAACGTCGGTTCAAAATATTTGGTGAGGATATCGTATACGTCCTGAACAGCTTCCTCGACCTGTCGCTTCGTTCTGGGTTTAGGTGGAGCATTGATGGAGTGCCGGGCTTCTCCCTAATGTGTGTCCAATTTGCTTTTCGTGAATTCTTCTTTACAAAGGTCGAGATATCTCATTCGATTCTGAAATCGATGTTTCTATGGTCTGACAAAGAAGCCTTCGATAGGTACTTCTAGCCGGTAATCTCCTTAGCTTACCTGTTGGATTGGATTTAGCTAGTTCAAGAGGCTGTTTGAAGTCCAGGAGACGATTGCCTCTAACGTTGTATTTGCTCCTGCCCCAAAAGTATTCTGATAAGTCCAATCTTCCTGAAATGACAGCATTCAATGATCTCGACTACCCCGTTCAATGGTGGCGGTAGTACTGAATCGCAGGGAAAATAAGCACACATAACGACAAATTTGCGCCATTCTATTCGTTTCGTAGCTTATGCCTGCAAATCTTGGTTGCAGAATTGTCCAAGTTTAGGTGGGAGAGACAAGTTCTCGGCCTTTCAGATTCTATAACTCTATAAGCAACCGAAACATGCTTTTATTCCCCATACATGGTTCCTGCATGGATGTTACTCGTATATGAGGCTTCGTATTCCACTCGGAAAGCCTCCTCCATAGGGACGCAGTAGCAGTCTGTACTCATTTGCAAATAAAGTGGAAAGTAAGGCTTTCAAGGTGCGGATAAAGACTTGAGACATACTTAGATATGTCGGCCTCAACAGAAGTTTTGTAATAGCCCACACCCCGAAGTAGCTGAAAACTTCAAAAGTTTTTCTAGTTTACAGAGGGGAAGAGACTTTCCGCACAGACTTACTCAGTCTTTTAGGAGTTTTCTGTGTGGAGCACTTCCGTTTTCTCTATCTGATCTGGCCGCTTGAATGCAATTACGAGCTGTTTTGACTAGTTTTCACAGTTGAACAATACAGTGCTTACAATCAACGTCGTTTAGACTCTTATTAATGCCAGTCTTCCCGGGTCAAGGTGTCAGAGAGGAGATAACAGCCGGTGTTTCATTCCTTTAACCGTTGCAGGATCTTCTTGGCAGAGAATTTTTCCGCAACGTCAGAATTCCACCACTCCGAATCGCAATTCTGAATCAATGAAACGCGAAAACCTTGCTACTGAGGTCTCAAACAGAATCTCAAAATTCTTAACTGCATCCCTATGTGGCTTCAACAAAAGCGTGACCAAATTTCATTTTGCAGCGATTTTTTACTCAAACCCTTTCAAGACTCGTGTTTCTAAAACAAAAATCTAGTTTCGACTATCCATCGATCATCAATTTCTAATTTCACACTAAGGGACAAAGTTTACAAAAATCTGGTTTGAATGTCATCACCGCATCTACGATCTAACAATAAAGTAACTACCCAAACGAGTATTCAGAAGATAAATGTTTATTTAACTGGTTGGTGGCTGAGTGGTGAAAAGAGGTGAAAAGTAGGTGACTTGAGCAGCTCAAGTCAATCAAATCCGACAATTTTACTAAACAAAAACAATTGAAAAGAATTTTTAAGAACTTTGCCGACACATTCATTACGACTTAAGACAGTCCGAACATGTTAAGCTGTTCTAATGATTTAAACATAATGGGCCAATATGACCAGCAACTATGTTGGTCATAAATTAGCAGTTTATCCCCGTGACAGGTTTTCGGAATGAATTTAGAGGCAATTTAAAGAGTCATTAACCTATTAATCCAGTGAAAATATTTTGAAATCAGGTTGAGCCTAGAAATCATATTAACTTCCAACACTGTTCCGATGCTTCCCAAAAACTCAGTTCGGGTTTTTGTCCGGCATGCTTTGTGGCTTTGAGACTTTCGATATAAGTTGATTCGATTATTTTTGAATTCTTTGCCAGATGATTTGAATTATAAATAAATTCAGAACAGCATCTACTGGACTTTAGTCACGTTTAGGAATATTTTTACATAAATACAATTGTTTAATAGTTTTTTTTTCTCTAAATCAAAATTATTGAGCTAATAAATTTATTTCGTATTTATTCTCTTTCTTATAAGAACAAACATTAGCACATTGATGATGCTTCAAAAGATTAAAATGGAAAACTAGTTTGATATTGGAATCTGAAAGAGGGGGATGCCGTCGATGAGTCGAGGTGTGAGTCAGGGTCTTATCTCCACATTGTAGGGGTTAATTCCACTTTCTTTCCAACTAATTGAAGACAGGAAATGTCTTCCTAATTATTGATTACGATATTTATTCAGATCTTCCAAGTCTGCTACTGCATCCCTGTTAAAAAGCATTTCCATGTTGACCTAAAAAGGTACTCATCCAAGTTCGCATGTGGTCAGGATTCCACATCATTATATGACGACTGATCTGAAAGAATGGGCATTTGCTATGAAAAGCTAACTACTGCAGTCATAGTTATGCTTACTAGGATTCTGTACTACTTCCACCACTAAACGCAGTAGTCGAACTTATTATTGTGATGTCAGGAAAACATAGCTTATAGTCACACCATTTTCTGCATTAAGCGCAGCATGAGATGCAATCATCCTCTCGACCTCGAACTAGCATCTAACTTGATCATCAGCAATCTTGCCTTCAATCAACCATTGTTACAGCCAGTAATAGACTTAATCCTACTCAACCTACGAAAAAGAGTAGGGGAGTACTGCTGTAGGCTTTCCTGTCAGACCATATATAGAAACATCGATTCCAAATCGGATGCAGTCTCAAGCTTACCTAAGAAGAAGAGTCAAAGCAATCCGAACTGACGCGCTTAGAGAAGGGCTTGGCAAATCCCTCAAAACTCTGTCTAGGCTCAGACTAAGACTAAAGATATCAGCGGCGCTGAAGAATCGGTTCTCACTAGATCACCGAAATTAATCAGCTTTGGGCACTGTAAGTACTTCGATGGGGGAACCCATGGGAACTCGGTACGAATCCCACATGCTGTTGGCATTCAGAACACACGGAGTACAAATGCCAGCAGTGTTTTACATAGGTTCCTACCATGAAGGATCAATCTTACGGTACCTCCTCATGCGAGATACAAAAACAATGCACTGGTCAGCGCGCTCTTTGAGTAGTACAAATACCAGCACCAATACCAGATTCGATGTCGTGTGTAAGACACGAATTTACCCTTTGGTGAAGGCCCAAGGACTATATAATCCCTCAGCCATTCTATGGGTCATGGCACCCGGTTTTAGTTCAACTTCACAACCAGCAGACTGACCAATTCAATGATTATCAAATAGTTGAACGCCATCTGTAGCATGCTACAACATATGCTCAACCATGAGATATCCAAGCTCCAGTCAGTTTACACTCTCCGCGATTTTGGGGCTAACCTGCAGCCACCACAATACTCCACTAGGGGGTTAACTGCTTGGTCTAGAAGAGACAGAAATTCCAGGGACCCCTGACTTCCCGTGGTACGAAAATATAGTTTCCGCTCACTTCCAGTGGTGTGCTTTATAGCCTAGGGCTGGTGGCCTTAGTCCAACATTGTTCTATTCTTTGATTGCGATCAGCTAACTACTATGGAAAATCTCATTTGCGAAGCTACAAATTCCTTCGAATTGAGCTACGAGAGTACCGCTGACATCGTGGGCCACACCAACATAGGTGTGGCATAGCTTGAAAATCCCTATCAGCTGAGTAGGCTGGACACACGCACAGAAGCAACCTGCCACCTAGCTAGGGCTTCACTCATATAGAAACGCATTTGAGGAGACACGCCCGGTTAGCAAAAAGCCCAGACTGAAGTTGACAATCAATTGTGGTAACCCGCTCATCATCGACACATTCTGGTGGAAGTTATACATAAGTAACCCTGCCTTTAACGCTCTTGTCCCAATTCGGAAAGCAGGAGCTTACACCTCCTATGGGACAAGAGCCAATCAACACTTGTCAGCGGGAGCCCTTTTCTAATGTTCTAGGCTATACCTAGTCGTATCACCTCTAAGTTAGGAAGAGGCACTCCAACATAACCACCTGTAATGCATCCGTAGATACCGTTCGATACCAAGATCGGACGACGATTATAATCAGACTTTACCTTCTCGTTCCAAGCTGATGCCCCAAATATTGCACAGGTAACAAAAATGATACCGTGCACAGTATGAACGGCGCATGTGCTGAGTCCCCAGTCAGTCTGTAGAATTCACCTTACATGGCCCACAACATTCAGCCATCATTCTTTTAGCTGGATGAGGTGAGGTAGGAAATTTATCCGCTCACCTATCGTTATGCCACGATACTTGCCTTAGTCACAAACTTAAGGCTAACACCATTCAGGCGTATTTTGGAAGTCCGGCAGACTGCTTCTATAAAGCAATATTGCCACAGTCTTCTCTCGAGACACTGTGACAAATACGTTCTCGCCTCATCCGGTGACGGTTGGCAGCAATTTCGCTCCTATTCTTTCGAGTTCAGCACAAAACTGATCTTCCAGAAGGAGAAGCAGATCATCCACCTACGCGCAACATCTGCAGTAGTTTGACAATTGCTTAAGGAGTGGATCCGTCATATAAATAGACCACAAGTGGACCTTTGAAAGCAATCCCGCTCTACTTCTAAACTAACTCTATCACGAGGAGATTCTACAAAATCGGGCCTGTCAGAGACAAAGCTTTCCCATACAACCTTTTTCCGCCAGTCCAGCTCCCACAAGCTGTCAGAATGCTTTGCCAATTTAGATTGCCAAAGTCGCCCCTAAAATGAATAAAGACGTCTGAGACAAGCTTGGCACTGCTATTCTGGATGCAGTCTTTAACAAAAGACCATGCGTTCTCGACACCTCTGCCCTTTTTAAAGGCAAATTGGACGCAAGAAACCGGCTCGGCTACCCTATCTGAGAGTCTTTCCACCAATACCCTTTCTAGTACTTTATCAAGTTCTGGAAATACGCTGATCTAGAATCTAGTCTTATCGAGAGACTTCAGCGGTACAACCAACCTCGTCTCCTTTCGATTTGAAGGGAAATAGCTCGGGCAATACACCTGCTGCACATGCTTAAGTAGATACTCGGGAATGGCTTCACCACCTCTCCGATCATACTATCTGCTCCAGGATTTGAAGAAATGAGACATTGTACTTAACTTCGGCAGCCCTTAGCTCAGGCGGAAGCGGAGGCTCATCAAGGAGGACACATGAATATATCTGGGAAAGAACTCGCCGAGCAAGGAACTCAGGCAATTTCTAGGTGTTATTCACACGCATGCCCTCAATATCAGCAGTCCTTTTGTACTCCTACAGATTCTATACAATTTGCCCCAGGGATCATCTGTATGTTCTAAACAAAATTCCTCGGATTCGGATCCTTTTGCTTTGACTATGACATGACCTTGTACCCAGCAGGGCACCGCCGATAGGCAGAGCTCAGCTGACCCAGGTTCTCAGTATTGGCAGCCCAAATACGTCGGGATTTCTTCCTGTATCGGGGCTTCGCCATTGGCTTCGGAAGCGTTTTAAGATATGCCCTTGACGTCTTTGTTGGTTATGACAAGACTACCTCTGCCTTCGACATCTGTTGGATAAACTTGTTCTGAATATACTTGTAGTACCCAATACTGATCTCCAACTGCATTATTAGCCTTACTGATCTCTTTTTGAGAATGCAAGGACACCTTAAATGCAGCCGGAAGGCTGTGTTGATTGAATCTTGCTCAGGTTGAAAGTTGTCATGAAATTGTGGGAAATGAAACTGGCTATGAAGTTACTGGGGGCAAAGGATGACCTCCAAGGATCTGAACCCAGCGTAACAGGTAACTTATGCCTCTAAAGGAGGGTACCCAGAGTCTTGACCTCTAAAGGGCGAGGTTTTATTTTGGAATCCTGCAATAGGGAACCAAATATGGCCATTAACGCTGGATAAAACTTGGTGTATTGTGTGGTCTGTAAATCTCTTCAACATGTTCGTTCGAGTGGTGATCTAGATACAATAGATCGCATCCAACTTATCAATATAGAAACCTTTACAACGATTGACGGAAAGGCGAAAACGGCAAGCTGATAGTAAATGAAGGCAAAGCGAGCCGCATACGAATAAAGTATAACCCACTTGCTGTTTTGGGAAAAATATCACTGTCAACAGCTGTAATTTAGAGGTAGCCTAGAATTTAATCCACCCCGGGATGATAAATGACACTTTAGGCAAAGACTTACACCAGCAAGCCTTCCTACTTCTGATGGAAGTTCAGTCTACGATTGCGGACCTTCGAAAAATAAGACCTAGTTGAGGAAATAGGTAGGTCTTATGTGCGAGGAAGGTTAATGAAGAAAAATGCACGAACGCCAACTCCAGGAGCTAAACAAAGATGTGGATACCAAAATTGCATTCGCCTGGTCACATCAGCCGAATGGATGATAACACTCCTCTAAGAGTTGTAAAGGAAGCAAGAATTGTGGATTCACAAATGAAGGGATGACAGAGATCAGATATTTAGCTTGAAGTGACAATCGGGAAGCTACGCGTACGAGATCGAGGAATCTTAATTGCGATTGCTTCTCAATGTCTGGAAGCACCCCAAAGCTTAAGCAATGAAGGATTGGCTACGAGATATATTATAAAGCTCCTGCGTCTGGCAAAACCTAACTCACCCTCTAAACTACTTCGAATCTAGTCTGCGAATGCAAGACTTCTCTGATTACAGTCGAAAGGAAAATTCACTGAGTCGCAGAGCCTGCACCTCTGAAAGCCATAATAAATATATACTTTCTTCCATCAACAAGTGAGTTGGTAACATGACTCTCAAGAATGATTGACAAGTATCTTAATCTGTATGGCATGAGCGCCACTATCTACTAAGAAGCTTGTACTGTGTCCGGCTTATGACTTCGTCAAGTGGCATTTTTTTTTTACTGAAACGATAAGTTGTTTTCTAGAAAAGCCTAAAAAGGAAGGAATACGTAATGCAAATGACTAGGATGTTGTTGGGTAGTTCATGGACTAACTAGCCTGAAATATTCCTTATATGCCAACAAACAACTTTTAGATACTTTCAACAAATTCAAGTCCAAAAAACACTGAACACATCTCACAAATTAGCAAGGAGATAAGTATATTTAGAGCACTTTTTTTTTTGTTGTATTGTATAAAAATGTGATTCTATCTCAAAGTGTGCAGTCATCGCTGAAAGACCCGGAGCTTACACAGACTTTTACTTCTCTTAGATTTATCATCGCTTACGAATTTGTCTTGTCGTGGTGCTGACCTTAAACGGAACTAAAAAA
Source organism: Volucella zonaria (assembly GCA_963966105.1). Lineage (NCBI taxonomy): Eukaryota > Metazoa > Arthropoda > Insecta > Diptera > Syrphidae > Volucella > Volucella zonaria. Next base: position 136,680,616 of record OZ014533.1, on the reverse strand, counting down.
ATCTTCTGCATTGGGATTCCCATTTTACCTGGTTGATGATTTATAAGGTTACGATCAATAAAGACCATCTTGACTCATCCCTCTCTAGCAGATATTCGTGCATACTTGTACATACTCGTACATCTCTATCCACAGGTGGTTGTTTTGAATATGTCATCGGAGATAAAGTTCAATCTGAAAAAGAAATCTGATCCACATCCTCGAAAAAGGTCAACTCCATCGCAACTACTCGTACAACTGGTAAAGTATCTAAAAGTCTGTAACACACTTCCAATTATTCACAAACCACTGACTGTTTATGTGAAGTCAATAAAACGATTCCCAAATTCTATTGCCTGACAATAATTATTTTTATTACTTCCAAACTAATTACCAATCTGATTTCGGAGTTCAAAATTTGTGCTGCCACATATGGCTCGTGCTGTGCCCGAAACAGCGGTCATAAACGTCGTTCAAACGAACTCACAGTTGTATCTCAATATTTTCTGTTGTTTTGGTGATCCCAACCAATGGAAGATAAAAATCAATCTGGCAAAATCATGCCGGCTAATAGTTAATCTCTTTTAATGGCGCTGCCTCAAATTGTATATTTTGTATCTTTCATTGCTTACGACGATGAAAACAGTTTTTTTTTTTTTTTGTTTTGGTAGATATCTATACACTCAATCTCGAATTGGATCGCAGTCAGTGGATTAATAAATTTGTATCTCAATGAGAAGAGGTAAAACTTAGTCAAAGTCAAGGTTTTTCGGTTAACAGAAAAAACAAATAAATAAAATATTTGTATACGTATCGTCGTATATGAGATACTCGTACATATACTCGTACGAGTTGACTACTTTGAATGAATCTTTATTCAAACGAACCACTGGTAAAATATTTTAGTCTTGGTTTGGTGTTAATTAAGACAAAGATTGGGAGGTTGAACCATATCGTTGCAATTAAATTAATTTAGTATGACGCTAACGATGCAAATATGACGATAACGATTCATCAGAGGATCGATGTATCTTATTAGATCTTCCAAGGTGGAAACTATTTGCTAATCTATATTTTAAATAATGCTGAGGTCAGGTTTATGCAGATATTTGGATGATCCACCGAGCGGATACTTAGTATGCGCGCAACTGGGTGGTACAAGTCAAGGTTGGAGCTGTGATTTTATGATTTATGGTTGAAGTCTTCGATGGAAGAAGGTCACCTAGAAAGGTTTATCCATACGAATGTCAAAATCCTCACAAAGCTAAGGCATTCTTCTATATGTTGATATTTAACAAGGAGTTTTTTATAAGGCCTTTTTCTTAGTTTCATAGTTGCCATCACGCGATCGCTCTTGTTTATATCAAGTCTCACAATTTTCGAGCTGTTCCTCCAGTCTGAGAGCGCTGGTAGCCGCTTTTTCCTTTACTGGCAATACTTGCAGAGAAGCGTGCAGTGGTATACCATTTATGGCCACTAAATTATTGCAGCGTACCACACCGCTAGAATCTTTGTCGATCGCGTTTTCCTCAAGCTCTTTTGAATTCCTAGCCCCCATTCAGAAACCGTAGAACACCAATTGGGATATTGTCAAAGAGCCATCAGGGAAGTTGCTCTAATGTGACTAACTCCAAACCGCCGCAAATCTCTAGTTTGAGGACGCATGTAGAAAGGTACATTCAGCTAAACAAGAAGCGTATAAAGCTGCGGCAGCATCGAAAGGAAGAGTACAATCTTCTCAGAAAGAAGCACGCGATCAAGGAAATAGAGAGATGTTACTGCGCGAACAACGTTCGACAGTTTTGCCAGAGAACACAACGATTATGCCAGTGGTACAAAGCCAGAATGGAAGCATGAAAAGATTAGCATGGACAGGTAGTGGTATGATTGTAGTTGGTGCTGATAATATGGAAAGACTACTTTTACAGGCAGTATGATAGCGATGATGGTCAAAATTCCGCTGTAAGGCAGAATGAACAATTAATTCTGAACGAAGACGACAAAGAATTCCGTTCCCCTGACTTAGACATCTAGACGAACTCAACCAGCAATATCGAAGCTAATGTCTCTGCTGGTGCAGACGAACTGCCTACTGAGCTATTTAAAGCAGCTACAGATGATCTGATTCAGAACATGCCCTAACTCATATGGCCAGAGCAAAACATGTCCGAAGCATGGACTCTCGGCATTGTTTGTCCGATTCATAAGAAAAGAAACCCAACTATAGAGGAAAAGTCTGCTAAACATCGTCGATAAGATATTTTCTGCCTCATCATGCTGCCATGTCAGCACGGTTTCAGGCCAGGAAAGGCCACAATCGATTAAATATTCCCACTACGGCAGATCTTGGAAAAGGCCTGTGAACTTGTGGTCGATACTCACTACTTATTTGTCGACATCAAAGGCGAATATGATACCGTGCATAGGGACGGGGTATACAACGTTATGTCTAGTTTCGACATCCTTGACAAATTGGTCGGGTTGTGGAGAATGACTTTGGTGGCTACTGGCTGGTCCATCAAGGTCAGTAATGAGTAAACCTCAATCTCAGAAAAGGTTTAGGACAAGGAACGCTTTTTTAAGTTTTCATAATTTCTTGAGTATGCGAATGACATTCATCTTATTGGACGATCACAGCGAGCAGTGAATTAAACTTTCGTGAGTACACGCTGTACCTACAAAACAAAGTACATGCTGTCATCAGAAAAGAGCGTACATCATCGATAGCTTCCTCACCATTGGCGTTATAACTTCAAAGTAGTTATGGACTTCGTCTACCTTGGCTGGGCAGTTACAGCCGTGGACATCGGAACAGAAATGCTACTAGTTGTTTCTTTAGGATCCAGGAAGCAATTGGTTAATCGAGCCCACTCTGGTATGACCAAACTAGCGTGCGACAGGAAAAAACGAGTGACCAGGTAGCAAAGAAAATTTTTCCAATTGTTATGTCTCGGCAGCTGTCAAAGTTACCAATGACATCCAGTTGTCAAAATATTCAGTAAACTTTGCCATTTCATCATGCAACATTTTACGCTTGCCGAACGTGCAGAAATTATTAAAAAATATTCGAAACTCCGGCTCAATTGTAAATACGCAACGTGAATTTCGTCGTGAGGACGGTCGTTATCATGGCTATAGTGTGCTGGCAATTCATCACACCATGGAAAGTTTGAGAGTAAGTACACTGCTTTGAATCCTAAGCCACCAACCATACAGAAACTGGTGCGAAATGAAGAAAACATAGCCGCCGTAGCGGCCAGTATCGACGAAAATATCGATTCGGTGCCGATTAGCTGAATTTGGCATCGCCGGAGAGATAACCCGGCTTATTTTGTGGTTGGATTTGGGCCTACATCCATATAAGATTGTTGTTGCCGCAAGAATTAAAGCCAGACGACCATAGGCAACGCCGTAAGTTCGCTAAGTGGGAGCTGCGGATGTTGGCTGGTGATCCGGGTTTTGGCCAAAAAATCATCTTTTCATGCGAGGCTCATTTATGGCTCAGCGGCTATTTCAACAAGAAAAATCGCCATTATTGGACCGAACACAATTCACAACTGTTCGGCCAAGTATCAATGCATCCACAGAGATTGATTGGTTGGTGTGGTTTATAGCTTAGCGGCACCTTCGGATCTTATTTCTTTCGAAATGAGGAAGGAGACACCGGCTCCAGGCAATGGTTTCAGGTATAGAGCGATGTTAGCCGACTTTCTGTGGTCAGAGCTCGAAAACATCGATGCATCCGAACTGTGGTTCCAACAAGATGGCGCAACATCCCAAACAAGCGAGACAACGCTCGAAGTTGTGAAAGAGAAATTTGGCTACTGGGTCATCTCATGGCGAGCGTTCATCAATTGGCCGCCGTGATCATGCGATTTGACACCACTCGGTTTTTTTCTCTGGGGCTACGTTGGAAGAGCTCGAGGCCTACATTTGACACGCTATTACCGGAATAGCGCCGAGCTTATTGGACCGAGTAATCAAAAATTGAACCGACCGCTTGAAGAACTGCCAGCAAAGCTAAGGCGGCCATTTGAATGATGTGCTATTGGGTATATAACTTAATGCGGTTTTTTTTGAACATTTATTTAAGAAAAACATGTACAATAGTATTATTCAAAGTATTGCCCATCTGAAGCTATGACTTTTTCCCATCTTTCTGGCAATTTGTGGATCCCATCCCAAAAAAACTGCGCCGGCTTGGAAGCCAAGAATGAATCAAGCCAATTTTTGATATTCTGCTCTGATGTGAACCGTATTTCAGTGAGGGCGTTCTGCATCGACCGGAATAAATGGTAGTCAGAAGGGACAAGGTCTGGGCTATAAGGCGGGTGGGGTGAGACTTCCCATCCGGCAACGTGGGGCCGAGCGTTGTCATGATGGAAAATTATTGCCTCGTGTCTGGTCGCATATTCCGGGTGTTTTTCGGCCACTGCTCTCTTCAAACGGATTAATTGTGTTCGGTAGCGTTGTCCATTGATGGTTTCACCTGGTTTTAGCAGCTCATAATACAGCACACCCATCTGATCCCACCAAATACAGATCATTACCTTCGCGTCATGGATATTCGGCTTTTCCGTTGATTTGGGGGGTTGACCGGGTTTCACATACGAATGCGTCCGTGACTTTTTGAATTTCTGACCTCTTTACTGAAACAGCAACACTGCTCCTGTCAACAGGCATTTGTCAGTTGACTCCTGTCAAAATTTAAACTTGCTGCGTCAGTTAGTTTGTGTTTGACAGCTATTTTTATCAGACTACTCACTAATTTGAGGAGAAAATGGAAAAAAGTGAATTTCGTGTGCTTATTAAGCATTATTTCTTGCGAAAAAAAACCATTACCGAGACCAAGGCTAAGCTTGATAAATACTATGGGGACTCTGCACCATCGATTTCAATGGTAAAAAAGTGGTTTACTGAATTTCGTTGTGGCCGTACAAGCACTGAAGATGCCGAACGTCCTGGACGCCCAGTTGAGGTCTCTACACCCGAAACAATCGAAAAAATTCACGATATGGTGTTGGCCGACCGAAGATTGAAAGTGCGAGAGATTGTGGAAGCCGTAGGGATCTCGCATGGCTCAGTGGTTTCAATTTTGAATGATCACTTGGGCATGAGAAAGCTTTCCGCAAGATGGGTGCCGCGTTTGCTCACAGTCGACCACAAACGCAATCGTGTAACAACTTCACAGGAAGGTTTGGCGTTGTTTAATCGCAATATGGAGGAGTTTTTGCGCCGTTTTGTAACATGGATCCATCACAACACACCAGAGAACAAACAACAGTCAAAACAGTGGCTTTCTAAGGGTGAATCGGCGCCAAAGAAGGCCAAGGTGGGTTTGTCAGCCAATAAAGTTATGGCGACTGTTTTTTGGGATGCACGCGGGATAATCCACATTGACTACCTTCAAAAGGGAAGAACAATCAATGGGGAATATTATGCCAACTTATTGGACCGATTCAATGACGATTTGAAAAAAAAAAACGACCTCATTTGGCCAAGAAAAAAGTTCTTTTCCACCAAGACAATGCAAGGGTGCACACATGTGCAGTTGCCATGGCAAAAATCCATGAATTGGGCTATGAATTGCTCCCTCATCCACCCTATTCTCCAGATTTGGCTCCGAGAGACTACTTCTTGTTCCCAAACCTGAAGAAATGGCTTGGTGGAAAAAGATTTGACTCCAATGATGAAGTCATCTCGCAAACAAAGGCCTATTTTGAGGACCTCGACAAATCATTTTTTTTGGAAGGGATAAAAAAATTGGAGAAGCGTTGGACAAAGTGTATAGAGCTCAAGGGAGACTACGTTGAAAAATAAAATTATTTTTTTATCAAAAAATCTGTGTTTTAATCCAAAAGTCACGGACTTATTGACCCGCCCTCGTATGATTTTTTGCGCTTGAGGTTGTCGTAATGGATCCATTTTTCATCAGCAGTAGCAATCCGATGTAAAAATGACTTCGTTTTGTGGCGTTCCAGCAGCATTTCGGACATGCAAAACCGCCTTTCGACGTCTCTTGGCTTGAGTTCATGTGGAACCCAATTTCCTTGCTTTTGAATATATCCAGCTGCTTTTAAACGTTTTGAAATGGCTGCTTGAGTGACATCCAAAGATTCTGCGAGCTCTTCTTGTGTTTGGCAACAATCTTCATAGAGTAATGCTTCCAGTTCTTCATCTCCACACTTTTCTGGTTGCCCAGGACGTTCATCGTCTTCCAAGCCAAAATCACCACTTTTAAATAGTGCAAGCCACTTTTGGCACGTTCGCTCAGCTAGCGCATGTTCACCATAAACTTCCATTAAAATACGATGACTTTCGGCAGCAGTTTTCTTCATGTTAAAGTAATGAAGAAGAACTCCCCGCAAAAACACTTTTTCAGGCACAAAGTTCGACATATTTATGGGAAAAAAAATTATTGTTGTTTATGCTTCAAATGAATGACATATACTGAAATGACGTACAATGACAGTAGCTTTCCAACGCATGTTCCAATGGAATAATACAAGTTACGCCATCTCTTAGCAAAGCGCACGAAGTTATAGACCCAATATTTCACACCGAATGGCGTGAAGGTAGCTTCAAAATAAAGCCAGAATCAATTTTATATTTTTTTTCGTCGTTATCTGGCCACCCTTTATAACAGTTTGTAAATATTTTAGTGTTCCAATAAAAGTCAAATCTACTCTGATCGAATCCAGTCTATTTTCGTAGAATGCGACATGAGTTTCAGTGTTCAGTAATTGTTACAAATTCTCGTGACGGCTTTGCCTTTATACAGTGGAATTCTGTGATTAGGCATCCGATCGGCTTTCATCATTTTGTTAAACAAGACCGCGAGACATTTAAGTTCAAGATTTTCGATAGTCGGCCATCCTCAGGATGGTATATGATCCAGTTCAACTTCATGTCCCACTTCACTCTTTTTACTGCTTCGCCAGCTTCAGCTTTCGTAAAATCTGCGGTTTCCTCTTCTTTCGCGCCAACCGGGGTGGAAATGGTACTGCGTGGAAATTTCTATAGCAAATTTCGTTCCCCCTGGCGATTGCGAATTTTTTTACGTTGCGCCGCAATTTTAATTTTTACAGTTCGTTTGGCCGTATTTTGACATTATTCTTCTTCTACTGTCTATAGCTTGCTTACGAGCTTTAAGGGTAGCTCTGCCAATTCCAGGTACAATGCCTCTACGGGTATCGCACGTGCCTTCTTCTCCTCTTTTCTGTGACTTTTTCGTAATCTAACTCATGACGCACTTTATCGGTTTCGGTTTCCAGGTCTATTGGTCTTTTCCGCCATTCTCGACTCATTGTGCACCACCACGTTCCTTTATTTATGTGGCCTTTGCGCTACTAGTTCTTCCTTCATCTTCCCCCTTATGGTATGTTGGAGCCATTTTTACAAATTTAGTGCCCAGAATCGGTCAGATTATATCCTTGACTGGTGCTGGTTTTCATTCGTTTTCTCTGGTTTCTTAACGAAAATTTCTGAGATGTGTGAACTTGAGGTGCGTGATCCGGCGAATGAGGAGACATGGGACTCCTTCCATACCAATTTCTCCGAGTTGCCGTTCGGACTGTTTTTTTTTTTTTCAAATGCAAACTTGAGTTTGTGATCAAAAAGTTCATCTCTTCCTTCGAGCTTTACGCTTCTGTGCATGGCAAGCAAGTCATGGATTTTATATTTAGCTTCTCGCTCACTGAGTTTCTTAGAGAAGAAATCGATGATAAGCAATCTGCCACTGCAACCATCCAAAACTGGTCCAATTGAAGTAACTTAGACATCACAACGAAGTATTGACGGCATAACCATACGGGGGTGAGCAAAATGAAGGGCATCTCGCAATTCGATTTCGGATTCCGTGATGCTCTGTCTGCTTATGGAGTGTCTATTCAACACTCTCCACTTGGCTCGTTTTTTTGCATCGATGGTGAATTTTGCTTGACCCATGGAGTTTAAGCATTAATTGCTTCAGGAAGACAGTTTCGCCAAAAATGCCATTATCCAAGGGATCTTCTGATTTGTCCACATGTTCCGGTTCAGTCATCAGAGCTCCGATTTGGTCCATGGCAGATTTGAAAAAACTGGTACATTCTAGTAGGTAGCTGCTGAATGAAGTCATAGACGTAAAGTATGACACATTTATCCGGAACATTGATGTTGTTTAGACGACGGCAATCATCACACGGCCTCCAGCCACCGTAACATATGATGCGGAGAAGCCCATTCACTCTTGTAAGATTGACAGATTCCTAGTCGAACTACTCTGCGGTTGCGTTGAGTTTTTCACGGAGTAGCGGCTTCTCATTATGAAATAAGATGACCTCGGATAGGATGACCTAACACTGTAGTTTTTGTGTTCGCGTGTGATAGCGACCAAATTCTTTAGGATATCTGCGAGGGAGATTTGTTCGCTGATAGAGTTCTCCAGTTTGTGGTTTGAAATGGATGCTCCATGGATGCTTAATTTGTTGGAAATAGCGATGCATCTCATTGTTTTAATTGTCGGATCAATGAAACGCTCAATGAAGCGGGTTCCTCTTTACTATACCGACATCCCTTACAGTGTCCACTTACTTCATGTGGCAATGCAAATCTGCACAGGTAGATTGTACTGACTTCGATGTTAGTTTGAAGAAGTGTCAGTTAGACTGGGAGCAGAATAAGCGTTTCGGAAAGATGTGAATAATTAGCTTGACTGACATTTTCTATTAAAGTCAGTTAAATGAATGAAATTCGGGTTGAATATATATATTCGTAGAAGAAGAGGCAAAGTGGCTGAAGCCCATGAGATTGGGCTCAAAATAAGAGTCAACGAGTCGTATTTACAAAAACTTCTGATGGATGAACCAATGCTTTGGAAATCCTAGTAAAACCACAAAATCAAGATCGGATAATGGCTCTTATGACGTTGACCAGCATGACTACTCAATACGTAATGACATCATAAAATCACATCACAAATTTCGAACATAAAAAGAACTCATGCGGAAGGTATAACTTTCATTTCAGCCCCCTATTGCGCCGTTCCTCTAGCACTTAACAGCAGAAGAAACCGTCAAATTCATTTCGGAATTGCTAATTTATTTTTTATTTGAAAAATCTCCATAAAATTAAATAAAGTTTTGACTGAGAATTAATCATCATCTTAGTCAATGAGAGGAGACCATGTAATCGGTAATCGTATTCACCGTGGCAAAAAGGAATCAGTTCGCTTGCATGAATTTAATTTAAATTATTTGCCAACCCCATAGAGATGATATAATCAAGTGTTGGACGAATCGATGTAGTTCATGCAAATCAGGGCTACTCAGGAAGCCCCAATTGGTGACATAAGGGACCACCGGCCGTGGTATTAAGTGAAAGGAGTGCCGAATTAAGATATCTAAATCTTAATCTTCTCCTGTTGATTTCCATCGCATGGTCTTGAGTCCATTAAATCGCAATTTTAAGGATTTAAATTGTTTTCACGTGATCTAGTGAGTCAACTGTTATTGCTAATTTGCAAGTCAGCTTTTTTTACAATTTTTTTTTTTATCTTAAAACTATAAAACTTGTACGAGTATATGCTTGTTGTTTTGATTTTTTTTATTAGTAATTAGATTTTAAATGCGTGCAGCTGTGGGACTGTCTTTGTCTGAGTCCGAATGTGAATCTTAAAGGCCGTCTAGAGCAGTTGAAGTGGCGTTCTATTGCAAACTTGTTTCAAGGAATTCATTCTTTAAATAGATATATGCAGATAGATTGACTAATGAGTATGTTCGATCATGGTACGAGTAAATCATTTTCAGAACGTGTCACGAGTTTGTTTTTCTTTTCCATTGAAGACATGAGTTGAGTTAAGTTTCCAATACAAATCAACGATCGTACTTGAAAGTGAATACAACGAGTTTCTGAAGAGATTTATCCATTGAAAAATTGATGGGGAATACTGTTGTAGTTTGCCTGAATTGTAGGCTTACACATGTTTATAATCTAAATTCTTCTTCTTATTTATTTTAAATCATAAATTGCAGCTGCTATCTAGACGGTTTCATCTTCCCTATAGCTTGGTTGCACTATCTTATTCGAAGCTGCATCATTTCTCCGGTGCAGATTCGTAAATTCTTGTTTTTGAAAGGCAATATGCCTACGCAAGTCAAAAATGAGTTGGACTCTGTGTATGGGGACTCTGCACCATCATTTACCACAGTGAAATTTTGGTCAGTGGAATTTAAGCGTGGCCGTAAGAGCTTGGGAGATGATGAGCGTTCGGGACGTCCAAAAACTGCAATCACTGTGACGATAACATTGCTAAAGTTCACCAAATGGTGTTAGACGACCGCCGAATTAAAGTGAGAGACATAGTAGAGGTTATAAAAATGTCCAAAGAACGTGTTTGTTACATATTAAATCAAGATTTAGCCATGAGAAAGCTGTCCGCGCGTTGGGTGCCGCGTTTGCTTACGTTAGACCAAAAACGTGTTCGAATGAACATTTCCAACGCTCTGTTGGCGCAGTTTAGGCGCAATAAATCCGAGTTTTGGCGCCGATTAATTACAGTAGATGAAAATTGGACACAAAATTCAGTCAAAACAGTGGACTGCAAAGGGCGAGCCGGCTCCAAAAAAAGCTAAAATTGATTTTTCGGCTGGGAAAGTGATGGCGACTGTTTTTTGGGATAGTAAAGGAGTTATCTTAATCGATTAGCTTCAAAAAGGAAAAACCATTACAGGAGCATACTACGCATCATTACTTGCCAAGCTGAAGGCAGAAATTGCAGAAAAACGGCCACATTTGCAGAAAAAGAAAATCCTGTTTCACCAAGACAATGCGCCGTCTCACACCTCAGCGGTTGCCATGGCGAAAATCCACGAATTACGGTTTGAACTGCTTGACCATCCGCCTTATTCACCAGATCTAGCCCCAAGCGACTTCTTTTTGTTACCTTATCTAAAAACTGAGCTCGGAGGACAGAGATTTTCGTCAAGTGAGGAGGCAATCACCTTCGTGAACAATTATTTTGCAGAGAAAAACGACAAGTGCTATTTGGACGGGTTAGAGAGAAGGGAGCATCGCTGGGAGAAGTGTGTAGAGTTACAAGGAGACTATGTAGAAAAGTAAAAAAAATTTGGAGAAAAAATGTCTTGTATCATGTTTCAGGCAACCTTCGTATCGACACTGTCGAGCTCTGACCACAAAAAGTCGGTTAACATCGCTCTATACCTGAGACCATTGACGGTAACGGATCTCCTTCCTCGTTTCGAAAGAAATAAAGTCCGATGCTGCCACCATGCCATAAACCGCATAAAACAGTCAATCTTTGTGGATGCATTGATGCTTGGTCGTATACTTGTGGATTGTGTTCGCTCCAATAATGGCAATTTTGCTTGTTGACATAGCTGCTGAACCAAAAATGGGCCTTGCATGAAAAGATGATTTTTTGGCCAAAACCCGGATCACCAACCAACATCCGCAGCGCCCATTTAGCGAACTCATGGCGTTGCCTATGGTCGTCTGGCTTTAAGCCAAGTTGCTTCTCCGGCGATGCCCGATTCAATTTCTGTCTAGTTGATGGCTTATGACCCAAAGAGTGTACTCACGCTCAAACTTTTCCACGGTGGGACGAATTGCCTGTACACTGTAGCCATGATGACGACCGACCTCGCGAGGAAATTCACGTTGCGTATTTACAACTGAGCCGGAATTCCGATATTTTGTAATAATTTGCTCACCTTCGGCAAGCATAAAACAATGCTTGATGAAATGGCAAGCCTTACTGAATATTTTGACAGCTAGATGTCATTGGTAACTTTGACAGCTGCTGAAACTTAATAATTGGAAAAACTATCATTGGCGGCTAGCGTTCCAAGCAGCATTTTCTTTTAGATTCCTCTCTATATTGAGCTTCTTCATAAAATAAGCTCCTAGGTACTTATATTCTGTCACAACTTGAACAGTTTCTCCATTAAAGGGTCATTTTTCATTTGCGCAGTTTCTGCCTCCACCTCTTCTGAATATCATTATTTGGGACTTACTTAGGTTCACCACCAGATTCCATAGCTTGCAGTTCATTGGAATCTTTAGGGAATCGGATGAGGACGCTATAAACACGACGTCATTCGCAAAAAGAAGAGCTTTAACCTGCGCACCTGCATATTCCACACTTCCAGGTAGAAAAATCAGAATATCCCCAATGTGCAAATAGACTAGGGCTCAAACCACAATCTTATATCACTTCTCGCCCCGATCGAAACTGCTCTGATAACATTCCACCACTCCACACAGCCGCCTTGGCATACAGGATTTCAATCACTCGTCCGAACTTTAGTGACATACCCATGCCAAAAAGCTGATACAACAACGCGCTTGGGTCAACCGAATCAAAACCTGCTTTGAAGTCAATGAAGAACACACACAGTTTCCTATTCCTCAAGATAAATGACTCCATGATACTATTTAAAATAAATACGTGATCACCATCGGAGTACCATGCCCGGGAACCCGCTTGATATTCCTTGAGGAGAATATTGGTGCCTATCCATGCGGTTGAACGACGCATTTAAAAAGTAAAGCTTCAGTGGTTCCCTAGGAAAAATCAGGGCTGCCTCGAAACCCTGCGGTATTTTCCCACTTTTCAAAATGTTGTTGAACAAGTAGGTAAGGTTGGTGTTTATTTCGTCTGTGCCATATCTGTAGAATTCCGATTCTGCCGCCTTACCATCCTTAAGACTGCTTAGAGCCTCAACAACATCCTGCAAAATAATTGCCCTATCCAAATTGTCGTTCTGGAATGGCATGGCGTACTGAATCCTAGGTGTGCTGCAAGAAAGGTTGTAAAGCTTGGCAAAGTGCAGTTGAAAGATGGACATTTTTTCCACCTTTCGTTTTTCGCCAATTTTCAGAATTCTGAAGTGTTATTACATCGCTCCAGTCTTCGAGGCTATGTTTCATAATAAATTCTCCTTCTTGTTACACAAAGCGCCTAAAACTCTAGATTAGGCTTTATATATGAAACTTTCATTGCATCCTCATTAAGCAGTCGGAGTAATGTGAACCAGCCGAATGATAGTTGCCTTGCCTTCTGGCACTCATTATCAAACCAGGGTTCTTTCTATCGGTTTCTATTATTCCTAGATTGGCTGATGATTGGGAATACTTCCTTTATAATCTTTACAATTTTGTTGAAGTCCTCATGTTGTTGGGTTTGCAGTTTCTCATCAAATTGTCTTCTATATGAGGATAATTTAGAGTTGGCCCATATAAGCTTCGGTAGGTCTTACACTCAAGTTATCTATTGCCATCAGCTCAAAGGAAACAACAATCGGGAGGTGATCGGAATATGGAACTTGCATCACTTCAAAATTGGTTATGAGAGTGCTCAAATGACCATCTGATAGACAGAAGTCGTTTATGGGCATTCCTAGTCCTCCCACAAATGTGAACTCACCATATTTGTCACTCAAGCTTGTACCATTCAGCACTTTTAACCCAAAAGAATCACATAATTCCAAAAATTTGGTACCGCTTCCATTACGAATTTGATCTTCAGATTATGGACTTATTCCAGCTGTTCCTGTGCCCAGTACCTCCTGCTTGTGTTCGTGTCTCCTACGGCAGCACATTGCTAATGCGTATAACTTCTCAAAATCCCTTTAGATACGATGGCATTACACAGAAGTTTTTCTGACCAAATTTGAAGTCAACATACATATATTCCATCCTCACAGTCGATGATATTAAATTGTCATTTGAACCCAAAGAAGATATGCGAGAGAGTTCCAGATTTGCTTAAAGATGAACTGGTAGTTCACCAATCTAAGGCTGGGTGTTATAGTAAGGCTCTCCGATTTACGTGGACCCCTGTATCTTTCGAATCGGGGAGATCCAAAAAAACATTAAAAATAAGTAGAGCTGGTATGAGCATTCAACCCTGTGGTACTCCAGCTTTAATAGTAAGCAATCGAGCGTTACATCAGAAGACACTTTACCAAGTGTTGTCGAGTAGCTATACAGGATTTAGGTTTGAAATGTTCAGTGTTGGTGGCATATATACTCGAATTCGTAGTGACAGCCTAAAAAACTGCTGATTATATAGCATCTAAGGTTTTCTGAGCTAATTATCTAAACGCAACTCTAAGCACTTAACCATTCCACTTCGGTGGAACCCAAACGACATTTCATTTCATCTACTCGATTAATTGCATTTTCTGAAAGGCACCTCATGCTTTTGTATCTTTCCAGCTTTGTGTACAAGTTCACATCGCACGCTCCCGGCTCAATTTAATTTATTTTGTTTACAATTTCTTTCTTTCTCTCTTCTCTTAGTTGATACCTCATGGTCGATTCGTATCTTATCCAAACTCTAATAGAATCTAATTAACTGCCGAGCGAAAGAAGATTTCCAATTTTTCTTTCTCTCACTTTTACAGAATCCTCCTTGGACTTTTGCTTGCACTTTCATTCACCATTACCATCAGCACCAGTACCAGTACCATATAGCCAAATGCATTTCTCCTCTCTCTCATATCTGTCCATGTTAGATGCAGATACAATTTTCACTTTGAGTCAAGTGCACGTTTTGTGTAGATTCGCGCGCGCTTACTCGAACAACAACTGAAATCCCGCCGTACATTCGTACGATAACCGAAAAGAAAGCAAACTCTAACCGAGGAAACCAGTTGGTCTGGATGTGACGACAACCAGAAACTGGCCTTAAACCAACTTTGGTAGGCCAATCCTCCTTTGGATTCATCGGTCTGTCTTTGGGGGATGCCTCTCATCTTCTCGACGACCAGTGGGTGTTTGTTAACAGAAAAGACGACGGCACTAAGTCTTTGAGACTTTCATAATGAAGACACTGGTAGGAAAGTTTGCCATTGACCTAGTTGCAACTGGAAAATGTGCTCTGTCGATGCTAGATATTGTAATTGGGATGCAACTTGAACACGAGTTCAAGTGTATCCAAAGACAATCGAAACATTTGACATTTTCAAATCTTGTTTTTGGATTTGGAAACGGATTCAGATTTTTTTTTTAATTGAACCAGGTGTAGCCGGTCGATGGCGATAGTAAGATTTATGCCCGACATGGATTGACATAGAGCGCGTCCGATAATGAACGGTTCGGTTAGATTGAATTAACATAATTTGAAATAAATATTTGTATTTTCCGGGTTCTTGGTTAATGACTTATTGCTAATTGATTTCTTGTTTTTGTCTATTTTCAGGTGAGACCATGAAATCTGTCAGAGCAGCAGGAATATTCGTCTTTGTGTCCAAGTCAAGAACGACTCGCAAAACTTGACGAAATGTTATGTAGTAGTATACTGGATATTTGCTGATTCTCTGTATCTAGATTGATTTTTTTAGTTTTGTCAACAATTTCAGTTTTATCTTTGAAGTGACTGTTCATTGTCACTTCCGACTTGGTAGAGCAACATCGATAGGTTTGTACCAACGTGAAATTGAGTACCAAGCTGGAACTTTTGGATCATTTGATGTGACAGCAGCATGGTTTATTGTTTTTTTTTTGGAAACAGGCAAATCTGAGGTATGATGTCATCGTCGAGTTCAGATCTTGACTGCTTCCGCTCAATGATTTGTAAGGTTTGTCGCTGTTGACTGCTAATGTTGACAAACTCAACTTTTCAGTTCAAAGTTGAACGATTCTGTCAGATAAGACAGTCGTCGATATGCTGCCCTACAATGGTTCGTTGTCATCTATAGACCTACTCGTTCTACAGTTGGTTGAACGGGACGAATTTTTCGAAGCCCAATGTGTCTGAGCTGCTGTTGGTATTGGCATAATTTTGGAGTACAAAGCCTTATTGCTCGGACATCTAGGAAGAAGGCTCTAAGGCGGCAGCTTTTCAAAAAATGGCTCATCTGGTGTGATAACCGATGGTTGCGAAATATTACTCAGCTAATTTTGCGACAGGTCCTGAGCTTAAGTGCTGTGCCCCCAAAATTGGGACGTTTTGTATAGCCGAAGTCAGCTACACTTCCATGAGTACTCTAATATTTTGGCATCGATATTCGATCGCCTAAAGGCTTTCCAGATATTAAGACTAAGCATGGTACTAGCAACAGTTCTACACCAGGTTTCATGTGCTTCCTCTTGATTTTCATGGTGGAGGACAACAGTGTTTATCACCTTGCTTTGCTCAACCCCAAAATATCCAGTTTGTAGGATACTCGCCGTTTGGTTTTGATTAAGTTGCCCTCATTGGTACAAGAAGTGAATAGAACTTTCGTTATCTAAATGTGTGCTTTAATCAAAGAATACTGATGTGACATACTGAGCCACACATCCAAGAAACTGGATCTTTGTCTTCTATTTGATCCTTTTCAATGGCGGAGAACCATTCAACTTCTAACAGGCATCCCTTTGGACAGAAAGCTATTGGAGAATCCACAGATCAGTCAATTGAAAAAGCACCGAATGTCTGTGGATATGACGACGAATCTGTTTTAAATCACCAAAGTGAAAAGACCGGAAGAAATGAAATGGTTTTTCACAAAATGTACTCGTACCTACCTGTCTCCGGAATGTACCAGACGTTGACCATAATGTCATAGTTTGCTGGCCTCTATTCAGGTCCAAGCCATCAGAACCAATATATGTATATGTATCTTCTCAGACAGCTGGGCAGCCTTAAAGGCGATAAGTAACTCTGTCGTTCGATAAAAGTTCGTCATTGAAACCCCCGTGGTACCCTACGAAACAGCATGGAACAACAGATTCACCATTTGGTGGATTCTACTATAAAAGGTGCATTTTGGCAATGAAAAAGCTGGTCCACTAGCTAAGGAAAAAGATGCTACATTGCCTATTAGCATCGCATCCTTCTACAGAGTCAATAAAGATCTCTTCAAACACAACATGAAAATTTGCACTTACTCCAAGTGCCATGAAGTCCAGAAAACACACCATGATGGGAGCACACCAAGGGATTTCTTCCAAAACGTTCATACAGCAATACGAAGTTCCTTGTAAATCTCAAAAGAAGCAGAATCCGGGTGGTAGCAGAGATTTGAAAGTGGCCGCTGCTCCTGACTGCATGAGTTTCTATACAGTCTTCTTGTCCTCATGGGATTTAGCCTTTATTAACACTAGTTTGGTTGCCTCTGTGACAGATAAGGTCATATGGTTAACGTGGGATGCTGTCATGGAAGCTTAAGCCCTTGGTGTGCAATCACAAATGGAATGAATACGTTAATCCGAGCCCTGGATCTTAAATGGGGAAAGACGTCCACTTCCCAATCTTTAGATTTTCCGGGAGAAATTCCATTTAAGTCAGCGCCAAACTGTAGTCATCTGTAGGCTTCAACGTCACCTTTGGTGTATGGCCGTGCTAATCCAATTTTCGTGACGCCAAGTATTTACGAGTACTTTAACTTCGAGTAATCCAGCGACCCACCCTGCGACCACCTTAAACGATCCCACGAGTAGGATGACCTCTATAGAATAGAAGTTCCAGGGTTTCATGGCCGCTATGGTTCTGGCGCCAGCTTGTAGTCAGGCTACCAGTTTGACTTCTACAAGCTTTGATTCTGATCACAGATGACTCCAAAAATGGTGCTGGCATCGTCAAAGGTTGAGCATACGAACAGCTAATGATCTGCCCTGTGTTGTTAGGCAGGACCTGACTCTGTTACACACGGCATTTGAATTTAGAAGACTCTACTGTGAACTGGAAACCGTGAAGATAGAAGAAGATCCAAGCGCCGGTTGATATCCTCCGTTTTTGATCCATTAGTGCAGATGGATACCTGGATTTATACCATTTGGTTTCAGTGTCATACTAAGTAGTAGAAGTCAATGTTAACAGAGGACCCGGTCATACAACTAGTCCATTGCACTCTTTGTATGTTTCTTTTATGGTAATTGTTCAGTCTCTCATAAAAGATGAGCTAACACTTCAGAGATAAAGTGCTCTGTTACCAGCACCCACCTCTTCAGTCCCGATTACCTGCAGCCTGGTGCGAGAATAAGTTGGATACTCACAGAGATAATGCTGCACGGTACCGTGATTACTCTCACAGTAAGCCTGTGTAACTAATGTCTAGCACGCTTGGTACCTGGCAAAAGCGTAGTTCCCCATAACGACGTCATTAAGGGTCTCCTCCTTAGAGATACCAGAAAAGTCACTGACATCATACAGACGCTATTGTGAAAGATATAGAAGAAGTCCGTAATGAAGCATATACAGCGACTTCAGAGGTGTGACCCATCGATTTTATTTTGCACCCGTTGAGAGTGTTTTCTCTGACTTAATCTTTGGCTGCAGATTCTTGTGTGTAGCAATGGGAGTCTTAATACTAGTAGTCCGCTTGTTTGGGCTTGACTCCGATATACTCATACTCTTGGTTTCCCGGTACTGCGGCGGGATGAGTGTGTTTATATATTTGAGAGTGTCCTTTCTGGGTCCTGGACCTGTTCCTTCATGCCATAGGTCGAATATCTAAGCTTTAATCATCACCAGAAGCATTCCCTTAGATCTGCTGGATGTTTCCTCTGTATGTATGCTGGTGCAGTCCCTTCCTGAGGCTATATTGTGCATACGGTGGCATACGCGAATTCGCAGAGGAATCGTTATTTACAGTCTGCTGGAAGTTTCCTTTTAAGTACGAGGAACCTCTTAGTGCATCCCTTTCCAGAGGCTTTGGCAGAGGAATCGTTCATTGCTATTCAGCATGTGTGTCGAATCTGGGGGTGGTGCGGACAGTCCTATAAATCAATTCCCCACATTTGCATTAATACATGACAACTGGCTTCCAGAAATCTACTCCAGTAGACTTACTCGTAAGTGGATTTCATTGTCACTTGGAGATCTATTCAAGAGATTTTGTGTGCCTTTGAAGATCTTCCACTTTTGGCTGGAAATATTAGCCTTCATTCCCTGCGGAATTGGAAGCGGTTTCAAAGAAGTAGGCTGTATAATACTATTCCTTGCCGAAACGGAAGCTAACTAACAACCCGAGAAATGATAGAAGCACTCAATTTAACATTTGTAAATTCCAATCAACCAACTCATTTTACACCCAATTGTATGCCTTCTCTATTAGACTTTGTTTTGGTTTCTCATCCCAGTTTAGTAATGCACTATAACCAACTTCTTGTTCCTTGTTTTTCCCATCACGACATGATTTTCATAGCAATAGATGCAATTTATTCTTTTATAAATGATACAACCTTTACATCATATCAGTATTCTCATATCAACTTGGAAGAGCTTTTTGCTGAATAATGTCATTTGAATTGGTGGCCCATTTATAGCACGAACAATACCAGTTTTCAGGTTGAATATCTATATTTGTTAAATAAATATGTCCCACTTAAAATAAATAGGATTAAAAACACTAAGATTCCATGGTTTACTCAAGATATTCGTGACCTTATAAAAGCACGTAACCTTTTGTACTCCAGCTGGAGATGATACAAATGCTTATCCCTACATAGGGAGTTCAAGGCTGCTCGTAACGCAGTAAAAAGAAACTTCTTCAAACACAAATTCGACTCTGTTAACTCAAGCTCCGAGTTTTGGAAAAAAGTTCGTCATATTGGACTAACAACAGATAAGACATCAATTCCTAGCACTACAGACTTAGAAGACCTTAATTCAAAATTCGTCTCCAATAGTGAAAAATCAAACGGCCGGGCTTTCTTGCGTTGACGAAAATGAAGTGGACAAGACAATATTAAACATCAAATCTAATGCAATGGGTTCAGATAATATTCAACCAAAGTTTTTTAAAATTCTCCTGCCTACTATTCTTCATCAAACCACGCACATTGTGAACACTATAATCACAACCTCAGTTTATCCTGATGGGTGGAAAATCGCAAAAGTGCTACCGGTAAAAAATCCTCACCATCAAATATTCCAGAATACCGACCCATTGCAATACTACCGTTTCTAAGTAAAGTGTTTGAAACCATTTTAAGTCATCAAATGAAGACCTATCTCAATAATAGCAAAGTACCAGTCGGGATTTCGCACTAAGCACAACTGCACCACTGCTTTACTAAACATCACAGAGGATGTACGTAACGGCTTGGATAAGAATATGTTGGGTATAATTATATTTCTTGATTTCTCAAAAGCATTTAATTCTGTAAATCATACTACTCGTATATTACTAAAGAAACTTGAAAGACAATTTTCATTTGAAAACTCTTTATGTAGTCGTATGTCATCGTATTTATGTAATCGTTCGCAATTCGTCTATCACAAAAACAAACAATCGTCTTGTCTTCTTGTTCCCTCAGGTGTCCCATAAGGTTCTGTGTTAGGGCCTCTATTGTGTACATGGTTCATAAATGATATTTCTCAACGACTTAACACCTGTGCACATCATATGTACGCCGATGACCTCCAAATATACTCCCTTGTTTCCGAAATCGAACAAAATCCAAGCGGTAAACAGCATGAATTGTGAGCTAAATAGAATTAGTAAATGGTCAATCGAAAACAGGCTAAATCTCAACCCGGCAAAGACAAAAGCTATGGTGATAACTGGTTCTGGAAGTGCGGAGGTTTTTCCCCCCTTCTCTTAAACCACTCTCCTGTCGAGTACGTAGGAATAATTAAGAATCTTGGTATTCATCTCGGTCAACAACTGAACTGGAATATTCATATACGTAAAACTGTATCAAAAACTTATGGAGCACTTCGTGGACTAAGTCCCACGTCAAATTACCTGCCAACTTACGTTAAGTTAAAACTTGTTAAGTCCTTTGTATTGCCTATCATCCTTTATGGTTGCGAAATATGGACCATGAGTCTAGAAGAAAACTCACAGTAGCCTATAATAGCTGCGCAAGATACATATTTTGTATCAACAGACATGAACACATTTCTGACTACAGTAAACAAATAACCGGCTGCAATTTAATAGCGTTCATGAAATACAGAACCATACTATCATTACACAATACTCGTATTATTACAACCAAAAAACCGGATTTATCTTTTTGAGAAAATACATTTTGCAAAAAATCATAGAGCCATACTCCCAAATGTAAGTATCTTCATACATTTCGTCAATTTTTCGTGCATGCGATTCAGGTTTGGAACCTTTTACCCCTGGAAATCAAGCGTACGAACGACACAAAAACTTTTAGCAGGAAAGTTTTCCAATACTATAAAGAAAATAGTTAATTTAATAATGCTCTATTTTTTCATCTTTTCTTCTTTCTTCTTTCTCTTTATCCTACTCGTATTTTTTCTTCTTTTTGTTTTTCTTTATCACCTATCTTCAAATTATGTACAGATTGTATAAATCATTATAATTGTAATTATCCTAAGCTTGTTCAATAAGTTAAAAGATGTATATTATATATCTTATATGAATAAGAATACAAATAAATGTATTGGGTCTTCAAGTAAGTTTCCAGCGTTTGTCAGAGATGGCGCCACCAGTGGATCCCGGGCAGAAATGTCAGACCCCATGTGTTTTATTTGTAGGTTTTGTATCTGTCAACAACTTTGCAGCGTTATATTTGAGCAGTTCTATCGGTGTCGTACATTTTATCGAGCAAAATCATGGCAAGTTTCCAGCCAAATAAACGTCATTTGCGGGAAGCGCTGCTTTTTTTCTTTAATATGAAGAAAAGTGCGGCTGAGGCCTATCGTTTGCTTTCGGAAACTTATGGGGCGGAATGTATTAGTGAATCGACGTGCCGCGAGTGGTTCAAACGGTTCAAAAGTGGTGATTTTGGAGTTGAAGACAAAGATCGCCCCGGAAAGCCGAAAAGTTTTGAAGACGAGGAATTGGACGCTTTACTGGATGAGGATCCGTGTCAGATTCAAGAGGAACTTGCTACATCATTTGGCGTCACGCAACAAGCCGTTTCAATGTGCCTAAAAGCACTGGGATTCATCCAAAAGGTTGAAAACTGGGTGCCGTACGAATTGAAGCCAAGAGACGTCGAACCGGTGATTTTGCATGTCCGAAATGTTACTGCAGCGGTATAAAAATAAATCATTTTTGCATCGTATTGTCACTGGTGATGAGAAATGGATTTATTATGATAATCCTAAACGCAGAAAATCGTATACAAAGCCCGGCGAGCCCGCCCAATCGACACCGAAACGAAATATTCACGTGAATAAGGTCATGCTCTGCATATGGTGGGATCAAAAGGGTGTCGTATACTACGAACTGCTTCCGAGTGGTGAAACCATCAAAGTACCATTATATCGAACCCAACTAATTCGTTTGAAGCGGGCATTAAAAGAAAAACGGCCAGAATATGAGACCAGGCATGAGTCCGTCATTTTTCATCACGACAACGCTCGGCCACATGTTGCGGTTTCGATGAAAAACTATTTGGAGAATAGTGGATGGGAAATTCTGCCTCACCCGCCTTACAGTCCAGACTTGGCACCATCTGACTGCCACTTGTTTCGTTCGATGCAGTACGCTCTTACGGGAATACGCTTCAGCTCAGTAGAGGAAATCAAAAATTGGCTCGATACGTTCTTGGGCTCGAAAGACGAGAAATTTTTTTGGTCCGGAATTCATAAATTGCCAGAAAGATGGGGGAAAGTTGTAGCTTCCGATGGACGATACTTTGAATAAAGCATTGTAACTATGTTTTCATAATAAAACTTCAAATTTTGGAAAAAAAAAAGCTGGAAACTTACTTGTAGACCCAATAAATGAAATGAAATGAAATGAAATGAAATGAAATAACTACTTGAGGCTCACTCTTTTCACTTTTATTTTTCCTGGCGTACGCTACGGAGACTTTAACTATGACATGGATACATAGCCCAGCCGAGGAAATCTATCTCTTTCCCAAAAGCGAGATCTTAAGCTCTTCGAAATCTTGAGCCCCCATCCAATTATCAAGGCTTCTCCCATCAATTACGTTGTCTAATAAAAAGCGGAGGCAGAGCATATTACCGGTCTTATCGTAAACATCTTCAGATGACGCCTCTGAAGATTGCTACGATTTGACCAGTTACAAGTTGCCGGTTGACCTATGTCTTGTTGGCAGCAGGACCACCGGTAGTCCCTACCAGGACTTAAATCACGGTACCATGGGAGTGAGGAGCCCCCAGGATCTCGGTCTGTGCCTGACTTGTTGAGGTAGGCTCTTATATGGGAGCGCCATGTGGCTGTGGTTTAAATCTAAAATCGCGGGAAGAGTCCTCCGTTTAGTTTAGATGCAATGTAGAGTTGCAATAAGTGCGAGTTGCTTTTACCCTAAGATTGCTTTTATCCTTAGATCGGCCTCGACTCATACCAAGGATGGAACTTGTACCTCCAACACAGTTCCGAATTGGTACTCAGGAAGGCAGCAGGCGGTGGCTAGGCATATGCCTGCTCCCATGGGTATATGGACATCCCGTGAAATTAAATATTCACAGACAGGTGTTCACGTAAATTGCTAGAGACATTGTTCAAAATCCTTTGGCGTTGCTTTGCAGAACAACGGCATTCTCAAATGGCCTGGTCTGATCTTTATCTTTTTTTCGTGTTCGCCTTAAAGATCCTCCTTCGAAGTGTTCTCATCCTAGATGTTGACTGATAGTGTCAACTGCATTTCATTTCGTTCGTCTGTAAGGAGATTCATCCGAGGGAGATCGGAACAGGTAACCCGCGCTATTATGTAAATGGTTTTGGTGATGACAGTTGGCAAAACTCAAAGCATTTAGTATGTGAGCGCATGTCTCTATGCACAACAAGGATACAATTCTATTTCAGATAATTCGAAGTATTTTTGGAGCCTCACAAATTTAAAGAAACACTTCTCTGGTCTCTCTGTAGTAGAAGAAATCTACTCCGAAATTCACTGATCAGACCCTAAAAAAAAAAATCCTACAAGCGGTAATCAATCGTTTGAGTCGTTACTTTTGCAGTTTCCAGTTCCTCTTGCCACCCATCTGCATTGCTAATTTATGTCTTTCTTAAAGCACCTCATCGTACCTGTGAATTGCATTTTTCCTGTAATAGATACTTCTTCTTCATTGTGAAAAAGATGACCACAAAGTGTAATAAAATAGCCCAACGAACATGGAAAGCCACTTTGCCATAAATCTCTGTACGCACTCCTTCGTTCTACTCCGCATCTTACCAACGATCTTAAGGTAGTACCACGCTGAGAGTATCTACAAATCAAGTACTGAGTACCCGTTCTCGCGTTTCTTATCAAAATAGGTTTCAGCATAAATTTATTTCTTCTTCATTAAAAATTCCCCACCCGCGGTAGCTACTCGTACCCTTACCATGGTCTACTCACTGAATTTGGTTAGATGAATTAGTTTTGAAGTTTAAAAGCTATCAATCGGTAAATGCATCCGCGACAGGAAATTACCAATCGATCTGTGGTTAATTAAGACATGTTTGACCGGAAATTAGTTTCTATAGATTGCTGTCCCAAGGGGGTAGAATAAATATTTTAGCACTGTCATCATCGGTAGTGGAATAGAAGTTCCCATGGAAACTTTTTTGTCCTCTAGAATCCCTCAAGACGTATCCAACAGAGGGGCAATTAGAGTATTATCGTACTGCCTCGAGGCAGTGGCGATTAATTTGTTTGACCTCCCAAGTGAAAGCATTGACACCATCGACGAACAAGGTAAATAGCAGTATCACGAGATCATACTGCTATTCGTCAAAAAGAATTTCAATTACGTGGAGTGAAAAGGAGCGCATTTTTGAAGGGGGGGCCTATTAAATTTTTGTTTTTTGGATTTTGAGAGCATGTTGCTAGGTCAAGATAGCGTAACAATGGTATCCGGGTCATTAATTGTTATTGAAACGCATGGGGGAGGTAACTAGATTACCATCACGATAGGCCATTAAGCATTAGCAGTTTGTAACTTGAAAGTAAAGTTGCATAAGCCTAGGGCTTACTTTGAATAAAAAATACCAGATTAAGGTAATAGAGCAATTAAAAAGTTGTACTAAGAAGGAAAACAAAATCTGGTTTATAAATTCGCAGGTGTTTGGAGGAAAAACAGACATGAGAGACAAGACTTTTGTACTTTTACGAGCCAAAAGTATCTTCACCCCTCTAGAGCCCTCAAAATGAGCAAAACCGAGCATTTCTGCAATCAACTTGGCATTTACAAGGAAAACGATTAGGTTGCGAGAATCCGTGAATATGACTAAATTACTCGTGAGCAAACAATCAGATAAATTGTAGTACTCCACTAAATCATCTCTCCCTCCGGCAATAATCATTTTTCAACTG
Organism: Volucella zonaria; assembly: GCA_963966105.1. Lineage (NCBI taxonomy): Eukaryota > Metazoa > Arthropoda > Insecta > Diptera > Syrphidae > Volucella > Volucella zonaria. Next base: position 136,655,449 of record OZ014533.1, on the reverse strand, counting down.
AAGCTACCCGAGTTGTCGCGAAAAAGAAAAACACAGACCTCCTTCCACATGGGAGTATGTAGTCCATAGTCATCGTACCAGGTCGGACAATAAAATTAGTCACCGTAAATTTGCCATGGCTCATAATAAACGCCTCTGCGTGCGATCTCTGCTGATTTGTCGTTCCTATTTACTTGGCTTAACACAGTCCATAAATAGATCCAATATCGGTACCGTCGAGATCAGAGGGGCAGCCCAAAGGGTTACAAACCAAACAAGACATTTTAATGAGACGCCTCAAGTGTACCCCAAAGTGGTTACATGAGGAGGAGATTTGAATCCTTTGGAACAACCTAACAGCCCATTGTCACCTCTGGACCTGTGTCCAGTGAATTCAAGAGTGCACGTACAAGTATACGAGTGCGAGAGTAGATGTGGATGTCAATTGATTTGGCGCAATCACGTGGAGGATATTTCTCTGCCATGGATAACAATCATGGAGTCCAGTAGGGAAATTTATAGCTCCACGGACCATGATTGCTAAGTACTCTCGGTCTGGTTTGGCATCGAGCTCTGACTTGGGTCTAAAATTGCTTCTGCGTACATGTGTTGCTGATGATGTTGAAGAAAATGGACAAATGGATTTTTTACGTTTTTACCGAGGCGTAGCAACTCCATAGGTGTCAACAATCGACAAGGGCTCTGAAGGTGACGACGACAACGAATCTGTTGCAATTCATTTTGTTAAGAACTTAGATGCTTGTACGAGTGTACAAGTATACAAGGGTGTGAGTATTCGTATGGCGTTACGGATTGGATATGTACAAAAGAACATAATGAAAAAACGAAGAAAAGAAATCAAAAAACATTCTCACTCACGCTCTGGTTGCATGAGTTCGAGATACAATTGGATTCGATTCAATTGTACTGAGGCAATAAATTCTCGAACAGAGGGCGGTGTATTGAAGCGAAACAAACCACTCAAGTGCGTAGGATTGCGCGCTTTTATTCTGTTTGTTTGGTGGTAATGAATTTATTTCGCCTCTCCTGAAATTCAAAGTGTGGATGGATAATGAAAATGGGAATTACGATTGAAATGGTATTATACTTGAATATTTCTACATACCATATGCCGAGTGGTAAGAAGGTCGGGTGATTGTATCTGGCTTTAAATGTTTCACATGTGGGCATAGAAGGCAGTATGTTCTGGCATTGGTGGTACAAAGGTATATTCGAAGAAGGATCTAGGGTGATGAGTCTTCAATTTGGTTCCAATCTTATCGGGGATTCCAAATTTCTCGCATCTTACTATGAGAAACCACTGTCTCAGTCCACAACCAACCACCAGTATTGACCTAGACCATTCCGAACTTCCTTCGGGTAAATTCCAACAAAAAAAAAATCACGGCCCATTTAGTACTTAACAATTAAGCTCCATCTAATTAAAACGTTGTTACATTATAGAAAAAAAAATAAAAAAAAAAAATCGAAAAAACAAAAGAGTTGAGTTGCGAACTGGACGTGAAACAACTTTCAGTGACACTATCACTTAAGTGGCACTTACCAGTTTCCTGGACGATATTTTCGCCAATTAATAAAACTCATTCCCACAGCCTTCAAAAGCGACATAATCAAACAAAAAACAGCAAAACAGTCCCCACCATTATGAGTATGTACTCGCACAACTTATCGGATTTAATTGTATCCAATCTCGAAACGAGTGCACAGTCCAAGTACTCGCAGATACCTCGTCTATAACATTCATATCATAGCCATATCACAATATCACAACCAGTACAATTGTCCTTCGGGCATTTTATTTTGAAGGTGTTTTCCAGTAAGCCTCCAACTCCAACTCGTAGATACATTCTAAAAATAAGAAAAAAAACAAAACAAAAAACCTTCCGCCAGCATAGATCCCCTTCCCCCCGAACATTGTTTAAACTAATTTAAATGGTTTTCTTCTCTTTATGTCGTTTGGTTGATTCTTATTTTTATTTTAATTTGAAATTTTTTTTTTATTCATCGCAAAATGTGAACGGCAGCGGCGTGGTTAATGGGAGTGGCACTGTTGCAAACCGTGTGGACATTCTCTTTGACTTGGTGTACAAAAAAAAAGAAATTAAAAAAAAAAAGATACAACACTCAAGTAAAGCGATCTGAATTGGTAACATAAATTAAATTGGCTCTAATGACGCTAGAAACAGCAATTGAGCAAGAGGGTGGGGGCAGGTAAATTATAAGATACCCCCATATGCAGTGTGGTCCGTGTTACCATTTTAAGTTGCCATCACGCTCGAGTATACGAATACGAGTACGAGTACGATTATGTTTATGTGCAGTAGCTTGACTCGCTAAAATACTTGTATGTGAGTACGTGTAATTCATGATTACGTAGACAAGATAGCTTTATAAGAGCGTAAAAGGCGCGTGAATAGCGAAGGCTATGCTCCTATACGTAGATCGAATGTACTTAGTTGCAATGATCACATTAACATAACTTTGCATAGAAATCGCTACATTTGGCTTGGTGGGCTAAGCTGTAAGTGGGTACATACGATCGAGTTTGTGGATAAATAAAGTGAATAGAATAAAATATCCATAAACCATCAAAAGTAATTTGTTAGACCGAAATGATTACACTAGGCTGGCTGGCTGTTGTTGGCGTGCAGGCGACATTAAGTTGAAGGGTATGGACTTTGGCTAGCCTTATTTTGAGTTGTATTTTACTAGAAGCATGACCAAATTTTAAGGCAGCAGATGCATATTAGTCTTAATGGAATCTTATACCACCAGGCTATGTTTATTTAAAAAAGGTTCATGTGGGTGAGTTGGGCAAATATCAGGTTTGTATGTCTTCCATCACATCCTATCACAAGTGATTAATACTGGTATTATAGCTGAAGTGTTTGACATGCTGTCGTTAATTTTCCAAAGTAGCCGCTTCTGTTTCAATAACTTCTAGCACATCAGGGACAGCTCGCTGCAGCCAGCCATTGAGATACTTAATGGCAATAGCTTGCGCAGACGTTTGAAAAGTTGTGCTCCTGCTACTGGCTTGCGAGTTCGGCAAAAAGTCTAGTGACTGTGCTTATCCCTTTATTGAAATGAAGAGTCTCAGATATACGGAGAAGTCGGAGAGCTTCTTTATCATTCCGAACATTCCGGCGCGTTTTGGAGGCATCGCTATCAATAGACTTTTTATGTACACGCTATCTATGAACCTATCGAGGTGATAATTATAGATATGGACTTCAAGGGTTTCCTACTGCCAACGTCTGAATATTTGTCAAATGCGGACTTATCGGGACTTAACGCAGAGCAAAATGAACAACGGTTCTACTATTGACAACCCCTGCAGACGAAACAAGGACAACGACCTCCGGATCTGCACGTGGAATGTTAAGTTCTTTAATATACTACAGCAAAGCAGATATCATCGCCATCCAAGAAATGCAATGGGATGGGCTGGACAAAAATAGGATGAAAAACTGCGACATTTACTACGGCGACTGTGATCGAGGGCAATAGTAGTGCCTATTTGTATGCCGATTTGTTGTTAGAGGCAGAATTGTTAAGTCTTGAGTTTCCGGCATATGAACGAGCGCCTCGTAATAATTCGCATTAAAGCTAAGTTTGCCAACATTTGCCTTATATAGGCACACGCCTGACATTGGAAAAAGATGACGACACTAAAGATGGCTTCTATGAGCTCCTGGACAAGACCTACGACCAGTGACCTAGATATGGCATTAAAATTCTCCTCGATGACTTTAATGCAAAGTTGGAAAAAGAGGGCATCTTTGGTAGTTCTATCAGAAAGTATAGCCTGGACGACAGTACTTTCGCCGCTTTCGATAACGGACTTAGACTAATCGACTTTGCGGTGAGGCAAAACATTGTCGTGGCTAACAGGCGGTTCCCACATCTCGATATTTACAAGGAGACTTGTAGATCTCCTCATCAATCAACCATCAACCAGATTGTCCACATCGATGCAAATCACTTCTTCAGTATTATGGATGTCCGAAACTATCGAAGGGCCAACATGGGCTCGTACCATTATCCTGAACATCGAAAAGACAAGCGTGAGGAGCTTTGACGAGGATGGCTGCAATCACAAGAGATCGCCAAATACTTTTCCGACCGCGTCTCCCTAAATCTCTTCAGAGGTCGGCATAGCCAGCATCAAGTATTGAAGACCAGTGGAAATATTGGCAAAAAGCCGTCTGAGACGCCGCCTCTGATATGCTGGGTTTTACTCGGCCACCCCATCGAAGCCTATGGTTTGAAGACGAGTGCGGGTAAGCACATGCAGCTAAGCAAGAGGTATACCAACCGGCGCCGCATAGAAGGACTAGAGCTGATCAGGAGCTCTACGAACAGAAGAGGAGAGGCGAACACCAGCTTCTCAGGAGGAAAAAGAAGGAGCATAAGAAGCGCGTGACGAGGAAATTGACAAACGATACTCCAGGAATGAGATGAAATAAATGAAATTTAGCCAAATGGTAAAAACAGCATGCCACGGATACAAACACCGAACCGAAGCCATATGTGGTAGTAGAGTGCCGAGAATTTGGAAAGAGCATTTCTGTAGTCTGTATAACGGCGATGACAAACCAACTACCACTATTACGCAAAATGAACCTTTCAGCCAGGACGATGTAGACCAACAATTCCGTCCACCCGACCTGGATGGAGTGATGATAGCCATATCTAAGCTTAAGTCCAACACAGCTGCTGGAGCGAACGGCTTGACCACCGAGCTCTTCAAAGCGGCTGGCTATGACTTAATAAGTAGCATACACAAACTCATCTGCAAAATATGGTCGGACGAAGGTATGCCCAATGAATGGAATCAGAATTGTTTGTCCGATCCTCAGGAAATCAGACCATCTGAAATGCGCCAACTACAGGGGGGTCAGTCTTCTTAACATCGCCTACAAGATCCTATCTGCCATATTGTGTGAACGCCTGAAGCCGTTCGTCAACAATATGCTTAGTCCATATCAATGTGGCTTTAAGCCAGTAAGGTCCTTCAACGACCAAATATTCACTCTACGGCAGATCTTGGAAATAAACCCATGAGCTCCAAATCGATATACACCAACTATTCATCGATTTTCGGGCAGCATCTATAGAGACGAGCTATGTATATAGAGCATTGTCTACGAATAGTTTTGGTATCCTGCTTGTGCAGTATGACGATGGAGAATACACGCTGCTCCATAAAGCTCGGTAAAGAGCTCACCGAGATCTTTAATGTCAAAAAAGCATTTCGACAAGGCGACGCGCTGTCATGCTATTTTTTTAACATCGTTCTTGAAGGGACAATTTTTCAAAAGTCCATCCAATTACGCACATACGCCGATGATATTGGCATAATCGGAAGAAAGCAGCATGATGTCAGTGGCACTTTCGCGAGTATGGGTTTAACAGTCAATGAGGGCGAGACCAAGTATACTCAGTCAACAAGAAAGGACACCCCACACCGTCATTTTCGACAGAACGTCACCCTCGACAGGTATAACTTTGTGATAGTTAAGGACTCTGTCTACATAAGATCCGCTATCAATTCAGACAACGACACCAGCTCTGAGATCAAAGCAGAATAACTTTTGCCAATCGCACTCCTGGTCTAGGGCGCAGGGACATGGTATTTATCAAAAATGGATGAAGGTGCTCTTAGCCGTTTTGAGATGAAAATTCTTGGGGTGATTTTCGGTCCCGTCTGCATAGACGGTGAGTGGAGGAGGAGATACAACGATGAACAGGATGTACAGTGACATCGACTTAGCTAGAAGAGTGAAGATCCAACGACTAAAATGGCTAGATCATGTAGCGCAGACTTACACCACCGAAAAGTATTCGAATCCGAATCCGACTCCAAGGAAAAAAGCAGTCGAAGAAGACCACGACTTAGGTGGCGCAAGTAACTGGAAGGGGATTTCAGCCAATTTGACGTTTGAACTAAAGATCGAGCTGGCTGGAGACGCTTTTTGGGTGTGGCCCAGGTTCACCCCGGACGGTAGTGCCACCTTAACTGAGTATGTTAAGTAAGTAAGAAATGAGCTACTTTAAAATTTCGATTGTTTCAAATAGATTTGAGGGCTTCACACAATATAGTAGACAAGATCTTGTATCTGATCTTGAGGATACTGATGCTTCTATAGTTGATGCAGAGTAAATGGTGTTGAGCATTCATCTGGCATATTTTCTCCCAACCAAATCCTGGAAATTCTTTGGTGTATGCTATATCAATGTGTCCGATGTAGAAGATCAAGTCTTAAGTCTGGTGGATTTAAGCCTTCGCTTAAATCATCGCCTAGGTTGTACAAAAGCTTTTGCCTGACAGCGGGATTAGATGTATCGTCATTGCTTAACGGCCGCTGCAGGCTATTTTTTATTCTCCTCCATTTCCTCTTAAGAAGTCTACGTTTTACAGCAAGAGCTCTGATTCGCAGACAAGTTATTTTCTACATGCCTTTACTCTTCATTAAACCATGGCTTTCTTGGAGGCAATCGAGTGAAGGCTGGCATATCACTTGCTGCTTTTCGGATGGTTTCTTGATGTCAATGATACTGATCTTCAAAGCTAAAGATTTTGAACAAGTGTGGGACTCGTCGAGAGCTTGGAGTATACACAATAGCTAATGGTTTCGGCTGTAATTCCGATTACAGCCGGTCAACGTCAAATCTCCTCACAGTGTATCTCCGTTCTTGTGAAAGGACTTAGCAGTTCGACACCTTCAGGGTGTTTGGACAGAAGTGGCCGAATATTAGAACCAGTAATTTGCTTCGAGAATATAGGAGTAGCTTTTGACCGAAAACTGTTCAGCCGGTTCAGTTCCAATTACACAGAAGTAGCTCATACATATAAGCCAGTGCCGATGAATGAAAAAAACAACAGGCCTTAATGCCTGAGCAGTAAAAATATTTAGACGCCGAGGTGATGGTTTGATGGGTGTATGACTGAAACCAAGTACTAGCAAATGAAGCAATGACAGATGACTGGAGTACCAGCTGTAGATATGCGATTTAAATAAAAAGCGGACCCTATACCTTGAATCGTAAGTTTTTGGCAAGAGAATCTATCCAGTCAAACTCTACAAAAAGCTAGGAAATTTCAAGACGAAATCCGTCACCACCGTTCATTAAATGGCAACAACAATATTCCAATCAAAAAAGTTTTGAAGTCCAGTCCCTAACACAAGAAAAACTAGATATCTGTGTCTCATTGGTCTGAATAGCTAGAATATGCATGCATGGTGCTTTCATCGCACGTTTTCCTACCTAGCCCTTCAAAGATCAACGTATATGTACTCTCAGATGGTTCCAGCGAGTGGTCTGGAGACTCAACCCTTCCCACTGATTTCCACGAGATGTCGACGCCACTAGTAATAGAACGGAAAATTAAACAAAATATTACTGCCGGCCCTCAAGATATTTTTAACAGCGCATCTCTAAAGTTCCCATCATGAAGTAGCCTATGGTGTACTTGATTTCTCTATTAAACCCCCTTCGAGCATTACTTCTAACTCACTATCTTTATGACGTTCAACTGCTAGTGATCGTAATGCTGCTTGATGGGCTCGGTAATGCTCCACTAAAAGTTTGCACCAAATGAGGGCGCACCTCGGTACTGTACCTCGAGCGCAAAAAATAAATGAACGACCTCTTCAGTGGTTCCTACCAGCTGGTTACCAACTGGGAACCTGCTCAATTATCTCGGCGTTTTATTCCAATTCCATTTTTCAGAATACGCCCAGCGAATAACTTCAGCTATAACAACTGTAAGATAGCTGTCTCTTACGTTCGAAATTGAGGCACCTGATCTAGCTATTACCACCACTCTTGGTTTCCCGACCGTCGCATAGGTTAAGTTGGGTTCAAGGAGGTTCCAGTTCCATTGACTTGGATATGGAATGAAGTAATCAACATTAGCTCGAATTTTTTCTAGTTTTCTACTCAACTTTCTTGTTTGATCTTGTATCTGTCAGGCCTACATTCAGTTGGTAGAAGGGTGCTAAATTGCTGTGTGCCATCTTCCGTATTTGGCATTCCCTCACAACGGCTCAGAGAGTCTGACAAAATATTGCCGCTTCCGAAGGTTGCCATCATTTTTGTCAGCCTTTGTGATCCGATTTCAGAGAGCTTGAACCTGAAAATGGTACAAATGAATCTGGTACTATTCTCCAAACACAACTAGGCCTTTCGAACACCAAATCCATCAAGAACCTTATAGCGATAGAAGAAATATGAAAGCATCACATCCGTAAATTAACTCAACTGTGTAAGCTTCCGATGGCCTTTCGTTATATGCACATGAAATATTTTTGTAAGAAACATTTATGTCAAAAGGTTTGAGTACTTTCGAGGTGTGCAAAAACTAACTTCCTTCTGCTAATCTCTGTCGTTAATATAAAGAATCTAAATCTAAGGCAAAAATGTTCATCAGATCGTATAGTTGGAGGTCTATGGGAGTAGCATTTGTGCATTTTACAACTCACAGATATCATATTCCTTAGTGTCCAATTTACCATGACAACGCCCGTTGGCAAACCATACGGCCACAATGCCCTCATCCCAACCCCAGTCAACGATACACTTACTCGTAATTTGTAAAATTTCACTGAAACTTGCTCGTGTATCTATTCCGAGTAGATCAATATTTCCAATGCCCAACGGCTATGGATATCAAGTATGGATATGTTTCCAATTATTGATTCCCGTACCCACCCATTGTTAACACTCGAAAATATCACATTCGATCAATTCACATCGATCTTTCAGTCAAATAAACAACACTAGCCTCTGTCTGAATAAATTTAAAATTCATAGCTCGCGTCAAACGTCTCATTATTTGTTATGATTTCAACGAGACGCGGTTTCACTAACGAGACGGAAAATCCATCAACAATCGAACAGTTCGTCTGGATCATCATCATAATCCGAAAAGTAAAAGTCAAACAATTGAAATGCGAAAGAGCGAATCTTTTTTTTGTTTTTCAAATGAATACGAGTACGAGTACGAGTATGAGTGTGATGATGGTGGTTCAAGTACTCCACCCGGAGCACTTGGCGGCATGTGTATCTTTAGTAGGATTCCCATGACAAGCCCCTAATGGCAACACACGTGATACTCTCTTCAGGTATAGGTAATAAGTATCTTTCGGTGGAAAGTATCGAAATATCCATTCAGATGTTGAACAGGTGCTTTCCATACAAAAGTTGTAAGAGGTAATAAATCATCGATTGGGTGTATCCCACCCGCAGTTAAATGTACAGATACCCTTCTCTAAATCTCCGGCCAATTCTTGTGGTTTTGAAGGGGGCAAATGAAAGCCTTCCTTGGAGGTACATATACTCGTAATCTTTTTAACATCTAGCTTCCTGAAAATACGAATACTCTGTTGGTTCTTTGCATGCGATGAGCCAACTATTAGATAGCTTGCTTGTGGAAGTTGCGCTTTTCTTGAACGACCTTGCCGCTAGAAATATTCGTATTCGTGCATTCGTAGTATGTATAGTCATGTTCGTGTTCGAGTTTATATTTATGTTCGCCTAGCAAATGAAATCGATTGCATTTATGCTTGAGGGAAATAATTAATAGCGAAAAATCAATTAAGTCTCGTGTAATATCCTTGAAGTGAACGGGCTCCCATTCGAATACTGTTGGAGGTTGCCTTCCATTAAGCGAACGGTTTCGACATAGCGATGGTTCTTTGTTGGTTGCAATATTGCTTACTTTGACTCTGGTATACTACAAACGATTTGAACAAATTAGATTAATAGATATAATCATGATGAGATCATATGCATTCTCATACAACGTTCGCCTCTGAACTATTTGGTCTCTAAGCCATTGTCTAGATATGTACTTTCTGGGTTAAAAACGGAAGTAGATAGCATTCAACCAGAACAAATTATTGACGTAATCCACTAGACAAAAACCTCTTTGGTTAAGTGAAATCGAGATAGCAAATTAAAACAGATTTTGAATTGCTATTGCACCATAGCTTGAGGTTGGGACATGAACCGCGATGATATCGGGATCTTGTCAAGTAATTAATATATCAGTTAATGCAGAAGCATGGCTTAAAGGAGAAGAAGGCCCCACAAAACTGTTCGCTGTACCCTATATCAGTCATTCATTTCTCAGAATGTCTTTCGCTCTATGTCAGTTATAGAAAATACATCCAGTCCAAACAGTATACGTTGCCCCTTCGATCTTCTTACACATTGATTGCGTCTCCTCTGAAATCTGTAAGTACAGACCAGCTGTTTTGTGAAACACAGGTAGATCCCCGCCCACACCTCTCAGATCACACTGATCTGAAGCTACCTGGCTACGAACTAGTGCCACTATTCTTTCCCCATCGCGGTCTCGCCATTTACGTGCGTATCTTACCACATTCCACCACAATGTAGTCCCTGTTCCAATCCGGAATTCAATTTCATGTGATTAAAATTCCACCTTCGTAAGCAAATTATCCACTGCTACTTTATTTACAGAAGCTCCAGACTGGACAGCAACTAGACCTTTCACGAGTTTGATGTGCTGTCTGACTCCATTCAAAGAATTGTATCCCTGCATCGTTATTACGGGCGATTTCAATATACACAATTCAGTGTGGCTTCTGCATTTTGGACAGACAACACCTGAAGGACGGTGTGTTGAGATCTTCGGTGCGGAATATAATCTAACCCAGCTTGTAAATGAGCCCATGCGAATACCAGACATTGATAGCCATACCGGCAACACCCTGGACTTGTTTTTAACTTCTCTCCCTGATAAGTACACCGTTGATGTGCTCTCCCCTCTAGGCTCGTCAGACCATTGTCTCATATCACCTAATCTCTGGTATACTACCACACAGTTAGAGAAAAGATTCCTAAACGAACCATATGGCAATACGAGGAAGCCAATTGGAGCGAACTTAACACCTTCTTTACGAAATTTAACTGGTCGTTATGTTACCTGGTTAACAACGTTGATCCCGCTGCTGATATGATCGCAGAAACTATTCTCTTAGAAATGAGATCCTTTGTCCCTCATCGGCTGAAGAGTATCAAACCAAAAGAAAAGGCATGGTTCGACTCGAGCTGCAAAGAGGCTGTCAGGGTTCGAGAATTGTTTTTTCGGTCCTACAAGACCAACCCGACAGAGGAAAACCGAAAAAAAGTTCAAACGGGCCAGAAATGACTGCAACGTCTTTCTCAAACGCGTGGAATTCCAAAACGACCAAAAACTGAGGCAAAAAATACTGCAATGTCCCTCCCAAAGGCAGTAAAAATGTTTGGTCGTTCGTCAAAAACATTAGAAATTCTGCCTCATCCTCCATCCCAACGCTCATTTACAATGACATTCCAGCTGTCAGCTCTTTGGACAAGGCCAATCTGCTTGCTGCACACTTTGCGTCCAGCTCAACACTCCCAGATTGTGCTTTGTCCCCACCTACACTTGAGTGTGTCGAATTTTCAATGGGACAAATCCACTTTCGCACTGGTGTAGTAGCAAATATTCTTAAAGATTCACAAATCCGCTGGTCCAGATGGTATATCTCGCCTTCTTCTGAAGAGGTGTTCTTTTCATCAATCCTACACTTTAGGACTCTTTCCGAGCAGATAGAAAACAGCATTTGTCCAGCCTGTCCCTAGGAAAGGCGAATCTTCTTCTCTCTCTTCCTACAGACCCATTGCAGTTACGTCCCTTCTTTCCACGGTCATGGAAACGCTGATAAACCGTCAGATCATGAAATATCTCGAAACACGAAAACTTCTTAAGGACCGGCAGTATGGTTTTCGTAGCAACAGGTCCACTGTTGTTTAGATGGCATGTCTCACCGGAAACTGGATCCAAAGCGTATATCAAGCTGGCGAAAACAAGATAGTTGCACTTGATATTTCTAGGGCACTTGATAGAGTTTGCCATCAGGCCCTTTTGTTGAAAATACGTGCTTTGGGATCGACGACTCTCTTCTCCAATGGATTTGTGTTTCAATTCAAGTTGTCTTAGACGGTTTCAAGTCTGATATTCACAAAATAAATGCTGGTGTGCCCCAGGGCTCCGTTCTGTCTCCGACACTTTTTTTTAATTTTCATCAACAATCTCTTGTCTGCTACCTCTAATCCAATACATTCCTTTGCTGACGACAGTACTCTCTGCTTTTCATATTCATTCCCGGATTCATGTCCCTGCTCTTCGGCTATAGAACGGGAACGCCAGCGTATGTTAAGCTCATTAAATTCTGATATTAACAGCATAACTAATTGGGGAAACACTAACAGAGTAGAATTTAATGCTTCCGAAACACAATGCTGTCTGCTGTCATTAACGCGAAATTTGAACACTCAGCCATTGCATCGTCGAAACCGATAAACTTTCCATTCTCGGTATGTGTGTTGGAATGACCACATATTCGATGTAGTCAAAAATCCTGCGAAATGTCTAGATTTCCTCAAGCGATGTAAGAAATATTTCACACCCTCTGATCTGGCCTCAATATATAAGTCATTCATCCGTTCGACTTTGGAGTACAATGCCCAGATCTGGTCAGGTGCTCCTCAAACATCTCTGCACTTGCTAGATGGGATCCAAAACCGTGCGATAAAACTCATTGGTGATACTAATATCAGTCAAACAATGGGCACCCCCGAACACCAACGTAATGCCTCGCGCCTTACTCTATTTTATCGCCATTTCCGCCACCAGTGCTCCATTGAAATCGCCAGTAGCAACCGTAACACCCGTACCCTCAAGCCCATTTTCGGACGTACTCTAAAACTTTCCTAAGCCGTACAACTCGCCTATGGAATGCCCTGCCGATCTCTGTGTTTCCTGGTCGTTTCAACTTGCAAGCATTTAAAAACAATGTACGTCGGTACCTGTCTTTTCTTCCTCCCTATATTTCCTTCGCCCGCGCGGTGTACGAACATTTTAAGGGTACAAACCCATAAACCCCTTGAGCGCGCGCTCATTATAAAAAAAAATTCAACTCAACCTCATATTGCGATGTACCGCGTCGATGACGTTTTTTTTTAGGATTAAGCAGAAGTGGAATACAGATAGTGGTTGTCGCCTATTCAAGAAGTCCAAGAGAAAGTAGTTAGCCTGGAGATACACATACCTGCTTACTACCTGAGTAAAACCCTTGCATTTTGGAGCAATCAATGACGTCGAATAGAGATAGAAAATCTGTTGATGACCACAGGTTAAATTCAGCCAAAAAGGAGGACAATAAACTACAAAACACTGGGGACAAATGAAGAATAAAGCAATGCCCAACCCAGATAAGTTCCTCCTTTACTGCACAAGCAGTACTCCAAGTACAACAATCAAATCGTCCAATACATCGGAATGACGCTTGGAAGGAATAGGGTTCTATCTGCGGATCTGAGCAAGTCGATTTCGAAAAATCAAGCTATTATTGCGGCCCGTGGCCCCGATAAACAAAATCAGGCTAACGGGGTTGACCATGGAAGTTTTCCGAGCAAGAGAAGCAACTAGTAGCTATCTTCAAACCCGGAGCAGTAAAAGTGGTCTCTCTATCGTTGAAATAGTAGTCAATATTTTCAAAAAGCATTTCCACCAGCAGACACTTGTAAATGGGCATCATATAAAGGGAGGTCTTAGAAACGTATGATTTTCATGTGGCATTTCTCTTCGACAAGCAGTTTATTCTTCTAAATCCGTTTTCAATACCGTGCTCATGACATACGTCTGGCCGTAGAGATCGAAGAAGTAATCTTTGACAAAGTGGTCCTTTAGCTCTGTGAAGGCATGAGTGCGCATATACATATTTTGTCAAATTTAGCCTTGATACCGGTTGTAATCGGTCAAAAGCTCAAGACTTCTTGCCTAAATCGTCCTCAGATGGCGAATGCATACCCAGATAGAGGCTGCTTCTGGTTCCTGTAGCAATCACCATAGCATATGCCTCAGTCTTATATTCGTTTGTGCCTGGGCTATCCATAACACTTCTTGAATGGCAGTGATACCAATTTTGTAGCAGCTTAGGGCCAGTGCATGTAAAATGTTAAGGGTCCGTACATTCCACGTGCATATCCGACAGTCATTTTCCGTTTTTCGTTGGCTAGATGCCAACAAATCCTGACTTGACCTGAATTTGAAGTACGTCGACGATGCTCAAATGAAGTGATCGCTGGATCTGCCACTGACGTCGCTGTTATCACCGACCTCCGCCAAAACGCCCGTTCGACGCGATGTATAAATCGTGCGTACGTACTTAAGTTGACCCATCTATGCTGACGCAAATCCGAATATTCAGAAACATTTGCTCAGTCAGTCTTAGGATTCTGCAAATTTTTTTTCAAATTGGAAGGTGCTCCACCTTCTTGAATTAAATTGGCCATCGATGTAGCCATTCTGATGTAACCTTTGCCTTCTAGCATCGTAGTGTGTTCGCTACCTCAGTTCCATTTTTCTCTCTTTAGGCTTAGTTACACGGTTACACAGCTATTTCGCCAAACTAAGTACGCAATGGCTTGCTGGGCGGAACCATTTTCGAATCATCCAAAAATTGGTATTTATGGAATTAAGATGTAGGTTGAAACCAGTTGAAGTACTTTGCTACGTTGCAATTTAGATTACATGTGTTGCCCCAAATTATGAGTCACTGATTGTCCTCACCTAATTTACACTTGGAGTTGCTCTCTTCTTCATCTTCTTCTACAGCATTGGGTAACAACGATAACGTACATATCGCAATCGTAGCAAGACAGCTGGATTAGTTGATCATGGCGTCGAGGACTGTGGAACATCTTTTTGCTGAGATTAGGGGCGCATATCTAGAACAGTACCATGGAGAAGTTTGAAGACCGTAGGCAGGATCCTGAAATTTGCCACCGGTTTACTGAACTTTAAACGGTAATTTCTACCATTTTTGACCCTAAAACCAATGGAAGGACGATGAGTCCCGACTTGGAATTCTTGGTTTTCTGCAACATAAATGCAAAAATTAATATACAGTCGATCTGCTAGAAAACGTCTCAGCACGTTCGTCTAGGTAGCGCTTTGATGGCAGTTACCCCTGGGAAAGGAAAAGAAAAAACGAGTTGAACGTAGTTTTGCACAACCCGACGGTTTATTCTTGGTTGAATTAGCGATACACTCGTCGATAGAGTGACTCTATAGCTAAGGGATTGCGTGTCTCGCCGTTTCTCTAGGGGCCTAGGGCCACTAGGGTCTCAAATTTACAATAAGAGAAGTTTGGGACGAAAGGAACAACAATATAACCCAAAAGCAATTACACTTCGATCCAGTCATCCTCTGGATCGCGCTGCCCTTACTAAAACCCAGGTATTAGTGCCTCATTCAAATTTGTATGGCGGGTCCCTAACTACTCCGGTCGATCGACTGTCAGATTTGGGAGAAAAGGGACAGACCAATAACGTGGCGCTCCTTACAATTAATTATTTGTTTTGTTTGTGCGCCTTGCTGCCTTCTGGCCTCTCTGCCCTCTGACCACGGTCGGTTCTGTAGTTTTTTTTGTTGATTGCTTTAGTAGTGGTTGTTTGTATGTTGTTGTTTATATGTTTATATGTTCCCTCATTAGAGGCTGCCTTATATTTTGGCCGTCCCCCGACATGAGTTCGCTGCTCCTTCGGTGCTTCATCGGTGGGGTGCTGGCTTATAAAGGGGTTGTCGACTCTTCACCCATCGAACCTGACTTTAACAGCTGGTAGGTCGTTGGGTTGTGCTTGATTATGCAGGCCGTCTGACTGCACACCACTGTTGCTCCTCCGTTGCTCCTCCGTTGCTCCCTCATTGGGCTATTACTATAAAAGATCGTCGTCTCTCCACCCATCGATCGATTTACTCTGTGCTAGCTCGCTAGCTAGCTGCATTCACATCAATTGTAGGGACATGATGCTGGTGTTTGTAACCACATCGGCTGCAGGATGGGGTGTTACTTATGCCTTTATGGTGCTTGGCTTTCGCTGGGGTGTAGGCTTCAGGGATCGTCATCATCATCTTGGGGTGTCTGGCTTGAAAGTCCCGTCGGCGACTTTCAGACGTCCTGTCTGTTGCTGCCCATTGTGAGTCTCTAGTCTACCCTACGGGCTCTGACAACGGTGTTTCTGGTAGACCTCCTGTCGCACGTTGTGCTCCTGGTTCATCGTGAGTTTTCCTATTGTCCTTAGGGCTTCACTGATCGATCCACCTCGTTCTACTCTGCGAAGAAAACTGCTCGTAAAACTTATGGTCGAGGTCTGGGTTTGGCGGACCATTACCTAATGAGCTCCACCTCCGCCAGAGCTTGGTGTTTCCACTCAGAAAAAAAGACGGACCGAAAGGGCTGATAAGGGAAGAGAGTCAATTTGGTTAAGGGAAAACTTACTGCAGTAAGCAGTCAGATCCAAAGCATAATGTAGTCCGCGCAGGAAAAGAAAATCACAACAAGGGCGGTGCATTCAAGTTAAAGGGCAGATCACTCCGCTGCTGCTATCACTGGAACTGCATGAGGGCTAGGGAACAGCAACACCGCAGTTGGTGTCTACCATGAATGCACTCTGCACTCTTTACTGGTTTCAAGGTGATATCTATGGCATATATGGAGTTATGCTGCAAACTATGAAGAGAATATTCACTGCCCAACATATCGTACCCCAGGTGCAAATCGATAAAAGTTAGAATTCTTTCCTGAAGAGCTTCAGACCCTATAGTCCGATTTTCTATTTAAGATTGTTGCAACTACCGTACTATCTTGTGAGACTCTAATCGACAATGCAACTTCGGATGGAACATGTATCTCAGCTAGACATCTACACAGGGTAGATGGATCATTAGTTTTGTAGGCTAAATCACTGGCAGGGAATAGAACTTTGGAAGCTAATGAATGCAGTGCTCAATATGTTAAAGCGCAAATGAAGAAGAGTTGCCAATATTGCAGATCTGGGTTCAGGCGCATGTATTTTCATCGAACCACACCTAGCGACTATTTGCTTTAGGTCGCAGTAATCCCCTGAAAACAGAGATAAGGTTGTTCTTTCCAAGAAAAGTAGCAAGCTCACTGACCTGACTCAGCTGAAGCCATCTATATCCGCTTCTCAAACGAAGCTGAGTAATTAGGCATCACAAATCCAAACCTTTGATTCAGGTATTTGGCGGAATAAGTTTTGACGTACTAGACCTCGTTCTGCTGCAGATGAATTGACGAATCCCCATTTGCCCCGCTTGAAGTTTTCATGCCTTCTGACTGGTCATGTCACTCAGGAATGGTATCAGTGAGAATTTGAGCTTCAAAACCGATGTTGGTTATGGCGTTGTCATTTTTATTTTAGACCTCTGTACTCAATTGTCCTCCAAGCAGACATACAAGCCATTCCGGGGGCAATGAACCTTTTGTGAGGAACTAAAGCTAAAAGGAGTACTCGTCACCTTCACCCAGTGTTGGAATTGCCAATGTCCTCGATTAGGGCTTCCATAAACCGATGGGGCTCTTTCGGGTCCAACTGTAGATGGCATGAGCTTTTTGGTTTCCAACAGACCAAATGGGTGCGTTTCGATATTTCTGTAATGGCATTGGTATACCTGCTGTGCCTCAAAGAAAAGACTTTAGACTGCTTAGTGGCATCTGAATGAGCACTACGCTTTTGGTATGCATCTAGCTGTGCCATCAAGTAATGACAAATTACGTGCATGACCCTGAGGGTGATAACAACATCAATAGCCAGGTGGCATGTTGTCATGCATCCTGCGCAAAGTAAAGGTCCTGCATTTATATACACCCAATCTCTTGGTTTTGCTTCTAATGTTCAATAACAACTGACAGAGACTTGACCGTCGTTTCATTTTATGCTAGAGAGTGATGTACACGACCCTCACTACCACTGAAAAAGCCATCATACCGAGAATAGTATCCACACGTGTCTTCATTTCAACCATCCAAAGCAGATGCTCCAGTTTGGTTATTGCAGAATTGTTTCTCTCAGCCTTTTCCATCCATCAAACGTCGATCGGAAGGACATATTCCTAAGCATTAGCCTTCACTTAACCTTCAATTCCTTCATCGCACATACCAAATCAACCGACCGACATCATCTTGAGATTTAAAAGTATCCACAGGATGATTCAGTCTTTCCAAGTACACATTGCAAAAGAACGGTCCGTTGGTTCCATCCAAGTGCTTGTAAATTTCGACAAGATGCCACTTCAATATTTGTTTCAATATGTACCGCTGCTGGCTCATAAGGTACCGTGTTTGTGCAAAGCCTCTTGTAAACATCGATAGGCACTTGAAGATCGTTTTTATTTATTTTTTCTTGTTCAGCTAAATCTATTGACTGGGCTCTGGTGTCATTTGTTTGGAGCTGTTTATCGGAGTAATTGCTTCGAGGAAGCTTACACAACTCTGCTGGTGATATATGGATCATCGTGGGTACTCGTGGTTCGAAGAGGGTTCCAAATTGAAAAAATCCAAGGTCTAGTGCGTTAGAAGTGCTGTGTTGTGTGTTGTGCTCTACAAGTACATATTTCGCGAACCCTTGATTCGAGTATGAGGTTTTTTTATTTGGGCTTTTCGTAACTTGACTGCCATAGATGGGAGCACGTGGGATGAGAACTTAGAGATCAACATCACTGAATTCGCTTCAAACCATTGTGGAAGATCGATTTCTAGAACACTCCTTCATAGATCACTTTAAGGGCGTGTAATTGTAACACAAACAAAGGAATCAGTGCTCCATCTACATGCACCAGTGCACCACATCAAATGCAATTCAATCTTTCCCAGTCTCAATCACGATCTTGTCGTTGATCGTGCATAGAAATGAACCACAGAATCACTTGGCGTGAAATATACTCGCATTATGGATACTTCAGCTCCCGTCGAATCAGAGCAACTCTGGTTATTTGGTTTTTTTTTTTTTTGTTCCAAACAGCTAACCTTTGGTATTAGTCGGCTCATGACTTACGAGCGAGATGACCTTTTCGATGCTACGAATACCATGCCAGTGACAGATTATCTATCTATGACGACAATTCAGCATATGAGATGCATGAG
The DNA here is from genome assembly GCA_963966105.1 of Volucella zonaria. NCBI lineage: Eukaryota > Metazoa > Arthropoda > Insecta > Diptera > Syrphidae > Volucella > Volucella zonaria. The sequence continues at coordinate 136,636,442 of OZ014533.1, read as the reverse complement.
ATGAAAGTGACCTTAATGTGGTGATGATTCTTGAGTTCTTGAGACAATGGTAACAGGTTTTTCTGTATTTTTGTCGATGGAAAAATCTATGATCTGTTGGATGTGGTTCAAGAGACCGCACGAGGTTAGTTGTCTTAGATCTGTGCCGCTGCCGCTGTGGTGATTGTTCGTTTTATTCTAGATGCTGAAGTATGAAATGAAATAGATTAACACCTAGATGAAAGATGCTAACGAAATGCATTATTTATGAGTAGAAATTTGTTGTTAGTCCGGACAGTTAACGGTGTCTACCATGGAATTTTATTTCTCTAAAAGGTGATGCCAATGCTGTTGAATATCGAAAAGGATTATTCTCTGTAAATAACTAGCCCTCAGAGTTGTTTTTGAGCAGATTTGGCTCAAACCTGTCACTCTACATTGTAAAATAACAAACGCACCCTTGTACAGGAGCAATATGCAATAACCTGGAGCGGTCTTGAAAAGATCCTCCCAATACCAGTTTTCCTGTCACTGAAAAAACTCAATTTTGCCTTCTCAGCTCGGTGTTATACTCATGAAGATACGTCCACTGTTCTAAGTGGGAAATCGTGAGGCTTGTGCAAGGAAAGGCGTAGTATACTGAGTCACTTTACAGTTCACAAAGAAGTGCGGAACATGAAAGTTTGCTTAGTCCGTCCACTTATGACACTCTAACCTCCACCAACGAATTTGAACCGGTTGTCTTTGGCATGCTGACCATAAAGAGGGGAAAATTGCCGGCTCGACGACAACGGTAACAATTCCAACTCTTAACGAGCTGGTCCAAGCAATCCAGTCAATGATGGCAAAGATATTCTCCACCTCTACTACGACAAAGTCTTTAGGTCCATTCCTCGGCTAAGTACCAAGAAAGCCATCGGGTGCGAGTGGCTTACCAGCAGACTTGTTCCAGATGGGACACAAGGGCATGGATCTCCTTCCACGTAGAATATGGTTAGATGAGATATTCCCAATGACTAAAACCTCAGCGTGATTTGTCAACCTTTAAGAAAGTCGATTCTAAAAGCTGTGCGGACTTACGAGTGATAAGTATGGTGTTCATATAAGCTCCTGCTTTCCTTGTAAATTGGTTCCCGGGGTCTAGATCTACGCAGCTTAGTACACCTCCGGTTTGGTCAACATGTTGTCTGTCTAGGATATAACATTAATACCAGCGTTATTGTTACACTGGCAGTCCAGTGGGGGATATCTGTAGCTAGCAGGTGGGACTTTAAGCCCGGAAGGCTGTTTTTGACGAACAAACGCAATGCCCTACTAAGCAGTAACTCTTCCATTCTGATGTATGATGCTGAATCAAAAACGATTCGTCAATTTGGAGGAAGAGCCTTGCAATATCTACGGTCAAATCTGCGTAAACGATGCATGTGGTCTAAAATTGTTCCACGATCTGCGCAAAATTTAACCCGGCATCAACATATCTAATCCAGTGGCTGCTGTGGCTTAGCTATAGTCTCTGGTTTTTAACGTAAACCACCTGTCATGTAGACTTATGTTTACGGGATGCCCATACATCCATGGGAGCAAGGATACGCCTTGCCATCGCTCTCCGTCAATCCTTTGATACCAAATTCGGAACTGTGTTGGAGGCACAAGTTCCACCCTTGGTAGAGGCCGATCTAAAACCTCTTACTGCTCTTAGGGTCATAGCACCCAGTACTTATTTGCAACTCTATAATGGATCAAACCAACAGGAAGACCCTTCACGCGATTTGGGTTTAAACCACAGCCACCATAACGCTCCCACAAGGGGGCCTGCTTCAAACAAATCAGGCCCGGACCGAGATTCAGAGGGCTCCTGATTCGCATGGTACCGCGATTTAAGTGATGTAGGGACTACCGATGGTCCTGCCTACCGATGTAGCAACCTTCGGTGGCGTCATCTGAAGATGTTTACGATAAGACCAGTAATATGCTCTGCCCCCGCTTTTTATTAGACAACGTCATTAATGGGCGAAGCCTTGGTAATTGGGCCCTGTGGCTTGGCTGTGTTGAGCTGACCTTCCTATTCCAGGTGGATGGTGTTGAATGTACTAACAAAGATTATGGAAAAGAACGTCTTAATCTACGAACCGGCCAAATTGAGCGCCAGCACTTGCAATGCTAGACATTGAGCAATATGTCAGAACCTTCTGTCGATTGGCGGCAATCAGCAGAATATCACATTAGTGAATGTGGTGATCTCATTGCCACGTAGAAGGAGTCTTCTGGATTGTCATTGTCTCTACGCAAAGGACCCTTCATTGCACTGAGATTTTAATGTTCAGATGGAAGTGTTAGCGGTAGAGTCATTGTTCAGAAGATGAATCTATTTGGGGATGGGTTAGTGCCGATGCTTTCTCAGACAGCATGAAAGGCATAAGCATCTCCAAGAATAAGTGCAGTTCTCTAGTTCTCAGCATTGTCATTGAATCTTCAAAAGCTATGCGAAGCGAAAGTTCCTTGGCGATATTCGATTTATACTCCAGCCTAGCAGCAATATGAACCTTGAGCCTTTCCGAATATTTTGGATTAAGACATACCACTATCTGCTGGTAGCTCTACTTTAGTCTGAAGCGACTAAGATCAAGACTGATCACAATGGGATACGGATATATGTGAACTAAAAAAATCTTCCTGGTCTTTTTTGCGTCGCTGGAGTTATAGGCCTCTTTTAAGTCAATTGTATCATGTAATTGGTGTAATGTTGTTCCCAATTTCTCATTAACTCCTATCCCTATGGTTTAGGACACAGGAAGCTGGTCAATGAGGCATAGCTTGCACAATCTTGGTATTATTTCCTTTTTCTCACAGGACACCCAAAACTTCTTGCTTAATAGGTCTGGAATCTGTTCCTTGTAGGGTCCAACCTCTAGGACATGGAATTTCAACCCCATCTCGTATCTTTAACGTGTTGATAAGGTTTCGGTCACCGCTTAGACACAGCCTTATACCATCTGATAGAAAGAAAGCGTACCAGAGAAGTTCTTGATAATTTTGAGGAAAGTAGCAGCTATCTTGCCAACCACCTTTGTCCTCTTGTATGGAGAGAGCTAGGATAATTTACTTCTTTCCTTACTTATCCAAGTAGGTTTTTAAGTTGACACGGTTTCCGGTGCCCTTAGGGTTTATTACGCTTCATTACACTTAGGTCAACGTAGATTTATTGTGGTGTTCATGTGGTGGAATTTTGAGAAAATAATTTCTGTGTCTTATTGATGCCGTACTACGTTGATTAACCCTTAGTCCTAATGTCGATCCTTGAATTAGTTTTGAACAAGTGAAGTAGCAGATACTCTTCTAGGTCATGCACCTATTAAACTTTCTAACACGCTCTGAATCAGTTTTCTGGGACAAAGGCTATGACATAAAAGGTGGAGGCCATTATTCTATGAGACTTCGTCGTCAACGTTCCTATAGAGGTCGTCATAATTTAGGAGATCATGACCTGTGAAAACTCCTACGAGCCTTCTGTTGAACTCTGGCCACAATGGCCTATGTCTATAGATTTCTATCTTTTGTCCCGCTTGAATCTTCAAACAGCCTCAGAGTACAGAGGGGACCCTTGACCCGAGCTAACTCGTCTCCACGTTCATTGTCTACCACTGTTTTTACGCAGGAATCCAGCAGAGCTTGACATTATGCTGGGTAGAGAGGGTCTTAAGTTTTTCGCAATAGCACTTCATAAACTACTGCTTGATAAGTCTGATGTAGTTTTCGGTAAAATAGGGGCGTTGATCCTTGGTATAAAAGTGTTTTACAGGCTTTACCTTGCGTAAGAGCATAGCTTGGAAGTTGGAATGCTCTTGCGTAGGTTGCTACTTAAGTTTTGAGATATGGCAGAGATTTGAAAAATCCATTCCAATTCCAAAAAATGGCATAAAATCATTAACATTTTCGTGCGATGGTTTTGTTTTATGATTTTCAACGTGCCGATCACCTCGCTTCGAATTTTGGTGATGAAGCACCATTTCGGGCCTCCGCGTTTCGCTAGTTTTCCGAATTCAGTCGTAATCGTCGTTCGCTGCAGGATGAATTTCGTGAAGGTTGTCCAAAATCGGTGCCAGAAAACATCGATGTTGTGCGGGGACTGCTATTGCTAGATCGTTAAGTGAGATATAATAAAATTGAGGCATGTTTGCGCATTAGTTCCACTTGGATGCATTTAACAGTGCACGAACATTTAGCCATCAAAAAGATTTCTCCGCATTGGATACCGCATAATTTGGTATTTTGAAAAAATTCAATCGCGGTGATTGAAAAGACATTTATGAGATCGTGATAATTCTATGTATCATGGATCTATGCATATGAGGCTGAAATTAAATAGCAGTCAACTGTATGGGTCTTTCAAGACGAGCCAAATCCAACAAAAGTTGCTCGCGCATGACGCACTTCGAAGTAAGTGATCGCCTGTTTCTTCGGAAAAACCGGACATATCCCCACCGTTCCATTGAAGCAATGGTCAGTTCGGAATGGCACATCACCTCTTGTGTGGCAGACGTCTTTGGAGAAGCAAGGAAAAGTAACTGCCGAACTTGGATCATTCTCCATCACGACTATGCGATTTCTCACAGGTCGGCTCAAATAAGCGACTTTTTCAGGACTCATAACATCGAATTGATGATTCATCAAGGACAGCCTTGATTTGACACCCAGTGACATCTTTTTATTCTTGAACATCAAAAATAAATTGCAACGTCAACGTGTTTTGACGCCTAAAAAAGCGGATGATGTGTTTGAAACGCATGTTTTAGACTAACTTCGTTCGGAGTGGAAAAAGTGCTTCGAAAATTGGTTCAAACGTATATTGTTCATCATGCGCAGTATTTTGAAAAACCGTAAAGCCATTTTCGGTGATAAATTTGTGTTTTCACTTGTTTTTCCCAAAACTTAAGTAGCTGCAACGCAAGTATTAACCGAAAAGACGAAGTGAACATCATAGATTCAGTTGAGCGAAGAAGATCTCAGAGCTGGTCGTTATCTCCATCCTTGGTCCATTGAGTCGTCTTCCACTTTGTTTTTTATCCCATGCCTCTCTGTCTGGTGGGAATACTGGAGCATTTCCGTTATAGAGTTGCATTTAGTGCATACTGGAGCGCTTGCCCAGTTCATTGAAAACATTTGAGGTGTAGTTCATCAGCTTTGTTTTATACGCATTGAACAAACTCAGGCTTGACTGCAGTTCCTTGCACGTAAATATCTAAAGGCTGTAGATCGAGAAACATCTCCAGCGCTGACGTCGGCGTGCTTTTCGTGACCATGTGACATTTTGTCTAATCTTCTTGACATTTGTCATTACCAGACAATAGCCGTGTACATCAAAAGACTCTTTTGCGGTGAGTTGTTCTTTAAACCTATTTTTTGATGGTACTACCACCCACCAATTATGATCCATAAAAAGGCCATAAAACAGATTGTTGATTGTCTCGATAGTTAGGGCCCCCCACCTAATTATCAAGGCTTCACCGATCAATGATGTTGTTTAGGAAAAAGAGGGGGCAGAGCATATTACTGGTCTTATCGTAAACATCTTCAGATGACGCCACCGAAGGTTGCTACAGCTACAAGTTGCCGGTCATAGTCTTATTGACGGCAGGACCATCGGTAGTCCCTACATCACTTAAATCGCGGTACCGTGGGAGCCAGGAGCTCCCCGAATTTCGGTCAGCGCCTGACTTGTTGAGGTAGGCCCGTTGTGGTTTAAACCCAAAGTCGCGGGAGGGTGCTGTGACCCTAAGAACAGTAAGAGGTCTTAGATTGGCATCGATCCATACCAAATATGGAATTTGGACCGCCAACACAAGTTCTGCTTTGGTATTTCAGGAAGGCGGCAGAGCGATGGCAAGGCGTACACTTGCTCCCACGGATGTACTAGCATCCCGTAAACTTAAGTCTACGCGACAGGTGTTTACGTTAAAAACCAGAAACCATGTCTCGATTGTGGAGAAACGGTGGTCCCATACTTACTCTGGTCTAGAGCAAGAAATGTCAGAATAAAACAACTTTATGCTCCAGTGAGTCTTAGAAATAAGACCAAAAAGACAACTTGTTTGACCAGCAACCAAGATATCATCATCTTGGTGAGAGATAGATCGGGATGCATATGAAGTCATCGACAACCAAGTGTTCGGACATATGATGAGAAACCAAGGCTTAGAACAACGAAATGAGACTGACAACCGAATTGTAGATTTCTTCAATCCCAATCGATTTGTCTTAGGAAGAACCAAAGTCGGGGACAAAGTCTTCATAGATGGCATGAGATTGCTGGGTTTATGCACTTCATCAGTTCAAAGGCTTTGCAAGGACATAATGATAATAATAGCTTAAAGGTAGCGGGGGCTTATACGGCTGGGTAATTTCCCAAATTATGACAAAAATTAATGTTCCCCAGGTTACCCGAGATTGAAAGTCTTATGCAGAGCAGAAGCTAGAGAGGTATTCGCAAACATTTAACACCTTCTGGATCCACACTTAAAGCTCTAATTACTTTGCGCCAAGACTTTTCAGAATATCTGTGAGTAACGCATTTCAAATCGCTTTCATTGACTTTGAAGAGCAGCCCTCACTTTGGTAAAGAAGCGGAGCTCTGCAAGTTGAATAAGTCAAGATTCTGTTGGCATCAGAATCGGAAAATCAGAAACTGGAGGGGGCAGTAAAGCCAGCAAACACTTAGAGAAGCTATGCCTTTATTGCCCATCATATACTGACTCACCTAAAACAGAAAAAGAACAAGTCTGTCGAGATACATACGAGTATACGAGTACATGCTGCAGAACAGTCGAACAGATGTCAAGCCGTCTAGGGAAAATTTGGCAGAAATTCAGAAATATTACTGTACACGTCCGTACACAATCATTGTGGGGACTTCAGGGCATATAAGGAGATACAGAGCATTGGTATTGCATGAACGAGTATCTGGCGTTGACTAAGAGCTCACTTTAACTCTGCATACTGTACTATGAATTTAAATCGAAGTACGACTAGCATTTTAGGAAACAATCCCAAATGATGGAGAGTTGTCTTAGAAAAATGTTTCCTGCCATCCATGGTAGTAGAGGAATTCCCACTGAGTATTGCTTAGCAGGACCGTTCAACTTAAGCTGAATGTGCCTTTATTTTAGTTCAACACTTATGTGTCCTGATGTAGATAGTGCCCTTCCGAAGTCCCTGTTGAACGTGCTTACTATTACAATTTGCGCCTTCGTACTTAACCTTCCAGCTTAGGGCTTATGTGTTTGGAAAACCAAAAGTCTTGACCAGAGATATTCGATCTTATCTAGTTACATATCAAGTTTGACATATTTGAGTTCTAGTCTTCATGAATACGACAAGCAATCCCTCAACCTTTTCTCTGTAATTTTCTATCTGCAAGAATTGTAATAAAATTTTACACAAATTGCCCTCAATCAACTGGCAAATTAAATCAGCCCCCCCCCCCTAGGAACAGCGAACTATGATGCTCGTAACTGACCTCCCAAGTCGTTCAATATTCTGATTATTTTTTACAGCATTTCTACCGAATCTATTCAGAGTATCTAAACCTGCGAAGCTTATCAGGTGGAGATCTCTTAGAGTTTCTCAAGAAAACAATTACTTCCGCAAAACCTGTTATTTTGTATCTAGAACAGAGAGTACTAGAATTGAATCGAACCTTGGACAACAAAAGGAAATTGCGCAAAAAAAGCTCACTCTACAGATTTACGAGTATCTATAGCCACGAGTATTTTGTTTTTTTTTTTATCTTCTCGATACCACTGCCTACAACTAGTCGTAACTATATACAACTTCGCAAAGTATCCCAACGGAAATGAATACTAAGATTGAAAGATACCGAGATACTACTCTACTCCCAGAAGAGATGCACGTCACATTCAAAAAGACAATCAACAGTGTTAGTTGCGGTGAATAAGAGCTCTGGTCATATGCAGTGACTTAAAGTAGTCAGAGTCAGAGTCAGAGTCCCTCTTATTCGCATGATGCTTCCCGCATTCGACGCGAACACGTATTCGTATCTATTGTAAATATACATGTGTACGAGTGCTCGTATCACTACTGCGTTAATGTATCTGCGGAAGTCGAAACTGGCGCATGGATTTATAACCGATTTTCGCGAAACCTAAAAAGAATCGAAATGGTCAGACCATTTGCAGGCATCACATTTGTGTATGAGTTCGAATGCATTCCCATCACTGTATCTGCAGCACATCGAGGGAGAAACGATTCAACAAGTAGCAATATGCACTTCGTATCTGCAGATCGTACTATTGCGCAAAAAATAAAAAAAATAAAAAAATTCTTCCGCATTTAATCTTTACGACTTGACCACAAGTGATCATCATCATCGTCGTCATCGTCGTCATCGTCGTTGTCATGATGATAATGATGATGATCACCATCGCTATCGTCGGTCGTGGAAACCGAAAAAAAATCGACAAAAGATGCACACACTGTGATTGGAGAAAGTCGTTCGGTTCGTGTTCCAATTTCCGCGAACGAATTTTTAAGCGATCACATGTGCGATCAGAGATGACTACCTCCATCACAGATCGAGGAAAAACTTAAGCTGCCACATGGGGGGGCAATGACGCGCAAGTTATGATTTCCAATGAAACACTATCGAAGAAGCAAGCGTTGTGTATTAAGTGGCAGAAGGAGTCCAACTTAACGTACATAGCAACATGGGGCTTCAAGTTGGACTTTGGGGATTCCATGTGGTACTTAGCATCAGATAAATGACATGACAGCACTGTAGGACTATTGACATGTGAAGCAGAAAGGAAATCACATTACGGAAGCACATGATGGACGATACTGTGAGGAGGACCACGCGAAAGAGGAGAATTCCGTCGATCCTCCTACGTTTGTGTCTTACTATCCAAATCAACTGAAAACTATTAGACTTGCAGGTGGTAAAAGGTTTTAAGGAAGAAACGTGCCACCGCGTCATGTAATTAATCAGTTGGTCGATTGAGGAAAAGAAAACAACTGTTAAGTCAATCTAACTGTGGTGGTAATTGGAAAAAGGAGTCAAGGAGGCTACCAGCGGCCTCACATGATGAATGAGTTGGTAATTTTCTGTCTGCGTTCATCTTTGTCTAGGAGGTGGTATTTCTGGAATCAGTGGCAATGATGACTCAGTGGTTGAGGGTATAAATCTTTAGATTTTAGAAGAAAGAAATTTAAATCACGGGATGGACAACCAAGCTTTTGGCCTTTTCATCACCTTCAGTCTGGCTCAAGGTTCCTCGAAGTGTTAAACCCATTTTTATACTCTCAAAATTCCAACAATCTAAGGAATACGAGTAGATGACAACTGGCAGATAAATCACTATCAAAAATAATCAAAAAAGACAGAGGAGCAACGAGGAGAGATGCTACCTCACCCCTATCGTAGAATTGCACTTCCATCGAACTAGTAGATATCAACGAAATTTTAACAAACACCCTTCAGCTTAAGGATGTCAAAGAGTATTAGCGATGATCCGTGCCGAGTTGATGCATTAAGCAAGACTAGTCAGAACCAAATGAGCTTGCCTCGACGAGACTTGTTCGAATCTTATTTAAGTGCTTACTTACGTGATCCTGATCGGTTGAGGATCTTTTGCTCTCTGTGCACTAGTCGCTTTTAGTTGCTCACACTATGTTCAGCCAGAGGTCTCTTTCAACTTGAACGATCTTCCTAAGTCGAGGTCTTCCTTTACCACGTTGTACCTCCGGAATGAATTCGAGGACATTCTGGGCCGAGCCGGAAGTGTTCTTTCTCTCGTCATAGTCCAGTCATTGTGCGGCATATTTCGCTCGATAGTTATTATATCCTCTTCTCCAAATTAAATTTTTTTTTTCTGTCAGAACAGACCTCTGGATTTACTAAAATTTCTCAGTCTTTTGAAGAAACATGAGTAAACGCTTCAGGACAAAGTATCTACAGTACCAGCACCTATCGGATCAGTGCCTATTACTTGATGACTGATGTGAGCGTAGGATTGACACTCACAGAGTTATTTCTCCGCTGTATCATCATCCTTTTCACAGCAAGTGCGACAGAATTTTGCGTTACTTATCCCCAACAGCTTACGTGCTTTTCAAAAGCGCAGTGCCCCGACACGAATCCAGTAAACAGCATACTCCTTCCAACTAAGGGACAGAAGGAAACTTTCGTAGAGACATCGGGAAGCATTCATTTGATCCGCGGGCAACCTGGAGAAATATGTCGTCTGCAGTTATGCTCATGTTAAACCCAACTGTCGAAAGAAGCCCTGACCGAGGACACAGGCAGTCATGCTGCAGGTTCGGGTCCTGGAAAACTCTTCCCTGGGCCTTGCCTACCAAGATCATCGACAGTTTCATTTCTCGAGATCCCAAATTCACCTGGGATCCAACATGGCAAATGAATTCACTCTTCCGACTCATGAGTGGGTTCAGTGAGGCTTTAGATTCAGCTTAAATGCAAATGCATTGCCTCCTTCACCAGTTCTCCAGCATATAGTTCATTGTCATCAGGATTGTGTGTATCTTTGCTTGGAAGGCAGATGCAAGTCTTCCTAACAGGGAGTGAAATCAAAAGTTGTAGTCCGCCAGAAAGACACCATTGCCGCATCATAGATTGGACTTCCCTCAGAAAGACACCATTGCCGCATCATAGATTGGACTTAGAGCGATTCGTGAAGACCCGACTAGATCCCTTCTCTGGACCAGATTCTGACGGAAACTGATTTTGATCAGCAGCATAAATTCTGGTATCATTGCATCAGAAGGCATGTGCATTGGCATTTTAACCAGAGTCAAAAGACTGTTAGCACGCTGTGTCATCAAAATCCTGGTGTGTGGTGTACCAAGGATGAAGATGGCTTTGAGAGAGCATGTATGCACAAAGTGGAGGGGATTCATCAGTACATCTAGAGCAGACCTAAACATGATAGAGTAAGTCTCTATGTAGCTGAAGTAGACCGTTTAAAGTTAGGTCAATGGAGCGGTGGGGTATTTGCGTGAAAGTGAAAGGACCCCCTTCAGTGGCAAGGCTGTGAACGTAACATGTTTAGCCCAAAGATTTTTGTTAACCAGGATGAGGCCCAAATACTTAATAAAGAGAACAACCTCAATTTTGAGAGGATTGACTGGAACCCCATTGCTTAATCGTCGTTCGCGTCTAAGGCTGTCTGCGCTTCAGATCATCTTCCAAATTACGTTTATGCTGTTACGACCAAAATTCACTCGTAAAGCAACCCTATACAACCAAGTCTACTGTGTAAGGTCCATACTTCTCTGTAGTAAATCGGGATGATAAGGGTCTTAAACAGCTGCTTCTTTATTGTTGGTGAAAGTGACTTATTTCTCAGTTGCCTTCGTAGTCCATAGAAAGAGCAATCTTCCTGATCTACATGGGGGTGTCAATACTATTGCTATAATTTTGATTTTCCGTTGTGGAAGGTCCTTTCTTATCAACAACATACTCGTATACCCTTATCTTGTTTTACTCTCATTTGCCAGTAAAGCCTTTGAAAGCTACAAACGCACCTGTGACAGCGTGCTGGTTTCTTCCCTTAATGTCAAGATCTCCCACCTTATGGGAGCAGCTCCCTGAAATATAGGGGTCAATTATTCTCTACAAATCAGAGCACCCTTTTCTCAGTTATCCGCACCAAGCGCACTGTCCGTGAAAATCAGATATCTGATCTCCTTGTAGTCATAATGCCGGTGGCGGTGATTTATAAATCACCTTCCCTTCAGTATACATCTTCCACGTATTTGCATTGCTACCGCAATCTGAGGATTGTCTACGTTTACGGATCTCAATAGTATTCAGTAGGCCACTTTGATTCGACAGCATCCCCAATAAGTCCAAGAGTTTGTCCATTTTTTTGACAATTTTTGAATTTTTAGAATCTTTTCAAACGTCACGAGATCTTACCATCATTATCCGCACTGTCTGTCATAAATCTGAATAATATTGACCTTTTAACTGTCTAGAACTTTGTAAATATATACGATTACGTGTATACGTAAGTTTTAATTGGCTGTGACATTCGCTGAGCTAATCTGTGGTGGTTACAATTTTCCGTGACGCTTTTGCCTTTATTTAGAGGAATAAAGTTAAGCTCACGCCCTCCGCTTTTATTGTACTGAAGAACATGGCGATTCATATAAAACCAAAATTTTGGGTGTTCATTGTCCATTATCTTGATGAGCGCAATGCCTTGTTTTCCGAATGCGTCAAATATAGGTGGAATGCAGGGGATTACCACTTTCCCAACTTACAGCTTCCCAAGCGATGTACTAAAATATTTATGGGGAGACTGCTCTAACTGAGCTTTAATCTCGGGCTAGGGTTCTAATCTAATCGGGCATGACTCCTTGAATGCATCCATGCACAGAAGGGGCCTGAACGAGACGCCAGTATGTTCATGCGGTGCTCCGGTTGAGAATTTGGTGCATGTTCTGAGTGCGTGTGCCATCTATTCCGATATTAGGGACTCGTAAGCTATGGGCATTACGTTTGATAGTGAAGCTTGGGGGCGCTGCTAATGTCTGTGCAAAATTCATTGATACACCTTCGATGTCAGAAAGCCTTTGGGAAGGGCGATGCCTTATCATTTTCGTAACCGAATGCCTTCATGGCGACAAAAATGCAGAAAAATGATTGTAACGTATCTACAAACTCGGACTTGAAAGAGATGAATTTCGTTGTGTTCGAATTAGGAAATCACCATCATCAAGTCTTGTCTTTCTCTGAAACTCTGAGAATGACACCAGCAATCAATGATTCTTGTCAAACACCGTTTCCTTGGGCTAGAGACGCAATCAAAAAACAGAGCGTCCTCTCAAAATCGAAGGAAATCACTCGGTCATTTCGTTTCCTTTGTGTGACGCATTTATAGTTTCAAAAGTAACTCGACGTGGAATATTTTGTCTATTGTATTTGTACTCGTATAGTTTACGTAGCGTGGAAGAAATGTTTGTCTATCTATCCAGCGAGCCTTGGAACGAATCCTGTAAAAACAATGCAGCAGGGCAAGACCATGGTGTAGGTAACTCCACCTGCTGTAACAAGACTGTAGTTAAGCCATAGGTGTGCTGCACCGAACTATACCGCCATAAAAGATTTATCTGTGATACTGATCACATCCGTCTATTCATATGGACACCGAGTGAGCTCAACGCAAAGTGGAAACGATTTGTCGTCAGCACCTTCACTTTCATTGATGGCAATCTCAAGCTCATTTCTCATTTCATCGAATCAATATCCACGACCATATTGTCTCGAACGACATAAAGTCAATAAAAAGATTTAAAAAAAAATTGATTCGAAATTGATTCGTAGGTATACGAAGTGCGAGTACCCAACGATTTATGAATTTTGACAAGGGGGACAAAAAACCTATCGACGTCAATTAATTACCAAATGGTGACAGCTAAGGGGACTTTAATCGTCTTTATCAGATCACGAATTAGTGTTACGAGTGTTACGAGCATAATTACTGAGATAACATAGCATAGATGAATAGTGACATTTACTCGTACTTGGATACGAGTACATAAATGAGGGTACGAGCATGTATCTATGCGTAGTCGGCACAGATATGAATATGAGCAAATGTATTAGAAAGTTTGACCTACATTCGAACACAAGTGTAGCGCAATTACCTGGTTACATCTTGATTTTTTGGGTTGTGAAGATGATTTTAATTGGTACCGTGTGTCTTAACAAATGACTTTTACGGAGATAGCAAGGGTACTTCATGGGCAGTTAGTTGTAAGTGGCAATGAATTCAAATTATACTTTGGAATGTCATGTTCGATATTCTTAGATACAGTGACTAGGGCCAAGCTGTTTCGCAATCTAGTGTGTGATCCAAGAATTGAAACGTAAAGACGCCTAGGCTAACCCTACATTGCTGCAGAACGGTCTATAAATGGGGAACAGGCGTCAACCTTCAGCACATCGATTAGAGAAACTGCACAGTTCAATGCCAAGGTAGTTTCATATTTACTAAAGATAAACTTAATGCGGTGGCTGTTTGATTGTTCAATTCTTTCCATTCCATCGGGTTTTCCTGTGCTGCTAACAGCAGAGGTTTCTAAGAATCTAGTCTTGTTCCAGATCAACGTCCTTTTATAACTCGAAATTTATGTGATAGCTTCGTAAATTAGCACGACATAGAGGATAGAAAGTATAGCGCCCAATAAATTATAGAATTCTTACAAAGTCTCTATTAGATCAGAAGAGACAATCACTTTTTGTGGATAACTCCCTACAATAGGATAGATGATCTTAATAGGAATTTTGCTGATGAGATATATGAAACACTAGAATGGTAACAGTCCTCAAGGTTTGAGGTTATACCTGTGGTTAAACTCCCGATCACGCAAAAGCCTCAACGTTGCAGTGTAAACAACAGTGCCTCGTATAGGGTCGAATTCATTTTTGCAAAATGAAAAAACCTCAACAGGTAATGAGCACGCGAGTCCTAGATGGTACTGACTTCCATCCATCAAGTGCGGTGTACTGGGTCGAACAAAACAAGGATACAAGGCATCTGCTACAGCGATTACTACACGGATTTGTTGAAAGCGGCAGACTTAGGGGAGAAGTCTCGAGCTTTCGGAACATAAGGCATCGCCATTATATGCGCTCATGCGCTCATGTCTCACAGAGGAAAGAAACCAAGCTTGCTAAGAGCTGCTCAAAAAAACCTTCGAGCCATGTTCCGAATTATGTCAAAACCATCTTGACTAATGCCAAAAGGGGAGTCTACACTCCTTAATCTTAAATATTACAGTCAGACGAAGTTGCCTCATTGACGGGCTTATGTTATATAAATTGGCTTCCCTACAGAGCGGAATATCCCTTTAGACAGTACAGAGACACAGCACATAATATGGCAATAAACCAAATTGTTTATATTTCGCATAAATTCAAGGCATTCTTGCGGTAAGAGAGACATCGTAACTTTTCCAGCCTCTAAAATAAACTCGAACCATTACCTCGTGGCAGCCAAGGTTTCTATCAAACCTGCTCAGACTACACAAAAACTTGGCCAGAACTTAGCCTGTTTGAGTATACCTCAAACTCTGAGGAAGCAGTCTCAATTTAGAGCTGAAGACTAGTGGCCAGGAAGCGTCACTGATATTCTGGGGCTTACTCGAACTCCTCTGTGAAAGAAATGAAGGCATCCGAAAACAATTTTCAGAAATTTTACCAGATGTTAAGCGAACGTGTCAAGCCCCAACTAGACACCTTTCGAGATAGGCAAAGAACGTTCGTGGTATGACGTAACGTACTTGCACAGATTGTGAAAAAAATGCGGACGACCTGAATTCTGCTCCACGATGGACGCCAAGATTTACGGCAACGCGATGAAAATTAGGTAAAACGAGCAATGTCTAAACTTAAGGCGGACCGGATGGGCTACCTGTTCAAGGCAGCTGGAGATGTCTTAGCAGTGAGAATACAGCAAGTCGTCTCTAAGATTTGGCCGGAAGAATACATGTCTCATGACATGATTTTCAATTGCGCCAACTATAGCATGCCAGTCTCTTTAACTTCGAGCACAAGACATTCTCTGGAGCCCGAAACCATTTGTCAACGATCTGGTTGGCTTCATATTAAGTTCAAAATTTTCCTTGTAATTTGTGTACACTACTGCGCATCCTAGAAAAAACCCGAGAAGATCGGACCGAAGCTTGATACCTCCTTTTGAATTTAGGGTCATATATGCAAGAATCTTTGTAGTATGTCCAATTTCGGCATTCCTGCGGCACTCGCTAGGTTATGCAGAATAAAAATAGAGAAAATAGGGTCGGTAGCGATCTTATCGAGTTGTCTGATGTAATAAAGAAGAACTCATGTGTTGTCATGCAACTTATTTAGCATCATACTTGAGAAAATTAGGCGAAGCAGGCCTTTACAAGAAGCGCAATCCTCCAAAAGTCTGTACAACTTCTTACATACGCTGGTTATGTTGATATCATTGGCAGAATGAAGAGAGTTGTCGCTGGGGCGTTTGCAATTGTTGACACTTGAATGAGGTTAACCCTCATGCGGCGTCTTTTCATCAATTTCAGGGCTAGGTGCTGTCTCCGTCTGTTTAATTTGAGTAAGCAAAATTACACCTAGCTCCACCATCAATTCAGCTAGAATTGGAAGAGACTTAACCTATCATGTAACTTTCTCAAGCTGAGGAGAAAATATTGTAGTTCACGGTGTTGAATTATAGCTACGCAGCACTTCCTTTGGCTGGCACTTCATGTGGTTGGCATATGCCGATGACACTTCCATTGTGTCAATGGGGTGAAGCGACTTTGATTACTGAAGACAAAGTAGAATACCTGTTGTCAGCAAATAAAATCGCTTCACGTCTTGTACAATACGAACTAGGCTAGAACTATTGTCTGCAGAACAATAATGCCAGCTTGGGGAGGATAACTCCTGAAAATGTGTCCTATTTTGGAGTCGAAATAAAGTAGATGATCTTTAGGGTCTCCGTCATACCCGTCTTCTCTGTCTTTTGTACGGCACAGAATCCGAGTCAATTCCGCACTCCATTGAGGAAGGACTAGGAGTGAACAATCCTTCGAAAGAAATACGAATATGGTTTTCGTCACCAGTATCGAGTTCGTCAGAACAATCTGAATATGTTGAACCATCGACATGGTCGAGGGCACTAAAATTTTGCAGCGCTGGTAAGAACATATTGAACTTAAGACAGAAGACACTTCGACCAGCCAGGGAAGTTCATGGAAGGAGTACCCAATACTCTGTTTCAAAGATTCGATCACGTCGAATTTATCCACTCTTGAACTGTTCAACTGGCACCTGCACACAGAAAACAGAAAGGACTGACGAGCTTAATTAGATTTGTTAAAGACCGGCACTCTGTTGTAAAGCCAACAAACACAATAAGCTAACTTTTAATCTCCTATAGAAGGTACACTGAAAAGAAAACATTAACGAGTTTCAAAGACAGAGATGTCTGCCTTGATCTTTCTTAAGGAAGAAGGCAGTAGCCTTTTCATACACCAGCAGTATGAGCTATGCTTTAATCCCTCTGAAACGATACAGTTTCCTACAAACATATGAATACCAGCATATACAACGATCTCTTCTCAAATTCATTGTACCGAGCCTACCAGTATGTGCTATTTACATAATACTCCAGGAATGAGTTCGCGCGCAGTGTCTCTACAAAAACCTGGATATCCATCCAGAAATCCAGCTGCGGGATTATTAGATTATTCTTGCCCTCTTTAGCTTACAGTCAATTGTAATATCACAAAATCAGAGATGGCTTAGACTTTGAAAGTGGTAGCTACCTATGGTTTGCACTCTGATATGTGCTAAAGCAGAGCAGTTGCAAAGTAGGTGCACTATCGTGGTATACCCGGTCACAAGTCCTCGAGGGATTTCAGGTCAAATAGTTGAGGCTCCTTGTACTTAAACTTTCATACAGAACCATCTGACTCTTACACAAACTAACTATTAATTTATCATTTAGCCGCTCTTCTTCTTCTTAACTGGCTCCCGACCCGTGAAGGGTGTCTGCCTGAGAGACTTCAGCCTTCCATCCTCTATGATCCTGGGCACGCTGCTTCCAGTTATCCAGACCAAGTACTCTGGCATCCGCGATCGCTTGGTCTTTGAAACGTAGGTTCGGTCTTCCTTGTCGTCTCGAACCTGAGGGCTGAGATTCGAAGATTCTCTTAGCTGGAGCATTGCTATCCATTCGCTCGATGTGGCCGAGCCAATGTAGTCGACGTATTTTGGCTTTTTGGATTATATCCACATCTTGGTATAGCTCATAGAGTTCGCGATTGTATCTTCTCCTCCATTTGCCCTCCTCGCACACAGGACCAAAAATCCGTCGAAGAATTTTTTTTTCGAAAAAGCCCAGAATTAGTTCTCTCTTCCTGCTTATCGTCCAGCACTCGGCGCCATATAGTAGAACTGGCAGGATAAGGGTTTTGTACAGCGTGCATTTCGTTATTCGAGTAAGGAGTTTTAAACCCAATTGCTTGGCCAAACCGAAGTAGCAGCGGTTTCCTATGGTAATTCTTCGTCGGATCTCCACTAGGGTGTCATTTACTCCGAGGGAGATGAACTCCTTAACTACCTCGAAACTGTTGCTATCAATAGTGACGTTTTGTCCTAGGCGGTGGACAGATGATTCTTTGTTTGTTGATAGCATGTACTTGGTCTTGTCCTCGTTTACTTCCAGGCCAACGCATTTCGCCTGTTCTTCAATCGCCGTGAAAGCCTCTATCACGGAACGCTGCGAGCGCCCGATGATATCAATATCGTCCGCATATCCTAGGAGCTGGACGGACTTATTGAAGATAGTGTCTTCCGTGTTGACACCTGCCCTGCGCACTATCTGCTCTAGGACGAGATTGAAGAAATCACCTTATAGCGCATCACCTTGCCGAAATCCGATGTATGTTTGAAATAGTTCGGAGGAGCTATTTCCAAACTGTATGTTGCAGTGCGTGTTTTCCAGTGTCACGCGACACAACTGGATCAGTTTTGCCTGACGATAATGCTATCATATGCGGCCTTGAAGTCGATGAAAAGGTGGTGAGTCTCGACTTGAAATTCGTTGGTCTTTTCCAGGATTTGTCTCAGTGTGAAGATTTGGTCTATAGTCGATCTGCCGGGCCGGAAGCCACACCGGTACGTGCCGATTAGTGTGTTGCAGAACGGTTTGAGACGTTCACACAGTACGTTGGATAGGATCTTATATGCGACATTAAGCAGGGATATGCCACGATAGTTCTTGCAAGGCATAGGATCGCCTTTTTTGTAGATCGGGCATATGGAGCTGATAGTCCAGTTGTCGGGCATGCTTTCTTCCACCCATACTTGGATGATGATTTGGTGTATGCGCCTAACCAAAACATCGCCACCGTATTTGAAGAGCTCGGCTGGTAAACCATCAGAGCCCGCAGCCTTGTTGTTCTTAAGCTTTTTTATAGCTAAGCCAACTTCCTCTATACTGGGTGGTGGAACTGGTTCTTCATTGGCTGGACGTGGGTTCTCTTCTTGCCCTATCACTCTCTCTACATGATGCCTATTTATCAGCTGCTGGAAATGCTGCTTAAACACATCTACTATTCCCTCTGTGCTTCGGTGACTAGGTTTCCTTTGGTGTTTCGAAGAGCTTGTGTTCCGGTTTTGAAGCCAGCAGCCAGTTGCTTGGCTTTCTTATAAAACCTCCGGATGTTGTTTCGATTACGAGACTCTTCGATCTCCCTGAGCTGGAATGCTGGGTATGCCCTCTTTTTTCTAAGCAGGATCTTCTTCTCTTGCGTCCTCCTGGCTCGTTACGCTTCCCTTGCTGCCCTTGTTTTACGCTGCAACATTTTCTTGTGTGCATTTTCTGTCACCTTTTTCCTGTAAACGCCATCATCATACCACGGGCTCTTTCTCTGGTACCCTAAGATGGTTTCGGCTACCTCCTTGATGATGTCGCGATACTGGCAGCACTGATGGTTGGCGTCTGTGGTAGGTGAGTGCACAGTGGAGAGGGGCTCTCTGTAGTCTTTGGCTACTCCAGGTGTGCTAAGGCGTCCAACGTTGAATTTCATTTTCTGGGCGGCTCACAATTTCTTCTCGTTGGACAGTCGAGCTCTGAATTTAGCCGCAACAAGAAAGTGGTCAGAGTCAACATTTGTGCGAACGTCGAGGATGTTGGATGTGTGCCTAGCATCAATTAGCACATGGTCGATTTGGTTGGCGGTTCGACCGCCTGGAGAGAGCCAGGTTGGTGTGTGGATCCTTAACCTTGGAAACCTAGTGCTACTTATCACCGTGTTACAATATGCTGCAAAATTAATTAGTCGGTAGCCGTTGTCTGTTGTCGTTTCGTGGATTCTGTGCTTACCAATTAACCAGCTAAAGATGTTTTTCTTTCCGACTTTAGCATTGAAGTCCCCGAGTACAACTTTGACATCATACTCCGGACAGGCTGCGTAGGCTCCATTCAGGAGCTCATAGATGCGTTCTTCAGCCTCGTCGGTTGGGACGTGTTTTGGAAGGTAGCTTTGATGCGGATCACAGACAGGTGATCACTTATCGGCTTGAAGTCAATGACTTTTGACCTGCGCCTATTTGTCACTACGAATCCGCACCCTAATACGTGCAATCTTTTATGGCAGCTGTAATACATATCGCATTTTTTTCTTTTCATCATACCTGATCCTATCCGTCGTATCTCCTGGATGGCGGTAATATCTGCCTTATACCGCTCGAGGACAGACTCAAGTTTTTGAGTAGCACCTGGGGTGTACAGCGTTCGCACATTCCAGGTACATAGTCTCATATCGTAGTCCATTGACGTTCCGGGTCTATTTGCCATTTGAGGAGTTCCATTATCCGAGGCTGGTTGCGTCTCTCTCATAACTATTTTTTTTTTCCATGGTCGGGAAGTTACCCTTAACTTGGAGGGCCAGGACCTAAATTTGACCTTAGGACAGCAGGCCGGATATTCCGGTGCCAGTAATCCACTTAGGGATATGAGCGCTGCCGTTGACCCATGAAGGGTTCATCCGCCACTAACTCTTTTCCAACACCCTGACTCAGTATTGGAGATCCCTATAGACCTGGTATCCGAATACGTCGAAGCAGCTCATATCGGGATTACACTTAATAGTTCATTTAGCCGCTCATTCAGAGGAAAATAACTGATTTATGGACCAAAATTACCATGAAACACCTCCGCGCAATGTGCTAATACATTTTCGTTTTTTTCTTCTATTTCCAGGTAACTATCTCTCACGATCTGTCTTAATGCATTTATCAAGTAAGTAGCAATCAAAACAAAAAAATATAAAATTATTAAATCATGTTGGAGGTAATGGAGTAATTACTTATGACTTCATATTCGCCCCCATACATGGAGCCGAACAGAGCTCAACAACAAAGCCCCAGATGTCCACAATGTTAATTGTGACACAATACCTCACTAAACCGTCTAAATACTGATCTGTCAATCATTAGTTTTTGCCCCTTTATTGGCTTCATAGAAACAAAACAAAAACTCTTGCTTATCGGTGCAAATTATCTAAAAAAAAAAAAAACCACCTCCGATTCAATACTTCAGATACTTTTCTGAAGGCATTTCAGAAGACATTTCAGAGGACATTTCGGTGGCATTTCTTTGATGTGAACAATTGTGATCGGCATTCTGTATCTATCCCTCGAATCGGTGGGTAGAAATAATTGCACTGCACCAGAAAAAAAAGACACTAACTGGTGCGCCGCCAATCTGGCCATATTTGGTCACCACAATGAATAATGTAATCGCCTGTGTCTTGACTTGGACGTAATCATCCGGCATCCCACTGTTTTTTTTTTTTGTTTTTTTTTGCGCTGCCACCTTTTTCAAGAATCACATAGCCCAGCTCAGATACAATTCATCATCTTTAGCAGAGATTTTTCGTTTGTTTTTTTGCTCTTAGCTGCACCCCATCGATTGCCGATCAGATTCATGATTTTAGACAAGTTTAGCGAGTTCCTGTCGGTGGTGGTGCTGCTCCACTTTAATTGCCAACGCTCATCTATATGAGCGAGTCTGTATGTAAGTAGGATGCCATAATAATTTGTAGCTAAATAATTGTATTTAATCATTTAGATTGCATAAAATCGAACCTGGATTGGCAGATTTTCCCACAACACCGTTTATGGGCAGCACATTGTACTCGTACTCGTAGCCGTGTATCTGTTGGGAGTATCTATTAGAAATGCGGTATCTTTCCTTTGTGTTTGGATTGCATTTAAGTTCCCACATTAAATTGTACCACAATTATAAAAATAAGTCATAAACACTATTTCCCTTCACTATGGTAATGGAAAATAAAAAATTAGCACCCAACAACTGACCATGTTGTTGGAACTCAAGCCTAACCCATAAATGGAGCGCCACTTGTACTCGTATCTGACACGTGAAAACTGAGACCTAAGACTACGCCTGAAACTTGGTCTGAGATTGGCATTCTTATTCAATTGGCATTTTGTATGGTCGTATCTGTTGCGAGTCGAGTACAAAAATCGATGCAATCTGGAAGGAGAATTTAACCTAATGATACCTTGGCGGCGGCGGCGGCAACGACGCGACGGTGTAATGGTTTGGTTTCATGGTGGCACACCCGACTGTATCTAACCTTATTTCAGAATGTTTTAGTCGATTTTTGTTAGCATTAACTGTACCAGTATCTTATAGTACATAGATACTTGTATCTGAAGTGAGTAGGAGGTGGAGTAAGGCAGCAAGGTGACTACGCTTCAAACGGATAGTTGTTGTGGGGTAAAGATTGCGTACGAATGGAACAGAGTCTGTGGATGTATGTTGAGATCGAGCTGAGTTATGACTTTGAATGTTGGATAGACGAGGAGGTTGGAGGTTGTTTGTTGCGCAGTGTTGGTGGTTATTAAAGGTATAATGCAGTGGAAATTATCCACGATTTTCGCAGACGCTTTACTCATAATACAACACCAATTGGGGATTATCCATCAATTGAATGGAGCCAAGCTCAAATTAACAATTGTTCATAATTGAAAATTTAGGAGGCATTGCAAGTAGTTTTACGGTATTTGTGGTTGGATACCTGTCACAATATAAGATCAAAACGTGCAACCTTTTGACGGTTGTTTGGATTGGAAAATACCCCTTTCTGAGATAGGTCCAATGTAGGTATCCTTTGTCTCCTAAACTCTGGCTATTAGTTGAATGAGATTCCATTCGACTCTTGACAAGTTTTCAAGTAAATTTTATGATGAAGCCAAGCGTGGTTCTATTAGAGGCCATAACTGCGGAGGAGCCTCTTTATATCAGTCTCTTCCTAAATATTTTTAACTGAATAGACTTTAGTAACTAACATAATGTGCCAGAACGTCCACTAGCTTATGTAGCTATGCTGTGCAGTACAGAAAAGCATCCCGAGGAGAAATTTAGAAATTTTGTGAAATCCTTGTCAAACGTAAGATGTTCTAGTTTAGCAATCGAAAAACCCTATCAAATGGAACCTCAGCTTGAACTGGATTCCTGATGGAATCTACGTGACAATATCATCAAATGGCATCATTGTGAAGCTGCTCAAGTCTATGTAACGATCGTCTAAGCCAGCAGGACTCATTATTGTAAAAAGCTGCCTTAGAACCTTGAAAGCGATATTAAAGATAGTTGAGCGATGAATGGAGGATCTAAGGCTGCTTTTTGAAACCATAGATGTTGTGGACAATGTGGTTTTCCTCGGCTCTTACGTTTAATTTGTCATACGTCAATGGTACTGCCGTTCAGTTACAACTGGCTTCTTTAGCGTTGATGTGAGGCATAGAGCACAATCCAGTGATTCATTACACTTATTTTTTATAGGTGCTGACCCCCGAAATGTGGTTGACACTGCGGCCTTAACCTTAGATGGTTGTCCTTAGTTTACTTATATCTTAAATTGTTGGCAATTGTTTTCTGGACACGAAAATTTAATACTTTTAATTTCAACATAACTAGTAAAAAGAATATACAAAAATTTCACTTTTTATTTAAACTTAAAAAAATATTCTTTTTTATAACTATAAAATAAGGTAACATAAATCCGACTTCAGTTTAATATTTTGGCATAGTCTTACAAAAAATAACTTAAAATAATAAAAAAAAGTAAAATATATTACTTCAGCATTATTTAATAGTGTGTGCAAGAGGCGCAAAGCTCAACTTTGTGCTCACCGCAAATGTGTTTTTTGAATTTTGAACAAGATGACTTTGTCATTCTACGCTTTGATGAAGGACAGAAGGCACAAATTTTCCTTTTTGGCTCACTAGAGTATTGATTATTACTAGCAATATTCTCAGTACTTCCTGTTAGCACAGTTTCGATGTTTCGACGGGTAGACGTTTTCAATGTTGTGATTTTCAGCCTATTCTCCATATGTTTTTGTACAAGTGCTAGGTGTAATTTTTTCATAAAATTAACACGATTAAGTGGTTTTTGTTTTAAAGCAAAATTATTGTGAACATATATAATGGAAGCATTAACAAATGCAATATTGAAAATGCCATAAAACAGGCACATTGGTCAGCGATTTGTTTTACGAGAACAATTCATAGTACTGCACATTTGGTCCAGAGTATCGACACTTCACTTCGTTGCATTATAAAATTCGATCATTTGGGGC
Source organism: Volucella zonaria (assembly GCA_963966105.1). Taxonomy (NCBI): domain Eukaryota; kingdom Metazoa; phylum Arthropoda; class Insecta; order Diptera; family Syrphidae; genus Volucella; species Volucella zonaria. The sequence goes on along the minus strand of OZ014533.1, from coordinate 136,612,258 downwards.
TTGTTACTTGTACAATTAATTGATCCTTCTTCATTACATGAAGTAGTTTCGGCCCCAGAGGCGGGTCTTATTTGGATCTACTGCTGTACGACGAACGTATACGACTAACAGGTACGAATTTACAAACGCTAAACTATCTGCGCACATTCGTGTATGACAGCGACCATTGCGGTTTTAGCACCAAAATTACAGTTCCTAACGAAATTGCGGAATTGGAGGAGTTTGTCCAAAGATATTCTTACAACTACAGTAAGACTCGATGGACACGCTTCTCTGCAACCATGACAAGTGCGCTCTCCTCGAATACGCTCCACCCACCGTCCAATAGGAATTTGTCAAACGAGGAGATCGACAATTACCTAAAACAAATGGACGAGACAATTAAACAAACTATGGACGCTACAATACCGCGATATCAACATACGACTAACGAAGACCTGTTCCGCAATCCTACTATTGACGCACTGCACCGACAGAAAAGTAGGCTTCTGTCAAGACTCAAAAACTTGTACAGACAGTTAACTGACAGACAAGACCCGGAGATTAGGACACTGGAGCCGTCTATTAAAAATATTCAAACGTTAATAAAAGAGAATTACAGAATTTCTGTAAGTTCGTATTGGAACAACAGGGTTCGGGCTGTAAACACCAGCAACCCGAATATGTTCCCGCAAATAAATAAACTATTTCGGAGAAAAAATCAAAACGACCTTCAGTGTCTTAGAATCGCCCGGACAACAGACAACGAACGGTTACTGACAATAGCAGGTATTGCTCCAAATGAGGCCGCTGATGATGACGACTTCTTTGTGATCGAGGATCCACAGGAGAAGGTTGAGGCCATAGGGGCGACTTTCCAGGAAATATACAAAGCCACTGATACCATTGGCCGTAATTATGACCTGGACAATCGCTTCTTGGTGCACGACTTCTACATTCGAAATGAAATAGAGAACTGGCGATCCGAGGGCTCTGGTTTCACCCGGTTCAGCGACGAAAATATGGCAAATAATGTCATTACCAGAGAGGGTGACCTACCCCCGTTCATTTCGAAGGAAGAGCTCCATGAGATCATCGACACAATCAGGGCTAAGAAATCAGTGGGGACCGATGGTATTCCGAACATCGTGCTTCGACATCTTCCTCTAGATGCGGTGGACATTTACACCACCCTGTTTAATAATGCAATGAATAATGCACATTATCCAGCGCATTGGAAAACGGTGGTGGTGCAACCTATCCCCAAAAAGGGAAAGGATATATCCAATCCGGCGAATCTTCGGTCGATAAGTCTCCTTCCGAATATCAGTAAGGTGTTTGAAAAAGTAATCAATAGAGCTCTGTCTAGGTGGGTTGAGGACAAACATATAGTTCCGGATAATCAATTCGGTTTTAAGGCGGGACATGATATCTCACATGCCGCGTCTAAACTGGTGTCCGATATCCAATGGAATAAAGGCAAAAACCAATGTACTGGTGCCTGCCTTGTTGACTTGGAGAAGGCCTTCGACACCGTATGGTTAGAGGGTCTTTTCTATAAGCTGACTAGGCTGGGGATCAGTAAACCACTCTTGTACATTCTTTATAATATGCTAACCAACATGTGACTTCTGTTGGTATATTTCAAATTAAAAATGGTCTTCAGCAAGGCGCGGTCAATTCGCCGATCCTATTCAACATTTATACAAGCGACTTGATAGGTTCACTTCCCCATACTATTGCGTACGCAGACGATTTGATAGCGTACAGAACGGGTCCAAGAATCGAGGTCATTAATACTCTCTTGCAGCGTGACTTCGATAAGATAAGACGATTTTGCGATGACTGGAAGTTGAAAATCAACTTTCAGAAGTCGGAAACCATTCTCTTTAGGACGCCGTTGTCTGGAGCCTCTAGGGATACCAGAAAAAATTGGCGAAAGTTCTCGATCATTGGACAACACGGACAGCCACTTGCCTGTCGGAATGTAGTCAGATACCTTGGGATCTGGCTAGATCAGTTTCTGTATTTTGACAAAAATGTAGATGCTGCTCTGGCCAGAGCCAAAGGCGCTTTTGCCCTTACAAAGAGACTGTTTTATAGCAGCCAACTCGATGAGAGGGTAAAGGTAATCTGCTACATGGCCCTTATCAGGCCCATGCTGGTATTCGGGTGTCCCGTGTGGTTCAATGTACGAGCAAGCTTAATGGAAAAGATTCGGGTGTTTGAGAGGGCTTGCTTTAGGGCTTGCCTTCGCTTGTACAGAACACCAGAGTCGGAGTACAAAAAATTTTATCGTAATGAGGTCCTTTACAACAGGGCGAACCTAATACGAGTGGACAACTTCGTAATTAAGCTGACTCGAAGGCACATTGCCAGAGCAATGACTTCGACGAATAACCTGATATCTGGGGCTTACTACCCCAATTACCTTTACCACGAGAGTGTGCGCTCTGATGGCTTCGTTCCACCGGAAGCATTCCTCTACCTAGATCAGATAGGGTTGATCCAGGATAGATCAGCGGTCCCGTTAATCTTCCATGTCTACAACAGAGACGTCGCACACGGCAGTGTGGATCTTCTCAGGTTCAGTAGGGCGGTGGGGAATCGCGATAAGAGGGATGTCGTTCGGCAGCACCAGCAGTTCTGGTGGTTGAATGATGGAGAAGAGGTTTCGTCGCCGTTTCCGTCAATTACGGACCAGCCTCACTAATGAGGCAGAGCTGACCAATCTATTTGCTCGGTGAATAGCGATGGCCAGCTTGCATAGTTAGCATTTAAGAAACGCATATATATATTGGTATATACATACTCGTAGATATATACTAGTATATGTATGTTATTGTGTAAAATGTCTATATGTATGTATGTGCGTATTGTATAGGTAGGTTAGTTAGACTAAGGTTTATTTTAAGTTAGATATTAAGTTTTTATAAAAAATAAAAAATTATGTCCGTACGCTAAGTTTTTTGTTAAATTCTTTTCTTAGCCTTAAGCATAGAAAATAAGTATATATAAGTATAAAATGTAAACAAAGTCGAAAGACATAGATATAAGAATTTAGAGTAGCTTAGAGTGCCTGTGTGGGGCCAGTAAGTTAATATAAGTTTGTTAAGTAATTTTAAGCTAGCATTTAAGCATTTTTTGTTAGTATGTAAGAGTTTAATGATTAATATATTGTAATAAAATGCATTTAAAACTAAAACTAAAAACTAAGAAGTAGTTTCGTCTTGTATGAAAGAAGCGTGAGTCATAACAAAGTATAGATGTTTTAAGGTCTGCTGGAATTTCTTTTTTATTTGATCGCACTGTTCCAACTAAGGATAACTTGTATGGTTCCCTTAGGAGAGACTTAACCAATGGTATTGAAGTAAACTAGTTATCCATGGTGATATTACGGTTTGTCCCATGTACTGGTTTGGTCAACTCTCCTAAGGGTAAGTTTGAGTTTTGCGAACCTTTTCCTAGATATGGTGAAGCATTAATCATATAATTTGTGCCATACTTCGCAGGTTTATTCGCAATATACATTTTAAAACTGCATCTACCTCTAAACGCCAATAATTGCTCGTCAATAGTCAAATATGGTCCAGGTGTGTAGTTTTTTATGAATAAATCCCATATTTTGCGGATGGGTGCGAGTTTGTCGGTTATTAAAACTCGGCGTAGCGCCTTATCATCAAAGCGAAGACATGATATCAAAAATTTAAACCTATATTTAGACATTGCTGATACGTATTCTGATCCAGCGTATGAAGAATTAAAAATTTCTTCGGAAGATAAGTGATTGTCTCTCATGGCAGCTGTTAAAGTTAATACTCCTATCAAAGCCAAAATTTCGTCATAGTCGATTTGATTTTCTCCAGATTCACTGCGACATCGAATTTCTGCATTAGTCCACTTAACCATTTCCTCAATCATTTCATCTGTTAGAAATAGTTTAAAAACATCCAACGGTTTAATAATGTTTCTGCAAGCTCGAGTTGGTGCACGGTTTTGGTGTACAATATTTTGTCCATAACGATGAGATTTTGCCTTTTTTGTTGACCACTTGTGACGATTTTTGCCATGTAGTATAGATTTTGAAAATGATATAATACGGGTCTTTCTGTTTAAAATGCTAAGCGGTATATTGTCTTCATCTGAACAATCTTCCGAAGAAACTTCACTTTCGAAAATATTTTCTTCAGCTGTATCCTCATCGTTTTGTACATTTTTCTCAGCTTCACTAAATTGAATTTCATCACTTAATGCAAGAAAATTTGCAATTTCATCATCCCGTAGAAACCCCATAATGCTCATTCTTAATAAGGAAATGACAAGGAAAAGAAATATTTTAGTTCTAAGAAACTATAAAAAAATTGAAAAAGTTACGTAAAAGTTGTTCCTCGTCGAATCGATGACGAAATTTCCGAGAACTCCTACTTCACAAAGACCAATCCAACTACTGATGAGCATACTTCAACAGCTTAAGGACAACTGGAGTTGCACCGAAAATCAGCACAAAACAAAATGCGCAAATATGAAAAAACAAGTTTTGAAAAAAATTCGTCGTCATTTCGACGAAGAACAACCATCTAGGGTTAAGAATCTATTGTGGCAGCTTAAGATGCCAATGATCGTCAACTTTCTTAATCAACTTGACGATCACAATGGTTGAAATGTTTTGCAGTTCTTCGATCACTAAGATTCACAAAGTATGTGCAGTGCGGTTTCATCGCCTTCCATACAAAGGTGACATTCCGTTTCCTGATTAATTCTAAGTTTTTTATAAGTGTTAACGATGCTAGCTGTGTCCCGTCAAAAAGCTCACCAGTCATCGGATATCGCCTTTGATGTTAAAATATTCGGCTTGTGTTGCAAGGGTTTCATAGCTCTTTCAGGCTGTCAAAGACCCGGTATATTATCCCAGTAAGATAGGCACACTTTGCTCTCCCAACTTTTGAATTTTTTACTGAAAAGCGGATGTCACAGAAAGACTCAGGGTCGTTGAATAGATCAGCTCAATTCTTTTTAGCCAGTTCATCGGCTTTTTAATTTTCTTCAATTCTCTTGTGCTCTGCTACCCACCAGAGCCTGACTTGTTACCCACAGTTAGCGCAAATTGAGCTAATCACTTTCAATTGCGTTCACCAAGTTGACTGAAATCCTTTTCTCAAACATCTCAGACGAGAATAGAGGCAATGGCATTCCAGGGAGTAGCGATGTTGACGATCACCATCGGAGCCCATGAATTCTAGCCCTTCCGACCAGATCAGTAACGCTATGTAGCCCATACAGTGTTCTTCCCCAAATTCTCTTTATGTATGCCTAAATTGTCGATTATGAATCAGAGAACTTTCCACAAGAAGCAACCGTTTCGTCCTCTTTAAATAAAGTCCACGCTTCCTCATCATACAGCAGAACTGGGACGATCAGGGTCTTATTCAGTGCTTTCTTCGTTGTACGTGGGAATAGTTTACTTTCACTTGCATCCTCGGTCAAAAGTACAGCGATTAGCTGGAGTGATTCCTCGCTTGATCCCTATTGTTGTGCCGTTGTTTGGATTTGATCTTTACCATGTTCTGTTTTGAATTATTCGCTAGTGGTCTGCTCTTGCGCATTTAGGACTCCTCTTAGTCAGGTAGATGTATCATCATCAGCGTAGTTGAATGGTTCATTCTGCCTAACAGCAGATTCCCTAAAACAGTCTACAATTCACCCTTCGTCATCGACTGTGCCTACTATTCCGTTTTCATCCTTATCTCTGACAACTTCTGTGAGACATCCATATCAATTGGAGCCTCTCCATGTCCCAGTTCAAGCGCTCCTCTGTTCCTTTCTGTCTTAGAAGCCGGTGTTTTTCATGTTTTCCTATTGAGTTCCTGAGCAGCTCATGTCCTATTTGCAGTGCCGCCTGTTACGCTTATTGTTTCGCCATAAGCGCTTGCAGGTCGACTGAAGCCTGTCACGTGAGATGCGGCGTCTTTAATGGCTCTCTGACAATGCCGCCACTTGGCTGCCGCAGTGTGGCGAAGAAACTTCTCTAAAAGTTGTGGGAGACACGATATAGCAATCTCTTGTGATTCTGGCATTTGCAATCGCGCCACGGCTACAACAAGGTAATGGTCGGAGTCGATGTTTGTTGGTCAAAACTTTTGGACATCCTTAATGCCGGGGCCATGTCTTTTATCGTTTGCCATGTGGTCAATTTGGTTAAGGATTTTTTCTTCAAATAACTGCCAAGTACTTTTGTGGATGTTGAGATGTGGAAACATGTCGTAGCTATGATGGCATTCCGAACCAACACGAAGTCAATTAGCCTGAGTCCATTTTTGGAGCCGTCAAAGATGCTCACCTCACTTGGTATTAAAACCACCAAAGACTGTGAGGATCATACTAAGGGAATTGCTCATGAATTTGTTCTGGGAACTCGTCGAAGCAATCTTTGACAAAGTCGTCCTTTTTCTCCGTGGGGACATAAGTGCATATCAGGCTAATATTTGCGAATTCAACTTTGTGAATTGCTATCAGGCCTTCACTCAGACTTCTGAAGCTCAAGACTTCTTGCCAAAGTTTTCCACTGATGGCAAAACCATGTTCCAATAGGTGCTGCTCCCGCTTCTTATAGCAATCACCATAGTAGAATTCACATTTTCTGACCTTCCTTTACCCGGCTTTCTTATCGCACTTCTTGTAGCGGCTAAGGCGCCTCCAGAAGTGGACGGTTGAGGCTCTGTACATTCCACGTGTATAGCCAAAAGTCGCTGTCTGATTCTCGCTTGCTGATGTCGTCAGCGGTAATTCCATCCATAATGGAGACAGTTTGATGCTTCACAATTTACCGCATTTTGGGTGTTCAAACAGTTAACCAGAAAACGCGATCAATAGCCTGGACGACCGCATCCTTTAATGAAATGTGAAAGTGTGGGAATTGGAGCGCTGTGCTGCCAAAAAAAAAATCATTACGTGACCTCAGCTCCAAGTATGTTAAAGTAGCTCAAATGGGGTCATTGTTAGATCTGCCTCTGACGTCGCCGTTGACTCAATCTTGGGAGTTCCTCCACCAAAGAAGCGTCCATATTGTGATTTGCCTAGATTAGGCGCATGCACTGCAGTCAAACCAACTGCGCTTCCACAGGTCAAAGTGTTCAGTTTTAATTTAAAAAGGAATCCTGTAGTCATGAGACCTGAAGATACTCATTCAAAACTGAACAAAGGACAACTACAGCCCTTAAGTCGCATCCAGTGAGATACGTACATGACCCAAACCACAATTTAAAATGATCCGTCATTCAACGATCAAAATCAATCAGATGGTTGTGGGTCAGCAAAATTGCTCGCATGCATTCTTTGCATTCTTTGGTGGCATCTTCTGCGAGTATTTCTTCCACAAGAGCGCGACCGCAATCGGGTTGATCTTCGCAAATTTGTTCTTGATGCGAATTGTTACAAGCTCTTCGGTTTGGTGGCAAATCCACAAAAGATCTCCTGGATCTGCTCCTTATAACAAACTCACACTCAAATAGACGCTGTTCATCCTCTCGTTTTCAGCCCAACCCACCGGACCAGCTAGCTGATGGCAAGAATAACCGATCCATAGTAGTCTAAGCTTTGAGTACTTGTTCGGTTGCACTTGGCCTGCTCATGGTTTGAATACACCATGTGCAGATACGGACTTCGTCTATCTATTTTCGTCTTGCATGGTCGCCAACAGAAAATTTGTCCTCATCTAAAGATCTTGGTTGCGGAGCACTAGTATGGCTATTACGTTACCGAGTAATAGGGCCTACAGTACTTTTGGCATCCCTTGGGAAAAAGGGCTTGATACAGAGCTGATATTGGCCTGTTAAGGCCTAGTCCTGATGAATCCGAGTCCCAGTTTTATAAACTTAACACTCAAGTGGGAATTGTTATACTTAAAGTGGGACAGAGAGAGAAAGAAGGAAAGGGACTGGTCAGTATCTGAACCATCGTAATTTTAGTCTGCGGTACGTCCATCCTTCTAGGGCTCAGTCATTTCCGAAGACTAGAATAGTGTTCCCCGTTTTTTTTCTTGCACAATACTTGTGCTGACAAGTTTTGCAAGTCAAGTTCGGTTGGATGAAAACAGAACCTATAAGCTGCGACACGGAGGTAACATAGGTACAACTAACGTCCAACTACCCGGTTGACGCCAATAAATTCCTTCCCTAATCGTACAGCACACGCAGTGCCACAACCGCTCGTATGTTTCGACATAGCATTGCTCCAGATAGAACCTTGAAGCCGAACAGCTAGATACATGATCTACGAGTATGTGCAAAAGTTCTAAGTTCTTACAACATATGCACGTCTAACGTCTGTCCGTTGGACATCAGAACCCCCGAGTATCATACAATCCGATGTAGAGATACATTCGCCTCAAGTTCCAACCTCATAACCTTTACTCCTGCAGATTTTCGTGTTGGTCTCCCCTTTTTAAAGGCGTTCACTCCTAGTTGTTGCATTTGAATTTTTTATTTGTTTTACTCGTATCTACGAAAACAATGGAACTGCCATTGTACTCGTATCTGGAGAAACAAAATGACAATAGAATCCGGAGCGGTGTTCACAAAAAGCAGCAAAATAACACAAAAAAGAGACGCAATTATGGTAAAAATTGCAAAAGCGGCAGGGATTTGTTGTTCGTGGTGGTGGTGATGTTTTTTTTTTTTTTTTTCAAATCCATTGACTGTACTAGCTACACAGTGCATACCGTGGCGTGAATTTGATTCTTTTTTTTTTTTGTATCTCGTATCTAGCCGTAATGGTCTCAGGGCAATTGTTATGTTTTGCTCTGCAATAGTCTGGCGGCTTGCATGAAGAAAGTTTTTTTTTTAGACACGTTTGCTCTAGTTTTCCAATTTAGCGGTACATGCACTTGTAGCTGCATTTGTATCTAAGACAAAATCCAGTCGTAGTCGTGTGTATCTTTGTTGTGTTTCTTCCCATTGCAGCATAGACACGGAGAGTGCCTGAAGCAGGTGGTGGATGTACGAGTATGTATTCCAATAGTGGGATCACCTGCTTTGGAGTACTAGCTCTCAAGGCTTATGGAGTAGACGAAACGCCTGATAAAAGTAAAAGTTAAACTTTTTTTTTCTCTATTTACTACTCAGGCCTGGAATGGTAGTATCCGTAGGCTTGCACTGTGCACAGATGTTTCTGCTTGAATTGGTGTGTTAGTAGTTTATGGAGGCAATAACACAAGGACTGTGTGTAGTTGTGTTCAATGAAATGGTAATCGGATGGGTTAATGAACTACGTGTAAGGTTTTTCTCGTTGCGTTATTAGGCCTCTAAGCAGAATGTCGAGGTGGTAGACATGCATGTGTGTACAAGATACGGATCTGCAGTTTGCAGGTAAGAGCTTTTCCAAATGTGGTCCTTTCGGGAACACTGCACAGATTTCCTTATAACCCTAATTTGGTTGCATGTCTCCAATTTGGTATATCCCGCCATGAGTCGGGACAATTTGCAAACCTATTCAGCCGGCTTCTTAGACACAACTATTGTACCTATCAAGTTAAATTTAAAAATGTTGGCTAGTAGACTCTTGGCCGTATACAACTGACCTCGGCTGTTCCAAAAAGCTGCCTCGTCGCTGGAGAGAATTTAATTGAAGGAGATAGATCCTTGAGAACTCGGGAGATAGAAAAATAGCGGCCGTGAGAAATATTGCACTTGTTGGAACTCGGGTAAGCCGATAAGCAATTGTCTGGCTATAATCCACTTTAGAGCCAAATTTTTGAAGCATAAGACTCACACACGAGTATATACACCTTGAATGACTCGAGCTGCAACCAGAGCTGCAGTCTGTTATAATTTCTAAACTGTTCATGACAGTGAGCTCAAATTTTGACACATGACAGATAATTTTATTATTTACAAGCCTGTTAAACGATTTGCGTCTCAGTTGTGTTGAAAAATTTTTATCCGCAATGGAAAGCAAACGTGATAGTGTGATTGTTTTATATTTGACTGGAAAATCACAAGTTGCTATGGTTAGAGACCTCCAGCACCTCAACGTGAATAAATCATTTGTGTCTCGAACCATAGCTCGTTACCGTGATACTGGCAGCGTTGCAAAACGCAATGGAGGTGGTCATAAAAAAACAGCAACATCGGCAGAAATGGTTCGGAAGGCTCGAATTGAGCGAAATCCGCTTCGAAGTGGAAGAAAAATGGCTCGTGAGCTCAACATATCGTTGGAACGGATGCAACACATACTGAAAAATGAGCTTGGGCTCAAGCCATTGAAGTTCCAAAAAGCACACGATCTTACACCGCAACAGAAAAAAGTTAGAGTCGAAAGAGCGAAGGAGTTGGTACGCTTGCACGAAATTGGTGAGTTGCCGAATTTGGTTTTTCTCGATGAGTCGCCATTTGTTATCGAGCAATATGTCAACAAACAAAATGACCGAGTTTACTTGCCAGAGAGGTGCTTCGAAAATTTACGCCTTCGGACGGCCACCAGAAAACAGGCAGCACCGATGGTGATGGTGATGGTTTGGGCCGCCATAACCGCCGATGTCCGCTCTCCGCTCGTATTTTTAGACCGTGGCCGTGGAGTCAAAATTAATGCGATCGTATACCATAATACTGTCTTAGAGGCAGTATTGAAGCCTGAGCAAACAATCATTTCGATCGGAGACCGTGGACATTTCAACAAGACTCGGCACCATCTCACAAAGCGCGCGTCAACCAAGATTGGTTAAAAAACCATGTTCCGCACTTCATTTCTTCGACACAATGGATTGCAAATTCTCCGGATGCAAATCCGTCTGAAGTATTTTGAAGGCGAAGGTTGGCACTAAAAAATACCAAAGTTTGGATCACCTCAAATAAGCACTTCGCCGGGAATGGGCTAAAATACCGCAGAGCCACTTGTGTGCAGCGTGCGATGCTTTCTTCGGCCGTCTCAAGGCCATTATTCGCGCCAAAGGTGGACATATTACAAACTGCTGATACAATTTGAAAATTGATGTATTTTCCAACATTTTTTGCTTTGGCACAATAAAATTTATCAAAAAATAAAAAGTTATAGCATTTTAAAAAGTTGGAGTTCGAGTCGTTCACCCTGTAATATGCTGGTGCCCATTTTGGTGAAATAGGGGGCCCTATCGGGGAAAACTCCTGCGATTTCTTGTAGGAAGTCAACTGACAGAACTCTTACAGTCTTTCGTGAACACCATTTTCGAGGGCAATGATGAAATCAATTCAATGGGAAGTATAGAGTGAACAATGTGAAAATTGGAAATTTTCTTTCTCTAGATAGGTAACTCTAGGTTCACTGCCCAAAAGGATCCATTGGGTCACTTAGTTAACGCCAGATGTCCATTGAATCGAAACCTGTGAATTGCTGCTTAATGTCATTTCTAAGTCTATGAAATTGTAGAGTAGCAGATGAATCACATTAACAAGTGCTGCAACTTGATACCATGACAATGAGAGGAGCATATGGACTTAGAAATACTTAAAACCGATTTCCTGTCAACAAGAAGATGATGTTCTTTTAGAGTAAATCTGTGGACAGTGGAGTTGTCGGTCAGGGTAAATTATGCAATCGTGGCTGGGAAAACCGAAACAATATCTAGTTTGAGTGCATATCTAGGAATAGATGCAGTAATGGTTTTTTGACTGAGTCACAGCATGCATATATGAAAGGAAAATCTGTAGAAACTGCCCCACATGAGGTGGAGCAAAAAATAGAGAAGAATTTATACTTCGGTGAGTTTGCTATGGCTTCCTTGCTCGATACTGAAGGACACTTCAATAACGTGGAGTGTACCGCCATTAAAAATGCTCTAGTAGCCCTAACATTGAAGAGGGCATTACAAACTGGGTTTGCAGCATGCTTGCAAGCAGGAAAATAAACTGTTCCATTGGGCAAAGCTCGATTAGAAGGTCTCTAATCAGGGGAACCCTTCAGGCAAGAGTCATATCTCCACTCCTGTGGGTGCTGGTTATCAATGACAATCACAGTGGTCATAATAGTGCAGGTAAAATACTTAAATATTTTAAGCGACATTATAGAGATTGCACTGAAGACGATCGGCACTTGGGCAAAAAACTGGGGCCTCAATGCTAACCCTACTGCAATTCAGACACCCAAAACTTAACGGAGTGGAACTGGCCGGACACCGCGAAGTATCTGGGTGTGATTCTCGACAAAAACCTGAATTGGAATCTTAATGTAGCGGAAAGAACCAAAAAGGCATAGAATGCTCTTTTTATCTGCAAAAGAACAGTAGGACAAATTTGGGGCTTCAAACCTGCTATGTTGTACTTACTGGTGGTGCTAAGAAAGCAACAAACAAGAAACCGATTTACGGAAAATTAGTGGCGGTTCAAAGAACGACTTCCATAGCCATTGGACACCTTTCTGCACCTAACACAGATTTACAGATCAAAAAACATGCTGGCAACTGTGCAGTACGACTCACTAATTTGGGTAACTTCAAGAGCAGTAGTTTCGGACACGGTATGGTCCTGGCGGAGCTACTGCCAGGCGATCCAACTCTAACGGATGAAATTCCTTCCCTGGTCGACTTCGACATTCCGTATGATATAATGTATCCGGAGAGGGAGGACTGGGAAAAAAATGCAATAATCAGGCCAAATGAAACAGAGAAAAGAACAGGAGACAACTAAGAGTGTCTATAAGGCAACCGGATGCAAGCAGTGTCTACCAATCAGAGGTTCTAGCTGTTCTCAGGGTGGCTGAGCTAATGCAGATGAGATCGATATCCGAAAGAAGTATCGCTACTATATCCACGGCAATGGAATCAACCAACGTCACCTCAGATACAAACAGGGGCTGTCGCACAGTGCTCAGGGTACTATGCAGTCAGAACCGGGTGAGACTGTGCTGGATTCCATGACACTGGGGTATTAAAGGAAATAAACCAGCGGATCAACTTGTACAAAAATGAGGGCTACTCGACAATAGTGAGGTTGCCAACATGAAACCACCCCTTTGCATAGTGAGGGACACTATCGAGGAAAAAATCATAACGACTGCCAACCTAAGGTGGTCAAGTCTTGAGAAACACAGGGTATCCAAGGCTCTCTGGCCACTTTTTGACGGCAAAAGATCTAGAAAGTTAATAAAATTGAACAGGGATAAGCTTAGGACAGTAATAGGAACCCTGACAGGACACTGTCTCCTGCAGCAACACGCAAAGGGACTCAAATTGTCTGATATGGATATTTGCAGATTCTGCTGTTGAGGACATAACACACATACTGGGTGAATACGAGGCAAAATCTCGTGGTCGAAGGGTCTTTTTAAAGAAATAATTTTTCGAAAACTTAGAGGAAATAGACGGCACGAACTTCAAAGGCCTTCTTGGGAAATAGTGTATTTCACTATTGCGATTGCTTAGGTTTTTGCCATTTGAAGACAAATTCAACTGGTTCCACAGGGACCGCGATGGGCCTGGTGTCTGTGTGATCATACCTCTATTTAACCTAACCTAACCTAGAGTGCAACAACTTACAAAGCCTCGAAGTTTGTTCACTATCGACTTCTTGATGATGCCACTTCAGTGACTTTGTATATTTCTTATTAGATCCAGGTTCGTAACACACTGGCATTCGTAATAATTTCATATCTGTCGCTGTCGCTGTCGCTGTCGCTGTCGTTTCTGTTTCATAAATCTCGTATATCGTCCAACACTACGATGCGTATGTTAGAGCCCAACTAAGGACTATCATGTAAAGTAAATCTCTAAGTCCAAGCAGAATTTTTCTGCCACAAAATACTGCAGATATTTCATGCCGATCAAACACCTCACGCTCGACTCCTGCTAAATAGATGTCAGAACTTGGGTTTGCGAGTTCGGAAAAACGGCAGTGCAGATGTTTGGTATTAGTACAACTGATTCGTAACCTGGTATCTTCCAGCGCTTTTATATAATTATTAGAAGTTGCCTAGAGGACTATCTCACAGTTGCTTTTCTTGACTGTGAAAGCGATAACAACGGCAAAGAGAAAGGAGGACATTCGGAGCATGTGAATGTGCCACTTTAACCGAGAACCTGCCAGCACAGCCTTTGTGTATTTCGACTTTTACTTCGGATTCTCCGGTTATTTCCGATTTAAATTTCACTTTACCGTCGTCGAAAATATCGCGTACCGTTCTTATAGCCGTCATGGGTGTATATCAAATAAAGACGGCGTTTATGTAAGATAACTGGAAACTCTGTCTAACGCCTTTTATAAGTCGATGAAGAGGAAATGTAGATCACGATGCTTCACCATCAGTATCTGTACATTTTGGCTCGCTTCATTCACTGTCTAGATCTCGAAAATGCTTACTTACTTACTTAGGCGGCCTGGGCCGGACCTGGGCCTCAACCAATAAGCGTCTCCAATTAGCACAGTCTTTGGCTAACTGCCTCCAGTTGCGCACTCCAGGTTGGTTGAGGTCCCCTTCCACTTGCGCGCATCAACTAAGGCGAGGCCTTCCTCTACTGCGTTATCCCTCCGGTTAGAGTCGAAGATTCAGTGGGCTGAAGCGTTGGTGTTCATTCGCTCTACGCTTCGCTTCGCTTCTCCAGAACCCGTCAACGCACACGGGACAAAACATTTTTTCTCTCAAAACGACCTAGGATATCTTAGGAACCATAGGGCTGGACTGGGATTACAAGGGTCTTATATAGAGTTGCCTTGGTTGTTCGGGAGAGGGCCTTATCACATAGTTGCCTTCCTAGCCCAAAGAAACAGCGATTGGCAAGCGTTATTTTTCGTTTGATGTTGTGAGGAAGGATGCCAATACTACACATTGCTCTGTATAGCTCGTCTCTGTAGATGCTATCATATGCGGGTTTAAGATCGATAAAAAGGTGGTGAGTATCGATCTGAACTTCTTGGATCTGCGTAGTATGAATATTTGGTCAATTGTGGACTTACCGGACCTAAAATAGCGCTGATAGGATCCGATGTTTAGGATACTGATACGTCTATAGTTGACGTAGTTTACAGGGTCTCCGGTTCTTGTGAACCGGGCAAACGATGCTGAGGTTCCATTCATCAGGCATACAATCGTCTGACCAAATCTCGGAAATAAGTTGGTGTATGCTTTCTACCAAGTCATCTCCTGATACCTTAAATAGTTCGGCGGGTAGGCCGTCCGGTCCGGCAGCCTTATTCAACTTCAGTTGAGATATTGCTATCCTCACTTCATTTTGGTCGAGTGGACGGAATTCTTGACTTGCATCGTCAATATTGAATGGATCGTTCTGCCTGATAGCGGAATTTGTGTCGTGTTTGCCGTTTAGTAGTCTGCAGGAATGGTTTTTCCATAACCTCAACACCGACTGTGACTCTACTACAAGGTTTCATCTCTACAGGTATCCGCTCGGGACTTATTACCCTGACACGTTCTTTTTACCTTTGGATAAAACATCCGAACATTATTCCTGGAGTAGCACATCTCTATTTCCTCGATCGAGTGCTCCTTTTTTCTCCCGAGAAGTCGATGTTCTCCCTCCTCTTTTGCTCGTAGAGTTCACGAGCCGCTCTCGTCCTTTTGTGTAGCGCCGCTTTGTAGACATGTTATTTTGCTGCATGTGCTGCCGGCACTCTTGAAACACTCGTGAAAAACAGCAAATCAGTTGCTGCAATTCTGATGGCTTCTCGGCATCTAAGCCACTGGTCTTCAACAATTGATGCTGGCTGCAAAAGGTCTTCTCGAGAGGTTGAGGAATACGTGACCGTCAAAGGTTCTGGCACCTCGTTACGATTGCAAGCCTTCAACTCATAGTATTTCCCCGTTGTTGTGGCGTGTGAGATATTCGTAGACGTACCTTTGCTGCAACTGGACAGTGGTCCGAGTCTATGTTGGACGCTTGGAATGTTCGGATATCTAAAATTCTTGAGGAATGCCTTACGTCGATCGCAACATGATCAATCTGGTTGACAGTTGGCTGATCTGGTGTCTGCCATGTTTAAAGCAATGCGCTGTCATATAACTTTGTGTGGATCAAGGTATTTTGTAATGTGTTTCCACGTCATAGTGCCGTCGAAGACTTATTTTGGAATTCTACAAGGACAATTGGCTTGCTTCCCATGCCAGAAAATAGAAACGATCGCGGAGATTGTCCTCGACTCTTCAAAATAGCAGACCCTTTTGCATTGTGACGCACTTCAATAGATTTTAGAGACTTGATTTCAAAGTAGTGCCAGAAACACCTCTATCAAACGGGTTTACGAACTGGGGCGCTCAAACACAGCTACAGCTGTCAAATTCTTAAATGTTAATAACAAAATGAGTGCGTTCCGTGCGTTACGTGATTTTTACTGTGCACACAGTCGTCCAGTCGAATCCGCTATTCGTCCTTTGGTGGACAAATTTGAATTAACTGATTCAGTATGCAAACAAACAACACCCGTATGTCGTCGAAAGGTGAGGTCTGGAGAAACCATAGCTGCTGTGGGCAAGAATGTGCACAGTGAATTTCTCGTCATGATCAAAAACTTGGCCTTTTGCATACGTCAACTTGGCCAATTTCACATCGAGGCTTAGACCTGCATCCGTACGAAATTTAATTGACCCAGAAACTGAAAGTAAACGACCATAGGCAGCGCCGAACATTCGCAGACTGGTCCGTGGTGCAGTTGGGAGGTGGTCCCCGAAATCTTCAGCGACCAGGCCTACGTCAAAATTGTTGCATTTGGGGAGTAACAATCCATATGAGACCCGTACTTCTTCTAAAACGAAACTGATACGCGCTATAACTGTCACCTGCGAGAGGTACAAGTCGTTGATAACGAATTTGTTGTGCCCTAAATTGGATGATATACATCCCAGTGGCATGTGGTTCCAACAAGATGGCGCTACGTGCTACACAGCACATGCTAGAGGGTATGGCAATGTCATAATGTGAACGTGCCATAATTTTTACAAACGTCATTTTGGTTTGACATTTATGTTGCAGATTGATAGAGAATTAGTTGACACCTGCTGAACGCGGAATTTTTGTTGCTACTTATTTGACCAATTTCCGGTCTGTTGTTTTAACGCAGCGCGTATTTCGTTGTCGTTTTCCTCGTCGTCCTGCACCATGTGCGAGAGCAATCAAACGTTTGGTTGAGCGTCTAGAGCAAACTGGGTCCACTAGAGTTGTCGCAGGAAGTGATCGGCCCCGTATTGCTGTAGTTGAGGACGTTCGAGGTAGTCCACGAACATCGACGAGATGCACACAATTTGGCATCAGCAGACGTTCGTTGTGTCAAATTTTGGTGAAAGACCTAAAGATGTTCCCTTATAAAGTACAAACCGTTCACCAATTGAAGCGTGCTGACCGTCAAGTGATGTTAATTTACTCCCATGCTCTATTAAACCTGGTGCAAGGAGAGGATGTTTTCGTATCTAAAATCTTAATGATCGACGAAGCCCATTTCCACTTAAGCGGTTATGTGAATAAACAAAATTTGCGTTTCTGGGGCATGGAGAATCCATACGAAACGCACGATCAGCCATTGTATCCCCTCAAAATGACTGTTTGGTGCGGCATTTGCAATGGAAAATGGATTGGCCCTTATTTTTTTGAAGACGCAAACGGCAACACAGTAACCGTAACTGGTGAGCGCTACAGACAGATGTCAAATGAGATTTTTTGCCGCAATTTGCCGAATTGGGTCTCAAGCATTGTTGGTTCCTACATGACGGAGCAACTATACACAATTTAAGGTTACATTTCCAGACCGTCTTAACTGGGAACAGAAAAAACCAACATTTGCCAAGGACTCACATATATAGTACACAGACGGATCCAAAACAGATGAAGGAGTTGAAACCAGAGTATACTTACCTCGCACCAAGTCATCCCTACATGCCAATATGGATACAAGCAGCTCTATATTTCAAGCTGAAATCCATGCAATAGAGGCCAGCAAAGGATTTGCATCTCAATTCATGATACCAAAACCATTGTGTGTGCTATCAAACGTTCTTCATCACTTCAAATGCCAACTCAGCTAAGGAATGTCTCTTCTTAGATCGCTTAACAGATTCAAGTCTATGCCAAGTCAGTGGTGTATCCAACAATATGGGCAGGCAATTGGACCTTATTTTCACAACAGATTCAATTCATTCCTCAGTCTCACTTTGTCCCCTATCTTTCTCTACAATCGACAACTAGCATCCCCCCTTTCCCTTCTACTTTCATTTTTTCATAACTCTTCTTTCCAGTCTCCCACAACTATCTCATCCTACGACTTTCATAAAGCAAACTTTCACAAAATCCCTGACTATCTTAGCAGATCCTTCTTTAACTTTCACAACCTAAGTGTAAATGATGCCTTATCCATTTTTTATAAAGAAATATTTAATTCTTTTTGCCTTTACGTTCCGTTGTCCCGCCTTAAAACATCGTCTACTGGTCCTCCCTGGTATAATCGCAAGCTTCGTTCCTTACGAAATAAGAGAAACAAGTTATTGGCTGTTTTCCTGCGTACCAGATCCTTTTCCGACTATTCCAACTATCTTGGTGTTTATCTTCATTTCGCCGAACTTTACGATTCCCTTTACCAGCGTTACCTTAATAACGCGCAAGTCAACCTTATTAATGACCCTAAGTCCTTTTTACCAATTTGTTAACTACAAAAGAAAGTCCGATGATTACCCTCCTTCCCTCTCTTTCAACAACAAGTCATCAACCGATCCACTCACCACTTGCCACATTTTTTAAACAATCCTTAACCAACGACTCCTTTGTACCAGATCCATCCTATTTTCGTTACCTACTGAACTTCTCCAGTGGCCCACTTCTCTCTCACATCTTGGACCCCTCTTATATCGAACATAAATTACACCAACTCATTGACGAATTTACACCCGGTCCAGATGGCCTCCCTGCCATATTTCTTAAGAAATGTTCTTCGTCTCTTTCCCTTGCCCTTTCTGATCTCTTTCGTCTATCCCTTTCACAAGGAGAATTTTTCTCAGGCTTGGAAAACCTCCATCATAATCCCGATCCACAAAAAAGGATCAAAGAACGAAATAACCAATTATCGCCAAATCGCTAAACTCTCCCATATACCCAAACTCCTCGAAAGTATTTTGTATGAAGCTCTAAGCTTCCAATGCAAATCACTTATTTCCCCTAGACAACATGGCTTCCTAAAGGGTAGGTCAACCACCACAAATCTCGTTGAATTCGTACCCTTTCCCATCTCTGCCCTAGAGAACGGCAACGAAGTCGATATAGTTGTAACCGATTTTAGCAAAGCCTCGATAAAATCTCTCATCGATTAATACTCTTCAAATTGTCTGCCCTCGGCTTTGAACCCATACTGTTAAAATGGATATCCTTTTACCTCGAAAACCGTTTTTACAGTGTTCGCTTTAGGTCAGCCCACTCGGCTCCATTTTTGGCCACCTCTGGAGTTCCTCAAGGCAGCCATCTCGGTCACCTTCTTTTTGTATTAACCATAAATGATCCTCAAACACTCGTCCGTCTCCCTTTACGCCGACGATACCAAATTTTTCAAAACCATTTCCTCTCCCAACAAGACCTTGATAGTTTTTCGATCTGGTGCCTCAAAAATTGTTTGGAACTTAATATCGCCAAATGCCAATCCATCACCTTTTCACATAAGCGGCACCAATCTCCTCAAGAACTTCTCCACAATCAATCTATCTCCTCCGTTGAATCTCTTCGCGACCTCTGCATTTTGTGTGATAGGGAGCTCAACTTCCGTTCACACATGGATGGGATAATCCTTAAAGCCAACTCTGCACTAGGTTTTGTAAAACGCTGGTCCAAAGAATTCTCCAACCCATACGTGGCCAGGTCCCTCTACATTACCTTTGTTCGCCCCCTCCTAGAGTACGCCAGTCAAGTATGGTCCCCATATCATCGCGTTCATATCTCGAGAATCGAAAGCATCCAGCGCCGTTTTCTTCGATTTGCTCTTCGAGGTTTGCCCTGGTACAATCCCTTTACTCTGCCCCCCTATCATAAGACGTCGGGCTCCTGCGATACGTCTGAACGGCGTTGGCATTAGATGTGTGACTGAGGTCACGTATCTGGGCATAACGATGGGTGAGTGTATGAACTTCATGCCTCACCTGGTTCGTACTAGACTACGTATGCTGAGTGCTGTAGGCCAGGTAAGGCGCATTTTGCGATCCGACTGGGGACTCAGCAGGCGTTCTGTTCGTATCATATACGATGGCCTTTTTGTTGCCTGTGCAACATATGGAGCATCGGTATGGTACGACAGAGTTATGAATGTTGATGGCCAAAGGCGGATCCTGGCCTTGCTTGGCTGCTTACCGGTGTGCCACACTGTCTCCACAGAGGCAATTCAGGTGTTGCTTGGAGTGCCACCTCTGGATCTGGAAGTGATACGTCGTGGTATTGCCTTCAAGGTCAGGAAAGGTCTCCCTCTAAATGGGCGCGATGGGGTTTCCCCGGAAGAAGTGGATGGCCTATCCCTGAAGCAGCGTAAAACCTTGCTACACGCATGTGTTCTATCTAGATGGCAATCTAGATGGGATACTAGCGAAAATGGCAGGGTTACTTACGGCTTCCTAAGGGATGTGCTAACCATGAGAATTCTTAATGAACGGAATTTTAACCTCAGCCTAGGCTTTTTGTTGACCGGGCATGGCTCTCTTAATGCATTCTTGCATAAGAGGGGGCTTAGCGGGCTTGCGAGCTGCTCATGTGGAGCCACTTATGAGGACTGGCTTCATGTCCTATGTGAGTGTCCCAATTACGCTGACATAAGGAACTTGCAGGCTATGGGAATCACCTTTAATGGTGAGACCTACGATGTCAGTGGAATTATCACTGATACCGTACGGTTTGAAAGAACCCGTAGTTTTGCAAAAGACGTATTCAATAGAAGGCGCAGTAGGCAGCTAGCGGGTAGTTTGTAGATGTTGAAATTGTTGCAAGGCCGCCAGTCCTGGGCAGTGAGGTGCCTAACTGGAAGTAACCTCAAGGTTGCGAAGCTCGACCGGAAGCTATATTCTGGTACCACGGGAGGTCAGGAGCCCCCGGAACTATGGTTCCGGCCTGACCTAGGAGTTGGCCCCCTTGTGGGAGTATCGTGGTGGCTGTAGGTTTGTACCCAAAATCGCGGGGAGAATGGACCGAATGGATCTTGGACATCTCATGGCTTAGCATATGTTGTAGTGTACTACGACCGGTGCTGGGACATGGGATTGCTATGGAACCAATTGGTCTGCTCGATGTGGAGTTGCATTGCAACCGGGTGCCATGACCCACAGAATGGCTGAGGTATTAGATAGGCCTCGACCCTTCACCAAAGGGGAAGTTCGTGCCTTACACACGACTTCGAATCTGGTACTGGTGGTAGTACTTATACTACCCGAAGGGCGCTTATCAACGCATTGTTTTGATATCTTGTGCGAAGACGCACCGTAGGCTTAAGCCCTCACGGCAGGTACCTACGTAAAACACAAGAGACATCTGCCCCCCTATCAAAACCGTCTCAACCTTATTAACCTAAACACCCTTGAGGAATGCATAGATGCAGCCGACTTTCTCTTCTTTCATCGACTCCTTTCAGGTCACGTTGAATGCGCGTCCCTTCATAACTCTATCTTCCTCAACACTAACCCTCATAATCTACGTACCCCTCGTCTCTGCTACCACCCAACCCACCACACCTCCTATGTCGTGAACGAACCAATCTCCCGTATGCTACGAAAAATTAATTCAAACCCTAACGTCTTTGACTTCCACCGCACCACTTCCTACCTCAAATCCGTTCTCCTTTACCACTCTGACCAACCTTAGTTTTAAGTTTTAGTTTAAGTTTAATTTTAAGTTATAGCCGCCCCCACCAAAATTAATACAATAAAAGGAAGTATTAGAACCTGGCTAGAGGAAAAGAAGCCGAGGACATAGCACAAGACAATACATGTATACTGTGCAACGAGGACATGGAAACAGTAGAACGCATACTATGTGACTGCAAAGCGCTCATCAAAACACGTCTACGTTATCTAGGTAAACTCTAGATAACTGCCAGTTCACCTTAAAACTTAGCCGCCTTTTTCACAAATTGCGGCGTCATAGAGCTCATCTAAATGGAGGACATCACAATAGGCCCATCTGTGGCCCGCAGTGATCTGGGATTCATTATACCACCTCCCGCAACAATCTGATCTAACCTAATCTAACTATTCACACAGCGCAGGCCACCATGGAGATTTTGGATCACCACTTTCCAGGCCGTGTGATCTTCCGTTTTGGCGATTTGAACTCCTCTCGCCAGACTCCTTTCTTTGGGGCCTTTCGAAATCTCGGGCTTACAACAACAAACCACTAACCTTGCAAGTCTTGAAAGCCAACGAGCCAAAACGAGCAGAAGTGTGCATCAACTCAGGAGGTGGCCATCGGCATGGTTATCTCGCGTTTCATCGATGTCAACTGGCCACGGACATCGTACAGCTTTTCGATTCGATTTAGTCTTGCAGGGTTAAATCGAATCACGGGTCTATGTGAATAAGCCGCTGACGATTGATGCCTTAGAAGTCAACATAACTAATGCCATCAATGGTATAGAGCCTGATTTATGCGGTCATGTCATCGAAGAATGGAGCTCACGTACACGCGCCTCCCAAATCAACCGGCAGTGGGCATATGGCCGATATCATATTTCATACGTAATGTAATCAAGGACTCTCATACGCAACTTGTTCTACTTAAATTTCAAGTCCGAGCGCCCTTGACGGAAACGACCTTTCCTACATCCAACGAAACCCTGCCTGTAAGTTACTGCCTACTGCGTATATCACCAATTTGTGTGCCAGGGTACGCACCACCGACTCTACACTCTTCTTTTTCAAATAGTCTAGTCATTCGAGGAAATTGAATCAAGGACAAAGCTTGTGACAATGTCAGTTAGGTGTCATCTGTTTTGTCAAAATGCGATGGATCAGAAGCTAATCCTAAAGCTCCAAGCTAAACACAGATCGCATATAGGAATGACACACCACCACCGGCACTATGCCTTTGTAATGCAAAATGTGCTGAGGCAAGTTTGTATTTGATGCATCCATTGACTTTGTTTTCCCCAAAAACAATTAAAGAACCATCAGAGGCAAAAGCAAACGTAGGGTTCATGGTAAATGTCTGTAGACAACGACTTGAAGGCTGTGAACAATTAAAATAATTAATATTCGTCTCTATTCGAAGAGAGACAACATTCCAACGACTACATTTGGATACTTTTGACATTAACCTCGATTTTTTGTTTACGTAATAGCTCATGTCACAAGGTTACCCTTAAACGGATAAGTCTCATGCTATCGACTAAGCTTTCACAAGTTAGTCTACTAAAAGATTCCATGGTTCTATCCAACCCCAGTCGTGGGTTGTTTTCTACCAAAATTCGATTTTCTTCATATGGATGTCTCCCCTCCTCCCCCATAAACTCAACGTTGCCTTACCACGCACATACCTTCTCAAGGTCTCTTCCCAGTGGAAAAGTTCAACGAAACCAGAAAATTTCGATTTCAACTTCAACAACAGCTCCAGCTCACTGGCAATGAAAGTGAAACTACTCACATTACCCAAGCACCGAAAGGAGTATCTTTTGTTGTTGTTCCTCGGTAAACATGTATCTACGTGGTATTGTTGTTAGCATGCAACACCAGTTTAATTGAAATACCACTTAATTGGGTCATTTTACTGCGCTGAAGCTATAATTTCATGTTTACGCCACCGAACCACCACACGAAAAAAACAACAAAAACCTCACATCTACCCAAAAGAACCCTGGCTAATGGGCAATCAGCTTTCTGGCCATGAGAATCTGATTTCCGTGCTAGAAACAAAAATTACTAAATGAAAATGTTTCCAACGGAATTGGCCATTTAATTGGCCATACTGCAAGGGGCCCCGGTACTATAAAGTTTTACGGGAAATTCTTGACAAAAACCTCGTAAAACTGGTAAATGGTTGTCAGAATGCTTTCGGATTTTTGTTGGGTTTGCGAAATGTTCTTTGTTAAGGATGCATGAATACACGTATCTGACATGGTTGATGTTTTTATAATCCACAAGATATATTAATGGAGTGGCTCTTGGTGACATGACATCTAGAAAGGTAGTCTGGCTAAGCTTTGGGTAGTGTTTAGCGTATAGACGAAAGTCGTAAACAAAATTATTCTGGTGAAAGGGAATTTGTTCTCAAGGCTCTTTTGAATGTTTTCACTTTTCATTTGGGGATAATTTGAGGCAAATTACGTGCTAACATAATGAAATGACAAAGGAACACCTTGAACAATAAAATGTTGGTTCGAATGGGTGGTTGGTTGGTTGGTTTAATATAGTTCCAGAGACAAGATCAGTTACACCCATAAAACTTAGAGTGTTTGCTAATTAGCTTTGTCTTGGGTTGATTTCTGGCTGCGAGAATCTATCTGGAATTGAAGGATTTCGATTGCGAAGTGATAAATTATAAATACGCACAAATTCCGACAAAAATCCCACTAACGCTCACCTTTTCGACTTTTAAATTTCGCATCGCATTCCATGTCAAATGCCCGTAGCCATATAAAGCCTTCACAGTCACATTCATAGCTTTAAATGACACCTTGCAGTGTAATCCATTAATGACAGCAAATTAACCGCCCGCATCCTTCGTGCTGCATTCAGAAGAAGCCCAAGGCTCCTGAGCACCCGACTCCACGCAGTGGCATGTAGATTTACGGCCAACAGTCGCAGTTTACAGTCGCAGTTTACAGTTGCAGTCCATAGTTAAAAGTCTAGCGTCTACAGTCCGAGCCTCTCAAGATGCAGGGTTTAGTCGCGCTTTGATTTGGTTTCTTCTGTGTCACGACAATTGCCAGGAGGAAGCTAATTGTGAGCGTAGGACGTACGAATATCTTCGTTGCCATTGTAAGTATTTGTATCTATTGCTGTAACGCAACTTCACACAACAATTATCTACACCGACTGCAGCTTGGTGGAAAACTCATCATGAAGCAAAGCACCTGGGTACGGTAGGTAGTCTGCCGATGGCAAGGATAGATCTACGACAAGCCGCTCGTATACACGTACTCGTAGTTCGTTTGCTTCATGAATCTTTCAACCTACTTTACGTCATTGTTAGCAGTCGTATTAGACTAATTGTTGGGTGCGTAGTATCTTCTGTAGCTGGAGCATCTTTAGATGTACGAATACCTTGTGGGTGGTCAAAGTGTGGAGGAGGTATCCGTATCTACATATGTTTTGAGGGGGCTATTTCTTCATCTCTGCCATAAGCGGAGTATTAACGAGCTCTCCAGCATCAGAATGATGCATCAGAAGATAAATCAGATAGAGTTGATGGCATTTGCGATGTTGTTGATGACAAGTGCTGGTTAGTAATGCGAAAAAGTGTACATGGATATGGGTATCGCTGTATCTCTTTAGTGGACCTATGACGGATGCCGCAGATGAATACAATTATGAGAGTAAATGTCGTCGTTTTTTATTGTGAAATGTATGCAAATTGCGAGTGAGGTATGCAAACGATCTTCCATTTAAGGAGCGATGATGTTTCATATCATAGTTCACTGTCCTACTGCGGATATCCCAGCATGTAAGGCACTATATGACAGTACTTCTTGGAAACTGCTCGTTAAAGACATCAGATCGTTCGTGTGTTGGGTGGCAATACAGTCCGTGGTGAACCTTCTTCCGGTAGCACGATCTCTAACCAGCCACCTCATTGCGGTAAGATGTAGAGTCCTTCCGGTAGATCCCTAGACATCTGACTAGACCATTGTGACAGTACAGCCTGTACATTTCGAGATTGAACCTCCTCCTCTATTGCCCGTCAATACTAGCGGGACCGAAAAATCACATGCAATGTCATTCTTTCGAAATGCCAAAGTAACTCTGATTCGTTTCGGTCAAGGTCTAAGCCTCTGCGCCATACAGCAGGACCGGGATGACAAGAGTCTTGTATAGAGCCAGTTTCAGTCAGTTTCAGTCAGTTTCAGAAAGTCAGGATCTGAAAGCTGTACATGTCGTTATATAGCTCACCTCTATGCGCCCTGTGCTATACGGCCTGGAATCGAAAAAAAGATGATGAGTGTCTATCTGAAATTAGCCGGTCTTTTCCAAGATCTGCTGTAGCGTGAGTAGTCGGTCGTTGGTGGATTCTCCTTCCCTGAAACTGCGCTGATACGGACAAGCCAGGTTGTCCATAAAAGGTTTAAGAAGTTGACATATTATGGCAAAAAAGATCACATAGACCACGTCTACGTGTAGTTTCCTAGTTGGCGCACTCAAAAACGTCTGCTTCTTGTCGATCGTGCAAACAAGCTGAAATTCCATCTTCCAGCATGCTTTTCTCTGACCTGAACTTATGGGTGAGTTGGTGCATCTCCAGCTGCTTTAAATAGCTCAGGCTTTGATGTTCCTACCTTAACTTCGTTGAGGCCAGGGGATAGATTTCTCCGTTGTCTTCGTCTATGGTAAAGGCTTCATTCAGCTTGAGAGAGCTGTTTCACCATCATCCTCGTTATACAGTCCGCAGAAGTAGCACAGGGTTCTCATCTAAGAACTACAGATTTTATTTTTAAATGTTTTCTGTGAGCTGTCATCACTATTTTGCTCGTCAATGTCTAAAATTTAGACACGGTTAAGGACTCGAACGAGCAACGTTTACAAATTATTAAAATTTCTTACCAAAATTCGGAGTCAGCGGCCGCAATTTTAAGAGCACTTAGGCCAATTTTTGGTCGCCCCAACCGCCGACTCACAATTCATAATTTGGTGAACCTGTGAGTGCACCTATTGACAGCGGCCCAAATCAATACATTCCACACCGTTCACAGGAATTGGACACCACTCAAGCAACATTGTAGCGAATTTTGCGAACGGACTTCGGCCTACAACCGTATAAGATCAAGCTGGCTCATAAACTAAAGCCAGATGGCAGTTTGAAGCGTGGAAGTTTCTCAAATCGATCTGTACAAATGGTTACAACGGAATCGAAATTTCTTCGCAAAATCATCTTCTGCGATGAAGCTCATTTTCGGCCAAATGATTTTGTCAACAAAGAAAATATACGCTATAGGACGGCAACATGTGTTGATGATGATGACCGCCACGTTACAGTTAATGGAAATCGCTATTGGGTCGTGATGGAACATTATCTTTGGCCGCAATTATGTGTACTCAACATTGGTGAGATGTGGTTTCAGCAGAATGACACCACTTGCCACACAGCAGGCCAAACACCCGATCTATTGAAGTTAAAGTTTGGTGAGCGTGTTATCTAAAGAAAAGGATCAGTCGATTGGACGCCTTTGGACTTTTTGCTGCGGCTACGTCAAGTCATTGATCGAGGCCAACAAGCCAGAGACATTAGACGTGGTCAGAACCAATACTGAGGGCGAAAATGCCGGAATACCGGCCAGAAGTTGTGAAAGAGTGGTCGAACGAATTGGTCATTGCAAGTGCGCTCGTGGTAGACATAGGAATAAAGTCGATTTTCATTCATTATGGTATCAGATGTACTTTAATGGGACAAAGAAGTTGTTTCGATATCTCAAATTTTTATTTACTTAAATCTAGTCACCCCTCGAGGGGCATAGGGCGTCAACAACGCCTGCACGCCATCACATTCGGATTTCTGCGTTTCAACTCACTTCAGCTCTTCGCCAGTAGTCTCGATTTTTCTTCGACTGTTCTTCGCCATGTTTTCTTAAGCCGTCCCGCTTTTCTGGTGAGTGGATTCCACTGCATGGAATTTTCATGCCGAAATGTGTGACCAATTCATTCCTCCTCATTATGGTGACGTCTTAAGTTCTTGACCCGTTCTCCGACAAAGCTGTTCGTTGGAGATGCGGTTTGGTCAAAAATTCCTTAAGATGTTACCTAGACATATATTACGAAGGTTTGCTGTCTTCGAGCGATGATGTTGATAATCTTCCAAGTACTATACCCGTACACCCGTACGATCCTACATTGGATCTGAACAGTCTGAGCTTAGTTTTTGTGCTGAGAAGATTGCTTTTCCAGATTTTTGATAGATTACAAACGCAGGTTTATCTTTCCCGATTCTGCTGCTCACATCGAATTCGGTGCTACCGTCGGCCTAGACGATGCCTCTCAAATATAGAACGATGTCGAATTTCTTGACCTGTTGTCCGGCAATGTTGAGCTGAGCGTCGTAGTATTAAATGCTTAGGGTCTTTGCTTTTCCCGCATCTACCTCGTTTGCCTCAGCTTGACATTTGGTGTAGATCCATTATTTTATGGTCAAGGAGGCAAACATCGTCAGCAGAGTTTAGGTGTTTAAGGCGAGATGTCATTTTTCACCTCAATCCTTGGCTTCTTCAATTAGTGCTTCCCATTATACGTCGCTGATGACTACCAGGAATAACAACGGTGAAAGTATATACAGCACTGACGTACTCCTCATTGTTCAGAACGTGACACTTACGATCCTCGTAACGTAGCCTTAATAATAGCTTTCCCGTGATACCTATCCAGATAGCATTTCTTTTCGAACCGTCGAAAGCCTTTTTAAAGTCAATGAACAGTAGATTGCTTAATGATGATCGGCATCGAGTATTGAGTCTAGATGCTCTCTTACCCGCTCTAGAACTATCTCAGCTATTACCTTGGCTACGGCTGCGAGAACGCATATTCCCTTGCCCTTGACCTTCTTTGGAAGATTGATAATCATTCCTCTTTTCCACTCCTCAGGTAACTGGGCCCTCGCCCAATTATCAAGGGTTCTTCCATTGATGAAATTGTGTAATAAAAAGCGAGAGTGGAACAAATATTAACGCCACTAAAGGTTGCTACAATCTGACTAGTTACAAGCTGCTGGTTATAGGTACTATTGGTAGTAGGACCACCAGTCCCTTGTGAGAGCGTCACACACCGTGGCTGTTGTTTAGACCTAAAATCACAGGAAGGGCCTTCCAGTTGGTTTCAACACGATGGAGAGTTTCTATAAGTATTGGGTGCTGTGACCCTAAGATCGGCGTCGACTCATATCAAGGGTGGAACTTGTACCTCCAACACAAGTTCTGCTTTAGTATCAAAGATATATTGACGGAGAGCGGGGGGGGGGGGGGGGGGGGGGGTAAGAAGGCTTGTCACGTCTGACACTACGCTGCACTTCCTTCCTCTTCACACGATGTTGGGCTTCTAACTCGGGTTTCTCTACTGCTGATGCAGCTGCACTCCGAGACTCAAGTGAAATACGCTCATAGATCCGTCCCCGGGTATCTACTGATAACCCTGTGCTGTGACTTTTCTGCTTTATACCGTTGTAGACAACTGCCCCAGATACAAAAACATTTTTCACAGCATTTCAATGGTCATCCATGTCTTCATGCGTTGAGCTACTGATTGTTTCCGCTTCTGTGGCCTCAAATAGTTTGTTTTTATTAAAAATGGAAACCCGTTATTTCTATCTCTCTGACTAGTTATTCGTGTACATTTTTTCAGGCTTCCATTTTGGCTTTATAGCGCTGGCATATGCAACTTTCGAACATCATTCCTTCATTTCCTCGATCGCGCGTTTCTCGTGACCTTTATTTTTCTTTCCGAGGGGCCTGTGTTCGTTCCTTCCTCACGAGCAGCTCTCGATACAGCGCAGCTTTATTTGACTGCTTCGTTCGTCTTTGTGACAGTGCTTTGAAACCAATCACATCAGAAGCAGCTTCTCTGAGGATTCCCATAGGCGTTCTACGAAGGGCTTAGGAGATCGGCAAAGATTCTAGGGGTTCCCTGCGATGGCAGAACTTATGTGATCCTATTTGACTTCACTATGCCTGTGGTATCCACATCACTGCGAGATAATGATCCAAGTTGATGTTGGCTCCTCGGAAAATTCGGGCATACAGAATGCTGGAGGAGCGTCAGACATCGACCGCAATGTGAGTGGTTGACGGTTGATTGATCAGTGGGTAGCCAGGTCGTGGTGTTTTGCAGGCTGCGTTTTCAAAGACGTCTTCTCTACCCAGGCTTGAATGAAAATCTTCAAGCTCAATTTTGGTTTCATAGCTGGGCGCTGTACATACGAGTATTTTCGGCTTGGAGGTCATATAGTTCGTCTCTGATGCTGGCGTCCTTATCCTCTGTAAGAGCATCGGACTTATATTTCCGAAGTTGACTTTGATGGGAATTGTTGTGAGTTGTTGGCTTATATGTCGAAACTCTTTGAGTCTGCCTCGAGTAGCAAACCTACATCCAAATAAACGTCGTCTTTCCCGTTTGTACGAGTAGCAGTCTGTGCAGTAGATGTCGTAGTTTATCATCAATTTTTGCCGTGTCTTCCCATCGCACATTTTCGGTAGCAGCAACATGCCTTACAGCAGTCTAGGACTTGTGTGAGTTGTTCGGCCATACGTTGCCTGTTATGGGCCCTACCATTCCATGTGTAAAGCCGAAATTCGCTGTTTTTAAAATATTTGCTGGAGTCGTCAACATTACATCTGTCTGTATCTGAGGCTGCAGGATGTTTCTATAGCAAAGTTTTTTCCCGTGATGAAGAAGCTACCTACATGTGACCTGGGAGAGCAGTTCCTTAATAAAACCTCTGGACAAAGAGTCTGGTACTAGTACTCGTAACCTCTTTGATTTTTTGAGAGCCGTGGATTGTTGCACCAACATCTCTATTAGGTGGTCCGGATGCAATCATGTGGCTTCCTTTAGACCTGCGAATACATCAAAGTCGTCCAAAAGGGAAGTGTGCTCCATGTATCTCAAGCTGGCTACAATCATGGACGCCGCCATTGATTCGCATTTTGAGATTCCTTTGGCACCTTCCTAATAATAAAGAAGTAAGCTAGAGCTTGTTATCTCAAAATGTTCAACGATGAGCATCAAATCTTGCAGAAGTGGCATATACTGGCGATTGTTGATTCCAACGCAGTTTCAGTCGAACACTTTGTAGCTCTGAAAGTAAGCCCTATTTCCAGTCTCCTCACGGCATCATCTGGGAATCTACTTGGAGATTACGAAGTAAAGGATAAGAATGGCAACGATAAGTTGTGCAACGCAACGGGATAAGTGTCAGTTGGCTGTGATACAATATAGACATCTGGAAGCATGTGGTTAGTACTTACACCTGCGGCACAAAAAGCCCCGTATTAGAAAGTCGAGCAGTTATCCATTATTGATGGCAGGATTTCACATTCAAGAAAGAAAGAGTGGCGTTATATGCAGTGTAACACATCAACGAGTCTTCAACGGCGGTGGCACAGTCAGCGGAGGTGCACAGATTGAATATCGGACCAGGCCATAAGATTAACTGGGTCTCACTGGGTCTAGGGACAGCAAACTTCGAATCATATTGACAACATTCCCATTAGAAACTTACTACTGAACGTGCCAAACAGTCAGGGAGCCTGTATCGCAATAAAACGTGACCAAAATGGTATGGTAGCTCAAGTACACCTCTGTTCGGCCAACATACCGACAGAATTTGGGATCCCGTAGTGCGGAAACAATTCAGGGACTACCACTAAAAATCAGCGAAAATTTGTTAGCAATCGGTGGTTAGAAATTTTGTTTGTTTGCAATCTGTTGTCAGCAGACATCTGAACACGAATCGAGGAGCGTATCTGCCTTAAACCAAAGCAGCCTTAGGAGTCGATAGATATGTATCTTACGTCAACGTAATCACTTGAACGCATTAGCTGCAAATGCCGAAAATGTAGCAAGCCAGTGCACCTTTATAACAGCACGACTACTCAGAATAGAGATTGCAACTGTGGGGTACACACCTCTTTCCAAAGTAGAAACAACAAGGTCTAAGCAGGATTAAAGAACATCTGGATGACTCGTTTGGTGTCGAAGCAGACTATAGCTCCGAATCTTCTCGGCTTTGGAGTTGACGAAAAATCTTAGGGCACTCAATCGGCAGATGTTCTTTGGTCTATAATCGCGCTACATCACACTTTCTAACTTCAATTCGCCATTGTTGTGGAGCTTGTACTCGTACCCTTCCTTAAACATTTTTATATGGATTATCGAACGACAGTAACATGCAGAGACCTTATTGACACTCATAGAGCATTCAAGTGCATCTAATTTGATGATGTTTATGTTTATACGCATTGAACAAACTATTTAGAGACTACCAATGGAAGGACGTGATAAATGCAAGACAAACTCAAGCCAGTACCACCTCAAGTAACCCCATAAGCTAAACATCAACCTTCCAACTGCTGCTGCATTGGATTATGCAAACATCGTATGCACATATGCGTACGCCATTGAATCTAGTCGCCATGTCTTAGATATCTTATAACGCAAGCATCTCACGCAGGCTAACCACCTTAGGAATGGACACCAAAATCTTCAACAAGATGAAACGTGATAAAAGCTCGCAACCACAAAGCAAACCATAACCCCGTCGTCAGCATAAGGTAACTGCACGAAACGGCCTTCCCAAAACGCCTTTTGCATTTTCAGTCGTACGCCTTAATTGAGAGCTCATATTGTACGAGTATCCAAAGTGTATCTGTGGTGCATCTGTTGGGCATCTTTGCCTGCTTGGTGTATCTCAGAGTATCTATTCGTATCTGCAGTGGTAGAGAGATTGAAATTTCTGTCACAAAGTTGTATCTAATCTCTAAGGTAGTAACGATGCAATCTGAGATACTTTTGCGCCTTTTTTTTTTCTGCCTTCACAACTGTGTTTAGGTTGTGCAACACATTCACAACACACCGCTTTAGACTAAGTAGTTACAGGCTACCATTTGCTGAAGGTAGGCAATTTACGAGTACTATTTCAAGCTCGGCACGTTACTATTGACAATATTGTTAGCTGCGTCGATTGGCAGTTTGTGTTGAAATTTCCAACAGAAGTTGTCAGACGTTTGAGTTCGAATATCTTTGGTAAACCAGATTGACGACGAAAGAAAGTACCAGACCAAGTACCGCGGGACATGATCTGTTATCGCCAAATGATAGACTACCCAATACAAGTACGGTCCCGAGGGGGTGAACGGCATATAGAGTTCACAACACACCAAAAATTCCAACACCGAAAGTCATCGATTTTTGCTGGTATCCGTAAGCCTGTTGGATTGGTTTTAATTGCGAATTAACGCTACAGTCAACAGTGAGGCGGTATCGATACTAATGGTGATGCTGATGCATTCGAACTGGAGCTGGCTCCAGCTGTGCGTGTATCTCGTGCCGTAAATTTATCACACTCACTGGCAACATGCTGCGTAGTTGTCATTCATGTGACTGCCAGAGTCACGTAAGTGCATACCTCATATGCTGGATACGGGGGGGTGGTTGTTTGTTTTGGCTGGTAGCTGTGTATCGTAAAAGGTGTTTGGCTTGATTGTCGAAGGATTTGGCTTTGTTTTTTTTTTTTTTGTTGTTTTCTTGAACCGAAACTGGAACAAATACCTTGCTAGAGTTTTTCTAAAGCCGCTTATACTCGTACCAACAACTTGCTTGTGTTTTCGTCAATTGTTTACATTTCAATAGGCTGTGAGAGAATTCAGAGAATTAGCAGAGATCTCTAATTAGATTTGTCAGTATCCACAGTGGAGGGATCTGAATGAACTTTCTGCCAGGCCGGGACATAAGGACGGTTCCTTATTTGAGTATCAGACGCCGACAAGAAGGTAAATGATGCCCAAAAACGTCTGGGGAGAATTTGAAACATTAAGCAAGTCTAGCGATGTGATCGTGGCATGGAAAACGGATGCCAACTTCAGCGTCAGGAATTCGCATAATTCTCTTAGGAGATGCTTTACCTGTTGAATCGTATCGGCGATAAATTATTTGTTCACGGCTATGGCAAATACACCGGAGGATTCTCATCGTCTACTCAAAGTTTCACCATGACAAATTTGCGTGGTTCTCTCGGTGGCGTTACCTCAGATTCGTTAGATTTTCTTTTAACGAAGTAAATTGGTAAGGATGCGTCATTAGCAATATATGCTGTGTGAAGTCGTACCATAACTGGTGGTCATCCTCATTATTTTTCGTTTTTCGGTAAACTTTCCCAGAGCTCTTGTACAATCCAATTGAATTGAGAAAGATCAAAGGTAGATGCAGTCGCGAAAAGAGGTCAACGGTACGCCAAAAGACAAGATTCTATGGATTAGTGTTGAATGATTTGGAAATGACTTATGAATGATTCGTTGATGCATAAGCGTAGAAGTCATAATTGTTTTGAAGGGGTAAGTTACTAAACTTATACTTGCCGATCAATAGCTTGTGACCGACCAGTGATTAGCTCATAACTAAATGATGCATCCAGAATGACTGACTTTTGACTGGCTGGTGACTGGCTGGTGACTGGCTGGTGACTGACTGGTGACTGAATGATGACTGGTGACTGAATGATGACTGGTGACTGAATGATGACTGGAAAGATGAATTTAATAGTGAATCTGGAGCAAAGCCACATGCACTGTAGAAAACCACTTTGTAATCGAGTCAAAGTGCTCTTTTTGTTGCATTGGTCCTTCTTGATGGTCAGCCTATTCACATGCTATTCGAGAAGATGGTCTAAAGGAGGGCAATATTCAAACTTTAAATATCTTCTTCTACTTGCTGCCGTGTTACCAATTCAATACCACGCTCTTTAAAGCGTGGCCAGTTCCATGCTTTATCAGAATCGCAATTTCACATTCGCAAATTTGCATTTACTCCGACAAGGATGCTTCCAATTGGACTATCCTACTGAAAATTTCGTTATGTGCAGTTGATTCCTTGAGAGTGATTCTGAAACAATAAGACTTGTTTCTACTCTTTCGGATCGTCCGTCGTTTAGCGTTCTAAACAGCGGCTCAAATGCAAGACTTTCTGCGTAGACTGGCTAGCCTTCTCAATCCAGAGCTTCTTCTTCATAAGCTGGCCGAGTTTCTCGGCTCATGCATTTGCGATTTTCTTGGAAATCAAAGTTCCGTCCAACTTAATTGCTTCCTCAAGCTTACGTGAGGAGTGATTCGAATTCGAAGCCATCCCAAGGGTTTAAGCCACTTCTTGGGTGAGGCTCACTTAAAACCTGCACCGTCGGGTTATGGTGCGCTATATCTGAGAAGGAAGGCTCTCCTTGCGATTTAGGTTTAACTTCAGCATTATGATCTACAATAGGTGGTCAGGCAGATTGACTGGAACTGAAGTTCCACGGTGTCCTGACTCCCAGTATGACCTGCAGCCATGCTACTCTTCCGACTCATACAAGTCTCAAGACTGGCCACTTACAAATGCATCGAGATTCAGTGTCTGTAAATCTTACACTCTTTTGCTAGAGACAGTAAAAAAAGGAAGCTACTACGGCTACGCAAGATTGATCGAATTCAGTTGAGGTAATTTCACAAAATTCCTTTTTTTCGACGCCGCTCAAGGAGTGTGGTATGCAGAACTTCCGGACTTGACTGCACCTATAGACTCTTTTTATCCTAACTCTGCTCTTTTTTGGGGAATATCCTTTTAGAGAGATTTTTTTGGAGCCTGTTCAACCTTTCGGTTTGCTTTGTTAAACCATGCGAGACAACGATCAGCTTTCGTCGATCCAGGGCGCGCTGTCACCAGTTGTCTAGATCAAAAGCTCCGGCATCTCCGATAGCTTGATCTTTAAAACGGAGGTTCGGTCTTGTTTGTCGTCTTGAACCTAGAGGCTGTGATTCAATAGCCCTCTTTGCTATAGCATTATTGTCCATCCATGTGTCCGAGTCAGTATAGTCGCATGTTTTGCCTTTCTGGATCATAAAGTTCGTTGTTATATCTTCTCAATTATTCGCCCTTCTTGCATACAGAATCAAATATTCGACGAGTAATTTTGAAAGTGTTCAATGTCTATCCTGACAATAAGTAGGACCGACCAGTACCGGCTCCGTATAGCAGAACTGACAGGGTCAATGTTTTGTAGAATGCTTCGTCTACCATGTCTTAACACGGTTTAAGTACATTTGTTTCGCCAAACCTAAGAAGCATAGCCTCTCTCGAAGGTATGTTAACTCATTACCTACTTTGAGGTTATTGTTATCAACCCTGAAGTCTTGTCCTAAGCGGTGGATAGATGCGTGTTTCATTGCTAACAACATTTACTTGTCCTTATTTAATTCAAGGCCAATTCGTTCCACCTCTCATTCAATTAAGCGGCGCGCTGCCAGCGACCAAGGATGTCGATGTCATCTGCATATCCCAGCAACTGGAGGGATACGTTGAAAATAGTGCCTTCTGTGTTCTGATTAGTGATCTGTTCCAACACGAGATTGAAGGATTCATATGATAATGCATCTCCTCGCCGAATCCCACTACACATCTTGAATTGTTTGGTGAAACTATTCTCAAATCGCACCTTGCACAGAGTATTTCCTTGCGTCACGCGGCACAGGTGGATATGTTCTGCCATCGCCTGGTAGAGTTCAAGACAATGAATTCTATCATATTCGGCTTCGGAGTCTATGAAAAGCTGGTGAGAGTCGACTTGCAATTCGTTGGTCTTTCGTAGGATTTGCATCAGTGTAGAAATTTTGTCGATTGTCCATCTCCCTGGGGGGAAGCCATATTCTTTCTGAAATGAGATCCTTGATCTCTCATCGGGTAAATAGTATCAAATCGAAAGAAAAGGCGCAGTACTCGTACGACTCGAGCTGTAAAGAGGCTGTCAGGGTTATAACAATACTTTTTCGGTCCTACAAGACTATCCCGTCAGAGGAAAACCGAAAAAAGTTCAACCAAGCCAGAGATGAATACGATCGTAAACTGAGGCCAAAAATGCTACCACTTACCAAAGGTAGTAAAAACTGTTGGTCATTCGTCTAAAACATCAAAAATTCTGACTCATACTCCATCCCAATGTTCATTTATAATGAGATTCCAGCTTTCAGTTTTTTGGATAAGGCCAATCTGCTTGCTGCATACCTTGCGGCCAGTTCAAAATATCCAGACTGTGCTTTGTCTCCGCCTACAGTTGAGTGCGTTGAATCTTCAGTGAGTTGAACCCACTTTCGGTCCCGTGTAATAGCAAGAGTTCTTAAAGATCTTCACATTCACAAATCCGCTGGTCCAAATGGTATATCTCCCCTTCTTCTGAAGAGGTGTTCTTCCTCGCTGGTAAAACCACTTCGTCAGCTTTTTCGTCAATTCTACTCTTTAGGACTCTTTCTGGAAAACAGCATTTGGACAGCCCGCCCCTAAAAAAGCGGATCTTCCACTCTTTTCTCCTACAGACCCATTGAACTTACGTCCCTTCTCTCCAAGGTCATGGAAACGCTGATAAATCGTCAGCTCATGAAATATCTTGAACGCGAAAACTTTTCAATGACCGGCAGTGCTACTTTCGTAGCAACAGGTCCACTGGTGATTGGATAGCATGTGTTACCGAAAACTGGAACCAAAGCGCACATCAATCTGCCGAAAGCAAGATAGTTCCACTTGATACTTCTAAGGCATTTGACAGAGTTTTACATCATTCTCTTTTGTCAAATATGCGGGCTTTTAGGAGCGACGGGAACGTTCACTTCAGGTTTCAAATCTGATATTCACAAAATAAATGCTGGTGTGTCACAGGGCTCCATTCTGTCTGCAACACTTTTTTGATGCCAGTACTTTCTGCGTTTCATATTCGTTCACGAGCTCACGTCCCTGCTCTTTGACTGTAGAACGGGAACGGCAGCGTATGTTAAGCTCGTTAAACAGCCTTAGTAATTGGGGAACTATCAATAGAGTGAAATTTAAGGCTTCCAAAACACAACGCTGTCTGCTGTCGTTAAAGCGAAATTTAGACACCCAGCCATTATCCAAAAATGGTGCAAAATTTCTAGGTTTCCACAAGCGATGTAAGACCTTCCGATCTGGCGTCAAGATGCCAGGCATTTATCGGCCCAAAATTGGAGTGCGACGCCCACATATGGTCAGGTTCCCTCTTTGCTACATGAGATTCAAAATCGTACGATAAAACTAATATTTGACACCAATATTGCACAGTCAATTGACACGCTCGAGCAACGACGTACTCGAGATGTCTCTTGCCCCATCAAAACTTTAACCGTAACACCGGTCTCGCTGTGAATGCTCATCATATACCCTCAAGCCCACTTTCGGACGTACTCTAAAATATCGTGATCCATTCCTAAGCCGTACAACTCGCTTATGGAATGCCCTGCCGAGCTCTCTATTTCCTAGTCGTTATAGCTGGCAAACATTCAAGACCAATGCACATCGGTACCTCTCTTTTCTTCGTCCCCAAGTTTCCTTCGCCCGCGCTGTGAGCAAACATGTTTAGGGCACCAAAAAACCCATAAAATTGTAACGGGGAGATTAGTGTGTTGCAGATGGCCTTCAGCCCTCAAACAATAGCTTAGATTAGATCCAATATGCGACAGTTAGCGGGGATAAGCCTCGATAGTTCTTACAAGACACAGGAGCGCCTTTCTTGAAGATGTCGCATATTGAGCTGATAGACCTCTTATCGGGCAACCATATCTGGTTGATGT
Source organism: Volucella zonaria (assembly GCA_963966105.1). Lineage (NCBI taxonomy): Eukaryota > Metazoa > Arthropoda > Insecta > Diptera > Syrphidae > Volucella > Volucella zonaria. Next base: position 136,573,853 of record OZ014533.1, on the reverse strand, counting down.
TTTGGCACACGCACCCTATCAGAACATCACCACCATGTTTGGGAAGCTCCGATGGTATACTCTCGGAGCAAGCGGATCTGTTGTTCTTCAGCTTTTTGATAGCTTTGCCAACATCTTGCGTTTTCTACTGGGAAGTGGCCCTATAACCGTCTCCAGATACATGTACATTAAGTAGCTGCCGGAAGTGTTGCTTAAACACATCTTCTATTCCCCGCGCTGCGGTGACTAGGTTGCATATTGGGACCTTTCAATATTTTTGAGGTGGGAGGTTGCCTAGAACCATTTCTTTCCACGAACGATTCTCTATTCCTCCTTTCTTCTGGCTTAAGGCTCTACTGTCCCTGCTCTTGTTTTGCGCTGCAGCGTTTAAAGGTGTGCATTTTTGCCATGATTTTTCGCCGCATTTTTTCGAACGAGGACTTTTTCACTTTTTTTTTGTGGCTACTAGCCTAGGTGTCACGATCCTAGTTTAATTTGTTGTTGTTTGTGTATGGTTGAATTATGTCGAGTATTTGGCTCTAGGAAGGCTCTGGCTACTTCAGTCATGCTACGGCTTCTAACGTTGAATTTCTTTTCCTGGGCTATTTGCAGCTCTTCTTCGTTGGATGGCCGTCATCTGAATTTGGATGTGAAAAGGAATTGATCAGATTCGACGTTTGTCCCTCTGAATGTATGCATTGGGGAGAGCCAACTTGATTTGGGAACCTAGTGTTACCTGCAACATCGAAGCAATGGTTAACTATGTCTAGCTATGGCTGACTACAGATGACTATGACATCTATTTAGTTGGGGAATGCGTTATTGTTAAGTTTGATTGTCATCGTTACGATTTTTTTGATCTCACGCCAGAGGTGGCAACCTTTTGGTTCAGTACGTGAGGTTACTGGATCTACATAGCCCCGAGGATTAAGAAGCTAGATCGACAAATTAAATTGATTTATTGTCACGTTTAAATTATTTTGTTATATCTGTACCAGACCGACCTTAACGTTGTTTTCTTTTTTATCTTTCAGGTAAGCCAAGCAGATAAACCTGTGCCTACTTTCATCTTTATTAAGTTACGGTGAGATCTTTCCTATTACATAGTTCAGTGGTGTAAATAAACCCGCCCTTCAGGCTTCAACCTCCATGGTCTAATCCAGTTTTAGTGTGAAAGTTTAACAGATAACCCGCACTAGTAGAGCAGGAATCCGAGCGTGGGTGATAGGGGAAATTGTAATAGATCCCGTTCAACGAATCGTCTCAACTCATAAGCACAAACACGCACTTCAAATAGTTGACAACCGATTTCAGCTCCTCGAGCAATTGAAGCATTTTTTTTATTATCTCACTCCTTACCTACTGATGCCATCAATGTGTGGGCAAAAGTGTTGCAGGAAATATGAAGTACCACTTACGTACGTCGCTGAATGTGGGGCTACTTCCAGTACCAGCATTTACCTCAATCAATATGCAAGTGCACTATATGCTTCTACTATGTAGGCTACCGTCCAGTTTGCCTACTCCAACGTTTCCTCTGAATCCCACTTCAAGTCCACTTAAGGACTTGTCATGCATATGCTCGTATACTCGATGGGTGTTACTACCCCATCGCACTAATTCACAGAGAAGAAAACGAAAATTGCTCACCCTCTCGTCCACCACTAGTCGTTACCTAATAGCCAACTTGAGCGACAATCTGCACTGCATCGACAGGCGATTATCCTGTCGCTCGTGCCAATTAAATATAACAGACGCCATAAAACTCATTTTCAAATTATAGGTCGGCCTAGCTCAGAGGCAAGTGTAGCAAAGCCTCGGCTGATGATGGCCTGACTATGCCTAACCATGGCTGGTTGTGACTGGCTAAGACAGACTCTGGCTGCAGCGGTGCTAATAGCCAGTTGATTGCGCTTTCAATTCCAAGCTAATGGTAACTTTTTCCGTTTATCCACACTCCAATTGTACGGAGGGTTCCCCGTGCAATTATTTTCACTCATTTTCCACTTTTCCCCATCCCTCTCCGTGGATTTTCCTCTCCTTTGCATAATAACGAGACGTACAATGTACGAGTACATACGAGGATCTGTATCTGTATCTATATCTGAATTTGAATTTGAATTTGAATTTGAATTTGTTCCTGTTCAAAGGAAAATGAAAGAAAAAGATACGAATGCAAAAATTGGGGGAAAAAAAAAATTCCGATCGCTCGATATGCATAAATAATAGGACGGCTGTTGGCTTTTGTGCGCCAGGCTCGGATAACGTCAGTGGATTGTCTTAACCAGTCTGGTGGTGGTATTCGCAAGGTAATACATAATACCGTTAGAAGGAGCATAACACAATGAAATCCAAGTCAAATTATTATGTTTAGCAGTATCGCGCCAGGTATATTATATTTGCTCTGTCCATAGTCCAGTGGTCAGGAGTTTTGTTGGCTTCAATGGCTATTGCCAGTTAGTTGGGGTTGGAGTGTACGGCAGGAGGAAGAGAATTATGCACTGCTTGTATCTATGCAATGCTGTGCAATGAAATGAATTGCAGTGCAGTCGAGTTTCAGAATCAATTGAATGCAGTGAAAATGATGGCATAATTTGAAATATTTGATTACATTAACCGCCAGAGGGGGTGGAAATGTTTAATGGAGGCAAGTATTCTGCAAATGTTACGTAGCCCGTGGAAACAATAAATTTGTACAATGTTTTCCAATTCAAACAATTTGTCTTAGATACATTTGACGTCTGTGATGTTGCAAAATCGAAACGGGAATCGAAACTGGTGGAGTGGAATTGTTAACATTTCTCAGAGTTGCTGTAAGCAGGCGTTGATGTAATGCGTAACATTCAACAGGGAGCAGTGGGTGTGGAAAGAACTCATCTGGTCTCTTAGAGGTTTCGCTTACTTGACCTTCTTAGTGGTACGAGGTTTGATGGCCCCGAGCTTGGATTATTACACCGATATCCCTTTCAGACTTTAAGCTGAGACGGTTTTGCCTTTGAAACAGCGATTCCACTGTCAACTTGATGGTCTCGCGTCAACTAAGGTCAGTTATTGACCTTGACGAGTTTTGTCATACCATGCGGCAGCAGCAAAGCTAAAGTAGATACGATGCTGGACTTGCGAAACTAAGTCCAACTTCTACATCAACAATATTCGCTGCGTACAAATGTTTACTACGTTGAGGCGTCAACAAGTGATCAATCTAACTAATGACTAGTTTTGTGGATAAAACCAATTCTGGCGAATTTGCTTGCGATTACTGACAGTGACCACTATTTGATGGCGGCGGTAAGGAGGAGTTGTCCACAAGGCCGCGGTGCATATTGGTCGACTTACTGCTAAATGCTCTCAATATGTAGTTCTGGCGCCTTTGCTCAGGTATATGGTACGGAGATGATGCAGCAGAAGAGCCGTCTGCTCTAATGCTCAAGCAGCTCTAGATATGATTGAAGGTTGGCCCACTAGAAATGAATTTTCTGTCAGTCCCCTCAAATCTAAATTTATTGTCCTTACGAGAAAGAGGAAGCTGGTTGGTCTAACTCATCTAGAAACCAAGACATCACCAGCCGGTTCTCCAACGAAGCTAAGTATATTCCATCCCGGATTGCAAACTTCCTTGGACTAAACATGTCACGTCGAAAACCTCCAAGGCGCTGTCTGACTTCTGGCAGTGCAAAGGAACTTTTTGCAAAGCTTGTACTCGCCATCGAGAAGCGTCATGATAAGACCAATGACCTATATCCTGCATGCTGGTTTTATTTTATTTATACTCCAGAGTATGATCGGTTTCGGATGCTACACAAAGCCATCTTCCTTTCAGAGAGAAGTAGTCTCTGGCACTGGCACGGATAGATATACCGTCTGGTGTAATTACATCAGTGACCAGAACCCCTGTTGCTGCGAAAATCTGAAATCAGCTTCCCATGGCCCTAAGAATGGTTTCATCCAAAATCTAAGCCAAGAATGAAAGTCGGGTCTTCATGGATGGCTCCAAAACAATCCGGCGCTGACGTCTTTTTGGAGAGCGACAGCATTATTAGTAAACTCTACCACTCAATGGAGTATAGCCAAACATTCTGTAACTAATTAAAAGGCTACTGCTGCTGAGCTTGAGTATTGTGTTCAGTTGGATGGGTAAGATGGCCTTAAAGCCAAAAAGAGAATGCTAAGTGCTAAGTCTTGACAACTTCGATTGTAGTTAAAAACTATCACCTATCCATCAATGGCAACATTTGTTGGATACCTTTTCGCTGAAAAGGCTCACTGTAAGTTTGTTAACTTGCCAAAAGTGTCGCATCCATAGACATCGCTTCAGACTTTCAGGCCATTAGGACTCCAAGACATCTAGTTAACTCATGCTTGAACTAAATGTGATAGACAACTTGTAGCTTTATCAGACCTCTCTGGCCTGAACTAGATCACAGGCTGGGAAAAGATCTGAAATCTGTGAAACTTTCACATACCACCTTGATCAATTTATTCCGAAAATTAAAAATACAAGTTTATTCATCTACGAGTAAATCTATATTGCCCCCTTCAGACTAATACCCATCGACTGCAACACACTTATGCCCACGCTTGATCCAATCCTCGAAACATTTTTTATATTCGCTTTTCGTTATGTCCTTAAGTGCTTCCTGCGATACTTCCTCTCGGCTGCTGAAACACGTTCCCCGTTGTGCTTTTCTAACTCGATTGAACAGAAATAAGTCACAGGGAGTCAAATCAGGTGAATTCGGTGCCTGTTGGATGGTACTCGTATTTGTTGCATTTTATGTCAAAAAATTACGAATAATGATGGCACTGCGCGACGTGCGTTATCATGGTGCAAAATCCACGAGTTTTCTGCCCACAATTCTGGTCTCTTTCGGCGAATTGCTTCACGCAAACGTCTCATAACGCCCAAATAATACGAGTACTTTTTGTTTACTGTCTGGCCTTCTGGCAAAAATTCTTAATGCACGACACCGTTGTAATCCAAGAAAACCGTGAGCATTGCCTTCTTTTTTGACTGAAGACGACGTGGTTTTTTTGGTCTCGGCTCAATTTGTGAATGTCATTCACTTGCCTGATGTCTGGATCGCGTGTCGTACTCATAAACCCACGTCTCGTCTCCAGTAATGATCCTTTTGATGAATGTGGGATCGGATTCAGCCTCGCAAATCATCTCTTTTGCGACGTCAACACGGTCTCTTTTTTGCATGAAATTGAGGCCTTTTGGCACCAACTTTGCTGCTATACGACGGAAACCGAAATCATTAACCAAACTGTCTGGGACGGATCCATAGGCAATGTTGCGGTTATTGACCAATATTTCTGGTACTTCATCAATGTTTTCGTCGGTTTTCGAAGTCGATGGTTTGCCACTGCGTTCATCATCTTCGATTGACTCACGAGCACCTTTGAACCGCTCTTGCCACTGGTAAACGACCGTTTTCTTTAGAGAATCACGAAATTGCCGAAACACTTTTCCAACATTTCCAGCGGTCGCGCACCATTAAATCGGTTTTTTACGCAAAATTTACGAGTAATACAAGTTGGTGGTTGCAAATTTAAATCCATTTCCAAAATTGTAAAAAATCGCCAACACACGCAGAGATAGATGTACTCTTGGCTACGTAACTTTTGCAAATGTCTAACTATGACGCTAAGCTATGACAGCAGATTTACCAACTTAACAAAATAAACAGAACTCAAATCGGAACAATGGAAGCGCCACACTGTGGTTATTCCGGAAACTTTTTTATCGAGGTGGTATGCGCATCCTAGACAACACCATCAGAGGCTAATGCATAATTGGCAAGAGCTATGCTAAACTAAATTAACTGAATTTGCTTGCTTAAGAGTTTTCCAAAAACGACCCGGATTGGCAAAACAGAAATCATTTTCCTTCAGAACATTGCACCGGAACACACTTAACTAGTTTTCCACCTTATTTGCCTGAGGAAGTACCATAATACTGCTATCTGTTCCCATAAGTTGAAAAAGAGAACGTGATACCTAGACCTAAGGAGCAGTTGGAAAGATCCTCTTATGAGAAAAGTACGAGTATAGAACTGCAAGAACAAATGTATTGAGAGAAGAGGAGAATAATATACTTAAGCACCAAGGTGATACCTTGCATGTTGACTTCGTGGAACATGCCTAAGATTTGATTATAAACACTCACTTCCCTGGTTTCACTTCAATTACCCGCTTCAAACCTACTTTGGGAAAATGTACCACTCAAATAGGCAGTTTGCACATTAGCACCCGATGACATGTTCCGAGCACAACTACAGAATGCCTTTCAGATATCAGAGACATCTTGCTATGCAAGCAAATCGAGAACTATTAATCTGCCGTCCTTCCTGTTAAATACCCTTGAGCGAATCCTCGTTCTCAACATTAAATGCAGTCTCAATCAAATAAGGCCGCAAGGTTGCGAGCATGTTTATCATAATGAAAATCCGTTGATACTCTACTGCACGACCCATTGACAAGCCTCTTTCAGCAGAATATAAGGACGTTTACAACTTCTTGATCCCTAACTCTCGTCAAGAACTGGACACAAGTGGTTGTGACTGTAGCCTGTCCAGCGGGCCCCCGCCCGATTATCAAGGCTTCGCCCATCAATGACGTTGTCTAATAAAAAGCGGGGGCGGAGCATATTATTGGTCTTATCGTAAAAATCTTCAGATGACGCCACCGAAGGTTGCTACGATTTTATCAGTTACAAGTTGCCGGTCATACGACTTGTTGGCGGCAAGACCACCAGTAGTCTCTACCAGGACTTAAATCCCGGTACCATGGGAGTCAGGAGCCCTCTAGTTTTTGGTCCGGACCTGACTTGTTGAGGTAGGCCCCCTTGTGGGAGCCTCATGGGTTTAAACCCAAAGTCGGGGGAAGGGTCTTCCTGTTGGTTAGACCCAATGTAGAGTAGCAAATAAGTACTGGGTCTTGTGACCCTAAGAACGGTAAGAGGTTTTAGATCGCCCTGGACCCATACCAAGGGTGGAACTTATGCCTCCAACACAAGTTGGATACTATTAATGTAGGTAAGCTATGGCAAGGCGTATCCTTGCTCCCATGGATGTATGGGCATCCCGTTAACATAAGTCCACATGACAGGTGTTGACGTTAAAAGAGACTATGTAGCTTGTCCAGCTTTAAACAGATCATAATCACAGTCTTTAGTCGCTCTATGAAAGTTAACCAAAAAGGAGCACAATCCGGTTTAATCTGTCCTCGATTATAAAAACAGGTTCTCAATGAGCTGTTTACTAGATTAGAGGACCAAGGATAGGGTGTCTTAGCTTACACAGACGACGTCAGGGCAAATACGTGGCCTTAGTTGAAATCTGGCCACAAGAAATTCATGATATCCAGCATCATGTCAATCAACTTCATTGATACCCCACTGAGTTTTTCGAATCCTCATCCTAAACAGCAACTAGAGGTGGAAAGAAAATGCTGCAGAACGAAATAAAAGAGCTATCGTTGCCGTCTAATCGTACAAAAGTAGTCTCAAGGTGTGGTGTCCACACAGTTCCCACTATATGGTATAGGTATTCGGCTGCCTCCACGGAAAAGTAACATCAAGATATTAAAAAAAATACAACGCATTTCATACGCATGACCAATACAAACTCTGCTCCATTTAACACTTACAGACTCGTTCGCAATGCAAATTGCAATTAAATCTTTGCAATGGAAAGGGCTGAATGAATAATAGAACACGCAAGTCTATTCGAGTCTATCGCGGCTTTCTCCAGTCACTCGATCTTCAGTGAACCGAAATTGACTTTAACGATGACTTCAGTCACCTGAATCCAGAAAAGAACGAATGTAGGGAACGAGAAGTGTTTCTCGGCTAGTCTATTACCAACATCGCAGACGGCATTGCATACAGAAATCCTTCACTCTACCCACACACTGTATCGCTTTCCAACTCGGAGTCTCAGCTATTCATCAGGCCGCTGCTTGACGCACCCTGAATCCAATATCCTCGTCAGATATAAACAGTAGACATAGACAGTCAAGCAGCGATCAGATCCCTAACTTCAAATACCACAAATTCAAGATTGCTTATGGACTGCAGTAAATCCCTCAACGAGATGGCTAAGCAGCACAAGATCACACTCTGATGGATACCGTGACACATGGACGTCCCAGAAAACTGCGTCGCTGATGAACTTGCCAGACTCGAATACCTGGAAAAAGTAGTAGACAGGTTGATAACATTAAGCCACAAATGTCCTACGACAAAAAAAATGACAGAGGTCTCGAAGATCCGTCATAAGTAAACTCATTGAGACACCTGTGAGGCATCTTACCTAATGTGGTACATACATGATCAACCTCAGCAGCAAAGATTGGAAGAAGACTCTCAATAGTTGAGCATCCTTCACAACGATTTCTGCAGGAGCTACAGGAATCTGTCACACCTTTCTTTATCAACTGCGCTGCCTTGGCATGCATCAGAAACCAATCGCTTCTCTATAGGGATCCCCAACCTTGACAAATTGATCAAAAAATTCCAGGATTACCTTGGACATCGCCAGTAATCATCAGAAACTCATTAAAAATAGTGTGTTGCGTGTAGTACCACGCTCAGTCTTGGACAAACAAAACGGAATGAAGAAGAGATAAAAGAACGAATCTGCATGGATTGACAGCCAAATTCAACATGCTGCGATGCTATGTTGTTCTTCGAAAGTTCCGCTTACCAGCTATCTGAATAACGATACTTACCCAAACAAGCTTAGCAAATCTTGGTTGAATTTGAATCCACGGAGGGTTTTAACACAAAACTTTGACTTTGCATAGATCCAGACTGACCTTAGATACTCTTCCCAGAAACTACAAGTTGGAGAGCTAAATTATAGTCACGATCCGCAGAACTGGCTAGGTTTAACAGAGATTCTTTATTCATCAAAAGATATATACTGAAGCAAGATTTGATAAGTCCTATTTTCGGTGCAGACTGCAGGACATGGTCAAGCTTGCTTCACTTAACCTGCACACTCATGTAATGTCCGGGTTGCAATTGTGAAATTAGGCAAAGACAATGTTGTTGTGAGATATTTCTTAGACGCTAGACGGAAAGTAGGATTACCTGAGTTGGTCTGATTATATAGACCCAAGAATGAGTGGACATAGAGGGGAAATGTTCTCAGTTGTCTTTTATACAATGAAGTATCTAAGAACCAATCAGGCTTCCTGACATTTTCGGTGGCTGCTACAGTGGGTACATTCGCCGACTACTATGCCCGAGAATCTGGATTCCAAACCGCGCAGCAACAAAGAGCAGAAATAGTAATCTACTTTCGGTGAACAATGGCAAACCTTCAAAAGTGAAATCTTCTGCCGATAAAGTCTGCGACGGTCTCTCGCTCACATAAAAATTGGGCAAGAACTCATACGTCACCATCCATAAACATAATGAGGCGAACAATACAGTGAATGGGAGAGAATTTGCCTTGATTCACTTCGGATCTTTCAATCTTTAACTAAACGGACAAGCTAACTTGTCCAAAAGTCACCAGGTTGGGCAATTTTTCACCGCCCATATTGAGTCCAAAAAGAAACTTCATCAGTTGAGACGGTGGAACTTCCATTCTCTTCTTAAACTATCTTCAACTTGACTTAAACTGGCACTGCAATCAGAGTGGTTTTTTAATGGCCAGCTTAAAAGTGGTAACACGTTCTAAGTCAAGGCAATGGTCACACATAAGAGCTAAACGTGAGTCACTCCAATAGAGATTGACTTCGACTTGAATTAGACTCTCCTCTGAGGAAAAATTCAAATTCTCTACCCAGGAAAGCTGCAATTCCAAGTACTCCCGCCGTACAGCTTCCCAGTTTCACCTTCAGCGAATCAATTTAAATTACATTCTCTAGTGTTTCACATAAAGTTGACATTTAAAAACGCCCTCGATCGCCTCTACTTAACTCAACTCACCCACCAGCCATTCTAAAAGACAGTGTAAGGTTACTTCAGGTGGGCAACAGGGCACCAGATCACCAGATCACCAGATCACCAGATCACCAGATCACCAGATCTCCAGAACCAGTTCATTTGAACACTGCTCGTACTCATACTCGTATCTACAACTAAAACGCCACTTAAAACAGCAACAATCTCACCTACCCCGACGCTTTTCGTCACTTCTGAACAATCGTTCAATGTGGTGCAAAATTGAAAGTCGACACTTGTACGAGTAAGTCTACGAATATCTAGTATCTACTATCTAATAGATGCAGCAACCAACCCAAGACTTTTTTATAGAAAAATTGAGAAAAAAAAAAACTAAATGTCGATCGGCTGCTGCACACGACACGAGCGCGACAAAACTGGACAATCGTCACACCGTACTCGTACCTTCTAACTAGCCCAGGCTACGTGTACGAGTATCTCTGGAATATTACAACACTCTCGTGGTGATCGATTGATCAGGCGTGGTCGAAGCCACAGCACTTTGAGTAGTCTTATTGCCAATCTGCAACATTTCAACTCTCGAAATGTATCTGAAAGTTGCACTTATTCGTACGGCAAAAAGCCGAATTGAATCAATCCAAGCCATCTTGTTATGCAAGTCGAAGAACCAGAAAATGAGAAAAAAAAAAAACCAAAGATCGCCAGACTCTTGCAAGCCAACTTTTTTCCTCTAAAAAAGTCAATCTTTGACTGGGCTTGACTCTGCACATAACATTCCTCTACTCCATTGCAAATAGTTTTTAAGGTGGGGTCTTGAGTTCTAGATGAACTACATTAGTTTATGGTGGAAAGAAAAAAATTGCAAAGCAAAAATAGAAAATGTGTACGAGTATCTATTACTTGAGGATTGCAGTTGTAAATGGATTTGAAAATTAATAATTCATGTGGGAATGTTTAGTTGTAAATACGAGTAGTTGTACTTACTTACGACCAACATGAGACTCCGAGAACGATTGGCTTTTGTTTCTGGGGCTGTGGAATGTTTGAAATTTTAATTAAAAGTCTATGTGGCGGTTAGTGAACAAATAAACATCTCTCAGATGCATGGGATGTTGTGAAAGGAAAAGTATAATGACGCGTGATCATGCAAACATCAGAGGTGGTTTTGACATTTATGAGTTAATTGAAAAACCAATCAGCTAGAGAGCACTTAGGGGATAAAGATACTCAGAAGGCTCTTTGTTGACAGACAGTGTTGGAGGTAAAAACCTTCCTCTTTCATGTTTAATGGGATTGGACCAGATCGGACTTGTTTTTCTTAGAGCAGTTTGGATTGGCAAATTATGTGACGCAATATGAAAAACTGAAATACCCAGTCGGTTAATTCTTGCCACTGGATGGCACAGTATGTAGCTTTGTATTCAGCAAGGTGTTGCTCTACTATCGACTCGAATAATGGAATACAACTCGATCAGTTCCATGGAGGAAATAATGGATGTACACTACCAACTCTACTTTTGAATCTGGACCTGGGGCTCAACCAATGAACCGCTCCAGATAGCGGTGTCTCTTGCCATCTGCTTCCAGTTACATGCACTCCAAAATCACTAAGCCACCCTTCCATTTACTTGCGCCACCTAAGGCGAGGTCTTCTTCAACTGCGTCTTATTAGTCATTCGCTCTACTTTTTCTAGCCATTTCAGGCGATTAATTGGAACTTTTCTGCCCAGGTCGATGTCGCTGTATAGCTTGCGAGGATCACTGTTATATCTCCTCGTCCAAGAACGTCAATGGGGCAAAATTTGTTCGAAGAATTTGTCACGGAATATTCCTCTGCCTTTACTAACGTACATGCTTCTGGGACATAGAGCACCACTAAGGAAGAAGTTCTTATATAGACCCTCTGTAGTATTTCTTGGCAAAGTGCTCTTCCTTGATTGTCGACCTATTTTCCTCTCTTCTGTTCCAATATTTGCGAAGGCAACAGTGGCACTTCGCTGAGTTCTGCAAATGATGTCAATATCATCAGCGTATCCAAGTAGATGTACAGACTTTTAGAAAACTCAGCATCTCAACTATGATGCTGAGAACAAGTTACATCTATAGCATCACCTTGCCTCAATACTTTTTTGACATCAAAGTTCTCGGAGCAGCGATCGTTCTCTATTGTCATTCTGCACAATCTGATGAGTTTGTCAGGGATACCAAGGCTAGACATAGCTCTGTATATCTCTGTAGATGCCGCCATATGACGCTTTAAAATTTATGAAGAGATAGTGGGTATCGATTTGGAATTCTTGGGTTTTTTACCAGGGTCTTCCGAGGTGTGAAAACATGCGAGTATTTGGTCAATTGTGTTTAGGTTCCATTCTTCAGGCATACTTTCTACTCTCTACCAAGTCATCTACCGGTGCTCGATAGGTAGGGCACCCGGCCCAACAGCTTTACTGTACTTGGGCTTGGATATGGCATTCCTTACTTACGGGTGGACATATTTTTTTTACTTTCACTGTTCTTGGTCATTCTGCCTGACAGCATAATTTGGGTTGTCCCCGCCATTAATAACATCGAAAATCATTTTTTTCATATCCTGAGTACCGACTGCGACTGTACTACCAAGTTTCATTGGTTCCTTCATTTCTACAGGATGTTGCTTTCTACCATGGATCACATGTGAGTTGGACAGATGAAATCCAGCACATCAGTTGCAGCAGTTCTGGCGGTTCTTTGGCATCGGTTTCACCGATCTTCAGCACTGAATGCATGTTGTTAAGGCGTTGGCTCGAGCATGGAAGGTAAGCGATATACCTTTCCTGCAACATGGTTGTGCTCCGCGTCTACAATATCATCTCGGAGTGTTCGAACATTTATAATACTTGAGGAATGCCTTGGGTTGGCACTATGATTCGATGACTACCACGTTTCTTTGAGAACATGCTCTATCTTAGGTGCTACTCCGTTCAGCAACAAAGCCAATCAGCCTAAGCATAGTCGCAGGTGTGGTAATTTACATGGCACCATGCCTTCCGATTGTACTCAACAACCTGAAGGGCCCTGTATAAAAAAGAAAGACCAGATATTCTGAGAGTCGCCGTCGACCCAGTAAAAGTTCATACGTCACAATCTATATCGAGGCACCCGACAGCTCAGAAATATCTTTTCCATTAAGTCGAGAAAATGATATCGGCTAAGTGGCCGCCGCCAAATTTGATCACCACTCGGGCCCGATTCGTGGCATTTTCCATCACTCTTTCCACAACTTCCGGCGATAGGCCCTCGCATTCTTGACGGATATTCTCTTTGAGGGCTTCAAGGGTCTGAGGCTTGTTGACATAGACTCGTGATTTCAAAAAATCCCACAAAAAGAAGTCTGGTACGGTTAAATCAGGCGATCTTGAATTGCGACCGGGAAATGCAGTCCTCAGAATTTGGGATGTGGCTCGTATAGTGTGCGCCGTTGCTCCATCCTGTTGGAACCACATGTTCTCCAGCCCCAATTCATCCAATTGAGGAAGGAGAAAGTTGTTGTACTTGGCTCTGTAGCGCTCATCGTCCACACTAGTCCTTTGTCGATACTCCAGGGTCCCCTGCGAGATTTTCAACCACAGCTGCGATATTCTTGGTAGAACGGATGCTCCAGGGCCAGGCAGACCTGGTAGTATCTCGTGTTGTCCCATACTCTTCTAGGCGAGCGGCTAAACGTCGTAGTCTTTGTCCAGTTGCTGTAAGACGACTGAGAAATCTGCACCAAAATTCACGCTGCGCCAACGGAGTATAGCGATTCACGTCTGTTGATGTGTATTTTGTATCTGTTTACTTCACAAATGTCAAAGTAGAATTGACATTTGCCGTAAAAATTGCAGCATCTTCCGATAGGGTGATGACTTCTGCGGGACCTAGTATAGGGAAACTGCTATTCTTTCAGTCAAGCGAATTCTTCTGGACCTTTTCCTCTTTCAGCCATTTCTGCCACGACAGATTGTGATTTTCTCATGCCCACTGAAGCGCTTATAGGTTTGGAATGCTTGAACGAGAATACTATCCAGTGCTTACCACACGGAAGTTAAGGAGAAGCAATATGTAGTTACAGCATAGGACCTAAGCGTTGATGGGCGATGCCCTCGAAAACTTGAAGCGACTAGAGCACATTACATTAGCTGAAAACACTGTCAAGAAAGAATTCTCCTGGACGGTGCCTTCTGCCTCAAAGATATCCAATAAAGGGTGATTTGTTATTCCGGGCAGACAACACCCGAAGAGCGGTGAATTAAAATCTGCAGAAGTGAGCCCAAACCAACCAAACCTTGTGAACTTGCTCTTAAACTTCCCACCCTGACAAGTACGCCGTTGATCTACAATTCGTCGGACTTTTGCGTCCTACCAGCTATTCGCATGCTAACTACATAGTTAGACGAAAAATTCCGATGAGAGCCGTATGGTACTACAAGAAGTCCAATTGGACTGAACTGCACTTGACACTTTCTGGGACTTCTCAACACAACAGGGACGCTACAGCTCAATGATCACAAATACTGTCTTCGTTAGTATAAAACTATTTACCAAGATCGAATGAAGACTAGGAAGCCAAAGGTAAACGTTTGGTATGAGCTTGAAAGAGCCTATCAGGATCAAAGTTAAGCGAGGACACCCGAACAATGTTTAAGCGACACAGAAAGGGCTGTAACGTCCGTCTCAAATGTATAAAGTTCCTCTACGACCAAAAATGCTGACAATGGTTACATCAGTGCCATGAAGATAGTAGACATTGTAAATCTTAGAAATTCTACCCCATCCTCAGTCCCAACGCTCATTTACAATGACATTCCAACCATCAGCTTTTCTTGGAAAGGATAGCTCCATCAGGTTAAATTGTCAACGGGTTCCTTTCTGTCGACAGGACTCTGCTTTTCGTATTCGTTTTTGGACCTCGAGTTCATTGAATTCCGATATGGATGGCATAATGGACTGGGGGAAATAGGAATAGAGCCGAATTTTGTTCATCCAAAACCCAGCGCCATCTTCTGTCGATGAAACGAAATCTCAACCATCAGCCATTATCCGTGAATGGCACTTGCATTGCCGAATGCGAAAAACTTTCCTTCGTCGGGATGTATGCCAATGATAACTCAGCTTGAAACGACCATACATACATTCCAATGTCTCCAAGAATACTCGAATATATAAAGGTTTCCTAGACGCTTCAGGAAATGCTTTGCCCCCTCTGTAGTCTCCCAGAATCTTGAAGTGAATTTCTAGGGAAGTGACAAAACCATGAGAAGAAACCTTTAGGTGATGCTTGTATTGCCTAAATGTCTTTTGGTATACCTTGTTCTATCGTTATGTTCACGGTCAGTGCTCCAACTACATTTCGTGTGGCATTCCGCCCCTTCTTAAGGTCAATCGCACTAGTCTAGTGCTGTCACTGTCAACTTACCTTAAAACCAGCTTCGGACGTACCATAGCTGCTTACTCGAAATGCGGTTGTTCTGTTAAATCGTTTAAGGGCCGGTTATCAGCGCTTCCATTCCCTAGACCTATGGTATAATTCCGCACGTCGAGGAATACCAAACATTAAAGCCTTGTAACCAAACAGTCACAGCCCCTAAGATTTTTGGAGTTGTAAGCCTAGGACATCAAATCTTGAATCGAAAGAGCTAGAGAGCTGTCAAATTGGTAGCCGAAATCGACAACCGAAAGGGTGATTGGTCTGACCTTTTCGGATTAATCGTTTCCAAATTTGACACCGACACTATCTAATGGTCTTTGTTTGCCTTTCATGATATGATGATGCGGAAGGGCTTTCAAGAGTCCCCGGGCACCTTCTCTCCGTGATACATAAAACTTTGTATCTTTAATGCAGCAATTACTTCCTCAAGAACTACAGACTCTCCGGTATCTCAGTTCAAATGGAAGGTTGTTGTATGGCATTTCTGTATTCAGCACTCTAAAATTCGTTCAGAGAACCAATCGCATTCAAGTGATACCTGGAAGACATTAATCAATTCACTTTGGTCGCACCTTTTGCCACAAGACCTGACAGCAACAATTCCAAGTAACAACCCTTCATTCGTCTAACAACCATAATTAGCACATCGAACCTTACCCAACAATTTATCTGTTTATCTCTGCAACATTGCCCTAATCTAAAATTCCACCCAATAGTTTGTGAACCTCGGCATTTTTTTTTTTTTTTTTTGCTTTGCGGATCTCTGTCATCAACCACTCCATACTCTGGCACAAGACCAACAATCAAATTTTTTACACCTCCCTCAACGATGTCTATGATTAGCATTTCACCAAAGCAAAAACCAGATCCAAGTGCTTCCACTCATGCTCCGTACAAAATTCCCCAACACTGTGTAAAATATCACAATCTCCAGCTGACAAGAGATTTACTTGTCCCGTGCGCGTCAAAACTTTCACTGCAAATGCAGATTTTCCAAAGCACGCGGTTGCAATTTTCTGGCGGAATCTCAGACTGTTGGTTCAATTCCTCGGTCACCACCCTTTTTCTGTTTATCTATTCCGATCAATCTTGGAGAGCTACATATACTTCATCCCGTTGATGGGGTCTGACAAAAAATAGATCTCCCCGACATCAATGGCCACGCCGCGCCGCATTTCCTCCCACTTCTGAGTACGTCTTGGCACGTATCACATCAAAGTTTTTTGATTAGTTCGCATGCATTGCAATAGTATGTATCTGCAAGCATATTCGGCGCACTTTCCATCCCAGCAGCTTGACATCCAATCTCTAGGGCTAACAACCTTTTAAGTGATGTAGTGATGCACCACCCCGACCCAATCTTGAACTTTTTATCGAGCTCTGAGGATGCTCATTAAAATTGCAAGCAATCTGATGGAGTACGTTGAAGTCGTATGGTGTTGCCGCATGCATAGCACTCGTAATGACAGTAGCGGAACGTATCCCAGGTCAAGGTTTTAATAAATCCCCCCGTACTGACGCCAAGTTAAAGTCGAAGTCAAGTCAAGCCAAAGAGATCGCGTTCCACTTCAGCCGAGACAAGCTCTGACCAATGTTAGAGGTTCGTGGTCCAGTGAATCCCACGAATCTTCACAGCCAAAGATGATGTTGTGACTTGTGAGATGCTGTCGGAGTGGTCTGCAACCAACCAGCAGTTGTTTTTGTTTTTGAACAAATTATGCTGCCACAACATGATATTCGTCGAGAGAGAGAGGTGTATCCGAGAGATACTTATGATGAAGATGATAATAGAGCGGCAATGTGCTGATGGTACCGAATGGTGATGAATTTATGAATGTTTACGATGCCATTTGGTGGATGGTTGTTGCGGCTCTACCTTTTGGTGCTGACTTTCGACGACCTTCAGACGCTTGAGAGGGTAGTCTGTCAGTGCTATTGTCTACATAAATTGAACAACTTGTAGATTGTTTGCTGTAGTCGTGTTGTTATTATTGTTGTTAGCGAATGTTTACGAGTTTGTGTTTGTTTTGATCATTTCAATGAGCAACAATTACCGTTGAGCTAGAAGAGTGCTTGAAGCAGTAGAAATGACGTTTGCTGTCGAAATAGGAATAACACCGTTTTGTTTCTGGCATCGGATAGCAGTAACAGTAACCTTGACTATGGATAGATATGACGGATACGGATAGTCAAATGGACGCTGTTCTCGCTGACAGCGGAACATGAGCTTGGGATTAGGCTAATGGATGCTTAATCTGCGTGGGTTGAGCCAGAACAGATGGGTTACGAACAACATAGGAAAGTTAGAACTCGTTTCCCCTAACTATGTACTCAGATCTGTGACATAATTTGGATTTTGCATGGCAAAATACAATACATTCCTTCGTTCTATATAAGGGGTGCTCTTGGAAGTTATATTAAAGGCTTTTCGGGCAAACTGGTTACATGATACATATAGAGCGAATCAGAACCAAGCAATTAGCATCTGTTCCTGGGTGCTAGAGGAGTGAGACTTATATTCTATCCTTGTCGATGGATAGTTATCTGCGATGTTAGTGCGTTGCACGCTGCTTCAGCAAACCAAAGACCGTTGATTTCCAAGCTGTATCCAGGTTTCGGGTTCCTCAATTTGTTGAAGATTCAGTGGCATTTTTGCATCTCTACATTTTACAGTATTTGGCGTGTCACACCTCGCATTTCTAGCTCCGATGCCAAGCTTAACAGGACTGTTCAAAAAGTATTTGGAAGCCTATTTCCTTACCAGTCTACGGAAAAGACCTATGTACCGAATCAAGGAAAGTATGCTATCCTCACAAGTAAGACAACTAATCCTGTCAAACGATCCCCATTAGACACATTTTGTGATTACTACAAGTACTTACGCACTTACTTAGGTGGCGTTACAGTTTGGGGTGAACTTGGGCCTAAACTAACAAGCCTCTCCAGTTAGTAGGGCTTTCATTCAACTGTCTCTAGTTGCGCATTGGAAGTCGTTTGAGGTCCCCTTCTACTGGTGCTCGCCGCCTAAGTTGAGGTCATCCTCTACGGCGTTGTCCCTCCGGGTTAGATTCGAAGACGCTACGGACTGACTAGTTCGGTGACCTGGTACAACTCTAGTTCGTCATCGAATCTTTTCGTCCAAAGCCCACCAAAGCAAACGGGATAGAATACTTTTCAAAGAATTTTCCTAGCCTTCCGAGCGCAGCTGATACTGAATCCCGAACCGTCCAATTTGAAAGTTAATACACTACCACTTGCGCCACTGCCACCCACTTTCGATACGGTCCATGCCTCTGCGCCAGAAAGTAGGACTGGGAGATAAAAATCTTCCAGAGAGATTGCTCAGTTTTTCGGGATAGGGCCTTACTACATTGCCTTCTTAGCCCAAAGAAACAGCGATTGGCAAGAGTGGTTCTTCATATATCAAAGCAAAGCCACTTCCTACCTCGAAGTAATAGCTGCCAACTGCGACATTCTGTTTAATTCGTCGATGTTGTGTGTTCCTTCTTGTTTACAGGATACACGCACATGTACTTGTTTTTGCCCTCATTCATCGCTAAACCCATTTTAGCCGCTTCGCTTTCAATGCTAGCGAACGCACCGGGTATATCATCGGCGTACGCTACTAGTTGCACAGACTTTTGAAGATTGTACTTCTTGTGTTCGCTTGAGAGTTCCCTACAATTCTGTCAAGTATGACGGTAAAGAAGTCACATGTCAGAAGTCTACCAACTTTTTTGACATCGAAGGTAGTCGGTTAAGTGGTTATCGACTTTGACGGAGCAGCGAGTGTTCTCAACTCTCATTCTGCACAAGCGGACGGACTCGGCAGGGATGCGAACTAGACATGGTTCTATGTAGCTCATTTCTATAAATCCTGTCATATGTGGCCTTAAAATCGACGACGATTGTGGCCGATTGTGGACTTTCATGGTCTGAAACCGCATTCATTGGGACCGGCCAGGTTCTTAATGAAGGGTTTTAGTCGTTTAGATGGCAAATAGATCTTGTATCCGATGTTGAGGAGACATATACCTCTCTAGGTGATACAGTTGAGGGGGTCTCTTATTTCGTGGATCAAGCATACACTGCTAAGGTTCAATTCATCAGGCATACATTCTTCTGACCAGATCTGAGAAATGAGAGAAATGAGTTGATGCATGCTCTCCATGAAGTCATACCTCGGCCGGTAAACGGTCAGCTCTAGCTGATTTGTTGGATTTTAGCTTAGATATTGCTATCCTCACTTCATTTTGGTATGGTGGACCGAAGTTTTGGCGATCATCGTCTAAGTTGAATAGTTTATACTGCCTGACGGCAGCATGTTGGGGCTCTTCGCCCTTATACAGTCTGCAGAAAATGTGTCCCCATTCTCAGCACCAACTGTAACTCTACTACAAGGTTTCCTTTTTCGTCTCTGCATGTTTCTGTCCGGGTCTTCTTGCCTTGACCAGTTGGTACTCGTAAAATTTCCCTACGTTATTCTTGGAATACAACCTCCCAATAGCTCCGATCGCGCGTTTCACTTGATCTTTCTTCTTCTTCTGTAGGAGCCGATGTTCTTCTAGCCTCGTTTATTCGAAGAGAACACGAGCGGCTTTCGTCCTTTATTGCAGCGCCGCTTTATAGGCTTCCTGTTTAGCTGCATGTGCTTGCCGGCATTCTTCATCAAACCAGGGTTTTCTTGATGGTGGTCGGGTGGCACAAGCACATCAATTTCTGATGTCAAGTGGCAGGCCACTGGTGTTCGGTACTTTATGCTGGCGGCATAGGCGTTGTTGAAAGATTTCGGGATATGCGTTCGGCGAAGATTCTGCCGTTATGTCCTCTCACAGTAGTGCCGCTTTGTAAATCGCCATTCACACCTTGGCTGCAATAAGGTGAGTATCTGACGTCGAAAATGCTGAACGCATGCCTTACGTCTATCGCAGGAAGACCAATTTGATATAGCGTTTCATGATCCGGAAACAACCATATCCCCTTGTGTATATATTGAGATAAGGAAACCGTGTGCTTGTTATAGTGATATTTCGTCCATCCGCAAAATCAATAAACCTTAGTCCGTTGCCAGACGTGGTGTCATGTAGGCTTTGCTTGTCAACTGTCCTACCAAAGATGTCCTCCTTTCCTTCGGACATTGCTCATATGCCATGTCGAGCAGATCGCAGAAAAATTCTTTGGAGTCGTACGCGTAGTACGGGTATGTGCACATATTAGGCTCATCGTTGTGAATTTAACCTTGGTGCGGATAGTTATAAGATGCCCGCTTGCTTGGCGGAAACTCAAGACTTCTTCCCAAAGTCTGCCGCTTATGGCAAATCCGCTTCCGAAAAAGCGCTGTTTCTTTTCCTTTTAGCAATCACCATACATAGTATCCTCCTTATATCCCGTCCATCCCATCGCACTTCTTAGATGGCGTTGATATCTGCATGATAGCCATCAAGGGCTTCTGCCAATTGTTCGACTCCACATGGCCTGTTAAGGGTCCGAACATTCCTCGTGCAGATTCCAAAGTAATTGTCCTTTAAACGTTTGCTAGAGTCATCAACAGTGAATCCATTTATAGCCAAGGCAATTAGTTGCTTCGTCACATATTTTAATCTCTTCCTTACGACAGCGCAGGCCAGTATAATGCTACTCTCCGGGCATGCCCTTCCCATTTTAGCCTGTATGAGTAAGAATTTAGTCATTCAGTTGCCGGGGACCATCACCATTGCTGCGTGCGCTGCTGATCCAATCCAAGTTATATGACACTCAGCAGTTTCCCGATCATTCCTCACGCAGGCATCCGATTACTACAAATATATCATGTATATTAACAAAGGTGGGAGTCAGTCATCAATAGACTCGTACACTCTAGGTCAAATGCGAAACCTTCTGCGGTAAAGAACTGTCCCTGTACTACGTCCATTTGGTCTCTATTCGGTCGAAAGCCTTCCCGACGTCCATGAACTTAAGGTAAAGAGCTGATGTGTACTCTGTTGATTGATTGAGATTATACCCTTACAATTGAGGGACTCAGATGCCCTGCATGGCTTTTTAATTTAGATTACATTTGAAGAGGTATGAAGACGCCTTAGCGATGCCTAGCACTGAAAAGTCAAGGAAAGAACCTAAAAACTTTCTCCTCAAAAGGAAATAATTTCTCTGCAAAATCTGAGTTCATGTAGCCAATTTCCTCTTTACATTCAAAGAAGTGTTTCAGTAAACTCCCTCACACTCGCCATAGTTTATGCATTGCCCTTTTGGCTAAAGATCACCGGAGAGCCTGCAAATCTTGCTGCAAGTTTGAGACAATTCCGCCATAGGACTCCTGCCAAAGTTCTTAGTTAGAAGGTTTCAAGATTTTCATAAATCAAAAAGCCCAGACATGACCAACACAGGTCGGCTCTTTAATTATGCATAGAGAAGGTTTGATAACTTCACTCCTATTCAGCTTCCATCATCAAGTCTAGGCTCATAAGTCGGCTCATTTTCTTCTACACTACACTGGCCCGACATACTTGTACCCTCAATCGGTAGTGCCCGCAAAATGGCTTAAGCATTATGGGATAGGTCAATGAACAGATCCTAGAGAAATACATAACTACGAGTACGTAGTCTTCTTTTAGTTCAATACACTTTTCCCAGCGATGTTCAATAGACTCGATACCCTGTGTATAGTGCGAATCGTCGAGATCCTTAAAATAGCCATCAACCGCAGACTACACCTCTTTAATTTGGCAAATCTTTTACCACCGAGCTATATTTTCAAATTCGAAAATAGAAAATAGTTCGAGGGGGCTAAATCTGGCGAATAGGTTGCATAAGGAAGCAATTCGAACTTTAATTCATTGGTTTTGGCCATCGCGTTGACGGATGAGTGAACTGGTGCAATGTAACAAAACTTTTTTCTTCGCCAAATGCAGCCGTTTTTCCCTGATTTCATCTTTCAAACGCTGCAACAAGTGTGCATAATGCACGCCGTTGATTGTTTTTAATTTCTGAAAATAATCAATGAAAATTATCCCACGCGCATCCCAAAAAACTGGCGTCATGACCTCGCCTGCAGATGGAACTATCTTCGCATTCTTTGCGACCGATTGTTTAGATTATTGTTTCTTCTCGGGTGTGAAGTGATGGAGCCATGTTTCATCCATGGTTATTAATCGACGCAAAAACAACATTTTATTGCTGTGAAACTTCGACAAACACTCCACACGACGCTGTTGTTGTTCCATTGTGAGTAATCGCGGCACACATCCTGCGCACTGCTTCCTTACGAGTATGTCCCATTTTTCAGCCTACCATATCTGCTAGCTCACGCACTTTCAATCGACCTTCACCCAATGCCATTTGGTGGATTTTTTTCAACATTTCTGGTGAACTCACCTCAATTGGCAACTCGTACGGCGTCGCTTGAACTCTGTCACCAAATATTTTATTGCTGCAAACGAAGGAGCAGACTCCCCCAGAGTAGATTCCACTTCCTTGGTTGGATTGAGGCCTATCAAATGAAATCATTGTATTACATAACGGTGACCATTTTTTTCCATATTTAAAAATTCATTGAGAACGTCCACAATTGACGGCTGTCGAACAAATACTAACTGCTTTACCATAGTCATACTTTTTAAATAACAACCGCCGCCTATACGTCAGTTCGGGTACTTCTGGGGCTACCCTTGTAGTTGAAGTTTTCAGACAGTTGGAAAAAAAACGGCATACCGAGGGCTACTACTCGGGTTTGAGGATTATTTGAAAAACCGTAGATTTAAAGTAAAAATAAAAAATGGCCTAAGCGACGGAAAGTGTTCAAACAATGGCATCCCTCAGGGGTCCCAGCTGGCTCGTGTACTTTTTTTATTTATATGAATGGCATGCTGTTAGTGCTCAGAAAATGCACTGTGTTTACCTACGCAGACGATACGGCGATTTTGGTAAATCACAAAGATGTTAAAACTGCTGAAAGAATCGTGTAGAACGAACATGCTCGTAGTCATGTCATGGTGTCGTGATAATATCCTTATTGTTGACGCTAAAAAAATCAAAGTGATGCACATTCGCCTACCGCATATTCTTAAAGATAAATTGCAAATAAAAATCCTGCACAGGATCCAACTACAATTTTAAGTGGAGCTACTATACTGCACTGTCAACTCTGCAGGTAGACGACTCACTTGGGGAGTTGATCAGTCTAAGCTAAACAGCACGATAATCAACTCCAAACTGGCTGAAACTTCTGCTAAAAGATGTGTCAGTAGAGGTACACAGCAAGTTTGTGTCCTCTCTCTCCTTCTCTGAAACTACGTAGTTAATTAACTGCTGATAAACCTGGAAGCAGGTGGTAGCATTCCCATGTAGATCCTTCTGGGAGGAAGATACTTTCATGGAGGACAAGTCAATCTATCTCTATACAGATGGATCTAAAACCGATAGCGGAGTTGGTGACGGTGTTTCCTCAGATAAGCTAAATCTTCCGTCTTCCAAATCACTGTAGCGTGTTCCAGGCGGAAATTTTGGCGATTAAAGAAGCTCTGTCCTAGCTGAAGAAAAACGTGATATCTGCTAAGCATCTTTTCGGATAGTCAGGCCGCTATCAAGTCCCTGGACTCAGTCTCATTAAATTCTAAAACCGCCCTTAAATGCCGATCATCTCTTATGAAGATGGCAGAGCAGTTCAACTTTCACCTTTGTTGGGTGCCGTGCCACAGAGACATTCCAGGGAACTGTAGAGCTGATGAACTCTCCAAAACTGGAACCACTCTACCTATTCTACCAGAAAAGGGTAGCATAGATGCCAATAAAAGAACAGATCTTAGGTGGACTGTTGGATGAGCTTGTCTAACGACTAAACAGATCTAGCCCAATCTACACCCTAAATGACTCGAACTGCAACCAACTTCAGACTGCTATAATTTCCAAACCGTTCATGACAGTAAGCTCAAATTTTGACACATGACAGATAATTTTATTATTTACAAGCCTGTTAAACAATTTGCGTCTCAGTTGTGTTGAAAAATTTTTATCCGCGATGGAATTCAAACGTGATAGTGTGATTGCTTTATATTTGACAGGAAAACCACAAGTAGCTATCGTTAGAGCCCTCCAGCACCTCAACGTGAATAAATCATTTGTGTCTCGAACCATAGCTCGTTACCGTGATACTGGCATCGTTGCAAAACGCCATGGAGGTGGTCATAAAAAACCAGCAACATCGGCAGAAATAGTTCGGAAAGTGAAGGCTCGAATTGAGCGAAATCCGCTCGAAGTGGAAGAAAAATGGCTCGTGAGCTCAACATATCGTTGGAACGGATGTAATACATACTGAAAAATGAGCTTGGGCTCAAGCCATTGAAGCTCCAAGAAGCACACGATCTTACACCGCAACAGAAAAAAGTTAGAGTCGAAAGAGCGAAGGACTTGCTACGCTAGCACGAAAGTTGTGAGTTGCCGAATTTGGTTTTTTCCGATGAGTCGCCATTTGTTATCGAGCAATATGTCAACAAACAAAATGACAGAGAGATCTTTCGAAAATGTACACCTTCGGACGGCCACTAGAAAGCAGGCAGCACCGATGGTGATGGTTTCGGCCGCCATAACCGCCGATGGTCGCTCTCCGCTCGTATTTTTGGACCGTGGCGTCAAAATTAATGCGATCGTATACCGTAAAACTGCCTTAGAGGCAGTATTGAAGCCATGGGCAAACAATCATTTCGGTCGGAGACCGTGAACATTTCAACAAGACTCGGCACCATCTCACAAAGCAATCGTCAACCAAGATTGGTTAAAAAATAATGTTCCACACTTCATTTCTTCGATACAATGGATTGCAAATTCTCCGGATGCAAATCCGTTAGATTTCTCTGTCTGGGGTATTTTGAAGGCGAAGGTTGGCACTAAAAAATACCAAAGTTTGGACCACCTCAAACAAGCACTTCCCTGGGAATGGGCCAAAATACCGCAGAGCTACTTACGTGCAGCGTGCGATGCTTTCTTCGGCCGTCGCAAGGCCATTATTCGCGCCAAAGGTGGACATATTGAAAACTGCTGATACAATTTGAAAATTGATGTATTTTCCAACATTTTTTGCTCTGGCGCAATAAAATTTATCAAAAAATAAAAAAATTATAGCATTTTAAAAAGTTGGAGTTCGAGTCATTCACCTTGTAGATCCGAATCACTCTAAGAGTCTGATCCTTCTAAAGAGGAAACATCTCAGCGCCATCATAGGTGTCATCAGTGGACTCATAGGCAAGCACGCAAGACGGCTTAGCGGCTTTACAAATGATTTCTGTAGAAGCTGCATGAACGAGGAGGTAGAGGAGACAATCTTACACCTTCTCTAAACATGTCCAGCTCCCTCCCAGAGAAGAAAACTTCACTTAGGAGTTTTCCCCCACAATGACCTAAACGATCTAAAAACAGTCTTCTACGCCCCATCGTAAACTCAAACTGGTTCCATTGGTAAGACGATCATAGATCCATATCGAATCACAATGGACCAAAAGGCCTAAGTGGGTAGGTGTTTCCAACAGCCACTCTTATTTAGGTACCTACTATATTGGCCAACTGGCAAAAATAACTCCAGCATTCAGGTTACGTTCTAACCCATCTGAGTTATAGATGTCCACACTAGTGCTGTAGTAAGTGCCGAATGGTCTTATACTGAAACGATCGATGAAATGAACGATACTCTTACTGGGCCTTCGATAGCAAGGACATACTTTGTTCTCCCAACTTTTCTAGGTGCATACATCATCGCCTAACTTTGTTTCTTTTTTATTAGACCAGAAGAATATTGAGTAGCACTGATTTGAAGTCAAACAGGGTTGAGCTTAACGCTTCAGTGGTCCTTGACCAATTCAATCGTGTGGCAAGGATAAAACAAGCATGAAGTTGAGCTCGAAGAACACTGGGACTTTTTCCCATATTCCGTGGATAACTGCACCTACTTCGTGTCCTATGTGAATCAATTCGTTTACCACTTGCTTCATTTAAGGTTTGATGTAGAGTTTCGGAAGCCCCATGCTTGTTAATTTGGGATCACTATGCAGAACCTCGAATCTTAGAGTTTTTGGTACTCAGTCATTTACCGCGCAGATCAGGTCGAGTTCAGGAATCTCGTTTCGCCTCTCCTGTTTGTAATAACCTGACTGTCCTACGGACTGACGCTTTTTTAACAATTACGTGAAATAGAGTGAGGCCAATGACAGCTGCGGACCAGGCAGGAGATACCTATGCATCCTAGACTCTGAAAACATTGCAACTTCTTTTCTTTTATCTTACTCCACCCCATATTACTGCCGAGTAGGCGCTGACCGTTCTGACCATCATTGTATACCTAGATCCAAACCAGTCCAAACTTACCGAACATGTGTCTACTAGTACATATAGCTTTAGTAGCTATGGCTATTTAACTTCAGAGGAGAACTCAATAACTATATCGCTCAGAGAAACCTGGTCAAGACTCAGATTTCTTCTACCATTCTTGCGACTGAAGGGGCTAGTACAGCTTTTCCGGGGTTGATTAAGAGATTTTCTCCAGTCAGTCAGACACTACTCATAGGACATTGTGCATTCTGTTGCAAATTTCCTTTAAGATCGCTTCCTAGAACTCAGAGAGGCTTTTCTTGTCCTCTGTCAAGACATTTGACAATTTCGTCAGCACTGAATTGTCTTCCAACAAAACAAAAATACTTACTCCCTTCGTACTTAGACTCTACATGTCTTTTGGCAACGAGATTTTGAAAAGCTGATCCAACTTAACTGGAGCCAATTACAAGAGTTTGCCAACAAAAATCGACTTGAAACGTTGTAGCAAGTATCGGGAGATAAAATCTCATATGCAAGGGGTGAGATTTCGCACCCAGAACTAAAATAATCTCCAAACCCTTGCCACAACCAAATCTTTCTCATTTTCGGATAGATCATGCTTGGCCCTCGGTTTTACTAGTCCAACGGCTTTGCTTGGCTTGGCAAGCCGCAAATCTGTACCATTTAACCAGAGATAACACCCCTGCATCCCATAGTATGTGTATCTAGAGCTTAAGTAATCACTTGATTGAAGTGTATTCACAATGAAGGCCGATCTATTGGTTCTATATAGAATATACGGACCTCCGACGGATCAGAAAATATTCCCATCTCTGTGATTACAATTCCATTGCAGGGCTATTGGAGATCGTCCACATTGAAGGTGCTAAATTGGACCAGATAGTCGATCTTGGTAGAGATGTTCGTGTTGTATAGTTAAATTGACTGGTTGCGATGCTCTTTTCCACATCAATATTCGTAGATAGGCCCTGTGAAGACCTTTTGCGGAAACGAGTTTTACGATCACACAACTCTCGTTTTCTACACAAACTATGGACATATCTGTCAGACGTGTCTCTCTGTTTTTCATTTGAAATACAAGCACGCTCACAGTTCACAACAAATTGCACAAAAAGCTAACTTCACAATTCATATTCCCGCTGAATAGGTGAACATAATCAATCTTCTTTAGCTGTCATATCACGTCGACAAACCGATCATCACACCACACTACCGGCACCGGCACCGGCACCGCTCCACCAACCACCATTAGTGTGCGCCTTCAAAGTGAAAGTGTCTATCTAGCCAAAGTCATTGTGGATACACAATATCAGATCAACTAATCACTACATTTGCATTTGACTATCTGAGTTGTCGTAGGACTGTCCTCTACTGTCCACTAGATACGAGATACAATTTTCCCTAATCACAATCTCATCAGCGATAATTTGAAATTAATGAGATCGCTCGGCCGCATGTCTAAACGGCGGCGGCGGTTATTTCGAAATCTCGAAATCCCTCAAATCAGGGCGGCGCACAGGCACAGACGACTTGCCTCGCCTGCATGTTTGACAAAAAAACAAAAAAGAATGCAGAGATCTGTCACTAATGGTGACCAATGTAATTAATTAGACAGATTGTCAAGTTATAGTCGTAGTCCTAGTTGCAGTCGAACTGGATAGAAAACGTGTTTTAGTGCAAACTGGCTTCCGCATTCCTGGACGGTGTAATTGGTTCATGTAAAGCAGGTAGTGTTCATACGGTGAACAGGTGACGTGAATCAGTAGTTGACTGGTCAACTAGTCAGAATTCTTGAAGCCATGTCTGGTAAGGAACGTAAGAAGAGGTTACTTACTTGGACGGCTGCCAAGTGGTGGTCGAGATTAAATCCTAAAGAATGTTGAGCTGTTCTGTGAGTGTTGTACGTTGTGATGGATACTACCAAGAAACTAGATTTCAAGAACAGTATGTCGAACTAGTGGTCTTACGACAATAAACGTGCATTTTTGTGTGTCAGCTGTATAAGTGGATTTCAGTTGGAAAATCGCAAAGTACTCGTACCTTCAATTTTAACAAATCAATTTAGAGAGTCTTTAGTTGGCAGCTATCTATGTATTCTAGTCCGGCGCTGTCCTGGTTTTTCATTTTAGTGCCTACTGACACGTACTCATTATTTTTCCACGGGTTTCCCGCCTCCAGCTATTTCCGGCTGTCGCAGCTTTTTTTCATAGAACAGTCAGCCTCTACGTTGAACTGGAAAAAGCAGGCTAGAAATGATAAAAGTCGACGGCTGTCCTTCTAAATGTTGACACATCCAGAATATTCGACCAGTCTCCCACGGCACGGTTGCTGGTGTTGTTGGATTATGTTACAGTACTTACAACTGCCACAAAGCGTATAGGTCTGAAGCCGTAATTTGTCATCAAATATGTATGTTGGAACTCTATCTACCTATCCATGTTCCTACATCTGTTATTAGCCTGTATGTCCGTCAGCCTCTTAACTACGGTTAGCCAAGCTATACTTTACTTTCTCACTGATGTACGACATTAAGTATGTAATGGCAGCCACTATAAACAATCAGCCCCATTCACACCTAGATGACATGAACCACGGCACATTGTGAGGCTTCAGCGTTACTGGCGCTTCGGACTCCCGTCATCTTTTTCAATTTTTTCCTTCTGATCATGCCTATTTTCATATGTGCTCGAAGGCAAAGAGGTCTATTTGTTACAGAAAACGTTTAATAGAAGAGGCCCAGGTGCAGACCCTTGAGGCACCCCATATGATAAACTATTTCTTCACTACATGCGCTGATATAAGATTGGTAAATCTAAATAAATGGCTCTAGTTTGCAGAATTGGACGAGCCAACTGTTAATGGATACTGCTACTAAGTCAGTCATCTTGTGGTCTTTGATTTTTTTCTGCGTATTTCACAGATATAATGAAAAATATAATCGGTGGCTCATTTGGCAAATTACAACGCCTAGGGCACAGCCAAAACTGCACTCAGATTTAGGATCATCCTTCTCCTTCACTTCACAAAAAAAACTACACACGCCAGCAACTACTCGTACAAGTATGTCCGACCCTGTTAAGATGCTTAGCTAATTTGTTCGATTTGGTGCGGCAACTAGCAACTTTTCTGTTGCGACTTTCAATACATTTGGTCGAGCTGGATAACAGCTATGAAATTCCACACGGAACTTCTGCTCTTGGTCTATCTTTGCTTCGTTTTCTATTAGTCTGCCATTCCTATGTCCTAAGTCTTTTCGCCCTACTCTTCAAACGTCTGCCTACATTAGGCTTAGGGTCGTCTTCCGCCTTTAAATCTTTGGTAAGTTGAGACGAGCTGGTGAAAATAGCACGAAAGCTTTCCGTGCAGAAACTGGACATTTTAGGTGTACGGTGATTTGACCCGACGAGTCCCGTCCACAACATGTGCAGAACGCACAGCATGCGTGCGAAAATTTTCCACTGCTCACTACACGTGCCGTGGATATCATTACAGGGGTCTACAGTATCAAAAAGGGAGTCAACCACATTAGTCGCAAGCTCTGAGTCTGCACTTGAAGACAGTAACTTTAACACCAGTAAAATTGAATTCACCGCTAAGAGGAAAATTACTTTGCCTAGCGCACCAGCTTACTAAATGCCCTTGATAAAATCCAGTCTGTTTCAAAAGAGGAGGACAGCAAAGTCCTAGAAACCACGCCGACGACCTCCAAGAGGTTGGACATCAAGCTGCCGGATTTCGATTCTCGAGTTTTCTCGGCATCCTATGAGACGTGGCAAGACTTTCACGATCTGTTCTCGTTGATCCACCACAACCCAATTACATTATGTGAAGTCAACGATATCTGGTAAAGCTGAAAGGCTTCTGGTTCATCTGGGGATTGACAAAGGAAACTACGCCGAGACTTGGGACATCCTAACTGACCATGCAGGTTTCCTCGTCAACACGCAGTTGAAGTGCTTGTCCATCAAAGAGCTACTGGATACATCGACAGAGGTTGTTAATAGCTCGACAAACTTAAAGGTGCCTGTTGAGCACTGAGATGTAGTGCTCATCTTCATGTTGCTGCTAAAACTGTTATTGAAAACTCAGCAGCTTTGGGAGGAAAGGCTGAGATCCAAGGAAAACAGCAAGGAACTGGGCACGTTTGCGGAATTTAAGCAATTTCAGGACACTAGGTATCGCACTATAGAGGCTGTCACCCATCTGCAGTCCAGATCATCCGTAGACTCTTCAAGAAACTCATCATAACGACATGCGTTCTACTCGATAACCGACGCCGCCAAATTAGCCTGTAAAGTTTGCCTGTGCGGTCGTTTTGTTGAAGATGAGTATCCCAGACAGGTGCCAGTGTTTCGGCAGCTCAGGCTTCTGCAGAAACTGTTTAGCCTACAGCAATTCGTCAGAGAATTGCTCCAGCACTAACTGGTGTCACTACAGCCAGCAGTATAATCCAAACAGGGGATCAAATAACATTTTAGCATCGTCAATGACAGTCAGTGGTTCAAATTTTCAGCCACCTCAAGAGCGTCCGTCAAAAAGTTCAGGACGCAGGTTTTATTGGCAACAGCGGTAGTGAACGTAAAGACCTCATCAGAAGAGATGTTTCCTCTCCGGGCTCTACTGGACTCGGGCACTGAAGCAAAGTTCATCACTGAGTCAGCCATAAAACTGTTATGCCTGAAACCCACATCCACAAACGTTGAAGTATCCGGATTAGGGATGACCGCACATCCAAGAGAGTTGTCGGGGCATCTCCCGACCTGTACTCCGTCCGTCGATAGATGGAAGCACATTGATGACTTAGTGCTGGTAGATCTATACTTCTACAAGTCGGCCAAGGTAGATTTGTTGCTAGATAGCAACGTTCTCGTAAAAATTCAGTTGCCTGACGTCATTAGGTCTCAGGAAAAGGGCATGCCAGTCCTTCTAAAAACCAGGTTAGGTTGGATGCTGTTCGGGAGGGCACCTGCAGAGTCGCGGCCTATAAGAGCTTTCCTCCAAACAGGAGATTTTGACATAAAACTTCGCAAATTCCGGGAACTGAAAGAGTTGCCGTTCGAGAATGTTGAGACTGCTGAGGACATCGTTTGTGAGGACCACTTCACCAAAAACGTACGCCGCATGGATGATGTGCATCCAGCCTTAGGTAGGTCACAAGCAGGTACTTTACAGCTATTCTCAGGAGTCGAAAAATGCTTGGTTGCAAACACAACTGCGAGACTAGTACGTAGAATGTATAGAAGAGTGTAAAGAGCTCGTTCATATGGTTGAAGTCGAAGGAAGCTCAGTAACCAAAGCCGGACAGTATTTCTTGCTGCATCATACCGTCATCAAAGAAAGCAGCTGCACAACCAATCTGAGGGTGGTCTTCGACGTTTCTTTTAATACAACTAATGGAGTCTCTTTGAATGACCAGCTCCGGGTAGGCCCGAGAC
Source organism: Volucella zonaria (assembly GCA_963966105.1). Taxonomy (NCBI): domain Eukaryota; kingdom Metazoa; phylum Arthropoda; class Insecta; order Diptera; family Syrphidae; genus Volucella; species Volucella zonaria. The sequence continues at coordinate 136,541,758 of OZ014533.1, read as the reverse complement.
TTCAACACAACGTCACGGAAATAATGCGTCGGTGGAGATCTTACCGCTTCACATTCACAGCCGACATTGAAGAAATGTGCCTACAAATATGGATAACGGAGCAGGACTGAAAGTGTGAACTCATCTTTTGGCGCAAACCGAACCATTGAAAGTATACCCCTCATTCGGCATGGCTTCTGCAGCATAGCTGGCTATCCTCACTCTCCAAAGGTTAGCCCACGGCATAGAGGCTCAATACCCAGGTGCTGCGAAGATGATTCGGGAAGAGATGTATGTGGACGGTTTCATTTCTGGTGCAGACACTCTAACTGAAGCTGAAAGAAAAAGGAAAGACAGTCTTGGAAACATCCGGTTTCAATTTACGGAAATGGTCGGTTCCAAAACAAGATCGTGAATTGACATTTTCACTACCTTCCGAGGGTTCTGACAGATTAAGAACACTCGGCATTCATTGACTTCCCACTCTCGCAACTGGACTCCGCCAAGCAGTCCCCAATCAACGAAAAGGTTCGTTCTTACTGACTTTTTAACGCGTTGAGGGTCAAAACGATTGTTTTTCCCCAGAAGGGCCTCTCGACCTATAGGATCATAACCGACAGCGGCGCAAGCTGGATAGCTCAGGAAGTTGAGGAAAGGTGGTTCATCTGATAGCATTTCATAAGGCCTCATATTAAAAATGATAAAGGCGGCATTTTTCTTCAATTAGAGATGTCCTATGTTTGCCCACCAGACATCTGTTCTTCAGTCTGTTGGCTACATTCAACGAAAAAGATAAACTGTTATACTCGTACCTGGCTGGCTAAATACTGAGAGTTGGCTAGGTAGATTGCTCCAGTCAGACCATGATTACGGAGTTCCCCGCAGGCTCTCAAGTAAAATGAAAGCAGTGAGTATTGCGTGAAGCATTTCAAGGCCTCTATTGTCCTTCCACAGTGGATTTTGTAGACAAGTCAGTAGAAAGTGCCCAACTGAACAGAATTATGTGTGTTTCGAAAACCTTCAGTTTCCTTGTTGGTTATATTTCCCTCATTGTGGTTCTCCTTATCTACGAATATAACGTCAATTTAAGAAGGAGCTTTCTGTGTTCTTATCTTGCTTTTCCCTGAAATGTCTTCCTAAATTCAACTTCATAATAGATGACCTGTTTGTAACTACTGCAGAGGTGACTGAAAACTCTCCAAATATTTCCCCCTATTCCCCACAGTTGGCCTGCTGCTAGCACGTTTTCACATTAAATCTATGAAACTATCTAAGGATCTAACTAATTCAAACTTCACTTTCGTTTCAGGTATGTTATCCGTCATCCTATGACATCTCTTTTGAATCAAATCTCGGTAAGTGCCCAAACTCTATTCATTCTCCACAACGACAGTCTCGTAAAGACTGTGCCGATCTATATTGGTTCCAAATGAGTAGCACTTCCATTGCATACTCATATGCAGCAAGACCTCGCCGATTTAAAAATCTCAAACGCTAATCTGGGAAAAAATTGTTCACGAAAAATATCTGCACGCAAGCGACCCGCGGCAAATGGCAAGAAACCTTCAAAATTCATTCGAAGAATCATAAATTTCCACTTAGTCATCGACAACGGCGAAGACGGACACACCTTTTTCTATTACTCAGCACGGCCGTTGCGGTTGTCGCTGCTGCAAAAAGCGTGGCACGATCGTAACGCTCGATCAAAAATTTTACCGCATGGAGGACATATTCGTACGTACTCATAGATACGGCGACGACTAAGATACGAGGCACGTATCGTCAATCTGCTAATGCTACACTATTCGCAACTCCTCCAGATCGGATGTTTGGACATGAGCAAATTTTGGCACGCCACTTGCCTGCACCAGATTTAGTTTCGTGCAGCTAAGATCGAAACCTCCAGTAAGTTAGACTAGAGTAAATCATTCGACGGTGACGCTGGCGGCACTGACAACTTGGTTCGCATTTGTTGCATTCAATTTTGGCAGCGAGATAATAGTTCGGTCGAGTGTGTCTGTCGAAATGGCATGACTCTTGGGATATGAGCCTTAAAATTGTGTCATGTGGGGGAGGCCCCCGTTTAAATTGAACCATAAGCTCCAAAGGCACTGACATAAGTCAACGACGACGATTGCTGCAATTGTTGGTCAGAATTGTCGGTCCATGGAATGCTGTCGCTATTGTCGGTTTGTTGTCATTATAGTCGTCGTCATCATCATCATCATCATCATAGACGTCGTTGTCGTTGTCGTCGTCGTCTGGACTGATGGGGTAATTGTGTGGCACATACTCGAAAAGGATTTCGGAATCGTAATGCCATTGGAATGTCTTATCCGCCAGTCAGTATGGTAATTGACAGGGATAAGCCTAAATTAGATTTGCTTGTGATACTTTCGGCTACTCGATGTGGGCACTGATTAATCGATTCAAATTCCATGGCCAAATGGACTTTTGTGGTTCTAGTGGTATCGATAGTTAAGAGCTAATAGTGATCGTGTTTTCTGTTTTTTGGCGGCAACTAGCGGTTTATTTTTTGAAGTGGTATGAGTATGGAATAGATACTTCCGCTTGTTTGTTGCAAATCATGCCCTGAGTATCGAAACACATTCAAGAGACTATCCACTTGAGATGAAGTGTGAAAATAAACATGAAACCCTCTCAAGAGTTGTGTTTATCTGGGCAAGACTTGCGCGAGCAGATTCAAAAGAGTTTTGTGATTGTTAAGAGGAAATAGAAATGACATCGACTAAGTACTCGTGGACAAACTGTGGCAATGATATTGGTGAACGTCCAGCTAACTTTCAATGTTAGTCTCTCTGGTTATACATTTCAATGTTTTGCCCTTCTTGAACACGCGTTGGGAATGTACTCGTATATAAGAAGGGATGGGGGCTCTTGAGTTAGGCTAAATACTTGCGCTCTTAACATATGAATGACATCTTCGGAATCAAGGTGAAGTACATCCGGAGAATGGTGATATCAAGAGAATCTAATTCAAGGTACCTTTGCCCCGATAGTGTATAGATCTTTGAGGTCAGCTACAAACCAATTAGGAAGCATGCAGATTTGGCATTTTCTAAATTTGGATGACGCAGAGAACCGATTGTCGACAAATGTACCCACGAAATCAAAGGACATTTCTTGCCACCTGGTACTACTTGACGAATTCTATATTCAAACAGAAACACCAGGTTCTGGTAAATTTTGAAATCTCAAAAAGCCCTCCTAACAGAGCAATTATTTCTGGAGCAAGTAGCAGGAAGATCGGAAATGCTATCTGAGAGACAGACTTAGTTAGATCACCACTATTTGGCAGGGTCTTGGGCTAACAACCGGTACTGAAGAAAACCATTAACAACAAGCAAGGTGCAGTAAGCATCGCAGCTTCTGGGATCTTTTGTGTCGGAACATGGAGACTTTTGAGCTTGAGCTCATTATCCAAGGCTTTGGTACTGTTCTCGGTGATCAAAGTAATCTCAGTCAAAGAACATAATCTTGTATATAGGTAGAATCTGCTTTTTGGTGGTTTATCCTAGGTTTTGCCATTTCTACGACGAGATATCCGCAGGATTCATTTTCATTTTCCCATTGAAAATCGAGGAAAGTGGCGGCCGACACACCTGCTAAAGATGCAATGTTACCCGTTTTGTATACACTTGCAAATCTTGTGTAAGTGTATTCCGGCAGCTATGGCTACTTAAGTAGATGCAATGACTTAGTATTTGAGGTTGATGACTTCCTCGAGTAGATCATCTATGACTACAGACCACTTGACTTCCTTTGTGGCCAATAAGCATCTCTTTGCTGCAGTTACAGCCAAGGCCATGTCTCCAGAAATCCTTGTGATTTATCAGCTTTCAAGTATTGCTCTAAACCTCTGGTTAGTTGGATGATCAATCTCTTTGCGGGATATGGCATTCGTGATTGAATCTTATACCGTGTTGTTAAAAACTCGTTCAATAGTAAAGAAAGTACATATGGAGATATTTTTAGATTCAAGGGATTCAAAGTAGATCGCAATCGGTATGCACATTAATTACACAGCAATAGCTTTCAAGGATGGACCTCTAGCAATTGTTTTTAAGAAAACCGCTGTCAAACCTGTGTTTGTTACTCATCTTGGGAGCAAAAACAAAAGTTCCTGCCAAGCCCCTGGTATGTATCTCCTAATAAAGCTCGCTCTAAATGCGTCTACCCTACTTACTTACTTATGCGGCGCTACAGTTTGGGGTGGACCTGAGCCTCAACCAGTAAGCCTCTCCAATTAGCGCGGTCTTTGGCTAATTGCCTCCAGTTGCGCACTCTAAGGCAAGGCCTTCCTCTACTGCGTTGTCCCTCCGGATTAGAGTCGAGGATTCTGCGGGCTGGAGCGTTGGTGTTCATTCGCTCTACATGTCCCAGCCATCTCAAATGCCCAATGCGCAGTTTTTTAACCAGATCGATGTCGCTGTACAGCTCGTAGAGTTCATCGATGAATCGTCTCCTCCAGAACCCGTCAACGCATACGGGATCACATATCTTACGAAGAATTTTTCTCTCAAAATGACCAAGGATATCTTTATTCGCTTTAGAAAGCATCCATGCTTCGGAACGATAAAGCAAGACTGGGATTACTAGGGTCTTATATAGAGTTTCCTAGGTTGTTCGGGGCAGAACCTTACTATACATGTTAGATGCCTTCTCAGCTCAAAAAAACAGCGATTTACAAGCTTTATTCTTCCTTTGATTTCTGAAGAGATGCTTAAAACCGCACTGATAGGGTCCAATCAGATCGTTGCTACATGGTTTTAGGCGCTCGCACAATACGGCAGACAAGATCTTATATGCAATGCTTAGGAGACTGTTACTTGTATACATAGTTAGCGCAGTTTAGAGGGTCTCTGGTTCTTCTGAAACGATGCTGAGGTTCCATTCATCAGCGCTACATTCATCCGACCAAATATTGGAAATAAGTTGGTGTATGCTCTCTACCATGGGTGTGGTACCTGGAGGGTGACCACCACTATCACGAGGAAGTTGCAAACGTTTGTCAATAGGTACCTACGTTACATCTTATGGATATTCCGGCCAAGCCGTATCTCTAACCGACAGTTTTATCAGAGAACGGACCATGAACCTATAGGCAGAACCATATGACGACGAAAGTGGCAGTGGATTGGTCACTCTCTCCGAAAGGGTAACAGGTCCATAGCTAACCAAGCGATGCAATAGAACCCACTTACTCAGAACGGCAGGATGCGCGGCAGTCCTAGGAGTACGTGGTGCACAACAGTTGAAAAGGAAGTACGGCAACTAGGAAAAAGTTGGAGAGAGCTGAGGCACATTTACAGAAACCGCACTCGATGGCGCGTAGGCATATTAGAGGCCCTAGGACCCACAAAGGAATACAGGAATGAATGATGAAACGATACTCTCCACCAAGTCATCTCCAGCTGCCTTAAATAGTTCGGCGGGTATGTCGTCTGGCCCGGCAGCCTTGTTCGACTTCTGTTTAGATATTATTATCCTCACTTCATTTTGGTCGGGTGGATGGAATTCTTGACTTGCATCGTCAATATTGAATGGTTTACACTGTCTGACAGCGAAATTTCTGTCGTGTTTGTCGTTTAGCAGTCTGCAGAAATGGTTTTTCCATATTCTCAGCACCGACTGGGACCCTACTACAAGTTTTCCTTGTTCATCTCTACAGGTCTCCGTTCGGGTCTTATTACCCTGACACGTTCTTTTTACCTTTTGGTATCATTATTCCTGGAGTAGCACCTCTCTACTATATTTCCTCGATCGCGCGCTTCTCATGTTCTTTCTTTTTTCTCCGCAGAAGCCGACGTTCTTCTCTGCTCTTTTGCTCGTAGAGCTCACAATCCGCTCTCGTCCTTTTGTGCAGCCGCTTTGTAGTCATGTTATTTTGCTGCATGTGCTTACCAGTATCTCTTTATCAAACCAGGAGTTTCGTGGTGTTGGGCGGGTGAAACTGAGCTCGTCAGTTCCGGCTTCTCGGCATCGAAGACACTGATCTTTAGCATTTGATGCTGGCTGCAAAGGATTTCTCGAAGGGTTGAGGGATATGCGATCGGTAAGGGTTCTGACGGCTTGCTGCGATTGCAACCGTTCAACGTTAAATGAGACAGATGAGGGAATTATTGTGTGGAAACAATTTTGGATCGGGCACGCAGGACTCTATTCTCGCTGAAGCCCTAAATAGCTTAAATAAGCCGATTGCCCATTTAACTTCGTCTATTCTGAGGAATGTGTCGAATATTGATGGTTTTACTGCAGAGCCGTTAGAGCCAGAGAGGTACACTTCAAGCAGAGTCCCTGGTCTTTTCTTGAGGTTGGGGTAAAATCATCTACTTTCAGAGGCAGATTGCAGAAATTTGAGTGTTCATTTGAGAGAGCACTCAAATGCGGTTGCATTTATTCTACTAACGCTCCAGGATTTCTGTAACTAACGGTTGTACTTTGTAAATATTTATTAACTTACTAAGATGGTGCTGTATTTTGGGGTTCACTAGGAACTCAACCCATACAATTAGCGGGATCTTGGGCCAACAACCTCCAGTCACGCACTTCAGTTTCCTTCCACTTATTCACAGCACCTAAGACAAGGCCTTCCTCTGCTGGGTTGTACCTCCCGGAAGGTATTTAGGACTCTTCGGATTAGAGCGTTAATGTTCATTTGTCTTATATGTCCTAGTCATTTCTAGGCCACTGATGTGCACTTTTGTGTCCAGGCCGATGTCACAGCGACTCCTGCAAATGGGACCAAAAATCAGTCAAAGAAACTTGTATTCAAACTAACGAAGGATATCTTGATTCAAGTTCACTTACGTCCAGGCCTCTGCGAAATACGAGTGCAGTAGGTTGAGGTAATTAAGGTCTTGACAAGACTTTATTCCTTAATTGTGTGCTTAAGCCAAAGAAACAATGATAGGCGATGATAGCTCCCTGTCCGCTTTCTGACTAGGCGTTTTATCTAGTTAATAGCGGAGCCAAAGTGGACGGTTGTTAGTGCAAATCTATAGTCAGATCAAGTTTAAGGGAATGATGGAATACCGCGTTCTGCCATGTCTGGTACTAGTCTATTCTCGAGTTGATAAGCTTCTTCATTAATTCTGCTATTTCTTCAAGGATCAGTTAGAAGGATATACTCTCCAACTGTCACATTAACTCAAAACTCAGTCAGTTCATGTGCGAGTACAGGGAATTTATCAGTCGCATATCACCTTAAATGTTGGTGTTTTCTACGGGATAATATAAAAAGGACCTACAAATCGTAGTGTTCTCTAACAGAGTTTGGCTTTTGCCTCTACCGACAGCAGTACTGTATGAAAGGTCTTACAGTACCAAACCTGATATATTAATCTTGCTGTTGCTGCTTTCAATATGGGGCGTACTAATGTAACATCCAACGGTCAGAGGATATAAATTTTGTTGACAGTAGCATACGAATTCAGTAATTAGGAGTTGGGAGAACAAAATTTGTATATCCCATTGGGAAAACATTGCAGAGCTTCGCCAGGCTAAATTAGCCATCAAACCCTTTCACAAAAAAATCAAAAAAAAATCCCAAACTCAAAAGAGATGATATCGGAAGACTGATTGGATTTCTAACCGAACACTGCCAGCTCGATATCACCTACACAAAATACATCTTGATCAGAAAGCTAAATGCCGTCTTGGGATGGAAGACGACGAAACTGCGGAATACATTTTATGCGAATGCATGGCTCTAAGCGCCTCAAGGAGACGACAATCCTTGAGAAATTCCCAAAATCCAAATCTCCACCAGAGAAATCCTCAATTTCATCAAAAGAGTTGAGCCTCTCTTGGCTTCGTAATACTGATTTAGTACTTTTAGGTCGCAGTGCCCCCGCAATTGGCAGATCAGATTCCCTTAAAAATACAAAAACACATACAGGGTCTTTTACCGCCTGTAGTAAGTAGGGGCGTACACATTGTTCCAAACTGCATCTTCGCCGGAGGTTATCGGGAGTTATCTTTTGCGGAAAACGGCTATCGACTACGATGTATAAGGTGGCGCAAAAGTTGCCATCCTATGTTCTTTGGCTGTAATTAATTCTATGAATGAAAAACTTTAGTTTCGCTTTTAAATTATGTTTACTTAATGTCTTAAATTTTTTTCCAAGTCGAAGAAATGATATCGGGTAAGTGGATGCCGCCAGAATTGATGACCATTCGGTCTCGATTTGTGGCATTATCCACCACTCTTGCCAGAACTTCCAGCCATAGGTCCTCGCATTCTTAACGGGTACTTTCTTTAAGGGCTTCAAGAGTCTGAGGCCTATTGTCACAGACTCGTGATTTCAAAAAACCCCACAAAAAGAAGTGCGATTTTGCTGGACTGTGCAAATCGCTAAACGAGTGATTAAGCGACGCGGAAATGCAGCCCTCAGAACTTTGGTTGTGGCTCATGCAATATGCGCCATAGATCCATCCTGTTAGAGCCACTTGTTCTCCTGTCCCAATTCATTCAATCGAGGAAGTAGAAAGTCGTTAAGCATGACTCTGTAGCGCTTGCCGTCCTCAGTAGTCGTTTGACCCGCGGCCTTTTCGAAACATAAGGCCCGATGACGCCTACAGGGTAAACGGCACACCATGCAGAAATGACTCTTAGTGGGTTATACGCGGTTTTTCGATGCCCCGGAAGCGATCATTTTGCTTATTCACATATCCACAGAGATGGAAATGAGCTCCGTCGCTCATGATGATTCTCGATGAAAAGTTGTCTCCCTCGTGGTCGAGATTCAGGATGGCCTGAGCGAAGGTTACATAAGCTTGGCGATCAACAGCTAACAGCTGATGCACTGTCTGCACTTTGTGAGGGAACATCTTACAGCCTTTCACCAAAATTCTCGGTAAAGACCGTCGATTGATGCCTCTGCGTCCTCTGTTCTGTTCTCTGCGACATCTTCAACCACAACTGGAATATTTTCCGCAGAACGGCTGCTCCGGGGCCGGCCAGACCTGGCAGCATCTTGTGTTGTCCCATACTCTTCTGGGCAAGTGGCTAAACGTCGTAGTGTTTGCCTAATTGGTGTGGGACGACCGGGAAATCTGCGCCGAAATACAAGCTTGCGCCAACACCACCGACGCATTATTCTGCGATCTTTAGGAGTATAGCGATTCATGTCCTGTTGAAGTGTATTTTGTATCTGTTTACTTCACAAATGTCAAAAGTAGAATTGATGCCGCCATTTGCAAAAATTATAGCATCTTCCAATAGGGCAATGACTTTTGCGCCACCTGGTACAGGATCTCTTCTTCGAGTGCTTCTTGTAGCCATTCTTTTAAATGTTTCTTCTGTTCCTGTGGGATCACAGTCATTGGGTTTGCATTGGATGATACGCCACATTACATCCAAGTAATTGGAGACTTCACATCCATTGTCATCAGGCGAAGTAATGGCTTGAGCAAGTGTGGATTGCCTGCGGTGACCTAGCCGTCATTGACATTTTCTTCATTGAATGGATCACTACTCTGTGGAAAGTACTTTGGGACTATATACGATTTGGAAAGCCACTCCACATTTTCGATTGCAAAAAAAAATAATGCTCATCCAATCGGTATTGACGTTGTCTGCCAAATAGCAAGATTGTATGTCCTGTATGTCAAGCTTTTGAAACGGAGTCTGGTTTTTTCTGTCCCTGCCTTAAGGAGCTGCAACTAGTCGCATTCTGTAAGCCATTCTACTACTGTTATAGAAAGCCGTATCAGGTGGATACTTTCCAAGTCGTTCCCTCTTAAACTCAGAGTATGCTTGGGGTCAATGTTCCTATGGAACAAGTCTTATCTTAGGACGTTTTCGACGAGGGATGGCTTAAAAGCACTTGCCGCGATGGATTTAATTTGACGAAGCCGTTGGATTGAAAGGGCATGTTCTCCATAACAGTAATGTTGATGGTATATCCTGCGGCTATTGTTATTCACTCATAGAGGCACTTCACAGTGCTGTGGCTAAATCGGAAAATGACGATGTATCTTCTACTTTCCGTACTGGCAACTACTCGTATTCCCGCTGTTAGGAGCTCGCAGTCTTCGTTAATAGTTGTCGTCATCGAAATGACGACTTCCTGCCAAAGTAAGTGATATTTTGAATACACCTTGGTCTTGGAACCGAGGATGATCCTGCAGATCTACACAACAATGATAAGCCCAATGCTATGCTAATTTATGAGTCGGTTGTTTGCCAAGACTGCGTTGAAGCTTTTCCTAACACACCGAGGTCTACTCAAGATGCACTAATGAACCTTCCTGGGCTGCACTCTCATGGTCATCTTCCTTTAAAAGGTTCGAGTCTCGTTAGCTCTGCTCCGATGGACATGATGATGCCATGAGATGGGAAAATGGGTTTGTGCGAAGATACGAAGTCGCTTTTTCCTGTACTGACTTCGGCCAGAATTACGTAGTCAATCGGTTACACAGAATGTGACGTTGCAAACTTGTCATTGTCTTCGAAGTGGAGACACATGCAATCCTGATGACAATGAGATAAATTATGAGGAGGTGGAGGAGTGGAAATCTGCTTTATTGAACCTTCTCACCACTTATAAGCCATTACGAGAATGTAAGCCTTCTTAGAACGTAGTTTCAACGATAATCTGCGATCTCGGGAAACGAAATTGCCGATGAACATTCTAGGTAAAGCCCAGGCTTTCAGAATCCTAACCAGCGTTGGGACTGCTAATGTCCTTCTTCAGCGCCTTAATTGATGACTGGCATTCTTATGAATTCAACCGTAGCTGCTTCCGGCGACTCCAAATTTAGGGTCCGCGGTAAATTTGTCTACGCTTTTGCTCACCATCTAAATGTTCTAGGGGTAAGTGACAACGCTCGCTGTGACGTTAAAGTAATGACGACACCGTGGCGAACTCCCTCTGTGAATGTACAATTTGTACAGGCTCGCAGAAGCCAGGAGTCATCAGGCGCTGATCTGATATGCGCTGGTACAGTACGCCAGCAGTTATTCAATCCATAAAAAGGAAAACTTAACGACCATAACGGACTTCTTTTGTGGTGTGCTGTTTCATCGTCTATCTTGATCGGCATGCCTTAGGAATTGGTGCTCTTCTGTACTGGCGTCATAGGACTGAAGAGGTTTGCCAGTCTGGACCAACCACTTCCTTGCCTTTATCTTTTCATTGATGTTTCAGCATTCGGCAGCAACCCAAACGGAACAAGTTTTCCATGTACCTTTTGGCTCCTAGAAGCGTTCCTACACCTTAAATACTAAAGACTTTCTTGCCTCGATCGCAATGTAATTAATTTGGCCGACGATTTATTGATCAAAAGACCTTGCGATATATGGTAGTTATAATAGGATATCACATTACCATAACGAAGGAACGATTTCAACGTCTTGATTTGGGTATTGCTCGCATGCTTGGTGGCATGCCAGGTGTCTTGCAAACAAATTCCTTAAGTCAGCAGCCTACTTAGTCTTACCTAGTTCTTCTGATTTATTTCTACATGCATTTCAATTGTGTCTTCTTCAAGTCGCAGTAGGAAATAACATAAATCTATCCAGCGTTTGGTAACTCACCTAAGTTCAAGGATCGATATCGATATACCTCAAACTTAAGTGGAAGCAGTTAACCTCTCTGCTTAACTCCTAAGATCACAAAAATGCTTAGCATCTACCCATCATCGTTCAAATAAACAGTTTGTTGCCACACTCCTTGAAAGCTTGAATTTAGGCTGCGATGTATACGAGTAAACCCATCAGTCAGTCAAACCTACCAGCGGATAAATTAGCAGATAATCATCCGATTAATAGCCAGTCAAAGATTAAAACCAAAAGTTAATTACCATCGCTGAATCAATTTATTTTCGAGAGAGCGTGCTGGTGCAGGTTGAATCCCGCAGTGCATCGAGAAATAGCGAGACCTTTCAAAAGGCTCAGCAGATTCCAAATCCGCTTCAAATGACAACAGAAGGTTTACAAATCAGATACATACTCGTACTCTGAAGAAGGCTCCAATCAAGGTTTCTAAAATCATTCCAGCCTTCGGCACTCCTCCACCTGACACCTCCAGCATGTGCATTCCATAATCAGTTGATTTGCATGCCACCACAGATTCATAATTTCGTATAACCAGCTTACTTCTGCATGACTTCCTCACAAAAGATTTCCATCAGAGTAGATACGAATTCGAATTCGAATAGTCGTACGAATACTGCTGAATGGGTAAACAGGTGCAGTGCACCCATTGTCGACAACAAAGAGTCTCACCGCCTTTGTGTCAGCTGTGATTGACACACTATGGGGCTACACTGTTAGGAAACATTTCAATCACCTCCATCATCCATCCAATAGTTCAGTCGTGTGCTTTTGTTATTCGGTTCGATCTGTTGGATCTGTTGGACCAAGTGTGCTAAATACGTTGTAAAACATAGTTCGACTAGGTCTCCGCCGATATACATAGGATGAAATTCGGGGAGTGTTTGTGTATTTATAACTCACCTCAGATAGACACATCAATGGAACACTTCATCTCGGCTTAAATTGCAGCTGCAATCTGGATCTGTGCATTCATTTCCTAGCTACCTCACAAGCCATTGATCTTTGAAGAGAGTGACCAGCTTCTGTATCGCTACACGTATTTGGTCTATGGCTAAGTTTCACCTGGTCCAGCTTATCGTTCCTTATCAGCTTTTCATCGAACCAAATGTTCAAAGCGAGCTGCAATCAAAGCTCATTGGCATTTCTCCATTCTACTGCCCGAAGATACTGATACTGATCGATCGGCGTCGCGTTCAATCGTCGATTTATGCAATTAGCCAGACGACTATGTAGTGAGAGATCGGAATTGTATCCGTGCAGTGTCAGATTGATGGGGCATTACGTCGAACGTGCATTTTATGAACACAAACCGATGGTAAGAGTACCTCCTTGCAAGTGAATTAATCGCAATTAAATCGAACTTTTGGATGCATTTACTCGTACTCGTACTGAAATGGATTCACTCGAAACGAGGTTCAATGAAGATCATCTTGTACATGTCAATTCGAATACATAATGACATACTCGTAGCCGTACTCACAGGTAGTCGTATCTGCTACGTTTTGATTAGTTTATGTTCGGATTGGTGGTGGTAATTAGCATGGACTACGAATACGAGTATCTACCCCTGTTACGTAGTACGAGTATCTCCGTCTTTCGGGGGCAATTGTTGTGGAAATAAAGTTTTAGTCTTTATATCCGCAAAGTAGTCGGCTGAGAGTTAATCTCTTGCTGCTATGCTTTGGTTAAATGTTCCACAACATACTTGCCATCGGATGGCTTTGTATAACAAACAAACAAATTGAAAGTGAAATTTTTAACTCTCAAGCGCTATTTGCACAGATACACACTCGAACGTGTATCAGAACTCCCAGATACGTCTGACATGTAACACTGTCCCATAAGTCCAGCAATTAGACAGTCACAAGAGAAATTTTAAAGACAGAACTGGCAACAAAATTCTTGATAAAGCCGGTAAAATAAATGCAACATGGACATGCGTGGGTATGTGACCGGCCTCCCGGTAAAAATTCTTGCTGGATAGACTTATGTTGAAGTGCCCTAACGACCTGAAGGTAAGTTCACTGATGCAGAGCCTTTAAATGCGAAAATTGAAATCTGGTTTCTTCCCATGAAAGACTCAGGTCATCCCCATGTCGCCATCACTCGGGCAAAGAGTTTTTTTTTTTTTTTGTCCAAATCAATGTTGGCAACTGTTGGACTCGAAGTATCTTTCGACAAGTAATGTACATCTTCAGCCTCTTAAGCAAAACTCTTTAGCCAGTAGCCCTATTTCTAGCCTCCTTACGGTGCTATCTGGCTATTTCTTTCGACGATTTTGAGGTAAAGGGGATAATGGCAAGCCCTTTGTATCACATAGCAAAATAAGTGCCAGCGAAAATCACTTTTAAAAAAATGCCTGAAGTCCAAAAGAATGTTTCGGATGAGGACGAATGGCTTTTGACTATCACTCACAGCAACCGATCGAATTCTGTCACGTGAAGTCCCTTGTCGCAGCGGTAGAGGTAGTAGTAAATGGACATTTTCGGATTGAAAGAAATATATGGTCGGATGCCCTTCGCCAACCAGGATCGCTGTCTTATTCTACTCTGTCGAAGTAGACAGTTTGAAGTGAATGTGAATGCGAGGTAGGACTAATGCGTACACCACAACTACGACAGAGCTTCATATCAATGAGACTATGCAGTCACTGGATACTGGATAAGGCAAAATTACAGAGTTGAGTCAGATATGCCACTATTGCGCAGTGTTACCAATCGATGGAAACCTTAACTGAGGATGAGAAATATCATAGGACCTTAGTGATCAACTGTCGTTATTGTGCTGAGCGGTTTCATCCCCAAAGGAAAGGTGCGACAACCGAAGCACGCAATGGGAGTGCACAACTTCGGTACTTCGGTACACTTGGCGTTTGCTAATTTCTGCAGCCCCGATGGCACATTGTTTAAAGACCGAACTTGCTACAAGATCAGGTCAGCTCACAGGCAACAAAAATCGAATCACATTGACAACACTGTTATTAGCAGACGACTTAGAAGTTGCCCTTTTGACGTACGAAACTGGCGAGTAGCTCAAATTAAATACAACGCGCCCTCAATCTTATGGTGGCTCAAATAGGCCGTCGTACTTTCGTACTTATAGAGAGGTCTGAAAACTTGAACCCCGTGTCAGGCGAAAGTAATGTGCAACATCGTGTACCTTAGCCATTACCGCCGTAATCACACCAACGCAACGCTTTAGCTGCAAGAATTGAAGATACAGCAAATCGGTGGTAAAATAAGAAGATAGCTCATGCCATTGCCGTTTATGTTTTTACAGAACTCAGAATCAGGAGCTCCTAATCTGTGATTTTGTTTTTTTGCTGACCAGATGTAGAGCGCACTTTGCGATTGTAGTTAACTATTACTTGGGGGCCCGAGTTAACCCGGTTCTTGTAGCTAATTGCAGGCACACAACACTAGACTTAAAGCTAACAAAACCAACATAAAGCTATATCCACAACTAAAAGGTTGGAAATTGGAATTGGGTCGAGAGATGCTCCTTGAGGAAATTTGTTGAAGCGGAAGGCGCCGTTGATTTCTCCTAACGTCCTAGATATTGGCTCTAGGTATCCATAATTTGTTCGGTGGGGATTGAGTCGAAAAATACCTTAAATAGCTCAGATGGATTAGTATTAAGAGAGGTACTCGTGGATTGAAGTAAAACGGGCCTGTCAATGTTACTAGCTAGTTCTGATGAACAAAGTGGATGTCGACATCTTTCCGGCGTACAGAAAGGGACTGTAAGTCTATAAATTTCTACCGATCTATGTACGGTGGTAAATTTAAGTTATCAGTCCAGGGGAATACCCGTAAAGCGGATCGGAGGAACCTGCATTTTACGGCTTCAACCCGGAGTGGTAAGTTGACTAAACTTGGCTAACCTATTCAAGAACGTAGGGGTTGGAGAATTCCGTAGGATAGAGCTTGATAGAACCAAGTTCTGAGTTGACTTCACTTATGATATTGTCAACATGGGAACGAAAATTGAATTCCCCATCACAAATAACACCTAGGACCCACGATTCAGTTACTTAGGGAACAGATTGAATGCGAAGAGGAGTTGGGAAGTGCTTACGAGACGCTATTACTTGGCCCTTAATAACGTTGAGCTCAAGAAGATTCTTTCTGCACCAAGCAGAAAGTCTGTCCAAATTCATTCTGCAGCAAAGGGCAATCACAGCAGGTCGAGAAAATTTTGAATATTTTCATGTCATCGACGTTAACAGATATAAAAGTATGTCAATGAAACGATCAACATCATTGATTGTTAGAATTAATAGCAAAGGACCAAAATTGCTACCTTGTGGTACTCCGGAAAAGGCATAATGCCGAGGACTTAATCTCGCCGGAAATCAGGAGCCTTTAGTCTGAGCAAAATAACTTTATGTGGGATTTTGTCGTAAGCCTTGCTGAAACCAATCGTGTCAACTTCAAAAAGTTTATGGACCGGCCTTTCAAATATCCGTGCTGGTTTGGGGAAAAGATAGGCTTGCAAAAAACATTGAATCATAAATATTATTCCCACATAGCTTAGGAACGCAGGAGAGCTTGGCAGTGGGTCAATAGTTAGAAACTTTGTCGTAGTGACCTTTATAATGAAGCAGACGAATGTAGCAATTCTTCCAGATTATGTGGAAAGCTCCCTGGGATATCGAAAGATGAAAGAGAGCAGTGAGTGGTTGAGCTAAATAAACTGCACTGAATGGGATCACTACAATTCTGAATACGAATAAGCGCTTCGGGTCAGAAAATGCTTACATGCTAGATGGAGTGAAAAGTGACCTCCTTGGGAATTAAAACAATTTTTTTTTAAATGTTTTTTTATATTATTCAATATAGTCCTCTTTTAGTTTGATACAGCGATTCCAGCGATTTTCCAACTTCTTGATCCCGTCCGAAAAGTAATTTTCCAGAAGGTCTGCAAAATACTCCTCCGTGGTGTCGATGATTTCCTCACGTGAGCTGAATTTTTTATTGATGAGCCATCTTTTCAGGTTTGGGAAGAGATAATAGTGGTGGATGCGACAGCAATTGTGGTTGCGATGCTCTTGTGCGCCGGCGCATTGTCTTGCAAAAACAAAATTTTTTTTCGCTTCATGTGAGGCCGTTTTGCAGCGATTTCGGCCTTCAATCGCTCCAATAGTGCACAGTAATACTCGCTGTTGATGGTTTTTCCTTTTCCAGGTAGTCCATGACAATCCCAGAAAACCGACGCCATAACCTTTCCGACCCATCGAGCCTCCCTCGGCCGCTTCGGAGCACTCGTGCCGGCTCCAGTCCATTGCCGGGCACTCATTCTGTTCTCTGGTGTGTAATAGTTGATCCAAGTTATCAATCGACGACAAAAGTCCGCCCGATCCGCATCAGCAAGTCCAAAAACTCTTTCGAAGTGCTCTCGCCTTCGTGTTTTTGGTTAGGAGTGAGCATTCGCGACACCCAGCAGCAGGATAACTTTTTCATATGCAGAATATTGCCCAAAATATGGCGTGTGCGCTCAGTACTAATCTTTGTGGTATCTGCTAGCTCACGCACCCTCACTTTCCGGTCAGCCAACACCATTTCATGTATTTTTTCGACATTGTCCTCTGTAACCGCATCGGAGGGCCTGCCGCTGCGGACTTAATCGGTAGTGGAGTTGCGGATACCACGAAACTCTCAAAACCAATATTTGACGGTGTAATCTGACGGAGCATTAGCCCCATAATATTTATCCAACTTTTCTTTTATTTCCTTCGCCGTTTTGGCTCTCAAAAAATAATGTTTTATGAGAGAACGAAAATCGTTTTTGCCCATACTCAACATGATGCCAAACACGTCAATAACAATCAGCTGTCAAAACAAAACTAAAGACAGTATCGCACTGAAATTTGGCATGTCTGCCTAAATATGAACGGTCTTTAAGGCACCATAACCTTTTTTGCAGTAGCAGCGCATTCTGGCGGTTAAGGAGGTTGCTTTTCACTCCATGTAGTATAGTACAGGGTCCGGCAAAATCATCTCCCACATTTTGCACCGGCACTGTTTCTGAACCACTGAAGAGAGGGGGATCTTAGCATAGACGGTTGGTAGCTCATGAATTGGACGGGCGAGCATCGTGCCTACGTTATCGAAACATTTATGAAAAGAAACGAATCTGTTATTACGACGCAAACAACTTTTCGTACTCACTTCGCGCTTGGTAGACATGCTCCAGTTCCAGATCGCAAAGCAATACTCCTGTAGGTTTCAAATTTTAGAGCTACAGGTTCAGCCGTAAAAAGAAAATCAACTGGTAGACCCAGAAGTGTTCGGACGCCTGAAAAGGTTTCAGTTGTAAGAGAAGCAGTTGGACGATCTCCTAGCCGTTCAGCTGTTAAAGATGCCTCTGCGTTGCGTTTGTCAGATCGTTCTATGAGAAGAATTTTACACGCCGATTTTACACAAAATGATGATTGTGCAAGAACTAAGTGAATGGGACTGGGAAAATCGCAGAGCATGCTCCAACGATATTCTTCGCAACATCCCGCAAAATGCTCTTTTAATAACGAGTGTCGAACCCCATTTCCATCTGTCTGGCTGTGTGAACAAGCAGAATTTTCGCTACTGGGCACCAGAGAATCTTCAGCAGCTCCATGAAAGGCTACTTCACAGCCCATTTGTTACCGTTTGGTGTGCTGTTGGATCTTTTGGCATTTGGGGTCCTATTTGTTTGAAGAGGGAGGCGTGACGGTTACCATAACTGCCGATCGATATGTCGAAATGTCACGCAATTTTTTGGAACCAAAACTTAGAGAACTTGAACATCCGGATGTGTGGTTTCACACTACAGTTACATACGGCAAGAAGGATAATAGACGTTTTAAGGGAAATGATTCCAGGACGCGTAATCTCGTTACGTGGAGACGTTGGGTGGCCTGCGCGTTCACCCGATCTTGCACCATGCGACTTTTTCCTTTGGGGCTACCTGAAAGCGAAGGTTTTTCAACATTATCCCCAAACCATTGACGAATTGAAAGCAGCAATGCGCCAAGAAATTACAAAAATATCGCCTCTAATTACTGCTCGACTGATGGAAACTTTCAGCTTCGAATGTTTATCGAAAAAAAAGGTCACCACTTGGACTCTGTAATTTTCGAAACTCAATAAAACCAAATGGCATAGCATACATTTTCAGTTAATAAAAATAAAATCGAAATAGCATTTACAATGTCGTTTTTATTAAAGATTAAAATATCGGATATCATTTCCCCGGACCCTGCACATACCGGCCCTCTAAGTGATACAAAGATTGCTTCTGCGATTAAGGGTTTCAACTAAATCAAGGGCAGGCAGTGAATTGATGACAGGCCTGCGGAATTTCTCCAGACTATGTAAAATGCATCGCGCAGAAATTTTGAGGCCCATCATAGCTAGGGCATTGAAAAATGAGCATTTCTCAGCGAAGTAGTATGAAGGGATAATGGTCAAATATCCAAAAAAGGGCAATCTATTGCGAAATCCTGATTCATACACTATAGGGCTATGCCTGGAATAGCATATCGGACAAATAGCCTCCATGGCTTTGCTGGCACATACGCACTCTTTTGTCGAAATTTTCAATGACAGCTTTGCATAAATGTGGCTGAATTTCATTGATACAGCGCTCAATTTGCTCCTTCAAAACGTGGGTGGTCGTGGGCATGTTGGCATAAACTTCCCAAAGAAAAGAGTCCAACGGTGTTAAACCGCGTTATCTCGGTGGCAAATTCTGATCATCAAAATGGGAAATTACACCACCAGGAAATGACTCATGCAGCAATCGAATTGTTTCTTGGGCTATATGGCAGTGGCATGGTCTTGTTGAAATCACATGCCGTTCACATCCATATCTTGCAATTTAGGCACATAAAACTAGATTATCATATCGCGATAGCCTGACAAGTTGTATTTTCAAAAACGAATCGTCCGATCACGCCTCCAGCCCAAAATCCGCACCAAACACCGACACATTGTGGTTGCACTTTCTCAACAATCACTCGTGGGTTTTCTGAACCGCAAATTTGGCAATTTTGACGATTAACAAAACCACCAAGCTGAAAAAGAGCCTCATCGCTGAAGTGGAGCCTGGTCAGTAGGCTTCAGTTCTCGAGTCAATTTCACGATGTAGAGAGCTTCTCGAAATGTCCAATTCTTAACTTCTGTGCCGAATTGATGGATTGATTCCTGGACTCTCAGCAACACTCTCACGAACTGCTCCGATATCTTGTGTTGAACGATTTGTTGAAGGTCGGGCAAAGTGTCCACAGTAAGACCACTAATTGATCCAGGCTCCGTAAATTTTTAAATTAATCTCTTCACAGTTGATGACGTTAAATCACTATTCCGACCATATTTCGTACGAAAACTGCGAACTGTAGCTGCCAAACCTACATGAAAACGCGGTCTTGTTCCGTGTAGCGCTCAATTTTTAATAACCCTGAACTCTCAGCTCTCGTGATGTCTTTTCTTTTCGTTGGCAATACTTTGCCGCACAATTGGTGCAAAATTAAAATCTTACGTAAGCCGAAATGAATCTCAATTTCACCTGTTTTCGTTCAACTCGCTGGAAAGATGTTCCTGACAAAATTACGTAAGATGTCGTACTTAACTCAACAGCAAACAGATAAAAGTCAAAACGGAGTACCACAGGGCTGTATTTAACCACCGCTTCTTTTTCTGATGGTAAAAAGCGATTTCATCCGTGCAACATTGTTCAGGGAAGGAAAGGAATATTTTCTAACTCTCGTTAAATGATTCCAAACTTTCAATCCCATGCCAGCATAGTAGGGCTTAAATATAACGTGGCTAAAGTCAAAGATTTGCTGAAGTAAAGGTCGAGAAAAGTGATACCTTTCCTTTTCTGACATCTTGGCAGACCTCTGCGCCGAACTTGATATGAATGAGGAATCCGTAGGGCAAAATCTGCGTCGATATCTGGAAAGGCACCTCTTCGACTCCTTCGGTTTATCGTTGAGTCTATACCTCTACATGGGTATATCACAGCCACAGTCTCACAAAGGCTGCAGTCTTTCGTTAATACGCACCATCCTCCTTATTAGAACAGATCAGAAGCCTAAGTTTATACATTAAGGCACGCAAACAACTCCATTGCGAAACACAGGGTGCAATATAATCCGCCTTAAAGAGACACGAGCTTCAAACCCTGCCAAGTTAAGTGTGATTTATGCGAAAGGCGAAGTTTATCCCGTTTATCTGACGTATCCTGAGTGCTTTAATACCAGATGCTGTAAAAATATGAGCTTCATCTTGTTGTCGACAATCTAAAGGGTCTTTCATTAAGCGCTTCTTATCTTCAAATTTAAATAAAACAAAGTATGTATGAGATATCATCGAAATTTTTTATTTGTTTGAAAGGCCTATCGATGCCATTGTGTTCAAATGTCCGCCGTGGCTTCTCTGGGTGGAGCGCATCCGAAATGTCCAATTTTCCATGACTCTGGCGCATAAACCAGGCTGAATTTGACCGATGGCATGGTTTATGTTGGTTTTGAGGGCCGCTGTGGTTTGTGGCTTATTCGCATGGACCTGTGGCTTCAGAAAACCCCACAAGTAAAAGTCTAACGGGGTCAAATCGCACGATATCGGTGGCCACAATTTCAGTGCAGAATTTCCAATGTGGCGTGAGCTGTGTGACACGTAGCTCCGTTCTGTTGAAACCACATGTCGTTGGTGTCCATATCATCCAATTCAGGCCAAAAGATGTTGGTAATCATCGACCTATAGCGCTCGCCGTTAACGGTGATAGCCTGGCTAACGTCGTTCTCAAAGAAACATGGACCGATGACGCCGCCAGCCCAAAATCCACACTAAACAGTAACTTTTTCGGGATGCAATGGCGATCTTGGATCTCTTGTGGACTGGTATCGTTCCAAATTCGACAATTTTCTTTGTTGACGTACCCATTCATCCATAAATGGGCCTCATCGCTGAAAAAGATTTTTCGATGAAAATTAGGGTCAGTCTCCAACTGCTACAGAGCCTATTCAGCGAACATACGTCGTTGTCTATGGTTCTTTACCTTCAGCTCCTGGATCAGTTGAATTTTGTACGGGTGCAGGCCCAAGTCATGATGAAAAATTCGCCAAGTTGTAGTCTGGGAAAGGCCGAGTTCTTGTGAGCGAAGCGACATCAACTGCCTTGGATTCTCCTGTACGCTCTCACGGACCGCGGCGATATTTTCGGCAGATCTTCCTTTTCGTCGACGTACGGGTGTTGGTTTATCATTTTCTGAACCAGTGGACTCAAATTTATCCATCATACTGCGAATAGTCCTCCCGGTAAGACAATTATTGCCACCGTAAAATGGGCGAAGCGCCCTGAACGTTGCCCTAACAGAACACCCATCGTGATGAAACAATTTTATCATTGTTCATCCATCCTAATTTGGCAAAACAGACTAAACAAATGACAGCCAATTTGACAGATGTAGCTTCAACAATATGGCCGCTATCAACTGTCAAAATTCGGAAGCCCCTATTGGAAGACCCTGTATGACCGAGAATTCATGCCGTCAAGAGAACATGGTTCTGGAAGTTATTATTAATCCGGGAGGTCTTAATCAAGACTTCATATCCCAGATACGAAAAGCTTTACTGGATGGCAATACTATTTAATGAAATTTTTGTCTGGGTGCAGATTTGTTAATAATATAAAGGCTGGGAAAATAAGGTTACTGGTGATAGAAGATATCATATCATATAAATAACACCTCGTGGCAATATTCAGATTTTGCGATTTTGCATCTGAATCATCGACAAGGATACGGCCAAGGCCACCGAGTATATGCCGACACATTTGTGAAAAGAACTGGAGGAACAGGTTGTACAATCCAGATGACGGCTCAATCTACGATTCAGTAGTCCGGTGGACGAAAACAAATGCAAGACTGGAAGAAGATAAAACAAAATCTGGTAAGTGTCAACCTGGGTTTTTGCCTTCCATACAGATTTATTTATAAATGGATGCCAGTCAAGACATCGACCGTCTTCATTGTTCAAACAGTATTAAGCTGAGACCCTTTGAAGCAAATTAGAGAATTCACTATGGTCTAGGATAGCTTGTCATTCCCCTTGGAATTACTGCCAAAATCACAAATCGCCTCCCAAATGGAAACGGACAAAAGTTCTGATATTTTTGGAAAACCACTCCGGGTTAGGCTCGCTGTCAGCACAGTTGACCACTTATACATAGTCTAACTTGAGGGAAACAACATCATATCTTTCGCAGACAGGCAGATTCCCCTGAAGGCGCTTAGTAACTCTGCCATGAAATTGCATCTCATCGTTGAAATCGGCACAGTATTCTATGAAATAGCAGATAGATTCCAGCCACAAAGGGTATCCATGCAACGGAAATGTTAACTTGATCGCTGTGGACTGTGCCGGTACACCGGGAATTGGTCTTGAACCCTTCCATGTAGACAACAAGAACCTCTTCAAAAACTACGTGAAGGGACACACTTACTCTGAATCAAATGAACTCTGGCAATAAAAACGAAATCCGCACTGGAAGACTTCTTCCAAACCTTCACAATGGAGGTAGAAATACATAGTCAACCTCAGTAGGAGTTGCCTCAGGGTGCTTACAAGATCTCTAAGTGGTTACTGTTTCCTGACCACAAGGGAGACTCTATGCACACATATTGTAGGTTCAACTATAGGTTGATGTGACTGTCGGTCCTTTCGTCCTTTATGATATCTCTTCCAGGATAAGTTTTCAATTAATCCAATCAATTAATTGAGATCGTCTTGGTAGAAAACTCTCAGATGTGTGGTTTAGTTTCTTGGAGGGAGCAGTCCATGTACAGAGAATATGTCAATTTGGCTCTCATAAGCATGAATATGTGCCCAGACAATAGAGATCAAACCCTCGGTGGCAGTTTGGCTGTCCAAAAAGATGGGGATACCTCAGTAGATATTGCCTTTATATCCGTCTCGAACACACTTCACAGATCAAGAAGAAGGAAGTAGAGCTAAGAAAATACCTCCCCTTATACAGCACTGGTCAATAAAAGCTAGTGAATGCTAGTTGAGCATCTTTTGACAGTTACTTACCGAAGTTCCAGTCATTTTGGACGCGCAGTTTTTAGTTGACAGTCCTTTGAGTGAGTTGATGTGAGTGTTTTTTGTGAAAATGGAAAAAATTGAGTATCGAGCTGTTATTACTCGTAAATTCTTGTTTTTGAAAGGCAATACGCCTACGCAAGTCAAAAATGAGTTGGACTCTGTATATGGGAACTCTGCACCATCATTTACCACAATAAAATGTTGGGCAGCTGAATTTAAACGTGGCCGTAAGAGCTTGGGAGATAATAAATGTTCGGGACGTCCAAAAATTGTAACCACTGACGATAACATTGCTAAAGTTCACCAAATGGTGTTAGACGACCGCCGAATTAAAGTTAGAGAGATAGTAGAGGTTATAAAAATGTCCAAAGAACGTGTTCGTTACATATAAAATCAAGATTTAGACATGAGAAAGCTGTCAGCGCGTTGTGTGCCGCGTTTGCTTACGTTAGACCAAAAACGTGTTCGAATGAACATTTCCAACGCTCTATTGGCGCAATTTAGGCGCAATAAATCCGAGTTATGGCGCCGATTAATTACTGTAGATGAAACTTGGATACACCATAATACGAACGAAATAACAATTCGGACAAAACAGTGGACTGCAAAGGGCGAGCCGGCTCCAAAAAGAGCAAAAACTGTTTTTTCGGCTGGGAAAGTGATGGCGACTGTTTTTTGGGATAGTAAAGGAGTTATCTCAATCGATTAGCTTCAAAAAGGAAAAACCATTACAGGAGCATACTACGCATCATTACTTGCCAAGCTGAAGGCAGAAATTGCAGAAAAACGGCCACATTTGCAGAAAAAGAAAATCCTGTTTCACCAAGACAACGCGCCGTCTCACACCTCAGCGGTTGCCATGGCGAAAATGCATGAATTACGGTTTGAACTGCTTGACCATTCGCCTTCGCCCCAAGCGACTTCTTTTTGTTTCCTCATCTAAAAACTGCTCTCGGAGGACCGAGATTTCATCAAATGAGGAGGCAATCACCTTCGTGAACAATTGTTTTGCAGAGAAAAACGCCAAGTACTATTTGGACGGGTTAGAGAGATGGGGCATCGCTGGGAGAAGTATGTAGAGTTACAAGGAGACTATGTAGAGAAATAAAAAAAATTTTGAGAAAAAATATCTTGTCATTGTTCGGTCGGAAACTTTTCAGACAGCCCTCGTAGTTCCATTAGTTTTCGATGCATCGCTGTAAAAGTTTATCGGTCTATCTTCCAATAATACATCTTCGTTCCAGAAATACTGTGAAAAATTAGCGACGAGAAAATTTTGTAGAATTTGTGTTTAGGGTGAAGTGGAGTCTTTGTGTCATGGATACTATAAATGTTCATGATAAAGAGTGGCCAGTTCCACTGCTGATCCACTGTGAGATTGCATTAAGATGAATAGCACCGCTATCAGCTAATTTGCTTGCAGTCTTGAAGCAGAATATCCATCCAGCTGATCGTTGGATTGCTGATTTCGATTTGTCAGGATTTTCCTTTATCCAAGGTAGTTCACCAGTTCAAGGTAGTTTTGAGGTGTTGTAGACCCTCTTCCTTTTCAACGCTTTATTTTACGGGGAACGAGTGCCACTACACTTTTTCAGTTTTTCGTTTTTCCAGCACTAAAATCTTGCCAGATACTAGTATAGCAGATATTCTGTTCTAAGCTGGTAGGGCAGTCAGTAACATATTGTTCCATCTTTTTATTACGATGAACGCGCAAACTTTGAGGTCCTGCTTCCAATACTATGAGTAGCATTCATACAGGTATTTGGACACTACTTTTAACGAGTTTATCCAAGTTCTGCTAATGTGCTATAATGACTACTTTAATTATAACGACAGTGTTACACAAACTCATAAGCCGCAGTTCAATTTACGTATCCAGTTGCATGTAAATGGAATTTATTGAACCTAAACACAGCTATATCTGTGGAATTCCGTGTTTTTTTTCAATCATTTCGGTCTCAGTCTCGGTGCGATTTTAAAGTATCTTTTTCTTATGTCCAGCACACGGGTATATCTCTAAAGTAAAAGGAACATACCCACCTCTTCTAGTCACTTAACACACCATTAAACTTCTTGTCCACCTTACACAACTCTTATAGCTGAAACCGAACACGAACATGATAGAATTAATTGAATTCTCCCAATTAAGTAATTAAATAATAATTTATCAATTTGCAACGAATATTACTTTGCTGACACATTCGTTTCACTTTCTGGCCAGCATCTCATAACTTACGTATGCTGGCTGCCATTTGCACTACATTTATGGACGGCCATAACCAGGACCAGTTTTAGAGCTGGTTTCAACCACATTTTGCTCCAAAATTGGTTAAAAAAAAAAAAGTAATAACAAAGTTTTCAAGATACTCCGTATGCAGATGGCAATAAAAATAATAAACCAACACCATGGAGCGAGCAGTTGGAGGCTTTAATCTGGAGCACAAAACCTGGTAGCATGAGATTTGCCGACTGACTTAAAGCTACCACGAGAATCAGAAGTAAGTGATATGCGGGCACAAGTGGTGGCATGTTTCAATGGGGCAGATGGTAATAAAGATTTTGAAAATGGTTATAGTCATACAGGTGGGGCAGAAGTTTGGCTGTTGCTTATGAGATGTATTAAAGATACTCCTTGGTTTTAGTGCTGAAAACATTTCCAGATTTTAGCCATCATACCAAATGGAACTTGTGCTTCCAACTTCCAAGGAAAAGGAACATCCGACTCTCCCAGCCGACTGGTCTCGGTTCATCGAGTGAGGTTAGGGCACCGAAATTCTGTGCTGAAAAACCAGCACTCTGGTTTGCCCAATTGGAGGCTCGGTTTATTGTTCGTGAAATTCTATTCGAGACGCAAAAATTCTTCCGGATAATTTCACTGATTGACACGTGGTATGTAGCAGAGTTGGAAGACATTTTCATCAAGCTGCCAGTACTCAACCCGTACCAAGCACTAAAAACAGCAGTCATCACACGTTTTTCTAAGCCAAAGGAGGCTAAAATTATCCAGTTCTTGGACGGAGAAAAAGTAGGAGATGTTGTGATTGCACACCATCACAACATTTGCGTCATCTAAGGAGTTTGGTACCAGACATCGACGAAACAGTTGAAACTTGCCAAAGAAGACAAGAGCTTGCCTTGCAATCCAAAAATCCGCTACTCTCGTAGAACCAACCGAGCAATCTAATATCCCCCATGAGGTTTATTCACCACACTATTTGGTACCCGATTTAACGAAACAAGTGGCAGCACTTATACTATTCACCACACAAACGTCACACTACCGACTGACAGATGGCAAACGTCAAAATACTCGTAGATCCAGGTCGCGAAGTAAACACAAGAATCGAGCACAGTCAAATTCTTATTTTATCTGCTGGTACCACAAGAAATTCAACAAGGACGCTAAAAAAGTGCCTCTCTGGGTGTAAATCCCAGAAAAACTCAAACGACAGTCACTAGCGGCGGTAAACGACTCTCGCTCTCCTTCCAGCCACCTGTTTGTCACAGATACCAGAGCCAAAGACAAATTTTTGAATGACACAGGATCGGATGTGTCAGTCCACCCTTCGAAGAAGATGCGCAGGTCTGTGATAGCTCGCAACAACAATTTGATTGCTGTCAATTGATCGTCGATAAACATCTTCGGCGCAGTTAACATCACACTCAATATAGGACTGCACAGAGGTCTCACTTGGCGATTCATCGTAGCTGATATTTGTGTTCCCATCATTGGAGCTGGGTTGCTGAGTCATTTTGACTTACTTGTCGACCTAAAGAAACAGCGGATCTCCCAACTGGGAGAGGCAGCAAAATCTCATCAATTCTCAACGCTCCAGGACAACCAGTTTCCAGCAACGCTAGACGACTCGCCCCGGATCGTCTCAAAATAGCCAAGGTTGAGTTCGAAAAAATGATTTCTCTCTGAATCGCTCGAGAATCCAGCAGTCCATGGTCGTCTCCTCTTCATCTCACACCCAAAACATCTGATTCCTACCAATGCTCTGCTTAAACGATTTAGCTGCTGACCTTCACACACCTTCAGACAAGAAAATTTTCTCCACCATTGACTTGGTTCGCGTATTAATCAAATACCAGTCGCACCAGAGGACATCCAAAAGACGGCGATCATCACTCCATTCGGACTTAACGAGTTTCCATACATGACGTTTGGTTTGCGGAATGACGCACGTTTCATGGATGAGGTGACTTGGGATCTCCCTTTCGTCTCTGCTTATATCGACGATCTGCTGGTGGCTTCAGATTATCAGCAGCATCATCTGGAAAATCTGAAAACGCTGTTTCGACGACAGTGCTTCGAAGTGTCTTTCCGAGAGAAGTGGCCTTCTTGGGCCATCTAGTCTCTTCTTCATGGAATTCTCCATTTAATTTCAATGCAAGTTCAGCGATCAAATTCATAGGGCGAGACAGATATAGCTGAACGTCGTCAGCGTCGTGGACCGTTGCATGCTGGCATACTGATGGCAAGTCGTTAAAGAATGCACAGAATAAGATACGACCTAGGATGGACCCTTGCGGTATACCTTGTGTAATTATTATTTTCAAGGCTGAGGAATGGATACACCGTCCACCCCAGTCGAATTAGATTTAATAGCAATAAGACAGTCAACAACTTCACCTTCGGTAACCACTTTAAAATCACCCGACATATGAGCAAGTGTACCAGAAATTTCATTTCGAAGAAAGTCAGGAGTGTCGGGCATCAGGATCTCGCTCAGACTTAGCGCAGTTCATACTACGAGGAACACAAATTCTAGTCCAGAGTTGTTTAGAAGTCATGTGCTTAACTTAGAAGCATCATAGTTTCGCTGGGCAGTCCGGATGACTAAGGCTGCATTGTTACGCTGTAGGTATTGAAAGTTAATCAGCTTCACCAAGGAGCTAAACAGGTTGCGGTTAGTAAAGCTGGGATGTCGACAGCGTTAAAATCTTTGAATGGAAAGGACAGAGGTAAAGAGGAATGAGAAAAGTCAATATTGTACGTGCAGAAAAGGAGATCTTGGTCAGAAATATAGTCCAGAGAAAGTTGCAGTCATTATTAATTTGGAGTCCAAAAGAAGATACCACATCAGCACTGAAGTCGCCACTTATAATGACATGCTGAAATAGAGCAGAAAACTCAGAAAGAGCACTAAGAACAAGCTGATGTGAACAGCTTCTGTTGGCGTTATACGTGCAGGATACTAAACATTTAGAGGAGCAT
Organism: Volucella zonaria; assembly: GCA_963966105.1. NCBI lineage: Eukaryota > Metazoa > Arthropoda > Insecta > Diptera > Syrphidae > Volucella > Volucella zonaria. Next base: position 136,512,889 of record OZ014533.1, on the reverse strand, counting down.
CATGAACTTTTACAATCAGATATTCAGATGCACTAAGCACGTCACATTTTAATAGAGAATTAACGTATCTTACTACACCTCTTATATACAATACTTATATTTTCGGTGTTTGTGTCTTTTGTGTTTGTTAATTTGTAATGACTCGGGAATTTAGAGTGGACATGGCAAATATACGCGGGCTAAAAAGTAATTACTTTTCAGCGTACGTCCACGTCTGTAAATGTAGACCAGCTATTTTGGCACTTAGTGAAACATATATAGATCCCCGCCCACGCCTCTCAGATCACTCTGATCACTCTGATCTGAAGCCTACGAACTAGCCATTATTCTTCTCTCACCGTAGTCTCGCCACTTACGTGCGTAGTGATGTAGCTTACCAAACTCCACCACAATGTAGTACCTGTTCCAATCCGGAATTCAATTTCATGTGGTTAAAATTCCATCTCCGTAAGCAAATTATCCACTGCTGCTTTATTTACAGAAGCCCCAAACTGGACAGCAACTCGACCTTTTACGAGTTTGATGCGCTGTCTGACTCTATTCAAAGAATCATATCCCTGTATCCTCATACTGAAATCGTTATTCCGGGCGATTTCGTATACACAATTCAGGGTGGCTTCGGCATTTTGGACAGACAACAGCCGAAGGACGGTGTGTTGAGATCTCCGCCGTGGAAAACAACTTAACGCAGCTTGTAAATAAGCCCACACGAATACCAGACGTTGACAGTCATACCGCCAACACCCTGGACTTGTTTTTAACTTCTCACCCTGATAAGTACATCGTTGATGTGTTCTCCCCTCTAGGCTCGTCGGACCATTGTGTTATATCAGCTAATTTCTCGTATGCTGGCAACACACAAGGGGAAAAAATTCTCAAAGTAGTGGACTTAACACCTTCTTGAAAAACTTTAACTGGTCGTTATGTTTCCTCGATAACGACGTGGATGCCGCTGCTGATATGATCACAGACACTATTCTATTTGGAATGAGATGCTTTATCCCTCATCGGATGAAGAGTATCAAACTAAAAGAAAGGCATGGTACGACTCGAGCCATAAAGGGGCAGTCCTGGTCAGAGACATATTTTCTCGGTCCTATAAGACCAACTCAATAGAGGAAAACCGGAAAAAGTTCAAACGAACCAGGAATGACAGCAATGTCTTTCTTCAAAACGGCCGAAAATGAAAGCAAAAAATATCTATAACTTATGCGGTTTGCTAAGAGATGGCGTAACTTGTATTATTCCATGTTATTGTTCCATTGGAACATGCGTTGGAAAGCTACTGTCATTGTACGTCATTTCAGTATATTTCATTCATTTGAAGCGTAAACAACAATAATTTTTTTTCACTCAACTATGTCGAACTTTGTGCCTGAAAAAGTGTTTTTGCGGGGAGTTCTTCCTCATGAAGAAAACTGCTGCCGAAAGTCATCGTATTTTGGTGGAAGTTTATGGTGAACATGCGCTAGCTGAGCGAACGTGCCAAAAGTGGTTTGCACGATTTAAAAGTGGTGATTTTGGCTTGGAAGACGATGAACGTCCGGGGCAGCCAAAAAAGTTTGAAGATGAAGAACTGGAAGCATTACTCTATGAAGATTGTTGCCAAACACAAGAAGAGCTCGCAGAATCTTTGGGTGTCACTCAAGCAGCCATTTCAAAACGTTTAAAAGCAGCTGGATGTATTCAAAAGCAAGGAAATTGGGTTCCACATGAACTCAAGCCGAGTGACGTCGAAAGGCGGTTTTGCATGTCCGAAATGCTGCTGGAACGCCATAAAAGGAAGTCATTTTTGCATCGGATTGTTACTGGTGATGAAAAATCGATCCATGACGACAACCCCAAGCTCAAAAAATCGTATGTGAAACCCGGCCAACCAGCCAAATCAACGGCAAAGCCGAATATCCATGGCGTGAAGGTAATGCTCTGTATTTGGTGGGATCAGATGGGTGTGCTGTATTATGAGCTGCTAAAACCGGATGAAACCATCAATGGACAAAGTTACCGAACACAATTAATCCGTTTGAAGAAAGCAGTGGCCTAAAAACACCCGGAATATGCTACCAGACACGAGGCAATAATTTTCCATCATGGCAACGCTCGGCCCCACGTTGCTATTCCGGTTAAGAATTATTTGGAAAATAGTGGATGGGAAGTCTTACCCCACTCGCCTTATAGCCCAGACCTTGCCCCTTCTGACTACCATTTGTAGTTATATACCCAATACTATAATGTCCAAAAGGTCGTAAACATTTTTGGTCGTTCGTCGAAAATATTAGTTATTCTGCCTCATCCTCCGAACGCTCATTTGCAATGACATTCCAGCTGTTAGCCCTTTGGACAAAGTCAATCTGCTTACTGCACACTTTCAACATTTCCAGATTATGCTTTGTCCGCCTACACTTGGGTGCGTCGAATCTTCAATGGGACGATTCCACTTTCGCACTCGTATAGTAGCAAGATCTTAACATTCACAAATCCGCAGGTCCAGATGGTATATCTCCCCTTCTTTTGAAGAAGTGCTCTTCCTCACTCGCAAAACCACTGCGTAAGCTTTTTCATCAATTCTACTCTCTAGGACTATTTGCGAGAAGATGAGAAACAGCATTTGTCCAGCCCGTCCCTAAAAAAGGCGAATCTTCCCCTCTTTCCTCCTACAGACCCATTGCACTTACGTCCCTTCCTTACAAGGTCACGGAAACGCTAATAAGCGGTCAGCTGATGAAATATCTCGAAACACGAAAACTTCTTAATGACCGGCAGTACGGTTTTCGTAGCAACAGGTCCACTGGTGATTTGATGGCGTGTCTCACCGAAAAGTGGAACCAAAGCGTACATCAATCTGGCTAAAGCAAGATAGTTGCACTTGATGTGTCTAAGGCATTGGACAGTGTTTGGCATCAGGCTCTTTTGTCGAAAATGCGTGCTTTTGGGATCGATGACTCCCTTCTTCAATGGATTAGAAACTACCCTTAGGAATGTTCAATCCAATTTGTCTTGGATGGTTTCTGATGTTCACAAATAATGGTGTGCCTCAGGGCTCTGTTCTGTCTCCGACACTCTTTTTAATTTTCACCAATAATTTCTTGTCCGCTACCTCTAATCCAATATATTCCTTTGGTGACGACAGTACTCTCTGCTTTTCATATTCGTTTCCGACTTCCTGCTCTTCGGCTGTAGAACGGGAGCGGCAGTGTATGTTAAGCTCACTTAATTCCGATATTAGCAGCATAACCAATTGAGGAACTATCAACAGAGTGGAATTTAATGCTTCCACAACTCATTGCTGTCATTAAAACGAAATTTAAACATGGCACTTGCATCGTCGAAACCGATAAACTTTCCTTTCTCGGTATGTGTATCAGCGACAACTTACGTTGGAGTGACCACATATTCGGTGTCGTCAAAAATGCTGTGAAATGTTTAGGTTTCCTCAAGCGATGTAAGAAATATTTCACCGCCTCTGATCAGGCCTCAATATAAGGCGTTTATGCGCCCGCAATTGGAGTACAATGCTCACATCTGGTCAGGTGCTCCCAAGTCTTCTAGTTGTAGTTGCACATTTTTTCATTGGACAGAAAGACAAAGAAGACTTCTAGTGTCTAGATGCTTCAACTAGTTGAAGGACTATCGTTCTGGTCGATTATATTCATGCCCTGCAATGAAAAGTCGAATTGTAACTTCCTCCTTCAGACATGTGTCGGTGTCACCATGTTTAAACTTATTTATATAAGTGGAGCCGCACAATTTCGGCAAGGACTCAATTACGTCGGTTGTTTGAATGTCTGAAACCCATAGTAGAAATAAGTAGCATGGGTTAGTTGTCATGCCTGTAGCATTACTCAAAGTTTAAGCCGCAGATACTCAGCCCTTGAGAAAGATACATTTTTCAATGTCTTCTGCAACAAATTTCCAAAAATTTGAGATAAATGCATAAAACCGTACTGACAATGTAGTGCCATCACACTGGCCTAAGGCCTAAGTCCTTCCAACAGCCACCTTTACCTAGCTTAACATATTGACGCGCAGGAGTCTTTTGGGGTTCACTGAGGGATTGAAATCAAATTTGATGCCTAAGGAGTGTCAACTAATAGACGTTTTATTCACCACAACCTTGCCTTCGTTAGACAGGTGAAGGGCTACCTACCTAACCTACTTCCTATTTGGCATCTGACCTCGCAGGTAAAATAATAGAAACGAAAATAAAACAACAACGGTGTGAGGTATAAAATTGATTGTGGCTTTATTTTGAAGCTGCATTCACGTCAATATGTGTGGAATAGCACATCATTCCAATAGCCGCCTCATCTTCGCTGGCAGTGCTTCAAGCGTTATTCCGGCAATAGCGTGTCAAATGTTGGCCTGGACTATGGACTTGACGTAGACCCAGAAAAAATAATCGAGTGGTGTCAAATGGCATGAGCACGGCGGCTAATTGATGAACGCTCGCCGTGAGTTGACTCAGTTGCCAAAATTTCTCCTTCACTTCTTCGAGCGTTGCGTCGCTTGTATGGCATGTAGCGCCATTTTGTTAGAACCACAACTCGGGTATATTGATGTTGTGGAGATCTGACAACAGAAAGTCGGTTAACATCGCTCTATGCCTGAGACCATTGCCTAGAGGCGGTGTCTGCTTCCTCATTTGGAAAAAAATAAGATCCGATGATGCCGCCATGTCATAAACCGCACCAAACATTCAATCTTTGTGGATACACTGATGCTTGGCCGAACGCTTGTGGATTTTGTTCCCTCCAATAACGGCAATTTTGCTTGTTGACATAGCCTCTGAGCTATAAATGGGCCTTGTCCAAGCAGATGATTTTTTGGCCAAAATCTGGATCTCCGGCCAATATTTCCAGTGCCCACTTAGCGAACTCACAGCATTGTCTATAGTCGTCCGACTTCAATTATTGCGTTAGCACAATCTTATACGGATGTTGGCCCATATCCAACCGCAAAATAAGCCGGTTTGACCCTCTAACAATGCATAACTCAGCTGCATTTCTGGGACTTCTTCGATACTGGCCGCTACGGCGGCTATGTTTTCTTCATTTTTGCACCAATCTCTGTGTGGTTGTCACTTGTAGATACTCTCAAACCCTTCCATAAATCGTGACATCCACCACCCCAATTACGTTGACTAAAACTCTTCCCCAATCACTAGCACGATACATTTGAAAGTGTTCCGAATTTGCTCCAAATCGACTGCAACCCACTCGAACTGGTTTCGCTAGTCTCATGCGACACATGCATATCATATCCCGACTCCACAGATGGTGTTCGGCGTTTGTGTTTACAAAACGAAAACTCATTTACTGGTTTCCATCACTCATTAATCCAGTTTTAGGATTTACTATACCAAAATCCAATTTCTCGAATTCAACCAGGTGTACGAGTACGAGTACTTCAAAGCTACTTAACTGCCAGCGCCGAAATAACTCAACTTCACGTGGAATTTCCTTGTGAAACGTCGGGTCGGAGCTACTCGGAGCGCAGAAGCAACAACCCCAGCAATCGATGATTTATGGTAAATGATTCCTACCCGGGAAGCTACCTGTTTTTGTTTTTTTTTTCTCCTGTTGCCATAAACTTCAAAGGAGCTGCACCACTGCTACTGCTCAGCATTAGGAGATACTTTAAGTCAAAACTGTGAATTGTGCAGTTACTCACTCATTGCATAGCTCCGGAGATTTATCTGCACCTTTGTCAATTCCAATTGATGGCTATCGATTCCAGAGTAGATCTTGTTGAACGGATACGAATACTTGACTAGAGGACTCTGTGGGGTAGTCTGAAGGTAAAAGCAGATCTAGCTACGAAAATGGCGTACACTAGAGTTTCGGTAGTTAATTGATGTGGAGTAAACATTGCAATCTCTACGAGGATTGGAGTAAGCTTGGACACGGAAACTACGAGTACTCGTAAGTTATTGGTAAATAAATTTTGGGGGAAAATTGATTTCGGATTGGATTGGAAATTGGCTGAGAGTTTCATAAGTCTTAAGTGAAGATGCCCTCTCCTTGCATAGGATGGGAATGTTGTTCGGAATCTTAGCCTTTCAACTGGTAGGAGATTGTAAAAACTGGTATTAGCATAAGGAAGCGACTGCAGACTTCTCACTGAGGGCCATTCTTGGGACCATTGTACTATTGCACTTCACACCCAAGGAGGTCCTTTGGTTAAATTTTGCTGTATTTCCTGAACCAGTTACGGTAAGGAGTCTCGTACGTATACCTATGTTCGTATACACTGTCGTCTTTTCACTCATCGGTAAGAGGAGTAATGTGTCAGGTCAGGTAAATCAATTTTTAGCGCTCTTGGAGTTGGTCCGTCTCTTCATCAGATTATAACCAACCTGACAACTGGAGACTTCCCTTGATACACTGAAATCAAAAAACCAAAGGGATCCGGGGGCCGTCGACAATAATAAGATGAGTTGAAGTTCGGTAGAACTCCCAGCTTCTGATTTGATGGATGGAAAGCGGAGTAATTGGCGAAGAGGTATTTTGAAGGTGTCTTGCTTGAAATCGTGATTTGCTTTGAAGTCGTTGGTAGAGGCGGTCGATAACTATACAACTACTGCATTTTCCTGCCACCTGTCTTCAGTCCGCCTGCGATGTTAGTGGGTCTTCGGAAGCAAGCACGATTTAGGATATTTAGTCTATCAACTGAACTAATATCAGAGAAGGGCACGAAGTTCTTAAAGTCAATCGGGCTGACGTTATAGACGCAGCTACTTCTATATGGCCTTCTAACGGCCATAATACATCTGGCGATATGAACCATACCCAAACAAAGTATAGCGTCGAGAAGTTGCAGTTGCAAGAGGTAACCAGAATCTTTGCGGAACGAATATCTCGTAACCTTTCAGCGTATTAAATGCCTCTAGCAATAAGTTTGTAAGACCACTAAAATAAGAAACGTTCCAACTACTGTCCTGGGTTTCAACTGCTGACCACAGAGATATGTAGTGCCTCCAAGCCTCATGTAAAACTGAATTGCCAAGGTTAAAAAAAAGCTGCCATATCAACTTCATAAGAAGAAAAAACCGCAAGAGCACCGTCTTTTCCGAATAAGAAAACGTAGTAACGAGGAGTGCCCGGTGGGTGAAAAGAAGCCGCGAATCCAAGAACAATGTTCGCAAATTTTACCAAAATTTTATAAAAGTGTTTCATGGCCAAGTGTAACAAGCATTAAGCTATGACGCGTAAATCACATCTGTACAATGTTTCATAGTAGTGAAAGGTGGAATGTTCCATTTGCACTAGACGACGACCATTACGACCCTCTGCCACCTGACTAAAGTGAACTAAGCTCAACAAAATCCAAACTTTAGACAAACAAAGTTGATGGCCCGGATAGGCTACCAGCAGAGCTCTTTAAAGTAGATAGGGAAACGGGGATCTATACATCAACTGCCACTATTTTTGGACATACAAATCTCCCATCGGCTAATCCATAATTCATAAGAAAGTAAGCCAATCTTATTGAAGACTTCTTTCACCATCTCTGTAGGGATTTTTAGAACAGAATTAGGAGTTCTGAAACGGATACCGTGGGTCTAGGCAGACCAGTGGTTACCCTAACATCTTCCAAGTGAGCTGCTGGCTTGTGTTTTTTCATGGATGCTATAGATCAGTTGCTAGTGACTGCAGTGTCTATAAAGGGCAAAGTCATAGGGATCTACAACAAGTAACGATACAATCATTCAAGTTAATAATTTCCATAAAAGAAATTTATCCGCCATCCAGAAAACTGTAATAATTACTACAACAACCGCCAAGGAGGACAAAAGCAATACCGAAAAAGACTTCAGGGAGAAGTCTTGAATTTCTGCAATAGAAACGAACACGTCTTAGGCCTACTAAGGCGCTATGTCACTACAAAACACTACGGAAAACAAAGATAGCAGTAGCAATATCAAGACCTATAAACAGTAGCCTAAACCGAAGTTGAAGAAGCCATAAGGAGGGTCTCTTTGGGAGCATTAGTAAATTAAAGTCATTATAACACCGTAAGACACAGAGCACTATTTTGGATGTCCTTTCGAAGATGAAAAATTGACTGCGATGTCAACAAAATATTAAGACAAACGTCAAACGACGTTGAGCGCCGGAGATTGTGGAACCTTGAGTCGACTGATCTTGATCTTATTCTTTCACAAAGTCCTTTTCCTACCAAATACAACAGACAAGGGGCACCAATTCAACTTAGTGAGTTGGTGATGAATGTCGACACACTCTTGAAAATTAACAAAAACGACTTTTGGCGATACTGACTTCTAAACGGATGTATGAGCATAAGAGAAAGGACTAACTCCGTAGAAAGAAAAGGAGCTTAGTTGGGAGGGAAAGTCTATTCAGAAGCTCCCGATGGGCAATATACAACGTTTAGGTAATGGCTAATGCAGGGTCCAACTGTATAAAGCAGCAGACGGAGATAACTTAGAAAAAAGCATAAGAGTACACCAAAGACTTCATCGTTCAAAAAACGATATCGGTATCCGATAAGTAGAACCTCTACATAAAATATTCGGTCGTCAAGAGCAGAGATTATCTAAACTGACCCAAGTAGATCCATTATAAGGACTTTTCTGCCGTAGGAGTAAATATCTTAGGTTTCTCGTTATTAGCCTGATAGGTTCAGATTTTCTTTCCAGTCTGTACTCCATGCACTGAAATTTCTCGGTCTTTCATAGAAAGGTGAGTGAGAGCTATAGTGGTAAAGTGCCTACAGTACCAGCAGCCATCACAACAGAGCCTAGTACCTGCAGCCAGATGCTAGGTGAGCCGGACACTCAGAAAGGTAGTGCTCCGCGGTGTCGTCATTACACTAACAGCCAACGCAGCAGGATGTTGCTATACTTATAACAAGCACACTTTGGTGTTTAGCATTAGTATTACTCCGTCACGACGACATTACGTCTCTGGTGTTTTGCGTGATCACTTAACAATAAATGGCTTAAGCTCACGGGGTGCTCATATATCAATGGGAGCCAGGATATGCCTGGCCAGAGCTTACCCACGTTAGTAGTGTAATACCAAAGCGGAATCTCCTCCACCCTCAGTTTGAGTCGAGGCCGACCTAAAGCCTCTTGCCGATCTTAGGATCACGGCGCTCAGTACATGTTACAACTATACATCGAGTCCAAACCTGAGTTTTACGTTTAAATTACACCCATCGTGACGTGACCACCTCTCACAAGCCAGGCCTGACTGGCCCTCACTCCCATGGTACTATGGTGCTTCCATTCAGCAGGACCTATGACTGACACCTTGTACCTGGTCAAATCGCAGCAACCTTCGGTGGCGTTATCTGAAGATGTTTATGATAAGACCAGTGTTTGCTCTACCCCTGTTTATTATTAGACTACGCCACTAATGGGTGAATCCTTGACAATTCTGCGGGTGGCCATCACGATGACAGCAAACAGTCTACAGTTTTTCTACTGAGGGATAGCAGAAAAGTTACTGCTGTCTTAAAAACGCCAGCAAGCAGGGAAGAATTAGTTTGGTCTACCGACAAAAAACCAACTTTTAACGGAAACTTGAATAACCGAGGACGAAGGCAGTCGTAGCGCAGGTTCAGGTTCGAGAAACTCCCCTCTTAGGCTTGCTTAGCAATTATGTACATTTCTCATGATTGCATTGTGACCTGGAACCCAAATCAGACTCAGTGAAAAACTCAGTGTGTTCAGAGAAGTCTTGCATGATCAAACCAGCTTGCTTCTGATTCTTCACAATTTACAACACGTAGTTCACTGCCATCAGGATCACATACATCTCCGCTTGAAAGACAGACACAAGTTTTCCTAACGAGAAGTCAAATCTAACTTTATCATCCTGCAAAAACTAACCACCGGCATATCCTAGATCGGTTATGGAGCCCTCGGGGAAGACACGACTTCATTCCTTTTCAAGTTCAGAATCTGGCTGAAACCTGATCAGTGATGGAAAATCGGGCCCAAATGCTCATCAATTCTGGCGACGACCACTTAGCCGATATAATTTTCTCGACTTTGATTGCGTTTATTTTATGGCTTGATTTTTTTTTTCATTAAATTGAGAAAATGATATCGGCTAAGTGGCCACCGCCAGAATTAATGACCATTTGGGCCCGATTTGTGGCATTTCCCATCACTCTTGCCAGAACTCCCGGCAATAGGTCCTCACATTCTTGACGGATATTCTCTTTGAGGGCTTCAAGAGTCTGAGGCTTATTGACATAGACGCGTGACTTCTAAAAACCCCACAAAAAGAAGTCTGGTACGGTTAAATCAGGCGATCTTGCTGGCCTGTGCAAATCGCTAAAACGAGAGTTTAGGCAACCCGGAAATGCAGCCCTCGGAATTTTGGTTCTTGCTCGCGCTGCTCTATCCTGTTGGAACCACATGTTCTCCGTCCACAGTAGTCGCTTGGCCCGCGGCGTTTTCGAAAAAATAAGGAACGATGACGGCTCCAACGTAAACAGCATACAATGCAGTTACTTTGACTGTGTGTAATGGCTCTTAGTACGTTATATGCAGATTTTCGATGCCTCAGAAGTGACAATTTTGCTTATTCACACGTCCACAGAGATGGAAATGGGCCCCGTCGCTCATGATGATTTTCGATGAAAAGTTGTCTCCCTCGTCGTCGAGATTCACGATGCCTTGAGCGAAGGTTTCACACGCTTGACGATCAACTACTAACAGCTGCACTTTGTAAGGGAGCATCTTACAGTCGTTCACCAAAATTCTCTATAAAGACCTCCGAGTGATGCCCGATTGCGTGGGTCGTCTGGTCAATAATCCGGAGTCCTGCGATATTTTCAGCACAACGGCTGCTCCGAGGCCACCCAAGCCTGGCAGCATCTCGTGTTGTTCCATACTATTCTAGGCGAGCGGCTAAACGTCATAGTGTTTGCCCAATTGTTGTCGGACGACCGGGAAATCTGCGCCGAAATTCACGCTGCTCCAGCACCACCGACGAATTATTCCGCGTTCTTTAGGAGTATAGCGATTCATGTCCTGTTGAAGAGTATTTTGTATCTGTTTACTTCACAAATGTCAAAGTAGAATTGATGCGGCCATTTGCAAAAATTGTAGCACCTTCCGATAGGGTGACGACTTTTGCGGCACCTAGTAGATCGCAGACGAGCGAATGGAAAAAACTGCGCTAATAATCTTGAAACCCCTATCAAAGGGACCACGCAGGAGAGGAAATTCATGTCCTGGGTATTGCACCTAAGTGGAAGCCGCCTTCCGCAACCGGTTGAGAAGGCCTGAGACTGAGACCTCGGACTTTTGAGCTACCTACGTAAATATGCAAACAGCCAAGATCCATTTAAGAGTAAATGAAATCCGCCCGTTCTGTGTCTATTTAGACTCTTGGTATGTATGAGTATGTACTCGTATGATACTGGGTTTAAAGAAATATAAACATAAACGGTGTCATACGAGTATTAGCAAAGCGCGGAAAGACTTCCTCATTGATCTTAAGAGCTTCAGGGTCATAAGTCTACCATCTCTTCTTTTGTGGGCATCGCAAGGAGCTACATGTCTGTTACAGTAGCCAGAAGCGTGTACCCAGAAATCGATAAGTCGCTACGCTATCTGAAATTGAAGCTGACATAACTTGCTCTTTGTGACAACACATTGAACCTGCTTTTATTTTATTGATTTTCGCCAGTGGATGTCTTCTATTACTGACTCCTCCGGTGATTTTGTTCTCCTGATAAAATTTACATCCTCCATTTCAAGAGTGTTCACCCGAAACATGCTCCAAGGGCATGACCATGTTCAACCATATGCGCAAAACAAAACCCGGATATGTTGACACAGCACTAGATACCAATCTCAAAAAAAAACCAAAACGCTCAAAAGAACTTAACATCAAGTGACAATCTCCTCACACAATCACTCCGGTCAGCATTAGCCACAAAGACTTTCAGTCCAGGTGGGCGTATTTCTTCGTACCTTTCTCATTAGCATGTCATAAATTATCATACGTCCGACTTGATCGCGATTAATAAAATAACCATTCACGGAAGTGAACCGCATTTTAAGTGGTTCGCCGTTGGGCGCCACTTTCCACATAAACCACTCATACGGCCGATACCCAACCTTTCAGCACTAAAAAACCAAAAAATCCATTCTCCCCTGTTGTTGAAAAGCACCCTTCAAATCAGTTCAACTGAAAGTAAAAGTATCTCAAAGTAAGACAATCACTAATAAGTGGCCAGATACACACGAATCCACTTGGGATAGTAGCCTCAGAGTCGCTTCCTTCCTGTCAAAACCCTGTGCACTGGACAGCGTTTGCATGCAACAGTGCATATCGCCATCTAAAATGAGAAAGGTCTCCATGGTTAGTTGTTGGAAGCGAAATCGAAATCGAAATCGAAGTCAAAGTCTCATAATAATTTCCAACCCATAACGGGATAATGTTCAGTAAAATTTGTATCGAATGCGAAATGGAAAACAATTTCGTACCCGAACACTGCATGTCTGCAAACTATTTTAGCAGATACTGCGGTAAAACAAGAGCACACTGCGGCAACCACTTACACTTTCACCGAAAATTGAAGCACTGCTCTCTTGTAAAGACAACCAAGCCGAACAGATACAAACACAAGGTCCAAATGCGGAGCCAGAAAGTATCTCAATTGGCGGTCAGTAGCTGCACAAGTGCCAACAGCAAAGTCTGTAGCAGCAGCAGGGGTGCTGTAACTGCAGTGCAATTGAAAAGATCGTCAAATTGCTGCCCCGTTCAAATGGTTTTCAATCCAAAAGCCAATTTCCTAGTTTATGGGCGACGTGTACGTATAATCACCTCCAACTTCATCAGCTCCACCATCACTAGATCTACCTACATTTACGAGTATAGCAGCAGCCGGTCTATGGCACACTTGTTGTGGCGTGTTCACCATGTGTAATCATCACCTAAGAAGCAGTAGTACCTACCTGTGAAGAGGGGTGAAATGCCAATTTTATCCAACAGATACAGAGCAAATTCATTGAAGAACCTGTTGCACTCAACGCACGAACATTTGTTGGGATACGAGTACTTACCAAAAAGAAAAGGTCTAACCTGGGACTTGATAGGACTGTGGCATGATGAACGGTGTAAGCCAGAAAATTTAAGATACAAATCGGCATTGCATCCAAGCAAAACTGGACCCCAAACTACGATTACCATCGTCTCTCTGATAACAGAGCCTGAAATCGAATTCACTTTCTGACTCGCAAGTGGGCAACTTCAACCGCATCGGCTGAAGCTGGAACAAGGCAAAACTGAATTAGATCATTCTGCCGTGCGGTTACGTAAGTAGCTTTACTTAACCACCATCGGGAGCAAGCGTAGATACAGATTTCCTGAAACAAACACCAATGGGAGCCGATCACAGGTGCTGAAAGGGGTCCAGCCAACGACTGGTTTCAGTAAAAGTAATTGCCTTCGCATATTGATACTCGTAGTTTAGATTGGTAGCCTGGTGGCTATAGTGGTGATGGTGACGACTGCAACTGGACTTGGATTGATGTGCAAAACAGCTGTCTGATTAGGCTCGTTTAATGTGACAAATGTAGTGCACTGTGCCATGTTGCGGGGGAGGTATAAATCACTTAACCGCTTGGGATTGTTTCTTTCCATTTGGATGGGTGGTTGGACTTTTGTTAGACCGTTGATTCGTTCAACAGGTGGGTGCTCTACTTATTGGGTGATGATTGTGTCACCTCAAAGAAAACCAGGTCGTTATAGTGTAGAAATTTGTAAGAGACATGCAAATGAGCTAAAAGTTTAGCATGGAATGCTATGGGTATATCACATGTCGCCTAGTGTGACTATGTAACAAGTTTTGGAGACGAACGTATCAGCAAAACCAAGCGAAATTAACAAACGCCTTAAATTCTATGCAATTAGTGCCCAGAACTGCACCTATAAGACCGAATGAACACTGAACAATGTCAGATGGGATAGAACTGTCCCAATTAGCATACCTAATCCTAAGCTGGACAAATTTTCGAGTTGCTAAAACCACTCGGAATATTGAGAATATTCGTTCATCGGGCTATTGCTCTCTTCGGCGATGTGTATGGAATAGAGGACAGGCCAAGAAGTGGTCGCTCGAATGCGGTAGTAAAGGCAGTGCGTGAACGAATTTGGAGAAACCCGCTTAGGAAGCAGAAGATCATGTCCAAGGAATTGGATATATCAACCAGATACACGTCTATTCGGGATGAACTGCATATGAAAGCCTATCGTCGGTCCACGGGGCATCATCTAACTCTCAATTAAAAAAAATTGGGCTAGAAATATGGAAGCGACTTTTGCAGTGGCACGCGGACAATGGCCATGAAAACATTCCGTTTACGGATGAGAAAATATTCACCGTGGAAGAAGCTTTCAACAAACAAAATGACAAAATTGATCCCACTTCATCTAAGGATGCGAAAAAAGTTGTTCGAAGGGCTCAACATGGACATCATTCCGTAACGGTTTGGTGGGGGGTCTCTTGCCATGGTGTCACATCCCTCCATTTCTGTGAAAAAGGCGTGAAAACTGGTGTAAAGGTTTACCAAGAAGATGTGCTAGAGGGCGTTGTGAAGGGTTTGACCAATACCCTTTTCAATGGATATAGACGGATCCTCCAAGACGACTCTGCTCCAGCGCACAAAGCCAAAACCACGCAGGAGTAGCTCAGAGTCAATATTTCTGGCTTCGTAGCAGCAGAAGATTGGCCGTCGTGGAGTCCAGATTTGAATCCACTGGATTATGGTTTGTGGTCAGAATTGGAGAACATGGCCTGCAAGACACCCCAAAGAAATTTGGAAAGCCTTAAAACTGCATTAACCAGAGCAGCGTCCACGATCTCCATGGAAGGTGTACGTGTCGTTATAGATCAATGGCCGCACGGTTTGGAATCTTGTGTTAAAGCAGAAGACAGTCTTTTCGAGTAAATCCAATTTTTTTTAATAATCGAAATTGTGGTCTAATAAATGAAACAATTTTGAATACAATACGTTCACTGTTTTTTTTTTTATAGCGTTTTATGTTTGTAACAGAACATATAGCAGGACTAGGTATATGGTTGTCTAGGGCGTTCCGTAGTTCTGCCTGCTGGGTGATCCGATTCCACAGCATGGTTAATTTCGCCATGAAGTAGCCTTCCATCGTTCTGCGCCACTTTCGTGTGGTAGTGTCTTTAGATTCCTATCCCTTTCCATGATAAAGTTGTTCGTTGGAGATGCGACAGCGGTTCTCAGAGACCGTATATCTAGATATAGAAAGTTGTCTACATTCTCGACATCCTTTCAGGTTATGTAGGATTGAGCGCAGGTGTTACAAGGGCTGAGACTTTTTGTATTGCTTGTCTCTAATTCCAGAGCCGTTTTGTTTGCCTAAGCTTCTAGATGTGGCTCATCAGATGAAAGACCATTACTCGATATGAAAGCAGGCAAATATCGTCAGGGCAGTCGAGCTGCGAAGTAGAACGTCATAGGCCATCGAATTCCATTATTATCTCCTATCAGCGCTATGGCGAGTTAGACTCTGTTGACAACCGGTAACAGTATGCATCGCTTACCAGTCCAAGAAATTTGGTAGTTACAACCCTCGTATACAGACTTAAGGAGTTTTTTTTTGGGATACCTCTCCTGCGCAAGGCTGACCAGGAGGAGCTGTTGAAAGCCTTCTCAAGCCCGATAAATAGTAGATGCGTGGAAATCTCTACTTTTGCTTCATTTTGATCCCCTTTCCCCCAGATTTCACTTTTTTTTTGAATCTTGATGATCATCTTTGTTCCTCATGTTTGAGCCTTCTTCATATGAGCGGATGTAGCAGTACGGAGAATGTACATATTTGCAACCACTTGTAACAATTCCATTGCTTTGTTTTCTTAAGGACTTGAGAGCGGAATACTAACTAGCACCCGAGATCATGGTTACAGTCCTCAGGTATTTCGTTCTCTGCATGCGGTGAGCTGATCTTCATCTAAAATGAAAAGCATGCATCCAAACTCATCATTGAATGCTGTTTTTAGTTCCATGCCCCAATGAGCTCGTTGGTGCTGTTGTAGACAGTCCTACCGTCGCTTAAGACAAATGAGTCAATATACTGATGTCTCACACTACCCTGCTTCTTGTTTACGCGCTTATAGTACTCGTATATGTAACTCACTGAGGGGGCCGCTGCTACTCGAGCCTTGCTTGCTGTATGCTCATCGATCTGACTACAAATTTCTGCCGATGGCCATGTACGATACAAATAAGTGTCCCAGTTGCAAAATTATTTTTCACAACATTCCAGTGGTCATCCATCGTTGCCTGCTTTGTCCTGCTAATTCTTTCTGCTTCCAAAACAAGACGGTCTTCGAATTTTTAGTATACGTGGGGATCTTTGTCCTGTTGCCTGTCGGTATTGAAGCTGAAAGTGTTAAAAAGGTTTGAGCAGTTTGCAGATCCAGTACAAAGGTGAATAAAAGTTAACATGAGATGGTGATCGCATTTTTGCCCAATGCCGGCTCTACGTCATCGGAGAAGCTTCCTGAATAGGAGGCTGATCGCAATGTGATCTATCTGGTTGGACATTCGTCGCATGTCTGCATGCTTCAGGCAATCTAGTCATTAGGGAGTCCAGAAACCGCTCCCCGTGGTCATTTCAGTCTCAACGGCCGTGATGTCCTATCATGTGCTGAAGCATAACGTCGCTATTATTATCATAAGTCGCGTCCTCGATGGGAGCATACTAGTGTATGGTGGTAATTTTCCTTATCAGGTCATTTGTATAGATCTCCTGTGAGGTTTCCAGGATATGAGACTACTTCGTGCTGCTTTGAACCAGCTTAACCAGAGCTGGTTTATCGGAATAGAACTTGACAATGATATTTGCTCTAGTTGATGGAATTCGGAGTTTTAAGGACTTTACAGAAGTGAGTCGAAGAGGCCTTTGATGTTCCGGGAATCGGAACACAATTCTGGGTGGCGTCAACATCCAATGGGCGGTATGTTGAGATCTTTTCTTCAGAAAACAGCTTAACCCAGCTTGTAAATGAGCCCAATATCAGATATTGAGAGAACTGTTTTTTTTTTTGGATTCAACAAGACCACCCTGACAGACTAAAACCGAAAAAAGTTCAAACGAGCCAAGCATAACTGCATCGTCTTGCTTAAGCATGTGAAAATCGGATATGACCAAAAACCGAAGCAAAAGATACTACTCCCTTCCAAATGTAGTAAAAGTATTTGCTTGTTCGTCAAAACTATAAGAAACTCTGCCCAACCTCTATCTCAACGCTCATTTGTTATGATATTCCAGCCGTCAACTCTTCGTACAACTTCAATCTACGGGTTGAAAATTTCGTAGTCAGCCAAACGCTTCCGGATTGTGTCATGTATCCATCTACACATCATCGCGTTAAAAATCCAACACACCATTCCACTTTTGCCCTTGTATAGTAGCAAACGTACTCAAAGATCGCAATGTACGCAAATCCGTTGGTCCATATGGTACATCTCCCTTTCTTCTGAAAAGGAGTTCTTAAAAGTCGCACCGCGTAAGATACTTTCAAAATCACGCTCTTAAGCACTGCTTCCGAATACATGGATTTGTCCGTTTTCTTATAAAGGCGAATCTTCTTCTCTCTCCACTTACAAACCTGCTACCTGGACCGGCAGTACAGTCGTCGCAGCACTGGTCCACTGGCGATTTGATGGCATATCTCAGCGAAAATTGGAACCAACGTCTCCATAAATCTGGTGAAAGCCAGTTGTCTTGCATGGTTTTAAGCCTGATATCGACAAAATAAATACTGGCATACCCCAGGGATCCGTTCTGCGTCCGACACTCGTTTTAATTTTCATTACTGATCTCTTGTCTGCCACTTCTAATCCAGTATATTTCTTGTTGATGGTTTAATTTTGATGGGGGCTGAGGCCCCCATTTATTGGCTTCATACAGGCTTAATCCAACTTAAAAACTAGGACCAAAAACTAACAGAAAGACTTAAGAGCTAGGGACCAAGGTAGTGATGGAGGAGATCTTGTTTTAGATGAGGAGTGCTCAAGTGGAAATCAAAAAGGGAGAGGTTTGAGTTGACCTTTCGGAGCATTCGGGAGATTGGTTCCTTGGAGCCATTAGAGGTGCGGTGGACCGGTAGATAGAAGAGACGTGGACAACGTATATTGCGGAGGTTGGTATTGAAGGAAATTAAGTTCAAAATGGATGCACAGTCGGTGGAACCTGAGAGAAGTCGACGAATGAAAAGAATGTCAGCAGTATTCCTACGTTCTTCTAACGAATTCATATTCAGAAGTTTGAGGCGGTCCTGATAGGGAGGTAAGATTAAAGGGTCGTTCCACGGCAGACCACGGAGAGCAAATCGGAGGAATCGCCGTTGAATACCTTCGACTCGGGAAACATGAACCCGATGAAAGGGCATGGCGAACAAAGGTAATATAGAGAGATTTGGTTACATACGGGTTTGAAAATTCCTTGGACCACCGTATAATAAAGCCAAGTGATGAGTTGGCTATGAGGGTCATCTTATCGATATGCGAACGGAAATTAAGCTCACAGTCGAATGATATGCCAAGGTCTTGAAAAGACTGAACCAGGGTAATTGGTTGACTATGGAGAAAATAAAGTCGGGGTGGAGACGGGTTGCATTTACGTGAGAAGGTTATATGTAGATTGACATTTGGCTATATTAAGTTCTACGCAGTTTTTGAGACACCAACTTGAAGCTGATCAAGGTTTTCTTGAAGAAGGGCAGTGACAGTACCCTGTGCATCTCATATTCCTTCCTGGACCCACGTCCTAGCTACGGAAACGGCATCATATGAGTATGTTAAGCTATTTCTTGCATCACATTGCCCTATCATTCTCTGTCTACAATAGCCAAAGGTTGCCAATCCGCTACCTAACGAAGCATAATTAGCTAATCCAACCTTCAAAACTAGAGGCAGCTAGCTCAATAGGTATTGAGGATTAAGTGATGGGTGTCGTGTAAGTGGATACCCAGGCGCGCTTGGATTATTAGCGCCGTCCGTACTTAACAAAATCAACAATATTACTCGTAGCATCATATCTAAATTGTGCAGCTGTATTAAGCCACCCTTATCCATGACCATGAGTTCAATAATGTTCAAGTTGAGTCCTTCATCCAAAACGTGAAGTGCTAAAATTTAACTTAAAACAAAAAGAGCGTTTTTTTATAAATTAAAGAAATTCATTGAAAATCTAAAAATCTGCATATACGAGTACGGGTACCGCCTGAACCTTCACGATAAGGCTTTTGTTGAATAAATTTTTGAAAATTATGCAAAAACTTTGACTCACTTATGGTTGACTAGCGATTACTTTTAGTCATCCGGTGAATAGATTTGAAAAAGTGCACTCCCAGCCTTTGTAGACAAATCAATTTTAACAAATTGAATTCATTAACTTGTTAAATAGTGAACATCATTCAACGTTGCCATTGTTTGATTGTGTCGATTGTTAATATTGAGGCATTGTCATGGTGAGTGTGGCATTTGACTAATTGCTACCGCAACGAGGTGGGTCAGGGCTTTCAACAGATCTGTATGCCAGTTACTTTAAGTGCGGTAGAGTAAAATGTGACTCAGATAATGTCAATGGCATTGATATCTCTACTTTCCTGGGACGGATATGCATGCTGCCACAAAAGAATGGAATTGACGTCTTTTCAACACTAAATCTGAAATCTTTTACAGCCAACTGTGCACAAGAATAAGGGAAATCGCTTAGGAGGTTCAACTAAAATAAAGTGCAGGACAACATTGGGAAATTTGAATCCCTTGTTGCTCTGCACTCACCTTAGGATAGAAAGAAAAGCAGAAGGCAAGGAAATCGCCTAGAAATGAAATATTTTCCAGATGAAAGCTTGAGTCCTGAAACAAGCATTGCAGAAAGAAACAAATGTTCCAAGTGCAGTTCCAGATGTTGAGAAGATTCCACATTTTGCCCACATATCTCCTCCAACAGTTGTTGAAACTTGTACCTATCGATTGCGTTCATAGTGAACTTGTGAGAAAGAACAAGAATATACAGTAGGAATAAAAATATGTTTAGAGGGATACAGGTATTCACTTTAAAAACGCGTCATTGCATCAGACTTTTGCCAACTCTTCTTCCCTCCAACGTTTCCCTGATTTCTCGAAATTTTCTTGGCGAAAGATACAGGCTTGTATACCGTCTTTACAAAAGCTTTTCTCTATACTAGACGGATAGGTTGATACGTGTCATATTTCTCTGGTATATCCCTTCTAAGGGAAGACGATTGTTTGACTGGTCATTATGATGTATTTTGGATTTGACCCCACAGCCAAAGGTATCAATCTCAGAAGCTTATCTTAGCCCAAACTCAGCAAGTTCCTAACAGAAACGGCACATGGTATTATTCAAGGTTTCTCTTCGGTCACCCATCTAAGTATTAACCGCACACATCCCTGCATGGTTTCGGGGATCGAGTGAGCACCGTTGAATTCGGTGTGGAGGACTCTTTATTTCCCTCTTGTGATAGTTGGACCTTTGGCACTGATCGATGCCAATTCGAGTTTGCCCAGTGCTGCAATAATCACTTCACATCAACTGTGATTATTTTAGCACATTTGGGGGGTCACATTCCACCGGACTTGACACTCTGTAGGAGCACGTTAAAGGGGGAAACCGCCGTGGTGTCAAGAATAGCAGACACTTTATGTCGAAAAGAATTTGCACACCCAATCAGAATGTTGACAAAGAGATGGGGTGGAGGATGAAGATTTAATTGCAGCTTTCATGTGCCATAGCTGAAGCGAGTAACTGATTCCGAAATACGAGTATTCGACTTCTAACTTATGGGGTCCGAAAAACGACCCCTCCAGTTCGGAGGTTGTACCTGGGTTGCTACTTAGGTTTTAGGAAAAACAAATATTTTTATCTTCATTGGTTTTCAAAATACTCTACGCGAAGATCAATACGCTTTTGCATACTTTTGAACCAACTTTCGAAGCACTTTTTCCCTATTCGGAACGAGGTAATTCCCAAACATGCATTTTAAACGCATCAACCGCTCTCTCAGGCATCGAAAAACACTGACCTGGTAATTTATTTTTGATGGGGGGAAATAAAAAGAATTCGTTTGGGGCCAAATCAGGCCTGTATGGCGGATGAGCCAGCAATTCGGTGTTTTGAGTGCTCAAAAAGTCACCTGTTTGAACCGACCTGTAAGAGCTCGCTTTGTCGTGGACCAGAATGATCCGTGTTCGGCGATTGCTTTTCCTTATTTCCCCAAAGACTGCTGGTAAACAAATGGTGGAGTGCCATTCCGAATTAACCGATCTACGTTGCTCTAATGGCACCGTGGAGACATATCTGGCTTTTTCTTAGAAACAGGCGACCATTTGCTTGAAAGTGCTTCGTGTGCCAACAACTTTCGTTGGGTTTGGCTCGTCTTGCAAGACCCATACAGTCGACTGCTGTTTAGCTTCGGACTCACATACCTAGATCCATGATTCGTCTGCTGCCATGATCTTATAGAACTGCGATCGGATTTTTGCAACATCTCTTTGGTCCAATCGACACAAGCCGTTTTTGGGCGGTTTTCAGGTTATCCGGTATCCAATACAAAGAAATCTTTTTGACAGCCAAATATTCAAGCAATATCGACAGTACGCGAGTGGAACTATTGCCCAAGCATGCCACAATTTCACAATAAGTCATATGACGATCTTGTAGTATCACCACAACATCGATGTTTTCCGGCAAAACAACTGATTTCGGACGACCTTCACGAAATTCATCCTGGAGCGAACGGCGATCACGATTGAATTCGGGAAACCAGCGAAACGCGGTAGCCCAGAATGTTGGTTCATCCCTAAAAATCGAAATGAGTTGATCGGCACACTCTTGATGAGTAATTCCACTTTTTGGCTGAGACGAATTTTTCAAGTCTCAAGACAAGCACAAAGCACTCGTCTGACAGGACGTTCTGAGCACGTGTACCATTCTAAATGTCAGAATTTACGATGCTGATGTCAGATCAGCACTGATATTGCCATATCTCAAAACTCGTGTAGCAACAAAGTTTTATCGCAAACAGGAGCCTCGGATAAGAACAAATACAGTGGTGACGATTCTAGAAGCAAAAATTGGAATATGTGGACTTTAAACAGGTCAGCCGAAAGGCAAGGGGAAGCTCTAGATTATAATAAATCAGACATCAACCCTATTCTTGCTGAGCGCAGTGGAATGGACCAGACAAAGGAAGGCTGCAATCGTAACAAAACGTCAGAATTTTTGCCAACTGATAAGTGGCATCAACGGTACAAAGACGTCAGGAGTGCTGCAACCGATGTGCTTATTTCATTCGTCCACAGAGGAAACAGAGGCCAGCAAATGTAAGTGCGAACATTTAAAAGCAGAGTCGCAGTCTAGACTCATTTCCCTGATCTGGTCGAAAGTGTGTATGCCTGATGAACGGAATTTCAGCATCGATTGCTCGATCCACAAAAATGGAGGGCCCCTCAACCGCTCCAACTATAGTCTCCTCAATATCGCATACAAAATATCATCTGCCATATTGTGTGAACGTCGGAAACCCTTCGTTAGCAACCTGATTGGCCCCTATCAGTGCGATTTCAGACCATGAAAGTCTACAATCTCCCAAATTTTCACACTTCGGCAGATCCTGGAAAAAAACTCAAAAACACCAAATCAATGCCCATTACCTTTTCATCGATTTTATGGCCGCATATGACAGCATCTATAGAGACGAGCTATATGGAGCCAATTCAGATTTGGCATCCCTGCCAAACTCATCCGTTTTTGCAGAATGACGATTGAGATTGCTCGCTGCTCCGTTAATGTCGGTAAAGAACTCATCAAGACCTTTGATGTCAAAAAAGGTTTTAGGCAAGGTAACTCTCGCTGTCTCGCTCCACGAGCAAACACTGGGCGCACAATATTTCAAAAGTCTGTTCAACTACTGGCGTACCCCGATGATATTGACATAATTGGGAGAACTCAGCGGGTGGTCACCAGGTCGCTAGTATTCAAAGGGAAGCTGCCAATGTGGGTTTCGTGGTAAATAAGGGCAAAACCAAGTATAGAGGAAGGGACACACAACAGGCAGAATCCCACACATAACAGACAGAATATCACAGTCGACAGCTATAACTTCGAGGTATTAAGAGACTTTGTCTACCTTGGATCTGCCAGCAATTCTGCCAATAACACTTCAGTAGAAATAAAAGGAAGAATCACTCTCGCCAATCGCAGTTTCTTTGGACTAAGAAGGCGATTGTATAGTAAGGCCCTATTCCAGTCCAACTTTATGGCACTGAAGCATGGACTATATCGAAAGCGAATAGCGATATCCTCTGTAGTTTCGAGAGAAAAATTCTTCGAAATATACTCGATCCCCTTTGCATTGACAGGCTTTGAAGGAGAAGATTTAACGACAAACAATACGAGCTCTACAGCGATATTGACTGCTCATCAGTCGCGTGAGATAGCTAGGACATGTGGAGTGAATGTAGACCAATGCCCCGACCCGAAGAGACAACTCAGTAGACAACCAAGTAGAAGAGGACCTCAATCTACTTGAAGTGCACAACTAGAGGCATTAGCAAAGGATCGGGGTAACTGGAGAGGCTTGTTAGTTGAGGCACAGGACCATACCGAACTCGAGTGCTACCTACGTTAGTAAGTAACTCAAAGTCGCAGTCAATACTGAGGATATATAAAAACTACTTCTGCAGCCTGTTAAACGGTGGGAAACATTCATTAATTCATCAGACAGAACCGCTCATTCAACCTTGCGCCCAGGCTAAGATTTTTATCCAGCCGATTACAATATCTAAATTTAGGCCCTATAAGGCCGCTATACCAAACGATCTACCTTCGGGGCCATCTAAGGCAGCAGAAGATGATTTAGTAAAGAGCACATACCAACACATTTCCAAGATTTGGTCAAAGAAAAATATGCCTGATGAATGGAATCGCAGTGTTGTTTGCTCGTTCTTCAAGAAAGACGAACCAAACAGCATATACTGTACGAAACCGTATTGTGTGATCGGCTGAGGCCATTTCTCGTTGGGGTTTTAAGCCCGGAAAGTCCACAATTGGCAAATATTCACACTACGGTAGGTCCCAGAAAAAAACCAAGAAGTCCTCATCGATTCTCAGCACCTCTTTATCGATTTAAGGCCGCCTTTACCGCATTTACCAAGACCGCCGTTGGTTGTTTCTTCTGCGACATCGACCTGATCCGCATCGATCCGCATTAGTCGTCGGACGTATCCAGGACTCATAGAGCGAATGGATGTTAATACTTCGGCCCGAAATGTGTTTGATAAATACCCGCACGCACAATGCGATAGAGGAACGCTTCGCCTTACATGTATGCAGAATAATTGGGGTTTGCTTATGGTTTTTAGTTATACGAGGCTTGTCTGAAGAGTTTCCGACCGCAACGTAAAGATAGCGGCACTCGTCAATAAAGGCTAGTGAATGCTAGTTGAGCATCTTTTGGCAGTTACTTACCAAAGTTTCAGTCATTTTGGATGCTCAGTTTTTAGTTCACAGTCGTTTGAGTGAGTCGATTTTTGTTAAAATGGAAAAAATTGAGTATCGAGCTGTTATTACTCGTAAATTCTTGTTTTTGAAAGACAATACGCCTACGCAAATCAAAAATGAGTTGGACTCTGTGTATGGGGACTCTGCACCATTATTTACCACAGCGAAATTTTGGGCAGCTGAATTTAAACGTGGCCGTAAGAGCTTGTGAGATGATGAACGTTCGGAACGTCCAAAAACTGCAACCACTGACGATAACATTGCTAAAGTTCACCAAATGGTGTTAGACGACCGCCGAATTAAAGTGAGAGAGATAGTAGAGGTTATGGAAATGTCCAAAGAACGTGTTTGTTAGGTATTAACTCAAGATTTAGGCATGAGAAAGCTGTCCGCGTTAGACCAAAAACGTGTTCGAATGAACATATCCAACGCTCTGTTGGCGCTGTAGATGAGACTTGGATACACCATTATACGCCCGAAACAAAAATTCGTCAAAACAGTGGACTGCATAGGGCGAGCCGGCTCCAAAAAAAGCAAAAACGGTTTTTTTCGGAAGAGAAAGTGATGGCGACTGTTTTTTGGGATAGTAAAGGAGCTACCTTAATCGATTATCTTCAAAAAGGAAAAACTATTACAGGAGCATATTACGCATCATTATTTGCCAAGCTGAAGGCAGAAATTGCGGAAAAACGGCCACATTTTCAGAAAAAGAAAAATAAGAAAAAATTTTGCGAAAAAATGTCTTATACTACACCCTGAATGACTCGAACTGCAACCGACTTCAGACTGCTATAATTTCCAAACCATTCATGAGAGTGAACTCAAATTTTGACACATGACAGATAATTTTATTATTTACAAGCCTTTTAAACGATTTGCGTTTCAGTTGTGTTGAAAAATTGTTATCCGCGATGGAAAGCAAACGTGATAGTGTGATTGCTTTATATTTGGCTGGAAAACCACAAGTAGCTATAGTTAGAGCCCTCCAGCAACTCAACATGAATAAATCATTTGTGTCTCGAACCATAGCTCGTTACCGTGATACTGGCATCGTTGCGAAACGCCATGGTGGTGGTCATAAAAAACCAGCAACATCGGCAGAAATGGTTCGGAAAGTGAAGGCTCAAATTGAGCGAAATCCGCGTCGAGGTGGAAGAAAAATGGCTCGTGAGCTCAACATATCGTTGGAAGGGATGCAACACATACTGAAAAATGAGCTTGGGCTCAAGCCATTGAAGTTCCAAAAAGCACACGATCTTACACCGCAACAGAAAAAAGTTAGAGTCGAAACAGCGAAGGAGTTGCTAGGCTTACACGAAAGTGGTGAGTTGCCAAATTTGATTTTTTCCGATGAATCGCCATTTGTTATCGAGCAATATGTCAACAAACAAAATGACAGAGAGGTCCTTCGAAAATTTACACCTTCGGACGGCTACCAAAAAGCAGGCAGCACCGATGGTGATGGTTTGGGCCGCCATAACCGCCGATGGTAGCTCTCCGCTCGTATTTTTGGTATTTTTGGACCGTGGCGTCAAAATTAATGCGATCATATACCGTGAAACTGTCTTATAGGCAGTATCGAAGCCTTGGGCAAACAATCATTTCGGTCGGAGACCGTGGACATTTCAACAAGACTCGGCACCGTTTCACAAAGCGTGCGTCAACCAAGATTGATTAACAATGTTCCACACTTCATTTCTTCGACACAATGGATTGCAAATTCTCCGGATGCAAATCCGTTGGATTTCTCTGTCTGGGGTATTTGGAAGGCGAAGGTTGGCACTAAAAAATACCAAAGTTTGGACCACCTCAAACAAGCACTTCGCCGGGAATGGGCCAAAATATTGCAGAGCCACTTGCGTGCAGCGTGCGATGCTTTCTTCGGCCGTCTCAAGGCCATTATTCGCCCCAAAGGTGGACATATTGAAAACTACTAATACAATTTCAAAATTGATGTATTTTCCAACATTTTTTGCTTTAGCGCAATAAAATTTATCAAAAACTAAAAAATTTATAACATTTTAAAAAGTTGGAGTTTGAGTCATTCAGCCTGTATATCATTGCTCGGTAGGAAACTTTTCAGACAACCCTCGTACAATAGTTGCGGTTCAGGTTCAGCTAGATTATAGCGTGTGCCATCTACGTAATTAAGGAAGTAAGTTCCTTCTCCGCCGAATAATCTTCATATCAACAATGCCTTTTTAAAATCAATGTACAGCAGTCAATATTCGACGCACCGCCGAATGACGATCTGCAGGACGTTTATGCGATCGAAACAGGAGGATCTAGAGTGGCTAGAGTATCTTCAACGTGGATTATGAATCTTGGTAATTGTACGCAGGAATTTCTTCCCAGTTTTGGACAGAACTATTCTCCTACAAAGCTTGTGTACTATCTCTCTGTTCGAATTTCGGAAAGAACCTGGTTCTTAGACCCTTACTCAGTTGATAATTTTGTACCATCACACCTCATCGACTTGATATTTCTGAGCATCATTCGCGGTGCTCCGCGGTGATTGAGGTACGAATACGGGAAATTGTTGCTTCTACCTGTGACTGCCCGGGAATTCCTTGGTAATGTAACAGTCCTGCTCTCAGACCTAGTTGCTGCTATTTTTGATCTGCATATCACCGTATGTTCGTTTGCTACGTCATAGTGTTATTATCAGTACGTCAGTCAGTCCATTAAAGTCTTCAGAAAATTTCTTACTCATTTCGTAGTTACTCCAGTGCCTTTAGAGGATTAAGGCTGCTAATACAACAGATTCTCGTGTCCCATCAACGTGGTTCTTGGGTATACTTATGGTGCTTTGGGAAAACTTTAAATTCCTGCAGTCCATAAAACTGGTGGTCTCTTGCCATCTTTATGTTCCGGGTGTCCATAAAAAAAATTTAATAGAGCAACTAAGGCCGATGGTCAGTTCACATTTTCACTTAGCCCTCAGGTGATACTGCTGTTGTCGCAGGCCTTGTGCTGAAAGATACCTTCTCCCAGAAGAACCCATTGGCCAAAAAGGACAATGTCGTCTTTGTCATTCTGTTGACTATAACTTTTCTGTACATCGCATGAACCCTTGGCTGCCGGTGGCTTTTGGTCTTAGTTACATGACTGGATTGCATTATTTCGACTCTAGTCCATGATTTGGCTAAAAAAAAGGATCATTTCGGGTTGGTTCTGCCATGAAAGTAAACCCCTGAGGGCAATTTTTCAACACCAATAAACTCTTTCCGCGATCATGGTCTTGCCTTCGAAAGCCTTTCCGGAATGGACTAGGACAGGGTTATTATCATTTCAGTTCGTAGTATGTTCATTTCGTTTAGAATGGATTGGTAATCTTGATACCAATGTCCAGAGTTGTATGTCTTTTGTATACCTTCTAAGGATTTCCTATGGGAGGTCAAGCAAACGCAATTCGACGGGCTTTGACTTAGTTTAGACTGGTCTTACTGCTGAAGCAGAAGCTTGATTCGAAACAATTTTGCAAAGGGATTAGGTTTTATCATATCCATGACTGCCTGAATAATGGCAGAAGACGGCACTCCTTAAGGATTCTTTGCAATTGAAGGTTTTTCAGAAGATGCCTAGATAAGACAATATCTCCTTTGCTGCCACCTGGAGATCCTCATTTGTCATACTTTTTCTGTCACTTTTAAGACAAATAGGCAATAGGGGTAAGTTGTCAGCGTCCGAGCCGAAGTGGCAGTTCAACTGTTTTGCTGGTGTAGTAATGAAGGAGTGAAGAAACAGGCCAGAAAGAAACTTTATCACCGAGGGTTCCGATTTCAATATCATTACACAGACTGCTGTTTGCAACGTTTTCCTTGATCTCGAAGCCAAAATTGTGTTCGTCGCCTTTTTTGTGTCAAATTTTCTAGGCATCATTACAATGCCCTCATTCAAAATGTCAATAGCTACCAGAAGTCGTGTTTTTACTATCTCTCTTACCATTTTAGCATTACTATGAACGAAAGAAAGTACAGTTTTCACTAGCATGGTAATGTGCCTACGTAGTGATCTATTCAAGAAATGCGAGTATCCGTCTATCCAACAAGCTGAACATCATGTGAATGATTTACAAGTAGCCAACTGCCGACTAGTTTCAAGCTCGGAACTCAGTCTTTCTTTTCAATTCAAGCAAAATACATAGTAAACCCAAGCCAGGTAGGAGTAGTAATTTAAAGCCTTTCCATTGCTCAACTCTTAAGTAACAACCCATTGTCGAAAGGCATCCGGACTAAAGTTGACTTTTTTACCTCCTTTCAAGATCTCTTGATTTCTTTCCTACTTCCACTATAAACTTTACTGCTTAACAAGGTAATTATACCAAAACCATCCAAGTCGACATAATATAACCACTCAAATGCATGCTGTTGCAGTAACGATTAAATCGTTACCGTAACAACTGTGCAGCATGTTAACCTCATAAAACCGAATTTCTTAATTGGGCTTCAGCTCCACTCCAAATGATCCCATAAAATTCGCACATGCGGATTTTTTTTTTTTAAACGTAGCCAACATCCGCAGCCGCACTTTGCCCTGTTTAATCGCTCTGATAGGACTGATGAAAGGAGCCGCCGACCAACGAACAGCCGACGATGTCGTCATGCCGACACGCAAATCTTTTTCACACCAAACTAAATCCGAATGGAGCCTTTCGTGTTATCTATCTAAAATCACTCGTAAATGTACTCGTACTCGTACTCGTACCCATGCTCATACTTGTAGTCGTATCTTATGCGTTCAACCTATCTGAAGCATGCACTTGGGGCATTGTGACGCCTAGGTATGATCTCAGACAATTATTTAGGCGCAGTGTTTAGAAGCGTTGTCCCAGTTTTCTATGGAACAACCGCTCCTGGACATGGATTTCATTTAACCAGAGTCATAAAGTAAACGTCACAGCTAAACGGTTACTAGTACTTTTAGATACTCCATGAGCCTGGAACGGACGTTTGGTACGAATACTATCGCCTAGTTAAAGGCGGCAAATGCGTTTGGAACTCTTTTTTTTATGGTTGTTCGCTTGAAAGGAGAACAATATGCGGATTTGCATAGTGCCACTTGGAACAGAGGAGCCTGGAGACTTGGGAAAGGAATTATGTTACAGCGGTTCAAACACTAGAGGTTCATAGTCGTAGTCGGGTCGTACGTAACTATCACCAGTCGTACATGTGTAGTATTGCCAAGAGTGAAAAAAACGACATCATTTGCGTTGAGACAACATAATCTGGCAAAGCGATGCTGTCTAACGAAGTCGGCGCTATTATTGCGCGTTTAGTGCGGCTTATGTGGCGACTCTTTAAGATGTCATCGTTTTTTAGGATCTAAGGATTTCGAATGGGATAATGAAGCTTTACGGCTTCCAACTGCAACCTGGGGACTAAGTTTAACAATTTAAATGTTGCCCCTTAGTTTCGCATTGTTGCGTTACTATGATGTTGCCTCGTAAATTGCGACAAGTTACATGGTGTTGACTTGGTCATTAAATGGCGATTAATTTATTCGAATCACTTACATATGCAACCACCAGCCAGAAATGAGCTTAAGAGAATGTCATTTAATCATAAGACGGTAAAATGGAGCGGATGTAGCCTTTTTAGGAATTAAATGGTGGCTGGACGTGCTAACACGATTGAATTACTTTTTGTTGACTTGAAATGCAGACAAAGCAGTGAGCACATGAGGATTCACTCATTCAGGCGTGATCTTACATCTGTTTGCAATTATTTTTAGCACAACTTTACCTGGGGTTACTTTCAAATTTGCGAGTAAATGTCATCAGCGCAGTCGAGGTCTGATGGCGGTTGCTATCTTCAAGCCGCATTGAGCTTCGATGCACTTTTTCATGTTGGTGCTGTTTCGAGGTCCGACTATCAGCCGTTTCTCTAGTGATGCTCTCCATAATTCTGATGTC
Source organism: Volucella zonaria (assembly GCA_963966105.1). NCBI lineage: Eukaryota > Metazoa > Arthropoda > Insecta > Diptera > Syrphidae > Volucella > Volucella zonaria. The sequence continues at coordinate 136,482,418 of OZ014533.1, read as the reverse complement.
GCGATGCTTTTTCTTAGCCAGAACAAACTACTCAGTAAGTTCCTTTTGTAAGCGCTTCAGTGATAAAGTGCCTACAGTACCAGTACCCACCGCTTGAACGCCGAGTACCTTCAATCTCTGTGGTAGTGCTCTGCGGTGTCGTCATCACTTTCACAGCAGCATAGCAGGATGCTTCTGTCACTTATGTCCAGCATAGCAGTGCTTAGCCAGTAGGCAACGTGCAGCCTTTCCTGCTGAGCGACTGTACTGGGTTGGTCGCCTCTTATCTGCACTCATTTTGAAATAAATGGAAATTAGCCCTTCCAAGGTGCAGATAGGTACGTGAGTCATACCTAGACTTCATGGTCTGAACAGAAGCTTTGTCTAAGCCACATCAAGGAGAGCCCTCCTTGTTTTTCCGATTCCTTCCCTCCTTGTGACGGTAGATTTTCCACTTTTCAGTGTCGAGTCCAGGGTTCTGGGTATAAAAGACGCATCAGAGCGTCCCCGTCTTCCTGAGTTACCTCGGAACACATAAGATGGAGCGCGTGAGTTTGGGTTGTCTGAAAACCTTGAAAGTCCTAGTTTCCAGGGGTGGGATTTTCGACACGGACTTGTTCAAGCATTCAAAAGTTTGCTGCGTGGAGTACTTCGGTCTAAGAGTTCCGTTTCCCATATCGTAGTCTTCTGCTTGAATGCAAACATTCTCTGCTTTGGCTAACTCCCGCAGTTCATCGTCACATAGTCTCTGGTTTTTAACGTAAACCACCTGTCATGTAGACTTATGTTTACGGGATGCCCATACATCCATGGGAGCAAGGATACGCCTTGCCATTGCTCTCCGTCAATCTTTTGATACCAATTCGGAACTGTGTTGGCACAAGTTCCACCCTTGAGTCGAGGCCGATCTAAAACCTCTTACTGCTGTTAGGGTCATAGCACCCAGTACTTATTTGCAACACTACAATGGGTCAAACCAACAGGAAGACCCTTCCCGCGATTTGGGTTTAAACCACATCCACCATGGCGCTCCCACAAGGGGGCCTACCTCAACAAGTCAGGCCCGGACCGAAGTTCGGGGGATCATGACTCCCATGGTACCGTGATTTAAGTCCTGCTAGGGACTACCGGTGGTCTTGCCACCAACAAGACCTATGACCGGCAACTTGTAACTGGTCAAATCGTAGCAACCTTCGGTGGCGTCATCTAAAGATGTTTACGATAAGACCAGTAATATGCTCTGTCCCCGCTTTTTATTAGACAACGTCATTGATGGGCGAAGCCTTGGTAATTGGGCGGGGGCCGCATCGTCACAGTGCACTCAGCAGCTTTCAGATTGCTGTCATTGCAGTCTTCCCAATTCGAAGCGCCAGAGAGGAGATAGCTGCATAATTATGTATAGGTGCGCCGATCTCGTCTCCTTTAGCGTTTCGGGGTTTTCTTTGAGATTGCTTTTCCAGCGACGTCCAAATTTCGTTCACCAGGATTTTTTGTGCTGGGAAAGCCATTACCAGAGTTTTAAGCGGCGGCCTCACCGCATTAGCCGACTTCCGTCGACCAGAATTACAACTTTTGCTAGTTGCCGCACAGGCCTTCTCCGGACATCACGTGTGTGTGACACCGCTGGTTTGGTTTTCGTCGATGGGTTTGACTAATTCATGCGATTTCCGTCCACTTGAATTGCAGCCTGTGTTGGTTACACCACCGGTTTCATCCGGGAATCATGCGCGAAGAGATACATCGACAGAGGTAGTGCCGGAAACTTTCTTCCAGTTGGTTCCTGTACCGGAAAGAAGAACAGGGCGCAGATCAGTGGATCTCACTTCAATTTCAACTTCACCGACCTGTTTATCTTTTCCATTGCCGCTGGGGAAGTGAAAATTTTATCACTCGCGCCTTCGACATCACTTGCCGTTTCTTTGCACCGTACATTTGTCCCACGTCTTCGTTTCTTCCTCGACTGTCCCTTAAATGGTGGTCCTTCAGAGTGTGCCACTTATTTAGCCCGTTAAACCGTGACAAGCTATCAAAAACAACAGTCTGACCAACCACTGGTCTATTCTGGTGGGTTTTAACTATAACAGGTAGGATGTCACTGGTACTCTCTCCATCGTTCCAACTCGTGTTATCGAAATAGCCGCAGGTGTCATCGGAATCAACTGATCCTGGCTCAGCGCCAGGAAGTATGTTGGTTGGGGCCGCGATCGCATTCGAGAAGACTCCGGGTGGATTGTCGATATTGCAAGTATCACCTGGGGCATAATATTTCCATACTTCTAACCGTTTTGCGTCTTGAACGTCTTTGGCACTTAGTTTGATGTCTCACCTGGGTTCTTTTCAGAAGCTTGACTTTTAAGCCTTCTTGCCACGCAAGGCAACCAAAAAACGGAAGGAGGCATAGCGAAACATTCTATTGATCAGCCAGCACCCTGAAGGGCTCATACAAAACTCAACTGTCGAAGCAATAAAAGTCAGTGAATTCAACCTTCCAACTGCGTACAAAGAAACGTTGCATCCCCAAACTAGCTTGGAATAGGCGAGAGGGCTTGATGAGGCCTTAAGCGCAGCTACAGATGCATATGATTCGTCCCCTATATCGATTCCTTACTATATGGGTCAATTCCATCCTATATTTCCGCTTGGAAATCTTGCTAGCGAGGAGTAAAATAAACATTGCCATCCTCCAATAGCGCGTTCAGTCTCCTGAGCCATTCGTGAGGACCCGACTACATTCATTTCATGATTAAGATTTTGGCCGACTAACGCGTAGCTTCTTCTGCCTAGTGGACAGGGTCTTGATTCACATGCCCTTGCGGTAGTAGCTTTGGCTACTCTGTTTGGAAACTGATTGCCTGTCTAATAGGATTCAGCTGATTTCGCGCCAGGTCTTGTTCTTAAACAAAGTGCCTGCAATCATTAAGCCATTTGTGTTGCTGGGGATGACAAAACAGTCGGCGCTGTTGTCATTTCTAGTCCTGAGGCTGTGACAGCAATTCAGCTTTGTACCTACACTATCATTGAAGCCGCCTATTACAATCGCGATAACTGGAGAATGTTAAATTTTCTCGTATAAGTCTAACTCTGAATCCGCGTCTAATTATCAGCCAGTAGAGCCCCAAAACCAGATCCAAGGATGTCTACCCTGCATCGCTGAGAAAAAGATTTTGGATCATTAGAAAAGTATTCATTGAGCTAAAAGAAGTGAAAAGTTGATTCTAGGTCCAGAGAACGAACCAGTTTTTGTTATACGAAATTTGGCGTGACCCTCAAATATTGACAACAGCAATGGTCCTTGGAAACGATATCACTTAACTGCTTTCAAATCGTCTTTTCAAGAAAAATAGAATATCTAGGAACAACTCTGGACCATAAATCAAATTGCGGACCTCATCTGGGCAGAGCAGTTCAATAGAAGACTAAAGCTTTCCTGGCATAACCCAGCTCTTCGTTTACCTTACCATCGTCATCTCAATATTAACATATCCATTCTATGGTGGAACAAGGATAATCAAATCTTCACTCTTTTTGTCATCCAAAATTAAATACTACGGATACAAGCACATCTGTCGAACAGATACACTGAAGGTACTCCTATATCTCCAGGCGACCTACCTTCTCTGCAACTATGGAAATGTTAAATTAGCAGGCTATATGAAGACCCTTGAACAAGGCTTGATTCTATCCTCAACCGCACTACCGCACTATCTCGGAATTCATGTCCAAAAGAATGGATCTCCGTCACCCCTAAAAAGTTGTCTTTCCGAACCGCCGCACCGCCGCACCGCCGCACCGCCGTCACACTTGAGAATGTCACTTGGCTTAGGAGATAGAATTAACTCTTATGGTTTTAGAAGAGGCTTATGTTACCAAGCTCTGTGCTAAAGAATGTATCAGAAGAAACTTTCGAAGATCATACATCTGTCAGACATCCAAACGGTCCTCAAAGCTTCAAGTCCCTTAACTTACGGTCTACGGAGTTTTAAAAATAGACGCAGATGTTGCTGCAGCTTTCCAGATTATATGCTTTCCAGATTAGATGCGTACATCTCATAACGCATGAAGATGCAGACGCATCCCTGCTAACTGCTGTAGATGGGCTTGCCAAAGTGGGTATTCTGTTTCCGCTGCTTCGACCTGAAGTCTAGTCCACCTGTGAACTAAATAAAGATTGAACTTAAGTAGTATGAACGATAAGAACGCTCTTTTACTAGAATACAGAATCCACTTAAGGCTTTCCTAGAAAATGGACTTTATCCCATATGAGTTTGAGGAACAACCTGCAACTGCTTGGATCAAGCATAATCGCCTGCATAAGGACCGTCCGTCACCATTTGATATCGTCACTGAGCTCGTAAAATCCTGGAATTTGCTCTACAACCTACACTAACCCTCAACAGTCAAGGGATATGTGTATAAACGGTGCTGTATGCTGTCTATTAGATCATGTCTAGGTACTATCTTTTCCAGACATTACTAGGGAAATTAAGCTTTACCTGGCACACCTGAACATTACCTAGACGCACTTAGAAGTTTCGTTTTCACTGAAATTCAAATTATGGGCTGCTCCTTGACTTTCGCTTAAAATACTCGATGACTGTACAGATGCACCTCTCGTTTGAGAACTTGATACCAAAGACCCTCAGGTTTCTTGGGCTCTTGGGCCCACCTCTATTGGTCTGAAAGGTGTAAGCTACTTGATCCTGCGCAATCCTTCGAAACTATTCTCGATATGGCTGCAATATACTAGATGGAGTGAAAATAACCTCCTTGGGAATGAAAAAAATTTGTTTTTTTTAAATGTTTTTTTTATATTATTCAATATAGTCCTCTTTTAGTTTGATACAGCGATTCCAGCGATTTTCCAACTTCTTGATCCCGTCCGAAAAGTAATTTTCCGGAAGGTCTGCAAAATACTCCTCCGTGGTGTCGATTTCCTCGCGTGAGCTGAATTTTTTATTGATGAGCTATCTTTTCAGGTTTGGGAAGAGATAATAGTGGTGGATGCGACAGCAATTGTGGTTGCGATGCTCTTGTGCGCCTGCGCATTGTCTTGCAAAAACAAAATTTTTTTCCGCTTCATGTGAGGCCGTTTTGCAGCGATTTCGGCCTTCAATCGCTCCAATAGTGCACAGTAATACTCGCTGTTGATGGTTTTTCCTTTTTCGAGGTTGTCCATGACAATCCCAGAAAACCGACGCCATAACCTTTCTGACCCATCGAGCCTCCCTCGGCCGCTTCGGAAGCACTCGTGCCAGCTTCAGTCCATTGCCGGGCCCTCATTCTGTTCTCTGGTGTGTAATAGTGGATCCAAGTTACCAATCCATGCCAAAAGTCCGCCCGATTCCGCATCAGCAAGTCTTTCGAAGTGCTTTCGCGTTCGTGTTTTTGGTCAGGAGTGAGCATGTGCGGCACCCAGCGGCGGGATAACTTTTTCATATGCAGAATATTGCCCAAAATATGGAGTGTGCCTCAGTACTAATCTTTGTGGTATCTGCTAGATCGCGCACCTTCACTTTCCGGTCAGCCAACAACCTTTCATGCATTTTTTCGACATTGTCCTCTGTAACCGCATCGGAGGGCCTGCCGCTGCGGACTTGATCGGTAGTGGAGTTGCGGTCACCACGAAACTCTCGAAAGCAATATTTGACGGTGTAATCTGACGGAGCATTAGCCCCATAATATTTATCCGAATTTTCTTTTGTTTCCTTCTCCGTTTTGCCTCTCAAAAAATTATGTTTTATTTGAGAACGAAAATCGTTTTTGCCCATACTCAACATGATGCCAAACACGTCAACAACAATCAGCTGTCAAAACAAAACTAAAGACAGTATCGCACTGAAATTTGGCATGTCTGCCTAAATATGAACGGACTTCAAGGCACCATAACCTTTTTTGCAGTAGCAGCGCATTCTGGCGGTCAATTGGTCCACCAATGCAGCAATCGACTTTATTCCGTTCAAAGATCCCAAGTGGAATTTAACTTTCACGATTACTTTCGTCATCGATCGTGGTGGTCTTCTGCATGCTACTCCTTAGCAGTTCGTCGACATAACATATTGGGTGGTGGCTTCAGTTGTTAAAGAACACTCTTCATCGATCGCACCAGTCACTGCCAACTGCCACCCGTATGCGTCGACGCTGGAACTATCAACCTCTCAGTTGTATTATTTTGTCCTGCTTAAGCAAATAATACAACTTTCGTTTCCAGATTCACGCTCGGCTTAATTGAAGTCAATGTCGTTATCACTCTACAGTTCAATGGCGTATCACGTCAAGCGATAAAGGGTGGCCAGGATGTAGGATTCAGCTGATGATAAACCCGCAACCTGGATGTGTCTGTCATCCTATTGAGGCAGAGGAATCTGTCATTCTACCTGTACTCTTGGTAGTGTGATCTGAGGACCTCACTATATGACTTACGAATTATGCTGCTTGCCCAGAAACAAACTCTTTCATCTAAAACTGGATAAAGGTTCCAAATATGGCTGGATGTGTAGACAGATTGGTGAGTAGGCGAATTAACCATTTCGTCCTCATTGACTTTTGATTAGCAATGAGACCACGGCAATGCGATAAAGATCCTATTTTCCTTAAAATTCCTTGTCTCTTCGATTGCCTCCATAATGGAAAACGAATGCAGTACTTAGAGGTTCCAGTGAGTTGGGCCCTAAATTCTTCAATCACTGCCGCATAAGAACCTCTTTAGGTCAATGACCGGTATGCAACCATAGAAAGTCAGTTCCTCTGAACCAATACCAATTAGATGTGCACTGATGTGTACTCGTATTTGGTCACGAGGTAACTTCGCAAGCTTTTTGAAATACTAGTGCCACTCATCTAGTTCCGTGGGATCAAAAATTTTCCACTGCGACGTCTGACGACCGTAGCTAATTCAACACCGCTTTCGAGTCTATCCAGAGGACATGCTTCTCGAAAATAATGGAATCGGAGACGGTCATTCTCGTGGTCAATCGAACATCTAGCAGAGCTGTCTTAAAAACCAGTATCGGGATGATAGGTATTTCCAACAGAGCTAGATTGGCTTTAATTTCCAAAGGAGGACAGTGTGCAGATCCTTTGAAACTGAATATGGTAGACGCCAATGCAACATAACCATTTTCGCTGTCTGATTGTATCGTGAAATTGTTTTAGTCTTTCCATCTCTGACAAAAGGAGAAATATTTAAACCATCTTCCAAGTATACTCCGCGTCCTGGATTTTGTCGTCTCAGTCGATTGTAGATCTCTGTTCTTGCTCAAGTAGAACTTTTCCACATATTAGATAGTCGGCTAATAATGCCGGATTGAAGACAGTCATCGAAACTCTCTAACTCCCGCTTTCCTCGTTCTTAAAACTAGTTTTGGCCAGAACTTGAGGTCAACAAAAGAATATATTCGAATCTTTAGTGATAGCACCAAACCATTGAAGGATGGGACGCGAACTTTTCATAGATGGGTCTCACAGCACCGATCATAATATCATGAGCTGCACTCCCAAAGCCACCATATATTTAGTGAGAGGGTATTTGGTTACTAGTACAACTCGCCTTGGAGTGTCGATGAACTTGAGCACCGACTATCTCTTGACTCCGATCCAATGAGTAATGACATCCGAACTGCCGTTGCTGCGAGAATGTTCGGTTCTTCTTCTTCTAAGCGGAGATATATTAAATTCCAATGACAACCAAGTTGCGCTGAAATACTTGATAGATACTCTTACTGCTTCCAAGCTAATTCAACATTACAAGACTTCTCCGGACAGGTTACGTTGAATTTTCCTGATGAGACTTGGAGAAACCCTTCTCAGGACCTGAAGCTGTGTTAGGACTGCTTGCGTCAACGATTAGAGTTTCAGTTGACAGTTGAGTGTCCCTAAAGGGATGCTTTCCATTTGCTTCCTCCCCCAGAAAGTTTGACTTTGGTGACCCACCTCCCAGCCCACTTGGGTCAGTGGATTACGTGCTCTGCAAAATAGCAATTCCATCCGTGGAGTGTGTTGCTATCTTTTCTGTCCGATTTTTGATCTGTGATTCGGAAAAAAGACCACAAAGATAGTAGAGATATCTGTGTATATTACTGGCGCTCTCTTAAGGTAATACCAACTCAACGTCAGGGTGAAACTGACTACTCTACACTACCTTCCAAATGTCGCTATTGCTTTGTCAGTTCTAATGTCATCGTCTTATTCAGTACAACCCCAGCTGTATTTGGGGTTGTCATGTGGATTACACTTCATGTGAAAGAAGATAGACTTATGTTTGCCCACATTTGTGATGATCTGTCATCTGCCATCTGTCTAAAACGATTTAACTTGAATAAAACGCTTTGCTACATGGACTGTGACACCCCTGATCCAAGGGATATAATTGCATTAAACAATGTCCTACCATTTTAACAAGATGGAAAAGGTGATGCACTCTACTTTCATTGAAATATATTATACCGGTAAGGCCACTACAGTAGAAGCCAAACAACACCACCATCTAACCTTTGCCAAAGAGGGTCAGGTTAACTATAAGATTTGCCCTATCCGATCAAGTTTCCTTCCACAAAATACTTCCATGATCTGAGTTCGCTGCTCAAACTCATTCATTCTACCAGCTTCCACCTTCTACTCTACAAATTGCAACACTCTAGCGATCTTTTACTTTACTTTGATCAACTAAAGCAAACCACAAATCACCAGCCTCCCTCGTCAAATTTAGATCTCCCCCTCATGGAAATTGTATCTATCTGTGGTTTTGCTTAGAAAAGAAAAGGATTTTAGAGATACGAATAAACCATTTCGCAGTTAATTTAACCTCGCCCATAACGAAAATCCTAATTGTTGCCACAGCTCAACCAACAGTTGCACATCTCTGTTTGCCATTTGGTGGTGCCCTTTCAACTAGGCGATACGAATCTTTTGATGGATTCTCCACTGCCTTAATAGGATTCCATTCCAACTGAAAGGCCAACCTTTCGTTTTCATCGTTTTTGCAGAGGTCCATAACGCAATCGATTCAGCTGTGACTACTCAATGAGGCGTGAACCTAGTTTGTTGTTCAAGAAACCTAAAACGTGACAGAGCCATTGTTCAATGAGGGACAGTAGTCCTCTGGTTAAGACCATTTAACACTCTTTTTTTTTTACCTCTTAAGATGACACAATGACAGTAATTAAAGTTTTTTTTTTTTTAAATTTTCGTCTTTTCAGGTAAGTCGGTGATGTCATACTTCTAGAGGTTAATTGCGTCTATGTGGAACGTCAGCTGTATCTGTAAGTACAATAGTTTGGTAGCCGGTCTAGTGTAAGAAAACACACTCTAATGGAGCGTTTAAATTGACATAGATACTTGAATCTGGATTCGGTCGACCGAGTAAAACACCTGCTGGACAAAATTTAGATACAACCGCCCACAAAACCCGCTGTAATCTTACCAAAATAACAATTCAATTGTTCGTTTCTTTTGACGTAATGTGTGCACTTCTTTACCTAAGCAAACACTTGTAGATCCAGTGTTTGTACCGTGTTACATGTGTTGCATCTATCAGTGTAAACAACAGAGGGCGATGAGTTATTTTCCATTTAACCTCTTAGTTAGAGTGACAAGAGTGTACTTTTCATCGAAGACAACACGGAAGATGCCACTTGAACGAATGACAGAGATAATAAAATCGGTTGTACATACTGGTAAGTGGCTTACAAAACTTTCAAGCCGAAGAAAAAGGTCAACGAAGCAGTTGTAGATACATAGATACGATATGGGCCAAATGATTTGGGCTCGGCTGCAAGCCACTTCATACTGCTTTCTGATGAATGTAGTGTTTAAGTGATTTGTTCAAATCGTAGATACTTAGAAGAGGAGCAGAGGTGGACCAACGTGCAGAAGAGTGCATCGTGGTTTGGATCCATAGAAGTGCCTGTTTAACATTAGTTTAAACTGAACAAATGCTGACTCAATACAATTTATTCATGTAATGTCTTATTTAAAGGGAATTAGGGTATGATAATTTAAAGTAATTTCAACAAGGTGATAGACGTCGTAGACACACACACCAACTGTAGCACTCTTTATCGTGAATTCAAATAGAGAAGTCTGAGTTTGAATTTGAATTTGAATTTGAATTTTGATTTACTGCCAACCAAAGCTTAGGCTGCTTATTATGGCACTTTTTATGCTCCAGCACTTAGCTCTGAGATACATGAGGTAGGGGCGATACATTCGGCAATCAATTGCAGAGTATGCTATAGTGACTGAACCAAGTCGCATCCAGAAACAGAGCACTCATACTCATACAGGGAATCAGTCCTTTTTGTTCTTTGACCTTCCATACGTAACAGACGTTTCGAAAAGTTCCGGGACTAACATATAAAAAGACAATTTGTTGGCAAAACTCGAGTTTATTCATCAACTTAGTCGCCGGAGTTGTCCGGAGGGACAACGCGGTAGAGCAAGGCCTCGCCTCCGGTGGCGCGCGCAAGTAGAAGGGAACCTCAACCAACTTGGAGTTCACAACCGCGGACAGTTAGTCAAAGACCGAGCTAATTGGAGAGGCTTATTGGCTGAGGCCCAGGTCCACCCCGGACTGTAGCGCCGCCTAAGTAAGTAAGTAAGTCTCGAGCCGAGCTGACCATCGACCAGTTCACACGCACAAGTGCCCTCGTAAATTCGCTCCTCGCGTGAAGAAAAAAAAAAAACAAAAAGAAACAACAACAACAACGCGCGAGTGCAGTGAATTCTTCATCCACAGTGCGGCCATTCCAACCTTCCTGCCCCTGGTCATACTGTTGCTTGCACACGGTCACTGCCGTTGCTGTTTTACATTGTCATACAGCGCGAGCAGCGACTGAGTGCATGTAACAACCGATGGATAGCGGGCTGTGGGTTTGAATTTTGTTGGTGTGCTGGTTCCTATTGTTGTAAGGGTATAACACCTACAACAATTTGATGTGGTAAACCGACTCTGAATTTTTACTTCACAGCTGTGCTTAGTACCGTCGGTGTTTGTGTTCGTCTTTCTTTATAATGACTCGGGAATTTAGAGTGGATATTGCCAATACAAGCGGGCAAAAGAGTCACTTTACTACTTACGTCCACGTCTGTAAATGTAGATCAGCTATTACGGCACTTAGTGAAACACACGTAGATCCACACCCACGGATCTCAGATCACTCTAATCTGAAACTACGTGGCTACGAACTAGCGCCACTACGTAGTGGTGTAGCTTGCCAAATTCCACCACAATGTAGTCCCTGTTCCAATCCGGAATTCAATTTCATGTGGCTAAAATTCCATCTCCGTAAGCAAATTATCCACTGCTGCTTTATTTACAGAAGCCCCAAACTGGACAGCAACTCGACCTTACACGAGTTTGATGCGCTGTCTGACTCCATTCAAAGAATTGTATCCCTGGATGCTCATACTGAAATCGTTATTCCGGGCGATTTAAACATACACAATTTTGCATTCTGGGCAGACAACACCCGAAGGACGGTGTGTTGAGATCTTCGCTGCGGAAAATAACTTAACCCAGCTTGTAAATGAGCCCACACGAATACCAGACGTTGATAGCCATACCATACCAACACCCTGGACTTGTTTTTAACTTCTCACCTAGATATGTCTAGCCTCTAGGCTTGTCAGACCATTGTCTCATATCACCTAATCTCTGGTATACTACCACACAGTTAGAGAAAAGATTCCTAAACGAACCGTATGGCAATACGAGAAAGCCAATTGGAGTGGACTTAACACCTTCTATAGGAACTTTAACTGCTCGTTATGTTACCTCATTAACAACGTGGATCCCTCTGCTGATATGATCACAGACACTATTCTCTTTGGAATGAGATGCTTTATTCCTCATCGAATGAAGAGTGTCAAAGCAAAAGAAAAGGCATGGTACGACTCGAGCCATAAAGAGGCAGTCCTGGTTAGATACATATTTTCTCGGTCCTATAAGACCAACTCGACAGAGGAAAACCGGAAAAAGTTTAAACGCTCCAGGAGTGACTGTAGCGTCTTTCTTAAATGTGTAAGATTCCAATACGACCAAAAACTGAGTCCAAAAATGAAGTATTTTCCCAAAGGCAGTAAAAATTGTTGGTCTTTCGTTAAAAATATTAGAAATTCTGCCTCATCCTCCATCCCAACGCTTATTTACAATGACATTCCAGCTATCAGCTCTTTGGACAAGGCCAATCTGCTTGCTGCATACTTTGCGGCCAGTTCAACATATCCAGATTGTGCTTTGTCTCCGCCTACACTTGAGTGTGTCGAATCTTCTATGGGACAAATCCATTTTCGTACTCGTGTAGTAACAAAATCTTAACATCCACAAATCCGCTGGTCCTGATGGTATATCTCCCCTCCTTTTGAAGAAGTGCTCTTCCTCGCTGGCAAAACCACTTTTCATCAATCCTACTCTTCAGGACTCTTTCCGAGTAGATGGAAAACAGCATTTGTCCAGCCCGTCTATAAAAAAGGCGAATCTTCTTCCCTCACTCAGGCCCATTGCACTTACGTCCCTTCTTTCCAAGGTCATGGAAACGCTGATAAACCTTCAGCTGATGAAATATCTTGAAACACGAAAACTTCTTAATGACCGGCAGTACGGTTTTCGTAGCAACAGGTCCACTGGTGATTTGATGGCGTGTCTCACCGAAAAGTGGAACCAAAGCGTACATCAACCTATCGAAAGCAAGATAGTTGCACATGATATTTCTAAGGCATTTGACAGAGTTTGGCATCAGGCTCTCTTGTCGAAAATGCGTGCTTTTGGGATCGATGACTCCCTTCTTCAATGGATTAGAAACTACCCTTAGGAACGTTCAAATCAAGTTGTCTTGGATGGTTTGAAGTCTGATGTTCACAAAATAAATGCTGGTGTGCCCCAGGGCTCCGTTCTGTCTCCGACACTCTTTTTAATTTTCATCTCTTGTCTGTTTCCTCTAATACAATATATTCCTTGCTGATGACAGTACTCTCTGCTTTTTATATTCTTCCCCGAACTTACGCACCTGCTCTTCGGCTGTAGAACGGGAATGGCAGGTATGTTAAGCTCATTAAATTCCGATATCAACAGCGATACCAATTGGGGAACTATCAACCGAGTGGAATTTAATGCTTCCGAAACTCAATGCTGTCTGCTCTCATTAAAACGGAATCTTAATACCCAGCCATTACCCATGAATGGCACTTGCATCGTCGAAACCGAAAAACTTTCCATTCTCGGTATGTGTGTCAGTGACAACTAATCTTGGAATGACCACATATTCGATGTCGCCAAAAATGCTGCGAAATGTCTAGGTTTTCTCAAGCGATGTAAGAAATATTTTACCCCCTCTGATCTGGCCACAATATATAAGGCATTTATCCGCCCAAAACTAGAGTACAATGCCCACATCTGGTCAGGTGCTGCTAAAACATCTCTGCACCTGCTAGATAGGATTCAAAACCGTACGATAAAACTAATTGGTGATACTAATATCAGTCAATCAATGGATACCCTCGAACACCGACGTAATGTCTCCTGTCTCACTTTGTTTTATCGCTATTTTCACCACCAGTGCTCCATTGAAATCGCTAGTAGCATTTCGCCCCTTCAAACCTTTAACCGTAACACACGTCTCGCTATGAATGCTCATCAGTATACCCTCAAGCCCACTTTCGGACGTATTCTAAAATATCGTGATTCTTTCCTAAGCCGTACAACTCGCTTATGGAATGCCCTGCCGATCTCTGTGTTTCCTGGTCGTTACAACTTGCAAGCATTTAAAAACAATGTACATCGGTACCTGTCCGTTCTTCCTCCCAAAATTTCCTTCTCCCGCGCTGTGTACAAACATTTTAAGGGTACACAAACCCCTTGATCGCGCACTTAAGAACTCTATAGAAATGATATAAGACTTCTCTTTCAAATATATCTCTGGTAAGGATGACAACATTGTCGTCACATCCTTGAACACAGAATTCGTTTTTACAAAGCATTTACTGCTACCACGGTCCTAGCCCAATTCCAATTCTTTCTAGACGGCCTTATCTGCCTGTCCTGAGGGGGAATTTTCGGAGGAAACCATAATAAGTTTTGAGAATAGGAAGTCATTTTCCACAAAAGTTCCTTTTCATAGCAATTCAATCTGATTCGGGCGATGTTTGGAAAGAATTTCGTAATACGTTACTGCAGGTAGTCCACGATTCCTTCTAGCCGCTTACCTCAATAAGACTTCCTTTTCATTCGTCCCATTCTCCAATTGTAGTCCTCAACTCAGAAAGCGTGTTGGACCAAGAAGCGACCCAAATTGGTGCTCTGGGTTCACTTATAACCGACACACTTGATCACCTCTTGTGAGAGAAAAGATTAATTCTGCTTGCATTTCGAGGAGGTCAAGAAGAATTTGATTGATCTGCATACATCCTAGTGAGTCATGCTATCTACAGTTGGGCTCTTGAGATAGTTCAGTTGACAATGGAAGACCTAACAGGCGACCTAAGCAAGTCTTCTTCACTTCCAAGTCTTGCTTAGCAAATTCTTTTTTTTTGACTTCATTGTGAGCTGGGACATAGTCAGGACTTTGTACCTAATTATGCCTTTCGATCCTGATCGTACCTACAGTTAAGTGTTAAACAAGGCTTTCATATAATTTGCCTCTACTGTCTATTTTGTGTTATTGAAATGTAGATCAAAGCCCCATATGATTGCTCTTAGAAAATAGGCCTACAAATGTCGCTTCCTTAAAAGGATTGTCAAGTCTGCTTCATATTCTGTCAGCAGTTGAAGTTTTATTGCCAATGACATACATATCCAGGGGCCAAAGATGGTCGATAAAACATTATATCAGATCATAATTTTGAGGATGCCTCCAGTGATGTGAGTATCAAGGAAAGACAAATTCAATAATCCACTAGGAGTAGAGCCAGGCGTGATAAAGTAATGCTCTAAGCAGACACAACAAATTATTCTTTGGATTCTGGTGTAACGCATATATCATAACCGGGACGTAATTATACGTCAGTCTTACAGTAGAAGTGAAAATCCATAAAATCTTTCCCAGAGACACACACATATTTCTTGCCGGGGACTTCTGAAACAATCCACAACTCCACGACACCTTTCGGCATATTTCTCAACCAACCATTTTTCCAAGATACTTCTTCAGAGGCATCACTCTATTGGATCAGATTAGTCAGCTCGTGTAAGGAACTATTTCAATTTTGAGAAGTCTGAATGAATCCCCAGTTCTAGTTGTCAATTACGCGAAGTGTGGTGTGACACCAATTTCATATGACTGCGCACAACATTAAATATATCAGTCCTTCGTTGCAAGAATTCTTGGCCTTAATTTCCACCTCCCCTCCTTGGCAGCGATATTTTATCATACCACTCCAAGGTGTACAAAAAAACAAAAAGTAAATTAAATGACAAAATACCGTCAACCTTGGTAAGGCATACTCTTAAAAGCCACTTAACAATATTTATCACCACTTCTTTCCACTTACGTGCGTGGAAAAATGCCAAAAAACTCGCAACAAAACTCAGTTCACTACCTCATGTGTCAATTAAAAAAATTCAGTAATCTGACATTGCTGACTGCAATTGTTACTCATGGTAAAAGTCATTCCGCCATCCAGCAGAAGGAAAAGTCACACAGATTGTTACCTTCGATAAGCACAGTCGTTTACCGCCAATTACCAACTCAATTCCATGCTGTTTGTTCCACTTTCTGACCCAAATTCTGACCGCCTACCTTCAACATTCAATCAATAATCAAATTAAGGTACTCACATGGCCCAAATACCCCAAAAACTACATCACCGTACTAATCTTCGTAACAAATTGTATTTGCCATCACTTTCTGATCGTTTAACCAGAAAATCGCGTCCAAATTGATCGAAAAACATGCATAGATTGTCAGGAGGGGGCAAAAAAACACTCAAAAATAAAACCAAACATGGCCACAGCAAATTTCGGTAATTTGCGTCTTCATTACCAAGAGAGCCACCAAATCGATGGGAAAGATCTTCGGATACCCGCTGGCACGAGTCAGTCAGCGAAACCGCAGGTAAACACAGACCGCACCGGAAAGTGATGATGCCAGACAAAAAGGTCGAAAAGCCAAAAGAGAGTAACGAAAAAAGTGGTAACACTCGGCCCATTTGTCTGTCTGTTTTGTGAGAGCATACGGATTGCAATCGTTTGGGCTAAAGAGGCACGCGAAGGTATTCGTCTCTAATTGTCTTCTACTTTATGGCGGGCTTTCGGTATTTTTGGATTTATTTTGGCCAATTTGGTTTATCTTGTGTCTTAGTCCGTAGCCGACCTTCTCATTATGTCTAGCTAAATGGATCTGTATGAGGTAATAGCGGTAATAGATATAATCAGCTGTCCATCAGATTTTGACACATTGTAAACGTCATTGTGACTTGGACTGAACGAAGGGCTTCATTTGACAGTTGTTTGAGTTGGTGGTTCATCCCACTAGATGGCCCTTTTTCAACGGAAGAACAATACGATCATAGATCACTTACATAATGTGGATCAGTGGATCAATGTGACACTTTGTCACACAATGGAATCAAGGGTGCATTGTCAGTTGTGTGGTGGTCGTAAAGCTACAACGACCATAAAGACGTACGAAGAACTGCCAGTGAATAGAATGTTAAGTAGGTTTTGGCACGTGTTTAACCTGAAACTTCAAAAATGGAAAAAGAAAAAAAGTGAAAAAACTGCGCAAGGCAATTGAAGCCGTTGCTGGTTAAAGTGTTAGGAAATTCTATGCGATCTGCATTGCTGATTGATTGTGCTCGTATGCTGGAGGAAACCGATTTGAATGAAACGAAACCGAACAACTGAACGAAGAAAAATAAAAGAAAAATTCCAAATATGGCAAATGTGGGTGACATAACTTTGAGGGCAACCCAACACTTTGAAGTTAAGTCATTGACGCGTGGTAGATCGAAGTGCTCGTTTTCGAGATCGTGGTGTCGATTTTAATGCAAATCGAAAGCAATTGATGGCCAACAAGGGAACGGGTATTCGGTGTCGGATAGAGTTATGCAAGGCGTTATGTGATTGATTCGGAGGAAGCAGATATCAATCTTTTTGAATCCTGAATGCCTTATGAAATATTCAGTGAGGTTTTTCAAGCCGAAAAAATAGTGCTATTGTCGGTGCTCTGTATGTTAAATTGATGACAAAACATTTTGTTAACTTGTGAGTGGAGGTGTATCTGAATCGAATTCATGGCATAAATTTAAAATGCGCTCGTATAACCGACAGATACATGTATTGTGTCTGCTCCTTTTTGAATTAAAAAGCATAATTCAAGATTGTGGATAAAGTCCCACGAGGTTCTATTGTGAGACCTGTTTTCTTATTTTTTTCAACATCAACCTCGCTCGAAGCAACAGAAATCAGTTAAATCAATTCATACAGACTGCTTGCATTGCTTTGTGTTTTACAATTTCGAAAGGATAAGGCTGTGCTATGAATTGGAATTAGAAATCTGCCAACATATTGAGCAGTTTAGATTTTGTAGTTCATTCCTGAGTTAAGGAGCGGCTTTCTCCTGCATCATTTGAAATCTTCCGCTGCTTGCGGTAGGGCTGTGTGCTATTACTCTCACTATTGCTGCTCATGGTCATGACGACAACGAACTCCAAATCCCGAATAGCACACATTGGACTCATTTTACTCAGGCCAAATAGTCTCGATACACTGCCTTCTTGCTCAAAAACTCGACATCGTCAAGTGTCGCTCTATAAAAACAACGTCAGTCTGAAATCAATCTCAACAAGCTGATGGACATCAGAATCACCAATACTACGATATCCGACGTAGTTTCTTCCAACAGCCTTGGCTGCATCATGTCAAAAAGGCAAAAAGGACGTTAGGTCAAATGAAATTACCGAGGCTGGCACGCAAGGCTCTTAGGCCTAGCTTAAGCATGTCCGGCTCAGAAGCATTTAGACAGCATTAACCACCGGTAACTTTCTAATATCGGGCGTCAATACCGTGAAGGCCATTCCCGACAGAGTACTACAGATAGGCGGATCATCATCATCATCAATGAGTTTAGGTTAATCGATTTGGATTGTTTAAGAAGCTTGATGAAGATCATTCTCAGCCTCAAATTCACTTGACTTAAATGATAGTTAGCAGCTTCAATTTTGTGCTATGCAGGTGCAACCCTTTCTACCCAGAAATCTCACCTCCGATAGCCAACTGTTGGCTAACATTAAGAGGTGTATTGACTGAAGATCGGCTCTAGCTTTACCTAAGATAGCTGGAGGACATGGATTCCTAATGGCGTCCGAAGTTCAAATTCAACGCCATTTGGCAGAAAGAAGCTGTTGGCAAATGTAGAGTGTCACGATCTCAGATCTCACCGTCAGCCATACACTATAGTCCATTCCAAGCCGAGTTCAGCACTTAGTCAATAGGTCTCCAGTGAGCTATGAAGGCGTGGAAGGAGGCTATAGAGAGATGCCAATATGAACCATAAACGAACTTGTAATAGCCCTGGGTGTGATGAATAAAACAAAGATGGCAATGCTATTTCGTTCCTCCAAGTATTTTTTCGCCGCTACCGTGGTATCTGCGAGGCAATGAAAAGGAAATCAAATTACGAAGCAACAACAAGCCTTGGATACGAACTGTTGACAACCCCTGCAAACGAAGCAAGGACAACGGCCTTCGGATTTATACGTGGAAAGTTAGGCCCCTTAATAGGCCAACTAGCGGAGGCTCTGGATTGCTGCAAAGCGGAAATTACCACCATCCAGGAAATGCAATGGGACGGGCCGGACAGAAAGAGAAAAATAAATTTCGAAATTTACCACGGCCATTGTTATCGACGGCAAAACCAGCACCTATTTGAACGAGAATTTGTTACAAGAGGCAGATTTAGGCAAGAGGTCTTGAGTTTCCTCCAAGTTAACGAGCGGCTCGTAACAATTCGTATTAAAACTAAATTTGCCAATATTACGCTTATTTGCGCGCACGCACCCACGGAGGAGAAGCTTCTACGAGCTCTTGTAGAAGACCTACGAGCACTACCTTAGGTACCACGTCAAGGACATTTTTAACTGGAACCTAAGAAGAGAGGGCATCTTCAGTAGTACTATCGCAAAGTATAGTCTACACGACATCACCTCCGATAACGGATTCAGGCTAATCGGCTTTGAAGTGGGCCGAAACATTTTCGCAACTAGACGTGGTTCTCGTATCTCGACATACATAAGAGGACTTGGTAATGTTCTGATCAATTAACCGTCAACCAGATCGACCACGTTGAGATCGACGCAGGGCACTCCTCCAGTATTATGGATGTCCGAACGTTCCGAACGGCCAACATTGACTCGA
The DNA here is from genome assembly GCA_963966105.1 of Volucella zonaria. Classification (NCBI taxonomy): domain Eukaryota; kingdom Metazoa; phylum Arthropoda; class Insecta; order Diptera; family Syrphidae; genus Volucella; species Volucella zonaria. The sequence goes on along the minus strand of OZ014533.1, from coordinate 136,463,094 downwards.
ACCCGTTGCGGATATCGCGAACATCGCAAAGGCAAGCTAATACTGTAAGGAAGTTCGATGTTGGACGAATATAATCGCAAGAGATCGCTAAATAATTTTTCGATCGCATCTCTTTTACTCTCTTAAGAAGTTCTATGCCGCCAAAATCAACTATCGAAGACCAGTGGCAGAACACTGCCAAAAAACCGTCAAAGATGCCGCCTCTAATGTGCTGGGTTTCACTTGGACACCGCGACGAAACCCCAGCTAAGCAAGATGCATACACGCCGGCGCTGCACAGAAGGACTAGAACTACTTACGAGCTCTACGAGCAGAAGAGGAGAGACGAACACCCACTTCCCGGGAGGAAAAAGAAGAAGCAGGAGGAGGGCACGGTCTAGAGAATTGAGAAATACTACTCCTGGAATGAGATTCGGAAGTTTTACCAAAAGCTAAAAAAAAAGGCAGAGACGAACAAGGGAACATATGTTGTAGTACAGCTGCAGTCGATACTGAGGATTTGGAAAGAGCATTTCCGTAAACTGTACGAGTATAATGGCGATGACGAACCAAATACCGCAGACAGGCAGAATGAACCTTTCAACCTGGACGATGTAGACCAACAACTCCGTCAACCCGACCTGGATGAAGTGAGGATAGCCATATCTAAGTCCAACAAAACAGTGTCCTGAAGCAGAGGGCCTGACTGCCGAGCCCTTCAAAGCGGAAGAAGATTACTTGCTAATGAGCATACACCAACTCCTCTGTAAAATATGGTCTGCCGAAAAGAGACCCTCAGAACTGCGCCAACTACAAAGGCATCAATGTCTAGGATTCCTCAAGCGATGTAAGGAATATTTCACCCCCTCTGATCTGGCCTCAATATACCATATAAGGCATTCATCCGCCCGAAATTGGAGTACTTTGCCCACATCTGGTCGGGTGCGCCCAAAACATCTCTGCACCTGCTAGATAGGATCCTAAACCGTGCGATAAAACTCATAGGTGATACTAATATCATTCAAACATTGGACACCCTCGAACACCGACGTCAGGTCTCGTATCTCACTCTGTTTTATCGCTATTTCCACCAACAGTGCTCCGTAGAAATCGCCAGTAGCATTCCACCCATTCAAACTTTTAACTCTAACACCCGCCTCGCTATGAATGCTCATCAGTATACCCTAAAGCCCATTTTCGGACGTACTCTAAAATATCGTGATTTGTTCTTAACCCGTACAACTGGCTTATGGAATGCCCTGCCTCGCCCTTTATTTCCAAGTCTTTATAACCTTCCAACATTTAAAACCAACGTTCAAGGGTACCTCTCTTTCTGTCCTCCCTGATTTTCCTTCGCCCGCTCTGTGTGCAAGCATTTTAAGGGCACTTAAATCCCTTGAGCGATCGTCTTCAAGATCCTCTCTGCTGTATTGTATGAACACCTGAAGCGGTTCGTCAACAAGCTGGTTGGCGCAGGGGCATGGACTTAATCAAAAATGGATAAGAGTGCTGCTTTTTGACGAAAATTCGTCTGCATAGTGGGTGAATAGAGGAGAAGATACAACGACGAGCTGTACGGCCAATACAGCGACATCGACTTAGTCAGAAGAGACAACGATTGAGATGGCTGAGCTTCTTCAATTTGTTATCACTGATTGTAAATTCTCTGTACACGTGAATCAGCCAGTGACGCAAACTGTTAAAATTTTATTAGGGCGGATGTAAGAGTACTCCCTTCTTATCCTCCTTAGAGACAAGAGAGGAGCACTGTTTATTCCTCTTCTCCATCCCCGCATTTTCTACAAAAACCATTTAAAGCAAACACATGCTTCTAGCAAAAGGTCTAAATATTGTAGATCACCTCCTTTTAAAAGTCAAATTTTGTTCTCTTTGTGGACAGGTAGTAGTTTCTACATTGCTTTCGGACCTAGCCCAAGCTTTGCTCTAGTTCTAGCTTAGCTGGAGACTGAACACGTTTTAGGAAAGATCCATCTTCTACTTCCCCAAAAATCGCCGAGCTTTTTACGTTTTGATGAACCTTCCTTAATTTTTCGGAGAAACCAGGTATTTGAGGGTTCACGACATTGCGTTATAAACTGTTCTTGTCATTGACGCTGAAAAAGGTTTAGTAGCCGCTTTGGTATCATTGTGTTTCTTCTGTTTCTTCTTCCGTCCGCATTATGATAGTGGTCCCGTAATCTAAGTGCTCGATAAATTCCATCAACATGTATCCCGTGCATTATCTTCGATCTAACGTCGAAGCTCCCAGAGCGACTGTTTTTCTATTTGAAGACAACTGGTTCCACAGGGATCGCGATGGGCCCGTTATGGTGTCTGGTGTCTGTGATGATGGCATATCCATCATACCCCTGTATAACCTAATCCGAATCCTACGGGGACTAGGAGGTCGGCGATACTTTTTGTATTGGCCATACAAATCCCCGAACATGCCTAATCGAACCAAGTGCTGAAAGGTCTCCAGAGGACAGATGTTTTTTTACGCAGATGCCTGACAGCCTTTTTAACCGTCTCTAGACACGTAACATTGAATTTTTTGTCTTTTGGGGTCAACCTGACTAGGATACCGTGCATGAGCCTGAGCCAACGATAGTTGAGATATCCAGTGCATTAGCTTTAGTTGAAGAGCCGTTTTCGAGCCTACAGGCTTCGTATAGAAGGGAATAGTTTTCTTGATTTTTTCAAGGGTCAAATAGTTCGGCCATTGCCTTAAACCTTCGATGAATCCACATATGTTTCCTCTTTTCATATACAGCGGCGGTCTTTATCGGGTCATTTAATGTTAGGAAGGTGTAATCCTTGGCCTGCGATTGCTATGTTAACTATATTACATCAGTCACAGCCTAATTCACTTATTCTTCAAGAATCCTAAATATTAACTTTTTACCACCATGTCATATCGCAGCGGTTTAATTCGTTGGCTACTTCCCCAGAGATTGCGAGTTCAATCCCCTGACAATATACCGCAAAACAAAAAAACAAATTGGTATCACTACCAATTCGGTAGAATACAGAAAATCTCTGAACGCCGACATTCCTGCCAACGAAAGCCAGTATTTTTTCATTGTTCAGAGATCATGACGAATCTGGAAGACCCTTTCTCCGTGCACAAAATCACAACGAGGCCTTGGTCCAAACGTCCCGTTACATCATTTATTTCTTTAAATTGATTTTACCATAACCCAAAGCGAGAGTGAAAGTATTCTTCCCTGTGGGGCGCCTGTACAGACCATTCGTTTTGTCAGGAAGGACATAATCCTAGCATTGGCCAGTCTACTTGATAGCCATTATCTGAGGTCACGTCACGGTTCATTGTCGTGCAGATTCGCCAAAATCCTTTTGGATCAGTGTGGAGAATCTTTCCATATGTTGTATTGAAGACTTCACAAGCATACCACTGGCCATAACTCCGGAAAAATTCCAGCAATTAATAAAAATTAAAGAAAACACTCTACCAAGACTCCTTTTCGAATTCTTCTTCACTTAAAACCCACTCTGCAGCAAACTGCTCTTCGTAATCCAATTTATTAAAATTCGTTCCGCCAGGTGATCCTCACATTTGTTTTCAAAGAAGAACTGCTCGCAATTATCATCGACATACATATTTATTGTACTCGTACTTTCACTCCTCAAATAACTGGCAGTTGGTGTTTTTGTACCGCATCTTGTATCTGTACCGGACCCCACAGGAATGTCATTTTTCATTTCGGTACCTCACCTCCGAAGTCAAGAGTCAAGAAAAAAAAAAAAAGCAAAATTACCCCATCCGATCGTGGGCAACGAACAAAACGTCAAATGTTGACTTACGATCTATGACTACCTCAAATGATGCACTCACGAGTGTCAATCAATCATTTCGTCACTTAGATTCGCCCTATTAATTACAAGTTACCGCCGCCGCTGCAATCCATACATTCGTAATAAACATTCACCAGATGCAGATTCGATTCGTAGCCGGACTGTGTCATGACAGGCACAGAAGTCTGGATCCCACTCAGGGGAATACCCGCAAACACTACTCGTCAACCGAAACCGAAACCGAAACCGAAACCGAAACCAAAACACGATCGATCGGAAAGTATGTAGTATTCGAACGGATACATGTAACCGTAACACTTGTTGTTGTGCTCCACCAACACGATCGTCACATTTGCCGTAACCAAGGGCTGCCTTTTACTTTGGCTCTTTTTTGTAAGAATTACGTGATTCGGTATCCAGTATCTGACAACATCTGTCAGAGCAGAGTTATACGAACGTTCGTACGATCGCGATGGTTGGTACTCGTACACATTACAATTGCTGACCTTCATGATCGATCGATGAAAAGATCGCTTTTGTTGCTTTTTCATCCAGAAAAGCGAATCTGACATTTCACTTTCTTCTTCTTTAGTCCGATTCATCACTGACAAAGCAGTCGTGTGTATCTATAATATGATGGGTACGGATACGGATAGGTAGATCCGTCAAAGGCCTTAGTGATCGTACCGATCGATCTAGATCACAACCGCAATTAAGTGTGTAACTAATGAAGCGTGAACGAAATCGGAAAGATCTCGATCGGAAACGAGTGCGCGGGATCGATTAAAATTCCGCAAGCGATCTACTGGAAGTCGTGCTTCATTGGTTTGCGCATATGATCTGCAGCGATTGGAGGCGGACAAGGAAGAGGCGTAGTGTTGATCGATTTAAGGTCGATACTTTCTTTTTTATTTTCTGTTAAAGTCGATGTTGTTGTTCATTTTCGGGAACTTACTGAGTCCGGTTATGCATTGTAGATGCAGGAGAGCGGAAGACATCTTCTTTTTTTTTTACATATTTTTTTGCCCACTTGGATAGAGTGGGAGTTCATTTTTGGACGCTTTTTTGGCAAACATGTGTTGCATGTTGAATTGAGTAAAAGTTATGAGTCGGCCAAGTACAGAGCCCCAGTTTTGTGTACTAGAAATGTCAGGTTTTTTGCAAAAATTTATGGATTTTTTGGGGTAGGCCTAGTTGGCGGCAAAGGAAATTTATTGGGACACCACTTTGATTGACATGTGATTGATGCAGTGGAATGTATGATTTGACAGCCGAAAGGCAGTGGTGAGAGTTATGCTTATGGGAATTGTGACATGTGCAACAAATACGGTTTTCATTTAAACAAAAAACAACAGCAAAAAGATTTTTATTACATTTTATGTCTTTGCGAGTGATTGAGCGTTGAAAGATTAGCCATGGCAAAGGAGGCCAATTAAAATGTTTGCTTGGTTTATAGATTTTTCTGACATTGACAGATGAAGTGGCTGGAAATGTTTCTGACATGTACTCGTACCTTATGTCGCTCAAGTGTCATTATGTCAATAAGATGCAAGAAGTAGTTAGGAATTCCCTAACAGAGTGCTAGAACGACTTGAATGGTTAGAATGTTGGTATTATAGAAAGTCTGAGTCTTGGAAGAAAAACGTCTAATCTGGAAGTTTCAGTTTTTTTTAGTTCACCGCCAGATACGAAGGGCTGTTGCGCTGCTTTCCCACCTTACACTTGGTTAACGAGGCTCCTTTTCCTTAGTTGGCGAATGCCAAAGTGTGTATTATGTTGGTCTGAATGGTACTATTATTGCAACATAAGGTCCGTTTAAGTTGTTTAAAATGTTTATAGGGTATTTCAAGCAAATGTATATTTATTCTGAGAAGCTGCAGGGCTGAAAGTGCTTATTCTTAGAAAGGAACTTACTAGCATGCCAAAGAATGTGAAGGAAAACAATTCAGAGGCTTCTGTGCTTCTTGGAGTATCTTTTGCAGAGTTTCAATGAATCACTTAGAGTATCCAGTGATTGGTGATACCATTTTTGGTAAAGCTTTTGACTCTCCTGATTTTAGTTAACCTTGAAGGTGAAGAGCTGCTTGAAACTATGTTTTAGAGAGGAGTATAGTTTCGTTTGTGTTGTTTTTTTCTGAGGTGAACTTAATATTCCCTCCATCAGAAAGGTGACTTTAACTACGCTTGCCTTAGCGAGAGACTTGTCTATTGTACTTTTGATTGGCCTGCATACAGATTCCGTCCTGCAGCTTATAGCTAAAGCAATGCCAAAATCTTTGTTGCATGTAGAGAGACTTCAAAGGAATCACAGGAAAATTATTTTTCAAACTGTCTCATTAAGTGTGTCTGGTGAGACCTCTCAGTTCAGGATCAGGTTAATCTTCTTCTTGGTTCTGATGACAGCCTAAACACGACACTTCCAATTCTTCAGATCCAGATCGCTCTACCAAGGCTTAGATTTATGAAACAAAAGTTCGATCTTCCTTATCATCTCGAACATGGACGATGGAAAATGCTCTTGGCTGGAGCCTTTTGTCCGCTAGTTGGAATTGGTCCTTCTCTCTTAAAAGATCAAGCACTTGGTGATTCTGTGATGGTACATAGGAGCAGACGATTACGTTAACTTAATCCGTCTATCCTAGCAGCTAGACAGATATCCCGATGAGTCTACTTTAGAAAACGTTTGTTCGCCGCTAGAACATTAGTTCCTTGACGTGATCTACTATTTGTTCCAAGGGATCCTGGTCTTGGTAGTTCATATTTTGAACCTCTTTGAATGAGAATCATGTTAACGAACGACTATCCGCACTACCTCCTCTGGCTAGGCTACACACAGAACTCTCAGCACCATCTCTAGGATTTGGTTTTCAAAAATCATTCCCAATAAATGGAACTTTTATTTAGCCATATACCGAGACATGAGTCTCCTTAATGAACGAAATGCTCTTTCAGTCGAACGAAGCCCACAATAAACCCAGTCCCAACACTGTCGCAGATTTGGAAAAACCCCAAGGATACACGCAATCTCTACATCGATTTTAAGGCCGCATATGAGAACATCTACAGAGACGGGCTTGAGAACAATAGCTTATTTTGGCATCCTGCAGACATCATATCTGAGAGGCTAGCATCATTGTAGCTGATAGTTGCCTCGATGTAGAACTAGCAATAGGTCTAGCGGCTGACGAGAACAAAACTATGTAAGGTTAGCTTAGAGTGGAGAGTGATACCACTGGGACAGCGCAGAAGGGCGAAACAATAGCTTCTAATGGCTCCAAAGGGATTCCTCGGTGAATTTTATTTTATTTTATTTTTCAAAGGATCGATACAAACAAATTTGTAAAGTCCGGGACTTTACGCCGGGTGTACCGAGTTCCCATGTGGTCCTCCATCTAGGTACTTACCGCGCCCAACATCTAATGGGAACCGATGCTTTCAGTGTGGCGAGGCCGTTGACCTTGCTAAATTTGTCAAGGTCAGTAACCTTCACACAGCGGTGGTCATCTAGATCTCGGTGGTAATAACAGCATGAGGATTGCATTCTGATGAATGCCAAGTAAATGCGCGTCAGATTCCATTTCGTCAACTTTGTAGAAATCGCTCCTCTAGAAATCGTCGTGAGGAATACTTAATCGTGATTCGTTTGACCCGTGATTGCGCTTGTGAACTTGCAGATATCTATTATACTGGGGTTGAGGATCGAGTTTGATCCATATTAGTTTAGGTGTCTAGCAGCTGTATGGGTGAATCCACCTATGACTTGCCTCACAGTGCGCCTGAACATGTGCTACTGGTCCGTTTGATCCGTCATTATACCAGTTCAGCAGCGACGCTCTTCGCTGTGACCATTCGAACCCAACAAAATGAGATCTTGTGTTTTTTTTTCTATCGGCACAGAGCACACCGAGACAAGGAACTAGTCCATTTTGCTTCTTGTATGTTCCTTTAGCTGGATTTTCTCAGTTTTCGAAGAATGATGAGTGTAAATGCTTCAGTGAAAGAGTCCGCATAACCAGCACCTACTACATCCGCGCCGAGTGCTTGTAGTCTGGTGTGAGATAGTAGACGGGGTGTCTAAATCACTCTCGCAGAAAGCGTCGCAGGATGTTGTACCACTTATGCCTAATGTACTTCAGTGCGAAGCGAAAGTGGCATACACAGCCAGGATCCCTATAAGCCATCTAGAGTTCTTCCTCCTGAGGGACAGCAGATAGTTGTTGACTTTTTAGGGACGTCAATAACCATTTGTTTGGTCTGCCAGCATTTTGAAAAGTCATGCCATCTGCAGTGAAAGCTCTAACGAAGGACGCAGGTAGTCCTTACGTAGGTTCGTGTCTTGCGAAATCATGCTCTCTCTGAGCCTAGCTTAGTAAGTGCATCGGATATCTCATTTCCCGTGATTCCATTGTGACCTGGGAACCAAGCAAAACTCAAAGCCTGGCCTTCTCGAACTAGCTTGTAAGTGGTGAAGGGGTTTAAACAAGGCCTTTAGCCTAGTTTGGCTGCCGCTACGGAATGGAACTCATCTCCGATTCTGAGTTTTCTTAAAAAGGATTGAACTCTAACGTTGTCGGGCTCAAAAAGACATCAGCGCTACATCGTAGATCGGTTTTTGAGTCATCTGCGAAGACTCGACTACATTCCTTTTCTGGCTTAGATTCTAGCCGAAACCATTCTTGGAAACACGGAAAGTCGATTACGTATTTTCACAGTAAGAGGAGTTGTTGTTTCATTAAATCGGAGCGCATGTTCATAAGACCAGACTAGATCTAGAGGTACTAACCCCGAGGGAGAGAAGGTTCGTTAACCGTGCTTGCATCTGCCTTGTTCATCTAATGTGGCACAGGATCGGAGAATCACAAGGTAAGTAGGATTGGCAGTTTTAAGGAGAGAAACTCAATTATGTAGCACTTGTTATGCCGCTTATGCACCAGGTTGTCAGCGAGTGTTAATTTTGGCTAGAATCATCCAGCAGAGTTTCAGAAAAGGATTAGTTCTCCGATCTCGATACACTAAGTCATTATAAAGGTGTTTACTTGAGGCGCGCTGCCTGGTCTTCTCTAGAATCGGACACTTGCTACGATGGGTAAAGGATTCTTTAACATTAACATCTTTGTAGCTACAACAGACAACGTTATAAGGTACATATGTGTGGTATTGTATTATGGGTACAATTCTAACAATATCATGTCTTGATCTGCTTAGTAGTTCTGCTGTTCTTTGTTAGTTTTTGCCCGTCTTAGTTGATGAACTACTGATATATATATGTTACCCCTGACTACCCCTGTGAGTCTGTTGGAGAGTCAGATATCTGAGCCAATCTCTTCAACACCAAGACCGAGGATTATCTAATTATTAAGCAGTCCGAGGTTTTCATGGTTTCTCATTAGCCCCCTTATCTGGGATCGAAAATTTCCTGCTTTGATTACTACAAGATGGCACAAAATTAATCATCCAATTGTTTCTGTTAAGTGGAAAAGATGATATCCGCCAAGGGGCTGCAGCCAGTGTGGATACACATTTGTGAGCGTTTTATTGCATTTTCCATGACTTTCCGCAAGATTTCCGGTGATAACTGTTCGCATTTCTGTCGAATATTCTCCTCAAGCGATTGTCTGAGGCTTATTTTCATAAGCCCGCGACTTCAAGTAGCCCCAAAGAAAGAAGTCTGAGATGGTTACATCGGGCGATTTTGCTGGCTGTGGCAAAACGCCAAAATGGGAGATTACGCGACCAGAAAACGCTTCCTTCACAAAATCCATTGTGGCTCGTGCTATGTATGCGGTTGCACCGTCTTGTTGAAACCACATGTTCACCAAGCCCCGCTCATCCAATTCCGGCAGTAAAAAGTCGTTTATCACGGCCTTGTAGCGTTCGCCAGTAACAGTGACCGTATTGCCGATTGAGTCCTCAAAAAAAATACGCCCCAATCACTCCTCTCGTGTAAACGCCGCACCACACAGTAGCTTTGAGTGGATGTAATGGCTCTTCGTGCATCACACGCGGATTTTCAGTAACCCAGAAACGAAGATTTTTCTTATTGACGTAACCGCTTAAGTGGAAATGTGTCTCTTCTTCGTTGCTGAGATTGAGGATGGCTTTTCAGTAATTCACATGCAACTGACGGTCAGGAGGCATTAACTGATGCATTGTGTGCACTTTGTACGGGAACATGTGTAGGTTTTTAACTAAAATTCGCTCTAGGATCAGTCTGGTGATGCCCAATTGCGTGGTCCGTCGTCTGCTTGATGTTTCTTCGCTCTCAACGGCATCGCGATATTCTCGGACGAACGACAAGTCCGGTGGCGGCTACGCCCTGCATGGTCTTCTACGGTTCCACTCTGTTCGAGTCGAGTCGCTAAGCGCAGGAATGTTTGCCCAGTTGGCGCGACACGATTAGGAAATCGTCGTCAAAATTCACGCTACGCTAACACCACCGACCGATTATTGGTCAAAAAAATCGGCACAATTTTTAAATGCTCTTGCGGAGTATAGCGCTCCATTGCTTATCTATTTATATACAGCAGCTGTCTAGTTCACAAATGCCAAATATGATTGACGTACGATGCCGTTTGCAAAAATTATACCATCTTCCGATAGGGTGATTAATTCTGCGCCACCCTGTAGATTCATTTTACTACTAAGAATAGCTTACGTAAAGGATTTGCAGTCCGCGGCGGGTTGCTTAGGTTTCTTGTCCAAACTTCAGATGTTGTTTCAGTCACAGGACTCTTCATATAGATATTTCCGATTTGGGGGACTGCGTAGGCCCTTTAAATTTCTTCCAATAGTTGATTTGTTCATGTGCCGATTCTGGTTCCACATATTTCTAGCATTCGGAGCTTCCACCACATCGGAGAGTCACTCAATCAAATGTACCTTGTGGGCTTTAAGAAATCCGTTGGCGGTAAGACGTCCAATGTTCAATTTCATTTCTTGAGCAGTTTGCAGCTTCTTCTCGTTGGACGGTCTAATTTTGAACTTGGCCAACGCAATATAATAGTCAGAGTCGACTTTGGTTTTTCTGACGTATTTAAGGAGTACTCGGTGGACTCTGCCCGGTGCTGATCCCGTGGTAATGTGCTTATTCAGCAAGATCAAACCATAAGTAGCTGTCCCCTTTAAATATCCATTTCCGATTTTCCCAGCTAGTGTCTCCCTGAAAATGGGTTTAAATTTTCTCTACTAGAAGAGCTGCAACGACACAATCCTCGAGCTAGAAAGTCAGATCAACATATGGCCTCTTAGTCGCAGGTAACCGACTGTGAGCGCTACTGTTGACAGATCAATGTAGAGCTTATCCATTATTATTTCAGAAATATTGTGAGTCCGAGCATCAAATATTCCGTAGGAGATCTTATTGAGAATATTCTAACCAGACCGCTTGGAGGAATTTCTTAGCCGAACGCCCTTCCATTAAGGAACTCTTGCTACAGTTCTGAAAGGCAGGGGCCAGTCACTTCGACAACAAATGGAGCTTTCTCTACTGTAATTCAGTTGCTTCTTCAACCTTTAAGGTTGCTTTGTCTATGTGCTCCACAGAATTTCCTCTTCTGTTTGCAGCTCTCTATCGCTAAGGTTTCTGTAGTTCAAAACTTGGACGGATATCAATGTCATACATCCGAGGAGATCAATTTTCACTGTCGTCCAGTGATGAATGTAGATGTGGTGCAAATACTCAAATCTGGACACAATCAGAGGACGTCACGGCTCAGGTTTATGTAAAATGCCCGTCGTATCCCATTGACACATTTCCTCCTTATGTTGACAGTAGAGCATTGAAAGGCATTTTGATTTGGGTTGATTCGATTTGACGTTTCTTATTGCCTTCTGAGAAATTCTGTCTATAAGAATTCGTAGATTGTTAGCTCAAGCCACAATGACTAAGATGCCTCTAACTATTGACCACGTAATCCTTGGTGCTTATCCTCCAAAGCAAGTTAATAAATTAGACTGAGGATTCACACTATAGCTCTATGGCTACCTGGAAATCAGCGCTGTTATAATACCACGACTAATCAAAACGAGCATTCAGATATCTCGGCATGGTTAAGACTCATTGGAACATTGACCGGTCAAAAAGTTCCACCAAATTGTCAAAACGTCAGCAAGTGTCAAATGCCACCGAAAGCTTGTACAATTATAACTGTAAGCAACCAAAATTTCAATGGACAGATAAATTTCGACTCCCAATCGGTAGCCCAATTGACAGTTTATCCAAAAACGGCGAGAAAATTCCGCGCGTAATTCGAATGGAGAACGCGCCTTGTACGGTCCAATCCGCCACAGACATTCCTCCAATTAGCCCGCAAAAGTATCTCCAGCACCAAGCCCAGTGATAGACAAGTAAAAACAAAAAGCAAAAAGCCAACTCCAACCAAAAGGAAAACCCCACAATCTTACTCGTAGATGGAATTACTCGTAATTGGATCACTCGAACACGATATGTTGGACAATTGAGATTATGCAAGCGGTTGCCCTCTATTCCCAGCCAAGAGTTTACCTACAAAATTGGGCGGACGTTATACCTTAAATTGTAGGCCAATGTACTCGTACGAAAAACACTCGTTCGTATCTGTGTATCTACACTTAGCTGCACCCACTATCCGTAGAAATTAATGAAAAACAAAAATGTTCACGAGTCAATGAATCGCCTCGAGCTAGAAGCGATCTTTTAACTCTCTATTGTGTATCTCTGGATGTAGGGCTAAGGCTAACCTTACCCACATTAGTACTTGTATCTAACAATCAAATAAGGAGGCAACCGATTCAAGTGAATGGGCGATAACATGATGTAATTGGGATCTGATCTCGAATTACTGTACGCAACGTGATATGAATGATGTTCCTACTTCTGACAGATCACTTGGCCGGAAAACGTGTAAACAAGTCTTACGGATACGTCTCACATTTGTCAAGCCAGAAGACAAGACCAGATCACTTTTGACAACGTGACTTGGGTGCTAACTACTGTTGTGTCGGGTGTTGTGTAATTGGAAGGATTTTTTTCCTTTTTGTCGATACTAAAAGAGACATTGACCCGTTGTATAGTAGATGAGGTACGAGTAGTCGAGAATGTTGTTGAACTTTTGATAGTGACATGAGTTATGTCATTAAGTCATTGTGGACACTGTTGAGGAATAGATAATGGCTGCTGGTAGATTTATAATGCTACTTTGGATTTAACTGAGCATCAGGTAGTAAATTCTTGCCATTCACTTTGACATTTTACAGTAAACCAGTAGACGTAAGAATGAGAGTAATAAAGTTTCGTTACTATTTTGTTATTTTGTTATTTTTTTGACAGAGTTTGACGACTTATTTGGCATCTTTAATTTGTGTCTTTATTTTGTCAATAAATTTATATTGCCCAATTTAAAGTTAATTACGAATTGACGTTTTTTTTTTTATGAGAGATCCGATCCAAACAACGGTTGTTTACAAGATGACATTATACGAGTAATAAACCGTGTCCAATAGTGTATGCTTAATTGGCTGGAGTCAGCCTTGTGTAGGACATGCCAAGGCAAATCCCTGGCGGCTGTATTTCCCGTGGTAAAACCTACCTCGTTTTATGTCATCAACGTTTAAACAGTTAAAGATCCACCAATATATATAAAAATCAGAAAAACAAGAAAAACAATAGCGCGATTGATTACTTTGTCCGTACAGACTAACAACATGATGTTCCTATCTCTGCACTGACAAGGCACGTTTCCGGTGTTATCCTTCGGTTGCTACCTTTACATAGTTAGTTAGTTAGTTCCTGTGAACCTGTCGGGGGCACAATACAAGCGCGCCATCTTGTTTGGTTTTCTGTAATGCGCTTCAGCTCTCTCAAACTCTTTCCAAGTGTCTTCAATTCTTCCAGTTTTGCGCAATGTCTGCTTTGGGCTGTTCTTCCTGACTGGGTAAGGGGGTTCCATTGCATGGAGTTCTTCGCAATAGAATTGCCTTCTTCGCGCCTTAAGGTGTGACTAATCCACAACCATTTCCTTCTTCTTATAGTGATGTCGATTGGATCCTGCCCTGTTCTAATATGAAGTTCTGCGTTTGAGATTGGATTCGGCCAAAATACTCTCGAAACGATGCACAGACATCTGTTAACGCTGGACTGCAGCTTCCGAGAGATTGATGTGCACTCATACAGCAGTACCGACTCGATATTGTAACGAAACAGTCGTAGCTTGGTCTTAGTGCTGTAAACATTGCTTTTCCACACCTTAACCAACATTACGAAAGCAGTTTTTTGCTTCCTAATTCTGCTACTAACATCGAATTCGGTACCGTCATCATCTGGAAATGCTTCCTAAATAAGAAAATCTCTGCACTTTCTCGACCTCCTGTCCAGCAATGTTAAGTTGGGAGTAAGAGCTTGAAAGATTAAGGACTTTGGCTTTATCAGCACTTTTTTTAAGCTCGACTCTGCTGAGTTTAGCTTCCAGATTCTGACTCATCTGGTGTAGATCCAAAACCCTGTGCGAAAGTAAGCAGAAGTCATCATCGTAATCAAGATGTTGCACGTAAGATGTCATTGTCCATTGAACACCTCTGCTTTCTTCCGACAGTACTGCGCAGATAACATCGCTTGTTATCAGCAGGAAAAGAAGTGGTGATAAAAGACAACCCTGTCGAACTCCATTCTGGACTTCAAGAGCTTTAGATAGCTTACCGTTGTGTATGTCATAATGCAAGCAAGTTCAGCAGGAACATCCCCCCTACGCAAGGCTGTCCATATAAACTCCCGGTTCAGGCTATCAAAATCCTTCTCGAAATTAATAAAGAAGCAGCCTGAGCGGAGACCTATACTCGACGGATCGCCCTACGATGATCCGCAAGGTGTTTATATGATCGGTACAGGAGGACCCAGAGCGAAAGCCGGTTTGTTCAACATCGAGAGTTGGACCCAAAATGTACTTTGATCCTGTCCAGAATTATCTTCGCTATTATTTTGGCCACTGCCGGCAGAACGCATATTCCCCGCCAATTTCCGCAATCCATCAGATTGCCTATTTTCGGCAACTTGACACTCATCCCCTGCTTCCGCTCCTCTGGAAAACGCTCATTTTCCCATGCATTAGCAATGATGGGTCTTAGTAACTTTGCGTAGCTAGGAAAAATTCCGCGGGAGCTCCATCAAGCTTACCGCTTTGTTCTTCTTAAGGGCCTTTGTCCCGGTTGCAATCTCTGTATTGTTAGGTAGGACCATTTCGGTTCGGCACACTCGCGCTGTCATCTATGTGGTTAAGCAGAATCGCGAAGTGCTATCTTCTGAGCTGCTCCTCATTTTTTACATGATACTGTTTGATGCTGCGCCCACCTGTTAGCTCCTTGGTAACAGTATAAACGGTAATACAGGTAATACAGTCGCACCGATTTGCTACATCTTCGGCTTGTGCAGCCAGCCTATTGATGTGATTGTGCTTATCGCGTCTTACACTACGCTGCACTTACTTTCTTTTCACGCGGTACTGTGCTTCATGTTCAGGTTTCTCTGCTATTGGGGGTAATGCAATCTGAACTTTAAGTGAAATACGCTCCTCGATCCGTTTCCAGGAGTCAGCTGATAACCATTTACTGACTCCGGAAGTGAAAACATTTTTCACAGACCACCAGTCTTCTTCCACAGTTGTTTGCTCAGATCTGCTGATTGCTACCGTTCCTAAGCTGAGATGGTCCCTGAATAGTTGGCACATTGCGGGATCCTGAGGTTTGTTGGCATTATGCCTGGGTATAGTGAGCATGTTGGTAAGGTTGCTAGTCACGGTTGAACTCCATTCCGATGTCGGCTTCACGCCTGTTACGAGCGTAATAAAGATAGCTTCTAGTCTATCTGGTTTGATGTTCTCTGCCCATAAGATGAAACTCAGCTGATCTTATGGCAGCTGATCTTGTGGCAGGTCCGGTGCTCAAACAGAGTGCCTCCAATGACTTGGTGGTTGGCGTCATTTCGATTTCCGATGGTATCAACACCCATTACGTGTGTAGAGTCGAGGAGGGTCGTCACGTTCCCGAATCCAGTCTTAATCGTTATCCAAATGTCGTCAGTAAAGTGGGCCCCCGCCCAATTATCAAGGCTTCGCCCAACAATGACGTTGTCTAATAAAAAGCAGGGGCAGAGGATATTACTGGTCTTATCGTAAACATCTTCAGATGACGCCACCGAAGGTTGCTACGATTTGATCAGTTAAAAGTTGCCGGTCATAAGTCTTGTTGGCGGCAGTATCACCGGTAGTCCCTACCAGGACATAAATTACGATACCATGGGAGTCAGCAGCTCCCTGGATTTCGGTCCATGCCTGACTTGTTGAGGTAGGCCTCCGTGTGGGAGTGCCATGGTGGCTGTTGTTTAAACCCAACATCGCGGGCAGGGTCTTCCTGTTTGTTTGACCCAATGTACAGTTGCAATAAGTACTGGATGTTGTGACCCTAAAAACAGTAAGAGGTTTTAGCTCAGCCTCGACTCATACCAAGGGTGGAACTTTTGCCTCCAACACAGTTCCGAATTGGTATCAAAGGAATGACGGACAGCGATGGCAAGGCGTATCCTTGCTCCCATGGATGTACGAGAATCCCGTAAACGTAAGTCTACACGACAAGTGTTTACGTTAAAAACCAGATTGCAGCTCGTTGAATCACAGATAAACCGGCTCTTGCCCCGTTTTGTGGCGCAGAAGACTCGTCATTTCTCCTCTCCACTTTGCAATCTCCAAAGAGGAGGCGTGAAGTAAAGCTTTCGGCTGCAGAGGATCTTTCTATTTTTTTAACGAACCAACACCGCCGGAGGATATTACTTCAACGAAGCCAATACTTTCTTTGACTAATGTGCACTTAGGTGTGACAAAACTTGATCCTGCAACTCCTTGTTGATTCTCTGGTCGCGGTTCTTACAGCACTTTGAGCTGATGTCTTGATGTGATGACACTTATTATCATTTGCTTGCGTTCTTTTTATGTGGTGAAACGCCTCAAGCCCGAAATCTCTACAGATTACCACAATTTGGACTCCTCTTTTCATTTGAGGCGTCGTCGGCAGACCAGGATTGTTATTGGCTTTCTAGTTACAATGTACGCTCGCCTGACCCGGTGTGCTAATTGTTTTGAATGTCACGGGAAAGTAGGCCTCGATCTCGATCTTATTATGTCACTTTGTGATCGCTATTAGCTTGACAGTCATGAGCTAATCAAGAGTCGGTTCCATGTCCGTTTCGAATGTCCAAAGGACTATTTCTGAAGCGTCTCTGGATTGCAACATGACTAATCTGATTGCTCGTGTTGTTCTTCACCGATCAGATTATATCCAAACTAAACTTGGAGTAGGAGTCATTCGGAAACAAAATAGCGCCAATAACGGCTTCACGAATGTGTCTCTGCGTAAAATTGTAAACCGCCACCAGATGACTGTAAAATTATATTCGTCCTCATCCATTCCGTGTTGGTACTCTACATTCTCTCCTATCTTTTCAGCCTCTTCTTCATTTTCCTCCTGTTTGCCCGTAGTTGTTGCAGTAAAAATGCGATCGTCGTGAGGTTCTCAAAATTCAGGGTTCCTTAAATCTATTCCTCTAAGTACGACTCCTGCTCCCAGACAACAGTTTTATAATGATTTTCGTAGGCAAATCCTACTCAGTTATACTCACTCAACGCTAGAATATCAAATTTGGACCTTGTGACAGGGAAATATGGCTTCGTACTTCGTTGAGAAGCGCTTTGATGCACCAAAATCTAAGACTTGTCCCAGATAGGATTTCTACGACGCATTTGTGTGACATTTACCATCCAAACATGATTGATAATTCGTTTTTTAATTTAGGTCTCCGTGTTGAACAGCCCGACCTTCCGACACAGGACCTTTATTCCGAATTACATGAGCCATGTGTGGGTATGCTTTTGCAAGCGATTATGATGTTTATTGCCCAATGCATGGCCACTCTGTCATAGATTCCACTTACCAACTGTCGCCATATTACCACCCACTTTAGAGGCTTCACAACACCTTCGTTACACAAGCTTCTCCTATTACTTCTTGAGAAGCCTGTTACTTCATCAGACCACTCCACTCACTGCAAAATCTCGCTTTCCAACTATGGCATCCGTGTGTTGAAATCCGGAATAACACCTCCAATCCATTCAACAAATGTACTTTCAATTTCCAAGTCCTTCAATGTGTCAAAGGCAATTGCCCACGCGAAAAACCACGCGTAACTGGACATGTGTTCAACAAAAATACGCCAACTTCCGATTGCAGTTTGTCAACACTATCACCGTTTACAGGCCACAAGACCTTGCTTCAAGTTCAAGTCCATTGCGCAATCGTGCAACATCATCCAGGTTAAGCCGCAACCACAGATACCCAGCGCAGCACACCCTGCCCCACGGCCTCTGACTTCAAAGTGAGAAAAAAAAAAAAAAAAAAACAAATACAACGAAGAAGAAAGTTTTCACTTCCGAACAAGCAAAGCCAGCCAAACTGGCAGCGGAAGATCTCAACCATACCACTGACACACAGCATACAAAAACACCGTTAAGTTCGAAAAAAAAAAAAAAACAAATGGCAGGTACTCTTCCATTCAGGTACTTCGAGTGCCACTTAAACGGTGCCACGCAGTTTAGGTGTAGGCTCAGATAGAAATTCACACTCGAATTGATTGCCACACGGTGTCGATCTGTCAAATCGTGATTAACATCAGCCAGCTGAACGTTATGCAAAACTTGAGAAATTGACAGCGGCCAACAAACGTTGACAGATGCGTCTAATTACAGATTCAATTGGCTGTAACGCTTGTTGCGGCTGAGGTTGGCTTTTATCGTCGTATAAATTTGAAATCAACATAAGTAAGTGGCAATGGCAATTAAATTAGCGCCACAAGTGCCAGACGACACTAAAGATTCACTTCGTAAATTATGCGCGCTGGTGGACCGTAAAAACCGTTGCCTTTAATTGAGTGCCACGGATTTTTTCTTTTCTCTTTTCTTTTTTTGCAGTTTTAATGAGTTTTCAATCGTTGGTGTGACAGGGCATGCATTAGGTGTTGGTTTTTTTAAGAAGGTTATACCTTTCTTTTGAATCGTTGACACACTTTTGACATTTTGTCGTGGCACTATTGATGATCGATGACAAGCGATCGATGGACCTTGATCAATGATCTTCGATGGATGATATATGGATAGGGCATCTGTCACTGTCTCATAACATGAATTGGGTCAGCACTGCAACAATTAAGTTCGTGGGGTATTGCTTGCCTTACCTCACAGTGGTGTGCCTCGGGGCCACCTTACAGAAGCAGGATAACATTGTAAGCTACCCCGCCATACGAGTAGAGCACACAGCCGCCTACGGAAAAAATCGAAATGTGACGAGCCAGCTTATAGCCTCTATTCACGGATTCACTATTGACGATCCTGGTAAACGATTAAAGGTAAACAATCTTCAGGTCTGCACCTGGAAAAATCAGACCCTTAACAGACCGTGTGCAGAGATCCGCGACCGCGACAAAACAAACACAACCGCCATTCAAGAAGTGCAATTGGATGAACCCAACAAAAAGAAGGTGACATCTACTATGAACACTGCTACAGACAACCGGAGCAACAACGAGGTCAGTCACAGCGTTTGTTCGGATGCAGATTTACCAACAGATGCCAGTCTTGAGCTTCAGTCATGTAAAGTCCGTCCCGACAGAGGAGCATGGTGACATTATCAAAGATTCCTTCTACGAGCTCCCCCACAAAATCTACAAGCAATGCCCCAAATTTGAAGTGGAAATGCTCTTTGACGTGGAGTTCCATAAATGGACCTGTATTACTCCTGATCAACAAAACGACATCATCTACAACTTTGAGGTAGTAAGGGACTTTACCTGCATCGACTCCGCTATCAACTCCGACAATGACACTAGCGTAGAAATCATGTGAAGAACCATTCTTGCTAATCGCTGCTTCGTTAGGCTTAGAAGACAATTAAGTAGTAAAGCCCTCGCTCAGAGCGTCAAAGACTTTATGCAATACACTGATCATCGCACTCCTGTTTTTCAGCGCAGAAGCTTGGACACTGGCGAAAGCGGATGAAAATGCTCTCGGGCGCTTAGAGAGAAAAGTTCTTCTAGTAATTTTCGGTCCCATTTGCATCAGTAGACAATGCAGAGGTGATGCCGATCTTGACAGAAAGGCTCGGGTAACCCGGTTTAGATGGCTAGGTCATTTTGAGCTTGAAAAGTTTTCGACTCCAAGTCATAAGGACAATGCAATAGAGGACGACCTTATCTTAGGTGGCGCATGTAAGTGGAAAGGCACCTCAGCCAACTTTGTATGCGCAACTGAAGGCAGCTAGTAAAAGTCAGAGCTAGCTGGAGAGGCATGTTAGCTGAGCCTGGTCCACCCAGGACTGTAGTGCCATCGTAAGAATAGGATCTTGCTTGATGAATCGATGATCTGTAATTAGTGATCATATTTTGATGATCAGGAAGATATTTCTGACAGATGTTCCGTCATCAGTGTTACTTAATACATCGCCCTCGATCGAATGTGTTGGATCAAGGATCCCTGATCGGTTAACGTTTGTAGCTTTAAGCCAATTCTTCACAGTGCGGACTTACTCCAGAAGTGACGTTGGTCTTCATCATTTGAGAAGATCAATTTTAATCATTTGTTTGACGTCTAGTGCCGAATTTTGTTTCACGATGAACGAGAATTCTTTTGCATCAAATGGTGATATTTCTCACGGCCTATGGGTAGCAATGCCAAACTATAATCCTGATCGCGGGCTTCCTCAAAAGAACAATTTTAAGTCAAATGCTTGTTGCTGTTTGGCGGCAGAACGCATGAGAAAACCACGGTTTCCACGCTTAAAAAGTCCTCGCACTTCGCTATCCTGTTGGCAATGAAAAAGAGCCAACTCGTGATCGGCAAGACTGATTCTCTTTTGTTGGATCAGTTCAGGGCATCTTTTTTCTTCTAGAGTACCAATAATGTTCCATTCATTGAGCATACAGTTTTTAGCCAAATACGTCAGATTGGTTGATGTATACTTCTTACCATATCAACTTGCAGATGATGTCAATATTTTCCGAATATCACATTACCAACTGCGACTTTGTTTCAATCTTCTTGCTCAACTTGCTAGCAGACCCTATAGCTTGGCATGTTTCTTTTGCCCTCTGATGAAACTTCCGAGTATTGCCTCCAAAGGGACGTTTCTCAATTTTGTGCATTGTCCGTCGCTGCTTTGGAGCTTGTATTTTTTACAAGAGAATTTCGTCAGTAATGTTTCATAGGCAACCTCTTTTGCCAAGCAACTCGTGCTGCCATTAATGAAGTTTAATTCTGGTTACTGGGTGAAGCCCACCATAATACAGGCGACCATTTTTTATGACTTGTTGACCGCATCTGCCAAGGGTCTTCAACACTCGGTTTGGGCCTTGTGGCGGGTTGAAGAAAATGCGGTCATCAATATTTGTGGCAATATCTTACGATGTTAGCCTTCAATCATCCGCAACTGGTGTCTGTTATCGGCTGTGGTGACGGTTAAGGCTATCAAACACGCTGTTGTTTGTTTTGTTGGCTTCAAGTTACTTGGCACCGATAGCATACGCATACATCCAGATATCCTATAAAATATAAAGGCCAACTCCTAGCAAATCTGAAAAGGTTGCTCATTTCTAGCCTGAAACTGGCATACATCCCAAATCCGTGGCGAGCAGTATACATAGCTGTTCATATCTGTCAGCCTAACTTCCTTCATCTGCAAAGCATTAGCAGAGTTGATAAGCTTTACTGTATAAATGCATTCTCTGTCCAAGATTCAAAATGCCCACCAACGCGAAAAACCTGTAGGGCAGAATTGAAGGCTCACTCGACAAAAAGGACACGCTAACCATTTTCATTGACATTGAGGGTGCTTTCAACAACATACGAGTAACTTTTGACGCCATGTGTAACCTCAGTCCGTCCCTGATAGCTGATGATTACTATGGCCAATATGTGATAGCGGGAGTAAGTAGGAGCGTCATGTTTCCATTCCTATGAGTGGATCAACACTCACTGCTTGAAGCTCTAAAAAGTTGCAACGTGTATTGCTTTATCTATCTTCCAAATGGCCGCCTCTGCTCAGCTTGCAGACCCTCATACTTTTCTCGAAATTCTCAATCAGTCTTTTACATAATTGGGGCTCTATCTCGTCGATGGCGGATTCAATGTTCGCTTTGAGAGTTCAAATTGTTTGCGGAAGGTTGGCTTAGACCTTGCTTTTAGTCCGAAAGAAAAAAGTGTAATAGTGTTTAGTCGCATGATACTGGATGTCTCCGAACGCGAATTACATAGTCAGGAGACTTCATGTAGAATAACGCGATTGTTTCGCAATTTGTATGGCACGAAGTACCATCCTGTTGAAAGTAGAGATCGTCCGTAACCATATCCTCAAATTCCATCCAGTTGTGCGCTTAATTGATCGAAATGGCTTTTGTAGTCTCATTTTCGGAAAAGTACGGCCCTATGACACCTCCATTACCTTGGCATCTCCTAAATAGGAAATAGGTCGCATTCGAAAACACGGTTTTCTTGCAAAAATCAATCGATCCAGGACCCAATCCGAAAAGGTACACCGATGCTGGTAGTCGGCCAACTTCAGTTCTTGCGTTAATTGGAACTTGAACTCATAGAGAGCGAAATCTTCCGTTCAAAATTCGGTCCAGTGTGGCTGTGAACAGGTCAAGCTCCTGAGAGTGGTGACGAATGTAGGAGTTTCGGTCGTTATTTTCCTTTTGCTGCAGCAATATTTGCCATTGAGCATCCGGGGCGAACACGTTTCGTCGTCTTCACATCGTGTACCGAGCCCATATCTCTGAATGTTTTGGTTATGTTGCGCACGTACGTCTCGGATGGCACATGATAATAAAATTCAACAAATTGGATTTTTTCTTTCACTGTGTAGCATTCCGTGGTAAATTTCCCACATTGATACGAGTAGATGACATCTGTTACGACATGCCAAGCCTGCGTGCATCAGCTGTAACATAATATGCCTTTCAAATCCTAGCTCTTGTTGGAATACCTTACTGTCTGTTGGATCATGATTAGCGGCTGTCTGTTGTAAAAAGCAAGCAGCTCTAGATGTGAGCGACAATTTTGTGCACTAGAAACAGAGTTTCATTCAATCCTTTCACTTCCTTGCTCTCTTTAGGAGAGAAAAAAATTGACTGGTCTGACTCATCTAGTGCTTGAAGCCATCACCATCCGTTTCTCGCATCAACTGTCTTTTGATTCTGGTCTTATGCAATGACACCAGAACTCCTGTTCCTGCGAAAATATTGTGCGCAATCAACTTTCCCGGTGCCCAGGCATGGTTTCGTCTAGAATCTGAATTAGGAAAGGAATACAGTCGGCACTTCACAGATGGCCTCCAGATCGATGGCGATGCATGACGTGTTTTTGGAGGACGACAATGCCAGGAAAATTTGTGTCTTTTAAGCAGAAATTGACGCACACGCAGTTCTGATAGCTCTGATTGATATGTATATTGTGGAGAATCGGAATGAAGTATCAGCATCTAAAGAGAAAGCCAAGCTGCACGTAAAGCCTTGCTGAGCCAGCTTTTTAGCTAGTCCGAGAACGCAGTACTTCTCTTAACACAGTCAGAAGGCGGCTTCACTGAGTATTGTTTAGATCCCAGACCATAATGAAATGATGAGATATGAAATCGCCGGCGAATTTGCTTAGCAACGCATAAACGAGATTTTTTTAGGGCCCGAACCTGTGTTG
Organism: Volucella zonaria; assembly: GCA_963966105.1. Taxonomy (NCBI): domain Eukaryota; kingdom Metazoa; phylum Arthropoda; class Insecta; order Diptera; family Syrphidae; genus Volucella; species Volucella zonaria. The sequence goes on along the minus strand of OZ014533.1, from coordinate 136,439,545 downwards.
GAAATGCTGGCGTCCTCCATAAGAACTTCTATTCACAGCAGAGTTTCATATAAGCATAACTTCAGGTGTCATCACTTCCCAGGTTACCGGCAAGACAAGCTAACATTTCCCGATGTTTCAGCGTCTTTCCTGCTATTCCACTTTAGGAAGACAGTCCTTAATGGCGTCGTGAATGGGAATGGATCTGCTAAGCATAAATGGCACAACATCCTGCGGCGTTTGCTTTAAAAATGTTGACCACAGTACGAAATGCTATCTCTGTACTCTAGTGTCAAAGATTTTCGTCTTTCCTACGTCTGATTCATTCCAAAGCCTGGATGGCTGCAATATCAAATTTATAGTTGTCCAGGATCGGCTTGGGATATGACGATTTTATTGATGATTTCAGTCCTTTTATCATTTATCCACCGGTCTACAACAAAAGTGTCGCCTGAACGTGAATAAACAGATCTATTCAGCTGACTGTGAGCAAATCACTTTTAGTACATTTAAAGACAGGCAAGTGACAATTTTACTATTCCAAAAGCACAGATTAATAAAAAGAAACTCAAATTCAATTAGTTTTTACGAAGAAACCAACAATTCACTTATCTCCCCGCCAATAAGCGAATGTTCTTCGCGAACTGTCAAATTTTACTCGCAATCCACAAATGTGGAACGCAATTTATAATACATTCGCGCAACCAAAACATTCGCGTGAATTTAACCCCAAAATTCTCTTGTTTTATTTTGTGTTGTTCGCAAGTCACTGCGACTAAATGAAATGTCAAAATTTGCGAATACTCGCTCGTCCGTATTCGCAGTTCGCTGAGCTGTGAATGGACCTCAAGGGATACGAGTAACATATATCAACCCTGCTAACGCTTGCGTAGTTCCAAGAACTTGTCGCAAATTTCACATGAGCATATCTCCCTCTACTCTGTCATTATGTTCATCAGACTCACACATGCGCCTTGTGACGCATGACATTTCCAATTTTGTTGTTTGTCTTTTGCCTCTAAAAATGACAACACCATTCACCCATCTCTTATTCTTATGGCCCATTGTTCCACATTTTCCAAAAACAAAATGAATCAATTAACTCAAATGTTTCGCATATACTCGTTCATCATGAAGATGCACTTATCCGTACCAAACGAACACATCCCCATAAAGTGTATCGCCACGACGACGTGACGTTATCTGTTTCACAACGTCACATGCTTTGGCATACGAGCAAACCGCCGCCGCGTCTTTGTCACCTTCAAACTCCTCCGGCTCCGTTCTATGGCTCATTTTATTGAAATATTCTCACAATAGCTGCAACAAGTAACAACAATCTATCAGATACACAATACCTTGCAAAAGGGAGCACATTACCCATGGTGATTGCAAAATGATTTGCCTCCACAACACGAATTCAATACCATTAACCGGGGACGTAGTGCCGAGCATTTTGTCCGGAGTGCCTTAGGTCTTTCAGTGCCGCAAAACACTTGTTCGTCAGCAACAGATTTCCATGGAGAATTAAGGCGCACAACCTATGTCGCACAATTGCACTGATTGCACCGACAAACGGTGCAGGCAAACAGATATTTCACAATATGGCGGAGCTCTCAAAAGATTATACGAATACTTCCATAGAGTTGGATTGGATTGACTTAAGGCCGGCACAACCTGCGGTGCAGTGGTGTCGTGTTCCAATTTTGTGGGTGGCATTGTGATCTAAATTGATTTAATCATTGCAAAGCTGTAGGGCAAACTTATGGTTGACAGTTGGAAATTGTTTTGTTATTTTGACAGCCGAGTGACAGTAGGGTGATAGTACTTGTCATTTTGACAATTGTCAGTTTTAGTCTCCTTCGTCTTCTTAACTACTCAAAGTTGGAATGCAATTAAAAGCTGTATTGACCACAGCACCACAATCATCAATTTTCGTGCGCCGAAATGATGAAATTGTAGGATTTGCAAAATCTATTTGATGTCTGCCATTTCGTGACAGATGGCACTATGTTCGATTGTAAAACCTGTCACTAAGTTGATAGATGCTATGGCTGTCATAAATTGCTAGGTGTTATGATCGCGTTAAGCTGCTTGTGTACAGACAGACGATTAATGTCTAACCAAATTGGCCATCAATTTTGACTAGCGCTGAAGTCAAAAAAAGTTGCTTGGCGTGGAAAAAGAATGGAAACCACATGTTTATGGATATAGCGATTTTCGGAGGTAAAATTTTAATTTTATCTTTCATAAGTGTGTATTAATCTGATGGCCTACGGAGTTTTGTTTTATGGCACACAGTTAATAGTTAATAGTTAAGAGCATGCTAAAGCGGCCTATTAAGAGCGTCACACGCATGTGTTTTTTGGGTGTGATTTTTTGTGTTTCTGTTTTATTGGAGAAGACGGCGATTTATTGCAAAATGGGGACGTTTAATAGCGGATGTTTTTGCAACAGTTCATGAGACTTATAAGCATTTTTTTCTACCCCACTTTGATGTTAAGGGCTATCTCAGCAGTCATACTCTGTATCTATAATACGTTTTTCGTGCCTCGGAATGAAGCGGTCATACCTTTCCTTGGTACGATGAAGCTATTGGGCAGTAGAACTCTAGATGAAACAAACTAGAATTTTGGAGACAAGAGCCATTTGAAAGGCTTACCGCATTGAATTGAATTCTAGAACTAAAAACAGGGTAATAAAAAGTGTAGTCAAATGCGACTCTTGAGGAAATCCATCAATTAACAGTCGAGCGACGATAAAAAAGCGTCCCGAGCTGTTCGCTAGCTACAACATGTTAACAGAAAAAAAGGGAATAACATCACTTTCTTAGAGAAAAAAAGAAACGCTCGATTGAGGCACTTTGGAAATTCTTCTGCAGTATACGAGTATACCGTCAAAAACAGCTCAACGTCAAAGTTATACAACGTAAACAGAATCGGACCAATACGATCGAGAATAATATATGGAAAGATCACTTCTGCAGACTGCTGTAGGGGTATAATGATACAGGTACCGATGTCCTGCAGAATGGACCATTCAACATGGATGGCGATAGGCAAAATTCAGACCGATTTTGACGAAATTAAGGTTACTATAATTTCGGCTCCGGCCCGCAGAGTCTTTGAATCTTACCTGGAGGGAAAACACAGTAAAGGAAAACCTCACCTTAGGTGGTGCGCACAAATAGAAACCTCAACAGACTTGCAGTGCACAACTGGAAGAAGTTAGCTAAAGACCGGATTAACTAGAGAGGCTTGTTAGTTGAGACTTAGGTTCACCCCGAACTGTAGCGCCACCTAAAGAAGTGAGTAAGTAAGACGACGATAACTAGGATTAAGTCAAATAAGGCTGTAGGCCTGTTATCCACCAAATTATTTTTAGCAGCCGCTCAGTTAGTAAGATGCACTTATTTTCATTTTATGGTCAAACAGTCCCAATAAATAGATCCTTAGAATCGTTTGGGTGCTCCTCAAGTAAAGATATTCTCTGAACTGCAACGACTACTGAAGAATCAGTCTGCTAAACATCGCATATAAGACCTTATCTCCCATCGTATGTGAATGTCAGAACAGCACATCAACAACTTTCTGGGTGCATATCAATATGGTTCTGAGCTAAAACAATTTTCTAAAAAATTTTCATATGACGACAGATTTTGGAACAAAAATTGAGGGGTATCAAATTAGCGGAATCCACATTTTTAAGCCACGTATGGCAGCCCTCATAGCGACGCGTTTTACACAGCCATATCTGACTTTGGTAATCTGGCCAAACTTATTCGACTATCCACATTACAAGGTTGATAGCGACTTCAAAGTTCAAAAAGACAGCAGACAAAACGACTAGCCGCTATATGATTGTGCAGAACATGATCTTTATAAAGAGCGAATGTGGTAACATTTGGTCGTTTTGAGCGGGATCTGTGTGATCTATGGTCCCATCTGCGTTGACATTGTGTGAATGAAGCTAATGCCGAAATTTCGAACTATACAAAGGTGTCGCCTTGGCCAGGAGAATTCGAATATAATAGTTTCGATGGTTGAGACATGTAGAGCAAATGAACAATCTTCCAATCAGCACCAAAGAGACAACGCTGTAGAGAAAGACCGCATCTTAAGTGGCGGCCACAAGTTAAAAGGGACCTCATGTTGACTACATTGGCTCTGGTATTTCAAGCAAGCGGCCAATAACACTCTTACTAGAATAAAGTATGGCTTAAGAAAATCAGGAAGGGCAACCCACCCCGTCATCGTGGATTTTAAAATGAAGCATGGTAATCCGCTTCACATGCAGTCGAAGAACCTAGGCCATTGCAAGCTTCTCTTCTTCGAAAATGAAATTATATACCTAGCAGGGCAATTAAAGGCTTTTAGCGGAAAGGATGTTTGTGACCTTTAAATTGTAGACTTTAGGATCTAATATTGGTTCAAGATATTTCATCTAATCAAGCAAAAACCAATCTTGTTTAGCCGACAGGATGATCATCGTTATACTTTGATAACAAGCCTTCAATTTAAATCTTCTAAGGCAGGCGTAAGTAAATGAGACAAAGCCACTAGAGGAAGAGCTTGCAATTCTATAATACTTCTACTCGTATGTGAGAAGAGGATTAATTTCACCAATATACTGGAGGATATTAAATGATAGCAAAAGTAGGCTCATCAAAAGCTCCTCAGTATCAACCAAAGCCGCTATGGCATAGACTTTACGAGTGCGAGTTTCAAAGGCCCTAGCAGATTCTTAGGGCCTTGTAGCTCTGATAGATATGCTGCCTGTTTAGAGTCGATATGCAAATCCACGTACGAGTACGTCCGTTCTTTTCAACGTTGTTTTTTTACTAAGTCACCTCTCTCCTCTCTCTTTGGTTAAGGTTTCTTCCCCACTATATGTGCCGCCTAAGGTAGGGCCTTCTTATGCTGAAATTTTTCCTCCAAGCGAGTCCTATACAAACTAAACCAAATTCTTGATGAAGTGGATGTGCAGTTTAACATCATCTAGGACTAGTACTGCCTTCACTATCGGTCGTCGTTTGGAATAGAAAACGATGACACCTAGTCGAAGACATACAAAAAAGGAACGGGATAAGATCATGGTCTTATTAGATGCAAGAGTAAAGTGAGTGCATCCTTAACAGTAAATACAAGATGAACATGCAACAGATTACTGGAAGTGAGATTAGAACTATTTTTAAAAATTTTATTTTCGAGAATATGTCCAGTACCACAGGGTTCCACATTTTCACCAGAATTGTTACTTACTACTACATACTATATACATAGTGTTTCATTCCTCTTTGTCGTCGGCTTCGACAATTTCTGAGGTTCATCTTCCCCAAGTGTCCTCGATTCCTAAAAACCTGTTCTGCGCTACGTGTGCTTAGAGCGATCCGCAGAAAGAATCCTACCTGGCTATGCGGATTCTATTGCATAACTATGATGTTGTCTTATCACCTTAATGTGAAACTTATCCATTTCCATTTCTGTTCTCATATAGAGCTTCTTAGGACTATTACTATGCATCATATCTTGCACAGCTTTTATCCCCTTGATTTTGTCATAACCGCCGGTGCCGCCATCACTTGAGACGATGCTTTCCAGATAAGAAAAACTATTAACCTTCGACCCCCTGTACAGCAATCGTGACTCATTAATCGTGAACCCTATTCCGCTTATCACCGATTCCAAATCTCGAATCTGGCGAAGGCCCAAGACTTTATCCGAACGCAGGCAGGCGCTGACGACTTACTTACTTACTTGCTTAAAGTGGCGCTCCAGTCCGGGGTAGACTTGGGCCTCAACCAACAAGCGTCTCCAGCCAGCTGGATCTTCAACTAGCTGTCTACAGTTTCGTACGCTCTGTTGGCTGCGATCCCCTTCCAGTTGCATGCTTCACCTGCGTCACCGTCTTCCTCTACTACGCTCTCCGTCGGGGGTAGATTCGAAGATTTACCGGACCAAAGCATTGGTGCCCATACGCTCCACATGACCCAGACTCCTCAATCGTTGGCCTTTCAGTCTTTTGGCTACGTCGATGTCACTATGCAGCTAGCATAGTTCGTCATTGTATCTCCTCCTCGAGACCGAAAATTACCCAAAGAATTTTCCTCCCAAATCAACCGAGAGATGGTCCATTAAGCGACCAAACATTCCGCGTACAGATCCGAAGTTCGTTGTCCTTATATCGTTTCCAGGGGTTATCAACAGTAGAGCCGTCTGTATCTGAAGCTTGTTGTTGCTTCGTAATTACCCGGGCAGCACAACCTACAACCTAGAGACGATGACAACACTAAAAATATTTCACATAAAATGTTATTGTCCATTGGATCCCTTGGTGCTGTGCTCAACATAGAAAATCCCTCATCGTCGACAGAAAATGACGCGGAGATAACGAAACCAGCCATATCGTACTCCGCTTTGCATTCCAAAAACATCTGACAGCTTAAAACACGGCATCTGGCATCTCCATACGTAACTCTTTTCATAGGCATATTTTTGTCATGAACTCATCTCCTTGTTCTATTCACACAGTCCAAAGTCCACTCTAGAAAAAACGGAGGCCGCCCTATTCAATAAGTTCCTCTATAATAACCTGCAAGCTATAGACATGGACATTGGGTCAATATTCGAAGCAAAGCTCTTCTTGTTCTTACATCGAGCGCCTAAAGGCGCGCTCAAGGGGGTTAAGGTACCCTTAAAATGTTTGCACATAGCGCGGGCGAAGGAAATTTAGGGAGGATAGGTACCGATGTACGTTGGTTTTATATGTCCGAATGTTACAATGACTAGGAAATAGAGTGCTCCGCAGGGCATTCCACAAGCAAGTTGTTCGGCTTAGGAACGAATCAGGATATTTCAGAGTACGTCCGAAAGTGGGCTTGAGGGTATACTGATGAGCATTCATAGGGAAAGGCTCGGAATGCTACTAGCGAATTCTATGGAGTACTAGTGGTGGAAATGGCGGTAAAACTAAGTGAGACACGAGACATTTCGTCGGTGTTCGAGGGTGTCCATTGCCTGAGTGATATTGGTAACAGCTATGAGTCTTATCGCACGGTTTTGAATCCGGTGTAGCAGATGCAAAGATGTTTTAGGCCCACCTAACCAGATGTGAGCATTGTACTTCAATTTTGGGTGGATGAATGCCTTATATATTGTGGCCAGATCAGAAGGGGAAAAGTATTTCTTACATCGTTTGAAGAAGCTAGACATTTTGCAGCATTTTTAGCGACATCGAATATGCGGTCATTCCAACGTAAGTTGTCATTGACACACATACCGAGAATGGAAAGTTTTTCGGTTTCGGCGATGGCCCCATTCATGGACAATGTCTGGGTATTTGAATTTCGCTTTGAAGACAGTAGACATTGTGTTTTGGAAGCATTAAATTCCATTCTGTTGATAGTTCCGCAATTGAATATGCTCCTAATATCGGAATTTAATGAGCTTAACATACGCTGCCGTTCCCATTCTACAGCCGAAGAGCAGGGTCGTGAGGTCGGAAACGAATATGAAAAACAGAGAGTACTGTCGTTAGCAAAGGAATATATTGGATTAGTGGCAGACAAGAGACCATTGATAAAAATTAAAAAGAGTGTCGGAGACAGGACGGAGCCCTGGGGCAAACCAGCATTTATTTTGTGAATAGCAAACTTGAAACCGTCCCAGACAACTTGAATTGAAAGGTGATTTCTAATCTATTGAAGAAGAGAGTCATCGCTCCCAAAAGCACGCATTTTCGACAAAAGAGCCTGATGCCAAACTCGGTCAAATCCCTTTTAAATATCAAGTGCAACTATTTTGTTTTCGCCAGATTTATGTACGCTTTCGTTCCACTTTTCGGTGAGACATGCCATCAGATCACTAGTGGACCGTTGCTACGAAAATCTAACCGCCGGTCACTAAGAAGATTTCGTGTTTCGAGACATTTCATTAGCTAACGATTTATCAGCGTTTCCATGAGCTTGGAAAGAAGGAACGTAAGTGCAATGGGTCTGTAGGACGAGAGAGAAGATTCGCCTTTTTTAGGGACGGGCTGGGCAAATGCTGTTTTCCATCTGCTCGGAAAGAGTCCTAAAGAGTAGGATTGGTGAAAAAGCTTACTCAGTGGTTTTGCCAGCGTGGAAGAACAGCTCTTCGGAAGAAGGGGAAATATACCATCTGGACCAGCGGATTTATGCGTGTTGAGATTTTTAAGTACTCTTGCTACTGAACGAGTGCGAAAGTGGATTCATCCCATTGAAGATTCAAAGCCCTCAAGTGTAGGCGGAGACAGCGCACATGTGAAGGATTATCATGTTTACCCTTAAGGTACAGTCGGCAAAATACATGTACACCACCAGCTCCCCGAATCCAAGAATCCATAAACTTGTCCTTGTTCAAATATTTAACGAACATATAATGGACTATCTACGACAGGCGTCTATAGCTCTGCCGATATATCTGGTACAGCTTGGAAAGATACCTCAGTTATGCCGTTAAAAACCGCACTTTTATTTTTCTTGAAAGCCTTAGCTGAGGCTGGAATTCCAGCGAGTCGAGAATTTTCTCATCCATATTTGGTGCCGTCATTCTAGCACTCAAAGGTTTGTTATCATTCCGAAATCATATCTACACCTCCTGAGCAGGTCGCTATCGTACAATATATCGGCAAGAAATAGCCGAAGTTCTTTACAGAATGGTGTTTTGAGTTGGTACCTCTTATAAGCTCTTTGGCACATGCATAACTGATCGTACAATTGAACCGTTTTGGAGCAGCTTCAGCCTGAGAATCTCAAACGTTGATTTGATTTAGTCTAACACAACTTATATAGCACTGAAGATCCTATCTATTCAAAGGGTACTGGCCTTCAAGTTTAGGTCTACACTCTCTAACCCGTCTCTACTTAGGTGTCTGTTGATTGTCTTGCATTATCGCTTCTATGGCTTTTATTGACAGATTTCACAGATCTCTACCAATCGTCCACAGTAACGTAGCTGAGATGGTCTCTCAATTATAGACGCAGTGCAGGATCCCAACGCATTTCGGTCCGATTGCTACTAACGAATGCTGTAACTTGGCGGACATGTGTTACCATAAGATGGTTGCTCTGTTTTATATCGGCTCCACGCCTGTTTTTTTAGTTGCCTAATCCTTCACATAGAGTTCCGTCTTCCAAGTATTCGTTACGATAGAGGTCTAGATTTTGGCCTAACTTATCCATCATTAGGATTGCCCCTGGCCGTGATGTCACATTGTCCTTGTCGGTTTCCTTAAGTCTTTCCATCCATTGTTCACTCCCTTAAGACTTCCTTCCGGCTACCCGCATGTGCCAACCTGGAAACCCACTTATTGAATCATGACTAACGGTGTGGACGTATATTGTAACTGTTCACATCGTAATAAACCGATTAAAACATATTTAAAAACAAAAAGCTCAACAAAAACACGTTCTCGATGGAAGTTGCTAATCGGTCCGTCATAAAAAAAAAATCGCAAAAAATCATTCTCCCATTCTCACACATAAAATCCACGACAGCTAACATACATGTGGGCGGATGACCAATGCTGGAAGCTCTTTAAGATCGTAAAGACATGACGCCTTCCCAGTTAAAATCACGGCGTGTGAACTGTTATGAGCAACAAAAACGAACCCCATGAGTCATCAATGGAAGACTAAAGTGGATTATTTTATGGCTACCATTGTGGCTGTATCTGCAGTTGTTTTTACTGTTTTTTGAGGTTAATAACTAGGTTACAGGTGGTTCTAGAATATTGTGGGAACGACCTTAGACTTAATGTGCTACGGTACGACGCAAGTGTTAATCGTTTTGTAAGGCAACAAATTTGCAAGTGGTCACGTCGCAGAGCTGAGGAGGGCGTTTAACGCCAGTAAAGGTCAACAATTGGAATTTGAGCGCGAAAACTGAATTGTGAGCAATGTTATTCAGGTCAAGTGTCTTTTGTGGTTTGCTTTATGGACTTTATGGAAGAATGGAAGGTATTTTCGTAGAAATAACGTTAAAGAATCATATGTGGCCTTGAATTAGATATACACTTCATATAACACCTGCTCTCCCCGATCTTCAATTTTCCACCAAAATCTTATGAGAAAACTGAATCCATGGCCTGTCAGCTTTAAGACAGCTAACAAGCTCCTTCTTGATTGTTCGATTGGTATCCCAAATTGAAATGCCCAATCAATTCATGGTGAGTTGGGTGTCAGAAATCTTCCTGCCCACCTGCCATTGGCACTTCATTTATGGGCTTAGTCAAGTTATTCCACTCACAGATACTTAACACTTCAATCACCAAAACCAGCATCTGCCACTTGTTCATGTTTCACTTGACTTCCATCTCGACTACTGGATTCGGTTGAGTCTTCCCTCATAGAACAAATGAGAATTGGTATTTGTATCCGTGCGGTACAGCTCCAACTCATGATTAATCGTTAAAGGCCACGTAAATGTCGGCTGTACTCGAATGGAACTCCACACGCGTTCCAAACACCATTTTTGGTGAATTTTTTTTCCGAATCCCATTACGACCGTGTACGTGTATCTAATGGATGATCATGTTTGCCAATCAAATTTTAAGCTCATCTCAGATGGATTTGTGTTTACCTTCTTTTTTTTGCGCGCATTACATCCATAAGGTACGAGTATTTGTATTTGTATTCGTTGTATACCCGCTGAGAACGATCGATGGGCGATCATTAATCTTCGGATTAATTGCTGATCTGCTGATTGTAAATCGTATTCAAGCCTGAAACCGTTTGGATTCATGTCAGTTACATGTTATGACGATGAGAATTGAGAATTGAGAATATTGAATTTATTCCCAACTACTATGGACAGGGGTAATCTATTTCGATTGCTTCATATCCGCTTCTACTTGATAGTAGTACACTTGTCTCTCCTGAGATACGTTCACCCCGTAACTTAGGTGTGCCTTTGGTTTAACGACTTTGCCACGGAGAATTGATGGAATTCGGTTCTTACAAGTTGACACCTACATACTCGGTAGAACCGTTCACCATTTCGAGAACATGCCAAGGGCAATGCCTGATTGTGTGAAAGATCTCTGATAAGAGCAACAAAAGTCGCTTTCACGGATCAATAATTCCAGACAGACTAACGACTGATCGCGTAGTGGAATACTGTTCCTGAATGCGAGGTAATTAGGTACGAAATGACATTGTGGCGAATGGGGGGAATAAGGTGACCACCAACATCACTATAAAGGTCAAATAGAGGGAATTCGTATGAACCATTGTTACGGATGTCGTGTGTTGAAGCAGTTAGGTCTTGGAAAAGCCGACACGATTTATCTTTTCATCTGACATAATTGCCGGTAGGGACCTTGATAATAATAGTTGGCAGTCGGTGGTAGCGATTAACACCTAAGGTTAACCTCTGAAAAGTCATGTTACAGTTTAAGTCTACTCGTAATGCTTAGTTTCATTTTGATTTGCGTGGGAAAATGTTGATGGATTATGCTGATTACAAGGCTAGTACTTAAGGAATGATATCATGGTAAGGAATTTTCGGATCTGAAATCAGAGATAAGCTAACGTAAGGGTACTATTGAACTTGTGATTATCATTAGAGTCAGAATAGGAAAAAATATGCCCTAAGGTCGGCTAGATGACTGTAAACAACGTCAAGCCGATCGTACGTTTCAAATGACTTCTCTAATGTTTTTTGTTGACTACCCATTGTCTTTAAGATTCTTCTGGTTGTATGTATATCTGCTGACTTTCTAATGACTGCTGGCTTCCTTGCGCGATTTTTCTAATGCCTGTCTACGTGTTTCCGGAAAAAGCTAAAGATCGCTGTTGAAATTCCCGCGACATCCCAAAGACTTCTCTTTGACTCCATATGACTTCTTTGCTTTCGATTATTAACTACCTGTTTTGACAGTTGTCTGATGATTTATTACCATATGACTTTCCGATGACTTTTAAGTGACTTCTAAATGATTTTTTAATGATTTATAAATGATATTCCAACAATTTCTCAGCGACTTACAATTTGATGATTCCTCGCTAATTTTCCAATGGTTTTTCAATGGTTTCTGGATGATTTTTGGTGAATTTTTGACGATTTTCCGATATTTCTCGATGGAAGGTGATCTTCCACTGGTTAATCCATGATTTTGCCTAGATTTCGCAAAGACTGATTTCCTAATGATTACGCAAGTATTGCCTGACGATTTTCCAATGTTATCTCGATGGTTTCCTAGTGATCTCCCCTTGATTTCCGAATAATCTTTCATTGATCTACCAATCAGTTCACAGTGATTTCTAAATACAATAATTTTCTCATATTTTCCTGTTGATTTTCGTTGATTTTCTAATTTCTAATAATCATTGATTCTCCCTGATTTCTCTCTGGTTTTTCAATGATTTTCCAGTCCTTTTAGACTACACCCTGAATGACTCGAACTGCTACCAACTTCAGTCTGTTATAATTTCCAAACCATTCATGAGAGTGAACTCAAATTTTGACACATGACAGATAATTTTATTATTTACAAGCCTTTTAAACGATTTGCGTCTCAGTTGTGTTGAAAAATTTTTATACGCGATGTAATTCAAACGTGATAGTGTGATTGCTTTATATTTGGCTGGAAAACCACAAGTAGCTATCGTTAGAGCCCTCCAGCAACTCAACGTGAATAAATCATTTGTGTCTCGAACCATAGCTCATTACCGTGATACTGGCAGCATTGCAAAACGCCATGGAGGTGGTCATAAAAAATCAGCAACATCGGCAGAAATGGTTCGGAATGTGAAGGCTCAAATTGAGCGAAATCCGCGTCGAGGTGGAAGAAAAATGGCTCGTGAGCTCAACATATCATTGGAAGGGATGCAACACTACTGAAAAATGAGCTTGGGCTCAAGCCATTGAAGTTAGAAAAAGCACATGATCTTACACCGCAACAGCAAAAAGTTAGAGTCGAAAGAGCGAAGGAGTTGCTAGGCTTACACGAAAGTGGTGAGTTGCCAAATTTGATTTTTTCCGATGAGTCGCCATTTGTTATCGAGCAATATGTCAACAAACAAAATGACTGAGTTTACTTGCCAGAGAGGTCCTTCGAAAATTTACACCTTCGGACGGCCACCAGAAAGCAGGCAGCACCGATGGTGATGATTTGGGCCGCCATAACCGCCGATGGTCGCTCTCCGCTCGTATTTTTGGTATTTTTGGACCGTGGTGTCAAAATTAATTCGATCATATACCGTGAAACTGTCTTAGAGACAGTATCGAAGCCTTGGGCAAACAATCATTTCGGTCAGAGACCGTGGACATTTCAACAAGTCTCACAAAGCGCGCGTCAACCAAGATTGGTTAAAAAACAATGTTCCACACTTCATTTCGTCGACACAATGGATTGCAAATTCTCCGGATGCAAATCCGTTGGATTTCTCTGTCTGGGGTATTTTGAAGGTGAAGGTTGGCACTAAGAAATACCAAAGTTTGGACCACCTCAAACAAGCACTTCGCCGGGAATGGGCCAGAGCCACTTGCGTGCTCTGGCCGTCTCAAGGCCATTATTCGTCCCAACGGTGAACATATTGAAAACTACTGATACAATTTGAAAATTGATATATTTTTCAACATTTTTGGCTTTGGCACAATAAAATTTATCAAAAAATAAAAAAATTATAGCATTTTAAAAAGTTGGAGTTCGAGTCATTCACCCTGTAGTAACCTGATCATTTCTTGATGATTTCACGAAGATTTCACCTTAGTTTCTCTAAAATTACGCGCTAGTTTCTCGATTATCTTTCGATAGCTTCGAGATGGCTTACCAATACCTTGCTTATGATTTTGGAAAGACTTTTCAATAGCTTTTTAATTATTGTGTGTCGTTGTTTTTTCCTTGACTCTCAGATAATCCTTTTGGCAGCCTTGCAATTACTCCTAACGAATCTAAATTGCTAGTTCAACGGATGAAGTTTACGAGAGCGAGTGCTGTCCAGATCCCCCCATATTCTCTACTAAGCCTTTTTTGTCTCGAATAATGCTACTTCATTTTGAGCGTCCTCCAAAGATATTTTTATTCATTTACTTGACACGGGCAAACCAATAAAGCCGGTATGCAGGTTTCCTTATTATTCTTCCACTTGAAAGTACTAATTTCTACTGTTTTCTGTAAAAAAAAATTCAAAAACGATGAGTTTTGAGATTTTTACGGCTACATCCAGGGTATTTTTTGCAATAATTTTAGACTGTTTGAAAAAATGAGATAAGAATAGGAAATGTCAAGTGACATATGCTAAAGTAAGCTGGCATTTTCTTAAATCCAAAAGATGAAGGTACTTTCTTAAGTAGGAATTCCTTTTGATCATCGTTTTTCGTGATTTTACCAATGAATCCCTCTATGAGTTTTACTCCACATTCAGCTATATCAGTGACTACTTTTAGTGATCCAATTATTTCCTTTCCTCGGATGTAGTCTGATTGGCCTTCCCAGTGTATTGGCTCCGTGATTTAGCTGACAAAAGCTCTGATGGAAGGCGTTGGGCAATAAAGTGCGAAACATCAGCTGTTCTCAGATGCAATTTCTTTTTGGTTAAGGAGTTTATTAAGTGCTATATCGGCTATAATTTTATCATCTTCTTGATATGCATTACTGGTACTAGCAAGGCATTTGCTACAGAAAACCAGGATTAAGTGTAGCACTTAACAATGAAACAACGTATAGTCGACAAAGCTCTTTTGCCTTTGGCAGACAATTTGATTTGCAGCTGGAACAATACTATTTTAAGGCAATGTATTCCCTTAGCTCCTGGCGACCGAAATTTAATGCAACCTGGAGGTTTTCTACCCAAAAAATTACGATCAGATCAAGTAACATCTTATAGTCATCTCGAGGAGAAAATCGTCTTCAAGCTTTTTTATGGCAAACAAAAGAATTTCTTCCCTTACATCTACAAGGATGTGGTCATCGATTGACCACACAGGAAACTGTCCCTTTAAACAAAGGAATATCTGAAGATGGGTCAAACTTAGCCCCAGGTTGAAGAACTCTCTCAAAAACGTGGTGTCTGCCAGCGAAATAAAGTAACATATGTCTCGGACAATTTTTTTATACAAGCTCCGCTTAAACGCCCAGCGTTAGTCAAACAAAACCTTGAGCTCTGTCGAGCATTGACCAATCTCCCAATACATCATACACAGTAGACGGTACATCAAAACCAGTTCCAGCTGAATTTTCTAATACTCCAAGGAGTTGCTCTATACATACCATATATGGGGTAGTTGTAATAATTAGAAGTCCGTCAACTTTTCCTTGCCCAGTTATATCAAAAAAAAAGTAGGCTCCCGCCCAATTATCAGATCTTCGCCCATTAATGGAGTTGTCTACAAAAAGCGGGGGCAGAGCAAAATACTGGTCTTATCCTAACAATTTCAGAAGACGCCAACGAAGGTTACTACGATTTGACCAATTACATGCTGCCGGTCATAGGTATTGTTAACTGCAGGACCACCGGTAGTCCCTACCAGGACTTAAATCACGGTACCATGGGAGTCAGGAGCCCCTCGGATCTCGGTCCGGTCCGGTCCTGAGTTATTAGAGGTAGGCCCCCTTGTGGGAGCGTCATGGTGGATGTTGTTTAAACCCAAAATCGAGGTAAGGGTGCTGTGACCCTAAGAACAGTACGGTCGGCCTCGATCAATACCAAGGGTGGAACTTGCGCCTCCAACACAAGTTTTGCTTTGGTATTATTTACCAATGTAGGTAAGCGATACCTGGGGATATCGTTGCTCTCAAGGATCTATGGGCATCCCGTTGACTTAAGTCTACACGACAAGCGTCTAACGTTAAAATCCAAGACCCAATATCAAGAAAAAAAATTTAGATTCAACGTATAGCATCTTAATCAGGTGGACAGATGTTTTGCCAGTCTTCTTCCGGATTGAATGATGTATCCTACTTGACAGCGGCGTGTTGTTCATCTTCGTCTTTTAACAGTCGCCAGAAGTGGTTCTCTTAGTCGTCTTTACAGGCCTCGATTTGGGTTTTGTTGCCCTGACGCGTCCTTATTACGCTTTGATGGAGTTTTGAAACTCCATTTTTACAGTAGGGTAATTCGATTTTTTTCTTCTTTGCATTTTTATACTTTTCTCCTCCACCGGTACGTGTCGACAGCAGTGTTACACGGCACGCCTCCTGTTTGGCTGAAAGTGCACCTCAGCATTCATCGTCGAAACATGTGTTTCGTTTTTGTGGTTGCCTTGCGAAAGGTAGTGCTTCAGATGCTTCAGAGGTGCCAGTTTCGATGGCCTTCTTGCAGCATTGCCACTGGTCCTCCGCATTTGATGTAGTTGAAGCGATGTTATAAGAGAGGTTGGCCGAGACGTGATCAGCAAAGCCCCTGACGATGAATTGCTAGTACTACTACGTAGTAGGTAGAAAGGTAGATAAAAGTGCCTGTTGGAAAGACCAATCCACTTAGGTCTATTAGCCCATTGTGATGCCACGTGGATGTATGATCCTCTTACTCATGGAACCAGTTTGACGTCTTTATTCTTTAGCTCGTAAGTGAAGTTTTCTTCCCTGGGAGAGAGCTGGACGTGCACAGAGTAGGTGAAGGATTATCTCCTCTTCCTCCTCGTCCATGCAACTTCTACAGAAATCGTTTGTAAAGGCGCCAAACCTTCTTGCATGCTTTCCTATAAGGCAGTGTCAAGTGATGACACCTATGATGGCGCTTAGATGTTTCCTATTTACAAGGATCAGACTCTTAGAGCGATTCAGATCCAGCTTTCAATTCAATTCAATTTGTTTCGGATTGTTTTGTACAAGAAGATACAACACCTGAATTCCCAGTAATTTTGAAATGTGCAACCCAGCACAAACTTATGAAGATGGGATATGTGTTCGTATCGTTGAATGCAACGAGTAGTTTGTGCTGAGAGATCGAATCAAGCTTACAAAAGATAGGAATGGCGTCTTGATCAGTCTTAACTTGGTACTTCTTGGTGTAAGGCAAGAAAATAAATCCAGAGTTTTCGTAATCCTGAGTAAATGCGGGAGACAATGAAGTTAACGTGGTCTGAAGCAGAAAGTGTACTATTTATTTTGTAGCCAAGATTGGTCACAGTATTGGAGAATGTAACATAAGTCTTGTTGAATTCTGGGACCAGGTAGCAATTGAGGCTAGATCTTAGTTAAATCTAGCCACAAGATCTTCCACAAGCCCAATCGGGCGGGATAAATAAATTTGTGCGTCATCAGCATAAAGATGGACTGTAGCATTTTGGCAGACTTGTGGTAGGTCATTTATAAATATGCAAAATAAAATAGGGCTGAGGATCGAGCCCTGAGGTACACCAGCGGTTATATTGATCGGCGTTGAATATTTTCCATTGCCTACTACCCTTTGTGAACGGTTAATAAGGTAATCCCTTACTAAATTAACTGAACGTTCATGAAATCCAAGTAAAATTTTAATTTAGTGCATAAAATTTCATGATTGACACAATCAAAAGCTTTTGAAAAATCAAGTAAGCAAAGCAGCGTTAGATAGTCTTTATCAAAATTTAATCTGATGTCATCAAGTACTTTAATCATAGCTGTTGAACAGCTGTGGTTAGCGCCAAGGCCTGATTGCACTGACGTCAGCAAATTTAAACCACTTAGATGACATGTTATTTGTTTTGCAAGGATTTTTTCGAGAATCTTAGACAAACACGGTAAGATGCTTATAGGACGGAAATCTGACGGAAATTTTGGGTTTTCTTTTTTAGGAACAGGAACAACTTTGGCTTTATTCCACAAATTACGGAAAGTTGAAGAAGCTATGCAAAAGTTGAAGATATGGGTGAGACAACTAATTATGTAGGGCAGTAGCATTTTCACAAAACGCAAGTGTATTCCATCCTCACCACCTGCATTGGATTTAATGCTTTGAAATACAAGAATCACGTGGCTTTGGCCAGATTTGTTTGGTAGCTAGACATGTTGGTCCAACAGTCCACCTAAGATCTATTCTTTTATTAGCATCCAGCTTTAATCATGATTTGCACGTAATGATTAGTATACCTATGCTAGTCTTTTCCGGTAAAATAAGTAGCGTGGTTCCAATTTTGGCGAGTTCGTCGGCCCCACAATTCCCTGGAATGTCTCTGTGGCCCGGCACCCAACAAAGGTGAAGGTTGAACTGCTCTGCCATCTCCATAAGAGATGATCGGCATTCAAGGGCGGTTTTAGAAATTAATGAGACTGAATCCAGTGACTTGATAGCGGCCTGACTATCCGAAAAGATGCGGATATACTTTGCAGAGCTACAGAGATTTGGAAGGTGGAAAGAGAGGGTTAGATTGAGTTCATCTGAGAAAACACCGCCACTAACCCTGCTATCAGTTTTAAATCCATCTGTATGGAAATGGATTGACTTGTCCTCCGTGAAGGCATCTTCCTTCCAGAAGGATCTAGAGGGGAAGCTTACATGGGAGTTTTTGTCAAACCAAAGTTCAGGTATGGTGTAATCGATGTTCTCTGTGAGGATTCCCAATATATTAAGAATATTAGCGTGGCCAAATAAATTATTTGTTCACTGTGTTGTCGCTGCAGTCGTAGCTACTTGCCTGCCGAAGATATCGAGGGGTGTCAAGGGAAACAGCGTAAGACCCCGCTTATGCGGAGGACATGCTGTCCTTTGGACTCTGCATAGATTGCTGCAGTTGACTACATTGTCTAACGCCGTTCACCAGACAACAACCCCATAGGTGAGTATCGTTCTTATGACCGAGATGTATATCCAGTGGGTTATGCGAGGTTGAAGGCCCCATTTGTTCCCAATGACTTTTTTGCAACAGAACAAAGCTACTGTAGCTTTCTTGACTCTTTTTTGAATGTAAGGTTTCCAGTTTAGTTTCCTGTCAAAAATTGAACCCAGATATTTTGCTGTATCGCAAAAGACTAAACTGGTGCCGTTTATTGAGGAAGAGTCTATAATTGGAATTTTGTATTTCCTGGAGAAGACGACAAGACCAGTTTTATGTGGGTTTACTCCCAATCCGTAGCGATCTGCCGAACGGGTTAATCTGTTAAGATTTAACTGGAGGAGTTCTTTAATTGTATTAAGATGCTTACCTGAAACGGCTCTAGCAACGTCATCCGCATAGGCAATCACCCTGCTACCACCCGCTTCCAGGCATATCAGCAGTTCATTAACCACTAAGTTCCAGAGAAGGGAGAGAGGACACCTCCTTGCGGCGTATCTCTACTGACACACCTTTTAACAGAAGCCTCACGCAGTTTGGAGTTGATTATCCTGCTGTTTAGCATAAAACTTATAATCTCCCCAAGTGAGTCGTCTACCTGCAGATTTGACAGCGCAGTCGTGATTCCGGATGTATTGACGTTGTTAAAGGCACTCTCTATGTCCAGGAAAGTGACTATTGTGTACTCTCTACTATATTGTAGCGATCGTTCGATGTAGCTAGTCAGTGCCGTTTCCACCGACTTTCCTTTACAGTAGGCATGTTGAGCCGTTGACAAATGTCTTGGATTAATTTTAGCTCAAAATGAGTGGACTTCTAGAATACTGAATGTGTCTATTGCAATTTGATCAATCTAACTTATGGTATTTTGATCAGGAGACGGCCATGTGCCCTTGTGGATCCTAGGCTAAGGCTACGGTATTTGTATTAATATTAGAGGACCAAGATCCCACCCTTGTGGTATCTCAAAGTTTTAAAGTTATTATAGAAAGCGTATACCTAATTTATTAGAATTGGTCATGCTTAAGACAGAGTAGATGAACTATTTGATTGCAGTTGTGAATACAGCACAAGAAACCTCAACGGCACCGCTGCAACTACTAAAACAAATCCAGAGCACTTGTGTAAATTCCTTAACTAAATGGTAATACAACTGCTTGCCCTCAAAGAGAAGCCCAAGGTTGAGTTCTCACCCCAGGGCGTGAATCTAAAAATGCGTGAGCCATACATAAACATCCAAAATGAAGTTGCATGCACGTATCATCAAACTACAAGGTGTCAACACTATGTTAATGCAAAGAGTGATTAGTCTCCTCGTTCATGCCGATATTTTCCTCATTTGCCATGAGATTCGTACCTGCAATGATGTAATACTTCCAATGGACACAGTTTGTTGCTAATTGCCCATTCAAGGCTGATATGTTGTCTTATCCAAATCCTAAACCCAACCAACGGGTATACCAGCAACTTTACCATATTACGAGTATACTTTGTCGGCCAGATTAACTTGCTCCATCGTAGATTTCTAAGATTTTCGTATCTGCAGTTGGTTTCTTCTGTGAATCCACAATCAACCTGAATCTACCTCCTGGGCATAATCTACGGCAAATTCATCTAAGTCAAAAGGTCAGTAGATGAGCGATCTCCGACTCCTACAACGAGGTGACCTTACAAATCGTTCGAGTAACTCGTTCGTTATTGTCACCGTTGACTACATTCCAGACACTCACAATGTGTTCATCAGAGAATCCCAAAGAAAAGAAGCTAATGTCACGCTCACCAAATGACAAAATCTCCTTCAATCCAACTCAATTCAACTCAAAAACCAACATTCTAATGAAGCACTCATCCAGCCGCAGTTGTCCCGCAGCCATCGCCAAAGTCACAATTACAGTCTCAGCTTCAATCCTAGTCGCATTCAATTATTCATAAGACTCCATGGCACCGGGTGCAGTTGAAATAGCAAAAAAAGAAAACAAACTCTGGCATGACAAGTTCAAATTGCTGATCAAAAAACAACACCAGCATCAGGCTGAACCTGTTCATCTTTCTGGCACCGGCACCGGCACCGGCACTGGCACCGGCACACGATGTGGATGGATTCAGTTGTTTCTTTGCGTTTGCCATTTACCAGTATAAGGTCAACTGGAATTGGTGCTCCTACAATCGAGCCCACTAACAGCTAACAGCTAACAGGTATAACAATTGGAAAGCCATTACATCGCATTCAACTTGATCGATGATCGTTGTGCATCCCACCTCCCGCCTCGTTAACCAGATTCAACGGAACCCTATGCCTCCTTTGGTGATGCAACATATTCGTAACTCCAACGAGCATAAACCTGACTCCTCTTCACTGGGTTGAAGTTGGCACGATCTTCTCTTGGAGGTTGTTTATTCAGTCGAATATGGTGGTAGATACTCTTACATACGAATACCCTGAACGCGTTGAAGATAATGACCGATTCGATCCAAGCCTCCGACCGTCGACCGTCGACCGTCGACCATCGGCCGAAAATAAGGAAAAAAAAAGAAAAACTGAACCCGCAAGTTCAGCCGAACACGAAAGCAACGGAATCCGGTTTGGATTTTCGGCTTCAGTGAGTTTTGAACGCTTCCACCTACTGACACAGAGTAGATACCAGCTACCAACTGAATTTGACACAGTTTCGCGCACATCAGCTGTTGAATCGTTTTGCTGAGGTTACACGATATGTGGCTTTGAATGATTCCCGGCCAACGTGAAGTAGGATTCCATGTCAGATGGAGAGTTCTGTGGAATTCTTGAGCTATCCGTACTCGTATCTGCAAGTATACGTATGTACTCATACTCATCCCTGACATCAATATTCTGTAACAAGACGATGGCATCTGATTTATGCTCAAAATATAGTGAGGAAGGCATACTCTGATGTCTTTGACGTCTTATGTAAGCCGACTATGAAACTGATATGAGATACATTCTCAGGTTTCAATTTCCAGCTTCGCTTTCGAGATCATCTTTGACCGGCAGATGTGTTGTCGTTTCGCAGACAGGCTCCATTCGCATTGTTATAGGTGCCATTTGTGGATATCATTTGTTGGATCGTTTGTTATGCACAATTTTAATGTGACATTTCTGCGGTGATGTTGGTAGCTTGGTTGGTCGATTTTACTGGCTGGATGCATTCATCTCTCAACGGTGATGACTTGTTTGTCGTCTTCTGCTACGTCTTGTGGTGAGTTAATACCTCTAGCTATGGGGTAGTTATATAAGCGCATAAAGTATAATTGGTCATAACTCAAGGTTGTCGTTGTTGTTGTTGTCGGTGTTGTTCTCAGCCGGTCGGCTGCATGTTCATGGGAATATTTTGCGCTACTTAAGATTTTACTTTCGCTTTAGTGATGAGGATCTTCCTTGGAAGGTGACCCATTGGACCAATTTTATTTTTTTTTTTTAATTTTTTTTCTCTTAGCCGATTCTGGTTTATTACGATGGATTACGACCAATTACGATCGTAATGGCGGGGACTTGACTGACCCGAGATTTGTTGAGATATCCGCAGAGAACGAGTTTAGGTCATCAATCATTGTTTGCAATGACTTTCAGTGCACTGCAGAGTCTGTAATATTTTGCAGACCCCAATTCGTCTATCAATCGATGATTTGAGGGACAACCTAAGTGTTTTGGACTGGATAATTGATATTACGAAAGGATTTGATTCCAGATGTCTTCCTTCTAATTTAGATAGCTGTTGCCTCTCTCTAAAGTAATTGTATGATCAGTCTATTGCCTTTCAACTCAGAGAATGACGTCTCTATGAAGATATTTAGTAACACGAAGTCAGTCAGAAAGGATTATCGTGTTATGGCTTGACTTTTTGAGGACAATTGTCAATCCAAGAAAAATGTTTGTTTGGCTTTTGGTTATAGAAGAGAAAATTATAGAATATTCGCCGACTAGAGTTGAAAGAAACACTTGAACTCAAACGCCAAATTAAATGATTTTAAAGTTTTATACCTGAGAGCCTTGGTTTTAGCTGATCGACCATGTGCCAAAGTAATGTATCAGCACAAAAGAACATGATTGCCAAACTTGAATATTTCTTACAGCTTTTGGTAAGCGGCAGATCACCTCATCATCAATCACACTGATCTCGCCGGTATATCAAAACTCTTATTTTCTTAAAAATTGTCAAAAAGTTTGCGAAAAGACGATATGAAGAATGAAAGCAGCACTAACTCGGCCATTTGGGATTATTAAAAGACAGTCGTTTCATAGCCCGCCAAAGGATTAATATGAGCTCTTAGCCAATAATTAGTGCTCGATAGAGCTGCCTGAGAGCTTCAGGAGAAAGACCTTATGGAAGTCTTAAGAATCATCTGATACGCCACATACTTTGGTAATAAAATTAATACTAATTAAATGGCACTGTCTATATTTTATTACACGCGTTTGAATGTCTTGACATCAAGACTTCCAAAATATAAACTGCAATGTTGAAATATTGAATGGCAGCGTGGATGGATGCATGACGTTTCCGTGACAAAAAAAAATTATCCTCCTCCACCTTGACTCCGAGGTTTTTTCGGTTCCTCAAAACAAGCCTCCTTAACTTATCCTCGACCCACAGTAACCACATTTAAATAACTGAGTGGCTTTGCGCAGATGGTACTCGAAATTAATTTCTCTGAATTTGTCAATCTGCAGAAGGACACCTGGTCTTGATGGAGAATGGTGAAGGAAATTCAACCACAGTACGAGCTTAGCAGTGTACGTTGTCAAACTTAGTATACCTCTGTACGTGTCACTGTTTCTTACCACAAAAAGTTCCGGATTTTATGAATATGATATTTGCAAACGTCAAAAGAATCAGTGCTGCCAGTTCCTAAAAATTTATAGGACAACCCTCGTATAATAATGATCCCACTCAGAGGGGCAACACAACAAAGGAAGATCACACTTCAGTGTGAGAGAGATCTTAGTGAGCTAAGATTATTTGAATGAGGTACAAATCCACTCGTGGCCCAAGAAAGTGGAGCAGAAGTGTGATTTCATCAATCTTTGTCATGAACCTCTTCTGAAGTAAATGAGTCTAGTGTTCATCTAGTTTCGTTTACCAAAATTATGGTACTTTGGACTTTCTAAGAGCTTCGGGGAACACAGTTGGCACATGATATTTCCTGCGGTTCAACTGAGTAGATCCTTGTGATCTTGTTCTCCGCCTGAGCTGTCAGTTTGACTGAAAAGGCATTTCATATCATTGAAGCCAATGACGATGCTCAGTTGACCGACTGCCTTGTACCATGGTCAAAAATGATTGTCTTGTCCACAGTAATTCTATTGTATAAAATCATTCTTAAAGACCTCAGCGGTTAGCTGGGTAGTAATCAGGCCAATGTTGCTGCGTGCTCAATGCGTTCTTTTTCTTAGCGGACCTTTCTTTTCGCGCAGACCTACAACTTCTCCTTATACCGAATTACGTTATCCGAAGCACAGATATTGTCCCAATAACTGCAGGTTCTTTTTCGGACAGTGTCCGGATAAAATACCGACGTGCTATCTAAACTGCTATGGCACACGTTAGTCAATTCAGGCATATCCACATAAGGTAGCAGCGCTTACTTTCGAATCACGCCTTATGTCAGTTGATCCTTCCATTTATGAGAAGGAGGTCTGACTCATCTAGTATTTAGGCCGTAACCATCCGGTTTTCCTACGAAGCTAATTAACAAACTACTTTGGATTAAATATGTCGGACCGAAAACTTTCAAGGCGCTGTAGGATTTCTAGCGGTTAAAGGAGCTTTTGGTAAACCAAGATGCTTGTTACCATGGAGGGTGTTTCGGGTATACACGGCGTTAGTAGTTCCACTAGACTCCAAGGAACAGTCTGGGCCTGTATGGCGATTGATCGAGAAACTACTGACTGTTCGAAACATGGATTAGACCAGTAGCGCAACAATCAAGTTCGTAATGTAGTGCTTGCTTTACCTCCTCGAGGTGGTCCCCGGGCAACTACGTGTATAAATTGTTATATAGGTAGGCCAAAATTGCAAGTACGGGATTATCCACTGTCTTATGCCTAGGTAACTTGGGCCAGCAATCCGCGTTATCGAAACCAGCCCGCTACGGAAACCGACTTAATGCCTCGGATAAGGACTGATAACACGTTGGCGATCTTTGGCTATCGTACCCGGACTAGAATTGGTTTCTGGAATGTGAAGATGCTCTTTGACTCTCAAAGTGAAAACCTCAGAACGCCAGATTCCTTCAATTAGAGCAGGAGTTTATGCGTTATAAGCTGGACACATTGGCAGTAAGCGAGATAAGATGGTTAGATGCGGGTGAGTACCAATCCCCACCGCGTAACACTGTATTACTCTACTCTGGAAAACCAACCGGAAGCTCCGTGGATATGGAGTTGGACTGCTGTTAACACCTACAGCGCGCAGAGGCCTAATCTCCTGGCAGCCGCACGGTGATAGGATTTTAAGGACCAGATTCCGGACGAGAGTACGTCGCGTCACCATTATACAGTGTTATGCCCCCACCAATGGTTCGTCTAAGGAAGAAAAGGAGAAATTCTACAACCAGTTGGGAGCTGTTTATAATGCAACACCCAACGGTGACATTGTCATTGTGATGTCGACCTTAATGCCAAGGTAGGCAGCGACAATGAAGGGCTCAAACATGTTATGGGACGGCACGGATTAGGCAACCGCAATGACAACGGCGAAAGATTTGTTGATTTTTACAACGCAAATCGTCTTGTCATAGGTGGCGACATATTTGAGCACAAGGCCTGCCATAAAATCAGTTGGGTGCCAACTGACAGGCAATCAACCTCCAACCAAATCGATCATTTTGCCATCAGTCGCCGTTTCAGAAGTAGTCTTCTAGACGTCAGAAACAGACGAGCAGCAGACATGGGTTTGGTACGAAATCACCATCTTATGATAGCTACTGTCCTATTACGCACTTCTGCCGTTCGAAGATCTAACGAACATCTAACGTGGACCGACTGAGAGTTCCCACAGTGCGCCAAGAACTAAGGGACGATCTCTCAGCATTGGTGTGCCGTGAAAACTGTTTTCACCTCAGGTGCTGAAGGGATTGTCGATCGATCGCAGGGAAGCCATAGGGAGTGACTTTCCGAGGATACCTGGAGAAGGATCAATGAACGAAAACAACTAAGAGCTTGAATTTCAGCGGCTCCAGCAGCAGAGCTAGAATCCCTATATCGCATGAAGATGAGAGAAATGCAGCGTAGCGTGAGATGTGACAAGCGCGAATACATCAATGCGCTGGCCACGCAAGCAGAAGAAGCAGCAGCGAGGTGCGACAGTAGAACCGTTTACAGAATCACCAAAGAGCATATAGGTGGCCGAAGCTCTACTCAACAACCAGTGAAAGGCTTAGACGGTTCGTTGCTAATATCAGATGAGGATCAACTGAAGAGATGGAAGGAGCATTTTGCTTCGGTTCTAAACTGAGTATTCGCCAGCAATATGCACCCAAGTCAGACTGAAGTGTCCGTAGAAAGAAATTCCCGAATTCGCAGAACAAACCCCAAGTAAGGAAGAGATTATTACAGCGATCAAAGCACTGAAAACCAACTCGGCAAAAACAAAAATGATCAGCCTAAGACCAAACTCATCAACTCATATATGTATTGCTGGACAGACGGTTGAGAGAGTAGAGAGTTTCCAACACCTTGGGAGTATTGTCTCAACCGATGGCGGAACCGACTAGCCAACCGCATAGTCAAAGTAAAATCTACGTTTGGGATGCTATCCACAGTTTGGCGATGTAATGCAATTAGCTTAAACACCAAGCTACGACTGTTCCGTTCCAACGTTGAATCTGTGCTGCTATATGGATGTGGTACCTGGAGGGTCACCACCACTATCACGAGGAAGCTGCAAACGTTTGTCAATAGGTGCCTACGCTACATCTTAAGGATATTTTGGCCAAGCCGTATCTCAAACGAACAGCTTTATCGGAGAACGGACCATGAACCTATAGGCACAACCATACGACGACGAAAGTGGCAGTGGATTGGTCACACTCTCCGAAAAGGATAGCTAACCAAGCGATGCAATGGAACCCGCTTACTCAGGATGGTAGGATGCAGCCGTCCTAGGAGTACGTGGCGCAGAACAGTTGAGAAGGAAGCACGGCAACTGGGAAGAAGTTGGGGAGAGCTGAGGCACATTTCCAGAAACCCACTCGATGGCGCGTGGGCATAGTAGAGGAACGAATGATGATGAAGGAACAATCAGTCTCTGCTTCATGGCTGCACTCTTACAGTCTTCCTCCGTTTTAAAAAAAGTAATCTTTGGTACAGCAGGAAATACAGTGTTAATAACCTTACGAACCGGCTGTCGTTGACTCTGGTCTTATGGACGGTAGTCTCATGCAATGAACTCCTATTGCGAAATGGTTTCGGATATTGTATTGTATAATCTGAGTCAGGAAGGGAATTTAGTCGCGGCTTCACAGATAGCTCGATTTTCTGCTTCTTGAGGGCAACAATGTTAGATTTCGTTCCCAGTCAGAAAAACTTGCTTCTGTCTTTCAAGCGGATATACCATATAGGTAATCCCGTTGGCAATGAACTACATATATTACAAACAGTCGGTCTGTAGCTTCAGCGTATCTGCTCCTCAGAACTTGCTGAACCCTCTCACCACTTCCAAGTTAGTTCGAAAATGCACCCAGTTGAAAATGTGGATTCACTGAGTCCTATGTGCGTCTGGGTCACAACGAGATCACTAGAAATACGGATTGCCGATGATCTTGATAGGCAAGGCTCAGAGAAGAGTTTCCTAGGTCTCGAACATGCATAAGGACTGACTCAAGGTAGGCGACTTTATTGCTGTCCCTCAGTAGAAACATCTCTAGGCCGCTTACTGGCGTCGTAACAGGGCACTAGGCTGTTGCTTAGCTGGCGACGCAATGGGGCCCCTCGCCTTTGTTAAGCAGCTAGTGTTTGTGACACAACATCCAGCGACATTTTTTGAGGGGGCGATGACGATACGCTGAAATGTGGGAAGAGGTCAACGCCTCCGTTGTCGTGTTCCCTAGAACATTTTTAATAGCAATTCTGATCGTTCTCTGGGCTGTCGCTAAATATCTTTGTGTTGTTGTCTTGTTTTTGGCTCTTTACTAAGTAACAGCTCAGTAAGTAAGTGCTTTGTACTACAAAGGAATAACGCTCCCAAACTTTCCAAATTTAACGGTAAAAAAAGGCTTTATCAAACTCACTCTAAGACCTCTGATCGATAACACCGTATAAGTGCCGCTGAGTTGGTCACATCTGCTTCTAATAAAGACATGCGGAAATGTCCACAAAATGAAAAAGTACTGATGGAGCTACAACCCTTAGGCGTTGTGTGTTCATGATTACCTACTTTGGGCTTACCTTACTTTCCGCCCATGAATTGGAGACATTCTTGTTTGGACATAACTTGTATATTCTTGTTCATCTATTCCTAATAACTGTTACTCACGTTATAGTTCGCGTAGACAATAGGCCCTATTATTTCTTCTGGCGTTAAGATACCTGAAAAGACTGGTATCTACCAAGAAACGGCTATTTGAACAGTGTCTGTGTACTATAATTTCTAGAACCATCATACGGATTTCTGTACAGGGATTCCTCGTCCCCATAGAGCTTAGAACCTATTATATGTACGAGTATGCTGGCCGACTTGTACTTGAGATTGATTTGAAGCCTTATCTGGTCGGATAGATACGCTTTTTCAACCATTCTCCGCTCCTTGACTGCTACTCTATAAGTGTTTATATATTTTTCTTGATACAAACTCTTATGAAGTGGGCCTCACTGGAATGCAGGTTTGTTTACACCAATTCAACCATTCTGACAAATTTCGGCTGGGCGCCATCCTATACAATACTGGCCACACCAATGAACTTCCAGAGGAGTAACACTTATTTCCGGGTTTCAAAATTGTATCAATTAAGAATTAGTCGCCACCCTCGAAAGACATGCCATATCAGAGAGGGTATTGGAACTATTCTAAATTCCTATCTGCTGGTCGGCGTTCATGGAACTGAAGGCTTCTGGCCTCTCTCCTGGCTTCAGAAGCTCCTAGCTTTGTATTTCTTAGTGCTTTGCTAGTCAAGCCTCGAAAAAACTGTGATTTTCGGGCAGATTTTTGGAGCAAACTGATTGTATGCCGAGACCAGATTTGCTTTGCTACTGAATGTAAACGCTTTGGCCATTTTCTCATTTCCACTAGAGTTTCGATCCTTGTAAGCCTAAGCTTCAATATTATCCATTAGCAGACGATATTCAAGACAGTAAATAAGAGATCGATGGCTCTTAGTTGGACCTTTTAACTAATCCGTTGACGGTGGTTCTTTAGAACGTGTTACTTCTGGAGCCCGACCACCTTATTGCTATCCCACATCAAGCTGTCAAATAATGAAAACTGACCAGCCAACTGCGTCTACTTTGAAAGGGCATTCCAGGCTCAATGTTTCTGACTTTCCTCCCATAATTCCCCTTCCATGTAGAATGATTTAGCATTTCCCGAAGTAGTGATTTAATTAGTAAAGAGACTTCTAGAGTCCTTGTTCGTGCTGCAATTTAGAACGCAACAAGTGGGTGACTTGAGTACAGGAAACACCTAGAAAGCAAATATATTTTTTATGTCCTCTATGCCTGCTTACCTGCCTTCACAATCTTTTCAGCATTTTGCTTGATTAAAAATTTAAAATTGTTCTATTTCTTTCAGGCCCTACACTTGCCCAAAACAAACGTTCCTCGTCGCGCATCACCAGCTCCCGGTCATTTGGTACAAACATCAAGAGTTCATCAACCTCATCATCGTCATCAGGAGTGAGTTTCGACTGTCCCGAAGAGTTCGGCTACTATCCACATCCCAGTGATTGCACTCAATACTATGTGTGTGTATTCGGTGGTGCCCTTCTGGAAAGCTGTACCGGTGGCCTCATGTACAGTCATGAGTTGCAAACATGTGATTGGCCTAGAAATGTTGGTTGTGACTTGAATGATGGTGGCGCTAGCATTTCTGTTTCATCTGGAGGATCTTCATCCTATCGTGATGCTTCACCTAGAGTACCACAAATCAAACAGCAGCAACAGCACCAACAACAACAACAGCAACCAATTCAACAGCAACACGTACCCCATCGTGTACGATTCGGTTCATCATTCTCTAGTTCCACACCGTCGCCTAAGCCAACCATTGTACAGCAGTACCAACCCCGGCAACAACAGCAAGTAATCCAAGCTCAGGTTCAGACCTTACCTCCACCACCTGAATTGAGAGTAGCTCCAAATCCAGTGATCACATCAAGAGGACAACCCAAACCACTACTCGATTCACAAGAGGACATTGCTAAGGTAAGTCAGATTGATACTCACTCATCAATGTCATATGTCCTAATGTCATTTTCCTGTGTTCAGCTATATGCCGATGCTCATGATACCCTACCGCCCGTTGAAGAGGAAGAGAGCGATCGACAACAACGTGTCTATCGTGGCCAACCTAGTACCGTCGGACAGGTGCAGAGAGATCGTGATGGAATCCTCCACCAAGCCAGCATCAATGCAATTCCCAATCATGGTAAAATTGGCTCATTCTCCTATGGTGCACAGATCAATCAGTATCGGTAAGTGAACCCCATTATACCTTCAGTCTGAATAAATTGTCTCCTCATTCTCCTGTTTTTCAATCAAATTCTTCATCATTTCATTTCATTCATGCCACATGCTCTATACTCGATGACATTGACAGCAATTCGATTGACTTACATCGACGACGACGTGAAATACAAAATCAAACAGCCGACAATGATGAGCCGGAAAGACACTCACTGACATTTACGAACGAAACTACAAGTGTAGGTACAACTGTTTCTAATGAAACCAATGACCAAGTTGAGACAGAGATCACCACAGACAACCACACCCCAGAAACTGGTGACGACGAGACCACAGAAGGAGATGATGACAATACAGACAACAGATCCGAAGCAGATGATGCTGATGTTGATGAATCGATAAGATCCACACGACAGCTGCGTCCATTGGGATTCAATTTGCGTCCAAACCGTTGGCCTTTATCGTCGTCAAACTATAGAGCCGTCGAATCGAATCCATATCAACAACAAAGCTTCTCCTTCGGAGGTTTCAATCCGTATCTGACTCCACCACTTAATCCGCACTTGAAGGACATCAAAGGCAATCCTTTGATCCCAAATCCTAAGCCAAAGGGTCACTTTTCTGGATTAGGTTATAGCATTGCTTTGACTACCCCATCGCCACTGGAGACGTATAAGGCATTTTCGGACTACTATGCTACATCGACTGCAAGACCATCACATCTCGAGCACTCTGATATTCTGCCCTTCCTCTTGCAAAGTTTAAAGGAAATCCAACAGCAAAAGAAGAAAAAACTCACCGAACCCGATAACTTTTCCTACTACCACCTGGAAAATGAACCCATCAGGGACATAGCACCTCCAACAAAAGGCCCCCAAAGCTCACACTACTCACAGTTTAGCACCGTCGGTGGCTTCTTCAACAATTTCGAAAATCAAAAGCCCTTGCATGTCAAGCCAACACCAGGCTTCCATCAGACAAAACTTATTTCCCAATTCAGTATAGCTTCACCAATTCCTGAAGTTTCTACGGAGAGCAACTACTTCCAGTACAATATCCTTCAGAACCAGAAGATGAAAAACTTTTTTACAACTTCGACGACAACTGAAACACCACCGACGTCAAATTTTAAAATAGTGTCTGCGCCAAATCTATTCAGTGGATCACCACCTTTCAACTATACAAGTGGCCTGACTCACCAATTTCAACTGGAAAATCCAACTACCACTCCCCTGTCGGTAACTAGACCTCAAAAGCAGTTAACCTACATCAAACCGGGCACCATCTCAAGCAATTTCAACTTCGGAGAGCTTATGTCGGGCATCAAATACTCTAATATGGAGCAAATGCAACCAGCCCTCATTGATATGTTCAAATACTTTAAACAGACTGCAGGTACGGCTGGTAACAGGGGTAAAATCACCAAACCTCCACTTACCACAACGACCGACGCAGAATTCGAATACTATGACGATGAAGACGATCTAAAGACAAAGAAGCCAACCATCAACACCAAGCCCCCGAAGGGATACGAGAGCTTCATAAAAAGCATTCCTAACCAGGCATACAAAACTCAGACAAAATTCACTTTTAAGGGTATCAAGACCACAACACCAAGACCTCCAAAACCCACCGATGACTACTACTACGACGAAGAGGACGATTTCCAAATTCGACATCCTCCTTCCGAAAAACCCCCATACATGCCAAACTCCGAAACTATGGCCCCGAGACCACTACCGACTACAACTCCAAGATACAAAAATCCCAACAGTGTCACAGGATTTTTCGACGTAACCACTCGTCGACCAGTGTTCTCTTCTCACTTCCAACACGATGGTACAATACCATCTTTTATCAATTTTCCAACTGACATTTTCCACGACCTACGAAACCGACACAAGCCGATGCTTTCCACTACGGACAATCCCTTTCACAGACCTCACACCACTCAATCAACAACTACAACAATGAGGACGATAACAACCACTACTACCACTACCACAACACCACGTCCATTCACATCGACAACCACACGAAAAGTCTATACAGTCCGTCCCTATCGCGGACACAACAAATGGAAGTACAACAAGGCTTCAGAAGCCACCAAGACTGACCTTATGAAACGACCATCTGATGAACAGGGCCCGCTCAATGAACAGGACGACTCCAACAGGTACTGAAGACATTTTTCTAATTCTATTTGTTTGTGTGTGTATTTGTTGCGTGTCCCAATGTACAATTCTGGAATGCCAACTCCTTCTTCTCTACACCTCAGACTAACGAATGTAAATAGAAATAAAATTCGAACCACACATTCTTGTGGCCATGACTGTTCTCTCTGTGACTAATTTCCAATTGAAAAATTGAAAACAAAAAACCAAAAACCAAAAATACCACAACCGCAACCACAACCATTTTTACTATTACTTGTCCGCTACAGCATGAAAAATTCACTTACGTGTCCGGTCCTTCGAGCCGGATCATTCTCTTAACATACTCCTAACACTAACAAAATGTTCTTTCTTCTCTTCTTTCTCTGTACATATTTTGTTTTGTTTGTTTCTTTCTTCACCGTAACCGTATTTGTTGTGGAATAACCCCCTAAAAACCAAAATTTTGTAAAAAAAAAACCAAAAAACCAAAAAAACCAAAAAAACAACCTCAGAGTTGAAACAAGTTCACAAGCACCACTTCCACAATTGCCGCCACCACAACCGACGGCGAATATTTTCATATCGCAACAACGACCAAAAATCGTTGAAACCAATCCGAATGGCAATCGAAATTATTATAACACGTCCTATGAGACACAAGAGCAACAACAATCTTATGATCCCTATTATTCGGTTTATGATGATGACATTGATCTGTATAGGGATGTAGAATATGGTAATCAACAACAGCAACAACAGCAACACCATCAACATCAACAACAACAGCAACAGCAACAGCAACAACAGCATCAACATCAGCAACAACGACCACAACAGGTACACCATCAACAGCAACCACAACATCAGCTGCGCGGTAAGGTACCACAACAACAATCGGAACCATTACGACCGACATACCGTCCAGAAATTGTAACATCCGCTAGTCCGCAACAAGTGCCCGTTCGAGAGACTTATATTAGTAAGCCATTACCGAAGCCACTGCAACAGGATACGAAACCTTTTAACAATCAACAATCGTTGATTTATAATTCGGACTACGATGAGGATCTCATTGCACAGGTAAGAGTTGATGCTTTTCTTAAATGCTGCAAACAGCTCAACATTTTTAAATGAACTTATGTCAGTGTCTTATGTTTCAAGTAAATACGGCTACACTACATTCGCAAAAAAATCGCAGATATTCGTAACCATTCGCGAGACATTAGAACTTTAGTGGTTTCATAATCAAAATAGCAAAACATACTTTAGAGATCATTTTAGGCATCTGTAGAGCATTCGTATTAATTGGACATAGTTAGGATCTGGCTTAACATTTTCTTGATATTCCTAAGATGTCAGCTAGGCCTACAATTTACTAAATATCTCTAAGAAACATTTTCAGACATTTTCTGAGCATTTCTTAAGCATTTGCTAAACAATTGTTAATAATTTCCTTAAGATTTGCTATATAGCTAAAATTTCACTAAACATTTACAAACATTTTAAAGCAGTCGTTTTGCATTTATTATCTATTCGCTAAGGATTCGCTGGACATTCGCTAGACATTCGCTAGACATTCGCTAGACATTCGCTAGACATTCGCTAGGCATTCTCTAGACATTCGCTAGACATTCGCTAGACATTCGCTAGACATTCGCTAGGCATTCGCTAGACATTCGCTAGACATCTGCTAGGCATTCGCAAGACGTTCACTAGGTTGCTAAAGAGGCTCGTTGACGTATTGGATCTTCCCTTGAATTATACGAGTAATGTTCCTAAATCTTGAACTCTTTCTCAGTCTCGACGAATTCATCTTCTCCTAGTGCAGTTGTTTCCCTCTCTGAAGTTAAAAAAAAAGAAATAAGTTTTGTTATTTTGGCGGTCAGGAGATTTGATCAGAACTAATAGTTTCTCATGAATTCTTGCAGGCATGCTCTAAGTGAAGTTTAAAACTTAAACAAAAATCACTCCAAGGCATTTCCTAAATAGTTTAAAAAATACTTTACGCCCTGCGACTCCAAACTCTATCTTTTCTTAAGATAATCATATCGTAAAAACCCATTGCTTTAGGTTAATGTTCGGCGATAAGCAAGCCGTCACGTCGGTAGCAAGTCATTAAAACCACTGGGGCGATATCGTCCACAAAGACGACAGGCTCAGTATATCGTCATTCCACAATATGGAGCTTAAAACTGAGCATTGTGGCTGATGGTTAACTCGAATAACTTAATCCCCTCGCCACAATCCTTCACGAACAATTTTTGTTTGGCTCCACACTCCCAACACTTGCATTTCTCGTCATTGCGAAATATAAGTTGGCGATCTGTTGTAGCCGCAAGATTGCCTTCCTGACCAGTTAGCTAAGACTTCTAATAGCAGCCGTGCACATCAAAGCACTTACGTTTGTCCGCCTTTTTTTCTTGCCTTGGATATACGCGTACTCATATAATAAATATTTTTTAGGATAG
This sequence comes from Volucella zonaria, assembly GCA_963966105.1. Classification (NCBI taxonomy): domain Eukaryota; kingdom Metazoa; phylum Arthropoda; class Insecta; order Diptera; family Syrphidae; genus Volucella; species Volucella zonaria. The sequence goes on along the minus strand of OZ014533.1, from coordinate 136,404,585 downwards.
CCCTCTGATAAAAAGTTTTATCTTCATCGTATAAGCCATCCTAATACGACGTGACTGATCATTGCTGCCTTTTGAACATTTGGATAACAGGAGAATAATCTGACCTCATAAGTGAAGTCTCCTTTTCTATTATCGATCAAGTTTCTCTATTCCAACGTCCTATCATTACTACAATTGATTTCTTTCCCTTTCGCTGTGCCGGCACTTTCCTTATTTCAATCGATATGGTATGTGAAAGCATGTTTATTAGAAGAGTACTCAAGATGTCTAGGTTCAAATCCGACACAGTATACCGAAAACAGAGAAAAACTATTGGAAACTTAAACACTTCTTTGACAGTCACTGATCATAAACAGAGTCACACACTTTCCAAAGACTCTGATGTATTTGTGAAGATGTTGTGAAAGACGGGGCCGCTTTACTTACCCCCGGAATTCTTTTAGCTGTATACGAGTACATGTACTTTTTACTTTTGTTTCCAAATCTTTGAAATGTCATCTTCAGACACATTTTAGAGTTAGTTTACAAAGACGTTATTCAACCTAACATCACTGACCCTTAACGCATTTTTGACTTCAATAGATTCGAACAAGATCTTAGGACTACCCATCTTCCCTGAAGCTTTCCATTACGTCCTTCGATGACCCCCAATTGTTCCCAAATTTGTTACCCAATTCAGTTAAATATTCACAATCAAAGTTAAGTTCTATTAAGAACGCTGGCACCTTTTTAAGGTGCTTCATCTGGTGTAGCTCAAGGTAGCAACCTTGGTCCCCTATTTTTTCTTTCTCTCAATAAACGATGTACATTGTATCATATACTTGCATCATCTACCTCAGACTTGGAATTTTTATTTTCCAAATCCCTTTGCACAAGAATACGTACAGCTTCCTTGGTTTAAAAGCCTAATCTCACGACCGTTCAAGCTTATAGACTTATGAATACCGTTTGTTCGCTTAAAAATTGCCGGCATACTGTTTGTTTATCAGACTTACACAGGCAACATTGATAACTTCACCTCACTAATGCTCATGTCAGGGGTCGGTACCCCTCTTGCAACACAGTATTGTCAGAAAGGACATGAACTTTCTTCGACTATCACATAGATAAACTGACCCCTAAGTCTGGCCCTAGGACAAGCTAGGGGCTACCTATGTTACGGAGTGGTAAGCCTACAATGCACACTCTGTTTGTCTATTTGTAATAGGTCTCACTAGGTTCTGTCTCAGGGGCAGCAGTCAACTAGGCTTGGCGTATATTCAAATGGATGCATGTTCTTATCACTGTAGCTTGGTGATCTGGCGAAGACCTAATTAGGATACCGGATAGGCAGTAATGTTGCTCAGGTTGGGCAAGTGTGCATACCCTCGATGATTCGCATGCAAGCTTCTTTATTTATAATTTCTCTAGTTGCTACCGCTGCCCTCCCATGACTTTGCTGCTATGCTGCTGCCTACCATGAAGGGTGGCCTTCTTTGAAATAACCCCCATATATTTCTCCTATGCTTACTGTCTGTAGGCAGTTGTGATCCTATTTACTGTTATTCAAAGTAGTCGAATAGCTTTAAATCTCTTTATGAATGGTACTACCTCTAGTTGTATCTACTCTAATGGTAGATGATTCATGAGTCTAATGGTTACAAATACATCTGGATACTGTGTTGTTCACTCTTTTTCTTCCGAATCGTTTAATTTGTCAAGAGTTATAAAGGAAGGTTGGTGTTTAGCCCCACAGATCTCTGTCAATCTGGATGTTTTATTCGCGGGCAAGTTCAGAAATTCGCCTTTATATATGATAGTTGTCCATTGCTCTGTCGTCAGTAAAATAAGCAATGCAAGGCTGAAGGGTCTTTTCTCTGGCTTTTGCCATAAGCACAACCTTTGCTTTTGCCCACTAAAGGTAGCAATATATTTTGCCTTTATTTCTAGACTTGAGCTGATATTACGCCGTCCACATTTTGGTCATAACTTCCCCACATAACAATATTACTGATGGTGTTATCCAGTCTTTCTTGGAGATCTCAATGGGTTGGTCTGGTTCCCAATAGCAATCTGCGTGGAAGGTGTGATTCTATGAGCTATATTGCCTTCATCTCTGTTGCCATTTAGTTTGTGCGGAGACTCTGGTACTCAGAGATTTTTGCAGCCAAGTTACTATAGAAGTGCTAGGGTTTGTCTCCTACGATTTTCTAAACCTTTTCGCTTTTTCCATTTTTTTTTTGAATTTTTTTTAGACCCTTTCTGCTGCCCTTATAGCTTGCTTCGAGCATAATTGAGATGGCATCTTCTATTGTATTTTCTCGACTGCTTTCTTGAATTTTGGAAAGTGTGACGCCACGTTGATCATTTCGAGATGTTCAAGATTGATTTATTGGTTCTTCAATCAGTTTTGGTTAGACTCCTTAGGTTTCTTGCAATACTTAATTCTATGATCAGACAATACTGCTTTCGTATTGTTAATCAATCTGCTTTCGCTCGAGCTACCAAGTGTTGAATGAAGGATGATGGGTGCTCAGTAACCAATCAGCCACTGCTAACTTAGACCACTGGAAAGCGTCCTTTGTCCCAATTTAGGATTTCTCCCCGAAACTTGTAGAGACTACTATTTCAGAACCAACCGCTGCTGACATGATCACAGAAACTATTCTCTTTGGAATGAGATGCTTTATCCCTAATCGGATGAAGAATATCAAACCAAAAGAAAAGGCATGGTACGACTCGAGCTATAAAGAAGCTGTCAGGGTTAGAGAATTGTTTTTTCGGTCCTACAAGACCAACCCGACAGAGGAAAGCCGAAAAAAGTTTAAACGAGCCAGAAATGACTGCAACGTCTTTCTCAAGCGTGTGAAATTCCAATACGACCAAAAACTGAGGCAAAAAATACTGCAATGTCCCAAAGGCAGTAACAATTTTTGGTCATTCGTCAAAAACATTAGAAATTCTGCCTCATCCTCCATCCCAACGCTCATTTACAATGACATTCCAGCTGCCAGCTCTTTGGACAAGGCCAATCTGCTTGCTGCACACTTTGCGGCTAGCTCAACACTCCCAGATTGCGCTTTGTTCTCGCCTATACTTGAATGCGTCGAATCTTCAAATGGGACGAATCCGCTTTCACACGCGTGTAGTAGCAAGAGTACTTAAAGATCTCAACATGCATAAATCCGCTGTTCCAGATGGTATATCTTCCCTTCTTCTGAAGAGGTGTTCTTCCACGCTGGCAAAACCACTGCGTAAGCTTCTTCATCAATCCTACTCTTTAGGACACTTTCCGAGAAGATGGAAAACAGCATTTGTCCAGCCCGTCCCTATGAAAGACGAATCTTCCTCTCTCTCCTTCTACAGACACATTGCACTTACGTCCCTTCTCTCTCATGAAATATCTCGAGACACGAAATCTTCTCAATGACCGACAATATGGTTTCCGTAGCAACATCTCCACTGATGATTTGATGGCACGTCTCACCGAAAAGTGGAACCAAAGCGTACATCAATCTATCGAAAGCAAGATAGTTGCACTTGATATGTCTAAGGCATTGGACAGAGTTTGGCATCAGGCTCTTTTGTCGAAAATGCGTGCTTTTAGGATCGATGACTCCCTCCTTCAATGGATTAGAAACTACCTTTTTGAACGTTCAATTCAAGTTGTCTTGGACGGTTTCAAGTCTGATATTCTCAAAATAAATGCTGGTGTGCCCCAGGGCTCCGTTCTGTCTCCGACACTCTTTTTAATTTTCATCTCTTGTCTGTTTCTTCTAATCCAATATATTCCTTGCTGATGACAGTACTCTCTGCTTTTCATATTCTTCCCCGAACTTACGCTCCTGCTCTTCGGCTGTAGAACGGGAATGGCAGGTATGTTAAGCTCATTAAATTCCGATATCAACAGCATAATCAATTGGGAAACTATCAATCGAGTGGAATTTAATGCTTCCGAAACTCAATGCTGTCTGCTGACATTAAAGCGAAATTCAAATAGCCAGCCAATATCCATGAATGGCATCGTCGAAACCGATAAACTTTCCATTCTCTGTATGTGTGTCAGTGACAACTTACGTGGGAATGACCACATATTCGGTGTCGTCAAAAATGCTGCGAAATGTCTAGGATTCCTCAAGCGATGTAAGAAATATTTTAGCTCCTCTGATCTGCCCACAATATATAAGGCATTCATCCGCCCAAAATTGGACTACAATGCCCACATCTGATCAGGTGCTCCTCAAACATCTCTGCACCTGCTAGATAGGATTCAAAACCGTGCGATAAAACTAATTGGTGATTCTAATATCAGTCAATCAATTGACACCCTCGAACACCGACGTAATGTCTCCTGTCTCACTTTGTTTTATCGCTATTTCCACCACCAGTGCTCCATTGAAATCGCCAGTAGCATTCCGTCCATTCAAACTTTCAACCGTAACACCCGTCTCGCTATGATTGCTCATCAGTATACCCTCAAGCCCATTTTCGGTCGTATGATTGTTTCCTAAGCCGTACAACTCGCTTATGGAATGCCCTGCCGATCTCTGTGTTTCCTGGTCGTTATAATTTGCAAACATTTAAAAACAATATACATCGGTACCTGTCTTTGCTTCCTCCCTAAATTTCCTTGGCCCGCGCTGTGTACGAACATTTTAAGGGTACAAAAACCCCTTGAACGCGCGCTGATTATAACAAACAAAAAAAAACAGATAGGAATACGAGTTTGAATTAGAAGTTCTTCGAGATTGTACACGGTTCCAATGCGTTCCTCTATTTCAGAACTAAAGAGCCTAAAACTGCTTAATGTCTATAACCTCTTGTCTGACATAAGATTGATGACGCGGAATGGCTTTGAGCTTCCAAATTATTTATGTCCATCTTTTGCTACTCCTCTTTGTGTACTCTGCCAATGCTTCTATGATGAGAGATCTCAGAGCCTCATTCCAAATCAATTGTAAGGTAGAATTCTGATGCTTTTACTTTTTTTCAATGCGTCCAAGGTAAGACCCTGCGAATTTATACAAAAAGAAGCTCCAACTCGGTCATTTCTTCTACCACATTACTCTCCTTTTTTTATAATTTGTGGAAAAAAAATATAAACAGATTTATTTATTCTTATAATTTAAATATTATATTAAAACCCTTTGGATATATATAATAATCTAAAAAAAATCTCTGCATTCCTTTATGTAGATCGAACAAGATAACGAATACGACCAACCGACCAGAGCTCCAATAAGGTAAGTCACCAGCTCATTTTTCTCACGTAGATGTAAAATCCTTTTTCTTTCTATCACCGTTAACAACTTTTTTTTAATTTAAAAATAAAAAAAAAAACAAAAAACAAACTCAATTGGCAACTAAACGAGAACTTTATCTCGATTCAAAAATGTCAATAAACTATTTAGAAGCCTAGATTTCAGACTTTGTTGGTTTCCGACTTAATTGGTTTGAAAGCGCTTTGTATAAGCATTTATTAGACTTACCTCTCCTTAGAAAAAATTAAAAAAAAAGAAACAGCCCCCTCACACATACACTATACAACAACATAATACACACACAAAAACACAATTTTTCAAAATTCCAAAATTCAAATTAATAAGTGTAAATGAAATCTTACAAAAAAACAAAACAATCCGAAACTAGGGGAGACCGATTTACGATCAATTCGATCAGTGATCGTCCAATTGTGGTATCATCAACCGTCGACATTGACGATGAACCTTTCTACGCATCGTTTTCCTCCACTCTACCCCCGCAATCCAATTCTCAAGAGGAAGACCAAGATCTCTTTGACATCCCATTTTTACCACGTAAACCATCACCAACACCATTACCATCAATAGTACCAATGGTGTCCTCAACATATGAACCAAAAGTCATTGCCACTATACCAGCCGATGAGTATAGTCTTTTCAATGAAAGCCCATCATCAACCCTATCATCAACAACGTCTACAGAGGCTACAACGCGTATGACGACAACATCAACAACTCCATCTACAACAAGCACAACAACCACAACTACAACAACAACCACACAAACACCACCAACACAATATGAAATAACATCATCCACAACGACTACAAAAAGGTAGTACAATAAAGCTTTCCTATTTCTTTCTCCAAAAAGAAATGTTTTTGCCATGTCATTTATTAAATTAAAAAAAAAAAATAAATAAACATATGCATTCTTAAAAATAACCGCTAAATTAAACAAAAAAAAAACAAATACATCATCGAAAGCTTTATTTGTCACCCCCAAAAGAAAAAAATAACAAAAGTTAACAAACATTTTTTTGGCAACTAAAATCCATTCAAATACAAAACTAACACACAGTCACACTAATAACACCACTCATACTCCTTCACACACAAATTAAATTAAACACAACATCCACACTTACACAATGGTATTTACACTGTAGAATGTGATCCATCAACTGGGAGTTAAAGCAACAACAGTTGACTGTAGCATGCAAATTTAGTACACCTTTCAGAACAATTTTGACAGCGCTGCCATTTGCCAAAGTTTAAATGCAAACACTATTTCCTGTCACTTTGACATGTGTGTTTTTGACAATTGAGCAAATGTCAAAGTCAAAACACTTTACACCCATCGAAGGACCAACAGAATTAAACGATCACCCTATCGGAATGCGGTACACTGTTTCATTTGCATGTGACATTTCCGCAGAAGCATGAGGCACGCCATTTTTGTTTTTTTTTTTTTTTTTTTGTAAGCATGGACATGCATGAGTCATAATAATTACCGAAAACTGAGTTGATTACTTTTTTTTTATAACTTCTTCAATCACTATATTTTTGTGCTAAATTTTGTAGAAAACTGTGAATTTTTACCTTTTCTATTGAACATGCCTGGATTTTTTGTGCTAGATACAAATACAGGGTTGGCCCTACTTTCGAAAATTTCCATAGGAACTTTAAAAACAGGTGAAATGTGTCGGAATTTAGAAAAATCGAGTCTTTAGGTCAAACAATTTATTGTAGCACGACAATTTTCAGAACTGTCAAATCTGACAGAACAATCACAAACTATCAGCCTACTCTCTTCAGCGAAATATTGTGAATATACAAGGTGGCGTAAAATTAATCATCTAATTTTGTTTTTGAATTTGATTTTGAGTGATGGAAACCTTTAATTGGACGCTTGCATATTGTTGCTGTTAAGTGGAAAAGATGATATCCGCCAAGTGACTGCCGCCAGTGTGGATATACATTTGTGCCCGTTTTATCTGTTCGCATTCCTGTCGAATATTCTCTTTAAAGGATGTGATTGTCTGAGGCTTGTTGGCATAAACCCGCGACTTCAAGTAGCCCCAAAGAAAGAAGTCTGAGATGCTTAAATCGGGCGATCTTGTTGGCCATGCTAAATCGCCAAGACGGGAGATTAAGCGACCGGTGCGGTTGCACCGTGTTGTTGAAACCACATGTTCACCAAGCCCAGCTAATCAAATTCCGGCAGTAAGAAGTCGTATATCATGGCCCTGTAGTGTTCGCCAGTAACAGTCCTCAAAAAAATACGGCCCAATCACGCCTCCCGCGTGAACGCCGCACCACACAGTAGCTTTGAGTGGATGTAATGGTACTTTAGCGATATCGCGGATCACACGTTGATTTTCAGTGCCCCAGAAACGAAGATTTTGCTTATTGTCGAAACCGCTTAAGTGGAAATGCGCCTCGTCGCTCATGATGATCTTCGACAGAAAATCGTCCTCTTCATTGTTGGGATTGAGGATGGCTTTACAGTAATTCACACGCCACTGACGGTCAGGAAGCATCGTCTGGTTGATGTTTCTTTGTTCTCAGCGACATCGGCAGTCACAACCACGATATTCTCGTCCGAACGATCAGCGACGGAATGTTTGCCCAGTTAGCGCGACACGATTAGGAAATCGACGTCGAAATTCAAGCTGCTCAAAGACCACCGACCGATTATTGGTCAAAAACAGCGCTCCATTGCTTGTTTGTATGTATACTGCAGCTGTCTAGTTCACAAATGTCAAATATTATTGACTTACGACGCCATTTGCAAAAATTATACCATCTTCCGATAGGGTGATTAATTTTGCGCCACCTGAACTACCAACACGAGAAACTACTCGAAAGGAACTTTTATATTCCAGCTACAAGCCACCTCGTCCGCGTATTTTTAAAAGTTTTGTTGGAAGAACTCGACAAGGTACCTCACTAATTGTTCTCATATAACCTCTAGGTCAATAACGACAGCTATTGAATCAGACTATTCGACCAAGCGCATTCTGTGGGTCAAATTTTGGGCCATTCTTTCGAGCATTAGGGGCTCTATCTCACCAATTACGCGCTGAATATTTACTTCCAGAGTCTGAATAGTTTGCGTTTTATCAGCATACTGTACATTAAGACCTTGCAATGTCCCAGAACAAGTAATCGAATGGTATCAAGGCCGACGATCTCGGCCAATGCAATGGTCCATTTCGCGATATACTTATAATCTTGTTGTTGAATCGATCCTTAGGAAATCAATGGCAGGAGCCACATCTTTCTGTAATCCCATATTGTCTGTAAAGCCGTCCATATTTTCGATGAAATAACTTCTGATGATTGTTCGTGAAGACCACATCAAACAGTTCACTTTTGTGGATGTAATTGAGTCCTATGAACATTTTCTAGACATGTCTTACCCTTGAAACGGCGATTTTTCCTGGTCACAAAACCATTGATCCAAAAGTGAGCCTAGTCACGAAACACGATTTTTCGATGAAAATAAGGGTCAAGTTCAAGCTGCCTCGTCTGCGGACTCCCATCGCAAGCCATGGTCTTGTCACTTTAGTTTCTCCAGTTGTATGTCCTTTGTAATAGACGGACAAATGGCAAACTGTTGTGATCGACGCCAAATTAATGATTCCGCATTTTCAAAACACTTTCACCACACATTGTTAGCTTTACTACATGTGAAGTGTATGTGGTACGAAATTCATGCGCAAAATGTGTTAAACGCACAGTTGGTTGATTATGAGGAGCGAAAAAATATCCCGACGCTCGCAGAGGAGTGCTTCACGGTATCGGCCGGCTTCACTCCCATATCAAGTTTTCCTAACGATAAGTAAAATCTAACGTTGTCGTCCTTCTAGGCATCAGCGCTGCATCATACTCGTAGATCGCCAACTGTCAAGAGCGACCTACATTCGTTTGCTGGCTCAGATTCTGACCAAAACTATTCATGAGCATAAGGAAAGTCGATTAAGTATTTTCGCTGCAACACGGTTTCTACTGTCACAATTCGAAGACAGATCATCAAAATTTCAGCGCGTGTTTTTCTAAAGTTGTCTTTTTTTAAACGGACAATAGCTTTGAGAGTGCAACCAAGCCAGACCGTTCTTTGGAGTCTGGTAAAAGCATCGACACATGCAAGTTTGTTCCTTGGCCTCATTTTGGCCCTGCATACCCAAAGGACCTTCCTTAGTAACAAACCTTATGTCTTGCCAAAAGCTGCTTTACAAAAAGTAAACCGTGTCTTGGAGATTTCACCGCGACATGTTTTGTCCAAAGAAGTTCGTTATCCGTGACAATACGGAAATGCTTAGCTTCATAGGAAATATAGGCGGTGCCAGCTTTGCTGCTAAGCAAATCAAACTAATAATTTGCATCCTTCTCGTGAAGAGAATAATGTCAATTTTGAGAGGATTGACTAAAAGCTCTTTTCAAGTGCATCAATCGTCGATCACATCTAGGGCTGCCTGCGCATTAGATCGAAACGCGCGATCTGGCAGAAAGAACATCATCTGCATATGACTGAAATAGTTAGTGGATATCCGAATTACCTATGAAAGCTACTTAGCAATTCCATTTAAATTTCTCCAGCCTACACCGTCTACACGTTCCTATATTCTTTGAGTCACACCCAAAATTCATATTAATAGCCGAGAATTAAGATCAAGACCGTCTCGTAGCTTAACTATTGCACCAATTTCAGATTTTTCGGCCGAGCTCTCTCACAAAATTATATCCTTAGCCACTCATGTACATTGTAGTGAAAAGACCTTCTGAAAAATTCATAAGGTCTTCCAGATGCTCTGCTTAAAAATGGCCAAATCACGAATTCGACTTATCTCTTAACTGAAAACAGCCTTAATTTTGGCCAGGCTGCAACACTGACTTCATAAATATTATATTATGGATACGAGAGGTGATAAAACGAGACTCCTCAACGATTTTTATTAAGAAAATCCATCACAAGCTCCACACTTAGTAGTCATTTTCGGCCTTCCTTGGCGTGCGTCATCCTTTATGTTTCCCGGCCTTCACGGAAGCGGCTAGCCCAACCGGTCACTGAACTATAGTCTATTTTCTGCTACTCACGAATCTCACTTAAAGTCCGATGAATTTGTGTAGGGTTCTTGCCACACAAATATTCAATTTGAATTAAACTGTCAACTGTCAAAGTGCCCAAGGCATCCGCAGATGTCGGATTGCCTCATCCACCAATGGGAGTTCCCATTATTTTTGAAATATCCCTCTTAGATTGCAGGACCTTTTTCTGATGGTTTTCGTAATAACAGTTTCACTGATTTGATGCTGACAAAAGCAAGATAGTTCCATCCGCCATTCCGAAAGCAAATAATAACAAATTTAGCATCTCTTCGTTTATGGTATAGAAATTGCTAAGGCCGCACGGCTCCATTCTTTCCCCGGTACTTTTTTAAATTTTTACCAACGATCTCTTGTCGATTTATCTCCGATCCAACAAATTCTCTCCGTGACAACAACAACCTGTGCTTTCCATTTTCGTTGATTCACATCCATAATCTTTAGATGCAGGGCAGATTAATCACATTAAAATCCGATACTTGCAACATTACTAATTGACCAACCCTATGCAAGTGGAATTTTATGGTTCTCACTCATTTTAAATGCTGTCTTTGAAGCCATCAGTGATGATTGGAATCTACATCACCAACACAGGATAGCTCTCCATTCTTCCTATGAGTATAAGTAACAACGTACATTAGAATGAACACATATTCGCTTTCGCGAACCATCTATTGTACAATAGTTAGCGCCCTGGGCTAAAATTGGAGTACAAGCCCAGTATATTATCGGATTCTCCTAAAGCCTCTATAAACATGAAATAAGGTTGGAATAAAATACTTACATTCCTCAGCCAAGTGACATCCTCTAACACCGGCGTAATTTATATTGCCTCTCATTGATTTGTCGGTTCCTTAACTACTAGTACTTTACCGAAAACGTTTAACCCCAACGACCACCAGTATGGATTCTCATTACTTTGGCCTTAGACCCATTAAGGTACGTATCATGTACAATAGTACCCTGATTTTTTTCTCAGCCTCACAATAGCTTATGAAATGCTTTACTAAGGTCTGGGTAATCCCAGTCATTATAATCTACAAACATTCACAACCAACGTGCATTCGTGGGTAAGCATCTAAAAGATTTTCATAATCCCTTGAGCTGTCAATTTCACTTTAGTGACAAAGGCCTGTCCCAGAGAGTGATGATTTATAATAAGAGTTCAACAGCTCTCATAACTTCCCTTATCTCAATGGAATCTTTCACCAATTTCCTAAAAGGCACAAGTACCATGAATGTAAATTTTCTTTCAAATGGTCAAGAGCATGATCGTACGTTTGGTGCACTTAAGAGAGCTACATTCCACTCCACCCTTCGAACATCTACCGCTGATCCTTCTTTTAAATCTTATGTTCCCAAGACTGAATACTGTTGTCCTTCCAAGTCGTTTTCACCAGTCTGGCACTTTGATTCTTACTAAATATATCGTAAGTATTTCTGTAAATGTACTTCGAGCCTTATTCTAAGTTTCCTTGCCAAAGATTCAAGTTCCTTGCTAATTAGGTTACGTAAGCAGCAAATCATTTCGTAAATGCTTCAACTTCCCCTCCATATCAAGTGGTTTCCGATGGTCTGGTTATCTTGTCACTTCGGTTAGCTTTAAATGAGATTGATATCTTTTGATTGCTGATTTCTCTTACTATTATATATTGCTCTTGGTCTTTCGTCCACCGTCTTTCTTCTATCAAATTGCTTAGCCATTGTCTGTCCGCTGTAAGTGTTGCCAAAGGCCTATCTAGCGACTAAGTCGTAGTAAACAGATTCATATCGCTATCTGTTGTGAGAATATTCCGGATGAACTTTTACGCTATTTGGTATACGCATCATTTGGCTACTTAACTAGCTATGCTCCTGATTATGCCCCTATATTAAATTCAAAAAATCATATGACTTTAACGAGCCCCTGACCCGTGGAGAATTTGTGATTGAAACCTAGGACTCTTCAGTCCTCCCAAATTTCAATTAGTCCAAATTGTCCAGAGCAAACGTTTGTCTTCAAGACAAATGTCTGTCTTCCTTCACATTAGTTCAGTTGCTACTTTTTTTCTTCGTCGATACTGACTGAAGGAAACCTGTTACTGTTCCCACTTTTCGTGCCTTTGCAGATTTTTTTAAAGTTACTCCGCATGATTCCTGATTTTAACTAATATACCTGTCCACAACTCATATTTTATGGTTTCCTCTTAAGTCCATTTTAAGTAGTAAACATAGTATGATCGGTTGAGAACATCTTGTTTCTGTCATAGTAATCTTCATACATTCAAAACCAACTTGACATGAATTATGGTTTTTATATTTGGCATAGGTCGTTTAATTTGAAAAATATTTTAAAATGTCACATGCAATTATTGATATAGTAGTTCCTATTCCAATTTACGGGTTTTCTGCAAAGACAATTGATAGAAAGACTACCCAAAAACCACAAATACAAGGCAACGAATCGCTACACTCCACGACTTCATTTAAATATAAGTCAAAACAATTTTTTCTTTCAAAACTTGACTCAAAATTGAAGCATCTTTTCGTGCCCATAACATTCATAGTTTCGTTCAACAACTAAAATGAAATAAAATAAAAATCATGAGACTAAACAAAATACTAAACTCATGACAACTTACTCTAAAAGTCTTCTTTTTCTTCCATCGCCCTCCTCTATATATGTTTTCTGTGACTACTTAAAAAACATCACACACACTCTTTTCGTTTCGATCAATTATCCACACAACACTGTTCCAAAAACTCGTACGTTTAGCAGATTAATAAAAATAAAAATACAAATAAAAAAAAAATCCAAATTTCATTGAGCATTCATAACTTTCTCATGTCACTCTCGAAACCCTACAACAGATCCAACAGATTATCGGACGATGGTATCTCGACCACTACAAATAAGGCAACCCCCAAATCTGTCGTTTTAACCTTCACCTCGAATGTGGGCCTTACCAATCAATCCAATCGCCACAAAACCAATACAGATTCCTCCCTAAGTCAATCCCCATCCGAACGTTCCCAAAATGTACAGGTTGTAACTCAAAATGCGCTGAAACGTGAAAACTCCGAGGAGACATCCGAACAGGCCCCAGAAATCAATTCACCGGTCAAGCCAACCAGAGGAAATGGCTCAAAATCTAGAATCACAACCTCTACTGAAGGTCTATCGACAAGTAGTCTGAGATCTGTGCAAATTCTTGGCCAACAAAAGGACGATACCAGTGATGAAATCAAAGAAGAGAAAGCGGTTACAGAATCCCAAAGAAAGAAGATTCTTAGTTACATCATATCCGACATGGAACCGCAAAGTTTTAAGCCACCTATTGCAAGATCATCGAGAACAACTTCCACCACAGAGGGAACAGCAATTCGTTCTTCAAAGGACCGAGATAGAGGACAGAAGACATATCGATTTAGTCTTTCTCAAGATTATCGAGGTTTCAACTTGAAGAATGAAGAATCTAACCGAAATCCACTACCAGAGTCAGAAGTACAATCAAATGAAAAAGGAGTTCCAATTTTTGTTCGCTCCCGACCGAAATTCGAGCCAAAAGAGATCGCTCTCGACGAAAAAGACGAAGATACTCAGCCTACTACTTACATTCCCATCCGCTCATGGAGATTCTCCCGAACAAGCCCTGTTCCGTTCTCCAAACAAGATTCCAATGCTCTAAATGCTGAAGATCAAAACGAAAGCCAGGAACAAGATTCAGGAGCGGCCATAACAAGGGATAGTCCAAGTGATGACTATGTCTCGTCATCTGGTAGCGAACACACTCTTGTAACAGAAAGATCAACCACTGAGGCCATTCAAAGTTTCACAGCACGAGCCTCGCTATTTAAAGACAATCTAAGGACAACCTATGAGACAACTGGACCCACAAAATACGTATCACCTTATAAGAGTTTGGAAACTATTTTACAAGAAAAAGAAGACTCACTTAGATTCAATTCGATAAGAAGTACACTATCTTCAAGGACATCCAGTTCAACGCCGGCCTACCAACCAACCACGCAGAAGCCGTTTAGAAGTTACTTCCTCATCACTTCACCCCCAAGAGCTTTCAATATTTCAAGCACCTCAACAACGTCACGAACTTTACCTACATTGAATTGGAGACTTAACCAGACAACATCGGTGGTATGGCCATCATCGACACTTCCAACAACGAGCAGTACAACAACCACGACGACCACAACTACAACACCCAAGCCAACGACAACAAGTTCGTCCACTACTTCGACAACAACCACAACAACGACTACAACAACACCAGAACCCGAAACATCTCCTCTCACAACAGTATCGTCGACGTCAACACTAAAACTTCCATCGACGTCATTCCGTTCAAAATTACGCCAGGATACCGCTTCAAATTATAATCACGAAACTCGTTCTAGAGGCCGATCAAGATACACTTTCTCGAACGCTTTAGATGATGAACCAACAACATACTCTCCCAAATATCGTTTTGTATCGGCAAAGTATGAAAGCACCACTTACAATCCAGAGACTCCATCATATACCTACAGACGAAGAACAAGGCCCACCATAGCCCGTCAACCAAAATCAACCACCGAAAGAGAATTCTTCCAGAAAGCCAGAAAACCTACCTCAGACTACGAAAACGAGTCCTTCGACAGACCTCGTTCTGAAGCTCTAATCGGTCTTTCGGTCAACAAAAATGACAACATCTACACCGATAAACCCCTGAGGCATACCACTCCAACTTTGACGACGACAACAGAACGAGTTGTCGAGATCACCGATCGCTCGGTTCAATACTATTCCAAATATCGTACCACAGCCGCTCCTGAACGAACTCTAGCTGAGTCAATCAAAAACGGCGGCTACTTACCAAACAGTCGCGGAAAGTATCGTGATCTTGGTTTTGATGATGAATTCAAGGCAAACGTTGAAGAGATCACTGAAGAGAGTACAACAACCCAATCATCCACTGCATCAACCACTTCCACAATTCCTATGCCAACTACTGTTCCATTACCCCCACGTACAACAACCAGTACAGCAGCTCCAACAACCACCACAAGTACAACCACTTCAACGACCACCACCACTACTCCATCCACTACAACCACTCCCACTTCCACTACCACTACCACTACCACCACCACCACCACAACACCACCACCCTCCACAACACCGCCACCCCCCACAACAACAACAACAACAGCCACTACCACTGCAAAAATCCTCCCCCCCAAATCCATAATCCCACCTCGAGCGTCTCGAGTGAATACAGCCATCAAGACATCGATTGCTGCCGCCTCAAATCGGAATAAGGCCCTAGCGTCATCCGCATTTGCTAAATGTGCCGACAGTACGCCAAATACAAAGTGCAACGAAATCCCTTCGAGGTATATACATTCAAAAATCTATCTAGATACTAGAAAGCCTTTAATACGGATCGAGGGAGTTCTCTTTAGACTTTCTGCAGTTTATTCTTTTTTTCTTTTTTTTTTCTTATTTACGTAAACCCTCTATGCTAAATATTTATAAAACAAAAATTGGACACCTCTTTTTGTCTTTCAAAAAAAAACAAAAAAAAAAAACTGAACGCATTTCGTTGGTGTATGCTGAACAGAAAAGATAAATCTTTAAGATATCGAGAAAAATGTTAATTTGGTTCTTCTGACAGGTCTAACTGGTGGCGGGCCCTTTTTGCCTCAAAAAATCACCCTTTTTTTGGCGATTTCTATTTTAGTAGAATTTATTATAGTACAACAAGCACAGTAGAGACTAAAAAATAAACAACAAAAAATTATATTCAGTTCACGCACTAATTCTTAAGAAAAAAACAAAAAAAAAAAAGTTGTATTCGGATGAAAAAGAATATCACAGATTCACAGATTCACAGATTCACAGATACCTACCTCATCTAGCTATTAACCACTAAAAACGAATAGTTATTCGGCAACACTTCAGTTAAAATTAAGATCAACGATATTTCATCTAGTTTTTAAGTACCAAATGGTTAGTTAATCTTAACAAAATATTGTTTAAAAAAATTTTTAGAAACTTTTAAAATAGTTATGTATCACACTTAGTTGATCCATAAAATGGCTTCTAGGGCCAGATTATGAACATCTTAAGCACAATATTGAGATAAGAGATTTTAGTTTGACACTAGATAGCACAAACTCAAACACACTGAATCAACGGGCACTTTTAAATCGTTTTAGAGACAGCCTATCATTGGAAATTAGGAAGCAAAAATACCACAGATCATTTTTATATACCCCTAGGTTGTGTGTTATCACCCTTAATAAAATAGCTGATTTTCTGACATTCAAATAGTATGCAATGTCAAGACAGGATCCCGATCCAGGGAGAATCTCTACCTAAGATACAGCTCATCGGCTCTGGGCTGAATGCTTCCAGCTATCCATATCAAGCGCTCTATCGTTTGTGACACCTTGACGTTTACGAGCAAAACATAGTTTTGTATTGTGAGTTTTTTCAACTTCAACTAAAGAGTGATTCATGAAACGTGTGCAAGTACGAGTACATTGTGGTTGAGCCTTAACTTTATTTTTTGAAAAACTTCAGTTTGTCAGTTTGACAGTTCGATCAAATTCAATTTTAACCATGGCGTCGTACACATCAACTGAACGTTTGACTATCGTAAAAACCTTTTACAAAAATAACGAATCACCGTGATTTACGGAAAATTTCCAATGTCGATAATCCAGACGTTTGAGGAGTACCAAGCGCTTCTTTATACCGAGAACCGTCCACATAAAGTCCATACTTCCGAAAATATATTGCAGTCTTAGGTGACCATGTCTATTTGCCATTGGTCACAGCAGTTTCGAAAAATCCTCAATTTTATCAGTTCGCGATCTTTGGCGATGAAACGCATTTTTCAACTTGACAGCTACGATAACAAGCATCCCTATCGTGACAAGTACAATTTGGGGCGTCACCGTCAATTCTGCAAAGCAAAGCATTTTTTTAACCGAATTGGTTGGAATAAACTTAAGAAAGATCTGATTTCAAAAACAAGGCGCTGCATCACACCAAACAATCAATTTTTTGAAGACAAATTTCGCGAAATAGATCCGTGAGTTGGCAAGCATGATCGTGTGATCTAAGACCTTTTCTAAAAGATCGGGTTTTTGTTAATGCTCCCTCAACTATCGAAGCAATAAAAAACAATATTCGTGCCGACATCCTTCTGATACTCAAGAACTGCGCCAAAATATCTATAAAGCAGGAATGGGTGCAATTGTATCACATACGAGTATATTTCTAATGAATCAAACTTCAAATTATTTTTTCATAGTGTGTTTCCTGAATAACTCTTTTTGCTTGATACACAATTTGCTATTGTGCGTTCTCCTCCACTTGCATTTTCACTGACAGGACGAATTATTCGACAGGGAATTTCTCAGCGAAGAAAGGTTAGAAGGGACCCTACGTCTTATAGAAAACCTTATAGTATAAGTGGGTTTGTTAGGCCTGCATGTTGTTTTCCGGACAAGGAAAGGTTGTCATTCATAATGAAAAGCAATTCGTTGACCGCCTCTTTTGGTAAAAATGCACAGCTTATTAAAAAAGTTCCGGGACTGATTTTTTTTAAGAAAGAAAAACCGTATTGGGACAAAACCTTTTGTTCAATTTTCAACATAGCTCCCTGCTTCCTCTACGCACTTTTCTGACCGATCATAGAGCCTCTGGACGGCCTCTGGCCAACGAAAAATCTTCTTCCGAAATGCCTCACATCACATTCCGTTGAGCAGCCTTCATTTCATCAAAACGCTCTCCTTTCAAGCCATGTTGGCTTGGCAGTCTTCTGCTTTAGAAATAGAAAAAAATCGACCGGGGTCAGATCCGGCCAGTATGGTGGGTAATTAATCACGAAGGCTGATTTTTAAGCCAAACGCTGTATTTCCATTATTGACGAGTTTATCGTGAAGCAAAAACCAATCGCCCGTGGGATATACATAATTCCGGACACACGCGCTGTATCCGCCTCAAAAGTGCTTTCTTGACTTATATTGTATTAGGTTAGGTTAAACAGGGGTATGATGGATATGCCATCACACAGACACCTGGCACCCAAACGGGCCCATCGCGATCCCTGTGGAACCAGTTGTATTTGTCTTCAAATGGTAAAAACCTAGACAATCGCCCTGGTGAAACACCCAATTTCCCTACAAAAGCCAAGAAAGCCCTTGAAGTTCATGCCGTTTATTTCCTCTAGGTCATCGAAAAACTATTTCCCTAAAAAAATCCTTCGACTACGCGATATTGCCTCGCATTCACACAATATGTGTGTTATGTCCTCAACATCTTGCAGACAACCGCAGAATCTGAAAATATCCGTAACAGACAATTTAAGTCTCTTTGCGTGTTTTCGCAGTAGACAGTGTCCTATCAAGATTCCTATTATTGTCCTAAGCTTAACCCTATTTAATTTTATTAACTCCTTAGATCTTTTTTCGTCAAAAAGTGGCCAGAGAGCCTTGGATACCCTTAGGTTTGCAGTCTTTGTGATTTTTTCCTCGATAGTGCCTCTCACTATGCAAAGAGGTGATTTGATGTTGGCAACCTCACTATTGTTGAGTAGCCCTCTTTTTCTTGCAAGCTCAACCGCTTGTTGATTTAATTTAATACAACAGTTTCCTGCCACCCAGCACAGTCTTACCCAGTTCTGACTGCATAGTGCCTTGAGAACTGTGCGACAGCCCCTGACTGCATCAGAGTTGATGGTGGTTGATTCCATTGCCTTGAGTGCGGCCTGGCTATTTCTTTCGGATACCGATCTCATCCGCATTTGTGGGTGGCCGTGGCTCAAGTGGTACTGGACTGGCTTCCAAATCGGAAGGTTCGGTGTTCGAATCCCAGCCTCGCCCGAAAGACATATCATCCATTTTTTCAGTTAAGGAAAATCAATTAAGACGAGTAGTTGACTAGAAATCAACATCAAGCCAACTTCCACTAAGAATTTAGTCTCCCCATTAAATGTTGGATGCCACCCATGGAGCGAAATAACCACTGAGCCCAAACATCTTTCTTTCTCTCTCTATCCCATTTTCCGAAAAACTTAACACATGCTGAGGCATTATAAGTGTATTCATACCCACTTGAGTGTTAAGTTCTTTTTAAAGAAAAAAAAATTAGCTTAGCCGCCCTGAGGACAGCCAGAACCTCTGATTGGAAGACACTGCTTGCGTCTTATAGACACTCTTAGTTCTGGGTCTTCTGAGAAGATAGCAAAACCTATTCCTTTCTCTGTTTTCGAGCCGTCTGCGACAATTCCAATTTCCTTTGACCTGATTATTGCATTTTTTTGCCAGTCCCCCCTCGTCGACCAAGGAAGGAATTTCATCCATTAGAGTTGGATTGCTTGGAAGTAGCTAGGACCATGCCGCGTGCGAAACTACTGCTCTTGAAGTGATCCAAATTAGTGAGTAGTACCGACAGCAAGTTTTTTGATCTGTAACTCAAGCGGTGTTAGGTGCAAGAAGGTGTCCAATGCTGCCGTAGGGGTGGTATGGAGCGCACCTGTAATGGCTATGAAAGCCGTTCTTTGAACCTCCGCTAATTTTCCGTAAACCGTTCCCTTGTTTGTTGCTTTCCACCATACTAGTGCGCCATATGTAAGTACGTGTCTTACCACCATCATATAGAGCCACTACACAACAGCAGGTTTTAAGCCCCAAATTTCTCCTACCCTTCTTTTACAGATAAAAAAAGCATTTGGTTCTCTCCATTACATTAAGATTCCAATTCAGTGTTTTGTCCAGAATTACCCAGATACTTCGCGCTATCCAAAAGGTACAATTCCACTCCGTTGAGTTTTGGGAGTCTGAATTGCAGTATCTTGTACTTTTTGGTAAAAAGAACCAGTTCCGTTTTGGAAGAATTGGCATCGAGACCACAGCTTTTTGTCCAAGTGCTGATCGCCTTCAGGGCAACCTCCATAATTGCGCTTAGAATATTTAAGTATTTTCCCTGCACTATTATGACCACGTCATTTACGTATGCCGTGGCACTTCCATTGTACTAAGCTTTTTAAAGATGTCATTGGTAACCAGCACCCACATGAGTGACGATATGACTCCCCCTTGAGGAGTTCCCCTGGTTACAGATGTTCTAACCGAGCTTTGCCTAATTGATCAGTTTATTTTCCTACTTACAAGCATGTCGCAAACCCAGTTTGTCATGCTCTGTTCAATATCAGCGTCTACTAGAGCATTTTCAATGGCAGTGCACTTCACGTTATTGAAGGCTCCTTCTATATCGAGGAAGGCCGCCATCGCAAGCTCACCGAAGTGTAGACTCTGCTCTATTTTCCCCACTACATCGTGCAGCGCATATATTCATGCTGTGACTATCAAAAAACCATTACTGCATCTGTTCCTGATGTGAATCTCCAATAATCGCTCTAGGGTTTTAAGCATAAATTATGACAGACTTATTAGTCTGAAATCTTTTGCTGTTATATGCTCCACTCCTAAGAGTACTTTGTTTCTTCTCACTTTGGTTGTGACTGTCAATGACTTGGCTTCCATAACATGACACCCTCACCAGAAGACCATCATTTCCTGATATCACTATTCGGAATGGGTCGTGTATCTTCTTTCTTCTTCATGTCACTGTTTAAATCTATTATCCATTAAGCTCAAAGTTTTTTCTCGTACCTATGTCACCTGTCCAAAAAGATTGCTGAAGCGGAGCGTTTTTAATAAAAATCATCCCATCAAGACAACGATAAATTTTTGCGGTCATAGTACGATTCTACACTCCTTCCTCGAGAAATGAAATGTTTCAGGCTACGCCTAATAAAACTTCAAGATCTCAACAGATAAAAACTGCAGATATTCAAAGGTCCAAACTGAGATACATAAATTCCCAGTGTACGATTAGCGACGGTTTTACGAGTAGTCGGGGTCTAAAAAGTGGCGTTAGTCAGAAAGAAGAAGTACACCAAAATTACAGCTCAGTAGGCTTGTACGAGTATATCAATAGCCTAAACTGGTGGCACGATGCAGTGACTATTAGGTCTATTACTATACAATGTAAGTACATATAAATTCAAATCCATTGCAGCCTTTGATGGAGAATTCAAGCCAGAAGAGTACGGTGAAATCGACGAACTTGGATCTCGCACACGACGAAAAACTTCTGCCGCATGTATACCATGTGGTGTTCGTGCCCTAGCTTTGATTTTAGATTGTCTTCACATAACGCCTCGCCCAAGTTCAACAAAAACAATCGTCGGCGGAAACTTTTCTTACTCTTGTCCCATTCCGGGAACAGTTGAGTGAAGATCAAGAAGGCATTCAAAGCTGAAATGTCAAGAATGTTGTAGAACAACGTTAATGGCCATCGGTTGGTCCTGCGTTTACACCTACAAGTGCCAACCATCTGGTCGAAAGTGTCGACACCGGTTTTATTGTAAAAGTGAATTATGTTGGGCTTTTTTGCCTGGTCAGCTGGATCGAAGTGGACGGCCGCATGATACGTCGAAAGCAAAGTTACGAAGCGATTTTTCTTGGGCACGTATTACACCATCGTAGACGATTTCGGTATGCAGCACTGGTTTTCGTTTCATGTCAATCAGCGCTGACGGCATCTCCTTGCGATTTTTCCTTATGGTACCGACAATCGTAATTTGCTTCCTCTTCAGCTGGAGTGCCAAACTGTAAGATGTAAAAAAATTGCCACAAGTGAATGGAAAAGAATCACAGATCAGAGAAAAATAAAGGCATGTACACGAAGATGAACTACCTTGGCACAAATCCAGAACAACACGCTGACCTTGATTGAATTTTGCTGAACAGTTTCTGTCACGGCCAAGGCAGACTTGAATATTGTATGCATACAACGATCCTGCGTCGTCCAGAATCCAAAGTTTTATGCCATACTTTCCAGGCTTAGACGAAATGTACTGTTGAAAACTGCATCGTCCACGAAATGGCAGCAGTTGCTCATCGACGGTCAGAAATTTGCCAGGCGAATCTTCCACTCTCTTCTCCTACAGACCCATTGCACTTACGTCCCTCCTTTCCAAAGTTATGGAAACGCTGATAAGCCGTCAGCTCATGAAATATCTCGAAACATGAAAACATCTCAATGATCGGCAATATGGCGAAAGCAAGATAGTTGTACTTGATATTTCTAAGGCATTTGAGAGAGTTTGGCATCAGGCTCTTTTGTCGATGCGTGCTTTTGGGATCGACGACTCTCTTCTTCAATGGATTAGAAATTACCTTTCGGAACTTTCAATTCAAGTTGTCTTGGATGGTTTCAAGCCTGATATTCACAAAATAAATGCTGGTGTGCCCCAGGGCTCTGTTCTGTCTCCGAAACTCTTTTTAATTTTCATTAATGATCTCTTGTCTGCCACTTCTAATCCAATATATTCCTTTGCTGATGACAGCACTCTCTGCGTTTCATATTCGTTCCCGATCTCACGCCCCTGCTCTTCGGCTGTAGAACGGGAATGGCAGGTATGTTAAGCTCATTAAATTCCGATATTAACAGCATGACCAATTGGGGAACTATCAACCGAGTGGAATTTAATGCTTCCGAAACTCAATGCTGTCTGCTGACATTAAAGCGAAATTGAAATACGAGTACCCAGCCAATATCCATGAATGGCACTTGCATCTTCGAAACCGATAAACTTTCCATTCTCGGTATTTGTGTCAACGACAACTTACGTTAGAATGACCACATATTCGATGTTGTCAAAAATGCTGCGAAATGTCTAGGTGTCCTCAAGCGATGTAAGAAATATTTTACCCCCTCTGATCTGGCCACAATGTATAAGGCGTTCATCCGCCCAAAATTGGAGTATAATGCTCACATCTGGTCAGGTGCTCCTAAAACATCTCTGCACCTGCTAGATAGAATTCAAGACCGTGCGATAAAACTCATTTATGATACTAATATCAGTCAATCAATCGACACCCCCAAACACCGACGTAATGTCTCCTGTCTCACTTTGTTTTATTGCTATTTCCACCACCTGGGTTCCACCGAAATTGCCAGTAGCATTCCGCCCATTCAAAGTTTCAACCGTAACACCCGTCTCGCTATAAATGATCATCAGTATGCCCTCAAGCCCATTATCCGACGTACTCTAAAATATCGTGATTCTTCTCTAAGCCGTACAACTGGCTTATGGAATGCCCTGCCGACCTCTGTGTTTCCTGGTCGTTATAACTTGCAAACACTCAAAAACAATGTACATCGGTACCTGTCTTTTCTTCCTCCCTAAATTTAGTTCGCCTGCGCTGTGTACCAACATATTAAGGGTACAAAAAGCCCTTGAGCGCGCTCTAATTATAAAGAAAAAAAAGCGTTGGACCCACAGATCGAAGAAATCGCGAATAGGCGCCAGTTTATCGCGTACACTTTGCTGAACATTATGCCGAGTTTCTCGGTTATTGAATCGTATCGATTGGCTAATGGCTCGAAAGCGAATAAGTGACATTGTCGCTGCGGAAATTGTTGGCCCATGCTTAGCAGCCCAAAGCTCATCAGCTGCTTCGCTTTTCGACCGATATGCCCCAGCCAACAACAAAAGTGCGTAAAAGGCGCATTTCAGACCCATCCACCGTGCCATGCTTGTGAACACCGTATAAATTGGTCATTTGTATATATATTCGGTTTTCGGTATGTCCATCAGTGCTTCCTGCGATTTTCCCATTACTTCCTCTTGGCTGCTAAAACGCGTTCCCCATAGTGGATTGAACAGAAAGAAGTTACAGGGAGCCAAATCAGGTGAATTCGGTGGCTGTTGGAGAGTATTTGTTGCATTTTATGTCAAAATATTACGAATAATGATGGCACTGTGCGACGCGACGGTGCGTTACCATGGTGCAAAATCCACGAGTTTTCTGCCCACAATTCTGGTCTCTTTCTGCGAATTACTTCACCCAAACATCTCATAACGCCCAAATAATACTCTTTGTTTACTGTCTGGCCTTCTGGCAAAAATTCATGATGCACTACACCGTTGTAATCCATGAAAACTGTGAGCATTGCCTTGTTTTTTGACTGAAAACGACGTGGTTTTTTTGGTCTCGGCTCATTTGGTGAACGCCATTCACTTGCCTGATGTCTGGGTTTTGTGTCCTACTCATAAACCCATCCTTTTGATGAATGTGGGATCGGATTCAGCCTCGCAAATCATCTCTTTTGCGACGTCAACATGGTCTCTTTTTTGTAAGAAATTGAGGTCTTTTGGCACCAACGTTGCTGCTACACTACGGAAACCCAAGTCATTAACCAAAATGTCTTGGACGGATCCATAGGCAATGTTCAAGTCCTCCACTATCTCTCTGATGGCGGCTATTGACCAACATTTCTTTTACTCGTACTTCATCAATTTTTTCGTCGGTTTTCGATGTCGATGGTCTGCCACTGCGTTCATCATCTTTGATTGACTCACGACCACTTTTGAACCGCTCGTGCCACTGGTAAATGACCGTTTTCTTTAGAGAATCTTTGCCGAAACACTTTTCCAAACTTTCCAACGTTGGCGCACCATTAAATCCGTTTTTTACGCAAAAATTTAATACGAGTACAAGTTCGTTGTTGCAAATTTAAATCCATTTGTAAAATTGTAAAAAAATCGCCAACACACACATAGATAGATGTATTCTTGGCTACGTAACTTTTGTAGATGTCAAGCTATGACGCTAAGATTTAGAGAGAATGTCAACAACAGATTTACCAACTTAACAGAAGTCAAATCGGAACAATGGGAGCGCCACACGGTGGTATGGTGCGGGAACTTTTTGATCAACGTGGTATCTAATCAGATAATGGGTAAATAGGAGTTAAAATGGTTCTGGTCCTATGAGGAGTGTCGAGTGCCAACGATTAAATATTATTTCCTGTTTTTGTGCAACACTGCAAGTACTCAACCTAAGACATCTCCAATGTATTAAGAAGGACACATATTTATTAAGTTAAAAATAGAAAAAGCACCTTTTCCATGCCATCCATCATTTATATATTATTTTCATAATGAACTTCCATTTAAATTATATCTTTTGCTTATAGTTGGAATTTTTGTATACAGTAACCGCTTACAAACTACAAAAACAATTAGTAAAAAATAACCAAACTCGTATTATTGTATTTCAGTGTACACCAGCAAGGTTTTTTCTGAACAATTTGTGTTAAGTCTACATTTAAAAAATACATAGTCTACTAATTTGATATTTTATTTAGAGGGCTTATACCTATTATCCTCTTATTTATTTATATAAAAAAATAAAAAATAAAAAAAGAAATTAATTTTCAGTGCACTTTCGACGGCTACATTATTTTTGCACAATTTTAACTCCAATTCTATTGTTACAATCAGAACAAAGGCTATTAGCGGTCATAGCACTTCATTTACTTCGATGGACTCACTTTATTCCTATCCTTAAAAATAAATACATACTCGTACACTTGTCCTCTTATTCCTCTAATCCTAATCAAATCACTTTCTATTCAAAAACAAAAAAAAGATGGGGAAAACATAACTTTTTTACGAGTAGTACATATTTTTCGAGTCTGTTTTATCTGTTGGGTTGCTGAGTATGCTTATTTTTACATTCATTTCTATATTTTTGGGAATAACATTTCCATTTTTCTCTGGAGTGATTCAAAATTATTTACTCAAACAACGTAAGGAACACTTATTTTTTTTTTTTTTTTAAAATCCACTCCAGACGAAATAGCTTTTTTTTGTGGGTTAGCACTTGCAACTTCTACCCCTACACAAATTTAAATTTTTGTAGAAATTAAAATTTTATTATTTTCCGCTTAGTTAAAATAAAAATATATGCGCATATTTATATAGTGAATTGTTTTTTAAAAAAAAAAAATCTGCCACACTTAGTTTCGGTAATTGTATTGGCTTTGTAATCACTATACACGAAGAGTTGAATTTAACAATTATAAACAAAAAACTATAGCACGCGTATAAATAAAATCACTTTAATAATTTTTTTTTTCCTTTTTTCTTAAATTTATATATTACATATTTTAAATTTTCTTTTTTTATGAAAATTAATGTGATTTCTTTGAATAAAATAAAAATTTAGAACAAACTCGAATAGAAATCGTGGTGGTTCTACTTATAACAATGGTGCTGATCGTGAACAGCCAGCAACTGTTACCAACAATCGAGGAACTCATCCACCGTAAGTTGTTTTACTAAACAAAAAAAAAACAAAAAACACATTTGTTATGAACTTTTTAATTTTTAAAGTTAGTCGTTAGGTAGTTAATGGCACAATATACCAACAAGATAGGTATGCCTTCCAAAAGAAAGGAAAATTGTGCTTAAACATTTTACTATAACTTAGAGATTGGTTTTATTTTTTAAATATATTTTTACTTGATTTAATCTACTAAGCATCGTCAAATGATGCTTTACAAGTGACCAACAGGCCTTACGAATAACAAGACATAAATGCGCAAATAAACCAAGATACGAGGGTTGGCTGAAAAGTTTCCGACCGAACAGTGATACAAGACTTTTTTTCTCAAATTTTTTTTTTTGTTTTTCTACATAGTCTCCTTGTAACTCGACACACTTTTCCCAGCGATGCTCCCATCTCTCTAACCCGGCCAAATAGTACTTGGCATTTTTCTCTGCAAGATAATTGTTCACGAAGGTGATTGCCTCCTCATTTGACGAAAATCTCTGTCCTCCGAGCGCAGTTTTTAGATGAGGGAACAAAAAGAAGTCGCTTTGGGCTAGATCTGGTGATGGTCAAGCAGTTCAAAGCGTAATTCATGGATTTACGCCATGGCAACCGCTGAGGTGTGATACGGCGCGTGGCGGTTTTTCCGCAATTTCTGCCTTCAGCTTGGCAAGTAATGATGCGTAGTATGCTCCTGTAATAGTTTTTCCTTTTCGAAGATAATCGATTAAGACAACTCCTTTCCTATCCCAAAAAACAGTCGCCATCACTTTCCCAGCCGAAAAAACAGTTTTTGCTTTTTTTGGAGCCGGCTCGCCCTTTGCAGTCCATAATGGTATATCCAAGTTTCATCTACAGTAATTAATCGGCGGCAAAACTCGGATTTATTGCGCCTAAACTGCGCCAACAGGGCGTTGGAAATGTTCATTCGAACACGTTTTTGATCTAACGTAAGCAAACGCGGCACACAACGCGCTGACAGCTTTCTCATGCCTAAATCTTGATACACGTTCTTTGGACATTTTCATAATCTCTACTATCTCTCTAACTTTAATTCGGCGGTCGTCTAACACCATTTGGTGAACTTTAGCAATGTTATCGTCAGTGGTTGCAGTTTTTGGACGTCCCGAACGTTCATTATCTCCCAAGCTCTTATGGCCACGTTTAAATTCAGCTGCCCAAAATTTCACTGTGGTAAATAATGGTGTAGAGTCCCCATACACAAAGTCCAACTCATTTTTGATTTGCGTGGGCGTATTGCCTTTCAAAAACAAGAATTTACGAGTAATAACAGCTCGATACTCAATTTTTTCCATTTTCACAAAAAACACTCACATCGACTCACTCAAACGACTGTCAACCAAAAACTGCGTGCCCAAAATGACTGAAACTTCGGTAGGCAACTATCAAAAGATGCACAACTAGCATTCACTAGCTTTTATTGACGAGTGCCGCTATCTTTACCTTGCGGTCGAAAACTTTTCAGCCAACGCTCGTACATGGCTGTCTGCAGTAAAATGTTACGCGGATTGATTGTCAACATTCTACGATCCACAATAAAAAAACAGGAGCTCTGACATCTATTAGCACTATTCAATTGATCAGTCACATTTTCCATTAATAAACCTTCCCTCGTATTATTATCTGCAGCCCAATTTGGAGCTAATTCTTGTCTTTTTCAACAAACTGCTCTGATTCAATTCAAAGGCTAACTAGGATCAGACTTTTTTTGGAATAACCTAAAATCCTGTATCGACACTTGAAACATGTAATACACCTGAATCAACATATTTACTCGTACAATATCAGATGAGAGTATTGATTACACCCTACCTATTAAGGAATTATGGAATTTTGAGCCACTTTATAGCATACACTGGCGATCAATCAGATAAGGCCATACATTTTGTACCCGCAAACTTTTACTGCCTCTGAACAGGTACATATTTTCTCAATAGGAAGTCATAAAATTAAAGGATAAATAATAAACAACCGTTGGAATTTCCGAGATCAAACCCTGAACTACTTGAAAAGCGTATAAAAAGATGCGCCAATAGGATGAGTCCACATGCAAAATCTTCGAAAGAAAGGGAAAAAATAAATAAAAGGTTTCCTTTTTTTGGTTTTAAAACATTTATTTATTATGCTTTTCTACATTATGCATGCCCGCCATTTTTCAATATGACCTCTATAAGACGGTTTGGAATAGAATCATACAGTTTTTTTTTAAATAATCGAGAGAAATTTGGGCCCAGGCATCACGAATAGCTTCGATTAAAGTGTCCTTGTCTTTAAATTGTCTCCCACCTTCATTCACTTTACGAGATAACCATGCCCAAACATTTTCGATTATGTTTAAGTCCGGTGAATAGGGCGGCCGTGGCAAAAGTTCCACGTCTTCTGATTGAATCCAACTTCTTACAACCCTGGAAGTGTGGACGGGGGCATTGCCTTGTTGTAATATCCAAGGCAGGGGTCCGAAAATGTTTTTCACTTTTGGAAATGACCGTTCCAGCAAACATTTGTAATTGTTTCCCTTCATTGTTGTGGACAAAAACTCCAACTGGAATGCGCCATAGTAGGTAATAGCTCCCCACACTATTACACCTGATGTACGGCTGTGGTGTCTTGTCAAAATAAGCTCCTCCTTTCTTAGATCATGGAAATAAAAGTTGCAACCATCGGGGCCGTCAAGGTTAAACTTTTTTTCATCCGAAAAGACAACGCGTTTCCATTCACTGCTCCAAGCGATATGTTCTCCTGCAAAATTCATTCGATACTCCTTGTGTTCTTGCCTAAAAACAGTTTTCTTTTTAAGTTTTTTTCTCTGTACAGTACCACTTTTTCGTATTATCTTTCGGACCGTTACGATGCTGGCTGATACTCCGCTTTTGGAACTTATTTTAGTCGCTGGTAGAGTAGAGTTAGAGGCACGCCCTAGAATTAACCGCTTTTCTCGCAATGTTGTTACTTCTGCCGTACGTCCTTTTTGATTTTTCCCATAGTTTTGTGGATCCGCAAGATAATTGTTTACAAAGGTCTTACTTCTGTTAAGCCTCCTGGCAATTTCTCGGCCTGAGAGTCCTAACTCATTGAAAGCATCTATTTTTCCGCTTTCTGTTGCTGTCAAAGTCTTTCCGGAACCCATTTTTTTTTAAACTAAATAAAAATAGTTCTTTTCAACGGCCTCATCCTAGTGGCGCATCTTTTTATACGCTTTTCAAGTAGTTCAGTGTTTGATCTTGGGGAATTCCAAGGGTCGTTTCTTATTTATCCTTTAATTTTATGACTTCCTATTGAGAAAATATGTACCTGTTCAGAGGTAGTAAAAGTTTTCGGGTACAAAATTTCAAACAGGTATAACGAGTGAAAATCGATTGCAAAATGTATGGCCTTATCCTAGAGATCGCCAGTGTATGTACAAGTCCCCAAAATTCAGTAAAAGAGGATCAACTGAAAATAGAAAAAAATCGTCGCAAGACTTAGTCGCGATCGGGTCAAAATTTGACAACAGCAACAGCCCGAGTATCTGGAATGCATCGTGTTGATTACTGAAAACATAAATCCTTTATAAGTGAAAGCCTTATATAGTAGAATTATAAATCACAAAAATGCGAGTATTATTAGAAAAATCACGTATCCCTTTATACAGAGTCCGGCAAAATGATATCCCACATTTTGCACATCCACTGTGCCCGAACCATTGAAGAAAGGAGGAGCTTAGCGTAGTCGGTTGGTATCTGGGGCTTTGCCATTTCAGCTGTGGTCATGAATTGGACGGGCGAGCATCGTGCCTTCGTCATCGAAACATTTATGAAAAGTAACGAATCTGTGATTACGACGCAAAGATCTTTCCGTACTCACTTCGCGCTTGGTAGACATGCTAAAGTTCCAGATCGCAAAGCAATACTCTTGTGGGTTTGAAATTTTAGAGCTATAGGTTCAGCCTTAAAAAGAAAATCAACTGGTAGACCCAGAAGTGTTCGGACACCTGAAAATGTTGCAGTTGTAAGAGAAGCAGTTGTATGATCTCCTAGCCGTTCAGCTGTTAAACATGCCTCTGCTTTGCGTTTATCACATCGTCCTGTGAGAAGAATTTTACACGCCGATCTGAAGTTCCACCTATACAAAATGATCATCGTGCAAGTGAACGGGACTGGGAAAATCGCAGAGAGTGATCCAACGATATTCTTCAAATCATCCCACAAAATGCTCTTTTAAAAAACGAGTGACGAAGCTCATTTCAATCTGTCTGGCTGTGTGAACAAGCACAATTTTCGCTACTGGGTACCGGAGAATCCGCAGCAGCTCCATGAAAGGCCACTTCACAGCCCATTTGTTACCGTTTGGTGTGCTGTTGGATCTTTTGGCGTTTGGGGTCCCAATTTTTTTGAAGAAGGAGGCATGACGGTTACCATAACTGCCGATCGATATGTCGACATGCTACGCAATTTTTTGGAACCAGAACTTAGAGAACCTTAACATCCGGATGTGTAGTTTCAATAGGATGGAGCTACTGCTCATACGGCAAGAAGGACAATGGACGTTTTAGGGGAAATGTTTCCAGGACACGTAATCTCGTTACGTGGGGACGTTGGGTGGCCTGCGCGTTCACCCGATCTTGCCCCATGCGACTTTTTCCTTTGGGGCTACCTGAAAGCGAACGTTTTTCAACATTATCCCCGAACCATTCTTCGCAATACGCCAAGAAATTACAGGAATATCGCCTCAAATTACTGCTCGAGTGATGGAAACTTTCAGAAATCAGCTTCAAATGTATATCGAAAAAAATGGGCGCCACTTGGACTCTGCAATTTTCAAAACTCAATAAAAACAAATGGCGTAGCATATATTTTCAGTTAATAAAAATAAAATCGAAATAGCATTTACAATGGCGGTTTTATCAAAGATTAAAGTGTGGAAGAAAATTTTGCCGAACCCTGTAAAATATATTGGGCCTATAACTTAATTCGTGCGGTTTGTTAAGAGATGGCATAACTTGTATTATTCCATTGAAACATGCGTTGGAAAGCTACTGTCATTGTACGTCATTTCAGTACATGTCATTCATTTGAAGCGTAAACAACAATAATTTTTTTTCACTCAAATATGTCGAACTTTGTGCCTGAAAAAGTGTTTTTGCGGGGAGTTCTTCCTCATGAAGAAAACTGCTGCCGAACGTCATCGTATTTTGGTGGAAGTTTATGGTGAACATGCGCTAGCTGAGCGAATGTGCCAAAAGTGGTTTGCACGATTTAAAAGTGGTGATTTTGGCTTGGAAGACAATGAACGTCCTGGGCAGCCAAAAAAGTTTGAAGATAAAGAACTGGAAGCATTACTCTATGAAGATTGTTGCCAAACACAAGAAGAGCTCGCAGAATCTTTGGGCAGCTGGATATATTCAAAAGCAAGGAAATTGGGTTCCACATGAACTCAAGCCGAGAGACGTCGAAAGGCGGTTTTGCATGTCCGAAATGCTGCTGGAACGCCACAAATGGAAGTCATTTTTACATCGAATTGTTACTGGTGATGAAAAATGGATCCATTACGACAACCCCAAGCGCAAAAAATCATATGTGAAACCCGGCCAACCAGCCAAATCAACGGCAAAGCCGAATATCCATGGCGCGAAGGTAATGCTCTGTATTTGGTGGGATCAAATGGGTGTGCTGTATTATGAGCTGCTAAAACCGAGTGAAACCATCAATGGACAACGCTACCGAACACAATTAATCTGTTTGAAGAGAGCAGTGGCCGAAAAACGCCCGGAATATGCGACCAGACACGAGGCAATAATTTTCCATCATGACAACGCTCGGCCCCACGTTGCTATTCCGGTTAAGAACTATTTGGAAAACAGTGGATGGGAAGTCTTACCCCACCCGCCTTATAGCCCAGACCTTGCCCCTTCTGACTACCATTTGTTCCGGTCGATGCAGAACGCTCTCACTGAAATACGGTTCACATTAAAGCAGAATATCAAAAATTGGCTTGATTCATTCTTGGCTGCCAAGCCGGCGCAGTTCTTTTGGGATGGGATCCACAAAATGCCAGAAAGATGGGAAAAAGTCATAGCTTCAGATGGGCAATACTTTGAATAATACTATTGTACACGTTTTTCTTAAATAAACGTTCAAATTTAGAAAAAAAAAAACCGCACGAATTAAGGTAAGGACTCAATACTCCCAACAGATACAGGAAGACACGTGGCAAAAATGTTTAAAAGTCATAAGAAACGCTACAAACTCTGGCCCACTCGCTCTCCGCTAAGCACCGCTTCGAAATATGAGTACAATAGAAAATAGGTCGGCTTTTTTTCAGAAAACTTTTCGAACAAAAATCACTTCGTAAGAAAAAAAAGAACACGAAGACTTGCTACAAAAATTGCTATTTTAAGAATAATGTACGAAGGCTTTATCGGAATATCAGACCAAGTGTGCAGATTTGGTTCAAAAACATATTAAGGGTCAAGAAAGCAGCCTTATAGTGGAGTCTTAATTGGTATTGTACTTAAAAACGACTTATGCAAATGGACGAAACCGAAATCCTGGTTTCTTGCAGAAAAAGCCATCTAATCTGGGCTATAGCAGCTAATCAATTGACATTGACAATCTACTTATAGAAGTAGTCCAAGTAGTTGGCGATGGTCGTACTCGGGCATCAGATTCTTCAGCATGACACACAAACCTCTATTTACCAAATTGAGTGATAGATTCCAAAAACCAAAAAAGAAATTCAAATAGAAACTGGTTATCCTTCAAAGGACTCTTTCATGATAGGTTATCGCTTTTTTGAAGGCGAACTATACAAAGCGAGTTCAGTCATTTCTACATAATTTGTTCGTCTTTACAGGATGGCAATATATGGTATACCGCAAGATGCTCAATTAAGATTGGTAACGACTCAGGGAAACGTTCGGCAGGATTAAGGCAAGATGAAGCGGTAAAAAAAGTGGAAAGCACTTAAACCAATACAAGAAACATTTTCTTTCAAAAGTCTGTACAAACGCATGGACATGCATGGACGATATAACAACAGACAACAACAACAACAGATCGTGCCATTGCCCTTGCAAGAATTAGATTATCAAGGAAATATCAAGCATAAGATATCAGATAGAAACCACACCCAAAGTTAGTGAATTGCACAGAATGGGGCAACCTACAGATACATACCTCTTTAAGGGATTCTATCTTCCCCGCCGTAGCTAAATTTTGTTCTTGAAAACTAGATTTTATCAGAATCCAATAGAACAACACTTCGTATTGACTCCTTCATTTTCCATCGTATTATTAAGAGAAATCCGAAAAAAGAGGAGCCCTTTGTAAGGCCCTGACTCAAAATGTTGCTCAATGCAAAACTAAAATAAAAATAAGTCAATAGAGTTCCGTTGGTCCCGCTGCCATTGACCGAAATAAATATAATGAGGATTCAGTGATATACTATTGTATATTGGATAAGGTGGGAGCACAAAACTCTTCCAAACTGAAGGGTTTCAATTTAGACAAAGGATGCCAACTCCTTATAAGAAGGTCTAGCCTAAAAATAACATGTGTAAATAGAAGGAATCTCCGACCGACTTGAAGTACGCAGTGGACTGGTATTATTGAAGAGGCTCTAATTGACTTTGAAATGTGGAAGCGCTAAAAAAAAAGTGAAGTCCTAAAATTTTATACAGCATACGGCCAATACTATCGAGGTGATCTATGTATTTTTAATCAAGCTTGACATTTAAAGTCACTAAGCAATATGTTGATTATTCCGAGAACAGTTGATATGAATTCAGTGCTGCATTGCTGGACATATAGTGTTGATCCTTGAAAATGGCAAATACCTGCACAAAAATTATCAGTCAATGAGGGCAAAAGAAGCAGTACATCAAGCCACAATAGGGTCGTTATAAGTTGATTTCAATATGTTGGTTTCTAAAAAAAATACGAAAAAACCTGATCGCAAAAAAGAAAGAAGTATTAGATACTTGGCGGAAGAATTATGAAGAAAAATTCCAAGAAAAAGAGGCGGTCTTAAAGAAGATAGCAACTGTTTTGGTACACTAAACGAACACATTCATTCTCAAAAACTCATGAACATCTCCACTTCAACTTGACGGCTGTTTGACAAGTGACATTTATGTCAAGTTCCCGCGTAAAAAATGTTTGACGTCAGATGCTTGCAGTCATGGAATGGGGTTCACCCGAAAATTGTGTTGCCGTAATTGTCCTGCAAAAATGCGGCTACGAAAAGGGCGAAATCTTTCGGATGTTGCGGCCACCGAAAGTCACACGAAACTTTGTGTATCATACTGTGAAGTTATTTGAGAATACTGATGGAATAGTCGACAGTGGAATTCGTCGAAATCCGCTGCGCCAGCAGAAAATCATGTCTAGGGAGATGGATATCTACCTCGCACCTTAAAACGTGTTTTGGGACTCAGCGCATACGAAAACACAGCGGCCAATTATTCACAGAAGCATTGAAACAGAAATGTAAGTTAAAATCGAAAGCCTTGCTTTGCCAGTACCCGAATTCTTTCTACTGACTAGAAAATTTTCACCGTTGAAGAATCGTTCAAGAAACAGAATGATAAAGTGTATACTCTGTCATCACGACATGCACCTGGACTCGTTCCGAGAGTTTAACGTGTCATCGATCTCCATTTCAGCGAGAAATGTGTCAAAACCTCGGCGAAAGTGTATCAAATGGACATTTTAAAGAACAAACCCTATTCGCAGATAAAGCGTCGACCTTTCAACAAAACTCTGCTCCATGAGGCAAAGCGACCCAAACATGGCTCAAAAACCATGTTCCGAACTCCATGCCCGCGGATGATTAGCCATCTGGTCAATCTGGTCTGGAGGTCTATTCGATTAGACTACAAGAATATGGTCCATTCTGGAGACTATGGCTTACACTACTCGATATCCAAGCAGTGGAAAATTTTCCAATACATGAGGGGCACACTGCAATCGATGAGTGGCCAGACCGCCTTCTAAAATGAGCAAATATGGTGATGCTGTGTTATGAAGAACTCTAAGTTGCTCCATGAGCCATGGACAGGAAAATGCATCTTGATATTATAAGAAAAGAAGGAAAATCAAATCATGACAATACATAAGAAGGGAAGCATCTACGATTGTAATAACTACAGCCCCATAAGTCTGCCATCCACCGTATATGAGTACTCGTATAACACGCCAACATTTAATAAAAAGGACTCTGAAGAACTTGGAGGAGAAGAAGGCGGAGTCAAGGCCGGCATATTAAAATTAAGAGCGACGATGGAAATATGGGTCGCTAAATGAAGACTTTTTTTTAGCAATCGTAGACCTAAAAGCGCCATATAGCACTATGTCAAGACACCACATCTAAAGGCCTTAAGAGCAACAATTGTAAAAAAGGAGCCTTACGAACTATAAAAACGTCCATGATGAACCTTTGGTTAAGGTAAAAGTAGAGGGAACAAGCACAAGAAACAAAATACCGAAATAAGATGACACCTGAATGAAAGTCATACGTTCTTCACTCAGAACCAAATTTAGAGAAACAGAATTAGATATTGGAGGAATACCCAAATCTATTTGCAATTCGAAGTGTATTTAGGCAGTTTCATCACCATGGCAAGTAATCCAATCAGATTACAACAAACCGTGAGGGAAAGGAAGCTCTGAACATTACGGTAATGATCACAAGTATTCGTATTATACATACGAGTATGTATCGTCTTCATCGATTTAAAAAAAGAGTTCGGTAGAGTTCCCAGAGATCTTATATGTATGACACTAAGGTTTTAAAATGCATCCGAAACGTATGCGCGAACCTTCAAAACGAAAGTCAAATCACGACAGGAATAACCAGAGAATGCAAGTAGCACATTCAGAAATGCGGAACGACTCCTCTTCTTTTCGCCGATGATACCGCGCCACTCCTGTTTTTGTAAACTCGCAAATCTAGCCCCTGATGTCTTTTTAGATGGAATCATCCTACCCAAATGCGACCAATTTAAATAATTAACCTCTGTCGTTAAACACCAGCGGAATAGCGTTAGCACGGGATGGCTTAATTGGAGCGAAACGACAAATGACGGCGATGGAAATGAAAATGTTAAGAATGTCAGTAGATGTAAAAAAAAAGAAAATTTCGTAAGAAGTACGCGCATTCCCAGACGTCTCCAGATCAAGAAGTGAATTGAATCAATGGCTTACCATGTTCAATGAAAGTCGTCAGAAAATCCGGTCCCAAACCCAAAAGCGGCCCGAGTTCCAGCCGATATTCGAAAAAGTGGCCGAAAGAAAAATAATTGGACCAGTCAAATGTGAAAACATCAGCAAACTCTTCGCATCACTAATGAGATGATCTAAAATAGTGCGGCCTGTAGAATGATCCTTTAGGTGCGCATATTTAGTCAACCGCACAAACAGCGGCGCAGAAGATAGAAGATAAAATGGTAAAAGCATATCCCGCATTATTTTTTTTGAAATAGTAGTAATTACTTAAACCCCTGTCAGTTTATAAAGAACTTGATTCGTTCTAATTTTATCAATTGTAATAATGCCCTGCATCGGTTAGCCAGAAGTTTGGACTAAAGTGGACCAAATCAAAGACTATCAGTTTGCGAGGTAGTCGAATATTCTACTCCAGATTACCTGAGAACTTCTTGATATCATCCCCATTTTTGAATATCATACAGTCTAGTCTTAGCCTTAGCCATATAAGATAAACTTGGAGTACTAGGAGGTTTAAATTTGTATGATTTAAATATGATCTGTCTCGTTTTCAAGAAACTCTCATTTCGGACTGAAAGGTCGAAACCAATACCACATACTTGCATTTGCCTTTGGATATTTTCAGCTCATTATCATACTTAACTTACCCTGGGGGTAAGGACAAATATTCCTGGCATATAATTGATATTAATTTAAGAAAATAAAATATGTAAATAGATTTTTAATTTTTTTTTTTAACTTAGGAAGACTACATCAGGTAAGAACATAAAATTGCCTTGTAAATAGAGGATGTTTAGAAAAAAAAATGACTCACTAACAGCGTCAATAACTTTGCATCGAATGTCGAATAACAAACATTAAAAAAAGAAAAACAAAAACTTTAACAAAAATTATATAAACTTTCAAAGACACTCTGTTGTTTTGTTTTGAAAATGTTTAAAACAATTCTGAAATGAATTTTTAGTCGAACACGTCCAACTCTCAAGCCATCCGGATCTATCGTATCCAAAGCACAGGAATTCGTTGATATTTACAAGAATCCACCTAGTCGGCCGGAACCATTATATCCACAACCAACACCAGATAAGACAGCTGCTAAGTGCCGCAAGGATGTTTGCCTTTTGCCAGATTGTTATTGCGGTGGAAAGGACATTCCTGGTAAGTTATAATAAATTGTTTTGGAAAACCAGAGTTTTCAGAGATTTTTTAATTTACTTATAATTTTAATTATAAATTTAAAAATCATAAATTTGAAAAAAAAAAAACAAAAATGAAAATAAAATCCAGGAGGACTAGCTCTAAACGATACACCCCAAATCGTCCTAATTACATTTGATGACGCTGTCAGTCAGCTGAACATCGAGTATTACGAGGAACTCCTCAACGACACATGGCTAAATCCAAATGGTTGTCCAATCACAGCGACATTTTACGTATCCCACGAATGGACAGACTATTCGATGGTTCAAAATTTATATGCCGATGGCCATGAGATGGCCTCACATACTGTGTCGTAAGTCTAAACAAGAAGATGGATATGCACATCACCTGCACCTGCTTTCTGTGTCATCAACAGATACTACATATATACCAACATTTTTTTTTTTTGTATTTCTGTAATTTTTCCTCTTATAAGCTTTTGTAACAATTGTTTTTACTTACATCATTCTATTTTATATATTTTTTTTTTCTTCTTTTTCATATATCCTTGTTACCATTTTTATGTGTGCTGTTCATGTTTGTGTACATAAATTTCATAAATCAGCTGATTTACCTGTTGAGAGTATTCCACAAATTGTCCTTTTGACCTTTGATGATTCGGTTAACGATCTGAATAAGCAACTGTATAGTGATCTTTTCGAAAAGGGTCGAGTTAATCCAAATGGTTGCCCAATATCGGCTACTTTCTATGTATCTCACGAATGGACTGATTACAGTCAGGTTCAGAATTTATATTCAGATGGTCATGAAATGGCTTCACATACAGTGTCGTAAGTATAAATAAATATAATGATTTAAAAATTAGAAAAAAAAAAAAACACTAGAAAGTTGAAGTAGATATGGTTGAAGTAGAATAGAAACACGAAACAAATGAACACAAAAACACCAAAACGAACACAGGGCAAGACTCTTGGTTTTTGTTTGAAGACCCTTACTTAAAAGTATTTTATTTTTAAATTTAAAACACATATATACGAGTATTTGTATATGGAGAATCCTACAATACAGGCCACGGTCTTTTTTTTCAGGTCTTAACCAGTCTGTTTCTCAGTCAGCTACTCCCAGTTCTCTTTCGATGTCTCCGTCAAAAGAGCATTCACTATTCAATGGAGATCTGTTTTTATAGATTTTCCATCAGGAAACTAAGGATCTACGAAAGTGGATCATTAAGTCCATACGTTTCTAAATGAAAGATAGTATTTTCCCATAAAAAATATTTTATTCCTCAACATAGTCTCCTTTGAGCTCAATACGCTTTGTCGCTTTTTGTATCCCCTCG
This sequence comes from Volucella zonaria, assembly GCA_963966105.1. Classification (NCBI taxonomy): domain Eukaryota; kingdom Metazoa; phylum Arthropoda; class Insecta; order Diptera; family Syrphidae; genus Volucella; species Volucella zonaria. The sequence goes on along the minus strand of OZ014533.1, from coordinate 136,365,328 downwards.
AAACGATAACATTTTTTTGAAGTCCTCAAAATAGATCTGTCTTTTATGTTTGAAAAAAAGGAAAGCGTCACTAGGATCTAAGTGCGGAGAATATGACGGATGACGAAGCAATTCGGAGTCCAATTCACGAAATCTCCTCAGGCGACTACACACGTGTGAATCAGTGTCTTGTCTTGATGGAAGAGCGCTTTATTCCTGCCAAGATGCTATTTTCCTTCAAAGCGTCGTTGAACCGATCTAATAAGTTGGCATAATATTCGCCGTTAGTTGCTATTCGGATATGTAAGAAAATAACAAAAATATGATCACTTCACACAGAAGAACTATCAAATCCTGTGGTTTCAAATAAAAATGAAAGGGAGCATAAGGTTTGTGTACTTAGATGTATGGTATGCGGAAAACAATTAAGGAAAAAACATCAGATAGTAAAACGCGATACACTTTTCTTCTTTTTTTTATAATTTGCGCGCGCTCAAGGGACTTAAGTACCCTTAAAACGCTTGCACGCAGCGCGGGCGAAGGAAAATCAGGGAGGATAGAAAGAGAGGTACCAGTGAACGTTGGTTTTAAATATATGAAGATTATAATGGTTAGGAAATAAAGAGGTAAAAAGAGCATTCCAAGGGCTTAGGAACGAACTATGATATTTTAGAGTACGTCAGAAAGTGGGCTTGAGGGTATACTGATGAGCATTAATAGCGAGACGGGTATTACGGTTAAAATTTTGAAGAAGCGGAATGCTACTGGCGATTTCTATGGAGCACTGGCGGAGGGAATAGTGACAAAACAGAGTGTCCATTGTCTTAGTATCGTCTATGAGTTTTATCGCACGGATTAGGATCCTATCTAGCAGTTCCAGAGATTTTTTTGACGCACCCGAGCAGATGTTAGCATTGTACTCCAATGACTCATATATAGGGGCCAGATCAGAGGGGTGAAGTATTTCTTACATCGCTTGAGGAAACTTAGACATTTCGCAGCATTTTTGACGACAACGAATGTGTGGTCATTCCATTCATAGACAATGGCTCGGTGTTTAAGTTTCGCTTTAACGACAGCAGACAGCATTGTGTTTTGGAAATGTTAATGGTTACACCAATTAGATATACTGCTAAATCGGAATTTACTGTGCTTAACATACGCTGTCGTTCCCGTTCTACAGCCGAAGAACAGGGACGCGAGTCCAGGAACGAATATTAGAAGCAGAGAATCATGTCGTTAGCAAAGGAATATGTTGGATTGGAAGTGGCAGACAAGCGATCGTTGATGAAAATTAAAAAGAGTGTCGGAGACAGAACGGAGCCCTGGGGCACACCAGCATTTATTTTGTGAATATCAGACTTGAAACCATCCAAGACAGCTTAAATTGAACGTTACCTTTCGTATTGTAGTTTCTAATCCTTTGAAGCTAGTCGTCGATCCCAAAAGCACGCATTTTCGACAAAAGAGTCTGATGCCAACCTCGGTTAAATGAGTTAGAAATATCAAGTGCAACTATCTTGCTTTTGCCAGATTGATGTACGCTTTCGTTCCACTTTTCGGTGAGACATACCATCAAATCACCAGTGAACTTGTTGCTACTAAAACCATACTGCCTGTCTTTGAGAAGTTTTCGTGTTTTGAGAGACGGTTTATCAGCGTTTACCGGACCTTGGAAAGAAGGGACGTAAGTGCGATGGATTTGTAGGAGGAGAAGATGATTAGGGTTTTTTAGGGACGGGCTGAACAAATGCTGTTTTGCATCTGCTCGGGTAGAGTCCTAGAGAATAGGATTGATGAAAAAGCTTACTCTGTGGTTTTTCCAGCTAGGAAGAACACCTCTTCAGAAAGAGGGGGGATATACCATCTGGACCAGCGGATTTGTGAATGTTAAGATCTTTAAGGATTTGTCCCATTGAAGATTCGACGCGCTCAAGTGTAGGCGGAGACAAAACACAATTTGGAAGTGTTGAGCTGGCCGCAAAGTATGGCGCAACCAGATTGGCCTTGTTCAAAGAGCTGACAGATGAAATTTCATTATAAATAAGCGTTGGGAGAAGTTTTTGATCGTTTTGAAAAGGGTGGAAAATGTTTAAGAAAACGGAAATAGAGGAATAGGTCTATGAGCGCTTCAAAAAAAGGCGGTAAGGTAGGCGCTGGCTAGAGCACATTCAGCGATAGTAAAATCCTTCTAACGGGACTGAAGTGTCTTCCCTTCACATTCGACAAACAGATGATGAGCATCATCATGCATAACCACTGTATAAGAGCAGAAGCAACACGGGAAATTGCAATAACTACCGATCGTTGGAGGTAATATCGCTTCCTAAGGGAACAAATACGACCGAGTTGTAGATGTCTGCGCAATTAAGTCAAGCTCCGTGGCAGTCAGTTAATCGATACAAAATCCAATTCGTTTACAGATGGCCAAGGGGAAACATCACATCACTACGAATGATTTGCACATCGTCTTCACCGATTTGGAGAAATCATTGTCTTAGGCAGAGTTCAAAGTACGATAATCTTGTGCTGTAACTGTGGGATTGCCTGAAAAGCAAACCTCCATAAGCCGCCATGATTCCAGGCAGTAGTTTTAGATGTATTGTCTGCGTTTTGATCGACTACTTGACTTTCGCTTTCTCTGTAGCAATTCATGTGTTCATGATTTTTCTAATTTGAGTACACAATGGTGGTATCTTCCTGTCATATAATTCAAGTTTCGAACAGAACACTGACATCGATATGTTAAGAGCTTCGTTACGGTTCCTAAAAATTTCAGCTTCTTCAAAGCTTAAAGGTGTCTCCAGCGCTCATATGCCCTTTTTTATGGGGACTTAGCTTTTTATGAGGTGGTTTCCGATAAATGGCTACACTAGTTGTGTAACTTTTAAGTGGAATTTAGGAAGGCTGATCTTATGGTCATTGGAGAACTTAATAGAAGGGTGGGATTTAATCACATGCTAAAAGAAGAACCGGAACTGTTGCCACTATCGGTAAGTGAAGTGAGAGATGCAGCACATAAATGCATTATTGAAATGTGTGAAACGATAGGACTTACTCGTACATTATTAAACGGCCGAGTAGTGATGAAAAAGGGGCATCTAACATTTATAAGAAGCGTCGCGTACTCAACAATTGGTTATTGTTTCTTGCAGGGAAACTGGCTAAAGCATGCAGGAGATTTCGCCGTCCAGGAATTAACTCCCTCAGATCACCTTCCAATATCCGTCAAAGTAGTGCTGAACCTGCAACAAATCTCCACACTCGTGAATTGCTTGATATCAAAACTTCGTTGGAGAAACAAAAATGTGGAAAGAATCCAAACCTCAAAACCAATCAATTAGAGGGATAGAAACGATTACGACATGTATCTCAAACGCAACTAGACAAGAAATAAAGGAAACCAACCTTGGTATGACTGGGAATGAGGGGCAGCCAGGAAAAAATCGTTTGCCTTTCTAACGCTCCTGAGAAGCATGGGCACCAAAGATTCAAAATGTTTGTATCATATTGCAAATAAAAAGTTAAAAACCATTTACGAACAGAAACAAAGACTGACCAGGAGAAGATCGTATTCGCTACGAATTCTTTAAAAACGACGTTTTCCTGCAGAAGCTCAAGGAAAGGTTTATTTGTCGAAAAAAATACAATATTCCCGATATTCAAGGAAGGAGACCCAAATGAACCAAGCAACTAAAGAGACATATTTTTCTTAAATGCGACCACCAAAATTTTTCAGGAATTATCTTGGAATCCCTAATAAATTGAATACATGAATAGTGAGTTTCAAGCTTCTTCTCTCTAACAAGCATCGCCCGGACGTATTTGGATAAGGATAGAAACCTGTATATCTTCTTCGTAGATTTTAAGGCGCCTTTTGATTGCATCGACAGAAGAGCTGTGTTCTTTAAACCGAGCACCCTGGTAGTTTCGACAAAAGTAGTAACACTGCTACCAAAAATGTACCAAGATAACAACACAGCGATCTGGGATGGGAACATCGAACATCTAACTGGTTTCAGTCTAAATCTGGAGTAAACAACGATATCTGCTGATCCCTCTTCTGTTCTCAATCTTCCAGGGCGATCTCATTGTTTATCTCCCAAGGGAAATACCACCTTGATCAAAAAATTTTCGGAATTTATTCAGAAAATTTAAAATACAAGTTTATTCGTCTAAATCTATGTTGTCCCCTTCAAAGTAATCCCCACCGACTGCAACACACTTATGCCAGCGCTTGATCCAATCCTCGAAACATTTTTTATATTCGGTTTTCGGTATGTCCGTCAGTGCTTCCTGCGATTTTTCCATTACTTCCTCTCGGCTGCTGAAACGCGTTCCCCATAGTGGACTGAACAGAAAGAAGTTACAGGGAGCCAAATCAGGTGAATCCGGTGGCTGTTGGATGGTATTTGTTGCATTTTTCGTCAAAAAATTACGAATAATGATGGCACTGTGCGATGCGATGGTGCGTTATCATGGTGAAAAATCCACGAGTTTTCTGCCCATAATTCTGGTCCCTTTCGTCGAATTGCTTCACGCAAACGTCTCATAACGCCCAAATAATACTCTTTGTTTACCGTCTGGCCATCTGGCAAAAATTCATGATGCACTACACCGTTGTAATCCATGAAAACCGTGAGCATTGCCTTGTTTTTTGACTGAAAACGACGTGGTTTTTTTGGTCTAGGCTCATTTGGTGAACGCCATTCACTTGCCTGATGTCTGGATTGCGTGTCGTGCTCATAAACCCACGTCTCGTCTCCAGTAATGATCCTTTTGATGAATGTGGGATCGGATTCAGCCTCGCAAATCATCTCTTTTGCGACGTCAACACGGTCTCTTTTTTGCATGAAATTGAGGTCTTTTGGCATCAACTTTGCTGCTACACGACGGAAACCCAAATCATTAACCAAAATGTCTTGGACGGATCCATAGGCAACGTTCAAGTCCTCCACTATCTCTCTGATGGCGGCTATTGACCAACATTTCTTTTACTCGTACTTCATCAATGTTTTCGTCGGATTTCGATGTCGATGGTCTACCACTGCGTTCATTATCTTCGATTGACTCACCCCCACTTTTGAACCGCTCGTGCCACTGGTAAACGACCGTTTTCTTTAGAGAATCGTTGTCGAAACACTTTTCCAACATTTCCAACGTTCGCGCACCATTAAATCGGTTTTTTACGCAAAAATTTAATACGAGTACAAGTTCGTTGTTGCAAATTTAAATCCATTTGTAAAATTGTAAAAAATCGCCAACACACTCAGAGATAGATGTATTCTTGGCTACGTAACTTTTGCAAATGTCAAGCTATGATGCTAAGATTTAGAAGGAATGTCAGCAACAGATCTACCAACCTAACAAAAAAAACCGAACTTAAATCGGAACAATGGGAGTGCTACACGGTGTATACCTCTTGCTCTACGCTGACGATATCATAATACTTGCGGGAACACCAATCATGCTACAAATCATGATGAATAAGTTGTAACAATGCTGCCAAATATGGAACTTGTAACCAGCAAATCGAAAGCTATGATTTTTCGGAACGGACGGGGTTGCAAAATGAAGAACTGGGGAAAGTCAAAGAATACAAATATCTCAGAGTACTGATCACCCCACAATTATCTTTTAGAAACCACCTTCAACATAAGTTAAAAGATTCAAAAATGGCAATCAATTGTAACTGGAAGTGTTAAGTACCTTATAAGAGATAAGGTCAATCGTGTGCTACGGGGGACAAGTGTAGGAGATCTGGACATTTAAGGAAGTTGAAAAAGTTAAGATACTTCCTAAAGAAAATGTTCTGACAGCCACAAAATACGCCAAAGTACGGGTATGTACATGTTGTACCTGGAAACAGGATTGCTTACGCATAGATCACACTCCTTACATATAACAACCTTGTCATCGTCTTCCCCATAAAATTGCTATGTTCCTCAAAAATCGGAACCTCTATTTCTTTGCCGAATGGACTACGCTAGGCTGTGACCATGATGCCTCTAAAGGAAGTACACGTTTTTTTTTTTTTTTTTATAATTTGCGCGCGTTCAGGGATTATTTTTTTAGTACTCTTGAAATGTTTGCACACAGCGCGGGCGAAGGTGAGAGAGGTACCGGTGAACGTTGGTTTTAAATGTTTGAAGATTATAATGGCTAGGAAATAAAGAGGTAAATAGAGCATTCCAAGAGCTTAGGAACGAACTACGATATTTTAGAGTACGTCAGAAAGTGGGCTTGAGTGTAAACAAAACAAACTTAGGAAATGCACTGCAGGAAATTTAATCAAGATCGAAGGATCATCGCGGAAGTTATTCCAAAGGCAAAGCGAACAAAGCCAAGTAAGAAACACCTACAGAGTCTTAAACCATAAGCTTGGGAATTAGAACTTATTTCATGATCGGAATAGCTTACAGGTAAGCGGTACAGTATTCATAGCCATAGAACTGATGGAAATGATGGATGTACACTGTGCAACTATAGAACAAGAGAAGATGACATTCATTTCATTGGAGCCTGGCCAAGCTCAATTAGAACATCCTTTTATGGAAAGAACATTCTAACTTCGGATGAAGTCTTTCGCTTTCTAAATTAAAATGAATTAGTTCCGTAATTTCAAAACTCTTCTTTCTCGGCTGTGGCGGCAAAACCCAAAGCTTATCATTGTAAATTTTGTAACAACTGAGTCCTTGTTTGCATTAAAAAAGTTACACTACTCCTACTACTTCCCGATCATTTATTAAGTCAAAAATGATGTAGGACACAAGACTTATATTTGAGACTTCCCATTGTAAATACATGATATCAGGTAGAAATGCCCACAAAAGGGCGTATTTCTGTTGCGTCCATTGATAATTTTCGTCCTTTGACTCTGTTTTTTAAGAATCGCACTTGTTAGGTGGACCGTACGTGGTGTGGTAAGCTTGCAGCAACAAAAAAAGAGTGCTAAATTGTTTGCAACTGTGGTCCTTGAACTAGATTAACATCTCCATGGTTGTTACTTCTAACTTGAGTTTGCAGATGAATATTACAAGAGTGGGTCAAGAATGACTCGTAATATGTAAAAATTTCCTAGATAAAAGTCAGGAATACCACCGAGAAAGGTTTTTCTCACAAAACGAGCATATTTCATCCTTTTGTAACCGTTTCAATGATAATTCTTAAATAATATCATGTGAATATTTAATATTTTATTCAAAAAGTACTCGTAACACTTTCATGCTTTTACACAACATAAACACATCTCTGAGTCTTGTGCCACACACTTTGTCCTATTTAACACGATATACTTAGCCACACACAAAGCTTATTAACTAAAAAACTAAATTCGCTTAAATAAAATGCATTTAAATATTTATAATTCCTCTTTTTCCAAACCCACCAAATACAGTCACAGTTTTGGTGAACAATTCTCACAAAAGAAATGGACACGCGAAGTTGCTGGACAACGTGAAATCCTTGCTGCCTACGGTGGTGTTAAACTATCAGATGTTCGTGGCATGAGAGCACCTTTCCTATCCATTGGTGGCAATAAAATGTTCAAAGCTTTATATGATTCCAACTTCACCTACGACTCATCGATGCCTGTCTATGAAAATCGTCCACCAAGTTGGCCCTACACCTTGGATTATAAAATCTTCCATGATTGTATGATTCCACCTTGCCCGACGAAGAGTTATCCTGGCGTATGGCAAGTACCGATGGTGATGTGGCAAGATTTGAACGGCGGCCGTTGTTCTATGGGTGATGCATGCTCGAATCCAGGTGATTCTGAGGGTGTTTACAAAATGATCATGAAGAACTTTGAAAGACATTACACAACGAACAGGTAAGTTAAACCTATTTATACAGTCAAAGGGATTACTAAAGAACGTTTTGTACTTTGTAGGGCTCCATTCGGTTTGTTCTACCATGCGGCATGGTTCACACAGCCACATCATAAAGAAGGATTCATCAAATTATTGGATGCAATCAATTCAATGCCTGATGTATGGATTGTTACAAATTGGCAAGCACTACAATGGGTACGTGACCCAACACCGATTTCAAGATTGAACAGTTTCCAGCCATTCCAATGTGACTATTCGGTAAGTAATCGTAGTTTACCCATCCACAACGATTTAGTTAGTAAGCTCCTTTGTTCGCATCTTTGACATTGTTCCGAGGTCGACTTTGCAATATCGCCACCAGTACAAAGTAAAAGAATCCCAAAATATGACTGGAAAATCGACAAGAAAATTCTCTGCAATTCCTTTGCTCTACGTCGTCCTCGGTTATCCGTGGAATTTTGTTGGCATTTTCTTCAGTTCCTTTTCCAGAACCAACAGCATGGTATGTGACTTTTGAAGCTCTTGCATTCCGAAAGAATGCTTTTGATCTACAAATGTACATCTTCGAAAATTTGAGTAAAGGATCGACACTGGGATTTAGTGGCCAGCGTCTGAATTCTACTGTTCCATGATTACTTCTATTGTTTCTTATTTTTCTTAGGTAGTTGGTGGTTCCAAGCTTCAAAGAGCAGCTCGAGCCATTAAGCGCGATCTTACATTTCTCGCTTCCGGTTGGACACTTCAATGTGACTGAAGTACTTTTACCTTAATGTGCAACGTAGGATGGGGTCATCTTTATCACTTCCTCTTGTGTAGCCAGTGTTTTACCGATGCTGCTTTAAATAGTTACGCGGTTTCGTACATTTTGGAATGATTTACTAGATGGAGTGAAAAGTGATCTCCTTGGGAATTAAAAAATTTTTTTTTTCAAATGTTTCATATTCAATATAGTCCTCTTTTAGTTTGATACACTTATTCCAGCGATTTTCCAACTTCTTGATCCCGTCCGAAAAGTAATTTTCCGGAAGGTCTGCAAAATACTCTTCCGTGGCGTCGATGATTTCCTCGCGTGAGCTGAATTTTTTATTGATGAGCCGTCTTTTGAGGTTTGGGAGGAGGTAATAGTCCGAGGGATCCAAATCCAGTTACCAATCGACGCCAAAAGTCCGCCCGATTCCGCATCAGCAAGTCCAAACACTCTTTCGAAGTGCTATCGCCTTCTTCCTTTTGGTCATTCGCTGCACCCAGCGGCAGGATAACTTTTTCATATGCAGAATATTGCTAAAAATATGGCGTGTGCGCTCAGTACTAATCTTTGTGGTATCTGCTAGCTGGCGCACCTTCACTTTCCGGTCAGCCAACACCATTTCATGTATTTTTTTGACATTGTCCTCTGAAACCGCATCGGAGGGCCTGCCGCTGCGGACTTCGCCGTTTTGCCTCTCAAAAAATAATGTTTTATGAGACAACGAAAATCGTTTTTGTCAATACTCAACATAATGCCAAACACGTCAACAACAATCAGCTGTCAAAACAAAACTAAAGACTGTATCGCACTGAAATTTGGCATGTCTGCCTAAATATGAACGAACTTCAAGGCACCATAACCTTATTTGCAGTAGCAGCGCATTCTGGCGGTCAAAGAGGTCACTTTTCACTCCATCTAGTTGTTTACTTTTTTTTTTTAGTTAGTTAGACTTTTTATCAACTTCATATATCAGATTGACAATTTATCTAGTATACTTAAAAAAAAAGTAAATAAAAATTAAAATGTAATAAATTAGTAAAAACTTATACTATGCACAGTAATTGCGTTCAAAAATCGCCTTCTAAAATCCGGGACCGTTCAATATATTAATAATCTCATCTACACCCTGAATGACTCGAACTGCAAACAAATTCAGACTGCCATAAATTCCAAACCGTTCATGACAGTAAGCTCAAATTTTGACACATGACAGATAATTTTATTATTTACAGGCCTTTTAAACGACTTGCGTCTCAGTTGTGTTGAAAAATTTTTATCCGCGATGGAATTCAAATGTGACAGTGTGATTGCTTTATATTTGGCTGGAAAACCACAAGTAGCTATGGTTAGAGCCCTCCAGCAACTCAACGTATCTCGAACCATAGCTCGTTACCGTGATACTGGCAGCGTTGCAAAACGCCATGGAGGTGGTCATAAAAAAACAGCAACATCGGCAGAAATGGGTCGGAAAGTGAAGGCTCGAATTGAGCGAAATCCGCGTCGAACTGGAAGAAAAATGGCTCATGAGCTCAACATATCGTTGGAACGGATGCAACACATACTGAAAAATGAGCTTGGGCTCAAGCCATTGAAGTTCCAAAAAGCACACGATCTTACACCGCAACAGAAAAAAGTTAAAGTCGAAGGAGCTAAGGAGTTGCTACACTTGCACGAAAGTGGTGAGTTGCCGAATTTGGTTTTTTCCGATGAGTCGCCATTTGTTATCGAGCAATATGTCAACAAACAAAATGACAGAGAGGTCTTTCGAAAATTTACACCTTCGGACGGCCACTAGAAAGCAGGCAGCACCGATGGTGATGGTTTGTACCGCCATAACCGCCGATGGTCGCCCTCCGCTCGTATTTTTGATATTTTTGGACCGTGGCGTCAAAACTAATGCGATCGTATACCGTGAAACTATCTTAGAGGCAGTATTGAAGCCTGGGCAAACAATCATTTCGGTCGGAGACCGGGGACATTTCAACAAGACTCGGCACCGTCTCACAAAGCGCGTGTCAACCAAGATTGATTAAAAAACAATGTTCCACACTTCATTTCTTCGACACAATGGATTGCAAATTCTCCGGATGCAAATCCGTTGGATTTCTCTGTCTGGGGTATTTGGAAGGCGAAGTTTGGCACTAAAAAATACCAAAGTTTGGACCACCTCAAACAAGCACTTCGCCGGGAATGGGCCAAAATACCGCAGAGCCACTTGCGTGCAGCGTGCGATGCTTTCTTCGGCCGTCTCAAGGCCATTATTCGCGCTAAAGGTGGACATATTGAAAACTACGATACGATTTGAAAATTGATGTATTTTCCAACATTTTTTGCTTTGACACAATAAAATTTATCAAAAAATAAAAAAAATTATAGCATTTTAAGAAGTTGGGGTTCGAGTCATTCGCTCTGTAAGTCCAGCAAAGTGACTCCGAAATATCTCACGCGGAATTCTCTTAAAATAGGACATCTTCCGATGAAATGGTAGACATCCTCCCTCTTTTTAAGGTTGCACAGGTCACAGATAATTGGAAAATCTGATCGATCGAAAATCGATGTGGAATAAAATAAAGATTTATTAATTCTCCTCGAAGTTTAAATATAGTGCTTATCATATTCAGGGAATAGCGGTTAAGGAAGTACCTAGAAGCGCTTACAATAAGGCTGTAATTCAGTCTACTGTAGACTAGCCTATGTTGTGAAGAACGAGCTTCAGCTACATATCCGTTGTATATGGTATTGCCTGCTTTTTTCAAAACATTGGTGAACGTAGATTTTAGCGCTGAAAGTTGCATATCAACTGACATATTTAAATTTACGCCATATTTTGCCGCCAACTCCTCCCACTTTTGAACCATGGGCCCTCTTGTCAATGTTAAATGTTTCAATACAATCCTCGGCAATCTGCTTTCTTCCATCTCCACTATTTTCATAATGTAGTCTGCATACAGCTTTAGGGTATATAAATAAAGAGGCGGGACTCCAGTTTCTAAATGCGACATATAGTTTGGTGTACATGCTGGAAGACGAAAGATTCTCTTCACAAAGTATCTAAGGAATTTCTCAACTTCCTCAAAAAAAGAATAACCCCAAATTTGGGCCCCGTACAACAGTATAGAATGATGAAATAGCTCTTTTTGCTGACGCTAGTTGACATACGAAATATTTATACTCTTTCACTATTTCAACACTTTCACCCCGATAGGACCACTTTTCGCTGCGAGAGTATCTTCCTCCGCCATTTCTAAAAATCATCACCTTTGATTTAGATAAATTCATCGTCAAATTCCATTGGTTGCAGTAGTTTTCAAGACAAGCTGCATCCCTTCAATTGTCTCAGACAAAAACACCTATATCGTCCGCAAACTTTAGCGCTGGTATCCTCACACCACCAAGCTCGATCTCACCTCCTCAACTATATCATGTATAAATAAAATGAATAGTAAGGTGCTTAAGATGCAACCTTGCTTAACTCCCATTTGCGCTCCAAAATCTCCGATACAAACTCTCCGTTCCATACATACGCCACGTTGTTGTTATACATCGCTTACAATACGTTTATTACTTTGCTAGACAAACCCAAATTGTAAAGCTTATAGAAGAGAGCTTCACGCGCTATGGAATCAAAAGCTGCACGAAAGTCAGCAAAGAATACATATAGGTTTTTACGATTTTGCTTGAAAATCGCCGCAATGTTGGTAAGGGTAAAAATGTGATCCAGTGTTGAATAATGTTTTCTGAGCCCCGCCTGGTACTCATTTGAAATATTATCGTTTGCTATCCATTGCGTAAGCCTATTAAAGATGATAGCACTGAATAGTTTTGCCGAAGTATTTAAAAAAGAAATGCCTCTATAGTTAGCAGAATTATCTAGATCGCCTTTTTTATGCAGTGGGAAACTTATCGTCCTTTTAAAGTTTTCTGGAACTCTGGCTGTTTCAAAAATTCTATTAAATTCCCTTGTAAGCTCAGTAAGAAACTCAGGGGAACTGTTCTTGTAGAACTCGAAAGCGATCCGATCATCACCTGGAGCTTTCCTTGCTTTAGAAGAATCAACTATACTTCTTACTTCGGAGAAAGTAAATTTCATATCTAAGAGCTCGTCCGCAAAGAAAGGCGCTGCATATTGCGGTAATGGAGAAAACTGTGGAGTGTTGAGTAGATTTCTAAAATACTCCCTCAGCTCTGACACTTGCAAGGTCGACGAGATCATATTAGTTCTTCCCGATACAATTTTAGCTGCCTTCCAAAATTCACCTACAGATTTTGAAGAGTTGAGAACTGCTATGATTTGCTGGTTAAATTGTTTCCTTTTTTCAATACAAAGGCGTTTGAAATATTTATTTGCTTCTGCATAGAATTTCTTGGAATAGTTGGAATTTTCTTTCCTTAGGCGTCTTAGAAGTGTCTTTGATCTTTTTCTTGCCTTCATACAGTCACTATCGAACCACTTCTGCTTTCCTACCACTTTACGTCTTGTATTACCGCTAAGCGGAACAGAACTTTTTATAATTTGTGTTAGAGCGTCGATGTTGAGAGTTGTATTGTGTTCCATCAGATTCAAAAGCTCGGTATTCAAATTATTCTGTTAAGAGGAACGAAAACGGTCATTCCAAGCCAACTTCGGCAAAAGAGCCAGTTGTCTTGAGTTTGCCGTAACTCCTGCCTTCAAAGTAGTGCATGAAATTTCTAAGGGCATATGGTCGGAGAATGTTTCAGCAGCTCCAATTTCCGGTCATCAAACAATAATCTATAACGGAGCACGATGTTCCACTGATGAAAGTATGTTCACCATCTACATCGCCTTTACAACTACCATTTAAGATCTTACAGTCATACGCATCAGCAATTTCGATAATTTTAGAGCCCTTAATATCGCAAAATTCATCTTTAGAATTTCGAGCTGCATTTATAATCGATGGCACAGGTCCACTTATAAAATTATTTGGCGATAATCCTATCCTCGCGTTGAAGTCACCAGCTAGGTGGAATGATTTATTCTACCTAACAATGCGATTCTGAACATCGTCACCCTTCGAATACTCCTTCATTTTCATCCTTGTTGCTGCATGCTTCCCTCTGGGATTTGTGTCCTTGACTTATTCAATCCATCTTTCGTACATACTCGTATTTTTGCAGTGGCATCTCTCCAAGGCTTCATTTTTCCGGAAACCTTTTCGTCAATGTCCAAGCTTATAGGCCGATAACCAGTGTCTTGCGTATAGTCTTTGTGGTTGCTGGAGAGAGGGCTTTACTATTTAATTGTCTTCTAAGCTTAAAGAAACAGCGATTAGCAACAGTGATTTTTCGCATGACTCTCGCTCTTGTGTCGTTGTCGGAGTCAATTGCTGAGCCAGAGGCAATAACATTTTGTCGTAGACTTCGATGTTGTGACAACATATACATTCTTTTTCCTTCCTTGACCGCTAAACCCATATTTGTGCTTCTGCTTCAATAGTCGCAGACACTTCATTGACACCCACATCGTCTGCGTATTCGTGTAATTGAACAGACTTTTGAAAGATGGTGCCTCTGGCTTGCTAGATTTGCACAATTCTTTCAAGAACGATGTTTTAAAAAATCACAGTGACAATGCATAGCTTTGTTTACGAGTATGTCCTTTTCTAACATTGAAGGTCTCTGTTTTGTCATTACCGACCTTAACGGGGAAGCGTGTATTCTTCATAGTTATCCCGCATAGTCGAATTAGCTTAGCAAGGATACCAAAACTAGACATGGGCTAGATGCATATAATCTGTTAAAGTTCCAAACAGTACACTTGAATATTCAAATGTCATCGTCCTAGTTTGGTTTCTTTCCCAATGAGGGACTGCAGAAAAGTCTCTGATTCCGCAGGTTCGGCTCATGAAAACCTCTTCCCTGAGCCTCGAACTAGCTTGGAAGTTGTGTAAGAGTTAAGCAATGCTTTCAACGTTGCTGGGCTGTTGCTAGAAGCAGATACGTCCTTGTAGTTCATTTCCATCAGAATTGCGTGTACCTACTCAGACCCCGCGCACAAGGAAAGTCAATTTTGGCAACAGGAATTCTAGTATTGCACCAGAGGGCATGTTCATAAGACCAGAGTCAAAAGACCGTCGACATGAACGCAAGTTCTGCAAAATTTTCGTTCTTATTGTTCCGAAATTTTATACGGAAGATGCAGCCCATGATAGGGATATCAAGAGGAGGGAGATTGATCATCATCATCCGAGACAGTTTGGTGTTTGGTAAAAGCAACAGTAACGTACTATTTTTTCGTGAAAGCTTGTCCCAAAAGACAGCCGACGCACAGAATATAATAAGTCTTATCATAGCCGTGGAGAACCTGAGGACCCTCCTCGGTGGTAAGCCTCATGTATTGCTCCTTCTCTTATATTATTTGGAAAAAAGGATGGTGATGCATTTAAGCACTAGATGAGTCAGACTACTTAGTCAACTTCCTTTTTCTCGTAAAGAAAACAACATGAACCGATCGTCGATCGCATCTGGGCTGCCTGCGCCTTAGAGCGTACAGTCGCTAGACGCGATTCAACATACAGTACATCTACATCGTGCTGCATAGAGCATGAAGAAGTGAGTCAACCCACATGCAGCATATCAGTATAGACAGGACGCCGCCTTGCGAGCAGCCTTTGTTTACCCTGGTGCTTTTCATCAGTATTGCGCTTATCCAATGTCGATGAAATTGCGTGGTAAATTGGTGTGTCAGAGAAACACAAACGGGGCGGGAGAAATAAGGAAGCTGGAGAAATGAATGCTGGTTACCATGCGGCATTTCACGACGTTTCATCTTTTAAAAGCTGTCTCATTAAGACCGCCTATATTAACTTTATCGCCTTTTTTTTGTGTCGGTCCTATAGCGTTGTTGTTTGACAGCTGTCATATGTGAACATTAAGGTTTAATCCGTGCAGGACAGACAACGCATAGAAATTCTAAAAATCCGCTACCAAAATAGTGAGATCTTTTCGCAGACGGCTGAAAAATGTCGTGAATTTTTCGGTCACCGTAATGCCCCTTCCCGTCGTAGACTGGTCCGATTAATCTCGACATTTCAGGCGATTGAATCAGTTCAAAGTCAGAAAAGACCTGCCCGTATTCATGCAGCTCGGTCTAATGAAAACATAACAGCAGAATTCAGAATCCTTCCACCTCGATTCGCCGTCATTCTCTGCAATTGAGACTTTCACGAAGCAGTTTACAGCTTACAAGATTCAGTAAACACAATATTTGAAGCCAGTAGATCATCCTCAGCGCCGAACGTTTGTAGAATGGAATGGAAGAAGATGATTTTCTCCGACGAGGCGCATTTCGAACTTGATGACTATGTCAACAGAATTGTTGCATTTGGGGAGCTGACAATCCAAGAGTGATCCATCAACGTCCAATGCATCCACCACGAGCCATTGTTTGGTGAGCATTTTAAGCTGACGGAGTTATTTTTACTTTTTTAATGAACGCGCTCTCAAGGAATGTGTGTACCCATAAAATGTTTGTATACAGCGCGGGCGGACTATTCGAAAATGCTGCTGGTAATGCGGTCATCGTCAACGGAGCGGCGTTCGTTACCGCGAGATAATAAACTACTTCTTCCATCCTCATATTGCTGAAATGGATCTCGAAGGCAGGTGGTTTTAATAGGACGGCGAACAGCGATCGAAACAATGGAATTGTTTAAGACAAAATTTGAAGGGAGAGCTATCTCGCATGGCGACAATGTGAATTGGTCATCAATTTCATGCGATTTAACGCCACTGGATTTATTTATATTGGGGTTTTTGAAATGAAAGATGTATGCCAATAACAAAAGAACAATTTCTGAACTGAAAGACGGGATTCGGCGTTCAATTGATGAAACTGAGCCGACACTATGCCATAATGTCTTCGAAAATTTCGTCAAAAGGACCAACGTGTGCCATTAGTCACAAGGCCGCCATTTATCGGATATTGCATTCCATACATAACCTCAATTTTTTTTTTATAATTTGCGCATACTCAAGGGATTTAAGTACCCTTAAAATGTTAGCACACAGCGCGGGCGAAGGAAAGTCAGGGAGGATAGAAAGAGTGGTACCGGTGAACGTTGGTTTTAAATGTTTGAAGGTTATAATGACTAGGAAATAAGGAGCTAGGCAGTGCATTCCATAAGCGAGTTGTACGGCTTAGGAAGGAATCACGATATTTTAGAGTACGTCCGAAAGTGGGCTTGAGTGTATACTGATGAGCATTCATAGCGAGGCGGGTGTTAGAGTTAAAAGTTTGAATGGGCGGAATGCTACTGGCGATTTCAATGGAGCACTGGTGGTGGATATAGCGATAAAACAGAGTGAGACAGGAGACATTACGTCGGTGTTTGAGGGTGTCAATTGATTGACTGATATTAGTATCACCAATGAGTTTTATCGCACGGTTTAGATTCCTATCTAGGAGGTGCAGAGATGTTTTGGGCGCACCCGACCAGATGTTGGCATTGTACTCAGATTTCGGGCGGATAAACGCCTTATACTTATATTGAGGCCAGATCAGAGGGGGTGGAATATTTCTTACATCGCTTGAGGAAACCTAGGCATTTCGCAGCATTTTTGCCGACATCGAATATGTGGTCATTCCAACGTAAGTTTTCATTGACACACATACCGAGAATGGAAAGTTTATCGGTTTCGACGATGCAAGTGCCATTCATGGATAATGGCTGGGTGTTCAAATTTCGCTTTAACGACACCAGACAGCATTGTATTTTGGAAGCATTGAATTCTACTCTGTTAGTGTTTCCCCGATTAGTTATGCTGTTAATATCAGAATTTAATGAGTTTAACATACGCTGCCGTTCCCGTTCTACAGCCAAAGAGCAGGGACGTGAGTCCGGGAACGAATATGAAAAGCAGGGAGTACTGTCGTCAGCAAAGGAATACCATATATTGGATTAGAAGTAGCAGAAAAGAGATCGTTGATGAAAATTAAAAAGAATGTCGGAGACAGAACGGAACCCTGGGGCACACAAGCATTTATTTTGTGAATATCAGACTTGAAACCATCCAAGACAACTTGAATTGAACGTTCCGAAAGGTAATTTCTAATCCATTGAAGAAGAGAGTCGTCGATCCCAAAAGCACGCATTTTCGACAAAAGAGCCTGGTAACAAACTCTATCTTAGAAATATCAATGGCAACTATCTTGCTTTCGCCAGATTGATGTACACTTTGGTTTCACTTTTCGGTGAGACTCTACATATATTAAAATAAAAACATTAGAACTTTTTTCAAATTTCAAAATAGGCGGTCTGAGTGTAAACCTAAAGGGCTTAGCTTTAGTAAAAATATGTTAGAACTTTTTTTTAATAAACAATTATTTAATCCAATTCTTTTACTTTTATTTCCCAGGATCGACCAAAACGTTGTAACAATCCAAAAGTATGCAATCTGTGGCATAAATCCGGTGTACGATACATGCGAACATGTCAGCCATGTCCTGACATCTATCCATGGACAGGAAAGACCGGTATTCGATCGTCTCGCGTTGACAACGACATTGAAGAATCATAAGCCCTTAGATATTCCATTCAACTAAACAAAAATCAATTTAAAAACAACAACAAACAAAAAAAAACAACACTACCGAATTTAATTTAAAAAAAAAATTGGCAACGATTAAAGTTTTCTTTTCGAAAACACTGCATAAAGGCAAACTTTAACAGAAATTCCTAATTCAAGGACAAATAACACGAAATACGTTCACTCGCTGGTATTTTATTTATTTTATTTTTTTCCTTTTACTATGTTACCATTTAACAAAAAATGTATACAAATTACTAAAAAAAAAATAAAAAAAACAAAACTTAACATCATTTTGGCTATAAAAAACAAAACATATATTTATTTTTCTTATATAAAAACAAAAAACAAAAAAAAAAAACAATTTCAAAAAATCAAACATTTGCATTAGTTCTTAAGTTGGAAAAAAAAAATATATATATATACACATATATTATATGAATGTCCTAGGTTAACTATTAATTTGTTTTATAGATCTAGGTTTTTTGTGTTTTTGTAAAAAGTTAATAAAATGTTTATAGTTGGTAGTCTAATACGAGCATTCGTACATTACATTAATTTTATTCATCCTCATTTGTGATAAATTCACATTTTTATTATTTTCGTTAGTTGTAAGTCCTTAATGAATAATTAGAGAGATTTATTTAAAAAAGAAAAGAAAGAGAAAAATATTAAATTTATGAGTTTATGAATTTACATGGTTTAGATTTGCTTTTTGTTTTTGGAGAAAATCACTTTTTTTCTTTTTTTTTTAATGTTTTAAGTCACAAATATATAGATTTTTCCATTGTTGTAGTGAGCCATGTGGTTAGATACATTTTAATGCTAAACGTAACCGAGATGCATTTTATAATTTAACTTTTCCACTGAACATTAAAGAAAAGTTCATAAATAAAAAAACACATCACACTAACATTAGTTGTACATTTAATTTAAGAAAAAATAACGCATATCTTAGTTTTTATGGTTAAGAGTGTTTATTTTTTTAGAAATAAGAAAAAGAAAACAATGTGAGAGTCCTAGAGTGTACAGGGTGGTGTAATGTTAATAATTAATATTTTTTTTATTTTTCGTTTTTCGTTTTAATTTAAGAGCAGGCTTTTGTCTATTTTATTTTTATCTCTTCTATTGGTCACTTGTAAATTTGATTCATTTTATTTTTCTTCAATCAACTGTATGCTGCCTGCTTAGAAGCAATGGCAAAAGTGGACAGTATGTCAATAGTTGAACGATTTCCGTTTCTTCAGATCACTCGTAGAGACTCCAGAATTTATTTCTACTAATTTTTCTAAATCAATGGAAACTGCCATTTTCATCCATTGAAAAAGCGCTTCTATTCCTTTTTTTGTTTTTTTATTTAATATAAATTGTTTTTCTTCACTTTCCTTTTTCTGTAGCACTGCTTTTATTCAACTTTTCTCAAACATTGCATTTTGCTTTTTGAGATCTTTCATACTCCATTCATCCAGCTGAGGGTTTTATTAAATCACCTTTTGTACCATTCACACTAAGTAACTTTTATTTGTAATTTTCCTATTTCAACTGTTTTCTTAAAGCATACTTTCTTTTTTATTAATTTAATTAAGTAAACTACGAAAATAAAACATCACTGTATTATAATATTTAAATTTAACAAAAAAAAAAATAACAATTAGCAACAACAAAAAAGTATTAATTCGGATGTGAAATGGAAAGAGCAAACGAAAAAACATTGTACGAACTGTCAAAATTGACTGGTTAATTTTAATTGGAACTCTTTTAGTAAAAATTTAAAGAAAAATTGAAAAAAACAAAAAAACAAAATTAAGAAAATCGCTCTAAATTTAAGCATGAAATTTATGTTTTTTTTTTTATTTTTTATTAAATGAAATGCAGCAGCAGTGAGCGGGCGTATTTTGTGTGCAATGTAGCAGAACGGCAATATATAACTGAAATGATATAAATAAAATGATTTAATAATAATAAAGAAAATAAATCCGTCTTATTTATTTAAAATGTGAGATCGTTTTCCCCCTTTTAAGGACAGCAGTGTACTACAGGTGAGTTTGGTTTTTTTTTCTTTGGAAAACAGTGTTTTTATAGTGCGGAAAAGATACCAACAATATCATGAAGAAAAATGCTTGCAAGCCTTTACAACTGCCATACAGAGTCGACATTGCAAGAAGGCATAACAAGAACGTACAATATATGGTGTCCCACAAGGGTTAAAGCTAAGCCCGCTATTATATCTCGAAATCTTTAAAATTTAAATCAACCAACAACCGTGTGGGATATAAAATTGATTCTGGCTTTATTTTGAAGCTACGTTCATGCCATTATGTGTGGAATAGCACATCATTAAAATGGCCACCTCGGCTTCGCTGGTGTCCTTCAAGCTATCGATCCCATTTTTGAGGACTCGGTCCAATACTAGATGGAGTGAAAAGTGACCTCCTTAACAGCCAGAATGCGCTGCTACTGCAAAAAAGGTTATGGTGCCTTGAAGTCCGTTCATTTTTAGGCAGACATGCCAAATTTCAGTGCGATACTGTCTTTAGTTTTGTTTTGACAGCTGATTGTTGTTGACGTGTTTGGCATCATGTTGAGTATGGACAAAAACGATTTTCGTTCTCTCATAAAACATTATTTTTTGAGAGGCAAAACGGCGAAGTCCGCAGCGGTAGGCCCTCCGATGCGGTTGCAGAGGACAATGTCAAAAAAATACATGAAATGGTGTTGGCTGCCCGGAAAGTGAAGGTGCGCCAGCTAGCAGATACCACAAAGATTAGTACTGAGCGCACACGCCATATTTTGGGCAATATTCTGCATATGAAAAAGTTATGCTGCCGCTGGGTGCCGCGAATGCTCACTTTTGGCCAAAAACACGAACGCGAGAGCACTTCGAAAGAGTGTTTGGACTTGCTGATTAGGAATCGGGCGGACTTTTGGCGTCAATTGGTAACTGGATTTGGATCCCTCGGACTATTACCTCCTCCCAAACCTCAAAAGACGGCTCATCAATAAAAAATTCAGCTCACGCGAGGAAATCATCGACGCCACGGAGGAATATTTTGCAGACCTTCCGGAAAATTACTTTTCGGACGGGATCAAGAACTTGTAAAATCGCTGGAATAAGTGTATCAAACTAAAAGAGGACTATATTGAATAATATAAAAAAGCATTTAAAAAAAAAATGTTTTAATTCCCAAGGAGGTCACTTTTCACTCCACCTAGTATGTGCGGCATTATTCCGGCAATAGCATGTCGAATGTTGGCCTCGAGCGCGTCCAAAGTGGTTGGACTTGATGTAATCCCAGAGAAAATAATCGAGTGGTGTCAAATCGTACGATCGCGGCGGCCAATTGATGAACGCTCGCCGTGAGATAATCCAGTTGCCAAATTTCTCCTTCACAACTTCGAGCGTTGCGTCGCTTGTATGGTATGTAGCGCCGTCTTGTTGGAATGACAGCTCAGGTCCAATGATGCCGTCAACCGCACAAAACAGTTAATCTTTGCAAATGAATTGATGCTTGGTCGAGCACTTGTGGATTGTGTTCGCTCCAATAATAGCAATTTTGCTTGTTAATATAGCAGCTGAGCCAATAATGGGCCTTGTCCGAGCAGATAATTTTTTGACCAAAATCCGGATGTCCGGCCAACATTTCCAGTGACCAAATAGGGAACACACGGCGTTGTCGTCCGGCTTCAATACTTACGTCAGCACAATCTTATGCGGATGTGGACCCAAATCCAACCGCAAAGTACGCCATGTTGACTCTCTGGCGATGCCCAATTCAGCTGATCGGCGCCGAATTGACATTTCTGGGTCTTCTTCCATACTGGCCACTACCCTGTACTGAATATTTTGGCAGCTAGATGTCATTGGTAACTTTGACAGCTGCTGAAACATAACAATTTAAGTCAAAGTCGCCCTATTTTAGAAGAGAGTGATAGGTTAGGTTAGATAAGAGCTACTGTTGGCAAAACCAAGCCACTTAGGCCTATCGGCCCATTATGATGCCACGTGGATCTGTGATCCTCCTACTAATTTTTGCTTCTAACGAAGCGTAAAAGACTGCTAACGTCCATATTGTTTAGATCGTTTAAGTCATTGTATGATGAAAGCTCCTAAGTGGAGTTTTCTACTTTGACAGAGAGCTGGGCATGTACAGATTAGGTGGAGGATCGTTTCTTTCTTCTTCTTGTCCATGCAACTTCTGCAGAAGTCGCTTGTGAAAACGCAAAGCCTTTTTGCATGCTTGCCTATAAGACAGTGTCCAGTGATGGCACCTATGATAGCGCTTAGATGCTTTCTATTTCGAAAGATCAAACTCAGATCCAGTTTTGGCCAGATTTGTTTGTTCTTTTGATAGCTACCAGCTTTAAAATTAATTTGCATGTTGGGCTTGGTATACCAATGCTACCCTTTTCCGGAACAATAGGTAGAGTAATTCCAATTTTAGCAAGTTCGTTGGCCCTACAATTCCCTGGATTGTCTCTGTGCCCCAGCACCCAACATAGGTGAAGGTTGAACTGCTCTGCCATCTCCCTTAGAAATGATCGGCAGTCAAAGGCGGTTCTAGAAGTGAGACTGAGTCCAGGACTTGATAGCGGCCTGGGAATCCGAAAAGATGCGGATACGCCTTACAGATATCACGTTTTTCTTCAGCCAAGACAGGACATCTTTAATCGCCAAAATTTCCTCCTGGAAGACGCTACAGTGAATTGTAAGGCAGAAGGAGAGCCTTAGATTAAGCTTATCTGAGAAAACACCGCTCCCAACCATCAGTATTGGATCCATCTGTATAGAAGTGGATTGACTTGTCATCCATGAAAGCATCTTCCTCCCAGAAAGATCTAGAAGGGATGTTTACATGAAAGTCTTTGTCAAACCAATGTTGGGGCATTATATAGCCGATGTTCTCTGGAAGTATTCCTAATGTATTAAGAATATTAGCGTGGCCAAATAATTTATTGTGTAGTCGTTTTAAGGCGAATACCTGTGTTAGCAGCCACTTGACCACTGAAACAGTATATCCAATGCCGCGGAGGGAGTAGTGAGTGAGGCTCCGCTTATGAATAGACAGGCTGTCTTTGGAGTTTGCATTGTCTAAAGCCATCCAACCACATAACCACCCCGTAGGTGAGTATCGGTCTTATAACTGAGACCCATATCCAGTGAGTAATACCATGTTAAAGGCCCCAATCGTTCTCAATGGCTTTTTTGCAAGAGAATAAAGCTAATGCAGCTTCCTTTACCCTTTCTAGAATATAGTTTCCTGTCAAAAATAAGACTCAGATATTTCGCTGCATCGAAAAAGACTTAGCTGATACCTGATTGAGGGAGGGAATTTTATATTTCCTGGAAAAGAGGACAGGATCAGTTTTTTTCACAGTGATACGCCCGATCGGTTAATCTGTTAAGATTTTGCCGTAAAAGTTCTTTAATAGTATTGAGATGCTTTTGCTAGAACATCATCAGCAGAGGCACCCGTTGATCATAAAGTTCCAGAGAAGGGATGAAAGGACACCGCCTTGGGGCATACCCCTGCTGACACATCTTTTAGCAGAAGTCCCACCCAGTTTGGAGTTGATTATCCTGCTATTTAGCATAAGACTAATCAACTCCCAAAGTGAGACATCTACCTTCAGAGTTGACAGCGCAGTCGTGATTGCAAATGTGCTGACGCTGTTGAAGGTACCTTGTATGCCCAGGAACACGACCATTGTGTACTCGCTATCATGTAGGGATACTTCGATGTGGCTTGCCAGCGAATGTAGACTTATCTCCACCAATTTTCCTCGACACTAGGTATATTGAGCTGCCTATCAGTAGAGTTTTCAGATGGACAGATGAGAACAGCTTTGGAAATGAAGACTTCAATAACTTCTCTCCATGACAATGGAATGTTGAGCAGCTCTTCAAGATATTCCCTTGTATGGTTTAAAGTTCTGCAGTGCCCAGACCAGCCTTTCTCTTGCAATCAGACCGTAAAATTTAGCCGCGGCTGCAGTAGCCCTTGCTAACATTGTTTCTGGCCGTGAATTGGAAGCTACCTGGAAAGTGGGTATCCAGTAGCAGATTGAGTGATTCATCACGTCATAGGATTTGAAAAGGCGGCTTTTCTTAGGCGTGATTCCTCAAAGGTGTCTGTTATTTTGTCACTGAATAATCTCCAGGATTGTCGCTTTACCTTCCTCAGTTCTTTTATATATATATTGGTGGATTCCTTGTATGAATCGCACTTCTCTTGTGCTGCTGCTCGATTGAAAATTTGTCTGCAGCCATTTCTAAGCTGTCGCAGTGCTGGTGTCGACTAGTGTGACCTTTTCTTGCCTCTAGTTTGAATAAGAGGGCAGGAGGCAGCCATTGCCTGATTGAGAGCCAGGGTGGATTCCTCGACTTTCATGTCAAGCTCGTTGGTGTCACGCGGGGACTTAAGAGTTCAAAGGATAAAGTAGCTGACAGTATTCCTCTTTTTATTTCACCCAATTAGTTTTCCGATGATTCATCATCATAACAGTTCCCAGTGACGCAGTTTCCTGTGACTATCAGAATTCCACAGAAGTGGTCTTGTGCTTTTTTTTTAAGTGAATCTTGCTCTGGCTCTTTGGGCAGTAATTCTAAAGTCTGATGAAACGAAAAACCGACAGGAAATCGGAAAGAGTAACGGAAAACTTCATCTTAAAAATACAATTTAACTTGGTTTGGCTATTGTTTGTCAACGCCAAGAAGATATGCAGCATAGAACAGCCCAGGAACCTGTTTTTTTTTCTGTCGGAACAGAACATTTAGACAAAGAACTAGTCCACTGTACTCCTTCTAAGCTCCTTTTAATGAAATTTCTCAATCTTTCGCTCTAGTCCCTAGAGTACCAGTTCCCATCCCGTCAACGCTGAGTACCTGCAGCCTGATGCCACCGTATACCGGACATTCACAGATGTCCTCAGTGTCATTACCAGTTTCGCAGTGAGCCTCGCAGGATGTTGAATCACTTACGCCCAGTACATTTAAGTGCTTAGCAAAAGTGTAGTGCCCTTCTACGACGCCAGTAAGCAGTCTGCAGTCCTCCCTACTAAGGGGCAGCAGAAACGGAAACCCTGCCCGAGGACGCGTGCAAATCTAACTCAAATACGGGTCCAGGAAATCTCTCCTCTGAGGCTTGCTCAGCAACTTCATAGGCGATTTAATTTCCTGTGATCCCACTGTGACCTGGAACCCAGACAAAATTCAGTGAATTCGGCCTTCCGACTGAGTTCAGCTATCTCTTTGAAGTCGTAACAAGGTTCAACAAGGGTCAAAGTGTAGCTTGACTGTCATACAGATGTTAATGCTTCATCCCCCCACTGATTATTCACAATATATTCCGTTGACATCGCATCCTACCATAGATCGGTTATGGACTACACTACTTTCCAGACTCTGATTTCGACCGAAACTAGTCTTGAGCGCAGGGAAAGTCGATTTCATATTTTTTTTCCGCAGGAGTTCTGGTGTTACCAAAGCTCCAAAGCGCGATGTGCCAAACAGCACTTCTTTTTAGAAGGAAAGTGGCTTTAAGAACACAGCCCAGGATATGAACATCAAGGGGAACGAGATTCATCAATGCGGGGCAGGTGTGCAAAGGAAATCCCCCATGCAGCCAACATAGGCCGTTCTTTGGAGTCTGGTAAAAGCAGCATTAACATATTTTCGTCAGAACTTGTTCCACCGATGCATAGGGTATAAATTGCCTTAACATTCCGACATCTTCTTTGACTGCCAGAGGGTCGACAGCGCCTTAGAGGCTTTCGTCGTAACATAGTTAGTCTATATAAATTTGTTATCCAGGATGACACCCAAATACCTAGATTCTTTGGAGAATTGGATGGCGATGCCTTTAAGCCAGACCAGTGAGCTTTCTCCTTCTCGAGACGAGAACAACCTTAGTTTGGAGAGTATTGACCCATTTCTGGTGCACCAGTCGTCTAGGGCTGCCTGCACTTTACAGAGAGAAGCTGTAACTAGTCCGTTACAAGAGCTTTTCTGCCTCAGCTTGACCATAACTCTAGAATGAAATTCAGGAAAAACTTTTCCGAGTCATAACCTCAATTTCAAGAAAAAGAAAGGAATGTCTCATATCTTTCATAAATATACGCGTAAAGGTCGAAATTTAGTCCTGCACTATAACCAGAATTGGTCCCCTCCCCGCCTGAAATTTGTTAATCCTAGTATTCCCATTACTGACAGCCTACATACATTTCTTCATATAGGCATGTAGAAATACTTATGGTATGTATGGTATTATCACCCCCTTGTTCCATGTAGTCTGAATGTAACCTTTCCCAAATAAATCGCATTTATCGGTGAAAAATAAAAAATCAATGCATGCACTAATAACAACAATAAAGACACGAAACATCGTAAATATCCTTTCGCACCATCTTTATTAGTTTCCAGCAATTTGTTTCAATTATCCGCAGGTGTCCTTTTTGAATTAGAAATACAGTTCACAACCCATAACGTGATTCCGATTGTAATCGGCTCTTTAATTAAAGTGCAATCGCAAGCAACCCTTTAACTAAAAACATGAAAACATTCACCAGGCATTCTAGTCTCAACATCCCGTGAAGATGGTTCTAGTCGCAAGTATCTACCTCATTTTACTATCTTTCGCTGTGACAATTTCAGCTGAGAATTGCACTTCAGATAATGAAATTGCCCTCGCAGCTGCTCGAATTTATAAACTAAACGAAGTACTGTTTGACCGATGCAACGAACATTACATCGAAAAAAGACGCGTGGATCCGAAATTCCATGGACATCCCAAGTTACGAAGTGATATTCTGATTGCCAAGTTTCAGATGGAATATTCGAAAAAGGAAAGACAAACTGACTCTCTGGTGTCCCTAATCAATAAAATCGCTCTCGAATATCTGAAAAGTTGTCCACCAATTATTTATTACGACAATCTTGTTGAACAATCAGAGAGTTTCATCCTACAGAAACTTTTTAAGGTGCGTATGTGAGAATAAATAGATTTTCTTAGATATAGTGTTCATTTTGTTGGGACTTCTTTTATAGTAAATAAATTTTGTGATTTCTGATTAAAAGTTGCGAACATTTAAAACCAATGGGCTGAGGTCCACAACGTAACCACTTGAGAGCGCATCTACTCGCGCATACTATATATATCTATATACATACTCGTACGTCTGAATGTGAAAATGTACATCGTTGCTCCATGTTATGTGTCTAAAGCTTATATTATACTGAAGGAAAGACAGACAGAAACATCGCTGCTAAACTTATGGAGATCATCCATCTGCAAGTATTTGGTAACTCACACGTCGTCTGCAATCTTCACATAGAATGCCGACAATGCGACAAATGGCAATCAGATGCGAACTGCGACATCTAGATTCCTTGAAAATGAATTTCTTGTCACATACAGGGTGAATGGCTCGAACTCCCACTTTTTAAAATGCTATAATTTTTTTATTTTTTGATAAATTTTATTGTGCTAAAGCAGAAAATGTTGGAAAATACACCAATTTTCAAATTGTATCAGTAGTTTTCAATATGTCCACCGTTGGCGCGAATAATGGCCTTGAGACCGCCGACGAAAGCATCGCACGCTGCACGCAAGTGACTCTGCGGTATTTTGGCCCATTCCCGGTGAAGTGCTTGTTTAAGGTGGTCCAAACTGTGGTATTTTTTAGTGCCAACCTTCGCCTTCAAAATACCCCAGACAGAGAAATCCAACGGACTTGCATCCGGAGAATTTGCAATCCATTGTGTCGAAGAAATGAAATGTGGAACATTGTTTTTTAACCAATCTTGGTTGACGCGCGCTTTGTTAGACGGTGCCGAGTCTTGTTGAAATGTCCACGATCTCCGACCTAAATAATTGTTTGCCCAAGGCTTCAATACTACCTCTAAGACAGTTTCACGGTATACGATCGCATTAATTTTGACGCCACGGTCTAAAAATACGAGCGGAGAGCGACCATCGGCGGTTATGGCGGCCCAAACCATCACCACCGGTGCTGCCTGCTTTCTGGTGGCCGTCCGAAGGTGTAAATGTTCGAAGGACCTCTCTGGCAAAGTAAACTCGGTCATTTTGTTTGTTGACATATTGCTCGATAACAAATGGCGACTCATCGGAAAAAACCAGATTCGGCAACTCACGACTTTCGTGCAAGCGTAGCAACTCCTTCGCTCTTTTGACTCTAACTTTTTTCTGTTGCGGTGTAAGATCGTGTGCTTTTTGGAACTTCAATGGCTTAAGCCCAAGCTCATTTTTCAGTATGTGTTGCATCCGTTCCAACGATATGTTGAGCTCACGAGCCATTTTTCTTCCACCTCGACGCGGATTTCGCTCAATTTGAGCCTTCACATTCCGAACCATTTCTGCCGATGTCGCTGTTTTTTTATGACCACCTCCATGGCGTTTTACTACGCTGCCAGTATCACGGTAACGAGCTATGGTCCGAGACACAAATGATTTATTCACGTTGAGGTGCTGGAGGGCTCTAACGATGGCTACTTGTGGTTTTCCAGCCAAATATAAAGCAATCACACTATCACGTTTGAATTCCATCGCGGATAAAAATTTTTCAACACAACTAAGACGCAAATTGTTTAACAGGCTTGTAAATAATAAAATTATCTGTCATGTGTCAAAATTTGAGCTGACTGTCGTGAACGGTTTAGAAATTATAGCAGTCTGAAGTTGGTTGCAATTCGAGTCATTCAGGGTGTATTATACTTGGCCTAAATTTGATGTGACAACGTAGCGTCTTACGACCTAGATTGGGGTAAATTAGCGACACGAAACTTTGCTCTCAAGTCTGTTGGCAATAACTCTTCAAATAAAGGCAGCATCTGCTTCTTCTTCCCCTTTAATTAGCCGTTTAAATATGTAAAGCGTATAATTACATCTAGCGATTCATATTTCTGCCACATATGTTCAATGCTGTTGGCCCGTTTGTGTAGTTGCATAATTTTGTGGAGCTTAGAGCCATTTTACAGATCGGAGCACCTCGTTGCCAAGGCCACGCGTTTGCTGATGTTTTCGCATTTGAAAGATCCAATTATATTTCTACCGATCTCTTCTACAATATAAACCTCGGCTGAAATTCGAGCCTCTGTTACTTTTTAGACTTGATTTTTCGGTTAAACCTGGTAAAACCAGCTGACTTGCTCAGTCTGCAGTTTCTCTACCATCAATTTCTTATATTTCTCTCTCTTGTTACACTCGATGACATTTGTAACATTTTGATATCCATCGCGATTATTTTTCCTTTATTGCGATGCGAAGTAAAAGGCAGTAAAAAGCAGCGGACTATGTTCACTGCCTTGGTGTGAATTCGAATTCTTCGATTATTCCAGCAGCTCATTCAAATTTTCTTTTAACATCTTCATATACAATACATATCTCGTATCATTCTTACTCGTATATACACTTGCGGTCATAAAAACCGTACCACCTAAAGAGTTCTCAAAAAGTGCCTAATTATCGAAAGGGTTTTTCTCATACTAATGAAGGGTATTCCCCATAGCGGAGTTCGGCCTCGTATTTAGTGCAAACAAAATCAGTTTGAATTGAGTTGTGATGGTGACAAGTAAAAAAAAGTGAAATGTCTGGTAAATATCATCAACTGACTCGGAACGAAAACGTTCAAATATTGACTTTAGTCGAAGTAGGGCTTGGCTATCGTGAGATTGCGGTTAAAATAGGATGCTGTCATTCAACTATCGTACGACTGATGAAGAAAAAAGAAAATTTGGATCCACTGGAAAGGAAAAAAGGCTCGGGACGAAAACGTAAAACAACCCAGAAGACGGACAATGTATTAGGTCTACAAGTAAGTTTCCAGCGTTTTTTTTTTCCAAAATTTGAAGTTTTATTATGAAAACATAGTTACAATGCTTTATTCAAAGTATCATCCATCGGAAGCTACAACTTTCCCCCATCTTTCTGGCAATTTATGAATTCCGGACCAAAAAAATTTCTCGTCTATCGGGGCTAAGAACGTATCGAGCCAATTTTTGATTTCCTCTACTGAGCTGAAGCGTATTCCCGTAAGAGCGTTCTGCATCGAACGAAACAAGTGATAGTCAGATGGTGCCAAGTCTGGACTGTAAGGCGGGTGAGGCAGAATTTCCCATCCACTATTTGCCAAATAGTTTTTCACCGAAACCGCAACATGTGGCCGAGCTTTGTCGTGATGAAAAATGACGGACTCATGCCTGGTCTCATATTCTGGCCGTTTTTCTTTTAATGCCCGCTTCAAACGAATTAGTTGTGTTCGATATAATGGTCCTTTGATGGTTTCACCACTCGGAAGCAGTTCGTAGTATACGACACCCTTTTGATCCCACCATATGCAGAGCATGACTTTATTCACGTGAATATTTCGTTTCGGCGTCGATTGGGGGGGCTCGCGGGCTTTGTATACGACTTTCTGCGTTTAGGATTATCATAATGAATCCATTTCTCATCACCAGTGACAATACGATGAAAAAATGATTTATTTTTATACCGCTGCAGTAACATTTCGGACATGCAAAGAGCCGTTCGACGTCTCTTGGCTTCAATTCGTACGGCACCCAGTTTCCAACCTTTTGAATGAATCCCAGTGCTTTTAGGCGCAAGGAAACGGCTTGTTACGTGACGCCCAATGATGCAGCAAGTTCTTCTTGAATCTGACACGGATCCTCATCCAGTAAAGCGTCCAATTCCTCGTCTTCAAAACTTTTCGGCTTTCCGAGGCGATCTTTGTCTTCAACTCCAAAATCACCACTTTTGAACCCTTTGAACCACTCGCGGCACGTCGATTCACCAATACATTCCGCCCCATAAGTTTCCGAAAGCAAACGATAGGCCTCAGCCGCACTTTTCTTCATACTAAAGAATAAAAGCAGCGCTTCCCGCAAATGACGTTGATTTGGCTGGAAACTTGCCATGATTTTGCTCGATAAAATGTACGACACCGATAGAACTGCTCAAATATAACGCTGCAAAGTTGTTGACAGATACGAAACCTACAAATAAAACACATGGGGTCTGACATTTCTGCCCGGGATCCACTGGTGGCGCCATCTCTGACAAACGCTGGAAACTTACTTGAAGACCCAATATTACAACGAATTAGCATGAAAGATCGCTTTAAAAGTGCTGTCCGTATAAGAGCAGAGCTGAGTGAATTTCATCAAGTTGATCTAAGCGTCGAAACCATACGCCGACGGCTACGGAAGATAGGTTTATATGGAAGACGATCAGCGAAAAAATCTCTCCTAACCAGAAAAATGAAAAAAGCTCGCTTGACGTGGGCAAAAAAGTACGAAGATTGGACGCAGGATGATTGGCGATGTGTGATATGGTCCGATGAAAGTAAATTTAATTTGTTGTGTGCCGACAATTTGCCATACGTATGACGGTCAGCAGGTGAAAGGTTCAAGGACGAGTGCATAGTCAAAACAGTGAAGTTTCCTCAAAGCCAGATGGTTTGGGGATGTTTTTCTTTTTACGTTTTGGGTCCTTTGCACTTTGTTAATGGAACTATGAACGCTCAAAAGTATGGAGAAGTAGTAAGGGAGTTTTTAGTACCAGCAATTGAACAGCATCATTCGTATACTGACAAGTGCATTTTTCAAGATGATTCTGCACCTTGCCACCGCGCCAAATCCGTAAGTAAAGTGTTATAAATCAACTTCTAGATGTCTACTCTATAAATAATAAACAGACAAGTAACTAGAGTCTTTCAATAATTTTCAGCTCAAGACAACGTTTGATGACCTCGGAATTAGCAGACTAGACTGGCCAGCTAATTCGCCCAATTTAAACCCAATCGAACACTTGTGGTATGTAATGAAACGTAAGGTGGCTGAACATAAACCAGAGAGTAAAAAAAAGCTAAATGAAGTTCTGGAACATGTATGGAAGACTGAAATTTCAAGGGATATTACTGAACTTCTAGTAAACTCGATGCCTTCTAGAATAAAAGCGGTTATAACCGCCAAAGGAGGAGCAACTCGGTATTGATAATTTTTTGGTAAAAGCGGCATATCTAAACATCTTATATACACATACATAAAAAATGTATCGTTTGATTTTGTTAACCAATGACTGTATTAAAATATTTTAAAAAAATAAGAAAATTAACTGGTTTTTCTTTCTTTGTTAATATCTTTTTTCAAACATTCAATAAACAGATGGAAATTAGATAGAAATACTTATAAACTACTGCGGAGTACTCAACAAAAATTTCATTTCATTATAAAAATTATTATCGTAGTTATTAACAATTTTTCAATCATTTTGATATGGTGCGGTTTTTATGACCGCAAGTGTACGTGTCTGGGAACTCTGTCGCACGCCTTTTCCATGACGATGAAGAGGATATACAGATCGCGTCTCATTGAATGTCGACATGCCTACCACAAAGCTACATTAACTGCCATTGAGTTTGATAATATTGTGTTGTCGACCGTTTAGAACTGTGTCGTAGATTTTCGTAGTTTGGTAGTTGTTGCAATTTCTCGTGTCGCCTTTGCCTTTATACAATGGGACAAGAAAGCTCTCCCCCCATCGGTAAGGCATTCGATCGCCTTTCATCATTTTATAGCGCAAAATCGAAAGCCATTTTAACCCCAGATCTCCGATTGTCGCTCATTTGCTGAAAGCATGTCATCCGGCCTTACATTTCAGTCTTTAACTGCTTCGCTAACTTCGGGTTCCGTAAAACAGCCATTTCCTCTCCGTGTAAAGCAAACCATGAAATAGTATTGGGCGGCCATTCTTCGTAAAGTAATGCATTAAAGCACCATTTCCGTCTGCTTATTCCAATTTCGTTGTTCACAGTAAGCAGGAATCCCTACTCATCATCTACATATATGCGTACTTCAGCGATTTTTTTTTTTTTTTATAATCAGCGCGGGCGAAGGAAATTTAGGGAGGAAAAAAAGACAGGAACCGATGTACATTGTTTTTAAATGTTTGCAAGTTATAACGACCAGGGAACACAGAAGTCGGCAGGGCATTCCATAAGCGTGTTGTACGGCTTAGGAAAAAATCACGATATTTTAGAGTACGTCGAAAATGGGCTTCAGGGCATACTGATGAGCATTCATAGCGAGGCGGGTGTTAGAGCTAAAAGTTTGAATGGACGGAATGCTACTGGCGATTTCTATGGAGCACTGTTGGTGGAAATAGCGATAAAACAAAGTGAGACAGGAGACATTACGTCGGTGTTCGAAGGTGTCAATTGATTGACTGATATTAATATCACCTATGAGTTTTATCGCATGGTTTTGAATCCTATCTAGGTGCAGGTGCAGAGATGTTTTAGGAGCACCTGACTAGATGTGCGCATTGTACTCCAATTTTGAACGGATGAATGCCTTATATATTGAGGCCAGATCAGAGGGGGTGAAATATTTCTTACATCGCTTGACGAAACCTAGACATTTCACACCATTTTTGGCGACATCGAATATGTGGTCATTCCAACGTAAGTTGTCACTGCTACACATACCGAGAATAGAAAGTTTATCGGTTGCGACGATGCAAGTGCCATTCATGGATAATGGCTGGGTATCTTTTGCGAGTTTTTTTTTATTTGATTCCACAATCGTAGCTTGTTGGCCCGTGCTTCTTCTATTCCTTATCATCCACTTACAGGTTGTAAGGACTTCTTCTATTCCTGATATAATAACTTTAGTCCTATCACACGGGCTCTAGCTACCACTTTTCTCGCCTCTTTTTTGTAACGTTCATAGACTAACTCAAGATGCACTTTCTGGTTCCGGTATTTCCGTTATACTAGACTAAATGGACTTTTAGTCAATACCCACAAAACGGAGGTTGTTCGCTTTACGAGAAGAAAGAAGCTGACTGTGCTGACTCATCTAGTGCTTAAAGGCGTCAAAATCCTATTCTCCAAAGAAACTAAATATTTGGGTGTCATCTTGGATAACAAACTTTTCTGAACTAAACATGTTACGTCGAAATCTTCTGCAAAGGAGGTGTCGGCAAGACATGCGACCAGTCATCGAGATCTTTCTTTTGGGTCTGCAAGGGTAGTCCCAGAAGTACCCGAACTAACAAAGAAAACACAAAAAAATTGGGGGAAAATATGTTTATTTCTCTACGTGATCTCCTTTTAGTTCAATGCACTTTTCCCAACGATGTTCAAAAGCTTCAATGCACTGCTTATAGTGAGAATCGTCGAGCTCCTTAAAATAGCCATCAACCGCAGACTCCACCTCTTTACTGTTGGCAAATCTTTTACCGCCGAGCCATTTTTTCAAATTCGGAAATAGAAAATAATCCGAGGGGGCTCTAAATCTGGCAGCTAGGGTGCATGAGGAAGCAATTCGAACTTTAACTCATTGGTTTCGGCTATCGCGATGACAGATACTGGTGCATTGTCTTGATGAAACCTAACTTTTTTCTTCGCCAAATGCGGCCGTTTTTTCTTGATTTCATCTTTCAAACGCGGAAATAATCAATGAAAATTATACCACGCGCATCCCAAAAAACTGACGCAATGACCTTGCCTGCAGATGGAACTGGCTTCGCCTTCTTTGGAGCCGATTCTCCCCTTTGAGTCCATTGTTTTGACTGTTCCTTCATCTCGGGTGTGAAGTGATGGACCCATGTTTCATCCATGGTTATGAATCGACGCAAAAACTCGGTTTTATTGCAGTAAAACTTCGCCAAACACTCGATTAAAACCTCCTCACGACGCGATTTTTGTTCAAATGGTAATAATCGCGGTAGCCATCTTGCGCACAGCTTTCTCATGTCCAATTTCTCAGTCAACATGCGATGTACAGCGCTTTTTGAAATGCCTACCACATCTGCTAGTTCACGCACTTTCAATCGACGGTCATCCAATACCATTTTGTGGATTTTTTCAACATTTCTGTTGAACTCACCTCATTTGGTCGACCACAGCGTTGTTCATAACGATGACCAATTTTTTCCGTATTTGAAAATTCATTGAGAGCGTTCACTGTTGATGGCTGCCGAACAAATACTAAACAACATGGCGTCGTGAAACTTCGAATTTAAGCTTTATAAGGTTGGTACTTTCTACAATCGTCATTCTTCTTAAACAACAACTACCATCTATACGTCAGGTCGGGTACTTCTGTGAATACCCTCGTAACATACACTGCTGTGTTTGGTGGTAAAAGCTCTCACGAAAATAAGTTTCTGCTGGTTTTAGTAGACTCTAAAGAACGATCTGTGTCGGCTGCACGGGGGCTTTCAGAGGCATACCTGGCTCTGCTCTGGACGCACTGATGAGTCTCCCTCCTCTTCACATTCACTCTCAAAGTCATCTTTTGTTTAAAGAAAAGTGGTCTGTGGTGCAACAGGCACTGGAGCTTTGATAACCTTGCGTGCCGACTGTCTTTTGACTCCGGGTCCCTGCCCAATTACCCACGCTATGTCTTTCTGATAATAAACGGAGGTAGAACGAGGCTGGTCTTATGTAAAAGGTCATCAGATTGGACAGATGTACATAGCATTTGACCAGGTACATTTTTGGAACGCAAGTAGAGAACAGTTGACACATGAGATCTGTAGGTGTCTTACTGGTAGCTTGACCAGCGGCTTAATTCTTGCACCATGGGAGTCAACAGCCAGTGGAACTTCGATTCCAACCTGACTGTCCGATTTAGGTCCCCTTGTGGGAGCGTCATGGTAGCTGTGGTTTAAACTTAAAATCGTAGGGAGGGTTTTGCGACTGTCTTTGGAAAATCCAAAAATGTAGCAAATATACTACAGGGCGCCATAACCCTAGAAATGGCTGAGGTTGTAGGTAGACGTACTCCTACCAAAGAGGAAGGCTAGCCTACACGATGACTTCGAATTAGTATTGGTTTGAATAGGATTATTCCCCATTCGCGATCTCGGCGGTGATTGACGCACTTTAGTCCCGATTATGATGGCACACCGTGTGCTTAAGGCACCTATGCAGGTAGCCACGTAAAGTCCGCAAAAATACTGTCTTTTTATGCCGGTCTTCTTATGGACACAACAACGCAGGGCTCCTGTTCATACGAAATCGACTTCCCCTGTGACCAGCAACGTTTTTGACCAGAATCAGAGCCAAAAAAAGAATGTAGTCGGATCTTCAGGCTCCAAAAACCGGTTTAGG
Source organism: Volucella zonaria (assembly GCA_963966105.1). NCBI lineage: Eukaryota > Metazoa > Arthropoda > Insecta > Diptera > Syrphidae > Volucella > Volucella zonaria. The sequence continues at coordinate 136,329,082 of OZ014533.1, read as the reverse complement.
ATGTAGCGCTGGTGTCTTTCTGGAAGACGTTAGATTCAATTCCTCGTTAGGAAAGATTACGTCTGAATGAACTATTGCACATTGTAAAGCTGCGCTTAAAGCCTTGCGGAACTCTCTCACGACCTTCAAGTTAGTTCGATAATGCAAGACTTTACGGAACGCACTCGATGTCTTGGGTTTTGCTTGGGTACCACGTCATTTTTTGGAACACGGGAAATGAAATCGCCGATGATTTTATTCGGTCGTCCTCAGTTGGGGCTTCCATTGACAGTTGGGTCTCATGTCAGCACAACTGCAGGTATTATGTATCCCCAAGTTGCCGGCAGACTAAACAAATGCTTCTAAGAGGTTAGCGATTTTCCTGTTGTCCCCCAGTAGGAAGGACTGCAGGCTCCTTATTTGCATCGTATTGGAGCACGACGCTTTTGCTAAGGACTTAAGTGTGCTGGGGGGTAAATGATACAACAGCGTGCGACACTTACTATGAAAGAGATGATGACACCGAGGAGTATAACCTCTGTAAATGTCCGGGCTACGCTCACATCACGCTGCAGGTACTCGCCTGTGATGTATACCACATGTGGGTATTAGGAATATACAAAAAGGACAATGGACTAGGTTTTCGTCAAAGCGTTCTGTTCTGTCAGAAAAAAAAAGACAATTCCGGACTCACTCCTTACAAATAAGTCTACAGATTGGCAATGTTTTCGAGAAATGCTGTCCTTTTCGACAGGTCGTTGACATTTATAATCAATTTTGTATGGCAAATAATCATAAATTGACTTACACCAGAAGAACGTTTCCGCAACATTCAGACTTATTTTGAAGGTCGGTCTTCGATTCGCAAACCTAATTGCGGTGCTTATAATTGACCAACTGAACTCGCTATTCGCCGTGTTATGGATAAAATTCGTAGCACATGCACTCTACATGACGCAAAGTTAACACCCGCGTCGACATATCATAATGAGCTACAGATGGAGCCGTAGCTGTACCTGAGTGAAATGTGCCGGATGATCCGGAACTGTCAATTAGGTGTCGATTGAAACAGTTCGGCTTTGTTCGTTCACTATATGAAACGTAAAAGATCCAATTAGAGCTAAGGCCAGAAATCGATGGTTCGCGACGGGAGTTCACGGATTGCGTCCTTGAGCAACTTAAAGTCTTCTTATTTTATTGAAAGGATTTGTGAACAAGGAATGTTGCCATTAGAATCAGATATACTCACAAAAGTGTAGTGTTTGTCGTTGGTGGGATCATCAGTTCTTATTTTTTCCAATGGCAGGCAATGGCTAACGTTACTGGAGAATAATCATGAATGACCATAATTCTTCAAAAATATGGACGACAAACACTGACCCGGACTATATGTCGTTCCAAAGAGATGCCGCTATATGTTATGCTGCCCATGAAACCATTGACTTACTGAAGACTCGATTCAACGACAAGGTTAAATTGCCAGATGGACCACTGAGTTATGCACCGAAATCGCGATTTGACGGCATAGTTAAAGGAAGTTTTTTACGTAGCTAAGATCCTGTTAACTGCAGGATTCCAGCTGTCAGCTCCTTGGACACGGCTAATCTGCGTGCTGCACACTTTGCGGCCAGCTCAATACTCCCAGATTGTGCTTTGTCTCCGCCTACACTTGAGTGCGTCGAATCTTCAATGGGACAAATCCACCTTCGCACTCGTGGAGTAGCAAGAGTACTTAAAGATCTTAATATTTACAAATCCGCTGGTCCAGATGGTATATCTCCCCTTCTTCTGAAGAGGTGTTCTTCCTCGGTGGCAAAACCACTGCGTAAGCTTTTTCATCAATCCTAATCTTTAGGACTCTTTCCGAGCAGATAGAAAACAGCATTTGTCCAGCCGATCGCTAAAAAAGGCGAATCTTCCTCTCTCTCCCCCTACAGGCCCATTAGACTTACGTCCCTTCTCTCCAAGGTCATGAAAAGGCTGATAAACCGTTAACACATGAAATATCTCGAAACACGAAAACTTCTTAATGACCGGCAACGACCATAGCAACAGGTCTATTTGACAGAGTTTGGCATCAGGCTCTATTGTCGAAAATTCGTGCTCTTGGGATCGACGACTCTCTTCTTGAATGGATTAGAAGTTATCTTTCGGAACGTTCAATTCAAGTTGTCGCGGATGGTTTCAAGGGTGATATTTACAAAATATAAGCTGGTGTGCCCCAGGGCTCCGTTCTGTCTCCAACTTCATTTTTTAATTTTCATCAACGACGTCTTGTCTGCTATCCAATATATTCCTTTGCTGACGACAGTACTCTCTTCTTTTCATATTCGTTCCCGGGCTCACGTTCCTGATAATAGAGTAGAGTCTAATGCTTCCAAAACACAATGCTGTCTGCTGTCGTTAAAGCGAAATTTAAACACCCAGCCGTTTTCCATGAACGGCACTTGCATCGTCGAAACCGAAGCACTTTCCATTCTCGGTATGTGTGTCAGTGAAAACTTACGTTGGAATGACCACATATTCGATGTCGCCAAAAACGCTGCAAAATGTCTAGGTTTCCACAAGCGATGTAAGAAATATACTACCCCCTCTGATCTGGCCACAATATATAAGGCATTCATCCGTTCAAAATTGGAGTACAATGCGCACATCTGGCCAGGTGCTCCTAAAACATCTCTGCACCTGCACCTAGATAGGACAAAACCGTGCGATAAAACTCATAGGTGATACTAATATCAGTCAATCAATTGACACCCTCGAACACCGGCGTAATGTCTCCTGTCCCACTTTGTTTTATCGCTATTTTCACCACCAGTGCTCCATTGAAATCGCCAGTAGCATTCCGCCCATTCAAACTTTTAACTCTAACACCCGCCTCGCTATGATTGCTCATCAGTATACCCTCAAGCCTAGCTCCTTATTTCCTAGTCATTATAACCTTCAAACATTTAAAACCAATGTTCACCAGTACCTCTCTTTCTATCCTTCCTGATTTTCCTTCGCCCGCGCTGTGCGCAAGCATAAATGTCTTGAGCGTGCGCAAATTACAAAAAAAAATTAATGATTTGGTTACAGTTTCAAGGACTCAGTGCTGTAAGGTGCAAACATGCTTGGATTCTAGAACCAAAAATCGATATACTGGTAAAGCTTGCTCACTTTTAGACTTCACCGTTAAATATCCGTATTTTGTCCCTTCATTACCTCCTTTCATATTTTCTGAAACTCATAATTTTGGTTTTGCTAGATTGAATGATAAACAAGGCCTGACTAAAGAGATCTAGGCAACAGCAAATTATATCAACGTACAAGAGGATCTTTTACGAACAGCGAAGGAAGCACCTTATAAGACCTTTATCGGAGAAACCCTACTGTATGGCGTTAAAGCATGGCCTTTTTGAAAACCGGATATAGACCAGAGGTAGCCTGGTTTTCGGGATTCGCATATTATTGCCTAGTTGCCCGCATCCAATGAAACCGGTGCTTTCGCAGGCTTTCTGTTTTTCGTTATCAACATTGTAACTTAACTCTTTTCTCTACCAACATTAAGTCAACGTCTTATCAGATTCTATGTATTGCTTAGCAAATGAACCTCACATTGGGCGCCAAATTATTGCAGCTCTTACTTAATCTGGAGTATTTTCTTGTAAATTGTTAGAATTTCCCCATAACGTATTACCATGGTCAAATCAACAAAAATTACGAGCCCATCAATAAAAATTTTCAACTTACAATGGACATGAATTGCCGTAGCTACATACTCTTTCTATCCGATCCACTGATGACACGTGAAATCATCGGTCCACAAACGGAATCACGAGTTTTAGTTGTCTCAAGGTCAAGTCAATGGAAACTCAGGGACTTTCTGATGTCGGAGAAATCTTCCAATATAGTCAACCTACTTGTGATTGGAGAGTCGTTGGTGGCAGATCCTGAAAAGGTGAGTGTTGTTCCATACATAGAGTGCATTTCAAGCGATGACGTCATAAATTTGTTTTTTTTTTCAACAGGAACGTCCATATGTCCTCTATACACATAAACTCTATGCCGATGGCTTGGGTGCCAATTCTCCTGTAGTTCTCACCAGTTGGGTTAAAGGCGTCTTATCCCGTCCGCACATCAATTTGTTTCCGGAAAAATTCTACGACGGCTTTGCAGGACATCGTTTTACACTATCAGCGGTCAATCAACCGCCATTCATATTTCGAATTCGAAAATTAGATGCTAGCGGTCAAGGTTTTGTGCAGTGGGAGGGCATCGAGTACAGATTGATTACTTTGATTTCGCAACAAATGAATTTCTCTTTTGATATTGTAGAGCCTACAACATCTACATTGCTTGGGTAAGTACGAGTATAGCCTACGTTCGCTTAAAATTTCTCTTAAAAATAAAAATATTTTGAAATGTAGGTCTGGAGACTCGATTGTGGAGGAGGTGAAACTACATAAAGCTGATTTAGGAATGGCAGGAGTCTATATAACTGAAGACCGCTTGGATGAGATCGATATGTCACAAGGGCATTCGAGAGATTGTGCAACCTTTATAACGCTGGCATCAAAGGCTTTGCCTAAGTAAGGAACTCTATTGAACTTAATTTTAGTCCCTGCATTCATTTAGAGCATACTCGCACTCATATTTCAATCATTTTCCTTCCTTCGTGGGTCGAGACCTTTTTAAAAGATCCCAATATACGAAGATGCGAAATATCGTTATGGCTTTGTTAACGTGAAAGCATTGTTACCTCGACGTAAGGGTTCCAGTTCCTTCCTATACTTTCTGAATTTTAGGCAGCCACTAAGTGACTGCCAAAAGTGGCCTAGAATGGCACCGCTGCTTCGGAATCTGGCCGCCAACAATCGATTACTATGAGCTTTTAGGATATGAAGATGGCACAGGATGGTTGTGTAAATACGATGTAAAACGTATGCCCTGTCGTTCCTCTTGAATTTACAGATGATACATAGTATAGAATGAACTGAGAATCTGCGCCTCGAATAATCCAGAAACTGTTGGCTGTCCTTTAACTAGAATTAGTCCAGCAGCGCAACAATCAAGTTCATAGCGTAGTGCTTGCCCTATCTCCCAGAATAAGTTCCTACTTATGCAGGTTAAAGAGGCAAATTCGTGGTCGACCAGTAGCATAGGGCTCAGAACCCCATACGGAGGAGATAAAAAGATGTCGCGAACCAGTTAATAGCCTCCGATAATAAGCGTTGCCACTGTTGACGATCCTGGCAAACGATTCAAGCCAATGACCTTCAGATCTGCACGTGGAATGCATGGATCCTTCACAGGCCACGTGCAGTCGGACAATCAGCAGAGGCTTTTGACTGCTATCACGCAGATATCACAGGCAATCCAGGAAGTGCGATGAGATAGGCCGAGCAAAACGAGGATGAAAAACTGTGATATCGACGATGGTGGTTGCTATAGAGAACAGAAGGAGTGCTTATTCATACGCGGCAGAATTAGGCAATAAGTATTGAGCTTCCGACACGTAAGAGGGCGTCTTATTACAATCCGCAACAAGGCGAAGAACGTCAGAAAAGAAAAAGAGGACATGTTTTGTACGACAGTTGGTAGGAATAGTCTACACGACACCACGCCTGGCAACGGACCTAGGCTTATTAACTTTGCCGCGGAACGAAATATCACTACGTCCCCGAATCATGAAACGCTAAATCAAATTGATCTTTTTGCAATCGACGTAAGGCATGCCTCCAGCCCGTCCTTCTGACCTTCCGGAAGCTAAAATTGACACAGATCACCACCAAGATACGAATGCGCATCAACCAAGCGCCACAACGCAACAAGCGTTACTCTGAGCAGATATTACGTAGAAAAGAAGCAATCGCAAGTTACCACCCCAATCCAATACCGAACGCGTATCCCAAAATCTTTCAAGAACTTCTATACCGCCAGCATCAAGTACCGCAGACCAGTAGCAACGCTGCTAACTTGGTGTCAGAGACGCCGCAACTGATGTGCCGGATTTCACCCCACCATTATCAATAAATCCCTGTTTTGATGGCAAATGCCGGCAAGCCCGTGCAGCCAAGGAAGAAGAAAGGGGCGCTGCAACGAAGGACAGAGCTGTTAGTAAGCTCTACGTGCAGAGGAGATGGGAAGAACCTCAGCTTCTCCAGAAGACGAAAAAAAAGCACGAGAAGCGCGCGATCGAATATACTGAAAGCCCGCACTCCAGAAACACTGTGCGGTGGACTTATCAACAGATAAGAAGTATGCGTCAAGACAAGAGACTCGAAGAGGACCCTGTAGAGATAAAGAAGGAACTTTGTAGTAGAGTCACAGTCGGTGCTGACAACACTTGTGGAACAAACATCTTTGGCAGACTGCATAACGATGACAAAGCCCGACGATTAGGCAAAACTTTCGTCCACCTGCTTTAATGCAACAAAGCAGCTGGACCTGACGGCCTACCGGCCACGGTATTCCGAACTAGTAGAATGCCATTGTAGACAGAATAACATACATCATGGAATCTCAGCATTGTTTGACCGATCCACAATTAAAAGCCGACCCCCCCCTTCAACTGCGCCAACTGCAGAGGCCTATGTCTCCACAACATTAGTTAACAACTTGATTGGTCCCTATCAGAGCGGTTTCAGACCAGAAAAGTTCACAATCGACCAAATATTCACACTCCGACAGATCCTGGAAAAAACTCAACAAGTCCCAATGGACAACCACCATCTTTTCATCGATTTTAAGGCCGCATATGACAGCATTTACAGAGATGAGCTATATACATAGTATAGAGCCATGTCTAGCTTTGGCATCTCTGCCAAACTCGTCCGTCTTTGCTGAATGACGACTGAAAACGCTCGCTGCTCCGTCAAGGTTGGCAACGACTTAGCCGAGACCTTTGATGTTTTAGACCAGGTCCCGTTTGCCCTTGACGGGATTTGTGGGAGATGTTTCAATGACGAACTACACGAGCTGTACAAAGATATAGGCCTAGTTAGAAAACTACGCATCAGTCGCTGGCTCTGGCCTGCAGACTATTCAAATCTGGAACGACGCAGTAGATGAAGACCTCACGTTAGGTGGTGCGTACAAGTAGAAAACGACCGACTTAGAGTCCGCAAAGATGGAGATACCTGGAGAGGCTTGTTAATTGACGCACAGGATCACCCCGAACTGTAGCCCCACCTAAGCAAGTATAGTACGAACTGGTCTAAAGGGCCGTAGGATCCATTATTTTCCTCATTCTACGAGCTCCAACGCTGCTCAATGTCATCCACTAATCCCCTAAATAAAATCCCCTCATCTGACTTTGTTTAAATTTCTAATTTCTAGATACCGTGCCATACTTGGTCCTTTCCAATGGCCTGTTTGGGTAGCGCTGATTGCAATTTACGTAGGCGGCATCGTACCAATTGTATTCACCGATCAGCTATCTCTGAAGCATTTGATTGGGAATTGGGGTGAAATCGAGAACATGTTCTGGTACGTCTTCGGTATGTTCACCAATAGTTTCACCTTCGCTGGAAAATATTCATGGGCCAGTTCAAAAAGGGTCTCTACAAGACTGTTGATTGGTTTCTACTGGCTCTTCACAATCATCATCACTTCTTGTTACACGGGATCAATTATCGCGTTTGTGACCCTTCCCGCCTTCCCAGCAACAGTTGATTCTGTTACTGATCTTTTGGGGTTATTCTTCCGAGTAGGAACTCTGGGTAAAGCTGTTTTTCTTGTTCCCAACACATACACTTCAATCACTTTTTGTTTGAATTCTCAGATCGCGGAGGTTGGGAAAAGTGGTTTCAGAATTCTACCCACGAGGCTACCGAAAAGCTCTATAAGAAGATGGAGTTTGTTGGTTCACTAGAAGAGGGAATCGGTAACGTGACGCAGTCCTTCTTTTGGAACTATGCCTTTCTTGGATCTCGGGCACAGCTAGAGTATTTAGTTCAATCTAACTTTAGTAATGAGTAAGTTGCCTGTAAACATTTGTAAGAGTATCTGAAACCGTCCAAGCCTTTATTGCTCTCATCCTTTAGCGCTCTAAGTCGACGTTCTGCTCTTCATCTTAGTGAGGAATGCTTTGCGCCATTTCACGTCGGTTTCGCCTACCCAAAAAATTCAGTCTACGCCAAGAAGATTAATCAGGCCATCCTTATGGCTGATCAAAGTGGGCTTATTGCCAAAATCAGCAACGAAGTGTCGTGGGTAATGCAGAGGTCTTCTACCGGGAAGCTACTTCAAGCGAGCTCTACCCATGCATTACGTGAACGAATTCAAGAGGAACGCCAGTTAACCACCGCCGACACTGAGGGTATGTTTCTGCTCATGGCCATCGGTTACCTTGCGGGAGCATTAGCTTTGGGATCTGAGATCATTGGGGGCTTCACCAATAAATGCCGCCAAATTATCAAACGGAATCGAATTCGAAGACCTTCGACTGCGGTATCTTCAGGGAGAAATTCTGCAGACTGTACGAATAAGAAAGACCTAGCTGAGCACTTACGGAAGAAAACTGTTAGACAGGAAATGCGTGATGCAGAGGCTGCTGCCGCCAAGAACACTTTCTTCGGTCTGAAGCAACTGAAACTAACTAAAGCCACATTGAAGGAGTTGTATGGCAATTATAACAGACCAGAGCCGAATATCATTTTCCAAAATGGGCAGCTAATTTTGGAGACCGATGCAAAGTCAGAGTCGTCTGTGGGAACTAGAACTCAATCGAGTGGTGATAATGTCCAAGACTCGAATGTAGAAGAAGCTTTGCAACAGCTGGATTCTTGTATCGACGTTCATGATGAGCATGGTAATCCGGTGGGAGTTGTGGAAATCGAAAACACCATTGACGACGAAGAATTGGATGTTGCCTTTGGAAGTTTGGTTGACGATGAGAATTTAGGATCAAGGTATGAAAATTTGCAGCTTTTCGAGGACAAAGATGACAGGAAGCAGGAGAAGACGTCCACATCTAATACTGAGTAACTAGACTGCATGCCTTATCTATGTACTCGCATGTGAGTGATTTGCTTAAAGTGTAGGTGTTGTTGAAAATAAATAAAAATGTGTGTTAAGGCTTTGTTACTTTGGTGGGTTATTATTGTCGGGTAGGCTAAGTACCTACAGCTGTAGATCTGCACTGTATAAATGTGCATGGCGGTTGCCGAGGTTCGAGGGATCGTAAAGCAGGCTTGTTAAGCCGCCATAAGATGAGTAGTGCCGGTATATTGGTCACACTCGTCGAACATTTAATTCGGTAAAAAGACTGATATCCCAGAGGCCTTGAGGCGTACCGGACCCGACTGTGTACCGGACTACCTTAGAAAGATACTAGATAGCGATTTCCAGGATCGAATACTCCGGTATGACACGGCGGAGGGACGAAGACAGAAGAGGCTGACGTCGAGAGTCGCCCAGAGCTCGGCCCCGATCTCTGGACCCTCGGATACTACGGGCTACTGCGCTTAGAAATGCCTCCGGAGTCGCACTGACTGCGACGGAGAGACCTCGTGAGGGGGCCGAGCGCAGCATACAGTTTCAGCTGGTGGCCCAAGAAACCATCCTCATCAGGCAACGATGGTTTGGGGGGACTTCCGTGTGAACGTCACAGGTTCAGCGACCTCGGAATGTGGGTCGACTCACCTTTGGAGAGCGCATAGGGAGAGCGGCGAATAGCAAGGTAGTAGCCGCACTGTCTACACTGATGCCCAACGTTGGCAGCCGGAGAGAGGCCAAAAGAAGGGTACTAGCGTCATTCCACTTGTATATTGCTGTACGGCGACTAGATGTGGGCAGATGCGCTGCCGGGATCTCCGAAAGCAACTTACCTCGGTACAACTCGTCGAGTTCCATGCTCACCTCATGGTCTGCGCAGCAGTCGTTATAATGATTGCGAAACCACGACGTACTAGCTCGAGAGCTCAAGATACATTTCTGTCCCCCTGAATCCGAACAAGACGGCGACATGAGAAATCGAGCATTGTCGTACTGACAGCAGAAACGGGATCACGAGGTTGTAGGTAGATGGACATACCGACTCATAGCGGTGATCTGGTCCGTGGCTGGAGCGAAGTCATGATGATTTGAATTACTATTTTAGCCACCATCTCTTTGGGCACGGGCGGTTCAACGCATGTCTACACCTCATGGCAGTGAACCCACCATCACCAGAAGATACCGTCGAACACTCAACAGCTGTTACGGGACCGGCTGAGGTTGATAATCACACCCAAAAATATTGTTTCCGCGATGTTGAGTTGCGAGGATGTGCCTACGCCCAGTCGTAATAACTGAAAAGAGACGAACGACTCCATTAATTGGAAGATGTTTTCCTCCCACAAGAATGGCTATGTCGTCGGCGTAGGCTACTGCCTTAACAACCTTCTGTTCGAAAGTTGTGAGGATGTCGTTTACAACAAGAAGCTACAGAAGGGGATAAATCACTCCTCCTTATGGAGTTCCTCTTTTAACCGTTTTTGTGACCATGTTTCTACCAAATTCTGAATATATAATTCTGCACTTCAGCATGTTCTCGATCCAATGTGCTATCGTTGTTTCTACATGGAGCTTGTCGAAGACCGTCCTTACAGATCCGGCGTTTACATTTTTTTTTTGGTGGGTAGGTGTGAAAATCTTCATAGACACTATGAACCCGTTGCTCATAGTAGTGTGAGATTCTTACTCACTAAAAACACACCTCCGTTCTCCGTTCTTATCGACTACATCAAGTAGTTTCCGTTTCAAATAACGTTGGCGTGGGGCAGGTAGCTTTCCAGCAAAAGCACCTGCTAGTACCGCTATTATATGCGGATAGTCCTTATCGCGCCAGATCGAATGGTCACATTCTTTGTAATCTACGCACTAAGTTTGTCTCGTCCAGAATTTGGAGTATTTTATTATTAACATGAGTAGATTTGGTCTCATTGAGAACAATTCACCATATCTTTGTCCATTCGTAGATTTTATCCAAAGGCGTTTGTAGCTTTCCAGTAGCTAACTCGACTGAAGTATCTGTAGCTAGTATCGCCGTGATGTCCGCGAACCTGGCTACTATGGTACCTGATTCTTCCAGTATGTCTCGAGTATAGAGTAAAAACAATACCGGCCCAAGTACACTTCCTTGCGGAACTCCAGCAGCTACGAGTATCTCTTTAAATTCCGAGTATTCGGTACCATGTTTAACACGAAAAATTCTGTTTTCCAGGTACGATTTCAGAATCGTATGCAGCTCTCTCGGAAGAACCTGGCTTAGCTTAAAATGTAAGCCTTCGTGCCATACCTTATCGAAGGCTTGAGACACGTCAAGAAACACGCTAGAATATATCTTTTTCTCAATTTCTAAGGCTTTCTCAATTTCATTCGCAATTCTAAAAACCTGGTCAATTGTGGAGTGCTTAGTTCTAAAACCGAATTGATGTCCAGGAATTAGACGTCTCTCTTCAATGATCGGTTTCAAGCGCTTCAATAGGAGTTTTACAAATATTTTAGATATTATCGGCAGAAGCGATATGGGTCTGTAGGACTTTTTTTCATTTAGAGATTTGCCTGGTTTCGGGACCATTATAACTTCGGCAACTTTCCATTGGCTTGGAACGTCTTAGCGCGGCATTTATAAGTTGGAGCAGTTTGATCAGGGCTTTCTTTGGCAGCTCCTTGAAAATTTGAGCAGTTATTAAATCATAACCAGGGGCTTTGTTATTTTTCAATATTTTAATTGCTTGGTTAAGTTCTCGTAGCGACACTGTTTTTATTCTAAAATTGTGCGGTGCCGTAATTATATAATTAGAACCTCCTGTTAACGCCTGTCCATCAAAAGGCTTGGTGCTCGGCAAATAGATCCGCCTTCTCTTTATCTCCTTTTGCCCATTTGCCATTATTTTTTCTTATGGGAGGAAATTGCATTTGAGGCTTTTTGATTCCCTTCATGGCTTTCCAGAGGGAGTAATTTCAACTTCTTTCGGCAGTCAGACCTTCGAGATATGTAGAGATATTCCGATTTTTGTAATCTTGTATTGCTTCTTTCAATGGGCCCCCGCCCAATTATCAAGGCTTCGCCCATCAATGACGTTATCTAATAAAAAGCGGGGGCAGATTATTCTATACTGGTCTTATCGTAAACATCTTCAGATTACAGCCTCTGATTAGTTGCTACGATTTGACCAGTTACAAGTTGCCGGTCATAGGTCTTGTTGGCGGCTTGACCACCGGTAGTCCATACCAGAACTTAAATCACGGTACCATGGGAGTCAGGAGCCCCCCGGATTTCGGTCCGGGCCTGACTTGTTAGAGGTAGGCCCCCTTGTGGGAGCATCATGGTGGCTGTGGTTTAAACCCAAATCGCGGGTACGGGTTTTCTTTTCTGTTTACCCATTGTAGAGTTGCAAATAAAGTACTGGGTGCTGTGACCCTAAGAACAGCAAGAGGTTTTAGGTCGGCCTCGACTCATACCAAGGGTAGAACTTTTGCCTCCAACACAGTTCCGAATTGGTATCAAAATTTTTGTGGCGAGCGAAGGCAAGGCGTATCCTTGCTCCCTATGGATGTATGGGCATCTCGTCTTATGACAGGTGGTTTACGTTAAAAATCCAGGTACGTTCTGCTTCTTTCAATTTGTTGCATAAGTGGTTTAAGTATGTTTTATGTTGGGGAGCACGGGATTGTTGCCATCTTTTTCGCGCTCTCCTCTTTTCTCTTACCAGTTCTATTATTTGCGGCGGATATTTTATTTCACTACTTGCTTTCTCTTTTCTTGTTGGAGTTGGAGTGTTGTTCCAGGCAGCGTTCTGCAGGACTTTGATGAATCTGTCGACTTTGTCTTCTATTTCGTTTTGTTCATTGCAGTAGTTTCTAAAACCGTCCCAGTTAGTCTTGTTATTAGTTAATCTAGGCGCCACTTCTTTCTTAATTAAGAGTATGCTTAGTGTTGAAATGACTGGTGAGTGATCTGAGGAGAAATCATAACTTTCCTCGATGTTTGTAGAAATTTTGGCTGCTCCTTTTGTGACAAAGAAATCTACAAGATCGGGGGTCTTTGTTATATCCGAAGGCCAATATGTTAGTTTTCCTGTCGAGAAAAAGTCAACTTTACTCGTACATTGCATACCGGCTTCATAGAGTTGTCTGCCTTTCGTTGTATTACATCTTGAGCCCCAGAAGGTATGTTTCGAATTAAAGTCACCACCAATTATAAAATTCGGTCCGAGTGAATCAAAGATACCTTTAAAGTCATTCTTTTCTAGCTTGCATCGCGGAGGACAATAAATGGATGCAATGTTGTAGTGCAGGTGGTTATATTTTACGCGAACCGAACTTAACTGCATTGCATCGAATTCAATCTTTATATTTATAGAGTGCTCAATACAATCTTTAATGAACAATGAGGATCCGCCTCTGGCATTGTTTGATGGGTGGTATGCATGATAAGCACAGTAGCCCTTTAGTTCCACACGACGTCCTTTGCTCAAGTGAGTTTCAGAAATCAAACAAATGTCAATATTGGCTTTTTGTAAGAACACTTCATTATTAAATGCTCCCTTCATATCCCGAAAAGCGGCCATGGCGGCACTCTTTTTTGTATGTTCTTTTCCATGAAAGCTACAACTTCGTGTAGTGCTGTCTTTCCTGATTTTCCTTTAAGGTAAGCGTGTTGAGAACCGCATATACTGTCTTTCTTGAGCCCTTGCCTTATATGTTGATCTAGGATTCTCTCCTGTAATTTTAATAAAAACGAGGAGAGACTTATGGGTCTGTATTCCTTAGCAGAGGAATGTTTAGAATGAAAACTACTTTTATTTCTTTCCAGTTGTTTGGGACGTAGCACAGCTTTCGACAACCGATAAAGACAATTTTAAGCCAAGATATAATGTATGGAAAAGTGTGTTGTAACACGGCCGGGAATAGCTCGCCTGTTCCCGCCAATTTGTAGAAGTTGAACGATTTGATGGCCCATGTTATTATTCTATTCTCTTCATTAACATCCTTACAGACTCCATTGCAGTCTTTCTGGTATCCCGGCGCTATTGGATCTTTGGATAGCGCTTTCCTTAGCTGATTCTATGGCTTCGCAAAAAAAAAAGAGCCCAAGATTGTTTCTTGGCCACTCTTACATTTCTTGTGTAGGAATTAAGTTCAGACCTATAATTCGTCCAATCCTCCTCACTTCTACATAGTGTGCTTCTCTATGAAGTTGTCTGATCTCTGTTCTGTGTCTTTTTAGTTCGCTTATTCATCAAGCGGATTTGGAGGGCTAGTAATGACTAGAGGTGGGACAGTTCTTAATGAAGGCTTTCCTTAGGTTTTTTTTAAATATATTTTTATTCATTTCATAATAGATAAATACAAAGCAGTAATATAATAATATAAATTTCATAGAATGAATAAATTAGTAGTCGTCATTTAATTTGATAACAAATTCAAAAATTAGCGTTAGACGACATTTCATTATTTTTTTATGAATTAATTAACATTTCTGGAGTGGGGCGGCATTGAAAATACAGATACAGATAATATATAGCTATACAATTAAGATTTATTAAAGAAATCCGTGAATGAAATGAATAGTAATGAGATACAAAGAAGAATACAGTTCCATTTAGTCCGTTTCTTACATCGATATTAAGTTAGAATTCATAGTAATACGAGGGCGGGTCATAAGTCCGTGACTTTTTGAATTTCTGACCTCTTTACTGAAACAGCAACACTGCTCCTGTCAACAGGCATCTGTCAGTTGACTCCTGTCAAAATTTAAACTTGCTGCGTCAGTTAGTTTGTGTTTGACAGCTATTTTTATCAGACTACTCACTAATTTGAGGAGAAAATGGAAAAAAGTGAATTTCGTGTGCTTATTAAGCATTATTTCTTGCGAAAAAAAACCATTACCGAGACCAAGGCTAAGCTTGATAAATACTATGGGGACTCTGCACCATCGATTTCAATGGTAAAAAAGTGGTTTACTGAATTTCGTTGTGGCCGTACAAGCACTGAAGATGCCGAACCTCCTGGACGCCCAGTTGAGGTCTCTACACCCGAAACAATCGAAAAAATTCACGATATGGTGTTGGCCGACCGAAGATTGAAAGTGCGAGAGATTGTGGAAGCCGTAGGGATCTCGCATGGCTCAGTGGTTTCAATTTTGAATGATCACTTGGGCATGAGAAAGCTTTCCGCAAGATGGGTGCCGCGTTTGCTCACAGTCGACCACAAACGCAATCGTGTAACAACTTCACAGGAAGGTTTGGCGTTGTTTAATCACAATATGGAGGAGTTTTTGCACCGTTTTGTAACCGTGGACGAAACATGGATCCATCACAACACACCAGAGAACATACAACAGTCAAAACAGTGGGTTTCTAAGGGTGAATCGGCGCCAAAGAAGGCCAAGGTGGGTTTGTCAGCCAATAAAGTTATGGCGACTGTTTTTTGGGATGCACGCGGGATAATCCACATTGACTACCTTCAAAAGGGAAGAACAATCAATGGGGAATATTATGCCAACTTATTGGACCGATTCAATGACGATTTGAAAAAAAAACGACCTCATTTGGCCAAGAAAAAAGTTCTTTTCCACCAAGACAATGCAAGGGTGCACACATATGCAGTTGCCATGGCAAAAATCCATGAATTGGGCTATGAATTGCTCCCTCATCCACCCTATTCTCCAGATTTGGCTCCGAGCGACTACTTCTTGTTCCCAAACCTGAAGAAATGGCTTGGTGGAAAAAGATTTGACTCCAATGATGAAGTCATCTCGCAAACAAAGGCCTATTTTGAGGACCTCGACAAATCATTTTTTTTGGAAGGGATAAAAAAATTGGAGAAGCATTGGACAAAGTGTATAGAGCTCAAGGGAGACTACGTTGAAAAATAAAATTATTTTTTTATCAAAAAATCTTATTGACCCGCCCTCGTAGTTCAATATTAGCAAGATCAATAGCAAAAATCCAAGCTCTTATTCTTCTTAGTTAATCGTATGGAAAGTGGAAGTTTATTGAAATAGCATGGGGCCATAAATGCATAGAATTTTGAAAAATGTGTTGAACGTGCAATAGGTACGTTTGCTAAGCCTGTGTTATTTGTCCTTAAAATATAAATTGAGTTAGTCCTGCTAGGAATATTTCCGCTTGGCTTAAAAAATTCTCTAAGCACTTTAAAAACATATAAGTGTCTTATTGGTAAAATATTGCAGGGGCCAACTATGAGTACGACGATTGCAGTTAGTAAGAATGCCAACAAGATATTTTTGAGCAACCAAGAGTGGTCTAATCGCATTGAAATATGATCCTCCCCAACATACAATGCCATATTGCAATTTAGAGTATGCCAGTCCATGGTGAAATTTTGATAAAACTTTGTCTGAGCAGTATGGTTTGATAAGATACAGTTTACGAGCCACCAGGTACATGTGGGATTTTATTGTTTGTAAATGCTCCTTCCAGTTCAGATTTTGATCTATTAAAATTCCTAGATATTTAAAATTCTTAACTGATTCAATTATAAGACACTTCTCAGAACACGTATTTTGTTCATAAAAGTTTTGTATGCCGCAAGTATGCAGCGGTAGGCTAAATCTAGTATATTCATGCGAGTGAAATCGAAGGTTGTTTTCAGATATAGTATTGCCGGATAAATTTTTCTAGATCTTCTTCAATTTTCGTAATGCAATCAATTTGGTTTTGGAACGTGTATGTAAAGGTTATATCATCGGCGAATGCAGTCGCCATTCCATTGAATTGCTGTCTGAAAATCGAGTCAATATATATTAGGAATAAGAGTGGCCCTAGTACAGCAGAACCCTGAGGGACTCGATTTTTTGAGACCAGTGGCTTCCTAAAAACGCCATTTACCTTCACTTTTTGAACTCTGTCTTTAAGATATGTTTTAAAGCAGTTATGTATTGTTCCCCTAAATCCAGCATTGTATAGTTTTTCTAATAATAACTGATGGTCAACCATATCAAAAGTCTTTGTCATGTCTATGAATAAAGCCATAGTAGACATATTTTTGTTTAGCCCTTCGTGTAGCTGGCTGCAGACCCTAAGGATAGCATCCTCTGTTGATAATCTAGGTCTAAAACCAAATTCATTACTTGAAAAAAACTTATTTTTCTCCAAGAATTGTATTGGGTCTATAATTTATTTCGTGCGGTTTTTTTTTTCAAAATTTGAACGTTTATTTAAGAAAAACATGTACAATTGTATTATTCAAAGTATTGCCCATCTGAAGCTATGACTTTTTCCCATCTTTCTGGCAATTTGTGGATCCCATCCCAAAAGAACTGCGCCGGCTTGGCAGCCAAGAATGAATCAAGCCAATTTTTGATATTCTGCTCTGATGTGAACCGTATTTCAGTGAGAGTGTTCTGCATCGACCGGAACAAATGGTAGTCAGAAGGAGCAAGGTCTGGGCTATAAGGCGGGTGGGGTAAGACTTCCCATCCACTGTTTTCCAAATAGTTCTTAACCGGAATAGCAATATGGGGCCGAGCGTTGTCATGATGGAAAATTATTGCCTCGGGTCTGGTCGCATATTCCGGGCGATTTGCGGCCACTGCTCTCTTCAAACGGATTAATTGTGTTCGGTAGCGTTGTCCATTGATGGTTTCACCCGCTTTTAGCAGCTCTTAATACAGCACACCCATCTGATCCCACCAAATACAGAGCATTATCTTCGCGCCATGGATATTCGTCTTTGCCAATGGATCCATTTTTCATCACCAGTAACAATCCGATGCAAAAATGACTTCCTTTTGTGGCGTTCCAGCAGCATTGCGGACATGCAAAACCGCCTTTCGACGTCTCGGCTTGAGTTCATGTGGAACCCAATTTCCTTGCTTTTGAATATATCCAGCTGCTTTTAATGGCTGCTTGAAATGGCTGCTTGAGTGACACCCAAAGATTCTGCGAGCTCTTCTTGTGTTTGGCAACAATCTTCATAGAGTGATGCTTCCAGTTCTTCATCTCCAAACCTTTTTGGCTGCCCAGGACGTTCATCGTCTTCCAAGCCAAAATCACCACTTTTAAATCGTGCAAACCACTTTTGGCACGTTCGCTCAGCTAGCGCATGTTCACCATAAACTTCCACCAAAATACGATGACTTTCGGCAGCAGTTTTCTTCATATTAAAGTAATGAAGAAGAACTCCCCGCAAAAACACTTTTTCAGGCACAAAGTTCGACATATTTGAGTGAAAAAAAATTATTGTTGTTTACGCTTCAAATGAATGACATGTACTGAAATGACGTACAATGACAGTAGCTTTCCAACGCATGTTTCAATGGAATAATAACAATGGAATAATACAAGTTACGCCATCTCTTAGCAAACCGCACCAATTAAGTTATAGACCCAATAGCATTCTATTTTTGAGAATTTTTTCAAATACTTTAGAAAATGTAGGTAACAACGATATGGGTCTGTAGTTGGACACATCATTTTTGTTACCTTTCTTAAAAAGTTGAATTACCTCTGTACATTTAATTGGACTTGGAAAACAACCATTATTGATACTTAAATTAAATAAATGGCTCAACACATCTATTATTTGCCAAGTAATATTTTTTATTAGAATACTTGTGATACCCTCACTTGTGCAAGAATTTTTGTTCTTTAAGTTCATAATGGCTCTATAGATTTCGACAGGATCAGTGGGCTCACATACAAAACTATTATTTTGAACTCTGTCGGTAATAAGATTACTATTTAAAGAACAGTGACAGGGAAGGCAGGGTTCGATTGAAAGTTTTAGTAGCTCTGAAATTTCAATAAAATGTTCCTTAAGTTTGTTGGTGATTGCTTCTAAACCTGTTATTTTCTTCCAAAAAATTTATTTGTTCAGATTGTTTGTATTTGCCCAGAATACTGTCTATAACTCTCCATTCTTTCCTGCTATTTCCATTTGCTCTTTCAAATAAGTTTAAGTAATAATTATTACATGGTTTTTTAACTTTGATAGTAACCATTTTACAAAGCTTTTTATAATATTTATTTAGTCTTTCATTATAAGGATATCTATCATGTTTTTTTGCATATATTGTATATTTTTCTTTCTTATAAGATTTAGAAGACCTTTTGTTATTTAAGGTTTTAAGTATTTATTTCAATTTATTATGGTCGAATCTTCTGTAGTGCAAAGTCTTATATACTTGTTTAAAATCGATAAGAATATCTCCAATGCACTGGAAGGATCATTTTCATTGTAAACCGAATCACAAGATTCGTACGAGAGGTATTCTTTAAGTAAGTGATAGTCTATTTTTTGTGTCGATTCTCTCTGAAGTTTGATGACGTTTTCGTTCTCTGTTATATCCACATCGATTCCATCACGAAAGATTTTTAGCGCCAAATTGGTGGTAGAGACGTTGGTGATTTCAGGAATATTATATACTTCAATGTCGTTTGCAATCAGCTGGTTCTCGAGGTAATTGACCTTATGTTCCAGCACTTGAACTTTTTGCTCGCACTCTTTATATTTGATTTGAAACTCCATTATTTGTATTGTTTGAGCTTCTTTTATGTCTTGCAGTTCCTTTGTAAATCATCATCAGTGTGATGCCCGATTCTTCGAGAGATGAATTGAATTCTTTTGGAGATAAATTTGTTCCCTTCTGATGTTGTTGCCTTATGCCCCTGCTGATACTCGCAAAAGCTTCACCAGATAGCGAATCGCAACGTTTTGTGGTTACGCAGTTTCCACATCTCCAAGATTTGTTGCTCTTCTTTAAGAATTCCAAATCAACCGGCAATTTGTTAACACATTTCGCGTGATGGATTTTACTACAGTCGCAACAGACCACTTTTAATTGAGTTCGTTCGACTTTATTACTGCATAAATTGCACGACATATTTAAAACTTTTTAAGCTTTTATTGTTAAATAAATAATTGTTTAATTAGCTCTTGACGCGTGTGTACCCCACAACACTCACAACTCAACTCAAGTTTGAAGTTACATAGTTTACGGCAGTCAATGGAAAGGCGATCAGGAAGGTACACCCTTGCGGGTTTTTCATGGTTTTCCTTATCCAATTGAGAACGCAGTTGTTAGTTTTCCTGTGATTTCGGAATTCGTTTTATATGGTCGGGACACTGTCTATTGTGAAAAGAAAGACGTTGCAGTCATCCTAGTAGTCCTGGCTGGTTTGAACTTTTTCCTGTTTTCTTCCTCTGTCGTGCTACGCCTTTTCTTTTGTCTTGATAGTCTTCATCCGGTGAAAGATAAAAGATCTCATTGCAAAGATAATACACAGTGTTTGCGGTCCTTCAGTATCGGCATCAACTACCAATTAACTCCAGTTGAATCCGCTTCAATTGGCTGTCTCGAATTACAATACGGTTCTTTTGGGAATCTTTCTTCTAACTTCTATGCTCAGTCTACGAGAAATTAGCTGATACAACACAGATACTCAACGAGCCTGGAAGGAGAGAACATCGACGTACAGTGGTTTCACTTCCTAAGAAAGGCGATCATAGGGGTTTCGTATGAACGTATCGTAAAATAACATAATTGTTCTTAGACCTACAGACAACTAATTAGCAATTACAGAGTTGCCAAATTTTCAATAAAAAAGGTTTTTTAGGCCGATTAACAGCCATAAAGTTCTAGGTACGAAAAACAAAGAAACCAATTAAAATAATATTTTGTTTCGTTTTGAAACTGAAGCACTGAACATTTGTTGATATTTTACTGACATTTTTCTGACTTAACAGGGCCGATTTTTGTGGAAATACCCATCTAGAATTAAATGCTATCGTAACTATAACTAATCTACTACTCAATCTATACAGCTAACAAATGTACTATCTTTTTGATAGAACAGACTTCTTCTTTCGTGGCAACTTCCTGAGACCAGAAATAAAAGGGTCAGAATTGAGACGAAGCCTGTTCATCAAGTCGGTGTTTGTGACAACTTATTACTGGATTCGGCTGCTTCCTCCAAACACTCACCTATTGACAATAGGGAGTTCTCAATTACTTCCGACCCATGGATCAGTACCTTATGTACTGATGACGGCAAGTTGTACCACGGATAGGCAACAACAAGTTTACGCGCGGTCTCTAGGGAATATTCTTTAAAAGTTGTAATATTTATGTTGTATCCTGACGAGAGATACTGCAGCAAATGTTGGCATCTGTCAAGAAGGTCCTTGTCTAATCCAGTGATTTCTGCTGAAATAGCTGAATTAGAAAAAAAAACCTTCTCGCAATGTTCCCGTCGTTTGATGTACCGCTTCCTCCACTTCGCGGTTTATCAACAATCAGTCCTAACTGCTCCCTAAACTTTTGCTGAACGAGTTGTTTTTTCTATGCAAGAGGAGCTTTATGTTCTGCTGAATGCACCTGTCATTTTTGAACATCTGTTGCAAAATTCCGCGCTTTTAAAGTTAATAAGTTAATTCTTTAGAAAGGTGCCGGGCTTACCGGCAACCAAGCAAAACAGAAACCCAAAACTCGAGTACCAAAAAAAAAAACCGCAACCACACGGATGGAGGTTGGTAGTCGAATGAGGGAGAATGCGTAAAACCGAAGATGGGCCCAAAAGGGGATCGCAAAAAAAAAAACGGAATTGCAACCAGCAGCTGGTTCCTAGCTGCGCACACCGGCTGCTCAGCACGAGGGGGTTCGAAGAGGGAGGAAAGTAAACGTAGGCACGTGCCCACGTAAGTGGGCGCCACCCAATTTTGATAGAAAATTGGGAAAACAAGATAAAATAAAAACAGATAAACTTCTCCCTGATGGGGATTTAAGGTAGGAAAGCAGATTTATTTATTTCTTTTTTTTCTTTTTATTAAGCGGGGGATGACAAAGGCCGTGCGAGTATAAAATGGAATAACCTAGTAAAGGGTGTCGTGTAGCACCAGAGGGGTTGCTCACCTTAGAATTATGTGAAGCTCAATCTAGTGGCCAACAGAAGGCCCACGGTTCTGCACGATCACGGGGACGGTGCCCTTTGGGGCCAACGGGGTCGCGAAACAGTTTTGACCGTAACCGCGAAAGGGTTATGGTGTTTGCCAGGTGAACGGTAAGGAGCCTTACGGGATCACCGAATTACAAGTATCCCCACTTAAGGGAGGATTACACAAAAATTGACGTTTTATAACGATAAAATGCAAAAGGGTACTTAACTTTTTTTTTCCTGCCTACTTGGGGGTCGCTCCTGTCTGGTTGCCAGAGGGTTGGTGAGGGGAGTGGGTACTTCCCGCCGCTGTCGCTTTCGTCGTCGCTTCGTCCGTCGGTGTCTCGTATTTCTGGACTTCGCTTCTCTTCTCGCTGGGGTTCTTTCTTCTTGTTCGTCTTTGTTTGTGGGCTTTTTCTTTGTTCGTTCGTTGGTTAGTTTTCCTGTCGCGTTTCTTCTTGTTGGTTTTTTTTGTTTTTTTTTTCTTTGCTCGTTCGTTGTGTGGCTTTCGTTTCTCCTCGTTGGTTTCTTTTGCTCGTTCCTCGGTTGAATTCTGTTCCTTTTTTTTCTGTTTTTCCGCTATCACGGCTAGATATCAATCCCTCTAACCGGGCATTTCGGCTAGTTGCCTCTCACACACACACATTCATACGTGGTTCCACTAATTCAGCTGCAAGAGCAAAGGGACTCACTTGCAGAGCTCTGACAGCCTCCCTGTGGAACCACCCAATCACACCAGTCGATGTTTTGTCGTTTTCGTCTTATCTGTCGAGTGACTGCTTGGGTCCATATTACGCCCTCGGACCCGGAACACTTTTGGGGGACAATTAAGGGGAGCTCAAATAGTGACCGCCAAGTAGAGAGGAAACCTTTCCCAAGAATAATATTAAGAGGACCGTAAGTCTCCTTGCAGACAAGAGTGAGTGAGGTGGATCGTGGAGAATCGTGAGCTTTCTTTCACAATTTTTTTCTTTTGAATTTAGAGGGTTTGGGGGATTTTACAATTTATGTAGGTGGAAGCAAACAATTTAGAATTTAGGAAGGGCTCTCGGCCATCGCTGGGGTGTCGACATCATCGGGCATCAAGGGGACAGACCGTCCGTCCGCTAGAGTTTCCAGGCCGTCCGCCTTGCTCTATCCGGGGTACCTATATGTCATGTCTGGGGCGGTAGGCCGAGGGAGGAAACTGGATCCAAACAATCCAGTAAATCCCACCTGTACCGTGGCATCCAGAGCATGACGGGAAGAAAAGAACGGGGACGAAACGAGAGAAGGCAGGAGGGTAGAGGGATGAAACAGACAACAACAGGACCGAAGGGAATGGAGGGGCGTGATTTGCACGTAACACATCTAACCCGTACGAAAGATGAATAAAATATTCAAAGAAACGGATGTATGAGTGAATAGGAGATAAGCCAAACTGATATCTCCTAGCATCTATGGTTTTACTCAATGATTTCTCAATGTCAGTCATATCTTTTGGAGTCAAACCACAAATATAGCACCTGCTACAAGACAGGGCGCTACACACTTTACCGTCAACCATAGTTAATTGTAAAGAATGCAGTACTTTTATGTCGCGACCATTGCAGGTGAAAGAGGATGGTTGCAAGTTATCTATTTTGTTCTTGTAATAAGCCTCTTCTTGCACACACAGATTTTTTTGTTTCTTTCGCGAATTGAAATCAAATAGACCTACAATAGCTTGTGGAGGAAGGCCGTGGGTTTTTCCAAACTAATTGATCTGGGTCGGAAGTATTTGATTTAAAAATTAATTGTAGAGGACAATAAGAAGTAACAAACATAGTACCAGAAACTCCAAAACACTGTTTGTATTCACTGTGGCCGGTACTGCCACCAAACCCCCATTTAGGGTAGACTTTTTTTTATTTTTCTTAAATAAACGTTCAAATTTTGAAAAAACTAAGTTATATACCCAATAGATAAATAGAGAGTACATACCTTTAACTTGAAAATCCATTGCTATGTAACAGGGTGACTAAAAAGTTTGAACTTGAAAACACGTGACGCGACTTGAGCTAATTAGCGCTTGGTGATAACAATGTTGACACTAATCCGATGTGTTCACTTCCGATGCAGAAAAAAGAATGTTTTAAACAATGGATTGCGAAACCTTTTATATCATCAGGTAGTGTGACAATTAAAGGGTAATTAAGCGATTAAGCAGGGCCTAGTTCAATCACAGAAATCTGCCGTCTATGACCTACTATGACAAGTTAATAATATGTGCAGTGTGTCGGCGGTATAACTATCAACGTCAGGTATTCGTGTGGTTTCATTTACAAGCTAGGTTAAGTTGTTTTCCGCAGCGAAGTTCTCAACACATTGTCTGTACAGAATGTCAAAACCACCTAAAATGTTGTATACGCTTATTGAAATCGCCCGCAATAAGGATAAGGACACAGGCACCGACATTATACCACCTTGATCAAAAAGTTCCCGGGGAACACCACAGTGTGGTGCTCCCATTGTTCCGATTTGAGTTCTGTTTTTTTTTGTGTTAGGTTGGTAGATTTGTTGTTGACATTCCTTAGCGTCATAGCTTGACATTTGCAAAAGTTACGTAGCCAAGAATACATCTATCTATGTGTGTGTTGGCGATTTTTTACAATTTTAGAAATGGATTTAAGTTTGCAACAACGAACTTGTACTCGCGAACGTTGGAAATGTTGGAAAAGTATTTCGACAACGATTCTCTAAAGAAAACGGTCGTTTACCAGTGGCACGAGCGGTTCAAAAGTGCTCGTGAGTCAATCGAAGATGATGAACGCAGTGGCAGACCATCGACATCGAAACCCGACGAAAACATTGATAAAGTACGAGTAAAAGAAATGTTGGTCAATAGCCGCCATCAGAGAGATAGTGGAGGACTTGAACTTTGCCTATGGATCCGTCCAAGACATTTTGGTTAATGATTCGGGTTTCCGTCGTGTAGTAGCAAAGTTGGTGCCAAAAGACCTCAATTTCATGCAAAAAAGAGACCGTGTTGACATCGCAAGAGATGATTTGCGAGGCTGAATTCGATCCCACATTAATCAAAAGGATCATTACTGGAGACAAGACGTGGGTTTATGAGTACGACACGCAATCCAGACATCAGGCAAGTGAATGGCGTTCACCAAATGCGCCGAGATCAGAAAAACCACGGCGTTTCAAGGAGGCAATGCTCACGGTTTTCATGGATTACAACGGTGTAGTGCATTAAGAATTTTTGCCAGAAGGCCAGACAGTAAACAAAGAGTACTCGTATTATTTGGGCGTTATGAGACGTTTGCGTGAAGCAATTCGCCGAAAGGGACCAGAATTGTGGGCAGAAAACTCGTGGATTTTGCACCATGAAAACGCACCGTCGCGTCGCACAGTGCCATCATTATTCGTAATATTTTGACATAAAATGCAACAAATACCCTCCAACAGCCACCGAATTCACCTGATTTGACTCCCTGTGACTTCTTTCTGTTCAATCCACTATGGGGAACGCGTTTCAGCAGCCGAGAGGAAGTAATGGAAAAATCGCAGGAAGCACTAATGGACATACCGAAAACCGAATCCGAGGATTGGATCAAGCGCTGGCATAAGTGTGTTGTAGTCGAGGGGGAATCTAAATTTAGATGAATAAATTTGTATTTCAAATTGTCTGAATACATTCCGGGAGTATGTAGTTTACTATAATAACTGTGATACAGGGATACAATTCTTTCTATTAAGTAAACCTCAAATCGCTTTCCAGTTTCCTGTAAACAGAGAAGAATTAGATAATTTCCTTACAGCGATGAAATTTTAACCACACAAAGTTGCATTGCGGATTTGAACAGGATTTGTCAGCTACATCACTACGCCGCACGTAAAATATGAAGCGGTGGTAAGAAAAATGACACTAATTCCTAGTATGATCGGGTAGCTGGCCTGAATTTACAGACGTCTACGTACGCAGAAAAGTGATAAATTTTTAGCCCACATACATTTCCTATATCCACCGAATGACTAGGGATCACTACAAAGGCAAACAACACCAACAGCGACTATGGATTTCTGGACCATCATTAACTTATCGTCTTCCGAAAACAAACACCAACTTTTTTTTTATTGTTTTTTTTTTTTTAAAAACTAATTATTTATTATAATAAATACAAAAATGTTTTAACAAAATGTAATTGAGACTGTTATAAATTTAAAAAAAAAAAAGAAAAAAATCATTTTAAGGAGATTTAAGTAAAATTGAATACCTTAACGGCTTCGTACTATTTTTGTATTTCTTACTTTTTTGTTTTTTTTTGGTTTTGTTCGAGAATTTATTTAAAAAAAAAAAAAATACTTTGAAAATAATGACTTACTGGATACCACCATACCATTAGAACCTTTCGTTAAACAATTCACAAGATGTACACATTCCAAAAGAGAATTACTAATGCAAACGCTACATACATTTGGTACGAGTAAAAACACACGCGAATCCGCTAAAGGTTGGATTGGTTGATTTGACCATGTGATGAATAACTAAACATAACGCAGGACATCTGAGATTACTATTTCTAACACTCTGTTCTTGAATATAATTTGTTTGTTTATTTGTTGTTGTTTTTTTTTTGTTTTTGTTTTGCTTGTTCTATTTTTGTGTTGACATCGAAAGTGACTATGAGTGAGGCATTGACGAGAAGTTTGTGAAAACACATTCGAATGCTGCTAGTCATTTATGTATTTAGCTTTCTTTTTTTTTGCTTTTAGGTGGAAATTTAAAATTTATTTTTGTGCTGCATATCAGGCACTTGCCAGGCCGATGGCAATACCACCGGCGAAGGCAGTTAAGAAAATGTGCAGATCGTTAATTTTTGGTCCTTTCTCATCACCAATGAGATTGCAATACCATTTCTTGCCCTTCTTGACATTTTTGTTTAAAACATCCTGTGCACGATCGACGTTGCGGTCGACAAATCGTTCAGCCTGTAAAAAAAAAAAACGGTAAATGGGTTTAAATGTTATTTCATTATATTTTGTGTTTTTTTTTAATAAAAAGTTTACGAACACCCTTTGAATGTTGCACACGGCAAGGGCGAATGAAAATTAGAGAGCGAAGAAAGAAAAGTACGATGTATAAGAAGTTGGTTTTGAATGTTTGGAGGTTCCAATGACTAGGAAATAAGGAGCTCGACAGGGCATTCCATATCGCGTTGAACTACTCAAGAAGGAACCACGATATTTCAGAGTACGAACTACGGTGGACTTCAGGGAACGTGACGGCTGTTACGATTGCAGATTTGAAAGGTTTAGTCGGAACACGTGTGTTGGAAGTGTAGAAAGGTGTCAATTGACTGAAAACTATGTAGCAATAGATGTAATCATAGATGTTACACATTTCAACGGTTAATAAAAGAAAAACAAGAACATAGCCGGCGGTTCCCGTACTGCAGTAGAACATCTGGGCGGTGAGTCTGGAAACAAAATTTAAAAACAGAGTATTGTCGTCAAGTGTATCGTAATACAAAAATAAAGTTATCGGATCAATTTAAAAGCCGGTAGTGGTTTTTTTTTTGCTTAGAGGTAGAACCCGACTGAATATGATATTCAGACATTTTAACACAAAAAATTGACCCTGAGGCGTACGGACATCAATAGAGACTACTTGAAGTCGGTATGAGTAACCGGGTACCAAATGTGGTTATGTGCGTTTTTAGCGCACATTAGCCCGTATTTTTTTTTTTTTTTTTTTTAAAGAACTTAACACTCAAGTGGGTATGAATAACACATGGGCTGAAAAGTCAGTGCCGTTTCTAAGAGAGGGCACCACTTGAATTAAATCCATACCATTTTCAGTTAGTACCAACCTTCAAAAGATACGTGTATAAATTTGACAGCTGTCGAACGATTAGTTCTCGAGATATAGCGTTGTGAGTGAAGCAACTTTTGTTATTGTGAAAAAAATGGATTCAAAGCATTTTCGTGTGTTGATTTATCATTGCTTTTTGATGGGAAAAAATGCAACTGATGCAAAGAAATGGCTTGATAAGTGTTACCCGGACTCTGCACCTTGCGAACGAACAATTCGCTAGTGGATTGAAAAATTTAAAAGTGGTCATACAAGCACCGAAGATGATGCACGTAGTGGACATCCAAAAGAGGCTGTTTCAGATGAAAACATCAAAAAAGTCCACAAAATGATTACGAATGGCCGTAAAGTGAAGTTGATCGAGAGAGCTGAGACTCTGAAGATATCAAAAGAGCGTGTTGGATATATCATACACGAATATTTGAACATGCGAAAGCTCTGTTTAAAGGGGGTGCCGCGTTTGCTCACAGTCGACCAAAAACAACAACGTGTTGATGATTCAGAGGAGTGTTTAAAGCTGTTCAACCGCAATAAAGCCGAATTTTTGCGTCGGTATGTGACAATGGATGAAACTTGGCTTCATCACTTCACCAGAGTCAAGTCGGCAGTCAGCTGAGTGGCGAGCAGGCGATGAACCTCGTCCTCGGCTGGCAAGGTTATGGCATCCGTATTTTGGGATGCACATGGAATAATTTTCATCGACTATCTCCAAAAGGGGCAGACTATCAACAGCGACTATTACATTGCGTTGTTGGAGCGTTTGAAGGACGAAATCGCAGAAAAACGGCCGCATTTGAAGAAAAAGAAAGTGCTGTTTCATCAAGACAATGCACCGTGTCACAAGTCGATGAAAACGATGGCAAAAGTGAAAGAATTCGGCTACGAATTGCTTCCCCACCCACCGTATTCTCCAGATTTGGCCCCCAGCGACTATTTCCTGTTCGCAAACCTCAAAAGAATGCTCGCCGGAAAGAGATTTAAGACCGAATCGCCGAAACAGAGGCCTATTTTGAGGCTAAACCGAAATCGAAAGATTGAAAAATCGTTTCAATCAGTGTATCGCCCTCGAAGGCAACTATATTGATAAATAAAGTTGAATTTTGCAAAAAAATTTGTGTTTTACTATGGCTGGACTTTCCAGCCCATGTGTTACACTTACAATGCCTCAGCATGTGTTAAGTTTTTTGGAAAATGGGATAGAGAGAGAAAGAAAGAAGAAAGATGTTTGGGCTCAGTGGTTATGTTGCTCTATGGGTGGCATCCAACATATACTAGGGAGACTAAATTCTTAGTGCAAGTTGGCTTGACGTTGATTTCTAATCAACTACTCGTCTTACTTGATTTTCGTTAACTGAGAAAATTGATGATATGTCTTTCGGGCGAGGCTGGGATTCGAACACCGAACCTTCCGATTTGGAAGCCAGTCCACTACCACTTGAGCCACGCCCACCCAACACCGTCATTTAAGCTGAAGTACCATATGGTTTCCTGTTTCTGACGAAGCACATCCTGCCGGTTCAATTTTGGGCCACTCTTTTAAGCAATTGGATCTCTATCTCACCAATACCGTGCTTAATTTTGGCGGTCTATCAACATACATCAAAGACTTTAAATAGACCCATAAGAAGTAATTGAATGGCAACAAATCGCACGATCTCGATGGTCAATTTATTAATCCATATCGCGACACATTGTTGTCGTTGAGTCGAACCCTCAAGAAACAATAGTTTCATGAGCACTATGGAACTTAGCGCCAATTTCCTGGAACCATTGACCAACGTTGTAAATGTTTTCGACGAAATAATCGCTAAGAATGTTCCGATAACAATGAATGTCGAGCTTTGGTCCGCATGGAGACCACATCAACCAACGCACTATTGTGGAAGAAATTGAGTCTCAAGAGTCTCTACACGAATGACCTTACTCCAGAAATGACAAATTTGATTGTTCACTAAGCCGACTAAGCCAAAAGAGAGAGATCGTTAAACACGATTTTTCGGTAAAAATAAAGTTGAACTTCAAGTTTCTCTTCTTGAGCCGAGAACTTCCGTAGCAAGATATGCTGTCGTGGCTTTAATTTCTGCGCCGATAGGCCGAGATCTTTTCGCAAAATGTTCGATATAATGGACGGATTAAGGCCAAACTGCTGCGATTGACCCCGAGTTCACAATTCTGCTTACTCGATTTGTGTGATATGTCATTGCTTTCAAGTGAAGAGCTGAATGAATTTTTATTCAGTGATCATGATTCAATTTATTCACGGTTACTGCCACACCCGCTTCGTTTTCGAAGAAATAAGGCCCATTGATGCCTCCAGCCCAAAAACCACACCAAACAACTACACGTTTTGGATTTTCTTGCCATTCTTGGATTTTCTGAGCCCCACACGGGAAAATTCCGGTTACTAACAAAACCTTGAATACGGACATGTGCCTCATCGGTCCAAGAGTTTTTCGATTAAAGCTTGGATCAAACGCATGCATTTCCAACACCCAATTGGCATGATGCTGCTGATTATGGGCAGGCTTAATTTCTTACGTCAATTGAACCTTATATCTGGGCTGTATGACTGAAGTCTTTATGCTAAATTCGATGGAATGTTGATATGTCCAATCCCTGAGATCGAGTCTGAATCGATAAATCTGGCTCGACCAAACTTCGAGCTGCTTTTTATTGGAAATTATGTGTTAAGTCCGCTGGAATACTCCAGGTAACGCAGTGCCTCGTCTTTCATATTCCTCTCATTTTCTACATGAATACTACTTAAACGCAATTTTTTTCAAATCAGAGATCTTATCAAGAATCTTTGGAATTTGTTCATCTTTCAGTAGTGCACTTGAAGCCCTTCTCCTTATGTGAGCTTCCAATCTCATGGAAAAGTTTCCATCCATCCAAACTCACATAGGATCTTTCGATTTCGGTATACGAGTAACCACATATCACTATTCAGCGATCAATTTGAAGGATGTTGATTGGTGTCAGTGTGTCAAAACTATCATTTTCAGTTGTTTTCATTATTCTTATGAGAAGGAGAGACACCTATTGTTAAAGGCGAAGATGAAATACGTTAGTTACATGGGCAAGACGATGTAAAGGACTTTTATATCCCTTAAAGATTTAGTTTTAGCAAACCTTTAAAGACCTACGGATGAAATGAGATTGCATTATGTGCTGTCCAAGATATCGGAAGTACTTTTGACAGCTAATAGACACATGATGGTCAGACCGATCATTGCCTACCCGCCAGAACATAATATGGTGGAAAAAACCACGATATCAAAGATGAAAGGTTTTTAGAAATTCGGATGCATAGGTATCTCCGGAGCTATGCAAACTAGCCCCACAGCTGTTATTGACTTTCATTGGCCTCGCACTACTTCACATACACTTTAGCACGGCGGCAATTTGCAATGCATTCAGGTTATTATAAACAGGAGAGATGAAACTCGAACTACAACCGGACAAACATCATCTCAGAGACTCATTAGTTCTACATGATCTGCACGGTAAATGACCGCATATCAAAAACTTTATGTTTCAAGAATGGAACTTCCAAAACCACAAATCAAATCTTAAACGTAACAAGTGATATCCGGATGGATTCAAAAGGGACACCAAAGTATGTAGGTGCAGGTATCCATGACCCAAATACAAAAGTTGCATGGCCAATGTGAAAAAAGCCCTTCAAGCTGAGCTTGATACCACCGAAGAATGCGCCAGTATCATTTTTGCAACAGGAATAAAAGGCGCCCCCATCCACATACTTAGGGACAGTCAAGCAGAACTGAAAGCATTAACCTCAAACTTATTTGTCTCCAAATCGGTGCTATACTGCTTCAATAACAAATGAACCCGCTCTGGCGGGTATCAGGGCGCAAGAGTATTGAAGGAAATGAAAACGCCGACGAACTGGATGGAAAAGGTTCAGCTGATCCATGCAATGGCCCAGTACCTTTCTGAGACACCACTTTTTAACGAATAAATTCAGCGATCAAAAGTTGGGAGAACAAAATGCGTACATCCTATTGGAAGAACATACCGGGTCTTCGACACGCTAAAAGCTATTGTCGTCAATTGTTATCGACGGCAAAAGCTGCGCCTCTTTAGATGCGGATTTGTTGTTAGAGGCAGACTTAGGCAAGAAGTCTTGAGTTTACGGCATGTTAACAAGCGCATCGTAACAATCCGTATTAAGGCTAGATTTGCCAACATTAGCCTTATATGCGCGCACACCCCGACAGAGGGGAAAGATGACGAGACCAAGTGCCCTAGCTCTGCCATTAAAATTGTCCTCGGCGATTTCAGTGCAAAGTTAGGAACAGAGGGCATCTTTGTCGGATAGTATAGCCTGCACGACATCACCTCCAATAACGGATTCAGGATAATCAACTATGTGGCGGGGCGAACCCTTGCCTTACCTACCACGCGGTTCCCGCATCTCGATATTCATAAAGGGACTTGGAAAACTCCTGATCAATCAACCGTCAACCAGACTGACCACATTGCCATCGACAAAAAGCACTCCTCCAGCATTATGGATGTCCGAACGTTCCGATGGGCAAACATCGGCTGGGGCCATTACGTTGTTAGTCAAGGTACGGTTACGGATATACCGAACATCGCTAATATTGTGAGGAAATTTGACCTCGGACGGCAACAATCGCAAGAGATCGCCAAATCCTTTTCCGATGGAGTCTCCCTTAATCTTCTAGGAGGTCATATGCCACCATCATCAAGTATTGAAGACCAGTGACAAGATTGCCAAAAAGTCATCAGTGAGGCCGCCTCTGATATGCCGGGTTACACTCGTCCACCACAACAAAACGCCTGGTTTGACTATGCGTGCCGACAAGCATATGCAGATAAGCAAAAGGCATAAAAAGCGGCGCTGAATAGAAGGACTAGAACTTCTCACGACCTCTATGAGCAGAAGAGGGGCGAACACCGACTTCTCAAGAGGAAAAACAAGGAGCATGAGAAGCGCGCGTTCGAGGAAATTGGTAGATGCTACTCCAGGAGTGAGATTCGGAAGTTTTACCAAAAAGTAAGAGAAAACATGCCACGGACATAAATCCCGAACCGAAGCCTGTAGAGACGAACAGGGGAACATCGTAGTAGAGTCGCAGTCGATGCTGAGAAGTTGGAGAGAGCATTTTTGTAGATTGTATAACGGCGATGACGAACCAAATACCACGTTTGGGCAGAATAAAAATTTCAACCTCAACGATGTAGACCAACATTTCCATCCACCCAACCTGGAAGATATCTAAGCTTAAGTTCAATAGAACTTAACGGACGGCCTGACCGCCTAGCTCTTCAAAGCGGCAGGCGTAATTTGGTAAGGACCATACACCAACTCATCTGTAAAATATGGTCGGATGAAACTATGCCCGATGAACGGAACCTCAGTATTGATTATCCGATCCTCAAGAAAAGTGACTCTCTGAAATGTGCCAACTACAAAGGCATCACTCCTCTTAACATCGCCTACAAGATCCTATCTGTCATATTTTGTGTACACCTGAAGCCATCCATTAACAATGTGATTAGTCCGTATCAGTGTGGCTTTAAACAGGTAAAGTCTATCATCCACCAAATATTCACCCTACGCCAGATCTTGAAAAAAAACCCATGAGCTCCAAATCGATACACACCAACTATTCATCGATTTTAAGGCAGCATCTATAGAGACGAGCTATGTATACAGAGCGTTGTCTGCGAATAGTTTTGGCATCCTGCCAGACTCGTCTGCTTGTGCAGTATGACGATGGAGAATACACGCTGTTCCATAAAGCTCAGTAAAGAACTCACCGAGATCTTTAATGTCAAAAAAGCATTTCGACAAGGCGACGCGCTGTCATGCTATTTCTTTAACATCGTTCTTGAAGGAATAGTGCAAACTCACGCACAAATACAAGAGGCACAATTTTTCAAGCGTCCATCCAATTACGCACATACGCCGATGATATTGGCATAATCGGAAGAAAGCAGCGTGATGTCAGTGGCACTTTCGAGAGTATGGGTTTAACAGTCAATGAGGGCAAGATCAAGTATATTCAGTCAACAAGAAAGGACACCCAACACCGACATCTCGGACAGAACGTCACCCTCGACAGATATAACTTTGAAGCAGTTAAGGACTTTGTCTACATAAGCTCCGCTATCAATTCAGACAACGACACGAGCTCTGAGTTCAAACCAAGAATAATTCTTGCCAATCGCAGTCCTTCTCTATGGTGCAGAGGCATGATCTTTATCAAAAATGGATGAAGGTGCTCTTGGAGGTTTTGAGAGGAAAATTCTTAGAGTGATATTTTGTCCCGCATAGACGGTGAGTGAAGGAGGAGATGTAGTATAGTTACATCGACTTCGTCAGAAGAGTGAAGGTCCAACGACTGAGATGGCTCCGGTCCGAAAAATCTTCGAATCCGCCCCCGAGTGATAGCGTAGTATACCTCAGGGGTCCTCAGCCAACTTAGCGTGAGAAAATGGAGGCAGTTAACTAAAGATCGAGCTGACTGGAGACGCTTGTAGCGCCACTTTAAGTTAGTAAGTAAACGTAGAATTAGAAGAGTGGATTCAGTGATCTCAACACAATGACCCTAGACTCTGTCAAACGCCTTAGAAATATGTTGGTTCACCCTGAATGATGTAGTGTTTTGGTTCTAATTTACTGTGAAACATGCTATCAAACCACCAGTGGTCCCGTTGCTACGAAAGTCATACAACCATTCAAAAGTAGCCCACGAGGTTTCTTATGATTTTCAAACGAGCAAATGCAAAATAATGTGGCTCTAATTGGGTGGAAGAGAAAGAATTCGCCTTTTCTGAAGGACACGTTAGGAACAGGACGCACGAAAGAATATCTTCAGAAGTATAAGTATGTTACATAAGGCGATTTCCACCGGTAATTCGAAAGTGGGTTTCTTTTAGCGGAAGATGGTCAGGCTCGTTTCCATTTCCGTAAAAGCGCCAGTTTGGCTACGAAGTCTACCAATTTCATATTTTCGCCCAGAACTATTACATTCATTTGTTTGTTTAATTTTTTGGGGAGCTACAACATCTGTTAACGGTTAGTAACATAGCAACACAAAAGTATGATGAGTGACCAGAGATACATACAGTACTGTGCAAAACCTAAGGAACCATAGTAAACCTTTTCACCTTTCTACTGCACCAAATAAAAAGAAATGGATATCTAATGATGTGTAAGAGTGAATTTTGAAATTCACAACTTTTTATAAAAGTAATAATACTTCAAATTTAAAAAAAAAACGCAAAAACCAACAAAGTAGCCAAATTGAGCTGTGTAAAACCTAAGCAACTTTTTTAATATTTTGTGTAATATCCTTTATTTTGAATAACAGAGGCGCAACGACGAGGCATAGAAGTAATTAACTTTGAAAGTGTATCCTGGGATATATCTTCCCACTCAACTTTTAAAGCATTCAATAGGTGAGTGTTGTCCAGCGACACGGCTTTTAAGAATACCAAACAGGTTTTCGATGGGTTTCAAGTCGGCTGATTAGGTCGGCCATTCAAGGACTTGAATCCCACTATCCGCTAAACAACCCTTTACCAATTTCGATGTGTATTTTGCATCGTTATCCTGTTGAAACACCCAACGAAGTGGCATTTCCCACTTCGCATGTAGTAGCATTACCGATTCTAGAATGGGTCTATATTTGAATCGGTCCATGATTCTGTCTATTTCGTAGAATCGACCTACACCTCCTGCCGAAAAACAGGTCCACACCATCACACAGTGGGTGTGCAAAATCTAGGATTGAGTCGCTGCCCTTTACGACGTCTCACATAACATATCCCATCAAAATTGATTAAATTAAATTTTGACTCGTCGCTGAAAAGAACTGTTTTTCATTTTTCAGGAGACCAGTGTTGGTATTTTCTTGCAAAATTTAGCCTAATATGCAAAAAGATTTTAGTTTAAATTATGTTTAAAGAGTTTAATTGCACTACCTGTGCCTTAAATGTCTTTTTGTGAGCATCGGTTTTTTGCACGGCCTGTAACTTCGAAGATTATTTTCAATTGCACATCTTCGCATCGTGCTAGCGATGATTGATTAAAATCAAGTAATTTTACGACTTCATTCGAACTTATGAACGGTTGTTTTTTAATTACACTACAAATGTTTCTATTCGTTCGACACATGCTGTCTTACGCGGACTACCACCGACATTTTAACTTTCAATGACTCCTGTTGCATAATGTTTTTTTATTAAACGTGAAATAATCGATTTATTAATGTTATAACGTTTAGCAAATGTTGCCTGAGTATCTACAGACTTAAATTCATCAATAATCTTTAGTTTAAGAGAAGAGTAACTTTGTCGCGACATTATTAAAAAATATCAATTATGCGACTAACTTAAAAGAAAACTGATCAAAGACAATCACTCAAGATCAAAGACAAAGAGCTTACAACATTTCATGTATGACCGGACTGGAAAAGTACTGTTGGCTACTTTTTTTTACAGTGGGTTACAAAGTTGCTTAGGTCTTGCACAGCTCAATTTGGCTACTTTGTTGGTTTTTGCGGTTTTTTTTTTATTACTTTTATAAAAAGTTGTGAATTTCAAGATACACTCTTACACATCATTACATATCCATTTCTTTTTATTTGGTGGAGTAGAAAGTTGAAAAGATTTACTGTGAGGTGCTGACTCCAGATGGTTGCTTACGTTTTACACAGTACTGTATATGTGTGTCAAACTTGTCCAGAACTCGATGAAACATTGTCTCAGAACAGCGACTTTTCAAAATGTTAGTCTAGACGATGTAAGCGAAATATTAAGATATCCCTGCAAATGAATTCCAACACCCAGATGGTCATGGAGTTAGGTCAGTAGAAGAGGATTAGCTTTGGATGGATTTGTACAAGTAAAACGATACGCATAAAACGAAATGAAACATTTGTTAGTAAATTCACTTTATTACAAAAAAAATTAAAGAAAATGAAAATACAATTAAACAAAATTAATTTAAAATTCTAGAGAAATAAACCAACAAAAACAAAATGGAAATATCCTACTGGCAAGGCAATTGGCATTTGCTCAAGTCATCGAGAGGATCGCTTAATGTTTGCAAAAATTTGTTACAAAAAAAAAAAATAAATTTTGCTTTTACTAATGCACACGGCATAAGCCAATGCCCGTTGCCCGTTGCCGTTAGGAATAAACTTAGGACAACCCGATTCAAAAATTAACCGAAACACTTGAATGAAAATTCGAAAAATTCGGATTTATCGCAATGGAAGCATGTTTCAACTTTTCGAGTTGACGTGTGAGCAAGTATGAGTTGAGATTAGGCTGAGGCTATAAATAACTATGCTGATCCGAGTCCAATGCATGCACCCCCAACAAAAGCAATCAAAAATTTCTGCATTGAACTGTTTGTCGCAATTTGTCTGCCCTACAGAACGAGAAGATAGAGGAGGTTACATTCGATGAAAGAATAGCCAAATTAGAATACCTAAAATAGTGCGCTCACTGAATGAATGGTTTTGATTTTCTTTGTTTTGGTTATGAGATTTGGAGAGGTGCATTCGTGAAGTATCATACTTTAGGCATTCGATTTTATTAATACATAAATTGCATTCTTACCTTATCCATCCAATTGCGCTCCTGACCGGTAACTGCTTCTTCCACTTTGTCGGTAACTTTGTCGATTTTCTTTGTTACTTTTGCCCAGTCGACGTTGATTAAGCCCTCCTGGTTAGCAATTTGTATCGCGATAATACCACCGCCAATGGCGAATGCTACCATTCGACCAAACTTGCCGGTGGCGTAACCAGTTGCCCTACAAATGAAAGGAAAAATTACACAGTCAGCAACAAATTATTATTGGTTATTGGACATTGAATGAAAGTTAACATCTATAGCTTTACGAATGGTAAACGAACAACTACCGCCACGAATTATAACCGCCTTAAAAACTAATTTATCTTAAAACTTGGAATCTAGCCTGGACGTGACCGTGCCCACTAGCTACTGCCCTGACGATTTCCGTCAACTTAGCAATAGTACCAGTTCGGGTTGTGTGTATAAGTCCTTAAGTTATATGGGCTATGTCTTTCTGACGCTTGAATTAGGCGTTGCCAGCAAAATATGCTTGTCCTAACGCAGCCCAGACTGTGGCAAGGGGTTAGCCAACTAATTTGCCCAGAACTCTGAAGAATTACCTCGAGCTTGACTTCTCTGTATTCTACTTCCATTTGCCTCATTTTTCTAGCAATTCCACTGCCTAACAGACGCTAAATGTGTCTAAAAGGCGATGAGGGTTAAACATATTGAACGTGTCTGCAAGGATGTCTGCACAGCCCACGTTTGAATCATCTGGGAAGATGGATACTTTTTAAAAATTTCGTCATTATAGCTACGAGCTCACTCAATCCTGAATTGGGGATGGAACTGCAACTGTATGCCTTGTGGTCCAGCATCGGGATTCTTAGAATTTGAATGCGTCGCAGGACGAAGTGATTTCAGCTTCGAAGAATAAAAGGTGGAAAAGGAGATTAAGGGACCCAGTCGAGCATACTTCGTGCCATCTGGGAACCTACTTAAGCCTTACTTAATTGAAGCTATTATAGGTAAGTACGGCGCTTTCTACGCCTGTGTACATCCAAATTTCTGAACAAAGTCACAATTTCTTTTTAAAAGTTCTGTTATTCGTCTGTCTTTATGCCTCCTGTTTGGCTGCATAGTCAAACTAAAGCTCTTATTGAAGCGAATAGTTGAAAAGCAGCAGACAAAATACATTTCGCTCAGAGATATTTCATTCAACAGCAGAGTTTATTACCCACAATTTGTTGCCATAAAAGCTGTTTTGGGATCATTAGGCCTCTCCTTTGCCAATTCCGCATTTAAGTCCACTTAATCAGTGCTTACGACCGATATTGCGAGGACTTTGTATTTCTAGCTTAATGGCTGCTGTCGTCTACGACTCAAAATTTAACTTCTTTGTAAATTTGTGCTCAAATAAGCGCTGATTTTATCTCAACAGTAATTCTAGAAGACCAAATTCCGAACGCTTACTGAAGTCCCAACAAAAGTCTGCAAACGCTAGTATGTGGGCTTGTAGTGGCAAATCAAGTAGTCAGTGATCCGTGTCAATGCCACTCTAAGCAACATATGGTCAACCTAAAGCTGAAAACTCTATTAAAAGAGAGTAGTTGAAGCCTGTTAGGGTAAAGTTAGTTTTTGAACCAAACGATTGGTTTGATATCGATCCTCCAGAACTCTACCACATGAGACGAGATTGGCCCAGGATTTCTCAGAAGGGCTATGAAAAGTAAGAGCAGAAGCCCACAATGCGAACAAGCGTAGATGATAGTAGAAACACAATCGATGTTGAGGATGGACCATTTCTGCAGACTTTAAAGGGCCACTCTGATCATAATTACGCCTTCAACAAACCTACTGAAGCTAATGGCCTACCCAGGGAGAATTTTGATCGTTCAAGTTTGCCCCCAAGATCCTGCCTGTGAATCGATTTTAAGGCCGTGTATGAGAGCAATTATAGAGCAATGTCTAATTTTGGTTATCACTGCCAAACTCGACAGATTATGAAAGAATGCTCGCTGCTCTATCAAGGTCGGAAAAGGCCTCACTAATGCTTTTAATATCAAAAATAGATTCGGGCAAGCTGACGCACTATTATCCATTTCTTTAACGCACGCCTGTGCCACAATCTTTTAAAAGTTCGTTAAACTTATCGCATACGACGCCAATATTCACATAATTAAGGCAACCTGATATCAGTAACACGTTCGTCAGCATTGCTTCGGGAGCGGTCAATGATAGCAAAGCGAAATACACGTAGTATACGCGTGAACTTTACTTCTGTCAAATTGTAAGATGAGATAGTTAGGGCCGCATATGACAACAGCTATGGACACGCGCTTATTGAACCATGGCTAACTTTGCCAATCTGTCAACTTATTCAGTATGACTATGACATGCAACTGATAGCATATGCCAATCGAATTGGCATCACTAGATAGAGTAGTCGCCTTTGATCTGGGCAGGATCGAAAGTAGAATTGGCAATGGGTTTGATTAGAGTGGTCCTCGTTCAGGTGAGCTTAGGACAATTGCAAATCCATTGTGATGTCACTAGTAAACCATGGGATAGCGATGCTGGAACATCTTCTTGATAAATTTGTCAAGGTCGGTGATCCCCTGATTCTTCTGGTATAGGTATGAACAGGGATTGCAGTCTAATGCGTGGCAAGGCAAGGTAATTGGAAAGGAAGTACGTCACAGTTTCCTTTTCCTGTTCGGCCTTGCAAGTCCTGCAGAAATCGTTGTGAGGAATAATCAATCGCTGTGCGTGATTATGTTGTAAGTTTGGCCACGTCTTTTATCTTGAGGTTGAACAGCTCTCGATCGTCTGGAATCAATGTCTCACAGTTGCTTCGATGAATCCACCTATGTCTGCCCTTAGAGTTCTCTTGGAAGTGTCCCATTTATTTCGGGGACGACATTTGTGGCTTGACGGTGTCGAGTTGATTACTGCTTGTTATCAGCAATACAGTTCTCTATGACACCCGAAGGTACCGGAATCCAATGCAGTGTGATCTTGAGCTGCTTAGCCATCTAAGAGAAGCCTGGCATCTTGATATCTTGATCAGTTTTTTGTTTACGGCCACAATTGGGTGCCACATGAGTTTCTCAGAAACATCTTCAATACAAGACGGTTGCCTCACAAAAGAAATTAAATTCGATCTGACGATGGAAAATGAACCTTGCACGTCAACGGACGACATTCTGCGTAGAAGTTCGATTCCAACAAAAACCGAAAACATTGCCTAAGCCTGAGGCTCCATGAAAATAAGCGCATAGTGACTGTTGGGTAATCAACAGACGGAATAATCCTCTGGTTTTCTGAATCCAGACGTATCCCTCGCAGTAGAGAAGTACTATGAACTTTCCTTGGACACCTTGTCGTGGCAGGAAGGCTTAAGATTCCCTAAAGTTCTGGAAAGAACGCAGGTGAGACGTCGAACTAAGGGCCAAAAA
Source organism: Volucella zonaria (assembly GCA_963966105.1). Lineage (NCBI taxonomy): Eukaryota > Metazoa > Arthropoda > Insecta > Diptera > Syrphidae > Volucella > Volucella zonaria. The sequence continues at coordinate 136,288,346 of OZ014533.1, read as the reverse complement.
CTCCCAAACTAGACGCAAAATGGTTAACAGTGCGAAGGTGACCTCAAAGCATTATACTCCAGATGTTACTCGCAATTGTGACAATCCATCTATGGTCTTCTCGACGGCTGTTGGGATACAGATTCTGGACGCCCCAACAAACATACTAAAGCAATCGCTACATCTCCGGATCCCGATGGTTCCTGCGGCTCTTTAAACGACAGTCTTTATAGAGTGGGCTGGAACGATGGAGAGAGTACCAGAGAGGTCCAGCCCATTATGGTTAAACTCTATCAGAGTAGATGGGCGGTTAACGGCTTGTTCTGGGAAACCGAAAAGGACGGACTTGCTCTAAAAGAGGCACACTCTGAAAGACTACCTCTAAAGTGCAATTTAGGCGAGAAAAAGACGTGAGACAAATGCATGACGCAAGAAGGCAAGTTCTATTCTAGGGAAAGATTCTTTGTCGCCACTGGAGGAGTGAAACTTTTCAAACTTTCGACCAATGTGACACCCACTAAAACGGATCAAGCTCTCTTAACTTAACTTAACTTAACCAATCTTAACTGATTGGAGTTCTGGTCGACGGCAGTCGGTTGATGCGGCGAAATCCACCCTGAGAAACAGCTCTGGTGGTCCAAAAGATCCGGCTGAAACCAGTTCTGCAACCAGCAACAACCATAGTTTGCAGAGACGGTATTTGGATGACGCGGAAAAAAGCTCACCTACAAGAAACGCCAAAAGAAATTAGAATGACGGACGCTATCACCTCTGCGAATTGGGGAAGCAGGCAACAGTGCAAATATGGTTTTGATCAACTGTGGGACCTAGCTAAAGCAAAGAATGTTTGCATTTAAACAGAAGACTGCGATGTGGACAAGGAACTCCACGCAACAAGCTCTTGCCTGGTCTGTGTCGAAAATCCCCCTAGAAACTAGGATATTTGAAGTTTTCAGTACTCCAAAACTAACGCGCGACATTTTCAGGATTCCGGTGTAGCTCAGGAAAACAGAGAATGTGTTAATACGACTTCATACCCAGGACTCTGGACTCGTCACTGATAAGTAGAAAATCTGTTCTCACAAGAATAGCAAGGGCCTGGGAAACAAGGAGGACTCTTCTCTCGTTGGGGGCTTAGACAATGCTTCTGTCGAGACCATTAAATCTAGGTACGACTTACGTCCCTATCTCCACCTTGGAAGGATTAATTTCCACATTATTTGTAAATGACTGCAAACAACAGACGACCATCCCAGAACCATTATACTTACTCAGATCAACCTTCAATATTCCAAGTCTGCTTCTGCATCCCTATGAAGGACGCTATCCGCATTGAATAAACGCATCTGTGATGCATGTTGGTCTGGCTTAACGCTCTCAGTAGATCTAATCGTGCATATGCAGATGTTGTGGCTGTACGAATACTGTCTGTTGGACTATGCCTAGCTACTGTCTAAAGAGCAGGCAGCCCTACACGTTATCGACTGGGCTTTCATGAAGTCCATTCTCTCAAAAGTGAGTTTGTTCTCTTTATGAGAAGGAGGAAGCTAACTGCTGTTACTCATCTCATCTAGGGCTTAAAGGCATCACCATCCGTTCCACCCATTACTAAACATATCACGGCGAAAACCTCCATATCACTTTAAAAAACTTTCGGCAAGACTTGGGCCTGTCACCGAGGAGGGTTTCTGCTGCTTTTACCAGACTCCAACGAACGGTCTGTATGGAGGCTGTCGCTAGCACGCCTAGCTCTGTTGCTGCGCTGGTGTCTTTCTGGAGTACGACAACGCCAGATCTCACTCCGCGTTACAAAAAATCGCGTCTGCCTTGCAAGCGGAGATATACGCAATCCTGATGGCAATGAACTATACATGAAGAATCGACAGAGGCGGCAAAGCATCTGCATCTGAAACAACAATCAAGCTGCGCTTGAAGCCTTGCTATAATTTCTCACGATATCCACGTTATTTCGAGAAAGCAAGAGTTCACTGAATTCACTGTGTCTTGTTTAGGCCACAAGTCACAATGGGGTCAGAGGAGAGTTTTTCTGAACTCGAACCTGCGTCCTCGGTGAGGTTTTTCATTGACCAAATGGGGTTCATATGAGCATAACTACAGATGGCATGGCTCTCAAAAGGCGATTTTCCCGCTGTCCCTCAGTTGGAAAGTCTGCAGACAGCTTACTGGAGTAGTGACGGGGCACTAAACTTTGCTAAACACTTAAATGTCCTGGGTATACAACATCCTGCGACGCTAGCTGCGAGAATGATGACGAAACCGCGCCGCACTTCCTCCATGAGTGTCCCGCGTAAACTCTCATCAGGCTGTAAGAACTCGGTGGTGTTGTGGTGGGTGCTGGCATTTTAGGCTTCTTACGAAAGAGAGTCTCAGTAAAGGAACATACAAGGAGTGCAATGGACTATTTCTTTGCCTGAGTGCTTTGTTCCGACAGAAACAAAAAGGACTGCGAAGCAATTGATATAACCCACCTGGATCTGTCGCCTGCGTTGTCAACAGAAAAGGACAAATCCCCCTACATGACACTGCTCAACCACACGTTTGAAAACACCACTTCTTCAAGCTCTTGAACCTCTTCTTGCAGGAAAATACCGTCAAGCATCCAGAAATCGGGAGTGTTATGCAAGCAGAATATACTCGTACACGTCTCTCGTTGACAAAGATGTGTACACAGCAGCCCTTCTTAGTTGACAACTAATACCTCTTACCAGACACTCATCGCGGTTAACAACGAGCAAATCTGTCGCAATAAAAATCAAATATTTACCAAACTTCTCGCCAGACAAATTCGACGTCAACTCGTTGATAACGTCGTAAGAGACGCTCCTAACACGCCGATAACCTCGATACCTTATTGAGTACTTGGAAGCCTTCACTTCTTAATTAGAACCGAACCACTAACTGACTCCGAATGTGAGCTTGTCGTTGTGAAAACTTGTTTTCTAGATGCTAGTCGATCTGAATCAGACGCCTAGCTAGTCGATCTGAATCAGACGCCTAGCATTGACAATGTTTGTTTACAAACGCGATAAGCGATATACAATACATACATTGCCGAGTATTCTACTTTAGCTAGCGAAACATTTGCGCTCGAGTCTGTATCTACAAAATCGCTTCGTTCCCAAATAGGTAAAAATTAAATTGCACAAATCGAGGCAGTATGTTCATCAAAAATCGTTAGGCGCCTCGCTGTTCCCTTCGCACGTACGTAATCTGGCTAAAAATACGTCTCGAGCATAACTGAAGAACGTCGCCATTTGACAACAACCACAGAATTGCTCATGAATCCCAAATTTTTGACAATTTGAAGTCAACACTATTTTCGTAAGTTTCGTCACGCCTTACGAATCTTAGAGACGACAACAATAACAAAACAACTGACGACAGGTTCACCTTGGGTGGCTTTTGTCAATTGCTGAATTCAGTCGCCCTTACATTTCTATTGTAAATATACTCCGGCGTCATCGATCGCAAAACGAATCTGCAACCCCCGAAGCAGGAAACGACAACGACGATTTGCATTCGATTACTCATGATAACAGCAAACCTGGGCAACCTTCCACATACGAACCCGTTCCAATCCCAATCCCAACCCCACCCACAGCTGACACAGACAACACCGACATTCCATAGAGCATACAGACTACAGAGTACAGATAGATCAGAGAGGCAAACAATAAAAAGCCGGCGACAGCGACGAATACAAACAAAAAACATAGTGTCTTTCGGCTCATTCTTACGTCACCATCTCTAGATAGAAATCACTGAAAATCACAGCGAACAAAAAAAAATAATTTTCCCAAAACTCACGCACGAATACCGTGGACATGCAGTCTCCGATTATCTAATCCAAGAATACAAAATCAAACTGACTTACCACCCGGAAGCAACGCCAATGCAGATCTGGGAATAGGCCGATCGGGAACTTATGTCCCCCAGGAGTCCGCCGAGGAATTTCGAAGCACTTTCTGACATTTTCTCAATTTTCTTATTACTCAGTTCCTTCTTCGATTTGGTAAAATCGCTCATGCCTAGAAAACCAGAAAAAAAAATAAAATTTAAGAAGACAACTTTTAGAACCACAAAGCGAAGTAAAACTCTGGATTTACTGTGAAATTTTGGGAGAGACTATGAAATTTTGTTGAGCCAAATTGTGATTTTATGATTCTTTTGTGTCTGCTATTCACATGACGAGGGAGAGGAAAACGGAGGCCGATTACGGAATGAAATTTAAAAGTTTTCTTCTTTTTTTTTTGTTCTGGGACGGGTTTCTCAATACTTACTTATTTGCTTGTTCACGGTGCAAAGTGAGTGGGTGGGTGTTCTTCGTTTTGGGAGTACTTTTGCTTAGTTTGAGGAATTTTAGTAGATTTTTGGAGGTGAAGTGAGGCCAATTGCGTTCTTGAAAATCCACACTTGGAGGGCAGAAATGAAATAAATTGATTGCAGCAGGTGACAGTTGAGATTCAGAGTGCAGATTTTTTTTTTGTTTTGTGGTACGGGCAAATGGCGACGATGTTTGGTTTGTGATACTGGGTGGTGCTTTAGGTGAAGTACAGTTAGGAGAGAAGTCACGTTGCCGTGGTGGATTTTAAAGCGATTAAATATTTAACCTGTTTTTCATTAGATGCGTCCTATTTATATTTTCATATTTCTGTTCCAAATTGTCCAGCAATTAATGATAAAAACATATACCTACACTCCAAAATCATCCAAAATTCGCCAGCAATTAGGACTATATTACGTGCGTTAACACCTATTTTCTGGCACTATAATCGTCCCGATAAAGAAAAAAATTTAGCGTTTAGTGAAAAATTCGTATCAACTTATTCACTCCATCCATTATGTTATCGCACCAGTGAAGCAGCGCCACGCTAGAAGGTTAGAGAATATTGCGGCTGTAAACGAGGTAAGTTATCGATTCAATCAATCAATTGATTCCACAGGGTTCTAGAGAACTGATCATCTCTCGAATGTTCCTGTGGCGTATTTTTGATAATATTTGGCTATGCGTCGTACTAAGTACTAAGATCATACTGACTCATGGCTAATGCCAAAGATAAGAGAAGATCCGGATCTTCACCGAGAAATCATCCTCAGTAACGAGACAAATTTTTGCTTACATGCTTTTGTTAATAAGCAAACTTGCCACTTTTAGCCAGGCGAACAGCAGCTATTGGATACAGAACAGTTGACAGTTTGGTGTGGTTTTCATAACGGAGGTGTAATTGGAACGCTCCTTTTCCGGAACGATACCAGCGAGTCAATGATTTACAGTCAATGGAGACCGGTGTAGCTCAATGTTACCCAAACTCTTTTGGGATATATTGGAACTGAAACACTTGGAGGACATGTAGTTTTAACAGGATGATGCCTCTTGCAATATACCACAAAGTTTGAGTTTATGATCTATGCCAACAAGTCAGCAACTTTAGATGACCTCAAAAGATTAACAAAAATTGCGAAAAAAGTCATGAAAAACTGACCGCACGATTTTGGATCCCTTCTTAAGTGGGACCAAGGTTTACTTATGTTTTTGCATTTGAGGGGTACAATTACTTTTCTTTTATCCTCTTCTTCGAACCTCTCCTGGAACTTGAGCCTCTATCGCTCTTTTGCCCCGATTTTCGAACGATCACACAATTTGCTCAGCCTGAAGTTTATTAATGCGGAATCTTCTGAGTACTTCTTATATTTCTCATTAAAGCATCCTTTGTTACTGCCGCTGACATTTCTAACATTTTCATTTCTTTTATATTTTTTGCAATTCTTTATCTTCTCTCGCCTTTCTCCAATTATCTAGAGTTGCTTCAAGGACTGTCACGTCGTCGTCTATAATACAGCGATCATCGGCGAAAAGAAGAAAAACTGTTCTAGACTCGTTGTGGTCCTTTAATAGAATCTCTTGCACGATATAGAAAAGCAAAATAAGATCTCTAGGAACTCTATCGAACGTCTTTTATTAATCGATGAAGTCGATAAACAGATGTTTCGAAGCGCTGCAATATTTCTCCATCATTATCCGTAAACTTTGAATCGCGTCATAGCTCTGATTCGCACAAAGCCGCAATGACTGCCCTAAAGCTTAATAATATAGCGCTGTCGACTTTCTAGAACTCTTTCGATTACGCGACATCAGTTTCACATGTCGGTAGTTGTTGCAATTTCTTGCGTCGCCTTTGCCTTTATGCAGTGGAACCAGAAAGCTCTCCTTCCTCTGGTTAGGCTTGCGATCGCAGCTTATCATTTTATTGAATAAGATTTCTGATTATCGTGCACACTTGCACGTGTTATCTGGTCAGATTACGCGCTTCCGGTTAAATCTTTTCATAGCTTTGCTAACTTCGGTCTTCGTCAAATACTCATTGCTCTTCGTGCGCAAAAGCCGCAGGAATGGTACTGCGCGTAAGTTTTTCATTTAATAGGGCGTTGAAGTACGCTTTCCATCTATTGCAAATCTTATTGTTCCCCTTTAGAAGGTTTTCCTACTTATCCGAAATATATTTCGACGATACAATCTCTTGCGAGATTTTTTTTCATTGCGCCGCGGTCTTAGGAATTGTCGTTTACCCATGCCTCGGCGTTGCACTTCGTCTACAGCTTAGCTCCAGCTTATAGGTTGTCGTCGCCTCTTTTTTACAACGTTCATAGCCTAGCTCAAGACACACTTTATTGGTTTCGCTATTTCAATGTTTGAAAATCTTGCTTATTGTTATTTATCGTCATTTTTGCTTTTCGTTCTTTTTGAAACACCAAGCACTGTTTTCTCCACATGCCTTACCGTTCTCACAATTAAAGCTCCCAGAGTGGGCCAGGATTTACTCATGCAGTTGTAGGGGTCCACCACTGGGAGATCAGCCAAGCACTACGCTACGAGCTTGATTGTTGTGCTGCTGGTCCAATCCAAGCTATAGGACAGCCAGAAGTTTCCCGTGGATACCAATGTTCCGCCCCGCAGAATCTTCAAACCCAAACCGAAGGTGCAATGCAATAGAGAAAGACCATCTTAGGTCTTAGGTGGCACGCACAAGTCGAAGAGGACATCAACCGGCTTGGAGTGCCCAACTGGAGGTAGTTAGTAAAGAACCGGGTTTAGTGGAGAGACTTGTTAGTAGAGATTACCAGCGGGAAAGTACTATCGGAGGTCTCCATATCAGACCATAGGTGCTCAGAAGCGGACGCGAGGTCTCGGCCTGCTAGAAAGGAGAAATCCGAAAAAAAACAACTAAACGCTCTTTAAGGAGGAGCTCGGCTCTGCCTCAGCTCGGAAGGGAAAGTACAGAAAGCTGTTCAGAATTTTAGAATTGCTTTCATCAAATGTTTTGAAGCGATGTATCCACCCAGTAAAAATGTCCGCAGATCGTCCGGTGCATGGCAGAAAGCAGATTGCCAACTATTACGTAAAGATGGCCGACAATTTTTAAACAAGTCACTAGAGGAAGACTGGCATCTTTTGATATTCAAGCAAAATGAATAAAAGAAGCTCATTCGGATTTTAAAGAGCGCCTCTTATAAAGATCGAACACTCTGTTATAGCCTGCTTACAAGGTGCATATTAACGGAACCGGAAACACACAGAAGATCAGATAGCACCTCCACGGGGTCGAAAGCAGATACTCATTGCCCTGGTAACCAAATCAGAACTAGTTCACAAACAACTCCTATCACCGAGGCTCCAAGTGTGCTAAGTAACATGGTAATGAGTAAAATGGTGATGAGACCATCAAACACGCTGTTGCTTCTTTTGATGGCTTCAAGTCATCTGGCACCGATGGTATGTATTCAGCTACGCTACAAAACGGTATAAATCATCTGCAGGCAGCTCTGAGAAGAATCTTTACTGCACTGCTGGCACTGGGATGCATACCGAGTCCCATTCGAAAAGCATGTTTTGCGAATGTATCCTCCGTCCAATATACAACGTAACAGACATTACTTCCTACGTGAACAGCCACCTCTGCCTGAGTCACAGCCAACCGCTCTGGCATTCGCGATGGCTTGATCCATAAAACGTAATTTCGGCCTTCCTTGTCGCCTCGACCCCGGGAGTGTTGATTCGAAGACCCCTTTCCTGGAGCATTGTTGTCCATTCGCTCAATATGGCCAAGCCAATGTAGTGGACGTGTTTAAGCTTTTTGGACTACACCCACATCTTGATACAACTCATAGAATTCGCGGTTATATCTTCTATTCCGTTCGCCCTCCTCGCGTACGAGACCAAATATTCGAGGAAAATTTTGCGCTTGAAAGTGTTCAAGCTGCTTTCCTATTTAGTCTTCCGAGTTAGGAGTTTTGAATCATTTATGTCGTCAAGTATGACACTAGGGTGTCATTCGTAGACTTGAGGTTTAATCCGAAGTAGGTAAACTTAAGCATTGTTACTTTTTCCAGTGAAGTTTTATTCTAGGCGGTGAATTGATGCTTCTTTGTTTATTGACAACATACACTTGGTTTTGTCCTTATTTGCTTCAAGGCCAACTCGTTTCGTCTGTTCTTCAGTTGAAGTAAAACCCTCTATGACGCGCGCTGGGAGCGACCGATGATGTCGATATCGTCTGCGTATGCCAGCAGCTGGATAGATTTGTAGAAGATAGTCCCTTCCCCTATCTTTTCCAGCCCTAAATTGAAGAAATCACATGACAGTGCATCTCTTTGCCGAAACCAAGTACAGGTTTGGAATAGTTCGGAAGAATTGTTTCCAGATTGCACATTGAACCGCATGTTTCCATCGTCACGCGACAAAGCTGGATCAGTTTTGCCGGGAATTTGGGCATGGCCGTGTAGAGTTCAACACGATGAATGTTGCCACATGTGGCTTTGAGGCCGATGAAAAGAAGGTGAGTCTCGATTTGCAATTCGTTGGTCTTTTCAGGATTGGCCTTCGTGTGAATGGTCTTTTCGTGTCGATTGTCGATCTTCCGTGCAAATTGGTGTTCTGCGAAAGGTTCACACAATACATTGTAGGGATATGCCTCGATAGTTCTAACAAGACAAGGATCGACTTCTTTGAAGATGGAGCATATAATACTGGTAGTCCAGTCATCGGGCCTGGCATCCACCATCCATACCTGGTTGATAATTTGGTGCACGCACTCCGACAGAAGGTCACCTCCATGTGTGAAAATCTCCGCTAGTAGACCATCAGAGCCGGCGGCCTGTTCTTCAGCTTTCTGATAACCGAGCCAACTTCTTCTTTATTGATTGGATGTGGGTTCTCTTCTTGATCTATCACTCTCTCTCTACTCGTACCTGATGTCCACTGCTTAAACACATATACTATTCCATGAGCGTCGGTGTCTAGGTTTCCTATACTGTTTCGAGGAGCCTGCGTTCCTGGCTTGAAGCCAGCTGCCAACCGCTTAGCTTTCATGAAAAACACTCAGCATTTGATTTCTATCGCCGGACTCTTCGATGTCTGAGTTGGGAGACTGCGTAGGTCCTTTTCCTTTTACGCAAGATCCTTTTCGCTTCCTTTCTTCCGGCTCGACGGTGTTCCCTTGCTGCCGGACACTATCCAAGCCTTTTCTTAATTCCTGGGTGAGCTAAGTGCCGGAGTACTACTCGTATCTCTGAGAGTATCCGGCTTACGATCGCATCTGGCTGAAGGTACTCGGCGATGATTACTTTCAGCAAAAGAAATATACAAAGAGTACAATGGATTAGTTTTGTCTGAGTACTCTGTTCAAAAGAAAAAAAAGTTGAAACTGATGTTTCCCCACCTTCTGTTCTCCTAGCGCATACACCCAACAGTCTCTATTCTCTGAAGAACATCGTTGTATGTTACCAGTTTCGCTGTATGAGCTTCTTGGCATCCTCCATATAATTACACCCAATTCATAATGTCGCGTTCGGGCGTGCTTGCTCTGACATATCGACTAGAAAGCAACAAAGCAGACATATGGAGCAATTGTTACCTCAAGCTACGCGTCAGCTTTGTATCGTAAATATCGTAAATGCAACTGCAAAGCGAAATTAGACCCACTCTCCACTTTTTCGCTCTTTGACGTTTGACAATTGACAATTTGTTTTGCTTTTGCCGTTGATTTATTCGATTTGAAGCTACAGGCTAGGTGATGGTGTAATGTATTTAGAGATCTCCTTGAGACTTTGTATCGTAAAGATCTCAGACTGATACGCGATATGTATGATGACGTTAAAACAAAAGCCCAATGCACAGCGGGAACAACTGAAGAATTTAAAGTTAAAGTTGGGGTACACGAAATAGATGTTCAAAGTCGGTTGCATTTTAACGTCGTCCAAGATATTGAATTGAAGCAAGACATCATCGAGTCCGTAACTGCTTCACTTTTGATGTGATGTCTTAAGTTAGAAGTGCTAGAAGATACCGGGCTACGAAATACTCGCTCTAAGACCGAATATCGGCATTGCAGTTTTTTTAAACTCGTACACCCAACTCCTGAGGTCTATCTGCCGTTAGCCGTCAACGAAATTGCGATTGAGTTGACCTGGGCTGATTTCAATGATGGGAAAGCGCCGCAGTATTTAGTGACGGAAAAATGTCACTTAAACTTAAGCGTTTGCTATATACGACAGTCGTTAGTCCAGCTTTACTGCACGCATATCAATGTTGAATGATGTACGAGAAGAATATTGGAAAAATAACAGCGACGGAAATAACAATGTCACGAATGACAGCGAATGTAACAAAATTGGATTTTACAAGAAGTAAACGTATTCGCGAAAGTCTCGCGTTAAGAAAATAGTGTACATACTCTGGGAAAAGGAAATTAGTTTATTTTGCCATGATAAATAATGGTCTTCGGAAAAACCGGTTCTAAAAGCAATAGAGGCTAGTGTTTCATCCGAGATTCGAAGAAAGGGCCAAGAGAAAAATAATCAGATCATTCAAATGCGAAAACATCTTCAACATCTTGTCCTCACTTACGAGGTGGTCCAAAGCAGAGCGGTCTGTATAATGGTTCTAAGGTCCGACAATTTAGCCAACCACACAAGCCGTGTCTGAAACATGTAGCAGTCGATAAGTTACACGTGTTACATTTTGGTTGTTAATAAAAAATTAAGAACAGCATGCGTAAGACGTAAGACAGCAGTGATTTGATCCCGGCTCAGAACTTATTACTGCGAAAACAGATTTTACAAGGATCAATAGTGGTGTGGCAGAAAATCGGCTCCAGAAATTGGAAACGTGTATCAATAATGACTGGATGTGTAAATTATTTGGCAGCAAGATCACGAGTCACATGTCAACACACTTCGATTGTAACACCCTTGACGACAAACAATTGTATCACAGTAAGGGTTTCTGGTCGATGGACATGGTGACATGTAGTTAACCTGTACACGAAATGTCATTTTACACACGTGTCCGCTTGCACAATCAAATATGAAAAACAGAAGATTTAGGAAGCTTTTGTGAATATAATAAGTTGCCAAACGCCGATGCCTAATTGCCTAACCCATTGCACAAGCCAAGCTCAATTTATACAATTCCTATATCAAAAAACCGTCCTTAACTCTAATTAGAATTGCAGCACGAAAATAAAAATCACAAGCCACCTCTTGATAATCATCGAAAATATCCCACAAAATTCATTTTCAAAATAACAAAAAAAAAAAAAATATCCCAGCATTTTGCGTAATATCCCACCGGACCAACATCGAACACACCCATCAACCATTAGCATTCCACCACAGCACTACCAACTGCACAATTTGAAAATATCAAAAAAATTCACTCGAAATTCAATATGGCGGGACGTGTCATTTAAAATGTGAAAAGTTGTGTTGTTTATCTATTCTGAATTTATTCTTATGTAAATTAAACAAATTAAAATATATTTTTCTAAATCATTTTACTCGCCAACATATACACGATTGATTGTAATCCGCCTTCCGAATCAAATTCACAAGTGCAATGGACGCTGATAGCGACGAAATAGGCTTAACCATCGAGGACCTTATGTTTCTGTCAGAATTAGACAGGTTTGACATTTCTTCTTACAACTCTATTCTCTCTTCACTTTTCATTTTCATTTGCATTCGCATTTACGCGCGGATTTTTGGATTTTTTCCATCCAATATTTTGCGGCGGAAAATCTCCAATCATCTGGTAATGCTCACTTGAATCTCCATCCATCTCCATCCAATCAAATGCGAATCAAAAATATTTTCTCATTTCTGTTCGAAACAAATTTGTCAGTTCTACTTGTGGCCGAAGTGGTCACACTTTAGGGGAGAGGGCATAGACTATCATTACCGATCGAGCGATGGACTACCCTCTGTCCGTTTAAGTAGTGCTTCTAGTAGGAGCCTGCTCTGGGCATTGGGACTGTGAATTAAAATGAGAAGAACAAAAAAAAATCGTTTCCTCTTCTCTTTCGTTTTTTTTTTCTGTTTTTTCGTTTTTTTTTTTCTTTTTTTTTTTTAGCAGCTCGTAGGCCAAGTTGACGTTTGAATGGTTGTCGTTGTCGTCGTCGTCGTTGTCGTATGCTCAGGTATTAGAGAGATATACGGAGGGACGCAGTGGATGGAATGGACCTGTGGTCTATGGGGTGGGTCTAGAGAACACGAATTCAACGGTAAGTTTGTCCTATGTGGAGAGCTGGATTCGGAAGAGGACGATAAGACAGTGTCATAGTCGAGAGGGGGACAAAAGTGACTTTGGGGAACGCGCGTCGCTTTTTACTTACATATAGACGAAGCTACCTTCAGTTCCGGGGGTCGTTGGAGTATGTTGGGTAATTGGGGGGGACTCCCTGTGATTTAATCGAATTCCATGGGTTTAATTGGTTTTTGAAATTTATGTGATCATCTGCGCCCGTTCGTGTGATGTCAATTTAAACTGCGAACATTTCGCTGACGAGTGAAACAGCAAAAGCAAGTGCGCAACGATTGCTGTGGAATTCTTTGTTAGTAAGCGTTCACGCGTTTGTTGTCGTTTTTGTAATGCCGAAATCTGATAAAGGTTTTCTAACGAATTGGAACGATGTTAACGTGTCTAGAAGTCAACGCGGTTTTTTCTAGTTTTTGACTCATTTTCGATTGTTTAGTGTTGATTGCCGCCTCTAATTGTGTGCGTTAAATGATTGGAGGACCCTTCTTGTTGTGCCGATCGACAAAAGCAAAGTTTCTCCGCCAACCCCAATTAACTCCAAAATGGACTTGTAAACTCGACGGTCCTTTTTATTCCTTTCCTAATACAACACTCTATGAAGCTTATGACTTGGTGCTTTATTTTACTTGACGATGCTGTAGATGGCGCTACAGTACATGATGGATCTGAGCCTCGATCAAGAGATCTCCTCATTTGAAACGATCAGCTCACACCAAGATGGTTTAAATTCCAGTGAATCGCGTGACAAAAGGCAAAGCCTTTTCTTAAGCCTTGTCCCACTCGATTTCCACTCGTCCAAAATGTTGGCGCCATCTAAACCGATGATTTCGGGTCGACAATTCTAATGAGATCTATCCATAGCTCGTACAGGTCGTTGGTCTTCCAAATTTCACCGAGTTTTGGCCAGCTCTTTCCAGTATCCGCGGAAGAAGGAATTATATGCCGGATCGTCATATAGCGTTTCGAAGGTATCATTTCGCCTTGTACGCTTCTTATTACGCGGCAGCCGCTCTTCATCAAACTATTAAGGGTCAATATGGTCGGTTGCTGACAAAGTCTCCGCATGTCTTCTGTGCTTGATCCTGGCAGCAAGGGACTGCTCGACGATGGATTCGTCCAAAATTGGTTCTGATAGAATCGTTGGATTGCAGCCGTTCGATGTCTTATACGTCGAAGTAGCCCAATTCCTCCGTCGAAACGATCATAGTACGCCTTTTCTGGACCGAGGTTATGCACGTCATTTCATCCATATGCCCTTCAGAATGCTGCAATGCGGCGATGTTGTATTCGATGGATGGGTCTGCTATGATGGGGATTTTGTCTGATTTTGCTGTTGTCTAAGCCCATACGGAGCTTTTGCTGGTCCAAGCTAACTTTGTGTCACATGTCATCATTTTTCGATCTTCGCTCGGCGATCGCATTGAAAGGGCTTCAGAAATGGACCACGCAGATGGTCGTTTCAATCTTCGTAAGTTCTTTTTCGTTACGGTCACATATTTTTTGTATTCGTTCGACAGGCGCTAATTCTTATGTTGGGTCGGTTCATGCGGTGGAACTACAACATTTTGTTGGCCAATAAAGAACTAGGATTTAGGCAAGTGGTTAAAGATTCGCGCGCCATCATTATTTATTCAGAAGCAGCCGCAGTTCGAGAAGAATTTGACACAACCCAATTAGACCGGTTTTAGATATCATGCCATGGTTGTGCTCCTGATGTCGGTTGAACTGTATTTTTATTTATGCACGCGACTTTGATCGGTGTTTTCTTTGTTTTCATCCGGAGAAAATGTTTCACCAGGGCGATTGTTTAGGTCTTTGCCATTTGAAGACAGATCCAACTGGTTCCGCGATGGGCCCATTTTGGTGCCTGGTGTCTGTGTGATGGCATATCTATCATACCCCTGTTTACCCTAACCTAACCTATTCCTCCCTTTTACCACTTTCACTTTCTTTTTTTTTCTAACAATTCTCAAGGTTCTTGACCCGTTTGGTTATGAAGTTGTCCGTTTGGAGACAGGAGGCTTAGACATTGAGTTGTTGAGGAGACAGAGCGAACAATACGAATTTTTTTTTACGGAGTTATTCCTCTGAGTTACTCTCGGTGGTTGTCTGGACTCTGTTCGCTAACTTGGAGGCATCATCAGCATAGTCGTGAGACTCGTTTGGATTTCCCCAATTCTTGTTGACAGGGTGCTCAACAACACATCACCAATCAGATTATAACCAAAAGAGCAATGGTTCTAGTGTTCAACCTTTCAGAACGCCTCTTCGGAACTCAACTTCCTTCGACAAGCTACAATACCTGCAGATTAGATTAGATTTGACTTTTATTCAAACATAAGAATTTTGTATTTTAATACAAACGCACCTTTAAACTTTTCTTTCTGTCAATGTCAAAACGTCAGTCAAGGTTTACATTTTTATCATGGTGAAGCTCACGAACGAGCAACGTTTGCAAATTATTAAAAATTTGAAGAGAACTTACTCCAATTTTCGGTCGTAATCATCGTCCTATCAGTCATGCTGAACGTGTTACAGTGGATAAATTCGAGTCAACATATTCACTATTGAATGTTCCTGTGTCAGTGAGACAACACACAGGCTGAATCGCCGAAAATATCGCAGCCGTAAGTGCTTCAATTCAAAATGCGCCGAATCAGTTGATTCCACGCCGTTCACAGGAATTGGGAATCTCTCAGTACACATTGTGGCGAATTTTGGGTAAAGATCTTAGCCTACACCCTTACAAGATCAAGTTAACTCAAGAACTGAAGCCTCTTGATTATTTGAAGCGCCGAAACTTCTCCGATTGGGCTTTAAAAAATCGCCTTCAGCAATGAAGCTTTTTTAGCTTAATGGCTTTATCATAAGCTACAAACCCACATGTGCTTCAAGAGACCCCATTGCATCCACAAGAAGTGACCGTGTTACGTGGATTTCATGCCGGAGGTGTGATTGGACCGTATTTTTTCGTTAATGAAAATGATCGCCATGTTACGGTCAATGGAGTTCGCTATTGTGGGAAACTATTTTTGGCTCCAATTTGATGGACTTGACATCAGTGATATGTGGTTCCGACAAGATGGTGTCACATGTCACACAGCTGGTCAAACAATTGATCTATTGAAGGGGAGAAATGGACCGATCGAATGACCACCTCGCTCATGCGATTTAACGCCTCTGTATGGGGTTGCGTTAACTCGTTGGTTTATGCCAACAACGTTAGAGGCGCTCAGGGACCATATCGAGCGCGAAATTGTCAACATTCCAGCCGATATGTATGGAAGAGTGGTGGAAAATCAAATACTAAGCCATGTGATCATCAACAACTTGCATTACCCGAAACAATCAGGCTTTAGAACAAATCATAGTTGCTCTACGGTTATGATAAACCTACTTTATGAGATACGGGAAGATTACGATAAGGGTCATATAAGCCCATTTTGTTTGCTTGATTTCTCAAAGGCTTTTGACAGGGTAGACCACAACATTCTAAGGTGGAAGCTTAAAAACTTTTTTGGTCTCAGTGATAGGGCTGTAGAACTTATCGGCAGCTATTTATCAAGTAGATTCCAGAGAGTCACTTCTGGTGACAAATCCTCTTCACCTTAAATCAAGGTGTTCCACAAGGCTCAATTCTTGATCCAACGACGGACTTTTCAGCCCACGTGTTATATCAATACAAGAAATTGTATATTTTTGCATAAAATTATTAACAATAAATCTCCGTCCTATCTTTTTAATCGTTCCGTACGAAATCTTTGTATCGTTCCCCATCGTCGCCAATATTTGAATTCCTCACGTTTATTTTTCATTCATACTGTCAAACTATGGAACTCATTCCCAAACGGTGCACTTTCTTCTTCAACAATCCATCCCTAAGCCTCAGCCCTCCTCTTTTCCTTGCAATCTCTACCTCATAATAATATAAGCTAATTTTTATATATCTCTGTGTATCGTAGTTTTAAGCATCCATTTTATAGTATTGTATCTAAGCACTAGAAAAGATATCGATCTTATTGTACATACCACTTATTTGTCAATAAATGAAATGGAATGACATGCAACCCATCTTATCTGTACTGCAAAATGAAATTACTACACTTCCAAGTAAAGAGATGTGTTCCTAACAATGCTAACAGTGTACCGTGTGACCTACATCCTAGTGTTTTAAATGACTTTTTTTCTGGGAAGTCATTTAGAACTATTTCCGAACCACCAACTTATAGACAGGGTGATTTTATTACGAAAGATAAGTTATTCACTGCCTTCTAGCTATAAAATCAAATCCGACTGGTGTAGACCAGTATAATATAATTAGATAGCTGATTCACATATTTAACCACTGCATTCTATATTCCCTCAATCTTGGAAAATCGCTAAAGTTATTCCGGTCTCCAAAAAATCAAATATAACTACCCCTAGTGACTATAGGCCTATCAGCATACTCGTATTACCGTGCCTATTTAAGGTGTTGGAAAAACTTTTCCAAACAAATAATAGCTCACTTAGCTTCGAATCGCCTTCTTAGCCCTTGCCAATCTGGTTTCAGAACCAACCATAGTTGCTCTTCGCCCATGATTAAAATCTTAGACGATATAAGGCGTGACTTTGATAGAGGATTTGTGTCATTACTTTGCCTATTTGACTTTTCGAAGGTCTTCGATAAAGTAATCCATGATATTCTGTGCTGGAAACTCCAAAACTTTTTCGGTTTCAGCGCTCGATCGCTAAACTTATTAGGCATTATCTCTCCAATAGGTGGCAAATGGTTGTCACTAGAAGCAAATCTTCAGAGGTTAAAACAATCCGGCAAGGTGTACCTCAGGGATCAGTTCTCGGGCCTATCTTGTTCTTGTTTTCATAAATGAAATACCAACAGTTTGCAATCATGCTGCATTCCACTTTCACGCTGAACAATGTTCATCTTTATCTGGCCCATCCCATGAGTAAATGAAGAAGTTCTAACCATCTCCCACCGCAAGCTGGACATTAGTTTGCACCTGACCTTTGGCTTTCTAACTCAAGGCTTGGGCTTGTAGAACCACTTACCAGTCTCGGTTTTGTTATAAGCAATAACTTAGCTGGATACAATCACACTAACCATTGAGCGTATCTATGAATGCTTACGTAAGCTCTGGCTTACAGCTAGCTTTACTCCAATTAAAACTCAACGAAAACTTGTTATGACTCTTATTGCACCTATGCGAAAGACGTCTACAGGAAGCTTGGCTCTCTTTCTCAGCGAAAACTCGAAGTAGCTTTCAATGACACTATGCTATATGTCCATGGGGTCCGCAGATACCATCATCCGCTTCCAAAAGCCTACAAAAATGCACTCTGAAGTAGTATCTTTCATCGAGTTATCAAACTTTAATCTCCACCGTATTTGTTCAACAAAATACAATTTGCGTGATCCCTTAGAACAAAGAACATTTTACAAGAAGCATACAAGTACTTGAATTCGTCACGATCCACTCTATTTGATTTTGGAATTTGCTACCCAGCAGATAATGGGAACATCAAATGCCGCAAGTTTCAAAAATATAGTCTTCTCACACTTCTCTCTTCTACCTTGACTATTCTTTACCTATCTTTGTCTAAGAAGTTTTGTGGAATATCAGTGAAGGAAGAGAGTCATTGAAAGATTTGGTTAATTGCTAGATGTTGCTTCAAAGGAAAGAGTATTCTATAATACATTGCATTGTCATGAAAATGGATATTCTACAACGACCTTCAAGTATCAATATCTTGTGGGATCTCACGTGGCTCATCGGTACCAGAATTTAATATCGGTGGTGCGAAGATTATGTTGTGTATTTGCTGGGTTTAAGTGAACTTCTGGAACCCTCTGAAACCATCACCAACAGCAGCTAATACGTTTAAACCGAGTTTTAAAAGATAAACTGCTGGAATGAAATATTATACTAAGCACGAAAAGCTGATTGTGCTACACAAAAGTCATGTCCTATTGCAAAACCTGTCCAAAAATTCCTGGCATACGTAGACTACCAAGTCTTACTTCACCTACTCTACTCATTAGACATCGCAGTTTCGGATTGTCTCCTGTTCCGTTCTGTGCAGTCAGCTCTTTCTGGAGGAACATTCACAAGTTATGAAAATATCGAAAAATTACTTCGACATTGGATCGAGTTGGAAGAACAAGAGGAATTCGTTTGCTCCCAGCAAGATCGCTTCTGATGCCAAATATTTAGCATTACTCAATACATAAAAGTCGCAAACGATATAAAAGCTCAAAGGAAAAAGACAGCGAAGGAATTACAAATGTCAGCGGGTGTATCAAAGCATGGTGTAGCCAAAAGTACGCATACATGAAGAAGTCTCTCGATTGAGAAAGCGATAGCGGAAAAACTCCAGATTGAGCACATCATCTGGCTTTACCCTGTACAAAGAAGGTCGTCAGAAAATCACGTTCAAAAGTCACAACTCGCGTTTCAGCCGACGTTCGAAGAAGATGCTAAAGTAAAAGTAGTGGACAAATGTTAGAAAATGTTCGGCCTCATTGACGACATGATCCAAAATAGAGTGATCTGAGAGGTGGTATTTGAATTTGGTCAACTGGATGTATAGGATTTTTCAATAAGGACGCTGGATTTTTATTCACATTTAAGTGTGAGATATCCGCTCATTTTTATTTGAAAGGCATTAAGTATGGAATATATGCTCGTTCAAATATATGCGCGGCTTTGCTTTTCGAAGACTGTCGCATAAATCTGGCTGAATTTGCTGAATGGCGTCCGTTGTGTTCACTTTGAATGCATCAATTGTTTGCGGTTTATCCGCATAGACCTGCAATTTAAGATAGTCCTAAAGAAAGAAGTCTAAAGCCGTTAAATCGCAAGATCTCGATAGGCAGTTCACCTCGCCTTCACATCGCTCGTGCAGAATGTGCATTGTGGCATGCGCTGTGTGGCACGTAGCGCCGCCCTGCTGGAACCACATGTCGTCGGTATCCATATCATCCCATTGAGGTCACAAGAGATTGCTTATCATCGATCAGTAGTGCTCGCGGTTAACTGTTATGCAAATGTCGGTTTCGTTTTGGGAGAAGTAGGAGCCGATGATTCCGCCAGACCAAAATCCACACCAAATATTGACTTTCTCGAAATGCTTTTTGTGTTGGTGTAACTCGTGTGGGTTGGTTTCGTCCCAAACCTGACAATTTTGCTTGTTCACACATCCATTCATCCAAAAATGGGCCTCGTCGCTAAAGATTATTTTTTTTTTTGACGAAATTTGGGTAAACTGCAAATTGTCTATGGTCCTTTGATATGATTTGCCATACACTACTCAACAATTCACAACAAATTTGACAGATGTTGCTTTAACCTAACCCGTGCTTGTACACTTCTTCGCCCGCGCTGTGTACAAACATTTTAAGGGTACTTAAATAAAAAAAAATAATTTTCAATGGGTAGTAGTTGCAAGAGGATAAGTAGGAGCAGTGGCGAATGTTGCAAAGGGACCATGTTGTTCACTCATTTAAAAAATAGGGGCGCCTATTTTACACTTGAATCTTTGCACTCTGCAAAGATGATTGTTGTTTAATCAAAGTGTAACTAAATCTCACCTCAGAACGACTGGCGGATGCGTTTTTATCTAAAACAACTAAAAGCCTCTTTATCTCTGCGATTAAAATTTCGACAAGATGGCCGCTATTACAGTTCATTATTGATCTCAAGATCAGTTGGATGAAAGTATTGTTGACTACTGCACAGTTCAATAGTTTATTCTGTCGATTGTTCTCTGGCATTGGGCTGATTTTCCTGTCGGGAAAGATTTCAATTGTCTTTCTACTGAAGTATTTCTGAATGTCGTCGGTGTTTATTAGTGTTGAAGAAATGCAACACAGTGTGGTCTTAGCTTCCAAATTGTTACAAGTGATTCGTGAAAAAAACTGAAAGACGGTGATAGTGTTGCGAGTGTGACAGCCAAATCTTCGTATTGAGAATGTTCGCTTAACGTTCCCTCGATCGTTTTGCCGAATAGTTAAATATGGAAGACAGAGCAAGGAGTTTTCGTCCATGCCTCGCGATTTTTAAAGATGTGGGGAAGCGAATTTTAAGGAATCCTCTTCGAAAGCAAGAAGTGAGATCCACCCTATTTAATATACTAGGAGGTTCCATGCTCAGGCTTATTAGAGATGATCCGCACATAAAAGACTTTCATGGGTCAACTGCATATACCAAAAATATTCTTGGAAAAAAATCCGCGCTAAGAAATCGAAGCAAAAAATGTTCTAGAGCTGAAAGTGGTCATCATTCTGCTTTAGTAATGGTTTTCGAGGTGTCAATCTCTCCTTATTGAAGTGAAACTTCTTATGGCTCGTTGGGCAGTAATTCCGAACCCCGATGAAACGAAAAAGCGACATGAACTGATTTCTAACTCCGATGAAAGGATTCCTTAGACCCTTGTGCACCTACTAGTAGATGACGTGTGATAATACTTGTAAATGACACTAATAGTATCCAACAAGAATGAAGTGTTCCTTGATTCACGATGTTGGATCGCCTTTTTCACCAGAAGTGCACTTAAGTAGCCACTAAAGTTCTTCCACTTCAAACTCTCCTTAACACTCATATCGTGTTGAATGCTAAAACTCTGATGAAACAAAAAAGTGACAGGAAAGGGAGGCCCTAGAGCAAGTAGTGAGGCAACTCTGGGAGAGGAACGAAAAGGCGTTAGACTCGGAGTGGGGAACAAGAAGAGTGGGAGTAATGTGCCTGGTGAGGCAAAAATTCGGAAGGAATGAGTTATAAGCGGTAAAGGGGATGACAGCACAATGCACGATTTACGCGCATAGCAACACCATCAGTATCGTCATCTTCATTGTTACCATCGTCAAAGCACCTACCTAGACATTATTTTGTAACAATACCAAAAGCATCATCAACACGTAACGGACAACTTCAGCTTAACAAAAATATTTGGCTTGTCTTAGCCAAGAAGATAAGGAGCGCGGGATACCGACACTCCACCTCGTGTCCGTACTGTAAGCCCGAGTACAGGTAGTGCTATTGGACAGCATACCCGTCATTCTCCAGTGAAAAATCTGTTTTTGCAATTGCAGAGAAGAATCCAGCACATCAGAGACGACATTTATGATAACTGCGAGTATTCAGAATATAGATGGTGGATGGCGGTGCGAATGGACGCTCGATCAGAAAAAAATTGTGATGTGGTGTTCACCGATTGAGATTGGCACAAGCTTTATAATGATTCGTCTTCGTCGATTACATCCGAATCCAATCAAACGGTGCCTTAAATTTACTGCGCAAGTGACAAATGTGATCTAGCCAGATTTTTGTGGTCAAAGAAAGTAATCGCTTATAGCGAAGTAGTTTTTCAAATTGCCGGTCAGCGTGGCACATTTGTTTTTTGACTTACACACAGTTGTTCGCCTTCAAATCCAGCTTTGTATTGAAAAGCAAAAATAAAGATTTCTGATTGTTAGTAGTTTTCAGTTCAGAAATGACAAGAAACCGTAGATCTTGCTCATCTGCGTTCAAATGATAAGAAGAATAACAAAGTGAGTGGAGAGATTAGGTCGTGTCTGGAATTGTTTTGTCTTTCAGCATGAAAATGCTGAATATTTAAAGTCATGGACCGCCCGAAACAGATTCCTTCAACAGAAAAACTGCCTTGCTCTTAGAATTCGGCATTCTGCAAACATAACACGTTGCTGATACCTTGGCGGTTGTATTACGCGTCTTTCTGAAAAACTCATTTACTAACCATTTTCATAGCACGGAGCGCCATTCAATGGGCCGTCATGCTACCTCTTGTTTTTCAGATTTATTAATTTAAATGCCCATCGCCTTCGGGAATTGGGAAAATTGTGGAAACTCAGTTGCATTTTGTTAGCATGTTAGAGGACGAATTCTTGAGAATTCTTGAGATGTTCAACCAATTCCGCATTGACGAAAGTATTCTCAGATTTTGAGCAACTATAGTCGGAATAATCAACTAGTTCTTGTCTTGACAATTATTTTTAAAACGGATGCAGTTCTATTCTGCGAGCATGACAAACTCAGGCAATTTGTGTCCTATACTTCGGTACTTTATGTCACCTTTCTGAACCAAGATAACCATATAAGCTAATGTCGAAGAATTGAGATAAAGTGTTCTGTAATGGATGAGATGAGATGTATTTGCTTAAGACAAAAGCCATCTCAGTAAAAAAGATGTTCTGTTCTTGCTAAGTTTAATTTTCTAAATCTAAATGACACCCAAATACCATTCCGAATCAAACTCATTTATGTTTTGTTTTTTGTATATTTCTAGTCGGGAATATGGCTTCTTACGTCTAACGGAACCAGAAAATGGCAGAAAAAGAAAACTAGTAAACAAAGTAATAGGTGTCCTCCAAGACATTCTAATAATGGCACAATGCCAACAAGAAGAACGCGATGGCAAAGGACCGAAAAAGAATCAAACAGAAGAGGATGTCGATGGTAATATCGAGAGAAGAAAAGATAGGTCTATACCTGGTGCTACGAAACTCACGCCTATCGATATGAAAATCGATCCTCCAGAACAATTACAGCACCAATTGTTACAAACGCCTCAGCCAACAGAGCTGAAACCATCACCGACTCCGTCGTTTATCCAACAAAAAGATATCAAAATCGAAGGATACACCCTTCATGATGATGTCATGCAAATGAAAAGTTCTAGCACAATGAGGAAAACACCTCCGGTAGCAATGAGTATGGAAAAGCCGAATATTAAACTAGAACCGGAAGATTTAGAAGTTGAGGCGATATCTAAAGCCGCTGAAGAAGATGCACACGAGGGCGAACAAGATAAGAAAGCTGGAAAGGATTTAATTCCAAAGGAGTTACTAGATGAAGAGATCGAATTGAATCCGTTGACTTATTGTAAATTGGGACACTTGCATTTGCTGCTGGAAGAGTACGATAAGTGTAAGTAGTAAGCTGTTGCTAGGACTTATGAAAATCATTACAATTTTTGTTTTTTTTTTTTTTCATCAGCTCTGTCAGCATATCAGAGATACTTTGCATTAAATGAATCGGAATATTGGCAGAATCATGAGTTTCTATACGGACTGGGGATGGTGTATTTTCATTTCAACGTTTATAAAAAGTAAGTTTTAGATTTAAGTTCAATTTACCCTCTTTTTGATGGGCTTGGAGTCTTATTTTCATTTTTCAATGTGTCCCTATCCTTAGTTTTCCAGTGAGTGTTAATATGCGCTTTTGTGTGACTTGTAATTCGCTGATTCCACTCAATACCTCTGCTGTCTTCGATGTAATACAAATGGATGATTTGACAGTTGATGAGTTTCTTTTTAATTCTACAATGCTACCACAGCGATCCAACACACTGGCGAGTCATCCGGAAATCGATTAAATTATATAATAACACCAGTACGTTTCGAATACCTCAATTATCAGTTCAATTGTATACTTGATCTGGCTGATATTGATGAATGTTCGCGTACCCGATAACACTTTAGTGATGCTGTTCTGCCATCTCAATCGTATACTCCAAGCTTGCCGTCCTGCTGATTTATGTTTGTGGAAACAAAAGACTTTGGGAATGCAAGAAAGCCCCGTGAACGCATAATCGGGTCTCATATCCAATAAATCAATTATTACGACGATTAGATTTAGCGTGCAAAATCCCAATTGTTCTGTTTCGAAAGCAGTTTTCTTGGAATTTTATAGAAATACTTGTTAGCTTGTCGTGGGATGTCCAGATGACTGTTCTCAGCCACTCCAATCGTTCCTATTTTGAAGGCAACACTGGTAAACTTACAAGAAACAAGCTGCAAGAAACAACTTTTTGCACTTCTTTGTCTGTTCAGATTGAACGCAAATTTTCTCCGATCTATCTATGGCTGCAAATGATGGTGGTTGAAATGTCTTATAGAAATCTAGGATAAAAAGTTTTTCTGCCATTTGGGAACGCGTCTAGGTATTGGCTATGATTCACTTGTGGATTCAATTTTTTCAGGAAATGTTATCAGTTATCTTCTGCGGCGGGATTCGTAATGCTCGTCCCCACTACATGTGGAAATGATTTAACCAACTTCATCCGACTTCGCCCGATTGTTTATTCAACTCAAAACAAATCGATAATGTCGTTCGCAAGTGCAATTCAACTGAAAATTGAACATGATCGTGTTGAACGTTGATCAACTAATTCGAATATTGGAATAGCCTGGTTTAGCTAGATGATCAACTCATTTCAACGTTGAAAAGACTCGCCCACTTAGAAAATCAATTTATGTTATTTCGGCGAAAAAGACAAGTTGCCTTGAGTGGTTGAACAATATTTTTATGTACGTGTTTGGTATCCTCGTATACATAGGACATATACAACAACCTAGATTTTGTCGCAGTCAACGCAAAAAGTTCACCAATTCGTGCCAAAGATAATGCGCAGTATATTGTTTCAAAGTCATTGCTCAAGGCTTTGCGCAACTATGTACAATAAGCAACTCAGGCTATTTACTAGATATTGACTCGATGCAGCGAAAATGTGTTCCTTAAATACAATTAAATCAGTTGTATGTGAAAGTGATTCGTTTCGCACCTGGTGCACCACGAGCATAAAGTCAAGAATAGGTGTTTTCGAATTTACAATTTTGCTGCCACCAGGGACTAACTTCTTTCTCAATGCTGCTTCAGTTTACAGTGAATTGTAACATATCTTGGGTTTATATCTGAAGTCGACAGTAACATAATTCGTTTTTGATATTTGTGTTCTCCTTTATTTTATCAAGGTCTGAGTCATCTAAATGTATCTCCGAGTCAACCAGCCTATAAAATTATAAAGCCACGGAGTTAATTTAAGTGTCAGCAGGTTGCTGTAGAACAGCCTTTCCAACAAATTTTTTTCCTAATTACTTCCACGTTATGTCTTCAACACGGGCTGGACTAAATAAACTTCAAAGACTTGGCTATGTGTGTGCTACAGTTGCAATGGGAACAGCACCCACAGCACCATTAGAGTTCTATTGAGCCTCCCACCGCTTCATCTTCACATACAGAAAGAAGCTTTAGCTAACCCCCCTGCATGCTTATCTCAGTTTATGAGAATATAACAAAATAGTTCATCCAGCGCACTTGATGAACTCATGAGAAATGAACTATTAGGAATTACTCCTCAGGCAACTGCCTGAAAAAGTACAACTCCAAGCATAACTTCAAGGTTATATTCCCTGATCGACAGAACTGGGAACAGTCTAAACCCCTGTTTAAATTAAATTCACTGGTGTGATAAACCGACGGATCCAAAACAGACGAAAGAGTTGGCGCAAGCGTATGACTATATGGAGAAACTACCTATACCTGACTGCAAGTATGGACAGTAGCATCTCTGTATTTCAAGCTGAGATATACGCTATAGAGCTCTGCACTAGGGAGAACTTTAAAAAGATCTGCCACCAACAAACACATTTATATTCTTGGCCCTACTTGCTTTGGAGATAACCTCAAAAATTATCTGGAACTGTATTATACTTCTCAAAAGACTAGTCAGCACCAATAGAGTCCATTTAGTCTGGGTAATAGGTCACAGTGGTTATGATGATAATGAAAGACCAGACGAATGGGACAGAAAAGGTTCGGCCTCAATATTTATGTTATCACGACCAATCTTGCAGCTTACCATTTAGCTTCATAAAAAGCTATATAAATAACTCGCTAAAAACAAAGGCATTCCACTATTGGATGGAAGCCAACAACTTTTTACCAACCCCTTCCCTCAAAAGAACAAAACAAATCCTACAGCTTCCTAGGGATCTGATACAAGGATTCCTAACCGATCACTACTGAGTCAAAAAACACCTTATGACCAGTGTCGCATGCGCAACGAGGACGAAGACACAAGAGCATATCCTTTGCCACTGTAACCGCTTAAGCAGAACACGTTTACGTCTTCTAGATTAGCCATACCTCGAGGCAGAAGATATCACTCCCTGCTCACTCAAAGATATAGTCGAGTTTATCAAAATTTCACGCATCACCCAAACTCTAACTTGAAGAAATCACAATAGGCATAGCCTGGTAGCAACTAGAAGGCTATATAGTCCCACTTCCCCACTTAATCTAATCTAATCTGTGTCTTCTAATGGAAGAGACTTGGGACCATCAATTGATTCACTCTAAATGAAGGAACCAACTCCCTCTATTGATTGACATACGTCCATACCTGGATTTTACCAACTTGTCTACGTGCTCTTTTTTGAAAGTGAATACAACATTGTAAGTCAAACAGGATGATTTGTATTTTATTTCTTACTTTGGCCAATATTCTCATGATCTTAATGGACCGTTGAAGTCATAAACATCTTCAACTACGCGTACCCGATTTAATCTGATTATTTTTTCGTTTTCACTTAGCCAAAGATACGAGTGAGCTGAGTTTAAATCGCAATCACAAGGTTATTTCGGCTTAACAATAACAATGAAAGTGAAACTTACTTTTACTCAGTTGGATTGCTGTTTTGTATTTTGTCTTGTTGTTTATTACATGAATTGGGGAATGCTTTAGTTTCAAAAAAATATGCCTCTACGTTTCGGGCTGTAGCACAAGAGTAAGAAAGCGTAAGAGGCCAAAGAGTGATGGCTCTATGCATTTAACAGTTCAGATGCGGTTTTTTTTTTTTTTTTTAAGATTTGTCGCATAGACATTTGTATGAATATTAACTCGATCTGGAAATAAGAACGGATTCGATTGTGATATTACCATTTTCTACTTCTTTAACCTGGTTGGACATGCCCAAATATTGTTCATATGAACGGCCCACAAATTTCTCGTCTTCTCTTCTTGTCCGTATAAGTCGGAAGGAGTTTTGGTTTGATTGATTATCAGGAATCAAAAATTGTGCCTACGTAATGATCACTGGATATCGTGTTTTGTAACCAATTTATCCGATTGGACGAGAGAATAATTCTAAATCGCATAAATGAAGGACATGACTTTTCAGCATGTCAATGACGGCTTCTGTTGCATTTCGGATACGGAATAAACATTTCTAGCTCCAGGGAAGTTCTATGAGATTCTTTATGCTCCACAGATCTTGTTGCTTTCCAAACACACTTTCCAATTAGAAATCACTTCCTCAATGGTAATATTTTCAGGATCCAGGATACAATTTTAAGTTTTTTTAAATAGATTTGATCAGTTGATTTAGTTCTTGAATATATTCGTATATACGTACTTACTTACTTTACTGGCTTACTTAAGGTTGCGCTACCTTTTGGACCTCCACCAACAAGCGTCTCCAGCAACTCGATTTTTAGCTAACTGCCGCCAGTTGGCTGAGGTCCCCTTTTACTTGTGTGCGACACCTGAGTCGCGGTGTTCCTCTACTTTTTTCCTCGAAGTTTTTTCAAACCGGAGCATTGGTGTCCATCCGTTCTACATTACCCAGCCATCTCAGTCGTTGGACCTTCACTCTTTTGGCTAAGTCGATGTCGCTGTACATCCAGTACAGTTCGTCGGTCGTTGGACCAAAGATCACCGAAATAATTTTACTCTCAAAACAGTCGAGGGCACCCTTATCCATTTTAGATAGGGTCCATGCCTCTGCGCCAAAGGACAGGAGCAGCGTGCATTTTCCATTGTCGGCCTGCACAAACGGACGAATTTGGCAGGGATGCCAGAACTAGACATTGCTCTGTGTAGCTCGTCTATATAGATGCTATATTATAGGCGGCCTTAAAACCGATGAATAGGTGCTGTGTATCGACTTGGAGCTCATGGTTTTTTTCCAATATCTGCCGTAGTGAAGCCACCCTGATGTGGACTAATCAAAGTTGTGGACAGATATGATCTTGTAGGCGATGTTAAGAAGACAGATACCTCTGGTACATTTCAAAGAGTCTCTTGTCTTGAGGATCGGACAAACAATGCTGAGGTTCCGTTTATCGGACATACTTTCGTCCGACCATATTTTACAGCCGAGTTGGTGTATTCTCCTTATTAAGTCATCGTCTATGGCTGTGAAGAGCTTGGCAGTCAGGCCGTCTGCTCCACCAGCTTTATTGGACTTAAGCTTAGATATTGCGGCTATCTTCACTTCATCCGGGTCGGGTGGACGGAATTACTGGTCTACATCGTCCAGGTTGAAAGGTTCATTCTGCCTAACAGCGCTATTTGCTTCATCATCGCCATTATACAGTCTACCGAAATGCTCTTTCCAATTCCTCAGCATCGATTGTGACTCTACAACTATGTTTCCTTGTTCGTCTCAACAGGCTTTGGTTCGGGGTTTGTGTCCGTGGTATATTTTTTTTATCATTTAGTGAAATTTCCGAATCTCAATCCTGGAGTAGTATCTCTCAATTTCCTCGAAGGCGCGCTTCTCATGCTCCTTCTTTGTCGTGCTGCGAAACCGTTGTTCGTCTCTCCTCTCCTGCGCGTAAAGATCGTCAGCAGCTCTAGTCCTTCTATGCGGCGCCGCTCGGTATGCTTTGCTGCATGTGCTTGCCGGCACTCGTCGTCAACCCAGAGGTTTCGTTGTGGTGGCCGAGTGAAACCCAGCACATCACAGGCGGCATATCTGATGGCTTTTTGCCAATGTTGTCACTGGTCAATACTTGATGCTGGCGGCATAATACCTGTTAAGAGATTAAGGGCGACTCGATCGGAAAATGATTTGGGGATCTCTTGTGATTGTAGCCGTCCCATGTCAAATTTTCACAAAGTACTACCTTGCCTTTGTGATGTTCGGGATATCCGCAACGTACCTTGGCTACAACAACGCAGTGGTTTGAGTCGATGTTGGCCCCACGGAACGTTCGGACATCCATAATACTGGAAGAGTGCCTTGCGTCGATCGCAAGTCCCCTTGTGAATATTGAGATATGGTAACCGCGTGCCAGCTACGACAATGTTATCGGTGGTGTCTTACAGGCTATATTTTCTGACAGTACTACCAAAGATTCCCTCTCTTCCATTGCATTAAAACAATTTGAATGTCATAACTAGGCCCGTAGGTCTTGTCGAAGAGCTCGTAGAAGTTATCTTTGGTGTCGTCCTCTTTCTTTTCTGTGGTGTCGTGCGCACATTTAAGACTAATGTTGGCAAATTTGGCCTTAATACGAATTGTTACGTAGCGCTTGTTAACATGACCGAAACTCAAGACTTCTTGCCTAAGTCAACCTCTAACAACAAATCCGCATCCAAATAGACGCTGCGTTTGCCGTTGATAACATTTGCCGTAGTAAATGTCGCAGTTTTTCCTGGTGTTGATTGGGAACAGGTTTTTGGATAATTTCGTTCTACTCAAAAAAAGGATTGTCGCACATGGTCCACATCCTTGGTTCACCAGTGAAAGTCGGCCGCTTCAAGCAATGGAAATGCTTTAGACTAAATTATTACCATAAAATGTATTGCTCTTTGCGTAACCAAATTGTAAATAAAATAAGGACTACAAAAAAAAAAAAAACCGTGTATAGTAGAAAACTGTATATTACCCCAGAAAACTGGGGTTTGGTAAACAACGCCAAGACTGCAACAATATGTAATGTTGACATTACCGCATTAACAAAACCTTAATTTCACTTCCATTTCCGACTCTTCCAAACCCGTCTAACAACATTGTTAAAATACAAGTGAGTCATCTAAACCTTCTGAAGAACACTTTCAGTTATCACCAATCGATGGCTCTGATGTTGTTGAAAGTTTTCTTGTCATTAGGTCCAATGCGACCAGAGTAGGCGGAATTCATCCCGTTTTCCTAAAGGCAATCTTGCCCATAGTCCTGCCATACGTTGCACAGACTTTTAAAACAATCTTGATCACGGGGATATTTCCTTATCAAGGGAAATTCGCCAAAATATTACCTGTTGCTAAAAGTCCTAAAAATAATGATTTCAGAGCCATATTTGTACTCCCGTTAATGTCGAAGGCATTCGAAAGAATAATGCAGAATCAAATAAATGCTTATCTAAACGAACGAAACTTATTGTCCCCTAAAAAATTTGGTTTCCTTGGTATTGTAATTTGGTTGCATGTTAAATGTAACAGAATATATTCGCCAGGCTTTGGACCCAGATCATGTTGCCTTTTTAGTACTCTTAGATTTCTCCAAAGCGGTAGACCGTATCAATATGTTTAATGAACTTTTGTAAACTTTTGCCGTTGTACAGATTCTCTGCTGGCGCTGTGATATTAATTTTATTTCTGTATGTAAGAAAGGAACAAGCGGTGTAAGCAACAAATAAAATGTCTGGTTTTTTTTCCAATCACAAGAGGGGTTCCACAAGGATAAATATTAGGACCTCTCCTCTTTTCCTTGTATTGTATGTACATATATCAACGAACTTCCCGCTATGGTAAGAACATCAAATATCCAAATGTTTGCTGACGATGTTCAATTGTTGAATAAGTAGTCGGCTGGGGCTCATCGAACACTGTGCTAATAAAATCAACAAGGACATTTGGTCAAATAGAAAAGGAGTGTTCTTAAAACCATTAAAGTCCAAATGCCTAATGCTAAGCAGGAAAACTTAGATCTACTCTGTTTTCCTAAAATTATACTTAACAGCTTTGTTATCGATTATGTTGGAACTGCTAAGGACCTAGGCATGATTTTCAATCTCTGAAAACGCATACGATGTTTGGCAAAACACTATTTCTATCTACGAGTACATCC
Source organism: Volucella zonaria (assembly GCA_963966105.1). Taxonomy (NCBI): domain Eukaryota; kingdom Metazoa; phylum Arthropoda; class Insecta; order Diptera; family Syrphidae; genus Volucella; species Volucella zonaria. The sequence continues at coordinate 136,257,099 of OZ014533.1, read as the reverse complement.
GTGATCTTTTTGGATGCTCTTTTCCATTTAGCACTAAAATCTTTTACGTCCTTTGCACACTGCTCACTTTTCCTCAATTTAGCTTTGACCAAAGCCCAATACCTTTCAATGGGACGGCACTGTGGAACATTGGGTGGATTCATGTTTTTTGGGACAAAGTCGAAATTTTTAGCAACAAGAAAGCTCAACGTTCCATGAGCATAGTGAGCTGAAACTAAATCTGGCCAAAATAATGTTGAACCCTCGTCGTGTTTGTTTAAGAAAGGAATCAACGGTTTTTTTAGGCACTCGTTAATGTACACTTCTCCGTTCCCGATGTAATAAACGATTAGCTTCTGTGTCCACATTGGTCTGCCAGATGAGATATTTTGACCCGAATTTTTCCATCCCAATCGATGTTGTTGATTTCGGAAGAATCTCAGCTTTACACGAGTTGTAAAACTGCGCACCTGGAAGAGTAGTAAAGTCGGCTTTGAAATAAGTTTCGTCATCCAAAACCAAGCACGCTTTCTTGTTGCCGATCAACTTGTATAGCTTTCGGGCTCGTGGTTTTATGACTTTTTCTTGCTTTTCAGTAACTTTTGGTATGTTTTATTTTTTTCGTGATTTTAGACCATAACGTTTTTTAGATCTTTGTACCGTTGTTTGGTTGGTATTACATTTCCGAGCAACATCTCTGGATAACATAGTCCGGTTTTTTACGATGGTACCCACTATTTTCCTGTCCAAATTTGAATCATGTGCTCCACTTTTAGCTCCACTTTTCTGTTTTCGCTTAACTGTCAACGTCTCCAAATATCGTTTAATAACAGAATCCACTGTACTGCGTGATATGTTTAAATTGTTTGCGATGAAAAGGTTTGGATGCGAAGTATTTTCGAGCCATTTGTCGATGATCTTTTTACGGCGTTCCTCTTGACTCATATTTTATAAATATTTTAGACCGCACCGAACTAAAATCAATAACAAACTGAAACTAGAGAATATACAGGCTAATTTGGATACAAAACAGGATTGAAATTTTTACGCATTGGAAGTATAGCCCGTATTAAAATTTACAGATTTTATTCGTTTCAGTCCTTAGTCGTTTGGCCCGCGAAGTTTTCAAAAAAATAAGGCCCGATGACGCCTCCAGCGTAAACAGCACACCATGCATTAACTTTGAGCGGGTGTAATGGCTCTTGGTGGGTTATACGCAGATTTCCGGTGCCCCAGAAGCGATAATTTTGCTTATTCAAATATCCACAGAGATGGATGGATGGCCTCGTCGCTCATTATGATTTTTGATGAAAAGTTGTCTCCCTCGTGGTCGGAATTCAGGATGGCTTGAGCGTAGATTACACGCCCTTGGCGGTCAACAGCTAACAGCTGATGCACTGTCTGCACTTCCTGAGGGAACATTTTACAGTCTTTCTTCAAAATTTTCTGTAAAGACCGCCGATTGATGCCCAATTGCGTGGCACCTCGTGGTCCTCTGTGACATCTTCAACCACAGCCGATATTCTGGGCGAGCGTCTAAACGTCGTGTGTTTGCCCAGTTGGTGTCTGACGAGAAGGAAATCTGCACCGAAATTCACGCTGCGCCAGCACCACCGACGAATTATTCCGCAAAAAAATCGTAACAATTATTCAGCGTTCTTTGGGAGTATAGCGATTCATGTCTTGTTGACGTGTATTTTGTATCTGTTTACTTCATCAAACGTTAAAGTAGAATTGACAATTTGCCGCCATTTGTACAAATTATAGCATCTTCCGATAAGGGATGACTTCTGCGCCACATTGTATAATAATAAGGTGGAAAGTGTATATTACACTATGTGAAAAATATACGCGACTTGTTACGAGTAAATTAGAACCTAATAATTGAGAGTAGTGTCAGGGAAATTCCGTGAATAATTCCGAGAATTAAATTTATTTGAAAGTATCGTAATATTCAATGAATGCTCAAATCGTTCAAATAAAAACTGGTTTCACGTTAATAAAGCCTTAAATGTTGCTTCTTTTGTTAAATGTTATAATAGTCCATCGACAAGGTTTTAAATGTTTCGTTGTAGGGTGTGCTACTATTCTTTTTCACTAGAGATTTCATTTATCTCATGGCTCGTATAGTGAAGTAGACACGTCGGCATGAGATTTAAGAAATCAATCTCGAAATGTGTACCCGATAGTTATCTGACTTTGAAAGAGGAACAATCTTAAAACAACAGTGCGACAGGTCTCATAGATTTTTTTCGCTTAGATGAACAGCGTTAGTAACTAAAATCAAGTTCTAAGAGACAACCGTTTGTTTAAATAAACTGGCAACTACGAGGGCGGGTCAATAATTCCGTGCATTTTTGAATTTCTGACCTCTTTACTGAAACAGCAACACTGCTCCTGTCAACAGGCATCTGTCAGTTGACGCCTGTCAAAATTTAAACTTGCTGCGTCAGTTTTTTATCAGACTACTCACTAATTTGAGGAGAAAATGGAAAAAAGTGAATTTCGTGTGCTTATTAAGCATTATTTCTTGCGAAAAAAAACCATTACCGAGACCAAGGCTAAGCTTGATAAATACTATGGGGACTCTGCACCATCGATTTCAATGGTAAAAAAGTGGTTTACTGAATTTCGTTGTGGCCGTACAAGCACTGAAGATGCCGAACCTCCTGGACGCCCAGTTGAGGTCTCTACACCCGAAACAATCGAAAAAATTCACGATATGGTGTTGGCCGACCGAAGATTGAAAGTGCGAGAGATTGTGGAAGCCGTAGGGATCTCGCATGGCTCAGTGGTTTCAATTTTGAATGATCACTTGGGCATGAGAAAGCTTTCCGCAAGATGGGTGCCGCGTTTGCTCACAGTCGACCACAAACGCAATCGTGTAACAACTTCACAGGAAGGTTTGGCGTTGTTTAATCGCAATATGGAGGAGTTTTTGCGCCGTTTTGTAACCGTGGACGAAACATGGATCCATCACAACACACCAGAGAACAAACAACAGTCAAAACAGTGGGTTTCTAAGGGTGAATCGGCGCCAAAGAAGGCCAAGGTGGGTTTGTCAGCCAATAAAGTTATGGCGACTGTTTTTTGGGATGCACGCGGGATAATCCACATTGACTACCTTCAAAAGGGAAGAACAATCAATGGGGAATATTATGCCAACTTATTGGACCGATTCAATGACGATTTGAAAAAAAACGACCTCATTTGGCCAAGAAAAAAGTTCTTTTCCACCAAGACAATGCAAGGGTGCACACATGTGCAGTTGCCATGGCAAAAATCCATGAATTTTGCTATGAATTGCTCCCTCATCCACCCTATTCACCAGATTTGGCTCCGAGCGACTACTTCTTGTTCCCAAACCTGAAGAAATGGCTTGGTGGAAAAAGATTTGACTCCAATGATGAAGTCATCTCGCAAACAAAGTCCTATTTTGAGGACCTCGACAAATCATTTTTTTTGGAAGGGATAAAAAAATTGGAGAAGCGTTGGACAAAGTGTATAGAGCTCAAGGGAGACTACGTTGAAAAATAAAATTACTTTTTTATCAAAAAATCTGTTTTAATCCAAAAGTCACGGACTTTTTGACCCGCCATCGTATTTCAGCGTTCGGCGTTATTCGGACCAAAACATAGTTCACCCTTCCCAACAAACCTTCTTACGTAATATAAGGTGACTAAACTTTCCGAAAACCCTAACAGGATTATTACCCAAATGTGCACGTGGAAATTTGTTGACAAAAGCTTATCTTCATGTTTGCGATGTTTGCGGGTGTAAGCAGATGTATGAATTACACCTGCCCTGGCCGCTTATCGTATTTGTAGACGATTCAGCAAGTTATGCTTCTACACTGCCCCTTAACGATTTTCGAGCATTTAAAAATACTTGTAATTCAAATTGACTGTTTTCTAGTACGAGTGCAGAGTATTTATGTGTGAATTGTCACTTAAAAAAAAAAAAACTTATTTGAAGCAGCTGCTGCAGGATGTATTGTGAACTTAAACAATTCGAATTTAAAATCGATGTTTTTGGTCAGTTTACATTTATGAGAGTCGCGGACTAGAAAGCTTTTATGAGCCTTTCATCTTTCCCGAAAGATGAGGTGGTGGGGAAAATAGAGCAGAGTGTATACTTCGGTAAGTTTACGATGGCGGCCTTCCTCGATATACTCGTAGAAGAAGCCTTCAAGAACGTGGAGTGGTAATATTGAGCACGGCATGACACGGCATGGGTTGGAAACATACTTGCAAATAGGAAAATAAACTGTTTCATTGGGCAAAGCTCGGTTAGAACATCTGTAACCAGGGGAACCCCTCAAGTGGGAGTCATATTGCCACTCCTGTGGGTGCTGGTGCAGGGAAAATACTTAAATATTTTAAGCGAGATTGTGGAAGTTGCCGTGAACGTGATCAGCACTTGGGCAAAAAGCGGTGGTCTCGATGCCAACCCTCGTGGAAAACGCGAAGTATCTGGGTGTAATTCTGGACAAAAAGACTGTATTGGAATCTTAATGTAGCGGAAAGAATAAAAAAGGCATAAAATGCTCTTTCTATCTGCATAAGAAGGGTAGGAAAAATTTGGAGCTTAAAACCTGCTATGGTGTACTGGCTGAATACGGTGGTGGTAAGACCCATATTTACACTAGTATGGTGTAAAGCAACAAACAAAAAAACGGTCTACGAAAAATTAGCGGCGGTTCAAAGAACGGCTTCCATAGGCATCATAGGTGCGCTCCGTACCACCCCTATCTAGGCATTGGACACCTTTTTGCACCTAACACCGGTTGATTTACAGATCATAAAAATTGCTAGCAACAGTGTGATACGACACACTAATGTGGGTTACTTCAAGAGTAGTAGTTTCGGATTAGCGGAACTACTGTCAGGCAATTCAAGGGTGAAATTCCTTCCTTGGTCGACCTCGACATTGCGTTTGATATAATACTCGTATATCCAGAGAGATATGGTAAAATGGTAAAAAAATGCAATAATCAGGTGAAATGAAATTTCAATTTTCACAAACGGCTCGAAAACAGAGGAAGGAACAGGAGTGTCTATAAGACTACCGGACGCGAGCGGTGTCTTCCAATCAGAGTCTTTGGCTGTTCTCTGGGCGGGTGAAATCGGTACCCAAAGGTACCGACAGCCAGGCCGCTCTTGAGACAATGGAATCGACCAACGTCATAGGTACAGTCAGGTCCTGAGGCACAGTCCTCAAGGCACTATGCAGTCAGAACCGGATAAGACTGTTCTGGGTGCCAGGATACTGCGGTGTTAAAGGATATTTTTCGAAAACCTAGAGTAAATAGACGGCATGAACTTCAAAGTCCTTCTTGGCTTTTGCAGGGAATGGGTGTTTCGCCAGGCCGATTGTTTAGGTTTTTGCCATTTGAAGACAAATTCAACTGGTTCCACAGGAACCGAGATGGGCCAGTTTTGGTGCTTGGTGTCTATGTGATGGCATATCCATCATACCCCTGTTCAATCTAACCTAAGCTTCATATTTGTCGATCCACCGCTACCGTCTCCAACTCATCAGTGGCGGCAAACAGGTTAGTCCAAGAGAGATATTTGACTTTGTTTGGACTTGATTCGTTTTCGGTTTGCCGAGGAATCCCTTATATGAATGCACAACTTCTAAGATGTGTCGAACATGTGGTATTCACATGCCCAAACTGTCGCAGGGCATATAAAGGGTGAGCCAACAGCTAGTGTGAAAGTTTTCATTAAATTAAACACATATTTATTGTGAAATCAATGTAGAATTTTATTTATTAATAAAGTTTGGCCTATGGCAATTATAAATGGAACACAACATCGTTCATGTGACCACCACGGCTTCTGTTGCAAGCGACCATCCGAAGGTCAAAATTATCGATGACTTTTTGAAGAATATTGTGTTTTAGATTCTGAATTGTCGCTGGGTTATTGGCATAGACATTACTCTTTAAATAACCCCACAGGAAAACGTCTAAAGGTGTCAAATCGCATGACCTTAGATAGAGACCAATCAACTTCTTCTCTAAACGAATAACGCGATTTTCAAATTTCGTACGCAATAAATTGATTGATTGATGACTTGTGTGGGCGGTAGCACCACCACCAGTTGAAACCAGAGGTCGTCCAGACCCAATTCATACACTTTTAGGAAAAAATAGCCGGTCAACATGTTGCGGTAAAGTTCTCCATTCACTGTAACTGTCTCTCCACCCTCATCTTCGAAAAAGTACGGGCCAATGATACTTTTTTTTGGATGCATTGGTTTTTCGTGAATCTCGTATGGGCTTTCCGGTCCCCAGAAACGACAATTTTGTTTATTTACGTACCCATCCATCCAAAAATGGGCTTCATCGCAAAAGATCAAATTCGATGACAAATTGTTCTGGCGATCCAACATTCAGTCAACAATTCAGCCACGTCGTATATGGTCCAAAGGCTTTAATTGTTGTGTGATTTGAATTTTAGAGGCGTGCAAATGAAGATTAACTTTTAAAATTCGCCGTAAAGTGCCATAAGTGAGGCTCAATTGTTGACTTCGGCGACGAATTGAGGTTGAGGTACCTGGCTGGTTTTGAATACTTTCGATCATAGTGGTAATGCTTTGGCGTGCACATGCTGGCCGAGCATGCCGATACCCAACCAGTTCCTTCAAAACGCTTCACCATTGCACGAATTCCGGACTCACTAGGGCGATTATGTTGACCGAAAAATTCACGAATTTTACAAAATGTTCGCGCTTAGATTGAATAACAAAAATGCGTTGTTGCGTGGTAAACGACTCCATGACTAAAATTGCGAAGGGTTCTATGACATCTGTCTAAAAGATCAACCACATTGAATTCAGTAAATGACAGTTATTAACAGCCAACATCCACAGCATCTGTTGGCTCTACAATATATGTTACGTCTGTTCGATTAAATAGGTGCAGTAATGAAGTCTAATTTCGGCAGTTCTTTTTTCCGCATATTTCAGATTCTTTCGGATATTACTCAGATCTAATGACAGTAGGTGGTCGCCAAGGTGTATTAGTTAAGTTCGTCGAAAATTGTGCCAGAGGATCTGAATTCGATGTACGAATCAAATGTGGGAAAATAGAAAAAAATACTTTCTGACGTCACCGGGCAATAATAAACTTGTAAAACCGAAAACTTCCGCCTATTGAAAAGTCCTACTCTCTCGTCGAGCAGAATCACATTTCGGTCACATTATCGCTTACAATGTCGATGAGCAGAATACAAGGTCGTACTGGATAAATGGACACAAAGCTCTGTTTGGTGAAGAGAACGCGCATTTTGGAAAACAGTTTCCAGGACATGAAAGCGTTGTTGCCTCAACAGAAAGGTTACATGATGATACATCCATATATCTATATCCAACTGGTTTGACAGTTATCCCTTTTGTTAAACTTTTACTTGTGCATTTACATATTTTTTTGGCAAAATTGAGCTAATATACCTGTTCAGTTGGCGTGGTTTTTGGCCAAATACATTGAGTTGTGCACACCGAGATGGTTGAGGTCCCCTTTCATTTATCTGCGCCAACTTAAGCGAGGTCTTCGTCTACTGTTTTTACTCTAGGACTAGGAATTGTTAATGCAAACAGGAAGAATTTTACCTTCAAAAACACCAAGTATATATTTTTTTCCGCTTTCGCTAACTTTAACGCTTTTGCGCAATAGGATAGATATGGGATGATGTGCTGTTAAAGCCCCCTTTGTGTCTGTTTTTTCTAACTCAAGTCCCTTCTTACACCAAAGAAACTGCGATTGGCAAGTGTAGCTCTTCATTTGATTTCCGACGAGATATCATTATCAGTTTTCCAAACTTCGTCAATGTTCTGCGCCTCTTCTTGTTGGCAGCAATTTTTTGGGACTTTTGTTTCAATACTTTCGAACCGCACTGTTAGTGGCCAATAGCGCTGACAAAAGGTTTTAGGCGTTCCACGATCTGCTGAATAGATCTTATACGCGATGGCTACTTTCTACCAAATCGCAGACCTTTAGATCCAGCAGCCTTTTTGTACCTAAGTTCCAAAATATTTTTCACTTTGTCGGGTGGATAGAAGTTTTGGTTCCGGTTAAATGCGAGCCGCTTCGTAAGCGAGGTATTTTGCTTCGCATTCTTCATTCATTCTTCGTGTTTGGTGGGATCCTTCATTAAACCAGAGCTTGAATGAGTTTAGGGCAGTTCTGACTGTTTATTGGCATCGATGGCAATTCAGTACTTGAAGGAGGTTGTAAAGGGCTTGACGAGAGGTTGAGAAATGGGCGATCAACAAAGATCCTTGGATTTTGTTTGGGATTGAAGGGATTCAACGTTAAATTTCGTCATAGTAATTCTTCGTTGTTGTGGCATCTGAGATAGCCGTACCCGTACGAGTAACTTGGTAATGGTACTAGTCCTTATTGGCCGCACCGCATGTTCGGATATCTGTAATACCGAGAGTGTACATTGCGTCGATCACATCATGATCAATTCTGTTGACTGTTCCTTTATGGATAATGAGGTTAGGAAACATAGTGTTAGCTGGCAGTGATACTTTAGCCTTGTAGGCTTTCCGACTACACTAACAAAGATTTTCTCTTCCTGTTTCGCTTGGGAAATTGGTAGTAGGTCTTGTTGAAGAATTCATAAAAACATTCTTTGCTGGAATCGTTTATTGGTAGGCTGATGTAGGTAAACTTAGCATTGATTCGAATTGTTACACTGGATCGGCTCACATTCCGGAAACTCAAGATTTCTTGCCTTAATAGATGTTGCTTCTGTAGTATGTACATAACACCTTTTTCCCATCCTTTTGTCCGGTCTTCCCGTTGCATTTCTTGCATGGGTGTGTGCTATTTAAGTCCGTTTCTGGACGCAATATAGCGTAGGCAATTCTTTTCAACTGTGCTACCAAAAATGTCCGATGACATCATACTGAGGTTTTGGCAAATAGGACACCGAACCGAATATCCTAAGTAGATACCATCGTTGTCCTTTTTTAGTTATGCTGCGTTGCCAAAAATGAGTTCGTTCTTATCCGAGATTTATGGTTGGGCGCAAGAGAAACGTTTTTTCGTAAATGGGTGGTCACAACCGCCCACACTCGTTGGGCGAAAGAGACTTGTATTCTGCAGCCAGTAACCCGCTCCAGTGATATAAGAGCTGCCGATAACCCATTAGGGTTCATCCGTCAACCTCTGTATATCAGGAGCCTTAAATCTTCATTAATTTGTGTTCTGCCAGGCAATCCATCCGCCATACATTCTCCCTCTGAGGTTCAATCATTTTTACAGGACATTATGGTTTTGCTATTTTCCTCTAATTCGACATTAGCGCTTATAAATTTGGAAAGTCAAGCTTTGTTGGATGAGACCAGTACCAGTGTCTAGCATGAGGAGATGAAATAAGGACAATTGTTGTGTAGCTCTAGTTCAGCACTGGACAACGACAGGTTAACGTCGCTTAACCCCTTCCCTAATCGTCTCGTACAAAACCTAGCCACTCAGACTCCTTACTACAGGATGCGCCGTCTGGAGCTTCGGCATAGAAATGTTTAATAAATTTATGAAAAAAGCATTCTTCCCCAGAGGAAGAAGTCCAGAGGAGTCAAATCTGGCCGATCTTGGAAGCCAATCCATGTCACTGTTTTTCGACACCACACGTTCCGAACATGTTTGCCTCAAAAAGTTTATTGTTTGGCACGTAGTGTGGCATGGCGTGCCATCTAGTTAAAAGCAGAAGGCATCATTTGCGGATAGACAAAGTGCACCAGCATCCACTGATACCGATTGCCATCGACCGTCTCTCCAATTTTAAATAAAAATGACCCAATGATGGTTTTGGAGTAAATACCGGCCCAAACAGCCCTTTTCTCATCGCGCAGTGGTGTTTCATGAATTACGTAAAGATTATCGGTTCCACGAAAATGACAATTTTGTTTGTTTACTCCGCCAGAAAGGGTGGAATGAGGCTTGTCGGTCATCAGAATTCGCTCCTAAAAATTCGGCTCAGTTTCAATCATGGGAATGACACTATTCGCGTAACCCAAGCGACGCAGCTTGTCGTTTCCAAAACTCTTTGAATCAACTGCACTTGGTATGGAAATATGTGAAGGTCTTGCTCCAAAATCCTCCTTAAAGTGGTCCCACTGGTGTGTAATAGCTGAGATATTTGGATTTCTGACAACACTGTCTCTAATATGTATCTTCAACAGTTTCATTGGAATGATGTGGACGCTGTCTAATGAGTACTTGGCGATTCGGTACAGACCCGTGCTCAAAAATATTTGAGGCCAAACAACGAATTGTGTTGTTGGAAGGCGCAGAACGACCACAATATTTTCCACGATATGCACGCTGAGTTAACACAACTTACCGATTATTTTCAATGTAAAGCGTCACCATTTCGGTGTGAAGTTATTCATGGTTAAAATTGTACCCTTTCTCACATTTTGCTACAGATCTAAAGCCTTGATAGCTGTGGTCATTTTCCAGGAACTATACCCCCGCGAATAGTGAGGGAATACCGCTTATCAATATCTTTTTTCATTGTGGTTTAAGCCCGCCCTGGCCATGGATTATGTCCCAAATTCCCTAAAGTCTTCATTCTTGTTCACACAAATAGAGATTGATTTTTGGGCTATAGAGCGTCTTTTCAACAACGACGACAGATATTCAGCTTGAATCCGTTATGATGAAGCGCACTCTTTATGCTCAATTTTGGTCAATTTTATCTCATCAATAACGCGCTAAATGTTGGCGTCGAAGGCCTGAAAAATTTGAGATTTATCAGAAGAAGCAGCTATCGGGTGGCGTCTAATTTCACGATCTTGGTGGCAAATGCAGTGTTCCATTTTATCGTTGAATCGAGTCCTCAGTAAGGCAGACACGAAGTACCATCCCGTTTGAACTACATATAGTCCGGATCAATGTCGTCCATATTTTCGAAGAAATACACCCCTATAGCGAGTGTCAATTATCAACCAATTGACGATTGACAAATTTATCAGTCAAAACAGTTCTAGGTATTGTGTAACTCATTTGATAAAACTTTTGGCTATTCTGAATAAGTTGACTATTGTGAATAAGACATGACATGTGTTGACAAACTAACATCAGAAAATTCCATTTGTTTGTTGTTTCACTTTGGCCCCATTCAAAATGGAAATTTGTAACAAATTGACGATAGTCAATCACTTTTTGATAATTGACAATCGCAATACCAACTACTCAAATTTTTGGATATTTATCGTTTATCGTTTATTTTTTGACTCTCAGAATAGGGGTGATAATCACTGATCATTGACTGATAACGTTGGCGATTGACCGCAATGCCTCATATTTAAACAATAAGAACCGGTGAAACCGCCCGACAAATTTGTTTCCACAAGTGATCCTCTCTACTAAGCATTTCCATAAAAATAAAGATCGACTTGAAGCACAATTCGTCGCAACCACTCGTATCGTGTCTTTAGTTCCAGGCGTACCACGAGATTTTTAGGCGAAATTTTCCACATAGTGGACGGGCTAAGGCCAAACTATTGCGATCGACGCCGAATTGACAATTCCGGGTCTTCGGCTGTGCTTTCACTAACAGCGGTTACAGATTCTTTCGTACGTACATTACACGTACGTTGATGCGTTGTTGGTTTTGCGGTCATGTTAAGGGTATACGGTACGAATTAATTCACAATACAACAAATAGCGAGCTTAGATGGTCGATAATAAGGACCAAAAAATTCACATAGTCTTCTATACGTTCCGCTCGATATTCAATTAAGGTTGAATGAAAGCGTTTTTCTGTTTTAAGTCTATCAATCCATATAGTATCCACTGTCAAACAATACTGAACATAAATGTTAAAGAACTATCCAAAATGACACTATGTTTTGACAGTTATTAATATTTATAGTGAAAAAAAAGAAAACATCTACAAGATTTACGAGACAGATGTTCAACCGAATGTCATTAAAGTATTATCAGAAATTATCATAAGTCATCTCTAATAAGATAGCACACCTCGATTGGGGTATACATAAGTGACAGCGTTCATTATGTCATCAAAACACGATTAACGAATGCGAATACCAAAACAAAACAACAAAACACAATGTAAACACGGAAGCGAGCCAGCCATCGTACAAGTGTCAATTAGAAGGTGGAATCCTCCTTTCATGAAGAAATTAATCCCTCAAAATATTGTACTAGAACTCGTTATCATACTCGTATATCACATCCCTGTTTTGTTGTTTCTCTCTGTTGGTTCTCTTAAATTTTATATTCGCCTAATACCACACTACCACAAAGTCGAGCCTCCATTTCGTCAAGTCCCAGTTCAGCCTCTTGCATGGGTTTTCAATTTGATTATAAGTACAACTACAACGACAATTAGAATTAGTTCAGTATTAGTGCAACGAACGGTTGATTCTCTTTGAAAGAGCTCTCACATTTTCAGTTTACAGAATTCGGCCACCTTAAGTGGACGTGTCGCCCGGTCCCGGAGAGTTAAATCTCTCACTGAAAGAAATAAAAAACAAATCACTGCCTTTTTTCTAAGGACTTACATATATTAATATATACACACGAATTATACCAATTACCGTTAATCGTAGTTCATCTATACCATTAAATTAATAATTATTCTACACGTATGTTAACATAAGATTCATATATTATACCGTAGTTCGCGAAAATAAACAGTTACACACACCTAATCCTCGTCAATTTCGTTAGATCATCGTAACAACATCTCTCTATCGTTTATCCGTTGTCCTTAAATCGTGCGTCGTTTCGATCAAGCTCCAACATTGGTTTCATAAGGAAAAAAATCAAAACAAACCCGAAACCCCCCCGCTAAAAATAATAATAAAAAAAAACATGTAAACCCAATCTCGTATTTTTATCGTATGTCTGCCAATAAATTGTGTTCAAAGAAAAATTACAAAAAAAAAAAGCAAAATAATAATAAAAATAAAAATCGAAGTAGAAATAGAGAAAAGTAAATTAAAACAAAAAAAAAAAACATCTTTTTATACATAAATATTGAACTAGATATACACACTTGGAAACCAAAAGAGGAAAAATCAAAAAACAAAAAAAAAAAAACATCGAAAATCGAAAATTTAAAAGAGTTGCACTTTCCTGTGGTGTAGCCTGTACAGTGTACGCGCTGAATCCACATCCAATCCGCCCGTTCGTGTATGGGGTCTACCCGCGGCGTGTGACTGTGTGCGTTTTATTCTGTGAATAGATAAAAAAACAACAATCCTCTCTCTTCTAAAAGAGAGCGAGAGAGGGAAATCTATTAAATTTCTTGTTTGAAGAAAAGCAAAACTTTGGAAAATTTTTCTTCCACCTCCCACCCGTTGTTCAATTTGTTGTTTAAACAGATTTTTTTTTTTTTCCAAAAAAAAACAACAAACTAATTGGAAAACTAAGAGAGACAACAAATCTCTTTGTAAAGAGAAACCAAACCCATTTACATCTCAACGAACAACAACAGAAAGAAAGGAAAAACTCTTCGTTCCGTGTTATTTTTTGTTTTCTTCTTTTCTTTTTTTTCTGTCGTTCTCGTTCTCATTTACAACACCTTTTGATACATCGTTCCCTGTTTCGCGTGTTTTGTGTTCTCCCTCCGCGTACGGTATTCTTTTGTTCTGTTTTTGTTCTCTCTCTACATCTACGCGCGTTTATTTCTGTGTGTTGGTGTTGATAGTGGTGGCTTTTGCCTCATGCTTCGGCTCCGTTGTGCGACCCGTGCTGCCACACTGCGCTATCAAGGTGCATAATTTATATCAACATGCCGTGTGCTGCTACTGCTGTTGTGTAGCGGGGTTTATGTAATAATGAATAAATAATGCAATAAGCAGAGCGAAAAAGAGTAGAGACAAAGAAGAAGGCATGCCTGTGTGTATGGCCGATTGTGCTTGTGTGTGTTGTGTTTTTGGTGAAATGAAGTGATAGAAATAGAAATAAATCGAAAGAAAAATAAAAAAAAAAAAAAAAAGAGGAAGAAGAAGAACAAGAAAAGTGTGCAGCAGAGTAGTAGAAAAGCAGAGCAACAAGGATTTGTTTTTTTTTTTTTTTTTGTTTTTTCTCATTCGCTGACCATTCTACAATATTTACATTTGGATTTCTTTTTTCGTTCTCTTTTCGGAGGTTTGTATTTGGTTTTTTTCTTTTTTATATTTTCTACTGATTTTGAAGGTGCAAGCATTAGATCGGAGAAAAAAAAAATTGAAATCATCTTCCCTTTAAACAGTACAGTCTACAGTTTTTGGTTTTTTTTTTATAATTTTAGGTGTTTTTTTTTTTTCTAGGTAAGAGTGGCAACACTGTTCAAGAGTAATCTAACGATAATACAATATAATTGCTTTGACATCTTTCGTTGGAAGTTGCGGAGAGCTGTTCTATGAAAACTAGATGGAATGAAGTGGAGGTTGCCATTGCCAATTACAATTCTATCGAAACCGTATCGAACCAGTCAGCTCTCTAAGAACAAAGTCTCCACCAACCATTTCCGTCAAAATGTACATCAATCAGCTGCTTATACTTTGACAGTTGACAATTAAGGTTAGAGAGAACCTGTGTGCTTTGATTGATGGATAGAATCTTAGAATTGCATTGAATTTACTACTATAGGTTACTTTACTTTTGAAGTGATCTAACGGACCGGGGTTTTTGTACCCTTAAAATGTTCGTACACAGCGCGGGCGAAAGAAATTTAAGGAGAAAGAAAAGACAGGTACCGATGTACATTGTTTTTAAATGTTTGTAAGTTATAACAACCAGGAAACGCAGAGATTGGCATGGCATTCTATAAGCGAGTTGTACGGCTTAGGAAAGAATCACGATATTTTAGAGTACATCCGAAAATGGGATTGAGCGTATATTGATGAGCATTCATAGCGAGACGGGTGTTACGGTTGAAAGTTTGAATGGGCGGAATGCTACTGGCGAGTTCAATGGAGCACTGGTGGTGGAAATAGCGACAAAACAAAGTGAGACAGGAGACATTACGCCGGTGTTCGAGGGTGTCAATTGATTGACTGATATTAGTATCACCTATGAGTTTTTACGCACGGTTTTGAATCCTATCTAGGTGCAGGTGCAGAGATGTTTTAGGAGCACCTGGCCAGATGTGCGCATTGTACTCCAATTTTGAACGGATGAATGCCTTATATATTGTGGCCAGATCAGAGGGGATCGTATATTTCTTACTTCGCTTGTGGAAACCTAGACATTTCGCAGCATTTTTGGCGACATCGAATATGTGGTCATTCCAACATAAGTTGTCATTGACACACATACCGAGAATGGAAAGTTTATCGGTTTCGACGATGCAAGTGCCATCCATGGATAATGGCTGGGTGTTTAGATTTCGCTTTAACGACAGCAGACAGCATTGTGTTTTGGAAGCATTGAATTCTACTCTGTTAGTGGTTCCCCAATTAGATATGCTGCTAATATCGGAATCTACTGTGCTTAACATACGCGAACATTCTACAGCCGAAGAACAGCGACGTGAGTGCGGGAACAAATATGAGAAGCAGAGAGTCCTGTCGTCAGCAAAGGGATATGTTGGATTAGAAGCAGAAACAGAAGTTTGTTGGCGACAGAACGGAGCCCTGGGGCACACCAGCATTTTTGGGCATCAGACTTGAAACCATCCAAGACAACTTGAATTGAACGTTCCTAAGGGTAGTTTCTAATCCATTGAAGAAGGGAGTCATCGATCCTAAAAGCACGCATTTTCGACAAGAGAGCCTAATGCTAAACTCTGTCAAATGCCTTAGAAATATCAAGTGCAACTATCTTGCTTTCGCCAGATTGATGTACGCTTTGGTTCCACTTTTCGGTGAGACATGCCATCAGATCACCAGTGGACCTGTTGCTGCGAAAACCACACTGCCGGTCATTGAGAAGTTTTCGTGTTTCGAGATATTTCATGAGCTGACGCTTTACCAGCGTTTCCATGACCTTGTTGAGAAGGGACGTAAAGTGCAATGGGTCTGTAGGAGGAGAGAGAAGAAGATTCGCCTTTTTTAGGGACGGGCTGGACAAATGCTGTTTTCCATCTGCTCCGAAAGAGTCCTACAGAGTAGGATTGATGAAAAAGCTTACGCAGTGGCTTCGTCAGCGTTTTTCCACGCTCTTCAGAAGAAGGGGAGATATATCATCTAGACCAGCGGATTTATGCATGTTGAGATCTTTAAGTACTCTTGCTACTACACGAGTGCAAAAGTGAATTCGTCCCATTATATGTAGATTCGACGCACTCAAGTGTAGGCGGGGACAAAGAACAATCTGGGAGTGTTGAGCTAGCCGCAAAATGTGCAGCAAGCAGATTGGTCTTGTCCAAAGAGCTGACAGCTGGAATGTCATTGTAAATGAGCGTTGGAATGGAGGATGAGACAGAATTTCTAATGTTTTTGACGAATGACCAACAATTTTTACGGCCTTTGGGGCATTGCAGTATTTTCTGCCTCAGTTTTTGGTCGTATTGGAATTTCACACGCTTGAGAAAGACGTTGCAGTCATTTCTGGCTCGTTTAAACTTTTTTCGGTTTTCCTCTGTCGGGTTGGTCTTGTAGGACCGAAAAAACATTTCTCTAACCCTGACAGCCTCTTTACAGCTCGAGTCGTACCATGCCTTTTCTTTTGGTTTGATACTCTTCATCCGATGAGGGATAAAGCATCTCATTCCAAAGAGAGTAGTTTCTGTGATCATGTCAGCAGCAGCATCCACGTCGTTATCGAGGAAACATAACGACCAGTTAAAATTCCTAAAAAAGTTGTTAAGCCCGCTCCAATTGGCTTTCTCGTATTGCCATACGGTTCTTTTAGGAATCTTTTCTCTGTGTGGTGGGTGTACGAGAATTTAGCTGAGGGGAGAGCACATCAACGCAGTACTTGTCAGGGTGAGAAGTTAAAAACAAGTCCAGGATGTTGGCGGTATGACTGTCAACGTCTGGTATTCGTGTGGGCTCATTTACAAGCTGGGTTAGATTATTTTCCGCAGCGAAGATCTCAACACCGTCCTTGGGGTGTTGTCTGTCCAAAATGTCGAAGCCAACCAGAATTGTGTATATTGAAATCGCCCGTAATCACGATTTCAGTATAAGGATACAGCGCATCAAACTCGTGAAAGGTCGAGTTGCTGTCCAGTTTGGGGCTTCTGTAAATAAAGCAGGAGTGGATAATTTGCTTACGGAGATGGAATTTTAACCACATGAAATTGAATTCCGGTGGTGGAATTTGGTAAGCTACATCACTACGCACATAAATGGCGAGACCGCGATGGGGAAAGTATAGTGGCACTAGTTCGTAGCAAGGTAGCTTCAGATTAGAGTGATCTGAGAGGTCTGGGCGGGGATCTACCTGTGTTTCACTAAGTGCCAAAACAGCTGGTCGGTACTTACAGACGTGGACGTACGCAGAAAAGTGATTACTTTTTAGCCCTCGTATATTGGCTACGTCCACCCTGAATTCCCTAGACACAGACTTGTCTCTCCATCCAGTTCGTTCGCAAGTTAGCTGCCTCCAGTTACGCACATCAAGTTTGTTGAGGTCGCCTTTCAATCGGACAAATGTCTTGCTATAGTGCAGGACGTGGAATCGACGACCCTTCGGCTCACATTTTCGACTGAGGAGCTAACATATGTTGCCATGTCGTATGCAAAACGATAAACCGCGCTTATTAAGGAGATACCGCTTAGTTTACCTCGAGACGAGAGAGTTGATTCATTTACGCAGTGGGTTTCTTGCAGGAGTACCACATCAATGTCATTTTCTTCCAATGTCCTGTGTAAATGGTCACACTTTGCCTTGCTGATGCCTTCAATATTTAAATTTGAGGAGCGGACAGAAGATTGTATATATGTACATATACTCGTATCTGTAGTCAATCGGTGCTGACAAGTGCCGTTTGTGTGTTTGCGCAAAGACGCAGATTGCATATGAGACGTTGTTGGATGCTAATGAGTTTCCACTTGTTACAATTGCCGGGAGATCGATTCTCATGGAAAATGTTCGGCATCCAGGGTACAGTGCGAGGTGTCTATTCTTCGCACCCCGGCATTCCTATATCCTTAGAGAATGAAAGGATGTGTTACGTTTTCCACGTTCATTGAATCTAAATTGACAGTTTTTACCTATCTCCGATGTTGTCTTGACCGGGTTCAAGAATTTAATAGCTGCATTAGCGCAAATGTATTCTACTTCTGCCCATGCAATAGCCAAAATTCCCACTTAAAATACGATACAGTGTTTGGGAGGGAAAAAAAGATATTCAGTGGGTGTGGCTCTGGCAATACAACTCTCCCCACTTCTTGATTTCGTTTTCCATCCAACGGTGTATACTCTGATGTGGATGATTCTGTCCTCGACGAGACATTACACATCCAGTCTTCCCTGCTTGGGATTGTAACACTGAAATCACGTTCAAACTTGGGAGAAAGAATGGCGTAGTCTATGTGCCTATGTTCTATTTTGATTTTAGGATGGGCGAGACCCTGTTTGGAGTCTGGTTATAACTTTTACGACCTTTTGACAACGCGACGTTTGCCAATATTTATAACTTCGCCCCATAAATTAGGTAGACGAAGCGTTGGTTTAATGGTTAAAGTAATCCCATAAACATATGACCACATAATCGGTCTGAGTCGTCGGTAAACAAGAATTGCTAACAAAGCGTCAGTTTGTCTGCCTCCCCTGTTATGGTTCATGTGGATCATACTCTAATCTTCGCTCTGTTGTGACGGAACGGAAGCTGATTGGATTGAGTTAACGACAATAGATCTAAAAGGTATTGCCCTCATATTTTGGAATGAAACCAAATAACAAAAATATGTCAATTCAAGGACCCCCAAAAGCCCTGTTGGTATTTGGCAAGACAGGTGTGTTACCGCCAAAAAAAAGTTGTATGAGCTGGTACGTCAATAGTAAGCATCCACAATTGGGTGGAAACAGCTTTCGCGTAAATACGTTACAACTTGGTTTTGTAAACTCCAAAGGCGGCATAGCATGCTTAGATCTACTCTAACATGTCTTGTTCCCTATGAAGGGAAGGAGATCAAGGTTTTGTAGCAACTGCCAAGCTACACATACACCATAGTTTAATCCTCTGACCACGAACTCAATTCTTTTTAGGAATTCTTTAAGTCTTGTCTGGCTTGGATTTCTGAGACATTAGGTCTTCGATGAACCAGCTACACTAGATTTTGAGGAAATCTTTAGGACTATTTCTCTTGGAATAAGAAATCCTGTTAAATATTGCGTTTTCCAGAAATACAAACGTTGATAGCAGGAATTTATAAACTAAGAGCATACGTCCTAACATCTGAAAGTCTTGTAGAGTCACTTTGCGCACAACATAAGGGATCCGCGACTTTTATTCTTTGAGAAAAACTGCCTGTTGTGTGCTTACGGGTGACTACGATTTTGCTACGCATTTAAATGTGGCAAGCGGAAGTGAATTTGTCTGTGATCTTATTGTGGAGAAAATAATGACATGACAGTGCATCTACTTTGTTATTGTCTTCTCCATTTTGTCACATTAGGTGTCAGCTATTTGACACGATTTTAAGGTCTTCATCAGTGCTTATTCAAAGGTGTTAAAAATAAGCGGTTACAGAATACTTTTCTTACAACAGTTGCAAATAGAAGACATACCATATGCTGTGGTTAAAGTATCCGTCCATCCCTGCGTCCATTGTCGTTGAGAGCTATCAGAATTATAACTTGAAGTCGTAGCTATGATGTTTTTGTCCCAGCTCACGAGGGGAAAATGATCACCTGGCATTAGAAAAGTCCAGTAGACGTTACTCCATCACCCATGGAACACGGAAAATAAAACAAAATTCGGGCATTAGTATAATTTTCATAGATTTTCGTCACCATAGCTTCAGAGTAAGGATAAAAATAGATCCACGACATGCCAAGAATGGGCTTGCAAATTTGCACAGATGTATCAGTTCTACAAACAAGTTTCCGCCGTTGGAAAATATGGCTGCACCAATAAAAGTGTCATATGTAAAACGTCAGATGATAAGCTTGGGCATCTGTCAACGACACCACATACAAATATTAGCGACTTTGTATCAACATCATATATTTTTTGTCAGGCGAAAATGTCGAGTTTTGAGCCAAATAAGCGTCATTTGCTGGGACTTTTGATTTACTTCTTTATTTTGACGAAAACTGCTGCTGAGGCGATTACTTGTAGATGCATATGGTGAGGCTGCCTTAAGTGAAAGAAGTTATTGTGAGTGGTTTCAGAAGTTTAAGAAAAGACGGGGAATTGGGAACAATATTGGATGATTTGCAGTTGCTTTGGGAGTAACTTAACAAACAATTTCACATCGTTTAAAATCATTGGCAATGATTCAAAAGCAAGCAAATGGGGTTCCATATGAATTGAACTCGAGGAACGCTGAACGCCCCTTTTTGACATGTGAAATGCTGCATGCCGGTCATAAACGGAGGAGTTTTTTTTGGCATCATATTGTCACTGCTGACGAAAAATGGATCCACTGCGATCACCCAAAGAGGAAGAAATCGAGGGGATCACCTGGCCATGCAGAAAATTCATGGCAAACAACTCATGCTGCGTACTTGGTGGGATCAGCTTGGGGTCGTCTACTATGAGTTGCTCAAACCCTAACGAACCCATCACTGGGGTACTCTACCAAACACAATTGATGAGATTGAGCCGAACACTCAATGAGAAACGCGCTCATTTCTACTGCAGAAACAACAAAATTGTTTTCCAACATGACAATGGTCGGTCACATATTACACGACCAGCCAAATTTCACTTACCAATGCTCAACTTAGTCCACCCGCCGTATTCATCAGACATTGCTCCTTCGGATTGTCACTTATTTCGATCGATGGCGCATGACCTGTCTAAGGTCATTGGGTCGACTCGTGCCTCAAAAGATGAAGCGTTCCAATCTAATCCATGTCTTGCCGAAAAGATGGGAAAAAGTAGTGGCTATTTATGGAAAAGATTTTGAATAAAATACATCGTACCGTTTTTTCAGAATAAATGGCCAATTTTTGATGAAGAACGGCGGACACCTATTTGTAGACCTTGACACAGATATATAATTTGTCCAACACGTACGATAACATTACTCGCAGCAGAAAGCTATGCTAATTTCTTGACTACATCATATCCCGTACTTTGTTGTCTGGGCACTAAGGTAGGGTATGTTCTTGGAGCGTCTTTCTACCAACCCAGATCTATCCGGGTTATCAATTCACCTGCTAATTCATAATGTCTATAGAATTTCAAAGGACCTAATGGATGGCCAATGCCTCATTGTAGTGAGCTTGAGGATTAACTTAACAGATGGAAGGTATCTAAGCGTTTAGACTATGGTGTCGTGGTTCTGTATGCGAATGGGTCATCTGTTGCAACAAAATATGGCTTACTTGCCGATCGTTTTGAAACAGCGCCAAATACGAGTACATTGGCAAGTCATCTGCATCCACCAAGTACACAAGTGTGGGTAACAGAAATAAGTTAGAACAATCCATACACAATAGCGCAAAAGCGTTGTTGACGCCTTAATGCCCCACACATATTAAAGCAACTAAGTACGTAGGTACCTGCGAATCCCAAACCGGGCTGTTTAACTGAAACTACGGATCATACGACTCTCACCAATTAAGGATATTTTTTGGGCAATGCCAGAAGGTCTGTACAAAGTTTCTAATCTCGAAGAGTGTTTTGAATTTCACAGGTTCAGTAAACTGAGTTGGAAGGGGCAAAACAAGTAAAATGGAAACAATAAGACTTTCAGCTTTCAACGAAAGTAGCATAATGACGAGTCCAGGACGACTTCTCTTTGATTCAACAGAGCACTGTCATCAGCAATGACTTTAGAGCCGTTCAGAGAATTCTTAATGAAGAAAGGCCCTTGAAGATAAATGTCATTCGTGCTTACAATACACACAGAGTTTGCGTAGAGTGGCTTTAATGACAAAACTTAGCACTCGTGAGTATACTCGGCAGTCGTGTGTCCGGTGTAACGTATGCATCGCAGTGTTGGGCGAAATTTGGAAAGTTATTTTGGCGATATATGTAAGCTCGACTAAATGATCCAACTCCCTATGCATCCTCATTTATGCTCTTCCTTCCACAGTCACTGACAACTGAAATTCAAGTGACGAGTACTTGATTGAACAACTTCATACGTACTCGTAGGTTGTTACTTAAGTTTTGAGATATGGCAACAATGGTGTAGATACGTCAAATTTAATATGAACATCCAAAAGTCTGACGTTTTTAATGGTACATTTGCTCATAGCGTTGCAGAGACTTGAAGAGTTCATCTCAGCCAAAAAATGCAACTAAATCGTGAACATTTTCGTGCAATGATTTTTTAATGATTTTCGACGTGGACTAACTCAACAAGAGTTTGCCGATCAACTCGCTTCGACTTTTGGTGATGAAGCACCATCACCAGTTTCGCTGGTTTTCCGAGTTCAATCGTGGTCGTCGTTTGCTCCAAAACGAATTTCGTGAAGGTCTTCCAAAATCGGTTGCTGTGCGGGAAAACATCGATGAAACTGATATTGCAAGATCTTCATATGACTTATCGTGAAGTCGAGACATGTTTGGGCATCAGTTCAACTTGCCTACATTTAATGAAAATTGCATGAAAATTTGGCCGTCAAAAAGATGTTTTCGCGTTGGATACCGCATAATTTGATAATCGCTCAAAAAAAGACTCGCGTCGATTGGTCCAAAGAAATGTTGGAAAGATTTGATTGCTGTGCTTCAAAATACGCCTATAAGACCGTCACAGTCATGGATCTACGCATATGAGCCCGAAACTAAACAGCAGTCGACTGTATGGGTCTTTCAAAACGAGGAAAATCCAACGAAAGTTGCCTTTTTCTTCAAAAAAAACGGATATGTCACCATGGTGCCATTAAAGCAACGTAGAACGGTCAATTCGTAATGGTACCATTTGTTTGCCAGAAGTCTTTGCAGGAATAAGGGAAAGCAGCCGTCGAACACAGATCGTTCTCCCTCGACAATGCGAGCTGTCGCAGGTCGGCTCAAACAAGTGATTTTTTGAACACTCAAAACATCGAATTGATGGGCAATCATCAGCCGTACAGCTTTGGCTTCGCACCCAACGACTTCTTTTTATTCCCGCACATCAAAAATGAATTCCGAGGTCAACGTTTTTCGACGGCCGAGAAAGCGGTTGATGCGTTTAAGACGCACGTTTTGGATTTACCTCGTTCGGAGTGGAAAATTGGTTCAAACGCATGCAAAAGTGTATGGATCTTCATGGAGAGCATTTTGAAAATTTGTTTTTACTTGTTTTTCTCAAAACTTAAGTAGCAACCTACTTACTAATGGATGAAGACGATGAAATGCCTGACGTCCCTTCGAATTTCTCTTAGTTGTCAGGTGACCAAAGACCAAAGACTCCTAATTCTTAGGATTTAAACCTGCGTATTCTTGAACATCATGCTTAATTCAGAAAACTCTCATTACGTAACTTGTCTTCCAATGTTATCACATGCTGGAAACAACCTCTTAAGACTCGTTGGATACCAGCTTCCAGAGTGGTTTATATCATTAATACGCCTCTGCAATTGTAAATCCAATTATAAAGCTGAAAATACCGTCTCTATGCCCACAAACTTCAATATTGCGTTGGTTCATATTGATACTGATCGTGCATATGGTGAATTGGCAGCTTCCGCTCCCATCCAAGTTTTCCAACAGCGTCTCTATAGTGTAAACATTCAAATTCATATGTTCCCACACCCACTTTACAAACAACCCACTTGGTCTGCTTCTAAAGTTCCAGCAATCAGTCCTTCCTCAGTGTGAAGACATGAATTGCACATTTTCAGTGCGTCGTCTTGACTTGAACAGCTGGCAGCAAAATTCAAAATTCAAAATCCGATATACGGGCTCATCTAACTGGTCACGTACACATTTCTCACGATGGCGCCGCACCATTAGAAACTAGGTTCGCTTAAACCCCATCAGACTTGACAAAAACTGTCCAAACAAATTGCTGTCGGCAGTCGATAGTTGAGGTTTGAAGGTTTGTCTTTGTCCACACCCCTCGGGTTATGTACGGGTATTTCCTATGTATGAATATGTAACCCCTGCCCCGTTCCCAATTAGCTCGCATTCAAGAGACGAACAACTGAAAACTGAAGAATGAAGTGGCACATACAACATAACCACAATTACGAGCAAAGGCAGGCAGGCACAATACGGCCAAGAGTCGAAGCCCGACCATTTGAAAAAGTAGGCCACATGCAATTAAAGCGTTTTTTTTTTTTTCTGTTGTTCGCTTCCTCCCTATGTACACACTTGTGATTCACTGTTCTTGAGTTTTGTTGCTGTTGCTGTTGTTGTTGGTTGAGCTGTAGTCGTTGTTGCCGCGCGCTGTGTTCCATTTTTCCAAGAGCGGAGCTTCGCTCGAAATTGAAAAGAAAATCGCTAAAAACAAAAGCCATCACTGTTGCCGGTCGTCGAGGCGTTAGTGGTAGTTGTAGTGGCACTGAAACTTTCCCAGTAGTAGTGATGATGCATTCAATGCAACTATGGCCATGCATTTTGTTTGGCTTTCCTTGAGATGGAGTGGGTGGAGGTGGAAGTAGATGTGGAGGTGTGCAATGATAAGCTACCTACCGCTTCGCTTGCCACTTTATCATATAGGAGATGCACTTCCCAAACCACCTCACTACTGCTGCCAGCGCCTGATGTATATGGTTGACCCAGTTTCCGCGTAAATAAATTCACATGCACACCAAGTGAATCCGCGCGTATACAAATATACAAACACTTACTCACTCACAGAGAGTGTACTTGTAAGTTTTGCAATGCAATTGTTGCATTGCGCGCCGTGCAAATGTAAATATTGACGTAAATATTGGCGGAGACAAGTTGAAGCTACACATATACTATACATATCTGGAAGTGGCTGGCTTGAGATTTACTAAGTTCGCATGCTTTGATCAGTATTCGCTGTGAATTGGTGGCGATAGCGATAGCGATACCATACCATTGACGTCGACGACGGATGATTCTTATCGCGGCAAAGTGCATGAGATACTGTAACTGGGTTAGTGGTGTTAATTCGTGTGTTACATGTACACCGCGCACTCTTACACAGGAAGTTTGTGGTTATAGCAATCGTCACGCACCAATTGCCCTAGCGGAAGAAGTGGTTACATATCAGAGGCTAGCTACTATGTATTCACACATCAACTTATGTGTACTTAAAGGGGGAAGGAAACTTGCCACAGTGGTTGCTACTTTTCATCAGTGAACAAATTGAGGTTTTCATTGAAATACGCTACCGAGTGGGGTGCAGGGTTTGTGGGAAGAAAAATACTGAAACAAGGCCACTAGCCCTTTCAAACCGAGGTTATAGCTTTTTATTTACAATATGTCTTCCATGAGAGGGATGATAGGTTTTGTACTCGTTTGTATATTTGGCTTTACATGTCGCTGTCTATTCAAAGATTTGATGAGATCTTTATTTTTGTATACAACTTTGGCCAAATACTCGTATCTGCCCATCTGTTCAGTTGTTCCATTCTCTGACCTTTAAAGCCAAGTCGAACCGGGTGTACATTGTCTATCGTGAAATCTTCTAGCAGGCTTGTTGAAAGTGTGCACAACGAGTGATGACGAAAAGCGTGATGCTAGACGATTTGCTTTTCGTGTTCCAATATTCGTGCATGACATTGAAAAAAATTGCATGATACTCAGCGCTCTTGGCACGACATCGGTTGGCGCATGACAACATATTTTACATGGCATTGCATCTACTGATCCGTCCTTATCCTATATTATGAGGGGGCCTGAGCCAAACCAAATCTTTGCCCCACGATAAAAAGGTGCCAAGATGGTGCTTGTCACGTGATGACACCTTTTACATCACAATTTCTGTGTTGCATGACAGTGTATTGCTAGTTTGACGAAATCGGGACCCATTGTTGAAACCTTGAACAAGAAGAACAGCAGGTTGTCGTTCCGTCATGGTACTTCAGTGCCATCTAAACCGAGCAATGAAAAGCCTTCTTCAATTTTAACAACTGATCTTGTCGTGTGTGGCTCAGCATGATATTCCTTTCGACATTGAGAATCATCATGGTCTATAATACTGGCATACCATATTCTTAATCCCAAAGAAAGCCATAAATAAACCAAGAAGTAATAATGATGTTGATCTAACCACCTCATGTGGCTCTAGACCGATTACTGCTGACAGAGTATAATCTGTGACCTCTTTTGAAAGATAGATCCGACCGTAGATCGAACTTGATTTGGGACAAGCGATTCGTAGAGGAGATGTGTAATATTGTCGACGACATGTTATCTTTGGTCTACCTGATCGAATTCCAGGTGGTCTTGTTCTAAAATTGAGCAATTCCTTTAACTAGATGCCGG
Source organism: Volucella zonaria (assembly GCA_963966105.1). NCBI lineage: Eukaryota > Metazoa > Arthropoda > Insecta > Diptera > Syrphidae > Volucella > Volucella zonaria. The sequence continues at coordinate 136,230,688 of OZ014533.1, read as the reverse complement.
AACGTGTCGTAAAAGGCGGTGATGTTCCTCGCCACGTGTCGGGTTGTTCAAAAAGTCTGTGCATTTGTTTGCAAGATGTAGATGGGTTTGCCCGCATTGACATATACGGGTATGTACATATGTGCACGTTTTGTTGTTGACACTTAACCGGAAAACAAAAAAAAAATTGACGCGATTCGGTCGAGTTTTGTGCTTGCAATTGTGGTTCGAACATGAAGAATTTTAAAGAGCTTATTCGCTTTATATTTAGTAAAGCAACTGGGGCAAGGGAAAAGTTGCGTAAAGTTTACGACAGAAATGTCATCGGAATACGACAGCGCCAGAACTGGTTCGCCCAATTCCGTGATTTTTAAGTTGAAGCCGCTCACCTGTTTGGAAGGCGGCCTTCCGAGATTAACGACAATAAAATCAAAGCCTCGTTGCCATCAAATAAGTATTACTGTTCTGGGGCTTGCGACCGTTCTAAAAGTGTCATTTGGAAGCGCTCATAACGAAGCTCGATATTTGGGTATCGCAGAAATCCATCTGCGATCAAGCGTATGATCACGGGCGACGAAAAATGGATTGTCTACAACAATGTCGGTCGAAAAAAAAGTTGCAGTAGGCGAGATGAAGCATCATAAAGTCGAACACCCACAAAAAGAAGGTGATGCTGGTGGGATTGGAAGGGACCAGTTTTGTATGAGCTGCTTCCAAACAATAAAACTATTATTTCCGATATCTAAGCGATGGTATCTTACAGAAACGTCCCAAACTGATCAATCGTAAAGGTGTGGTGTTTCCCCACGACAGTGCAAGACCACACGAGTTTGGTCACTCGGGAAAAATTATTGCAACTTGGTGTGCAATGATTTGCCACATCCACCTTATAGCCCAGATCTTGCGCCATCAGACTTCCACTTATTTCGTTCCTTGCAAAACTCCTTGAATGGTAGAACGTTTGCTTCTGAGGACCTCATCAAACCTCACCTTGACAAGTTTCTTGCAGAGAAAGATAAGAAGTTTTATGAACGCAGTATTATGTTCGAGAGATGGCCGAAAGTCACCGAACAAACCGGCCAATATATCATAATTTACGGTCCATTGCGTATATTAAATAAACGCACCTGAAAATCAGATAAAAAACGCAAATATACCTAGTCCTGCCATAAGTTCTGTTACAAATATAAAACGCTATAAAAAAAAACCCAGTAAACGTATTGTATTCAAAATTGTTTCGTTTATTAGACCACAATTTCGATTATTCAAAAAAAAATTAGATTCACTTGAAATGACTGCCTTTTGCTTTAACACGAGCTTCCAAACCGTGTGGACATTCGGCTATATCGGCACGTACGGTTTCCATGGAGATCGTGGACGCTGCTCTAGTTAATGCAGTTTTAAGGCTTTCCAGATTTCTTTGGGGTGTCTTGCAGGCCATGTTCTCCAATTCTGACCACAAACCATAATCCAGTGGATTCAGATCTGGACTTTCCGACAGCTAATCTTCTGCTGCTATAAAGCCAGGAATATTGACTCTGAGCTACTTCTGCGTGGTTTTGGCTTTGTGCACTGAAGCAGAGTCCTGTTGGAAGATTCATCTGTATCCATTGAAAAGGGTATTGGTCAAACCCTTTACATCATCCTCTAGTTCTTGGTAAACCTTTGCACCAGTTTTTACGCCTTTTTCACAGAAATGGAGGGATGTGACACCATGGGAGAGAGACCCCTACCAAACCAAGCGGTATGATATCCACGTTGAACCCTTGGAGCAACTTTTTTCGCTTGCTTAGATGAAGTGGCATAAGTTTTGTCATTTAGTTTGTTGAAAACTTCTTCCATGGTAAAAATGTTCTCATCCGTAAACAGAATGTTTTCATGGCCATTGTCCGCGTTCCACTGCAAAAAACGCTTGTATCTTAGTTGATGAGTTAGAAGATGACCCGTGGACCGACGATCTGCTTTCATATGCAGATCATCCCGAATCAGCCTAGACACGGATCTGGTTGATACCACCTTGATCAAAAATTTTCCGGAATTTATTAAAAGTAATCCCCATCGACTGCAACACACTTATGCCAGCGCTTGATCCAATCCTCGAAACATTTTTTATACTCGGTTTTCGATATGTCCATCAGTGCTTCCTACGATTTTTCCATTACTTCCTCTCGGCTGCTGAAACGCGTTCCTCGTAGTGGTTTTTTGAACCAGATTGAACAGATAGAAGTCACAGGGAGTCAAATCAGGTGAATTCGGTGGCTGTTGGATGTTATTTGTTGCATTTTTCGTCAAAAAATTACCAATAATGATGGAACTGTGCGACGCGACGATGTGTTATCATGATGCAAAATCCACAAGTTTTCTGCCCACAATTCTGGTCGCTTTCGGCGAATTGCTTCACGCAAACGTCTCATAACGCCCAAGTAATACGAGCACTCTTTGTTTACTGTCTGGCCTTCTGGCAAAAATTCATGATGCACTACACCGTTGTAATCCATGAAAACCGTGAGCATTGCCTTCTTTTTTGACTGAAAACGACGTGATTTTTTTGGTCTCGGCTCATTTGGTGAACGCCATTCACTTGCCTGATATCTGGATTGCGTGTCGTACTCATAAACCCACGTGTCGTCTCCTGTAATGATCTTTTTGATGAATGTGGGATCGGATTTAGCCTTGCAAATCATCTCTTTTGCGACGTCAACACGGTCTCTTTTTTGCATGAAATTGAGGTCTTTTGGCAGCAACTTTGCTGCTACATGACGGAAACCCAAATCATTAACCAAAATGTCTTGGTCGGATCCATAAGCAATGCTCAAGTCCTCCGCTATCTCTCTGATGGTTAATTTGCGGTTATTGACCAACATTTCTTTTACTCGTACTTCATCAATGTTTTCGTTGGTTTTCGATGTCTGGCACTGCGTAATGCGTTCATCATCTTCGATTGACTCACGAGCACTTTTGAACTTTTGGTAAACGACCGTTTTCTTTAGAGAATCGTTGTCGAAACACTTTTCCACCATTTCTAACGTTCGCGCATCATTAAATCCGTTTTTTACGCAAAATTTAATACGAGTACAAGTTCGTTGCTGCAAATTTAAATCCATTTCTAAAATTGTAAAAAATCGCCAACACACACAGAGATGGATGTACTCTTGGCTACGTAACTTTTACAAATGTCAAGCTATGACGCTAAGATTTAGAGAGAATGTCAACAACAGATTTACCAACTTAACAAAAAAAAACAGAGCTTAAATCGGAACAATGGAAGCGCCACACTGTGGTGTGGTGCGGGAACTTTTTGATCAAGCTGGTATGTGCTCGTCGAAGATTCTGTCGGCGGTCTCTTGTGATTGCAGCTTTTCTACGTTATATCTTCTTACAATAGTTCTTGTTTGTTGTGGCACTTGGGTGATTCACATGGTGATCCGAGTCAATATTGGCTACTCGGAACATCCGGACGTTCAAAATACTGGAGCCATATGGTGTGTCTATCGCAAAATGATCAATTTGATTTAGCGTTTGATGATCCGGAGACCGCCATGTCCGTAGTGTATGTTGAGATGAGGAAGCCGTGTGCTTGCTATAGTGATATTTCGACCCGCCGCAAAGTCAATAAGTCTAAGTCCGTTGCCAGACGTGTTATCGTGTAGGCTATGCTTTGCCTATTCCGGCCTAGTACGATTTTATCCTCATACTTTGGACGGAGCTCATATGTTTTGTCGTTGTAGAAACAATCTTTGGTGATGTAATCCTTGTTTTCCGTAGGGGCATGGGCTCATATTAGGCTTATGTTAGCGAATTCAGCCTTTACGCGAATTGTCGCAAGTCGCTCGCTAACGTGCCGGAGGCTCAAGACTTCTTGCCTAAGTCTGCCGCATATGGCAAATCCGCATCCGAATAAACGTTGGTTTCTTTTCCCTTTAGCAATCATAATAGTACGAGTGTATGTCACAGTTTTTCATCCTCCTTCCGTTCTTCTTCATAATGCTACTGTCCGGGCATGCTCTTGTCATTTTAGCCTGCATGCGTTTACTCATGCAGTTACCGGGACCATCACTGAGAGGAAAGGCAAGCACTTCGCTACGAACTTGATTATTGCGTTGCTGCCCAATCTGCAGTACGAAAATATGTTAAATTCGTATGAATCTACCGTGTTAATCTTAGTTATGTGTTTCGAAGATCCATTGATCTTATTAACCACAATACACGCTGTAACATTGTAGATCACATATATCCTTATTATCGAGATGTTGTAGAACCAGACATGCTGATCACTTCCTAAATTCTCTTTGGATGTCATCGAATATTTCTGTCAAAAACCAAGGATGTGGGAGTGATATAATTTCAGATCCACAGTCGGGCGAATGAATGGAATCCGAACGGGAATTGAAGACGGGATGCAGGTACCTAATATGTTGTAAGCGTACGAGTACTCTGTAAGAAGAAAAAAGCTCATCTGATCAGACTGTAGACGAGGTGATTGGAACTGTTGCGACAAACTGTTAGGGTCTACAGCAACCAAGACTTATTGCCAAAATGCATGCCACATTTATGTTTTAGTAATATACGAGTATGTATGTAGGAATTCCATAAGTTTGAACTTAAAAGAAATTACTTCACAATGTCAGTTTATGACACGAATCGGCAAAGAATTAGAAAAGAAGACTGACGAAGCAAGGAATATTTAAGTAGCACCTTACACCGATCATAAGGTGGCCATTAAAGCTAAAACCATTAGACCTCACGTGTCTATTTTCAGTTTCTTACGTCGCATCGCCAATAATTTACTAACGTAATCAAACCCAAGGCTTACGTACGTGTTATATTATTGGCAACTACAAAGTCTTAACGTTTTGATTACTTTTTAGGAACCTTATCTTCAGTCCATTTGCTGATATTACAAGTGCGATATGGCTGTCAAGTGTTAAGCGTTTACTTGTATTTATCGTGAAATATAAGACGTATGCGTGCGCCACGCCTTTAGCAAACATGCGCTATCGTGGTCATTTGTATCTTAAAATATAAACCAAAACAGCAATCGGTTTTATGTTATCGCTGATTACAAATTTTTAATTACTTTCCTGACATTTATTTTGATTTAATTTTATGAGTGCAGTTTTGATTAAATTGCTGCAAATTAAATTGGGCAATCCAAATGTAATGAAAAAAAAAATGCAATATAATTGGCACACACTTTTGATTTGAAGGAATACCACAGGGCTGCAAGCTGTTACCAAATTTGTTTCCATATAATGAGGAGCTCTTAGGGATGCTCATTTTTATTGTAGAAACGTTTACTAGAACCTGAATGATGGCACTATAATTAGTTGTCAATGTGTTTCTATATGTCAGCTCTACCAGAGATCGGTTATTTTAAGGATGTCTCCAGTCGTTCTGTTGGCACTGAGAACTTAAGGCGAATTACTGGTAAATTGGGCAAAAAGTTTGTCTAAGAAAAGCTTCCGAAACATATAATTAGATGAGTCGTCAAATTAGAAAGCATTTCCTTATCTATATCATGACAAACACTGATGAGATATAGAAATATTTTGCACCTAAAGTGCTTAAGAGTATGATAGAGTCTTTAAATAATTGTACTAAGAAGGTAACAGAGACTTCATGGTAAGCTTTGAATTTAGGTAATACTCGCGTCACGGAAATTGAAACGGGTTGGTATCGTACGTGGGCGTACTTACAACAGATCATCGAACAAATATCTAGATTCAATTAATACAGAGAAATAAAAAAACGAAAGTGAGGATAAGCAGTCGTAAAATATCGCAAGAGATCCTACTCAAACCCTTGCTTGAAACTAGACCCAGTATCGTTCGCTCTATTAATAGGCTGCTCAATAAGATCTGCGGTTTTTTTTTCTTGGAAGTAGTGTTTATCGTTTCACAAAACCTCTGTGTACTCGTATACCATTATGAAATTTTTCTTGTTTATTCCTTTATTCTTTACATTGTTACGAGAATTTGTTTTGATTGGACGGGTTTTAAGTGTTAAATATTTTTAAATAGAGGATAAGAAAGTGCATTTTCGGCACATTTTTTTCCTTAAAAAGGGTGTCAAAGCGACAGAGGCGCAGCGGGAGATTTGCAGCGTGAGATGCGGCTATAAGCGGTGTTTTACACGTTTCTTTACACACTTTCGTTCAGGACATACAGAACTTGCTGATGCTGTTCGCTCTGGAAGTTCAGCGACGACGTTCAAATCTTGCCCGCAGTTAACGTTGACAGGTATTTGACGACACGGGAGATCGCTCAGCGGTTTAACATCGCGCATACAACCGTTTCGCAGAGACTGAAAAGGCTTGGAATGTCGAAAAAGGTGGATATTTGGGTCCCTCACGAACTCAGTGAAAGAAACATAAAATATCGCATAATGGTCTGTGAGTCTTTGTTGAGATGGAACTCGTTTGAGACTTTCATAAAAAAAAGTGGTTACGCGAGACGAAAAATGGGTGGTGTACAACAACATTCGGTATAAGAGGTCATGGTGCGCTCATGGTGAAACACCGCGTTCGGTCGGTAAATAAGATTTGCATCCCAGAAAGGTCATATTGAGCATTTGATGGGACTGGCGAGATGTTCTTTACTTCGAGTTGCTTTCACGCAATCAGACAATAAATGCTTTTACATATTGCTCTCAGCTCGATACTTTGAAGCAGGCAGTGGAAGAAAAACGGCCAGAGTTGGCGAAAAGGAAGGGCGTTATTTTCTATCATGACAACGCCAGACCACACACAGCTTTAGTGACAAAACAAAAGCTGAATTCACTTGCCTGGGAAGTTTTGCAGCACCCACTGTACTCTCCAGACCTTGCGCCTTCTCATTACCATCTGTTCCGCTCTCTCCAACACAATTTAGACGGAAGGCAATTCAACTCCGAAGATGAGACCAAAATGTACCCGGAAAACTTTTTTACCCACAATTCTGCTTACTTTTACAAAAGAGGCATTATGTCTCATCCAGAATGTTGGAAGAAAGTAATAGACCATGATGGGCAATATCTGGTGGATTGAGTACAAACTTTTACACCAAAAATGTGTGTTTAACTTTCACCCTAAAAAAAACCGCCGAACTTATTGAATAACCCATTATATTTGATTGCAGACTCGGTTGTCACTGCTATAATCTTTCAGCTCCTGCGTTATTTATTTCGTGGGTGGTCGTCCTCTTAGGCTGCGCCATATCATAGATGAAGTTCTACTTTTCTGTATTGCTGAAGAGTTTAGCGATTGTGAAACTAACAGAAATTCCTAACGAACGTTGCCAAAAGCATCATATTGGCAAGCTATCGATCTATCTGATGTGATCTCCAGGTTTAGAATTCCCCTCATTTGAGGAGCACTCAGACGATTTGAAGGTCCGTTGTCATATCACTAGGAAGGCGATGTCCAGGAACCATAGAGATTTGTTGACAAATTAGTCAATGTCGGTAATTATTTTAGAACAAATATAATTCAAATATCGGGAGTGCTAACTGGCTATGAGTTGCGGTTTTGTGTGTGCAGAAACGGGACAGTTACAAAGGAAGTAGACAATAAATTCATCCTCGCCTTTTATCCCTGCTGCTCCTATAGAAATTATCGTCACAGTGTCAGGTGATGATGTTTTTGCGTTTGGAGGTATAAATTCTTGATCGTTTGGGATCGAGAACGAACTATACACATACATCCGTCCCGTTGTCCTGATGAGTCCGTGTATTGTTATTGCTAGAGTGAGTCAACTGTTTGGCAAAAGGCATTAATGGCTTGCGTTGATACGCTTCCTGATATTTGTTTCTAGAGATCCGGTCTCCTGGAACCTATGATTCTGTGTAAGAAATACGCAGCAGTGTTAATCGCCCTCGATTGCGCAAAAATTGTCACCTGAAGTTCTTTGGCTGTAATTTTTTTTATGAATGAACAACTTTAATTCTGCATTTGGATTATGTTTATTTGGTGTCTTAGATTTGTTTCCATTAAGTCGAGAAAATGATATCGGCTAAGTGGCCACCGCCAGAATTGATGACCATTCGGGCCCGATTTGTGGAATTTTTCATCACTCTTGCTAGAACTTCTGGCGATAGGTCCTCGCATTCTTGACGGATGCTCTCTTTGAGGGCTTCTAGAGGCTGGCACTTGTTGACATAGACTCGTGACTTCAAAAAACCCCACAAAAAGAAGTCTGGAACGGTTAAATCAGGCGATTCTGCCGGGCAGTGCAAATCGTCAAAACGAGAGATTAGGCGACCCGGAAATGCAGCCCTCAGATTTTCAGCTCGTGCAGTATGCGCCGTTGCTCCATACTGTCTGAACCACATGTTCTCCAGTCCCAATTCCTCCCATGGGGGAAGGAGAAAGTCGTTGGGCATGGCTCTGTAGCGCTCACCATCCAGAGTAGTCGTTTGGCCTCGGCGTTTTAGCAATAATAAGGCCCGATGACGCCTCAGCGTAAAAAGCACACCATGCAGTAACTTTGAGCGGATGTAATGGCTCTTCGTGGGTTATACGCGAATTTTCGGTGCCCCAGAAGCGATAATTTTGCTTATTCAAATATCCACAGCGATGGATGGATAGCCTCGTCGCTCGTGATGATTTTCGATGAAAAGCTGTCGGGATTCAGGATAGCTTGATCGTAGGTTACACGCGTTTGGCCGTTAATAGCTATCAGCTTTGAAAGTCTTACAAAATTGTCTGTAAGGACCGCCGATTGATGCCGAATTGCGTGGCAATACTCCAGGGTCCTCTGCGACATCTTCAACCACAACTGCGATATTCTCAGCAGAACGGCTGCTGCGGGGCCGGTTAGACCTGGCAGCATCTCGTGTTGTCCCATACTCTTCTAGGGGAGCGGTTAAACGTCGTAGTGTTTGCCCAATTGGTGTCGGACCACCGACGAATTATTCCGCTTTAGGAGTATAGCGATTCATGTCTTGTTGACGTGTATTTTGTATCTGTTTACTTCACAAACGTCAAAGTAGAATTGACATTTGCCGTCATTTACGGGGAAGATGACTTTTGTGGCACCTAGCACATTGCAATAATCGCTGAGTGTACTGAATTCATGCTGAGCCAAGCAGCGGCTGATGAATAGCTGAGGCTTCACAGTATGAATACAGACGGAACGATTCGGGGAAGAGGCCGCGCCAACATCTTCGGTCGTTTTAGAGCCATCCATGAAAATGGAGATAGTGTCATTGAGAATGAGTTTGCGTTTCCATTCTTTTCCTTCCGGGGTTATGTCAAGTTTAGAGCGTTGAAGGTCGGTTGATTGGGAAGGCTGGCGTGCATGGTGAGTGTCTACTCATAAATGCGCCGCAGAATTTGAATGGCCGCTTGGGATACTTGTGCAAGCAGATTGCATAAGCAACTTTAGCAAGTTAATGACAGTCCTCCTTTTCAGTGCGGCCACCAGACGATTATGGTATAAGTGAAAGTTGATTTAAGCCAAGTGTATGAATTTAAATTATAGACCGCACTTTGAGCTGAAATCTCTGTAAACGAGTAAAGGTAAATCGAGGCTTAGTTGGGATGCATGATGTTTTGGTTCTTAGTTACATTTGGTTAGTGTTTCTTTCTTGCTATTGTTTCCATTTTTGCGGCTGTCAAGATCTTTTTCTATGCACCGAAGTTACCTTTAATTATTTTGTCTTTTTTTTCAAGCCTTCGGGCTATAATTGACTGGTCAATGGTTATTGCCTTTACAATAAGTTATCACCTTATCGATCGAGGGCGTTAGAATGACCACTTGCAGTTCTCTGCCACTACATCCTATAGGCCCTGGTCTTGCAATCACGTATCAAGTACAGTCTAAGATTTTTGTATCGTTATGTGGTGTCAAGAATAGTGAACACTGCAGTACCATCATCTGCATAGTTGACAGTATTTTTGGTCATTCCTATATGGATATTGCTTCGCAGATCCTGTTCAGGATTGAGTTGTGAGCTGTTTGCAGGATGATTTCTATTTCTTTCCATCTTGTCCATTCGACGGAGTGTCGTTTTGTTGTCGAATTTACTACGTCTTAGCTTGCCTTGTACTTGCTTACCTACCATGCCATAGAATGAGACTTCTTATGCCTTAGTTGTCGACATAAGAAACCTTGTAGGCAACTTTTCAGAGCTCAAAATTACCCTTCCAGCATCCCCTTGAACAGAGGCGAATTTATGTTTTAGAGTAACTTCTTGAAACGTGCTGCTTCTCATCTAACATGCTATGTAAAGTGTAAGATGGTTCATAGAGGTTGCAGCCCACCTCTGTTCATTTCCACTGCAGATCTGGGCTTTAAAAGCCTCATTCTTTGCACGACACATTCCATTAGATGCTTTTGTCGAATCTAAAGTGTCGCCTATGGTGTTTCCTGGAAAACTCAAGTAGTTTCCGAGCTGCTGTTTGATTTATCGAACCTGAGGTCAATTTTGACAGCACTTGGTCATTCCTTAACTAAGGTTCGTTATCATATTCTACACCTTCTTAACACCAGGGACAGTGTGAAGTCTGTGACAAATCCCTATTTGACAGGCGAACACTTTTGTCACACAATATCAGCTCTGACAATCGTTCTTTTGTTTAGAAGTCAGATATTTTGTTGGAGCTTTTTCGAAGTATTGGCTTCTCATAGTGATTGCCTTTGTTTTAATTAAGCAAACATTGCAAGTAAAGTTCCAACACGTCGCGAAATTTGGTATTTCCATCCAAATATGTGCGTCGTATTACAGAAATATAATTCAAAGCCATAGCTTCTTCTTGATAAGACTTTAAGTTTACTCCTTGCTCCTGTCAAAAATCGAACCAGCAATCAAAGGTTCTTGAATCGGACAAATGAATCTTCTCGGCTGTCTACACTGTACGAGACCTTTTCAGATTGCTCTTTTGACTTGAACATTGTCCGGATCATCTAAATGGTTTTCCAAGACGTGAGATTGGACCTGCGGATAAAGTATAACCCGAGCCTACCTTAACCTTAACCGAGTGGCTGCAAGATTGTTGCCTAATTGGTAAGGCGACACGTATAAGTAGGAGTAGGTACTCCTACCTGTCCCGATCCCTTTCAAAGGGCACTCTGCATCTGCACTCGCAGTTCCAGTGAAGAAAATCTCCACGATAGTAATCGGTGCAACCTGACACTTGGGACAAAGGCAAACAACGAAAAAAAAAAAAAAAAAAAAAAAACACACAAGCAAACAATCAGCACTCCACTTTGAACTGTCACATGCCTTGAACATTTCATTTCGCACTCGACAACAAATCACCACCGGGAGCTGCAGCCCAAAGGAGCTGCAAAAAACTGAAAAATTGTCAGGAGAAAAAAAAGAAGAGGATTACGTACTAAATCCCAAGTACACTTGGGAATGTCCACAAGTTCTACTGCACTTTGTCGGCATTGGAGAAGGAGTCCGGTAGAAATATCATTCGCACATGCAATAAACGTGCCTGCGTCTACCCGGGGAGATCTCATCTCATGTCTTGTCTCTGGACGTCGTTGTCATGTCGTCCTCACATGAATTTTCACAGAAAAAGTGCCAATCATCCTAGACCTTGCTTGGTCAGTTCGTTTTTATTTTTTATTTTTGCTTTGTTTGTCGGTCGTGAAGTGTAGAAGTGATGTGAAGAAGCATTTCCTTGGAAAAATCAGCTGATATCGGGCGTAAATTGGACACTGGTCTCGGTGGTGGATCTTTCGTTCCTCTTCCCTTCAATCTGCTCTTTCTTCGTGGTTTTTTTTTTTTGTTTTTTTGTTTATTTTGCTTCCATTCGTTTTTCACTTGATAGTCATTACGTTGCAATTTACACCGTTTATGTGCGTTCATCATCATCATGGACACCGACACCGACACCGACACTGACACCGAGTTGCGAGTACCTTACCTTGCCAAACGGGTTTCCAACTTTTATTCTCTGTTTACGTATCTCTTGGCACCCATATGAGAGATTCAGAGATTCAGCGATCCCCTTGCCACCGTTTGTCCGTCTGGGGATTTTATTCAAATTTTTCTTGTGGTTCTCGTTTTGTTGTTTTGCCTTGCCGTCTTAGCAGTCTCTTCGTCGTCTTCGTCGTCTTCGTCGTCTTTGTAGTCTTTTTTTTCCATTCGTTTCCATTTCTTTTGTGTGATTTCACGTGATTACTCATCCGCAACAAACTTAAAGTTCAGTCAACTTTACGGGTCTCCGTTCCCGTCTCCGTTGGTGCGTATTACAGATTTTTTTAATCTTCTTTTTTTATCGTAAATCGTATACGGTACACACCTTACGATATGATGTTTCTGCTGCCTTAATCGCGCGATGTCGTCTTCGTTTCGTTCTTTGTTTGTTTGTTTATTTGCTTCATGCCGGAAGATTTTCTTATCGTTTACACAGCGAGTGGCCGTTGTTTCGTTTTCCTGTTATATTCTGTTCTGTTCTGTTCTGTTTTGTCTCCTCCCCCCGTCCAAATTGTCGTGTCTGCGCGGTTTAGTGCGCGTATGCGTCAAAACGCATTCCATCTGAGAAGTCAATAAGGCTGAAGGCAGACCTCGTTTGATGATTTCAGGGGAAAACACCTCCGTCGGTAGTCCGTACCGTATACTCCGCAAGACCCAGGTGTTACAGAACAAAATGCTGGAGTCGTAGAAAGTATGGCAACATGGAGGGAGGGGTGACGGATTAATGCATTCTTCTCTGCGCATTGGATTATGTTTCGTATCAGGTGTTCTCTAATGTGCGCGTACGTGCGACTTATAGAGTAGACAGCGTAGTTTGATGGTTGGTTGGTTGATTAGTGTTTTTTTTTTTTTTTTTTTTTTTTTTTTTTTTTTTTGTCTCTTGGTAACGTTGGTGCGACATAAAACTTAGAACAGGCGTTTAAGGGCGGCTTTAAGTGTTTGATCGTGTGGACGGCGGTGATGACGTGATTGATGATAAGGAATGCCGGCGATACGATTTGTTTTATTAAGTTGGCCTCACCGAGAGACGGAGTGATAAAAAAAAAATGCTTCAAGGTAATAAACGTCCCTGCAGATGGGCTCCGCATTTATGCCTATGTAAATCGGTTTATTGATGGCGCTACACTAAGTAACGGGCTTGGATCCGATACACTCTTTATCGAGTCCGACTAATTCGAGGAGGCTAATGACCTCTCGCTTAAAGGCATCCTTTGTCCCCTAGAGAAATCAAGATAAGTCATAAACCTTATCGTGTGTGACGCCCACGGCGGTTTTTATCGTAAAGTAACATGCTTGTGACATATTTGTCTAGATATTCGTATGAAATGTACAAAATAAAGGGAACGATGTTCTTGGAATGTTGAGAGATAACATTCGGAGCGAAGGAGTCAAGAGTATTTATCGCCTTTTAGGTATTGCATTTAAGATTTCCATTGCTTACCTAGATCCTGTATACCACTGTGGGACATTACGACTCCACAAAGTGCTTCAAAATTTCTCGTCAACTTTTCCTTAACTTAACTGACTCGTCTTTAATCATTGCGCGCGTTGAATACATGACTTGATCCTAATCGGTCTTCTCCTATAGATAATGGAAGTGTTAGCTTTTCTATGTTTGTATGCTCGATCCATGTGGCTTTATGCCAGATGTGTTGGGTTCAATTCCTGGGCTATACACCGAAAAACAGAAAAAAATAATTTCTGATACTAACAGGGTATGAAAAAGTCTCTATTTTATCGTAGATTCTATGTGTTCACGACATGATAAGAAGAAACTCAATGAGAACTAGAGCTAAGACTTTTATGTGTGATCCACCAACCAGACCTGCCATAAAGTCAGCTGGGTGTCAACTGACAAGGAATCATCGTCCAACAAAATCGACCATTTGACGACCAGTAAACGTTTCAGAAGTTGTCTTTTAGACGTCCGAAATGGACGAGAAACCGACATGGGGTTGGTACGAGATCGTCACCTTATAGTAGCTAATGTCCAGTTGCATCTGTTCAAAGACTCCGCACTATCACCAGAATACCTAGGTGTAACATCGACCGGCTAAAGAAGATTGGCGTACTAGCCAACAGCTAAGGGATCACTTTTCCATCCAAGAAAATTGGAACGCTGTGAAAAATGTTTTCACATCTGGAGCGGAAAGTATTATTGGTAGAGGGGAGGCAATACATAGCAACATGTCGTACCGAAGATAGCTGGAGGTGGATTGTAGAGTCCCTGTATCTAAGGAAAATAAAAGAAGTGCCGCGTAGCATACCACGGGGCAAACGTAACCAAATCAACACCCTGGCCATATAAGCATAGAAAGCACCGAGCAAGTGTAATAGTAGGAGCGTTTACAAAATCATCAAAAAGCTTGCCAGGATCGTATCGTTCAAGCCAACATTTGGGTGAAAGGCTTAGATGGTTCCGTATTCGTTTGGAATAAGGATCAGCTCAAGTGATGGAAGGAGCATTTTAACCGTGTTTTCGCCAGCAAATACTGAGCTCCCCGAAGCAAGATTTTCTCGAATTCGGAATTCAACTCCCAGTAAAGGCGATATCGCTATCGCGATCAAGGTGGTAGGACCAGGTGGTATTACCGCAGAGCTTCTGCGAGCCGCAGCCAACAACATCAGCAAAACTTTTATATCCTCTTGTTGAGAGAACTTGCAAGGCAGAGAACGCATTTGCATTCTTCCCAAAAGTAGTTCTTGAGCGAATAACTGGAAGGTATACTCGATGCCGAACAAGTAGGTTTCCGGTCTGGATCCTCCTGTGGCGACCACATGAACACCCTACGGATCATTATTGATCACATACGGTCATCACTTTACCGGCTGTTCATTGATTTTGAGAAGACAGTGTCAATATAGAGTTTATCTGGATTGAATTGCGCAGATGAGGTATACCCGCCAAACTAATGGCTATTATCAGACCAACCTATGATGGGTCTAAATGTCATGTTCTACATAGAGTAAAGTTCTCAGATGAATTCGAGATCCAAAGTTTGGTTCGAAAAGGTTGAATTCTGTCGCCGATACTTTTTTTTTATTGGTGATTAGTGATGTGCTTCGCGCAGCCTTGTCTACTGAAAACGGAGTAATTCGTTGAACTCTTACATCTTAACTCAAACATCTGGACTACGCTGACGACGTTTGTATACTCTCTTATGGTTCTGCATCAAAGACAGCAAGAGTGGAGAGGAAGGCAAATGTCGTGGGTTTGAAGATTAACACTGAAAAATTAAAATCATCAATCTCGGTACTAACTCATCAGAGAGTAGAGAGTTTCCAATATCTTGGCAATATTCGTATTGACTCTGCCGAAGGTGGATCCGAACAGGATATTGTCAACCGGATTGGCAAAGCAAAGTCTGCGTTTGGAATGATGTCAATGATATGGCGAAGTAATGCAACAGCTTAAACACCGAGCTATGACTGTTCCGTTCAAATGTTGAGTCCGTGCTGTTGTATGGTTGCAGCACTTGGAAGGTGACCGCAACTATCACAAAAAAAAAAATTACAAACGTTAGTTAATAGGTGCCTACGGAAAATCTTAAGAGTTTGCTTGCCTAACCGTAATCTCTAACGAATATCTTTACCAGAGAACGGGTCAGGAACAAATAGACATCATCGTACAACTGCGGAAGTAGGTGGATAGTTCCATAGAAAACTATGCGATGCAATGGGATCCGTTATCACAAGACGGTAGAAGAACTCGTCGGCTGAGAAATACATGGCGCAGAACAGTTGAAGAGGAGTCACGGCAATTTGGGAAGTATTGGAGAGAGCTGAGGCTCACTGTCATGAACCGTATACGATGGCGCGTAGACATAGCTGAGGCCCTAGAACCCACAAAGGGAAACTTTGTATTTGACTTATGAAACCTACGAGGGTGGATCAATAGGTACCCGTGATAGCAATGTACCTTTCTTAGCGTCCCTGCCATTTTTTTTAAACCATCTTAGAAATATGATTTGTCAAACTCTTCAAAATGGTTTTCCGTCTGGAGAGGTGACCTCCTGTTTCGAGCTGATTTTTTTTCTTGCAAGCCACGTTTTGAGATGAAAATCAAAAAAAAAATCACAACAAGCATACGTACGAGTATATAGCTTGGACAAGTACGATGTATGATGCGCCAGCAATTCCTCCAATTTTTCCAGGAAAATTCCGAATGCGTGAACTGATGCGTCGTTGTGAGGGGCAGCCCTTTTTTTTTTTTTTTTTTTTCATAACCATGACCTTTGCCTTCTTCGGATTCGCCTGCTCGCTTGGTCCCTGGCGAGTAGTAATGGATCCAGGTTTCTGGACGGTTTCGGTGGCGACGTGGCGCAAAAATTTCTGAGTTCGTTTAAATAGGCCCACATAGTTAGCAACCTTATCCGCTTGTTGTTCGACAGCTTTCTCATGCCTAACTATCATGTTGAACGTTGACTGCCACTCCGTACGCTTACGGCCTCAGTACATCGTACACTTACATTTGGGGATTAACAAGAATCACACCACGGACATTTTTAGCTCAGTAATCACGTATGCCGGCGACCTGGGCGCTTCTCTCAGAGCACAGCACGGCCACATTTAGATTCGTTTAAACAATATGTCACGGTTGTCATATATGGTGAAGGATTATGCCAGCACATCTGCTGTATGTCTTTTAGACAACTAATTCAAATCGTTTACAGCTTTCTTGCCACAGTGGAGGATATTTTCGAAGTGCTGCACCAATAAGCATATATCATTGATTGAATTTATTGAAATACGTACACTTTCTCTAACGATAGTCCTGCAATGCTAAACGGAGACGATGAGATAGTTTCTAGACTAATGATCTTCGCATTGGCATTGCACCTTATTCTCTCTGCATGTAAGTTGTTATCTGGTGGAGTTGCATTAGCCCACATGATAGTCAATTAACGTCTTCAGCATAGTCCAGAAGTTTGATGGAATGGCCAGAAACACACCTCTTTTAACTAAATCGTATCTGTATATACCAGTCTTACACCATTTTGGAATTAGAATCTCGATAGTTTTCCTTAATGTAGGACGTAACATTTCAACCCGTTGTACTCGACTTAATAATGGTTGGTATGTCCTTCCCGCGCAGGCAAGTCAAATATATGTATTCGCTGTTGGATACGTTTGACGTCTTTTCTAAGTCATTCAACGACGGATTAGGTGGGAGTCGATAATGATCCGCAGGATATTGATGTAGTCTTCACAGGAGGAGCAGTAAGATCTGCTTGGAAGTGTTTTCAAGGTGACTTTAATGTTGGTAGCCCAGATTTCCCTCCAGATTCTGACGGTTAAAACTTTCTGGCGATCATTACCTTTTTTTCTAATTTTCAGAGGCAAGACACGCATTTGTACTGCTGATAGATAGCCTGCTTTTAATACCTTCTTCAGGAATTTCATTAAATCCTGTCGTCTTGTTGCTATTTAGTGCCTTAATTATACCACATTTGCGAAGATTGGGTTGCGAGTGCAGACTATATGGGGGTGTTTGGTTTTTGATTTGGTTGCAAACCTTTTGTGAATAAATATTTCAAAACTGAAGCGAAATGTGTCTTTTTAAGGCTTTAACTAGATCCTGTCTAAAACTACGATCATCTGACAGTTTTTTGCTAATTCTGCGACCAAATCTTTGATCTAGGTACGTGTATCATGTCGTATGCTTGACAAATGTTCCTCTTACTGGTGCGGTTATGACAATTTTAGCTCTTAGATCCTTTTGCTTCTCGATTGCTCGGTTTTCAAGAATTCTCAGAAATGCAGGATCTCAGTATTCTTCCAAATATACCCATATGTATGCATTTCACTTTGGTAGTAAACAAATGTCCTTTAGATTGCATTTTCAGTGGTTCCTAAGCTGCTGATTGCTTCCGCTTTCTATGACGAGATGCGTGCCATTAAACAGATTCTTACACGAAAGCTTGTTGGCAGACTATCGATCTGGTTTTTGTCCTTGTCTGCTTGATATACCCAACTGATTGGTTTTGCCCTCGAAAATGGTATCTCCTATGATGAGATTACTGCCTGTATTAAAGTGCAGGTAGCCATGACGTGATCGTGATCTTTCAGTCAATCCGATCAAAACTGAGGTTTTTTCTTAACGACAATGAGGAAGCTGTGTGGTCTGTAACTGTCTGACTGAGTCATTAAGTAATGAGTGACCAGATAGCAATTATAGTTTTTCCAATTGTTATGTTGCAGCAGCTGTCAAAGTTACCAATGAAAATCTAGCTATCAAAATATGTAGTACAGCGTAGCGGCAAGTATCGAAAAAGACCCAGAAATGTGGATTCGGCGCTGATAAGCCGAATTGGGCATCACAAAAGAGTTAACCTGGCTTTTTTTGCGGTTGGATTTGGGCCTACATCCGTATAAGATTGTGCTGATGGAAGAATTGAAGCTGGACGACCATAGACAACGGCGTGAGTTCGCTCATTGGACGCTGGAAATGTTGGTCGGAGATCCGAATTTCGACCAAAAAATCATCTTCTCGGACGAGGCTCATTTTTGGCTCAGCGGCTATGTCAACAAGCAAAATTGCCGTTATTGGAGCGAACAGAATCCACAAGTATTCGACCAAGCATCAATGCATCCACAAAGATTAACTGTTTGGTGCGGTTTATGGCGTGGCGGCATCATCGGGCCTTATTTCAGTCGAAATGAGAAAGGAGACACCGTTACCGTCAATGGCCTCAGGTATATATAGCGCGATGTCAACCGATTTTCTGTTGCCAGAGCTCGACAACATCGATATATCCGGGCTATGGCTCCAACATGCCATACAACCGACGCAACGCTCGAAGTTGTGAAGGAGAAATTTGGTGACTGGGTCATCTCACGGCGAGCGTTCATCAATTGGCCGCTGCGATCATGCGATTTGACACAACTTGATTACTTTCTCTGGGGCTACGTCAAGTCCTTAGTTTACGCTAACAAGCCAACCGTTTTGGACGAGCCCGAGGCCGCACATATTGTACCGAGTCATCAAAAACTGGACCGACCGCTTGAAGCACTGTCAGCGAAGCCGAGTCTTTCATTTGAATGATGTGCTATTCCACACATAATGGCATGAACGTAGCTTCAAAATAAAGCTGGTTTCTCCAAAGATGCTAAATATTTGGGTGTCACTCTGGATAACAAACTTATTTGACTAAACATGTTACGTCGAAAACTCCAATGTGCGGTCGGCTTTCTGGTGGAATAAAAAAGTTTTCGCCAAGACACGAAGCCTGTCACCCAGGAAGGTTGTTTGGATCCTATGCGTCGTGTGCCCGTTGAAACAAGCGTCTTCGATGCTTCTTTTTTTTAGACTACAATTAACTGTATGTCGCGACTGCATACCTAATCTACTGAACTACTAGCAAACGTGCTGATGTATATCCCTCCCCTTAAGTCAAAGCCATCTTCCGCTTACAAAGTTGTGGTCTTTGGTACAACATGTAGTTTAATGACCTTGGGCGCCGACTATCTTTTGACTCTGGTTTTGTGCCGTCTGATCTAATGACACCAGAACTCTTGTTGTTTGGAATGTACGAGTATGTACATAATCGATTTCCAAGCTAGTTCAAGAGTGGGCTTCTCTGAACGCTGAGTTCACTGGTTACAATAAGATCACGGACGATGAGATTCTTATCACAATTGAGTGCAGAGGTCGTCGATGAACCTGCTTGACAATGCAGATAAGTGTTTCTCAGGCAGCCAATCTGCGTTTAGACTGTCTGCATATAGAGGGAAACGAATGTTTCCGACATCTCTAAAAGTCTAGCGCTTTTTCCTCAGTGGGAAAGACCGTGAAGTGGTTACTGTCGTTGTTACATGTTACTAGTGACACAACATCGTGCTCAAATCAGGCTGCAGGTACTCGACTCTAATGTGGTGTCAGTGAAATATAAGGAATGTACAAGAAGTACAATTGACAAGTTCTTTGTCTGAGTGCTCCTTTCCGACCGAAAAAAAACATAATGCGATGTTATTATCCGATATTGTCAAATCGTTAAAAATAGTCCTATCTCATATCTGGGCCGTGGGTTGGCCGAAGCCTATTCATATGATCATATCTCCGTTCGTTTCAGCCCTGTTTTTATAGACTTTCCTTCCCACATTTGAATGGGCTCTTAATGGATATCCTACAACCGACGACGTTTTTCGAAATTTTCCTTCAAAGATTTAAGAAACAATTGCCACACAACACGTAGAAATAAGTCAGCAAATGTTTCCTGGTTTTTACGAAATAATCATTCGATATTGCCGCGATAAAGGCGTCGCTCACGAGCTTTTAAGGGTCCACTGCACGGTCACAAACCCACTATTGCAAGATCGACAGATCATTAGTCTCCAATCTAGGTATACCATATAATAATTCTACACTTTGGTGGATGCTGGTATCTCATGTTGATATTGATCGTTCTTGTTGCAAGTGCAATACTGAAATTTACTTTGTTGTCTTAGATTTATTAAATACCTCTAAAGGCTATAAAAAGCTCAGCTGCATGCTGTGCTACCTGCTACCATTTGTGCAACATTGTCACAATCAAAAATCCACAAACAAACAAAAAAAACCAATCTCAGAACAGAGACTAAAGTTCAAACTTCAAGTTCTAGAAGCGCAAGCATCATAAAGTCAAAGCCAAAACCGGATCCTCATTCCTATCCGACCATCACACTGTTTTGATGCCGATGTTTGTTGTTATTATTCGTTTAGTCGTTTCATTCGTAGTTCTTTGCATGAGATTCTTCAACCCGATCAACGGGGGAATTAGACAAAAAACTTGCCCATAACATTTCTTACATTTTCTCTTTAGCTTTTAATCCGTGTGTGTACCGCACAATTGTACGAGTTTGTTCGAATAACAGACGAACAGAGAACTACGGCAACCGACATCGGCAGGCACCGATGACAAAGACTGCGATCATCACCACGATAATGACGATTCTCTCCAGGGAGATGATGCAAGCCAAACACCAGTTAGAGAGCCAGCCAACACACAACAGTCGAGCCTGCTCGTACAACCAGCTAAAGGTCTACAAACTTTGGTAGGTAGTTGGTTCCTCTGTTCAACGATCGGCCACATTAGTGATCCTCTACGAGTACGTCTATCTGTATGTCTAAAATGCGCTGAAGAAGATACTTTGAACGCTTCACCTTATCTTGTCGCAGTGTGGTTGCCTACCTACCTACCTGTGCTATTGGCCTGGCCATTGACCAAAACCATAAGCAAGATGAGAAGGGGAGCTGGGATGGGAACCCCCGCTCGGTCCGTTGTAGTTATGTCTGCAAAGATCGCTGTCTTTGAGGTCGTTTTTATGCGCGCACATCGATCTTTCTCAACTAGATTCGCTTGCGCGTCTTTATCGTCTCGTCTCGCCTCGTCTCGTCTCGTCTCGTCTTGTCTCGTGTTGGTTGCTCGTGTCCTCTTTGTTTTGATATTCAGCGTTCCGTATTCAGTATTTGGTATTCGGTATTCGGTCTTCGTCATCATCGTTTCGTCCGTTGTATCAGTATGTTGCAAGCAGACATTGTTTTGTTTTTGCTTTCAAAAGGGGACTTCTCAATAAGAAGAAACAGCTAGAGAGAGAGAGAGAGAGAAAAAAAATATAATAAAACAGAAAAGAAAAAATCGCAAAATGAATTAGAGAGGATCGTAGATACTTTTAATATCTTCTTGGTGCAATGCTATATCTGGGAATCCAGTGAATGAACATTACCAGTCTTTGGATCGCTTCTCAGAAAATTAAAAAATCCAGGAATCTGGATGCAGTGCATTCCATGGGACCATCTTGACTTCATAAATATTGAACTCTGGAGATTTAATAGCTTCGCGCATATGGTACCTATTCCTTCTGCGGAAGGCAAACGGAATATGTATGTCTTAATTAAGTTAAGATTCTTGGGAACAGATCCTTGAAGTGAAATCAAGTTTTAATCAAGTTGCAGTTGTTATTCGAATTCATTTGCATGCATTTACATATACGATGAGTACCTAGACCGATGTAGAGGAAGATGTTTCATTGGCATTTGTAGCTGTAAATAAGTTGTTAAATGGGTGAATGATCACGGGAAGTTGATCGCGCATCCCATCGAATCTGATCAGATCAGCGATTTTGTTGCACTTTTTCTTATCGTCTGTATCACCGGTGAATTGTAACGATTATGTTGGCTGTCTTATTAAGACCGTAAGAATGTACTTAACTATCTTCATTTAAGACTTCCTTAGTGTTTTGATCTGGACTTTTGAAACATTTATGGCGTCTATGGCGAATATACAACGTAAATTCTGGTTGGAGTTGGTTGCTTCTCTTCAACTAAAACGCCTCTAAAAATGGGGAACACTTACCATCTTGATATAGTCATGTGGTTTGTAGCTACCAACTCTGAGTTGTGGTGGACTGTTGCCGGGGTGGACGACACCATGATCAACATATTCAGTCTCTTTATAAGGGTGTTGATGCTTCACTCTGCATCATTTATGACTTATTGTTTTTTCATTGCAAGTCCATCTTTTCCTGAAATCAACACGGATGTCTAAAAGGGGTTAAATGTCAAATCAGCTGTCGCATTGAGCTGCCAAGCTTCATTGATTTTCAGAACAGTTTGCCATTCCAATAAAAAAAAACAGAACTTAGATGGACTGTTGGACCAACATATCTAGCGACTAAACAGATTTGGCCAAACTAGATCCGAATCTCTCTAAGAGTCTGATCTTTCTAAATAGGAAGAATCTCAGCGCCATCATTGGTCTTATCACTGGACACTGCCTTATAGCAAGCACGGAAAACGGATTGGCACCTTTACAAATGATTTCTGTAAAAGTTGCATGGACGAGGAGGAAGAAGAGAATCCTCCACCTTCTCTCTCCCAGAGAATAAAACTTCACTTCGGAGCTTTCTTCTACAATTACTTAAGCTATCTAAAAAATATAGACGTAAACAGTTTCCTCCTACGCTTTATCGTAAACTCAAACTGGTTCCATTAGTAAGATCCGCGTCATAGATCCACGTGGCATCACAATGAGCCAATAGGCCTAAGTGGGTTGGTGTTTTTAACAGCCACTTCTACCTACCTACCCTTGCCATTCCATCATGGGAAGATTGATGCCACAAGAACGATTTCAAATCGCTGAAATTTATTTCCAAAATGGGAAGCTCTGTTCGCGAAACTTATAGAGCTTTTCATCGGCCATCCGAGCACTATTTATCGCTATAATTGCACACCCAATTCAATTGGATACTCACACACCAACAAGAACGAAAGAAAATATCCCGGCTATTGAAGCTTGTGTTGAAGAGGATCCCAATTTATCGATTCGTTGTCATTCGCAACAACTTTGCCTTTGTCCATGCACTATCAGCTGAATTCTGCGTAAAGATCTTGTTCTCAAGGCTTATAAGATACAATTGGTGCAAGAGCTAAAGGCGTCGTGACCACTTATTGCGTCGGGTATTTAGAGATTGAGGCTTAAATCAACTGGCCCAGTTTTATACCGTACAATTTTGTGCAGTGATGAGGCTTATTTCAAGTTAAACGACCGCGTAAATAGGCAGAATTGCCGTATTTTGGGCCAGGACAATACTCAAGAAGTTCACCAAGTCCCACTGCATATAGACAAATGTACCGTATGATGCGGATTGTACGCCGGTGGCATCATCGGTCTATTTCTACAAAAATACGACCGGAGCATAAGTTACTATCAACAGACACCTGTACCATGCGTTGATCAACGATTAATTGTTGCCAAATTTGCGTGACATCAATGTGAAAGACCTGGGGTTCCAATAGGATAATGCTCCACCCCATACTATTGTACCAAATAGAACATCGCTTTATTGAAAACAGCATTTGACAATAGAGTCATCGCAAGAAATGCATCCATTTGAAGCCATTGGATACTGGGTTTTTTTCCAGTAGCATATAATGGGTGATTTTTTAAGCGTTTGGTTTTTAATTGCCAAAAAAAAGACAGGAAAATTGCAAAAGTGCCTACAATTTTTATTTGAGTTGATAAATCAATGCTTGACATTTACTTTTTAAAGACTATTTCATGTAAATGTTAAACCACGATTACATATTAAGTGGTCCATACGGAAAGTCCAGATACCAGCATATGGGCTGGTATCTCGCTAATAGCTAATAGTCTTCCAAGGCTGCAATTGACGCTGGTTTATCGGCATAGACGAGTGATTTGACGCATCTCCATACAAAAATAGTCTAAAGCCATCAAATCGCATGATCTAGCCGGTTAATTCACCGGTACAAAACGAAACATAAATTGCGCACCGAACTCATTTCTCAATTGATCCATCGATTCTTGTGCTGTGTGGCATGTAGCGTCGTCTTGCTGAAACAACATGTCGACCAGGTTCCGCTCGTGCATTTTGGGCAAAAAAAAAGAAAGTTAGAGACTAATGAACTATAGCGGGCGCCATTGACAGTTACGTTGTTTTCAGCGGACCATAAACCGCATCAAACAGTGCATTTTCCCGGGTGCATTGACAGCTCTTGTATTGCCTGAGGTTGCTCATTGGACCAAATACGGCAGTTTTGTTTATTACTCGTAACATACCCATTTATTTACAGAAGCCCCAAACTGGACAGCAACTCGACCTTTCACGAGTTTGATGCGCTGTCTGACTCCATTCAATGACTTGTATCCCTGTATCCTCATACTGAAATCGTGATTACGGGCGATTTCAATATATGGTACACAATTCTGGTTGGCTTCGACATTCTGGACAGGCAACGCCCGAAGGACGGTGTGTTGAGATCTTCGCTGCGGAAAACAACCTGACCCAGCTTGTAAATGAGCCCACACGAATACCAGACGTTGATAGTCATACCGCCAACACCCTGGACTTGTTTTTAACTTCTCAACCTGACAAGTACTGCGTTGATGTGCTCTCCCCTCTAGGCTCGTCAGACCATTGTGTCATATCAGCTAATTTCTCGTATCAGCTTGTTGAGAAAAGGTTTCAGGCGATTGCATTGTGCGGCAAAGAAGTTTTTATAGACGATGCTGAATCCTCTATAGTTGGCACATTCTAGAGGTTCTCCTTCAGGATCGGGGATACATTACTGGGGTTCCATTCGTCTGGAATGCTTTCGTCTGAACATATTTTAAAGATGATTTGGTGCATATTCTTTAAAATGTTATTTCCCGCCGTCTTGAACAGTTCTACAGCTAGAACTTCAGCAGCTCCAGTCTTGTGAGTCTTAAGTTCGAATGTGGCTAGCCTTGTTTTATTGAGGTCAGGTGCGCGAAATTGTTGCCCACCATCATCCAGATTGGATGATGCATTTCGTCTGACAGCAGAATGTTAATCTTTACCGCCGTTGAACAGTGTGAAAAAATGGTTGTCTACCACCAGATTCTCTTGTTCATCCTCGTGGGTTTCCGTTCGTACTTTGTTGGTATACTCGCAATATCCTTTAATTTCCTCGATCTTGCTGTTTTTTTCTTTCTTCTGAGAAGCCTTCGTTTTCTGCATTTAGAGCTCACGATCCGTTCTAGTGAAATTGGGCAGCGTCGCTCTATGCGTTTTCTGTTTTTCTGGATATGGCAGGTGACATTTGTCGACAAATCACAGGTTTCGGAGTGGTGGTCGGGGGAACCTAGCACATCAGAGACGGCACATCTGATGGCTTGTTGGCAGCTTTGCGACTAGTTTTCGAGCCAAGATTCTGGCGACACAGGAAGTCGAGCTAGACTAAAGCATACATGATCGGAAAAGATCCTGGCAGTTTCCTGCAATTGTAGCCTTTCGATGTCAAACTTCCTCGCAATGTTTTCTCTTCTTAGCGACATTAGGGATATCCGCGTTTGAAGGTCCGAATCAATATATGCTTTTCGGAACGTTTCGACATATAATAAACTGGACGTGTGCCTTGTGTCGTTCGACCATGTTATCGAATTTTACCTTGATGCGGAGTGTTACAATGCGCTCATTCACATGTCTGAATCTAAGTCTGCCTCTTATGACAAACGTTTTCGTCCACTACATAGGTATGTGCAAAATTTGTCGAAAAGATCTCGGTCTACACTGGTAGGAACTTGGAACTAAACTCAGAAGACCATTTCTCGAATTGTACTCTTGGGCATTGGCCACCTTGGAGTTGACCCTTATTTTTTTTTTCGAAAAAATTATGTGTAGTAACAAAGGGCATTTTGGTTTGTCTACAAGAAAAATTGCCGTTTCCGGTGTGAGCCAAATCCAGAACAAACTCAATTACACCCACACAATATCGCTGTTTGATGTGGACTTCACGTTGATGATCCTGAAAAAAATGTGGCTCGCATTACAGTCAATGGTCAGTGTCAGCGCCAATGATCAGTGGTTATTTCTTAAAAAATATGGACGATATATGGTTCCAGCAACGGCAAGATTGAATCAGTAATTCCTCCACCCACATCTTTGGATATGACGCGACTTAATTTCTCTTTGGGGGTTTCTTTGGTGTATACCGATACACCGCTTGGAAGGCTTGGAAACCAATTTTTAGCGCGTCATTGGTGAAATAGAGAACCAAGTGCTGAATACAAGGTTATTTCCCTTTTGCGGTCAAACAAGTTACGCCGACAAGCCATATGAAATGGATCCTTAACTGCAATAATTCTTCCTGGGCGTTGATTCCGAATTTTGAGCAAATGAGCCCAAAAGGTCGTTGTTAGCTGCCCGTTTGGTTAATCCCACTGCTACATACACCAAAGCTGCATTGTGCTGCCTCCTACATAAAAAAATAAAACAACAATCCAAATCTAAATAGGTTACTTCCTCCGTGTATTTAACACGAAGCGATCGCTCTAATTCTAAATCTATTACCACATTCCAATACGCCAATATCGCTGATAACCGGATGTTCTTTACATAAAGTGTTTACGTCAAAGGGTTCCTATCACCGCATATGTCATGTATAAATATTTCCACGAGTTGAAGCACTCGTAGTAATCGTACACGCTCCCGTGTCCTCCCCTATCATCGCATCTAAATTCGGAGAATCCAAGGCAAAATAAAAACGTCACAAATTTCGAAATATGTACGAGTATCTGTTACGTGCAAACCATGACACTGACCTTGGAACTAATCAGAACACATTTATTCGGCCTCTTGATTTTTGTTTATTTATTTTTGCCTTAAAACTAGAATTAAATTTTTTATTTGCTGTTGTTTTTCAATTCTACATATTGACCTCTAGAGACCGGCGAAAGCAACACAAAAGAATACGTGGGAACGGCCCACTATCTGTGGCGTCACATGGATCCAAAAATTTCGCCAAAAATTCGTGTGTGTATCCATTCATTGAGAACGTTTTTGCCTTGATAATTTTTGGCGTGTGATAAATCAAATTATACGAAAAGCCCTCACAACCACACAGGCACGGCTCTAATGTTCTGACGCCAGATTGTGTATCTTTTGTTTTTTTTTTTTTTTGGAATAGCACATGTTTCGGTAACGTATCCACAGCCATTTGGGATGGTTTTGGCCTCTTCACAGGCAAAAAGATATACAAGTTATGTCCATAGATACTCTCGGGAGCGCATCATGTATTCATATTCGTATTTGTATCTACTCCCGTTTAACCAATTTAAAAGTTGGGAGCGCTTGTTCGCTCTGAAATTCCTCTTTATACTTGGATTTGCCTCTGTTTTGATTGATTGAATTGGGAATGAGAAATTAGGGAGGCGACACAAAGGTGGAGCTGTTGTCTGGAAGCTTGAACGTGCGTGTAAATTGCTGTTAACTAGGCAGACAGGGAATAGTCTCTTTGTCTCTATATTAAGAACGACAATAGCGACAAACGATAACAGTGCTGTGGCTAGATAGACCAAGAAATCGTCATAATTCTAGCGTGCCGACATCGTACAGACACATAGATATGAGTACTACTCAGATAGATACGTAACCAAACAGAGTCGACACGTTTTAGATGCCAGAGGAGGAGTACGAATACTTGTATTTGGTCGATAACCTCGTACACTAAAACCATCAACAGCCAGACAAGTAATTGTGTATAATTAGACGAAGTTTTTGTGGAATTGAATTTTTTTTTTGTTTTTTTGTTTTTTGTTTTCAGTATGTCGAAACGGTAATTTGATTTTCTAACAACGATAGAGAAATTTTGTATATACTTAGTTATAGCGGTGGTATTCTTTTTCATGGGGTTTTGAGGGGAACGGTGACTTAGATGGCTTCCACCGCAACATGCCCAGAACAATTAATCGAATACGTTGACGTATTAATGAGGAAATTAAATTTACGACGAATACATGCTCACACATTCGGGTATCTGGGTTATTTGGGAAGATTTCATGCACATACACACATACGTATGTATATCGCCAGCAGGTAGTAATGTCGCTCTGGCTGTGTCCACGTCCGGTGTGTCTATAAATTATGACTTCGAATCAGATTCTGCACTCTGCATTCGATGCATTCTGAGATTATTTCCAAAATTAGAATCTACACTCAATGGAATGTGAATAAATGGGAATTTCAGAAATTTTTTGATAAACAAAATTCAATTTGTGTGTCATTGAATTCTCATTCTAAAATGGGGATAAGGGTGACCATGAGCTGGCACTATAGTATGCTGATGACTTCCAGAAGCTCATCATACAGATTGATTATACTCGTACACTTACGTATAACGATGTTCAAATGTAGCTTTGTGGCGATTTGTTAAAGGAAAATGCCTTGTATTTTTTTAGCCAATATTCCAGGTTCTGAGATTGCCAGTCCTTTTATTTGCACTGGAAATTATACTCCGGAGGTCATCCCCATGGACCGTAGCTCCACTGATATCCTTAATCGCAGACTTTCAATTAAAATCTAAACAGTGTAGTTGTTGCCAAGTCGACGAAGTATCCGTCCTTTGTTTTAAAGTATACGTACAGTCAAAGTAGGACAGCCACACACCTGGTAACGTGGTAACGTACAGACTAAATCTCTTAATTATCCTTACAACATTTGCAGAAGTCGTTGTGATACATATCCATGCATCCAGCGTGTATATTTACGATTCCTTGCTCTGCTATATCATCCCAGCGGCTGAGTTTAAAAGCAGATTGGGATCTCTTGCTGTAAATCGGGCAAAAGGTCCTAGTTAATTTGCACGTGCTAAGTTCTCAGTTCGACTGATGTCATCACTTTCTTGGTCCGTTTTATCGCTGACCCTTTGTTATCCATCTGCGATGGCGCCCAGTACAGGGGCAATTAGCATTTGAAATCTCATTCAGAGGACTCCTGCAAGTTTCTACAATTCCTGATTTGATTTCGCAGAGCCTAGACAGCTGACTGACTACGATTCTGACCTTCCTACGATATAATTCTCAATAATAGTTTTTGTTTTTTTTTCGGCAAAGAACGGCTAACTTTCAGTCCCAGTTCCGTGTCGATGTACTCGTACATTTAAACCCATCGGCGTAGAAAGCCAGTTGGTCCTTGTTAATGTTTTGAGTATTATCCCACTCATTTCTGTCAGTACTTCAGATACAGAATCTCCCGCCAAAAAGCATCCTTGGAATCATGTGATTAGTTTTTGAAAAATTTGCTGTAGTCTCCCAGCATAAGAGTGAGATATGGGGGTACTTTGTGAGGGATAATAGGTGTCCCTCTCGCTGTCTAAAATCACTGGAGTGAAAGGTCTCCAATTCCACTACTCGCGTTGTCCTGATGGATTCAGAATTCTGACGTAGCCTGTCGTCTTGATTTTGGAGATTTGAGAACTCGTGGTGAATCTCTTATGGGTGACAGGGGGTTGGTCTTTTCTTTGACAGGTCTCCTGCAACGCTGTTGTGTGGAACCTCATATGATTTTCTGATAGGGGATGGTGGCGGTAAGGCCAGATGTCACCAGTGTTTTACGTAGATACCTGCTGTGAAGGCTCAATCCCACCGTACGTCTTCGTACGAGATATCAACACAATGCGTTAATCAGCACACTTCGAGTAGTACAAGTATTCGTACCACCACCAGTACCAGATTCGAAGTCATGTGTAAAGTACGGACTTCCCCTTTGGCGGAAGGGTCGAGGCCTATCTAATACCCCACTATTCCCGGTTACAGTGCAACTCCACATCGGGCAGACCGATCAGTTCAACACAAACCGTAGGATGCTATAACATATGTTGAACCATGAGATATCCAAGCTCCAGTCGACCTGCTCTCTCCGTGATTTTGGATATAACCCACAGCCACCACGATACTCCCACAAACGGCCAACTCCTAGGTCAGGCTGGAACAGAAGTTCGAGGGGCCCCTGACCTCCCGTGCTAACAGAATATAGCCTCCGGGCGAGTTTCGTAACCCTGTGGACGCTTCCAGTTAGGCACCTTACACCCCACGACTGTCGGTCTTTAGTTCAATCTTAAACTAGTCTATAATTACACCAGCTAGGTACCTATACCGTCTACGATGGAAAATCTCATTTGCAAAGTTAGGAATTCGAATTTTGTTCTGTCAACGAGCATACCGCAGGCCACACCACCATAGCTTGCAAAATCCCTAACATTTCAATAGGCTGAACACAAGCAGCACATGAATCCAGTCCTCAAAAGGAGCTTCGTATGAGCAACCTGCATAGTATACACAGATAGTCTCTTATGGTTTACGTGGACATCTGCCGTGTATGCCTTATTCCACGGAGAGCCTACGCTGAAATCGGGATTAATACAATGCGTCAATCAACGCCCTTCGGATGGTATTAAAACCACCTCCAGTACCTACTAGAAGTCGTGTATAAGACACGATCTCTTCCCTCGGTAAAGGCCTCAACCGCCTATCTGAAACCTCTGCATTCTGTGGGTCATGCCACCCGGTTGCTGTGCAATTCTACACCGAGCAGGCCGATTGGTTCCATAGCCATCAAACTACTCTCCCCGCGATTTTGGGTACAAACCCATAGCCACCACGATACTCCCACATGGGGGCCAACTACTAGGGCAGGCCGGAACCATAGTTCCCGGGACTCCCGACCTCCCGTGGTACCAGAATATAGCTTCCGGTCGAGCTTCGCAACCTTGCGGTTGCTTCCAGTGGTGTACCTTATTGCCCAGAACTGGCCGCCTTTAATCATCCTTACAAATTTTCAGAGATTAGCTGCCTGTATCAACGTCCAGAAAAAACTTTGTTTGCATAGTCAGCTAGAGTGCTGTCAGCTAGAGTGCTGTCAACTAGAGTGCTGCCAACGTCGCAAACACCGTCTTCAAAACCTACGCCCATAGCTCGAAGATCCCTGATCGTCATACAAGGAACATCCACACAGAATGTGAACCCAGCAGCCTTCCACCTGGGTAAGGCCCCTATTATGCAGGAATGCATTAAAGAAACCATGTCCAGTAAGAAGAAAGCCCAAGTTGAGATTAAACCTCAGCTCCGGCCGCTTCCGCATGAACAAGATATCCTTCAAAAAGCGGTAAGTTACCCTGCCGTTAACGCTAGATCTAGATGTGACGCATTCGTCTAGCCAGGCCTTGCGCTCCCGTAAAGACATCCGGTTGACTTGAATGTCAGCCAACCAGTCCTTTCACTTAAGGGGATACCCCTCTTTAATTTGAATGCTATTCCACGTCGGATCGCCTCCAAGTCGAGACGAGGCACTCCAATAAGAACCTGAAGTGCTTCCGTTGAGAGAGTGCGGCAAACAGGCAAACAACCAAGCGCATAGTATACACAGTACGAACGGCACATCTGGTGAGTCGCCAGTCAGTCCGTAGATTGCCCGGCGGTAAGCCTAGTATAGTTCTGTCCAGTTCGGCTGCCGCAATTTCTCAGTGATTCATAGAAACGAATGCCTCTCTTCCGAAGTCCAATCCCTTTCCGCCTGCTTACCAAGATGGTCTAAATGGATGACGGATTTTTCTTCCTTGTGTCAACTAGACGCTGAAAGCGTTGCTAAAGTTAATGTTGTGCAGATGCTCTTTAACCTTAAGGATCTTATTAGTTGCAATGACATCGAGTGGTACCGGATATTTAGCTGAGGCCCATTCTGAGTGATCGACACAAGGCTGGTTGATCCAGCAATGCTACAGTAATTGAACCATCGTACACGACTGAGCTGTTTTCGATATTAGGCCTTCAACCAGGCTAATCCTGGGCATGGTGCGAATGGAAGCCTTAGCCCAATCCAGGGGATGAAATGGATTCACAGGAAAACAGAGAATGGTGGGGAGCAGTGACTGAAGTAAAAGTTTTGGTTCTATTTAGGCAAAGACCGTAAGGTGGCCAATCTTTGTAAATGATCCTAAAAACCTTAGTCTTCATTTAGTTAATCTATAGTATATGAATTGTAATAGCCATATAACGCTTGCGCAAAGACGTCGTACAGTGCGTACTGAACAAGCTGTGACTGTGTATTGAGGGGGATCCGAATGCGTCCATTCACCAATGTGTAAAGCAATTAGGACTGTGTCCATCCACTTTATGGAGCATTTTGGGGAAAGATCTTGGTTTACGGGTAACAAGAGCTAGCTCGCCCTAGAATTGAAGGTGCTCGATTATCGTGTGCGTCGGCCAAAAACGAGATTGCCTTTGATCCCCTTTTTCAATACAAAATTTCATTTAGCCTATTTTCGATTGAAGGGCTACAAGCAAAATTAGCGCAATTGAGATTGACCGTTTGATATGTTTTATGTACTGTTGGAGTCATTGGTCCATATATTTTCAAAAAATTATGTCGGGCAGGATGTTACAGTGAGCGGATTATGATTACAGGCTTTCGTTCCCCTGTTCATCATTAATGTTGAAGAGCTGTGGTTGCAATAACACGGTGCAGCATAGCACACAGCCCTCAGTTTAACACTTTGTGATTATTTTCTATCGGGATATGTGAAGTGGCTAGTCTACGCCGATAGACTAGAGCCGTTATTGTCGATGTACGGCCACAATGGCTTGAAAAAGTGGTCGAAAATTTGGCTTTCAGATTACAAGAGGATAAGAAGTTTGGTTAGAACTAATGGTTCTAGTCAGCAGTAACCTAAATCTCATGGAATAACAAATTCTTCACACTTGGTGTTGTAATTTATTGAATTTGTATGGACATTTAAGGAATGCACTTTGCAATTTTATTGTTGCTCCCTTATGGATGCTCTCAGCCTGCCTTAATCAGTCCAAGAGCGCGTTATTGTCATACCAATGATATATGTACATATCTTAGATAAGCAGGACCACTTACTAGGGGGATGTAACAACTTGTAAATAACATCAACTTGTCAACATGAGTGATACAACATTTTTAAAGAGCACCGGCTTAAGAGCACTCATAATTCTGAGTCTGATAGGTCTGGACTTACCTCAAAAGGCCTCATGTTCTAATAATTACTTTCCTGATAATAAGCAAAGTGTATTTATAGATAAATTCTTATAAATGTACTAGCTCCACTTATAATAAAGTGATAATGGCAACTACAGCCACTTTGAGATACGAGTGCATAATCGTGGCAACTGCCTTTTAACTGGATCACCACTTTGAATGTTTCTGGTAAGTAGGAAGTGGTAAAGTTTCTATGAAGCTGTTATTGTGAAATATCGGCGGCCACCAGCTCCATGCACTGATATTTTGTAGTTTTGGCCCCTTGTCAAACAACTTTTTCATACCGAAAACAAATTGTGTATCCCTTAAGTAATATCTGTCGAGTTAACACCGATGATTACCGCTTTTACCAAAACTCGAACGAATTGCAAATTTTTATTTGTTCAGTTAAAACCAGAAAATACGAAATGCAGCACCAGCTGTATTCGCAAAAGTTTAGGTTGTACGAGTATCTACTCGTATCTACATCACTGGTACTGGTTCGAAATAAGTGCGCACAAAAGCAAGCAAAATACGTAAGCGTCTGACTGCATGTTTGATCGAAAATTACTGTTATTTAACTCTCCAAGAAACTGAGTTATAAAAAAAAAAATAAACAGATTGTAAAAAATCAAGACAAGGCTATCCATTAAGTTGGTTATTAATTTTAATTTTAATTGGATAGTCAATTAGCTGGTTAACACCATATAGTACTTAGCAAAAACCAAGTTTTTTACTTTTGTACTATTATTTGCTTGCAACCACATCATCCGTGGTTTGCTGGGACCTTTTCGAGAATATTAGTGGTTAACATCACGATCAAAGATACAAAATGTGATCTCAATGGTATCTGAGATAGTATTTCTTCATTTGCACTCCACAGATATAAGTACTTGTATATCGGAAGCCACGCTGGTACGTGCTGATTAGTTCTTTTATGCGTTCACACGATACAGGTTTTTCTCTCCTTGCCTAGGGAAACCTGGCCGCAGTTTTGCTGTGCAGTGCAGGTTTTTTTTAACTTTTTTTTTTTTTAATTTTGTGATTCAGAAATGTGTTTATGGTTAGGTTTTATTTAAATTCGACCATTGTTAAGTAGTTTTTTTTAAATTAATGTTCTTTTTCTTTTTTCTTGCAGGTAAGTCAACAAAACACTTAACATTTTGGATTGTGAGTATCTACGCATGTGGTTTTGATGCTCAAGACTTGGAGCTTTATAAGTCGTACCAAGATTCATTGTATCTTTTTCTAGGAATCCTTCACCTTCTCGCTATGTATGCATTGTGAACGCATCTTTAATCATTTTTTTTGTGAACTGCTTGCCAATTGTTCGGCACCAATGATTAATCGCAATAGTTTTTGCGACTTTTCAACTATAATACGTTTTGTCTGATAGTTTAGATTAAAAAGAAAAACTACAATTATTTCTTAACAAAATTATTTCTTAACAAATTTTATTAGGCCTAGATGGGTTCACAGTCCAACTTCGAATCCTCGGCCGTACTTTGCCCTGACCAGTCGTGCCTCTGTTTCACTTCCAGCGTATCTTTCGCCGGAATCCACAGGGACTTAATACTAGATTTTCAACAATGTTTCTTTTGTTCACAATATGTTTGAAATAAAACAACAATTAACATTCTGCCCGCCTTTCTATCGGCAAAGGCGCTAGACGATGAATAGCCCTCCGCAGGATACCATTTTTTGTTTTTATGTCGACCACTCGAATTTTCCCATCCTGTGAGGCGATAACTTTGAAGATTTTTCCCATCAACCACTGTTGAGCTGGTATATTGTCATCTGCGATTAAGACCAGAGTACTCAATTTGACATTCGCTTCCGACGCCTTCCACTTCGTTCGTTTTTGAAATTCTAGCAAATACTCTTTAGACCAACGAGCCCAGAAATGTTACTTAATCTGGGATAAACGTCGCCATCTTTTAAGATCGCTTACTCGCTCTGATTCTATGCATGGTTCAACTATCGCACCAATCAAAAAATGCCTGGTGTCAGCACTTCTTCATCGCTTGGATCGATCGACATAGCGCAGAGGGGTCGCGGTCCACGACCGTGGACAACTCTTCGAACGTCAAATAATATAGCCCAATTGTACGAAAGAGATGAGTTTTGGCAGAATTTACGGCTGCCTCCCACAAACCCCCAAAATGAGGTGCTCTAGACGGGATGTGATGGAAATGTATCTGCTCCGCTGCACACCTTTTGGGTCTGCTGCTTCAAAAATTGCTGTCGGAATTCTGCCAGCTCATTACGGGCTCCAACGAAGTTCGTCCCATTGTCGCAAAAGATATCACTACATAGTCTCCGTCGCGCGACAAACCTCTTGAGGGCTGCTATGAAACCTTGTGTGGACAGATGGGATACCACCTCCAGATGTACTGCCTTGACTGTAAAACACACGAACACCGCAGCATACGCCTTGTAAGTTTGCTGTCCACGACGTCTCAATGTTAAATGGAGCAGGCCGCAAAAGTCTACACCTATTTTGTGGAACGATCTGAACGGCTGCACTCTATCAACTGGAAGGTTTCCCATTATTTGCCTTGACAACTTCGGTCGATACTTGAAACAATGTAGACAGTTGTCTAGCACCTTCTTCACCAATCTGCGCACATCAAGAACCCAGAAGCGCTGTCTGATGATTGCAACTACTGCATGCGGCCCAGCATGGTAATTTTTCCTGTGCAAATAAACAACAAGATTTTTGACAAATAGGTTAGATTTTGGGAGTAGGATAGGACATTTCACAAGGTAAGGAATGTTCGCATTCTGGAAACACCCACCAACTCGGAGTAGTTTTACAGAATTTGTATCTAGGAAGGGATTACGATTTTTGATACAACTCTTTGGACTAATCGACTTCTCATTTTCCAACTGCTCAATTTCTTCTTTAAAGACTTTCTGTTGGACGTGCCAAAGTATCCTATTCAACGCATCATTCAGTATATTCGCTGAGAGTAAGGGGTGCTACTTGTGTCGAATACATTAACCTTACCCTTCTCTGATACGTTTGATAATCGCTCTACAGTTTTCTTCCAGTTAGCTATCCATCGACTCACGTATCCAAAGACCCGTAATACCTTTTGAAAGTCGGTATATTTCAGGTAGTTTTCGCTGAATTCGGAAGATACTCTAGCAGTTAATAGCACAGCCTTTCCCTTTCTTTTGCCGAGAATACTCGCACTGATTTTGGAACAATCCCTCTCCGGCCATTTCGTTTTCGGTAGATATAGAAATTCTGGTCCACAAAACCACCGACTTTCCAACAACTCGCTCGCAAATGCTCCTCTGAATAGGATGTCAGCTGGATTTTATTTAGAGAAACATATTTCCAAACTGCTGCCGGTAGCTCGGTTTGTATTTTAGAAACTCGATTAGCTACAAAAACATCCCATGTAGACGGATGTGCTGACAACCAACAAAGGACTAAGTTTGGCATATGTTAACGAGAAGTGCCATCAACAGCTCCGCAGCGCAGAGTTCTGACCTAGGAATGTGTTCGTTTTTAATTGGAGCAACTCGAGACTTTGCACTCAATAATTGACACTGCACTTGGTCCACTTCATCTACTGTTCGTATGTAGATACAACATCCGTAGGCGTGCAATGATGCATCCGCGAATCCATGGATTTGTACTGACCTGGGTTTTTGAGTTCGTACATATCGTGGAATCTTAATACCCTTTAGTTCTTTAAGCCGACTTCGAAACAATTCCCACTCGCTAAAGACTCTAGCTTGGACCGATTCATCCCAGTTAACCTTTTTCACTCACAGATTCTGTACGATAATCTTACCCTTTACAATTGCCGGGTTAATTAAACCCAACGGGTCGAAAAGAGTGGACAGCTCCGCTAGAATGACACGCTTAGTAATATTCTTCGCAAATTGTATTGCTAGAACCATATATTGCAGATGATCACTTTGGGGGTTCCACGTGATTCCTAACGTCTTTATGATATCAGAGTCATTGATTCGTAATGGAATTACCCTCTGGTTTTCTGGTATGCGTCGTAGTTGTAGTTTCTCGTTTGTCCAGCACTTCCGCAACTCAAATCCCGCTTCTTGAAGAATGGTACCGACTTCTGTATATATGTTTAAGATTTCTTCTGCAGAATCTCCTCCACTTATGAGGTCATCCATATAAAAATCATCTCTCAATACCTTTGCCTCTAAGGGAAACTTCAATGTGTTGTTATCTGCTAGCATCTTTAAGCAGCGCGGTGCTTGGAAGGGCGCAGACGTTGTTCCATACGTAACCGTGTTCAACTGATACCCCTGTAGGTCATATGTGGCTTTGTTCCTCCAAACTATGCACTGGTACTTCCTATCGCCTTGATCAACTCGTATTTGCCGATACATCTTAGCAATATCTGCGGTTATGGCGTACTTGTATAATCGAAAGCGTAAAATTATTGAGAACAACGAATCTTGAATGACTGGACCCTTTAGCAGCACCCCATTCAACGAAATATTTGATGATGTAGTACTACTACAATCAAACACTACTCTAAGTTTCGTCGACGACGATTCTGGCCTAAGTACACATTGATGTGGGCAAAAAAATACTTAGTCGTGGCTCAGTACTCGAACGAGCGGCGTTTACAAATTATTAGAAGTTGTTACCAAAATTTGGAGTCGGTCGCCACAACTGTAAGAGCGCTAACGCCAAATTTTCGGTCGTTATAATCGCTCCACCCGACTCGCAATTTGTAATTTGGTGCAACAATTTGGATCTACATTTTCGCTGCTTAATGTTTCGGTACCAGTGAAAGAAAGAAATGCCAAGAGTGTTGAAAATATTGAGGAGTAAGTGGATATGTTGACAGGGACCCAAATCAATCCATTCCATGCCGTTCGCAGGAATTGGGCATCGGTTAAACAATATTGTGGCGATTTTTTTCGAAAGGATCTCGACCCGTACAAGATCAAATTGACTCTACCAAAGCCAGATGAGCATTTGAAGCGTCAATCTTTCACAAATTGGTCTCTGGAAATGGTTACAACCGATTCGGAATTTCATCGCAAAATCATCTTCAACTATGAAGCTCATTTCTGGCTAAACGACTTTGTCAGCACGCAAGATATGCACTATTGGACAGCTACAAAACCACATGTCCTTCATGAGTCGCCAACTGCATACATAAGAATTGACTGTTTAGTGTGGTTTTCATAGTGAGGATGCCCACCACATTAATGGAAATTGCTATCGAGACATATTGGAACGTTATTTTTGGCTGTAATCAACACCAGTAAGATGTGGTTTCAAGGCGCCATTTACCACACAACGTGCCAAACAATCGAGCTATTGAAACCAAAGTTTGGGTGGTGAGGGCTATGCCTCATAAAATGGACCAATCAGTTGACCCCGTCACTCGTGCTGTTGTTTGACACCGCTAGACTTTTTTCTTTGCGGCTACGTCAATTCATTGGCCGACACCAGCAAGCCAGAGAAGTTAGACGTGCTTAGAACCAATATTGAATGCGAAATTTCCGGAATATCGGCCGAAATGTGTTTGAGAGTGGTCGAAAATTGCCTCATACCATTACGAATGGAAGCCGACTTCCATCCACAGATGTACTGTAATGGGATATCTGGATACTGTGTATAAATATGAATCTGAAAATTATCGCTGAAAAAGAATCTCGGATCTAGATATTTCTTAGCCACATATAGAGATTACTCCGAGTTAATTGTGAGCAATACACTAATTTCAGAGACTTGCCTTTAATATATGCATGTACGAGTTCATATAGGGTGTTTCCACAAGAGGTGTAGGATTTGTTTTTTTCTTGTTTTTTTTTTTTAATAGAACGAACAATTATTCAGATATCTCTTAATCCTTTATTTGGAAAGTAGACACAGCCTCGGTCCAGCTTGCAGATCCCCATACTTTCCTCTCGAAATTTTCAATAACTCTAACATAATTCAGGCTCTATGTTCGCTTTCGGAGTTGGAATTGTTTGCGGATAGTTAATGTTGACTTTGCTTTTAACATAGACCCAAACAAAGATGATCTTGGCGGCCAATGGGTATCTCCGAAACGACGCAGCCAGAAAACGTCTTGCGCAATAACTCGATTGTTTCGCGACTTGTATGTCATGTAGCACCATTCTGCTGAAAGTAGAAGTCGTCCATATCCATACACTCGAGCCCTGGCCACAAGAAATTGTTTATCATATCTCGGTAGTGTGCCCCATTGACCGTAATGGCTTTTCCAGCTTTATTTTCGAAAAAGTACGGCCCTGGTCTATAAACAGCACCAATCAGCTACGCGTTCTGGGTGCATTAGCATCTCCTGAATCACTCGTGGATTTTCGGTGCCCCAGATGCGGCATCCGAAAACACGATTTTCTGTAAAAATCAATGTCAGAACGCATGTTTTCCAAGATCCAATTCGAGAACGTGCGACACTGCTGTCATTGGGAAGATATTGTGTTCCATAAATAATCAGCATGTGTCTACTTTATAAAGCAATATATTCGTAGGTTTAAGAGATATTTCAACAACTGTTGAACCTTGTATTTGTTCGATCTTATGCTTTCTCGCCAGGAATCAAGAAATAATTTACCTCTCCTTAGTATTTGAAAATGACTTCGACTGTTTAATCACGGAAGCCATTGCATACATCTCATCACACATCCGAAATTGGGCCCTAATGCCAAAACTTGTGAACCACCACCTACTTTCTTGATATCATTGGCCGTGATCTCCTTTAAGTTCACTGCTGCTTTGATTGTAGATTCACGTATTTACAAAGGATGCTACTAGTTCAAAAATTTTCCTTCCGTGTCAAGTGTGCAGAGAGGACGAGAGGACTGGCTTCTAACAAACTTCTTCTCGCAGGCAAGCATTGTTCTTACATTTCAATTACTGAGTAAGATTTTGCTTCTGCGACGATTTTCAATTCTTGGTTAGGTCTATCAAAGCGATTTTGATCTAAGTCGAACTGTCTCATTTGAGTCATCAAAATCACCTTTGTTTTGGTTTCCATATTTTCAACAACAGTTGGTTCCAAGTGTGTCAATGTCTATTGCAATAGCTAGTAGTCGCGCAGACTTCCTTGGTATATGTAAGTTCTATAAATATGACAGTTAAGTAGTTATATGACAACCCGTCAAGGTGTCGTTACTGAACTTGGTAAAACAACGAGTTTTGCAGAAATGTCAACAGATATGAGTGAGGATACTGTCATAGATTCGTCAAAGCTTGATAAAAAGGAGCTACTGACCGATTTGAATTCAGTAGATTTGATTTAAGCCAAACTGGTCAAAGGGATTAATGGTGAATAGATTCAAGCGTCTAGTTGGTTATAC
Organism: Volucella zonaria; assembly: GCA_963966105.1. NCBI lineage: Eukaryota > Metazoa > Arthropoda > Insecta > Diptera > Syrphidae > Volucella > Volucella zonaria. The sequence continues at coordinate 136,190,194 of OZ014533.1, read as the reverse complement.
CTTCAACGAAGGTATTATTGCGCTATATCAAAGATGATATGGCCGACCTACGATAAAAGTAGAGCAAAAGTCCTACTAAACAGAACCCGCCCAGATATCGGCAGAGGTTAATTGGAGACCATGGGGCCAAACTAGGAATCCCATACAACCGCCACAGCCGCAGTTGCGAAGGAAAGTCTCACATTTCCTATGCAAATGTCCGGCATTAGCTAGGGCCAGACTGCGTGCACTAAGCCAACAATTCTTCGACGATGTTATTGACATCTCGGATAAAGGGATACGAGATCTAATCCGTTTTCTTAACTCCACAAGCTGGATCTGGGAACCGACTGTCTCACATCCTTAACAACACACTGCATAAACCAGGTCACACGAGTCGTGGTAACAAAAAGGCGCATTCTAGTGCTACTTGAGATTATGTTGAACCGCCAACTCTGCCTACCTACCTGGGTATGAACTCTCATCAGATTATCTGGTCCTACAATACTTTAAGTAGCTTTGCGAGGAGACCATCAGGACCACTCGTCTTAGGTTTAAACTTGGATTTGTATATTCTCAATTTATTTTGATCAGAAGAAGGAAAGTCTTGGTAGACGTTATGACCCTTTCCTTCTTCTTTTGTATTTTTCGTAAATTCTGCATTGATTTTTATTTGGATTCTTTTTCTGGCGGAACAGATTACTCAAACGAAGAGGTAGTCTTTTGTACTTCTGTATGCTTCTTTACTGGAATTTCTTGATCTCAGAGTGTAGAGCGGACACTCACAGAGATAGTGCTCTGCGGACTCACAGCTAAGTAGCATCGAAGGATATTGTGTCATTTATGCCTATTACACTTAAGAACATAATAAAAGCATGGTGACCCATTGCGATGACAACCTTTTCTAGGAAGTCGCTGACTTAGTTTGGAAGTAGCAAGGCCTTAAGCGCAACTTGATTGACGCTACCTCCACCGTTTCTTCACAATATATGGTAGCTTATTGCCATCAGAATTGCGTATATGGTAGCTCCGGTTGATAGACACAAGTTTTCTTAATCTAATGCTGTCGTCCTACAAAAAGGCTCTAGCGTCGCATCCTAGGAAAGTTTTCACGGCATTCGTAAAAATCAGACAACATTCCTTTCCTGTCTTAGGTTTTGGCCGAAAACATTTCTGGCCACACGAAATGTTGATTTCATATTTTAGAGTGCCGTTGCTCCTCTGTTCTAGTTAAAACTCTCGTTCCAAGTCGTTGTCCTTAATAGGTTTCCTCAGATCGTCGGAGACACCACCATTGGTGAAAGTGAAAGTTGGCCGACCCACAACAAAATTGTGAACTCTGCGCGTATCCCTCTAAGTCGGGTTTCAGTTACGTATTGAACCCTCAGAAGTAAAGGATTGGTTGCAGTGTATACATGGGCATGGAAGGGCGTACCAAGATTATGTGTTTATATACATTTTCTCAAAACAAGAAGCGGTGATTTAGATTGCTCTTATTGACGCGGTTTTAGGTTTTATAAGTGCAACCTTCCATAATTAGGGAAGCAAGATGCAGACCACAGGCTGCATAAGAATGGATATTTCTTTTAGAGCAAGAGAGAAATAATATCCTACATAGTCTGGCATTATGAAGATGCTACTCGGAAAGCTTAAAACCTATGTGTGCAACCAAGGGTGTGTGAGTCATCCAAAGATGATGCCTATGTCAATATTAGCTAAGCATTGTCTTATGAAGTATTTGTAAACTATGCTGTACCTTCATGAATGCAGACCGATGAAACGATCGCATAAACGATCAGTCAGCAAATTGCTCTCGTCCTTGTCATTAAAGTAGTCAGGGAAGGCTGTAGAACTAACATAGGACAGTGAGTTACTCTAAGGTTCGTTTTTGATACATCGATGAGACATCAATGATCTTTGTAAAACAAAATAAACTCATACATATGTATGCTTGTGTATTATATCCACTTATGAAACAATTTTCCCGCCCAAAAAATTAATGCGGCCATCCCTCTGAGTTAATCACCCCCCGAAAAGCTCCACCTGAAGTTCAATTTTCAATTACCAATATCCTGCTGTTCGAATTCCTTCACTTTCAGTTCTCTATCCACCACTATACAGAGATAGAATATTCATGTGTACACGTTAGTACACTATGTATTCGTATCTATTAAGAGTGAGAGAGTATCTTAAATAGTGAAACTCGTCATCGTTGTCATCCCATATCTCACCAGTCATCAGACATTCTCTTGCTTATCCCCCCATGCAATGGCACAAGTTTTAGATTCCTTTCCCCCCCTACATTTCCTTTGCCTTGATTCTTCTTTGTTTTGTGACATTACTTGGTGAAGGCAAGCAACTCCAAGCTACAACTATGCACACGTACTCATAGATACTAGTAAAAATAGCTGCCTCACCGTATCTAGCCCCACTGTAGTCAATCTCTACAGTGTCTCTATAGATGGGATAGCAAAAACCAATAGAGCAATAGGAATAGCAAAAACCAAGAGCAATAGCAGCAAGCGCACTGCACCATTCTGCGTACGTGATTTCACGTCTCAGTACAATGGTCGAATGTGATGTAAAACCACAAAAAGCAAAAGAAGACGAAGAGCAATAGGAAGACAACAAAACAAAACAAAAAAAAAAAAAAAAAACTGAAATGAGAAAAAAAAAATAAAATAAATGGAAACCGTTCTAAATTGTGCATCACAACCAAGTTCTCTTCTTCAAGACGGATATTGACTAATTACACCTGCGTGACAGTGAGAGGTTCCACAGCAGACAAGCAACTTCCTGCAACAACAGTGTTGCCGAAGAAGTAGGCTACTCCCTTCCACCCTCACCAGTACTTTCATCAATCGCTTTCTCTATTCCTGGAATAGGTACAGTAAAATGGGAACCATGAAGGGATTTCCCTTTGCTCTATCTACATACGTGTACATGAATATGTGCTCCTCTATTCCATGGCACTTTCTGTATCTCCAACGAATATTGCTTGCGCGCAAAGGTTAATGGCCTCCATGTCGGAGTCAATACCGCGCGACGACGACGACGACGATGATGATGATGATGACGAAGTCTACAGAAGAGATGGCCCACCACATACCAGGCGACGACAAAGCAGGCAATTCAAATGCCATTTGTGTTTTGTTCTCCTGGAGTAGTAGAGAGGAGGTGCACATAGAAGAAATAGATATGAAGGCGAGGAAAAGAGAACGAAAAGAAACTCGCTCCATAAAGGTAGTAAAATCAACACACGCACTCATACAATAGCACCTGAAAGTATCTACCAGTTAGACCCAGCATTGCCGCCATTAAATACTTTATTCAAAAATTGGTCAGATGGGATGACAGCTGTCTTTCTCTTTGTTTGTTCGCGGAAATCGTAGAAACTGCTACTGCTTTTTGATTGCGCTTTCACTGTTGCATAGAGAATTCATTTCTCTAGACTTTGAGGTGTTTGAATGTACAATAATAATGAGTCGGCCTGTCCATTACTTGAATATCAAAAGCAAGCTCATGTCCTTGCTGAGAGTTCTTGTGCTAAATTGGCGAATAGCTGGTGAATAGCAATTTGGCGTCCTTCGTTTTTTTTTTCTACAATCTGCAGAAGCGTGAAGACCAGTTTGGTGGTAGAATAACCTGTCGGTGATTACGATTCTTGGACTACTTACCGACTCGTTTGATTTTAGACGGCCAACATGCATGTATCATAGATGGGCAAATTTGTAGATGTTGACGGTTGTAGTGCGCCTTACGAATCAAACTGTACAATTTGGCTCGCTTTTGGTTCTATAACTCTGTACCCTATTCGAGAAAACGTTGAGCGACAGAGGTAGGCTGACGTAATGGGTAGAACTCAGCGAACTGTCGATGGGGCGTCTGTAACTATTAAAACAGACGCGACAAAGAACCCATCTTTAACTAGCGGTCAATGAAGGAAAAACAAAGTATATGCTTCCAAAATGCCACGATGGGCAGCTACAACTTTGAGGTACTTGGGTTCCTCGTCTATCAACGCCGGAAACGACGCCAGCGCGGAAATCATGGATATCATCTTGTTTCTCGGTGTTTCTTAGGGCTTCGAAGACAATTGATTAGTAATGCACACCCTCGAGCAACTAAAAAGACTTAATACAAAACACTGATCATCCGAGTCCTGCTAGGACAATCACGAAAGCGGTTGAAAATGCTCTCGGACGCTCCCAGAGAAAAGGTCGTCGAGTAATTTTCTGTCCGGCTTGGATCAATGGAGAATGAAGGAGACGTTTCAACTATACGTTATGTACAGCGATGCCGACGTCGTCAGAACAGCTCGAATAACCCGGCTTAGATGGCTAGGTCACCTTGAACGGGGCCTCGACCGGCAAGGTTTTCGAATCCAACCCAGAAGGACAACCAACTTTTAGTGGGCAGCTGGACACAGCTAGCAAAGGACCGCGTTAGTTGGCGAGGCATGTTTGCTGAGGCCTTGATCCGCCCTGGACTTTAACACCACCTAAGTAGGTATATAAGTAAGAACCAGTAGCGGCTATATCTAGATGTGGATTTAAGAAAACATTGTACGAGTATGTTCGATTCCCTATGAATCTTCACAATACGCCCATGTGGTCGCTGAAGAAAAGTGATCCATTTTTGGCAAGATTAGGGGCCTTATTCACTAAGAGCACACCCAGTCTTGCTGTATGGTTCTGGGTGGTCCAATGACCCGCTTGGATCGTTACAAGTCGAAAAGTACCAAGATCTGTGTACATGTCGCTCTGAAGGTGGTACGGATTTCTAGCCTTTGTTTAGGTATATTCTTCACAGGGAATCGTGCGGAACAAGGTACTCGTAGCCTCTATGAATTCGATATTCTCCTTAAAATTTAAAGTTGTTCATTAAAACCTGATTTTTTTTTTTTTTTAAATTCAGTTCTCTTCGGAAGACTACAGGGTGATTTCGAGTTAATAAAATTGTCAATATGATGTCCAGCATCCAGATGGTCAAAATCTGATCTGAAGCTGAAGAAGGTGAACCGGCGACGGAAACAATAAGACGGACAACTTTCGATAATTTGAAAGTTTCATACGTGGTTCAGTTGGAACGCGGTTGCCGCATTTAGGGCACTCTTTAGAGAAACTTTACGAACCTGAAGCTTTGTCCTTCTGTACCAGTGTTTCAGAGACGCCTATTTCCGCAAACATAGGGAGCGGAATGTTCGTGTGGGTGCAGGATGGGATGAGGGAACAATTTTCTCTGTTTCTTTGTCCCGGCTGCTAACATTTTCAGTTTCTTTCTCGAGCCATTTTGTAAAATTGTTGAACCCTGCTTCGGACACTATATCGCTCTTCCTTTAATCCGAGGCCCACTAGTATTTTGTTTTCTGTTTTCCTAGCAGCGCTTTAAACTCATCCTTATCATCAAACCATTTCATCCTATACAGTGCTCCTTTCCGACCAAGGATACTGTTGGCGATATCTTTAAACCGTATCATACTATACTCGTATATACATACGTTAATCCAGCACTTTACTGACTTTGCAAAAAAAGCCAGCGTTCAGTTCGACCTGTATTGATCTTTGTGCAGATGGTCTCTGTTTAATTGATTTCGTTTCTAGTCTCGATATTCGCCCTAAATGAATCTCCTATAGAAGGGGTGGTATACGTGACAACCGTCGTATTGAGTAAATGGTCTGAACTGTTGTCAATCAATTCTGCCTTAAGTCAGATGTGACCATTACTTGCCGCAGATCTAAGGGTGTAAAACTTGGTACCGTAATTTGTTGACCTTGTATTGTTGAGGCAATTCTTTACCTTTTCTTTCCGATCTAAGTGTTAAGAGCATCCATCGACGATATTTAATCGTACGTTTGTAAGCGGTATACGTTGGTTTTAAGGCTCTCTGAGGTCGCATTCCAGTGCATGCGTTGCCCTGTGGCTCTTGTAAAAGACCACATAGATTTGGTTAGACCTTAGTCAGTTGGACTTAGGAGTTATCTGGCTTCGTAAAATTATTTACCGTCAACATCTTTTCGCTGTTAACATTTAACCATAATTTTTGGAGTTAGCCAACAAACAGCTGACACGAAGAAAAATGCTTAAGTCTTAACATGCTAGACTTGGTATACAAAAGGTTGCAGTGGTAAGCTTTGAAAGGCTAATTTCTGTCTACCGTATTGCATGTCATAAGTACGATAGAGTGGGAAGTACCTACCCTTAAGTTTCAAAGTGGATTCCACTTTATACAGGGTGAATGACTCGAACTCCAACTTTTTAAAATGCTATAATTTTTTTTATTTTTTGATAAATTTTATTGTGCCAAAGCAAAAAATGGTGGAAAATACATCAATTTTCAAATTGTATCAGTAGTTTTCAATATGTCCACCTTTGGCGCGAATAATGGCCTTGAGACGGCCGAAGGAAGCATGGCACGCTGCTCACAAATTGCTCTGCGGTATTTTCGCCCATTCCGGGCGAAGTGCTTGTTTGAGGTGGTCCAAACTTTGGTATTTTTTAGTGCCAACCTTCGCGTTCAAAATACCACAGACAGAGAAATCCAACGGATTTGCATCCGGAGAATTTGCTATCCATTGTGTCGAAGAAATGAAGTGTGGAACATTGTTTTTTAACCAATCTTTGTTGACGCGCGCTTTGTGAGACGGTGCCGAGTCTTGTTGAAATGTCCACGGTCTCCGACCGAAATGGTTGTTTGCCCAAGGCTTCAATACTGCCTCTAAGACAGTTTTACGGTATGCGATCGCATTAATTTTGACGCCACGGTCCAAAAATACCAAAAATACGAGCGGAGAGTGACCATCGGCGGTTATGGCGGCCCAAACCATCACCATCGTTGCTGCCTGCTTTCTGGTGGCCGTCCGAAGGTGTAAATTTTCGAAGGACCTCTCTGGCAAGTAAACTCGGTCATTTTGTTTGTTGAGATATTGCTCAATAATAAATGGCGACTAATCGGAAAAAATCAAATTCAGCAACTCACCACTTTCGTGCAAGCGTAGCAACTCCTTCGCTCTTTCGACTCTAACTTTTATCTATTGCGGTGTAAGATCGTGTGCTTTTTGGAACTTCAATGGCTTGAGCCCAAGCTCATTTTTCAGTATGTGTTGCATCCGTTCCAACGATATGTTGAGCTCTTGAGCCATTTTTATTCCACTTCGACGCGGATTTCGCTTAATTCGAGCCTTCATTTTCCGAACCATTTCTGCCGATATTGCTGTTTTTTTTATGACCACCTCCATGGCGTTTTGCAATGCTGGTAGTATCACGGTAACGAGCTATAATTTAAGACACAAATGCTTTATTCACGTTGAGGTGCTGGAGGGCTCTAACGAAAGCTACTCGTGGTTTTCCAGCCAAATATAAAGCAATCACACTATCACGTTTGAATTCCATCGCGGATAAAAATTTTTAGACACAACTGAGATGCAAATCGTTTAACTACAAGCCTGATAATAATAAAATTATCTGTCATGTATCAAAATTTGAGCTCACTGTCATGAGCGGTTTGGAAATCATAGCAGCCTGAAGTTGGCTGCAGTTCGAGTCATTCAGGGTGTATGAAAGACGTTTGCTAAAGTATGGTTAGCTACTTTTCTCCGCACTGAGATTTATGCAATTATGTAAAAAGACTATTGACGGATCGGTCAAGGAAAAGATGCAACCATCATATGTTGAGGAACACTGAGAGTGTACGATTTTTTTTCTACAAAATCGAAAGTCAAAGAATATCGGAATATCTTCTATGTTTACGACCTTTATTGGTCAGATTCTGATACAACACGTAGCTGACAAGGAATCACTCACTTTTTCCAACAATTTTTGGAAATGAGTGAACACTTCTAGAATAACAGACATTGTAGGTCCTAAATAAATCTCTGAGTCAACGGCTTCGCCACACTGAAAGCATCGGTTTGCACTAGATCACCGAAATCAAGCATTGTTGGGTGCGGTAAATACGTAGATGGCTGACCACATGGGAATTCGGTACTCGGCGTGCTGTTGACAAAAAACTCCACATGGGCATAATACCCCGGCGTTCAATCCCGAAGCCTACAAATTAACTTGTATCGTTCCCTTGAAAATAATAATAATAAAATAAATCTCTGAATAGGAAACGGAGGAGATATCTCTGTAGACAATGTTTCTTATTTCATTGCAAAGAAAAGGAATCGGTCCTAAATGTCTAAACTGTGGCACTCCAAAATTAGCATATATGTTTCCAAATTTAACTTGATAAGAATGTCTGAAAACCGACAGAAATAACAATTTGGTTATGTGCCTATAGAACCGATAGAATTCATATTCTAAGCCACTCAACCAGCAGCGCAGAAAATGAGACAGCTTTGTTATCCTACTGCACATGATGTACTCGTAGTCACCATTACAAATTGCAATGTGACCTGGCAATGCTGTTACTATGTAGAACCAAGCAAAGAACTAGACGAAAAACATTTCCTCCTTCTTATGGTTTGTTGTTGTATTCTATTTGTTCTCATCCGACCATTGATCCGTCCGTTGATGTGGAGTATAGGGGAATGTTTGCGCGGGCCGAAGGCTGGATCAAAGCAAAGGCACACTGCCTGCAAAAGGCGACCTAACCTGTACTCTACCTTCTATCCTTTGGAATAAAAATAAATCTATTCCTGGTTTGTGGAGGATTGTCGTTTTTGGTTTTGTTTAGTCGCTTTTTGTGGATCCATCTGACTTTGGTTGGATTTGGGGTTTGGTGGTTTTTTTTTTTGCTTTTTATTGTCTTCATTTTTATTTCGGATGAAATTGGTTCCTTCGTCGCATGAGAATGTTTTTTTTTGTTTTTTTTTTTTTTACTGAATTTGTTTGTGTTATTTGGAATTTTGTTTGTACTCAGGCGAACGTGTAAGTGTGTGAGACAGAGCAGCTGCAAGATTGTCTGGTGGCGGGCATTAGAAGATGCTTTGGCATTTGAATGAAACCAGGATTCAGAGTCAGAGAGTAGTCGGAGATTTTAACTTCTGATTGTGCTCTGTCCCTGTCGTCGTGCATCGTTGTTTGACAGGTTTTTGTCTTTTTAGTTTTGGTTTATGCCACATTAATTGACGTTCATTACTTATGTGAGGATTTTGTCATTGAACTGCGTTTACCAGTAGTAACCTAAAGGATCTACTAGCTATCCATTTCTTTGGATAGATGATACTCAATTGGACTTTGGCTGAAAGTCGAAGAAGCTATCAACAAAACTGGACAAAGCATTGAATGAACTGAAACCGAAAAGCCAGTAGAGTATGCAGAGTTGAGGGAGATGGACTAAATGTAAGTAAGTGCATCCAACATTGAAAACCAATTAAAGGATGTGGAAATCAAATCAAGTTTATAGCTCTTCCGGAATCGATTTACCTTTCAGTGTTATGTGAGAGACCCAGATTTCATCTCTGTAATGTCGAGTGGGTTTCAGCGATCAGCTGTTGTCGCACCCCAGTCGTTGATAGTAGAATGTCTATGTCAGTGACAGGGCTTGTCTCTGAATAACAAACAATTTGTTAACCCAGTGTTTACCCAGTTCTTATCACTAATAGAGGTTGTAGAGGGTCTGGGTTGTGTCTGCGGTTGGATAAAAAATTGCTGGAAGGATGATAAGAAATCCAAAGTTCCTATTATAAGGTCCCTACTTTCGGGGGCAAATTGTTACTTGTACTTATGTCAAATTAGTTTCATTTTGTAAGCAACCAGTCTAGAGGGTAGAGGGCGTTCTGCTGTAAGTGTGACATGAATCTTGCGGTTCAGATACTCCCGGAACTTCGGCATCTGAAATCGTAATCGTAGGGAGAGTTTTCCGACCTTTCGGTTGGTTCACAATTGTAGCAAATACAGCGTAACGCCCTTCACCAAAGCGGAAGTTAATGAGCTACACATGTTTTCGCATTGAAATTAATTGATAAGTGGGTGTCATTCCCCAGGTACGGCTTGCCCAATTGGTACAACATGGACCTAAGCCACAAAGGCAGGATTCAATCTTACACATACGGGACGAACCTCCTGTTTTGAGACCACGATGTCGATGTAGTCGTTTGGCTGCGGCTTTTATTGGTTAGTCAACCTGTTGACACATCCGCCAAAGTGCCTTAAATGATACCTCCTTGGGAATTTATCGGTGGTAATTGCTTTGGCGCAGGTTTCTGCTATAGAGTGAGGACATGGCATCATGTTCCCCATCACTGCAAACCAATACACTATCTCAATCAAAGCTATGATGCAGTGCGCTCAAATTTTATTGATATATTGCCTTAGCTCACTATAGGTCCATATATGCTGATGTAGGAGACAATGGTTCTACGGTATGGAGTCAATTGATGTGTACTTAACAGATTAAGCTAGCAGTGAGTTCTTGTTGAAGTCTGCCTATTGTTACCAACTGCCTATAACACAGTCGCCTTTCAGGCTTCATAAATTATCAGGAACGGAGTTCCCGTCACACCTTTCTAGCATCACTCAATCTGTAAATCGGGCATTTGATCTACGTCAACGTAGATTTCATTTCACCAGTGCTCCATTGAAATCGCCAGTAGCATTCCGCCCATTCAAACTTTCAACCGTAACACCCGTCTCGCTATGAATGCTCATCAGTATACCCTCAAGCCCATTTTCGGTCGTACTCTAAAATATCGTGATTCTTTCCTAAGCCGTACAACGCGCTTATGGAATGCTCTGCCGATCTCTGTGTTTCCTGGCCGTTATAACTTGCAAATATTTAAAAACAATGTACATCGGTACCTGTCTTTTCTTCCTCCCTAAATTTCCTTCGCCCGCGCTGTGTACGAACATTTTAAGGGTACAAAACCCCTTGAGCGCGCGCTAATTATAGAAAAAAAAAAAAAAAAAAAACCTCCGGCTTCAGGACGTTGGAATTTGAAGACCCTCCTAGGTCAAGTGTAACCAGTGGAAAAATATCATTGTAATCTTCTTACTCTAGCATTTTGGGCTGTAACCCTACTTTGAAACGGCTCATTAAGCTTCCGATCATGTTCTTCCCTCCATTCTCATTTACTCCGTTGTGTTTACAGGATCTTGTTTTTGTATACTAGAGTTGTGAATCCGAAGGGCAGCTTCTAATTTGGGGGCCTAGGCCGTTTTTATAGACTGCATAAATAGACCGGTTAAAACGATGTTGGTAAACTCATTACTGCATGCTCATAAGAATTCATCTGATGTATTTTTGCGCCAAGGCTATTGTTGGTGGGCCTACTTGTCCCATTTGTTGTATGGGAGAGTGCATCATTGGACCCGGACTTGAACAAACTTGGTATTTGTGTGTCACTTTGTAGTGTCAAGTTGGTCTGTAAATCTCTGATAGCTGGAAACATAGTGAACATTTGTCTGGTTGTGTGACGTATTCGGCGAAGCGTTGTAGTAGTGCCCCGGCTGAGTTAGCCGCTTGTGATGGTACTTGTCGCAGTTAATTTCGAAAAATTCGAGTTTAAGTCATAGATCATGGGAAGAACCAATGATGGGCTGCTGCCACGATCCATTCCTAGATAGGCGATCCTTGTTGTTTGGAGGGAAAGTGAAATTTTGCACCGATAAATGATAACACCAGGGCTTCCGATGTCGCACTATTGGCGGAGCTGGTGGTGGAACACTCATACAAAGCTGCACGGTTCATTTGAGACTACACTGTGCAAGATCTGGTATCATTGTTTGAATGAAATCTTTTAGCACTTTAGTAGAGCACCGTATAGACCGGTGGAATAGCGATGCGTGAATCGAAGAACTGCTCGGTTATTTGCAGATCATCAGGACTCCATTGGAAGGTAGGTTTACCGTCCGGTGGTACTAGAACTTGTGGCACTTTCAAATGCAGCGACTGCATATGAATTTGATTTAGAGCAACTTGACAATGCATACCGCCCACTTTGAACAACTTTCAATTCATTCGAATCTAAAGCGGTCAGTGACTCCTCAGCCCGGATGTTGCGTTGCAGCTGCCTTCGCAAGTAAACAGAACTATTGGTCCACCTATTTCTTTGTTTGGACGGCAAAAAATTTCAAAGGCTTCATGCCTTAGAAGAGTTAGAACTGCAGGACAGGTGGGTTCTAGACAGAGTGGACTCTAATTTGCGTTTGGGGTTTTGTCCGGGCCTTGGTGATGGTTTCGACATGCTTAGAATTTTGGCCAGTTGGATGTTTGTAGCTGGCGACATGATGACAGTGAAGGGACTGCTGCTTGTATGACTCTGCATGTAGATGTTGGGAGCTGGTGAATGTGCCATTGGGTTTGGTTGAGGATTCAAAGGCGACGAAGTTACTCGTATAAGGCCACTTGGTGATGGATGCCGCATATGTGGAGCCGGTGGTGATGTCAGACTAAAGTTGGAATGATGCTGGCCTCCAATTGGATATGGATTAGAAGGCGTGTGAAGAACTACCTGCTTCAACTGTATGAGTATCATCCATTGCAATGATAGCTGGTGGGTTGTCGTCTTCACTTTGTGAGCGTAGATGGCGTTTACGTCTACATATTTCTAAAGGAAGCCCTTCAAGTCTAAGAATTAAGTGCACATATCTTGCTTTCGCCAGATTGGTATAGACTTTGGTTACATTTTTCGGTGAGAGACCCCTTGAAATCACCAGTGGACGAGTACTACAAAAACCGTACTGCTGTTTTCTGGTTTCGAAATATTTCATGAGCGGACGGATTATCAGCATTTCCAGGACGTACATATGTAAGTGCAATGGGTCTGTGACAGAAGATTCGCCTCTTTTTAGGAGCGGGCTGTACAAATGCAGTTTTCCTTCTGCTGGGAAAGAGTCATAAAGAGTAGGATTGATGAATCTGGAAGAGTTGCCTTGGCTGCTAAGCTGATTGGCTGCTAAGCTGATTGGACTTGTCTAAAAAGCTGACAGCTGGTAAGTCATTGTAAATGAGCGTTAGGATCGAGTATGAAGCAGAATTTTGACGGGTTTGACGAGCGAGCAAAAGCTTTTACTACCTTTGGGGCGTTGTAGTATATGTATTTGCTCTAGTGTTTGGTTGTATTGAAAGTTCACACTTTAAAAAGGACATTCAGGTTAGTCAGTCCTGGCTCGTTTGAACTTTTTCCGGTTTTTCTGTGTTCGGTTGATCATGTAAGAGATCGAAAAAACAGTTTTCTACCCATGGCAGGCTCTTTACAACTCAAGTCATTTCTTTCGATGTGGTATTCATGATCCGATGAGGGATAAAACGACCTCATTCCGAAGAGAATAGGAGTTGTGATCATATTAGCACCGGCATCCGCGTCGTTATCGAGGAAACATAAAGCCCAGTTAAAATTCCTAAGCAAGATGTTGAGTTCTCCCGAAATGGCTTTCTCGTATTGCCATACGAATGTCTTAGGAATCTTTCCTCTAACACCGTATGCCTTGTATGGGTAATTAGCTGATATGACGGACGTTCCCCAGTGACAACATTTCGAATTGATCAGGGTCGCGGACGGCCCTACAAAGGGGGTCCATAAAGAACAGAAAACCATTTCTCGGTGAATTGATTGACAGGAACAGCCTTAGTAGACTATCGCTATCTATTACGCCCCAGGAAACCATTTCAAGACCAACTCGAATGTAAAAACTTGAGTGTGCTGCCGAACAAAACCTAATCTACTCTAGCTTGTCAATCATCTCGAAAAGTGTGACACATTTAGACGCTGTCACTTGTCGACATGCATGACTGCAGCAGCTGATTGTAATCTTTTATTTTGAAGTGACAGAAGGGCTTCCAATTCATTTATTTTGATCACTTTTTTTTATTGCTTTTATTCACTTATTCGAGCATTTCGAATTAAACATTGGACAAAAAAAAAAAAAAAACCGTTAAAGTGTATCCTTTTGAAAAACCTCCCCCTTTGCCAACCCTTGACGGGCAACTCTCATTGAAAAATTGATTACTGACAAGCAACACACACAATATTTCACCTAAACCCGTGACCTAGCTGTCATAAATCCGTTTCCAAACACTATTCGGTGCTCAACTGACAGGCAAATGGTAACCGAAATACGAAGAACGAAATCCGGAATCCGAAATACCTATCCGCATGTCCCCTTTTACATATTTTTGATCGTCCTAGTACGCCCTTATCCCTCATAAATTACCCAGCACACCCTTAAAACGGTCGAGTGTTTTTTTTTTTTTTTTTTGTATTTTCTTCTTGTCTACCGGAAAGAAAATCAATTTTGAAAGACAACAACAAAAAAAAATGCATTCGTGCCCTTCCATAGGCCTCCCCCTGCAACCCTTAAGCATTCCAACCCAACTCCACCCCACACGTTTCGTTCACTTGCGCGCTCATTCACTTTTATTTGTTTCGTTCATTATTTTCAATTTTATTTCCCTGTTTGCTTTTTCGCTCAAGTCACGTACACCGTTTTTGTTCCCTCATTGCCATTTCACTGTTGTTGTTCGTGTATTTGCACAGCTCATAGATGTTGTAACTTTGGTATTACACAAGCACGAGTTTACTATTTCTCTCTCATTCGTTGTTTGCCTCTCTTTTCGCATGCTTTTCTTTGATTTGCCCGCGCTACATCTTGTCATTGTCTTCTTCGTTCAACTGTTTCTAATGCTCGAAAATTGCTCTTAGGTACATCAAAGTTCTGCTTGTTCTCTTTGGGGAGGATTTTCGTCATTTTTCATTCTCTTTTTTGCGCGCGGCGAACGCCCTATATGAAGAAGTGTTCACAATAAGCGTTGCCGCTTTGAAGAGGGTTGTTTAGGAGTGGAGTAGATGCGTATTGGTTAGGGAGCAGATTTTGTGTAAAGTGTTGGACTTGACTTGTAAATGTTTTAGGTTTTGTTCTTTCCCCTTCCCCTTCCCTGTTCTTTTTTTCTTTTTTTTTTGTGGTCATTGATTCATTGAGTACGTGCCAGTATTCGAGGGACTAAATCAGATTTTCCACAACATCACTGGGGTCTGTTAAATTCAGCTGAACCCTGAACACTGAAACGCGGCATATCGACTTGCCCTACAAAATTATTTCATCCAAATAGCTGAAAGTAGTTCAATTCGCCGTTAACGATTCCGATGAGATCCATGGAGTTTTTAACGGATCCGCTGGCTTAAGTCTATAATTTAGCCTGTGACTCTGAGTTGTCTTCTTTTGTAGTGTCGAGCCACTTTGGATAGAAGCAGGCTGCGACTGGGCTTGGATCCATTCATTTTTAATAGTATCCCAACGAACTACTACTGGACACACAATTATCTCTCTCCCGATCTGTGAAGAAATTCTGTCTGGCACATTTTATTCGATCGTGGGCACGCTGTTTTCAGTTCCGTGATCGCTTGGTGGTCAGTAAAATGGAGGTCCGGTCTTGTTTTATCATCTCAATAATAGGCACTATAGTTGTCCATTCCATCGATGTGGCAGAGCTAGGGCAGTAGACATGTTTTGGCTTTTTGGACTACATCCTCATAGACTCTCGAAAGCACCATTAAGTTAGACTGACAGGATCAGTATTAAAAAGATAGTGCATATCGTTTCTGCACCCTTTATTGAGGAACTTGACAATTCCGCCAATACTCCGATTCAACACAAAACAAAGAAAAGGGAGTTTAGAACCTGAACCGTGCAGATTTGCAGTGACTACTATCAGGCCGCCGCAGCTGGTATCGGTTGTGGTAACTGATGAAGCTTTTCTTGGTGGCTTTAAGTAGACTTGCATCAATGACGTACCTATGCTCAGTTATGGAGCAAAAATTTAGAGCCCATTGGAGAATCTTCACCGCTAACCTGACACTGTCATTCATGCCGGACTCCTAGTGAACCGTAAAAGTAGTCTATATACCGAAAATAGGAAAAGATGACTACACGGTCTTTATATTGAAGCACATGGATATAACGGTTGTGCGAAACTGTTTTGCGAATACACCTCTGTCCAAGTTTCAACATACGAGTACCAACCAACCGGGAGGGCAGAATTAAAGGGGCACTCGACAATAAGCAGTACGCGCTAGTTATTTTCATCTAGGGTGCTTTCGACAACGCAACTTCTGGCGGCGTATGTAACTCGGCCAGATATCTCACGTCAAAAACCACCAAGGCGCTGCCTTCTTTCTAGAAGTGTCAGCAAGACATCGGTGTTATCACCAAGGAGGGTCGGCTGGATCTACACGGAAATAATACGTGACTGCTACTTAAGTCAGACTCCAAAATCGGTTTATCTTGGCTAGATGGGTGCCTTTCTCTGGTTTTCCTGTCTTCCAAACCGAGATATACAAGATCCGTATGACAACGAACTATACTGGGAAGAATCAGTGGAAAGTAGAATGTTTCTGCATCTGCAGTGGCAGCAGCTCTGCGCTTGAGGCTTTTTTAAAGCGCTCAGCGTCCCATTGGGATCGCGGGAAATAAGATCGCTGATGAAAGGCAAAGCTCAGAAGAGAGTTTCTCAAAACTCGAACCTGCGTCAGGACTGCCTGCGTACTTGGTTACTGCTCCCATTGAAAGTTGGCTTTCATTTGATGATTGATGTCATGACTCTCAGGTGCGTAAATTTTGTCGTATTCGTAGAAATTTTAAGGATCGGCAGTACATGAGCAATATCCTGCTGGTAGGTGAAGATTGCCCGCACTTCTTTCTTGACTGTTCGATATGCTTGAATTGGCAGGCTGTGTAGATTCTTTTCCAGAGTCTCTAGCTTCTCTAGCCCTTGTCCCTCTTATTTGTTAAACTTTTGTTGTAGGAATCTGTAATATATTGAGTATATAACTTAATTCGTTCAAAATTTGAACGTTTATTTAAGAAAAACGTGTACAATAGTATTATTCAAAGTATTGCCCATCTGAAGCTATGACTTTTTCCCATCTTTCTGGCAATTTGTGGATCCCATCCCAAAAGAACTGCGCCGGCTTGCTAGCCAAGAATGAATCAAGCCAATTTTTGATATTCTGCTCTGATGTGAACCGTATTTCAGTGAGGGCGTTCTGCATCGACCGGAACAAATGGTAGTCAGAAGGGGCAAGGTCTGGGCTATAAGGCGGGTGGGGTAAGACTTCCCATCCACTGTTTTCCAAATAGTTCTTAACCGGAATAGCAACGTGGAGCCGAGCGTTGTCATAATGGAAAATTATTGCCTCGTGTTTGGTCGCATATTCCGGGCGTTTTTCGGCCACTGCTCTCTTCAAACAGATTAATTGTGTTCGGTAGCGTTGTCCATTGATGGTTTCACCCGGTTTTAGCAGCTCATAATACAGCACACCCATCTGATCCCACCAAATACAGAGCATTACCTTCGCGTCATGGATATTCCGTTTTGCCGTTGATTTGGCTGGTTGGCCGGGTTTCACATATAATTTTTTGCGCTTGGGGTTGTCGTAATGGATCCATTTTTCATCACCAGTAACAATCCGATGCAAAAATGACTTCCTTTTGTGGCGTTCCAGCAGCATTGCGGACATGCAAAACCGCCTTTCGACGTCTCGGCTTGAGTTCATGTGGAACCCAATTTCCTTGCTTTTGAATATATCCAGCTGCTTTTAATGGCTGCTTGAAATGGCTGCTTGAGTGACACCCAAAGATTCTGCGAGCTCTTCTTGTGTTTGGCAACAATCTTCATAGAGTAATGCTTTCAGTTCTTCATCTTCAAACTTTTTTGGCTGCCCAGGACGTTCATCGTCTTCCAAGCCAAAATCACCACTTTTAAATCGTGCAAACCACTTTTGGCACATTCGCTCAGCTAGCGCATGTTCACCATACACTTCCACCAAAAAACGAGGACTTTCGGCAGCAGTTTTCTTCATATTAAAGTAATGAAGAAGAACTCCCCGCAAAAACACTTTTTCAGGCACAAAGTTCGACATATTTGAGTGAAAAAAAATTATTGTTGTTTACGCTTCAAATGAATGACATATATTGAAATGACGTACAATGACAGTAGCTTTCCAACGCATGTTCCACTGAAACAATACAAGTTACGCCATCTCTTAGCAAACCGCACGAATTAAGTTATATACCCAATATGTGTATGCTGCACTACACTCTTGCTTATTGTATCCCGGGGGCTGTCTAGATTACTGCCTAGGGGTGTGCTCAAGTTTTTGAGTAGCGCTCGGAGCTTATAAGGCTCTAGCTTCGCAGGGACATACTCTTAAGTCGCTTCTATAGTCCAAATATACGAGGTCTTTTCAAAAAATATCCGACCATAATTTTTATTAACAAACCGAAGTTTGGTGGGCGAGGCTTATTGACCATTAGTAGGCATACCTCCAAGTGCGCATGTTTAATTTTTTTCACGACTTCAGCATCACTTGGTCGCCCCCACGGCTTTGAAGAGTGATCACGTGAGAGTAACAGTCGTTGGATTTTATTTTGGGAAAGAATTGTTTCTCTACAATTGATTCTAACTTTCTTAACACAGTGATCACTGGTGATAAGTCTTGGGTTTATGGGTACCACCCGGACACAAAGTTTCAGTCATCACAATGGAAGCATGCAACATCCCCGAGGCCGAAAAAAAAGCGAGGCAGGTCCGCAGCAATATGAAAGCCTTCCTGACCATCTTTTCTGACTCCAGTGCCGTGGTCCATCATGAGCACGTTCGACACCGTATTACTATCACCAAGGAGTACTACCAAGAGGTTCTGCGTCACTTTCATGATGCAATGAGACGCAAACGGCAGGAGCTGTGGGCAAATGGCAGTTGGCAACTGCTCATTCTTTGCACATGATTCGGTGTTTCTTAGCCAAACACAATACGCCTGTGGTTCGCCAACTTCCTTACCCTCCTGACCTCGCTCCCTGTGACTTTTCTGGCTTTTCCTCAAGCTGAAAATGCCTTTGAAAGGGCAAGAAAGAAGTATGTACATATCAGCTAAAGGGGGAGTACTTTGAAAATGTTACGAGTATATACAATAATTATATCTCAATAAATATTGATTCCATAGATTATTTCAGATTTTCCAAGGAAAAACTGCGGACATACCTTCAGTCGTCGATTGTTATGCTGTACCATTCCGCCTTTTCATTGGCTTTGGCTCATAAAATGCTTTGGCACCCTTTCTGATTTTTCACCATTTTTTACCCATCCATGTTGATTTTCAAACATTCAAAACCAACGCTCACATTGTGCACTGTGCAGCAAGTGGTCAAAAATCCCTGACAAATTGTTGTCTCCTTGAAGTTTCTAGCTCCGAATAAGACCTACTCCCATTTGCGTAAAAGTGGCAACAATGCTCACCATGACGAATTGCAAGGTATGCTTAAACTTATGCTCTTGGCAGTTGTCTGCCCTCATAGTTGGTCTGCCTCTGCCCACTTCTGTCTCTTTGGTACATACGGAAGCATAAAATACGGTTATGGGCTATAAAGAAACGAAGAAATACAAAAAAAGACGAAAAACAATAAAAAGAACGGCGAACGAAGAAAAGAGGGCATGCCCTCAAAGTAGGATGAAAATTAAGATACGGGAAGGAGGAGCAGAAGGTAACCAACCCATCATCATCATCATCCACCGAAAAACTTGATTAGAACAACAAATTTTCTTTTTTTTTTGTACTTTGTTCGCCTGCCTTTCCCTCTCTTTACCTCCTGTTTTTGTCTTGGTCTTTCCACCATCATTTGTGTTTGTCATTTTGTCCGTGTGCGCCTGTTTGTATCCGTACCGCTGTATGTAAACATAGTCAACAACATAATTCGGTTCTATGTCCGATTAGATGTTAGGTCTTGTGTTGCAACTATACTAGGGTAATGCTAGGGTTAGGGGGCCATTTTGGTGCGCGAATGTGCCTTCTTTGAGGCCGTTTTTTTCTTTCGTGTTCTCCTTTTTTGTTATTTTTGCCGTTTTGTTTTTTTTTTTGTTTCGTTTGCTTCTATCCGAGTGTAGCTGTTCCCTGTAATTTGTTGTGTCAGAGGGATTAAAGATTTAGGAAGATACAAAAAACGGTTGCTGTGCCGTGCCCTATTGGAATTAGATCTACAAAAGGAGAAAAATCAAAGAAAGAATGAGGAAAGAGGTAGGGACATGTTGTGTACTGAAATAGGAATTCAAGGGCAGAACCGACTTGTGATGGATTTGTGATGTGGATTCTGCTCGGAATATACAAGTCAGGTTTAGGTTTAACGGTACGATATTGGGGCATAAACACACATATCTAAATGTATATATGTATACATCATCTTTCATATCCCATACTAGGTGGAGATTTGAAAACGCCATGACGACCATCTCTCTACATAAATAGAAACTGTAAGTGTAAATTTTTACTTCTACGAGTAATTCCTTGTTTTGTCTGAAGGAGATATTCGCATGTAAGTCTTTTTATGTTCTTCGCCAATGTTCTACTTCTATCGTTGCATCTCTAATCTTATCACCTAAACAAACTATAAATAAAACCTTCGGGCGACAGTCCGACGTAGCCTTATATTCTCTTGATTCCAGTGAGCAATTAATAAAACAAAAAATATCGCTAATAAGATACAACCTTGTGGTACCCCATTTCGTGTAAGAATTTCTTCTTGGTCGCACTGCTCTTTTACTTGAAGACTCATCAAATAGCTGATTCGCTAATACTTAGCCCGTAAAATATTTCTAGTATAGCTACGAAGGCTGTTTGATGAGTACTCGGATTGGAAGATAGGTGGCGCTACTGAGCCAAACTGAGTGTACCATCATTTAGTATAACCTCTTTTAGCCGGCCTGTCAAAATTTTGTGACAATCTGACGCTTAGTTTTGTTTTGACACCCATTTCAAAACACCGTGTTAGTGTTTTTTGCGACCATGGAAAAAGAGCAGTATAGCTCCGTGATCCGATTCTTGTTTTTGAGTGGCAAAACCTGCGAGGAAATCAAGCCCATTCTCGATGGTGTGTATGGGACCCATTCACCTTCACAGTTTACCGTGGCCGCATGTCGGTTTTTGATGAACCGCGCCCAGGCGGCCCAAAAATGGTTACCACTGAGAAATTCGTGAACAAAATCCATGATCTCGTATTGGGGGACCGCCGAGTGAAAATCCGCGAGTTGGCTGAGATAGCAGGCATCTCAACTGAACGCGTTAGCCATATCCTGCACGAGATTTTGGGCATGAGAAAGCTGTTTGCGCGATGGGTGCCGCGTTTGTTCACACCGGAGAACAAGCGCAATCGTGAGACCACTTCAAATACGTGCTTGGCCCTGTTTAATCGAAATTCGGAGGCGTTTCTGCGTCGTTTTGTGACCGTCGAAGAGATATGGATTCATTGGTACACACCAGAGACCAAAGAACAATCAAAACAAAAGTTTTACCCGGTGAACGTGCTCCAAAGAAAGCGAAGACCGTGCCTTTGGCCGGAAAGGTGTCAAAACAAAACTAAGCGTCGGATTGTCACCAAATTTTGACAGGCGGGCTAAAAGGGGTTATACTAAATGCTTTGGCTCAGTAGCGTCACCTATCTTCCAATCCGGCTACTCATCAAACAGCCCTCATATGCTAAAGCAAAATAAGGGACAAATTGGTTTATCTTGCCTGAGGTTGTACTCTTTACCAGAAGGAGGAAACTGCCTGGTCTGACTCACCTAGTGCTTAAAGGCTTCACTATTCAATTTTCCAAAGCAGTTAAGTATTTAGGTGTCATTCTGGATAACAAATTTCTATTGACTAGACATGTTCTAAGGCGCGGTTGGCCTTGTGGCAGTGCAAAGGAGTTGTTGGCAAAACATGGGCCCTGTCGCCGAGAATTCTAGATCGATCTACACACGGCTATGATAAGGTCAATTATATCCTATGTGCCGGTTGTCTGAAGGAATAAGCTCTCTGGTTTCACCAGGCTGCATGGGGTCTTTCCTTAGCACGCCAGGATCAACTCTGGACATATTGATGAGTCTCCCTCGCGTTGATATTCATATCATGAGCTGCATTCTCAAAGCCATCTTTCGTTTAAAATAAGTTGACTTTGGTACAAGACGCACTGGAGCTTTGATGACCTTGCAAGCCGACGGTCTTTTCACTCTGGTCTTATGGACATGCCATCTGACGCAATGATAACAGAACTCATGTTGCATAAAAACTACGAAATCGCCTTTCCTTGGGTCCAAGACCGATATAGGATGTTGTTCTAAGGTTCGATTTCACGTTCACTCCTCGTTAGGAAAGCTTGTATTTGCCTTACAAGCGGAGATGTACGTAATCCTGACGGCAGCGAACTATATTGTGAAGAACCGGTGGTGGGGGCGAAGCATTTGCAATTGTAGCCTTTTTGAACGCGCTTATGACTTCGAAACTAGTTCAAGAATGCAAGACATCACTGAACTAAGCCCAAAGGCTGAATTCACTGCGTCTCGTCATGGGATCACGGAAATCGCTAATGAACTTGCCAGGCAAGGCTCAGAGCAGAATTTTTCAAGACCTGAACCTACGTTAGATCTGCGTTCATCCTCGTTCAAGGGTTTCATATGAGCGCAACTGCAGATAGCATGACTCGCCAGGTTGCAGGCAGAACAACTGCAACGCCTTTCTAAGCATTTAAATATGCGGGGCGTAAGTGATACGAATGCAATATACTGCGATTTTTGCTCTGAAAGTAATGAGGCCACCGCGAAGCACTAGCTCTGTGAATGTCCCGCTTACGCCCACATTAGGCTGCAGGTACTCGGCGTTGACATGGTGTTGGTGCTTGTACTACCACTGAAGCGTTTGCTCATCTTTCTTTGAATGACTGAAAGATTTAATTAAAAGGAATTTAGAAATAGTACAATCGACTAGTTCTTTGTCTAAAAAAAGCAGTTCCGTATCCAAAGTCAGGACATTCCTACTACTAGATGTTGTTTAGAATTTTGACCACTAGCGTGTTTCTAAGACTATTGATGGTCTTGCTGTCGCATCTATTTCTTTCTCTAGCTTTTGTGGTTAGTGCCTTAGTTTATTTCCGCTTGTCTCGTCCTACACTACGCTGAACTTCTTGTGTCTTTTATGGGGTACTGGACTGCTTGTCCAGTGCGCTCTACAGCTAAGGTCGATATAATTCATGTCTCGAGTTAAGGATGCTTTTCAATTCGTCTTTGGACGTAAAAACATTTTTCAGGAGTAAAACTGATTGTGTCTGTTTTTGTGGCAAATTGGTGTCTTGTCTTATTTCTTAAGGATTACAGAGCTTGTGGGTATTATACCTGGGTATCCTTAGCAAATTGCATCGGTGACTGTTACCATCTATTGGGTTGTTCAGAAAGCCATTCCGTTTTTTTTCATTTGATTTTCAGGTTGCGTTTATTTAGTATACGTAATGAGTCTTAATCAATGATGCATGTATATTGGCCGTTTTGTTCGATGACTAGTTGCCTCCTGTCGGACAACTTCATAATACTTCCTAACTTTCTCTGCAAGAAACTTGTCAAGGTGTTGTTTGATAAGGTCATTCTAGCATTCAAGGAGTTTTGCAAGGAGCGAAATACGAGTAAGTGTAAGTCTGATGGCGCAAGATATGGTGGATGTGGCAACACATCCCAATCAAGGTGCGGCAATTTTTGCCGAGTGACCAAGCTTGTCTCGCATTGTCATGGTGATACACCAAACTCTTACGATGGATCAGTTGGGTATGTTTTTGCGCGATGGCATCACTTAATGGCTGTAGCTGCTCACAGTAGACATCAGAATTAATCGTTTTGTTCTTTGCAAGCAGTTCATTGAATACTAGTCCCTTCCAATTCCACCGGATTGACAGCATCACCTTCTTTTGGTGGATGTCCTTGATTTGCCTTTCCTATGCTTCATCTCGCCTACTCCAACTTTAATTTCGGTTGACATTCTTGTAGGCAATCGATATTTCATAGCTCGTAATGCATACGCTTCCAGAATGGATCGTTTCCTTCGCGTTTGGTGAATTGATCGCAGACATTTATACGCTTTGTCAAATGAAGTTACATATTTCAACTCATGCAAATATCGAGTTTCTTTACAAACCCAAGCGATTTCAATTGGCCATGAACGCTTCCAATAGACACTTTTAGAGCGATAACAAGCTGCCAAACAGTTGAATACTTATTTTCTTGCGCCAATGCTCTGATTTTATCGCCGTCAATCCTGAAAGGCCTACCAGAGTGAAGACCGTCTTCAACTGAAGGACCACAATCATGGAGTGGGGCGAAGCAATTCTGGCGCTGTCGTATTCCGAAGACATTTCTGCCGTAAACTTTTCCCTTGCCTCAGTTGGTTTATCCCCCTTTTTGAAGCAATAAGGCAAAATATGACGAATATGCTCGTCAAATTTCTCCATGTGCAAACCACAATTGCAAGCACAAAACTCGACTGAATCGTGCCATTTTTTTTTTGTTTTAGGTTAAGTGTCAACAAAACACCCGCAAACATTTGACATATACTCGCATGTCATGCCCAGTTGCAAATAAGCGCGGGCAAAGCCATTTGTTGCAAAAAAAAAAAAACACCCAATGACTTTTTGAACAACCCAATAGAGATGCAGCACGAGACAGTGGTTCCTCTCTATTCCGATGTTAGCCCCAGCTTTGTTATCGACGTCTTGGATGCAACTTCTAAAGCATCAGCTAATGGTACAGTGATTGATCTGGTTCGATGTACGTTGTCGATCAGTACAGATCCAACTGATCTTGTGGCAATCCTTGACATTGTAAAAATCAGCAAACCTTTCACCGTTGTCAGGTCTTCTCAATTAGGATCTTGAAGTTCTAGATCATAATCGTTGTTCGCGCTCGATGGCCAATGGTATCCTACAGTATCTGAGGCACGTATTCGAACCAGAATTTATTATCCAACGCTTTTTTTACCATACCCATAACCGATCGCGCTACATAGTTTCAAGGCAAACACAAATTGTTTGTCTCGTGGGACGATTAATGTCATTTAAAAAAAAAAAAAAAAAAAAAAAAAAACCTAAAATTGTATAAATCTAGAGAATTTCTCAATAATTTATTGAAGACATCACTCATGCACTATGTGGAATGTCAATTAATGATAGCTGTTCGACCATTAAGAGACACGTGGTATTGACAGTGTATCCCACGTGGATATACATCACTTTCATGAAACACTTGACAGACATGAACCACGCGGTCCGTGACTCACTCACCACGTATTTGAAGAAAAAGAAACTTCAAACCAAAAATAAATCCACAAAGTGGAAGTTCTAATTGCTATTTACCAAAACTTTAATTTTGTTTTTTTTCTCTGTTTGTTTGTTTGTTTTGATTATTAAAAATTTTCTCCATAAACTGTAAAATTGGAGGAAATTTGTTTCTTTTCAAATGTTTCAATTGGAAGTTTTGATCGGGCCCGAATTTCTTGGCAGCCATGCATGCTAATTGGCGGTCTCTTAAAATGATAATTAGACACAAATTAATAGACTTTGAAACTGTTCCGGCATTTCCTGCTTTTATGGGTGCGGAGGATGTGACTTCTGTCTTGGCTGTGGAGGCTGCGGAGGGAATCACACCACCACGACCACAAGTGTGAATAATTCGGAATGTCTGTGGGCTATGAGAGAATTTGTTGGTGAAAAATATGTCACAAGTTTGCTTGTCATTGAATGAAATATTAGTCAGCACCTGTTGCAAGAGATATGGAGTTAGAGCTCTTTATGTTTGAAGTGCTTTATTGGTTTTGACGTTGGAACTCGTTTGAGTTGGGTAGGAGTCGTCTAAGTGGGATGAGAACTTTCAAAAACCTTGACCTAGAAGCGAACGGATTGAAGTAATGGGTGGAGTTTGTTTTTTTGTTTTGACAACATCACACTCCATTAGCTGCAGCGTTGAACCAAAATCTGATGCGTATTAACTTTTAGAGGTAACAGTGGTACACATGAATATACTACCGGTAAATTGCCTTATGCCAATGTAGTAGTAGTAATATTTGTTTATTCTGTTAAAATATTTACAAGTTTAACAAAAATAACAAAAATTTGTGTTGGCTTTTGCCGTCAGCCGAGAAAGTTGTGTAAAGTGTTCCAGTTTGCGCCGCTTTTTCCCCAAAAGGATCTCCTGATTGAATTTAATATGGGACACGTTCCAATAAAATGCCGGACATCCTCCTTCGTCCGTTCCCAGATTACACAGTGTACATTCGTCTCCTCCGTTGTTTCTGTATGGCATATAGTTCAGGTGCAAAAATTCGCCTCTGGCTTTGAATATTGTTGAAATGGACTTTACGCTGTTCCGGTCATTAAAGTAGCTGTTTTCCCCAAGTTCATGCTGCAGTATTCTGTACGTGGATCTTGATTGGCTTTGTTGACTTTGCCAAGCTCCCGTGTTGAGTAGGGGATTTTTTTAAGCATTTCGTTCAGTGTGCTCTCCCAGTTTGTTTCATTTCCCATTAGTTCGTGCAAGGGCACATTGTGTTCTTGGCTGAGCCTTGACCATTCCGCAAAGAAATTAAGGTTTCAGTTTTTAAGATACGAGGGTTGTCTGAAAAGTTTCCGAACAGTGATTCAAGACATTTTTTTTTCAAAATATTTTTTTTTTTATTTTTCTACATAATCTCCTCTACAGACTTCTCCCAGGGATGCTCCCACCTCTCTAACCCGTCCAAATAGTACTTGGCGTTTTTCTCTGCAAAATAATTGTTCACGAAGGTGATTGCCTCATCATTTGACGAAAATCTCTGTCCTCCGAGCGCAGTTTTTAGATGAGGGAACAAAAAGAAGTCGCTTGGGGCTAGATCTAGTGAATAAGGCGAGTGGTCAAGCAGTTCAAACCGTAATTCATGGATTTTCGCCATGGCAACCGCTGAGGTGTGAGACGGCGCGTTGTCTTGGTGAAACAGGATTTTCTTTTTCTGCAAATGTGACCGTTTTTCCGCAATTTCTGGCTTCAGCTTGGCAAGTAATGATGCGTAGTATGCTCCTGTAATGGTTTTTCCTTTTAGAAGATAAGTTAACTCCTTTACTATCCCAAAAAAACAGTCGCCATCACTTTCCCAGCCGAAAAAACAGTTTTTGCTTTTTTTGGAGCCGGCTCGCCCTTTGCAGTGAATTTTTGTTTCGGACGTATAATGGTGTATCCAAGTTTCATCTACAGTAATTAATCGGCGCCAAAACTCGGATTTATTGCGCCTAAACTGCGCCAATAGAGCGTTGGAAATGTTCATTCGAACACGTTTTTGGTCTAACGTAAGCAAACGCGGCACCCAACGCGTGGACAGCTTTCTCATGCCTAAATCTTGATTTAATATGTAACAAACACGTTCTTTGGACATTTTCATAATCTCTACTATCTCTCTCACTTTAATTCGGCGGTCGTCTACCGCCATTTGGTGAACTTTAGCAATGTTATCGTCAGTAGTTTCAGTTTTTGGACATCCCGAACGTTCATCATCTCCCAAGCTCTTACGGCCACGTTTAAATTCAGCTGCCCAAAATTACACTGAGGTAAATGATGGTGCAGAGTCCCCATACACAGAGTCCAACTTATTTTTGATTTGCGTAGGCGTATTGCCTTTCAACACCTCGATACTCAATTTTTTCCATTTTCACAAAAAACACTCACATCGACTCACTCAAACGACTGTCAACTAAGACCTGTGCGTCCAAAATGACTGAAACTTCGGTAAGTAACTGTCAAAAGATGCACAACTAGCATTCACTAGCTTTTATTGACGAGTGCTGCTGTCTTTACGTTGCGGTCGGAGACTTTCCAGCCAACCCTCGTACATAGCAACCTTGTGGGGAAGACGATGACTTGGTTGAGCAAAAACTTTTCTGATATAGTGGAAGTGCAGTCTAAGCGTGAAAATATGTAGCGTTGGTAGTGCAGTTTCCAGATGTAACATGTAAGTTGGTGTATTTTCAGGCAGCCTATACAGTTTCTTAAGGAAGTATCTTTGGAGTTTTTCTACCTCTTCAAAATGCCAAGCCCCCCACACTTGTGCTCCATAGCACATTATTGATCTTATTAGCGCCTCGAAAATCTTGTACTTCACACTTGGTGCAACATTCCTTTTCCCCAGAATTCCTTTCCAGTTGCAATTAATCGCACGTTTAGATTCTTTCAGTTTCTCTAGCAGGTGTTTTTTTAAAGGATGCTTGTGAGGTGACCAGAACTCCGAGGTATTTGTATTTCTTGACTATATCCAGTTCCACGTTCTGCCAGATCCATTTTTCATTCCTTGCGTGACGCCCCCAACCATTTCGAAAAATCAAGACTTTGGATTTGCTGGTATTAACTTGCAGGTTCCACATACGGCAATACTGTTGCAGCTTGTCAATCATAATTTGGAGCATGCTTGGGGTTTCTGCGAAAATTACGATGTCGTCGGCGTAGAGTAAGAGTTTTATAGGAAATCCCTCTAGATGCAACCCGCCGGGAAGAAATTC
The DNA here is from genome assembly GCA_963966105.1 of Volucella zonaria. Lineage (NCBI taxonomy): Eukaryota > Metazoa > Arthropoda > Insecta > Diptera > Syrphidae > Volucella > Volucella zonaria. Next base: position 136,161,961 of record OZ014533.1, on the reverse strand, counting down.
AACTAGATCATCCAAAAATATTGAAAACAGAAGAGGACTTAAAAGACATCCTTGCTTTACTCCAGAGTTTGTTTGGAACCGATTAGACAAGATATTCCCGTCCCACACCGCCGCTACATTGCCTTCGTAAAATTTTTGCAAAACCTTTAGAACTTTTGTTAAGACTAGAAGAAATAGTGATCTTCTATCGATGGAGTCAAAAGCCGCCTTAAAGTCTACAAAGAAAGCGTATAGTTTTTTCCTCGGTCCAAGTAAATCCGAACGATGTTTGTGAAAGTAAATATGTTGTCAATCGTAGAGTACTCCTTACGAAACCCTGCTTGAAGCTCGCTTAGCAGGTCGTTTTCACATATCCTGTTTTACTCCTGTAAAAATGTTGGTAACAGCACTTAGAAACGAAATCCCTCTATAGTTGGATGGATCATTTGGATTTGCTTTCTTGAGAATCGGAAAAATTATACTTTTTTCGAAAACTTCTGGAACTCATGAGCAATACGATCTTCCCCTGAAGCCTTATTCAGGCGGCACCTATCTATAACTTTTTTCAACTTCCTGTAGGTTTATGGGGGGGCCTAAGGAGTTTACTTCGGAATACGGCAGTGTAAATTGTATTTCATTCCGGTCCACTGTGGATTCAGCAATTTTTCGAAATATTCCGCCAGAGTAGTCGCTTCAACATTGATTCCCTGGGCAAATAACGTATCGTTCAATGCCTTACTTGCTGTCTTTGGTGTGCGCAAGTTTTAGCGACAAATTATTTATGTAGAGTTTTTTTTTTTCTTGGCATATGATTTGAAAGTTTCTGTTTGCTTGCTGGTAACATACATACGTTTTATGTGCTCGGTGCCTATGTGTCTTAGCAGACGAAGGTAGGCGAATGATTTTTTCTGGCTTTTTCACATTCCCAATCATACCAGGGCTGCCTTCCTGGTCTTTTTGTTTCTGTTTGGCAGAGTTTAGCTGCGTTCAAGGTGCAGTTCGTGAGGATTTCCGTACCTCTAGCAGGTAGAAGTTCGTTATTTTCTATATTATTGATTTCCAGAGTAAGATTCGCTTTGAACCTTTTTAAGATTCCGTCTTTCCAGCGTAGTTTTGGAAGAAGGCAATTTTGCTGAACTTCGGTATTGGTTTGTCGCAAATTTAACTCTACTTTGATGGATATTGGTAGGTGGTCTGTGGTCTGAGTATGTTGATTCGGAAACTTCTAGGTCTGTTGCATACTTAAGCCAGTTCCCCTGCAACAGACAGTAATCAATTGTTGAGCACGCGGTACCTCTTAAGAAAGTTAAATTTCCTTGTTGATCACTATTGGTTCGTCCATTAAGTAAGGAGAGGCCTATAGTTTCGCAGATTTTGATGATTTTTTTCCCGTTTGCATCGGTAACTGCATCTGTTGACTTTCTCACTTCTCTCAACGATCCTTGCAGCAGCTCTGGTTCAACATTTATTATTTGATCATTTCCCACTCTTCCATTGAAGTCTCCAATGACCAGAATATCTGTCTCGCAAATTTCCAGCAGAAAATTGTACAAACTCGTGAAATCGTTTGTCCAGTTGTTGCAATTTGATGTAAGTTGAAATAATATACAATTTTAGGTTCCCAGCTTCAACCTTTACTAAATGTCTGTCGAACTTTTTTATAAAGCAACATCCGGTCTTTGTTGCTAAACCTTTTTTTATTCTGAACAAGCATCCGCCGCTGGCCCTGCCATGTATAGAAGTTCTTACTGCTGGAATCTAAAGAAGAGAGTGATGATTGAAATAAGACTCGAAGCGTTCCAATTTTTGTCCATGCACGTTTCAAAAAGTAAAAATATATCGTAGTTATTTATTAAATTAAAAAAAAAATCACTAAATAGCAATTTATTACCTAGACCTGCTATGTTAAACGAAAGAATATTAAAGGAAACATTGCTTAAATTAGCTAAACTATTTGAACGGCTGACGGCATTACAATTAAAAGCGCTGTATTCGTTCATTTCTCACAGTTTGAGAGCCACCGGCTGCCGCATCATCTGGAGCATTTGACATTTTACCACCGCGTAGTAAGCCGTCGAGAAATGTCATTCCGCCTGCTTCGTCACATGCCAAGTTCTTGTTTACATCGAAGTAAAATGTGTGGTTTTCAATTTTCAGCTTGTCTCCTTCGGGTATTTTGTGATTATCTGTTCTTTAAGTTTCAAAGCATGTCTTTTTCGGGTAATCTCTGTGCAACGAGATTCCTGTGCCTCTAAACTTTGTTCCTGCCTGTAGAATTCGCCCAACGTCTTCCCTAAATTTGAGTTCCACGATGACATTTTCGGTGCGGTCTTTGGTGGACTTAATTGGCCTCGCAGATGTTATTATTTCCGCGTTTTGCGTCTCCAAAAGATTTAGCACGAGTTCCTTTGCTCTATCGGCTGCATCTGCACCATTTTCTCTAGGCAGATGAAGAATAATGTTTTTTTTTCACTTGCCTTGCTGGACAGCCATTCCACTTGGCGTTCGAGTGAGATGCAGCCATGCAGCGGGAGTCCATTTTTTCAAGTTGGCCCTGGAGCAATGTGTTTTTTTTTTTTGTTGTAGCGAGTGCAATTCTGCTCCGATACCCTCCAAGTCCGCTTACGTTGGCATATCTTTAAGTTGTTCGTCTAGAAGTACTGACACGGATCCTTCTAAAAGGTTTTTCAGATCGCTAATAATCATATCACCAACTGCCATGTTTTCGTTATTGTTTTGCGGTGAGGAATCGGGTAAGATTTCAGCTAATCGGCGTTTTGGCTGAGGATATTGAAGATTGCTGTTGTTTTCTCTTGTTCCTTTGTTCGTGGGTGTTCTTTGCATAGACATAGCACCTAGTTTTATTTCTAGCTAAAATGTATTTCTACGCTGTATATTGACTCACCCTAGAGGATATGAGTGTTTCTTGGGTTGTGATGTGCTCTTTAGAAAAAGGTTAACTTCTTTTATTACACTATAATAATTTTTTGTGCCTGTGGTATCACATACCTGTGTACCTTTGTACACGTGCTATTCCATTATGGCGTTAATTTTTTATTGTGGGATCAATAGCCCTTACACTTCCACCACCATCGTGCTTGACCGTTTTAATTGTATACTTTGCTTCATGTTGCTTGTTTTGTGGACGCCAAACATATTTTTTTGCAATCAGGTCCGTACCGATAAAACTTGGATCCATCGCTCCAAAACACATTTTTCTCAAAATTAATTGATTTGCTCAGGTGGTCTTTGGCAAACTCTATTCTGATCTGACTCTCAATTTTTTTTTTTGTTTTTTAAAACACGAGTGATCTTCGCTGCGCAACCCTTCCGCGCAGTTTTACTTTCTTGCGGTTCTTGAAGACACAGATACGTCGTGTTCCTCGTCATTAATTCGCTTCGAATGGCGATGTAGCTCTTAAACGGGTCTTTGCTTGATAGGTGATAAATAACACAAGTCTGGAAAAAAAAAATTTTTAGAGCTGTTTCTTTTTGGTTAATTCTTATGTTTTTGGGTGTGCTAAATCCGAACGTCACGTTTTCTGATAATGTAGGTATCTATGTTAAACAAGTTATCGTCTCAAAATAAAAGATAAAAGACTAAAACAATTTTTTTTTAAATTTATAATTGCGTAACAAAATCTAAAATACATTCATTAGTAAGCATTAAAAACACATTTCTTTTTCCCAGTGAGACTCCTTTTGGTACATTTTCGTTTGTAGGAAGCGTCTGGAAGGTCCCTCTGAAGCGTCCAACAGTAGTGTGTCATTATTGAGACGCTCCATCTTCCCTGGCATCTTTTTTCCATCTCCTAAATTTTCTGGAAAGTAGTCGAGGTGGGAATGACGAAAATGTATTTTTAAACTTATTAGGCAACCTAAAGCTTGAAATGCTTTTAACATTCTTTTGATGATTAGTTTGTAGTTGGGGTCTTTGTTATTGCCTAAAAATTCCTTTGTGACCTCTTTAAAGGCAATCCACCCTTCTCTTTGAGGACCTGTCACGACTGTGATGAATTATGTATCAGTTATAAGCCGTCTAATATCTGGTCCAACGAAAACACCTTCCTTCAAGGCGTCTGAGAGGCCTGGAAACTTTGATATTAAGTATGTGAAGCAATTTCCATCTCTTGGAAGTGACTTTACAAATTGCTTTATGTAAAGCGGTGGTAGAAGAACTTTATGATGAGGCACCAAAGTTTAATGCAGGACGTTCTTTTCGCCAACTTTAAGCTCCCTCGGAGGCCAACACTTTTTGGTCAGGTGATTTGCTCGGTCTCTACTATCCCATAGACACAAAAAGCAAGGGAATTTGGTAAACCCAGATTGTTGTCCGAGCAACATGCCCAAGATTTTGAAATCACCGCACACTTGCCAACCGTGGTCTTTATATTTTAATTTGCAATGAACCAATTCCAGGTTTTTCTAGGTTTCCTTGAGAGGTACGGAATGACCGACAGGAATGGAGGCATAGAAACCGCCATTGTGAAGCAGTACTACTTTAAGGCTTCTTTTTGAAGAATCTATGAAAATACGCCACTGTGCTGGGTCGTATGAGATCTTAAATGTATCCATCAAACCTTCAATATTGATACAATAAACCAACTCGTCCTCTTGGGCAAAGTAAGAAGTGGACTGCTTCTCACGATATCTAAACCAGGAGGAAGACACTTCCGGCAAAAGTAAGTTCCTTCTTTTGAGCCCTTGATCCAAGCAACTCAGCAGCGTTTTTGTTTTTGGGAAGATTCAAGTCTCTTACCAAATCATTTAGCTCGAACTGGGAAAACAATTTCGGACTGCTGTCATCTTCAAATTCAAAACTTGACTTGTCATCGGGTTCAGGTACAGCACCATCTTCGTCAGAGCTTGGAATCTCTTCCAAGGTAGCAAGGGCCTTGGGCACTGGTATTTCGGTCCCATGAGGGATGGGACGAATAGCTGATTGCAGATTGTCATATGAAATTGACTGCTTCCGTTTTGAATTATACCTTTTCACATTACATGAACAAAAGTAACAATCATTACTATGGTTCTTTTGTTCGCACCATACCATTGGAATCGCATATCGGAAAGTTTTTTTTCTTGCCCTTAAACCTATTTCGAAGGTCTTCAACATATCGTTTGCAGACTTAATGAGGTGCCCAAACTTTATCCTGATCTCCAAGTTTTAAGCCGGGAAGATCACTTTGTTTTTACAAAGTCCGTAATATTAAGTTGTTCCTTTAATATCATATATTCGCCCCAAATATAACAGAAACTGTAAGACGAATTCGCACTCTTCTGCACAGACGACGTTGCACTATATTGAACCAAGATCTATAAAACAATGACGAGTTAACACCGCTTCAAGCGATCGGTCCAATTTTTGATGACTCGGTCCAATATGTCCGGTGTTATGCTGGCAATCGCGTGTCGAATGTTGGCCTCGAGCTCGTCCAAAATTGTTGGCTTGTTAGCGTAAACTAAGGATTTGAACCATAGCTCGAATATATCGATGTTGTCGAGCGCTGACCACAGAAAGTCGGTTGACATCGCTCTATATCTGAGACCATTGATGGTAACGGGGTCTCCGTCCTCATTTCGAAAGAAATAAGGTCCGATGATGCAGCCATGCCATAAGCCGCACCAAACAGTCAATTTTTGTGGATGCATTGATGCTGAACACTTGTGGATTCTGTTCGCTCCAATAAGGGCAGTTTTGCTTGTTGACATAGCCGCTGAGCCAAAAATGAGCCTCGTCCGAGAAGATGATTTTTTGGCCAAAATCCGGATCTCCGGCCAACATTTCCAGTGCCCAATTAGCGAACTCACGGCGTTGTCTATGGGCGTCCGGCTTCAATTCTTGTGTCAGCACAATCTTATACGAATGTAGGCCCAAATCCAACCGCAAAATATGCCGGATTGAGTCTGGCGATGCCCAATTCAGCTGATCCGTGGCGAATCGACATTATTGGATACTGGCCGCTACGTCGGCTATGTTTTCTTGATCTTGCACCGATCTCTGTCTGGTTGGTGGCTTAAGAATATTTTTTTTTTATAATTTCCGCATATTCTGCAAGCGTAGAACGATGCATGATGAAATGGCAAACCTTACTGAATATTTTGACAGCTAGATAACATAGATGTCATTGCTATCTGGTCACCAGTTAAAAAATGTTTAATTACCTCAAAATTTGTTCGTTTTTTTTTTTGTAAGTCTATAAATACAAAAATTTAGAGGTGTGCTAACTTCATGTTCAAAGTATCCTAATTGGTCTTAATTCAGTGTCTGCTATATGACTTGTCGTTATTGGACGTCTTTGGGTAGATAATCGATCAGAATATTGAAGCGTTTAACAATTTTAGAGCCTTGCATCTTGTGAAGATTGATCTGCATCGGACACCAACAGGAGTAGATTAGGTTGCTCCTGAATTCTCATTGGGAGTGGATTGTGCACTTGATCGTTTTAACGAATTTCCTCTTTAGATTTAGTGTTTCAAATTTTTTGTTTGTCGGTTTTACACCCAAACATGGGATTGTCTAGTGTGACATTGGTTACGTTGCTGTGACTGATATCTACAGCCCTTGCAACAAATCCCCCAAAATGGGATCCGACCTATACCGTTAGCGGTATATTAAATATTCCATACGCCGAAATAGCTGAACCTTTTTGTGCCTGGTATGATAAGTATTGTACACTAGTCGTCTCGTATTTATTATGGCGGCATGGACGTTACGGAACGTCTCTTAAGTTATCACCAGCCACCACATCGAAAGATTTAAACAAAGAAACCTGCCTCCAAGTGATCGGCACGATAACGTTGCCGAAATCCAGTCAATCCTACCCGATGTAAAGAGTTTTGCTGTAATTGGAACTGAGACCCTCCTCTGGCATGAAAAAGAAGATCTGCACTCTGTGGGTTCGATCTATGTAAGAAAGCTCAGAAATATCCATCCTCTCGTCAACCGATTCCTGTCTAGTTCGTTGAGTTCTCACTACGATCTCTATTGAGCTATCTTGACTATGATAGCTACTCTCAAGAGGATATTCCAAATGAGGTATTCGAAATCGATCTAAATGTGGTCTGCTTTGGTTTCTCTGGTCCTGGCACCAGTCGTTATGCTACCGTCAATCCAATGAAAGAATTCATTCATCCAACCAAGGATCACCATGCTGAATTGGAATTCGCAAGATTCCAGGGAAAACATGGAGTTGAGTACCAGAACGAAACCGAACATGTGTACCGTAAAAACATCTTCCGTCACAATTCAAAGAACAGGGCCAAGATTAGCAATCAACCATTTAGCTGATAAAACACAGGACGAACTAAAGGCTAGACGTGGCTTCAAATCATCAAATATCTACAACACTGGCAAGCCTTTTACTTAATACACCAAGAACTTAAAGGACCGTCTTCCAGAGGAATTTGACTGGGGTCTACGTGGTGTTGTTACCCTTGTCAAAGATCAATCAGTTTGTGGATCATGCTGGTTGCTTGGAGCTACTAGTGCCATTGAAGGTGCATTTTTTCTCGGCAATGGTGGAAAGCTAGTTCGGCTCTCCACACCAAGCTCTAATTGATTTCTTTTTGAGAATATGGCAAATGTGGCTGTGATGGTGGTGAGGACTTCCGTGCTTATCAGTGGATGATGAAAGTTGCAGGTATCCCAACTGAAGAGGGATACGGGCGGTCCGTACCTAGATCAAGATGGTTTATGTCATGTGGATAGCGTTAATTTAGTCGCAAAAATTTCTGGTTTTTTCAATGTGACTTCCAACGATCCAGATGCGCTCAAGATTGCTTTGATTAAAAATGGACCGTTGTCAGTTCCTATTGATGAACTCTTGCCCCAAGAGTTTTAGCTTCTACTCGCATGGTGTTTATTATGAAGAGGAATGTCGCAATGGTTTAGATAAATTGGATCAGGCAGTATTGACCGTGGGCTATGGAAAATTAAATGGAGAGGAGAGGTAATGATGTTTTCGTGCTGCTAAAAAGAACAATTGCGAACAATGACCACCCCTATCTATGTAGAAATGGCTTAGAGTTCCACTGTGTGTGACACTTGCTGTGAACGTGTTTAACTTAGTGATTGTTTGAATAGGCGAGATGCAAGCGCCTCTCCATAGTCTAACCATAAGTACTGGCCCAAAGGAAAACCTATGCCAAATGGAAACGAATTAATTTTTTTCAGCGATTACTACAAATCGTAGAACACAATTTTCAAAATGCCCCTCATTTTCAGTCTAGCACAACCCGAGACGATCTGGTTCATGATCGGTCGCGCATTATGCTTGGGAAAATTATCCAATGCTCAGGCAAAGGCTCAATATTTTGTTCTCGAGCAGAGCAGGCGTATGCCATCTAAAATGGATATTAGCTTGTACTTACTGGATATTAACGGTTTAAATTTTGGTTTGCTAGCTGCCCACTCATCCGGTGATCTGAAGCGCGGAAGGTTGTTTTTGAGGCAATTTTGGGTGATTTTTGCCTTGCGAACTAGAACGGATTGCCGAACATTATATTGTTGAGGTGCTTCACAATGTCTTCCAAAACTTCCACCGGATTATTGATTCTGCTTTTTATCTGATTTTTGTTCCACTTATTTTGATCCCACTACCCTATTACTTTCGCGGGTATAAAATTCGTCGGTGAGCGTCCTTCGTGTAAGGACAGCGCAGTATTTTCGATTCCCTTCAATAAATCGAATTTCCAATCTTTTTTGATAATGCAAAGAATAGACTTTTCTATCTCCTGCGGCAAGATATTTAGCTTTCGCAGAGATTCGAGTCGTATTCGAAATTCCATGGCTTTGATGGCTCGAAGTCCTAAAATCACTCCATCTCTGACGGGGTCGAATCCCTCCCGCATGCAAGATGGGGCAAAAGTAATGTCGTTATGTAAGTTGACTGCCATTTCATTAAATATAAATAAAAAAAACTGGACTCTGTTTTCAGGAAAAGTTTATTTGAAGGTGTAAAATTGATGACATTAAGTTAAAAAAAAATATATCGGTCAAATGACCACCTCTTGAGTTCATGATCAGATCTGGCAATCTTGCCGGCCAGTTCAAATCGCCCAAACAGGAGATCACTCGGCTTGGAAATTGGTGATTCAAAATCTCCATCGCTGCCCGAGCTTTGTGAGCGGGTGCTCCTTCCTGCTGGAACCAACAATGCTCGAGACCAAGACCCAATCCAGCGCTAACCAATTACGGTTATAGTGGTGCGGTCGGCGTCCTCAAAAAATAATCACTTTTTCACTGCAAATGCCGCACCGAACAGTCACTTTGAGAGTATGCAATGGCTTTTCGTGCATTTTATGTGGATTCTTCTTGCCCCAGAAACGCAAATTTTGTTTATTCACATAACCACTTAAGTGTAAATGGGCTTCGTCGCTCATTATAATTGTGGATACGAAATCTTCTCTTCTTGCACCAGGTTTGACAGAGCATGGCAGTAAGTTAACCTCACTTGACGGTGAGCAGGCACGAATTGGTGAACAGTTTGCACTTTATAAGGGAACATCTTCAGGTCTTTTACCAAAATTCGACGCAACGAACGCCTGCTGATCCAAATTGTGTGAATCGTTGTCTCGTCGATGTTTGAGCACTCTCTCGGACATCCTCGGCCACAGCAGTGATATTCTCGGTCGAACGAGCAATACGGGGCCAGACACTACTTGCGACATGTCTAGTAGGCCCAGTTTGCACAAGACGCTCAGTCTAACGCTTAATTATTCGCGCACAAGGTGCAGGATGACGAGGTAAATGACGACGAAATTCACGCTGCGTTAAAACAACAGACCGGAAATTGGTCAAATAAGAAGGAACAATAATTCCGCATTCTCCATTGATTGTTGTCAACTAATTTTCTATCTGTCTAGAACATAAATATCAAAGCACAATGACACTTGACGTCATTTGCAAAAATTATGACACATACACATTGTGACATTACTTTTGCTCCACCTTCCGAATCACATTCCTGAAGTAGCATCTCTCAATTTCCTCGATCGCGTGCTTCTCAGGCTCCTTCTTTTTCCTCCTTAGAAGGCGGTGTTCGTCTTTCCTGCCCCAAGCAGCTCTAGTCCTTCTATGCAGCGCCGCTTTGTATGCCTCTTACTTAGCTGCATGTGCTTACCGTCACTCGTCATTTAACCAGGGATTTCGTATTGGCCAAGTGAAACGCAGCACATCAACGGTGGCATCTTTGATGGCTTTTTAGCAGTGTTGCCATTGGTCTTCAATACTGGCAGCAGATTAAAGGAGACTCGATTGGAAAAGGATTTGCCGGATCATTTGCGATTGTGGCCGTCCTATGACAAACTTTCTCACAATGTCGCGATGCTCGGCATATCCGCAACCGTACACCTTGGATACAACAAGGTAATGGTCCGAGTCGATGTTTGTCCATCGGAACGTTTGGACATCCACAATACTGGAGGAGTGCCTTGCGTCGATCGCAAAGTGGTCTATCTGGCTAACGGTTGACTAATCAGGAGATCTGCAAGTCCCCTTAAAAGCAACACGCAACCTTTACAGTACCGTAAACGTAGATCCATCATGAAGTCCGATATGAATGACTTAAAATACAGGATTGGATGCCGGGAAAGTTCCAACAGAGCCCAATCTTTCAAGTTGTCCTAAGCAACGCCTTACGATACTAAATCATTGCAAGTAATCGAAGACATCATTGTAAGCAATGATGTGCTGTTCTTTCTAATGCAATCTTTAATATCATGCCCCTCTTTCATCCTTGTCATTTTAAAGCCGACGTAATGCCTAAATATCTTTTCACCACAAGCCTAATAACATTGAGGGTTCATACTTTATTCTTCCAATCCGATTGAACTGTTCCTTTTTATTCTCGTTAAAGGGTTAGGTTTTATTGTTGCATCCGATTGCTGCATTAAAATAACGTACGCCTTGCAAGTTAAAAGCTGCTGCACTCCCTTCTCTCCATGCAAACTAGATTTGAAGCCCGTCCTTTTAATTCGTTAAGGCTGCTGTAATGCATACAACACAATATGCTTTTTAATCCGTCACCTGATGACATTCGGAAGCAGCTTGGAATATTTTTGTCTGCCTGTTCTTGTCACCCTTGTTTTTTATATAATTTTCAATAACAGGGTGCTCTCAATCAATATGTCTCTCCTGGCGGTCTTGCTGTCTAGGATGGATTAGAAGATCCTTTGGCTTGTAGCATTGCTTTCCATGTGCTCTAACCAGTTTACTTCTCTGTCAAGTCCATGTCGCTTACGGCCGGTGTAATTGTTCTGCATCTTTTCCTTCCCACTCCTACAACGCATATGCAACCAAAGATCACAGAGAACTTGTCGCAGAAAGTAGCATTCGCTCTAGGCGTCTACGCCACTCTGTCTGACGTAGGCCTTATGTAGTGTCTTACTCGTTGCTTAAGATAGGGCTTTGCCACTCAATTGCCAATTTAGCCCATGGACAAGAATTTTTTCTGGGATGCACTGTAGCACCTACGTACTTGTAGATAATTTTCTTTCCTCCCCAAAAGTAGCAACTTTTTACTGGTTATCTTTTCTTGATGACTGGATATATTTTGGGTTATTCTGGGCAGCCTCAGTTACAAAAAACAATACTCACTACCCTCCAGAGGACATCCACATTCTCTTGCAATGGCCTGTTTATTTTCATTTCTATGGCAAGGTAGTGCGATCCGCCTCTAACATATTTGCTGATCCAAATATAAGGAACTAATCGTTGCAGGGCTTGCTGTTGTCATTTTTGTCTTAAAAATTGCGATCTCTATTCGCTAAATCAGCAGACGATAACCATGCCGTCGGTAGTAAAATTTGTCTTCAAACTTGGTTTCTGACAAAATGTAAAGATTTGATAGTTATAAAATCCCTAGAATAAAAGTCTAGTAGATATGTAGGCATTTGTATTTTACAATAGGTCGGACTGGACGGACGGTGATCATCTGAGAATGCAGATCGCTCTGCCGACCTTTGAGGCTATTACTTTTGATTGGAACCAACTTAAACACTCGTAGTTTTCGTAGAATCCCTAGATGGACATTATGACTAACTAGGTAAAGCAAAGTTACTAAATATTCGACGTGTAAACTGAATACATATCCGTTTCACTATATTCCTCACACCCTTGCCAATAGTCTGCCAACATGTAAAAGTCTGCACTCTCACTTTGGTAAACCAACCATATGACATCCCCGTCAAACTTGTTTCTATGTTTCTCAACAAATGACGTACCACAATGTTGTCATCTAGCACCTGTACATATTGTGACATTGCTAGCAGGGGACAGCAATAAAAATAAAAATGGAAAACTGTCCCCCAAAAGTAAACAACATAACCCACAACCTTGAACATTCAAAAAACCGCAGGGTATTTTTATTTTGATTCTCTTCTCTTTGCTCTTCATATTTCTGGTTGATGTTCTTTTGCTTCCTTTTTTTCGCTCTCTGCGTGATTTTAACCCCAAAAAATTGGATGACGAAAATTACGCAGATACATAGCTGTAGAAGCCGGGTTCGATGGATGGATAGATGGATGAAAGAACGAAAGACAGGACAGGTGGTTGCAAAAGCAAACAGCAACACTATAATTCGCTTCCACAAAAATATACACAAAATGGATGGGGAAGCAACAAAAACAAAAAAAAAAGAAAAGGATACGCGTACGAGGATATTTGCAACCATGTACTCGTCCTCGTACATAGATGCTCTAGAAAACCTTTTTTTTTTTTTTTTTTTGTTGTTACTTGTTGTCCCCATTGATATCAATAGCACGACCTAACCATCCGAATTATTTTCACATCCTGAAAATGAAGCTCTTTGCCATGTGCACTGTCTGTTTATGTAGCGACGGCCCACACAAACATGCATACCATATGTATGTATGTTACGTATCGCGCTTTCAGCCATTCATTCTACTTCCTCTTCCTTTCTTTTGTCTCTGGTATTCCAGATTTCAAATTGCTCATGTCTATATATGTACGTGCACCCGAATGTATAATGTGTGTAGCGTCCTTACAGGGCATAAGTTAAGTCCTCTATTGAAAAGAGAGGAGGAGGAGGGTAGCAACAGACTTAAAATAAGAGAACGCAAATACCCTGGCAAATGGAGAAAATGAAAATAAAGGAAATATACATACACATATGTGTATGGATATTCACATATAGAATTTTCAAAAAGAATAGCATTAATGCTAATGCTCATCTGTTAGGTCGTTCGTCCTTCGACCGTCAAACACAATCGCACATGCTCGCTAAATTACCCTTAACACACGGTTAACTCAAAGAAACGAAAAGCCGAAAAAAAAAATCCGAACAGGGCTCCCATTCAACATGAATTATATGCAGCACACGATAAGCTGGTATAACACACACTGAATATCCTCGGCACATAAAGGATTACAACAAACGTATGAGCATAACGTCTGGCCAAAGTTTAGCAATACAACCCCTGCACGTTGCCTAATCTATTTCGGACATTATTCTATCAAATACGAATACGAATACGCGGATAGAGATTTAGATATGTGTACGTTTGTATCCGTGTCGTCATCATTAAAAGGGCTCGACGCTGGCGCTCGGCGCTCTTCGCCAGTAGCTGTGCTATTTCCTCCCAATTCCTCCAACATCTACATAGTGAAAGGCACAAAAGCAGCGCATGGACTTGTGTTTGGAAACTAAAGTACACTCATACAGTGGGCGTAATTTTCATAAGGCCATCACATTTTATTTGTGATTGACAGTGTGGCATATTACGAATGTGTGTTGAATGTTAGGCTTCAAGTGAGGTAAGAATTGACATTGATACAATCGGCGGAACCACTATGACATTTGACAAAATTTAATTGTGGTAGCGATGTAAAAGGTTGGATTCAATTTTGACAATGGGACATATGCGCCGTTATTAAATATAGGAAGGCAACTCCACGTGATTCCGCCTACGTCGTAGAAAGTAAACACATTACTTTAGAAACGTTTCTATTTCCGAAATAACGAGACCTATGTATGCTATTGTGTTTTATTGCCAGAAAGTCGCTTATAGGAGCATGAAGCACATTACGATGAGGCTTTCCACGTGCAGAGTGAAACCATTGAGTCGTTCACTTTTTTAGAATCCGCCAAAGGTAAGGAAACATTCAAAGAGTACCTGCAATAGATGGTTCAGATTAAGGTTTAAGCTTGGTTTCCTTCTAAACATAGTAGAAAGCTTATCATATGTCAAGTTTCAGAGCTTCTCCTGATACTATGTTCAGAAAAATGACATCTCGAAGGTAGAGAAGTTTTTTGAATTGAATCTTTTAATTTTCATTGTAACTTTCAAACATTCAAAACCAGTGTGCATTGGTACCTCCATAACAAATAAACTATTGTGTCAAACGTGATGTATCTATGGCAAAAGATAGATTTTTGATTCTCAAAATGTTATTAAATATTCGTGTTTGAATTGCAGCCAGGAAACTTAAAGGATTAACCATAGAAATTTCAGCTCTCGAAGCGTAATATTTAGCCAAAAAATATTTCCCGCTTCGACGACCTTTTGTGAGTTTGTTTAGGTCCTCTTGGAATTTTCAGTTGTTTGCATCCTTGCGGTCATTCCGAAAATGATTCAAAGATTCCTTAAACCGATTCCTCAACATCTAAATGTTGAGGTCAAGCAGAGTTGGCCACAGATTCTGTTTAGCCCGATAAACCTACATAACTGAGACAATTAAGGCAGGCTAGATATGATGGGGTCTGCGTACTTTTTTTTAACTGGCATTATAGCCGGAGTGAACCTGACCATCCACCAATAAGCCTCTTCAGATTGCGCAATATTTGGCCAACTACCTCCAATTGACACTAATATGGCTAAGGGTCCCCTCCCACGTGAGCGCACCACCTAAGGCGAGGACTTTCGCCACCACGTCGAGCGGCGATGTTCATTCGTTTAGTATGTACTAACCATCTAAGCAGATGATGAAGCTAAGGTCAGAGCAGAGTTCACTGTTATATTTCGCCCTCCAAAGCCGTCAATACTAAAGAGGCCAAAGATATCTTCATCCTGCCTTATAATCTTGGCCGGTAGGTTTATAATTAAGTCTAAATATCGCATCATTTTGGTAGGCTAGGTACAAATGCAATTCTTGGGTTGTCCTTTCTGTTAAGCGCCGACTGTGACTCTGCTACTAAATTGCCTTATTCAGGAAGCTCTACAGGTTTCGCTTCAGGCCTTTGGTAGAGCGCACGAACCGCTCTAATTTTGCTATGCAGCGCCGGTTCATAGGCAAAATGTTTTGGTAGACGTGCTTGCCTGCACTCTCAAGCAAATAAGTTACGCACTTCTAATAGTGTCTTGGCATCGATGCCACTGAACGTGAAAAATTTGGGAAATATGTGATCGGCAAAGGTTCTAGCAACTTCCAAGAATTTCTCCGTTAATGTGTCGTCTAAGATATCCCACTCAGATATGGACACAAATTGTCCACATTCATAGTAACCATCCGGAATGTTCTGACATGTATACAAAATACTTGGAGGTGTGACTTGCGTCCATTACAACATGATCACTTTGGTTGTTGAGCGGATTGCTAAGTATAAGGCTTTCGCCGCTTACAACAAATCCGCACCCAAAAAGAAGCTGCTGATGTTCTTTGTTACAGTTTTTCATCCTCCTTTGCCCGACCTATTTCAACGAAAAAACTGGATGGCCCTATCTAGGGCCTCTGCTACTAGTTCAACTGCACGTGGCCTGTTCAAGGCCCAAACATTCCATGTCCAGATCCAATCGTAGTGGTCCTTTTTCGTGTTGCAGTGTCGTCAACAGTTAATTCGTCTATTTGTAAAGCTATTGATTGTCTTGCCATAACGGGGTTTTAATGTCGTCATGCTGTCAACCGTTTTGAGCAAATTGAAATTATAGCTGTTACTGCCACTAAGCTCTACTGCAGGTCATATCTGCCATGCTGACTCTCTGCCAAAAATTTTTTTTGTTTTCTCCTCCTAAACTTGGCCTTATAAGTTTGGTAAGTCCGTTTAGATGACACCAGTATCCTACGGCTACCACGAGAAGGTCTTCGGAAGGCCATGCGTCTCGGTTGGGAGTTCTTCAGCACTGTTGCTTTGGCTTCGGGGCTATGTATGACGTAGACATTGGCTATGTTGCATTATCCCTCACTTCTACAAATCAGTCTCCTTTGATGTTCATACTTTTTCAGCTCTAAGTTTAGCTAAGGGGATCTTTATTCCTAAACCTTGCAAAAAAATATTTTGGGACGCTGGTAAAAGTGCGGTTTAAGCAGAATATCGATATTCATGTAGTCCAGCTTGCCTCTATCCGCTGGCCAGAGTTAAGGTTGTGTTTTGTCAGAAGTTATATACTCTCGCTGTCTTCATCTGATGGAACTTCTGACAACTGCCCGACGAATAGCATCGATTCTATGTGAGTGTAATATTCTAGAGATGCTTACGGGATACACCTAGTACTATCATAAATATTAAAAAATATTAACAAAAGATATTAAATAAATTTTTTTCACAAGTGTTTATTAATTTATTCTTAATATAAAAAAAATAGTTTCGTTCAAAACGACCTCCATTTGCTCTTATATAGGCCTTGAGACGAATTGGCCATTCATCAATCGCAGCACGCACGATTTCCATTGGAAAACTGTCGACTGCTTTGCTTAGACTAATTTTTAGCGTCTCCAGGTTTGGGTGTCTTTTCGTACAAACCATGCCCTTCAAAACGGTCCGTAACTTGTTATCCAAAGGATTAGGATCCGGGCTTGCTGATGACCAATCTTCAATGGTTATAAATGGGGGTACATTTTCCGTGAGTCAGGCTTGGGTAGTTTTTGCCTTATGGGCTAGGGCAGAGTTCTGTTGGAAATACCTTGGCTTGTTTGGAAGAAAGAACTGGTTCAGCGGTTTCACCAGTGACTGCAGCCGAAGTTTTGGACTCCTTTTTCACAAAAGTGGACTTCTGTAACGCTTTGATAGCATATTCCCCACAAGACCATGATAGATGCAGGATGATGTCATTTTTGTATTTTTGGCACAAGCTCCCATATGAGATGAACTGTATTGTTAGGCATTAAATCGTAACTTCTTTGTCATCTTTAGGAGATCCAACAAACTTCAAAACGCAGTCAGGCTAAACGAAAGCTTTCCGAAGTCTAATTTCTTTCTCAGCATTATATACATTTATATTTAATAAATTAATTTACGTTTAGGAGTAAATGTTTTTTAGAAAGTATGTATTATAATTTCGTCCTTTTTCTTTTTTAGGTAAGTCCTCACAATGTATACTTTGGCCTGTAACGTAAGTAAAACACTTTAAATTAAAAAAAAAGGATCATTAGCTGGATACCGAATTTAAGATCTGTTAACACGCAACACTATAGTAATTATTAAACTGCTACTTTCTTTAGAAAAAGCTGCAGGATTCGGTAAACGCCTATGTGGATACCGTCGCAAATTCAGTCCCTAGAAAATACTCTTGGACATTTATGATCTAGGATTCTAGGGGTGGACTGAATCTCAACCAGCAGTTCTCCCTATTCATCTTAGTCTTGTCTTTCGATAAAGGACACCAATTTAGTTGAGGTCTTTTCACTACAGCTTGCCACCTAGAATGAGGTCTTCCTTTAACCTTAACGGAACGATTGTGATAAATTTAGATAGATGCTGGCCCATCTAAACACGCTATTGTGGCCGTGCAACCCGTACTGCTCGTTTGAAGAATTTTTCTCTCAAAGCATCCAAGGATGCTTTTCCCTCGCTTTAGATAAAGTCTATACTTTGGTACCATAAGTACATACTAGATGGAATGAAAAGTGACCTCCTTGGGAATAAAAAAATTTTTTTTTTTAAATGTTTTTTTATATTATTCAATATAGTCCCCTATTAGTTTGATACACTTATTCCAGCGATTTTCCAACTTCTCGATCCCGTCCGAAAAGTAATTTTCCGGAAAGTCTGAAAAATACTCCTCTGCGGCGTCAATGATTGCCTCGCGTGAGCTGAATTTTTTATTGATGAGCCATCTTTTGAGGTTTGGGAAAAGATAATAGTCCGGGGGATCCAAGTCCAGTTACCAATCGACGCCAAAAGTCCGCCCGATTCCGCATCAGCAAGTCCAAACACTCTTTCGAAGTGCTCTCGCCTTCGTGTTTTTGGTGTTTGCGCGGAACCCAGCGGCAGGATAACATTGCCCAAAATATGTCGTGTGCACTCAGTACTAATCTTTGTGGTATCTGCTAGCTGGCGCACCTTCACTTTCCGGTCAGCCAACACCATTTCATGTATTTTTTTGACATTGTCCTCTGCAACCGCATCGGAGGGCCTGCCGCTGCGGACTTGATTGGTAGTGGAGTTGCGGCCACCACGAAACCAATATTTGACGGTATAATCTGGCGGAGCATTAGCCCCATAATATTTATCCAACTCTTCTGTTGTTTCCTTCGCCGTTTTGCCTCTCAAAAAATAATGTTTTATGAGAGAACGAAAATCGTTTTTGTCCATACTCAACATGATGCCAAACACGTCAAAAACAATCAACAGTCAAAACAAAACTAAAGACAGTATCGCACTGAAATTTGTCATGTCTGCCTAAATATGAACGGACTTCAAGACACCATAACCCTTATTGCAGTATCAGCGCATTCTGGAGGTCAAGGAGGTCACTTTTCACTCCATCTGGTATACCACTAAATACATGTACCCTGCTTCTGCTTCAAAAGCCGTAAATCAGCTCGCTAATTCTTTCGTATAACATGAAAGTCGTCATCATGTTAATGGTAACAGATGAGTCAATGGTCACAACAGCTGCTAAAATAATTCGGCTGAGAGCCCGTCTGTTCCTGCATTATTGGTCTTTAGTTTAGATATCGCTATCCAGACTTCATCTAAGTCAGATAGAAGTCAAATGGTTCATTCTGCTGACAACGAAATGGTCGTCTTAGCGTTAAACAGTTTAAAGGAGGAATTCTTTGGAATTTTCAAACCCGACTGTGATTATACCATTACGTTCCTATGTTTACCTCTGCAAGCTTTTGTTCGGCATTTGTGTAAAATTCTTTTTTTTTCTTTTACGTACACACGTAATATTCGTGCATCAGATGCTTAATGGTTTGCTGACAGTTCCACCACTGGCCTTCTGCACTTGATGCTGGCAGTAGGGGACTTCTGAAAAGGTTCGAACAGTCTCATGCATTAACATGCAATTTTTTTCCTAATATTTCTTCAGTGTTCTGTCGTCCTAGATATTCACATTTACAAGAAGTTAGTGTGGGCTCCTCTAAACGTTCGGACATCCAGAATACTAGAGCTGTGTTTTTCGTCGACCGTAATATGGTTGAGCGTTTATCAGGTCCCTTTGCACATGTGAAAAGGTCTGCTAGCCGATGATGGCAGCGAACTCGACTAGTCACAGTCTGCAGTCCATCGGAGCTGGTTTCGCAAATAGGCTGTCTTCCAACTGTGCCGCCAAAGATGCTCTAATTAAAATCACTAACGAAGGTCTAAACGTTGTGCTTAGGATTGTGGATGCTGGTGCTTGTACCCCCCCATCGGTAGCGGGATGGGGTGTTCAATTAGCCTCTTATTGATTGGCTATCGTTGGGGTGTAGGTTCCAGGGTTCGCCATCCCCCACCCGTCATCATCGTGTTGGGGTGTCTGGATTAAAAGGACCGTCCGTCCCCACCCGTCGGCGACTTTCAGACGTCCTGTCTGATGCTGCCCTCCTGTCGCACCCTGGGGCTCCTGGTTCGTCGTGAATCTCCCTACTGTCCTTAGGGCTTCACCGACCGAACCTCCTCGCACTCCTCTTGCGGGCAAACCCGCCCTTGAACCTACGTGGGTTGTCTTCCGAGGTCTGGGGTCTGTGGACCACTGGCTGATGGGACCATGGCTGCCCCCCACCTCCGCCAGAGCTCGGTGTTCCCACTCAAAGAGAAGAGGGACCGAAGGGACTTACAGGGAAAAAGAGAGCCAAACTTGTTGCGGGAAAATTTACCGCAACAGGATATTGATCAAATGTGAGGTCGAGGAGCCCTTAGAAATAATTTTTGCAAAGTTGTCCTTTTGTTCGGTGCCTTAATGCTCAGATTACTCAGAAATGCTAAAGATTTCTTGCCAAAAAGTTCCTCTGTTGTCAAACCCAAAACAGCCGCTGCTTATACGTGGCCCTTCTGAATGCACTTCTTGGATGGCAATAATATCCATTTTATGGAAGTTTACGGGGCATCCACGTCTGGGTAGTGGACTATTAGACATCTAATCATTCCAAGTGCATAGCCGGAAGTCGTTGTTACCTTGTAACCTGGCTACATGCCGAAGAATTTTCACATGGCCGGGACCTCGACTGTCTGAATCATGCGCTTGCATTGAATTTTAGTCACCTGTGCTTCCACAAATCCCAGCGTTCACTTACATATTGCGGTCGTGGATACCTTCAATCTGGGTCCGAATGAGGCTGCGTACATCGAGACATTATATGAGTAAACTAAGAAAGGTGGACACAGCCCATATTCACGTAAAATCTTAAAATATTCGTACTCTATCTACTTACCTATAAATGCATTTAAAAATTTCAAGGCATCACATCAATGAAATGATGTTTAAAGTTACGTCGCTGACTGTAGTTCATAAGTTCCTGAATCTACTTGCTTTGTTATTACTTCAGTGGAATCCTATTTTGACTGCCATAATCATCATCCTTAACAAAAGCAGCCATAGTAAAGCAAATGCAACCCATTCCTAGGAATAGCATCTACGATTTTACCATCTACCATCTACCGTCTCCAATAGCATTACATTCATGCTGGGATGCTGCCGGTCCTTGCACTCGGTCCCTCTTACATCCATGTGTTGGACATAATATATTACCGTCTGGCTGTCGTTGCTCCTGCTGGTGCTACTGCTTCTGCCGGGATTTTCGATTTATTTTTACTCCTTCGTGATTACGTCTAAAAATACGACGAACAACGGAAGAACGAAAAAGGAAAGGAGGAACAACTGGTAGAACAGGAGATGATATCCTTAAGTGAGAAGGGCACGACATAACGTGCAATCCCTTGTCCTGTTGCAACTACTGTGCCCCTTTTATTCGAGAATGATGCATCTGACTTGAGTATACACTGGGCTGTATGCACCACATGCACATGCTTGGTTAGATAGTATCCTTATTGGTTGTATCGTATTCGTTTCTATCAGGAAGAGGAGGATGAAGACGACTTGGGTCGTCGGTCGAGTGATGATGATAATGACGATGATTTTCAATTTATTTTCATTTTAGGGGATGACTGCTGCAACTCGGAAGTGCTACGAATCCTCCGAGTACAGTTTTGCTTCTACAGTTGCCAGCAATACAATGACATTTTTAGAAAAAAATATAAATATATAAACATGTGTGTATATACACATTCTGTCAACATTTTAACTTGTCCATTTATAAATTGCGATCGATATTTCACCGACCATTATGGTTCTTTTCGTCTTCTTCCTTATTGTCATCTGTTCTGATCCTTTTGGAAGGCATAAAGCCGTAAATGATTGCAGGTTTACGGTGTTGTCAATGGATTCTCTAAAAGAGAGAGAACGAGAGAGAGTCTATGAAAAGACAGGAAGGATTATAGAATTTTATTAGATTTTCTATTGCATTTTGAAATTTACTTTTTGTAGAGGGTTGAGGTACCTACCTATGAGTGTTCCTTGATAAAGGGATGAACAAATGGATCTCTGTAGGTAGTTACATACACACATGTATTGCAAATTTTCAATAGTTTGCGGTTCAAAGGAATAAGGAAGTCAACGTAAACCACAGACCTTATCCCTGACCAATTTTACGCTTTGAAATTGATAATTGAATCATCTGGATTTGAAATGATCTGATGTTATTGGATCTGTAAGTATGTAGCTACTATGATTAAGGAAAAAATCAGCAACAGACATCTTAGACCTCTACCTCAGAACTAACCTAATGAGATAGGGCAATGGATAAAGCACTGCAATGCCATTAGTGGTCCTGGACAACGGCATCCTAAGACTTAAGCAAAACAAGATGTTCAGATCATCAAAACCGGTGTTTGCCGGTACCTCTGCCTACTTTGAACACAGTCTTTGCTTCCTATGCGTATAAACAATGGCGCAGAGGGTTATTTCGTTGGTCTCTAATACTGGTCAAAGTTCTCGATAATGTGAATTCAGATCAGTACCCAGCGGCTACCACGAGGAGGTGAAATACGCACAATTGATGTGTAGCCATAGTAGCAGCTCTGGCCATCCTAATCGTACACACCCAGCCAGCCGCTGGGTCCATTCAACCGGACGGTTAAAGTCAAGAATCCGTCCATCCAACATGAGGATAGCAATATCCAAGCTCAAGAACAACAACGCTGCTGGACCGAACGGCCTACCTGCCGAGTTTTTTGAGGCATAGGGAGATGACAGCAACACATTTCCAGGATTTGGAAAGAACGGCTGAAGAATGGAACCATCACCTTATTGATTTTAAGCTCGCATATGATAGCATCTACAGAGTACAGAGACGAACTATACAGAGCAATGTCTAGCCTTTGTATCCCTGGGAAACTTGTCAGATTGTGCAAAACGACCATAGAGAATGCTCTCCGCTCCGTGTCGGTGGACGAATTGTGCAGCACGTCACAATAGACAACTATAACTTTGAGGTGGTCAGTGACTTTGTATATATCGGCTCCGCTACTAAAATTTGATAACGACATCTCATCAGGAATCAATGGAATGGGTTACTCTTGCCAATTGTTGTTTGTTCGACCTAAAAAGGCAAATGAGTAATAAGGCTTTGAAACAGTAAGGATACTCTATATACGACACCCATCATCGCAGCTCTACTCTATGGTGTGGAAGCATGGACGTAAGTTTAGGTGGATGAAGATATCATTTGCCGCTTCGAACCCAGAATTCTTCGAGTGATTTTTAGTCTCGTTTGTGATGACGGGGTTTAACGGAGATTTGACGGCGAAATCTACGAGCTGTACACTGACACTGACATTGTCAGACAAGTGTACATAAATCGCCTAAGATGGTTAGAACATGTAGATCGAATGAATATAAACGCTCCAGCCTGAAGAGTCTTCAGAGGACAACGCAGTAGAGGAAGATTTCGCCTTAGGTAGGGCGCGCAAATACAGATTAACTAACCTGGAGTGCACAATTAGAGGCAGTTAGCCAGACACCCTCGCTAAGTAGAGAGGCCTGTTGGTTGAGGCCCAGGTCCACCAGGAACTGTAGTGCCCTCGAAGTGAGTTAGTAGGTCAAAGTTTTCAAAAGGGACATGCCACCCAGGCTAGAGACACTTAATAATTCTGATAGTACGTGCTACTCGGAATTCAGTTACCAATCAGATCATAACGGCCTCACGACCAGCTCCTATCACCGAAACTGCAAGTGAGCTACGTAGAACAATCTGTCTCATGTGGTGTCTAGCATTGGTTGAGATGACGGATGTATGTGGACTGATACAAGGTTAACTAGTGACCGTTGATTTGACACTCTCTGGAGCATTTTCTATTAAGTGTTCTTCCTACTGAACTGGTTCAAAGCGCCTTTCTGCTCATGATCAGCTCCTAATCTTACCTGCAGACGGTTGCCACATATTTATATCACGCTGTACCGTAGATAAGGTTTAGGCAGATTTCTCTGAATCTGAATTGGACAAGGTCCAATCTATGTATTATCGGAGTAAATCGTCTAAGGATTAGAAGCATTAAAAGTACAAGTATTCGGCTTAGGCATTTCTTGTTATTGCATTTAAACAGTCAGCAGCCTTTGGTGAAAATTGTCATTTGTTGCTAACAAAGAGCAAAGCCTGATATCTTGCTGGTTAAAAAAAAAACTCGAGGTCGTTGGATATTCGGAGTTGGCATACTAGCAGCAAACTGTTTTCTTACCCATGCATGCTTTTCCGTATATTGTTCCATTTTGGAGTTAGGAGATGTGACCTCTAACATGCTAAACCACATATGGTATGTAACCTATTGGAACGGGACAAACTGATACTACTAAATTGGTGTTTCTAAAGTCACAACGAAAGCAGTCTATTATTACTACCAATTTTAAAAGATCCGATATTTTAGGTAATGATCAGCAGCATGCCATTAAATTAAAAGAGGAGAGGCTGCTTCTGTTGGAACATTCAAATTCAAGCTCAAATAGCTTCATGGCAAGTTGAATATTGGCCCAAACAAATTCTATAAATTCTATGTTTTCCATAATTCTTAAACGACTAATGGTGTAAATTTAAGATGGGCCGTCCTACTTAGCCAAAAAAAAGAAAAAAAAAAAGAAACAAAAACATCACTACTCTTAAGTAAGACGATTAACGTGAGCGCAAAACCGTATTATAAAAAGAGATCTTTGTTTAAAACTTGCCACACAACTTGTGTGTTGTAAATGAGTTATGAACATTTGCCCCCCGAGGCATAACAAAGAAATCGTCTCTTTCTCACTTCATTGGAATGTTTTTCTTGGAAAAATTCTTTTCATCCACTGATGACGAAAAGGAGAAAAGAGAAGCTGGAATTAAACAAGAAAAAAATTCCAACCAGTATTTCACCTAAATATTAATTTAACAATGTAAAGCATCATCGTGGTTCTCTTTGTTTCCGCAAAAACAAGAAAAAAAAAAAAGAAGACAAGAAGGAAAGAAAACCTTCCTCCTTGGTGTGGCAATATTTTTCTGTCTTCCATAGTGGGTTCGGTGTGGGTGTACAATTCGTACACCGACCTTATGCTCAATCCGCAATCCTTTTGTTGTGAAACATAATAAAGAGAAAATGAATTGCAAAACAAAAAAGGAAAAACAAAAAATCAAATGAGGATAAAGGAAAAGAAGAAAGATTTTGCAAAAAATATGCCACAATTTACGTATTTGAGAAAAACTAGTTTTTCGTACCTCCACAAACCGAGGATCTTGTATGTATTTCGAAATTCATAAGGTAACTTTGAGAGGAGTTCCTAAATGTAACTCTTAAAGAAAATTTAAGAAATACTTCTTTAATTGACTTCAAATGTGCTGTTCAGTAGCAGAGTAAAAAAAATCAGCCAGAAATCGAAAGCACCTATGATCGTTGGTTTTGAATGTTTGACAGTTATAATGACAGAGAAAAAATGTGTAAGAAGATTGAAATTTTTCTCCACTCCTAACAAACTTCTAAAAGTACTTTGTTTCTTAAAAGCAAGGTACGAGTACGATAAGAAGGAAACTAGGCCTACATATTGCAGGACTACGTGTGACTTTCAAGACTTGCAAGATTTGTGGTTTGTTGTGGTAAGCGCGAGATTTCAAAAAGCCCTAAAGGAAGAAGTCTGGCCCCGTCAGATCTGGTGATCTGGCCGGCCGGTTCAAATCGACAAAACGGGAAATCACACGGCTTGGAAATTGGTGATTCAAAATCTCCATCGATGCCTGAGCTGTGTGAGCGTGGTTGCCCCGTCGAGCTGGAAACAACAGTGCTCGACACCCAACTCAGCAACTTGCGGCAAAAAAGACTCGTTTAACATCTGTCTGTAGCGCACACCAGTTATGGTTACGGTGGTCCCGTCGGCGTCCTCAAAAAAATAAGGGCCAATCATTTTTTCACCGCAACTGCCGCACCAAACAGTCACTTTGATGGGATGCAATAGCTCTTCTCCATTCCCCAGAAATGCAAATTTTGTTTATTCACATAACCACTTACGTAAGTGGAAATGGGCTTCGTCGCTCATTATGATTTTGAATACGAAATCATCTTCTTGCACTAGGTTTGACAGAGCATGGGAGTAAGTTAACATCACTTGACGGTCAGCAGGCAGCAATTGGTGAACGGTTTGCACTTTATAAGAGAACATCTTCAGGTCTTCCACCAAAATTCGACGCAACGAACATCTGCTGATGCCAAATTGTGTGCATCGTTATTTAGTCGATAATTGAGGACTCTCTCGGATGTCCTCGGCCACAACAGTGATATTCTCGGTCGGACGAGCAATACGGAGCCGGACACTTCTTGTGACATCTCTAGGGAATCCAATTTGCATGAGACGCTTAGCCTAATGCTTAATAATACGCGCATATGGTGCAGGACGACGAGGAAAATGACGACGAAATTCACGCTGTTTTAAAACAACAGACTGGAAATTGGTCAAATAAGAAGGAACAATAATCCCGCGTTCTTCAAGTGTTTATTGTTCCATTGCTTGTTGTCAACTAATTTTCTATCTCTCAAAGAGCAGTGACACTTGACGCCATTACAAAAATTATGGCAAATTCACATTGCGACATTACTTTTGCAAGTATTGATTTTTTTTTTATACTGATCGCAGGAATATCTATGTACACCAGAGGACTACGAAATTTGAATACAGAACAACATGATCTTGCTTAGATGGCGCTACAGACCGGGATGGGCTTGGACTTCAACTAATAAACTAGTTCATCTTTGACCAACTACCTTCAGTTGCGCACTCGAAGATAGTTGAGATCCTCTTCTACTTGCCGCCTAAGACGAGGTCTGCCTCAGCAGCTTTGTTTTTTTTTTCCAAGTACGAATCGAAGGTTCCCTCGCTTTAATC
Organism: Volucella zonaria; assembly: GCA_963966105.1. Classification (NCBI taxonomy): domain Eukaryota; kingdom Metazoa; phylum Arthropoda; class Insecta; order Diptera; family Syrphidae; genus Volucella; species Volucella zonaria. The sequence goes on along the minus strand of OZ014533.1, from coordinate 136,135,423 downwards.
TTCTGGTCATCTCGGGAGATTAATGCGCACTTTTATAACTGCTGTACGGCTGGTTAAGTTCGTTATTTCGTTGTCATAAGCCTTCCTCCAAAGCCCGTCAATGGAAATGGGACAAAAATTAATTCGAAGAATCTCGATTAAGGATTTATGAATTAACTTTAACCATGTTCTTTCTCCATAGAGCGTCCTTTGTTGTTCACAGAATGTATTTGTTCGCACTCACAGCTAAACCTATTTTTGGTGCTTATGTTGTTTCAACATGTGCAAACTCTAGTGAGAGCTCACTGTCAATGATGTTAGTCATCGACAGTTGCAGATCGAGCTACAGTGCGGAGGTAGACCAGGGTATCAGCTTACATGCTTCTCTAGCTAGTGCGGTCGGTCTTTTGACACCTGCCTCCAGTTGCGCATACGAAATTGGCTGAGGTTCCCTTTCACTTGCTTACGACATTTAAGTCGAGCACGAACGTATTAACTCAAACATGACCGAAACTTATACCAAGATCTTTTCTCGAGGCGCTCGAGAGCATTTTCATCTGCTATCGCCAATGTTCAAGCTTCTGCGCCCTATAACAGGACTGGGATGATGAGTGCCTTATTGTATGTCCCTCTTTGTTGACAGTATGCGACACTTTTCTTCATTGGAAGTCAATCTAACCCATCCTTGCCGTTTAGGCTGCAGTAGTCGCAAACGCTTTATTGACAGCTTACTGTGTTCTTCCCATTATGTCAATAACTGGCGTTTTCTTTCAAGAACGGTGTTGAAAAGTGCACATGACAGCGCATGCCTTGTTTTTTGACATTGAAGGTCTCAGCTTTATCATTGTCAACCTTGACGGAGCAGCGTGCATTCTCCATCGTCATCCTGCGTTGTTTTTGCTAGGATGTCAAGGCTTGACGTGGCTCTGTACAGTTCGTCTCTATAGATGATGTCATATGCGGCTTTGAGGTGGTGCGTATTAATGGGGTACTCCTGGGTCTTTTCCAAAATCAGCTGTAATGTGAAATCACACTGTCAATAGTCACCGGTTAGACTATTGACAAAGGGTCTTAGGCGTTCACATAATACCGGCAGACTGGTTTTTGTATGCGATGTTGAAGAGACTTATTTGACTGTAGTTGGTACAGTTGAGCTGATCTCCATTTTTTTTTTGTAAGGAACGGACAAAGAATTCTGTGGTTCCATTCGTGGACCCAGATTTTAAATATGGGAAGTAATTGCATTGACTTTTGAAAAATTGTGCCCGTAGCATTGGCTTGGAGATTTTCACATAGTTTTCCCAAGCTCTCTAATGCTGAAGAAGTCAAATTGCAGATTATCCTTTATCCTTTATCTAAAACCTTTTTTTTTTTTATATCAAGATTTTCGATTGCTACTCGTACCCACCCTATTTCCACAATCCAAGAGTGTGGAAGTAATGCCAGAACCAGATATGGTTCGGTAAAATTTGTCCGCGCCTTGAAGTCGATAAGTCAATGCTTATCCCCTGAACTTCTTTGGTTTCTCTAAGACCTGCCGATGTGTGAACATCAGTGCCCTAAAACCGCACTGATGTAGGTCGTCGACAAATGTTTTCAGACATTCACACAATATACAGAAGATCTTGTGCGCCATGTTAAGAAGACTGGAGGGTCTATAGCCAAATCGTGAATGCCGCTGCCCTAAACAGCCCGGTAAGTAGGCCATTCGGTTCGGCAACCTTCTAATTAAGTGAGAATATAAAACATTGCTTACTTTCTTGCAACCTAGGTTGAATGGTTCGTTCGAGCTGAGCGCGAAATTTGGGTTGTCTACGCCGTTGAAACAATTTTCAGAGGTCGCTTTAGCCCATAAAAAGGCCCGAGTTCAGGTGTTGTTGCATTGAGAACCCGATCTTTCCTGTCTTTTGCTGATATAGCCAGTAGGCGGGTTAACTGGCTGCATATGTTTGGTCGCACTCTTTATCAAATTAGCGGTATCGAAAGAGTGGTCGGTTGAAACGCATCACATCACCTGCGGCATTACAAATGGTCTCTTGGCATCGATGCCACAAGTCCATGGAATTTGATTCAAGTTGCATAAGACTTGTCGAAAATTTGAGAGATATGTCAAGCATGGCCATGTATAATGCTAGAGGAGGGCTCTGCGTCGATCCCAACATGATCAATTTGTTTGACGGTTTTAGGATCAGCTGACTGCTATGTTCCTTTGTGATTAGATGGGAAAACTGTGCGCTATGCAGCTCTAGTAATATTCCCGTCCGGCGAAAGGTCAATTACACAAAATTATTTTCCAGGCGTAGTGTCACACTACTGGAACATTACTCCTAGGTTTACGGAGGAGTCGCCTCTTTCTTTTTGCGGTGGTCCCCTTTCTATAAGATGTTCGCTTACGTGTTGAACGCATAACATATTTTGTATCTGTCTGTCGGTTGCGACAAGTCCACACTGAAATAGACGCTGCTCGTGCTGTCTGTAGCAATTATGTAAGTGATCGCCAGTAGCATTCCGCCCCTTCCAACTTTTAACCGTAAGACCCGTTTTGCTATGAATGCTCATCAGTATACCCCCAGGCCCACTTTCGGCGTACTCTCTAAAATATCGTGATTCGTTCTTAAGTCGCTTATGGAATGCACTGTCTAACTCTTTATTTCCTACTCATTATAACCTTCAAACATTTAAAACCAACCGTTTGTTGGTACCTCTCTTTCTTTTCTCATTGTTTTTCCTTCGACCGCGCTGTATGCAAGCGTTTTAAGGGTACTTAACCCCTTGAGCGCGCGGAAATTATATTGTAGAAAAAAAAAAATAGATGGCTAGATCGTTGCACTGCACTTCCCGGATGGCTATGATATCTGCTTTGTAGCAATTGATGTTCGGGTAACGTTCGAACTTCGTCAACAGATAATCTCAAATTTTGCCACAGTGCCGCCTAACGTTCATAAGTCTCGTCTATGTGAACTCTTGTTTCGGAATTCCTGGAAACAGAGAAAGCAAAAAAAGCTCTTTTCAATCGACCGAGCTAGAGAAGACCAAGAAGCTGGCGCTAAATTACAATCAATTCATCATAATGGGATTCTATGCCCACAAAGGTATCCATCCCTTGTAGCACCTGCCGACAATCTAGAAGGAAGTGAACTTAAAGAACCCACCAGTAGCTATCAGCCAAACATTTTATTTTCAAAATTATGAAAGGGATTCTAGGTTTCCTTCGGATGTGATGTCTGACCACTAACGTCCGATCGCAGCAGTTCAAATGAGGTGTACGATCGTTTATGTCAAAATGTCAAGAATAACGCTGATTCGATTTTGCGCATAAGTTCCCATCAAAACGTTAAGGGATCAAACGACCATCACCAATCAAAAGGCCATCGATCACAAAGCATGTGACAGCTTCCTTCACAGTAGCCATGAAGTCATTACCGATTTTATTATAGGAAATGGCGCTAAAGACTTGGGACAACGACATTTTTACGACCGGGAGATCACTTCACAACCGGGACTCATTATTCTAATTAACGGTCAAACTAAGCATGACCCGACCCCAGACGCAGCGATCGTAAAAACCATCGATAATCGTCACAATACAATAAAACCGAACAGAAGTTTGGTTCCTATTGTTCGGATAATCGTTGCACTTAAAATTGTTGCAGTTGCAATGCTTGGGCAATAAACAACTGTGGCGAGTATGTAGGGTAAATTGATCTTCGCCATCAGTACATTGAAGCCAATCTCTGTTTCCGTTTCAGTATTCTCATCGTTGGGTTGATCGTACTTGGACGAGGGTGACGGTGATGATGATGATGATGATGATGATGATGATGATGATGATGATGTTGATGTTGATAATGTTGCAACGATTTCACTCTTGTTTTTTTTTTTTTTTGGGTGAGGCCGTGATGAAGCAGAATACCCGGGATGCAAAGAAGGGGGTCAACCTCTTGCCAATAGGCCTGTGTGTGGCAATGTAGGGCTCTATTCCAACGTTCAACAAAACCTCTTTGTGTTGTTGTTATGAACTTGCCGAGGTTATTGTTGCAGCTAGCGTGACGGATGCTGGCCTTTTATTTAGCTCTTTAATGTCGCATCAGTCTGGGCATGGTTATTGTTGTTTGTTTTCATTTTTCCACTTGTCGCACGCTCTGATTGATGATGAGAAAACAAATTAAAGAAATAAAAGTCTATTTTAATGATCTCTCGAAATTATGAAGAAAAAACAAAGAGAAGAAATTCAGTTGATTCGAAGGCTATGTGTCATTGCCATTTGCCTTACTTCATACATACACATGACACATTCTAGAATCAACATCACGATAACCCAAGTGACGATTGAGATTTTCTGGAATTTCAAAAATTTCCAGGAGAGCTCTGGCGTACGAGTATAGTATTTTTGAATTGCGCTGAGTCAAAGCTAATAGCAATCTAACGCCATCAAGTCTACAAAGTTGTTATCAATTTGCAAATGTGGTTACGAGTCAGGGTGTGTAGCAATCAACAGAGCGATACACACGTCATCTATTAGTAAATAGACGTGATGAGTTGAGAGGTTTTTTTCTGTCGTGAATCATAGTTTCGTGACAATAATTCTAAGATAAGCTTGTGCGGCTTGCATGACTGATTTGATTCAATGCAAGTCATACAAAGCACTGAGACTGGCGTGTGCGTCAGTTTGTTTGACGATTTCTTGTTATTATTCCTCAAGCTGAACTCATGTCATTTTTGAGGCAACAAGTAATGTCGATTTTGTTTCGAGTTAGTGTTACTTAATCATGGAAAAGATTGATGCCGAATTGAAAGAATGCCTTGTACTTTACTTGTGCAACTTTACTTTTGATGGCATCTTACGGACTGGAATGATCAACGAGCCTCTCCAGCTTGATTTTTTTCCTATCGGAACAGGGCACTTAGTCAAGAACTAGTCCATTTAGGTACACATTATCGCCGTGTACCTCCATCCTGATGGGAGCGTAGGTCGGGCACTCACAGCGATAGTGTCAACATCATACTCACAGCAAGTGTTGCAGGGTGTTGTGTTATTTATGTATTGTAGCTATGTATGTCCATCATCTTTCTTTCTCTTACTGTCCCATTTTCCTGAAAACTTAACACGTGCTCGGGCACTTTAAGTGTAGGCATACCCACTTGGGTGATAAGTTCTTCTAATAAAAGCATCACGACGCAAGTAAGCACCCTGCAGTTTTTCCTACTGTGGGACAGCAAGAAAGCCGCTGATCTATTAGAGATGTCGAGAAACATTCTTGTGGTCTGCTGACAACTTGGAGAGTCATGGCATCTGCAGTTGCGTTCACATGAAACCCAACTGTCAATGGAAGCAGTAACCGAGGACGCACGCAGACCTGAAAAACTCTCCTCTGAGCCTTGCCTATCAAGTTCATTGGTGATTTCATTCCCCGTGATCCCATTATGACCTGCGACCCAGAAAAGACTCAGTGAATTTGGCGTTCCGACAGCGTTCAGTGAAGACTTGCATTCTCGAACGAGCTTGGAAGTCGTAAGAGGGTTCAGCAAGGGTATAAACGCATCGGTTCGTCAAAATATAGTTCATTGACATCAGGATTCCGTATAGACGGACGCAAGTTTTTTTTAATGAGGATTCAAAGCTAATGTTTTTGTCCTCCAGAAAGACGCCAGCATCGTCCTAGCTCAGATTTCGACCGAAACCAGGTTTGGATACAGGGAAGGTCGATTTCATATTTTTTCCACAGCAGGAGTTGTGATCTGACAGTCATAAGACAGTCGGCGCGCAAGGTAATCAGAGCTCCACGGCGTGTTGTACCAAAGACCACTTCTTTTTAAACGGAAGGTGGCTTTGAGAGTGCAGCGCATGATATGAATATCTAGAGCTGAACCAGGCTTGCTAGTGGAAGCCCCCATGCGGCCAAGACAGACTGTTCTTTGGAGTCTGGTAAAAGCAGCAATAACGTATTTTCTTAAGAGCTTGTTCCACCAGACAACTGGCGCATTAAATATATGTATTGTAATTGGCTTTGTCATAGCCGTGCAGGTCCAAAAGACCCTTCTTGGTGGCAGACCCCATGTCTTACCAAAGCACCTTTGCACTGCCAGAGGATCGACAGCGCTTTAGAGGCTTTCGACGTAACGTGTTTAGTCCATAGAAATTTGTTATTTAGGATGACATCCACATATTGTACTTAGCTCCTTTGGAGAATTGGATGGTGATGCCTTCAAGCACTAGATGAATCAGACAAATCAACTTGCTCCTTCTCGTAAAGAGGAGAACCTCAGTTTTGAGAGTATTGACTGAAAGTCCATTTCTAGTGCAGCGTCGGTCAGGTCTAGGGCTGCCGGGGCTTTGGACCGGACAGTCGTTAGACACGGTCCAACTGACAGTACAGTTAAATGGTCCGCGTACGCTTGTGTATATACGTCAGAGCTATTGAGCGCTTTGAGCAGTGAGTCGACCAACATGCACCATAGCAGTGGAGATAGAACGCTGACCCTGTTAACCCCCACCATTACATATTGGCCACAGTCAGCATCCGCAATCAGTGTCCTATTCACCAACATTGATTTTATCCGCAAAACTAGATATTCGTTTACGCCGTGTTATACATGCCGTCAAAAGTTGTGTTGTCCAAAACACTCTCAATGTCGATGAAAATGTCCAGCGCTTACTCCTTCTTGTCGAGTGCGCTTTCAATTCTGCCTACCGATTTTGAAACGCATTTTCGCAAGATCTTTCAGTTTTGCGCATATGGATCTCAACCATTCTCTCCATGTTCTTCAACATGAAGGAAATCTGAATTATAAGTCTGAAGATCTTGGCGAGTGGACTACACATATCCACATATCCGATATAAAGGTTACTCTCCCTTTCAGTATAAAGGCTACTCTCCCTGTTCACCAGGGTTTCGGTATGTATGTCAGTGGCAGGCTAGCAGTGAAGATTCTCTTCAAAGATCTACATATACTTTTTTGTAACATAACTGGGTCTATGCCATCGATGCCAGGCGAATTGAAGCCGTGAAAGTTAGCAACAGCATGTTTAATGGCCACAATGAGATGAGATCTACAAGTTACGGCGTGTTGTGTTATTCAGCTCATTAGCAGCTTCGTTAATAGGAGCTGGTTGTGAGCTGGTTCTGATTAGGTTACCTGTGAAGTCAACCGCAAGCATTTGACGGAGAGTCGCTTTCGGCTCTGTGTTGATTTTTTGTTGATTTCCCCTCTTGAGGACTTCACGGACAGTTTCGATCCGTTTGCAAAAGTTTTATAAAAGACACTCTTCTAAATCCGAATTAGGTTCGTATATTCTTTTTGCTTCGATCTGTAAAGACTCCAGTCTTCCTCCAATTTTAGACTCAAGTGACTTATTTAGAAGTTTTCTGGTTTCTTTACGAATACGTTTCATCAAGGAACGGCCGATCTGGAAGAATTGCTTACTGCCTGAACATGCCAACTCAATACACTTGGTGAGAGTACTATTCAGGTTTTGAACAGTTTCCTCTAGCCTTTGTTTTTTCCTAAGCTTGGGGGGGAAGCAAACACTATTGGACTTGCCGAGCTCCTTCTTAAATCATCTCCAGTTATTTTTCCGCGGATTCCTCCGTATCAACAAAGTCGAGACCTCGTATCCGATTTTGAGTTCGACCTACCTATAGTCTGACATGGAGACCTCCGATAGTACAATACTTTCCAGCCGGTAATCTCTTTAGCATACCAGTTGGATGATGTTAAGTCGTTTAATTGCTGTCTTACTCTCGTAACAAAAGTTGGCTGAGAACATTTTTGAAAACCAGGTCAGACCAGGTATGAAATCCTGGAGATGATTTCATCTCAATTTGCATTTGCTACTGCCCGAAAAAGTATTCTGAGCATATGATAAGTCCCATCTTCCTGGAATCACAGTATTCAATGAGTTCGGCTACCGCCTTCGATGGTGGTGGCGATATTGAATCATAGGGAAAATAAGCAAACGCAAGAATGAAATTGTGCCATTCTCCGTTCGTTTTGTAGCTAATGTCTGCAGCAACTAAATCTTGGTTGCCAAATTGCACAAGTTTAAATGGTTAGAGTGAGTTCAGCACATAAAGGCTAGTTCTCGGTCTTTCCGTGAAATCTACGTGTGAAGCCACTTAAACATCTGAAACCACAGATGCGTTTATTCCACACTCATAGTTCTTGTATGGATATTATGTGGAGTTGATCCTTAACTAGCTGCCTCCAGTTGCACACAGCCAGTTAGTTAAGATCCCCTTCCAACTGCTTGCGCCACCTTACATAAGCTCTTCGTATGCTTTGGGGTGGAACAATGATATACCTGCCGACCTAGCCATCTATTGCTGTAAGTGAATATTATACCATTTCCTACCCACTCCGTAAAGGCGTGCGGAGCCAAACATCACACGAAGAATTGTTCGCTCAAAGCAATTAAAAGAGCTCTTGCGCCGTGCAACAGGTCAGCGATGATGAGGGTCTTTTATATTGTCTGATGGGCTCCGTTGCTTGTTAAAAAGTGGGTATTGCTGCTCAGTTGCCTTCTTACACCATAGAAACAGCGGTTGGCAAGAGCTATTCTTCGTGAATGTCATTATTGGAGTTCACTGTAGAGCTTAGGCAGATAAATCCCTTTATCACCTTAAAATTGAAGCCCCACTTATGTACATCCTGCGGGTTTCTTCCTGTTAAGTAAATGTCACATTCCTATAAGCTGGCGCATGAGCTTACCATATCATTTCCGTCAGTTTTAAAGGGCTCGGTGGCTAAACTGTCGCATCCAGGGGAATTGTTACATTTAAGTTTGGATACATATCATCACATCGTTTTGGCCATGTGCACAGACATTTTCAAGGTCTTCGTCTGAATTGAATGGTGTATTCTGCCTGTCAGCGGCATTTTCGATGTTTTCGCCGTTCAGGTGTACTCAAGAGAGATTTTTCTAAATTTTTAGGATGGACTGCGTCTCAACTATGAATTTTCCTTGGTCGTCTCTGCAGGCAGTTCGGGGTCTGTTGTCCTGACACATCCTTTTTACCTTTCAGCAAAATTTCCCAGCTTCATTCATACGGTAGCATCTCTCAATCGCCTCAACTTTGTGTTTTTCGAATATCATCTTCTTTACTTAGGAGAAGTTGGTGTTCGTTTTTTCTCCTGTACGCTCCTGTTTGGAAGAAAGTGCATGTCGCTATTCATCCTTGAACCATTGCTTGATGGGCAAAAGCTCTGACAACCTCTTACGATGGTAAGAGGGCATTGTCCTTAGAAAAGAAGGAGGATTAATTGATTTAAATGACAAAATTCAGCCGAAAAACCGTTGCAGAATCACCCCCTTCGAAATCCTCCATAGCCTTTTCAAAACTCCGCGTACATATAATCGAAAAACATATACGTGTTTTGGACTTCTTGGCTTAGCCTATTCTGACATGACAAATTTGCGTCCTCATTCGACAGCTTAGTTCACTTAAAATTCCGCTGCAGAATGCCTTGGGATGGCATAATATGAGGACCAAGGACCGCAGTTTTTGGTACAAATAGGTCTTTATGACGTTTGATCGGGCAGTAAAATGCCTTACATCTGAGGCTGTTTTCCATTTTTTTTTCATGGGATGCCACAAGAGTATGCATTAGTTCCAATACTATTTACCGAAAACTAGTATTTGATGTCCGCAGCTTTAAAATCCTGATGAGAAGTTACTGTCCATCTCGCTCTATGATAAAAGATCTCTAATGGACACCATAATCCATTAAAGCCTTCGTGGCAGATTTGCCCCTTGTTCGTAATTTGGCAGCTTGTCCGTTATTTTATATTCTTAAACTCTACTACTTGATGTTCATGTTGCCATAAAAATTAGACATCATCCCTTTGGACTATGATTTTAACGGCTCCAGAAATTCTAAAGAAAAAGCCGCTTATCCCGTTTTTGATTTGACAAATCAGCACATCATTTCGACGACACTCGTTCAACTAGATTTGCGACAATTTGTAGATACTTTCCAACATCCTTGCAAATTTCTCATGGACCACTTTCAATTACATATTCTTGATTCATGCAACTCGTTATCCTGTCACTCCTCAAACTAACAACATCCATAAAACTCAAACCGATAATTGTGAGTCAATTTAAATTGTCGTACTCGTATATCCCTTTAACTGTCATGCTAATGGCATCTGACAATTTCTTTTTACGAATTTTAACTGCCAAAGGGTGTACCGGCTTCGTTTGGTAATTGAATGGCCATAAAGGTAAACAGGACATGTAATTGAACGGGTCTACCTCGTAGCTATCGTTGTTTTCGATTTAGTTTCAGCTTCAGTTTCACATCACATTTTTGCCTTGAGGACCAAAATGAGTAAAAACTCAAACCGAAACTGAAATTGAAAAACAAAAAAAAAAAAAAAACGAGTCCCGTCTCATACAAAGTAGACAAACCACCATCTGCAAGATACGTGTACCAGTCGGTGTACTTACGAGTATAATATGCTCCGTTCCTTTGTTGCGCATGTCGTTTACTTATTGTTCGTGAGAGAGCAGATACGAAAAAAATTCAATTCCAAAACCGACATCCGACATACGACATACGAGTATTGGTTGGTATACAAAAACCAGAAAGGGATTTAGAAGTGCAATCTACGAATAAGCTGAAGCCGCCACCTGCTTAGCCAAGCAAAATGTTGAGTATCTTATGGGCACTTTATCTAGGTTCGATTTGTTTCTATGAATGTGTTTTGGGTACCTGCTGTCATCAGGGTCTATCTGTATAGTATAACCTTACATACTCGTGCACGTTGTCTTCCTTTATTAATCCCTTATCCCATTCCATTTCACATGTTGAAATTCTAAGGAACCTCGGTTAATCCATGTCATCTTGAAGGTAATACATTGTGACGCCCTCATACCTATATTCATGCTCCCAATTCGATTCGTCCAGGTGTAACTCAATCTCCAGACACATAAACCCAAATGTCTTGTATGTGTATCTATTCAATTCAGTCAGGTAGGTAGGTTAGGTATGGTTTTCGTTGTCGTATCCTTGCTCTGATTTTCCCAAAACGATCTGAAGACATTTTCTCTACGAACATAGAGACATACTTGTGCTTGTAATCAATCCATGTTGCCGCTGCACCCAAGGAATCGAGGGAAACATTCCGAATCTCCGAGATACTCCGTATATCAGCCACACCAGGTGGTGGCCAAAAATATCTATCGGACACGATTCAAATACGGACGGGTTTTGTCTTTCTTTTTTTCTCTCGCTCTCTCTCTCTCTCTTTATATTGTAACTCTAGCCAGCCAGAAAATAAATATAAATAAATTGATCCGGAGGTCTATTAGTCATTTGGTCGAGCTATACGAACGAATAGTTATTGGCAAGTTGTAGCCGTGTACGTTATGCCTCCCAGCAGACATTTGGGGATTAATATTGGTGGCTGTGGCTGCACGACAACTCTTGAAGGCGACGCAGCCAACATCCAGATTGTGCTGTTTAGTCATGCTCCCAGTACCTACTCGTGTACAACATGTCTATCTTTGTATACCCAAGACGATGACTGCGATTGTGCCTGTGGCACACTTACGTCAAAGTATCGCAACAATTAACTTAGGTCAGTATCGGCACATATTCGTCGTACTGTTCCGTACTCGTAGCAAATTCGTGCGCACACAGTATTTTCGAATACAGCACACAGTACTTGTAAACTGCGCACTGGGTGACGGAGGTTGGAGATTGGTGATTGGTGATTGGAGAGATGGTGGAGACTGAAGAAACGTGTATGAGTAGTTTTCATTTCTAGTGGGAGGAGGCGGAGGTCGATTTATTTTTGGCTGAATATCATGGAATTATATCTTGCTATGCCATCTGGAGGTTTTTTCTTTCCATTTTTCTTTTATTTTTTTGCCCCCTACGAGTATTGTACGAATCAAACTCACAGTTGTATCTGAGACTTGTTTGTGCTGATCGAGCATTTGATGAAAATGAGATAGCCATTTGTTCATGTGAATTGATGTAGGTATTTATTGTTATTAACCAAATGGACATGTGTAGGTATGAATGAAAATAAATGAACTATTTAGTGGCATGCTACAAGGGTCCAGTATTTGACCTACATTCTTTAAATGGAATTTTTGTAGCTCTGAGCTGAATTTGATGTCATTTGTTGTTATATTGAGACTATCCACAGGAGGCGTACGAATAGATGCATCACAAACAAGCTGAATGTTGCCTTCAATGGCTGGGAGACACACGGGTTTGGTCTAATGTGATATAATCATGCGCTTAGACGTCCAAGTTGGCCAGTAACATCAACACAAAAACCAGATTTTTCAAAACTTGTTTTGATAGCAACATGCAAAGTTGGCAAAGTTGGGAAAAATGTCTTGAGAAAGACTGGACAAGGAAATCAATTAATCATATTGTGTTGCCTGGAAAATCGCCATTTATTTCTCAGATGTGAATGGGGGAAATGTGTCTCCAATTGTGAATTATGATCAAAATTTGTATTGTCAGCATTACAAAAGCCTTCTATCCATACATTAGTTAGTTCTGTTTTCAAGTTTTGAGGTGATCCCTCATAGTACCGCGGCTCTCAGCCCTATAGAATTTACGAGTGTTGATCCTATTCATCTGATCATGATATTTGACCCCATCTATAATACGACAGGCTAAAATATTTCTACATTATCATAAAAGATTTTAAGTCCCTATTTTTTTTTTTTGAATTCTTACCATTCTCGGAATCGATCAGATCATACAAGTCTGCTCAAGGGATCAAGGGGTCACTGACTCCAGCTGGAGTACTCGAAATGATGAATGGAGTTATTATAGAACCAAAGATACAGTATTGGCAGAAACATATGCAACCAAACTGCAATCCTAAGTCAAATAACTTCCACCCATGATTATAAAGGGTGAATGACTCGAACTCCAACTTTTTAAAATGCTATAATTTTTTTTATTTTTTGATAAATTTTATTGTGCCAAAGCAAAAAATGTTGGAAAATACATCAATTTTCAAATTGTATCAGTAGTTTTCAATACGTTCATCTTTGGCGCGAATAATGGCCTTGAGACGGCCGAAGTAAGCATCGCACGCTGCACGCAAGTGGCTCTGCGGTATTTTGGCCCATTCCCGGCAAAGTGCTTGTTTGAGGTGGTCCAAACTTTGGTATTTTTTAATGCCAACCTTTGCCTTCAAAATACCCCAGACAGAGAAATCCAACGGATTTGCATCCGGGGAATTTGCTATCCATTGTGTCGAAGAAATGAAGTGTGGAACATTGTTTTTTATCCAATCTTGGTTGACGCGCGCTTTGTGAGACGGTGCCGAGGCTTGTTGAAATGTCCACGGTCTCCGACCGAATACTGCTTCAATATTGCCTCTAAGACAGTTTCACGGTATACGATCGCATTAATTTTGACGCCACGGTCCAAAAATACGAGCGGAGAGCGACCTTCGGCGGTTATGGCGGCCCAAACCATCACCATCGGTGCTGCCTGCTTTCTGGTGGGCGTCCGAAAGTGTAAATTTTCGAAGGACCTTTCTGGCAAGTAAACTCGGTAATTTTGTTTGTTGACATATTGCTCAATAACAAATGGCGACTCATCGGAAAAAATCAAATTCGGCAACTCACCATTTTCGTGCAAGCGTAGCAATTCTTTCGCTCTTTCGACTCTAACTTTTTTCTGTTGCGGTGTAAGATTGTGTGCTTTTTGTGTTGCATCCATTCCAACGATATGTTGAGCTCACGAACCACTTTTCTTCCACTTCGACGCGGATTTCGCTCAATTCGAGTCTTCACTTTCCGAACCATTTCTGCCGATGTTGCTGTTTTTTTATGACCACCTCCATGGCGTTTCGCAACGCTGCCATTATCACGGTAACGAGCTATGATTCGACACACAAATGATTTATTCACGTTGAAGTGCTGGAGGGCTCTAACGATAGCTACTTGTGGTTTTCCAGCCAAATATAAAGCAATCACACTATCACGTTTGAATTCCATCGCGGATAAAAATTTTTCAACACAACTGAGACGCAAAGCGTTTAAAAGGCTTGCAAATAATAAAATTATCTGTCATGTGTCAAAATTTGAGCTCACTGTCATGAACGGTTTGGAAATTATAGCAGTATGAAGTTGGTTGCAGTTCGAGTCATTCAGGGTGTATAATTCTGTATATCAAATGTCTTGGATGTGTTCTAAAATGTGTAAAAATTATATGCCTTACTTAAAAAATAAATGGCCAACTCTTACATGCAAACCCACCGTAAGACCCCTGTCTGAAACATATGCAACTTCACACGGGATGTGCTTTTTGCACACGATTGTCAGCACTTCATGGTTTCTGATTACTTGAAATATCAAGAAACCGTTATGATATTGACAGTTCGAGTATTTGCAAAAAAATAATCGCAGTTCTTTCTAAAATTTAACAAAACTGAATAAGTTGCAATAATGGCTCAAGATAAGTTTAGTGCTGCGTTAAGGGATCGAATTATTGCCGACTTTTGTGATGGAATGTTGCAAAAAGCCATTTCTACGAAGTACAATGTGCATAAGTCGACGACTTCAAGAATTATTAAACGATTTAATTCAAGTGGTTGTGTTGCACTAGTTCACAAAGGTGGAAGAAAACGTAAAACGACAGCAAGGCAGGATACATTACTTCTAAGATCCATAAAAAATGAACCTTTTCTGTCTTCGAAGCAGCTTGTCGGAGAGCTCGAGCTACCAATAGCATCTCGTACAGTGAGGCAGAGAGCAGTAGAAGCTGGATTCAGGGCCCAACGTCCCGCTAAAAAACCATTCATATCAAAAATAAACCACCTGAAACGACTTAAGTTCGCTAAAGAGCATTTAAACTGGAGTGTAGATAAGTGGAAAACAGTTTTATTTAGTGATGAGTCGAAATTTAACCTTTTTGGATCTGATGGAATGGGAACAGTGAGAAGACCCCCTGGCAAAAGACTTAGTAGCCCCTATTGCAAGAAATCTGTAAAATTTGGAATAGACAATATTATGGCCTGGAGGTGTTTCTCACATAGCGGAATTGGACCTATTCACCGCATAGATGTTACTATGGATAGTACAATACATAGAACTATTTTAGCAAACATCATGGTGCTGTATGGTGAGTGGGAAATGCCGTTAAGTTGGACTTTTCAACAAGATAATGACCGAAAACATACTTCGAAGGCAGCAAAGGAATGGTTCAGAGACAACAAAATCAGGGTAATGGAGTGGCCGCCTCAACCTCCTGACCTGAACCCGATTGAGAACTTGTGGGAGATTGTTAAGCAACGTATCGATCGAAATTGTATCCGGAACAAAAATGATCTCTTCGAGCACGTTCAAAAAGCCTGGAATGCCATTCCGCCTACTATAATACAAAATTTAATTACGTCAATGTCAAGACGTTGTAGAGCATCAATCGCGAATATACAAATATAATAAAAAAAACCAAGGGTTTTGAAAAAGTTGATGTGAAGTTGCATATATTTCAGCCAGGCGTTTTCTATTTTTTTTTTAAATGAGGCATACAAATTTTATATATTTTCGAATAACGTATCCAATACACACATTTCACATACAAAATTATACAGGGTGTCGCCTAATTCGTTGACGATAATTTGGGAAATGATTTCTTCCTACAATAAGGGTCTATCCCCAATGTTGACATCATTTATCGAGGATTTAAGAAAAGGCTTACTTTGATGTACCCTGAGCCATATTAAAGGAAATTACTCTGTTAGTACTAATGCTAAAAACTTCGTGTAGTACTTTATTTTTAGAAGAAATACTAGCCTTTATAACGGCGTTCAAATAAAGTTGTCTTTAGATATCCAATTTATAAACCTGTTCCGTTTTCATTGCCCATGCTAATTTTCGATTTTGAGGTCACTTTTCTCCAGTAAATGCCTAATTAACATAACGTTTTACTATTTTTTTCTTATGTAAGTAACAATAATAAAAGAAAAAAATCATCAATGAGTTTACAGAAAAACCCACTGATTTTATGATACTTGTAAAAACCTGCAGTAGTTAATATTTATAAAAAAAGGGTTTTTTTTTTGCTTAAGCTCCAAAGGCTATGAATAAAAAATGATTTTGTGTGGGCTTAGTTTGTTTTTATTTTACTCGTATGAGTATACTAAAACAGTTATAATAGGTGCTCAAAGTGTCATCCTTGGTTTTGTATGCATGCTAGAGCCCGTTTTTGGATTTCAATGCGAATGTTTATTGATGCTAACTGCTGCCTCACTTTTGATGACGCTTCGAGAATACGATTTTTCAATTCAATTAAAGTTGCTATTTCGGTTGAAGAAACAAGTTCTTTCATTCTTCCCCATACAAAAAAATCCAATACTGTAAGGTCAGGAGATCTTACGGGCCAGTGAACTGGTCCATTTCTTCCTATCCAACGGTTACTGTACCGTCTCCATCTAGCCAATTCTTAATCTCACGACCATGGTGGGCTGGAGCAGGGTCCTGTTAAAAATATGATGAAGTTGAATCAGTGGAAAGTCCCCCAATAGTTCTGGTAAATCATTTCGCAAAAACCGCAGATAGTTTGTAAAATTCAGCCTAGGTGGTAGTTTGAAGGGGCCGATTAACTTGTTTCCAAGTACACCAGCCCACATATTGACGCTGAATTTGTATTGAAATGATTTATGTCTCATTGTGTATGGATTGTCCACAGCCTGCGTATGAAGATTATGAAAATTTTTGATCCCATCTCTTGTAAATTGAGATTCGTCCGTCCAAAGAATTCTGCTAATAAACTGGTTGTCATCCAAGCTCTGCTCCAGCAACCAGTTAGAAAACTCAAGTCTCTTTTCCAAATCATTGGGAAGCAGTTCTTGTACAGGTGTATGGTGGTATGGATAAAGATTTTTTCCATGCAGTACATTAGAAATTTTATGTCTGGAAACATTGAATTGCAAAGCTAAGCGTCTGATGCTGATTGATTGATCAGTTGTAACAGCATCCAGTATTCTTTCATCAGCCGAAATCCTTCTTACTTGTGGAGCTTCCGCCTGCGGTCCTGTATTTGGAACTGATCCCGTTTCCCAAAGCCTTCGATATGTATTTCCAAATACTCCTTTGCTAGGAAGTCATCGGTTAGGATAAAGTTCATGGTATCTTTGTCGCGCCCTAGTTGAAATTCCATTGCACAGCCCATAAACGCAAATAATGTCGGCGTAGTCTTTGTTTGTAAATGCAGACAGACAGCCAGCGACTGTAATCTTGGCGTAAAAAATTAGACTGATGAATTAATTTTTTCCCCTAATCATTCATGCCATTTCTAAGGTATACCACCTTGATCAAAAATTTTTCGGAATTTATTCAGAAAATTAAAAAAAACAAGTTTATTCATCTAAATCTATATTGTCCCCTTCAAAGTAATCCTCATCGACTGCAACACACTTATGCCAGCGCTTGATCCAATCCTCGAAACATTTTTTATATTCAGTTTTCGGGATGTCCATCAGTGCTTCCTGCGATTTTTCCATTACTACCTTTCGGCTGCTGAAACGCGTTCTCCGTAGTGGTTTTTTAACTCGATTGAACAGAAAGAAGTCACAAGGAGCCAAATCAGGTGAATTCCGTGGCTGTTGGATGGTACTCGTATTTGTTGCATTTTTCGTCAAAAAATTACGAATAATGACGGCACTGTGCGAAGGTGCGTTATCATGGTGCAAAATCCACGAGTTTTCTGCCCACAATTCTGGTCTCTTTCGGCGAATCGCTTATACGCAAATGTCTCATAACGCCTAAATAATACTCTTTGTTTACTATCTGGCCACCTGACAAAAATTCATGATGCACTACATCGTTGTAATCCATGAAAACCGTGAGCATTGCCTTCTTTTTTGACTGAAAACGACGTGGTTTTTTTGGTCTCGGCTCAGTTGGTGAACGCCATTCACTTGCCTGATATCTGGATTGCGTGTCGTACTCATAAACCCACGTCTCGTCTCCTGTAATGATCTTTTTGATGAATGTGGGATCGGATTTAGCCTTGCAAATCATCTCTTTTACGACGTCAACACGGTCTCTTTTTTGCATGAAATTGAGGTCTTTTGGCAGCAACTTTGCTGCTACATGACGGAAACCCAAATCTTTAACCAAAATGTCTTGGACGGATCGATCCATAGGCAATTTTCAAGTCGTCCGCTATCTCTCTGATGGTTAATTTGTGGTTATTGACCAACATTTCTTTTACTTCATCGATGTTTTCGTCGGTTTTCGATGTCGGTGGTCTGCCACTGCGTTCATCATCTTCGATTGACTCACGACAACTTTTGAATCGCTCGTGCCACTGGTAAACGGCTGTTTTCTTTAGAGAATCGTTGCCGAAACACTTTTCCAACATTTCCAACGTTCGAGCACCATTAAATCCGTGTTTAACGCAAAATTGAATACAAGTTCGTTGTTGCAAATTTAAATCCATTTCCAAAAGTGTAAAAAATCACCAACAGATGTCAAGCTATGATGCTAAGATTTAGAGGGAATGTCAACAACAGATTTACCAACTTAACAAAAAAAAAAACCGAACTTAAATCGGAACAATTGGGGCGCTACACGGTGGTGTCCCCCGGGAACATTTTGATTAAGGTGGTATTTTCCAAATATGCCTTCATACCCTAAACCTAACTATTCTGAGAACTTTTAAGGAACAGGGTAAGGAAATGAGGGTTTTGACAAGTAGTCAAATAAAAGAGCACGCTTTAAAGCTCTTTAATAGCTATGCAATTTAAAAAAAAAAATATTGGAAAATCAGTAATTCGCGGAAAACCACTCTTACGAGTATGTATTGTCAACTGTTGTTAGAAACGTTGGTAAAAAATCATAAATCCTTGTTTTACCTGTTGGCAGGTTTTTCCAAATATCATAAAATCTGTGGGTTTTTGTGCAAACTTGATTGTTACTTTCATTAGAAAAAAATTTTCTGGAGAAAGGTGAGATCAAACTCGAAAATTATCATGGGGCAATGAAAACGGAACAGGTTTAGAAATTGGATATTTAAAGACTCAAACAAGATATCAACTTTATTTAAACGCCGTTATAAAGGCTGGTACTTCTTCTAAAAATAAAGTCCTAAGGACTGAAACGAATAAAATCTGTAAATTTTAATACGGGCTACACTTCCAATGCTTGGTACTGTTGATGAAACTTGGATACACCATTATACACCCGAAACAAAAATTCAGTCCAAACAGTGAATTGCAAAGGGCGAGCCGGCTCCAAAAAAAGCAAAAACTGTTTTTTCGGCTGGGAAAGTGATGGCGACTGTGTTTTTGCGATAGTAAAGGAGTTAACTTATCTTCAAAAAGGAAAAACCATTAGAGGAACATTGCCAATTACTTGCCAAGCTGAAGGCAGAAATTGCGGAAAAACGGCCACATTTGCAGAAAAAGAAAATCCTGTTTCACCAAGAAACGCGCCGTCTCACACCTCAGCGGTTGCCATGGCGAAAATCCATGAATTACGGTTTGAACTGCTTGACCATCCGCCTTATTCACCAGATCTAGCCCCAAGCGACTTCTTTTTGTTCCCTCATCTAAAAACTGCGCTCGGAGGATAGAGATTTTCGTCAAATGAGGAGGCAATCACCTTCGTGAACAATTATTTCGCAGAGAAAAACGCCAAGAACTATTTGGACGGGTTAGAGAGATGGGAGCATCGCTGGGAGAAGTCTGGGAGACTATGTAGAAAAATAAAAAAAAACATTTTAAGAAAAAATGTATTGAATCTTTAGGTCGGAAACTTTTCAGACAACCCTCGTATACCGTAGCTTGTCCCAATAAATGCGGCCTGAAAATCGATGAACAGAAAGTGACTTCCTGAGTTTTTTCCAGAATCTGCCGGAGTGTGAAGATTTGGTCGATTGTGGACTTTCCTTGTCTGAAACCGCACAGATAGGGACCAATCAGGTTGTTGACGAAAGGTTTCAGATGCTCACCCAATATGGCAGATAAGATCTTGTATGCGGTGTTGAGGAGACTTGTACATTTATAGTTGGCGAAGTTGATGGAGTATCCTTTTTTCTGGATCGGCCATACGTTGCTGAGATTCCTTTATCAGGCATACACTCTTCTGACCAGATCTGAGAAATGAGTTGGTGCATGCTGTACACAAAGTCATTTTCAGCAGCTTACCTCGGCCGGTAAGCCGTCAGGTACAGTTGATTTGTTGGATTTTAGTTGAGATATTGCTATCCTAAGTTCGTCTAGGTCAGATGGACGGATGTTTTGGTTATCGTCGTCTAAGTTGAATGGCTTTCTGCCTGACGGCTGGTTGTTGGGCTTCTTCGCCGTTATACAGTCTGCAGAAGAAGTTTTTCCATATTCTCAGCCCCGGCTGTGGCTCTACTGGGCCCCCGCCCAATTACCAAGGCGTTGTCTAATAAAAAACGGGGGCAGAGCATATTACTAAACATCTTCAGATGACGCCACCGAAGGTTGCTACGATTTAACTAGTTACAAGTTGCCGGTCATAGGCCACCGGTAGTCCCTACCAGGACTTAAATCACGGTACCATGGGAGTCAGGAGCCCCCGGATTTCGGTCCGGGCCTGACTTGTTGAGGTTGGCCCCCTTGTAGGAGCCTCATGGTGGCTGTGGTTTGAACCGAAATCGCAGGAAGGGTCTTCCTGTTGGTTTGACCCATTGTAGAGTTGCAAATAAGTACTGGGTGCTGTGACCCTAAGAGCAGTAAGAGGTTTTAGATCGGCCTCGACTCATGCCAAGGGTGGAATTTGTGCCTCTAACACAGTCCCGAATTGGTATCAAAGGATTGACGGAGAGCGATGGCAAGGCGTATCCTTGCTCCCATGAATGTATGGGCATCCCGTAAACATAAGTCTACATGACAGGTGGTTTACGTTAAGAAACCAGAGACTATGTGGCTCTACTACTATGTTTGCTTCTTCATCTCTGGATGTTTTTGTACGGGTCTTCTTGTGTGTCAAATTCATTTCACCTATTTGTAAGACATTATTCCTGGAGTACAAACTCTCACTTCTCGTGCTCTTTTTCACTTCTTCTGGCGAAGCCCATCTTCCCGTCTCTGCTCGTAGAGCTCACGAGCGGCTCTCGTCCTTCGTTGCAGCGCCGTTTTGCACGCTTCTTATTTAGCTGCCTGTGCTTGCGGGCATTTTTCATGAAACCAGAGATTTATTGGTGTTGGTCGGATGAAACCCATCAAAGCAGTTGCGGAGTCTCTGATGGCACGTTGATAGCATTGCCACTGGTCTTGACTTGATGCTGGCGGCATAGGAGTTGTTGAGAGATTTCGGGATACCCTTTCGGCGAAGATTCTGGTGGTCTCTTGCGATTGCACTACGTTATATCTACGTGATATCTTCTCACAGTAGTTCTACTTTGTTGTCGCGCTTAGGAAATCCACATTCGCACCTTGGCTGTATCAATGTGGTAATCGGAATCAATGCTGGCTGCACGGAGCGTTCGGGCGTCCAGAATACTGGAGGCGTTTGATGATCCGGAGACCGCCATGTTCCCTTGTGAATATTGGTATGAGGTAACCGTGTGCTTGCTATAGTAAAATTTCGTCTCCTCGCAAAGATGTGGTGTCGTGTAGGCTATGCTTACCAATTGTCCAAAGTAAGACAATGCCTAGTACGATTTTAACGTCATACTTCGAACACTGCTCGAGGAGGTCATAGAAACATTCTTTGGTGGCGTTGTCCTTGCCTTCCGTAGGGGCATGGGTGCATATTAGGCTGATGTTAGCGAATTTAGGCTTGATGCGGATTGTCATATGAGACGTAAGCGCAACACATCTTGCCTAAGTCTGCCGCAGAATAAGCGCTCATTCTTTTCCCTGTAGCAATCACTATAGTATGCCACAGTTTTTCATCCTCCTTATGTCCGGCTCATCCTATCGCACTTCCTGGATGATGGTTATATCTGCGTGATAGCTGTCGAGGGCCCTCTGTTAATGGTTTAGCTGCAAGTGGCCTGTGAAGGGTCCGGACATTGCACGTGCAAACCTGATCGTTGTCCTTTAAATGTTTGCTAGGGTCGTCAGCAGTCCATTTTTATCCGTCCATTAGTAGTTGGTCTGTTACAAATTTTAATCCCTTCCGTATAGGATTGTGAGCCATATGACCGCGTAGGCCAGTCGAGCCCTTGCTATTTTAGTCTGAATGAGTTAGGGTTTAATATGCAGTTACCGGGGACCGTAGCACTTCGCTACGAAATTGATTGTAGCGCTGCTGGCCCAATCCAAGTTATAGGACACTCAGCAGTCTTCCTGTCAATCGTCACGTAGGCTTCCAACGATTCATGTACTAAAAGAAAATATCAGAGCTGTTATAGTCGGAAAGGTACAATACAACCGCATTTATGCGGAAACATGGTGCAAAACTTCATCAAAAGAATGCCTATTTGCAGACAGAGCTGAGGCAGACATTTGACAAATATTGCATTCCATTACTAACCTCAATGTTTGTACTTTAGATTAAAATAAATATATCACCACTTTTCGTAAAAATGTTGCGTTTTTCTATTGATTAAAAATGACACCTCTTGTTGGATGATAGTGGGTGAGAATTTCTCCTAGTCGACGGCATTTAAAACTACTTTGACTCCACCAAAATCTCGTTTACCAAAAGAACTTAGAGAAATGGTGAAAGAAGTCCATTTTGACGATTACCCTTAGATAGATACTGACACCTATGAGCTCTGAAGTGAGGTGCCTGTTAATTAGCACACACATACGAGTAATTCAGTTAAAGATAGTTTTATTGGCATTAAATTTCACTAAAGCTGTTTTTTTCTGTATACGCTTGGTGAAAGGAGAAAAGGGAAGGTGCACCATGTCCAGTATTCCAGTCCAGTGTATTCCTTGTCTTTAAGAGTTCTTCTCATGGTGCCCAAGGCACTTTGGGGTGCTATTTCTACGCTTTTCCTTTTGACGTCCGCGTGCTGAGCCGGAAATATTACTTCTGGATTCAGTTTGCTTAGGGTGTAGATGCCAACTTTTAAAACAATAGAAGTTCTGCCTGTAGAATGGCTCTGCTTTAGAAATACGGCCCACTTCGATTTTTTGTCATGATTTTGGCACATATTTGCGTGTGACGCTATATTGTATTCACTTTTTCGTAACAAGATAGAGAAGATTTGATCTGCTGAGATGGAGTTAATAGCTCATTTCATCCTTTTCTCAGTTATCAACTCCAGGCTGATATGGTTTTTGTATTGTACTCAGCTTCAGTATCGTGCTACGTAAGAGCTCTAGTATTCCTTTGTGGAATTGTGTTCAGTGGCCGCCAGAGTCATCAAGTGAGTTCAAGCCGATTGGTTCTTAGGCGCGGACCTTTTCAAGCCAATCAGTGGTACTCTTTGCCTCATTAAAGAAACCTCTCCACAAACAGCGTTTGCTCGCTGCGTTCTTTGGCTTGAATTTTCTTTGTCGTGATATACAGGTTGAATGACTCGAACTCCAACTTTTTAAAACGCTATAATTTTTTTATTTTTTGATAAATTTTATTGTGCCAAAGCAAAAACTGGTGGAAAATACATCAATTTTCAAATCGTATCAGTAGTTTTCAATATGTTCACCTTTGACGCGAATAATGGCCTTGAGCCGGCCGAAGAAAGCATCGCACGCTGCACGCAAGTGGCTCTGGCCCATTCACGGCGAAGTGCTTGTTTGAGGTGGTCCAAACTTTGGTATTTTTTAGTGCCGACCTTCGCCTTCAAAATACCCCAGACAGAGAAATCCAACGGATTTGCATCCGGAGAATTTGCTATCCATTATGTCGAAGAAATGAAGTGCGGAACATTGTTTTTTAACCAATCTTGGTCGACGCGCGCTTTGTGAGAGGTGCCGAGTCTTGTTGAAATGTCCACGGTCTCCGACCGAAATGATTGTTTGCCCAAGGCTTCAATACTGCCTCTAAGACAGTTTCACGGTATACGATCGCATTAATTTTGACGCCACGGTCCAAAAATACGAGCGGAGAGCGACCATCGGCGGTTATGGCGGCCCAAACCATCACCATCGTTGCTGCCTGCTTTCTGGTGGCCGTCCGATGGTGTAAATTTTCGAAGGACCTCTCTGGCAAGTAAACTCGGTCATTTTGTTTGCTGACATATTGCTCGATAACAAATGGCGACTGATCGGAAAAAACCAAATTCGGCAACTCACCACTTTCGTGCAAGCGAAGCAACTCCTTAGCTCCTTCGGCTCTAACTTTTTTCTGTTGCGGTGTAAGATCGTGTGCTTTTTGGAACGTCAATGGCTTGAGCCCAAGCTTATTTTTCAGTATGTGTTGCATCCGTTCCAACAATATGTTGAGCTCACGAGCCATCTTCCACTTCGAAGCGGATTACGCTCAATTCGAGTCTTCACTTTACTAACGATAGCTACTTGTGGTTGTCCAGCCAAATATTGGGTATATAACTTAATTCGTTCGGTTTTTTTAAATTTGAACGTTTATTTAAGGCAGCATGTACAATAGTATTATTCAAAGTACTGCCCATCTGAAACTACGACTTTTTCCCATCTTTCTGGCAATTTGTGGTTCCCATCCTAAAAGAACTGCTCCGGCTTGGCAGCCAAGAATGAATCAAGCCAATTTTTGATATTCTGTTCTGATGTGAACCGTATTTCAGTGAGGGCGTTCTGCATCGACCGGAACAAATGGTAGTCAGAAGGGGCAAGGTCTGGGCTATAAGGCGGGTGGGGTAAGACTTCCCATCCACTGTTTTCCAAATAGTTCTTAACCGGAATAGCAACGTGGGGCCGAGCGTTGTCATGATGGAAAATTATTGCCTCGTGTCTGGTCGCACATTCCGGGCGTTTTTCGGCCACTTCTCTCTTCAAACGGATTAATTGTGTTCGGTAGCGTTGTCCATTGATGGTTTCACCCGGTTTTAACAGCTCATAATACAGCACACCCATCTGATCCCACCAAATACAGAGCATTACCTTCGCGCCATGGATATTCGGCTTTGCCGTTGATTTGGCTGGTTGGCCGGGTTTCACATATGATTTTTTGCGCTTGGGGTTGTCGTAATGGATCCATTTTTCATCACCAGTAACAATCTGATGCAAAAATGACTTCCTTTTGTGGCGTTCCAGCAGCATTTCGGACATACAAAACCGCCTTTCGACGTCTCTCGGCTTGAGTTCATGTGGAACCCAATTTCCTTGCTCTTGAATATATCACCACTTTTAAATCGTGCAAACTACTTTTGGCACGTTCGCTCAGCTAGCGCATGTTCACCATAAACTTCCACCAAAATACGATGACTTTCGGCAGCAGTTTTCTTCATATTAAAATAATGAAGAAGAACTTCCCGCAAAAACACTTTTTCAGACATAAACTTCGACATATTTGAGTGAAAAAAAAATTATTGCTGTTTACGCTTCAAATGAATGACATATACTGAAATGACGTACAATGACAGTAGCTTTCCAACGCATGTTCCAATGGAATAATACAAGTTACGCCATCTCTTAGCAAACCGCACGAATTAAGTTATATCCCCAATATAAGGCAATGACATTATCACGTTTGAATTCCATCGCGGATAAAAATTGTTCAACACAACTGAGACGCAAATCGTTTAAAAGGTAAATAATAAATAAAATTATCTGTCTTGTGTCAAAATTTGAGCTCACTGTCATGAACGGTTTGGAAATTATAACAGTCTGAAGTTGGTTGCCGTTCGAGTCATTCAGGGTGTATAGACCTCCGAGTAACTGACCATACTTATGCTTGAGCATTTGGCATGTTTCAAAATATGACTACCAACATGTTCGCCTAAGCTCTAGTAACATTTTCAATGGCGATTTTCGTGGTGCAATTTTCTGAGCCCATATCATGGACACTGTGTTCCACATCGAAATTCTTCGTTATAATCATTTTGACCATAACAAAAGGGTTCAAATCAGGTTTGCGCTTGTTGTTCTTTTCATCCCTTGTAAAGCCAAATAGGTTTATTTTGATCCAATAAAATCTGAGCCAACCAGTGCATTCTGGCCTCAAGCGATGGCTCTGATAGGCTGTGCTTTCTCCGCGTTCTTCCACCTCCTGCTGGTACATAAGAATTCAAATGCAACCGAACCTGGTTACCTTTTCCCACAGACAGAAATTCGCTGAAAACTCGTATAAAACAAAGTGAACTCATCAAAAAGCCATATTCGTGTCAATCAATCAATCTGCTGCCTCTCGCATGCAAGTACAATGACCCAAACCACAGTCTGACACTGAATTAAGCTCCGCTTTTGGATGTATGTAGATATGCATACGAGTACATTGGCTGTGGCTGTTGCGCTGACACTGGTACTGTCAGTGGCACTCCCTCATTGCGTTCGCACCACCAATAGCCGCCCTATAATTACATCCGTCGAGTTAACACTCATCGGCCACGTAATAAATGCAATTTCCTCACATGGAACGGATTTTTTAAAATTTCATAATGTGCGCGCGCTTTTTTTTTTTTTTTTTTTGTTTTTGTATTTCACCGCACAAATAGGCCGTCACCAGTATTTATGAACAGTGCCCTTCCTCCATAGTACTGGTCCCCTTGCGGGCTGTGTTCAGTGGCACTGTGAACAGTGAACAGTGAGCAGCTACTTCTGTCAGCATTTATCAGCCCATCAACACCGCATTAAAAAGGTTATTTTTTATTTTTTTTTATTTTTGTTTTGTTTTGTTTTTATTTTTATTTTTGGAGTCTTCTTCGTACTTGGTATACTCGAACGTCCGCATGGGCAACGTACTCGTAAATCCTACCCCGCCAAGTCATTGTCGGTCGTCATCGCCAAGTAGATTACGCGTTCATGATAACATGTCGTGTAACTCTGGTTGTTGTTGTTGTTTTACAAATTTTCAAGTCGGGACATTCTTTTAGAAATCGTGTGAGTGACCCTTTCTTCCGGTTAATCAGCGTACGCTCTGGAAAGTAATGTTGAGTGCGTGTTTATGGTAGACCGATGAAAGGGTTGAGTAGTATGTCCAGTTCTGTTAAAGTCCCTGTCCCAGTTAAAGTCCCAGTCTCCGTCTTCTTCTTCTTCTTCTTCTTGTAGTAGTGAGAAGACCGCGCGTGCATGCACATGAGTGATTTGAATAACTGATTTGTTGTCGCTTAAACGGCTCATTTCCTTGTGTCGTTTATTATGAAAGGGGATTCCCCTTGGCTCTCTGAGACTAATGCAAATTTACTACTCTCGTTGTATAATTATAATTTGAAGGCGGTCTTATAGGGGTTAAGAGCACATTGTCTTGTCTCTTTGCGCTCAGTCACCTGTTCTGTGCACTCTGTCCATTGGAATTTCAAAGAGGCCAAACCATAAGAATGATGCAGCCGGGGGTAGCCAGCCACCTGTTATTATTTGCAAATAACACACACGCGCGCTTCAAAGAATCCTGTTTCTGACTTTTAAGTTGTCTCATGTGTTATTCATCGGAAGCAAGAAATATCGCGTAGTCTCCGTTAGGGGGAAATTACAGTTTACGTTAACAGTAGCAGAGTATACACTCTCTGTTAACTGTTATTGGTTAACGATTATCGTGTATAGGGTGTTGTTAACTTTAATAAAGGACTTCAACGCAAAGTAATGTTATCTGAGGATTTGACCTCATAGCACAAGGGTTTTTAATGTTTTTTTAAGTGTCAGGGTGAATGTTCTGAGATACATAGGCAAGATTGTACGAGTACAAGAGGACAGAAGGGTAGTATGATGTCAGAAGTATGACGGCTTAATCGGGTTGGATCGAGAGAATGTATGCTCGTATACTTGGTTGCCGATTTTAAAATGACATAACCACTCTACTCTTCAACGCATCAGTAGAACAATTTGGTTGACTGTTAAAGACTCCATGCAGGCTAAAATTGTAAGTTCCTAGTTTACGTGAGCTAAAATTCTGCATAATCCACTTACTAGCACAAGCGACATCACTCCTCGTACGAGTGGAAGGTATGACAAATCCTGTCTAATGCATTTGGGCAAATGTTGGTATCTGGAGTGCCAAGTCTTGTCCGCCCCTGCTTTCAAGGACTTTCTCGTTACAATTTCAAGTTCATATGGAGTAGGCAGTCAAAAAAGTTGTTTTTGTGCAGCAACAAGTCCCACGACCAAGACGAATATGACAACTTCTATAATCAGGAAGGCAGCACAGGACGGAGGTATCATCATCATGATATCTGAACTGAATGCAATGCCAAACAATTTATTTATTTTCGCGATGAAAGTTGTCGTGTTCTATATGATTGAATACAAGGCTCACCAAAAATATGAGCTGGGTGTAACCAGACGCGCTCGTAGAAAACCGGTTCGACTACACCGCCTTAAGTAGCCGTCTTAGAAGCTGTCGAAATAGACGTGGAACTGGCTTGCAATGGTCAATGTTATCCTATTGTTACCACTTTCAATTTGGTTTCTACATGGATCCAAAGAGTGACATAACATTTGGAAATCCAGATCCAACATGGACCGACTAAAGAACTCCAGCAATGGATGTATAATAATTAACTTGGTAATAACTAGAGCTCCAGGCGCTGGAAAGGGTCCAACAATTACTACGCCTACAGTGCCGGGAAAAAGTTTGGAAGCATATTGATGAGATTTTTTTTGTTGGGCCTCTATCGTAAAATATACAATAATAATTGTTATAGCTTTGAAATTTTGTATGTAAGCTCATCGCCATATTTGAATGTTATGTGACCATTGTTGCGACTACATTTGGTAGCACTCTCGGAAAAAAGTTTGGAAACACAATAGAATTTGCTGTCAAAATTCCAACAGGAACCGCTTTTGATGAAGACAAGATAATTGGCCGTCATCTATTGCGTAATAAAGGGTGTGGATGTTGGCTGTCATTTACTGAATTCAATGTGGTTGATCTCTTTGA
The DNA here is from genome assembly GCA_963966105.1 of Volucella zonaria. Classification (NCBI taxonomy): domain Eukaryota; kingdom Metazoa; phylum Arthropoda; class Insecta; order Diptera; family Syrphidae; genus Volucella; species Volucella zonaria. Next base: position 136,106,576 of record OZ014533.1, on the reverse strand, counting down.
CAGATGTCATGCAACAACGGATTTTTGTTCTACAATCTTATTACAAAAAGGGGTGATCCGTAAAAGTAACATATCGTAAAATTCGTGATCATTTCCGATGAAGCCCATTTTTGGATAGATGAAGGGGATACGTAAATAAACAAAATTATCGTTTTTGGAGACCGGAAAGCCCATAAGAGATTCACGAAAAACCAATGCATCCAAAAAAAGTCACTGTATGGTGCGGATTATGGGTTGGCGGCATCATTGGTCCGTACTTGAGGAATGGATTGGATCTTGACAATTTTGGTTTCAACAAGATTGTGTTACAGCCCACACCGCCCGCAAGCAAATGATCCACTACTGCTTTATTTACAGAAGCCTCAAACTGGACAGCAATTCGACTTTTAACGAGTTTGATGCGCTGTCTGACTCTATTCAAAGAATTGTATCCCTGTATCCTCATACTGAAATCGTTACTACGGGCGATTTCAATATACACAATTCCGGATGGCTTCGACATTCTGGACAGACAACACCCGAAGGACGGTGTGTTGAGATTTTCGCTGCGGAAAATAACTTAACCCAGCTTGTATATGAGCCCACGCGAATACCAGACGTTGATAGTCATACCGCCAACACCCTGGACTTGTTTTTAACTTCTCACCCTGATAAGTAGTCCGTTGATGTGCTCTTCCCTCTAGGCTCGTCGGACCATTGTGTCATATCAGCTAATTTCTCGTTCACCCACCACACAGTTCGAGAAAAGATTCCTAAAAGAACCCTATGGCAATACGAGAAAGGCAATTGGAGTGGACTTAACAACTTCTTTAGGAATTTTAGCTGGTCGTTATGTTTCCTCGATAACGACGTGGATGCCGCTGCTGACATGATCGCAGAAACTATTCTCTTTGGAATGAGATGCTTTATCCCTCATCGGATGAAGAGTATCAAACAAAAGAAAAGGCATGGTACGATTCGAGCTCAAAAGCAGCTGTCAGGGTTAGAGCAATGTTTTTTGGTCCTACAAGACTAATTCGACAGAGGAAAACCGAGAAAAGTGTAAACGAGCCAGAAATGACTGCAACGTCTTTCTCAAGGGTGTGAAATTCCAATATGACCAAAGGCAGTAAAAATTTTTGGGCGTTCGTCAAAAACATTAGAAATTCTGCCTCATCCTCCACCCCTACGCTCATTTACAATAACATTCCAGCTGTCAGCTCTTTGGACGAGGCCAAGAGTACTTAAAGATCTCAACATGCATAAATCCGCTGGTCCGGATGGTATATAGTATCTCCCCTTCTTCTTAAGAGGTGTTCTTCCTCGCTGGCAAAACCACTGCGTAAGCTTTTTCGCCAATCCTACTCTTTAGGACTTTTTCCGAGCAGATGGAAAACAGCATTTGTCCAGCCCGTCCCTAAAAAAGGCGAATCTTCTTCCCTCTCCTCCTACAGACCCACTGCACTTACGTCCCTTCTTTCCAAGGTCATGGAAATGCTGATAAATCTTCAGCTAATGAAATATCTCGAAACACGCAAACTTCTTAATGACCGGCAGTATGCTTTTCGTAGAAACAGGTGCACTGGCGATTTGATGGCACGTCTCACTGAAAAGTGGAACCAAAGCGTACATCAATCTGGCGAGAGCAAGATAGTTGCACATGATATTTCTAAGGCAGAGTTTGATAGAGTTTAGCATCAGGCTCTTTTGTCGAAAATGCGTGCTTTTGGGATCGACGACTCTCTTCTTCAATGGATTAGAAATTACCGGAACGTTCAATTCAAGTTGTCTTGGGTGGTTTCAAGTCTGATGTTCACAAAATAAATGTTGGTGTGCCGCAGGGTTCCGTTCTGTCTCCGACACTCTTTTTAATTTTCCTTAATGATCTCTTGTCTGCTACTTCTAGTTCAATATATACCTTTGCTGATGACAGTACTCTCTGCTTTTCATATTCGTTTCCGGACTCACGTCCCTGCTTTTCGGCTGTAAAACGGGAACGGAAGCGTATGTTAAGCTTTTAAATTCCGATATTAACAGCATAACTAATTGGGGAAATATCAACAGAGTGGAATTTAATGCTTGCAAAACACAATGCTGTCTACTGTCGTTATTCATGAATGCCACGTGCATCGTTGAAACCGAAAAACTTTCCATTCTCTGTAAGTATGTCAATGGCAACTTACGTTGGAAGGACCACATATTCGATGTCGCTAAAAATGCTGCGAAATGACATCAAACGATGTAAGAAATACTTTTTTTCCCCCTCTGATCTGGCCTCAATATATAAGGCATTCATCCACCCAAAATTGGAGTACAATGCCTACATCTGGTCAGGTGCTCCTAAAACATCTCTGCACCTGCTAGATAGGATTCAAAACCTGATACCAATGTCACTCTGGTAATGGACACCCTCGAACACCGACCAAATGTCTCGTGTCTCACTTTGTTTTATCGCTATTTTCACCACCAGGGCTCCACCGAAATTGCCAGTAGCATTCCGCTCTTTCAAATCACGTAACACACGTCTCGCTTTGAATGCACATTGGTATACCCTCAAGCCCACTTTCGGACGTACTCTCAAATATCGTGATTCGTTCCTAACCGAACAACTCGCTTGTGGAATACCCTGCCGGGCTCTCTATTTCCTAGTCATTATAACATTCAGACATATAAAACCAACGTACATCGATACCTATCCTTCTTTCCTCGCTAAATTTCCGTCGTCCGCGCTGTGTGCAAACATTTTAAGGGTACCTTAACCCCTTGAGCGCGCGCTGGTTTATAAAAAAAAATCAACCAATCAACCAATTGCATACGAAATTTGAAGATCGCATTATTTCGGTTAGAGGAGAAGTTGACTGGCCTTTAGACTTCTTCCTGTGGGGTTATTTGAAGAGTAAGGTCTATACCAATAACCCACCGACAATTCAGGATCTCAAACATAACATCCAAACTGAAATTGCGTCCATTGAACCCCCTTATTCTTCAAAAAGTCATCGATAATTTTGACCTTCGAATAAGCGACCATTCAAGCAACAGAAGCCTGAACGATGTTGTGTTCCCTTCATTAAGGCAACATTCGTTTCTCTCTTCAATAATGAAAAAAAAACACAGATCAGGATTTCACGCGATCTAAATACATATACCGAGGGGAACGTTTTCAAAAATAATAAAAAAAAAACCTCCACCAGCGAGGGGCAGTCGAGTGTGCACCAAAATCAGGTAGGCATAGGAAAACTACAGCCAGCACCGTCCTTATAGTTCAGAGGATGTCCTAATGAAAACAGGAACAGAAATCAACGCCGTATCCAAAAAAAGAAATATTTTCAAAGTTACAGACCGGAAGATCTCCATTGAAGAATCCACTTTTATCCAAATCAAATAAAGCAAAATGGCGCGTTTTCCTTAAGGAACCACTGTTTTGGACTTCAAAGAAGTGGAATACGGTGTTGTGGTGTGAAGAGTGTATGTTTCAATTATTTAGAAGCGATTGAAAACATTACGTGAGACGTCCAAGGGCTGAAAGGCACAACATACGGTATCAGTTAGTCATGGTTTGGGTATGCTTTTGACGTTCTGGAGGCGGGTGAAATTTTCGAATGAATCGGTTTCGTTATTTGGAGATACCGTAAGACATTATTTTTCCATATGCTGTAGACGAAGTACCCCTTATGTGGATTTTCTTGTAAGATAATGATCCAAAACATTCCTCTCGGTTAGTAAAAGATTGGTTTTAATAGAAAAAAGTATTGGAATGGCCATCGGAATCCCCGGACCTTACGAGCGGGGTCCCAGAAGTACCCGAACTGACGTATAGATGGCGGTTGTTGTTTAAGAAGAATGACTATTGTAGAAAGTACCAACCTTATAAAGCTTAAATTTGAAGTTTGACGACGCCATGTTGCTTAGCATTTCTTGGGCAGCCATCAACAGTGAACGCTCTCAATGAATTTTTAAATATGAAAAAAATTGGTCATCGTTATGTGATACAATAAAACGGAACTGGATTGTACTCTGTGGGAGTCTGCTCCGTCCTGTACAACAATAAAATATTGGGTGGCAGAGTTTTAGTGAGGCCGTACGAATTACCAAGACGAACATCGCGGTGGTCCACCAGAAATGTTGAAAAAGATCCACAAAATGGTATTGCAGGCCGGCGATTGAAAGTGCGTGAACTGACAGATATTGTTGACATTTGAAAAAGCGCTGTATATCGCATGTTGACTGAAAAATTGGACATGAGAAAGCCGTGCGCATGATGGGTGCCGCGATTACTCACAACGGAACAAAAACACCGTCGTGAGGATGGTTCAATCAAGTGTTTGGCGAAGCTTCACAGCAATAAAGCCATATCCATCACTTCATGCCCATGATAAAGGAACAGTGAAAACAATGGACTCAAAGGAGAGAATCGGCCCCAAAGGAGGTGAAGATAGTTCCATCTGTAGGCAAGGTCATAGCGGAAGTTTTTTGGGATGCGCGTGTTATAATTTTCATTGATTTTCTTCAGAAAGGAAAAATAATCAACGTCGTGCATTATGCCAACTTATTGCAGCGTTTGACAGATGAAATCAGGATAAAACGGCCGCATTTGGCGAAGAAAAAAATTTTGTTTCATCAAGACAATACACCAGTTCATTCATCCGTCATCGCGATGGCCAAAATCAATGAGTTAAAGTTCGAATTGCTTGCTCATGCACCCTATTCGCCAGATGTTAGCCCCCTCGGATTATTTTCTATTTCCGAACTTGAAAAGATGGCTCGGTGGTAAAAGATTTGCCAACAGTAAAGAGGTGGAGTCTGCAGTTGAAGGCTATTTTAAGGAGCTCGATGATTCCCTCTATAAACAGGGTATGGAAGCTATTGAATATCGCTGGGAAAAGTGCATTGAACTAAACAGGAGACTGCGTAGAGAATTAAAAATATTTTTTCCCAAATTTTTTGTGTTCTCTTTATTAGGTCGAGTACTCCTGGGACTACCCTCGTAATCCCATTGAGCACTTATGGGAGTATGTAACATGAAAAGAAGAAATTTCAAACAAGGACGAACTCTTTGAAGAAATAGTTAGAAAATGACGAAACCTCCCAGTGGCGTTTTGTGAAAAATTGGTGGATATCATGGAAAGGCAATGCAGTGCAGTTCTTAAACCAAAAGGACGAGACACAAAATATACTAAGAAATATACTATAATTTTGAGGAAAAGTACATGTTTCCATCCTTTTTTTTCATGAGTTTTAACAAGCTTGTAAGAAATATTTCACTCCCTCTTATCTGACCTTAATTTAAAAGGCGTTTATCTGCCCAAAGCTAGTCAGGTGTCCCTAAGGCCACTTTGCACTTGCATTCCGTCCCAAAACTTTTAACAGTAACACCCGTCTCGCTATGAATGCTCATCAGTATACGCTCAAGCCCACCTTGCAACAACCTAAGCCGTACAACTCGTTATGAAATGCCCTGCTGAGCTCTTTATTTCCTAGCCAGTATAACTTGCAAACATTTAAAACCAACGCACATTGGTATCTCTCTTTTTTCCCTCCCTAACTTCCTTTTGCCGCACTATGTGCAGACATTTTAACCGTACATACTCGTAAAATACCTTGTGCATGCCCTAATTAATAAAAAAAAAAAAGTTGTGGTAGAGCTGAAACTGTAAACCTATGTATCTAAGTAGATTATGTTTCCACAATTTTTCCGACACCGTATATAGCCCTGCGTGGAACGGATTATCGATCGAACGAATGAATGAATGATCGAGTGAAAGAAAGTTTTCAAGAGGTACTTACCACGCAAAACGCTGCTTGATTTCGGTGATCTAGTGGCGACGGTTTTGACCGTAAAATGATAATGAGTTATTTTTTGAATAGAATTCTTCTCCATGGCTTAACTGCCGGTGTGCCACAGTGCTAGGTCTTAGGCCCCCTACTGTGGAACAATATATGTAACGAGTGTCCCAAAATTCACGCAGGAAGTCGTTTTGATAGAAAACACAGGTTTTTAATTAAAAATTGAATATTTTTTTATTAATTCATAAAGTATACCAGTATAGGGTTATGAATGGAATAGCATATCAGTTAAATGATCTCTACGACTTTGAGGGGCACATACGCACTGTTTTGTTGATATTCTCCATGACAGTGGCTGAATTTCGTTGATACAGCGCTCAATTTGCTCCTTCACAGGTGGTCGTGGGAAAGAAGATAAGTGAGGTACCGATGGACCGATGTACATACATTGGTCTTAAACGTTTGTAAGCTCTTTGGAAGTTCCATTGCGTGGTTGCTGTGCGTGGTTAATTGCACTTTTTATGCGTAAAGATGCAAATCTTTAGTGCAAATACGCTGTACAAAGCTTTTCGGCCACAGTGCCGAATTGACTCGGCGTCGACGTTGTAGAACGACTTGTTGAAGGACGAATCTGTTCATCAAAGATCACTAATTAATCCATTCGCCCTGAATTTTTGATCGATGAATGGATTGGCGAGTGGCTGTTTCAGAGGGTACGTGTTTAAATGCAAATCCAAAAACATCCCACACTGTCGATATTGTGAACCTGTCCCGGGAAAGGCGAAAAACATGTTTTTTTCATTGCCCAGGATAGGTAATCGAGAGGATAGCCCTACAGGAGATTGGTCCACTCTCGATAATATTTTTGTGTACATGATTCAAAACGAGAGAAACTGGACAATTGTTTGTGATATACTCGTAGTGCTGTACACACTGAGCGATTTTAGACGGTTAGAGCGTCAACGTAAAGTGAACAGGTGAAATAATCGAGTCATGTAAGTCTTTAAGCCGACCATCGGCGAAACTAACATATACATATCTCATGGCGGTACCACGGGGGACACACATTGACCTCTTCAAGGAGGGGTGGTTTATAAAGTAAGAATACGGCACTATTAATAGGGGTCGGCCCATCAGAGCGTCATATAAGGTTTCCATCTTTTACAGCAAAAACAATAGTTCAGTATGCCAACAATTACGGAGAAGTTGCCGCAAAGGGATAAAAAACATTTGACAGTTAATACAATCGAGACACAATATTAAAAAGTTAGTAAAAGAACAGTGTTACTTGCGTAATTATGTACAAAGAAAAAAATATTTAACCATTAGGGAACCTCTGACGAATGGAAATGTCAAGATTCTAAGAAAGTCGTCGAAGTTGTCCAAACCCAGAACGATGTGGAACAAAAATATGTTCTTTCACCAATATTGTCAGAGTAGTTAAGAAAAAGCACATTGACAGATACCCCAAACGATAACACATAGATGTAAAATGGCCGCTAGGAAAGCCTAAGGAACTGCAGGAACAGGCTGACAGCACGATGTCATTTCACTATTCAGCAGAGGAAGAGGGGACACCTTAAACAGACTTCTACCAAGAGCTATCGCCGGAAGTCGTTTAAAAAAACACCAAACTCTGAACCGTATCTTTTACTAAATGCTAAGATATTGACATGCTTACAAAGGCAAAATCTTGATGTGTAAGCTACAATCGTCAAAATAGATTTCGCACTTATTGGACAAACACATGATGTCACCTAAATTGCCCTGATTTGTCAGTAAGTCATTCGTGGTTCCAGTATTTCTTGTGAGCTCTTTTCTTCCTCCTATTGATGACCTATGTATCTTCACAAGATAAAATCTACTGATAATGACCTATTAGTAGACTACACTAGGTCGTAAATTGTAGTGTTAGTTTTGTCGTGTTAGGAACACTGCACCGTTTCTGTGCCCATCCTAAGGATGTTGAGCCACTTCCCTATGTATTCTTCGCCCACAAGACATTTTATAAAAACTGCTTGCCCCGAATATTTGTTGAATTTCTTGGTTAAATTGTTATTTCCTTCTAAAATATCATTTTCTCGTTTATATCACATCAGATCAGACGTATTCGTTTCCTAACTTCATTAAATTTAAATGTTCTGAAATGAAATTGAATGATTCCGAAATTTCTACAAAAGCACATTGCAAATGCGTTTATTAGGAAAAGAGCTTTGAGGCACCCCATCTTTTTATAATAAGGCTTCCTTCTGACATTTTGGATTTGATCGGACAGTGAACTTGGCTTTTCTCGACTTTATTTTTTCATTAATCATGAAGGAAAAAAAACAATTCTATCTATTTGGTCCAGCTTACGAAACGCAATGGTAACCGGAAGAATTCGGAAAATCAAGTTATATTCGTTTGATTTGACTATCATTAGTCCGCCTCTTAACCTAAGGTTATTCGATTGATCGGTAACTGCATGTGCATCATTTCGAGCATTATTCTTGACACATACAATCGGTTTCAAATTGCGAAACCATAAATGATTTGACAACCTTACTGGATCACGTTTTGGCGCGGACAGTCTTCAATTCCTACCCGGAGGAATAAGTCCGCACAGAAAGACCTCGCTGCAGTTGTAGTTGGAGTGCGTAACTGGATGCAGATTGTCAAATATCACGCTAACTGTTGAGGTTTATTGCTTGATGTCCTTGTCCACCCCGGACTGTAGCGCCATTTAAGTAAGTACTCGTACGTAAGCCTAAACAAAACCTCGTGACCAAAGGGTGTAGTCAGATGTTATGGTCCATATTTTAAAGTCTAAAATTTGATCTTCGTCTGCATATCCTAGCAATTTAGTCCCATTGTTTTCGATCCTTCTGTCTAAGTTTATACCCCTGTATAGCAACAGTTACAAGTACATTCCTAGTACAATCCCTTGTTATTTCTCCTCTTTTACTGGCTCTCTTTCCAGAGTGTTGTTCAGGAACTCCCATTACGACGCTCAATGTTACCGGAAAACTTTGTGAAAACAAGATCACAATGTTGCCATGACTTTACTGTATGGAGTATTCTCCATTATATGCTCGGACGGACGATTATGATGAGATGGCTCTACACAGCTTCAAATAACTGCAAAATAGCATCGTCTGTGCGCTTAAGTTGACAGAGTTGCGAGCTGTTGCCGAATTTTTAGCACCGCCAGTGATTGTTTTACACTGTCCCTGGTTTCGTTTTTTTTTTTTTCGAGTTCTTCGAAATACTCGTAACACCTCTCTATATTTCTGCGTTCTAGCTCGTTTTTTGGCTTAGGGAAAAATTGATGCTACTCCTCTCCGGTTTTCTCGAAAAGTTCGAATGATTTTGTTCTCCTATGCAGTGTAGGAGTTTCGTTGTGTTAATTGCTGGAAACACCAAGCACCTTAGATGAATTGTGTCCATTGCCTCTGGTAGTCATCAGGTACTCGTTTCTGTGTATTCAGACTCGACCTTATATCAGGATCAGGATCAATCCGACATATTGGGAGCTTAGCCCGATAATGATCTCGAAGATTTAGCCATAGGCTTGGAAAAGAGATGGTGGTAGGTAAGCTCTAAGAGTTACGTCATGCCCCCACCGTCGCTCACATTTTCAAAGAGGGTTACTATAATTGTTTTCAAACTCATTCTATGGTTCTCGTTCTCCTAACTGAATTAGTTCTCCAGGTTGGGGATTGTCACATTGAGGCAGCTTCCTTACCATGTAAACGGACCTGGAATGTCAACACCCTATAGCGACAATGTACTTGAAACGTACGCACTTTTGTACACCCAAGCTTGTACTCAAAAAACTTCGCCCTCGGATAGTGTATGACAAATATGCCCGTGATCCAGGGGATATTACAGCCGACGTTAAATGCTGCATGCGTTGGAATGCGGATTCGTCGTAAATTGATGTCAAAATTGAATACCTTTAAGCCGACAAGCCAGTACTTGGCTATAATCCGGATCGAAACCGAGTCCAATCACATCAGCTTAATAGTTCACAGTCCGCTACCAATGTTGGTAAGGAAGAATTCTATGTCCTCCTGGATATTCTTTGCGGAACCTGTCTGGGGTATGCTGCGAAAATCGTACTCATACTCGGGAACCCCAACGCCAATGAGTCTATAGGGACAAAATCTTCGGCGGATTAATTGGAAGGCATGGTCTCTAAGAAACAAGAGATACTGACTTTGCAGGAGCTAGTAAGTAATGTGGTGACAAATGGAATGCAAATGCCGAAACTACTGATCCATGCACCTACCTGATTGGTAATTTTTGCCAAATTCAGAGCCCGTATTTTAACGAAAGAACGTCATTAACTGAACGTTGAACGCCCAGTAGTATACCGTAAGCGAAGAAGACGAGTGGCATCTCTAAAGCAAAGCAAATTTTTTGAAAACTTGGTATCCCGTCAAATCTGTTAATTTCTTTCCAATTAGTGCATGGTTTTCAACTCACCGTTGTTTTTAGGTTGCCCGTGTGATGAAAAATGAATTTGATTCTGTGCACATACTTCACTTGACTATGGTGGTGTTTCGTAAATTTCTGTGTTTATGACCCTAAAGACAGTAGTCACTGTTTGTATGACCCTTTAACGAGCATCAGTTTGATAAACAAATGCGACTCTAAACTTAGTGGTATCTCACAACAGCACAATCTCAGTTTTATGACCTAATCCTAAGGAGCTGACACGCTATTGTTTCTTTCTGATATTAGTTAGACAGCCATCATGACTTCGTAAAAAGTAGAGGACCTCGCTCTGTTCCATCTGGTATACCAACTTTAATTTGACTTTTCTCTATATGACCGTTCAAATTTTGCTTTTCTACATATTTATTTACAAATCATATCTTTTCGTTCCATTTGTATCGAAACCTGCTTTGCATATTTATTAATTTTCCTAAAATATCACTACAACTACACCAAATGCAGCAGATCAAGTAGACATGACATCTGGCAGACAATGTCAGACGATAAACTAAATATGACATCTGTCAAACATTACAGCCAATCAGAAAATAAGTAAAGAAAAGCTGACATTTGCACACCCGCCAATTTCAGTTAGAGATTTATTTCACTGAAGAGATACGATTTCAGGTGCAGGCAGGATTCCAGTGCGCTGGTCTGTTGGGGTAAATTGCATAATAACACTCGCCTCGAATAGGTGGTCCAGCTATGTACTCGTAAGTCAGTAATTATCATCGGGTGGTAACTGAAATTCCTTTTCGATTTCATGTTATTATCCCCACAGCTGTGTTTAATCATTTGGATTTCCTTGAGATTACCTCGCATTATGCAGATAGTGATGTGGATAGTGGATACAAGTACATTCGTACACTGAGATACGACTATTCTATAACGCTGTCCAGACATTAAGACTCTGACCAATTTCCCTGACAAGTATCCTGTCATATCTTTAGTCAAGGTTTCATAAGGTAGATGCCACAAGCTCCTAATCGCAGTGTAGTTTTCCTTTTCCGCATTGCTGTAGTACTCGTTCTCGTTCTCGTTTTCTCTGGAAACATGCTCCAATTTTGTATTTTTTGTTTACACAATTTATTTATATATTTATTAATTGTTGTTTTCTTTTTTCTCTTTCTTTTCAGCGCGATAAGGGCATTTCGAGAATTACTTTATCTGAATCCAGACTATCCACGTGCCAATGAAGCTCACCTGCGTCTTGGATTTATGTTCAAAGTGAATGGCGAATATAAGTCATCGTTGAAACACCTGCAACTAGCTTTAATCGACACAGCACCGTGCACCTTTACAAAACTTCAAAGTGAGTATACTCGTCGTCATGTCAATACCCCCCCTCAAGCTGGTCTTAAAACCAAGACTCCTCTATCCAAGCCCACGAGATGGGGAGTGAGGAATCCTGATTCTTCGGGGCGTTTCGTCTGTGTGATGGCGTATATGCCATCGCTTATACTCTTTATTTGGTTGTTTAAGTGTTTTTTGTTTTTCCTTTTTCTGGCTCCATCTTCTTCGGATGCAGTGCCCATGTGCCCATGTGCCCACGTACATACATATTTATGTATCTGTGTGGGGTTTTTTTTTAAATAAGATTTCGCCTTAGGCGCTCCAGCAATCGGTAGTGATGAGATGGCCATATTAACGAGAGAATATCATTAGGGAGATATTTTAAAACAGGAGTGCTGGTTAAAAGGATAATTTAATTACAGTTGACACAAATTTGTCACACCTTTTAACGGTTTATTTGATTTAAAAGGACATTGACATGTCGCGTGACTGATGCAGTTGCTTTTTGTGTAGTCCCTTGGGACGTCCATCAGTTAAACTGCACTCTCAAGGAGCTACAGTGATGTCAAGCAGATGTTTACCATGGATTCAGATAACTAATATCTTGTACAACGTCACGAGCTGGAGAACAACACGTGCCGTACTAATGAGATCAGTTTATCTGGTGACTGGGGAAGTCGAAAAACTGATTATTGAACCACTTCTCATCAGCTGGTTAAGTGCTCAAGGGGCTCAACCCTTTATTCAGACAAGACTTTTGATGTTGAGGTTTTATTTTGAGTGAATATATTATTCTTCAAAGGGATAATTATGAAATAAGGACACTTATCCCTTGGGCAAATCTTTTACGTAGAAATAAATACACAAACAGCTTGCCTGAAACGAAACTGGTTGCTTCAGCAAGAAATGTTTAGAATACCAGTACGACTAGGGTAGGATGTAAATAAGCAGCATGACCTTCAGATTCAATGGCAATGCAACGAAATCTGCATCAGATCTGAACCATAACTTGCAGATGAAGAAGATAGCTCGTAAGGAAAAGTAAAGTTAGGTCTATTTTGGACCATGCTGACCAATCTCTGTGTAAAGCGAGACGAATCCACTGTCCAGCTGTTTGAAATTATGGAGGATACATTGAAGAACATAGCAAAGAACTTGTTTTCGGCTCATAGATTAAAAATTACAAGGTATTTGAAAAATGCTTCTCACGAAGGATTCGTTATGCCCTCCGGTATTTCAAACAGAGGTTTTATCTATACTTGAACTGCTGAACTGATGCAGTTATTTACAACGATAGTCAGTCGGTGCTAATAAAATAGAATCGTTGTCCTTAGAGTCATTGTCATCATTCGTTATCATTGTCATTATCATCATTCTTTGTCATTTGATCACGTTATTCGAATCTTGCCTTGCAACATGAACTGAAACCTGAATGAAAAATGAAATATTTCAGGGCCGAGTAGAGCAGGCCATGCTTTCTAAAAGTAATGTCAAGTGATTTTATTGTGAAGGGACTATACCTTGCAGCACGCTCAGATCGGTTGCGCTGTTGCTCAATCGTCTCCAATCATCCGGAGAGTAAGGACAGACTTTTCCGTGAAACTCGTTTTCATCTCCCGTGCAAACCGTAATGCAGCGTTCGTTAAAACAAAGAATTGCCATCAATTTTTGTGTAAAACTCGGCCAATCCGCAGTAGAAACTTTTACTATGAGAGCGACGGCCTTTGCTGATGATGAACGTCAAGTCTACCGGTGGCATAAGGCCTTTTTAGAAGGCCGTGAAGAAGTCAGCGATGAAGCCCGCGATGGACGGCTATCAACGATCACCACCGACGAAAATTTGACGAGTGTAAGAAAATTTTTGAACTCAGACCGTCGGCCGTCGTTTAAGTGTTCCTTTAGTGGCGTCGACAGATGTCTCCAGTATTTTGAAGGGAACGCCTGTGAATAAAAATGCAAGTTCACAGGATGCCCATACATCTTGCCATCGGTCTCCGTCAATTCTTTGATACCAATTCGGAACCCGTGTTGGAGTCAAAAGTTCCACCCTTGCTATAAGTAACGGCCGACCTAAAACCTCTTGCCGATCTTAGAGTCACGGCGCCCAGTTTTAAGTCTTGGTAGGGACTACCGGTGGTCCTGCCACCCAACAGAACCTTATGACCGGCCGCTTGTAACTGGTCAAATCGTAGCAACCTTCAGTGGTGACTAGAATTGCTCTACCCCCCTTTATTATTAGATTACGTCATTGATGAGCGTAGCCTTAATAATTAGGCGGGGGCTCATTCCAAAAAATACCTTTCGCGAGATTGTGACGAATAATATGCCAGGAACTTTGAGACTTGTGTCAAAGTGATGCCTAATTTTTAGACAATTATCATCACAGGCAACGAGTCTTGCGTGTTTTTGAATACGACCCTGAAAGAAAAAGGCAAAGTGCCGAGCGCTCAAAAAAGCCAGAATGATCCAAGGCAAAAATCAAGACCACACTGTAAAACCGTCAATGCAAAATTCTACGTGGAAGTCCTTGAGAGACTCAAACGCAGGGTGTTCATCACGTCCGGTATGACATCACGGGCGATTGGAAACTTCACCATGACAACGCGCCAGCCCACACCGCCTTCCTCGTGACGGGCTTTCTGGCCGATACAAAGGTGTCAATGTTTCCCCGGGAGACCTACTGTCCTGACGTGGCTTCCCCAGACGTTATAATATTGGGACAGTGGACAAGGAAAAAGAATCTAGCATCAAGGCTGTAAAGGACATTTCGGAGGAGGCCTACTCTGATGCCTTTGATGCCTGGAAAACTCGCTGGAAGCAATGTATCGGCGCAGAGGAGCCTATTTTGAAACCTTTTAATGTGTTGTACCGATCTGATCAATCTTTTTTTTTTTTAACTTATGACATTACCTTTACGACAAACCCTGTAGAGTGGTTTTGGCTTCGACAATCATTATGGTGTCCATGGCTTGTTGCGGTAGGTCCTTCACAACGGCTTCTAACTAATAAACGTTTGCCGAAGTTTTTACCTTTCTTTGGCTAAAAGAAAGCCGTCATAGATCACCACCCACCGTAACATTACTGATGCGCAATGGTGACCACGCTCGCCCTCGGAATAAATTTTTATTCTTCTCTTGATGACCGAGCATGCCATTGATCGTTCTATTTATTGGAAGACTCTCGTAAGTGAACAGAATGCGTTGGTCAGCGTTCTTTACCTACTGGCTGCGTAGTACGTGGATATGAGTAAGTGTATCCAATGTGTCCTTTATATTCTTTGATAATGCAAGACATGAATTTTTGCATCTTATGTTACAAAATTTTCTGTTTTTGCAGCAGTTTTCTTCTTATTCGAGATTGCACGGCTCTGATGCCACTCAAAATCCTAACATCCTAAAGGGCTCTAACTGCTCTGGTATATTCAAACAACATGATTGTAAACAATTGAAGTCAGAATGTTACATTAATGTCACAAGTCAAATAGGAGTCTACATGAAATGGATGCGCTTCAATACGTCATCCGCGATGATGATGTTAAGAAAAACCAAACTGTCGGGGATGCTAAGATGCCTTGTTTGGGGAAAACATACGTGGGACCAAAGCAGATAGAATCCGGCTACTATGTATGTAGTAGTAGTAGATCTTCTTCCTGGTACAGCGAAGATCCAAATCCATAGAAATCCGAATTGCTGCTGTCAAATAGAATAATTAGAAAAATCAGTCCACCTACCTTCAATGATTCTCTTCGGATTTTTATAGATCTTAAGTTCACATATCGGAGATGAGCTTTGTAATACTATGCCAGATGCCGAGACACGATCCTGTGGAGGACGATGATGGTGATGAACACCTGCTTAATCAGACATAATATGAGATAATTTATCAATGTTGTGTGAACTGTGCAGATTGAACACGAACAGGGCAGTAATATTTTCGATGGTTTTGGGGTTGGTCGGACATCGTATTAGAAAGTCTGCGGATGTGAAGTCAAAGCTGATGTATGTAGGCATCAACAGTTTGTACCTGAGGGTCTGACAGGTAACAAATACTAGCTGCAGCAAAGATCCTAGTGCAACACACACAAGAGTGTATCTGGATCTTCCCACTCCTCTTGTAATTGGGGACTGAACTGGGACCCGAGACTATTCAGCTCCAACTTGGTCCTTTTTTTGTTTTTTTTTTTAGACCCAATTGACTAATGCCGTTTAGTAAGAAGAGTTCTGGTAAAATCATTGTACGCGTAACTTTTGACATGTTGCACTGATCACTTTGAGTGGTCAAAAAGACCTGCTCCTCTTCGTTTTTTGAGTTGTGCAAAGCGCTTAAGCTTTTTTCCATCCATTCCCAAGGATCTGGATTACGTGTAGATTACCCTTCTCCATATCTGCCTAGGGCGGACCACTTTTTTTTTTTTATAATTGCGAGTAGCGCGCCCTCAAGGGGTCATTAGTACTTGATTGAGTATGTGGATTCTATTGCACGGCGTACTTTGCAATGGTACTGTCATCGCAGCGTTAGTTTAGACTATGTATCATTTTCTTCCCCGTATTTTGACGTCTGCTGGGTCTGGGCCAGTTATTGTGTGTAGTTGGTCGTTCGATATACGGTTTGGCTAGAAAAATCTGAAGTGACGGTGTTGTTCACTTTCAAGATATTACGCCCATAAAGTAGCACTGTGCCTACGCTTCATCAGAAGATCTCCAGTTTGGTTTTTGTGCCCTAGAAACATCGCTACTCTAGATTTAAGATACCATACCGGATGCCACTTCTGGTACTGCTGTGCAGCCCCAATTCAGTGCCACCATCTTCGGAAACCATATGTTCCAGATATAGAAGGCTGCTTACTTTGTCGACTTGCCATCCAGAAATGTTGAGTTGACCGGGGGTGATGTTATACTGGTGGTTAGGACCTTTGTTTTAGCCGTGCTTTGTGTAGATCCAATATCCTGTTTGTGGATATTAGCGTAGTCAAGATTTTTAAGATATGATGTTATAATCCAGTATAATCCTTAGCCCCATGTTTCCCCCCCAGACGGAGCTGCCCGAATCACATCACTGATTACTGCCAGGAATAGTCTCGAAGAATTTCCATCTTGATGTAATTCAAATTCTTCTCACCATTTCATTACGTAGAACCTGACATACATATACCGCGACCATAGGTAGCCTAGGTATCCCTCCTGCGCAAGGCTCGCCATGAAGCAACTCGATTCAAGCTGTCGAAAGTTTTCTCGAAGTCGATAAGTATCAAATGAAGCGGAGGCCTCTCTATACTTGGTGAAGTGTTGATGTGGTCTATGGAGGCGGATCCAGATCGAAGGCCTGCCTATTCGATGACAAGCGCCGAATCAAGATGTTCGATTCAAAATTATTCTAGCTATTAGTTTTGGCGCAGCCGGAGAAAGGCATATATGAACAGTGTGGCCCAATTGAACTGCAACCAATTTCAGAAGGCTGTAACTTCCGAAACCGTTGGTAAGATTGTTTCACCTATTCACAGTTGGTTTCATTTTTTACAAGCGTGCAGAAGCCTTTGCGTCTCAGTTGCATGGAATTCAAACGCAATAGTGGAAAGTCACAAGTGGCTATCGTTAGATCCTGCCAACACTGCGATGTCAATAAATTGTTCATGTATCGAACCATGGCACAGTACAACAATACTGGCAGTGTTGCAAAACGCAATTGGTGGTGGTCGGTAGAAAACTGCATCGGCGCCAGGAGTGATTCGGAAAAAGAAGGCTCGAATTGAACGAAATCCTTGACGGGGTTGCGAGAAAATGGCTACTGAGCTGAAGATATCAAAGACAACCATGCAACCGGCTATTGAACAATGAGCTCAAAGTAAAGTTCACAAAAAGGATCAAATCTGACCAACGCTAGAAAGAAAGTGAGGTTCGATCGAGCAAAGGAGCTGTTGCGTTTCCACGAACGTGACGCGTTACCGAATATCGTTTTCTCTTAGAGAAAAATTTCCCAATGAACAAACAAAATGATCGTGTTTATTTAGCGGAAAGGTTATACGAAAATTTGAGCCTTCGATTGAACATCAGAAGTTCAGCGACACCATTTACTATGGTTTGGGTGGCTGTGACGGCCGATGAACTTTCGCCGCTTGTGTTTTTGAGCCGTGGCGTCAAGGTGAACGCGAGTGTTGAAACGGTTTTGGAAGGAGCTTTGAAGTCTTGGGCAATCAAACATTTCGGTTAGAGAGAATGAGCGTTCCAATAGGTCTCTGCGTTAAAAAACATCGTCCCTTGTTTTATTTCGTCAACACATTGGCCTCTACAGTTGCCAGATGCAAATCCATTTGATTTTTCCTCTACAGGCCAAGGTCAACATTAAAAAAAAAAAAAACAATGTGTGGATGCGCTCAAGAAAGTTCTTCTTCGAGAATGGACGAAGATTCGTCCGACAAACGGAGCCTGCCGGTATCACATATGTTTATCTGCGTATACTTACGAAGACGGAAACTAGCTACCGTTCGATGGAAATCTCTCTTCATTCCGAAGACAGGTCCATGTTTTATTACAGACGACAGCTAATGGTAAGACAAAATAAAACACGCTACATGCCCACAAGAGTAACCAAAATAAATTTAAAGACAAAACGTTAAAGCCAAAGCTTCTGTCTACCAAAGTGTATCGCTAACAAATAATCACAACCAAAACCACATAACAAAAATCTTGCCCACGGCATCCGGTATTGTATCTCAATGGGGTCCGCATTGATTTCGTTCTCTGCTAATTTAATTTTCCCACAATATCTCCTCAAAGTCGTCACACACATTGCCCAGCAGTTCGTAACCAAATCCCCTTATCTCGGTTACAAAAAAAAAAAAAAAAAAAAAAAATTACATTAGCATGCTACAATTTAATTTCTCTGAAGGATTAGGCTCCGTAAAGCACATCAACACCCCGGCGAATATCAACACAACACAGCCACCAACATCCAACTTAAAAGCACAATAGGTACGAGTATACTGCATTTCGCCTCTTTTCGCTGCGTTGCTCCTAATTAGCCGCAAATCATTTTCGTTCCATTTGCAGTGATTAACATCTCCGGACAAACAGACGGACGGGCGGTCGGATTGTGGTGTTCTGTGCACTGTGTTGTACGAGCATGCCTTCTCTGCCGCCACATTATTGCTCGACTGTGCTCTTTGCCTTAATTCGTTGTCCAATGTTATGTTGTGTGCAACAATTTTGGTTGTTTCTTTTTTATTTATTTATTTTTTATTTTTATTCGAGAGAGCTATTTCCAGAATAGTCTCTCTCTCTCGCCCCTCCAAATAAACCACACCATCAATCTGTGCGACGCATTTAGGTTGTGGCCAAGAGGTAGACGACGACGAGCACCAAAAAACAACGAAAACACAACAGCCAACACCAAAAAATCAACAAAAACAACAATAGCAACAACAACAAGAACAGTGAAACGTTTTAGAGAATTAGTAACGTCTTTGACCTCAATCATGGTCGTCGCGGCAAATCGCGGAATGAAGAACCCATGACGCAGAAGAGCAGCACTCCTTCAGATTCTTAAAGAGGTCTCCTTCACTGGTGCGGATGATTTTGCATGCATTGTGCATACGGCTAAGACGGCAAGCATTCTCAACAATAACAACAACAACAACAACAGCAGCAGCAGCAGCAGCAAAAAAATAAAATAACCACAGTACGCTCTGGGTAACGACAAACCAACGCCCGGTAAGGGCGTCGTAAACGTGTGTTGTGATTTAAGCGATTTGCGCATGCGCGCTTTATGCGATTTGTGATTTATGCAAAGCGAACGCAGTAAACGATTATCAATTACGGAGCTGAATAGCTAAATGCGTTATGGGTTGTTGTCGCTTAGCGCGCTCGTTGAGGTTTTGACAGTTGTTTATGGGGTTGAAGACCGACCACAAGAAAAAGAAGCAGGAACACAACAATGGAGACGAAAAATTATTTTTTGTGTTATTTTATTGTTGCGGTTGAATGTTGTTTTGATATTTAACCCCTGAGTGTTGCGTACTTTTGTGATGAATTTATAACTTCAGAAGGACTTTTCTGCAGATTTTAACTTACATATACTCGTAAAAGGTGCATTTGAAATTTAAGGATCGGATTTATAAAAAGCAGAGTGCAGCAGACGTGGATTACCAAACGGAGGTTTACAAAGGTCTGTCGGCGTTTTTGATACCTTTCAACTTAATGATCAAAGGTGATATTTTGTGAAAAAAAATAATGAATCTGAATTCCCGAACAACAACACACGCGTAAACCCTCTTTGGATACGAAGGTTATTTTGTAACTCCAGAAAATTAAATGAAATCAGCGTCCTATGTCCTACTAACCAGCGCAAACCTTTATATTACTCATACCGCCATGTCGTCATTCAGACATTTAAAACGGCCGGCAGAATGTTTTTTTTTTTTTTTTTTTTTTCAAAAAGAGCCTCAAACGGCGACATTTTTATAGACAACCTGAATCACGTGTTGTCTTGAGACATTACGGACACACGTGTTGCCTTCTGATAACCCGGATACACGTGTTGCCTAGAGACCACAAGAAGATTACGCTGGACGATTTCGCCAACAGGAACGAAACACTTGGTTTCTTTCAGTTAGCGTTGGCCGAAGTATATCGCTGATGACTACCAGGAATAACAACGGTGATAGTATACAGCCCTGACGTACACCACTATGGACTTTAAAGTCATCTCGACACCTTACAATTGTGCGGAACGTAACACTTACCACCCTCGTAAGTAGCCTTAATAATAGCTGCAAGTTTTCCCTGGATACTTCTCCTGCACAATGCTATCTAGATAGCATCTCTGTTCAAACAGTCGAAAGCCTATTTAAAGCCATTGAACAGTAGATGTAGCGGAAACCTCAACTCGACGCCCTTCTCAATGATTATTCGCAAGGTGACGATGCGATCTACGCAATAGTATCCACTCAGAAATCCCGCCAGTTCGACATAGACTGTTGAGTCTAGATGCTCTCTTATTCGCTCTCGAACTATCTTAGCTATTATCTTGGCTACGGCTAGAAGAACGCATATTCCTCTCCAATTTCCGCACTCCATCAAATTGCCCTTCTTTGGAAGTTTGGTTATCATCCCTCTTTTCCACTCATCCGCCTCAGGAAATGAAACACTCGCCGAATTATCAAGGCTTCTTCGATTAATGAAATTGTCTATTGTGACTTATTGCAACGGTTTTCAGAACTTAACGCCGCTGAAGGTTGCTACGGTTTGACCAATTGCAATCTGCCGATCACAGGTCGTATTGGTGACAGGACCACCGGTAGTCCACGATACTGTGGGACTCCGGAGACCCCCGACTTCGGTCCGGTCCCGACTTTTGTAGGGTCTTCCAGTTGGTTTTGATCCGATGTAGAGTTGCAATAAGTACTGGGTGCTGTGATCCCACGATCAGCAAGAGGTTTTAGATCAGTCTCGACTCATACCAAGGGTGGAACTTGTGCCTCCAACACAAGTTCTGCTTTGGTATCAAATAAATTGGCGGAGAGCGATGGCGAGGCGTATCCTTGCTCCCATGAATGTATGGGCATTCATTGGAACTAAGGCCTATATTGTTGGCTTATGAGACTTTCCTCCGGGAGCCGGAGAAGTAACGCTACCGATGTAGATGGCGTCGCTTGAAAAAGTTCGGCAGGGATACCATCAATGCCTTCTGCTTTATTTCTTCTGAGCAATCTGATAGCGGCTACAATTTCTGTGCTACTGGGAGGTCCGATTCGAATTCTGGAATTTCTTGCTACGGCCAGCTCGTTGGAATTTGGGACTATGACACTGTTGCCTAGATTATTTAGCACCAACGCAAAATGTTCCATCCATCTGTTGAGGTGATCCTCATCCGAAATCACCAGACTACCATCTAAACTTTTCACTGGATGTTGTTTAGAACATGCTGTCATGCTGTAGATGGTCCTGCTATCACACCTGCTAGCTGCTGCTTTAACTTTCGAGGCTAGTGCGTTTCATATACAAAAACATTTCTCACACAGTGGCCATCCATGTCTTTATGTATTGAGCTCCTGATTGTTTCTGTGGCAAGATGGTCCCTGAATTGTTGTCGCACTAGGGGATCTCGAAGTCTGTCCGTATTGTATCTGGTAACTCGAAGTAAGTTTGAGCGGTTGCTGTTGACGGATGCAGTACCAAGGCGTATAGTGGCTAACATAAGATGATGGTCGCGTGTTTTGTTTTGGACTTCATTCGCATGGAGTGTAAAAAGTTCGTTTGCTACAAGCCCAACCCGACAAAGGAAAACCGCAAAAAATTCAAACGAACCGCGGAAGGTCTTTCTTAAGCGTGCGAGATTTCAATACGACGAAAAACTGAGGCAAAGAAACATAACAAATTCTGCCTCACCCTCCATCCCAACGTTCTTTTACAATAACATTGCAACTGTCAGCTCTTTGCATAAGGCCAATTTGCTTGCTGCACACTTTACGGTCAGCCTATTACTTCCAGATTGTGCTTTGTCTCCGGCTACACTTTAGCGCGTCAATCTTAAATGGGACGAACCCACTTTCGCACACGTGTGTACTTAGAGACCCTAATATACACAAATCCGCTGGTCCATATGATATACCTCTGAAAAGGTGTTTTTCTACGCTGCAAAACCACTGCGTAAACTTTTTCATCAATCCCACTCTTCAGGACTCTTTCCGGGCAAATGGAAAACAGCATTTGTCCAGCCAGTCCCGAAAAAAGACGAATCTTCTACTCTCTCCTCCTACAGACCCATTACACTTAGGTCCCTTCTTTCCAAGGTCATGGAACATTGGGCTTTAAGTGAGTTTTGTGGTGAGCGGACTATAGACCGTAGTTTAGTGTCCGTAGGGCTAGCCACTTTCGTGAAAGGGATGATCAGCGAAGTGCGAAGCTTCTTTTGGAAGATCGTCAATCAACGTGTGAAGAAATATCCTGGGTTAAATCTGTTTTCCCCAATTAAAAACACGATTTCCAAAAAAAAAGGGCCGCCTCCTGTTTAATTAATGTATTCCTTTTCCAAATACGTGGACTAGAACCTTCGAACCGGAGATCAAATCTCAGTCCAATGGGTGGAGAAACTGATCCTCCTCCTTAGCCAAAAAATTTCGACGGGCGCAATCAAACTTCAAGTAGATGATGTTATTTGCTTACTATCACTAGGGAATCATCATGGCTGACCGAGTCCCATGTGGACCAAGTGTGACAATTGTGGCACTTGTTTGCAGAAATTGAAAAGAGAAATGCACTAAAAATGACCTGACTTGATTACTCGTAAGCCACTGATTTTTCGTGGCAATGCACGCGCTGATATCCTAACCTAAACATGAGTCCACCAGACTACGAGTTGTTCCTAAAGTTATATGAGCCAATGCGGAGGCTGCGTCTTTCCTCTTTAAAATAACCTTATGATGCGGTTACCTCGGGCATTCGGTAGTTGGACAAAAGTGATGAGCTGACGTCGCCAAACTTCCAAGACGTTGGGAATCAGTGGTTAAGAAAAAGGGAGACTACTTTGAAGGGCTTTAAACTAGTACTACATAAAATAAATGTTATCTTGGAATTATAATGGAAAGAAATATTCAACTAAACTGTGTTTGTTATTGTTTGGGACTGTCCGATACATTTTAAATCAGGTAAACTTACTTAGGCAGCGCTACAGTTCGGGGTGGACCTGGGCCTTAACGAACAAGCTTCTCCAGTTAGTCCGAACTTTAGCTAGCTGCCTTCACTTGCGCACTCCAAGTCGGTTAGGGTCCCCTTCTATTATACTTGTGCGCGCAACCTAAGGTGAGATCTTCCTCTACTCCGTTGTCTCTTCGGGTTAGATTCGAAGACTCTCCGGGGGCAGTGGTATCCATAATCAGGTGAACCCTGTCTGAAATTTTAGGCATGCAGTTCAACCATCTAACCAATTTTCCTAGCTCATACTCTTAGAAACCACAAATCGCGCTACATGAAAATTCGAATATGTTTTAAATGCCAAAAGAAGAAGTTCAGTGTCTCCACTGTTCCTTGGTCTTGAGCGTATTGTGATGAATCCATGTTCCGTCCACGGTTACAAAACGGCACAAAGACTCGTTTGGATTGTGATTGAACATTGCCAAACACTCCTTTGAAGTTGTCAAACGATTGCGTTTGTCGTCAATTGTGAACCAAACGTGAAACTTATCTGGCGGATAGCTTTTTCATATTTTCATTTATTTTTCATATTTTTGCAAAACTGAAATCACTAATCCATGTGATAAGCCTCTATCCTCTTCAATTTCGCGCGCCTTCACTCGCCGATCGTTCAATATCATACCTTGGATTCGATCGACCATTTCTAGTGTGGTGACTGACATCAATTGGGCGATCAGAACGTTCGGCGTTACCGCACCGAAATTGAGTAACCCAGTGGTGGATGATTCCAATCGATGGCGAAGAGTTCCTATCAAGCTTTTGTCTGGTCTGCATGATGGTTTTTTTTTCCCCCAAAAAATAGTGTTTAATGAGCACCCTTCATTTTTCAATTTTTACGAAAATGGCGTCTGTTCTATATGGTTGTCACAACAAAAACAATTTGTCAGATCTGTCTGAAGATTTGGGTGCGTTCTTTTGAAAGATCCTTCTTGACAAGCAAAATGTTTGATTTGAGGAGGCTTTTCTGCCTGATGTTCATTTTAATCTACCCTTTGAGAACTTTTCAGTAATCGAAGATGACTAATGTGGTATCTGCCGCTGAAGAGTTTGTAAAGTTCGCCATTGAATCGCATGCCTCAGAGCTCGGAACATCTTACCATTGGAGCATATTTCGAGAAAAAGTTGTGTTTATCAGAGGATTGAGATATAAAATTAAGCAGCAGTTCTTTGGGTCCCGAATTACTAATCTATTGAAGGTTTCAAGGTTTCCTAATATCTGAAGACTGCAACGAGATACTTATTCCAAGTCGGAATCCGGGCCTTTTTAAACCGGAACCCAAGAATTTCCACTACCCAGGGGAAATCAATTCGCAGCGTACGTTCATGTACGTAAATACAGGCAAACTTTTTTGTGGCTAAGTACAACATAGATAGAACAGTGCCCAGACCTCTCGCATGACTCTAATTTGAAACTACATTGATATGAACTAGTTTCGGTGTCATCCTGCCCTCGTCATTCACATGTGGAATGATGTGGCCAAGCCACTATCCAATTTTGAAGCACTTTTTCCACTCCGAGCCAGGTAACTGCAAAACATGCATTTTAAACGCATCAACCGCTTCTTCAGGCGTCAAAACACGTTGGCCTCGCAATTTATTTTTGATATGCGGGAATAAAAAGAAGTCAGTGGATACCAAATCAAGGCTGTACAGGTGATGACCAGTCAATTCGATGTGTTGAGTGCTCAAAAAGTCGTCCTGTAAGAACTCGCATTGTGGTGGTGGAGAATCATCCGTGTTCGTCGGTTGCTTTGCCTTATTTCTCCAAGGACTTCTGGCAAACAAATCGTGGTGCACCATTCCGAATTAACTGTTCTACATTCCTGGACTGCGATTACCGAAGCAACAGGCGACCATTTGCTTCAAAGCGTTTCATGTGCGAACAACTTTTGTTTGATTTGGCTCATCTTCAAAAATACATACAGTCGACTGCTATTTAGTTTCGGGCTCATATGCATAGATCCATGATTCATCGACTGTCACAATTTTATAGACGTCTTTTGAAGTACAGCGCTCGAATCTTTCCATCATTTCTTTGAACCAATCGACACGAGCCTTTTTTCGAGCGATTGTCAAATTATGCGGTATCCAACGCGAAAAATCTTTTGGACTACCAAATGTTCATGCAGTTTTAGATGTATGCAACTGGAACTAATTCCCAAAAATGCCTTGATTTCACGATAAGTCAAATGACGATCCTTCAATATCAGTTCCCCCACAGCATCGACGTTTTCTGGCACAACAACCGATTTTGGAAGATCTTCACGAAATTCTTTCTGGAGCGAACAACGACTACGATTAATGTCGGAAAATCAGAGAAACATGGCGGGATGGTCACCAGAAGTCGAAGTGAGTTGATCGGCGCACTATTGTTGAGATAATCCAAGTCAAAAATCATAAAAAATCATCGCACGAAAATGTTCAATTCAATTTTTTTGAGCAGATGCACCATTAAAAACGTCAAACTTTACGATGCCGGTATCAGATTTGACGCATCTACCCTACCATATCTCAAAACATAGGTAGCAACCTGCTTATTTATTAAAAAAACTTCACACAGGATATCAATTCGACTTCTAACGAGTTTATTTACTGACTTGAATAATCTGGACAGACAACACCCAAAGGAGAGAGTGTAGACATTCTTCAAAGAATCGCATGGTAGTACGGGAAAGCCAACTGAAATGGATCTTACTTATATCTGGCTTGGTGAGAAACCCTTCATGTCCAAGAGCATCAAAGCAAAGGTAAACTCGTAGTACGACTTGACTTGTAAACAGACTATCAAGGGCAGAGAATGCCATTTTTGGTCATTCAAAACCAACCGCAGGGAAGAAACCCAAAAAATTGTAAAAGACAAATTTAAATCTATAAGTGACTGCAGCGTTCATCCCAAAGTTTTTCTCTGATCAAAAATTGAGATGGAAGATAGTAGAAATTGTTGGTCTTTCGTCAAAAATATTCGGAATTTTGCTTCACCATAGTACGTCCCAATGCTCATGTATGCAATTGGGATCGGTGAACCGCTTCCCCAATTCTATCCAAGTTGTCGTCATCGACCTTAAGACTGATATTCGCAAAAGTGCCCCAAGGCTCTATTCTGCTTCTGACATTAAAATCATAAATCATCTCTTCTGAAGACATTACATTTCTGTTTCCCACACTCGTTTCCGGACTCACGTACCTGCTCGTCCTGGTTGTAGAACGGGAATAGCAGCGTATTTTCAGCTCATTAAAATCTGACAATTGGATCAGTTGATAGGTCAAATACAAATATAGTGTTATCGAATGATTCTAAAACTCAGTGCTGTCTCATGTTGTTAAAACGAAATCTGCACTCCTGTCCATTATCCGAAGTCGAACAACTTTCCATTCATGGTAGGTATGCAGTTGTCAGAAACCTGGTCAAATTGTGGCTGTCTCTGGAAAAAATGTTGTCAGTTAAAAAAACACATTACATATGTACGTACTCGTATAGATATACCCGAAACAGGCGAACGATGCTCAGATCTGGCCGGATGAACCCAGGACATCCTTTCCCTTGTTGGTTAGGATTCAAAGCCAGCCATTTGAAACACCCCAGGAGTCTTGTAATGTATCTTACCAAATTTCTTCAATTTAAGGGCTTTCACAAAGCCTCAGAAAATATAGGAGGAAACAGTACTAACGAGCTCTTATGCTTAAGCTGCCTGTTAAAAGTGTTTTCCCTTTCATTATAACCTTCATACATTCAAAACCAATTGACATGGATACCTCGCATTTTGTCTTTCTTTTCATGCTCTATGCCTTTGGCTTTACTCTGCACCTCCCTTATTTCGATTCCGCTTTCATAAATAGGCGAGCCAGCTAATAGATGGAAGAAAATAGGCGCGTCGTGAATTTGTCACATCTCAATTGGTAGAAGTTGATTGGTGATAGTTGGTTTAGATTCAGTAGACCGTGTAGTTTGTCCCTAAACTTATAGTTTATATGGATTTTGATTTTTCCAAAGAGATCTATACAAAAGCTTGTTCCTAAAAAAAGAGTGCACTTACAACACAACAAACACACCAAATTCACATAATCAAAAACCAAATCCACATACATACATATTCCCATAAACTCCTGCTCCCTTGAAAAAGGCCAAAAACGGCGCTACCACACTCTCTAATCAATAAAATGTCTGTAGACGAAGTTATACCATGCGTCCTTGAACATACCAACGACTTTCTCAGTACAATAGCCTCCCCTAAAACATTCTCAATACGTATCCCTGTATCCCAATATTTTCTTCTACGCATAATCGCACCTACACCACCCTCTCTCTTGTCCAGCTGCATGCTGTTGCCCTCTCTATCAAAAGTAAACACAAACTTTGCGCCTTGCCACTGTCCAATCTCCATCACAACGAAGTAATGTGCCCAAAGACCCAGTTGGAAAAGTCCAATAACCCTCGAAAATTACTCACAATTTAGTCTCTCTTCCTTCCTCTTTCTATGCATCTGCATCTGTATATTTATGTCTCTTTTCATTGGGTGCAAAATATTTATGCATAACAGTAACGTAACGTCTGACTGTGTGTAAATGGTTAAAACAACACAATTAGCCACGGCGGTTCCGTCAGGCCACAGAGGGGGGCCACCAGAGAAACAAAAACCAAAAATATCGTAATTTTGCCCTAAGGGATGGTTCGGGTACAATGGTGGTCATTATACCTATCCACCTCCCCGTTCTCTTGCCATATCTGTCTGACTCCCACCATCAATCAGCAAATTATATCAAATATTGGCCTCCCAAAAGGAAAGGCTAGCACAAGAGCCACGAACAAATTATTTCATTCTTTCCAAGGGTTCCCTCTGTTAATGTCCGAAAAAAACGGCCTCCACAACCAACGAAATTAAAGAAGGAAAATCACGAGTAAGAGGAATGAGAACGAGGAGGAGGTGGTGTACGGAAAATTTTTTTTTTTTTTTTTTTGTTGGCAAATTTTTCTTTTTTCTGTCTGTTGCGGGATTCCATTTCTACCCGACGTCGGCACACGTACACCATTCGTCCTAGAGCGCACACACCGCCGCACCTCACAGAGAAATCGAAAATCGAAACAAAGAGAGATAGAGAGAGAAAGAACAATCAAAAGAGCACACGAATACGGACCTCATGGATTCGAAGGTTGAGAATCCTTCTGCTGCTCCGTGTAGCAGGCAAACATACATGGAATGATATCAACAACAACAGCAGGCAACTTCAGCACTAGCAAAAACAGAAACAGAAACAGCAGAAGCAGGCAACCTTAACAAAAACAACAAACGTTCCTGGTTTTCCTTTTTTGTTCTCGACTTTTGCTCATTCTCCTCCTTCTATTCGTATCCCAGATCCCGTATGTCTGTTATTATGTCGACCTTCTTACTCGTACCCAGTTTCTACTCACACCCTGATTCCCCTCGAGTGTGGAATTGCTTCTTCCTCTTCACCAGTGTTCGGATATTACCAACTCCAGAGTCAGAGGGTAATAACACAATCCACCATCATCATGATCCAAGAACTACGTACCACACCACCAACAATCATCAACATCATCCACTTTGTTGTTGTTGTTGTTATTGGTGTTCTGTTGGAGATAATAAAAAAAAAAGTCTCCACTCCGGACAACGCTACGTCGAACAAAAAGAATAAAAAAAAAAAAGCCTCAGAGCCAGCAGCAGCAGTCCAAATGAAAGAAGATTCACCGCCTGCCACCAGCACCTCGATTCTATGCCTTCTGGTACCCATCATCAATGCTGGAGCCGGAGCTGGAACTGGTGCTAGTGACGGTGACGGTGCCGGTGCCGGTGCTGGTGCTCCCGACTACGACACGTCGGTGAATGACCTTTGATAAAGCACTCCGCGCGCGTTGTATCTAAGTCACTCAAGCCTGGTGTGTGCAAAGACGAAGAGATGAGATACCCAGCGGAATGAGTTTCGGTGATGGCGATGGCGATGGCGATGGAGATGGAGATGGATGAAGAAGAAGCGGACCCAGAGCGCTGGAAGGTGGATTTTGAATTTCGTATTTCGTATTCTAATCATTCACATTCGTACAATCTTTGTACAGTGTGTCTTAAAAGATCGGTAGAACGTGTCACATGTTGTCAGCGGAAATGTTTTATGACAAATCTGTTTTTTTTTTTTGCTGTTTCTATTTGTTCTTCTGTGTTCCTCCCCTTAAATTAAAGAAAAGCCGCCCTCTTTTGACTCTAGTATGCGGTTGTCTGCAAATCCGCCCCCAGCCTCTCAAACAAGTGCTCTGTTTGAAGATTAACCGCATGAATAATTAAATTAACTGGATTTGGATCGTAAATAATTTTATGACTTGTTTAAGTTTAAGTGCTCAACAGGACGGACCTAGGGAGTGACCGAAGATTATGCGAAATCAAATAAAAACGATGGGCGTCTGGGCATTTATTTTATGGCTCAATTTAGTGATGTTACTAGGCCAAGGCTTACGCATGAGGATATTGGTTTCTGCAGAAGTCATTGAAGTGGACACACATACTCCTGGAATGTCTAGTTTTACCAAAAAGTAGAAATCTCTAGGTGGAGTTTTACTAAATCAGATGACTGGGTGTGCTTTCACTGTCACCTTGAATCCGACACAGAGATCTTTTGCGTCTGCCAGTGAGCTCGTTCACAGATGCATAACATTCCATTACCTAACTGCTGGATAGCAACATATAATTGTTGAAGCCAATGATTGTACCAAAAGATCTAAGGCTGCTGTGTCTAGTACAATTTGCTTAGATCGCATTTATTTATACGAGGGCCAGGTGCTAAGCTCTCGGTCATTTGTCCCGTTTCTTTAATTAATGAAGTCCCTCCCTGAATTATGAATCTGTGAGTTCTATAAAATATCCATTTACAGATGCTACCACCTATTTATTTGACATAAAACCTTTCGCAGAAGGCTAAATCTAAATATACACCCTGCGGCTAATGAAATGCTACCAACTTCAAGTCAATGTTACTTTGACAGTAGATTCTTTAATTTATTCAAACGTGTGGAAACATTTTATTTTGAAGTGCTCGGTTGTTCATTTATCAGCGATGGATTTCAAACGTAGGAGTGTGATTGCGCCTCAATTTGCTGCAACATTCGAAAGTGGACAACCATAATGAGCGCACCATAACATGTTGCAACGATACCGGCAACATTGCCAAATGTTATGGTGGTGGTCGGAATTGAAGTAGAGAAGTATAACTGGACCCACAAAGGTGCAAAGATGAAATAGTGAATTTAACGGAGTCCGCGACAGAGCGCAAGTAAGATGGTGAAAGAGCTGCATGCATTCAGGGCATATCACACAACATAAAAAAAGTTGCACGATCACAACGATATGCAGAAGAAAACGTTTGGAAAGAAGTGAAGTTGCTCATTCCCAAGCATCGTCTTATGTGATGAGAATTTGTTCACAATTCAACAAGTTTCAAGCAAACAAAACGATCGAGCTTAGTTAACGAAAATTTGAGCGCTCGGATGCCGACCGATCGCAAAAGCAAGCCGCCTTCCGTAATTGTGTGGAAAGCGTCCGAAAATCGCACTCCACTGGTATTCTTGACCCTTGGGATCAAGATTAACAGAACTGTGAATCGCGAAAGAGTGTTGGAAGGAGTTTTGAAGCCCCTGAGAATGTAAACAATTCGCCACCGTCACACAAACCCAAGCTGAAAAACAACGTTCCTCACTTCATTCCGATCCAAATCCGATAGATCTTAAAGACTAGTATCAGCACTAAAAAATATGAAAGTGTGGACGCGTTGAAAGCAGAAAGTGCTTAAAATACCAGAAACCGTCCATCTCAGGTGAACGTGCAACTCTTGAAACATGGCCATTAATTTATTTTCTTGGCGGCGCTGAAAAAATTCGTTGAAGGCGGAATTTTTGACGGACAAAGTTGAGATGTTTCCTAAGTAATTGCGACCCTGGTATACGGGACCAAACTTAAAAATTCATAGCAATGCCATTATTGTATAGCTATTAAATTACTCTTAGTCCGCACTTCCAGGTAAGGGCTTTCCTGTAAGGATAGGGAGCAATTGCTGCTTTTTTTTTGCCCGTGCTTGGATATTAGGCTTCAATTTCGTTTGCATCTACAATATTATTACATCCAGATATATGGATATCTGGAGATCTAACCGCCATCTGAGCATTGCGATGGAATGGACTGTGTGTAAGATGGATGAAGAACTGCGACATGTCACGGTGATTGCCAACGAGG
Source organism: Volucella zonaria (assembly GCA_963966105.1). Classification (NCBI taxonomy): domain Eukaryota; kingdom Metazoa; phylum Arthropoda; class Insecta; order Diptera; family Syrphidae; genus Volucella; species Volucella zonaria. The sequence goes on along the minus strand of OZ014533.1, from coordinate 136,075,123 downwards.
AGGCATGTGAACGATCGCCTTATGACAATCCGGGATGAAGTTAAATTATCCAAACGCAGAGGAAAAAGAATAGGGTGTCATCAAGGATTGATTTTATGAACTCCTCTACGAGGCACATATTTAATATGCTAAGCTGGGAAAGGAGGACATCTTTGGCGGTACCGTCGGTAAATATAGTCTACACGCCACCACCTTCGACAACAGATTCAGGCAAATCGACCCTACTTCGAAGCGGAATGTCATCGTTCGGGGTTCACACATGTCAAGATCTCCTTATCAAGCTGATACCAACCAAATTAATCACATTTGGATCGACACAAGGAGTGCCTCCAGTATTCTTGATATCCGAATTATCCGATAGGGCATCATTAACTCGGATCACTACATCGTTGTAGCCATGGTTTGAATACGGATATCCCTAGCGATGCTAAAATACTGTGAGGAAGTTTGACATTAAAAAGTTGCAATCGCAAGAAACCGCCAGGGTCTTTGCCGGCAACTGTCCCTTAGCCTCGCCGACTCTATTCTGCGCCAACTTTAGAAGCAGCAGCCTCTTTAACTTCGCCTTTAATAGTTGGTTCGAAAAGTACCGAAAGTCTGCTTCTTGAGTGATAAAATCATTCCAGCGCCACTCTAGCATTTCTTTGGCTTTGTCCAACCCTTCGATATACACTTCACTTTCGGCAATCACCTCTTCATTGGAGCCATATCTCTTTCCGGCGAGCATTTTTTTGAGGTTTGCAAACACGTAATTGAATCCATGTTTCATCCATTGTCATGAATTTTTTTTTTATTTCGCTTCAAGGGGCGCTCTGAATCATCAACACGTTGCTATTTTTGATCAACTGTAAGCAAAGGCGGTACCCACTGCGGACAGAGCTTTGGCATACCCAAATTCTCGTTCAAAATACTTGTGTGTGATGTACACGGTCTATTGATATCTTTACGATGTCAATCATCTCACGCACTTTCACTTTGCGGTTATTCAAAACAGTTTTATGGATTTGTTTGATGTGTTCCAACGTAACAGCCTCAGAGCGTTCTGCATCATTTGTGTCTGTATGACTGCGACAAATGGTTGCTTTTGACGAAGCAGGTTCCTTATAACACTTTCTAAGCAATTCTTGAGTTTTAACGGTATATGGTGCGTTTTATCAAGTTTTTTTCTTTTCTGGTTTTGAAAATATCAAAAGGTTCGTCACTAAAACCTCAATATCTAGATGACTAACGTATCGTTTAAAGATTGGTATTAACTAAAAATCGTATAAATATGTTATTAGAGTCGCCATCTATGAGTCAGTCTCGGGACTTTTCCACCTGTTACAAGGTGGCGCAAAATTAATCACCCTATCGGAAGATGGTATAATTTTTGCAAATGGCTTCGTACGTCAATCATATTTGACATTTGTGAACTAGACAGCTGCGGTATACAAACAGACAATAAACGGAGCGCTATACTCCGCAAGAGCGTGGAATAATTGTGTCGATGTTTTTGACCAATAATCGGTCGGTGATGTTAGCGCAGCGTGAATTGATTTCCTAATCGTGTCGCGCCAACTGGGCAAACATTCTGCCGCTTAGCTACTCGACTCGAACAGAGTGGAACCACAGGAGATCATGCAGGGCGTGGCCGCCATTGGACTGGTCGTCCGGCCGAGAACATCGCGGCTGTGGCTGCCGATGTCGCTGAGAACGAAGAAACATCAACCAGACGACGGGCCACGCAATTGGGCATCACCAGACGGGGACCCTACAGCGAATTTTAGTGAAAGACTTACACATGTTCCCGTACAAAGTGCAAACAGTGCATCAGTTAATGCCTTCTAACCGTCAGTCGCGTGTGAATTACTGTAAAGCCATCCTCAATCTTAACAACTAAGAGATCATGAGCGATGAGGCGCATTCCCACTTAAGCGGTTACGTTAATAAGTCGAACCTTCGTTTCTGGTTCACTGAAAATCCGCGTGTGATGCACGAAGAGCCATTACATCCACTCAAAGCCACTATGTCGCGTTCACGCGAGAGGAGTGATTGGGTGTTGATACACGGGCACAAGTGTGCATCAACACTGGCGGCAGACACTTGGCGGATATCATCTTTTCCACATAACAGAAAGAATTGTAAAGGTCCAAATAGAGATTCTCATCACTCAAAATCATTTTTTTTTTATTTAGTAAAAAAGTAATTCAAAAACAAAATTGGATGATTAATTTTGCGCCACCTTGTACTTAACGAGTATTGTGCGAAACTCGCAAACCAACACCAGATGCATAATCTTTCAAAAGTCTTGCCTATGCGGATAGGTATAATCGGTAATTTGGCTTAAAACCGTAATGTTATAATAGACAGATGGTTGCTCTGAAAAACTTAACCTCCAGCGAGACGCAGGAGCTGATGGTATAGCTGCTAAGTTGGATGGAATTGTTGGTCATAATTGCGTATTCTTGACAACGGAATATCAATTGGCCTTCATTCTCAGGGTCGTTTTTTAGTCCGCGTTTGTTCTACAGGATTCTGTTCTCACTTGGTATCTCTGTAATATGGTTTTTACTGTTTAAAACTTCATTGGTCGCACGCTTCTCGTGATCTTCTTATTCCCGTGAAGAAAACAGTGTTCCTCTCTTTGTTAGGTCGGGTACTTCCGGGACTACCCTCGTATTCATCGTGCAGATCCAGAAATCGTAGTCCTTCTTTCGCTTGCAAGGCATAAAATGTTGCTCCATTGCAGGAAAAATGGTTTTGAGCATCTTCGTTTGGTGTATCCCACAGAAGAATGAAGAGTCGAATCCTAAAATTCAATCTTATTGGCGCGACAGTCCGCCTTACTGTGTTGTTCGTCTCGTCATTTTGTGCAGAACTTGCTGGGACCTACGATTTTTCACCGACTTCGAACTTGGGAGAGTCAGTGACTTTTTCATAGATAGAAAATTTCACTTACGGGGACTTGCCATTGCTAACTGCGAGGCTGGTAAACTCTGAAATCGAGATTGTCATACTTTTCGTGTTCGTTGTTGTCCCAGATTTGTCGTTAAGAAAACTTTTCACCATTCGTGAAAGGGATTATGACACACTGAATGTATTTTCTAGAGTTAACAACGTTCTTAACTTCTGGGGTTAATAGATTACTGGAATCACTAATGTAAAATTAAAATGAAAACGGTTTCACAGTGTATTCACAGTAATTTGTGGTCGTTGAAGTTTAGTCCTATTTCGGTGTTTTGTTCATCATTCAAAATATAAAAGGCTCTCGTGACAGCATTAAATACGATCCGACTAGGCGGAACTCATAGGGTTTACTGCTATAATAAGATTTAAGCCTTTCTTTTAAAGAAATCTCGAACTCCGTCGAAACAAAAAGGTTAGGAAATAATAGTGGACAAAGTAAACAGCCCTGTGGCACTTCACTTTAAAAAGACTGCATCCCCATAATAATGCAAAACACCAAGAGCTCCTAGTTTACACTGTTGGGATCTCTCTCAATGAATATTAAAAAAAATTAATCAGAACTACACCCTGAATGACTCAAACTGCAACCAACTTCAGACTGTTATAATTTCCAAACCGTTTATGACAGTGAGCTTAAATTTTGACACATGCCAGATAATTTTATTATTTACAAGCCTTTTAAACGATTTGCGTCTCAGTTGTGTTGAAAATTTTTTATCCGCGTTGGAATTCAAACGTGATAGTGTGATTGCTTTATATTTGGCTGGAAAACCACAAGTAGCTATCGTTAGAGCCCTCCAGCACCTCAACGTGAATAAATCATTTTTGTCTCGAACCATAGCTCGTTACTGTGATACTGGCAGCGTTGCAAAACGCCATGGAGGTGGTAATAAAAAAACAGCAACATCGGCAGAAATGGTTCGGAAAGTGCAGGCTCGAATTGAGCGAAATCCGCGTCGAAGGGGAAGAAAAATGGCTCGTGAGCTCAACATATCGTTGGAACGGATGCAACACATACTGAAAAATGAGCTTGGGCTCAAGCCATTGAAGTTCCAAAAAGCACACGATCTCACACCGCAATAGATAAAAGTTAGAGTCGAAAGAGCGAAGGAGTTGCTACGCTTGTACGAAAGTGGTGATTTGCCGAATTTGATTTTTTTCCGATGAGTCGCCATTTGTTATCGAGCAATATGTCAACAAACAAAATGACAGAGAGGTCCTTCGAAAATTTACACCTTCGGACGGCCACCAAAAAGCAGGCAGCACCGATGGTGATGGTTTGGGCCGCCATAACCGCCGATGGTAGCTCTCCCTTCGTATTTTTGGAACGTGGCGTCAAAATTAATGCGATCGTATACCGTGAAACTGTCTTAGAGGCAGTATTGAAGCCTTGAGCAAACAATCATTTCGGTCGGAGACCGTGGACATTTTAACAAGACTCGGCACCGTCTCACAAAGCGCGCGTCAACCAAGATTGGTTAAAAAACAATGTTCCACACTTCATTTCTTCGACACAATGGATTGCAAATTATCCTGATGCAAATCCGTTGGATTTCTCTGCCTGGGGTATTTTGAAGGCAAAGGTTGGCACTAAAAAACACCAAAGTTTGGACCACCTCAAACAAGCACTTCGCCGGGAATGGGCCAAAATACCGCAGAGCCACTTGCGTGCAGCGTGCGATGCTTACTTCGGCGGTCTCAAGGCCATTATTCGCGCCATAGGTGGACATATTGAAAACTACTGATACAATTTGAAAATTGATGTATTTTCCAACATTTTTTGCTTTGGCACAATAAAATTTATCAAAAAATAAGAAAGTTATAGCATTTTAGAAAGTTATAGTTCGAGTATGTTAAGTGTACACAGACTAGACTATGCTCTGTGATAATTCGTAAGGTGTTGCTTGCTGTGTCATGTTTCAGAGTCCGAATGAGGAGCTAAATCAGGATGTTGTTTAGGGTTGTTTTTGTTTGAAGGCACGAAAAATAATCTTTCCTATTTCTGTGTAGAAAGTCCCGAATCGTTATTGACTATGAATAAAGTTCAATTGTCAAGGAATTGACAGTTGCCATCGTAGTCCGAATTCACAGATTCTGGTAAGACCGTTCTGTCGATTCATAATCACAGATGCGTCCGAAAATAAGACAGAATTCGACTGATTGTTGCTTTATATTTTCGTTCAAGCTTAAGTAGGACATTTCGAAAACGACCAGCAATTTCATCAATGAGCCTTTAGATCGATTTGCATCCTTCTTTCGTTCCACACTGTTAAAAAGACCCATCTTCCTGTCTTGTTTTTCTTCCTTCCTCTTCAGTATCTGTCTCGGCAAATTTTCATTTTTCATCTTTCGCCGTATTGTAAAAAATCCGTGCACACACAAAATACCCCCGATCACCGACCCACTCTACAAATTTCCCACCCAACAAATCATTCTCGTGAAAAATGGAAAAAAAAAAAAAATAATTTCCCTCCCCAAAAATGCTTATACCACCACCCCATTTCGGCAGTGTCTAAGTCTGGGCGGGTTATAAAGAAAACCGACAGACAACTGCTCAACACAACAAAGCAGCAAAAACGCGCGACGTGAACAAAGTCACGTCACGTTTTTCATTGCGCCCTTACCCACAATCCACACTCCACACGATACAGCCCACACAACCCACAATCAGATTAAGGAAAATCATAGAACGAGTCAAGTCGAGGTGTCGTCGTCGTCGTCTCACGATGATGATGATAGTGGTGGTGGTGTTACATGCTCCAGCTGTGCTTCAAGGAAAAACTCAAAAGGGCGAGAAGAAAAGTGAGAAAATGTCGTAATCGATGAAGAAAGAGGGAATGTGTTTCACACTTTGTGTCGACTGTGCACGAGTACACCAACAAAATAAATAAATAAAAAATCGAAAAACTCCTGGAAGAGTCAAGAAAGATAGTTTGAGTCTGAGTTTGAGTTTGAGAGAAAAGTAATAGGAAATCCAAAAACGTTACTCACTCAGTAGGGGTACATTGAACTCCATGTTGCGACCAAACCTAAGTGAAGCAATTCAAATACCAGAAACAGACAGCCACATGCTCAGCGATTGCTTCTCTCTTGCTTCTGCTCTGTCCCTTTTTGGTAAATAGAATAATAGAACCTTTTGTAGAGACTTATGCAGAGAGCAGAAGCGTAGCAGCAGCACCAGCACCGGCAGATTGATTTCCAACTCCAGCGCCCAGTACCTAGTTTCAGTCAGTTCCATGGATGTTGAGTCAATTTCGAGTGGTTTGGTTCCGTAGAGCTAGCTCTATCATAGGCACTCATGCTACTGGATACTGGATAGTGATGTAGAAGATGATGACGATGTTTTAGGGGTGACTCTGAATTACAATGGTGATTGTGGATGGAATATAATAAATTTCCTTTCTCTTCCTTGTCTACTCGTATGTTTCCCAAAGTAAATCTCCTATATCCCGCGTCGTCGTCGTCATAGTCATAGACATAGACATAGTCGTCATCATCATCATCGTCATCGTCGTCGTCTATTGTCGTTCTCGTTACCGTCCTCTTCGTTACATTGTCGTGTCACATACACAACATACTTACTCCGGAGAGCGGATGCGACTAACGCGCCCCTTTTTCGTTTTTTCATTCTTTCAAGTCGTTTGTCTATTTTTGGAAGAATATTTTATTTTTCAAAATTTATCACACATATACGAGTAGTTCGGGAAATGCCAAAGGAATACGCGTCCTACGAGTACGATTATCCATTGGATACGTTTGAAATTGGCTCTCGAATATCGTAAGTGATTTAGACAAACGAAAATCGGTATCGTGCGGACATAAAGTGCTCTGCGTTGTCTAGTACGAGTACTTATATAGTTATGGGATGTGGTTGCTGTTGTGGTCATTCCTGGTATGTGTAGTTGTTAAGTGATACCGGACTATACCCAGTGATGAAGATATACCATATTCTAAGATAGAAAAAAAAACTTTTCCCAACTGTGATGAATCACAGGGGAAGAAGATGAGTGAAAAACCAGCTGACTATAGTACTTGAGTCTGTGACTGTAACTGTGACTGTATCTGTAACTGTGACTGAGACTGTAATTGAGTCTGCGATTATAATTAATGGGATCCAGCTAAAGACATCTGGAGTAGCATAGTGTGTCTAGAAGTTGATTTCTTCCGAGAGTTTAAGTGATTAGTGTGGAGTGCCAAGGGCTAGGTTTTTTTTTTTTTTTTTTTTTCTTTTCTTTTTCGCATATGAGTTGCTTCCATGGAATTCCCTTTCTAAAATATTTGTGTCATCACCTAGCTTAAGTGGAATGAATAGTGTACTTTCGTATGTTCGTTAATTGCTTTCTTAGAAAGAAAATCACTTTTGGTCTTTTAATGGTGTTGGATGGTCATTTCTGGTAGTTTCCTACAGAAAAGATAGTGTTGGAAGTAGAAACACTTTTATAATTGCGCTTTGGTGTGGTGTTCTTGCGCAAGATCTACATAATAGTGAGGAGGTCATTTGGAATTGCTTCTTCAAGGAGATTGAAGCAGGTACATATAAATTTGTCGCTGGGCTAAATATGCCCAGTGTTAATCCGTTTTAATGACTTTGCTTCAACGTCCTACCTTGGAGTTCTACGGTGTTAAGTGAAATGACCGTCATGGCTTTAAATGCTTGGCTTACAAGAAAATTGAAGGAAAATTAAGCAAACGTGCTCCCATTCAGAGTATCTAGAGGTCTCTAGCTCTGACCAGACGTTGTGTTTTTGTAGATCGATCGTCTCTGTTTCTTTACCCGCCGCGTTGCTGGAAGTGTTTGCTTTCGGGATTTCATCCGTCTGTCGACGTTTGGATATGCATCACCGAACCTACTGCAATCTTCGCAATCCAGTCGTTGTAAGATACGCGCCCTTGAGTGCACAGCAATTGTATTGGGAAAAAAGAACAACAACAGATTTGAAAACGTTGATTGTAACGCACTTAAGCTTACCATTCTCCGCTCTTGGAGGATCATCTACTATGCAAGTAACATAAATATAGATGGGTACTCGGATACGGATCCTATGAACTCCACGGGAACAGCCTTTGACTTCTCTTTGAATAGATGACACTGACCTAGTTGAAAGTTTTATATCTATAAAATTAAATGCAGTAGGAATCGATGAAACCTTAACACCCGTCTCGCTATGAATGCTCATCAGTATACCCTCAAACCCACTTTCGGACGTGGAACGTGAGCCGTACAACTTGCTTATGGAATGCCCTGCCGAGCTCTCTATTTCCTAGTCGTTATAATTTGCAAACATTTAAGACCAATGTACATCGGTACCTCTCTTTTCTTCCTCAGAAAGTTTTGTTCGCCCGCGCTTTATACAAACATTTAAAGGATACACAAATCCCTTGAGCGCGCGCTACTTTAAAAGTGTCTTACCAATCATATTGCCCTATATCTCACACACATCTTTAATACAATTTTGACAACTAGTGCTTAACCCCATCAATGGAAAATCTCTAAAGCACCAATTCCAAAAAAAAAGCAAACTTATAAGAAATTTAGGCCACTTTCAATTAAACCCTTCCTATCAAAAGTGTTTGAAATTATAAATGAATTGTTATCCTCATGCTCAGAATATCCTTTCGCCTAAACAATTCGGTTTTCGATAAAAACACAGCTGCGTAACAGCACTTACAAATGTTATTGAAGATATGTATACGGAGAACTTTTTTTTAATACTTTTGGACTTTTCGAAAGTCTTTGTGACAGCAGATTGCGGCAAGTTGTGCGGGAAATTTTCAGGGCTGTAAAATTTTTCCAACGCCTCCGCTAAGTTCATATCCTTCTACATGTGAAATAGAAACCTGCTGCGGTTAATGATTGTATTTCAGAATTCCTTCCCGCAGGAATCCATTCTCGGTCCACTTTTGTTCTCGTTGTACATAAATGAGCTTACTTCGACAATAACACAGTCATTTACTCTAATGTATCTGGACGATGTCTAATCGTATAAAAGCAGCCCCATTCATCGAAGACTGTGTGGATAAAATTATTGGAGACTTGAGCAAAATAGTGGTAAGGAGAAAGCGGGATCGTCTTAAATCCCCATAAGTCAAAATGCATAGTAATACCCCATAAGGCTTTAGAAACCGCAGCTTCTAAGTACTTCAAGACTCTCCAATAGAGTGTTCGGAGTTTGCAAACAAATCTGGGACTAGTGTTTGATAAGATTCTAAGTTGGGACAAACATATTAAGATTATTATTGGTGTACTCCGAATCTTATGCGTCGCACAACGTTTAGTTACTTCACTTACTCATCCGGCCCGCGACCTTGAAGGATCTGAGCCTGAGCTAATGCCGCTTTTCATCCATCACGGTCCCGGGCACGTTGTTTCTAGACCAAGGCTTCTGGCGTCCGCAATTACTTGATCTTTAAAGCGGAAGTTCGGTCTTCCTTTTCTTCGTGAACCAGGTGGCTGGGATTCGAAGATTCTCTTAGCTGGAACATTCTCACCTATTCGCTCGATGTGGCCGAGCCAGCGCATTTGACGGATTTTTCCTTTCCGGACTACATCCAAATCTTTATACAGCTCGTAGAGTTCGCGGTTATATCTTCTCCTCTATTCGCTTGTCCTCGCAGGTAGGACCAAATATTCGACGTAGAATTTTTCTTTCGAAGGATCACAAGATCGCAAGATCTTTTCCGCTGTCTTATCGGCTAGCATTCACCTCCAAAAAGCAAAACTTGCAAGAACAGAGTTTTGTAGAGCATGATTTTGGACGTTCGAGTTAGGAGTTTGGACCCTAGTTGTTTGGATAAACCGAAGTAGCAGCGGTTGCTATTTTAGGTTATTCTTCGTCGAATCTCCACTAGGGTGTCATTTGTGGAGTTTGTATTTGCCCCGAGCTAGATAAACTCCTTCACTACCTCAAAACTATAGCTGTCGACTAGTAGGTTCTGTCCTAGACGGTGTTCGACGGATCGGTTTTTGGTCGACAGCATGTACTTTATTTTATCCTTATTTATCATGAAACTAACTCGTTTGGCTTGTCTTCTATAGCGGCAAAAGCCTCAATAATAGCACGCTGGGAACGGGCGTTGATGTCGATATCGTCTACATAGCCCAGTGCCAGCTCCAGCACAAGACTAAAGAATCACAGGACAGCGCGTCTACTTGCCGAAATCCGGTGCACTTTTTGAATGACTTTGAGGTTGTGTTTGCAAGCTGCACCGCGCATTGCGAGCTTACTATCGTGGCGCGACACAACCGGATCAGTTTTCTCGCGATCTCGAATTCAGCCATCGCGTTATATAATTCAGTACGATATATTCTGTCGTATGCGGCTTTGAATTCGATGAAGAGATGGTGAGTATCGACTTGGAACTCGTTGGTCTTTTCCAGGATTTGCCACAGTGTGAAGATTTGGTCTATCGTCGATTTGCCGGGCCGGATGCCACGGTTTTAGGTGTCGATGAGTGTGGTGCAAAACGGATTTAGACGTTCACACAGTACGCTGGGTAGGATTTTGTAGGCTACATTAAGCAGGTAGTTCCTATAAGACATAGCATCGCCTTTCTTGAATATAGCGCGGATAGAGCTGATGGAGCTGATGGAGCTGATAGTCCAGTCGTCGGGCATGCTTTCGTCTTCCCATACTTTGCAGATGATCTGCTGCATGCTCCTTACCAAAGCATCGCCACAAGAGTTGCTTCGGTTACTTCTTTTCTTTTTGTTTCATTGGATAGTCGAGTTCTGAATCGGGCTGCAACTAAACAGTGGTCAGAGTCGACATTTGCCCCTTTAAATGTCGGAAGCCGTTATTTGTTGTCGTTTCGTGAAGGCTGTGTTTTCCGACCACTCTGCCAAGGATGCCGTCCTTACCAATTTTGACATTGAAGTCCCCGAGCACGATTTTAATACCGTACTCCGGACAAGCTCCGTCCAAGAGGTCGTAGAAATCCTCTTTAATAGGATCCTCAGGTTCATTGGTAGGGATCACAGCCCGGCGATCGCTAATTGATTTGAAATCAATGACATTCAATCTCAGTCGCTTTCCCACGACAAATCCGCACCCTTTGTGGCAGCTGTAATATATATCGCACTCCTTTCTTTTCATCATTCCTGATCCTTCCAGCGCACTTTCTGGATCACAGTAATGTCCGCTTTATACTGCTACTCATATTTTCCAGTTTTTGAATAGCTCCTGGAGTGTATAATCTTCTAACGTTCCAGGAGTATACTCTTAAATTCCTTGTCCTTCTTCGCGCTGTGTCGTCGTTTTAAATCGTCCATTTTCTTCCGAGGCAGTTAGTTCTCTCTTAACAATGGGTTTTTTACGTGGATGGGTCGTTAACCCCACACCACACATAGGTGATAAACGAAATTTCCAGAGAGAATTGAGGACTCACCTGTCTGTCTAAAACATCAAAATATTTGGCCTATACTCGTACCTTAAACTTTTGTCTTTACTTTTATTATTTTATTCTTTACTTATACTTTTACCGCCTGCCGGGAAACGGACTTTACGAACGTACCCATTTTCATAATTTCTCCATGGACGTTGTGCTTGTCCCTGTAGAAACCAATAAGACCGTCGATTTTCGCTCCGAGTAGTAGCATTTTTGCCGCTCGTATTTGTTACAACCGTGAACAGTAAAAGCCGGTTTTATCGCATCGATACCCGAACGCGCGAGCAGGGTACTCATCTCGTTGAACTGTATTACTGACTACAGCATCCAAAATTACCAATGATGTCGCAGGGTTATTACCACAATCAGTCTTATTTCTATTGCAGCCATTGTATTCGACGACCTTGAGCCTGCTTTCGTCTCTTCGCCGCAGGTATTGGGGATCCGACTCCCTGCACCGGAACTGCTCATTTTTTTGCTTTCGATATTTGGTTTTTTTTTTTTAGAGTACGAGCATCCACCTCTGTCAACTGTTGGTCTTAGGGTAGTATTTGTAATATTCACCAATCCCAAGAGTGTGCAAGCTATTTGCATTCCCACTCAAAGGAATCCCCCATCGGCCACCTGGGGACGCACCCGAAGGGAGAACTGACTAAAATCCACACGGAGGAGAGAATAGGGGAGTTGGAACGATTAGAAAATGTGGTGGAATTTACGTAGTCCAATGGTCGTGCAAGGAGTTTACACCAGCGGCAAGATGCTAAGGCATAGTGTTAAACTAAATAAGCGATTCATACTCATCCTGCATGGCACTATATCATTCTTCCTTATGTTCGTTGCTTTCCAGCTGTTTCACGTTCACAAGGTCAGTCCCGATACTATAAACTTCTTCTATATGACTTGGCTCTTGCTTCATATTTACCTTTGAAACTTCTTTGGCTTCTTTCTTATGTGAATTTTCTTGATCCTTATCGATTTGTTTATCTTGAGGATTCACAAACTCTGAAATTTCACTCTCGGGTGGTTTATGATCAAAAACAAGATAACTTGGTGGAATTTTATCTGCATTTAGGGTGTCATCAACCTCTCCTTCCAGGAAGCGTACATCTCTGCTTCTTGTAACTATGCGGGTTCCCGGCTTCCAAAACCGATACGTGAAATGATCGTCACTGTATCCAACAACAATATATTCATTGCCTTTTGATTCGAATTTTCCAAGGTTCCTTTCCTTGTCCAGCACATATGCCTTTGTGCAACATACATTTAAATGATGACACGTCTGGTTTGTTACCCGTCCACAATTCCTCTGCAGTATTTTGTTTATTCATTTTTGTTGGACACCTATTCTTATAAACGCTACAACGTCCGGTTGACTCTTTCTGCTACAGCATTTTGTTGTGGCATGTATGGGGCTGTAAGTTCCTGGTTAATCCCATTTTATCCTAGAAACTCCTCGAATTTTGAATGTGTATATTCTGTCCCGTTATCCGTTTTTAGCGATTTAATTAGTTCCCCCGTTTGATTTTGTGCATATGCTTCAAAGTACACTGCTTTGCTAAATGATGGTGTTCTCATGGGGCCACACACATCAGAATGAATCAGTTCGAGTCTTCCTGTAGTCCTTTTGTTTCCTCTTATGCCAAAACGTTTTGCAGATTGTTTGACACATATGCACGAAACACAAATGCTTTTATCAGCTGTAAACTTCTCTGGTATACCAGTACCATTCCTGTTGATTGCAATTGTTTTAAGGACTTTATATTCAAGTAACCCATTCTTCGATACCACAAATGCAGCTAGTTGTTTTCGTAAGTAGCTAGAGCTCTGTCCATTCTCATAACTATATATAATCTGTACTTTTGTTCAGCCGTGAGCAACAATGTACCCGACTTACTGTATAGTTCGGCATTGTTGTCTTCGAACATTACTCTTATTCCACTTCTTGCGGTTTTACTCACTGAAATGAGATTTTCGCTTAAATCCAGTATGTAAAGAGCGCGAAACAATTTGATGTCCTTTCCAAAACTGTTAAGGTGCGATGTCAGCACTGCCGTTCCTATTCAAACAATTTCCACTTGTTGGCTATTGGAACGCATCCTTTTCCAACATTTCCAGATTTTCAAACAACAATTTTGTTGTACACATATGCGACGTAGCTCCAGAATCCAGACACCATGTCGAATCGTCATCGGAGACTCTAAATGCATGCTCTTCTGTTATGGTAAAGCCATAATCTGCTACCTCATCAATAGCCGATTGTGTTGTCTTTGCTTTTTCTTTATTTTGGTACCAGTCCTTAGCCATATGACCTTTTTTTACCACATAGACGACAGTTAAATGGGAAAACATTACCTTTTCTGTTGAAGTTTAATGCTGTGCTTTGCTGTCCATTCACTTCTCACTTGTGATCACTCACTTACAGGAGCCTAGTACACACTACGTCAACGTCTGGGTAACTACTTTGAGCGTCAAATGCGGCTTGAACTCCTCTGAATTCCTCTGACAGTCCGTCAAGAAGTACAACCACTAGTAAATCTTTATCCAGTGTCGCTTCCATTTCCTGCAACTTGTTGACCGTCGCTTTGAACCCACGAATGAATCTCCATCCATGCTCTGGTTCACCTCCATCTTCATATTGATGAAGCGCCTAAACTCTTCTGCCTTTTGTCTGGGTCCCTTTCGATCGTAAGTTTCTCCTAAGAAGTCCCACACATCTTTGGATTGTCGTTTATCCTTAATCAAAGCCACGATGTTTGGTTCTATTGATAAAAGCAACTCCGCTCTCGCATCCATATCTTTGTCATCCCAAACTTACTGTTCCTCCGTATTTTGCGGCTTGGGTAGTGTTCCTTTGACATAGCCAGTCAGTCTTAGTTTGTGGAGTATGGCTTCCATTTGTGGTTTCCATGTATACGGCCTAGAACATTTGTGCTCATTGTTTGAAATTATGTTGAAAATGTTGATGAAAAATAGCACTGGAGAATATTTTTGAATTTCCTGGGCCAACCTGTTAAAATAAATAGGCGATTATTTGTTCAATTCAGGATTATTTATTTTAGAACTTCCATTCGGTCTGAATTCAAAATATTGTACAAAAAAGGGGCGAACAAATATTTGACATATCGAAAGAGGAAAACAAAGTGAATGAATGAAAAGAGGCAACAGCATGAAATCGCAACTTGTAAATTTGACACACGCTTAAGCCCTGAACGCATTGTGTTAAGGTCTCAACACATAGATATCTAAAACTCCTTGTCGTCGAATTAACTAAGTGAATCATCTGCTTATAAAATGGCAAGTTTCAGAGCGTCTCTTTTACAGCAACCAAATTTTGTAAAACATACACACTCGATATAACGCAGAAAGAGTTTAACGACTTTGGCTCTTTTTCAGTCTTCACTACTAGATGGTGTATTGAATGAAGATGTGCCTTAGAACGAACATCTTTTAGAGAAACATAACATCCCCTCGGCATGTTTCCATCAATCAAATATCCAGAATCGCTTCAGGATTATCCATTTCGTGATTAGCCACCAGCCTTCTTTCCTTTCCTTTCCTTTAACTTTCGGTGGCCTTTTAATTGGATGATTTCCTCAAAGTGGAAATATTGGTCTCTATGCTTACAAATCTGCAAGTGATTTGTTTCAAATATATGGTACGTTCTCAACTTTACTTAACGTGGGGCTATAGTTCAGAGAGGATCATGGCTTCAACCACAAACTCATAAATTTAGCATGAACTTATGGTTTCCACCTATCTAATCTCCTCAAGTAAAGGGAATCCTTAATTTATTAAGTGACCTCCCCATTTGGGGTCGAAGTCTTTTTGGGCGGTCATGAAATGTTCATTCGCTCAACACTTCCTAGCAATCCCGGCCAACGAATTCATGCCCTTCTAATAAGGTCAATGCCGCTGTGTTACTGGACTTTTTTTTCAAGCACTCCTATACGCCTTTGAAAAAGTTCGTGCATTCATGCGATTCAATAAGTGGAATTGGCTTTTACCCCCTACCGCCTTGTTTCTCATGAGACAGAATTATTTCCCAGTTGTCGTTGTTGCCAAAAGAAGCAGTGACTAGTAGGAGTGATTCCTCTCTTGATTTCTATGGTGATGTTGTTGTTTCACTTTACAGGGAACTTAGGTAGACAAAGTCTTTTGCCACCTAAAAGATGACGGTAACAGATATGCACACTCTTTTGGTACTGATCTAGTAACACCAAAAGTAACAACATAAGCTTATTGAATACTTTTCATGATGCCGATAACGTCAATATTGCACTGTGTGTTTCGCGCAATCCCTTTAAGAAAGCGAAATCCTTTTCTGCCACAAAAAGCCTCTGCGATGATATTTCAGACCTCCATGATCACCGAGCGTTGGCCAATGTACATATTCAAGAATGCAAAGATTCCATTCACAGGGCTTTCGTCTGCTCCAGCAGCGGTTTTGGTCTTCAATTTGGGAATCGCATCTTCTTAGTTATGTGGATCGAATTGCTCTGTCGGTTCTCGTTCTCCTTATTCATGTTGAATGGTTCATTCTATCGGACAGTGGGAATGTTTGCAGATATCATACAGAGGTAATAATTCGAATAATTCCCATCCTTGTCCTTGTATTCTTCTATAGGTCTGTGTATCTGAGTGCTGCATTGAAGATCTTCTGATTAACTGCATGCGCTTGACGGCAACCTCCGTCTAGTGAAAACTTTCGGTGTGGTGTTCAGACGGAACCCAGCACATCTGATGGTTTCCTAACAATGTCACTACTGATTCTCGCTGTAGTTCTTTCAGTTATGTTACTGTAAGACTGTACCAGGAAACTTGTTAGTAAGGTCTTTCGATTGCAGTCATTGGACCCGAAACATTTATTCACAGTGGTTCTTGCTCGGTATGGCATCCTGACGGATTCCCCAGTATTTGTGCCTTGATAACAACAGATTAGTGGTCTGAATCGATGTTGGTTCTTCTGAACGTTCCAACACCCAAAATACTCGAGATGAACCCTCGGATCGACCACAATGTGATCAGTAGATTGACAGTCTTTTGACCATTGCGAACTATGCTATCAAGAAATCAGGACCTTGCAGGATTTTTTTGGGTCGGATACTTTCTTTCCACTGGTAGTACCATAGTTTTGCACTTTGTCAAGATACCTTTCAGTTAAATTTCTTTCGCAATGTGGTGCATTTTGGGATTTTTTAGGAGAATCCCTCAGATCGCACAAATAAAACTATGATATTTGTCATTCGAGAAGATGTCTTGGGTAATGAACGCTACAGGCCGCATGCAGAATCCGGGTTAAATTGCGCCAACAAAAAAAGCTGGTAATCATCTTGTTTACTCTTTAAAATGCCTTCTGATGTTGATCGGCGTACTTAAATTGAATTTCTTCTTTTATGCAAGATCCTTAAAGGTAGTTATCCAAATACTGTGCATTTTGCACAATTTAGTGAAAACGGTGTCAGGCCAAATAATACCCAGTTGCTCAGAACAAGGGCCTATTTATATTCAGAGTTACTACAGATTCTCTTAAGATCGTGAGAAATTGTTCATTATTGCACTACTCTCCAGGTGTCTTTGGATAGTTCTTGCTGACAATTTTCTGTCTAATACCGATCTCGAAAAATGTTGAGGTATCTCAGAAAGGTTTATTGCTTTATAAAGTATACACATAGGGGTTATTTATGGAATACAATATCTTCCAATTGAAGGCCTCGGATCTGTTTCCAGACCTTCATCATTTTCTCCAAATTTTCAATCACTTACATAATTAGGGCTCTACCTCGGTGGCTTCAATGTTCGCTTTCATAGCTGGAATCGTTTGCGGATGGTTGGCGTAGACCTTGCTATGAACATAGACCCAAAGAAAGAAGATCTTGGCGGCCAATGGTTATCTCCGAAACGTAGAGGTGGTATGTCACGTAGCACCATCCTGTTGAAAGAAAGTAGAGGTCGTCCGTATCCATATCCTCGAGCTCCGGCCATTACATTGACCGTAATAGCTTTTCTGGTCTCATTTTCAAAAAGTACGGCCCCAGAACACCTCCGGTCCATAAATCACTCCAAACGGTTACTCGCTCTGGGTGCATTGGCATCCCCAGATGAGGCCATTTTGCTTAATAACCAATTTAGAGATGGGCCTCTTCCGAAAATACGATTTCCTTGCAAAAATTAATGTCAACATGCATGTTTTTCAGGATCCAATCCAAGAACTTTCGTCCCTGTTGGTGATCGGCCGGCTTCATTTTCTTGCGTTAATTGGACCTTGTACGCATGGAGAGCCAAATTTTTAGGTCAAAATTTGGTGCAGCGTGGCTGCGGAGGAAGTTAAGCTCCTGAGAACAGTAACGGATGGAGATGTTAGGGTAATTTTCGACACTTTTCTTTACTGCGGCGATATTTTCCATTGAACGTCCAGAGGGAACAAGTTTCGGCATATTCACATCTTGTACTCGTACAGAGCCCGTCTCTTGCAATTTTTTTGATTATGTTGTGTACGCACGTCTTCGAAGGCACATGATTACGTGCAAAATTGTCACAAATTTTCGTAATAAAATTCGGAAAGCATCCTTTGGAACGAATTTTCGGCCGAGCACGACAAAATTACGGCCGATTTGCTTGAAAGTTAAACCAGGGGCGTGTGTGTTTGGTCAGCATCACGAAGAAACAAACAACCAAAGTGTATTGTAGTTACAGAAGAATTCAGTTATCATCTTTCCAGCTCACCTTTTACAGGACAAGTATAAATGGAGCAGTTCTCTATAAAATACGAGCTTTCGACAATATGATATCTACATATATACAGAGTGAGCCATCTGGGCCTGCGGTATAGATATGTTAATAACTTTGAATTCTTAACCGATCATCTTCAATAAGCAGAATTTGGAAACGTCCATTTAGTACAATTTCAACCATGAACAACTTCACACCGAAAGAAGGCGCCGAAATAGTGACGCTTTACATTCTGCACTTTTCAACAACATAATTCGTCGTTTGGCTTCAAATTTTATTGAGTACCGGCCTGTAGTGAATGGCCAAGAACACTCAAGCTGTTAGAGAGAGTGTTGCCGAAAATTCAAAAGTCTCGTATCGTCGATAGCAATCGGTATCGGTGGATGTTGGCGCAATTTGTGTATTTGCAAATGCGTGAAAAACGGTCTACAAGACTTCTAGCCTGATCAAGACGGCGCGTGCTGAATACGGCCTTGTTAACAGGAAATGGAAGAATTCGATGGATTCTTACATCTGAACTCAAACACCTTGACTACGCCGACGATATATGCCTTCTGTCTCACAGAATAATGGACCTTCACCAAATGACAACAAATGCAGACGTCATTGGGCTGAAAATTAACTCGGCAAAAACAAAAATGATCAGCTCATCAACTCATATATGTATTGCTGGGCAGACGATTGAGAGAGTAGAGAGTCTCCAATGCCTTGGGAGTATTGTCTCAACCGATGGCGGAACCGAACTGGATATAGCCAACCGCATAGGCAAAGCAAAATCTGCGTTTGGAATGCAATCCATAGTTTGGCGAAGTAATGCAATTAGCTTAAACACCAAGCTACGACTGTTCCGTTCCGATGTTGAATCCGTGCTACTATATGGATGTGGTACCTGGAGGGTCACCACCACTATCACGAGAAGGCTGCGAACGTTTGTCAATAGGTGCCTACGCTACACCTTAAGGATATTCTGGCCAAGCCGTATCTCTAGCGAACAGTTTATCAGACAACGGACCTATAGGCGCAAGCATACGACGACGAAAGTGGTATCCAAGCGATGCGATGGAATCCTCTTACTCAGGACGGCAGGATGCGCGGCGGTCCTAGGAGTACGTGGCGCAGAACAGTTGAGAAGGAAGCACGGCAACTGAGAAAAAGTTGGGGAGAGCTGTAGCACATTTCCAGAAACCGCACTCGATGGAGCGTAGGCATAGTAGAGGCCCTAGGACCCACAAGGGGACGAATGAAGATGGCGCGTCATGCCACAGTGCTTGCCAAACACTGAACTTTTTAAAGCAAACATTTCTATACCGAAGTTCCAGATAGCGCACCATGTAGAAGTTTTGGAGGAAAGAGCTAGCTCCTCGTTTTGAACACGAGTTCAGGCATATTCGTATATGTAGCTTCATTAACTATGTTTGACGAGCTCATTTTGTCATTTCAACGTTGAGCCACTCTTTCGAACATTTGGAGCCCTATCTCACCTTGAATAAATCGCGTTTTCTCAGCATTGAAACATTGCTGAAACATTGAGTGCAACGCGAACTCCGATCTCATTTTTGAAAAAACTAATGTCGATGATGCCACTAGCGTGAAGATCAAACAGTGCACATTTGCCGATGTAGTTGAGTCTTACGAGTCTTTTTTTGGTTTTGCCTCACCCCAAAAACGATCATTTCTGTTGTTCATAAACCTAGTGGCCCAAAAGTGAGCCTCAAACACAAAACACATTTTCTCTATAAAAACAAGGATGAACTGCAAGCTGCTTAAGATCCCAATTCGTGAAGTCTTGTCACAAGCCATGTCCCGTGGCTTTAGCTCCTGCACCAGCTAATATCCAGATCCAGGGTGTTGGCCGAGATCTTTTTGCAAACATTTCCACAGAGTGGACGAATAGTGGCCAAATTGTTACGATCTACGCTGAATTGACAATTCCGGAACTTCGGCCCCACTTATGGCACTTATTACGTTGATGCGTTGTTGGTTTTGTGCATGTGATACGAATTTAATCCCCAACACGACGAATAGCAATCTCAGTATCAGTTGGTCGATTATGAGGACTAAGAAAATTACGAATGAGGTCTAAGAAATTTCGCGAATTGAAGACCGATTTTCGAAATAACTTTGAATAATACCGATGCGTTCTTCTAGTGCAAGTCTATCCATGATGTTAGACAATAGAGAACATAAATGTTAAATATTAGAGGATCTAACAGTCAGAACAAATGAAGGTACCACAACAAAGAATCTAATCCCTTTTACGACCATGTAGATACATGCGTCAAGTATGTTTGTTTGGTCCCTGGGAATCCCGATGATCGTTGTCGATCTTTTAATCGTCAATTGTCGGTACAGAGGAAGATTAAGTATCTGAAAACCTATTAGAAAGTGCTCTGATACGAAAGTACATCATATTACGACGTCCAACGCAAACAGCCCATACAAAAACAAATCATGCATACAAAGATGCTTTAATGTCATTTGTAGTAAGTCTAGTGTTGTAGTTTTAGAATGTTTGTCACGCTACAATACATCATTTAGTATTTTATGCAGTGTTCAGCTGGCCGCCTTGATTATTTATTAACCTCGCTTTAAATGAGAGAGATATGTACCATATGCTATAATGAATATCCTCACGTATTTAGATTTATTACATAAATAACTTAGATTCTCTCACCTATGAAAACCCTATCACACGTTTTTTTGGTTATATCGATAAGGGTGCTATGCTATTTCCTGAAAATGCAAGTATATTGGAGCACTCCCGTAACAAATTATAAAACATTGTGAGCTAATTTTATCTTTATATAGCAAAGGTCCCAAATTGCATTCCTGTGGTAGCCCATCTCTCTTTTTCTCTCCTATCTCTCTGATTTGCAACAGAGTTTTCATGGTCTGTTCTCGTCCCCTCTTTTATAAACCTCATAATTCCAAAACGTTCAACCAGCACTTTTGTCTTTTGACATTAATTTCCGCAAAACGGACCACCAAACATCAAAAGTATGTAATTGCGACGTAATAGGATAAAGTTGCAAGCACGTCATACGTTACGCGCCACCATATGTCATCCATATACGAGTACATGCAACAATTACACTGTCTAGGTCAGTGACTATACTCGTACCACTATGCCATGTGAGGATTAATGCCACTGAAGCACTGCCATGCGGTGCAAAAACCCGCACCAACAGCAATTTACGTACAACTACTGCGGCTGCTGCTGCTGCTGTTATTGTAAACTGTCCAGACAGCGCACGCACCAAATCATTCTCTTACACTCGTTGCGATAATGGCCATAAAGAGGTGAAATCTCTTTTGTCTTGTTTTATGGTCAATTTTTCCTTTTATAAGTTTATAATAATTGAGTTCTTTACGCTGTTGGTGAGGAACGGCTTGCACTCCGCCCCACTGATATGACTACATCAACGACGACACTCTAAAAGTGCACAGTAAAAAAAAAAAAAAAATACAAATTTATAGCCTTGATGATGGTTTTATTGCGTGCACATCCCCCTTTGCTGTTTTCCTCATATCCAACTTTGTTTGTGGTGTCATTTCTCACATTTTGTTTGTTTGTTTGTTTATTTTGCAGTTCGCTTTCACATCGCACACCTGTATGAAGTTCAAAATAAACATAAAGCTGCCAAAGAGGCATACGAAAAGCTTCTTACCGAAGAACAGCTGACACTGGAACTGAAGGCCGATATATATCGACAATTAGGTAAGTGAACTCTCTTGTTTCGATCTAAAGAAGGATCTCTAAATTACGAGTCTGAATATGTTTGTTTGTTAACAGGATGGATGTACCATTGTGTTGAATCCTTAGGCGATAAGCGACAACGAGAATCATATGCAATTCTCTGTTTACAAAAGTCAATTGAAGCCAATCCAAAATCTGGACAATCATTATATTTGCTCGGAAGATGTTATGCTGGAATTAACAAAGTCCATGATGCCTTTATAGCGTATAGAAACTCAGTGGAGAAGAGTGAAGGGAACGCCGATACCTGGTGTTCCATAGGGTATGTTCAAAATTCTATTTCCTTTTAAAAAAACAGATCAAAGTTATGATGAAATTGATTGAATTTTTTCTTTTAGGGTTCTGTACCAGCAACAGAATCAACCAACAGACGCCTTACAAGCGTACATTTGCGCTGTACAATTGGATAAGAATCACAAAGCTGCCTGGACGAATTTAGGTATTTTATATGAAAGTTGTGGCCAATTACGTGACGCATATGCGTGTTACTTGAATGCAGCACGAAATTTAGATTCAGTAAGTATTCTGCCGACTTGGACTACCTAAAACAGATGGCCGAGTGTTTGTGGTTTTACATTTTACACTCAGACCACACAGCACTTGTGTGTTTTGAACGATTCACTTGAATGTTATTTTCTTTTCTTTTGGTAGGACTCGAATTTTTTTCATACAGTCACGACAGCATCGACATCAACAACAGGAGGATTAGCAACACCAACTAAAAATTCAAGTGGTGGTCTATCGACGTCGATTGCTGGTTACACATCATCGCCATCAACTAGTAAAGCGTCAACATCAAAAGCGGGTGCTAATAGTAGTTCTAATAACAGTAGCAGTAGTAATAATAGTCCTAGTAGTAAGACACAAAGTTTAGCTGAGAGTTTGAAACAAAGAATCAAATTCTTGGGTACACAATTAGCTCAAGCTCCTATGCCGAGTATAACGTCGAAACGACGGCAGTTGTGCTCGATAGAAGAGGCCTGGAATTTACCAATATCATTGGAAATGAGCTCAAGGCAACAACAACATATACAACAACAGCAACAATCACAATCACAACATTCACATCATCCTGCCCAACAACAGCAACAGCAACAGCAACAATCACAACAACAGCAACAGCAACAGCAACCACCACCTCCACCGCCACCTCAAACTCAACAACCCGGTGTTGTTCTAAACAATCACATGCAGCAAAGGCAGTTCGTGAAGAGCTACTCAGCGGTAAGTTTGTACTCTTATGAAATTCACTCTGTAAAATTGGATGTTACATAGTTAAGTTGTGTTTGAGGTTTTCCATTATATTTAGTTACGGTTTAGTATTTAAGTTATTTTACCCTTGAGCAGCAAGTCAAAATTTTCTTTATTGCATTACAAGAGGCTTTCTATCTTTTTTTTTAGTTTAGTTTAGAGCATAGAGATGTATTTTGTTGAAATTTTATTCCAATTTAATGTCTTGAATATCTTTAAACTCTGTAGAGAATTAATTGCAGGGAACTATTGCATCAATCTTTTGTTTCTGAAAACTGTTCAACTGTTCACAGCGCAGATAACGAACAGATTTTGGTTTTCAAACTTGAGATGCCAGCATCAAACGTTGGTTATGCATATTTAATCATATGAGTGTCCGAGTCAAGTGATTTACGGCCACCTACTCAAATAGAAACCACTAGAAGTCCGCAGTTTTAAACAACATACGAGTAGCAAGCACTACCCAGAGTGTGATTTTTATGTTGAAACGATTTTGTTTTTACGCAGAGCTGTGTACACAAATGCGCTCTCCATGAGTATTAGACAATATTTTGTGGGGGTCTTACGAATTACATCAAATAATGATTCCAAAACCTTAAGCTAGACTAGCTGGCGTTTAATCGTCTTTTCCACTTTTGCAATGAAAATGACCTACAGTATGACTGTTGGCAGGCCTAGCTATTGACAAGAGATCTGTCGCTTTTGCTATCATCAATAGCAATTTTCCGTCATGATGATGATCATTCCACCATAGTTCAAAATATTTTCTGACTGTACAGGGTTTGCCAATTAAAGGACTTCCTTTGAATAGTCCACTATTTTGCCACAAAATTGGGGAAAACCTCGCTGAAGGAGGTTGAAAAGTTAAAAGCTTTCTCGGTGGACAGCAATTGGTAAATTGGTTTAGAAATTTGACGTACAGGGAGAAATTAGTGATGTGGAGAATGGAAATCGTACACAAACAACTGCATGAATAATGCTCCTATACCACAAAGAAGCCATAGAATTCAGGTCGATTCCACATCGATCTCATGATTTGGCTTATCACAAGCAACATTCCGCCGAATTTTGCATAGAGGCTTGGATCATAGTTAAATTCTATGCCACCTTGTTATTTTAAAATGGTAAATGTAAGTTCGTTCATTAAAATCGATGTTGTCGCATCCAAAGCAATTCCCATTGACTGTAACCCACTCGTGACCGAGCCGAATAGGAAAGAGTCATGGTGCCAGATCAAGTGAATCGCTATCGGATTGAAATTGTCTTGTTTTTTTTGGCAAGAAATACGCGTGTGCAATGCATTAAGAGAAGTGGCTTTATCGCGATGCGAGATTCACGAATTGTCTTTCTACAATTGAGGCCTCTTTTGCAAATAACTTCACGCAAGCTTCAGAAAGGAAGTCATGATGCACAACACCATTGTAATCAATGAAAGCAGTGAGCATCGCCTTCTTTTTTGACTAAAAATGACGTAGATTTTTCTTGTGTGGTGGTTCATGCCGTTGGAGCGCGCCATTTACTCTCTTGATGGCTGGTTTGCGTGTCGTATTCAAAAACCAACGTCTCGTCACCAATAATGGTAAGTTTGATTAATTTTTGGCCCGGAAAGCATGTCTTTTGTAGTGTTCATGTGTTGACGTTTTTCTTTTTGCAGGGAATTCAAGTCTATCAGCCCTAGCTTTGCAGTGACACGTTTCAAGTCCAGTTGATTGATTTAAATGCCGTGAATGGATCCAATCTATATGTTGGTCATCTCTGCTAAATCTCAGATGGTCAATTTACTATTTACGACCAGTAAATCTTTCGTCAACGTGTTTCCTAATTGTTGGTGTCGGTGATCCGCCAGAACGTACGTCGATATGCATTTTTGAAGTGTGTCATGCACTACTGTTTTCTTTAAAACATAGTTGTCGAAACTTTTGCAATGTTTTTGTGCCATTTATTTCGTTTTTAATACAAAATTTTGTGCAAATTCGTTGCATTCGATGCAAACACAACGCCGTACCTTTCACAAATATCACACTAAAATTTTATGGGAATATCAAGGAGAGTTGTACCAACATACTTAATTCAAACCGGTTGAACGAGATCGACACCCTTACAGTGGTAAGGTTCAGTTGTGTGTCGTTGCCAATTGGGTGCTGCAAATGCATCAAATTGGTCAAGATTTGAATCAGAAAGTCAATTTCAGCTATAGACCTTCAAAGTTTCGTTAGTAATCGGAATTTGCTGAATTACGGACTTAGAATGTTTGTGTAGAAGACGCTCTATCCATACCGTGATGTTATTTGGTACGGTGTTTTGATAGGAGGCATTGTTGGAACTTATTTCTTAGAAAATGAAGCCCCTGTGGCTGCTACCGTAATTATATTGCACTATCAAACCTTGATCAATGAATTTGTATGTCTAGGCCTTGATAGTATGGATATGAGCGACGTTTATTTTCAACAAGACGGAACTACGTGTTATACAAGTGCCTACACCATTGCTCTTTTACGAGAAATAGTGATCAAAATTGGTCGCTAAAATGATGCGATTTAGCACTCGCGACCGCGACCTCTTCCTTTAGAGCCATGTGAACAAGAACGTTTATGCTAACGCACTAATTGAAGCACTAAAAGTCAGCATCTGTGCCTTAATCGATGAAATAGAGTCACGAGTGTACGAACAATTTCATCAAAGGAGGATGCATTTGCAACATGATCGTGTAGGTCATTTGGCTGAAATTGGCTTTTGCTATTGGCAATCTGATCGATTGAATTTCATGAAAAACTACGTGTTTTCTTTATAAATCAAAATGGAACCGATTATTGGAAAATCCTTTATCTTCTTTTCGCATTGGTTTGAGCTTTGATATCGTAATGACAAGTCATTTAGAAGTTTAAAGCTAAGTTTTCTTCACCCATCACATTCCTGGTCATTAAACCGATTTGTACTCGTAGATTGAGAGATATTCGCCACTGCTTAAGGTACGACTTCTTATAGGACATCATTAAGGCTAGACCCAATGTATCCTTTCGAAAAATATCAGTCGGTTTGCTTAATCTCTATATTTGTCTGGTGCAATCAATTTAAACTATCTACTATATAGACCCTGCAGTACTCCGTATAAATAAATGAGCCAGAGAGCCAGAGAGCCAGAGTGCTCTTTATATACGAGTATAATTCACAATATCGTATTTATAAGAGAATATTGTGATTTAAAGAAGTTAAGCATCCTCTTTATTTGTTTATTTAAAGTCAAACCTACTGCCTACTTATCTGTCACTACAATCCGAGGTTTGAATATGGACCTCAACACTAACCCCTGCTGTTAGTGTGATCCTTTATTACTAATTGAGGTGAGGTGTTCTTCTGCTAGGTTGTACCCTCCGGTAAAGAATCGAAAACTCTAGGTCGGATCGCTGAGGTCCATTTGCTCTACATTACTTGTCTTAGACCACTAATACTGTGGTCTATACTAATTTAAGGTCTAGGTGCTAACTTCTGAGAGCCAAGACAATGATGCTCCCAGACGTCCGATTAGCGTTCCATCAAAAATCATTTACTCACGTCGGAGTGTATTGTTGTAAGGTGTGAAAGCATTCTTTGGAGACTTATATCAACATATTCGCCCTGAATGGGAGCAGCTTGGGAGCGGCTCATACAATCTTTAAAGGACAATGCCGATTTTGTTCCCAAAGGCAGTACTCCTCGATAAAATGTTCTATGAAACGCTCTACTAGAAGCCCAAAGTCAAATAAATTTGCGTCCTTTAACACATGTTCGGTGAAGGTGTTTGAAATATTACTGGACCTGGAGTGTTTTATGAGAAGGACAGTGAACGGGCGCGACTATCTTAGTTCAACAGGCGTTGGAAACACCTAGAAGAAGTAAGTGTCATCAAATCAGTAAGCTTGTCGAAAAAGGCAACCTGGTGCTTATAATCGATCCGATCGAATGGTGTGATAAGAACGGCAGATCTTAAAGCTGCAAATGAGACAATAAAGACAAGATCAGTTATACGTCTCTACGTCTCGCAGTTCTCGATTTGTCTTCATCCTAGTTTCCCCCACGTCAGACTACAGGTACATCGAATTCAGAATCGAATGCGAGACCCCGACCTTGTTGAGAAATCCGCGGAAAACCATCTGGACACGATTTAAGGAGGAACTCGGTAAATCCGCAAGTGCTCCCCCTGAATTCAGGACAAGACAAATGGAATAGGAAACTGTTCACAACATGTACGGATTCCTCGCCAAGTGTTTTGAACTGACATGTTCAGCCAGAAAACAATCCTGCAAATCGCCCGTTCCTTGGTGGAACGCAGATCCACCAGATCGTAAAGAAACCAGAACACTTATAAACGGGTCTTTTAAGATTAATTTGAAAAACAGGAGTCTTTACGGATCGAGGCAAAAAGAATATAAGAAGCTTATTCGGATTTCGAAGAGTGCCTCTTATAAAGACTTACGAAAAGTTCGAAACTCCCGGTTAAACTTCCTAGGTAACCTAATTAGAACCTGCAACCAGTTCCTATTAACAAAGCTGCTAGTATCCTAAATAACATAACACAACGGTTGTGGCGACGGATGAGGCTATTACTGCTTCCTTTGATGACTTCAAGTTGCCTGGCGCTAATGGCATATACCCAGTTATGTTACGAAAATGTATAGCCCAACTGCTGGTAACAGAACCTAAACGGGCAGTGCCCGCAAGGCGGCATTCTGCCTCCACTGCTATTGTGCATGTTTGTCGGCTCACTGCTCAACGCGCTCATTAGTTCTGACGTATATGCAGTTGCACTGTCTGTTGGATCGTGTCTACCGACCGTCTGCTGTAAAGCGCAAGCAGCCTTAGACGTGATCGACGATCGATGCAATAGAAACGGACTTTTCCAGTCAATCCTCTCAAAACTGAGGTTCAAATTCCGAGAAGGAGGAAGCTGACTGATCTGATTCATCTACTGCTTAAAGGCATTAACATCCAATTGCCCAAAGAAGCGAAGTATGTATTTGGATGTTATCCTAGATAACAAATTTCTCTGAACTAAACATGTTACGTCGAAAGCCGCTGAGGCGCTGTCTGCTTTGTAGCCGACCTTGGTCACTTCTACGGCTATGATAAAGGGCAATTATATTCTATGCAATTATATCTAGTGGAATAAGCTCTCACGAAGTACATCACTGCTACTATTACCAGACTCGTAAGAACGGCCTGTCTCGGTTGCATAGCAGCTTTCCCCCTAACTCGCCTGGCTCCGCTCTAGACTCCTTCTTTGATATTCATATCCTGTACTGCATTCTCAAAGCCATCTTCCGTTTAAAGAGAAATGGTCTTTTGGTACGGCACTGTAGCTTTGATAAACTTGCGCACCGGCTGTCTTTCGATTCTGATCTTATGGACATGCCCTCTGATGTAACACCAGAACTCTTCCTGCGGAAAAAATGCGAAATTGACTTTCCGTGCCCAGGACTGGTGTCGGCTAGAATCTGGACCAGGAAAAGAGTGTAGCCGGGTTTTTACGGATGGCTCCAAAACTAATCTAGAACAACAAGCTGTGTTTTTTTTTTTTTATTGAAGTATGGGATACTTCCTGCCTTTCAAGCGGAGATATACGAAATCCTGATGGCAACGTTTAAGGAATGGGTGGAGGGGGCGAAGCACTTGTATCTGTAGCGACAGCCAAAATGCGCTTAGTGCCTTGTTGAACCCTCTTACGACTTCTAAGCTAAATTCACTGAATCTTGTGTGGGTCCCAGGTCACAATGGGATCACGGGAAATTAAATCGCCACCGAACTTGCTAGGTAAGGCTCATAGAAGAGTTTTCCACGGCCCTAAACTGAGTTAGATCTATTTGCTCCCTCGGCTAGGGCTTCCATTGACTGTCGGGTTTAATGTGAGCGTAACAGCAGATGTCATGACTCTCTAGGTCGCCGGCTGAACAAACCAATGCGTCGCGATCTCTGTAAGAGATCAACTGTCTTCCTGCTGTCCCTCAGTAGGAAAAGCTGCTACTTACTGGCGTCGTGACCTCGCATAACCTCGGTCATAAGACCGGTACTTACTTACGGGGTTGTCGTCTGGTGGACGGCCTTAGACAATGCAGTCAACTGCAGTAAACTTAGCAGAATCCAAAGAACAGCATGTCTATGCATAAGGCGGAGCCTTACGGTCTACTCCCTCTGCGGCATTAAACATTCTGTTTCTTTTGACACCTCTCGATATTATCAGCAGGCAAGTGGCTGCGACTGAATCTATTCGCCTTAAAGCGACCACACAGTGGACAAATAATTCGTTTGGTCATGCTAACATTCTTAATACATTAGGAATCCTCACTGTGGTTTGACAAAGACTTTCATGTAAGCTTCCCCTCTACATCATTCTGGGAGGAAGATGCTTTCATGGAGGACAAGTCAATCCATTTCACACAGATGGATCTAAAGCCTCTCTTTCCGTCTTCCAAATCACTAGCGTGTTATAGGCGGAAATTTTGGCGATAAAAGAAGTCCTGGCTGAAGAAAAACGTGATATCTGCAAAGTATATCCGCATCTTTTCGGATAGTCAGGCCGCTATAGGCAAGCACGCAAGAAGGCTTGACGCTTTCACAAACGATTTTTGTAGAAGCTGCATGGATGAAGAGAAAGAGGAGACAATCCTCCACCTACTCTGTACATGTTCAGCTCTCTCCCAGAGAAGAAAACTTCACTTAGGAGCTTTCTTCCACAATGACCTAAAAAATAGAGACCTAACCAGTCTCCTACGCTTCATCGTAAGCTCAAACTGGTTCCGTTAGTAAGAGGATCATATTGTAGATCCACGGTGGTTGGTGTTTTCAACAGCCATTGTTACCTGCGTCGTGACAGAGCACTATGCTTTTACTAAGCACTTAAGTGTGCTGGGCATAAGTGATATAACATTCTGCCCCGGCTGCTGTTGAAGTGATGACGACACCGCGGAGCACTTCCTCTGTGAATGTCGCATCAGGTTGCACGTACTCGGCGTTGAAGTGAAGAAACTTACAAGGAGTACAATGGACTAGTTCTTTGCCTGAGTGCTCTGTTCCGACAGAAAAGAAAAACCTAATTTCAGACTGGACTTGGCTGGGAGAACTCTTAAAAGTTTTAAAATTTAAATAATTAAGCTTATTCAGTTGCAGTCCAATCTACAAAATGTGCACGATTATGTCGCTGGCCTTGCTTGGTAAATTACTGCATAGACTTGTCCCTTTTCATTGTTTTAGTTGATCATACTGCCGACAAGTTGAACGGCCTCTTTTTAGTGATAAAATAAAATTAAACTCAAGAACATACGTTTTCTTACCAATTTTAACGCTACAACAAAGTTATCGGCCTTATTATCAGTCACCCTGTAGGTAAGTTATTCAATTCAAAGTGTGTAAAATTGCCGCTACTAGATGGCATCAGTATCCACCTATCACAGACATTAACCGGAATAGCTCGTCCATTGCTTCACCTAGTCACTCTACCAGTGCTCTCCCTCTTGCACATGAAACCCAATACCAATTCATGCGCATTCGGAGGAAATGCCGGCATGGAATCGAAACACTTGCTCACCAAAAATCCAACCTCGTGCTTACCTCGTTCCATTTGGTGAAAATCTTCAAAGTGAACGGTCGCGTTCTACTTTCTCGTGGATTTCAGTAAATTTTTCAAAAAGAAAAAAAGTTTTTATACAAATTTCTACCATCAAAATGTGAAAAGTGCAATTGAGAACGGAAAAACCGAAGCCATTAGCCGCTTAGCAGGTAATTTGTGATAGAAAATTGAATTTTTTTTTCCTCGTGCTTCGCGGACTCTGTCCAAATCTCACGCTGGCGTTACATAAAAAAAAGAAGAAAGAAGCCAAAGCCAGTGACATCGACCTTGTCTGGGGTGCTGAGGTTATTTACCCCAAAAATAATTTTTTTTATCCCCACTTATGCATAGGTATATACAATTACTCCTTTGTGTGTCGGTTTGTGCTGTAAAAAAAATGATTTTTTGATTTTTTTTTTTTTTGGACAGCCCACGCTTTAACTGCAGCCACATGCTAATTATTGAAATTGATTCTTCTCGTTTGCGTTTTTTTGTCGCTGTCGAATAATTTATTTCGGCTGTCTATTAACGGAAACTTGTGTTCGAAATCAGTTGAGTGGGGGGTTGTCAGCCCCTCCAAAAAAAAAAAAAAAAAATGTTTGAAGGGGGTATGATGAGCCAACGCCTCTTGTTTGATTAAGAAGCTGATACTTTTGAAATACATGTAGATAGACACCAGTACGTACCTACCTATTCAGACAACAGTGTCTAAAATCGGTTGCCGTGGTAACACGCTGGTATCGGTAATTTTTTTTTTTTTTTTTTTCGTTTTGGGGGAAAGCAAGACCTCCCGTGGAGCAAGTTGGCTAGTAACACAGTGTGTATACTTGCACATTTATAATGAACTTTCCCCCCAAAACCACGGCACTTTTTGTAAACGACGGATAGACATGAAGTTGGTATGCACAGTGCCGGGTATTATCTTTGATTAAGGTCTAACTTCTGTAAGTTCTTCTTTATTATTTTACTGTGCACTGTGGGATTTTTATCATCGACCTCACCAGCTTTTCTTAATCTCTCTGTCGTGCTATCCTGAAGAAATTCAACGGATGCATACATACTCGTATATCAGCATTCTTTCCGTGTTTTTCTTCTCCATTCTTTGTGTCTTCCTCTATTAGGTTTGTGCCACATGAAATGTCTGAATTTTTGAGGCAATGAAATCCTCCAGAGATTTTATGACCTCTGCTCGGTTTCGGATGATTTTCTGGCAGCAAAATGAGTCCAAAGTGCGGCAAAGGTTGGGGGAAACATCAGCAGAGTACGATGGATGGATGAGGTGGGTTCTTCTCTACCAAATCACGTCAACTGTACCATAGCATTTTTGCATTGTTACGCGTGGTATTGTAATGCATATTGACCAACAGAAGAAATGAAAAGTGAATTTGTCCTTTCGATGTCCACCACACTGTGACCATAACCCGGGCTTGGGTGGGTGTTTTGGTATTTCGTCTCCATTCAACCACTGCATAGGCCCTTTACGGTTGTCATACAGAACCCAATTTTCATTGCTTGTGACTGTCCGTTTCAAAAGCAGCTCTCTTTGGTGTCTTAAGCTAGGCGATGTACGTATTTCTAGCCGCCGTAGTTTTTGGAACTCGTCCAGTTCATGGAGTACTCACTTGTCTTGTTTCTTTACTTTTACTGTGAGAGACTGGTGTCGATTTGTTGTCATGGGTGTGATACGCCCGTGTTCTATGTGCCGTACTGATTTCGTTGGAACTGCATCAAGCGTTGTTCTTTTCGCCACTCATGAGCTGCCCAAGATAGTTCAGATTCCTTTCATCGGTCAAGACTTGATTAATGGTAGCTTCTCCGGTTAGTTGTATTCCCTCGTCAGTCTACATACCGGAAGCCTCGATTTGGTTGATGTCTGCTCCACGTTTCTGAGTTTTAAAATTGTAAGCCTTGAATTGGTTTTGATAGAAGAATCTATCCTTTCCTCTTCATGAATTCGCCTCCTGTTTCATTTTTGACTTGATTGCAGTGTTATCACCGCTGGCATAATGGTTTCCAGACACTGGATTCAGCTTATGGTTCATGGCAGGCAAATTCTAAGTGTTTTTTTTCACGTCGATTATTATTATTGTTTTTTTTTTTTTTTTTTTTTTTTTTTGTAGATCGTAACACCCATGCACAACCCTTTTAGATAAGATCATCGCCAAGCTTCAGACTTTGTTTTGTCTATCAAAACTTCATCGACGACACATTTCAGGTTATTTACTCGCATCATCCACCCAGAGACTAAGTAGATCTACGAAAACTTATTTCGAGACTGTGTAGAATAGGAGGGATGAAAAAATGCGCCTTTGTCGTTGTCCTCTTTCAATTTTCTCTTTCTCAGTTATGCCATCCATAATTTTAATTTCTGTGATTGGTTCTTCTGTTTTTCTAATGTGGTTCTGAAATCTGAGATGAACATGGGCCTCAACTAACGAGCTTCTGCGCCTAGCACGATCTCTCGCTAGCTGCAACCAGTGCCGAACCCGAGCTCCAGTTTGGTTGCGGTCCCCTTTCGCTTACACCTCAGATGCGGTTGTCTTCTGCTGCGCCGTCCTTCGGAGTTAGATTTGAGGACTCTATGGGCTGGAGCTGGTGGAGGTATTCACTTAATATGGTCCAGCCATATCAGACATCGAATCCGTAGACGCCTTACAAGACGCTTTATGCTATACAACTCGCACCATACGTTGTTGAATTTCCTCCTATATTCTTCGTCAGAACAAATGTCAAATTCAGTATCTTTCTTTCGAAATGATCAAGCGCTTCTTCCTTTGCTTTTGTTAAGGTCCAAGGCTCTGCGTCATGGAGCAGGAGCGGGATGAGTCTTATATAAAGCCAGTTTGATCTTACGACGGAAGGATCTGTTGCTCAATTACCTCTGAACTCGAAGAAACAATAATTCAGCGTCTGATTTCTACGCTGATGTTGTTGCCCGCAGACAACTGCGGAGCCTAGATGGAGGAAACCACTAATGGTGACATTCTGACCAAGTCTTCGGTGGTGAGCGTACTTTGTTTTGCCCACGTTTACTGTCAGGACAATTTTGAGCTTTTCCGCTTCAATACTTGCGAACGCTTCATTGACGGTTTGCTATGGTCGTCCAATATCATCAGTGGCATCCTCGAGGAATTAAGAAAGATTCGGTTTTTTTTTTGCTGGCCACTGAGTCTCCAGCGCGATTCTTTCTGCAACGGTGTTAAAAAAAAAAGTCGCATGACAGCATACTGAATCGGCTATTTCGGCTCAAATATTGTTTTTGAGTCCATCTAGAGTCTTCGGTTTCTTTGAATAAATGTTGCTTTTTAAATAGCCCCACAGGTCCGGGGGAGTCCAATCTGGAGATCTTGGAAGGCAGTCCTGTTACCGTTTTTCGACACTACACGTCCCGGAAATTTTTGTTTCAAAAGGTTCGTTTTTTGGCACGCAGTGTGACATGGTGCACCGTCTTGTTGAAACAAGAAGTTTCACGCATTTGTAGGCACACAAAGCGCTCCAACATCCACCTATACCGATTGACATCGACAGTTTCACCAATTTTAAAGAAAAACGAACCAATGATGGTTTTCAACCAAATACCGGCCCAAACAGTCACTTTCTTATCGTGTAATGGTGTTTTATAAATTATATGCGGATTATCGGTTCCCCAAAAGCGACAATTCGTCTCAGTTTTAATCACTCGCATGATGCTATCTGCGTAAGCCAATCGACGAGGGTTGTCTGTTCCCAAAAGTCTTTGCGTCAATTGCATTTTGTATGGATACATGTGAAGGACTTGCTTCAAACTCATTGGCGAGATCGGCGGCCAGACGAGACACTTGGATTTTCGGCAACACTCTCTCTAAAAAGCTTCACCAACTTCATTGAAACGACGTGGTGGCTGTGTAACGTGCTCTTGGCGATTCGCTATAAATCCAAGCTCAATAAAATTTGAGGCCAAGCGACGAATTGTGTTGTTGGAACGCGCAGAACGACCGCGATATTTTACACTATGCACGCTGTGCTACCACAACTGACAGATTATTTTCAATGTAAATCCTACATGGCGTTGTAAAGCTCGTCCCTATGAACGCTGTCATAAGCGGCTTTGAAACCGACAATTAGTTGGTAAGAGTCTATCTGACATTCCCGAATCTTTGCCAAGATCGATATTGGACATTCCCTTACTGGTATGCACCAAACAGATTGTACATGAATGGTTTCAGACGCTCAAATAATAGGACAGAAAAGATCTTATGGGCCAATAAAGTCTCCTATTATTGGCGCAGTGAAAAGGATGCCATTTCTTGTTATTTGGACGAACGATGCTGAGGCTCCATTTCATATCTAACAGATGAGCTGGTCCATTTTCCCAATCTAACAGGGGGTTTCGTAGCTAGAAGCTTTATTAGACTTTAGTTTTGATATTACTACCTAAACTCCGTGTAGGTCAGGGGGACGGAATTTTCTATCGTTGAGAGTGAACAGCGGTAATTTGACCACCATCATCACAGTCTGCAGGAGTAGTCTTTCCATATTCTCAGCACCGCCTGCGACTCCACTACTAGTAGTCCATTTTCATTTTTGCAGGCTTCCATTCTGCCCTCTCTAGCGCTGGCGTATTTATTTTATTCCCTGATAAAACTTTTTCACGCCATTCCTGCTGTAACATCTCTCCATTTTCTCGATTTCTTTTCTTTGCGACCAGCCTGTGCTCTTGTATTGTAATTGGTTGTGGTGTTATCCATGATGTGTTTTCCGATTACCCGCTCAAAGACGGCTTTGTTAAGACCCAAACAGCTAGCTTTTCTCTGTTATTCGATGCCCAGCTTGAAGTGCAACTTTGGTTCTAAGGGCTGTGGTAATAGCCATGGTATGCGTTTTGTTGGAAAGTATGACATACAAGCGCCGCATCTAGGATTTTGTGATCAACAGGTTTCTCGTTTTAGGTCCTTTCATTTAACTATGGTCAAACGGCTTCAATGCATGCAAGAGCTGAAACTTTCCACTTGTTGGCATACAAATTTATTAGGAAAGTTCTTGATCTTCACTATAAATAAATCTCTGGTACCGGGTGTCCTTTTTTTTTTAATTCAGAACGGCTGCTCTACGAGTTTGAATGTATGTAGTTTGTTTGAGTGTTGCATTGATGAATATTGTGAAATTTTATTGTGTGAAAACCGCAGTAGACTGCAAGGGTATCATCGGGTGTAATCCCAGCTGATGTTTCTGAAGCCGAAAGTAGATGTGGTCTTCTTGTGATCTCTATATATAGTAAACCATTTAAGCCCGCGGATATACTTTGGGGTGTAACTTTCAATTGCACCTTGAAATGCCCCTCTGACGGGAAATCAAAAAAACGCCAATTAAAAAATAGATACTCCTCTTAATGGATACTCTATTTAGCACTCTGGCATACAAATTTATTAGGAAAGTTCTTGATCTTCGCTATAAATAAATCTTTGTACCGGGTGTCCTTTTTTTTAATTTGGAAAGGCTGCTCTACTTGTTTGAATATAGTTTGTTTGAGTGTTGCATTGATAAAGTTTGAAAACTGCACTAGACTGCGCGAGGATATCATCGGGTGTAATCCCGGCTGATGTTTCTGAAGCCGAAAGTAGATGTGGTCTCTCTATACATAGTAAACCATTTAAATCCGCGGATATACATTGGGGTGTAACTTTCAATTGCACCTTGAAATGCCCCTCTGACGGGAAATCAATAAAACGCCAATTAAAAAATAGATACTCCTCTTAATGGATACTCTATTTAGCACTCTGGCATACAAATTTATTAGGAAAGTTCTTGATCTTCGCTATAAATAAATCTTTGTACCGGGTGTCCTTTTTTTTTAATTTGGAAAGGCTGCTCTACTTGTTTGAATATAGTTTGTTTGAGTGTTGCATTGATAAAGTTTGAAAACCGCACTAGACTGCGCGAGGATATCATCGGGTGTAATCCCGGCTGATGTTTCTGAAGCCGAAAGTAGATGTATTCTTGTGATCTTTATACATTACATAGTAAACCATTTAAACCCGCGGATATACTTTTGGGGTGTAACTTTCAATTGCACCTTGAAATGCCCCTCTGACGGGAAATCAAAAAAACGCCAATTAAAAAATAGATACTCCTCTTAATGGATACTCTATTTAGCACTCTGGCATACAAATTTATTAGGAAAGTTCTTGATCTTCGCTATAAATAAATCTTTGTACCGGGTGTCCTTTTTTTTTTAATTCAGAACGGCTGCTCTACGAGTTTGAATGTATGTAGTTTGTTTGAGTGTTGCATTGATGAATATTGTGAAATTTTATTGTGTGAAAACCGCAGTAGACTGCAAGGGTATCATCGGGTGTAATCCCAGCTGATGTTTCTGAAGCCGAAAGTAGATGTGGTCTTCTTGTGATCTCTATATATAGTAAACCATTTAAGCCCGCGGATATACTTTGGGGTGTAACTTTCAATTGCACCTTGAAATGCCCCTCTGACGGGAAATCAAAAAAACGCCAATTAAAAAATAGATACTCCTCTTAATGGATACTCTATTTAGCACTCTGGCATACAAATTTATTAGGAAAGTTCTTGATCTTCGCTATAAATAAATCTTTGTACCGGGTGTCCTTTTTTTTAATTTGGAAAGGCTGCTCTACTTGTTTGAATATAGTTTGTTTGAGTGTTGCATTGATAAAGTTTGAAAACTGCACTAGACTGCGCGAGGATATCATCGGGTGTAATCCCGGCTGATGTTTCTGAAGCCGAAAGTAGATGTGGTCTCTCTATACATAGTAAACCATTTAAATCCGCGGATATACATTGGGGTGTAACTTTCAATTGCACCTTGAAATGCCCCTCTGACGGGAAATCAATAAAACGCCAATTAAAAAATAGATACTCCTCTTAATGGATACTCTATTTAGCACTCTGGCATACAAATTTATTAGGAAAGTTCTTGATCTTCGCTATAAATAAATCTTTGTACCGGGTGTCCTTTTTTTTTAATTTGGAAAGGCTGCTCTACTTGTTTGAATATAGTTTGTTTGAGTGTTGCATTGATAAAGTTTGAAAACCGCACTAGACTGCGCGAGGATATCATCGGGTGTAATCCCGGCTGATGTTTCTGAAGCCGAAAGTAGATGTATTCTTGTGATCTTTATACATTACATAGTAAACCATTTAAACCCGCGGATATACTTTTGGGGTGTAACTTTCAATTGCACCTTGAAATGCCCCTCTGACGGGAAATCAATAAAACGCCAATTAAAAAATAGATACTCCTCTTAATGGATATTATTAGCACTCTGGCATACAAATTTATTAGGAAAGTTCTTGATCTTCGCTATAAATAAATCTCTGTACCGGGTGTCCTTTTTTTTTAATTTGGAAAGGCTGCTCTACTTGTTTGAATATAGTTTGTTTGAGTGTTGCATTGATAAAGTTTGAAAACCGCACTAGACTGCGCAAGGATATCATCGGGTGTAATCCCGGCTGATGTTTCTGAAGCCGAAAGTAGATGTGGTCTCTCTATACATAGTAAACCATTTAAACCCGCGGATATACATTGGGGTGTAACTTTCAATTGCACCTTGAAATGCCCCTCTGACGGGAAATCAATAAAACGCCAATTAAAAAATAGATACTCCTCTTAATGGATACTCTATTTAGCACTATGGCATACAAATAAACTTTTTATATAAACTTTCTCTGTTTTAAAAAAAAAATGAAAGAAATTTGCTAAATAAAAGTAAAATTTTGTCTTTTGTAGGCAACGCAAGGTCCACCGCCACCCTATCCTCATCAGGGTACTGCCAACACACTTGGACCAGCCGCACCAAAGCGCTTCAAAGATGAATTACCTGCGCAAACATCAGTGCCAGCGGGCACAGGTGGTATTGTGTCGACGCAACAATCTCAACAACTTGTCGCACAACAACAACAGCAACAGCAACGACCCGCACAACAACCTGCATTCTATCTATCACAGCAACAGTTACAAATGTTGCAGTTCCTGCAGCAAAACCAAAATAACTTAAATCCCCAACAGCAACAGCTGTTTCAACAATTAAGCAGTCAATATCGGTTGATGCAGCAGTATCAGCAACAGCTAAGGCTACAACAACAACAACAAAGACTGCAACAGCAACAGCAGCAACAACAACAACAGCAACAGCAACAACCACCACCTCCACCCCCACCGCCACCGCAACAGCAACAAACTGTCGTAGTACAAAATTCTACCCCACTTGGTGCACCGCCTGCGTATCCTAGTCAACCGCCAACACCACGAGCTGCCGATCATGTAATTACGGGGAATGGCGGCATTGTAGGCGGCGGTAGCGGATATGTGGACAATACGTCGAATTTTGTTCCAGCCGCAACGGGGAATACTCAGCCGGCTGCAGGGATGCCATTTAAGTCAGCAAATGTCTACATGAATGGTATTGTGCAGCCGCAGCAGCAACCGAGTCCACTGCAGCAGCAATCATTACAACAGCCGCAGCAATCTCAACAGGCGGGGTTTGACCCATTGAATGAGTTCACACAACTGTCTCCATGCAGTGATGGGAATGATTTGGGTAAGTGCAGTTCTAATAAACGTTTTTCCAAAATGACCCAAACGGTGGTCACTACTTTCCAAAAGACAATGAAACAAATAATGTGAGCAATGTTTTTTTGTCTTTTTCTTTCTTTTCTTTTTTATTTCATTTTCTGTTTGTGTTTCTTTTTCCTGATGCGCTGAAATCAAGACATTTCGTCGCCGTTTAGTGATAAGTTACTAGGTAATTGTTTTTACTTTACAGCTTTTTTTTTTTCACGCTGTTACCCTTATTCTTCTCCTTTAATGTCCGTCTGTCCTTTTGTCCGTTTGCGCATGCTTTTGTGCTTGCTTTACTAGAATATGTAATAGAAGCTTGCAATAGCTTAAGTTTGCAGGCTTGATAGATCTTGAGAGGAGTTTTTTGTTCGACGGTTGTCTTAAGTTACGTATGGTAAAGCTAGACGAACGACTGTCGTGTAGAACAAGCCTTGAAGTGGCATTTTTCCATTTAATCCACACCATTGCATCTTTGGGGGTTAACGAGAGGCTCCTTCTAAATAGATGTCAGGAGTTGGGTTTACGGGTTAGGAAAAATCGCAATGCAAATATTATGTCTTAGAACGTGTGATCCGTAACCGGTAGAGTTGCATGAAGGGCTGTCATTTCGGTGGTTATGATAGTGACGTCGGAGAAAAGGAGACGAGTTGTTCTGACTCACTGATGTTATGTTTCAGTAGAAAATTTTCCACATCGTTAAAAAGCAACGGCCCTTGTACACTGCCTTGATGTACTCTAACTTTAACTTTGTAAAACGTCGCTTTTTGCTTTTTCCGTTGATGTGCAGATCTTACGAACCGTTCCTCCATCATTATTCATTAATTGCCTCATATGTCGGCCTGCCTTCCTCAAAGCCGCATTGATTGTCATGCAGTTGAATATTGGTACAGATATTTTCATAGTGTACAAGATTAGTTTCAACTTCTAGTGTCGTCTTGTAATGTAACAAGAGAGCTCTCGCTCCACTATTGAACATT
The DNA here is from genome assembly GCA_963966105.1 of Volucella zonaria. Lineage (NCBI taxonomy): Eukaryota > Metazoa > Arthropoda > Insecta > Diptera > Syrphidae > Volucella > Volucella zonaria. The sequence continues at coordinate 136,034,927 of OZ014533.1, read as the reverse complement.
TTATTGAAAAAATCGCGAACCCTTTAAATCCGAGATATGCATTTTTAGAGAACAAAAATCGGATTGTGGATGATTGCCCAAGCCCCAGAGAAAATAATAATCAGTTGATGAGTGGTAAGGTGAATGTGGCGGATCAGGCAACGTTCAAAAGCGGAAATCATTAAGTCTATAGATTGTAATTTCTGATACGTAAGGTCGAGCTTGTGCAGTTGTATTGGGTCATTCTTATTTATCATTGCTGGCATTTTTTCATTCATCTCTATGCACTATGCATTACTTCAATTTCTCCACTCAAAACGAGTGCCATGGTGCGAGCGAAGCTGTCACGGAGACCAGTAGTTCACAACTTCTTCACTGTCACAATGACAGCATTTCTCTGGTTGCAGGCTTTGCCACCTTGCGCTCAGCCATTTTTCAAACTCAGCACAAAATTGGTTCAAAGCAAATTCTACTATTTTAGGCGTCATAAATTGTTGTATGGAGTTAGTTCGTGTGGTGTAGTTCGTAAGTCTTCGGAAATGTTCAATCGAATTAGCATGTGGAGTTTAAGATAGCCGCCAATCCAACACATTTCCTCTTTGAAGCTACGAGCTAGACTACGATATTTCGGGTCGTTGTCAGCATTTTAGCGGATGTCAGCAATTCCTTTTTGTACAGTTTAATCAATCTGTAGGAGCCACATCTTTGGTTTGGAAACATCAAATAGTCACTGAGGACTAAGTCCGGATGATATGGTGGATACAATTTTGCAAAGTTCTATTATCGTTTATTTTGGTTGACATGATTTCTTCCTATTGTGTCGGCAACCATCAGGTGCAAAGAAGTTTCCACGTCTATGCAAAAAACCGGGAAAATTCTTTTCAGAAATCTTATTTCAAGAACCATTCTTTCAACAAGTAAGTCAAAGAGAAAGATTTAGATTTTTTTTCATGTTAGCTCATATACCAAGTACAGATGTGATGACTTGACTAAAATAAGGGGAGAATGTATGTCGTGTAATCCTAAAGATACCATCATAAAAGGCTCAAGAAATGTGACTTCAAATTTTCTAACACATTTAAATAAAGGTCTTATCCCCAAACTTTCGAGGTTTTGAATAAAATAAAGAAAACAAGGAAAGAAGATGACTCCGTTTCAACGAAACAGTTCAACGTACGAGTTGTGAAATTTATAGCTGATGCGATGGTATCAGTTTTAATTGTAGAAACTAGAAGTTTCCGAAACTTATTTCAAGGCGTTGGAGTTAAGATGATGACGAGAAAAACCTGCATGAACTGAGTTGAACCGAAATTACAGCAACACTATGCAGCACATAAAAGAGTTGTTAAGTAAAGAAATTCATTTTTGTGCAACAGCTGATATTTGGTCAGGTGGAAGAAAAAGTTTCTTTGGATATACCTGCTATTGGTTGGATAGGAACTTTGAGCGCTGTTATCCTGCTTTTGACAAAATAACCGAAATAATCCTGTGGAGATTAATCAAAAGTTTGATTTGAATTCTGCAAATTCTGTAAAGGCATTCAAAGAAAACTGTATCTCGTCTATATCTAGGTTAGAAGATATTCAGATTAAAGATATTGGGTATATAACTTTATTCGTGCGGTTTTTTTTTTTTCCAAAATTTGAACGTTTATTTAAGAAAAACATGTATAATAGTATTATTCAAAGTATTGTCCATCTGAAGCTATGACTTTTTCCCATCTTTCTGGCAATTTGTGGATCCCATCCCAAAAGAACTGCGCCGGCTTGCCAGCCAAGAATGAATCAAGCCAATTTTTGATATTCTGCTCTGATGTGAACCGTATTTCAGTGAGGGCGTTCTGCATCGACCGGAACAAATGGTAGTCAGAAGGGGCAAGGTCTGGGCTATGAGGCGGATGGGGTAAGACTTCCCATCCACTGTTTTCCAAATAGTTCTTAACCGGAATAGCAACGTGGGGCCGAGCGTTGTCATGATGGAAAATTATTGCCTCGTGTCTGGTCGCATATTCCGTTCGTTTTTCGGCCACTGCTCTCTTCAAGTGGATTAATTGTGTTCGGTAGCGTTGTCCATTGATGGTTTCACCCGGTTTTAGCAGCTCATAATACAGCACACCCATCTGATCCCACCAAATACAGAGCATTACCTTCGCGCCATGGATATTCGGCTTTGCCGTTGATTGGGCTGGTTGGCCGGGTTTCACATATGATTTTTTGCGCTTGGGGTTGTCGTAATGGATCCATTTTTCATCACCAGTAACAATCCGATGCAAAAATGACTTCCTTTTGTGGCGTTCCAGCAGCATTTCGGACATGCAAAACCGCCTTTCGACGTCTCTCGGCTTGAGTTCATGTGGAATCCAATTTCCTTGCTTTTGAATATATCCAGCTGCTTTTAAACGTTTTGAAATTGCTGTTTGAGTGACACCTAATGCTTCCAGTTCTTCATCTTCAAACTTTTTTGGCTGCCCAGGACGTTCATTGTCTTCCAAGCCAAAATCACCACTTTTAAATCGTGCAAACCACTTTTGGCACGTTCGCTCAGTTAGCGCATGTTCACCTTTTCAGGCACAAAGTTCGACATATTTGAGTGAAAACAAATTATTGTTGTTTACGCTTCAAATGAATGACATATACTGAAATGACGTACAATGACAGTAGCTTTCCAACGCATGTTCCAATGGAATAATACAAGTTACGCCGTCTCTTAGCAAACCGCACTAAGTTATAGACCCAATAAAAACTGTTTTTTATATTATTCAATATAGTCCTCTTTTAGTTTGATACACTTATTCCAGCGATTTTCCATCTTCTTGATCTCGTCCGAAAAGTAATTTTCCGGAAGGTCTGCAAAAGTACTCCTCCGTGGCGTCGATGATTTCCTCGCGTGAGCTGAATTTTTTATTGATGAGCCATCTTTTGAGGTTTGGGAAGAGATAATAGTCCGAGGGATCCAAATCTAGTTACCAATCGACGTTAAAAGTCCGCCGGATTCCGCATCAGCAAGTCCAAACACTCTTTCGAAGTGCTCTCGCGTTCGTGTTTTTGGTCAGGAGTGAGCATGCGCGGCACCCAGCGGCAGGATAACTTTTTCATATGCAGAATATTGCCCAAAATATGGCGTGTGCTCTCAGTACTAATCTTTGTGGCATCGGCTAGCTGGCGCACCTTCACTTTCCGGTCAGCCAACACCATTTCTTGTTTTTTTTTTGATATTGTCCTCCGTAATCGCATCGGAGGGCCTGCGGCTGCTGCGGACTTGATCTGTAGTGGAGTTGCGGCCACCACGAAACTCTCGAAACTAATATTTGACGGTGTAACCTGACCTGACTCTTCTGTTGTTTCCTTCGCCGTTTTGCCTCTCAAAAAATAATGTTTTATGAGAGAACGAAAATTGTTTTTGTCCATACTCAACATGATGCCAAACACGTCAACAACAATCAGCTGTCAAAACAAAACTAAAGACAGTATCGTACTGAAATTTGGCATGTCTGCCTAAATATGAACGGACTTCAAGGCACCATAACCTTTTTTGCAGTAGCAGCGCATTCTGGCGGTCAAGAGGATCACTTTTCGCTCCATCTAGTAAATAAAACAGTTTTTTCTTCGCTTCACTTTATAATCATCTCGTTGCAGCTGTCCACCCTGAAGATACACAGTTAGCCTGTGGTCATCCCTTTGGCCTACTGCGCAACCAAAAATTTACGACCCCCCTTTGTTGTTGACGATGATGATTGACAGCTAAAGCGTCGTAATGGTCCTGGATTGAGATGTCATCTTCCACAATTTATGATTCAAATGTTTGTATCTGCGTATTATTGATGTGAAGTGATACTAATCTTCGTCATCGTTCTCCGGTATACATATCTGCTTACTCTGCGCGTCAGCTTAAAGTTACTGGAAAAAGTAAGGCCCGGGGCTGCCTGCACGTAAGCTGCAAAATAGATAGGAAGAAATACGTTGCAGCTGATGTGCACCGGGCCTAAGGGAACCGACTTAGTATTGCGTGCTGTGTGTAGCACTGCGAGTGACAAATCAATTTTTCGAATTTTCGCTCTTGTTCCCGAACCCAGGGGGTCGTTCGGATTACTGAGTGTTCGGATTATCGAGGCCCTGCTGTAATTACTCTTTTAATTTTCTTAAGTCTTGCTCTATTACCTTTTTTTATATCGAAATTATTTGGATGTAACTACAATTACTAATTACAATGGTAATCAATTGTTTCATAAGTAATTGTAATTTAATTAGAATCCCAATTACCCACCACTGGACTTCTTGATCTACTTCATAGACCTCCCGCCATTATCAATGCACGATCTGAGTCAGTGTATATTAGTCCTTTGCATTGTTGTTGCTAGCCTTTTCGTCGAACTTCCTCTAGTCGTGTGTAGTGTAGCTTATGAACTTACATTTACTTGAAAATTAGGTTTCTAGAACGAGAGTGCAGGTATTCGCAGAGACATGTTGTAGCATATGCATAAGGAATTGATTTTGATTTCAGACTAACTGGCCGTTATGTGAGTGAAACATAATTAACTTCTTCATGAGAAACACATGCACGTAGACTTTTATTGAATTAATAATCTCACAAACAAAGCAAGTTGTGTCTAACAACAAATTGTTGATACCCACATCCATTTCGTTGTAAATAGCTTGTAGATTAAAAAAAAACGTTTCACTTTCCGCCTGGAAGTGAAAAAGAATCCCCATGCGCTTCCAGGTTCAAGAATGCAAACCACAATCTCACTCAGAATGCTTGATCACTACAATTATCCTTGCTCTCCTCCTTTTTACCACACCAGTATTGTGTTTTATCTAATCTTTTTATTGTTTTTGTTTTTTTTTTTATTTTTTTTTTATTTTTATTTTCTCTCATTTGTTAGGTGGTGTAACTGATCAGGAAGAGATCCTGATCCAAGCAATCCTCTCACAGAAGGACCTTGCCTCAACATTCGCCGAAGACATCCTCAAATCATTTACATCCGAAGGTCTAGACATTAAAGAAGAATTCGATGAAAACTCCCATGATCTCTTCAATGGATTCGATTCAACACCACCGCCATCATCAGAGCCGACACCCCAACAAACTCCTACCAATCACAATAGCAATACAATTGTCACAAATATCAATTGCAATAACAACAATAGCAATAGTTGTAGTAGCAGTAGTAATTTTCGTAACAAATCCCCGCCAGTGAAATGCGAAGCTACTTCAACGTCGAGTAGTAATAGCATAACCGGTACGAGTGGTGACATAGACGGTGGTCTGTCATCGAATGTCGGTGCTATTGTTAAAGATGATGCTGACATCGATGTCCGGGTTAAGCTGGAGAATAACTTTCTAGACGATGACGAGCTGCCAAAATTTCAAATACGAATGAGTGCAAAGCAAGTATTGCATGCAGTGAAGCAATTACCTATTGATACAGCACCACCACATTGTTCAGTGTTGCATGTTGATGCACCACCACCATCGCCGCCTGATTGCCCGCCACAACGTTTGACCAAAGAGCAGCTTTTGCCTCCGACGCCGTCTGTGCATTTGGAGAATAAGAAACACGCGTTTAGTCCTCAATTGCAGGAGTTTTGTTTAAAGCATCCGATAGCGGTTGTGCGTGGTTTAGCTGGTGCATTAAAATTGGATTTGGGTTTATTTTCAACTAAAACCTTGGTTGAAGCGAATCCAGATCATAGTGTTGAAGTGCGAACGCAAGTACATCAGTCACCCGATGAGAATTGGGATAATACGCTGGGGAAGCGCGTTTGGGCTTGCATATCTCATCGTTCGCATACGACCATAGCAAAATATGCACAATATCAGGCGTCTAGCTTTCAAGACAGTTTAAAGGTAAGCTTTAACAAACAAGTACTACTAGTTCTCTATATATGTAGTTAGAGTATAGTGATGTAAACAAACATAATTACTAACTTTCGTTCTACTGAAGTTAAACTTTGAGGAGGAATTGTAATTCTGATATACTATAATCCAGCATTTCCTTTTATTTTTTTTTTTTGACATACACTGCGACTGAAATTCTAACCAGAAATTGTTGTATGTTTTGTATTCATTACAGGAGGAACGTGAGAAAGGGTCAGCCGGTGCACACACAATGTCTGATTCAGACTCCAAAGACTCAATGAGCAGTTCAACAGTGAATGGCAAACGGAGACGATTGAAGAATGGAAGCAAGATGTTGAAGTAAGTTTCTTTTACTTGCAACATTATTCACAAATACTATGCATTCGGCTACCGAACGTGTTTTAAAGATTTCTCCTTTGAGATGAACTTTCGCCGAGTGCTAGATTAAAGTCTGAGAGATTTTCGCTAACACCGCTAGAATTCCCACTTGGCGGAGTTTGATAGTAGATCTCTCAACAAAATTTTCTTTTTTAAATCTTCGAATTTTAAGCGCTTGCTAGCCTCAACTATTTTTCTACTTCATTGTAACACTTTCCTATTTATTTTCTAGATTCGGCACTAATGTAGATCTCTCAGACGAGCGTAAATGGCGACCGCAACTAGCCGAATTGCAAAAGCTACCCGCTTTCGCTCGTGTGATATCAGCCGCAAATATGCTATCACATGTCGGTCATGTTATCCTCGGAATGAACACAGTCCAGCTGTATATGAAAGTTCCGGGTAGTCGGACGCCTGGTCATCAGGAGAATAATAATTTTTGTTCGATTAACATCAACATTGGACCGGGAGACTGTGAATGGTTCGCAGTGCCTGACGCCTATTGGGGTGGAATCCATAATCTGTGCGAGAAGAACAATATAAGTTATTTGCACGGGTCATGGTGGCCGGTCTTGGAGGATCTGTACAAAGAAAATATTCCTGTGTATAGATTTATTCAAAGACCGGGTGATTTGGTGTGGGTTAATGCTGGGTAAGTGTCTTAAATTCTCAACCATAAACATATGAATTTTGAACTAATCAGAGGAGACACATTGCAGTTGTGTTCATTGGGTGCAAGCGGTTGGTTGGTGCAATAATATCGCCTGGAATGTGGGTCCGTTAACAGCGCGACAATATTCATTGGCTATAGAGAGATACGAGTGGAATAAGTTGCAGAGTTTCAAAAGTATTGTACCAATGGTGCACTTAAGTTGGAATTTAGCACGAAATATCAAAGTGTCGGACCCTAAGCTGTTCGAACTATTGAAGTGAGTATGAGTATGGAAAATGGAAAACTTTCAAAATGTCCCTAATGATTTTGTTGTTTGTCTTTTGTTTTATAGAATGTGTTTGCTGCAGACTCTTAAGAATGTTTTTCACACACTGGACTATGTCAAGTCGAAAGGGGTTGAAGTGCGTTTCCATGGTCGTGGAAAGAACGAAGCGTCGCATTACTGCGGTCAGTGCGAAGTAAGTATTCAGTTGTTTTATATTTTGATTCGCGTGAAAGCAGAATAAGTCACCAAACCGAAGAATATAATAATGAACCGAGATTGGCAATGTAGTGCTGTGGTTTCCGAATTGCCTTTGTAAATAATGAATAAATTGTTTGGCAGGCAATCTTTGCTAGAAAAGGTGTGTGTGCGGTAATTAAATTAGCTACAGTGCGATATTTGCGCACACGAAGTCCCCTTCCACTTGCGTTCGACACCTAAGATGAGGTCGTCCTCTATTGCGCTGTCCTTCTAGATTTAAGTCGAAATCTTTCCGGGCTGGGACGCCCGGTGATCAAGGTGACCTAACCATCTAAGCCGGGCTATCAGAGCTTTTCTGACGAGGTCGGCATCGATGTACAACCCGTACAGTTCGCTGCTGAAACGTCTCCTCTATTTCTCCATTGATGTAAACGGTCTGGGTTTTCTCATTACCGACCATGACGGAGCAGCGTGCATTTTTCATCATGATCCTCCAAAGTCGAATGCTAAAACTAGGCATAGGTCTGTATAGTTCAGCTGAAATCGATGAAGAAGTGATGTAAAAATATGATCTGTGGTGGACCGTCCTGAGTTACAACCAGAGTGATAGGTGCCGATACAACCCTGATTTTTGAGATGAGTTAATGTATGCTCCGTATCGAATCATACCCTCCGAAGGATGCGTTGGAATTTCGTTCAATAAAAGATGAGATGCGATCGAATGCTTAACCAGTGGAGTCTCTCTCTGGTTCTACTGTATAAACGCAAGGGGTGCATGAGAAACTGCAACTGAAGCTATTGAGAGAGTCTTGGATAGTCAAAAACGCATATTAAACTCCATGACAGTGAATTTGGCTTTGTGGGAGGCAGGCCAACATATGACCCTTTTCAAAGCTTACGAATGCTGATAGAAAAACATCTCAAAGATCTGCATATCGTCTTCATCGACTTGGAAAACGCATTCCATAATACGGACGGTGCTAAGAAATGTGCCCAAAAAGTATAAAACGAAAGTTAAATGCGCATTGGGAATAACAGGAGAATTCGAAGTTAAAGTTAGCGTACACCACAGCAGTGTACAAAGTCAGTTGCTGTTTTTAAATATCGTGCAAGATTTTCTTAACATTAACGAGCCAGAACGACTTGTCTTGTTTTCTCCGTAACTTCGCTGTCCTTCAGACAACTCTAATCCAACTTTATCCAACTAATTGGATAAGGGCGCTAGAAGATAACTGGCTACAAGTCAGTCGTACTAAATACTTGAGCTCTGCTGTTAACCACCAAGTGGTAATGTGCCTTAAATAGCGCTAAAACTCAACTGTATTTTGTGGCACAAAAATGCCACTTAAACTTAGACTTGAAGTTCGTCCAGCTTTAGCATACGCATTGGAATGTGTGATGATGCACGAAACATGTCAAGAAGACGAGAATATAAAGACAACAAATTATCAACAAATATTACCGGTCATATCTAATAGCACTCAAACAATCGTACAAAAAGAAATTTTGACACCCCAGCGGAAAGTCATATCGATGAGAATATTTTACAAATCTCCCTAACTGGTCAACTTGTCCCATCAGTAAACTGATGTCAAGTACCTCCGCTACACGGAAATATATTGGAACATGGATATATCCGACGCGCTTACTTACAAAGATTTTTCGCGGTCATTCGGAAATAGAATCATCGACATGTAATTCTTCGGAGTTACGTTTCTGCTCCTCCATATCGACCTTTACTTTACGTCCAGCATCTCGCAAATTGGCGGTTTGTTGGTTCTGCGTTTTGCATTTGTCTGTAGTTTACGCGATTCCTGCTTACGATCCGCAGCAATTTTCTGGCGTAGATTCTTCGTTGTTGCGTACTTGATCTCATTTCATCCAGGCTTAGATTTCGGAGGTATTTTGCCAACACAAAGAACACGAGTAATGAAAGGGTGCGTTACGAACTAACAATAGCAAATAAGCACTAGCCCCTGAAATGCAATGAAGAACGGGCGGTAACGCAAAAATGATACACAGAAAAATATGTAGACCCCCAGCGCAAAGACATCCATGCTAAAAATGACAGCGGCCGAAATGAAAATATTACGTTCAGCGGCTGTAACAAGAAGTTATTTTATGAGAAGTACGCTCATACGCGGAAGTCTCCACATTAACAAATCAAAGAAGAAGCCGGAAGAAAAATAATTGGATCATTTAAGAAACATCAGCAAGCTCTTGGCCTTACTAACAAAATGATCGCGAACTCCACAAGCGGCGATGTAAATACCCCGGAGAAATATGTAACATCTATTTTTAATAAAAGAAGAAGAGGATATGGTATACCTAGTCCTGCCATAAGTTCTGTTACACAATTTCTAGCGCTTAGCGTTAAAAATTCTTGCGGCAATAAAACGGTTACCTTTTTTTCAGAACACATGCACTGATCAGTGAAGAATACTAGTCAGTTTGCAAACTATTAACATGGAGTGGGGCATTAAAGAGAATCGAGTGGCGGTAATAGCGTTGCATAAGTGCGGAAAGAGTGCTGGCCAAATTTTCGAGTTGACATAACCACTCGGAATATCGAGAATATTCTTTTATCGGGCTATTACACGCTTCAGCGAATTGTCTGGAGTAGAGGACATGCCAAGAAGTTGTCACCCGGGCTACGATGTCCAAAGAATTGGATATATCAACCAGATCCACGTCTAGGCTGATTCGGGAAGATCTGTATATGCAAGAGTATCGTCGGTCCACGGGTCATCTTCTAACTCCTTAACTAAAAAAAAATAGACTGGAAAGATGTCAGCGACTCTTGCAGTGGCACGCCTACAATGGCCATGAAAACATTCTTTTTACGGATGAGAAAATTTTTGTCATGGAAGAAGTTTTCAACAAACTAAATGACAAAACTTTTGCCACTTTATCTAATGATGCGAAAAAAGTTGTTCCAAGGGTTAAATGTGGACATCATCCCGCTTCCGTAATGGTTTGGTGAGGGGTCTCTCACCATAGTGTCACATCCCTCCATTTCTGTCAAAAAGGCGTAAAAACTAGCGCAAAGGTTTACGAAGAAGTTGTGCTAGAGTGTGTTGTGAAGGGTTTGACTAATACCCTTTTCAATGGATACAGATGGATCTTCCAACAGGACTCTGCTCCAGCGCACAAAGCCAAAACCACGCAGGAGTGCCTCAGAATCAATATTCCTGACTTTATAGCACAGCAGAAGATTGGCCGTCGGGGAGTCTAGATCTGAATCCACTGGATTGAATTGGAGAACATGGCTTGCAAGAATCCTCACAGATATTTGGAATGCCTTAATACAGCATTAACCAGAGCAGCGTCCACGATCTCCATGGAAACTGTACATGCCGCTATGGCCCAATGGCCGGCCACACCGTTTGGAAGCTTGTGTTAAAGCAAAAGGCAGTCATTTCGAGTGAATCTAATTTTTTTTAATAGTCGAAATTGTGGTCTAATAAAAATGAAAGAATTTTGAATACAATACGTTGCCTTCAAGGGCGATACACTGATTGAAACGATTTTTCAATCTTTCGATACGAGTTTTGTAGTACGATTTCGGTTTAGCCTCAAAATAGGCCTCTGTTTCGGCGATTACTTCTTCATCGGTCTTAAATCTCTTTCCGGTGAGCATTCTTTTGAGGTCTGCGAGCAGGAAATAGTCGCTGGGGGCCAAATCTGGAGAATACGGTGGGTGGGGAAGCAATTCATAGCCGAATTCATTCAATTTTGCCATCGTCTTCATCGACTTGTGACACGGTGCATTGTCTTGATGAAACAGCACTTTCTTTTTCTTCAAATAGTCGCTGTTGATAGTCTGCCCCTTTTGGAGATAGTCGATGAAAATTATTCCATGTGCATCCCAAAATACGGACGCCATAACCTTGCCAGCCGACTGTTGAGTTTTTGGTCGTTTTGGACGAGGTTCATCGCCTGCTCGCCACTCAGCTGACTGCCGACTTGACTCTGGTGTGAAGTGATGGAGCCAAGTTTCATCCATTGTCACATACCGACGCAAAAATTGCAGTTGAACAGCTTTAAACACTCCTCTGAATCATCAACACGTTGTTGTTTTTGGTCGACTGTGAGCAAACGCGGCACCCACTTTGAACAGAGAGCTTTCGCATGTCCAAATATTCGTGTATGATATATCCAACACGCTCTTTTGATATGTTCAGAGCCTCAGCTATCTCGATCAACTTCACTTTACGGTCATTCGTAATCATTTTGTGGACTTTTTTGATGTTATCATCTGAAACAGCCTCTTTTGGACGTCCACTGCGTGCATCATCTTCGGTGCTTGTATGACCAGTTTTAAATTTTTCAATCCACTTGCGAATGGTTCGTTCGGCTGGTGTAGAGTCCGGGTAACACTTATCAAGCCATTTCTTTGCATCGGTTGCATTTTTTCCCATCAAAAAGTAATGAAATCAACACACGAAATTGCTTTGAATCCATTTTTTTTTTTCACAATAACAAAAGTTGCTTCACTCACAACGCTATATCTCGAGAACTAATCGTCCGACAGCTGTCAAATTTATACACGTATCTTTTGAAGGTTGGTACCAACTGAAAATGGTATGGATTTAATTCAAGTGGTGCCCTCTCTTAGAAAAGGCATATAAGTGCATGTGATAAATAAACCATGAAATCTTCTCCTCCCAGTTGTCCTTATTGGAAACCACTCTTTAGAAGAACTCAATTTTTTGTTTTCGGGACCAATTAATCTATTTAAAAAGACTTATTCTGTGTTTAGCGTTCGAGTCTTAAATGTTGTTCTCTTACATGATGTTTTAACATAAACCTAACTTTCGTTCTACTGAAATAAAAAGAATGAAGAGAAATGTGTCTATCTGATAAAATACCGCTTTGTCAAACTATTTTTATTATTATTTATCTCAACGCATACTAATGTAGTGTCTTATAATTCTTTTATTTCTAGGTGGAAGTCTTCAATATACTTTTCATACGTGAACAAGAAAAACGTCACGTTGTCCATTGCATGAGTTGTGCCCGCAAACAAGCGCCGTCCCTACAAGGCATAGTTTGTTTAGAAGAATATCGTCTATCGGAATTGTGCCAGATCTATGATCAATTTACATTATTTAAACCACCAGCTCCACCGAGTCCGCTGACGAAAGTATAACATTAATGGATCGTAGTTAAATTTTTTTCTTTTATTATTATTTTATTTTTATTATTTTCCTTTAAGCCCAAATCTAGAATATTTTGATTTTTCATCTTCTCTTACACAAAACACACATAAAAAAAAAAAAAAAAAAAAACAACAACCCTCCCCACTTACATAAAAATTTCAAAAGTAAAACAAAAAATAATCACCTCCACCAACGTTGAGCGAAAGAGAATGCATACATTTGCGTATGTATATTTGTTAAATATACAACTATATATATATATATTTAAATTATTATTTATTATTATTATAATTTTTTTTTTTAATGTTTAAACTAAACAAAACAAAAGCAATCTAATTTTAATATCTCGATTTTCTTTGATCACATCTCCATATTTCCTTTTTTTTTTCTTTCACTCACCATTCATACACACATACGTTGATTTCTTTTGTTTTATATGTTTAATAATCTACATGTAGGCTAAGTCTAACAATTTTTAACTTCTCTTACTATATTTCTTTATAAAAAAAAAAACAAAAAACCACAAAAAACCTTAAAAAAAAAAACAATATTTAGTTAAATGACAATTTGTATGTGAAACATAGTGTTTATTTTTTAAATAGTTTATAAATTACACACATTATATCTAAAAATGCTTAGTAGAAATATCAGACAAAAGAGTTTCTTTTTAAGTAAATAAAAAAACAACACTAATAATTATAAATTAAACGAAAAAAAGGATTATTTAAGCCACACTTATAAACATGTACGAGTATGTATAATTTTCCCAAAGAAACGTACGTCAGCGTCGTTGTAATTTCTATTGCAGTTGTTTTTTTTTTCTTTTTTTTTTTTTAATTGTTTAAATATATACAAACGTAAAGAGATACTATTAACAAAAAGGAAAGCACACGCAATGAACAAGAGAAATTGTAATACAAAAAAATAATAATTCGAACAAACAGTCAAGTCACTTCATCTTATACATCTCCCATCCGGCCAATCCCCAATAAAGCGGTATAAAGTGAATGAAAACACTGTTATACTTGTAATTGATCTCAACTAGAAGAAAAAAAAAAAAGCAAAAAAAAAAGTAAAACAACAAAAGTGGAAGGAGGAGAACTTAAGGTGAAAAGGGAAATGTTTGTCTTTGTAAATAGCATAAAAGTAGAAATTGTTTATATATATTTTTTTCTGTTTACCTGTACGTGTGTTATGTACGCAAAAGTGCAACAGAAAAGACCAAGTGGACGGGTGTTTAACTGAAATTAGCTTAACTCATTGCAGGTGCGCTTTTTTCTTTACTATTCGACCATGTGCTGATTCGTTTTGCAGGGTCTTCAACAGTAGATCCGTCCTTTTGGTTTTTTCGTACGCAAGTACAACCCCCCAAAATGGACGACGAAAGTGGCCGGATAACCACTTCGAGCTGCCGTTGACCCACTTAAAGTTCATTCGCCATTATGACCATATTTTAGACCTCGGACTAGTCCTGAAAAATCCTTACTGACCTCACCCCAAAGCTAACCCATATAAGGTGCGAATATCATCTGCCATAGGGTTTATACATATTTTCTTTTGCTCAACACACGTCAGTGCCCAGCTCAATTGTGAGCACCAAGCCAAAGGCGCCTAGCAAAGCCACGAGTTATGGTTTTTTTTTTTCCTTTGCATCAACAATAAGGAGGGGGTCCCCATTTCAATCAGCAAGCTCGATCGTTTATTTTATTTAATTTTATTAGCTGTTTTCAGCTTCGCACGATGAGTTGATTAAAGACCCTTTTACATGTCACATGGGCGAGTCCCCCTCATTTTTGGGGAACAAAAAAAAAGTTGCAGTTGCAGCAATTCGTACTGTATTTCATGCAATTTGACTACGGCTAAGTGAGCTGGTGAGTTGTCGTGGCGGAACAATACTTTTTTCTTTGCCAAATGAGGCCGTCATTTTGTCAATTTCTTATCATATTGGTCCAATAGTATTGCCCGGTGAACGACGTGCTTCCTGCCTCCAAAAAGTCTATGAAGATTATTCCCTTCGAATCCCCCCCCAAAAAAAAAAAAACTTGTAGCCATGACTTTTTCAACCGATAAGACCGTCGTCTTTGCCTTCTTCGGAGCAGATTCGCCTGGTTGTTTGGTTTCGGGCGTGTGGTAATGGATCCAAATGAGTACTCTGTGCAAAAACTCCAAATTCTGCTTTGAACTTGACTGCCGTTTTAGCTTATTTTCAACTGTGAACAATCGCTGCACCCATGGCGGTGACGGCTTTCTTATGCAAAATGTAGATTGCCATTCTGTACGATACGCCTACGTCCTGCTACTTCGTACGCTTTCGTTTGACTTTGTGCCTGTTCACATTTGCATGGTGATGAAAGACTTTTGACAAGCGGAACACTTGAATCGGAGCATTTTTAATTCTTAAATTTAAGCAATTAACCTGAAACATGCTTTTTTCCTCTTCTTTACACTTACTTGCTCAACAACGATCAAAACTAAAATGAAGAAAATATGTCAGAAATGGAACGGTAATAAAAAGCGTTTCCTATCTTTCGGACAATCTTCCTGGCCGCGCCAATGTGAACAGGCACTTTTAGCAAGAATCATGTCCCGGGCGTTTCCCAACGATTTTCTTAATAATCAAGTCTACCGGGCGGCCTGGGCCACGTTTAAATTTGTTGAACCAATATGTCACGGCTGTCCTATATGATAAAAGCGTCCAACTTCGCTTTCATTTCTTCGCGCGTTTTTCCATCCAAAAATAAAAATCTAATCACTTTTCCAACAAAGGCTTCTAATATAAATGGCTGTCAAATCAAAACGAATCGATGAATCTTTCCTTGGCAAAGCTACCTGCTTGTAAAAACGGGTTCTTTTTGCTAATCTCTCACATTTGCTTGTATTTCTACTCGTTATTTATACGTTCGATGGGAAGTTACTTACTGCTCTCGCAGGCCACTCAGCACGAAAACGCAAATTTTCTATTGGGCAAATGTACAATGTGGAGACACCTTGTTTATTTGAAGAAATATCTGTCCAAGTTGGACGTTAAGCATATTGGTTATAGTCTTACAGGCGTATTTGATCCCTTGTACGCGACTATAACATTTACCAACACACAGCTTGAACAAATCTGACATCTGTCAATTTTTACGATCGAGAGCTTCTCTCCTGCTCAATTTTTTACCCCAAGCTGAATGTGGTCTTCCCGCCATCTTTCGATGCAGCGCAGCTTAACATCCTTTTTGTTTGGCTGCATGTACCTGTCGGAATTCATCAAATCATCGGAAATGAACAATACTTTACGAATTGTTTCCTTTTTATATCGAAAGTATATATGCTGTCATTATAATTGCCTAAATCCTTGACTTTATGGACCCGAACTGACTGACAAACAAAACAAATAAGCCGTTCAAAAACGTCAACAAAATTAAAGCATCATGATGCATCGCATAACTAAATAATCATTGCTTCGCATTACATCACAATGGCAGTAATGCGTACGCGATGCGCATTTTTTTGACGTTTACGAACTCAGCCTACATGTGATTCGGATTAGCGATACATTACTCACAAAAAAAAAAACGGACACTGATGGATCAATGGTATTGCAGTTTGTTTTTCTCCCTTCATCTTCAACTTCAAATGTACGTCTTGCGTTTATGCTGATGCGAAATTCTGGATCACTGATTTTTTTTTTCTTCACATGTCCAGCTTCCCGAATAATGTATCTTCACATGTATCACGTAAATTTCCACTCATGTGCTAGCCATAAACCCTCAACATCGAATCGAGAGCAAATTACCACACATGTTATTGGATGAGTAGATTTCATCCTTAATCGAAATTGAGGCTGTTTCATACGATAACTGACGTTTGAAACGCTGATATTTTTGGAAGTTGATTTTAGAAATACACCCAAGCAAAAGTCTTGATAAAAAGAGATTTGGCGGCCATCCTCTTAAGCAACACTGTCCTGTCTCTGATATTTTTTGCGTAACGTACACATGTTCACTTAAATTATTTCCCAAATGATTTGAATAGTTCTTTATTTGTTTTTTTTTTTTTTTTTTACTAAAACATAATCTATAGGTGCTTACACATATATTTTTCAAAAAGAAAAAAACAAAAAAAAAAAAAAAAACTTAAACTTTAGAAAAAACAAAGTTGAATCTAATCCCACTTGGTTTATCGTGACAAATTAACGAATGTTCAAGGACCCGAAAGTTGTCTCAACAGTTGTTTATGTATCTAAATTTAAATCAAAAATAAGATTTAACAAAATTGATCAAAATTACATTTTTTAAATAAGTAATTCGGCTAAAAAAAAAAAATTACATATGCAAAACTAAAAACAAAAATATTACGTTACATTTAAAATTGTAAAAAAAAAATGAAATAAAATAAAATCGCAAGAATTTTATTTTGTTTTTTAGAAAAAAACAAAAGTTCTTTTCTACCCAATTTGTATATTCTTTTCTTCTATATCTTTTTTTAATTGGATTTCTTAATTATTTAATTTTTTATTTTTTTTTTAATTCGAGAAAGAGTATGGAATTTTTGTTGTTCACACAGCGAATCTCTATTCGGTTTTTTTTTTTTTTTTCTTCTTCTTTTCTTTTTCACTTTCCTTGTGTAATCCTTGGCCATTTTGGTGGCTCTGGTGGCAAAAGAAAGTCGGCCTAAGAAAAAAGAGAAAAAAAAAAGAAGAAAAACCGAAAGAGTATTGTGTTGTGTTGAAGTAAATCAACAAAACGATATAATGACCAGTAGTCACTGCCAATAAAATGAGAAAACAAAAAGAGTAAATAAATACAATTAAAACAAATAGTTAATTATGTAATGAGAAAAGCAAAAAATAAAGAAAAGGTTTGCCTCCTTTTTGATTGTAAATAAAGTAGAAATAGGAAAACAAAGAAACACAACAAAATGATAAACGAGCGCTTGAGATTGAGATTGAGATTGACAGAGAAAGAGAGAGAGAGAGAGAGAGCAAGGTGTGTGTGTCCATTGTAAAGATATTGAGAGAAAGATTGTGTATTGTAAAATTATTCTTATTCATTTCAACATATTATATATATAAATCATTAAATTAAAAAACAAAAAAAAAAAAAAAATGAATAAAACCCAACTGGATGAGGTACTTTCATGTATGTTTATGTGGTGTGTATAGTATTTAAGCAAACAAGAAAAACCTATTACCAACAACAAATCGAGAAAAAAAAATATTTTTCTAACCTAGCCTAACCTTAACTTAATCTTAACAGTTTTTTCAAAAAAAAAAGAAAAAAACACACAAGAGAACAAAAAATCATACTATGTGCCGCCGCTATATCCTTCAAAGAGTGTGTGCAGCAGATAATTCTACTACGATTAGTTTTTACCCCATTTCGTTTCGTTTCGTTTGATTTCTCTTTTGTTTAAAAAACTGGGGGCGAATGGATTTAATTTGTTGGTTGCAATGCATATAACACATACTCTATCAACACAAAAACACACATACACACAATAATAATAATTAAAATCTAAAAAAAAAAAAACATAATATATTTCTTATATACATACATACATAAAAAAACAAAAAAAAAAAAATAATATTAAACAATTTTTTTAAAATTAATTGCGCGATATATTTGTAAAATTTTTATTATCTTACTATGCATAGAAAGAAGTATTTTAAAAAAAAAACAACACACAATATTGTATTAAGTAAATTAAATTAAATATACCAATAAACGCTAATTATATAATAAATTATGTAAAAACAAACTTAAAAGCTATTGGGGATTTCTTATGCCCAGAAATCCGGGTATATAAAACGGCGCGATATAAGAATAATTGTATATAGTGTAATCGTAATCGTAATCGTGTTTTAAGTATAAATGAAAAATCGAAAGAACAAAAACAAACAAATAATTAAAAAGAAAGAAAATCATTTTTTTGAGAAAAAAAAAAAAAAAACATCATCTTTTGTTTTATTTGGCGAGACTTTTCTGTTTTCTCATGTTCATCGCGTTGTTGTTGGTTGGTTTGGTTAGTTGGGTTGCTGCTGATTTTCTGGGAAGTGCTGCATGCATGCTAAGTTTTCATCCTCATCTAGCAATTTTTCT
The DNA here is from genome assembly GCA_963966105.1 of Volucella zonaria. Taxonomy (NCBI): domain Eukaryota; kingdom Metazoa; phylum Arthropoda; class Insecta; order Diptera; family Syrphidae; genus Volucella; species Volucella zonaria. The sequence goes on along the minus strand of OZ014533.1, from coordinate 136,016,327 downwards.
TTTATTTTCTTTACACCGTGTTACAATATAATAAATTGGAAACAACGAAATCAATTTAAACAGACGTTATTTGGATGGTGAGCGTGACATTCATTTAACCCTTTTGTCAATGGATGTTTTAAAGCTTTCCTTTTAGATTTAAAACTAATATATCCCTCAATTTCGCCCCTCGCACCCACATCCCGAACCAACTTCATCCGTCCTCCAATTACAATATATTGCGCCAGTGGCCTCACTCTGTATTGCTACTCTAAAGTCAAATCATTCAAAGTCGCAGACGCAGAATTGACGCTCTGTAATTCGAATCACAAATCCAAATTTACGAAAATCGAACAAAATTTCGTTGCCAACTTCAACGCCAAGTTGACAATACTTCCATTCGATTCTGTTTTCTTACAGAGTGCCGGCTTAGATAAGAATCGCAAAGCACTTTCGCAAAAATTTTACTCTCGAGTAGCAATACAGAGTGAGGCCCCAGCTGCCTTCGTTTTACCCAAGCCCCCGCATCAACGCGTTTCTTTCATATCAACCAGAGTCGCTCACACTAACCCCTCTGAAATACCTAACCCCTCTGCACATGCCCCCACTAGGACTTCTTTCCCAAATTTCGATCTAAAAACTGGAGCTAAGTATCCCAATTTCATTAGGCCCCATATTATAAATCCCTCATCTGAAAAAGTGTCTAATGCCCCTTGCCGCTGCATCGCCCTCAAAATCTTCGTCGATCAGCCCAATTTTTGACCCCCTTCTGCCTCACACAGTTAAAATAACCCAACAAACTTTTGACACCACAGAATGTCGTTATGCACTTTCTAGGCATAGAGAAAAAAAAGACGCACGAGAATATACCACCTTGATCCCGGAATTTATTCAGAAAATTAAAAATGCAAGTTTATTCATTTAAATCTATATTGTCCCCTTTAAAGTAATCCCCATCGGCTGCAACACACTTATGCCATGGCTTGATCCAATCCTCGAAACATTTTTTATATTCGGTTTTCGGTATGTCCATTAGTGCTTCCTGCGATTTTTCCATTACTTCCTCTCAGCTGCTGAAACGCGTTCCCCTCTTAAACCGATTGAACAGAAAGAAGTCACAGAGAGGCAGGCAAATCAGGTGAATTCGGTGGCTGTTGGATAGCATTTGTTGCATTTTTCGTCAAAAAATTACGAATAATGATGGCACTGTGCGACGACGGTGCGTTATCATGGTGCAAAATCCACGAGTTTTCTGCCTACAATTTTGGTCCCTTTCGGCGAATTGCTTCACGCAAACGTCTCATAACGCCCAAATAATACTCTTTGTTTACTCTCTGGCCTTCTGGCAAAAATTCATGATGCACTACACCGTTGTAATCCATGAAAACCGTGAGCATTGCCTTCTTTTTTGACTGAAAACGACGTGGTTTTTTTGGTCTCGGCTCATTTGGTGAACGCCATTCACTTGCCTAATGTCTGGATTGCGTGTCGTACTCATAAACCCACGTCTTGTCTCCAGTAATGATCCTTTTGATTAATGTGGGATCGGATTCAGCCTCGCCAATCATCTCTTGTGACGTCTCATTTTTGCATGAAATTGAGGTCTTTTGGCACCAACTTTGCTGCTACACGACGGAAAGCCAAATCATTAACCAAAATGTCTTGGACGGGTCCATAGCCAATGTTCAAGTTCTCCGCTATCTCTCTGATGGTTAATTTGCGGTTATTGACCAACATTTCTTTTACTTCATCAATGTTTTCGTCGGTTTTCGATGTCGATGGTCTGCCACTGCGTTCATCATCTTCGATTGACTCACCACCACTTTTGAACCGCTCGTGCCACTGGTAAACGGCCGTTTTCTTTAGATAATCGTTGCCGAAACACTTTTCCAACATTTTTTACGCAAAATTTAGTACGAGTACAAGTTTGTTGTTGCAAATTTAAATCCATTTGTAGAATTGTAAAAAATCGCCAACACACACAGAGATAGATGCACTCTTGGCTACGTAACTTTTGCAAATGTCAAGCTATGTCAAGCAAGCTGAGATTTAGAGGGAATGTCAACAACAGATTTACCAACTTCACAAAAAAAAACAAAATTCAAATCGTAACAATGGGAGCGCCATACGGTGGGTGTGGTCGGAAACTTTTGATCAAGGTGATCAAGGTGGTATGGAAACTTGAAACCATTCTACGGGTCGCTCTATTTTGGATCACCTCGTTAGTGAGACTAAGAGTTTGCTGGTGTTTTCGCATTTGCATGATCTAATTAGTTTTTTTTTTCGACCTATGATCATCGGCTTATTGCTTTTTGAAGTGGATCCTTCGACCACCTTCGTTGAACGTGGCAAAACCAGAGATCTTAATTTGAAGGCTTCCGCGAATTTGTGCACATCTTAGAAGATCACGTTTTGTCACATCCGCTGACATTCGTAAAATTTTTACTTCCGTCGCTGTCGTTCTTCTTTTACATTTCTCTTTACATCCTTCAATATTGCGATGTGTATGTTAAAGCTTAACGAACACTTGTCGTATATAACACTTAGTTATACCGGCATGGCGAGTTTCACTGTATTTAAATTCTCGGCATTTTGCCATGTGGCTGCTTTTAAATAGATGTCAGGAGTTGAGCTTGCGCGTTCGGAAAAACGATAAGGCACAGATTCAGGATCAGTGCGACTGATTTTTAACATGCTATACTCTAGCGCTTTTTATTAAATTACCACATTAAGGGGTTAGGCACTCCAGATGCCGCAAAAATAGGTTTTTTTTGTGATTTTTTTTTCAGGAAAAATATAAAATAAATTGAGTTTACAAAGGCAGAAGTTTATTGTACATATGATTGACTGTAGGTTGAACTTCTAGAATTGTTTGCATATTTGTTGTATCTGCAAAGACACTGGGGCCGAATTACCGCAATCGATAACGAGTAACTCGCCATAGAAATGTGAGGATTTGGCATTACTCTTCTCGTGATCGAGCATTCACTATCGAAATTTGTGATGACAGCACTCGTTATAGTGCGTCATTTCATTCGAACGCTATTGTGCTGTCGAGTCGTCGAGCGAAACACCATATTTTAATTTTTTTTTTCAATAATTTACTAACGCAATAATAAATAATAATAAACCCAGATTTGGCAAAGAATATTTTGCAGTTGACATACGTATGTATGTCCTTTGAATTCAAGGCGTTGCGAAACATGGTTGAATGCATCTTTATTAACCTTAAACTTTTGATAAATCTGCAAAATAAAAATGTTATTTGCGTTTTAATTCGCGTAGGCTTAGGTATACGAGTACTTACGTAGCATCTGGCGATGAGAACAAATTGCTTCTATCCATTGAGCGTTGAGGCTCAACGCCTTCGCTAAATTCTCCGTCGGACTCCGAGGACAAATAAAAAAATTTACATATTATTTACTTCAATTTCACCGCAAATAATATTTTTCTATTTTTTATATCAACCGGAGAAACGTCACTTGTGAGTTGTAGTAGAATTTCTGTAGTAGAATTTTATTTGCATTCGATAGGTGAGCTTTCGAGTGCCATCATCCCAAAAAGGTTAATCGATCATTCGATCACGAGTCCTATTCGCTCACCCGATATCGATAGCGGTAATTCGGCCCCTGATATTCTCGTTCGTATTTGGAACGATGGGAGAATCTGGAGAAATTTTATCTTGATTTGAAGCGAATGTTGTTTGATACGGGTGTTGGATGTGATGTGAATGCTGTATCTGATGTATCTTGCGATGAAGTAGATGGCTGTGCAATGGAACGATTCTCCGCGAAACCCAAAGTTTTTCCCTTCGGATTGATTATCTTCTCATAACAGACAAGGTTCGAAATCACTTGCTCCAAATCTCAAATCTGACAAATATTTTTGTCTGAATTCACCTCCTCCAGTGGCTTTACACTCATTTTTGTTAAATAAATTTTATATCAGACCAGACCTGTGAATACGAATATGCACTTAGTTATGGAAATATTTCCAAGTAATACTATAAATTAAGGACATACTTTCTGCCATTCTTTCCCGTCTCTTGTCGATGATCCTAGGTTGTTAAATGTTCTGGCTATTTTGTTCCATTCGGCTTTAGCATGAACGTTTTCATTTTCTCTTTTAAATCCTTAGTTCCACCAAGGCTTTAAATTACTTTTGATTTGTTATTTTGACCCTACAAAACAAAATAAATTAATTTAGATTGACAAATAAGTTAACAAATTAAAAAAACTTACATTTTCAGTTGATGTTCACACTCAGACGTTCACTATTTTATGATCGACCGATACCGTCGTTTTTTCTGTCGTTTTATGGCGTTCAGCGCCTCATAGAATAACAGTCAAAGTGCTCAGACGTCAGCTGTTGTCATACAATGGGTTCCACAAACCATTCAACCACAAATGTTGTTCATCGGTGTAAAACCGTCACACACAATTGACTGCGGCGCTTTACTAACGAAAAGCTTTTAGAACGCCTTTAAAACGCTTCACGGAATCAGGGTAAATTTTTATAGAATAATTTATTTAAAAATGCCGGTTGTGCAGCGTTTCTCAGATGAACTCTCTTTTTTGGAAGGGTCTACGGCCGTACCAACAGCTCCTGAAAATTTTGAATTATGATGAGTCCCTAAATTCTTTTTCATTGTACATAACTACAGCTAGAGAAGGATGTAGGATTTTTTTGTTGTATTCATTTGTGGCCGAATGGCGCACTTCCACATTCAAACTTGTAAAATTCGCAGAAAAATCACCAGCAAATTGTTAATAACAAATGAACTATGCCATATAAAAAAAAAATTCTACGTCCTTATTTAGGCAATATCTAGTTAAAATTTGAAGTGAATTGGTTGAAAATTGTTCAAGTCATGGATGCGGTAAACTTGAAAAATGCAGTTTTGAGATAAACGCGATTAAAATTTTAAGTTACAGAAAGTCGTGAGAAATTTCGCAATAACTTTAATCTGCGAGGCCTGCCCCATATAATTTGCCTTCTAATGTCCTGTTCTTCCATTTCTTTTCTATTCGATTTTAATGCGATCCTCCACTCTTTTGTAGCTTCAGACAGGGATCTTTCTGCAAGCTTTATGCGCTCTTTGTCAATCCATCGTTTTCACTATGTGCAAAATTGAAGGAAAGCCGTCATTGTACACGCAAACTGCAATATCCATAGCTAAATCCAACACAGTTTTATCACTAGAAATGGATTTTGGGGCCAATGCCCACAGTCGAATTAAAACTTTCATTCTGTTCTGAGTATAACCGCCGATGCATCGAGAAAAAAGATCGTCTCTGGTCAATTCTTCGTAGACTGCCTTGATAGCTTCATACACTTCAATTGGAAGAGCTGGCTTATGTTTGTACTCAGCCAAACTATTTGTAACTTTTGCCTTTTGCCATGTGCACCATGAATCCTTTCCGATTGGACACTTATCGTGCTGCGGTTTTACATGAGTATATAATTTATGATCGAATGTAGCCCATGCACTGTTTCTCATGATTTCAACTGAATCACAGTTTCTTCGAATGGCTAATCCTTAATAAATGTAGAGTTCGTCTATTAGTTTTCCCGTCAATATGCCCCTTCCACCGAGACCTTTTGTATTATTTTTCAAATTACGTAGGCGGGTACCCACTCGCGTTTGAACGTGATCTATACACTGTTTCTTGAGTACTGTGACATTCTCATAGGGCTTAGCATCAGTAATGCCTTTTTTAAAAATCTTAGAATCACCGTCACCAATATAATGGATGCATTTTACCCGGTGCAAATCATCGAATCGCTGAAACATCTCAACAACTGCATCGACATCCATTTTTCCTGCTGATCCATCGTGCTTCACATCGCACTTATCTTTATGATTGTGTGCCCATTCCGTAAATTCTTCGGTATCTTCTTTATTCTTCCAGCACTCACATGCCTTACAGTATTTTGATTTCATTGCACAGTCTATAATTTTTGCTCGTAAGGACGTAAGCCCACGTTTTCTCCACGAACCATCGCCTGATACCATAATTCCATTCTCTCCTTTTTCAATCGATATAGTTGTCTCATCTTTCGCTGCTTTCATCATATTGTTTTTGCAAACTAGTTAAGTCGCAGTTGAAATTCTATTGACAACCTGCTCATAGAAAGAGTGAGACATAGGCCGAGGTGATTCCATGAATGCGCAAATCTTTTTTATTCCGTGCAAACCAATTCCAAGTAATCGCATGGAAATAACAATTCTGGGGTGTATTTCATAGTCTTTTTCAATAAATGGACTACTAGGTATCGCAGTCTGTACACAGTTTTTACAGGCAGGACACCACTATTGTGAATCCCAAGCAGCGCTTGCCACTTCCCGTAAATTTCACTTTGCGATTTGCACACTTTACAAACGACAACGTTTGAAATAGCTTCACTTCAATATCGTACATATTTTCCGATTGCCTCAAGTTTTTCGCGGATGTACCAGCATCCATTTCACTTGGTGCCTCTAACTTGTGTCAATTCAGCGGTCTTCTTCCAGATATTTTCGGTCTCTTGCTCTTCCGCACCTTTTTGACCACAATACACTTTGCCAGTCATTATAAAAACGAACCAATAACAATCACAAAACAAAAGGAAAGTTAGCACAATTATCGATAAAAAACAAATGTTCATCAAATAGCGTCCTTCTCGAATGTTTCACTGTACGAAACTGACTGAAACCGACGTTTCTAAAGACGAAACAGGCAATAGTCTGAACAGGTGGCAAATAGCTTCAAAAACATCTGCTGTATATATATTCTAGTCTCCTAAAATACCGTCCCTCGTTTCGGCCTTGTACTATACTTTGAAAAACAATTATGTACTTCGAGATATTTCCCGGCCGTAATCGTTTGGTATATCATTTTTGAGGTCCTAAGGGACCATTGAAAGCAATAAAAAAAATTGATTTTTTGAAAATCCTAGAATGGCCTAACCCCTTAAGAGTTGCTTGAGTTGTCATTGCTTATAGTTGCACTATCATCGGGACATGTTTTTGTTAATTATTGTAACTGCGTCAATAGAAAATCTTGACCACATTAAAAAGCAATGGACTCTGTACACTGCCTTGATGTATTCCAACATTAACTTCGAATTCTCCGGTTATTCCCACTGCCCCTTTAGCTTTCATTTTAACACGTCATCGTATATGGTATATCGCGTATCGTTCTTACATACGTTTCGGACATATTTTGAGTCTTAGCGCCGTCGTCATGGTATTCTGGCGTTACATGCATCTGGAATATTTATTGAAATCCTAGAACATTGAAACTGCTGTCTTCTGGTACGTTATTCGCTTTTTTGTTCTTTTTATTTTGTGTCCGCGTTCATGTGGCTGAAGCGTTAACGGACGTTAGTATACCATATTTCAATTTTAATTCCACAACGCCGTAATTTACTTGTTTTTGAACATGAGGCTAGAGTACTGTCTACGAAAATGACCACCAATAATTGCTCCTAGATATTTATAACTTTCGATAACTTCGATAACTTGGTGGCGGCTCACCAAGAAGCCAAGTGGAACTAGAATGTGGGAAGAGTTCATAAATGTGAGCATTTCTAACTCAGTACAATCGCAGATCTTTCCTCGTGTGATTTGGAATGCATTCACTGCGCAGACATATCTAAGTACGCTCGTCATTTATTTTGCGTTCTAAAACGTCATGTCAGTAAAAAACAAATAATATACAGCCAAATCCCAGATTTTTCTTTTTTTCAAAAGAAAAAGATTATTTATTTTTATTAAGGATTAATCCAATAGTTCTTACATCTTTCCTCTTCAAATATCTTCAAACTTTTTTCGCAGAAACAACTCAAATGCCTAACTAATCTGCACAAGTATGACGGTATATTGACGTTTATGAACACTAGGGTAATACAGTTTGACTAAGTTAGTCCTGCAGAAAATCTGCATTATTTAACGCAACTTTGCTGTTCTTTGTTAGAATGACGTTTCCGAAAACACCCAAAGTCAGCTTGTCGTATTGCCAGCTATGTGAAACCGGTTGGTCGGAAGTAGTGATCTGTTAAGTTATATTTCTGAGGCTGATCTTTCTAACTACATTGCCGCACATCTTTTACTTATTATTTTTAATATTCAAGTATTCTCCAGGAGATCGTAGAACTCCATTTCCACAGAATTTTTAGCTTCTTTGCTAGGGTGTAGACACATATAAAGATTATCTTTAGAAAATATGGCGTTGCGGGCTTAGCTAGTTATCATTATGACATCTATTGCTACTCTGACTCCAGAGCTATTTATATCTCTCTTATGTGTACTCAAAATCATGAATTCGAGATCTTGAGTTGCTCCTATGGCGGTAAAAAAAAAAAAAATTAATTAATGGGTGGTGCGACTGGATCAACGCCTGAAAACAAATAACCGAGCACGTGATCGAGATATACATCGCTGAGAAATTCACGTTGCTCATAACTGCAACCGTTATCGAGCTCTGAATATCGTAATTGGGATTCTCTCATCCGTGACTAAGTGAAATTAAAGTGCAAAAAAATTATATGATAATTTACCCCTTGGTCGCTCTGTTCACTGACTTGTTCGCCTTATAATTTTGTGCACAGCGAGAGTGACCTTTATTTATTGTCGACGAAGAAACGGTGTTGTACCTTTCGAAGCAGACGTATTCACTTTCAAACGTTTGTTATTGCCTAGTAAAATGATTTTCTTCCGTTTTGGTTTTGACCGCGATATGAACCCAAACCGCCTTGCGTAGCAGTCGACGGAATTAACAACTGTTCCACACTATCACAGGGAAATGCAGTCTACAGTTTGTAGGGCCACACTTTCAATTCAACTAGAAATTATATAAGTTATCATATATAGGCGTTTCATAGGCTGAACCTTATAGAATTGTACTCCGAATATGACCCTGACTGATACTGCTGGGGCCACCTTATTTGGATTATAATTCTTACATTCTTCTGCTCTCGCCAGTTGTAAGGATACTTTTTGTAAATTCTCCACGCCTTAAGTTTTTTTTATTAAATGTCTTCGAGAGTTTCCCACATACATGTTGTATAGCTAGGGCCCACTGCCTTTACCACGTGAAGATGAGGATAGGAGTTGCCAGATATGATTCACGATGATCTTTTCGCTGAAATTGGTCTACAGCTTCGCTGAATCTGGTCCCTATTAATTTGTTAATAGATTCCGAATACAATGTGAGTTTTCCATATGTAGAAAAAGAAAACTGTTGCTCAAAACCTAAGGACATTGAGTGACATTATTTTCGACGTCATTTCTGTCAAAACTTTTGCTTTTTTATAATTAGCGCGCGTTCAAGGGGTTATAAAACATTTAAAATTAATTTTTAGCTTAAATTCGTTCGTTGAAGGGAGTTTGCAACTGGGGAGGAAAAGTAATTCAACTAGTAACTAACAACTAAATTGCTTAATCAAACTAAACGATTGACAATTAAAGTAAAATTATTTTTTTAAAAAAATATACAAGAGCAATGAGGAAAACTCTTTTGCCAGTTAGATGCTAACTAAAATTGCCAATGTAATAATTGGAATATTCTCAGCAGAACGGCTGCTCCTTGGCCGGCTAGACCTGGCAGCATCTCGTGTTGTCCCATACTCTTCTGGGCGAGCGGCTAAACGTCGTAGTGTTTACCTAATTGGTGTCGGACGAACAGGAAATCTGCGCCGAAATTCACGCTGCGCCAACACCACCGACGAATTATTCCGCGTTCTTTAGGAATATAGTGTTTCATATCTTGTTGACGTGTATTTTGTATCTGTTTACTTCACAAATGTCAAAAGTAGAATTGATGCCGCCATTAGCAAAAATTATAGCATCTTCCGATAGGACAATGACTTTTGTGCCACCTGGTACAGGATCTCTTCGTCGAGTGCTTGCTGTAGCCATTCTTTTAAATATTTCTTCTGTTCCTGTGGGATCACAGTCATTGGGTTCGCATTGGATGATACGCCACATTACATCGAAGTAATAGGAGACTTCACATACATTGTCATCAAGCGGAGTAATAGCCTGAGCAGGTGTGGATTGCCTGCGGTGACCTAGTCGTCATTGACATTTTCTTCATTGAATAGATCACTACTCTGTGGAAAGTACCTTTGGATTATATACGATTTGGAAAGCTAATCCACATTTTCGATTGTCAAAAAAATAATTCTCATCCAATCGGCATTGACGATGTCTGCCAAATAGCAAGATTTCATTTCCTGTATGTCAAGCTTTTTGTGTCCCTACGGTAAGGAGCTGCAACGAATCGGATTCTGTGGGCCATTCTACTACTGTCATAGGAAGCCTTATCAGATGGATGCTTTCCAAGTTTCTTAATCTTAGAGCATGCTTGCGGTCAATATTCCTATAGAACAAGTCTTATCGTAGGACCTTTTCGACGAGGGACGGCTTTGGCGTTGGTCTTGTCCAGCTTTATTGCTGGTTAAAAGTACTTGCCGCGATGGATTTAATTTGACGAAGCCGTTGGATTGAAAGGGCATGTTCTCCATAACAATAATGTTGATGGTATATCCTGCGGCTGTTGTTATTCACTCATAGAGGCACTTCACAGTGCTGTGGCTAAATCGGAAAATGCAGATACATCTTCTACAATACTCTCCGTGCTGACAACTATTTCCGCTCTTGGGAGCTCGCAGTTCTCCTTAGCAGTTGATGGCATCACCCTCATCATAATTTCTTTAATGAGCTGAGAATAATATCCCACAAGCAGTACCACATGCAATAGAACCCGAGAAACCGTAGGAAGGTTGGATTTATGTCGACGTATGACCAACTCGACTGCCCTTAGCGTAGACCATCCTGGCCATTCAATTTCGAGTTAGCTTTTCGAGCTATGGATATGTTAGAGTTCAACACTAACAAAGTTAGTTTCAGCAAGCATATTCCTTTGAAGTTTCAATGTTATTCGCCAGTTTTGATCAGACATAGAGCTTTCTTCGTTTCTACATGAAAAGGACTAACTTTAAGGTACGCATGGATCTTTCTAGTATGACGTTAAAAAAATATTATAACAGAGAATCAGGGGATATCGATATTTGTGGATCCTTTCTATTATGTAGGGATGCCTCCAGAATTAGCTCCTTTTATGAAAATCGAAACATCTTATGTGAAAATCTCGAAGGCACTGACGATTTTCTGCCTAAGTAAGTGATATTTTGAATAAACGTGGGCCTTGAAACCGATGATGATCTCCTGGATCGAAGCGTCGATGCTTTTCTCAGCTCACCGAGCTCTACCCAAGATGCACTAATGAATCTACCTGCCCTTTGATACTCATGTCATGGCTTGCACTCTTATGACCATCTTCCTTTAAAAAAAAGTGAGTCTTGGTAAAACAAGTTTGGAGTTTCGTTAACTCTGCTCCGATGGACATGATGACGCCCAATACTCGGTACTAACTTCGGCCAGAATCAGGGCCAGGAGACAAATTTAGTCACCTTAGCGCCTTTGTGGACAATACTCATTAAGCAAACTTGTTACTGTTTTCGAAGTCTAGACACATGCAATCCTGATGGCAATGAGCAAAATTATGAGGAGGCAGAAGAGTGGAAATCTGCCTTATTGAACCTTCTTACCACTTATGTTATAAGCCATTAGAGAATGTAAGTCTTCTTAGAACGTAGTTTAAACGACATTTTCGCTAAGCCTTCCCTGGATATCAGCGATCTGGGAGTCCAGAATAATAATTGCAAGGCTGGTGTCGTTTTGGAAAATATGAAGGGCCTGCTCTTATTAAACAGTTTGGGACAATTTAAACCTTTTTTTGTTGTTTTTATTCAGCAGCGGAATATGCTATTATTATTACTCCGGTGGAGATATTTTCGTAGCAAATAGATTTTTTTTAAATTTATGGTTGTTATCAATGTTTTTTTTTAGACTGCTTTTGAAATTTGCAGGACCAAAGTTCAAGTAGAAATGTAAGAATTATATTTTTAAGGACATAACAGCCCTTCAACTATGTTTTGGTCGTATTCTGATTGATAATTTAGCAAGAACCAAAAAAAGAAAATAAATTCACATTTTTGGAAGATGTCCACGACAGTTTAGTTTTTCACTTAGTATTTCGTCTCTCATTAATTGGCTTATTTGAGGACCTCCAAATATGCCCTCCTTGGTCTTAGCGTCAGTGATTTTCGGAAATTTAAATCTAAAAATTCAGTATCGTCCCGATTGATGGTCCTTACAGTTTCAGTTTATATGCATTTTTATTTTATCACTTAAAGTACTCTTACTTGCTAGACAAAAAATGCTTAAAAATTAGCTTAATTAACTTAATTATCTTATTCTAACTTACTGGCCCCATGCGGGCACTCTAAGTTAAACCTAACACTTAAATTATGTCTATAGTATTACTATGCTATACTATTTTTATTCCTTATAATTAAAATTAAGAAAACATTTTTTACAAAAAAAAAAAAAACTTAGTAACATGACTTTTTTCTTCTATTTTATTATAAAACTTAAAACTAAAATCCTACAAACTACCTAAAAATAAATCTTAATCTACTTAAACTACTAATATCTAATACATTCATACATAATATATATATACTTAATATATAAATATATGTGTATATATATATATGTTCTTTTTTTTCATTTTTATTAATTTTTTTTTGTTTTTATATGTTTTTTTTCTTAAACCTTACTTACTCCTACTTAAAACTATGTAAGCCGGCCGTGGCTAAAAAAATTAGGCGACCCACCTTGCTTCACATGAAGCTACCAAGTATTGGAGGAATTCGACGACGAAGAATCCTCTCCTTCAAAAAGCCACTAAAATTGTTGGTGCTGCTGAGCAACATCCCTCCTATCGCGATTCCCTACCGCTCTACTGAACCGGAGACGCTCCGCACTGCCGTGTGCGACGTCTCTGTCGTAGTTGAGTCGCCTGTCCGCAGCTGTTCGAGCAACGTGGAAGATTAGCGGCACAGCCAATCTGTCCTGGATCAGACCTTTGCTATCTAGATAGAGGAACGCTTCTGGAGGAACATAGCCGTCAAAGCGAACTCTCTCATGATACATATAATTAGGGTAGTAAGCCCCAGAGATCAGGTTGTTCGACGATGTCAGAGTGCCTTCCACTCTGATTAGGTTCGCCCTATTGTACAAGACCTCATTGCGATAGAATTTTATGTACTCAGACTCTGGTGTTCTGTATAAGCGAAGACAAGGCCTAAGGCAAGCCCTCTCAAACACCCGAATCTTTTCCAATAAACTTGCTCTCACGTTGAACCACACGGTACATCCAAATACTAGCATAGGCCGGATAAGGGCCATGTAGCAGATCACCTTCACCTTCACCCTCGCATCGAGTTGGCTGTTGTAAAACAGTCTCCTTGTAAGGGCAAAAGCACCTCTGGCTCTGGCCAGAGCAACATCTATATGTTTGTTACAATAAAATATGGATATTGATCTAGCCAGATCCCAAGGTATCTGACTACATTTCGACAAGCAAGTGGCTGTCCATGTTGCCCGACGATAGAGAACTTTCGCCAATTCTTTCTGGTATTCCTAGCGGCCCCAGACAAAGGCGTCCTAAACAGAATGGTTTCCGACTTCTGAAAGTTAATTTTCAACTTCCAGTCGTCGCAATATCGCTTAATTTGTCGAAGTCACGTTGCAAAAGTGTATTAATGACCTCAACCTTTGGACCTGATCTGTACGCGATTAAGTCGTCTGCGTACGCTATGGCATGGTGAAGTGAACCTATCAGAACACTTGTGTAAATGTTGAATAGGACCGGCGAATTTACCGCGCCCTGTTGCAGACCGTTTTTAATGTTAAATGATCCAGCAGAGGTCATATGCCATTCTTCACGATGAACTGTCTACTGGAGAGCATATCAAAAAGAATATACAGCAGTGGTTTACTAATGCCCAACCTGTCTAGCTTGAAGAAGAGTCCCTCTAACCATACGGTATCGAAGGCCTTTTCCAAGTCAATTAGGCAGGCACCAGTTTCTTGCCTTTGTTCCATTGGATATCAGAAACCAGTTTAGACGCAACATGAATGATATCATGCCCCGCCTTGAAACCGAATTGATTATCCGGAACTATATGTTTGTCCTCAACCCACTTAATCAGGACCCACTTTGGAAGAAGACTGATCGAGCGGAGATTTGTCGGATTGGAAGTGTCTTTATCCCTTTTAAGGATGGGATGTACCACCGCCGTTTTCCAATGCGCTGGATAATATGCATTATTCATTGCATTATTAAACAAGTGTCCACCGCTTCTAGTGGGAGATGTTGAAGCACGATGTTCGGTATTTCATCGGTTCCCACCGATTTCTTACTTCTAAGCGATTCGAAGATCGTTTGGAGCTCCTGCTTCGAAATGAACTGTGGTAATACCCTTTCGTTGGTGATGACGTTATTTGACATATTCTCGTCACTAAACTGGGTGAAACCCGAGCTCTCGAGTCACCAATTTACTATTTCATTTCGAAGGCAGAAATTGTTCACAAGGACTCGATTCTCCAGATCGTGGTTCGAGCCAATGATAAAATTCGCCTTGTACACTTCCCGGAAAGTCGCTCCTATAGCCTCTACCTGCTCCTGCGGATCCTCGATCACAAAGAAATTGTCATCATCAACAGCCTCATTTGGATTTATCCCTGCTGCTACAAGTATTTGTTCGTTGTTCGTCGTTCGGGCGATTCTAAGACATGGAAGGTCGTTCTGATTATTTCTCCGAAATATTTTATTTATTTGCGGGAACATATTCGGGTTGCTGGTGTTTACAGCCCGAATTTTGTTGTTCCAATACAAACTTACAGAATTTCTCTAATTTTCCTTTATTAATGTTTGGAGGTTTTTAATCGACGACTTCAGTGTCCGGGTTATGTCTGTCAGTAAACTCTCTGTACAAGGTTTTTAGTCTTGACAGCAGCCTACTTTTATGTCGGTGCAGTGCGTCAATGGTTGCGTTGCGGAATAAGTCTTCGTTGTCAGTATATTGATACCGAGGTATCGTTTTGTCCATTGTTCGTTTGATTGTCTCGGCCATTAGTCTTAGATATCGGTCAATCTCCTCGTTTGACAGATTTCTGTTGGACGGTGGGTAGAGCGAATTCGAGGAGAGTGCTCTAGCCAGTGTTCTGGTGAAGTGTGTCCAACGCACCTTACTATAATTGTAGAAATGCCTTTGGACAAACTCATCCAATTCCGCAGTTTCGTGGGGAACAGTTATTTCGGTCTTGAGACCGGATGGTCCTTACAAATTCCCCATAAGTTCACGTTTGATGTGTAAAGGTGATAAGCATACATCACTAGGGATAGGATTTTTGACAATTTTCTGCTTTGTAATAATGGGTTCTCTTTTAAGTCGATCTTTTATAATATCATTCAAAAATAAAACAGCAGTATATTAGATATTAATCTCATGTTTTTGTATGACTGTTCCACGTTGGCAGCATGAGCTATTGGTATGGAGGGAAGCTGCCAATAAACAAACGCAAGTCTTCCAAATTGTATTTAAGATCCAACATATTCATTAGGATCATCTTCTATGATATGCAACTATTTCCCTATTCTTCCTGATTCCGAAAGTTAAATATTTTTCTTTTCGGTTCCAGTAAACCGACCGTGATTGGGACCCTCGAAGTTATACATTTTGTCGTGTCAAATTCAAATCGTGTACCAAATCATAGAGGTCATACTTACTTACTCACTTAGATCGCGCTATAGTCCGAGTGAATCTGGGCCTCAACCAATAAGGTCTCTGGTTAACTGCTCAGTTGCGCACTTCAAGTTGGTTGAAGTCTTAGCCATCTTAGGTGACCAATTTATAATTGACTGACCAAGTCAATATCACTGCACAGCTCGTAAAGTTCGCCGATAAATTTCTTCCCCGTCAAAGCAAACAAGACTAAAAGTCACTCAAGGAATTTTACGATAAAAACGGCCAAGGACATCATCATCCACCTTCGTAACGTCCATGCTTCTGCACTATAAAGTCTGACTGGGATGATGAGGGTCTTATATAGAGTCTCGGTAGTATTTTTAGACAAGGCCTGATTACTCATTAACTTTCTTAGGCAGAACAAACAGCGATTGGCAAGAGCAACTCTTCGTTTAACATCTGATGCGATGCTATTATTAGATTTACATAACAGCGCAGGCGAGGTGTACAATACTGACTACCGTAACCTTGTAGCTGTCGATTAGGACGTCCTGTCCGATTCGTCGCTGTTGTACGTCTTTTCTTGATGCAATCATGGCTAAACCCACTTTTCTTGCTTCTGTTCTAATGCTTGCGAACGCACCAGTGACAGCTAGCTGAGCTCTGCAATGCGATGAGATCATAGAGATGTCCTTGTGCTATTAAATGAGGTTCATTTGATTAGGAAGTTGATTGTAAGTCGAGATCAACTGTAACATTAGCTACATACCTCGATGGTATGGAACTCTGGGGTGATTCTGATACATGAAGTTCCTTGCTGCAAATTAAGAATCGGTTTTCTTGCAAACGATAGATCTGAATACGTAACTTTACCATATTTTTAGTCACTATAAAGGCTGCTCTGATACGAGGGTTGTCTGATAATTCTCCCAGCGGAGCATCGCTCTCTAACCCGTCCAAATAGCACTTGGCGATTTTCTCTACAAAATAATTGTTCACGAAATTGATTGCCTCCTTATTTGACGAAAATTTCTATCCTCCGAGCGCAGTTTTAGATGAGGGAACAAAAAGAAGTCGCTTGGGGCTAGATCTGGTGAATAAGGCGGATGGTCAAGCAGTTTAAACCGTAATTCATAGATTTCCGCCATGGCTACCGCTGAAGTGTGAGACGGCGCGTTGTCTTGGTGAAACAGGATTTTCTTTTTCTGCAAATGTGGCCGTTTTTCCGCAATTTCTGCCTTCAGCTTGGCAAGTAATGATGCGTAGTATGCCCCTGTAATGATTTTTCCTTTTTGAAGATAATCGATTAAGATAACTCCTTTACTATCCCAAAAAACAGTCGCCATCACTTTCCCAGTCCAAAAAACGGTTTTTGCTTTTTTTGGAGCCGGCTCGCCATTTGCAGTCCACTGTTTTGACAGAATTTTTGTTTCGGGCGTATAATGGTGTATCCAAGTTTCATCTACAGTAATTAATCGGCGCCAAAACTCAGTTTTATTGTGACTAAACTGCGCCAACAGAGCGTTGGTCTAACGCAAGCAAACGCGGCATCCAACGCGCGGACAGCTTTCTCATGCCTAAATCTTGATTTGATATGTAACAAAAACGTTCTTTGGACATTTTCATAAGATCTACTATCTCTCTCACTTTAATTCGGTGGTCGTCTAACACCATTTGGTGAGCTTTAGCAATGTTATCGTCAGTGGTTGCAGTTTTTGGACGTCCCGAACGTTCATCTTCTGCCAAGCTCTTACGGCCACGTTTAAATTCAGCTGCCCAAAATTTCACTGTGGTAAATGATGGTGCAGAGTCCCCATGCAAAGAGTCGAACTCATTTTTGTTTTGCGTAGGCGTATTGCCTTTCAAAAATAAGAATTTAATAACAGCTCGATACTCAATTTTTTTACATTTTCACAAATAACACTCACATCGACTCACTTAAACGACTGTCAACTAAAAACTGCGCGTCCAAAATGACTGAAACTTCGGTAAGTAACTGTCAAAAGATGCACAACTAGCATTCACTAGCTTTTATTGACGAGTACCGCTATCTTTACGTTGCGGTCGGAAACTTTTCAGACAACCCTCGTATTAGTTAACCAAACATTACAATCCGATTAATGGTCTCCGGGACAAAATCATGGAAATTTCCAGTAAGAAATTGTAACAGATGGGAGGAAACCACATTTTGTTCTGTTGTCCCAGAAATTTTAATTTTATATAAATCTTTTACGAGTTCCCACAATTGTAACAAAAGCTGTCAGGGTAATTTTTACAATTTCTAGACTCACAGTTTTCTTGTTACAAAATTTTGTTGACCTCTGGTGTTGACCGCTGCCGCAATTCTACTCTATTCGGTGATAAATCATTTCAGTTGTAAATATTTTATACAAAATATTTAGCTCTGATTGAGTTCTCATTAAATTGTATTTGCAATTCAAAATTAACTTAGATTTAATAGTTAGTCAAATTAATTGCATCTCTCATAAAAACTATAAGATAACAATATTAGTTATTTAATTTAATTGTTTCTTTTTATTATTGTCAGCACGTAATTTTTTTTTTCTGCAAGGTCAGGAGATAAATTTGGAAAAAATAAACTTCAGTTTAAAATATGAATATTAACTCCATCATCTAAAAATAAAATCATATTCTCAAGAATAAAATTATACGTAATTGTTTAATTTTAAATACAACGGAGAAATATATTTCTTTAATAATAATAAAAATATTTATTTTAAGCAATCGGTTTCAAATCTTGTAAAATAAAAAAAAAATAACATTAACAAATATTATCAGGGATACATTTATTGTAAATTGGTAAATTTTAAAAAAACTTAAAAATGCAATAAGAAGTATTTAATTTTCTCTTTTTAATGCAACATCTTTAATACAATGAAAACAAAAAAAAAAAAAAACAAATAAACAAATAAACAAATAGAACAACAACGTACAAGAAGAAAATATTTTGATACTTACAACGTATAACGCCAATAGATCATAAACAAAACCAAAAAAAAAATATATGAAAACAAATAATTGCGAGTGAAAATATTTAAAATTGGTGCCTTTGAAAGCTGAACATTTTTGAAAGCAAGTCATTATCAGAAAATAAAAAGAAAACATATTTAAGTAATAAACATTTATTGTAAGACAGTAGTATCTTTCATCATATTAAAGACACAAACGAATATCTTGTACAGAACAAACGCATACAAATATATCCAACACAAGAATGAGTTAGAAAACAGTGTCTAATAATATTAATTGTATTATTACTTATTATTGTATTATTACGAAAAGTAATAAAGATAAAATTAAAATTAGTAAATAAATCATATACATACATATACTCGTATGTATTATCTTAAATATTTTTTCCATAAAATTATTATTATCTTTTTTAATTATAGACTAAGTTTGACCCAGCGACTAATAAATATTTGTTAAACAAAATAGTAATCGAAAAAAGTACGTTTAGGATGAACAATTTAATTAATAAATATGTAATATACGTATATATTTATCTATGATTCACGTGTCTTTTGTTAATTGATAATAATACGCTAATGACTAATTATTATTAGTAAAATTAAGTTTTTTCCCCATATTTATTTGGCTATGGAAAAATATTGAACTATATCTAGCAACATTTTTAAATTGAATATCAAATAGAAATAGAAAATTACTTAAGAAATCATTTGTAAAAAAAAAAACTCGTATTATAAGAAAATATATATATAAATATTTATGAAGAAAATATTGTTGAGAATGTGAGTTTAATTGGCGAAGGTTGTCAGGTGACGATTTAAAGGATTATTAGCCTTTTTCCCAGGAGCACGAACGCTCATTTGATGGAATCAAGCCTTCTTGTGTCCGTGCTCATTTGATGTTTAAATCGATCGGCTTATTTTAGTTTCCAGTGAGAGAACTGTTCGTTTGTTCGGCGGTTTTTTTCTTGTGAAGTTTAAAGACTGCCCCTAAAAGTGGCCAAGCTAATGTAAATGAAGTATGAAACTTCAACACATAATGTTTCTACGGCTTCCTCGACAAAACTCTCGAGCAATGTCCTATGTATGAACTTTAAATCGTTCTGGAACATTTTTACGCCAAAATAAGAAAGTAAGTCAGATGGTAAGCATAGTCTACGCGACATCACTTCGGACAACAACAACAACGCGCGAGTGTAGTGAAATCGTCATCCACAGTGCGGGCATTCCGACCTTTCTGCCCCTGGTCTTACACCGCGTTTGGTGACTGAGTGTATGTAACAACCGATGGATAGCGGGCTGTGGGTTTGAATTTTGTTGGTATGCTGGTTCCTATTGTTTGTGAATTTTTACTTCACAGCTGTGCTTAGAAAACGTCGTGGTTGTGTTTTTTGTGTTTGTCTTTCTTTATAATGACTCAGGAATTCTGAGTGGATACTGCCAATATACGCGGGCTAAAAAGTAATCACATTTCTGCGTACGTCCACGTACGGACGGACCAGCTGTTTTGGCACTTAGTGAAACACAGGTAGATCCCCGCTCACACCTCTCAGATCACTCTGATCTGAAGCTACCTGGCTATGAACTAGTGCCATAATTCTTTTCTCACCGCGGTCTCCCCATTTACGTGCGTAGTGATGTAGCTTACCAAACTCCGACACAATGTAGTCCTTGTTCCAATCCGGAATTCAATTTCATGTGGTTAAAATTCCATCTCCATAAGCAAATTATCCACTACTGCTTTATTTATATAAGCCCCAAACTGGACAGCAACTCGACCTTTCACGAGTTTGATGCGCTGTATCCTCATACTGAAATCGTGATTACGGGCGATTTCAATATACACAATTCTGGTTGGCTTCGACATTCTGGACAGACAACACCCGAAGGACAGTGTGTTGACATCTTTGCTGCGGAAAACAACCTAACGCAGCTTGTAAATGAGCCCACACGAATACCAGACGTTGATAGTCGCACCGTCAACACCCTGAACTTGTTTTTAACTTCTCATCCTTACAAATATAGTACAAGGCCAATGTGCTATCCCCTCTAGGCTCGTCGGACCACTGTGCCATATCAACTAATTCGTACACCGACCGCACAGTTAGAGAAAAGATTCCTAAAAGAACCGAATGGCAATACGAGAAAGCCAATTGGAGCGGACTTAACTGCTTCCCTAGGTACGACTCGAGCTGTAAAGAGGCTGTCAGGCTTAGAGTAATATTTTTTCGGTCCTTCAAGACCAACCCGACAGAGCAAAACCGAAAAAAGTTCAGACGAGCCAGAAATGATTGCAAGCTGAGATAAAAAATACTGCAATGTCCCAAAGGCAGTAAAAATCTTTGGCCATTCGTCAAAAACATTAGAAATTCTGCCTCAGCCTCCATCCTAACGCTCATTTACAATGACATTCCAGCTGTGAGCTCTTTGGGAAAGGCTAATCTGCTTGCTGCATACTTTGCGACCAGTTCAACGTTTCCAGATTGTGCTTTGTCTCCGCCTACACTTGAGTGCGTCGAATCTTCTATGGGACGAATCCACTTTCGCACTCGTGTAGTAGCAAGAGTACTTAAAGATCTCAGCATACATAAATCCGCAGGTCCAGATGGTATATCTCCTCTTCTTCTGAAGAGGTGTTCTTCATCGCTGGCAAAACCACTGCGTAAGCTTTTTCATCAATTCTACTCTCTAGGACTATTTGCGAGAAGTTGAGAAACAGCATTTGTCCAGCACGTGCCTAAAAAAGGCGAATTTACTTCTCTCTCCTCCTACAGACCCATTGCACTTACGTCCCTTCTCACCAAGGTCATGGAAACGCTGACAAACCGTCAGCCCATGAAATATCTTGAAACACGAAAACTTCTCAATGACTGGCACTACGGTTTTCGTAGCAACAGGTCCGCTGATGATCTGATGGCACGTCTCACCGGAAAGTGGATCAAAAGCGTACATCAATCTGGCGAAAGCAAGATAGTTGCACTTGATATTTCTAAAGCATTTGACAGAGTTTGGCATCAGGCTCTTTTCTCGAAAATGCGTGCTTTTGGGATCAATGACTCGCTTCTTCCATGGATTTGAAATTACCTTTCGGAACGTTCAATTCAAGTTGTCTTGGACGGTTTCAAGTCTGATATTCACAAAATAAATGCTGGTGTGCCCCAAGTCTCCGTTCTGTCTCCGACACTCTTTTTAATTTTCATCAACGATCTCTTGTCTGCTACTTCGAATCCAATATTCGTATATTCCTTTGCTGACGACAGTACTCTCTGCTTTTCATATTCGTTCCCGAACTCACGTCCCTGGTCTTAGGCCGTAGAACGGAAAGCCGGCGTATGTTAAGCTCATTAAATTCTGATATTAACAGCATAACTAATTGTGGAACCACTAACAGCGTAGAATTTAATGCTTCCAAAACACAATGCTGCCTGCTGTCGTTAAAGCGAAATTTAAACACCTAGCCGTTATCCATGAATGGCAATTGTATCGTCGAAACCGATAAACTTTCCATTCTCGGTATGTGTGTCAATGACAACTTACGTTGGGATGACCACATATTCGATGTCGCCAAAAATGCTGCGAAATGTCTAGGCTTTCTCAAACGATGTAAGAAATACTTCACCTCCTCTGGTCAGGCCTCAATATACAATATGGGTGGCCGTGGCTCAAGTGGTAGTGGACTGGCTTCCAAATTGGAAGGTTCGGTGTTCGAATCCCAGCCTCGCCCGAAAGACATATCATCCATTTTTTCAGTTAACGAAAATCAAGTAAGAGGAGCAGTTGACTAGAAATCAACATCAAACCAACTTCCACTAAGAATTTAGTCTCCCCATTAAATGTCGGATGCCACCCATGGAGCGAAATAACCACTGAGCCCAAATATCTTTCTTTCTATCTCTATCCCATTTTCCAAAAAACTTAACACATGCTGAGGCATTATAAGTATATGCATACCCACTTGAGTGTTAAGTTCTTTAAAAAAAAAAAAAAATATATATATATGAGTATATAAGGCATTTATCTACCCGAAATTAGAGTACAATTCCCACATCTGGTCGGGTGCGCCCAAAACAACTCTGCACCTGCTAGATAGGATTCAAAACCGTGTGATAAAACTCATAGTGATATACTCAAACAATGGACACCCTCGAACACCGACGTAATGCCTCCTGTCTCACTATGTTTTATCGCCATTTCCACTAACAGTGCTCCGTAGAAATCGCCAGTAGCATTCCGCCCATTCAAACTTTTAACCGTAACACCCGTCTCGCTATGAATGCTCATTAGTATACCCTCAAGACCAATTTCGGACGTACTCTAAAATATCGCGATTCGTTCCTAATTCGTACAGCCCGCTTATGGAATGCCCTTCCGAGCTCTTTATTTCCTAGTCATTATAGCCTTCAAACATTTAAAACCAACGTTAATCGGCACCTTTCTTTGTTTTTTCCCTGATTTGCCTTCGCCCGCGATGTGCGCAAGCATTTTAAGGGTACTCAAACCCCTTGAGCTCGGTGGTCGGGTGAAAACCAGCACATTAGTTGCGACTTGCAGTTAGTAAATGCGCTACATAAAGCTAGAACCATTTAAAAGTGGAGACAGCGGCATTGCGTTTTAATCCAAGCTGTCTGTTCTACTGTAAGGAGCTTTATTACGCATGCAAACTGGCCAAACAGAGACCAACCTGTATGGTGAAATCCTATTTCGAACGTAGTAATGCACTGAGACCGGAGCGGAATTTAAGTGAACAACTTTACACAGTTCTTGTGCAATGAGGGCATTCTTTTTCTTTGAAGATAGATATTGTCACTGATTATTAGTATCATCCTTCCCAAAAGTGCAGTTGGGTCAATGGGCACCTCGCTGAGATCTCGTCTTTTCGTAGTGAAAAGCCATGAGCAACCGGATTCCGGGAAGCTGGTTATAAGCTCTGCAGGAGAAGGAACGCTTCCTGTCTGCCATACAGTCAATTATACAGAATATCGACAATTCTAAGGCATCATACGTTGGTAGGCGATTGTGGCAAATAGCACCATCCTGCCACAACTTCACACCGTCCAAACATTTCAGTTCTAATTTATCGCAAAAAAATGGTTAACATGGAGCGATAGCTTCACCGACTCGCAGAAAACATGTCGGAAGATGTTCGGCATAACAACTTCACAAAACAGTCGATTTTTTCATATACAATGGCTGCTGTTCCCCCGGCTGTTCGGTTAATCTAAAGAAGCCTTTTTGCTTATTAACAAATCCGTTCAACCAAAACTGTGCCTTCTTCAAAACAGCCCGATTAGCGAAAGTTCTTCGTGCAGGATGGTCATTTAGACTTAGCTTTCGCGTCAATACGGACATGAAGCCACGTCTTTTGCAGGTAAGGTTTTCGCATGGCCGACGAGATTTCTCTCCAATTGAGTGCAACAGCCCCAAAACCCCAGAGTAGCGCAATTGGTAGAAGCACTGGTTAAAAACCGCCGAGAGGTTCTAAGTTCGAGCCCAAGGACTAACGACAATCACACTTGTTCTTTTTTGTAGATTTCCCCGTCAAGCCCAGGGATTAGATTGAGCGTAAAGTTAGCGGTAGATAGTTTAGCTAGCTGGGGTCAGTTGTTTTGATCATGGATGGGGTGATGAAATAACTGACCACCGAACGGGAAAAATAGGAGGAGTGCTAGCAAGTGAGAGAAATCGAGGCAGTCATTCGAGAGCTAAGGAACAGGTCGGTCGCGAAACCTAATATCGGGACGGAAAAAACAAAAAAAAAAACGAAAACGGGGAGTTTGGAGTGAGGTCGACGGAGTGTCGCGTGTTTTCCTTTTTTTTTTGTGCTTTTTTTGGAAACTTTCCCAGAGATTCGTCGGGACGTATTTTTTTCCTGCAATGAATAAAAAAAAAAAGAAACAAAAAAAACTCGATAAAGAAAAGACAAGCGTTCGCGCAAGGAGAACAGTGCGTGCAAAAAAATAGAAAAAAAAAAAAAAACATGTGACCGGTTTGGTTAAACCGTGAGGGCTATGTTGGAAAACCCTAAGGGAATTCGTGCGCGAGTGACCAAGACTTACAAATCTTGGAGGAAATAGGCCGAGACACGGGGGTGTATTAGACCACCTAAACATACCACCTGGACTTCCCATCCACCAACACGTCACGAGGTCGTCGGAGGGGCTTTCAGCGAGGAGTTGCAGGACGGAGTCTTAACCCTAACTTAAGTATTTATTATTCCCTCTTGAATTTTATTAGTTTTTTTGGTTTTGTTAATAAAAAGGGATTGTGTTTAAGTTAAGGTAAATAGTTTTTTTCTTTCTTACGCCTTTAAGCTGGAAGCGGAGTGGGGGTTTCTTCCGTTTCCCCAGTGTGACGATTAGGTGTTTTGGGGTGTTTTGGTGGTCTCGCCTTTGTTTTTCTTTTGTTTTGTTTTAGACCTAGGAAAGCGGATAGCGGGCTTTACTGGGAGAGTCGCGATTCGAAACCGTAGAGCCTTTGGGGGCAAAGGATAATCGCGTGGCGCCCTTACAATAAATACCCACGACTACTACTCCATCGAGCAGTCGGCAACCTTTGTTCCTGATACCGCGGAGGACGAAACGACTGTAACAAATTCTACTCTGTTGATAGTTCTTCAATTAGCTTTGCTTTTAATACCAGAATTTAATCAGCAGTCCCCGTTCTGCAACCGAGCGGGTCAATAAGTGACTTTTTGAATTTCTGACCTCTTTACTGAAACAGCAACACTGCTCCTGTCAACAGGCATCTGTCAGTTGCTGCGTCAGTTAGTTTGTGTTTTACAGCTATTTTTATCAGACTACTCACTAATTTGAGGAGAAAATGGAAAAAAGCGAATTTCGTGTGCTTATTAAGCATTATTTCTTGCGAAAAAAAACCATTACCGAGACCAAGGCTAAGCTTGATAAATACTATGGGGACTCTGCACCATCGATTTCAATGGTAAAAAAGTGGTTTACTGAATTTCGTTGTGGCCGTACAAGCACTGAAGATGCCGAACGTCCTGGACGCCCAGTTGAGGTCTCTACACCCGAAACAATCGAAAAAATTCACGATATGGTGTTGGCCGACCGAAGATTGAAAGTGCGAGAGATTGTGGAAGCCGTAGGGATCTCGCATGGCTCAGTGGTTTCAATTTTGAATGATCACTTGGGCATGAGAAAGCTTTCCGCAAGATGGGTGCCGCGTTTGCTCACAGTCGACCACAAACGCAATCGTGTAACAACTTCACAGGAAGGTTTAATTGCAATATGGAGGAGTTTTTGCGCCGTTTTGTAACCGTGGACGAAACATGGATCCATCACAACACACCAGAGAACAAACAACAGTCAAAACAGTGGGTTTCTAAGGGTGAATCGGCGCCAAAGAAGGCCAAGGTGAGTTTGTCAGCCAATAAAGTTATGGCGACTGTTTTTTGGGATGCACGCGGGATAATCCACATTGACTACCTTCAAAAGGGAAGAACAATCAATGGGGAATATTATGCCAACTTATTGGACCGATTCAATGACGATTTGAAAAAAAAACGACCTCATTTGGCCAAGAAAAAAGTTCTTTTCCACCAAGACAATGCAAGGGTGCACACATGTGCAGTTGCCATGGCAAAAATCCATGAATTGGGCTGTGAATTGCTCCCTCATCCACCCTATTCTCCAGATTTGGCTCCGAGCGACTACTTCTTGTTCCCAAACCTGAAGAAATGGCTTGGTGGAAAAAGATTTGACTCCAATGATGAAGTCATCTCGCAAACAAAGGCCTATTTTGAGGACCTCGACAAATAATTTTTTTTGGAAGGGATAAAAAAATTGGAGAAGCGTTGGACAAATTGTATAGAGCTCAAGGGAGACTACGTTGAAAAATAAAATTATTTTTTTATCAAAAAATCTGTGTTTTAATCCAAAAGTCACGGACTTATTGACCTGATTAAAAGTAGCAGACAAGAGATCGGTGATGAAAATTAAAAACAATGTCGGAGACAGAACGGAGTCCTGGGGCACACCAGCACTTATTTCATGAATATCAGACTTGAAACCAACAAGACAACTTGAATTGAACGTTCCGAAGAAGGGGAGATACACCATCTGGACCCGCGGATTTGTGAATGTTAAGATCTTTAAGAACTCTTGGATTCGTCCCATTGGAGATTCGACGCACTCAAGTGTAGGCGGGGACAAAACACAGTCTAAATGTGTAGAGCTGGACGCAAAGTGTTCAGCAAGCAGATTGCCCTTGTCCCAAGATCTATCAGCTGGAATGTCACTCTAAATGATGGAGGATGAGGCAGAATTTCTAATAGTTTTCACGAACTACAAAACATTGTTACTACCTTTGGGAAGTTGTAGTGTTTTTTGCTTCAGTTTATGATCATAGAGAAATTTCACACGCTGAAGAAAGACATTGCAGTCATTTCTGGCTCGTTTGAACTTTTTCGGTTTTCCTCTGTCATATTGGTCTGCATTCTTAATGACAGAAGGCTATCTGACATCTTAACCAACAAGGATACCAAAATGAAAATTGCACTAAATCCTCTCTTACGATCCATTGAAAAATCACTCTCTCTGACGGAGGAACATCGAGGGATATCTACGGACCTTCCAACAACGTTTACACTTCCTCGATCATCACTTGTCTGCTGCTTGATCTATGATACTTCATCCACAAGGGTAGAGTTGCAAATGCAACCTTTTCTCTCTGCTTTACAAAAAGAAGGTACACGAAAGGAAGCATACCCTTTCCTCTGTACCTAGTCCTCAAAGGGTTGCTTACCAAATTAGAGAATACGGGATATGGTGTGGAAGCGCAAGCAGCGTCATTCTTAACGCGCCGAGCAAACACCCACAGACACTTTTTAATATTTTCCAATGGGCCTTAGTCATACGCCCAAGAGGAATCAAGATACCATGTATAATGCCACCCAAGTGAAATGGCACTCCTCTGGGTTTATTGAAGCGTGAAACTTGAAGTAAAAATAAATTGTTATCCCCTACTCGCGCGAGGAAAATACCGGCCAAAGGTGGAGCATGCAAAGTCATGCACCGGGGCTACACAATATTTGTTAGACCGATTCTCAATTATGACATAGGACTAACACCAACTACCTAGAAAAAAGGAAACGGGCTCCCTATATAGCCATCACCGTCGCGATAAGAACCTCTCTAACGGGGGCCGTCCAAGGTTTTGTTCATTTGGCCGGAGCTATTGATATTTTCTGCTCGCAGCTTATTTTTTATTTCTTTTTTTCTTCTAGAACAGAGCACCTTGTTTGTTCCTTATGATAAGCGCTTCAATGATAGTTTGCCTACAGTACCAGCACCCACCGCATCAGCGTCGAGTAGCTGCAGCGTGATGCGAGTGTAGGCCAGACAGGCATAAAGATAGTGATACGCAGTGTCGTCATCACTTTCATAGCAAACGTCGTAAGATGTTGTATCACTCAGTGCTTACTTAAGTGCTTAGCAAAGCGTAGTAGTCAGTAAGCATCCTGCAGTCTTTCCTACTGAGGGAAAGTAGGAAAGTCGCTGACCTATTAGAGGCTTTGGGAAGTATTCTTTCGGCCGGCAACCTGCAGAATCATGCCTTCTGCACATATGAAACCTAACCGTCAACGAAAGCTCTAATCGAGGACGCGACAGTGTTAACGCAGGTTCGGGTCC
Source organism: Volucella zonaria (assembly GCA_963966105.1). Lineage (NCBI taxonomy): Eukaryota > Metazoa > Arthropoda > Insecta > Diptera > Syrphidae > Volucella > Volucella zonaria. The sequence continues at coordinate 135,988,063 of OZ014533.1, read as the reverse complement.
TGAAAATTCTCCTCTGAGTTTTGTCTAGGATCGCTGATGAGATCGGTATCGAAAAGAGATATCGTTATCTACATCGACAGCCAGGCCGCACTCAAGGCAATGGAATCAACCAACTTCAACTCTGATACAGTCAGGGGCTGTCGCACAGTGCTCAAGGCACCATGCCGCCAGAACCAGGTAAGACTGTGCTGGGTGCCAGGACACTGCGGTATTAAAGGAAATGAACAAACGGACGAGCTTGCAAGGAAAGGAGGGCTATTCGACAATAGTGAGATTGCCAACATCAAGCATAGTGAGGGGCAATATCGTGCAAAAAAATCACTAAGACTGCCAACCTAAGGTGGTCAAGTCTTGAAGGACACAGGGTATCCAAGGCTCTCTGGCCGATCTAGGAAGTTAATAAAATTGAACAGCGATAAGCTTAGGACAGTAATAGGAATCCTGACAGGACACTGCCTCCCGCGGCAAAGCGCAATGAGACTCAAATAGTCAGATACGGATATTTGCAGACTCTGCGGTGATTTGCAAGCTGTTGAGGATATAACAGACGTACTATGTGAATGCGCGGCAATATCGCGTAGTTGAAGAACATTTTTAGGGAAATACTTTTTCGAAAACTTAGAACCTAGGCACGAACTTCAAAGTCCTTCTTGGCTTTTGCAGGGAAATTCGGTGTTTCACCAGGGCGATTGTTTAAGTTTTTGCCATTTGAAGACAAATTCAACTGGTTTAACAGGGATCGCGATGGGCATATCCATCATACCTCTGTTTAACCTAACCTGACTTAATCTTTGTTTAGGATCATCAACGATTTCACTTCCCGTGGTCCCATTGTGACCTGAGACCTAAATAAGATGCAGCGAATGTAGCTTTCCTACTTCGTTCAGTGAAGTCTTTCATGTCGTACTCCAGAAAGACACCAGCGCTGCATCCTGGATCGCTTTTGGAGCCATTCGTGAAGACTCGACTTCATTCCTTTCCTTGTTCAGATTCTGGACAAAACCGTTCGCGGGCACAGAGATAGGCGATTTTGTATTTGTTCCGCTGCAGGAATTCTGGTATCAATGCTTCAGACCAATCCATAAGAACAGAGTCAAAAGACGGTCGATGCGCCAAGTCCAATGTTGAGGGGATGGAAGGGGTGCTAGGGAAAGCCTTCATGCAGCCGAGACAGACCGTTCTTGAGAGCTTGATAAAAACAGCAATGACGTACCTATTCGTGTTTTTAAGCAATTCACTGTCAGTCGGCTTGTTCACAGTTGCTATAATCAATTTCATCGATTATGTAATAGATGTTAGTTCAAAACAGTTTTAATAAATACTTACAAGCCCATTTATGAAGATCGCTATCATAAAGGAAACTGCTATAATACTTTGTATATAGATTGACTGCCATTAACTACATCAGCATTTTACTATTAAAAGTGTTTTCCAAAGTCTATCTCATGCTCGTTAGAATTAGATAGATTCCATCTCATCCAAGCTTTTGATGCATCTGCCCTATTTAGCTTCGCCTAACGAAAGACCAGCTATAAATTAACCTTCAAGTCTACGAGCCGTCGAATTTCTTGAACTCGGTGAAACGGAACACTTCAGAAAAATGAAATTGAAATTGATCCTAGTACTACTTATTTGCTCTACATCAGCAGGTTTAAGCTCGAATCGAAACCCTTAAACTCTAACCGCTAACTTAGTCTTTCCCACAGCGACAGCCTTCAACTTCTCAAGCATTCCTATTCCAAATATACCTGCGTTCTTTTGTCCAAACAAAATTGGAAACTTCACCTGGATAACCTTCAAATCTGTTATACAGGAACTTGCTCAGTTAACCGCTAATAACGACACCATTAAGTACTATTTGTACACCAAAGCAAATCCAAAGGATGGACAATTGTTGGAAATCGACAATTCGGACTTATTGTCTTTGTCCAACTTCGATTCATCTCGGCCGACCAGGTAAAGTTGGATTCAATTTCTAATCATTTTTGTTGCAACTCAATTTCTTCATACGACAGAATCCTGATCCATGGTTACCAGAGCGATCATAATCAGACAACGTGTACAGATCTTCGGGATGCTTTTCTAGAAGCCGGTGACTGCAATGTCATTTGCGTTGGATGGGATTCAATTGCAAAGAAATCATATCCAACAGCCAGATATTCAGTGTCATATGTTGGAGAAGATGTCTCCAAGCTCTGCAAATTTCTAAACTCTAAGAGTCACATGTCATTCGATAACTTATTGGTCGCTGGTCATAGTCTTGGTGCTCATGTAGCTGGTTTTACTGCAAAGAATCTTAAGAATATCACAGTGATCCCGCTCGTTATTGGATTTGATCCAGCTCAACCGTTGTTTTCATTCTATGATTGTACTGCCCGGCTTTGCAAAAGCGATGCCAAATATGTGCAAACGATTCAAACTTGTGGTGACAGATTGGGATTCATGCGGCCAATTGGTGAAGGGGCTTTCTACCCAAATGGCGGAAGAGTGCAACCTGGTTGTGGACTTGATCCCTTCGGAACATGTGCTCATTCGAGGTCATACATTTACTTTGCTGAAGCTATTCGGTTAGATGATTTTACAAGTAGGAAATGTCCAAACTCTGCAGCAGCTGGTGTTGGCGCCTGCCAATTGGGGAATAGTGGCATTAGGATGGGATCAGCCTCTAGCTATGGAGCTAGTGGAATATTTTATGTCCCTGTTAATGGGAAGTCTCCCTATGGAAAAGGCCATTAAGTCGAAGGTGATTGGTAGAAAGTCTGTTCAAATTTTAATATCTACAATATAAGAATTGAAATGAAGTTGAGGGCTGGAGATAAGGACTGCGCGATTACAAGTATTACTGTAAGCATATCATAGAATAAATTTTAGAAAAAACAAAAGTATTTTAGATCTTTTAATATGTCCTACAGACTACTCGGCAAATCGATATAAAATAGGCTCAGATCCAGATCTCAATTTCCAAAAAACAAATGTCCTTGATGTGGAGTCTGAGAACTCGTACATATACTCGGATCTGAATTGCGCCAAATCGAATTAAACTAGAAGAATTATTCCTCTGAAAAGTTGCTTCCAATCCGCCCCAATCGTTATGGTGAGTCGACTGAATGGTTCCGTTTACCAGTTATCACCGCGCCAGCATTCGCTAGCAGAGATTAAAGTGAAGTGACAGTGCATGTGTAGATTGAAAGATTGATATATGCAAAGGTCCACAGAGAAGGCTTCTGCACCCAAGCCCTCAGCTGTTTTAAGGGCGTCTGTGAAAATGCAGAAGAACTTACTGAGAACGACTTTGTGATACCCCTATTCACTCAATCACTTCTAAGATCATGTGATTGAAGTCTATCTATCTAAGGTTATTTCGACAAGTTGAAGGTTTGTTAATTTGGCAAGTCCGCCGTGTAGCGTGAGCTGACTAGCATTTAGTTCTTTTCATTGGTGTTTCTGTCCCATCGAATCGAATTCAAAATCGGATGCGAGGTCTCGACCTTGTTAATGAGAACGATTTCGCGGATAAGCCATTGGACCTGCATTCAGGAGGAAATAAACAAATCTATTAATGATCCCTCTAAACTCACAACAAAACAAAAGTTAGAGGAATTTGTTCAGAATTTGAACGGCACTTTCATCAACGGTTTTGAGCAAACTAGGAAGAAATTGTTCAGATCGCTCGCCCCAAGATGGAACGCAGATTTGAAGTTACTACATAAGGAAACTAGAAGACTAATTCAGGGGAAGACTGGAGTTTTTACAGATTGAACCAAAATAGATACGCCGCTTTGCTGGTGAAACCAGCAGGTTAGTCAAAGTCCTCAAAAGGGGAAAATCCGCCAGACTGAAGTCACTCAGAAAACATGATGGCACCTACACTATAGCTGGCGACTTCAACGCATGGGCCACTGATTGGGGCAGCATACGGACCAATAGGAGAGGAGAGGCGGGTAACGAGCACACATTCACCAGACACGGCGTAGGCTCCAGAGTTGATGTAACTTTCGTAACAAGTTCCCTAGTGAGAGGATCAAGATGGAAAGTCAGTAAGGACTACACCCACAGTGACCACCAGGCCATCCTATTTGAAGTGCAAGCAAGGCAAGCAACCCAGAAGCGCCTTTTAAAGAAGCCACAACGAATGGGACGCAAAACACCTTTTTCCTGATTTTTGGAGAATCCACAATTAACCCAGGAGCAGCAAACACGATATCTGCGGATGTTACTAAAACAGTATCTAGGGCTTGCGACGCATCTATGGTACGGAAAATGTCAACAAACCGCCGGCCACCAGTATACTGGTGGAACCAAGAGATAGCAGAGCTACGCAGCAAGTGCTATAGAGCTAGAAGACTATGCCAGCGATCCAGAGGTCAGCCCTCCCACCAGGATTTACAGGTGCAATACAAAGATAGGCGTAGGGACCTTAAATTAGCCATTCGAAGAAGCAAAAACAACTCCGCGAGGAAGCAGATATTAATCCCTGGAGTACCGCCTACAGGACGGTCATGGCAAAACTAAAGGGCTCTAGCGCACCCCACCCTCATGCCCTTTGCTGATTCAAAAAATAGTGTCAGGATTATTTCCACCACAAGCACTAACAGAGCATATAGAACCACCGCAGGAAGTTGGTGAGATCCCACCAGTTACGCAAGCGGAACTTCTGGATGTATGCAAGCGATTTAGCAATAATAAATCACCTGGATAGGAGGTATTAGCGTTGGACGTCGAAATTGTTCAACTCTGCAAACTGGGGGCTGGGGGTCAATGATGGTGCCGTGGTTTTTAATAAAAATTACGCTAAGTTACTTCGACAATCGGTTCCTATTCTACGATACCGACGATGGAGTAAGGCAGTACCACGTAACTGGCGGAGTTCCACAAGGATCGGTACTAGGACCTCTCTTATGGAACATAATGTACGACAGGGTTCTAAGACTTGGAATCCCGATTGAGGCTAAAATCATTGGCTTTGCAGATGATATTGCAATCGTTGCGGCGGCGAAGCACCTGGAAGAAATAGAAGACACTGGCAATGAATGTATTCGAAAACTTAGACGAAAACAGTTGGGTTAGAGCTGGCAGAACATAAAACGGAAGCAGTTCTGGTAACCAGTCGCAAGGAAAGAGAAACAATCACCATCAGGGTGGGCGATCGCGATATAACATCAAAACCGGCTATCAGATACCTAGGTACGATGATCAATGCTAGGCTCACTTATAAGGAACACCTTGAAAGAACGTGCGACAAAGCCGCAAAGGTGAGCGCTGCCTTATCCAGAATAATGACAAACATAGGAGGACCCAGACAACAAATGAGGCTAGTTCCGTCAAGGGTGGTGCAGTCAATCACAATGTACGCGGCACCAATATGGGCGAAAGCATTGAAAATTAAGTCATACGCAAGAAAGACTAACGCTGTCAACAGACTATGTGCTCTGAGAGTTTCCTGTGCATATCGGACAGTGTCAGATGATGCTATAGTATATGTCATTGCGCGAATGCTACCAGCAGATATACTGGCTACTGAGCTACAAAGGACCTACGATGCCAAAATTCGGGAACCCGGAGTTTCAGTCAAAGATATCAAGCTGGGAGGAAAGCAGCGCAGCACCAGTGAGTGGCAAGAGAGGTGGAACCCGTCTACAAAGGGGAGATGGACCTACCGACTTATACCCGATATTCTTAAATGGGTAGAACGTAATTACGGAGTAGTAGATTTTTACTTCTGTCAGCTCCTAACTGGGCATGGCTACTTTCAATCATATCTAAACAGGTTTGGTCTGAAGATGCACAGAACGCACTTTTCCAGTGCCCACACTTCAGAACAGAGCACAGAGAACTAGAGGAGACAATTGGAGAGATACCAACTCCTGAAAACATCGTAAACCATATGCTAACATCAAGTATAATATGGGGTGCGGTAGAACAGGCTGGGGCAAAAATAATGAAGGAACTTCGGCGGTTGGAAAGAGTCAGAGAGAGCACTTATGAAAATCAAACCCAGACGGCATCTTTAATACAACAAAGAACAGTAAATACTATACACAATGTCGAACCAGCAAACGGAGAAAGAAGGGCATAAAGTGCTTACCAGCCCCACGAAGTAGTACTTAACGACAGTTCCCTGGTGAGAGTGGTAGAAGAGTGCAGGGTGTGGGTTAGTACGTAGGCGCACCCCCGAAATCGAGTACTTGGGGTATTCTGATAGCCCGGGCTATTAGTATCTTTAGAAGATTGGAACATCCGTGGACGCAACAAAAAAAAAAAAAAAAAAAAAAAAAAAACAAATGGCACCTACACTGAGTCAAAAGTAAAGACTCTCTGTCTCATGACGGAGAATCGCTACCTTAGTAGAAGCAGCTAATATAGATCCTATTAACGGAGCTGCAAGTGAGCTGAGTAACACAACATGCAGCAGCTGTTATCTCAGATCATCAAGTATGCACGCTGTTGCTCCCTTCGTAGAATAGTTTATTGGTAGCCCTGAATTGGCAAACATACCCAAGTCCTGGCGAACAATGAGAGTACCCTTTATACTAGGAATCCGAAAAACTGACTACACACTTGCTAAGAGTTCCAGACCTGTTAGTCTGACTTCCTTCATTTTATAGAGCGTAGCCGAGCTGATTTGCGAATACATCTTCTGCTAAGATGCAACATGCCTTCCAACGCGGACGATCTTGCGAGAGTGCGCTTCAAAATCCGGTGGGCAGAATCGAAGGAGTACTCGATGAGAAGAAATACGTGCTAAGCATTGTTATCCAGACAAAACGGCGTAGATGAATCACTAGTTTTGTGGATCAAGGCAATATTGGTGAATAGGATCATGATTGCGGATGCTGACTGCAGGCAATGTGTGATGTCGGGAGTAAACAGGAGTTGCCCCCCATTAGGGTATCCTGTCTCCACTACTATGATGAATGCTGGTTGACTCGCTGCTGAACACTTTCGACAGTGCTAACGTCTTTATTCAGGACTTAGCATGAAATATGGGCTTTCAGTCAATCTTCTCAAAACTGAGGTTGTTCTCTTTACGTGAAAGAGGAAGCTGACTGGTCTGATTCTTCTTGTGTCCAAATGCATCATCATTCTTCAACGAAAACTGAGTATTTTGAGTGTTATCCTGAATAACAAACTTCCTTAGGCTACTACTTCCTTACGTACGTCCACGTCTGTAAGTACAGACCAGTAGTTTTGAGTGTAACACAGGTAGATCCCCGCCCACACTTCTCACATCACTCTGATCTGAAGCTACCTGGCTATGAGCTAGTGCCATAATTCTTCTCTCACCGCGGTCTCCCCATTTACGTGCGTAGTGATGTAGCTTACCAAACTCCACCACAATGTAGTCCCTGTTCCAATCCGGAATTCAATTTCATGTGGTTAAAATTCCATCTCCGTAAGCAAATTATCCACTACTGCTTTATTTGCAGAAGCCCCAAACTGGACAGCAACTCGACCTGTCACGAGTTTGGTGAGCTGTCTGGCTCCATATAAAAAATTGTATCCCTATATCCTCATACGGAAATCGTTATTACAGGCGATTCCAATATACACAATTCTGTTTGGCTTCGACATTCTGGACAGACAACACCCGAAGGACGGTGTGTTAAGATCTTCTCTGAAGAAAACAACTTGACGCAGTTTGTAAATGAGGCCACTCTACACTTCCAGGTTGTGCTTTGTCTCCGCCTACACTTGAGTACGTCGAATCTTCAATGGGACGAATCCGCTTTCGCACTCGTGTAGTAGCAAGAGTACTTAAAGATCTCAGCATACATAAATCCGCTGGTCTAGATGGTATATCTCCCCTTCTTCTGAAGTGTTTTTCCACGCTGGCAAAACCACTGCGTAAACTTTTTAATCAATCCTACTCTTTAGGACTCTTTCCGAGCAGATGGAAAACAGCATTTGCCCAGCATGCAGATCAATTGCACTTACCTCCAATTTTTCCAAGGTCATTTAAACGCTGATAAACACGAAAACTTTTCAATGACCGGCTACTGTTTTCGTGGGAGCAGGTCCACTGGTGATTTGATGGCATGTCTCACCGGAACCAAAGCGTACATCAGTCTGGAGAAAGCAAGATAGTTGCACTAAGGCAGAGTTTGATATTCACGAAATAAGTGCTGGTGTGCCAAAGGGCTCTGTTCTGTCTCCGGCACTCTTTGCTCTCAATTCTGTCTGCTGTCATTAAAGCTAAATTTAAATACTCAACCATTATCCATGAATTGGACTTACATCGTCGAAACCGGATAACTTTCCACCCTGGATATGTGTGTCAGTGACAACTTACGTTGGAATGACAACATATTCGATGTTCGTCAAAAATGCTCAAAATTCCTCAAGCCATGTAGGAAATACTTCACCTTCTCTTGCTCGGGGAAGCAACTAGGAAAAAGCTCAGTAGGAAAGGCATACATGGGTTATGGGCGAACACAGGCTGGACAAATCTATTAGGATACGCCTCTAGAAGGAATGTGAAAGAAGAAAAAGCCGCAAGTGTTCTGAGACAACGGAAACTCAACGAAAAGAAATCTTTGGTAGGTTCTGGGACCAAGTTTCCTGGGATCAGCGAAGAACATTTGTGGTGAATCATGTTCAAAAAACCCTTGTTTATCACTTAACTGTGGGTGGACAGAAGTTAGAGGTATGCAAGAAATTGTTTTTAAGTACCACCAGTCTTGGCGAATTCGCTGTGTACTCATCGGTGAAAGCCGACGAATCCAGTGTTTCCGGTATTCCTACCAATACTGAATACAAAAATTCGAAACAGAAGAGAGTACAACGCTCTGATGGTAATGCAAGCTTATCTTTTGCACGGGTTCGTTTTGATCGTTTTCCAGAACTCCCGTCGCATTATGCACGAGCTTCATCTTCTAAGCTATAGTCTCTTATTCGAGGCATGAATCAACTGTTTACCTTATACTTATAAGCCTGCAGGGAAGAAGGCCAAAAACTGCTATCCAGATGGTATATTACCAATCTTTTTCATGAAATGAACTTGTCCATACATCCGGTAAAAAAAGACAAGTGTGACACTTGTGTAAAACATGAGGTAGGCCAACTTTTGGGTATATAACTTAATTCGTGCGTTTTTTTTCCAAAATTTGAACGTCTATTTAAGAAAAACATGTCAATAGTATTATTCAAAGTTTTGCCCATCTGAAGCTATGACTTTTTCCCATCTTTCTGGCAATTTGTGGATCCCATCCCAAGAGAACTGCGCCGGCTTGCCAGCCAAGAATGAATCAAGCCAATTTTTGATATTCTGCTCTGATGTGAACCGTATTTCAGTGAGGGCGTTCTGCATCGACCGGAACAAATGGTAGTTAGAAGGGGCAAGGTCTGGGCTATAAGGCGGGTGGGGTAAGACTTCCCATCCACTGTTTTCCAAATAGTTCTTAACTGGAATAGCCACGTGGGGCCGAGCGTTGTCATGATGGGAAATTATTGCCTCGTGTCTGGTTGCATATTCCGGGCGTTTTTCGGCCACTGCTCTCTTCAAATGGATTAATTGTGTTCGGTAGCGTTGTCCATTGATAGTTTCACCCGGTTTTAGCAGCTCATAATACAGCACACCCATCTGATCCCACCAAATACAGAGCATTACCTTCGCGCCATGGATATTCGTCTTTGCCGTTGACTTGGCTGGTTGGCCAGGTTTCACATATGATTTTTTGCGCTTGGGGTTGTCGTAATGGATCTATTTTTCATCACCAGTAACAATCCGATACAAAAATGACTTCCTTTTGTGGCGTTCCAGCAGCATTTCGGACATGCAAAACCGCCTTTCGACGTCTCTCGGCTTGAGTTCATGTGGAACCCAATTTCCTTGCTTTTGAATATATCCAGCTGCTTTTAAACGGCTGCTTGAGTGACACCCAAAGATTCTGCGAGCTCTTCTTGTGTTTGGCGACAATCTTCATAGAGTAATGTTTCCAGCTCTTCATCTTCAAACTTTTTTGGCTGCCCAGGACGTTCATAGTCTTCCAAGCCAAAATCATCACTTTTAAATCGTGCAAACCACTTTTGGCACGTTCGCTCAGCTAGCGCATGTTCCTTTCGGCAGCAGTTTTCTTCATATTAAAGTAATGAAGAAGAACTCCCCGCAAAAACACTTTTTCAGGCACAGAGTTCGACATATTTGAGTGAAAAAAAATTATTGTTGTTTACACTTCAAATGAATGACATATACTGAAATGACGCACAATGACAGTAGCTTTCCAATGGAATAATACAAGTTACGCCATCTCTTAGCAGACCGCACGAAGTTATATACCCATTATGTACATAGGGCCAAGAAAGACCGTGCACGGCTAGAAAAAGCACAAAACAAAGAATTTGCTCAGCAGGAAAAGCGCGTAGTCTTTACAATGGACTTGCAAGCAGTGAAAGTGACTCCATGGGTTCGGGCGAGTGCCATTTTTTATAAGACTAAGCTTTGTTGCCATAACTTTACCGTGTACAACCTTTCTACTCGTGCGGTTTGTTGTTACTGGTTCGATGAAACCGCTGCTGATATGACAGCATCTACTTTTACGAGTTGTATTTTGAGCGATTTTTAAAATACGTTACGGTTCCTATTGAAAACCGTAATGCGATCCAATCCAACGCATTTTTATCTTTTGCGGTTGACAACAATAAGGAAATTATTCAAAAATTTCTCGTTGTTGGATATACACAAATAGAGCGGCAGAGTGTGCATTCGTGAATAGAAAACGAAATAAAAGGACTAGACATTTATATTCCTCATGACTGTGTAAGATTAACAAAGGACTCTCTAAAAGCACCATTTTCATATTATGAAGTCAGAAAAATGATTTTCTCTGATTTTAAAGACTTCACGATTAAGGAATATCAGAGATACTCCTCCATAAGGCCGGACAAAGTAAGTGAACGATGTTGATGGATAACATAAAACTAGTTTAATCTATTTTGTTCCAGGTTGTCCGTGATCCAATGGTAACTGACTTACGTGCCTTAAGGTATTTACCGACTGGTAAAATACAATTTAAGCTCGATTTCCATCATGATTGGTCACCACTACCTCAAAGAAGTAAGACTGTAACTGAAAAAGCAACCTGGCCAAGAATGTACCAAGACGAAAGAAATATAAAAAAAGAAAAGTATTTGCATTTGCAAGAACTTGAATCAGTGATCCCACAGGAATATCATGCCTTTTACGACAGCCTAAAATATTAGTTTGCATTTTTTTTTATAGATTTTATTTGATTGAACTAGTAATTAAAATTAAATTAAATCTATAAATTAATTTAAAATGAATTCAATATTATGTTATTATAAATTTTAATCTTACTTTCGATAAAATACATTCTTTTCTTGTTAATTACATTGTACACCCTGACTTGTTAATTACATTGCACTAATGCGTCTGGTACACACAAAGTAAAATTGTTGCTTATAGGAAAAGCTTTAAATCCTAGTGCATTTAGGCATTTCGAAAACAAGTCTGTCGTTCACAAGGCCAAAAATGCGTGGATGACACACGAATTTTTTAAAGATTGGCTTCATTCAACATTCGTGCCAGAGGTAAAATTATTTTCGAATTGATTTGGTCGAATTTAAAATTATTTTTATATTTTTTCCTTGGCTTAGGTAAGACAGTTTCTGGAATCGAAAAATTTTCCAAAAAAGGCTCTACTGCTATTGGACAACGCGACGTGTCATCCAAAAGACGGGAAGATGATAAGTGATAATGGAAAAATTGTTACCATGTGTCTGCCAGCAAACTGCACCGCTATTCTCCAACCAATGGACCAACTTGACAAAACAAAAAAGGACTTTTGGCACATTTAGTCGGAAGCCGAGGTTCAGATTTGGAGAGTAAAATAAAGGATTTTAATTTGAGGCATGCCATATGCCTCCTGGCTACTGCATGGGACAAGATTAAGTCTTCAGCTATACAAAAGTGGTGGAAGCCTTTGATGTCTCCTGACAATGAGTGGGATTAGGAGGATGAGCTACCCTTGAGGGTCATAAGTGATAAAATCGTTAGTGACCGCGAAATGATGACATCCATTAATGACTTGCTTCAAGAGTTATTTTCTACTGAAACTTTTGTCACCGGGGGATTAAGCAATTGGATTACTGAAAACGGTATCGCACAGACGCCTGTTTGCAACAATCTACACCCTGCCTGACTCGAACTGCAACCGACTTCAGACTGCTATAATTTCCAAAATGTTCATGACAGTGAGCCCAAATTTTGACACATGACAGATAATTGTATTATTTACAAGCCTGTTAAACAATTTGCGTCTCAGTTGTGTTGAAAAATTTTTATCCGCTTTGAAATTCAAACGTGATAGTGTGATTGCTTTATATTTGGCTGGAAAACCACAAGTAGCTATCGTTAGAGCCCTCCAGCACCTCAACGTAAATAAATCATTTGTGTTTCGAACCATAGCTCCTTATCGTGATACTGGCAGCGTTGTAAAACGCCATGGGGGTGGTCATAAAAAAAACAGCAACATCGGCAGAAATGGTTCGGAAAGTGAAGGCTCGAATTGAGCGAAATCCGCGCCGAAGTGGAAGAAAAATGGCTCGTGAGCTCAACATATCGTTGGAACGGATGCAACACATACTGAAAAATGAGCTTGGAATCAAGCCATTGAAGTTCCAAAAAGTACACGATCTTACACCGCAACAGAAAAAAGTTAGAGTCGAAATAGCGAAGGAGTTGCTACGCTTGCACGAAAGTAGTGAGTTGCCGACTTTGGTGTTTTCCGATGAGTCGCCATTTGTTATCGAGCAATATGTCAACGAACAAAATGACCGAGTTTACTTGCCAGAGAGCTCCTTCGAAAATTTACACCTTCGGACGGCCACCAGAAAGCAGGCAGCACCGATGGTGATGGTTTGGGCCGCCATAACCGCCGATGGTCGCTCTCCGCTCGTATTTTTGGACCGTGGCGTCAAAATTAATGCGATCGTATACCGTGAAACTGTCTTAGAGGCAGTATTGAAGCCTTGGGCAAATAATCATTTCGGTCGGAGACCGTGGACATTTCAACAAGACTCGGCACCGTCTCACAAAGCGCGCGTCAACCAAGATTGGTTAAAAAACAATGTTCCACACTTCATTTCTTCGACACAATGGATTGCAAATTCTCCGGATGCAAATCTGTTGGAAGGCGAAGATTGGCACTAAAAAATATCAAAGTTTGGACCACCTCAAACAAGCACTTCGCCGGGAATGGGCCAAAATACCGCAGAGCCACTTGCGTGCAGCGTGCGATGCTTTCTTCGGCCGTCCCAAGGCCATTATTCGCGCTAATGGTGGACATATTGAAAACTACTGATACAATTTGAAAATTGATGTATTTTCCAACATTGTTTGCTTTGACACAATAAAATTTATCAAAAAATAAAAAAAATTATAGGATTTTAAAAATTATAGGATTGTAAGTCGAAACCAAGCAAAAATATAAGTGTAACACCTCGTAACCAAAAATATTAACATAAAATAATAATTTTGATAACAAGTTGTGGCGAAACATAAATCCGCATCAATTAAAGCTTCTGTTAAATTTTATTGGCTTTCATTACTTTTATACCGAGTTTTTTGTTTTTCCTGAAAAACTAACTTTTCTGGGTGACGAGATATTCGATCTACAGCGACGATATGCTTTTCTTACCTCTTAACAAAATTGCTCACAATTGAGCTAGCAGAGTAATATCATCGTCACTGCTTTGACTATTGGAAATAATGTCTTCCTCCTGTTTTATTTTTTATTTATTTATTTATTTATCATTATCCTCGTTTTACAATTTACAAATAATTTCTAAAAAAAAAAAAAAATAACAAAAGTATGTTGCAGCTTAAAATACGAGAATAGTTAGTGACATTTTGTATTAAATAACATAAATAGAGGCAAATGTCACTTTATATTAAACTGTTAATACAGTGGGGTGAATAATAAGAAAAAGAGAAAAAATAAGAACCATTTTATTCTAGATGCAAAAAGGAAAAGCATTTCATAAGGAAAATTTATTTAGAGTATATTAAAAGCTATTAGTCAATGTAGTGTAGCAAAATCTCGATTTCATTCTGATTGTAGTTAAAAAGCCATTGTTTAACTCTTTTCATGAAAGTACGCAAATTACCTACGAATCTTGTATCTACAGGGAGACTATTGAATAATTTGCAGGATAGAATAGAATATGAATTTCTGTAGCAGGTGGTACGAAAAGCAGGAATAGCAAGAGATTGTTGATGGCTCCTCAACTTGTAAGCGTTAGAAATCGGACTCTGCATATAACCACCTCGGATGAGAAATATTTTTAAGACAGATGCCTAACTGGTAGGATTTGCATGTATCTAAATAATTCCATAGAGTGGGCCAGACGAGAAGAACCACAGATCTTCCGTATGACACACTTCTGTAGAAAAATCAATGGCTGAATTTTACTCAGGTAAGCACTTCCCCAACATCCTATACCGTACTGCAATTTCGACTGAAATATCCCATAATAAATTGATGTTAGAGTATTAAAAGGAAAAAAATGCTTTAGACGGTAAAATGAGCGAACGGTAGATAACAGATATTGCTTTAAACTTAAAATATGGTTAGACCAACCTAAATTTCGGTCAATAATAACACCTAGGTATTTAAAATGGCTTACATTTTCAATTTTAAAGCAACTGTCCTGGCAGGGAACATTCACGTCGAAAGACATTTTAGAGCATTGGACAGAATATGGAATGTGAAACATGTTAAACCTTGCACATTTAGAAGCATGGAATACGACCTCAATATCTGGAGACTCGTGCGTGGTAAGACTGAAAAACATAAGTTTTGTCTTATCGCTTACTATTAGCTTATGCTCCGTGAATTAAAATCTTAGCAATTCAACATCATGGTTGTTCATCATCATCAGCCACAAAGTTTAAGGGATTGGCGGAATCATATGCGATCCCAAGGTCATCTGCAAAAGCCCTGACTTTTCCTACAAATGGCTGGGTAAACAAGGAGTTGACATATATGAGAAATAATATAGGTCCAAGGACCGAGCCCTGAGGGACACCAAGGTTGATAACCATAAAGTTACTTAGGCAGGATTCGATTTTCACTTTTTATTTTCTGTCTTTTAGGTAGGACATAAACCAACCATGTATCGAACCACGGAAACCTATATTATATAGCTTGTTTAGAAGAATATTATGTGTCAACCATATCAAACGCTTTTGTTATATCAACAAAAAGTCCAGCACAAGATCTTTTTTCATTCAAACCTTTCTGTATAATGGAGCAAAAATCTAAAAGGGCGTCTTCAGTAGATAGCCCAGCTCTAAACCCAAATTGCATTGGACTAAAGAATTTTATTTTGTTCAGATACTCTAACACTCTTTTCTTTACGCATTTCTCAAAAACTTTACTGATAGAAGACAACAGTGAAATTGGTCTATAGTTCCTTTTTTCATGTTTACTTCCTTTTTTAAAGAGAGGAATAACTATAGCACATTTTAAAACTCCAGGAAAACATCCGGACAGGATACTCAAATTGAAAATATGCTCCAAAATATCAACAATATTGAAGGAAATGTTTTTTAAGCATAACATTGGAAATACTATCGCTGCCACAGGAGTTGGAGCTATTTAAGGAGTGGATGGTCCTCAAAATCTCAACCCCAGAAATTGGTTCGAAAAAGAAGCTATCCCTTTCAAAACTAATATCTGTAAGCCTGAGTTCAGGATAACAATAATTGCAAATGTTAAAATTATTTGTTTGAAAAGAATGTTGCCTAAATTGAAGCAAAGTATTTGTTAAATTCGTTTGCTATTTCTGTGGATTCTGAAACATTAATATTCCCATTTTTTGAAGACAAAAGCATTATTTTGCTTGGTTACACTTCGATTCATAATTTTATTGATCACTTTCCATTCTTGTTTAAGATTCCCTAGCGCAGCAGTTATCTGATTGTGATAGTAATCATCGCGGCATTTTCGTACTTCATTATGGTTATAGCGACGCTTTAGACTAGCGTTCTGTGGATGTTTAAGGCACTTTTTCCGTAATTTGTGTCTTTGTCTAATTTTTCTAAGAAGTAACCAGCTAACTGAGTTTATATTGGGTCTACAAGTAAGTTTCCAGCGTTTGTCAGAGATGGCGCCACCAGTGGATCCTGGGCAGAAATGTCAGACCCCATGTGTTTTATTTGTAGGTTTTGTATCTGTCAACAACTTTGCAGCGTTATATTTGAGCAGTTCTATCGGTGTCGTACATTTTATCGAGCAAAATCAGGGCAAGTTTCCAGCCAAATAAACGTCATTTGCGGGAAGCGCTGCTTTTATTCTTTAATATGAAGAAAAGTGCGGCTGAGGCCTATCGTTTGCTTTCGGAAACTTATGGGGCGGAATGTATTGGTGAATCGACGTGCCGCGAGTGGTTCAAACGGTTCAAAAGTGGTGATTTTGGAGTTGAAGACAAAGATCGCCCCAGAAACCGAAAAGTTTTGAAGACGAGGAATTGGATGCTTTACTAGATGAGGATCCGTGTCAGATTCAAGAAGAACTTACTGCATCATTGGGCGTCACGCAACAAGCCGTTTCCCTGCGCCTAAAAGCACTGGGATTCATTCAAAAGGTTGAAAACTGGGTGCCGTACGAATTGAAGCCAAGAGACGTCGAACGGCGATTTTGCATGTCCGAAATGTTACTGCAGCGGTATAAAAATAAATCATTTTTGCATCGTATTGTCACTGGTGATGAGAAATGGATTTATTATGATAATCCTAAAAGCAGAAAATCGTATACAAAGCCCGCCGAGCCCCAATCGACGCCTAAACGAAATACTCACGTGAATAAAGTCATGCTCTGCATATGGTGGGATCAAAAGGGTGTCGTATACTACGAACTGCTTCCGAGTGGTGAAATAATCAAAGGACCATTATATCGAACCCAACTAATTCTTTGAAGCGGGCATTAAAAGAAAAACTTCCAGAATATGAGACCAGGCATGAGTCCGTCATTTTTCATCACGACAACGCTCGGCCACATGTTGCGGTTTCGGTGAAAAACTATTTGGAAAATAGTGGATGGGAAATTCTGCCTCACCCGCCTTACAGTCCAGACTTGGCACCATCTGACTACCACTTGTTTCGTTCGATGCAGAACGCTCTTACGGGAATACGCTTCAGCTCAGTAGAGGAAATAAAAAATTGGCTCGATACGTTCTTGGGCTCGAAAGACGAGAAATTTTTTTGGTCCGGAATTCATAAATTGCCAGAAAGATGGGGGAAAGTTGTAGCTTCCGATGGACGATACTTTGAATAAAGCATTGTAACTATGTTTTCATAATAAAACTTCAAATTTTGGAAAAAAACGCTGGAAACTTACTTGTAGACCCAATATAATTATTTAATATCGTCAAAAATAAATTAACAGCCGTCGATACATTATCTTCCCAATTTTCGAAACGCAGTAAATTATTCAGCAGCTCGTAGTTAATCGTTGAATAAGATTCTTGGAAAATTATGCTTTTTTTCTTTTCTACTTTCCAAGCCATTAAAAATTACACCAGTCATACAATGATCAGATATTTGAAGATCAAGGTTGATACCAATGTAAGCATTAGGACTAATTCTTAAAAAAACGAGCAAATACATGGTCAATGCAAGTACCTGCAATTGGTCTAGTAATATCATTCATTAAAGAGGTTAAACCATGCTCTGCCATAAGCGCAAGATATAAATCTAACACAAGAATAGCGTTTAGCAAATCCAGATTGAAGTCGCCTAAAACAACAAGGCTAATCGATTTTTCATCACATAAAAAAGTTTGAAATTCATCTAGAAACACATGAAATAACTGTGAATTAAATCTGTACACACAAATAAAAGTAAAATCTTCATTACCTACGTTAATAGAGATTTTTATAATGTCTGCACTCACCAAATTATAGCGCTTCACGTCACATTCATCCAAATCATACAAATCTCGTATAAAAATTCCAACTCCCCCTGCAGAATACGACTCATTGGCATTTGCAAAGAACTTATAACCAGGTATACTATATTCATTAACCTCGTAAGAATAAATCCAAATTTCAGACCCGAAAATAATTTCAGGCAAGTTCTTAAAGGATTCAAGGTTACTTACTAATAAATCGAAATTTTGCCGTAAGCTTCTAATATTTTGATGAAGAATGTAAACAGTTTTGCTATTGGTAAAAGAAAATAGGCTATCAGTATTGCTACTTGAATGGTAAGGTCGTTGTTTATAAGATCAGAACTTTCATTCATATTAAAAAACATTTCGTCATCAAAAGATCTTATAACAAAAACCTCACCATTTACATCCTTTCTCAACGGAATGTTGCAATTATTAAACCATAAGTACTTGCATTTTTTTTCTGCTTTAAGTTTTTTTGCTGCTATAAACAATGCAAGTGAAATAATCGTTGATAAAAATATTTCTTTTACTATCACCAGTAAATAATGAAGAGTTATTATAACTGCACAGATAAATTATCTCCAGTTTCAGATATCCCACCATCCTCTGGATAGAGCTCATCATCTGAACGCATATCAGCAATTCATTGCAAGTAACTTTCAATTTGATCCTTCGAAAGCGAAGCCATTTTTATCTAAAAACCAAGCATCAATGTTATAAACTACGAAAAAGGATTTTGCTACTCGTATATTGCGTTCATACTATAGCTGATACCATCTCCAGTATCAATGCGCGGTACCCTAGTAACTGTGGAATTGGGTATTACCCGGATAAAATCAAGAACACTTTGCTACCGATACCTGCCTCCGATAGGCAAAGCAGGCGTTCATTGACCTCCGCAGAGAGCAGACGCATTTCGTGTTCGGCTTTACAAGTGTCAACAGTGAATTAGTATACTTTTAAGTAATAACTTTACAAGTGTTCAGTGGCCAAAGTGGTAGAGACTCGGTCAACAAATCTCCGGGTGGTGGGTTCGCTTCCCCCACCTCTGATAGTTTTTTTTTTTTTGATTTTTTCATATCACAAAAAGACAATTAGTGTAAGTGATAAAAAAAAAAAGTTCGATGAGTGGAACTAAGCGGTCCGCTATCCCAATAGCGGGGTCAGCAGATGGCATGATGTCATCTGATGATCAAACCGTTAAGCCAGTACACTCGAAACCTATAACAACAACAGACTCTGGCACAAAGAAGAGGAGGAAGTTGGAGCCGACTCCAAGTATCGTTACTCGCTCGCATTCAGCTTCGTTAGAAATGCTGCATGGTAGAGTGCGGGGGAGGGCTGCGAGGATAGCAACAAGCGCAGCAGAAAATAAAAGGAGACAAGAGTCGGATAATAACGACTGTCCATTTATATCCGACGGAGGTGAAGGCCACTACATGGGAGCAGACAACAGCTTTGCCTCCCTCGCTGCATCTGAGTCAGATGACGAAGAGGAGGAGGTCGAGGCTCTGTACAGTAGCATCAAACAGCTACAAAAAAAAGTGCTAGCCATAAAAGCAAAGCAAGTGGCAAGGAGGGAGATGGAGAAACAGCAACTACTCCAGAAACCTCAGGGACAACAAAACATAAACGTGGAGCTTCCACAACAAGAATAACAGAAACAACCTCTGGCAAAACAAAAAACACAGAAACCGGCACAGGAATTAACAAAAACAGATGTACAAACACAGCAAAAACATAAACAACAAAATGTACAGAAGAATAAGCCGCAACAACAACAGCAGCAACATCAACAGCAACAACAACAACAACAGCATCAACAAGAACATAAGCAAAAGTAACAGCAGCAGAGACAACAACAACAGCAAGAGCAGAAAAACACCAAACAAAAAGTGCCACCAATTAACACTTTTAAATTGGAGTTAAAGGACACTATCGAACTATGTAAGTCATCCATAGGCTGTAATTTTTTTTATTAAAAGACTAAGTGTAGATAGGCATGCGATCCAGTGTAACACAGTGGAGCGCTACCACAAAATCAAAAGTTTATTGAAGGATTCGACGACGGAGTTCTTCTCCTACACCCCTAAGGGTGAAAAGCTGCAAACAATGCTGCTGAGAGGGTTAGAACCGTCGACTGATCCGGAGCAGCTCCTTGCACTGCTGAAAGAGAAGGAGTGCGAAGGGCTCAAATTCGTAGGGGTTAAACCGTTTGTCACGGCTAGAGCTAAAAGGGAGAAGCGGAAACTACCGTTCTTCCTGGTTCAGCTAAGTACCAACAGCAAACTGGATGGTCTAAGGAGCATCAAAGTCCTAGACTACCAGGTTGTACACTGGGAAAAATTAAAGAGGAGCGAAAACATTTTACAATGTGTTCGTTGCCAAAGGTTCAGGGACGCCGCGTCGAACTGCGAAATGCAGCCTCGATGCGTGAAGTGTGGAAAGAACCACAAGTCAGAGGAATGCGCTCTAGGTAAGGACGGAGCGTCGGAAAAAAGCCAACTCTCTTGTGCTTTATGTAGGAACACGGGACACACCGCAAATTATCGGGGTTGTCCCAAATTCCAATACATCAAAAGAGTAAATCTGGCTCGGGAGCAGAAAGTGGAAGTTAAACGTCCACCCGTGCAAACACAAACACCAGCTGTTACTCCCCAAGTTACCTACGCCCAAATGGCGGCAGGTAGGGGAAATACGGTACAACAGGCAAAGGCAGCTTCTCAGGCCCCAGCGCCTAGAGCACCAGAACCTGTACCTGACATGCTGGCTATCTTGCTCTCTATTCAAGGACAGATGGCTCAGCTTCAGCGTCAAATACAGGAACAGGCTACACGGGTGGATCAAATATACACGCTGCTGCCTGGCCTAATGCACCTTTTGTCGTAATGGGTACGTACATGGCGGAGCAAACCCTGAAGGTCCTTGCAGTGAATGTGAATTCATTGATTAGGTTCGAACGACGAGCCACACTGTTTAAGTTGCTTAAAGACCAAGCCCTTGTTGTACTTTTGGTTAGCGAAACTAAGCTTACCAAAAGACACAAGATGAGGCACAGAAGGTATGAAATATTAAGAAGAAACCGACCCAATTCCATTCAAGGAGGAGGTGTTGCGATCTTTTTAAAAAAGGGACTGCGTTTCAAAAGAGTATACAGTCGTGTGGTACGTAGGTTTCAGGTGCTGGAAGCATTCGTCATGTACATCCCTCTCCGTAGTGGAAAGCGGTTATACATGGTGTCTGTTTATGCACCTAAAGCTACTCAATCCAACTTATTCATTTCAGAGCTCGAGACACTTTTTCGATTCCTAAGACTGGAATTGGAGGAGAACTACTATATTATCGGCGGAGATTTCAACGCCAAACATAGTGATTGGGGAAATAATACACAAAATACTAGAGGGAACCTACTATTCAATTGGTGGGATCAGCACAGTGTGATGTATCGACTCGGCCTCAAAGCGACGGATAGTCCGTCGTTTCCCAGACACGGGTCCTATTTGGATCTCCTGCTGTTTGACTCACGAATACAACTGACGTGCACTAACCAACAAACTACAAACTGTCTACGAACTTTCGTGTATGACAGTGACCATTGCGGTCTCAGCACCGAAATAACTGTTCCCAACGAAACTGCGGAATTGGAAGAGTTTGTTCAAAGGTATTCCTACAATTATAGTAGAGTGCGTTGGACACACTTCTCAAGAATACTGACGAGAGCACTCTCCTCGAATTCGCTCTACCCACCGTCCAATAGAAATCTGTCAAACGAGGAGATTGACAGGTATCTAAGACTAATGGACGAGACAATCAAACGAACAATGGACAAAACGATACCTCAGTATCAATATACTGACAACGAAGACTTATTCCGCAACGCAACTATTGACGCACTGCACCGACAAAAAAGTAGGCTGCTGTCAAGACTAAAAACCTTGTACAGACAGTTTACCGACAGACATAACCAGGAGATCATGACGCTGAAATCGTCGATTAAAAACCTCCAAACATTAATAAAGGAAAATTAGAGAAATTCTGTAAGTTTGTATTGGAACAATAAAATTCGGGCTGTAATCACCAGCAACCCGAATATGTTCCCGCAAATAAATAAAATATTTCGGAGAAATGATCAAAACGACCTTTCGTGTCTTAAAATCGCCCGAACGACGGATAACGAGAACATACTCATAGCAGCAGGCATCGATTCAAATGAGGCCGTTGATGATGACAACTTTTTTGTGATCGAGGATCCGCAGGAGAAAGTAGAGGCTATAGGAGCGACTTTCCAGGAAGTGTACAAGGCGAATGACATCATTGGCCCCAACCACGACCTGGAAAATCGAGTCCTTGTGCACAATTTCTACCTTCGAAACGAAATAGTGAACTGGCGATTCGAGAGCTCGGGTTTCACCCAGTTCAGTGACGAGAATATGGCAAATAATGCCATCGCCGACGATAGGGTATTACCACCGTTCATTTCGAAGGAAGAGCTCCAAACGATCTTCGAATCGCTTAGAAGTAAGAAATCAGTGGGAACCGATGAAATACCGAACATTGTGCTTCGACATCTCCCACTAGAAGCGGTGGACATTTATACCACCCTGTTTAATAATGCAATGAATAATGCCCATTATCCAGCGCATTGGAAAACTGCGGTGGTACATCCCATCCCCAAAAGGGATAAAGACACATCCAATCCGGCGAATCTCCGCTCGATCAGTCTTCTTCCAAACATCAGTAAGGTTTTCGAGAAGGTGATCAATAGGGTCCTGACTAAGTGGGTTGAGGACAAACATATCGTTCCGGATAATCAATTCGGTTTCAAGGCTGGGCATGATATCATTCATGCTGCGTCTAAACTGGTTTCTGATATCCAATGGAACAAAGCCAAGAACCAGTGCACTGGTGCCTGTCTGATTGACTTGGAGAAGGCCTTCGATACCGTATGGTTAAAAGGACTCTTGTTCAAGCTGGACAGGTTGGGCATTAGTAAACCACTGCTGTATATTCTTTTTGATATGCTCTCCAGTAGACAGTTCATCGTGAAGAATGGCGATGTGACTTCTGCTGGAACATTTAACATTAAAAACGGTCTGCAACAGGGTGCGGTAAATTCGCCGGTCCTATTCAACATTTACACAAGTGTTCTGATAGGTTCACTTCACCATGCCATAGCGTACGCAGACGACTTAATCGCGTACAGATCAGGTCCAAAGGTTGAGGTCATTAATACACTTTTGCAACGTGACTTCGACAAATTAAGCGATATTGCGACGACTGGAAGTTGAAAATTAACTTTCAGAAGTCGGAAACCATTCTGTTTAGGACGCCTTTGTCTGGGGCCGCTAGGAATACCAGAAAGAATTGGCGAAAGTTCTCTATCGTCGGACAACATGGACAGCCACTTGCTTGTCGAAATGTAGTCAGATACGAGTACCTTGGGATCTGGCTAGATCAATATCTGTATTTTAACAAACATATAGATGTTGCTCTGGCCAGAGCCAGAGGTGCTTTTGCCCTTACAAAAAGACTGTTTTATAGCAGCCAACTCGATGCGAGGGTGAAGGTGATCTGCTACATGGTCCTTATCAGGCCCATGCTGGTATTTGGGTGTCCTGTGTGGTTCAACGTGAGGGCAAGTTTATTGGAAAAGATTCGGGTTTTTGAGAAGGCTTGTCTTAGGACTTGTCTTCACTTATACAGAACACCAGAGTCTGAGTACATAAAATTCTATCCTAATGAGGTCTTGTACAATAGGGCGAACCTAATAAGAGTGGACAATTTCGTCATTAAGTTGACTCGAAGGCACATTGCAAGAGCAATGACCTCATAGAACAACCTGATCTCCGGGGCTTACTACCCTAATTAT
The DNA here is from genome assembly GCA_963966105.1 of Volucella zonaria. Classification (NCBI taxonomy): domain Eukaryota; kingdom Metazoa; phylum Arthropoda; class Insecta; order Diptera; family Syrphidae; genus Volucella; species Volucella zonaria. The sequence goes on along the minus strand of OZ014533.1, from coordinate 135,964,282 downwards.
ATGTATCATGAGAGAGTTCGCTTTGATGGCTATGTTCCACCAGAAGCGTTCCTCTACTTCGATATGAAAGGTCTGATCCAGGACAGATTGGCGGTGTCGCTAATCTTCCACGTCGCTCGAACAGCTGCGGACAGGCGACTCAACTACGACAGAGACGTCGCACACGGCAGTGCGTCTCCGGTTCAATAAAGCGGTAGGGAGTCGCGACACGAGGGATGTTGCTCAGCAGCACCAGCAATTTTGGTGGCTTGTTGAAGGAGAGGATGCGTCGTCGTCGAATTCCTCCAGCAATAGGTAGCTTCATGTGAAGCAAAGTCGGTTAGCCTAATTTTTTGTTTTTTAGCCATGGCCGGCTTACATAATTTTAGGTAGGATTAAGTTAGATTTAAGTATAAAAAAAAATACAAAAAAATACAAAAAAAACTCAAAAAAAAAAGAAGTATATATATATCATGTATATATATATATTTGTATGTGTATGTTATGTATTAGATGTAAGTAGATTAGATCTTAGGTAGTTTGTAAGTGTTAGTTTTAAGTTTTATAATAAAGTAAAAAAAAAAAAGTCAGGTTACTAAGTTTTTGTTAAAAAATGTTTTCTTAGTTTTAATAATGAATAGAGATAGTATAAACATATAACGTAAGATTCGTCGAAAGACATAGTTTAAGTGTTAGGTTTAACTTAGAATGCCCGCATGGGGCCAGTAAGTTAGAATAAGATAATTTTAAGTTAATTAAGCTAATTTTTAAGCGTTTTTTTGTCTAGCATGTAAGAATTAATTAATGAATGAAAATAAAAATGCATACAAACTGACAGAAACTGACCGATAGGCAAAGCTTTAGCTCGAAAACTTAATAAATCTGTGGGTAGCGTTTCCAGTTGCAATGATCAGGCTGGACACAAGTTTTTTTTTTGGATTCACTATAACTTAACTATCTTCCTCACTGTTTCATTCAAGTTTTTCTTATCGAGTGGGAGACGTCAGAAGATACGATAATAAAAATTTGCAAATCCTGATATCTGATTAACATATCGCTTTCAATTTTTAATTACACCAAGCGATAATCGAAACAAAATATTGTACAAGTACGAGTATGTGCTCTGATTCTACCGATTCTACCGATAAGCCTGATTTTCGATATTCAAAAAATGCGTAGTTTAAATCAATTTTCGGCTGCTAAATCTATAATAACTATTTAAAGCCTAATCGAATCCGAATTTATTAAGCTTCCAACGAGATAGTATCTACGATGTACTTGCGTAAGAGTGTTATCACTAATTAAGTACTCGTATACGACTTGTATGTACATGTAACCTCGCTCCGAGTATATAAACCGGAGTTCGACAGGTATCGTCAACTGTATTTTTCTAATTTCGGTTTAATGAAGATATTTTTGGTGTTACTTTTAGCAACTGTAGCGGCAGGTATGCCCCAAATCGTCCTTTTAAAAATACTTTGTTAGAAACTCATTGCTCATTGTAGTTTCCGCTGTCCCGCTTCAAAGTGAATCCAGCCCGGAAGGATGGTTTGTGCCAAGAGTCGATGGTAGTCTCTATTGGATGACGCAGAAACAATTTGACGATGAGTACAAATTCATTGAACCCAGAGCACCTTCGGCACAGTATTACTTGTATACCAAGGCGAATCCGACAACCCCCAAGCGGTTGTATCTGAACGATGCCAGTGCGTTGTCCAATTCCGGCTTCAATAAATACAACCCAACGAGGTAGTACATTGAGTCCAATCTTAGTATCTAGTGATTCATATATTTTTGGAATTGTACAGATTCATCATCCATGGCTGGCAGAACAACTACCAATCCGATGTTAATGTTCAAGTTCGTAATGCCCTTCTCCAAACCGGATCGTACAATGTCATCTGTGTTGATTGGAGTTCCAAAGCTGAGACCTTAAACTACGCCAGTTCTAAAATTGCTGTACCTTCTATTGGTGCAGAGGTTGCCGGTTTAATAGATTTCCTTAGCGCAAGCGGAGGAATGCCCTTCAGTTCATTGACTTTGATTGGTCACAGTCTTGGGGCTCATGTTGCGGGCTTTGCTGGTAAACGAGTCACTAGGGGTAGAGTAGATGTCATCATTGGATTAGATCCAGCCTATCCACTCTTTACCTATTCAAATTGTGAAGCACGACTGTGCCAAACGGATGCTTCGTATGTGGAATCTATCCAGACCAATGGTGGTAATTTAGGATTCTTGGAGCCAATTGGTAGAGGTGCTTTCTATCCAAATGGTGGAAAATCCCAACCTGGATGTGGAATCGATGCGGCTGGATCATGTGCTCATTCGAGGTCTTACATTTACTACTCGGAATCTATAGTGAGGAATGATTTTCCCAGTATGGCATGTTCTGGGTATCAAGATGCAGTGGCTAATAAGTGTGGCAATTCCTATTCTAATGTGAAAATGGGTTCTCCAGCCAGCTATGGCAGCACTGGAAGTTATTATGTCCCTGTAAATAGTAAAGCACCTTTTGGAAAGGGTTAAGAAGGTTAAAACGGTGTTGATACTTGCAACGTTATGGAAAATAAAATATTTAGTGCAATGAGAATATTCAAACGTCTTTTGGTTTTTCATGGTGTGGCGGCGAAATAGGCTCGTGTGGGAAAGGGAAATTTTTAAACAACAGAATTGAGACCAAGGCCAGCCCTGGAGAGCTTTACTGAGCGTAAGCATACAAACGAAAACTTCAATATTTATTTGTCGAGATGGCTCTACAACTTTGTCAAGTTTGTTAACGTAAACACCTGTCTCGGAGGCATACAATAATTTCCATGGGGGCAAGGATACGCCTTGCAATCGCTTGCATATATTATGAATACCAAAGCAGAGCTTGCGTTGGAGCCACAAGTTCCGCCCATGGTATAGGTCGAAGCCGATCTAAAACCTCTTCTTAGGGTCACAGCACTCAGTACATATTGCAACTCTATATTGGGTCAAACCAACAGAAAGACATTCCCTCGATTTGGATTTAAAACACAGCCACCATGACGCTCCCTCAAAGGGGCCAACCTCTAACAAGGCGAGCGAAGTAAAATCAGGGAGGAAACAAAGAGAGATACCGATGAACGTTGGTTTTAAATGTTTGAAAGTAATAATGACTAGGAGATAAAGAGCTCGGCAGTGCATTAGATAATCGAGTTGTACGGCTTAGGAAAACGGCTGAGTAATATTAGTATCACACGGTTTTGAATCCTATCTAGCAGGTGCAGAGATGTTTTGGGCATACCCGACCAGATTTGTGCATTGCATCTAATTTCGGGCATATAAATGCCTTATTTTGTATGTACATATATTAAGGCCTGACTGAAGGAGGTGAAGTATATCTTACATCGCTTGAGGAAACCTAGGCATTTCGCAGCATATTTGGCGACATTAAATATGTGGTCGTTCCAACGTATTGTAGTTTGTCATTGACACACTTACCGAGGATTGAATTCTGTTTCGATGATACAAGTTCATGGATAATGGCTGGGTGTTTAAATTTCGCTTTAACGACAGCAGGCAGCATTGGTTCCCCATTTAGTGATGTTGTTTATATCGAAATTTAATGACCTTTGTATACGCTGCCGTTCCCGTTCTACAGCCGAAGAGCAGGGACATGAGTCCGGGAACGAATATGAAAAGCAGAGAGTACTGTCATCAGTAAAGGAATATGTTGGATTAGAAGTAGCAGATAAGAGATCGTTGATGAAAATTAAAAAGAGTGTCGGAGACAGAACGGAGCCCTGGGGCACACCAACATTTGTTTTGTGAATATCAGACTTGAAATCATCCAAGAAAACTTGAATTAAACGTTCCGAAAGGTAATTTCTAATCCATTGTAGAAGTTGGTGCCAAACTCTGTTAAATGCCTTAGAAATATCAAGTGCAATTATCTTGCTTTCAACAGGTTGATGTACGCTTTTGATCCACTTTCCGGTGAGGCGTGCCATCAGATCATCAGTCGACTTGTTGCTACGAAAACCGTACTGCCGGTCATTGAGAAGTCTTCGTATTTGGAAATATTTAATGGGCTGACGGTTTATCAGCATTTCCATGACCTTGGAAAGATGGCATGTGTAGGAGGAGAGAGAGGAAGATTCGCCCTTTTTAGGGACGAACTGAACAAATGCTGTTTTCCAACTGCTCGGAAAGAGTTTTAGAGAGTAGGATTGATGAAATAGCGAACGCAGTAGTTTTGCCAGCATGGAAGACCACCTCTTCAGAAAAAGGGGAGATATACCATCTGGACCAGCGGATTTGTGAATGTTAAGATCCTTGAGAACTCTTGCTACTACACGATTGCGGAAGTAGATTTGCCCCATAGAAGATTCGACGCACTCAAGTGTAGGCGGAGACAAAACACAATCTGGAAACGTTGAATTTTCCGCAAAGAATGAAGCAAGCAGATTAGCCTTGTCAAAAGAGCTGACAGCTGGAATGTCATTGTAAATGAGCGTAGGGATAGAGGATGAGGCAGAATTTCTAATGTTTTTGACGAATGACCAAATATTTTTACTGCCTTTGGGACATTGTAGTATTTTCTGCCTCAATTTTTGGTTGTATTGAAATTCCGTACTCTTAAGAAAGACGTTGCAGTCATTCCTGGTTGGCTTGAACTTTTTTCGGGTTTCCTCTGGCGCACTGGTCTTCAAGGACTGAAAAAACATTACTCTAACCTTGACAGCCTCTTTACAGCTCGAGTCGTACCTAAGGAAGCTGTTAAGTCTGCTCCAATTGGCTTTCTCGTATTGCCATACGGTTCTTTTAGGAATCTTTTCTCTGACTGTGTGGTGGGTGTACGAGAAATTAGCTGATATGACACAACGGTCCGACGAGCCTAGAGGGGAAAGCACATCAAGGGTGTACTTATCAGGGTGAGAAGTTAAAAACAAGTCCAGGGTGTTGGCGGTATGACTGTCAACGTCTGGTATTCGTGTGGGCTCATTTACAAGCTGGGTTAAGTTATTTTCCGCATCGAAGATCTCAACACACCGTCCTTCGGGTGTTGTCTGTCCAGAATATCGAAGCCAACCAGAATTGTGTATATTGGAATCGCCCGTAATCACGATTTCAGTATGAGGATATAGGGATACAATTCTTTGAATGGAGTCAGACAGCGCATCAAACTGGTGACAGGTCGAGTTGCAGTCCAGTTTGGGGCTTCTGTAAATAAAGCAGTAGTGGATAATTTGCTTACGGAGATGGAATTTTAACCACATGAAATGGAATTCCGGATTGTAACAAGGACTACATTGTGGTGGAGTTTGGTAAGCTACATCACTACGCACGTAAATGAGGAGAACCGCGGTGAGAGAAGAATAATGGCACTAGTTCGTAGGCAGGTAGCATCAGATCAGAGTGATCTGAGACGTATGGGTGGGTATATACCTGTGTTTCACTAAGTGCCAAACCAGCTGGTCTATATTTACAGACGTGGACGTACGCAGAAAAGTGATACTTTTTAGTCCGCGTATATTGGCTATATCCACTCAGAATTCCCGAGTCATTATAAAGAAAGACAAACACAGAAAACACAAACACCGACGTTACTAAGCACAGCTGTGAAGTAAAAATTCAGAGTTGGTTTACCGGATCAAATTGTTGTTGGCGTTATACTCTTATAGCAATAGGAAACCAGACATCGACAAAATTCATCACCCACAACCCGCTATCACAGTGGTTACATACGGCAGTGACTGAATGCAAGCAACAATATGATCAGGGCAGGAAGGTTGGGATGCCCGCACTACACTCACTCATTCCAGCTAACGCGATCAGTTGCGCACTCGAAGATGAGGTTGGAGTCGAAAACTTTCCGGGCTGGGACGCTGGTGTCCATGCGGTCAAAGTGCCCTTCCCATCTAAGGCGGGTTATCCGAAGTTTTTTGACAAGGTCGGTAGCGCTATACAGCCTGTACAATGGGGTATTGAAACGTCTATCCCATTATCCACTGATGCAAACGGGACCAAAAATGATCCAAGGAACTTTTGTCCCCATGCGCCCTAGTGCATTTTTATCAGTTTTCGTCTGTCTCCAAGTCTCTGCAGGACTTGGATGACCAGTGTCTTCTTTTTGGTTCCTCGAAAGAGGGCTTTACTACGCAAACACCAAGGAAAAATCAACAGCCGAGTAACTGCAAGATGGTGCCTCTAGATTTGATTTCTGAGTCTAGCACAACTTTTTAAGAACGATGAAGGCTTTGATATCTATGAATAGGTGGTGTGTTTCGGTTTGGAACTCCAGAGTTTTTCCGAGATCTGCCGTAATGTGAAAATTGTATTGGGTCTACAAGTAAGTTTCCAGCGTTTGTCAGAGATGGCGCCAGAAGTGGATTCCGAGCAGAAATGTCAGACCCCATGTGTTTTATTTGTAGGTTTTGTATCTGTCAACAACTTTGCAGCGTTATATTTGAGCAGTTCTATCGGTGTCGTACATTTTATCGAGCAAAATCATGGCAAGTTTCCAGCCAAATAAACGTCATTTGCGGGAAGTACTGCTTTTATTCTTTAATATGAAGAAAAGTGCGGCTGAGGCCTATCGTTTGCTTTCGGAAACTTATGGGGCGGAATGTATTGGTGAATCGACGTGCCGCGAGTGGTTCAAACGGTTCAAAAGTGGTGATTTTGGAGTTGAAGACAAAGATCGCCCCGGAAAGCCGAAACGTTTTGAAGACGAGGAATTGGACGCTTTACTGGATGAGGGTCCGTGTCAGATTCAAGAAGAACTTGCTGCATTATTGGGCGTCACGCAACAAGCCGTTTCCCTGCGCCTAAAAGCACTGGGATTCATTCAAAAGGTTGGAAACTGGGTGCCGTAAGAATTGAAGCCAAGAGACGTCGAACGGCGATTTTGCATGTCCGAAATGTTACTGCAGTGGTATAAAAATAAATCATTTTTGCATCGTATTGTCACTGGTGATGAGAAATGGATTTATTATGATAATCCTAAACACAGAAAATCATATACAAAGCCCGGCGAGCAAGCCCAATCGACGCCGAAACGAAATATTCACGTGAATAAGGTCATGCTCTGCATATGGTGGGATCAAAAGGGTGTCGTATACTACGAACTGCTTCCGAGTAATGAAACCATCAAAAGACCATTATATCGAACCCAACTAATTCGTTTGAAGCGGGCATTAAAAGAAAAACGGCCAGAATATGAGACCAGGCATGAGTCCGTCATTTTTCATCACGACAACGCTCGGCCACATGTTGCGGTTTCGGTGAAAAGCTATTTGGAAAATAGTGGATGGGAAATTCTGCCTCACCCGCCTTACAGTCCAGACTTGGCACCATCTGACTACCACTTGTTTCGTTCGATGCAGAACGCTCTTACGGGAATACGCTTCAGCTCAGTAGAGGAAATCAAAAATTGGCTCGATACGTTCTTGGGCTCGAAAGACGAGAAATTTTTTTGGTCCGGAATTCATAAATTACCAGAAAGATGGGTGAAAGTTGTAGCTTCCGATGGACGATACTTTGAATAAAGCATTGTAACTATGTTTTCATAATAAAACTTCAAGTTTTGGAAAAAAAACGCTGGAAACTTACTTGTAGACCCAATATGTAGGATGGACTTTCCTGACCTAACTCCGCAATGATAAGATTGTTGACGAAGGGTCTCAGGCGTTTATGTCTACAGCAGATAGGATTTTGTATGCAATATTGAGGAGATTTTCTCTCTATAGTTGGGCGCAGTTTAGATCAGACAAACCATACTGAGGTTCCATTCGTCGGGTATACTTTCGTCGTCCACGATTTTGGAGATGAGTTGATGTATGCTCCGTATCCAATCCACCTGTGCTTTAAACAGCCCGGCAGGTTAGCCATCGGGCCCAGTAGCTTTGTAATAGGTGATAAATCGAATTTGTGTGTCCTCAGAAATAACTTCATTTGGTGCCAGCGATGTTTTGATTTCACTTGAAAAAGCCTGCGTCTGCTTCGTCGTTTACTGGTATGCCAATATATCCTGGTCATAATACCATGTGAATAAGTGGACATTCTTAGCAGAGATTAGCTCTTAGGGCTTGGATAAAAGCTATACTGCATTTATTGTTTCTAATAGCAAGAATTACAATTAGGGAGTCGCTGCACGTAGCCGTAAAAACAGCTAAGGAAGTGGTATATTGTATTTAACGCTGATACCAGAGCCATTGCTTCACCAGTGTACGAATTCTGATCAAGGGGTAACATGTTGTTGCATAACTTTATCATAAGTACTGTCGAGTCTATATGTAGACGCAGTATCCGGTAACTCCTTCTTTGCAGGAACCGTCCGTGTAGAGGACACAACCAAAATTGCCAGTATTCAAAATATTTGCAAACTTTTTTCTAAAAACTTTGTTTTGGGGTGTTTTCTTTCGATCTTCCTTTTAAGGACATACATACTCGTATTCAGGAAGCAGCCAAGGGGGGTTTGATCATTCTGGCTGAGAAGTTCATCTTTGAAGCTGTGATATTGTCAATGGCGCTGAAGATGACACTTGTGTTCTTTGAAGTTTCAGATTGAATCTAACCCAATTTGCAAATGTCATGAAGAGTATGGTTTATGAGCTTATTTTGACCTATGACTTGGAAGTTTAGAATATTAGTCTTTGAAGGTAAAACTTCGATAGCAGTTGAAGGCAATGCATCTAATGCAGTGCATTTATCTTTTGTCATTTTGCTTAATACAATGATAGTATACAGTAAAACCGGCTTGAACAGCTCCTTTTAAAAGCGTCTTTGCCATATCAACTGCGGTAGTCATAGAGGTCCTTTGTATTTAATGAAAATTCTTCACTTTGCCAAGTTTCTCCGTTACTATTAGGTGCGCAATTAAGTCGTCAATAGATGGGTCCAGCAGTAAGTGCTGGTCGATTTTTAAATATGCAAAACGTCATGAGCCAAGACATATGGTGAACAAACCACTTTGACACTTTAGTGATTTTTTTTGGCGTCATATACCTTTGGTTGTGTGAAAATGTCTGATTTTATGCCAAATAATCGTCACGGCAGCTGAAGTGCATCGAGATCTACAAAAAGCTTACGGAGATGCTGCTCAAAGTGAAACAATCTGCCGTGATTGGTTCCGTCCGCGTGAAGGAAGGCCAAAATCCTTCGAAGACGCTGAATTGGAGGCACCGCTCGATGAGCATCCGTGCCAAACGCAAGAAGAGCTTGCTTCAGCATTAGGAGTTACCCGCCAAGCCATTTCCAAACGACTGCATGCGTTGGGACTGATTCAAAACAAGGAACGTTGGATAATTATGATTTGAAGCCAAGGGACGATGAGCGTCGGTTTTTCGCCTGTAAACAACTGCTCCAGTGGCAAAGAAAGGAAGGGTTTTCTTCACTGCATCGTGACGAGTGATGAAAAATGGCTTCATTACAGTAACTCAGAGGGAAGAAACTCATGGGGACTGCCCGGTCATACTTCTATGTCGTCGGCTCGGCCGAATATTCACGCTGCGAAGGTTTTGCTGTGTATTTGCTGGGTCCAGGTCGGTGTTATTTCTTATTAACGAAATAAGAAACCAACGAAACCATCACTGGGGAACGGTATCGGCTTCAATTGATGTGATCGAGGCGAGCACTGCGCGAAAACCGGCCACAATACGATCAGTGGCACGAAAAAGTGATTCTACAGCATGACAAACCTGTTAAAACCTGCCTGGAAACGCTCAAATGGGAAGCCCTACCACACCCGGTATATTCCCCAGATATTGTGCCGTCCGATTATTACTTGTTCCATTCGATGGCACATGGTCTGGCTGATCAACAGTTCTGCTCATATGAAGACATCCAAAAATGGCTTGTTCGTGAATAGCCTCAAAAGATGAACACTTTTACTGTAACGGTGTTCAAGCTCTGCCAGAAAGATGGGAAAAAGTTGTAGCTAGCGATGGGCAATACTTTGAATGACTCATTTGTAACCATTTTTCCACAATAAAGTTGCATTTTCATAAATAACTTAGTTGCGCACCTAATATGTTCTTATGGGCATGTCATTTCCATGTTTTGGTACAAGGCAGACCTAGAATCTTAACGTTGTTTAGAAGAGGAATGCAAGTACGACCAATATTTATAGTAGAATTTGTGCAGTCATGTTTTCTACAAATGTGCAATGCATACATCTTGTTAGTTGGTATCTTTGCTTTAGAGTCTTGGCATCACTTGAGTGCTATTGATAAGGTCGAATCTAAACTATCACCAACTTAATCCAGCTTGCCCGATGACAAGACATAAATATTGGCCGCATAGGTTATCACAGTTTTTCCTTGTACCAGTTCTAAGCCTCCTTCTTTTAGAGGAATTCCTTAAATGCGCGGCTTCCAAAAGCTCGATCAGCCTCATAGACGCACGTCTATAATACAGTAGTACGAATCATCAAAACTGCAACATCGTGCCAAGCGTGGACTTTGATAGGAGTTTCCTCACATCATTTCCTAGCAGACATGACTGGTGAACGGGCACTCCCACCTCTACACGGAAGGCTCAAGGTACTGGAGCTGAAGTCTACTCTGAAATGCTACAGATTCCGGATTCCTTCAAGACTCCAAACGAATGTATTATTTTTCAGGCAGAAATATTTGCCATTCGTAAAGCGGCACAGGGTATAGTTCCTACTCCTAGAACTTTATCCTTCAGATACTCCTATTTTTGTGGACAGTCAAGCAGCCATAAAAATGAAGGCCAGTGGACCAACCGAATCAATAGAGGTACAAAAATCTCGTCTAAATCTGCTGGGTACCTGGACACGCAAAAGTGAAATGGAATGAGAAAGCGGATGAGCTAGCAAGACAGGCTAGGAGTAACACACACAACGTCATAAATATAACAGTTGAAACACTGTAACGTAACGCAAAATGGAACTTATAGCCACAGAACGATCCAACAAAGCATGGATCTCCAGGAGTGACAGTGTCACCTCATGCCTCCTTTAGGCAAATGTTGACAGCAGGAGAACACGTACGTACCCACACGACATTCGTATCGCTACCATAGATGAACTAACATAGATGGCAAACTCTGCTAATACTTTTGCAAACCCTTAACTTTCGCACAGACGCACTGTAAGTGAATTACCAACACTTTGTCATCTCTATAATCTGCCAGAATTTGCTATTGTAGAATGAGAGCAATATACAAGTAAAGTTGCTAGAATGAGAGCGATTTGCACGCGTGTGTGTAATGTGGATGACGTTTTTTGAGTAAAATGGGAGAGAAATTGCCGTTGATGACAATTCACACGTATTCACAGACAGGGTCACACGGTAGAGGCGATCAGTAGAAAACCGGTTTTGGTTTTCCAATATCTGGAAAGCTTGCCATCTATGTTAGTTCATCTACAATATGTTCGCTACGATTGTCCTAATTGGACACTGCCTAATTGACAGGATGGCCAGCAGAATAGAAGCCGCTTCTCAAGATTGTTGTACAGGGTCTTCCAATAGGGACTTCCGAATTTTAATACTTGATAGCGGCCATATTGTTGAAGCCACATCTGTCAAATTGGCTGTCATTTATTCAGTCTGTTTTGCCAAATCACCATGGACGGACATAGCGTTTAACAACACGTTGACAAAATTGTTTTATCAAAATGGGTGTTCTGTTCGGGCAACGTTCCTCGCGCCTTTTATGGTCGCCTACTGAGAGGACTATTCTCAGTGTGGTGGATCAATTTGAGGCCACTGGCTCAGTAAATGATAAATTAATACCTATCCGTGAGAGTGTGCAGTGGAATCCGAGGCAGTCGATTTCGCGTCGCTCACAAGAACTCGGCCTTTCGCAGACCACAACTTGGCGAATTTTGCGTCGTGACTTAGGCGCGCACCCGTACAAAATTCAACTGACCCAGGAGCTGAAAGTAAACGACCATAGACATCGGCGCGTGTTCGCTGAATGGGCTCTGGAGCAGTTGGAAACTGACCCTGATTTTCATCGAAAAATCATCTTCAGCGATGAGGCCCCATTTCTGGGTGGATGGGTACGTCAACAAACAAAATTGTCGAATTTGGAACGATACCAATCCACATGAGATCCAAGCGCGTCCAATGCATCCCGAAAAAGTCACTGACTGGTGTGGGTTTTGGGGTGCCGGTGTCATCGGTCCATATTTCTTTGAGAACGAGATTGGCCAGGCCAACCCCGTCAACCGCGAGCGCTATAGGTCGATGATTATCAACTTCTTTTGGCTAAGAATTGGATGATATGGACACCAACGATATGTGGTTTTAATAGGATTGCGCTACGTGCCACACAGCTCACGACACATTGGAAATTTCGCACGAGCAATTCGAAGGCATGGTCATCTCACATGGAGGTGATGTGAACTGGCCACCACCGAGATCGTGCGATTTGACCCCGTTAGACTTTTTCTTGTGGGGTTTTCTGAAGTCGCAGGTCTATGCGAATAAGCCACAAACCGCAGCGGCCCTCAAAGCCAACATAACCCATGCCATTGGTCAAATTCAGCCTGATTTATGCGCCAGAGTCATGGAACATCGGACATTTCGAATGCGCGCCACCCAGAGCGATGTTATATTCCGTACATGATGCCATTTCAAATGAATAAAAAATTTCGATGATATATCACACACACTTTGTTTTATTTAAATTTAAAGATAGGAAGCCCTTAATGAAAGAATTTTTAGAAGCTCTAGGAAGGATGAGGGAATAGAGATTATCACTCATTTGCTGAGTGAGGATGCCCTAACCTCCAAATACGCCGTGCCAAACCCCTGGGATACAGACATTTTGGAGAACTTGAGTAAAGAAAAACTGATAGATAAGCTAAAAGCTCTAGCTGGTTTTCAGCCAACACAAGCTAGGTACTCGTAGGACCCACAGTAATACAAAACACAATTGGCCTCCGTGTATGGTTGCCCCTTAGGAACTAACACATCCTTTATTATCGGTCTAAAACCGCACTGATATGGTTATTGACGATCGTTTGAAGACGTGTGTATATAATACGCCAGCAAGGATTTTGTATTCGACATTTAATAGACTTATGCCCCTGTAGTTGGCGAAGTTCAGGGAATTTTCTTTCTTCAGAATCGGATGAACGATGCTCAGACTTCATATAGCGGGCATGTGTTCCTCTGACCAAATTGTAAAAATGAGGTGATGGAAACTCCTTGCCAGATCACTTCCTCGAGCTTTAAATAGCCTGGCGGCTAACCCGTCGGATGATGAAAATTTGTTAGATTTAAGTTTTGATTAGATTCGTTTTGATCACATGGGCCGACGTTTTCGCTATTTTTGTCCATTTCCATTGTCTTCGCAGTTTAACAGACCGTAGAATTGGGTGTTTTAAATTTCAGGCATCGCTTCGAGTTTTTTTGCTCTGACAGCAGCACGTTCCGTTGCTTCACAGCATATATCGTCAAACCTTTAATTTCTTATTTGACCGGCAAAGGCTATGGCGATCCCCTGCGATTATAGCCGCCCGACGTTGAAGCTCCTCACAGTTTCTCCTGGCGCTATACTGCCCTTGATATCCGCATTCTTGCTTTGGCTACGACTAGGTAATGCTTTGAGCCAATGTTGGTAGATCGGAATGTCTGAAACACTGGATGCGTGTCTTTCGTGTACCATAATGCAATAAATTTGACTTGTTGCATTTCGATCGGCCATTGTGGTCTGGGAAACGTATCCTTGCAAGGTCTATCAGCCATAGTCTCTTGCGGTATGTGAAGTCGTCCAGTATGTGCATGCCCACCGCGTTACCAAAAGTGCTCACTGCACTTTTAGGTTCTCTCAAGTGCATATGTGAGGCCTAAAGTATTTAAGATCAATACTTGAGTTTATTGCTCCTATCATTTTTCCCGAGGGTCTACTGGTTAATACTTCTTAAACGCAAATTACAGCTCTTCTGCGCAGCGCTCTGATTTATTGATACTAATATCGAACCCAGTTTGTTGTTTCAACGATGTTCAGCCAGTACAGTGTAGTTCCGAGTGTTCAACAGTAGGGCTTAGCTCACTAAAATGTAGTCACAGGCGCCGCGGGTAGATCATCATTGATTTTGCCCACCAGATTAGATGTACGAGTGCGTATACCTTACTAGCGAACTTCTGTAATTAAAATCGTGTATTTCAGACGCGGACCACCCTATAGTAAAGTGCCATAAATAATTTGTTAACTTCATGGTGTTAAATCAAATCTAGGTTGTGAATGAAATTGTTGAACAAATCCGATAAACTAGGCAAGAGTAAGGTCAGCCTTTGTCTTATCTTGCCAACCGATAGCGGTTTTCTCGTCTTGAAAATATTGTAGTTGCAATAAAAACTCCAACCACTTCCGATAGACAAAGCTTTAGCTCGAAGACTCGTTAAGTCTGTGGGTAGTATTGGCAGTTAGAGTGATCAGTTGGACAGAACACAAGTCTTTCGGATTTACTACAACTTAACGATCTAAATCTGTAATAGATAGGGCATTTCTAGTGGTACCTCCTCCTGGTTTCATTCATATCGAGCGGGGCACAGTAGAAAATACGAAAATAAACATTTGCAAATTCTGAAAACTGACTAACATGTGACCTTCAATTTTCATTCACCCCAAAGGAGAAATCCAAACAAAAGACAAATGTCACACTTGCACCGATTCTATCGATAACAGCGGTTTTCGGTATTCAAAAATGCGCAGTTTCAATAAATTTTCGGCAGTTACTCGTAAATCGATAATACGTATAATTGTTTGAACTCTAACCGAATCCGAATTTCTTAAAGTTCCAACGAGATAATATCTGCGATAAGCTTGCCTAAAAATGTTATCACTGATTAAGTGCTCGTATACGACCTGTAATATACATCAACGAGTAACCTCGGCCAGAGTATATAAACCAGAGTTCGACAGGTAGCGTGAAGTGTATTTTTTTAATTTCGGTGTAATGCAGATATTTGTAGTGTTACTTTTAGCAACAGTAGCGGCAGGTATGCTTCAAATCGTCCTTATGTTACTTCGTATGTAACTCATTGTTCACGGTAGTTTTCGCTGTCCCGCTTCAAAGTGAATCCAGCCCGGAAGGATGGTTTGTGCCTAGAGTCGATGGTAGTTTCTATTGGATGACGAGGAAACAATTTGACGACGAGTACAACTCCATTCAACCAAGAGCTGTTTCGGTGCAATATTACTTGTATACCAAGACGAATCCGACAATCCCCAAGCAGTTGTATCTGAACGATCCCAGTTCATTGTCTAATTCCGGCTTCAATAACAAAAACCCCACGAGGTAGTATACTCGTATTTAGTCCAATCTTAATATCTAAATTCGTTTACTTTTTGAATTCTACAGAGTTGTCATCCATGGCTGGCAGAACAACCACAAATCCGATGTTAATATTATTGTTCGTAACGCTCTTCTCGAAGCCGGATCGTACAATGTCATCTGTGTTGATTGGAGTTCCAAAGCACAGAGCATAAACTATGCCAGTTCTAAAAATGCTGTACCTGCTGCTGGTGCAGCGGTTGCCAGTTTAATAGATTTCCTTAGCTCAAGCGGAGGAATGTCCTTCAGTACATTGACTTTGATTGGTCACAGTCTTGGTGCTCATGTTGCGGGCTTTGCTGGTAAACGAGTCACTGGGGGTAAAGTAGATGTCATCATTGGATTGGATCCAGCCTATCCACTCTTCACGTATTCAAATTGTGCAGCAAGACTGTGTGAAACGGATGCTACGTATGTGGAATCTATCCATACCAATGGTGGTAATTTAGGATTTTTGGAGCCAATAGGTAGAGGTGCTTTCTATCCGAATGGTGGGAAAAGCCAACGTGGATGTGGAATCGATGCGATTGGATCATGTGCTCATTCCAGGTCTTACATTTACTACTCGGAGTCTATAGCGAAGAATAATTTTCCCAGTATGGCATGTTCTGGGTATAAAGATGCTGTGGCTAAGAAGTGTGGCAATTCCTATTCTGATGTAAAAATGGGAGCTCCTGCTGGCAATGGCAGTACTGGAAGTTATTATGTGCCTTTGAACAGTAAATCCCCTTTTGGAATGGGTTAAGAAGGTTAAAATGATGTAGATACCTGCAAAGTTATGGAAAATAAAATATTTAGTGCAATGGAAATATTTAAACGTCTTTTGGTATTTCATGACGTGGGCAAATAGGTAGAATAGGAAACGGGAAAGGACCTCAAAGGAGATTTAAATATAACAGAATTGACACCCAGGCCAACCCCGGGCAGCTCTATTGGGCATAAGCATTATTTACCCAGTTGGCTCCGTAGTCCGTGGTGGACCAGGGCTTCAGGTAACATTCTACTTCAGCTAGCGCGAACTATTTCCAACTGCCTTCAGTTGCGCACATGAAGTTGGTTAAGGTCCCTTCCCACTTGTGTGTGCTACAAAAGATGAGGCCTTTCCTTACTGCGTTGGCGGTTGGGTTGGAGTCGAAAACCTTCCGCGCTGAGATTCTGGTGTCTGTACGCTCAAAGTGACCTAAGTCGGGCTATCCCAGCTTTTCTGACAAGGTTTACCATATATCGCTATACAGCCCGTACAAGTCGCTGTTGAAATATCTACTCCGTTGTCCATTCATGCAAACGGGACCAAACATGACTAAAAATTACCCAAACAACTTCTGGCTTTTTTTACCTGGGGCTTACAATTTTCCAGGGAAAAGGTCAAATAAATTAATCCCCAATCTGACTATTTTTTATTATTACTAAGAAAATACTCTAAAATCAATTAAAAGTATTTAAATATGGATTAACCATTAATCAATTGTCTGTAAAACGAGTCTAGCTTGGTTGCTCTAGGAAAAATACACTAGAAGTTATAACTAAATAATTGTTGGTACAGTACGTCCTCGGTAAAAGCAACCCTCGATAAACGCAATACCTCGATTAAAGCAACAGCCAAATTTTTACCAATAGTGACTCAGTAAACGCAACTTTCCATTCATGATCTCTTTTTTCGTTTTAACTTTTTTTGTATTTTTTGGTGTTTGGTGTTACTGCAACTGGGCAGATCGTAGATCGTAGGTCCATTGTATTTGCGATTTAATTTACCAGTGTTCAGCTAATTTTCTCTCTGTCGGTATACACCCTAAATGACTCGAACTGCAACCAACTTCAGACTGCTAGAATTTCCAAACCGTTCATGACAGTGAGCTCAAATTTCTACACATGACAGATAATTGCATTATTTACAAGCCTGTTAAACGATTTGCGTCTCAGTTGTGTTGAAAAATTTTTATCCGCTTTGGAATTCAAACGTGATGGTGTGATTGCTTTATATTTGGCTGGAAAACCACAAGTAGCTATCGTTAGATCCCTCCAGCACCTCAACGTGAATAAATCATTTGTGTCCCGAATTATAGCTCGTTACCGTGATACTGGCAGCATTGCAAAACGCCATGGAGGTGGTCATAAAAAAACAGCAACATCGGCAGAAATGGTTCGGAAAGTGAAGGCTTGAATTGAGCGAAATCCGCGTCGAAGTGGAAGAAAAATGGCTCGTGAGCTCAACATATCGTTGGAACGGATGCAACACATACTGAAAAATGAGCTTGGGCTCAAGCCATTGAAGTTCCAAAACGCACACCATCTTACACCGCAACAAAAAAAAAGTTAGAGTCGAAATAGCGAAGGAGTTGCTACGCTTGCACGAAAGTGGTGAGTTGCCGAATTTGTTTTTTTCCGATGAGTGGCCATTTGTTATCGAGCAATATGTCAACAAACAAAATGACCGAGTTTATTTGCCAGAGAGCTCCTTCAAAAATTTATACTTTCGAACGGCCACCAGAAAGCAGGCAGCACCGATGGTGATGGTTTGGGCCGCCATAACCGCCGATGGTCGCTCTCCGCTCGTATTTTTAGACCGTGGCGTCAAAATTAATGCGATCGTATATCGTGAAACTATCTTAGAGGCAGTATTGAAGCCTTGGGCAAATAATCATTTCGGTAGGAGACCGTGGACATTTCAACAAGACTCGGCACCGTCTCACAAAGCGAGCGTCAACCAAGATTGGTTAAAAAGCAATGTTCCACACTTCATTTCTTCGACACAATGGATTGCAAATTCTCCGGATGCAAATCCGTTGGATTTCTCTGTCTGGGGTATTTTGAAGGCGAAGGTTGGCACTAAAAAATACCAAAGTTTGGACCACCTCAAACAAGCAGTTCAGTTTTTTATGCATTTTTATTTATGTACTTAATTTATTCTGCTAGATAAAAAAATGCTTAAAAATTAGCTTAAATAACAAATAATCTTATACTAACTTACTGGCCCCATGCGGGCACTCTATGTTAAACATAATACTTAAAAATTATGTCTTTCGACGTTTAGGACAGTTCTTATTCTTATAGTTACGACAATACAACTTAAACTAAGAAAACATTTTTAAGAAAAAACTTAGTGCGTGGATTGTTTTAATTTTAATTTTATTATAAAACTTAAAACTAAAAGCCTAGAAATAAATCCTAATATACTTAATCTACTTACTTTTAATACATTACATATACATACATAATATATATATACCTAATATATAGATATATGTATGTATATTTCTGTATTTTTTTTTAACTTTTTTTTTGGTTTTTATTTTTATTTTTTTCTTAAATCGAACTTACTCCTACTTAAAACTGTAAGCCGGCCATGGCTAAAAAAAAATTGGACGACCAACTGGCTAGACGATATTGATCTAGCCAGATCCCAAGGTATCTGACTACATTTCGACAAGCAAGTGGCTGTCCATGTTGTCCGACGATAGAGAACTTTCGCCAATTCTTTCTGGTATCTCTAGAGGCCCCAGACAAAGGCGTCCTAAACAGAATGGGTTCCGACTTCTGAAAGTTGATTTTCAACTTCCAGTCTTCGCAATATCGCTTAATTTTGTCGAAGTCACGTTGCAAAAATGTATTAATGACCTCAATCTTTGGACCTGATCTGTACGCGATTAAGTCGTCTGCGTACGCTATGGCTATATCAAGGGAGAAGGGGAATCTTTTTAGCACAAAGTTGGATATTTTGTCCACTCCCGCCGATTTTTTGTTGTTAAGATTATATCTTAAGTTCTGAACACTACTTGGAGACGTAAACGGCGATTCATTCGAATTTGCAGTATTATGAAGTGGGATGAAGGTTCTTAAAAGTTTGCCTGTTTGTGTTCGGTGTTTTTAGTGAGTTTAGCTCTGAATAGAAGTTTTTAAATGCTTCTAATTTTTGGTCGATAGTTTCCAAAGAAATACCGTTGTTACTAATAACATCTTTTCGAATGTCTGTGCCGAAGCACTTCCTGCCAATAATACTATCGATCTTTCTAAATGCTTGGGAAGATAGTTTTGAAATTTTTGATATTACAATGTCGATGAAACAGTCTCTTTATTTGCCTTAACCATATGTTTCTTATTTTAAGGAGTTGTTTTGTATAATCAAATACTACCTTGATCCCGGAATATATTCCGAAAATTGGTTTTCGGTATGTGCATCCTGCGATTTTTCCATTGCTTCATCTCGGCTGCTGAAACGCGTTCCCCGTAGTGGGTTTTTAACTCGATTGAACAGAAAGAAGTCACAGGGAGCCAAATCAGGTGAACTCGATGGCTGTTGGATGGGATGGTATTTGTTGCATTTTTCGTCAAAAAATTGCGACGGTGCGTTATCATAGTGCAAAATCCACGAGCTTTCTGCCCACAATTCTGGTCTCTTTCGGCGAATCGCTTCAGGCAAACGTCTCGTAACGCCCAAATACTTGTAATACTCTTTGTTTACTGTCTGGCCTTCTGGAAAAAATTCATGATGCACTACACCGTTTTAATCCATGAAAACCGTGAGCATTGCCTACTTTTTTAACTGAAAACGACGTGGTTTTTTTGGTCCCGGCTCATTTGGTGAACGCCATTCACTTGCCTGATGTCTGGATCGCATGTCGTACTCATAAACCTACGTCTCATCTCCAGTAATGATCCTTTTGATGAATGTGGGATCGGATTCAGCCTCGCCAATCATCTCTTTTGCGACGTCAACACGGTCTCTTTATAGCCTTTTTGCATGAAATTGAGGTCTTTTGGCACCAACTTTGCTGCTACACGACGGAAACCCAAATCATTAACCAAAATGTCTTGGACGGATCTGTAGGCAATGTTCAAGTCCTCCGCTATCTCTCTGATGGTTAATTTGCTGTTATTGACCAACATTTCTTTTACTCGTACTTCATCAATGTTTTCGTCGGTTTTCGATGTCGATGGTCTGCCACTGCGTTCATCATCTTTGATTGACTCACGACCACTTTTGAACCGCTCGTGCTCTTGCCACTGGTAAACGACCATTTTCTTTACAGAATCGTTGCCGAAACACTTTTCCAACATTTCCAACGTTCGCGCACCATTAAATTCGTTTTTTACGCAAAATTTAATACAAGTTCGTTGTTGCAAAATTTAATTTTATTTTTTGAGAAGTTTTATTCTGCCAAAGCAAAAAATGTTGGAAAATACATCAATTTTCAAATTGTATCAGCAGTTTTCAATACGTCCACCTTTGGCGCGAATAATGGCCTTAAGACGGCCGAAGAAAGCATCGCACGCAAGTGGCTCTGCGGTATTTTGGCCCATTCCCGGCGAAGTGCTTGTTTGAGGTGGTCCAAACTTTGGTATTTTCTAGTGCCAATCTTCGCCTTCCAACGGATTTGCATCCGGAGAATTTGCAATCCATTGTGTCGAAGAAATGAAGTGTGGAACATTGTTTTTAACCAATCTTGGTTGACGCGCGCTTTGTGAGATGGTGCCGAATCTTGTTGAAATATCCACGGTCTCCGACCGAAATGATTGTTTGCCCAAGGTTTCAATACTGTCTCTAAGACAGTTTCAAGGTATACGATCGCATTAATTTTGACGCCACGGTCCAAAAATACGAGCGGAGAGCGACTATCGGCGGCTATGGCGGCCCAAACCATCACCATCGGTGCTGCCTGCTTTCTGGTGGCCGTCCGAAGATGTAAATTTTCGAAGGACGCCTCTGGCAAGTAAACTCGGTCATTTTGTTTGTTGACATATTGCTCGATAACAAATGGCGACTCATCGGAAAAAAAACCAATTCGGCAACTCACCACTTTCGTGTAAGCGTAGCAACTCCTTCGCTATTTCGACTCTAACTTTTTTTTTGTTGCGGTGTAAGATGGTGTGCGTTTTGGAACTTCAATGGCTTGAGCCCAAGCTCATTTTTCAGTATGTGTTGCATCCGTTCCAACGATATGTTGAGCTCACGAGCCATTTTTCTTCCACTTCGACGCGGATTTCGCTCAATTCAAGCCTTCACTTTCCGAACCATTTCTGCCGATGTTGCTGTTTTTTTATGACCACCTCCATGGCGTTTTGCAATGCTGCCAGTATCACGGTAACGAGCTATGGTTCGAGACACAAATGATTTATTCACGTTGAGGTGCTGGAGGGCTCTAACGATAGCTACTTGTGGTTTTCCAGCCAAATATAAAGCAATCACACCATCACGTTTGGATTCTAAAGGGGATAAAAATTTTTCAACACAACTGAGACGCAAATTGATTATCTGTCATGTGTCAAAATTTTAGCTCACTGTCATGAACGGTTTGGAAATTATAGCAGTCTGAAGTTGGTTGCATTTCGAGTCATTCAGGGTGTATGTATCCTATGGCGATTGTTACAGCGTTTATTTGGCCGCGGATTTGTTGTAAGAGGCAGATTTAGGCAAGACATCTTGAGCCTTCGACATGTAAACGAATGCCTTAAAACAATACGCATCGAGGCTCTAATCACCAACATTGCCCTGATATACTCCTTCGCCAGAGAAAAAAGACGACCCTCTCAAAGAATTCTTCTACGACATTCTTCTTCTCCTCGACAAAACGTTCAAATCGTCTTAGATGATTTCAACTCCAAATAGGCAGTTCTATGATTTGGGTATAGTTGTTGGTACTCCAATCTTGCCAATGAAGCGTTTCCATTGCAGAACCCGTATACAAACACTATTTCCGCGAATTCACGTTTTGAATACATCTTGTGGAGATGAATGCATCAGTCGCCTGTTCACTTACAGAGCAAAATGCCAATTGTAGATCAGTTGAAACAATTTCAAATTGAAAAAAAAAGATTAACAAAGAATTATTCTTTGTTAAGATATTTTTTTCCTATTCGACAATTAACTGTTAACTGCATTGTTCATAGGTACGTTAGTTTATTATTCTCACTTAATTTTGCTTGACCATTTTTCTTTGACGAAAAATGGCTTTTACTACAAAATCTGCTGATCGTACGTAAAAAAGTATCTAAACATAATTTTTAGGAAATTTTGCAAGGATAAAAATTTCATAAAATTTCAGAAAATTTATTTTATTTTAGTAGCAGTATTTTTATTTTCGTCATAAAAAACTTATACATTTAAGTCGCACAATTTACAATATAGAGATTCGATATACAAAAATATCTTTCTGCTATTACAAAATTTTACATTTTTCTTTAAAGATTACAGTTCGAAAATATTTAGAAAAACAGAGGAAAAAACGAATAAAACCTTTATGTAAAAATAGGTATTAACAATAAATAAATAAATAGTTTAATAAATGAATGAATAAATAAATAAATAAATAAATAAATAAATAAATAAATGAATAAATAAATAAAAATAATTAATACATTAATAAATAAAGAAAAGAAAGAAACAAAAAAAAAAAAAACGCAAAAGAAACAAAGAACTAAACACTGTCATGTTTCACTGATTGAGTTTCTTATTAGGGGATTATCATGTAAAACAACATTCCTAGCAAAAGATGCTTTTAATTTATAAGTTCTTTCGGAAATCATCTCAACATTTGATAACTTATGCAGGGCTCTAGTGGAGTAGAAACGAGGTAGATTAAGCATCATCTTAAGAATTTTGTTTTGTATACGTTGAAGATTTTTTTTATGACATATTGCACAATCTCCCCAAACCTGGCATCCATAAAGCAGAATTGCCTGAAATATTACTTTGTATATTGTCATTTTGTTTTCAAAATTAAAACTCGATCTTCTGTTAATAAAAGGATACAACGTTTTTATTCCAATTTGAATTTTTCTACTGGTTTGTGCAAAGTGTTCCTTGAGTGTTCACCTTTTATCCAAATAGATTCCCAAATATTTCACATGTGATTCCCATTGTATTACTTGACCTCTCACTTGAAGAGGGTTACACGGAAGATAACAAGGTTTTCCTTTTCGAGTAAAAAAGATTGCTTGAAACTTACCTGTGTTGACTTTAATTTTCCATTTCGTGTAATAATGTAACAATATTTCTAACGCATTTTGTAAATTTGTCTCGATGTTGAGACCAAGTCTATGCGAAGAAAATATTGCCACATCATCTGCATAGACTACGTATTTACATAACGGAAGCTCAGGGAAATCGGATGTAAAGATATTATAAAGAATCGGACCAAGAACTGAACCTTGTGGTACGCCTGAGAAAATTTGTTTGAGTTCAGAAGGACAATTATTAACATGGACAATAAAACTTCTATTACGTAAAAAACTTTGTACAATTTTGACGAGATATACAGGGAAACCAAACGAAAGCATTTTGTGTATTAGCCCATCGTGCCAGAATGAATCGAATGCCTTTTCGATGTCCAAAAGGATTTATTTTATTTTATTTTATTTTCAAGGGAAGCAATACAAATAAATTTATATCTTCCGGAGTATAACGCCGGGGTACTATGCCCATATGGCTGTTATAGATTGTGCGAGTTACAAATAAATATTTACAATACAAAAATGTACACTACTGGCCAATTTTTAAAGAGGGAACTTAAGCACGTTATTTAAATTAAATTATGTTAATCCTATGTTGAGCTAGAAGTGGGAACAGGGTTGATGTTTCAGGGGGTATAGATGAATTAAGTAGTTCTTCCAGCTTTGGAACGTTGTTTGAGAAATGTTGTCTTGTGATTTGGCAGCTTTGGAGTATGTGATATACGCTGCGAATTTCATTGCATGAATCGCAAACTGACGGAGACTCCTTTTTATACAAGTGGGCCCTAGTCTTAACCTGCATAATTTCACTGCTTGTAATCGGCTCAATGAATTGTTGTAGAGATTTTTCGCTAGTGAGGGTTTATGAGTCCTTAAAAAAAGAGTTAGATGGGTTCCAGCGATTTTCTGCATCTTCATGAAATTTCGTAAGGAGTTGAGTCCATACACCTATTGCAAATGGGGGTAAGGTGTACAGAAGAGGCATTCTAATGGCTTCACGGGCGCCTTCGTCTGCTTTTTCATTTCCCGGAATCCCAACATGTCCAGGTGACCATATTAAATGAATTCTCGGGTAATTTGAAGACATAACAGCTCGAAGGCTCAGGATGATGGGAGATTTGCTTTTGTTGTTTCGGATACTGCGAATGGCACTGAGGGAATCACTGCATATAGCTGTCTTTTCCGTTCTTGATTTTGCAAATTCAATTGCCTCCGATAATGCCATTATTTCTCCAGTGAATGAGTTTTGATTGGGTGTGGTGAGTTGTTGCGAAATCAATCTATCACAATTATGGTCCAGCCTGTAGACGCAGTAACCAGTTACTCCATTATTGCAGGAAGCATCAGTGTATAAGACATAATCAAATTTGCCTGTAGATATTATTTCAGCAAATTTCTTTCGGTATACTTCCGCTGGTGTATGTTCTTTTAGTGTACTGTCCAGAGAGGTGTTAACTATCTTTGGAGTAGCCGTGTTTGTGAGAAGCTTCAATTAATTGTAGAGCGCGCTTTTGATTTTACTTTTTTTAACCATAATTCTGCCGTTCTGCAATTTTAACCTGAGCGATCATTTTCATATCTGCGAAGCTTGGAGTGTTAGTTTCTGCTAACAGAGCGTCGATGGGTGTAGAGGGTAGTGCACCAACTACAGCACGTAATATGGCATTTATTTTTATTTGTACCTGGTTGTCGCATCCTTTAGTCCAGTGTGAATATATGGTTAGACCATGTTGCGTAGGTCCTTTAATTAGGACTTGCGCTATGTTGATGGCTGTGTTTATGTGCGGTCCTTTGTGTTTGTTGCAGACTACGAGTATTTTCATTAAATTATGAATTTTTCCCAGTTTGTCTGTTACTACTTTCGCATGTGCATTCCACTTCCAGGATTTAGTGCAAGTTAGTCCCAAGATTCTTGCTTTGTCCAGAAGTGATAGGGTCACATTTCCGATTTTGACTTGTGTGTTGGGGTAGTGGTGTTTTCGACATATATGCAATGCTTCCATTTTGCTAGTTGGTAACCTTGCTCCCGAATTTTCGCACCACTTAAGTGCTTTTAGTAAGCTTTGCTCTAACGCATCATTAACTTCATTTGGCTTTCCCGAAGCTAACAGGAAGATATTGTCCGCATACGTTACAGTTGATCTAATGTTTTCGCTAATTGACTCGATGTCCACAAGTAGTGAGTCAACATATGCATTATATAGGGCAGTAGATATAGGTGAGCCCTGTGGAATTCCGGGGTAGATGCTGAAAAGTGTCCATTAACCCTCACGATAAAAACCCTATTCGACATAAATGAGTAATTTTTATGAATACCCCACTGATTAAGTTGTTCTATAATTCCGAACACAGTCACTCTCTCGAAAGCTTTCTCCAAATCCATGGACAAGAGAATCAAATGATTACGCGCAACCAACTCTGCATTCACTGCTTGGTCAAGCATGTGCAGCAATGTTTGAAGGCCAAGGCCCATAGAATCCGTTGAGTCCGTTGCATCGACGTTATCGACTGACAGCTGGATAGAATACACACTTTGTTATGGAAGCAGGCAAACAAAGGATACGACGGAACGGACGGATGGGCCCTTGAGTGCCTCTTCTTTGTCTAAAATCATGCTGGCCATGATTGAGATGTTTTTCTAGTGTCCATTTTAGCCTGTTCCCTATTATTTTTTCCAATAATTTGGACAGGACTGAAAGCAGAGATATAGGACGGAAACTGTCGAGGGAACGTTTGTCAGCATTGTGCTTGGGTATGGGAACCACATGGGCCTTCTTCCATTCGTGCGGATATACACCTCGTTCTAGAACGCTGTTATATAAGTTAATTAGTCTTAACATAGTTTTTACTGGCAGCTGTTTGATCATTTTGAATGTTATTTTGTCCGACCCAGGTGTAGAGCCTTTAATTCCTCTAAGGGTTTCCATGACTTCGAGAAGAGTTATTGGAGAAATAATTTCAGGAGAAGTATGCATACTGAGGGGGAGGGAATCGATATTAAATGAGAGTTTCCTTCCGAGGACCTTATCGGAGAAATTTCTGTTGAAGCTATATCCAGCCCATTTGTCTGCGAAAATTTCTGCTATTTTCGAGGGATGAGTAACAGTGGTTATACCTCTCTGTGAAAGGTTCCCATTTATAGCTTTTATTTTACCCCAAATCGTTTTGGATTCCATGGATGGATGAAGAGAAGCTAGGAATTGTGTCCACGCATCAACTTTAACCGCACGAACACTGACAGTCGTTCGTAGATCTCCTCAGAGAATAGACGTGTCCGGCTTTTTCTAAAGTAAAAAATAGTGAATCAGTCCTGTTCATAAAACAAATAGTTTCAATCCAATTACTTGACTCGGTAGCCAAGCGATTAGCGGCGTCGGTCATCAAACCGTAAGACGCTCGGGTTCGATCCCGGGCCGAACTTTAATTTTTTTTTTTTTTTTTTGTTTTGTTCTTCAAATTGTGTACTTACAAAAACACAACCAACAACTAAGGAAGAAATCACGTGATGGATGGTGGAGAGCGTTCCGCTCGTCCCATAGCGGGAGCTGCAAAAGGCAATAATAGTGTTGCCGGTACCGTGGCGAAAGCCATCCAAAGGAGGAGGAGGTTAAACACTACTCCTAACTTAACAAAAATTAAAATAAGTGCTGCTTTAACAGCAGAAACGGCAAAAGCAACGCAACAAAATAAAAAACAAGCAGATGCATTAATGTACATCGCTGATGAAGTCCAGTATAAGGGGGGCAACAACAACTTTGCCTCCCTAGCGGCATCTGAGTCTGAAGATGAGGATGAACTGATTGAAGAGATTAATAGCAGCATACAAAAGCTGAAAGAAAAAGTGCTTGCTATTAAACAAAACCAAACTGCACGCAGGCAGAGGGAGCAATTGGAAGCAGAGAGCTTCCAACAACAAGAGCAGAAACAACAACTGCAGCAACAACAAAACCAGCAGCAGCAGAAACAACAACTGCAGCAAACAAGACAGCAGCAGCAGAAACAACAGCAGCAGCAGAAACAACAGCAGCAGCAGAAACAACAGCAGCAGCAGAAACTACAGCTGCAAAAACAACAACAGCTGAAACCACTGAAAAAACATCAGCAGCAGCAACAACAACAGCATCAGCAACAACAACACCAGCAGCAGCAACAACAACAGCAGCAGCAGCAGAAGAAGAAGGAGAAGGTGCCTCCTATTAACACCTATAAACTAGAGGTAAGTGCTACCAAGGACCTGTGTAGGTTGGTCATTGGTAATAACTTTAATATTAAGAGATTGGGGAACGATCGCCATGCCATCCACTGTAATACAGTGGAGGGCTACGCGAAAGTTAAAGAGCTCCTAAAAGAAACGACGACGGAGCACTACTCATTCACACCGAAGTGTGAAAAGCGGCAATCGATGCTGCTGAAGGGGTTGGAACCGTCTTCTGATCCTGAGGAGATCCTGGCACTGCTCAAAGAGAAGGAGTGCGAAGGACTCAAGTTTGTGGGGGTAAAGCCATTTACCACAGCTAGAGCAAGGCGGGAGAAACGGAGTCTGCCGTTCTTCCTGGTGCAGCTCAGTCCCGAAAGCCGTCTGGATAGTATAAGGAGTATCAATGTCCTAGACTACCATGTGGTTCACTGGGAAAAATTAAAAAGGAGCGAAGGCGTTATACAATGCGTTCGCTGCCAGAGGTTCGGGCACGCCGCGTCGAACTGTCAAATGCAGCTTCGATGCGTGAAGTGCGCAAAGAACCACAGTTCCGAGGAGTGTGCTCTGGGTAAAGATGGAGCATCCGATAGGACGCAGCTCTCGTGCGTATTATGTGGCAACGTGGGACACACCGCAAACTATCGGGGTTGTCCTAAGTTCGCTGACATTAAAAAAGCAAAACTGGCTCGGCAGCAAAAGGTGGAGGTCAAACGTTCACCTGTGAGGTTTCAAACACCAGCCGTCACGCCCCAAATTTCCTACGCCCAAATGGCGGCAGGTAGGGGGGCTACGGTACAGCAAGCCACTGTTGCTTCTCCGGCGCCAATGCCGAGAACAACGGAAGCTGCACCTAACATGCTGGCCATCTTGCTCGCAATCCAAGGGCAGATGGCTCAGCTGCAAAAGCAGGTGCAAGAACAGGCCAAGCGGGTGGACCAGATCTACGCGCTGCTGCCGGGCCTAAAGCAACACATGTCAGTTTTTTCAGTTTAAATGCATTTTTATTTGATCTCTTAATTTACTCTTACATGCTAGACAAAAAACGCTTAAAAATTAGCTTAAATAACTTACAAATATTCTTATACTAACTTACTGGCCCCATGCGGGCACTCTAAATTAATCCTAACACTTAAACTATGTCTTTCGACGTTTTGACAGGTTTTTTTTTTATTCTTATATTTAGGACAATACAGCTTAAACTAAGAAAACATTTTTAAAAAGCAAAAACTTAGTATATGAACTCTTTTGAGTTTAATACTTAAAACTATAAACTTACAGACTACCTACAAAATAAATCTTAATCTACTTAACCTACTTACATATAATACATTCATACACATATATACAATACATAACACATATACACTTCATATATACATATATGCATATACATATACATATATGTATATATTTATATTTTTTTTTTTGGATTTTTTTATTTTTATTCATTTTTTTTTCTGCTTTTTTTTTATATTTTTTTTCTTAAAATCTAACTTAATACTACCTAAAACTATATAAGCCGGCCATGGCTAAAAAAACAAAAATTAGGCTGGCCCACTCTGCTTCACATGAAGCTACCTATCACTGGAGGAGTTCGACTACGAAGCATCCTCGCCTTCTTCAAGCCACCAAAATTGCTGGTGCTGCTGAGCAACATCCCTCCTGTCACGACTCCCTACCGCCCTACTGAACCGGAGAAGCTCCGCACTGCCATGTGCGACGTCTCTCTCGTAGTTGAGTCGCCTGTCCGCAGCTGTTCGAGCGACGTGGAAGATTAGCGGCACCGCCAATCTGTCCTGGATCAGACCTTTACTATCTAGATAGAGGAACGCTTCTGGAGGAATAAAGCCGTCAAGGCGAGCTCTCTCGTGATACATATAATTGGGGTAGTAAGCCCCTGAGATCAGGTTGTTCGATGAGGTCATTGCTCTCGCAATGTGCCTTCGAGTCAACTTAATGACGAAATTGTCCACTCTTATTAGGTTCGCCGTATTGTACAAGACCTCATTAGGATAGAATTTTATGTACTCAGACTCTGGTGTTCTGTATAAGCGAAGACAAGTCCTAATACAAGCCCTCTCAAACACCCGAATCTTTTCCAATAAACTTGCTCTCACGTTGAACCACACGGGACACCCAAATACAAGCATGGGCCTGATAAGGGCCATGTAACAGATTACCTTCACCCTCGCATCGAGTTGGCTGTTATAAAACAGTCTCTTTGTAAGGGCAAAAGCACCCTTGGCTCTGGCCAGAGCAACATCTATATGTTTGTTAAAATACAGATATTGATCTAGCCAGATCCCAAGGTATCTGACTACATTTCGACAAGCAAGTGGCTGTCCATGTTGTCCGACGATAGAGAACTTTCGCCAATTCTTTCTGGTATCCCTAGAGGCCCCAGACAAAGGCGTCCTAAACAGAATGGTTTCCGATTTCTGGAAGTTGATTTTCAACTTCCAGTCATCGCAATATTGTTTAATTTTATCGAAGTCACGTTGCAAAAGTATGTTAATGACCTCAATCTTTGGACCCGATCTGTACGCGATTAAGTCGTCTGCGTACGCTATGCTGTGGGGAAGTGAACCTATCAGATCACTTGTGTAAATGTTGAATAGGATCGGCGAATTTACCGCACCTTGTTGCAGACCGTTTTTAATGTTAAATATTCCAGCAGAAGTCACATCGCCATTCTTCACGATGAACTGTCTACTGGAGAGCATATCAAAAAGAATATACAGCAGTGGTTTACTAATGCCCAACCTGTCCAGCTTGAAAAAGAGTCCCTCTAACCATACGGTATCGAAGGCCTTTTCCAAGTCAATCAGGCAGGCACCAGTGCACTGTTTCTTGCCTTTGTTCCATTGGATATCAGAAACCAGTTTCGACACAGCATGAATGATAGCATGCCCCGCCTTGAAACCGAATTGATTATCCGGAACTATATGTTTGTCCTCAACCCACTTAGTCAGGACTCTATTGATTACCTTCTCGAAAACCTTACTGATGTTTGGAAGAAGACTGATCGAGCGGAGATTCGCCGGATTGGAAGTATCTTTATCCCTTTTAGGTATGGGATGTACCACCGCAGTTTTCCAATGCGCTGGATAATGTGCATTATTCATTGCATTATTAAACAGGGTGGTATAAATGTTCACCGCTTCTAGAGGGAGATGTCGAAGCACGATGTTCGGTATTTCGTCGGTTCCCACTGATTTCTTACTTCTAAGCGATTCGCAGATCGTTTGGAGCTCCTCCTTCGAAATGAAAGGGGGTAGTACCCTATCGTTGACGATGACGTTATTTGACCTATTCTCGTCACTAAACTGGGTGAAGCCCGAGTTCTCGAATCGCCAATTCTCTATTTCATTTCGAAGGTAGAAATTGTGCACAAGGACTCGATTCTCCAGGTCGTGGTTTGGCCCGATGATAACATTCGCCTTGTATACTTCCTGGAAAGTCGCTCCTATAGCCTCTACCTGCTCCTGCGGATCCTCGATCACAAAGAAGTTGTCATCATCAACGGCCTCACTTGGATCAATGCCTGCTGCTACAAGTATTTGTTCGTTGTTCGTCGTTCGGGTGATTCTAAGACATGGAAGGTCGTTCTGATTATTTCTCCGAAATATTTTATTTATTTGCGGGAACATATTCGGGTTGCTGGTGTTTACAGCCCGAATTTTATTGTTCCAGTACAAACTTACAGAATTTCTGTAATTTTCCTTTATTAATGTTTGGAGGTTTTTAATCGACGACTTCAATGTCATGATCTCCGGGTTATGTCTGTCAGTAAACTGTCTGTACAAGGTTTTTAGTCTTGACAGCAGTCTACTTTTTTGTCGGTGCAGTGCGTCAATAGTTGCGTTGCGGAATAAGTCTTCGTCGTCAGTGTGTTGATACCGAGGTATCGTTTTGTCCATTGTTCGTTTGATTGTATCGTCCATTAGTCTAAGATACCTGTCAATCTCCTCGTTTGACAGATTTCTGTTGGACGGTGGGTAGAGCGAATTCGAGGAGAGTGCTCTTGTCAGTGTTCTGGTGAAGTGTGTCCAACGCACCCTACTATAATTGTAGGAATGCCTTTGAACAAACTCATCCAATTCCGCAATCTCGTTGGGGACAGTTATTTCGGTGCTGAGACCGCAATGGTCACTGTCATACACGAACGTGCGTAGACAGTTTGTAGTTTGTTGGTTAGTGCATGTCAGTTGTATTCGTGAGTCGAACAGCAGAAGATCCAAATAGGACCCGTGTCTGGGAAACGACGGACTATCCGTCGCCTTAAGCCCGAGTCGATACATTATGCTGTGTTGACCCCACCAATTGAATAGTAGGTTCCCTCTAGTATTTGGTGTATTATTTCCCCAATCACTATGTTTGGCGTTGAAATCTCCGCCGATAATGAAATAGTTATCTTCCAATTCCAGCCTCAGGAATCGAAAAAGTGTCTCGAGCTCTGAGATGAATAAGGTGGATTGAGTAGCCTTAGGTGCATAGACAGACACCATGTACAGCCGCTTTCCACTACGGAGCGGAATATATACGATGCATGCTTCCAGCACTTGGAACCTACGTACTACACGACTGTATACTCTTTTAAAACGTATACCTTTTCTTACGAAAATCGCAACGCCACCTCCCTGAATGGAGTTGGGTCGGTTTCTCCGTACTATTTTGTATTTTCTGTGCCTCATTTTGTGTC
Organism: Volucella zonaria; assembly: GCA_963966105.1. Classification (NCBI taxonomy): domain Eukaryota; kingdom Metazoa; phylum Arthropoda; class Insecta; order Diptera; family Syrphidae; genus Volucella; species Volucella zonaria. The sequence continues at coordinate 135,932,176 of OZ014533.1, read as the reverse complement.
TTTTGGTTAGCTTAGTTTCGCTAACCAAAAGCACATCAGGGGCTTGGTCTTTAAGCAACTGAAATAGTGCGGCTCGTCGTTCGAACCTAATCAGTGAATTCACATTCACTGCAAGGACCTTCAGGGTCTGCTCCGCCACGTACGTACCCATTACGACAAAAGGTGCGTTAGGCCAGGCAGCAGCGCGTAAACTTGATCCACCCGCGCGGTCTGTTCAGTTAAATGACGTTGTAGCTGAGCCATCTGTCCCTGGATAGAGAGCAAGATAGCTAGCATGTCAGGTACTGGTTCCGGTGCCCTAGGCGCTGCGGCCTGAGATGCAACCTTCGTTTGCTGTACCGTATTTCCCCTACCTGCCGCCATTTGGGCGTAGGTAACATGGGGAGTAACGGCTGGAGTTTGTAAATGCACGGGTGGACGTTTAACTTCCACTTTCTGCTGCCGGGCCAGATTTATTCTTTTAATGTATTGAAATTTGGGACAACCCCGATAATTTGCGGTGTGTCCCGTGTTCTTACACAAAGCACAAGAGAGCTGGCTCTGTTCTGACGTTCCGTCCTTACCCAGAACGCATTCCTCTGACTTGTGGTTCTTTCCACACTTCACACATCGAGGCTGCATTTCGCAGTTCGACGCGGCGTGCCCGAACCTTTGGCAGCGAACACATTGTAAAATGTTTTCGCTCCTCTTTAATTTCTCCCAGTGTACAACCTGGTAGTCTAGGACTTTGATACTCCTTAGACCATCCAGTTTGCTGTCGGGACTTAGCTGGACCAGGAAAATGGGCAGTTGCCGCTTCTCCCTTTTAGCTCTGGCTGTGGTGAAAGGCTTGACCCCCACGAATTGGAGCCCTTCGCACTTCTTCTCTTTCAGCAGTGCAAGGAGCTCCTCCGGATTAGTCGACGGTTCTAACCCCCTCAGCAGCATTGTTTGCAGCTTTTCACCCTTCGGGGTGTAGGAGAAGAACTCCGTCGTCGAATCCTTCAGTAAATTTTTTATTTTATGATAGCGCTCCACTGTGTTACAATGGATCGCATGCCTATCTAACGATAATCTTTTTATAAAAAAATTGTTGCCTATGGCCGACTTACATAATTCCTTGGTTTCCTTCAGCTCCATCTTAAAAGTATTTATCGGTGGAACCCTTTGTTTTGAAATTTGTTGCTGTTGCCGTTGTTGTGGTTGCTGCCGTTGTTGTGGCTGTTGCCGTTGTTGTTGCTGCTGCCGTTGTTGTTGTGGTTGCTGCTGCTGCTGCTGCTGCTGCTGCTGTTTTTGCTGTTGCAGTTTCTGTGGCTGCTGCTGTTGTTGTGACAGCTGCTGTTTATGCTGTTGCCGTTGTTGTGGCTGCTCTTGTTGTTGTTGCTGGTGTTTATTCAGCTTTTGTTGGTGTTGCTTCAGCACTTGTGATATTGTTTTTGTTTGCTGTTGTTGTTCCGTTTGTTTGTGAGCCAGCTGCGTCTGCTGTTGCTGTTGCTCTTCCCTCATCCGTCTTGCCGTTTGCATGTTTTTTATTGCTAGCACTCTTTGTTGTAGCCTTTTGATGCTGCTACTTATAGCTTCAATTTCTTCATCTTCATCTTCTGACTCGGTTGGAGCCAAAGAAGCGAAGCTGTTCTCTTTCAGATAGTGGCTTTCACCACCATCTGAGACATATGGGTAGTCGTCAATAACTTGCCCGGGACGTTTGTTTGCTGCTGTTGTTGATGTTGATTGCGCCCCTTCCTTCACTCCATCAAGCAGCTTTTCAGAAGAAGTTGATCGGGAGGGACGTTGTTTCAAGTTAGGGATTGGCCTTAGCTTCCTCCTTCTCTTCATCTTTGGTTCAGACATCAATCGTGTTTGGCTTGAGCCACTTGATGTCTCGCATGATACTTCAGCAGATCCCGCTATTTGTATAGCGGACTGCACTCCACAATCCATCACGTGCCGTTGTTGTACACAACCGTTACTGACACTTCCAATTACGGTTTTAGTTATATATTTTTATTTGAAAGGAAAATGAAAAGAAAAAAAAAAAAAAGCAAATGTCTCCGACTGGATTCGAACTCACAGCCTCTGTCGTGTGAAGCGAACACACTACCGCTGTGCTACTTTGGAGCCTATATGGTTTTTGGCAAATGTCTCTCTTAACGAGTTATTCCACAATTTTTTTTTCCTTTGAGAAAAGCCGAAACACCCGCACTCTATGAAAGACCGTGAACGACTGAAGCCAACACACTACCACTTGAGCCACGGCCACCTTGAAGCAACACATGTCGTAATGGGTACGGTGAATGTTAATTCACTGATTAGGATCGAACGAAGAGCCGCGATGTTTAAATTGCTACAAGACCAAACTCCTGATGTGCTTTTCGCTAGCGAAACCAAGCTAACCGATAAGCACAAACTGGAGTACAATAATTATATTGTTAGAAGAAGAAACCGGCCCGGATCCAAACGTGGAGGCGGTGTTGCGATCTTCATTAAACAAGGTATAAAATTTCACAGAGTGTACAAAGGAGTGTTGCGTAGGTTCCGGGTGTTGGAGGCAGTCGTCATTTACATCCCGCTCCGCAGTGGAAAGCGGCTGTACTTGGCCTCTGTTTATGCACCTGAGACTTCACAATCCACTTTATTTATTACAGAGCTTGACGCGCTTTTTCGACTTCTGAGGCTGGAATCGGGGGAGAATTATTTTGTAATCGGCGGGGATTTCAACGCTAAACACAGAGATTGGGGAAATAATTTGCCAAATTCTAGAGGGAACCTACTACTCGATTGGTGGGGTCAGCACGATGTCATGTACAGACTCGGTCTTAAAGCGACGGATAACCCGTCGTTTCCCAGAGGTGGGTCTTATTTGGATCTACTGCTGTACGACGAACGTATACGACTGACAGGTACGAATTTACAAACGCTAAACTGTCTGCGCACATTCGTGTATGACAGTGACCATTGCGGTTTTAGCACCGAAATTACAGTTCCCAACGAAATTGCGGAATTGGAGGAGTTTGTCCAAAGATATTCTTACAACTACAGCAAGACTCGATGGACACGCTTCTCCGCAACTTTGACAAGAGCTCTCGCCTCGAACACGCTCAACCCACCGTCCAATAGGAATTTGTCAAACGAGGAGATCGACAATTACCTAAAACAAATGGACGAGACAATTAAACAAACTATGGACGCTACAATATCGCGATATCGACCTACGACTAACGAAGACCTGTTCCGCAATCCTACTATTGACGCACTGCACCGACAGAAAAGTAGACTTCTGACAAGACTCAAAAACTTGTACAGGCAGTTAACTGACAGACAAGACCCGGAGATTAGGACACTGAAGGCATCGATTAAAAATATTCAAACGTTAATAAAAGAGAATTACAGAATTTCTGTAAGTTCGTATTGGAACAACAGGGTTCGGGCTGTAAACACCAGCAACCCGAATATGTTCCCGCAAATAAATAAACTATTTCGGAGAAAAAATCAAAACGACCTTCAGTGTCTTAAAATAGCCCGGACAACAGACAACGAACGGTTACTGACAATAGCAGGTATTGATCCAAATGAGGCCGCTGATGATGACGACTTCTTTGTGATCGAGGATCCACAGGAGAAGGTTGAGGCCATAGGGGCGACTTTCCAGGAAATATACAAGGCCACTGATACCATTGGTCCTAATTATGACCTGGACAATCGCGTCTTGGTGCACAACCTCTACATTCGAAATGAAGTAGAGAACTGGCGATCCGAGGGCTCTGGTTTCACTCGCTTCAGCGACGAAAATATGGCAAATACTGTCATTACCAGAGAGGGTGACCTACCTCCGTTCATTTCGAAGGAAGAGCTCCGTGAGATCTTCGACACAATCAGGGCTAAGAAATCAGTGGGGACCGATGGTATTCCAAACATCGTGCTTCGACATCTTCCTCTAGAAGCGGTGGACATTTACACCACCCTGTTTAATAATGCAATGAATAATGCACATTATCCAGCGCATTGGAAAACGGCGGTGGTTCAACCTATCCCCAAAAAGGGAAAGGATATATCCAATCCGGCGAATCTCCGGTCGATAAGTCTCCTTCCGAATATCAGTAAGGTGTTTGAAAAAGTAATCAATAGAGCTCTGTCTAGGTGGGTTGAGGACAAACATATAGTTCCGGATAATCAATTCGGTTTTAAGGCGGGACATGATATCTCACATGCCGCGTCTAAACTGGTGTCCGATATCCAATGGAATAAAGGCAAAAACCAATGCACTGGTGCCTGCCTTGTTGACTTGGAGAAGGCCTTCGACACTGTATGGTTAGAGGGTCTTTTCTATAGGCTGACTAGGCTGGGGATCAGTAAACCACTCTTGTACATTCTTTATAATATGCTAACCAACAGACAGTTCATCGTGAAAAATGGCGATGTGACTTCTGTTGGTATATTTCAAATTAAAAATGGTCTTCAGCAAGGCGCGGTCAATTCGCCGATCCTATTCAACATTTATACAAGCGACTTGATAGGTTCACTTCCCCATACTATTGCGTACGCAGACGATTTGATAGCGTACAGAACAGGTCCAAAAATCGAGGTCATTAATACTCTCTTGCAGCGTGACTTCGATAAGATAAGACGATTTTGCGATGACTGGAAGTTGAAAATCAACTTTCAGAAGTCGGAAACCATTCTCTTTAGGACGCCGTTGTCTAGAGCCTCTAGGGATACCAGAAAAAATTGGCGAAAGTTCTCGATCATTGGACAACACGGACAGCCACTTGCCTGTCGAAATGTAGTCAGATACCTTGGGATCTGGCTAGATCAGTTTCTGTATTTTGACAAAAATGTAGATGCTGCTCTGGCCAGAGCCAAAGGAGCCTTTGCCCTTACAAAGAGACTGTTTTATAGCAGCCAACTCGATGCGAGGGTAAAGGTAATCTGCTACATGGCCCTTATCAGGCCCATGCTGGTATTCGCGTGCCCCGTGTGGTTCAATGTACGAGCAAGCTTAATGGAAAAGATTCGGGTGTTTGAGAGGGCTTGCCTTAGGGCTTGCCTTCGCTTGTACAGAACACCAGAGTCGGAGTACAAAAATTTTTATCGTAATGAGGTCCTTTACAACAGAGCGAACCTAATACGAGTGGACAACTTCGTAATTAAGCTGACTCGAAGGCACATTGCAAGAGCAATGGCCTCGACGAATAACCTGATATCTGGGGCTTACTACCCCAATTACCTTTACCACGAGAGTGTGCGCTCTGACGGCTTCGTTCCACCGGAACCATTCCTCTACCTAGATCAGATAGGGTTGATCCAGGATAGATCAGCGGTTCCGTTAATCTTCCACGTCGCTCGAAAAGCTGGGGACAGGCGACTCAACTACAACAGAGACGTCGCACACGGCAGTGTGGATCGTCTCAGGTTCAGTAGGGCGGTGGGGAATCGAGATAAGAGGGATGTCGTTCGGCAGCACCAGCATTTCTGGTGGTTGAATGATGGAGAAGGGGTTTCGTCGCCGTTTCCGTCAATTACGGACCAGCCTCACTAATGAGGCAGAGCTGACCAGTCTATTTGTTCTGTAAATAGCGATGGCCAGCTTGCATAGGTTTAGGTTAGCATTTAAGAAATACATATATATATTAGTATATATATAGGTATATACTAGTGTATGTATGTCATTGTGTATAATGTATATATGTATGTATGTGCGTATTGTGTATGTAGGTTAGGTAGACTAAGGTTTATTTTAAGTTAGATATTAAGTTTTTATAAAAAAAAATAAAAAATTATGTCGATATGCTAAGTTTTTTGTTAAATTCTTTTCTTAGCCTTAAGCATAGAAAATAAGTACCTAAATAAAATGTAAATAAAGTCGAAAGACATAGATGTAAGAGTTTAGAGTAGCTTAGAGTGCCTGTGTGGGGCCAGTAAGTTAGTGTAAGATTGTTAAGTAATTTTAAGCTAGCATTTAAGCATTTTTTGTTAGTATGTAAGAATTAATGATTTAGAAAATAAAATGCATTTAAAACTAACCGCACGAACACTTCGCTTAATAATGGCATCTATGCGACGGTATGCAATGATGTTTTCAACGTTTGGGTGTCTTTTTAAGTTTAACCATGCCTTTCTTTTGTCTTTGGTCAAATGTTTTAGCTCTGAGTTAAATCAAATAGGTTGAGTAGGTCTGGAGGGAGGGTGTGTTGTTGGAATCGACGTGGCCGCAGCTTGTCTTATAATTGTCTGCCTGCTGGGCTTTCTCGGAAAATTTGGCCCAGTTCGCTTTAGTTTCAATAAACCCAGGGTGAAATAGTTTTTGAAAAGCGAACGGAACAGAGGTCTCAATGAAAATAGGAAAATGGATAATCATGAGTATTCCAACTAGCGCCGCATGCAACTGCAGGAGAGGCGAACGACAGGTCTATAATAGTGAATGTGTTCCTGGTTGAAAAGTGTGTAGGTGATCCATTGTTTAACAACACCAGATCAGAGTTTTGTAGCCAGTTTGCTATAACTATTCCAGCGCTGGTGGTGTGCGGGGAGCCCCATAAGGAGTTGTTAGAGTTAAAGTCTCCCAACACAATACTGTGCGAGAGACGATTGGCAGCCAAGCTGAGATATTCCTGTGGGGACACCGAAAGGTCACATTGTCTATAAAGGTTTTGCAGCGTCAGAGGTTGAGAGAGGTTCATTTTGACAGTCTGAGTAAGGAACCCATGTGTGGAATGTCTGATTTTATTAATATAGCGGTGCCATTTTTATTACGATTATGTGATTTGTTGTATCGAGTAGGTGCATTGTGTACTAAAAGTTTTGTTTCTTGCAATGCAATGATTGTTGGTGAAGATTTTTGGATGAGGATATCCAGGTTTTCAAGGTTATTGAAAAATCCTTGGATATTCCACTGAAGGATTTTTATGTTGTTCTTATTCTTTAGTCTATCCATATCCTAGTTTGTATATATTTTTATTTAAATTTGCAGAGATCTTATTGGAAATTTGGTTTTGGTTGATGAAGTCGGAACCAGATGATGAGGTAAGAGATGAGCTGTTGAATGTGAGAGTTCTTGAAATGTTATGTAGGTGCGTTAATGATTCAGACGAAGGGTGTGTTGATGGAAAAGGTAAAGAAGTGTTAGGTGTAATTGAAGAGAGTGTTGGATTGAGAACGGATTGTTTCGTGGAATCGGATTCCATAGTCTTTTATAAGTTAGTTGAAAATGAACGGGATATGCGTTTTTTGTTGTTTTGTTCTGTGGTTACGAGGGCGTAAAAAGTCCGTGACTTTTTGAATTTCTGACCTCTTTACTGAAACAGCAACACTGCTCCTGTCAACAGGCATTTGTCAGTTGACTCCTGTCAAAATTTAAACTTGCTGCGTCAGTTAGTTTGTGTTTGACAGCTATTTTTATCAGACTACTCACTAATTTGAGGAGAAAATGGAAAAAAGTGAATTTCGTGTGCTTATTAAGCATTATTTCTTGGGAAAAAAAACCATTACCGAGACCAAGGCTAAGCTTGATAAATACTATGGGGACTCTGCACCATCGATTTCAATGGTAAAAAAGTGGTTTACTGAATTTCGTTGTGGCCGTACAAGCACTGAAGATGCCGAACGTCCTGGACGCCCAGTTGAGGTCTCTACACCCGAAACAATCGAAAAAATTCACGATATGGTGTTGGCCGACCGAAGATTGAAAGTGCGAGAGATTGTGGAAGCCGTAGGGATCTCGCATGGCTCAGTGGTTTCAATTTTGAATGATCACTTGGGCATGAGAAAGCTTTCCGCAAGATGGGTGCCGCGTTTGCTCACAGTCGACCACAAACGCAATCGTGTAACAACTTCACAGGAAGGTTTGGCGTTGTTTAATCGCAATATGGAGGAGTTTTTGCGCCGTTTTGTAACCGTGGACGAAACATGGATCCATCACAACACACCAGAGAACAAACAACAGTCAAAACAGTGGGTTTCTAAGGGTGAATCGGCGCCAAAGAAGGCCAAGGTGGGTTTGTCAGCCAATAAAGTTATGGCGACTGTTTTTTGGGATGCACGCGGGATAATCCACATTGACTACCTTCAAAAGGGAAGAACAATCAATGGGGAAGATTATGCCAACTTATTGGACCGATTCAATGACGATTTGAAAAAAAAACGACCTCATTTGGCCAAGAAAAAAGTTCTTTTCCACCAAGACAATGCAAGGGTGCACACATGTGCAGTTGCCATGGCAAAAATCCATGAATTGGGCTATGAATTGCTCCCTCATCCACCCTATTCTCCAGATTTGGCTCCGAGCGACTACTTCTTGTTCCCAAACCTGAAGAAATGGCTTGGTGGAAAAAGATTTGACTCCAATGATGAAGTCATCTCGCAAACAAAGGCCTATTTTGAGGACCTCGACAAATCATTTTTTTGGAAGGGATAAAAAAATTGGAGAAGCGTTGGACAAAGTGTATAGAGCTCAAGGGAGACTACGTTGAAACATAAAATTATTTTTTTATCAAAAAATCTGTTTTAATCCAAAAGTCACGGACTTATTGACCCGCCCTCGTATTGTAGTTGTGGAAATGGTGTCATTATTGGTGTTGTTTGTTGTTATGGTTGTTTTCGGGATTATGTTGTTGTCAATTACATGTTTGGAACCTGGATATTTAAGGGAAATCCTTTCCTTTATGATTTCTGCAAGGGGTTTTCTTGATGCGTTGGCTTGAAATTTAGATTCGTACAGATGACCGGACTTCCTATATTCTTCTCTGGCTTCTTTTACGGTGCACCTTTTTTTTGTTTTGATTATTATTATGGCTTTTTCTTTCAGAAAGGTAGGACAATTACGGTCTTTGGATGAGTGCTCATCAGTCATGCAATTGACGCAGTATGTTCTCTTGCATTCCTCTAGATGAGGCGAGACTTCAGCACAGGTGCCACAGATAGCAACTGATTCCTTACAATAATTTTTTGTTTAGTTTTAGTTTTAGTTTTAAACGCATTTTATTTTCTAATTCATTAACTCTTACATACTAACAAAAAATGCTTAAATGCTAGCTTAAAATTACTTAACAAAGTTATACTAACTTACTGGCCCCACACAGGCACTCTAAGCTACTCTAAACTCTTATATATATGTCTTTCGACTTTGTTTACATTTTATACTTATATATACTTATTTTCTATGCTTAAGGCTAAGAAAAGAATTTAACAAAAAACTTAGCATATGGACATATTTTTTATAAAAACTTAACATCTAGCTTAAAATAAACCTTAGTCTACCTAACCTACCTACACAATACACACATATATACACATAGACAATATTCACAATGACATACATATACTAGTATATACCTATGTATATACTAATATAAATATGTATTTCTTAAATACTAACCTAAACCTATGCAAGCTGGCCATTGCTATTCACAGTGTAAATGGATTGGTCAGCTCTGCCCCATTAGTGAGGCTGGTCCGTAATTGACGGAAACGACGACGAAACATCTTCTCCATCATTCAACCACCAGAAATGCTGGTGCTGCCGAACGACATCCCTCTTATCGCGATTCCCCACCGCCCTACTGAACCTGAGACGATCCACACTGCCGTGTGCGACGTCTCTGTCGTAGTTGAGTCGCCTGTCCCCAGCTTTCCGAGCGACATGGAAGATTAACGGGACCGCTGATCTATCCTGGATCAACCCTATCTGATCTAGGTAGAGGAATGCTTCCGGTGGAACGAAGCCGTCAGAGCGCACACTCTCGTGGTAAAGGTAGTTGGGGTAGTAAGCCCCCGATATCAGGTTATTCGTCGAGGTCATTGCTCTTGCAATGTGCCTTCGAGTCAGCTTAATTACGAAGTTGTCCACTCGTATTAGGTTCGCCCTGTTGTAAAGGACCTCATTACGATAAAATTTTTTGTACTCCGACTCTGGTGTTCTGTACAAGCGAAGGCAAGCCCTAAGGCAAGCCCTCTCAAACACCCGAATCTTTTCCATTAAGCTTGCTCGCACATTGAACCACACAGGACAACCAAATACCAGCATGGGCCTGATAAGGGCCATGTAGCAGATTACCTTTACCCTCGCATCGAGTTGGCTGCTATAAAACAGTCTCTTTGTAAGGGCAAAGGCTCCTTTGGCTCTGGCCAGAGCAGCATCTACATTTTTGTCAAAATACAGAAACTGATCTAGCCAGATCCCAAGGTATCTGACTACATTTCGACAGGCAAGTGGCTGTCCGTGTTGTCCAATGATCGAGAACTTTCGCCAATTTTTTCTGGTATCCCTAGAGGCTCTAGACAACGGCGTCCTAAAGAGAATGGTTTCCGACTTCTGAAAGTTGATTTTCAACTTCCAGTCATCGCAAAATCGTCTTATCTTATCGAAGTCACGCTGCAAGAGAGTATTAATGACCTCGATTTTTGGACCTGTTCTGTACGCTATCAAATCGTCTGCGTACGCAATAGTATGGGGAAGTGAACCTATCAAGTCGCTTGTATAAATGTTGAATAGGATCGGCGAATTGACCGCGCCTTGCTGAAGACCATTTTTAATTTGAAATATACCAACAGAAGTCACATCGCCATTTTTCACGATGAACTGTCTGTTGGTTAGCATATTATAAAGAATGTACAAGAGTGGTTTACTGATCCCCAGCCTAGTCAGCCTATAGAAAAGACCCTCTAACCATACAGTGTCGAAGGCCTTCTCCAAGTCAACAAGGCAGGCACCAGTGCATTGGTTTTTGCCTTTATTCCATTGGATATCGGACACCAGTTTAGACGCGGCATGTGAGATATCATGTCCCGCCTTAAAACCGAATTGATTATCCGGAACTATATGTTTGTCCTCAACCCACCTAGACAGAGCTCTATTGATTACTTTTTCAAACACCTTACTGATATTCGGAAGGAGACTTATCGACCGGAGATTCGCCGGATTGGATATATCCTTTCCCTTTTTGGGGATAGGTTGAACCACCGCCGTTTTCCAATGCGCTGGATAATGTGCATTATTCATTGCATTATTAAACAGGGTGGTGTAAATGTCCACCGCTTCTAGAGGAAGATGTCGAAGCACGATGTTTGGAATACCATCGGTCCCCACTGATTTCTTAGCCCTGATTGTGTCGAAGATCTCACGGAGCTCTTCCTTCGAAATGAACGGAGGTAGGTCACCCTCTCTGGTAATGACAGTATTTGCCATATTTTCGTCGCTGAAGCGAGTGAAACCAGAGCCCTCGGATCGCCAGTTCTCTACTTCATTTCGAATGTAGAGGTTGTGCACCAAGACGCGATTGTCCAGGTCATAATTAGGACCAATGGTATCAGTGGCCTTGTATATTTCCTGGAAAGTCGCCCCTATGGCCTCAACCTTCTCCTGTGGATCCTCGATCACAAAGAAGTCGTCATCATCAGCGGCCTCATTTGGATCAATACCTGCTATTGTCAGTAACCGTTCGTTGTCTGTTGTCCGGGCTATTTTAAGACACTGAAGGTCGTTTTGATTTTTTCTCCGAAATAGTTTATTTATTTGCGGGAACATATTCGGGTTGCTGGTGTTTACAGCCCGAACCCTGTTGTTCCAATACGAACTTACAGAAATTCTGTAATTCTCTTTTATTAACGTTTGAATATTTTTAATCGATGCCTTCAGTGTCCTAATCTCCGGGTCTTGTCTGTCAGTTAACTGCCTGTACAAGTTTTTGAGTCTTGTCAGAAGTCTACTTTTCTGTCGGTGCAGTGCGTCAATAGTAGGATTGCGGAACAGGTCTTCGTTAGTCGTATGTCGATATCGTGGTATTGTAGAGTCCATAGTTTGTTTAATTGTCTCGTCCATTTGTTTTAGGTAATTGTCGATCTCCTCGTTTGTCAAATTCCTATTGGACGGTGGGTGGAGCGTATTCGAGGAGAGCGCACTTGTCATGGTTGCGGAGAAGCGTGTCCATCGAGTCTTACTGTAGTTGTAAGAATATCTTTGGACAAACTCCTCCAATTCCGCAATTTCGTTGGGAACTGTAATTTCGGTACTAAAACCGCAATGGTCACTGTCATACACGAATGTGCGCAGACAGTTTAACGTTTGTAAATTCGTACCTGTCAGTCGTATACGTTCGTCGTATAGCAGTAGATCCAAATAAGACCCGCCTCTGGGAAACCACGGATTATCCGTCGCTTTAAGACCGAGTCTGTACATGACATCGTGCTGACCCCACCAATCGAGTAGTAGGTTCCCTCTAGTATTTGGCAAATTATTTCCCCAATCTCTGTGTCTAGCGTTGAAGTCCCCGCCGATTATAAAATAATTCTCCCCCGATTCCAGTCTCAGGAGTCGAAAAAGCGTGTCGAGCTCTGTAATGAATAAAGTGGATTGTGAAGTCTCAGGTGCATAAACAGAGGCCAAGTACAGCCGCTTTCCACTGCGGAGCGGGATGTAAATGACGACTGCCTCCAACACCCGGAACCTACGCAACACTCCCTTGTACACTCTGTGAAATTTTATACCTTGTTTAATGAAGATCGCAACACCGCCTCCACGTTTGGATCCGGGCCGGTTTCTTCTTCTGACAATATAATTATTGTACTCCAGTTTGTGCTTATCTGTTAGCTTGGTTTCACTAGCGAAAAGCACATCAGGAGTTTGGTCTTGTAGCAATTTAAACATCGCGGCTCTTCGTTCGATCCTAATCAGTGAATTAACATTCACCGCAAGGACCTTCAAAGTTTGCTCCACCATGTGCGTACCCATTACGACATGTGTTGCGTTAGGCCCGGCAGCAGCGCGTAGATCTGGTCCACCCGCTTGGCCTGTTCTTGCACCTGCTTTTGCAGCTGAGCCATCTGCCCTTGGATTGCGAGCAAGATGGCCAACATGTTAGGTGCAGCTTCCGTTGTTCTCGGCATTGGCGCCGGAGAAGCAACAGTCGTTTGCTGTACCGTAGCACCCCTACCTGCCGCCATTTGGGCGTAGGAAATTTGGGACGTGACGGCTGGTGTTTGAAGCCTCACAGGTGAACGTTTGACCTCCACCTTCTGCTGCCGAGCCAGTTTTGCTTTTTTAATGTCAGAGAACTTAGGACAACCCCGATAGTTTGCGGTGTGTCCCACGTTCCCACATAACACGCAAGAGAGCTGCGTCCTATCGGATGCTCCGTCCCTACCCAGAGGACACTCCTCCGAACTGTGGTTCTTTGCGCACTTCACGCATCGAGGCTGCATTTGGCAGTTCGACGCGGCGTGCCCGAACCTCTGGCAGCGAACGCATTGTATAACGCCTTCGCTCCTTTTTAATTTTTCCCAGTGAACCACCTGGTAGTCTAGGACATTAATACTCCTTAGACTATCCAGACGGCTTTCGGGACTGAGCTGCACCAGGAAGAACGGCAGACTCCGTTTCTCCCGCCTGGCTCTAGCTGTGGTAAATGGCTTTACCCCCACGAACTTGAGTCCTTCGCACTCCTTCTCTTTAAGCAGTGCCAGGATCTCCTCAGGATCAGAAGACGGTTCCAACCCCTTCAGCAGCATCGATTGCCGCTTTTCACACTTCGGTGTGAATGAGTAGTGCTCCGTCGTCGTTTCCTTTAGGAGCTCTTTCACTTTCGCGTAGCCCTCCACTGTATTACAGTGGATGGCATGGCGATCGTTCCCCAATCTCTTAATATTAAAATTATTACCAATGACCAACTTACACAGGTCCTTGGTAGCATTTACCTCCAATTTATAGGTGTTGATAGGCGGCACCTTCTCCTTCTTCTTCTGCTGCTGCTGCTGCTGCTGTTGTTGTTGTTGTTGTTGTTGTAGTTGTTGTTGTTGTTTTTGTTGTTGTTGTTGTTGTTGTTGTTGCTGCTGCTGCTGATGTTGTTGCTGCTGCTGCTGCTGCTGCTGCTGCTGCTGTTTTAGCTGTTGCCGATGTTGTGACTGCTCTTGTTGTTGTTGCCGGTGTTTCTTTGGCTTTTGTTGTTGTGCTTGCTTTTGAGCAAGCTGCTGTTGTTGGGATTGCTCTTGCTCTTCCTTCTTCCTTCTTACCATTTGTTTTTCTTTTATGGCCAGCACTCTTTCTTGTAGCATTTTGATGCTGCTACATATGGCCTCCATTTCTTCCTCTTCATCGTCAGATTCGCTTGCTGCCAATGAAGCGAAGTTGTTGGCCGTTGGTAGGGTGGGCTGTTTTACTAAGTTGGAAGTTTTACAAAGCTTCCTCCTTCTCTTTGGTTTTGGCGTTTGGATCGAACCACTTGACGCCTCACTTGGTATTTCAGCAGATCCCGCTATTGACATAGCGGACCGCTCTCCACAATCCATCACGTGATGGACAACACTTAATACCACTTTAAATTTATTGTTTTTTATAAAAATGAAAAAAAAAAAAAAAAAAAGTTGTTATGAGTACACGGGGATTCGAACCCACGACCGTCAACTGTCGGCCGAGCACACTGACACCCTGCTAATTGGAGCCTGTAGCAATTTCCTCAAATGTCTCGTTTTCACTGATTTTACTAATCACTGTACACTCGCAAGCCGAAACACGTCTGCTCTCCACGGAGATATGTGAACGACCATAATTTTTTGTGTGTCCTATACGTTGACATGTCCTGCAAGATATAGGATTGGGATAGTATGGATCTACTTTTAATATCTGCCATTAGAGCTTGATTTCCGGGAGCGGTTCTGGTACATCGATCGTTATGATGGCAGCCCCTGTTGGTTTCATTATTCCGGCATCATTTTTGAACAATTTTTTTAATTTCGGTGACTTTGAATTTTTTTAAAGAGTCCAAGATCTCACTCTCTTCTAGAGAAATTAAGTTGAAGGAGAATATACGACCTTGACATGAGTTAAGTGACTGGTGGTATTTAATTTCGACTGGGAAGTGGCCTAGCGATTTGCACTTTACAAACCGTTCTGCGATTAACCTGAATGAGGAGGTCGCCATTCCTTAGAGCTTTAATTTCTTTGTACTGTGTGGAAACAGCATCAATGCCTTTGCCTATAATGATAGAATTACAATTTGCAATGGGAGTTTTATCATTGTCGACTGGAGAGTTGGTTATGATAAGAAATCGCGAGAAATCGGCAGCAGCTTGGGATGGAACTGTCAATATTGGCCATTGATCGCATGTAACATTGTTTCCTTTATTGTTTTTTTTTCTTTTCACTGCGTGATCAGAATGCATTGGATCGTTAGCATTCAAGCCATCGAACCGATTATGAGAGTTTACCGCCATAGGGGCGGGAATTACTAACAATAATTAATGGGTAAGTTTTTTTTTTTTTTTACGCCGAGATTAGTACTGAGTGTACTTTTCACAAAAGAAAAACAAACAAATTACCGGTTCTGTGATCTAGTATAATACCGCACTTGAAAACCACGTCTAATGCCGTTGAGAGCTCTCTTGGTACTTTATTAAGTAAAAATTTTAAGAAAAATGCATTTTTGGTAAAAATATGGAACAGAAAATTTTCATAATTTTGAGTTTAACGAGCCATAACTTTTTCGTTGCTGCACAGATGTACCCAAAGTATTTAAGACTTGTACGCACTACTAAATTATATTTCTAAAATGTCCAAAACTATTTTTGTACCTGTACTAGTTTAGAAGTTATAGCGTTTAAAGTGGTTACACCTCCCACATTGATGGGCTGTAAGTTGAAATGGAGTGAGAATAGACCCCCCCTGGCATACAATTTATTGTTCGCTATAATCAAATGTCCGTTTTCAAAAACGTTAAATGAATTAAAATGTACTAAATTCTACTAATTTGTAATTCTACTACATCGCGGTTGCAGTAAGATTAGTATTTACGATCTATTGCAGGTCTGCATGGGGGGCAGCAAGCGCTTGTGTTTGCTTGTATCTGGTAGAAAACAATGTTCCCTAATTTTGCTGCACGGGTTTCACTGGACATCTGTTTCAGGCATAATGCCTGATATCGAGAGATCATACTTAAATTTGGAGATTAGACTTGTTTACCACCTGTGACTTGACAGTCCCGATTAGTTATTCAAATGACTTCGATATTTTAAAATTGATTTCCAATTCAGATGATTTGTAATCGTACATACGTACGATGATAGTTTAATTATCTTATCTTAGGAGAGTTTTGCTCACGCGATGTGACGCAAACATTCGATTGAGAGGCTTCTATAAAATGGAACCATTTTCCAAAACCATTTCATAAGGCCACATTCGCTGTAATGAAACTAGTCCTGGTGTTTTTCGCAGCTATTTGGGCAGCAGGTTTGAAAGAAGCTTCCACTGAACTTGGTTCCTGACTAGAAGTTTTAATTTATTTCAGTTTCCGCTGTACCATTCAAGAGCGATGGATGGTTTGTACCGAACACTGATGGCAGCACTTTCTGGGTATCTGAAAAACAATCCGAAGAGTTGGCGTCCATTCAACCTAGAGCCACCATTGATGTGAAGTACTACTTGTACACCAAATCGAATCCCAAAACTCCAAAGCAATTGTATTTGAATAATGCTGCGAGCTTAACTAATGGCGGTTACGATAAGTCTCATCCAACCAGGTAAAATATTAGCCCTCCTGCCAAGCTTAACATCTTGTAGCTATATGAATTACTGTCTCTGGCAGGTTCCTGATCCATGGCTGGAATGGAAACTACCTTTCTGGAGATAACATCGAGGTTCGAAATGCTCTTTTGGCCACCGGATCCTACAATGTCATTTCAGTTGATTGGAGTTCAGCAGCTGTTACTGCAAACTATGCCAGCGCTAGGTATTCCGTATCAGCTGTTGGTAAAGAGCTTGCCGGCTTTATTGACTTCCTTAACTACAAAGGTGGAATGTCATTCAGTAGTTTGACTGTAATAGGACACAGTCTTGGAGCTCATGTGGCTGGCTTCGCTGCTAAACAAGTGACTAGGGGTAAAGTCAATGTCATCATTGGATTGGACCCAGCGTATCCACTCTTCAGCTATTCGGACTGTTCAGCAAGATTGTGTGAAACCGATGCAACGTATGTAGAGTCTATCCAGACCAACGGTGGTAAGTTGGGTTTCCTGCAACCAATTGGTAAAGGTGCTTTCTATCCGAATGGTGGAAAATCCCAGCCTGGATGTGGAACCGATGCGAATGGATCATGTGCTCATGCTAGGTCTTGGCTCTACTATAGTGAATCGATTTTGAAAAATGACTTCCCCAGCATGAAGTGCTCGAATTATGAAGCTGCTGTGGATAAGAATTGTGGCAGCTCTTACAGTACTGTGAGAATGGGATCACCAGCAAGCTATGGCAGCGCTGGAAGCTATTATGTACCTGTTAAAAGTACATCACCATATGGAATGGGTTAGAAGTTGAAAGCTGGAAAAAGTGTTTGGAAATATTATGTGAAATACATTTTTGGAAATGGAAATATCAGAACTGGGTTCAATCTTCTTAAAAAGAAAACATTTGGGTTGGGTAGAACGTGAATGTGAATGTGTTTTTGTATGCAAGTGATCTAGAAAACAACGTTTCTGTTTTCAAAGATCCTATCACCAATCCACCTGTGTCCATTTTCTGAAAAAAAAAACTCTGCCATCTCATGTTGTAATGGTCTCATAGCTAATATTCCCGGCAGTTATGTATGCTACTTGGTATGTATGCTATTTGGTGCGAGGAAGCTTTTTCGCAGCACTTCTCCTTCATCTCATTTTCAACTCATAAGTTTATCCTTTACTTTAATTTACTTAACTTGGGCTTACAGTCCGGAATGGACATGGACCTCTGACAACAGCTTCCTCCAATTGGCGTGGTCTTGTGCTAATCGCATCCAGTTGCATGCAAAAAGTTGCCTGTGTTCCAGTTTCACTTGGACGCGACAATGCGAGGTCTTGCTTTATTCTTTCAACTAGCGATGGGCTCCGATCTTATCAGGTCAATGTTGACGTACTCGTATATCCGCTTCCGCTCCAGTGACTGCTCGCTGATTTCTTAGTTCAGCAGACAGGTAGTCTGTTCGCTCCTGCAGTGTTATTGGTCTTTAGGTCAAATATCACTATACAGACCTCTTCTTGATCGGGTAAACGATTTTGTTGTTGATCATCATCCAAGTTGCTTTTTTTCGCAATCAAACTGCTGTAGAAGTTGTACTTCTTTATGTCTGCGCGCTTCTCTTCAGTTGTGTCAAGTTCTACCCACGTTTTGGTAGAACTTCCGAATATCATGATCTCGATTGATCGCTACTATGCTCCTTTCTTTCTGAGAATCCGATATTTCTCGCGTCTCATATTGTTCATCAACAGATCTTGTCCTTTTTTCCAGGTCTGCCTTGTGTGCTCCTTGAGGTATATAACGAACGGCTTCAGACGCTCACACAATACGATAGATAGGCCATGTTAACAAGGCTGATGTATCTGTAGTTGGTGCAGTTCAAAGGGTCTTCTTTTTTGAGGATCCGACAAGCAATACTGAGCTTCCAATTATCGTGCATATTTTCGTCCGACCATATTTTACAGATGAGTTGGTGGCTGCTCCCTACCAAGTAATCGCCTGCCGCTTTGAACAGCTCGGCAGTCAAGCCGTCCCCACCAGCAGCTTTGTTGGGATTAAGCTTAGATATGGTTATCTTCACTTCATCAAGATCGGGTGGACGGAATTTTTGGTTTATATCGTCCGGGTTGAAAGGTTCATTCGGCTGATATGGGTATTTGTTTCGTAATCACCGTTATACAGTCTACAGAAATGCTCTTTCCAAAACACAAAAAAAAAAAATAGACTCCGCTACTATGTTCCCTTGTTCATCTCAACAGGCTTCTGTTCAGGGTTCGTGTCCGTGGCATGTTTTTTTTGCCTTTTGGTACAATTTCCCAATCTCATTCCCGGAGTAACATCTCTTAATTTCTTCGACCCCGCGCTTCTCATGCTCCTAATTTTTCCTCCTGAGGAGCAGGTATTCGTTTTTCTTCGTTTGCTCGTAGAGCTCGCGAGTAGCTGTAGTTCCTCTATTCAACGCCGCTTTGTATACATCTTGCTTAGGTGCTTGTGCTTGCCAGCACTCGTCTTGAAACCAGGGGTTTCGTTGTGTTGTTGCCATTGGTCTTCAATACTCGTGGCACAGGACCTCTTAAGAGATTAAGGGAAACTCAATCGAAAAAGGATTTGGCGATTTTATAAAGATGTGCATGATGGATCGCCAAAGCAGTTGCTCACAACAGAAAGATTCGAAGGAGATGTAGCCTAAGTATGACTGCTGGATTTTTGATTTACCGAGGTGAAATTTCACTAGTAGTGGTACCAGCCAATCTACAAGATAAGGTGATAACGCTTCTTCATGAGAGACATTGGGCAATAACACGAACAAAGCAATTGGTCCGCCGTTACTGTTGGTGGCTAAATATCGATGAAGCTCCCTCAGAAGCGCTGAATAAGTGCACTACATGCCAGTTAAGTGCTAGTAATTCTCCGTTTGCATGTCGACTATGAGGGGCTCGTAGTGGATTCAAAGACAAAATTTCTGCTTGTAGACCGGATGTCCTTAACAATTTCAAAAATGGCATGCAATGCGTTGCGATCTGTATTTTCGTTAGAGGGACTACCAAAGACTATGGCACCCAGTTCTTATCGGAGGAATTTAAAAGATCTGTGATCTTATCTTCATTCGTCACATCCGATCCGTTCCTTTCAATTCGGAGTCAAATGGAACCCCGGAAAGGATGGTGTGAACTTTCAAAAATGCACTCAGCAAAATTTTGCAGGACACGCCAAGATGTGATGATACATTGCATTCTTTTGTCAACATATCGCTATTGCCCGGACGATAGCGGACAAAAGTGGAGCTACCAAGAGCATCAAAGTTCGGCCAAGGACAACCAGTCTTCGTAAGGCAGTACCCTCAGAAGAGCAAGTGATTGGAGGGCATCGTAAAGCAATCCCTGAGAAGAAGGATTTACTTAGTAGAAACACGCAGGGTATCTGGCGTCGGCGTCAAAATCACATACGGAATCGAATACCTCACACAATACTAAGCTCTCGCATCAAAGATCCTGAACAAACACAACAGGCAAGCAGTTTTGGTGCTGTTTCTAATCGGTTTGTTGATTTCAGTGCGACTGCATCGAGTAATCCCTCACAGGGTTTCGAAAATTCTGATGTCTTTTCGAATCCACCAAACCTTGATCTTACTTCACCAGCCATAGCCGTTTCCCTACAGTCATCATCCCTTAGAACATCAGATAACCACGTCATACTTGGAACTGCACCAAAATCAAAAAACACCAGCGCGAGCGTCAGCAGTCTTATTCACATTTTAGGTACAATACTTGTCAATCCCGCCGTTTGACAGATTCCTATTCAATGGTGGATAAAACGAGTTTGGGAAGAGTGCTCTAATCAGTTTTCTAGAGAAGTGGTCTACTATTTTATAATTGTAAAAATGCCCTCGAACAGACTCTTCCAATTCCGCAATTTCGTTGGGAACTGTCATTCGTTATTTAGAGCACAATGGTGGATATGCGAGGATAATTAATATGATGTTGGTTCATGTCTGTCAGTTGTATCCTGTAAAGTGATCCAGATAGGAGTCGCCTCTGTGAAACGACGGAATATTCGTCGTTTTTAGGCCGAGACGGTACATACTCGCAACACTATGCTGATCTCACCAATGGAGTAGTAGTAACATAGGATTATGAAATTCCGTCCATCGAAAAAGAGTGTCAATTTGCAAGACAAATAAGGTGAATTGAGCTTCTTCAACTGCATAGACGGAAACCACCTAATTTTTAATTTTGGTGGGTGCTAAGGCCCCCATTTATTGGCTTAATACAAGCTTAATCTAATTTAAATAAAAAGGACTAAAAACTAACAGAAAGACCTAAGAGCTAGAAGGGAAGGATGGGGGAGATCTTGTTTGAGACAAGGAGTGCTCAGGTTGAAATCAAAAAGGGAGAAATTTGAGTTGACCTTTCGGAGCATACAGGAAATTGGTTCGTTGGAACCATAAGAGGTGCGGCGGGCCGGTAGATATCAGAGACGAGGACAACGCAGATTGCGTGTTGAAGGAAATAGAGTTGAAAATGGATGCGCAGTCGATGAATGAAAAGAATGTCAGCAATATTCCTACGTTCTTCTAACGAATTCATATTGAGTAGTTTGAGGCGGTCCTGATAGGGAGGTAAAATCAAAGGGTCGTTCCAGGGCAGACCATGGAGAGAAAATCTGAGGAATCGACGTTGAATGCCCTCGGAAACATGAACTCGATGAAAGAGGACCAAGCTTGACTAGCGTATTTAAACAGGGGACGAACAAAGATAACATAGAAAGATTTGGTTATATACGGTCCACCGTCTAATAAAACCAAGAGATGAGTTGGCTTTGAGGATCATCTTATTGATATGCGAATGCAAATTAAACTCAGCCGAATAATATGCCAAAGTCTTGAAAGGACTGAACCAAGGGAATTGGTTGAAAATAGAGAAATATGTGAGAAGGGGGTTCTATGATCCGCATACTCTCTGCGCAGAAAAGTGGTTTAAAAATCTGTCACCTTAATGCACAAAGCCTGCATAATGAGTTGAAACTAGAGGAATTTAGGTATTTGTTTGTAGGATCTCAGGTGGATGTTTTATGTATATCTGAGATTTTCAGCTATTGAAGACAAATTTTATGATATGGGTCGTGTAGGGAGAGGTTCAGCTATTTATGTGCGCGAAGGAATACAATGCAAATCTATGGAAGACACTGGTTTAGACTATTGCTTCGTTAAAATCGTACCCGAGAATGAAAAAATTACTTTTAGGTACTGCACACAGAGCAAACCGATATGTGGATTACATGCCGATAATTTCAATTCTTGAGAAATTCTCTTGTAGCGCCTCCTACGCTGTTCTATGCGGTAACCTTAACTGTACTTTGATGGACATTGACGCCTCTTCCTATTTTCTAAATGCTTTCAAAGTGCTGAACCTACTTCCAGTAAATACTAATAGTCCTACTCATTTTCAAGGTGACTCATGTTCACTTATTGATCATTTTTTTGTCAGCGATGTACGTAAGATCCTTCTTTATAGTCAGGTCTCGGTCTCCGGTTTTTCAAGGCATGATAGGATCTACCTAACCCTAAATTTCGAAAACAAACGAAAGGAGATTAGATACCAGTTTCGAGACTACTGCACGACATACACAGTACTGACTGGAACAATTTGCGGTACATGCAATCCGTTAACGAAAAAGTGGAATTCTTGCATGGGCAGGTGTAAAGTATGCACTTAGTCTAACACCTAACGAAAACGTCACAATCAAACAAAACCTACTTGACGAATACGAAAACATGAAGACACTTCCTCCTCGTGTTTCACTTAATCAAGTCTTGCTAGATGTAATATATAATTAATCGAAATATGAGTATATGGATGAAATCAATTATTGTGTTTTATTTAACGTACAAGGATATAAAAGCAGGCCAGCCATATTTTTGACAAAAATGCCCCATTCAAGACAAAGACTGTTCGCAGAGCATCACCACCTTGGCTTGGTTGTGATATCCTACAGCTGATGCAGCAACGTAATACAGCCTACAAAAATTGGGAGAGGTATAAACTTGAGATGTTATATCGTGAGTACTGTTGTCTGCGAAACAAAGTGGTGCTGGACAATAGAGCTGCAAAAACGCTCTATTATAGCAGTAGACTAAGCCAAAGATGTTCGGCGAAAAACATATGGAAAACTTTAAACGAACTTGGTGTTGGAAAAGGGAACCCTAAACTGCTTGATGACATTGACTGTGAGCTACTCAATGCTGAGTTCGTCAAACCGCCATCATCTTTCCCCAGTGAAACCGGACACAATACAATTGAACCATCAGAAACCAACACCACCAACGAATCCTTCAGTTTCGTATGAGTTAGTGATGAAGATATTGTCGAAGCAGTACTGTCGATAAAGTCAAACGCAACTGGGATTGATGGAGTTGATCCCAGATTTGTAAAACTTATGCTTCCATACATCTTACCATATATGACTCAGATATTCAACAGTATAATCACAACTGCTGAATACCCGAACGTATGGAAAAGGGCCAAAGTAATTCCAACACCTAAAAGAGCAAATGGTAGTTACAGACCCATTGCGATTCGGCCACATTTAAGTAAAGTGTTTGAAAAAGTAATTCTGAAGCAAATACAAAGGTATCTCTTTCAAAATAATCTCTTCAGCAGTGTTCAGTCCGGTTTTCGCCCCAAACACAGTTGCACGACCACATTGCTGTCTGTGGTAGATGATATCAGGAAGTCTTTGGACAAAAAGTATCTAACTCTACTAGTTCTTTTAGATTGTTCTAAAGCGTTCGAGATAGTGAACCATGTTCTTCTATGTCAAAAACTCCAGAACAAATATAACTTCTCCAAACGATCTGCAAAGCTTATTTATTCATACCTGACAGAAAGGCAGCAATGTATTATGGCTAACGATAAGGTTTCAAGTTTTCTTAGGATTTCAAGCGGCGTTCCCCAAGGCTCAATACTTGGTCAAATACTTTTTTCCCTGTACATTAATGAACTGTCTCAAATTATCCATCACTCTTTGATCCATATGTATGCTGATGACGTTCATTTGTATTTGAGTTGGCATATTGATGTCTTAGACCAAGTCGCTGCTTCGAATAACGAAGATTTGAATAACATACTTCTCTGGGCTCGACGTAACATCCTGTGCTTAAACCCAGCGAAATCGAAAGCTCTCGCCATATATAGGAAAACACAAGACCCGTCTACCCTGCCATTGCTAAAACTTGGTCAAGAAACCATCCCCTATGCTAACACTGCTAGTAATCTCGGACTCGTTTTTAACAGTACCCTAACCTGGGCTGACCATAGAAACGCCACAATCGGAAAGGTTTACGGAGGCTTTCGTTTACTTTGATCAACTCAAATGTTCACACCTACACCTGTAAGGAAAATGCTAGCAAAAATGCTTCTCCTGTCAATTTTACAGTTTGGGTGCGAGATATATGGCAACGTTGACTCTTTGAGCAGAAGGAAGCTTAATGTTGTGTACAATAATATTGCTCGCTATATTTTATGGTATTCGAAGACGTGATAGCATATCCGCTTATTCAAAGCGTATTGTCGGTTGCTCGTTCGATAGCTTGCTAGAGTTTCGTTCCCTATCATGTTTGCACGATATTATACCCTTAGCTAATTCAATTTTAAGGCTTTCACTATTTAATAAGATTTATCTTACTGTGACAAAGAGATAAATAAAAATAAATGAATAAAGGGGCTCAAAGCCGAAAGCAGACAAATTGAAGAGGATCAATTGATGAGATATCCTATCAAAGGCTTTAGTGAAATCAGTTGCAACGGAGTCCACAACGGAGAGAGATGAAAACGAAGTATGGTATGCTTCCTGCATATGGAAACCCTCGAACTAAGTCCTTTTCAGTCTTTGAAATCTCAAGATTCTTCTATTGAAAATAGGAATATTGGAAATTCCAACACCGTCTCTTTGGGTGGAGTTGGGTCGGGTGTAATAATTTCAGATCTTTTCTGCCTCATTATGCGTTTTTGAGTTAGCTTTGCGTCGCTAATCAGAAACACATCAGAAACTTGGTCTTCGAGCAACCTAAGCAGTATGGCGCTTCGGACGAGTCTCGTCAGTGAATTTACACCCAGTGCAACGTCGGCCATGTTCGTAGCCTTTACAACTTGAGTGCGTTAGGCCCGGCAGTAGTGCTTAGGCAGATCAGTTCCACGCATGCTTTTATATCTTGCATTTTAGCTGAGTCACCTGCCCCTAGATAGAGACAAAAGAAACACTTAGAGGTACTACTTCCGATGCCTTGAGCGCTGGGGCCTAAGAAACAACCTTCGCCCCTTAATTGTTTTACTTCTTCGTAATTTGTAATTTGAAGACTGACAGCTTGTATCTAACAAGTTCTATCTCTGCTTTTTGTGGACCTAAATGGCGAATCTAACCACTGAACCGCCCACGTTAACTAAGTAAAAGACAATATATAGCAAGCCTTTCCAATTCATAGATGAAATAGTAAACTATTGCGGCAGGCCGACAATTACGTTGGCATTATCTGCAACTAACCTCTTTCCTGCTAAATGACGGAATATTCCAAAAATCACTTCTGCAATAAATACGTCAAATTTATTTTATCTTGTTATCACGCGATTTTCAATTTTGAACGCTTTTTGACCACCAGACCCAATCAAACCAACTCAAGTGTTTTGCACACAACAACTTTCGCTAATCTTGATATTCCATTGTCCACTAGATGCACTGATACCTACTTAAACGATAACAACATTTCTATTGGCAGTGCTTCGTCGTCGATTGGATCAGTAATTGGAAATTGTGAGCCACTATGACACTATGTCGAGATAACTAACAAGGGGAACTACTGTGGTGGTGGTAAAGAATCTGATCAAATCCGAAAGCCTCTCCCGATAACAATTATTCATTCTTATTATAACTCTTATCAAACACCAGTGATTTGCTTTAACATTTATTTTGTAATCATTTCTGTAGACCGCACACTAGCCCTGTCCGAAAGGTGACTTTTTATTCACGGGCACATAGAAAACTCCAGAATTGCCATATCCAGTTCCCATTCGAATATTACTGGCTGCATTGCCGCACTTATTGCCAACAGCTGCATTGTAGTCCGAACATCTAATTCCTCTGAAATTGTTCTTCTGGATAGCTTCAGCCAGGTACTGGTACGATCGTGAGTGAGCACATTTTCCCGTGGCATCCAATCCACATCCTGGCTGAGATTTTCCACCATTTGGATAGAAAGCCGCCTTACCAATTGGCTCTAAGAAACCCAACATACCACCACAAGTCTGAATCGATTCCACATAAGTAGCATCACTGCTACACAATCTCTTTGAACAATCCGAGTAGGTGAAGAGTGGATAAGCCGGGTCCAGTCCAATGATGGTGTTAATTTTCCCTCTGGTCACAGATTTTCCAGCAAAACCAGCTACATGTGCACCCAGACTGTGTCCCATCAGAATCAACTTGTTGAATGACATGCCGCCATTAGTACTAAGAAAATCTAGGAATGCAGCAACCTGTTGTCCAACGTTGGGAACAGCATTGCGGGAGCTCATGTAGTTGATGGTTTGAGAATTATCACTCCAGTCGACAACAATGACGTTGTAGGCCCCAGAGCTAAGCAGGGCATCTCGTAGATTTACATTCACATCGGACTTGTAGTTGTTTTCCCAACCGTGAATGATTACTCTGCCATGGGATACAAACAATCATCAGAGTATCAGAAGAGTATCTAAAACTTACCTAGTCGGAGCAGAGTTTCTAAACAGTGAATTGGACAGAGTTCCTCTATCGTTTAGGTATAACTGTTTGGGAGTAGTTGGATTGAATTTGGTGTACAAGTAGAAATTGACGTTTGCAGATTTTCTTTCCTCTGGGATAAGCTCATTTTCGTATTGATCCTTGGAGACCCAGGTGAACTTACCCTCCAAAGTGGGTACATACCAGCCTCGTGGTTCGGGCAAAGTTTTATTTTTCACAACAAGTGCGGGCACTAAAGATAAGAGAAGAAGTTGTAGATTTAGGAGGATGATAATATGACATGTGTTGACAAACCTGCTGCAACTAGAGCAGCCAACAAAATCAGGATCCTCATCATGACCGGTTAGAACTTAGGAGACTTGAAATATGCAGTGTCTCTGACACAAAAGTGGCTTTATACCTTCTGCATTCTTATACCGAATAGCCCTTATCTCTCTAAAAGCATATTGCAGTTTTTAGACAGCCCTAATCATTCACTTCACCACTTCAAATTAATTAAAACACTCTTCTTGAGTAGATTGTACCCCAATTACATGGCCTAAGAGGCTTGAGCTATTGATGGAACTATCTTGATACTACAGCCACTTCTTCTGTTTTTTTTTTTTGGTTGTTTTCAGGAGTTGGTATCTCTCCAATTTTCTCCTCTAGTTCTCTGCGCTCTATTCTGAAGTAAGGGCACTGGAAAAATACGTGCAGTGCATCTTCTCTGGCCGCTCCGCAGTTTGAACAGAAGGGAGATTCCTTCAGACCAAATCTGTATAGTTAGGAGCTGACTTAAGTAAAAATCTACTACTCCGTAATTATAAGTCACTAGGTCCATATCCCCTTTGTAGACTGGTTCCACTTCTCTTGCCACGCACTTGTGCTGCGCTGCTTTCCTCCCAGCTTGATATCTTTGACTGAAACTCTGGGTTCCCGAACTTTGGCATCATAGGTCCTTTGTAGCTCAGTAGCCAGCATATCTGCCGGTAGCATTCGCGCAATGACATATATATACTATAGCATCATCTGACACTGTCCGATATGCACAGGAAACTCTCAGAGCACATAGTCTGTTGACAGAGTTAGTCTTTCTTGCGTATGACTTAATTTTCAATGCTTTCACCCATATTGGTGCCGCGTACATTGTGATTGACAGAACTAGTCTCATTTGTTGTCTGGGTCCTCCTATGTTTGTCATTATTCTGGATAAGGCAGCGCTCACCTTTGCGGCTTTGTCGCACGTTCTTTCAAGGTGTTCCTTGTAAGTGAGCCTAGCATCGGTCATCATACCTAGGTATCTGATAGCCGGTTTTGACTTTATATCGTGATCGCCCACCCTGATGGTGATTGTTTCTCTTTCCTTGCGACTGGTTACCAGAACTGCTTCCGTTTTATGTTCTGCCAGCTCTAACCCAACTGTTGCCATCCACCATCTAACTTTTCGAATACATTCATTGCCAATGTCTTCTTTTTCTTCCAGGTGTTTCGCCACCACAACGATAGCAATATCATCTGCAAAACTTATGATTTTTGCCTCAATTGGGATTCCAAGTCTTAGAACCCTGTCGTACATAATGTTCCATAAGAGAGGTCCTAGTACCGATCCTTGTGGAACTCTGCCAGTTATGTGGTACTGCCTTACTCCATCGTCGGTATCGTAGAGTAGAAACCGATTGTCGAAGTAACTTAGCATAATTTTTATTAAAAACCACGGCACCATCATTGACACCCAGCCCCCAGTTTGCAGAGTTGAACAATTTCGACGTCCAACGTTAATACGGCGCCGTATTTTTTGGTACCTCCTCTCTATCTTCTGCCCTGAATGGCTTCTTCTAGGGTCGTAGTTACCTTCCGAATAGCATCTACTGTAGAGCGAGGCTTTCTAAATCCATACTGCTGGTTTGAGAGTCCTCCGGCTTCATCAATTGACACCTCCAGTCGGTTGCATATTATTCGCTGCAGTGTTTTACCCATCATGTCCAGTAAGCATATGGTACGGTGTGACGAGGGCTCATCTGATGGTTTATTCCCTTTGGGCAGCAGCACAAGACGTAGCTTTTTCCATTCCCCTTCTGTTAAACACTTGTTATACATTTCCACGAATGCTTCTGTGTTTATTTTGACGGCTAGCTTAAGGACCTTATTTGGTATGCCGTCCAATCCAGGTGATTTATAATTGCTAAATCGTTTGCATACATCCAGAAGTTCCGCTTGCGTAACTGGTGCGATCTCACCTACTTCCTGCTGTGGTTCTATATGCTCTGTTAGTGCTTGCGGTCGTAATAATCCCGACACTATGCATCAGCAAAGGGTATGAGGGGTGGGGGTGCCCTAGAGCCCTTTAGTTTTGCCATGGCCGTCCTGTAGGCGGTACCCCAGGAAATAATATTTGCTTCATCGCAGAGTTCTTTAAAGCTGTTGTTTTTGCTTCTACGAATGGCTGATTTAAGGTCCCTACACCTATCTTTGTATTGCACCTGTAAATCCTGGTTTGAGGGCTGACCTCTGGATCGCTGGCATAGTCTTTTAGCTCAACGGCACTTGTTGCGTAGCTCTGTTATCTCTTGGTTCCACCAGTGTACTGGTGGTCGGCGGTTTGTTGACGTTGTCCGTACCATAGATGCATCGCAAGCCCAAAATACCTGTATGAAACTATTTATAGAACGTTAGAAGTTCTAGATAGTTGATCCGTCACAAGTTCTACCTGCACAGATAAAGGTAGGAATATGTGCCTCCTATATACCTTTGAGAGTTTTCAATGTGACAAATTACATTCAAGCACATTTGTAGAGCAAGAAAGTAATCTCCTACGATAGGCCTTCGAGAATCTTGGCTTCACTTTCAAAGGCCAAGTCACATACAGGCCGATTTTTTAAGGTTATTGGAAGCACACTTAAGTTCGAAAATTAGCTAAATTCCCTTAACGCTTTAAATGTAACTAAGGAACGTGAGCAGAGGGACCGAAGAGATAGGCGGAATTTGAGAGAAGGTGAAGAGAAGTTGCTGATCGTCGAGTTCCCTTAGCATTCTAGACACTCAGTGGTTCAAAGTCTCCCTATATTGTTAGGTAAAGTTTTCATCAAAAGAGGGACCCAGGTATTTACTTACTTACTGAGGTGGCGCTACAGTTCGGGGTGAACGTGAGGCTCAAGTAACAGGCCTGTCCAGTTAGCTCGGTCTTTAGCCAACTACCTCTAGTTGCACACTACAAGTCGGTTGAGGTCCGCTTCTGTTTATTCGCGCCACCTAAGGTGAGGTCTTCTTCTTCTTCCTCAGCGTTAGATTCGAAGATTCTGCGGACCGGAGCATTGATGTCCATTCGGTCTACATTTCCTACCCATCTCTTTTCTGACTAAGTACAGCTCGTATAGTTCGTCGTTCAATCTTCTCCTTCAAAGCCCGTACAAGCGAACGGGACCGAATATTTTCCGACGGATTTTTTCCACGAAACGACTGAGGATATCTTCCAGTATGACTGGGATGATCAAGGTCTTATAGAGAGTCTTAGTTTTTCGGGTTAGGGTCTTACTACTTAATTGCCTTCTTAGCCCAAAGAAGCAGCGAATGGCAAGAGTGATTCTTCATATATCACAGCAGTGCATAGGTTGACAAAGTCCCTTACTATCTCGAAGTTATAGCTGTCAACTACGGCGTTCTGCCGAATTAATCGATGTGTCCCTTCTTGTTGAGAGCATATACTTGGTTTTGACCTCATTTACAGCCCGATGTGTTCTCCCAACTATGTGGATATCAGTGGCGTACTGCCACAAGCTTTTGAAAGATTGTACCTCCAGTCTTCGTTTGAGAGTTCAGTAGAATTCTTTCAAGCATGACGTTGAAGATGTCACATAACAGCCCGTCATCTTGTCTAAAACTTGTTTTGCCATCAACGGTTTCGGTTAAGTCGATACCGACATTGACGGAGCAGCGAGCGTTCCCAATCGTCATTCTGCAGAGACGGACAAACTTAATTGGATGCCAAAACTAGACATGGTCTATATAGCTCGTAGCTCGTCTCTATGGATGTTGCCACCTGCGGCCTTAAAATCGATGAAAAGATGGTGGGTATCGATTTGAACTTCTTGAGTTTTTTTTCCAGAACCTGTCGCAGTGTGAAGATTTGGATGATTGCGGACTATCCTGGTCTGATGTTGGTGAAGAGCTTCAGACGTTCACATAATTTGGTAGATAAGAATTCCTTGTTGAGAAGACTTATACCTCTATAGTTAGCGCAGTTGATGGTGTCTCCTTTTTTGTGGATGGGGAATACGGTGCTGAGATCCAATTCATCTGCCAAACACCCTTTCGACCATATTCGAGAAATAAGTTGGTGCACAAAGTCATGTGCAGCAGCTTTGAATACCTCAGCCGGTAAGCCGTCAGGTCGAACTGATTTGTTGGACTTCAGCTTAGATATAGCTATCCTTACTTCGTTCTGGTCAGGTGGACGGAAGTTTTGGCTACCGTCGTCCAAGGTGAATGGTCTATTCTGCCTGATGACGGGATGTTGGGCTACTTCGCCGTTATAGTCTGCAGAAAAAGTTTTTTCATATTCTCTGTTGGTAATATTTCCGTACGTTATTCCTGGAGTACAAATTGCAAATATTTTCGATGGCGCGCTCCTCGTCCTCCTTTTACTTCTTCTAGAGAAGCCGATATTCAGTGGCAGCATTGCCACTGATCTTCAGTACTTGATACTGGCGGCATAGGAGTTTTTGAGAGATTTTGGGATACGCGTTCGGGGAAGATTCTAGTAGTCTCTTGCGATTGCATTTTTTCTACGTTATAACTCACTCACAGTAGTTTTTCTTTGTTGTGGCCCTTGGGAAATCCTGGAAACCTTGGCTGCAAAAAGATGGTAATTCGAGTCGATGTTGGCTGCCCGGAACGTTCAGACGTGCGGAATGCTGAAAGCAGGACTTACGTCAATCGTAATGAAATCAGTTTGAGTTGGCGTTTCATGATCCGGAGACCGCCATGTCCCTTTGCGTATATTGAGATGAGGGAGTGATATTTCGTCGCAAAGTCAGTAAGCCTAAGTTCGTTGCAAGACGGTACGTTAACCAGCTGTCCTACAAAAGATGTCCTGGCGTTAAAGTCACTTACATTTTTAACGTGATACCTCGGACATTGCTCATATATCTTGTCGAAGAGTTCGTAGAGTTATTTGGTGGCTGGCGCCGTTCTTGTCTTCCATAGAAAATTTAGCTTTGTTGCGGTCGCTCACATAACGGAATTTACATGCCGCATATTGCAAACCCGCATCCGAATAAGCGCTGTTTCCTTTTCCTACAGCGATTACCTTAGCATACCACAGTTTTTCATCCTGATTAGTTCCGGCCGATTCTATCACACTTCCTAGACGGCGTTAATATCTGCATGATAGCAGTGAAGGGCGTCTGCTAATTGCTCGGTTGCACATGGTTTCTTAAGGATCCGAAGGTCGTGGTCCTTTAAACGTTTGCAAGGGTCGTCAACAACGAATCCATTTCTATCCGAGACCATTAGTTGGATT
Organism: Volucella zonaria; assembly: GCA_963966105.1. Lineage (NCBI taxonomy): Eukaryota > Metazoa > Arthropoda > Insecta > Diptera > Syrphidae > Volucella > Volucella zonaria. The sequence continues at coordinate 135,900,464 of OZ014533.1, read as the reverse complement.
TTCACTTCTTTTTAATCTCTTCCGTATAGGGTTGTGAGGCCTAAGACGGTGTAGGCCAGTATTCTGCTACTGGCCGATCACTTCTTTGCCATTTTAGTCTGCAGTGGTTTACTCATGAACTTACAGGGAACTACCAGTGGGCGGTAGGGCGGGCACTTCGTTATGAACTAGTTCCCGATCAATCGCCACGCAGGTCCCTCCACTGAGATTCAGCTAAAAGACTTCAGAAGTCGCCAAAGACTTCAGAAATACAAAGGTGGCATTAGCATCAGCACCTCAACCGATTCGCACATGGTTTAGGTTAGTTTTCCAGAGCAGGGTCAGTATTTCTTTTCAGTGAGCAAAGTTGCTCGGCTTGCAAGCTTCCTATCTCACTAATTCAGACGACGTTCATTCCGTATCGCGTGGACGCAAGAATCAGTGATATACACGTGTTCGTCTGTGTTTAAGTGAAGTTGGGAATCCATATGTCTGCTTAAGCCACAATAGACATAACTATGTGATCTGTAAAGCTGGGTTATCCATCTGGTGTGTTAATGACCTACGTCTCTTGCGCCGATCAGGGTATTCCTCATTGCTCTTTTTTGATAGAACGAGGACTTTGGTGTCATAGAAGGCAGGATTTACTAACACAACCTCGAGATCTTTGGCTGCAATTTCTGAAAGTGACACCATCGGAGGAGGAGAACGATGTAAAGAATCATGAAAATAAGACTGATTGGTCCTCGTTTCTGGAGGTACCTTTCACCGAACTAATATTCCTTTGTAAAGGCATACAAAATTGTCTAGCTCTAGACATAATATTTTCTCAATATATTCTCAATGATCTCGGGAATTGGGAAATGACTGATTAATCATAGGGAAGATCCGGAAACGGCTATTAAAAAACAAAACAACTTGATTGGTACGGTAAAATGTATAAAAGAGTTCAAAAACAAAAACAGAGAAACATATTAAGCAGTCTTTGAACTTGATGAAGATGATCACAAAAATATTATTGGTATCAGCAAAATCAATGTCGGTTGGGAGAAATGTCGTGTTTTTGAACATTTTAATTTAAGTAGGTGCTATAACTGCTGTGGATATCGACACATTGCTAAAAATTGTAAAAATAATACAAAATGTGCGAAATGTGGTTGTAACCATGATACCCGGGAATGCGCATCTACTGAAACGAATTGTGCTAACTGAACATGGCATAACGAAAAGTATACATTAAACCTAGACACTAAACATGACAGTCGGGACGTTACCTGTGCGGTATACCAACGATTAATACAGTCGGAAAAAATCAAAAATGTAATATAGCAACGAAACCCAGTAAGGGGGGTATACTGTAATATTCAAGGTCTGACTGGTAATATAGCTGAAACTGAATTGAACTTTGTGGATAGAAATTTTGACTTTATAATATTTTCTAAAACTCGTCTTACTGAGGATATTGATGATAGTGAAATTTCTCTTAAAGGCTACTTGCCATATCGCTGTAATAGCAAATCAAGCCGTACGGGAGGTCTATGTATATATGTGGAACAATCGTTTGATGTCTGCGTAATCAAAAGAGAATCTATACCAATGGAAATTTACTGGCTAGTCGTAAGAATCACTGCCAATAACGAATCTATACACTTAGGGGCTGTTTATCGTCCCCCAAATTCTTCAGTAAGAGTGTTCTGTAACCTATTTAAGGAAATCTTAGAAGAACCTGCTGTCTCAAATAAGCAATTTATAAGGATATAAGAAATACAATTGAAGCGGAAAACAACTGCAGACAAATAGTCTATATCAAGCACGTTGATCGACTATGTTATAACAAATATGGATTATGTTACGGCCAAAACAAACATGAAGCTTAAAATAAGTGATCACGAAACGATTGTAATTCAGAACAATAATAGGAAAAGGCGCTTGGAAAGGAATGTGAACACCAAAACTGATCGGTTTATTTACAACAGGTCACTATTTCTCCACCAACTAAGGAACAGCGAACTAAATAAAAATACCGATCATCCCAACATAATCGAAAGGGTGATTAAAAATGAGTTGATCAGAATTACAAACTCCATGATATCCACAAGAACGACTAAACGAAATACGAATAAATGGTACAGTAATAGACTATCACAGATGAAACGCGATAAAATTGCATGGTATAAAGAATTTTTGACATCCGGCTGTAATGTAACATGGGACTGATACCGTGTTGCAAGAAATAGATATAAGACTGTAATTGTTAGGGCGAAGAACAATAATATCAAATAGAGTATCGAAAGGGCCCAGGACCAAAAAATGATGTGGAATGTTATAAAAACACATGTCCTTAACGAAAGTAAGCCACTAATACAAAATATATACTTTAATAATACTTGTGTTAAAAATGCAGCTAGTATTGCCGAAGAATTTAACAATTTTTTTTATAAAGAGCTTGTCGGACATTAATAGATCAATACCGCTCCAGACATTTCTTACCAGACCCACCACTATAATATTCTCCTACCACCGTCGAGTTCGGACGTGTTTTAATTTCGCTCCGCGATAATTTGTGAATATTTGTTTTTCTGTTTGACATTTTTCCTTTTTTTTGGTTTTTTTCGTGTGTGACCCCATTCTTCCCAATCGCTTACACCATAAATTCCCAGTGTCATCAAAACACAGTGACTTTGTGCCTTAAAAAAAAGAAAAAAAAAAAGAAAAAAAAAAATACATATATATAAAAATATAAAAATAATTAATACTCTGATCTAATTTAACCATGTCTTCCTGTGGATTTGCTGACTGCGCTGTACCTACTAACACAGTGGAAATGATTACATGCAATGGGATATGTGGAAAGAAATTCCATCCCATATGCATTGGTTTAAGCAGAAACGCTAAAACTCCTCTGGAAGAGTATAAGCGCATATTCTGCTTCTTCTGTGTAGAGTGCCGGACCATCTCCCTGGCACATATAATGCTGGCTATAAAATGTAATAACCAGCAACTAATTGGGCTTGCAGACTCGATTGCAGAGTTGAAATGCGAAGTTCAATTCAATAGTAAAAATGTAACCAAACTAATTTCCGAGAGCCATGATAACCTACACTGTTCGATCGATAACAGCATAACCACCACAAAATCAGCTGTTCAATCCCTGCGGTCTAAAATAAGTAAATTAGCAGATTCTGATAAGTCTCACTGTTCAAACGCGTTACCAGCGATTCAGTTAACTTCAGTTCAGTTGGGAAAAATTATGTCAACGTTGACTGACCAATCCACTCTTTTACATCTCAAGCATGCTGAACAAGCCGAAAACATCGGATCCATCCAACATGACCTCAATTTTCTAAGTGAGGAAGCTGCATCCACTAGATCAACCACAATGCAGATATTGGAAGAATTAAAGCACATCTCTAGTAAGCCGGATGCACCTCCATCTGCAGTAAGCCCGTGTAACAAATCCTTACACGACGAGCTATATATATCACCCTCAACCACTTCAGCCCCAACTCATTCAATAACCATTACCACCGAAGTCCCCGTTCAATCCACTTCGATAAATGCAACTTCGATCACCAATCCCGTTCCAAGACCATTGCCTATAATTAGGGCTTTTGGCACATCCTGGACTCTCCCTGAATGGACCAACAGAATTCAAAAATTAAATAAAATGAATCTTGAAGCCACCAAAAAACCGGAGCTGTCTACTTTCTTTCTTCAAGGTGCCCCACGTCACGCAAGCCCGTCCTGCATCAAAGACCTTTTTAGGAAGAAATTTGGTATACAAGACATCAAGTGTAAACAAGTTGGCAAAGTGAAGAGCAAAAACGGCATGTGTTTTGAAATACGTATACCCACTAAATACGATTGGATATTCAAATCTTCGGCCGGCATACCAATCTCGGAAGAGATGGTCATCACCCAACGGAAGGATATGATATATAATAAGTTTGCTAATAAAAGAAAAAATAGCACCCACAATTCTGCCCTATCCCATCAACATCCCAACTCAAACTGGTCATTTAAGACCCAAATCTTTCCCAGATTCACCTCGCTCCTACCCCCCTTTGCTACATCCAAAAAGAACACCAGAGTCGCTACACCAAATCCTCTCGCTCCCCTCACCAAATCTTTAAAGCCGCCTCAAAACAGAGTTTCATTTAACTTTGCTTCTGCGCCTTCTACCCAAGTTCCAACTAACGTTGCCCCATCAGTCAAATATCCTAATTTTATCAGCTCACATATACTAAACCCAACCACCCCTTCCTCATCTTCATCTACTAATCCCCCTGATCCAACCACCCTCACTAGTCAAGATTCTAGTTCCGGGGTGCTTGAACAACATGTCCCTTCTTCATCCGCTCGTTCGCCTGCCCTCGATTCCTGCCCGAAATACCTTGACCCACTCCTTCCACCAACTGTCAAACTCACAAAAAAATTTTGTTTGAGAGACCGCCGCATTTATGAAAATGTTCGGCTCTACCTTGCCTACTTGCACGACAAACCCAACTCCGTTTGCATTGATGGCATAACCAAAACCAACATTATGGTTTCGATTCAACGAGAAGGTCTTCCTATTAAGCCAGCTGAATTGATGCAAATTTTCGTTCGCTACCATGAGAGTTTCGACATATCTTCCGATGAAGTTCATAATGATCTTTCCACGATGTCTTTGCATGTCAGCTCTAAACGTCTCTCGTAACCTTGAGCTGTTTCCTCCAAATTTCAACGTTTTTCGAAAAGATGGATTTGAAAGAGCTAATAATCCCTATGGCCGAGGTGTTTTACTAGCAATCCGGAACTTTTTCCACGCAACTCCTATTGATATTCCCCATACTGACAACTTTGAGTTAGTATGTGTTAACATTACGCTCCCCAAACGCTGTCTTTACGTATTTTGTTGTTACATTCACCCATCCCAACCAATTGAATCTTATCGACCTGTATGTAGTTCACGCAGTGGATTTTTTCACTGATAATGCACAACCTGAAGACTGTATTATTCTAGTAGGGGATTTCAACCTTCCTCAACTTAAATGGGGGTCTTCCGACGACTCGTCTCATTTCGTCTCTCTTAATTCGTTCTCAGAAATAGAAATTTTGATGGTGGACTGCCTAACCAACTCAAGTCTATATCAGATTAGTGGAATACCTAACACAATGAACAGACAACTCGACCTTGTCTTCACATCCGATTCAGATAACTGTGTCGTTTATAGGAGTGATCATCTTCTTTCTACCCTAGACCGCCTTCATCCCCCCTTGTCAATTATATACTCATATGAAAATGGCAACACAAGTGTCGATGCGGAAAATGCATTTTCATTTAACTTCCGAAGAACCGACTTTAACAAACTTAAAAACCTCATCAGCAACATTAACTTTGACTTTATTGCTGAGACGACTTTGATCTTGCCTTATCAACGTTCTATTCGGTTCCATATACCTTCCGAAAGGACTGCATGTCAGCTCCTCCCTGGTACAACAAGGAGTTGCGCTCTCTCCGTAATTACAGAAACAAGTTGTGGCATAAATTCTTAAGGACTCGATCTGATTCCGACTACAGTAATTATCGATTGGTATATAATCGTTTTTCTGAACTTTGTGAGTCTCTTTACCTTGAGTACCTCTACCGCATGCAATTTAACTTAGTCTCAGACCCTAAACGCTTCTACCAGTTTGTTAATACCAAAAGAAAGTCAGACGGCTACCCATCTACTCTCAAATTTCTCAGTGAATCTTCTGCCGACCCGAAAACCATTGCAAATTTCTTTGCCTGTCATTTTAATAAATCCTTTTCTAAGAAAACAGCTGAACCCGATCCTAGTTACGAGTACTTTAGCTATATGAGAAACTATCCTGAGACATCATCCGTTTCGCTAAATATAACAACATCTTTGGTGTCTGATAACATTACCAAACTTAAAGATGATTTTTCGTCCGGCCCTGATGGCCTTCCGGCTGTTGTAATAAAAGAGTGTATTAACCATCTCGGTCCTCCCCTTGCTGCCCTATTTAACTTGTCTGTCTCAACAGGTATTTTCCCTTTCCTATGGAAGGAATCTTACATCATCCCTATTCATAAAAAAGAAAGTAAGGCCGAAGTCGATAATTATGGGCCCATAGCAAAACTCTCTTGCATACCCAAACTTTTTGAAAGCATAGTCTATCAACAACTGCTTCCGTACTGTAGGGCAGCTATCTGTACAAATCAGCACGGTTTCATGAAAGGTAAATCAACAACCACTAACCTAACAGAGTTCGTTTCTAGGTCGCTTCATGCTTTAGAAGACGGTGATGAAGTCGATTCAATTTCCACTGATTTCAGCAAGGCATTCGATAAAATTTCTCACCAACTTATCATTTTTAAACTAAAAAAACTTGGTTTTTCCCCTCATTTTGTGGCATGGACCAAATCCTATTTAGAAGACCGAGAATACAGGGTCATCTTCAGATCTTCAATATCCGACCCAATTAAAGTAACATCTGGTGTCCCTTAGAGTAGTCACCTTGAGCCAATCATCTTTATCCTAACGATCAACGACATAAATCTCATTTTAACGAATTGTAATCTTTCTATTTTCGCTGATGACATGAGAATTTCCAGTCATTTCATTGCCTTCTGACTCCCATTGCCTGCAAGATGACTTAAATAAGTTTTCGGTATGGTGCAAGCAAAACTTTTAGGAGCTTAATGTCAGCAAATGCCAAGCGATAACCTATTCCCGCAAACGTTTACCTCCCCCTCCAAGAAACTACTTCATCTGCGATGAGCCTATTCCTTCCACTACCTAAGTACGGGATCTAGGAATAATTTGTGACAGAGAATTGAATTTCGACTCACATATTGACAGCATTATAAATAAAGCTAACTCTGCACTTGATTTCATCAAACGCTGGTCGAAAGAATTTTCCAACCCTTACGTTACAAAGTCCCTGTACATTACTTTTGTAAGGCCTCTTCTCGAATATTGCAGCCAAGTTTGGTCGCCCTATAAACTAACCCACATTCAAAGAATAGAAGCAGTCCAACGCAGGTTTATCCGTTTCGCACTTCGTGGTCTACCCTGGGCCGACCCATATGGATTACCCCCCTATGAAAATAGGCTGGAACTAATTAGCATGCATACCCTAAAAAAACGTCGTGAAGTCGCTGATGTACTTTTTATCCACCAGTTACTGATTGGAAACATCGAGTGCTCGAGAATAACGCAAAATATTGCATTCACTCCCAATCCCCGTAATCTAAGATCTGTCCCACTCTTCCTGATCCGAATTCACCGTACCAACTACGGTCACTTTGAACCAATATCTAGAATGTTGCGTATAACGAACAACTACGCCGAAGTCTTTGACCTAAATAGCAGCAAAAACGAAATGAAAAAAGCACTGCTCAATATGCCACTCCCTTAACATCTACCTCGTCCACCATTTCTCCTCGCCCCATATTAGGTTAAGAATATCTTTGTTAGTTTTAAGTCTAGGTTTAAGTTTTTGCTTGTTAATAAGCTAAATAAAGTTGTCCGGGGTAGACCCGGGCTAATAATAATAAATACAACTTTTAAATTTAAAACTATTGACGTTGATGAGATAATAAGTGTCTTAAAGTTAATAAGCCAAAAAAGAGATTTCAACTTTATGAATGCTAAAATGATATTAGATGATATACCCATAATCGGCCAAACCCTAGAAAACTTATTTAACTTGTCTATGACAAGAGGTTCATTTCCCTCCACATGGAAGGAATCAGTTGTTACACCTGTATCAAAAGTCAAAGGATCAAATAAATGTGAAGATTTCCGGCCAGTAAACGCCCTTCCAGTCTATGAGAAAATATTAGAAAAAACTATGCAAATGCAGCTCGAAGAGTACTTCGAAACTAATGGATTTTTCCTTGAAAACCAATCAGGATTCCGAAGGAAACACTCGTGTAAAACTGCACTAAACAATGTCCTGATAAGTTGGAAAGAAGAAATCGCTGCTGGAAACTATGTGATTGCAATATTCTTGGACTTTAAAAGGGCTTTTGAGACCATTGACAGGGATATTTTGTGGTCGAAACTTCAGGGATTTGGAATTAGGGGCCAAAAACTAAAATGGTTCCGCTGTTACCTTACTGGACGATCTCAAAAAACAAGCGTGAATGGAGTGCTGTCTAGTAGTGTTGAAACAACGCTTGGTGTTCCACAGGGATCAATACTTGGTGCTTTGCTGTTCATAATATATATAAATGACATAGATAGTGTATTTAATTAATCTCAGATCGTCCTATTCGCTGATGATGCACTTATCTACATATCAAGACAAGATCCTATTGAATGTACAAAATTGATTCAAGATGACCTATTAAAATTGAGCTTATGGCTGAGATCGAATAAGATGAAGCTCAGTGTAAACAAATCCAAGTGTATGTCACTTAAGTATTTCCAGCGTTTTTTTTCCAAAATTTGAAGTTTTATTATGAAAACATAGTTACAATGCTTTATTCAAAGTATCGTCTATCGGAAGCTACAACTTTCCCCCATCTTTCTATCAATTTATGAATTCCGGACCCAAAAAATTTCTCGTCTTTCGAGCCCAAGAACGTATCGAGCCAATTTTTGATTTCCTCTACTGAGCTGGAGCGTATTCCCGTAAGAGCGTTCTGCATCGAACGAAACAAGTGGTAGTCAGATGGTGCCAAGTCTGGACTGTAAGGCGGGTGAGGCAGAATTTCCCATCCACTATTATCCAAATAGTTTTTCACCGAAACCGCAACATGTGGCCGAGCGTTGTCGTGATGAAAAATGACGGACTCATGCCTGGTCTCATATTCTGGAAGTTTTTCTTTTAATGCCCGCTTCAAACGAATTAGTTGGGTTCGATATAATGGTCCTTTGATTATTTCACCACTCGGAAGCAGTTCGTAGTATACGACACCTTTTTTATCCCACCATATGCAGAGCATGACCTTATTCACGTGAATATTTCGCTTCGGCGTCGATTGGGCGGGCTCGCCGGGCTTTGTATACGATTTTCTGCGTTTAGGATTATCATAATAAATCCATTTCTCATCACCAGTGACAATACGATGCAAAAATGATTTATTTTTATACCGCTGCAGTAACATTTCGGACATGCAAAATCGCCGTTCGACGTCTCTTGGCTTCAATTCGTACGGCACCCAGTTTCCAACCTTTTGAATGAATCCCAGTGCTTTTAGGCGCAGGAAAACGGTTTGTTGCATGACGCCCAATGATGCAGCAAGTTCTTCTTGAATCTGACACGGATCCTCATCCAGTAAAGCGTCCAATTCCTCGTCTTCAAAACTTTTCGGCTTTCCGGGGCGATCTTTGTCTTCAACTCCAAAATCACCACTTTTGAACCACCAATACATTCCGCCCCATAAGTTTCCGAAAGCAAACGATAGGCCTCAGCCGCACTTTTCTTCACATTAAAGAATAAAAGCAGCGCTTCCCGGAAATGACGTTATTTGGCTGGAAACTTGCCATGATTTTGCTAGATAAAATGGACGACATCGATAGAACTGCTCAAATATAACGCTGCAAAGTTGTTGACAGATACAAAACCTACAAATAAAACACATGGGGTCTGACATTTCTGCCCGGGATCCACTGGTGGCGTCATCTCTGACAAACGCTGGAAACTTACTTGTAGACCCAATATAACATACCATTAAACTTACAAATGGAAAGAGAATTTTTAGAACAAGTCAATAAAATAAAATATCTATTAATTATTATTGACGATTAACTATCATTTAGTATTCACTTAGAATATATCTTTAAAAAAGGGACTAAAAAAGTAGGTTTTTTCGGTAGAATAAGAAAGAAAAAAATTCCTTAATTTGTTCAATAAATATCTATAATGTAATGGTTAAACCACATTTTGAATATTGTTCGTCTATATTATATCTATGTAGTGATACTTCGTTAAATAAATTACAGCGCCTACAGAATAGAGCCATGCGAACTATTATAAAATGCAATTGTTATACCCCTGTGATATTAATGTTAGATATGCTGTTTTGGTTAAGTGTAAAACAAAGGATTCTTGTTAATGTATTGTGCTTGGTTTTTAAAATTAAACACTCAATGCTATCAAATTATTTAAAAAAAATATCAAAGATATGTGGGTGAATCCCAACCCTATCAATTAAGAAACAGAAAGGATTTCAGATTACCACATTATGTTAGTAATTTAACTCAAAATAGTTTACAAAGGTTGCCACTTATTTAATACGATTCCGAACTTTATAAAAACTGAATCAAATTTTAAAATTTTTAAAAGAAATGTACAATAATTACAATAAAGCTAAAATACCCTCATAATAGAAATTAAAATATTGTATATATTATACCTTATACTTAAGCTTAAGTCCAAATTGTAAAATCAAAAAAAAAAAATGAATTTAAATAGCAGACTTCTGCTAATAAATAAATAAATGAATTTATGAATCTCTATCTTGCCCCATAGAGCTGGTGGAAGAATTCTGAAAGGATTAACCTGAGATTGATCTTTGCTAAAGGAGTTTAAAATAGTGATCGGAAGTCGGCGTGGAGATATTGGAATTATTTGCAGGGGAAGGGTCCAGACTACTTAAGTTGCCTGTCAGATTAGCAGATTCTAGAGAACTCACCCGAAAGATTGCAGATCGAGCTAGAGTTCGCAAAAATGGCGAAGTGCCTTAAACCAACTTTCATAGAATATAAGCACACAGAAATTGTTTCTAGAGCAGCGGTTTTATTAAACATTAGTATTTACAAAATACTCTGGTGGATCGGTTTAACCCATTCCGTATGGAGATTTCTTGTTAACTGGAGTATAGAATGGTCCACTGGCAATGTTGTCATTATCTGATGCACCCAATTTAACAGTTGATGAGTAAGTTGAGCCGCATGACTTGTCAACAGCTTTTTCGTAGTCAGTGCACTTCATGCTGGGGAAGTCGTTCTTTCTAATTGCTTCGGAGTAATAAATGTATGACCTTGAGTGGGAACATGCACCAGTGAGATCCAATCCACATCCTGGTTGTGATTTACCACCATTTGGATAGAAAGCAGCCTTACCAATGGGTTGCAAGAAACCTAATGTACCGCCATCGGTTTGAATAGATTCAACATAGTAAGCATCAGTTTCGCACAAACGTTCACTGCATTTGTCGTAGCTGTACAATGGTAGAGCAGGGTCCAAACCAATGATGGTATGAATTTTTCCTCCAGTAACATATTTGCCAGCATAGCCCGATACATGAGCACCCAAGCTGTGACCCATGACTTTCAAGTTGCCCAAAGTTAGTTTGCCTTCAGTGCGGAGGTAGTCAATCATAGTGGCGACTTTCTTGCCAACGCTTGGTACACGCAACACAGAGGCAGCATAGTTGATGGTTTCAGATTTGCTACTCCAATCAACACAAATGACGTTGTAATCCCCAGTGGCCAAAAGAGCAGTACGGATATCAACATTGACATCGGATAGGTAATTGTTCTGCCAGCCGTGGATGATGAATCTGGTTGGATGATCTTTATTGAAGTGGGATGCACTGAGTGAAGAGGAATCACCTGCGGAGATTTTTTGTGCGGTGGTTGGGTTTGACTTGGTGTATAAGTAGAAATCCACAACAGCTGCAGCTTTTGATTGATGCTGCATCTCTTCACGAACTAACATTTGGGCATCCTCCTCCGTCATCCATTCCAGAGATCCATCCAATTGAGGAACGAACCAGCCATCACCAGCGATTTCATCGACAAAGGCTTCCTCTATCGGGAGGGCCAATGCTATTGAAACAAAGGAACTCAATTAGATTCCATGGGCTGGGCTTGCCAAAAGTTTGAACTTACCCAAAGTGACGCCAAGCAGGAGGAGTACAAATGTCTTCATATTACGAAACAAGTTTGTATTGTAATGGTAACCAGTGGTTATTGCAGGCTTTTATACCCCAGTTATGACGTCAGTTAAGGCCTTATCATATCTTTCTTCAGGCCAAAATAGTTTAAAACAAGATCGCAATCGAGCCTTTGTATGAAGACCTTGATTGGACTTCGCTTAATTTGAAATTTGGCAACGTCCAGTGATATGGTGTAGAATAGCCACAAATGACGGTCTTCCCTGACCAGGGGGCTTAACAAATCGCCTCCTTCTGAAATGAGTTGCATTTTCGGTCAGAATCACAATGGCCCATCAAGAATTCAAACAAAGGGGTATGACTGCTTGAACACCTACACTCTTAATTAAGCCTATCGGGGCTCGAACCTCAATAGATCGTCCAGTCGATAGAGCTCAAGTGCTAGGTGGCTAGTGTTTTCCCATTTGTTGATATTTGAAGTAAGACGTCTACAAACTGACAGGTGATAATGGTTGGAGAGGTATTGAAAGATTCGTCGAGGGCTTGATTAGAATTCCGGTGGATTACAGTGTTAGACCGACGAAATTACAAATGTTTTTTTAGAATGGGGTAAACAAGGCGTAGTTGGGTGGCATGTCCACTTCAAATTGGCTACAAACTGTAGGCCCTTTCGAAAACAGTCTTATCGAGTTAGCGACTCTCTTGCTAATCAGGTTCCCACCTATGCTTGCAATCATTTTGAGTAAATCAACACGTGCTCACTTTGATTTGGTGGAAGTTGCTTTCAGCTCTATCAGTTCGTTTTCATTCGACTGCTCCGGGGTGAATGAAATCGATGAAGCAGATAGTGAATGGGATAACAAATACTGGAATCCCATAGATAGGGAAACAATTGGTCGTGATAATTTTGTGCCATGCAACTAGATGCTGTATTTGTCTGAAAGCACATCTCAATATTCTCAAAATCCAAGATGACACCCTGTAAGAAGTGTGGATGGTGCTTATCTATAAATCAATGCGAAGTAACACCTAATTTTGGGAGAACTATTGAGGGACGATTAGCCTTACTCAGGTGGCATTGCCTAGTTAGCTAAACAAGAAGCTTACAAATCGGTGTTGCAACAAAGAAGCCCGCGATCGCAGATATTGAGAGTTTGTACTCCAGGAACAACGTACAGAAGAAAGATGATGTAGAGATGAAGAAGGAAACCCTGTAGTAGAGTCACGGTCGGTGCAGGGAATATGGAAAAATTTCTTCTGCACACTATATAATGGCGAAAAATACCAAAATCCCGCCGTCAGGCGGAATAGGCTATTCAACTGTGATGATAACAGCCAACATTTCAGTCCAGCTTCCGGGCTATAATACGGGCTTCTCAGGTGGCGGATAGAAGAATGCCACGAAGTGTGGTAGACGTTCTCACACATCGCCGGACCAAGAGTCAATTTTCCCAAGTCAAGGTGTTTTGGAATATGTGCCGAGGACTGAATGATGTGTAATGTCTCTATGAGATACCGGGCAACCTCTTATAGTAATCAGCTTTACATATGCATGGGAGCCCGCTAGGTGCGGACTTTTCATTCTCGCCTTACTCGTGGGATAACACATGAAAACAAAGACAATAATAAAACAAAATTAATAACAGAAATGCTAATGGAGGGAGAAAAGGAATCTCTACGCCGTTCACCAATTTCTAAGATGGACACAAAAGAGGCTATTCTCATCTCATCTCAAATTAATGCTACACGGTGCCCATCTGAAATCTCGAAAAGGACAGATACTGAAGAACGAATTTTACCAATCGTCGAGATGGTAGCAAATACCGAGTACTTTACTTTTTCTTTGATCCGCACTTGCTGTTAAGCCTCGGGGTAGCTTCGGGATATCCATCTTCTCCAATGAACTCGGTCCCGGCGCTCTCCCCTCATCTCTACCAATTTTCCCAAGCTGTCCTGGGTCTTCTTCTTGGTGCCGTATCCTCCATTCTCATCCCCATTACCAGTTTGGCTTATCTTGACTCGTCGATTTAACGATCGACTTCTTCTATCCTACTTTTAAGCGTATTCTTTCATTTCTGGCCCTATCTCTTCTAGTTTTCCCCGCGACCCTTCGAATGTACTTCATTTCTGTTGTCTACAATTTACTCAGATGTTTATCTAATAATGGTAAACACTCCGTACCGTATAGTGCTATTGGTACTACGAGTATAACTGCGTTGTAGAGCTTGATTTTTGTCTTATCTGTCGTTTACCCACTATTGTATTGTTTATCTGAAAGTACGCCGACATTGTTTTCTTGGTTCGGCTTATTAGTTCTTAGTATATTTTCCCATTACAGCTAACAATGGTTCCAAGGTATTCATAGGATTCAACTCTTTGTAATCCTTTACCGTCGCATATCACATGCATATTCCCAGTAGAGCTATCCTCTTTAGAGACCCATTTTAGGGGTCACAACTGATCTCATCAACTCGTGTTGTCCCCTATCTCTTTCAACTATTGATAACTTTCATCCTCCGCTTCTTCTCTCATTTTTCTACAACTCTCTCCTTTAGTGGCCTCCCCCCGCAGTTCTATTTTCTTACAATTTTCACAAAGCTAATTCCCGTAAAATCAATACCTATCTAAGCAGGGTTTCTTTTGAATTTATCAATCTATCTCTGGTTGCTGCCCTCTCGATTTTCTACAGAGAAATATTCCAATCCGTCTCCCTTTCCTGTCATAAAACTTCTTCTACATCCTCTCCTTGGTATAATCGTAGTCTTCGCTCTCTACGAAACAAAAGAAACAAGTTATGGGTGATATTATTTAGGTATATATCTTCATTTCATTGAACTCTATAACTCTCTCTATCAATGCTAAATAAATAGTGCGCAAACCAATCTCATAAATGACCCCAAGTCATTTTTTCAATTTGTCAGTTGCAAAAGTAAGACTTCCTCCCTCGCCTTCGAAACCAAATCTTCAAGTGGTCCTCCTACCATCGCCAACTTTTTTGCTACATTTTCCAACAACTCCTTCGTACCAAATCCCTCTTACTTCAATGATCTACCAAATTTCGCCATTGGTCCCTTTCTCACTCCAAATTTGGAAAAGTTACTAAATCTTAAAGATGAATTTGTACCTGGCCCAGACGGACTCCCCGCCGTGTTTCTTAAAAAAAATGCTCTTCCAACCTGTCTCTACACCTTTCCTACCTTTTTCGTCTATCCCTTACACAGGGAGAATTTCCCAAGATTTGGAAGACCTCTTTTATAATACCGATACACAAAGAGGGATCTATGCATGAAGTTATCAATTATCGTCCCATTGCGAAACTCTCGAATATACCCAAACTCTTTGAAAGCATTTTATACGAAGCCTTAGGTTTCAAATGCAAGCCTTTTATTTCACCCCGACAACATGGTTTTCTAAAAGGTAGATCAACTACCACAAATCTAGTTGAATTCATGTCTTTTGCTCTCTTAGCCTTAGAAAATGGCAAAGAAATCGATAAGATATCTCATCAATTGATCCTCTTCAAATTGTCTGCTCTCGGCTTTGAGCCTCTCTTATTAAAATGGATTTCTTCTTACCTGGTAAACCGATATTATAGTGTTCGGTTTAGATCCGTCCTTTCTGTTCCATTCCTGGCCTCATCTGGAGTTCCACAAGGCAGTCATCTTGGCCCTCTTCTCTTCATTCTTACTATCAACGACGTTGAGAGGGTCATTAAACACTCCTCTCTCTCCCTTTACGCTGACGACACAAAATTTTTTAAATCTATTTCCTCTCCCCATGACTCTGCCCTTCTTCAACAAGACCTTGATCGGTTTTCAATCTGGTGCCTCAAAAATTGCCTTGAACTTAATTAGCCAAATGTCAATCTATAACCTTCTCACGTAAATGCAACCCGTCTCCTCCCCGACTTTATTTTCTCCATGGTTGACCAATTCCAGTGGTTCAGTCTTTTCAAGACCTTGGCTTATTATTCGACTGTGAGCTTAATTTCCGTTCGCATGTCGATGAGATGATCCTCAAAGCCAACTCATCACTTGGCTTTATTAAACGATGGTCCAAGGAATTTTCCAACCCAGATCTTTCTATATTACCTTTGTTCGCCTCCTGCTTCAGTATGTCAGTCAAGCTTGGTCCCCCTTTCATTGGGTTCATGTTTCCCGAATCGGGGGTATTCAACGTCGATTCCTCCGATTTGCCCTTCATTGTCTGCCGTGGAACGACGCTCTCAAGCTTCTCAATATGAATTCCTTAGAAGAACGTAGAAATACTGCTGGCGTTCTTTTCATTCATCGTCTTCTCTCAGGTTCCATCGGCTGTGCATCCATTTTGAACTTCATTTCCTTCAATACCAACCCCAGCAATCTACGTTGTTCTCGTCTCTTCTATCTACCGGTCCACCGCACCTCTTATGGCTCCAACGAACCAATCTCCCGAAAGGTCAAACTCAAACCTCAACCTTTTTGATTTCCACCTGACCACTCCTCGTCTCAAACAAGATCTCCTCCATCACTTCCTTGGTCCCTAGCTCTTAAGTCTTCTGTTAGCCCCCACCGAAATTAAAATTAAAATTAGCTCTTTGTTATATTTACCAGCATCCGCTTTCTCTAGCGGACCACTTCTAAAATGCTTGTTGTAATCTGTTCAGATTGTTTGCTATGATAACAATATCATCTGAGTATGTGTAGTAGGAATTGCAGGTAAATGGGGTGAAGTCTACAGCTTCCAATTTAGTTCTTTTCTGTTTGCCTTTTATACGATTTTGTTATTTCGTCCATGAATAGAATGAACAGTTGAGGCTAAGACTGTCTCCTGGCTTTAGTCTCTTCTGACTTCTTCCATTCTAGTCTTACTTTCCCAACCGGGTTGCGGTATAGCATACTTTTAATAGCGTTTATCAGTCTTTCCGGGAACTTGGATACACCATTATACGCCCGAAACAAAAATTCAGTCAAAACAGTGGACTGCAAAGGGCGAGCCGGCTCCAAAAAAAAGCAAAAACTGTTTTTTCGGCTGGGAAAGTGATGGCGAATGTTTTTCGGGATAGTAAAGGAGTTATCTTAATCGATTATCTTCAAAAAGGAAAAACCATTATAGGAGCATACTACGCATCATTACTTGCCAAGTTGAAGGCAGAAATTGCGGAAAAACGGCCACATTTACGGAAAAAAAAATCCTGTTTCACCAAGATAACGCGCCGTCTCACACCTCAGCGGTTGCCATGGCGAAAATCCATGAATTACGGTTTGAACTGCTTGACCATCCGCCTTATTCACCAGATCTAGCCCTTCTTTTTGTTCCCTCATCTAAAAACTGAGCTCGGACGACAGATATTTTCGTCAAATGAGGACGCAATCACCTTCGCAAACAACCATTTTGCAGAGAAAAACGCCAAGTACTATTTGGACGGGTTAGAGGGATGGGAGCATCGTTGGGAGAAGTATGTAAGTAGAGTTACAAGGAGACTATGTAGAAAAATAAAACAAAAACTTGGGAAAAAATGTCTTGTATCATTGTTCGGTCGGAAACTTTTCAGAAAACCCTCGTATTTACCAATGTCGTCATGCTGTTTCGGATTTCAATTGGAATTGCACATTCAAAATTCTGAAATGAATATTAATAGTATGAATAATATTAAAAAAACGCTCGAAATGTGTATATAGAACTATGTAACCAACTTAATCAAAGATTTGACCTTAATAATACTAAAATGGAATTACCAAAGTACTTAGATCCTTGGATTATAGCTTCAGGCAGCGAGCCACCATTTTAAATTTGTTTAAGGAGTTTCCCTACTTATAAGAAAGCAAATTTGGAAATTTTAAATGAGCAGTAACGCTTGTTGATTGGGGCTTTCGATCTTATATTGAAATGTGGACCTCAAAATAGCGACATTATATCAATATGGGTGGAATTGAACAAACAAAAAAATAGTTTAGGGAGCTCAATGTTTGAAGAACTAGCAGCCTACATTCTGGATTTATGCTGTCTTCCACATAGTAGTGTTTCTGCTGAGCGAAAGTTTTCCCAGCTTTGTTTAATAAAAGATGAAATGAGAAACGGATTGAACTCAGAAACAATCCAAAATATATTATTAGCTAAAGAGCTAATAAAAGATAATGCAATATTTGAACCAACAGGCGAATTGGTAACATTTTGTTTGTTCTTTCAATTTATTAATGGAGAATATAGAGTTAAGTAAATATAAATTAAATACTTTCTCTTAAAAAAAAAAAAAAACGTTCGCTCAGGAGAGCATACTATAATTTTATAATCATTATTAACCCATTCCATCACTAATAATATGACATAATTTATTAATTAAAAACGCTATTTCACTATTACAACTTGGATATTTGTTTAATCTTCATCTTCAGGGAGTTTTGGAAGGGCACGGTATTTTTTGAAACATTCTGACATATGGAGAGCCACCAAGCATTTCTCACATTCCCGTCGTGATTCACTTTTCTTTTTCAGTAATGAACACATTTTACAAAGCCTGGACGGGTTTTGTTTGACATGATTTAGAGGAATTTGTCTAGAGAAATATGCCCATTGTACAGCCTGTAATTGTAAAGGGCATGCTCCTCCAGATGCCTTTCCTCGCCTCTTGTATGGTGGTAGCGTAATATTCTCTAATATGTTTTCCGCAATACCTATCCTATAGTCGCTATATGTAGGTCAACCTTTGCACATTAGACATATTTTTATAAAATGCATAGGAGTATTTATATAAGTCCAGGTCGGCCAAATAAAAAAACATTTTTTTATATCCCTTGGAGTAATTCCGCATTAGTAAAAAAGGAAGCCAAGAACTGGTCATTTCTGTCGACTCCACCCATCCCACGATTATAATCGATGACTGCCTTCGGTTTTAGAATAGGATTCCCAGTTTTGTAGTCATTTTTACCCGTACCCGTCATAGAAATATTTGAATGCATGGTTGACAGCATATGAATGGGTTTTTTGTCAATCCATCTTATTGGAGCTATGTCATGGCTAAACAAAATTTGGGCATAACCTCGTTTCAATTTCTTTAGCTTTTTTGAATTTATTCTGTACGTTGGTGGCGTATTTTTCCTCATGCAACAAACAGTTCCTACTGCATTTACTTTCTTATTCTTTAAATTATGAAATAAAACTGGAGATGAATACCAATTGTCTAGGAACACTGTGTACCCATCTGAAGTATATGGCTCCATCAGCTTATATACGATTCCTTCACTCGCTGGTAAAGATGTTTCTGGTTTTTTGCCTGTATATATTTCAAAATATATCTCGAACTAGATTCGCAGATTTTGTAATTTTTTATGCCAAATCTTGCCCTTTTTGATTTATTGAATTGTACATAACTGAGTTGTCCGCGAAACTTCATCAATGATTCGTCGATAGACAACTCCTCATTGGGTCTATATGTCGTGAATTTATTTTTCAAATAATTTTATTGGACGAATTTCAAACAATTTATCACTTTTATCTAACAGGGCATTGTCTGCAAAATGCAAATTTGAAAGAATTTTTTCAAATCGCTTGAATGGCATTATTGTTCTAAAAAAAGGTGTTTCTGTCGATTTTCTTTCACTCCAATATGACCTCAATGTATTGGGTATATAATTTATTTCGTGTGGTTTTTTTTTTCAAAATTTCAACGTTTATTTAAGAAAAACATGTACAATAGTATTATTCAGAGTATTGCCCTTCTGAAGCTATGACTTTTTCCCATCTTTCTGGCAATTTGTGGATCCCATCCCAAAAGAACTGCGCCGGCTTGGCAGCCAAGAATGAATCAAGTCAATTTTTGATATTCTGCTCTGGTAGTCAGAAGGGGCAAGGTCTGGGCTATTAGGCGGGTGGGGTAAGACCTCCCATCCAATGTTTTCCAAATAGTTCTTAACCGGAATAGCAACGTGGGGCCGAGCGTTGTCATGATGGAAAATTATTGCCTCGTGTCTGGTCGTATATTCCGGGCGTTTTTCGGCCACTGCTCTCTTCAAACGGATTAATTGTGTTCGGTAGCGTTGTCCATTGATGGTTTCACCCGGTTTTAGCAGCTCATAATACAGCACACCCATCTGATCCCACCAAATACAGAGCATTACTTTCGCGTCATGGATATTCGGCTTTGCCGTTGATTTGGCTGTTTGGCCGGGTTTCACGTATGATTTTTTGCGCTTGGGGTTGTCGTAATGGATCCATTTTTCATCACCAGTAACAATCCCATGCAAAAATGACTTCCTTTTGTGGTGTTCCAGCAGCATTTCGCACATGCAAAACCGCCTTTCGACGTCTCTTGGCTTGAGTTCATGTGGAACCCAATTTCCTTGCTTTTGAACATATCCAGCTGCTTTTAAACGTTTTGAAATGGCTGCTTGAGTGGCACCCAAAGATTCTGCGAGCTCTTCTTGTGTTTGGCAACAATCTTCATAGAGTAATGCTTCCAGTTCTTCATCTTCAAACTTTTTTAGCTGCCCAGGACGTTCATAGTCTTCCAAGCCAAAATCACCACTTTTAAATCGTGCAAACCACTTTTGGCACGTTCGCTCAGCTAGCGCATGTTCACCATAAACTTCCACCAAAATACGATGACTTTCGGCAGCAGTTTTCTTCATATTAAAGTAATGAAGAAGAACTCCGCGCAAAAACACTTTTTCAGGCACAGAGTTCGACATATTTGAGTGAAAAAAAATTATTGTTGTTTACGCTTCAAATGAATGACATATACTGAAAATGACGTACAATGACAGTAGCTTTCCAACGCATGTTCCAATGGAATAATTCAAGTTACGCCATCTCTTAGCAAACCGCACGAATTATAGACCCAATACTAGATGGAGTGAAAAGTGACCTCTTTGGGAATTAAAATTTTTTTTTTTAAATGTTTTTTTTATATTGTTCAATATAGTCCTCTTTTAGTTTGATACACTTATTCCAGCGATATTCCAACTTCTTGATCCCGTCCGAAAAGTAATTTTCCGGAAGGTCTGCGAAATACTCCTCCGTGGCGTCGATGATTTCTTCGCGTGAGCTGAGGTTGATGAGGAGCCATCTTTTGAGAATTGGGAAGAGATAATAGTTCGAGGGACGCAAATCCAGTTACCAATCGACGCCAAAAGTCCGCCCGATTCCGCATCAGCAAGTTCAAACACTCTTTCGAAGTGCTCTCGCGTTCGTGTTTTTGGTCAGGAGTGAGCATGCGCGGCACCCAGTGGCAGGATAACTTTTTCATATGCAGAATATTGCCCAAAATATGGCGTGTGCTCTTCTCAGTACTAATCTTTGTGGTATCTGCTAGCTGACGCACCTTCACTTTCCGATCTGCCAACACCATTTCATGTATTTTTTTGACATTGTCCTCTGTAACCGCATCGGAGGGCCTGCCGCTGCGGACTTGATCGGTAGTGGAGTTGCGGCGACCACGAAACTCTCGAAACCAATATTTGACGGTGTAATCTGACGGATTAGCCCCATAATATTTATCCAACTTTTCTTTTGTTTCCTTCGCCGTTTTGAATCTCAAAAAATAATGTTTTATGAGAGAACGAAAATCGTTTCTGACCATGCCAAACACGTCAACAAGAATCAGCTGTCAAAACAAAACTAAAGACAGTATCGCACTGAAATTTGGCATGCCTGCCTAAATATGAACGGGCTTCAAGGCACCACAATCTTTTTTGCAGTATCAGCGCATTCTGGCGGTCAAGGAGGTCACTTTTCACTCCGTCTAGTATTCTTCTTCACCTGACTTGGGAGTATACAGATCACAAAAAATGCATGCAGATACATCAAACCACTTGTCATCAGGTTTTGTTGTGTGCTTTTGGTTTGCAAATCTGTTAGTTTCATCTGCAATCATTTGGAAATGTCGTATGGCGTAGGATTAGTTCTGCCAAGCGACATAAGTCTGGTACTCCAGTGCAAGGAATTTTGGATATCTGAACTGAGTCTGTATTCCAAATCTATTCGTTTACTACTGCTGGCGTCCATTTTGGAAACACTGTTGGTTGTCAAAATACAAGTTAAAAATAATACGTAAAAGACTTTAGTAATTATATTTTTTCACCAATGTCATTCGTAATTATTTTATCAACTATATTTACATGAATAAAGTTGTTGTCAATGATTTTTTACGCAAAGACAGACCGGCGTTTCGCCGGCTTCATGTGTCAATGGGTTAATTGATTATTATTTTTGTTATTTTGTGAATTTAAATTATATTTTTGTTATGTTATTTATCTATTTATTTGGTTTGTTATGTTAATTTAAATTTCAATAAACAAGAAAAAAAAAAAAACCTATGGTATTACTTTTTGTTTGAAAATGCTACATTTTATTTTGATTTGATTTGATTTGCGGCCCGGGTCAACCCCGGACAGATTTATTATTGCTTATTGCAAGTTTATTTTTAGAACTAACAATTTTCACTTAAAACTAAAGATAAAAACTAAAGGGTGGGAGCGGTTAAAAAAAGTTAGGATGTGAGGCATAGGTGGAAATAAGAGTGTTTTGAAGAGAGAGTTTGGTGAGATGGTAGTCGAAGAGAGGCAGAATATCGTTAACTTCACGAAGCATTCTAGACATTGGCTCCAAGTGTCCGTAATTCGTTCGGTGAAGATTGAGCCGGAACAGTGGCACAGACCTAAGATTGCGTGGGTTGGTATTAAAAGAAATAAGTCGAAGTAAAGAAGGACAATCGATATTCCCAACTAAAATTTGATGAATAAAGAGAATGTCGGCAACTTTTCGACGTATAGAAAGGGGTTGTAAATTTATAAGTTTCAGCCGGTCGGTATAAGGTGGTAAGTTTTGGCTATCGTCCCAGGGAAGACCACGTAAAGCGAATCATAAAAACCTGCGTTGAACAGCTTCTATCCGGAGGATGTGTGTTCTGTAGTAGGGTGACCAAACTTGGCTTGCATATTCAAGAAGAGGCCTAACAAAGGTTATGTAAAGAGATTTGGTAACATAAGGATTGGAAAACTCCTTAGACCAGCGCTTGATGAAGCCAAGGGCAGAATTGGCTTTCTTTATTATATTATCAATGTGAGAACGGAAATTGAGTTCCTTATCACAGAGAACACCTAAATCACGCAACTCACTCACCAAGGGAACAGGCAGATAAAGAGGTGAAGTAGGGGGCCGCTTACGGGAATACGTTATAGCCTGACACTTATTGACGTTAAGCTCAAGAAAATTCTTTTGACACCAAGTACAAAATCTGTCAAGAAGGAAGAGGATATATATCTAAAGATTTTCATATCGTCTGGTAACATGTACATATCTATATGAATTTTTAATGATGCAATCAACATCATTAATGGCCAGAATAAATAGTAAGGGGCCAAGGTTGCTGCCTTGAGGGACACCAGAGAAAACTTTAATTGGGTCAGAAATCATGGACCTAAATAAAACATAGTACTGTTTTTCATTTAAATATGATTGAACCCATGTTTTAAAGTTTATTTGGAAACCAAGAGCTTTTAATTTCAGAAGGATTGTATCATGTGAAATCCTATCAAAGGCTTTGCTGAAATCGGTGGCAATCACATCAACTTCATTTCCAGATTCCAGTGCACATAAAGTGCTTGATACGAATTCCGTTAAGTTGGTGGTCGTAGATCTACCTTTGAGAAATCCGTGCTGGTTTTGGGAAACAATAGGTTTACAATGGAAAAGCATTATATCATAAATAATGCTCTCGAAAAGCTCAGGTATGCAGGACAGCTTAGCAATTGGTCGATAGTTGGAAATATCATCTTTTCGGTCTTTTTTATGTAGGGGAATAATAAATGACCTTTTCCAGGTCGAGGGAAATAATCCCTGGGTGATAGAAAGCTGAAAGAGAACTGTAAGAGGTTGGGCGAGGTGCATTTCACATTTCTTTAAAAAAATATAGGGGGGAGATCATCAGGGCCGGCGGAATAATCATCTTTGAGGTTTATTATTTTATCTTTGATTTGCTCTAAAGTTATAGACACATATTCCAAAGTTGTTTGTGGGCAGCTATTTAAGTAGGAAAAGTAAGAGTGGTCTGGCTCTTGGGAATGGGTGGCGAATGCTTGGGTAAAAAAAGTTGCGAAGAGATTTGCTATAATTTGGGGATCGCCCGAGGACTTATCTAGAAAATTCAGAGATGATGGATACGAGTAGTTATCCGATTTACTTTTAGTTTTGATGAACTGAAAGAATCGCTTGGGATCGGAAATGAGTGTGAGGTCCATTTGGTTTAAATAGTTGTCATATAGAGTGTCTGCCTGTCATATAGGTGTCTGCCAATGTTATTGGTGACACCACTTAATTGATACAGACCAGAGTCAGTAAGGCAATCGATGAAAAGGTTTTCTTTGTCAGAGGTGGGATTTGTTGCAGTAAAGTAGAACTGGTCAGTCTGAGCCCATACAAGCTTAGGTAGATTGAAATCACCTAAAAAAATAACTACGTCGTTGGAATCAGCAGCATTAAAAATGCTGTCGATTGCATCAACAGCTAGCTGGTAACCTTGAATTGGTTGAGAGGGGCGCATATAGCAGCAGCAAATATATAGGTTGCGCTTGCAAATAGGAATTCTAGCGCATCCAAATTCAAAGAATGCAGTGGACGATTTTTTAAAGGGTTTAGACTCAAGACGAGAGTGTATAGCTAGAAGTACCCCACGGCCATATAAATTTTCCTCTTTATCTAGACCGTCGTCACGGTGATTTACACCTTTAAGTCTTGGGAAAATAATTCATTATTCTTAATATTAGGGGTGAGATTGGTTTCTGTGAGTGCAAATATGTCGTAGGGCAGTATCTGCGAATTAAGATATATACGAGTAGCAGAAATCTTAGTTCGTAACCCTCTTACATTTTGATAATACAGGGACAGATATTTGGGAGGCCTCGGCAAAGAATTGAGTGGTGGGTTATGAGCGATGGTAGTTTTTGAAACTAGACCGTGTTCGCTGGAGGTGTAGTATGCGTTTGGAACTTACGTGAGACGCAAAAGAAGAGAGATCATTAGCCACATCATCAGGAGTCATATCTAATTGCTCATGAAAACGTATAAAAAGATACCGCAGATCATTGTGATTAGTGGGAAGGCCTTCTTGCAGAATGGAAACCATTGCATTGGTTTTCGTTATACCGTCTATACAGACAGAATCTGGCTTATCATGTAGATATGCGAGATATAAACGAACATTATCGTATAGTCTGCGGTCTCGTAGTCGAGAGAGAACATACCGGCCATCTTTCCCTGAATCGGAGGAAGTATGGGGTCTAGAAAAGAAGGTGGTGTGGTATTAGGGTGGGACTCTAGCTTAGAGCGAATAAAGTTAGGGTATGTCGTTTTAGTTTGAGTGGGATGAGGAGAAGTTGTTGGGTTTTTTAAATGATTGAGAGGAGTATCAAGACTAAAAGATACACGTTTGGGAATTGGGTTAGACGGTGTGGAAGAACGTTTTGTGTATACGCGATTAGCAGTATGAAGTGAAGAAGGAGTGAAGAAGGTTAATGTCCCAACTTTAAAACTCCAGTTTGGATCAGGAGCTTGTTTGTTAGGCTCTGGATTTTTTTTTGTGAGAGTTGGGCTTTCGTAAAGGGTTAGACTGCTGTTTTCTAGGTTTAGTGGGATTTGAATTAAAGGTAGTATCCTTGCGATGTTTGTTGTTTCCTCTATTGGCTAACGAACTACATTTGCTCTAGATTTTAGTGGCAACGTATAAAACCCGACTAAGTAATAACTTCTCTCTTATAAGAACGGGCAGATTATATAAAACACATAGTCAATGAACACGTCCTTAAATAAACGAAGTCTGACAACCTTCATGAAATACAATTTTTTACAACCCCTATCAGCGCTCCCTGGATTTCAGAATTCCTAAGTTCTATGTTCACTTTTATTTCACTTATGTTACTGACCTAACTATCAACACTTTTCGTTTTTGTTATTGTTTGCCAAGGGATATTTTACTGATCTGGGTAGCCACTTATCAATAAAACACAGCTAATATATTATTTAACCACCAATCTGTCTTCTTTTTTCTTGTAGGGTTTCTGTAGTGTCTTTTATCCTCTCTTTGTAGCTCTTTTGGCTTAACAGTTTCGAAGACTTTATATTTTTGTTTCGGTGGCTTCCTAAAGCGGGTATCTTCTATTAGCAACCGTTGGTCTGTTGTCAATTCCTCGCCCTTGACTACGTTAACATCTGTTATCCTTCTTCTTATGTTGTGTGGATATACGATATAATCAATTACCATCCTGTCCTGCCTTCCTTCAGCATGGAATGTATTGTTTTGTGTGGGAAATGGGAGTTGCCTATTACCAGCTGATTATGAACATGGAACTCTATCAGCCGCCTGCAATTGTCGTTTAACATTGTCACCCCCACATGGGAATTTTTCAAGTTTGAACTTGGAAGTGCGCCATTCGGCCAAACATGAATATATCAAAAAACGCCTTCGTCCTTCTCTAGCTGTTGTAATATTGTATTGGGTCTACAAGTAAGTTTCCAGCGTTTGTCAGAGATGGCGCCACCAGTGGATCCCGGGCAGAAATGTCAGACCCCATGTGTTTTATTTGTAGGTTTTGTATCTGTCAACAACTTTGCAGCAGTTCTATCGGTGTCGTACATTTTATCGAGCAAAATCATGGCAAGTTTCCAGCCAAATAAACGTCATTTGCGGAAAGCGCTGCTTTTATTCGTTAATATGAAGAAAAGTGCAGCTGAGGCCTATCGTTTGCTTTCGGAAGCTTATGGGGCGGAATGTATTGGTGAATCGACGTGCCGCGAGTGGTTCAAACGGTTCAAAAGTGGTGATTTTGGAGTTGAAAGCCGAAAAGTTTTGAAGACGAGGAATTGGACGCTTTACTGGATGAGGATCCGTGTCAGATTCAAGAAGAACTTGCTGCATCATTGGGCGTCATGCAACAAACCGTTTTCCTGCGCCTAAAAGCACTGGGATTCATTCAAAAGGTTGGAAACTGGGTGCCGTACGAATTGAAGCCAAGAGACGTCGAACGGCGATTTTGCATGTGCGAAATGTTACTGCAGCGGTATAAAAATAAATCATTTTTGCATCGTATTGTCACTGGTGATGAGAAATGGATTTATTATGATAATCCTAAACGCAGAAAATCGTATACAAAGCCCGGCGAGCTCGCCCAATCGACGCCGAAACGAAATATTCACGTGAATAAGGTCATGCTCTGCATATGGTGGGATCAAAAGGGTGTCGTATACTACGAACTGCTTCCGAGTGGTGAAACCATCAAAGGACCATTATATCGAACCCAACTAATTCGTTTGAAGCGGGCATTAAAAGAAAAACAGCCAGAATATGAGACCAGGCATGAGTCCGTCATTTTTCCTCACGACAACGCTCGGCCACATATTGCGGTTTCGGTGAAAAGCTATTTGGAAAATAGTGGATGGGAAATTCTGCCTCACCCGCCTTACAGTCCAGACTTGGCACCATCTGACTACCACTTGTTTCGTTCGATGCAGAATGCTCTTAAGGGAATACGCTTCAGCTCAGTAGAGGAAATCAAAAATTGGCTCGATACGTTCTTGGGCTCGAAAGACGAGAAATTTTTTTTGGTCCGGAATTCATAAACTGCCAGAAAGATGGGGGGAAAGTTGTAGCTTCCGATGGACGATACTTTGAATAAAGCATTGTAACTATGTTTTCATAATAAAACTTCAAATTTTGGAAAAAAAACGCTGGAAACTTACTTGTAGACCCAATGCAAAAGAATTTAGTGACTCATCATAATTCAAAATTTATACTAGCTGTTGGTACGGCCGTAGACCTTTCCAACAATGAGAAGTCATCTGAGAAACGCTGCACAGTCGCCATTTTCAATTAAATTATTCTACAAAATTTATGTTTTACTGCCAATCATATGCACAATAAACTTCTGCCTTTGTAAACTCGATTTATTTTATATATTTCCTGAAATAAAAAAAAATCACAAAAAAGCCAAGACCTTTGGCTGCAATTTCTTTAAGTGACACCATCGGAGGAGGTGAACGACGTGCAGAATCATGAAAATAAGACCGATTGGCGAAGCTCTAGGTACCTTTCACCGAACATTCATTTGGAAAGCGATAAAGAGTTGTCTAGCTCTAGCTATTTCCATCCCAATGAGAATTGGGAAATAATTGGTGGAAGAATTCTGAAAAGATTAATCTGAGATTGATCTTTGCTAAAGGAGTTTAAAATAGTGATCGGAAGTCGGATTGAAGATATTGGAATTATTTGCAGGGGAAGGGTCTAGACTACTTAAGTTGTCTGTCAGGTCAGCAGATTCTAGAGAACTCAAGCCTTGGCCCCGAAAGATGGCAGATCGAGCTTGAGCTCGCAAATATGGTGAAGTCCTTTACGCCCTCTTTTCTTGAATATAATCACACAGAAATTATTTTTAGGGCAACGATTGTTGTAATTGTGGAAATTTTGTTTAAAATTTGGAAGAGTTATCTTCTTTAAATCTTGTTTAATTAGGAATGATAGAAGGAATATTTATTTTGGTGCCGATAATGAATACATCAAATTGAAATTGAATGACATATCGTACAAAGGAGAAGTATCAATGATACGAGTATTTACTTGTTGATAACTTTATTATTCAAGTGCTTTAGGGTAGATAATATTTTTTGTTTTTCCGCCTTCAGCAGAAACAAATACATTTTTTGGCACTCCGACGCGTGAGCGTGCAACATATAACTGGCCGTGTGAAAAAAATGGATTTTCTAGATTCAATCCGCACACTTGAACTGATTAACCTTGTGCCTTGTTGATTGTGATTGAGAATGCAAGTTGATTGGGGAACTACAGTCGTTTGAAATCAAATGGCGTATCTGTGCAAATGATAATAATGCGTGGAAGGAGCACATCTTCTCCATTCGACTTTCCATTAAGAATAGTTGCCTCGATGACATTCGGCACAGCAAGTCATGTTCCATTACACAATCGGGGTGGATTAATGTTGCACAAGAGAATAATTGGCACAACGACTTTGAGTGATAATTTGTGCGGCGACACACCAGAAAGATCCAAAGGATTCAAAATCAATCGATTTGTATGTAACAGAGGACCCCCGCCCGTTGTCAAATAAAAAGCCGGGGCAGAGTGAAAAATACTGGTCTTATCGTAACTTTTTTCAGATGACTCCACCGACGCTTTCTACGATTTGACCAGTTATAAGCGGCCGGTTATAGGTCCTGTGTGTGGCAGGATCACCGGTAGTCCCTACCAGGACTTAAATCACGGTACCGTGAGAGTCAAGAGCTCTCCGATTTCGGTCCGGGCCTGACGTGTTAGAGGTAGGTCCCTTTGTGGGAGGGTCATGGTGGCTATGGTTCAAACCCAAAATCGAGGGAAGGACCTTCCTGTTAGGTTGGTTGACCCAATGTAGAGTTGCAATAAGTATTGGGTGCTGTGACCCTAAGAACAGTGAGAGGTTTTAGGTCGACCTCGACTCTTACCAATGGTGGAACTTCTGCCTCCAACTCAAGTTTGGCATTCATAATATATGCAAGCGATGACAAGCTGTAACTTTGCTCCCAAGGATGTATGCGCATCCCGTGAAATTAAGTCTTTCCGAGACAGGTGCTCACGTTAAAAACCTTAACTTAACCAGAATCGCCTGCAATTTGTTCTATGCGGTTTATTGCATTGACTTCGGTGTTTTTTGTTGCTGAAATAGCACTTACGGAAAGTCATTTGTGATTTTTTGGCATAATGACGCAAGAGTTTAATGGAAATGAAATAAATTTTGGGGCAGCATCAACTGGTACTTCTGCCTCACTAATATACAGTGGATGCTATGAAAATGTTGCTGCCGAATCGTCGCGCTGCAAATGTACCTATATGCGCACATTGGTCTTTAATATGGGTTTTTGCACATATCTCCAAGGATGCAATACTTTGAGGCTAGCATTGAGCTCATCGGCTGGTGTTGATTTAGGTATTACTGGAAGAATTGGTTGAAAGTCGCCAGATAATAAAATGAGAGCGCCACCGAAAGTTTGTGCATTTCATCGTACCCTTGAAATGCTTGCACACAGCGCGAGCGAAGGAAAATCACGGAGAATAGAAAGAGAGGTACCGGCGAACGTTGGTTTTAAATGTTTGAAGGTTATAATGACTAGAAAATAAGGAGCTAGGCAGGGCATTCCATAAGCGAATTGTACGTCCGAAAGTGGGCTTGAGGGTATACTTATGAGCATTCATAGCCAGACGGGTGTTACGGTTAAAAGTTTGAATGGGCGGAATGCTACTGACGATTTCTACGGATCTTTGTTGGTGGAAATGGCGATAAAACATAGTGAGACAGTGTTCGAGGGTGTCCATTGTTTGAGTGATATTAGTATCATCTATGTGTTTTATCGCACGGTTTTGAATCCTATCTAACAGCTGCAGAGATGTTTTAGGCGCACCTGACCAGATGTGAGCATTGTACTCCAATTTTGGGCGGATGAGTGCGTTATATATTGTGGCCAGATCAGAGGGGGTGAAGTATTTCTTACATCGCTTGAGGAAACCTAGACATTTCGCAGCATTTTTGACGACACCGAATATGTGGTCATTCCAACGTAAGTTGTCGTTGACACACATACCAAGAATGGAAAGTTTATCGGTTTCGACGATGCAAGTGCCATTCATGGATAATGGCTGGGTGTTTAAATTTCGCTTTAATCACAGAAGGCAGCACTTTGTTTTTAAATTCTACTCTGTTGATAGTTCCCGGTTCTACAATCGAAGAGCAGGTGCGTGAGTCCGGGAACGAATATGAAAAGCTGAGAGTACTGTTGTTAGCAAGGGAATATATTGGATTAGAAGTAGCAGACAAGAGAACATTAATGAAAATTAGAAAGAGTGCCGGAGACAGAACGGAGCCCTGGGGCACACCATTTATTTTGCGAATATCAGACTTGAAACCATCCAAGAGAACTTGAATTGATCATTCCGAAAGGTAATTTCTAATCCGAAGAAGAGAGTCATTGATGCCAAAAACACGCATTTTTGACAAAAGAGCCTGATGCCAAATTCTGTCAAATACCTTAACAATATCAAGTGCAACTATCTTGCTTTCGCTAGATTGATGTACGCTTTGGTTCCACTTTAGGGTGAGACATGCCATCAGATCACCAGTGGATCTGTTAGTACGAAAACCGTACTGCCGGTCATTAGGAAGATTTCGTGTTTTGAAAGAAGGGACGTAAGTGCAATGGGTCTGTAGGAGGAGAGAGAGGAAGATTCGCTTTTTTAGGGACGGGCTGGACAAATGCTGTTTTCCATCTGCCCGGAAAGAGTCCTAAAGAGTAGGAATGGTGAAAAAGCTTACGCAGTGGTTTTGCCAGCTTGGAAGAACACCTCTTCAGAAGAAGGGGAGATATACCATCTAGACCAGCGGATTTGTGAATGTTAAGATCTTTAAGAACTTTTGTTACTACACGAGTGCGAAAGTGGATTTGTCCCATTGAAGATTCGATGCACTCAAGTATAGGCGGAGAGAGAGCACAATCCGGGAGTGTTGAGCTGGTCGCATAGTGTGCAGCAAGCAAATTGGCCTTGTACAAAGAGCTGACAGCTGGAATATCATTCTAAATGAGCGTTGGGATGGAGGATGAGGCAGAATTTCTAATATTTTTGACGAGCGACCAAAAATGCTTACTACCTTTGGGACATTGCAGTATTTTCTGCCTCAGTTTTTGGTCATTTTGGAATTTTACACTCTTAAGAAACAAGTTGCAGTCATTTCTGGCTCGTTTAAACTTTTTTCGCTTTTCCTCTTTTGGGTTGGTCTTGAAGGACCGAAAAAACATTTCTCTAATCCTGGCAGCCTCGTTACAGTCGTACCGTTTGATACTCTTCTTGTGGTTTGATACGCCTCATCTGATGAGGGATAAAGTTTCTCATTCCGAAGAGAATCGTGTCTGTGATCATATCAGCAGCAGCATCCACGTCGTTATCGAGGAAACATAACGACCAGTTAAAATTCCTAAAGAAGCTATTAAGACCGCTCCCGTGGGCTTTCTCGTATTGCCATACGGTCCTTTTAGGTATCTTTTCTTTAACTGTGTGGTCGTTGCGCTTCAAGCGCACAATAAGCTAAAAAATTTGCAGAGTTTTAACTATGCCAAATCCTTTTGAGATGTTAGATGCTGCAGTTTCAGGGAAATGCATGTTCAATGGCAATTTGAGCGCCGAATACGCTGTACGTCCACCATCTAATATTGTAGCCGCAATGTCTGATGAAGCAAGAGCCAAAGCGATTCCATTTTGACATCAAATGTGAGCCAATAGCAAACTGATGGGGAACGTTTTTCCAGTGCCGCCAATCGCATCAAGGAAGAGCAGATCACCTCTGCCATTCAACGCAGCCTTTGTAATTGTATCGTAGGTCACAAGCAAAAGCTGTTCGTTAGGTTCAACAAATACACGCAAATCGTTAGCATTGCACTGGTGTTTCTCTCACCAAATCGATATCATTAAGGTCAAGTTCAGAACGCTGTGGCACAATTATGCCAAGTTGAATGAGTGCTTTGTTATTGATGGTTAAGCATATGTCTTCGATTTCGATTACGGCTTGTTTGAAAATATTGACCGAAAAATCAATGGAATTGTCATTGCTAACGGTACGGACACGGTGCAAAATGTCCTCGCTCAAATCTTCTCCGAATTTTTCACATAAATCTTTCGGGTTGTATTGCGAGCATGAGATCAAAATGAGGGCGAATAATGTTCGAATTTGTCGCGGATGACAGCTGGCGCATGCGCCCGCCAATGTTGTTTCCTAGTGTTGGTCATGGCCTTTGGCAAGCTTCTCTGTATGCCTGGCATTCTACTCCAACAACCGTTCTCAAATTTGCAAATTAACCAACGGCGTTCTCAAATAGTAACACTCGGATATACTGTGTAACCCAATGCGTCGGACCTATACAATTCTTGGTCACTATTTTGGTTACCCCAGAATTAATGCTGATTTGCAAGTAAGCAAGACACAATACGATGCTCTTTCAAATACATTTGCCGTAACGACATGCGAACTACCTATTATAAGTTAATTGTACTATGCCTGTAACCTTCGCGCAAAGGCTAATATCAATGTGACAGAGTTCCAACTCAATCGGACAAACAATGCGCCAGTGCATAAAATACGAACAAACAAACATTGATTTTTATATTTACTGTATATTAGCTTAGATTTGTATTTATAAAACACACTGGTGGAACGATTTAACCCATTCCGTATGGAGATTTCTTGTTAACTGGAGTGTAGAATTGTCCACTGGCAATGTTGTCATTAGTTGATGCACCCAATTTAACAGTTGATGAGTAAGTTGAGCCGCATGACTTGTGGACAGCTTTCCGGTAGTCCTTGCACTTCATGCTGGGGAAGTCGTTCGTTCTAATAGCTTCGGAGTAATAAATGTATGACCTTGCGTGAGAACATGCACCAGCGAGATCCAATCCACATCCTGGTTGTGATTTACCACCATTTGGATAGAAAGCAGCATGACCAATGGGTTGCAAGAAACCCAATGTACCGCCATCAGTTTGAATAGATTCAACATAGTAAGCATCAGTTTCGCACAAACGTTCACTGCACTTGCGATAGCTGTACAATGGTAGAGCAGGGTCCAAACCAACGATGCTATGAATTTTTCCTGTAGTAACGTATTTGCCAGCATAGCCGGATACGTGAGCACCCAAGCTGTGACCGATGAGCTTCAAGTTATCCAAAGTTAGTTTGCCTTCAGTGCGGAGGTAGTTAATCATAGCGGCAACTTTCTTGCCAACACCTGGTACACGCAAAACGGAGGCAGCATAGTTGAGAGTTTTAGATTTGCTACTCCAATCAACACAAACGACATTGTAATCACCGGTGTCCAAAAGAGCAGTACGGATATCAACATTGACATCGGATCGGTAATTGTTCTGCCAGCCGTGGATTATGAATCTTGTTGGATGGTTTTTATTGAAGTGGGATGCACTGAGTGAAGAGGAATCACCTGCGAAGATCTTTTGTGCGGTGGTTGGGTTTGATTTGGTGTATAAGTAGAAATCCACAACAGCTGCAGATCTTGACTGATGTAGCATCTCTTCACGAACTAAAATTTGGGCTTCCTCCTCCGTCATCCATTCCAGAGATCCATCCAATTGAGGAATGAACCAGCCATCAGCAGCGATTTCATCGTTGAAGGCGTCTTCTATCGGGAGGGCCAATGCTATTGACACAAAGGAACTCAATTAGATTCCATGGGCTGGGCTTGCCTAAAGTTTGAACTTACCCAAGGCGACGCCAAGCAGCAGGAGTACAAATGTCTTCATATTACGAAACAAATTTGTATTTTAACGGTAGTCTGTGGTTATTGCAGTCTTTTATACCCGAGTTATGACATCAGTTAAGGCCTTATCATATCTCTCTTCAGGCCAAAAAAAATTTAGAAGAAGATCGCAATCGAGTCTTTGTATCAAGATCTTGATTGAACTTCGCTAACTTTGAGATTTGGCGCCGTGCAGTGATATGGTGTAGGATAACCACAAATTACGATCTTCCCTGACCAGGGGACTCACAAGTACTTCAGTGTGCTGGACTTGGCTGATAGTTGCTACCCGGATATGAATGGTATGAATGGTACATTGCTTTAACGACAGAATCAGGAGGAATCATTAGAGCTCAACCGAATGCCATTTAGAATTGTCAATGCACATGAACTTGGTAAACAGCTGCTGAGGGGTATAATATAATAGAACAGTGGAAGCGCGCGTATAGAAGTTTAAGAAGGCTTTAGAAAGCTTCGGGCCTATGCTGAATGTGAGTAAATGTACACTTTGCCAAACTACATATTTTATTTACATTTTGGATACCAAATTGATGCAGAGTGAAGGGATGACGGAGGCTATCATAAGGTTGCCAACTCCTAAAAATCTATATGAAGTAAGGCAATTCTTTCACTTGATTGGATCGTTCACGAAACTTGTGAGAAGCTAGTCGGTTCAATGGAGCTGTTGAAGCGGCATGTAGGTTTGTTGGGAAGTCACCCCGCGAAGAAACACTCCGAAAGTTCAAGAAAGCCCTCTACACTTCGACAGTGCTAACGATTTACAACCCCAAGTGTCAACATGAAGTGCACACAGATGCGTCGATCACTGGAATTCTTTTACAATTAGCGCTGCGTCATTTGCTGATGCGACCGTTTATTTAGTCACTAACTGATGGCGGCCGAATAGAAGTACCATACTTACGAGCTCTATTGCCGATATCCTAGAGCGAATTTGTGTTAAACTTCTAGACAAGCAGTGTAAGAGAATCATAAGGCAGTCATAGCAATAAACAATCAGCAGAAGATTATCTCATAGGTTGCAAGGTGGTGGTGGAAACTGCAAGAATTTTCGTTTGAAACAATTCATTTGCTGGAGAAGAATACACAGTACGTAGACACACTCATTCGACGGCCGGTTGGGGAAGTGATTGAAACGGATGCGGCATCAATTAGTTTCTTGGAGATATTCAATGCTGACGCCGTTTGGTTGGTCGGAAGTGGTAAACAGTGACAAAACAGACCGCTGCGACAGATTGTGAGGGAGCTACAATCACCAGAGACAGCAAGAAGAAAAAAGTTTTTGTAAAAGGATTTCCAGCTCAGAGGACTTCGATTATTTTGACTGGTAGACAAGAAGCGGGTTGTGCCGCTTGTAGCTGCCCGTTGGCGGATTTAGAAGTTATGTCATGATGATGCAGAGCACATGACGGAAGAGAAAACTCAAACTCGGAAAAAGGAAATTTTCATGTTCCCAAAGATCCGAGGTTTCACCTGACACTGGACATATGCGAAAAGTAACGGTAAAATGGAAGAGCCTCTGCTGTTAATCCTTCATGTGATGACAAGGAGCGTTCTTTCTTTGGCAAGTACATTTTCCTTAAGGTCGGCGAACGTGAGACCAGTGTTGAGCGTATTAAGCGAGATCACTGGGTTTTTCGGAGTATCACGGTGGAGAGTCATAGACCGGGGCAGCCCATTTAAAGCGAAGGCATTCGAGCAGAACTATGAGAACCATGGACTGCAAGAAATAAAAACTGCGATACTCATTTCTCGGGCAAATAGTCCGGTGGAGCGCTGCAATCAAATGATCATATGCTGAAGTATGTGCACTCTATGGAGGAGGACATAACAGTCTAGTTGAAAACAGTTCCTTGAGTAACTGAGGCGAAATTCACCACGAAGTAAGCCCATGTGGGTTTCATACACTTTTAGGGACATCGTGTGTAGGAAACTGCTTTTCGTTTTTTAGCTGAGCCTGAGTAGAAACGCAACCTTGTTAAACATTCAGTATGTGTAACAAAGAGAAGGTACAAAGGGGGCATCACAATCCTATCCAGTACATCGAACCAAGAAGAACTTGTTTAACTTGGGGCAACAGGAGATTGAGATTCGCTAGCCTGGCACTGGCTTATTTACCGATTTGGTAACGTATCCCTGACTACTCAATCCCTGAAAGCCTCAGATCTGTCAGTCTGACTCCTTTTGCTAAAGAACATGGAGGGAATGGTTAATGATGATGTAGTAGGACTTGAAGGCAATCTTGAATGCAACGAACCACATATATTGTGAAGAAGAAGTAGAGGGGCGAAGTGTAGTGTAATGAAATGTAGTGTACCAACTTTAACTGTCCTGAGCCTCAACCTGCAGTTCTCCTTATTTAGCGCGACCTCATGCTAAACGCCCTCGAATTGAAATTCCAGACTGTAGCTGTAGATTTGTCCAGTGTTTCTTCGCTTTATCTCTATGATGGTGGCATTATTTGCATTTACAGTGAAACCCTGATAGACAAAGCCTTTTATCATCTCGGTGTTATCATTATAGATTTCATATCCTTATCTTTCTGTTGCATATTTGTATCTTTGGAAAAATCTTTTCACTTTATTGGTAAAACTTCTGAACATTATTTCGGCAGAAGCACCTCCCCTTGCCCTCGATTAAGCGCTTCGACGATTGTAGCCTAATGGTGTTTAACTTCTTCATACCATATATACCTCTTCAGTGTTCAGTCGTCGGGGTCCGGATAGTGAATGGTCTAAGTCTACGTTGGCAATAGCAATAACCTTACTGACTTACCTACGTGGTGCTGCAGATCGGGGAGAACTTTGCCCTCAACTAACAAGCTTCTCCAGTTAGCCCTATCTTTAGTTAACTTCCTCAAGTTGCGCACTCCAAGTCGGCTGAGGTCCCCCTCTACTACTGCGCACCACCTAAGGTGAGGTGTTCTTCTGCTGCGTTGTCCATTGTGCGGACGTGTTTTTCTTTTTCTCCTGTATACTTTTCCACTTTCTTTCAAAGCCCCGTAAACTACCGACTCAGTATATTTCCCGTCGTTGTTCGTCGACCCAGTTTTGTCTGCCGATTCACCTGTGCCAGTTATGTCCGCAAAAAAAAAAACAAAAAAAAAATGTAAATAACCCAAACAAAAATTAATTGTGTTGATAAGTGTTCGTAACCTAAATAAACAAACAAAGGAAAAGTGCTGTGCTAGTGTTTTGTGCTCAATTGTTGACCCCAACGCCGAATGGGTAGCCTGCAATGGTCTCTGTGGGAAATCATTCCATGCCATATGCATCGGACCTACCCGGAGATCCATTACCTACCTCAAGGAGTATTGCAGTCTCTTCAATTTTTCCTGCGACGAGTGCACAGACATCACCTTGGCTCACGTTATGCTGGCAATTAAATGCAACAACGAGTTTATTAATGCGATGCTAACCGAGAATAATCATATTAGAAGAACTATTCTCGACAGTATAGAGAAGATCGAAGACTCAATAAATTGCACTGACAGTAATGTGGAAGCGTACAAGTCCACAGGAAGAATGATCGAAAAGCAACTGACAGCGATCTAAAATCTGTCCAAAAACCAATCAAATATCACTTCGATGGATTAAAAGCATTCCTCAAAACAAATTTTGCCAACCTCCTTAAATCTAACGTACTCACACACATAAACGACTCTATCAATCTTCTCCGTACTGATCTCGACTTGTTTTTTCAATCCTCCTCCAAAACAATACATCCCACCCCGCATCTATCAGACTCTACGCTCGATGACCTAACCCTAAAAATAATAGACGTCAGCGAGGAACTCATAGCAACTCGGTTGACCGTTGCCGAAATCGGTAAAGAAGTGAGATTGGCTTCCCACAAAATCGATGGAATCCCCAATCAAATTCAACTCCAAGCTAGTTCCCCGTACACTGTCTCAATTCATAATGAATTAGTAGACACGGAGTCATTTTCAAACACTCCTCCCGCCGCCCTAACAACGGAAACCGAAACTGCGCTGCCTATCCCGCCCGCCCCCGGCCCACGCAAACTGCTCAAACAATTCGGAACTTCATGGACCCCCTCCGAATGGAAAAGCCGACTCGAAAAGTTGAAAGAGTGAAACCATACAGCATTCTACGTTGAAGGGGCTCCTCAACACGCTGATGTTAGTTGAGTGCGGAATTTCTTTCACCGAAATTATGCCATCACCATTAGCGAGTGCGAGATGATTTCCCCTGCTGGCTCCAATAGTTCCTGCAGCTTAAAAATCAGCATCCTAACCAAATATTCATGGTTATTCCCCACTTCCCCTGGTAAGGCCACTAAACCTGGGAAGATAAGTATCACCAAATGCTCTGAGGAACGAGAAAACCCACATCTCGATAATAATCAAAATTTTAAAAATAAACGTAACGATAACCTTAAAAAAAGACCGCTCCCATACCCGATCCCAATTGGAGCCTCAAAACGAACTTGTTCCCCAAATTCAGTCCTCCCTCCTCACTTATCCGACACAAAGCCCTTACACACCAATCCTCTAATCCGCTAATTCCCAATGTTCCACCCAAGCCCCCGCGCCAATGCGTCTCTTTCAACTTAACCCCAACCACCCATATTGTCCCTTCTCAATCTTCTACGCCACCGATCCCAGCTAAT
Source organism: Volucella zonaria (assembly GCA_963966105.1). Lineage (NCBI taxonomy): Eukaryota > Metazoa > Arthropoda > Insecta > Diptera > Syrphidae > Volucella > Volucella zonaria. The sequence continues at coordinate 135,861,685 of OZ014533.1, read as the reverse complement.
AACTCATTTCCTAACTTCGACCTACAATCTGGAGCTAAGTACCCTAATTTTATTAACTCCCATACCCTAAACCCAACATCTCATCCGTCGCCCAACTCCAACCACGAATCTCCATCTCCCTCCTCCACTGCCCCTATTCTTGATCCTCTTTTTCCCCCCACAGTTAAACTAACCCAGCAAACCAATGAAACTACAGAAAGTCGCTATGCACTCTCTAGGCTTAGAGAGAGAAAGATATATGAAAACATTCGTCTCTTTCTCGCCTATCTACATGACAAATCGGACTCGATCTGCTACGAAGGGAAGACCAAAACCAGCGTCATGACTGACCCTATCAGTCTCAGGAACCTTTATGTCAGGTACCACGAGATTTTTAGCATGTCCCCTCAGAAAGTAGCAGACGACCTTGTTGCATTCGGCCACTACGTTCACTCTAAACGTAGTCTCACACCTACAGCGAAGCCGAGCCGACCACGATAAATTTTTTCGTCCATAACGTGCCTCTCTTTTCAGCACTTAAACCATCCCGCCTTACATCTCCACCCCACAACATCCCACTTACATTTTACTACCAGAATGTAAGAGGTCTTCGCTCTAAAACCAATGCTGTCCTACGTCAATCGCATGCTCTTCCCTTTGATATGTACGCCTTGACTGAAACCAATTTGATTTCCGACATAAAGAACCAGGAATTATTCCCCCCTACTTTTAATGTTTTTCGCGACGACGATCCTACCCGCCCATATGATGATACCCCCTGTCGAGGCGCCCTACTGGCGATTCACAACAGCCTTAACTCTTCTCCCATTACCATCTCTTCATCCTCTAAAGTCGACTTTGTCGCTATAAAAATATCACTCCCCTTCAAGTCCTTTTACGTTTTATGTTGCTACATCCTGCCAGCTCAACCTACCGAATCTTACCAACTTGTTGTCGATGCGATCGACTATTTAATTGACCTGTCTGACTCTACTGACGATATCTTTGTTTTCGGCGACTTTAATCTTCCTCAGCTACAGTGGATTCCATCAGACGATCAATCGTTCTTCATCGCTTCAAATGCCAACTCAGCTAAGGAATGTCTCTTCTTAGATCGCTTAACAGACTCAAGTCTATGCCAAGTCAGTGGTGTATCCAACTATATGGGCAGGCAATTAGACCTTATTTTCACAACAGATTTAATCAACTCCTCACTTTGTCCCCTCTCTCTCTCTCTCTCAACAATCGATAACCACCACCCTCCCCTTCTTCACTCGTTTTTTCATAATTTCTGTCCAGTCCACTCCTTAAAACATCATCTACTAGTCCTCCCTGATATAATCGCAAGCTTCGTTCCTTACGAAATAAGAGAAACAAGTTATGGGCTGTTTTCCTTCGCAGCAGATTCTTTTCGGACTCTTCCAACCAACTTGGTGCTTATCTTCATTTCACCGAACTTTACGATTCCCTTTACCAGCGCTACCTTAACAATGTGCAAGTCAACCTAAGTCCTTTTTCCAATTTGTTAACTACAAAAAAAAGTCCAATGGCTACCCTGCTTCCCTCTCTTTCAACAATAAGTCATCAACCGATCCACTCACCATTGCCAACCTATTTGCCACCTTTTTCAAACAATCCTCCACCAACGACTCCTTTGTACAGGATCCATCCTATTTTAATTAATTTGTCCAATGGCCCTCTACTCTCTCACACCCTGGACCCGTCTTATATTTTTTTTTATAATTTACGCGCGCCTAAGGGGTTATGAATACCCTTTTACTGTTGCCAGGGCGCGGGCGGAAAGTTAGAAGGAGGAGAAAGGAAAGGAATATAAGTTACACCAATTAAATGACGAGTTCACACCCGGCCCAGATGGCCTCCCTGCCATATTTCTTAAAAAATGTTCTTCCCTTCTTTTCCTTGCCCTTTCTAATCTCTTTCGTCTATCCCTGCCACAAGGAGAATTTACTCAGGCTTGGAAAACCTAATTCATAACCCTGATTCACAAAAAAGAATGAAATAACCAACTATCGTCCCATCGCTAAATTCTTCTGTATACCCAAACTCTTCGAAAGTGTTTTATGAAGCTCTAAGCTTCCAATGCAAATCACTTATTTCCCCTAGACAACATGGCTTCGTAAAGGGTAGGTCAACCACCACAAATCTCGTTGAATTCGCATCCTTTGCCATCTCTGCCCTAGAGAACGGCAACGAAGTCGATGTAGTTGCAACCGATTTTAGTAAAGCCTTCGATAAAATCTCTCATCGATTAATACTCTTCAAATTGTCTGCCCTCGGCTTTGAAACCACACTGTTAAAATGGATATCCTCTTACCTCAAAAACCGTTTTTACAGTGTTCGCTTTAGGTCAGCCCACTCGACTCCATTTTTGGCCACCACTGGAGTTCCTCAAGGCAGCCATCACGGTCCCCTTCTTTTTATATTAACCATAAATGATCTCGATAGGATCATCAAACACTCGTCCGTCTCCCTTTACGCCGACGCTCGATACCAAATTTTTCAAAACCATTTCCTCTCTCCATGACTCCTTCCTCCATCAACAAGACCTTGATAGTTTTTCGATCTGGTGCCTCAAAAATTGTTTGGAACTTAATATCGCCAAATGCCAATCCATCACCTTTTCACATAAGCGGCATCAATCTCCTCCCCAACTCTACCTTCTCCGCAACCAACCTATCTCCTCCGTTGAATCTCTGCGCCACCTCGGCATTTTGTGTGATAGGGAGCTCAACTTCCGTTTACATATGGATAGGATAATCCTTAAAGCCAACTCTGCACTAGGTTTTGTAAAACGATGGTCCAAAGAATTCACCAACCCATACGTGACCAGGTCCCTCTATATAACCTTTGTTCGCCCCCTCCTAGGGTATGCCATACGCCAGTCAAGTATGGTCCCCATATCATCGCGTTCATATCTCGAGAGTCGAAAGCATCCAGCGCCTTATGACTCTTATTAACCTAAACACCCTTGAGGAACGCAGAGATGCAGCCGACTTTCTCTTCATTCATCGACTCCTTTCAGGTCACGCTGAATGCGCGTCCCTTCACAACTCTATTTTCCTCAACACTAACCCTCGTAATCTACGTACCCCTCGTCTCTTCTATCTCCCAACCCACCACACCAATTGGATTCCAAGAGCATTGGTGTCCCGTTGCTCTAAATGCCCTAACCATCTCAGGTGACTAACGCACAGTTTTTTGACTAGGTCGATGTCGCTGTACAGCTACCATAGTTCGTCGTTGAATCTTCTCTTCCAAAGCCCGTCAACGCAAACAGGACCGAATATTGTTCTCTCGGAATGCCAGAGGATATCTTCATCTGCTTTCGATAGAGTCCATGCTTCAGCACCATAAAGTAGGACTGGGATGATCAAGGATAATCAAGGATAAGCAAGTAACAGCACCAACCAGCCACTTTCATCTTGATTCGAGATTGTAAAGCTTTTCCGAACTAACTAGGAAGGCTGGATCCGCAGACTTGTATCCGAGTCTTGGATCACAATGAAAGGCCGATGAATTTGTTATGCAAGGTTGCGAGCAGAACTTCTCAAGCCTTTAACCCGCTCTATTGAGACTTTCCTTGACAGTTGGGCTTCTTTATAGCATAACCGTTGGTGGAACCATTCTCCAGATTGACAGCAAGCCCGTCATATCTATCATTCCTATCATCCCTAGTAGGAACGGCTGTAGTAAACTTAGTGTCATGCAAGGAGCATGACGGGTATGCAATATGTCTGAGTACAGTACTTCGACTAAAGAGAAACAATCAAAAATGTATGGTTCCAGACATGGCAGGACTAGAATGGATATCGTTCCTAAAGGTCCGGGTGAACCGTTCTGATAAAATTTGCGCATCAAAGCCACTGAGTTTCATTTTTGACTCAGAACGGAACTGCATCGTACAGCGGAAGGAAGAAGAGAGTTAGTAGAAAAAATACTCTCTGAATTCCTGTGATAGGATTCCTTTGATTTTTATTTACATTAATCCCCGAAGTAAAACTCAACATCAATTCACGTTAAACTATTTACCGACTTTATGTTAGGCTCATCGAAACAATCCATCGCAAAGGGAGCTTTCGCTTTAGTTGGCACATAGTACACTCCACTGGCATAGTCAGCATTGTTAGGTGAGCCCATTCGTACTTGACTGGAATATTTGTCTCCGCAATTATTTTCGATTGCGTGCTTGTAGTCCTGGCACAGGATGCTTGGAAAACCCTTTATTCTGATGGCTTCTGCGAAGTATTTGTAAGCCAGGTAATGCGAACAAGCACCATTCGGATCGAGCTTCGGGCAACCAAGTTGCTTCTTTCCTCCATTCGGGTAAAAGGTGGCCCTCCCGATTGGCTTAATATACCCCGTCCCATCCGCATTGGTTTGAATTGATTCCACGTAATATGCATCCGTTTCACATAGTCGCTTCTCTGGTTCATCGTAGGGAAACTTGGGTGCGGCAGGATCTAGAGCAATGATGGCATGAAGGCGTCCACTTGTTAAATTCTTACCAGCAAAACCACAAACATGAGCACCCAAACTATGACCAATAAGGACTACATCTTCTGGGCTAAGATAATCGATTCCTGCCATAAAGTCAATGAATTTGGCTACTTTTGAGCCAATTTCTGGAACATTTGCTGCAGCTATGTCGTACAACCCAGAGCTCTTGATCATCCAGTCGACGGTGATGATGTTGTGCGGTCCGGTGCTAAGGTAGGCATCTCGAATGAGCGTGTTGACTTCCTGATCTGAGCTACTCATCCAACCATGGACAATGATCCTAAAAATACAAATAAAAATCCATTTCCATTGGGAGACAATAGAACTTCCACTCACATGGTTGGATCGCACCAATTGAAATAGGATGATTCTACCGATTCGACATTGTTAGTGATCAACTCGTGCCCTTTTTTGGGGTTTGCTTTGGTGTAAAGGTAGAAGTTCACATCTTTGTTGGGTTTCAAAACATTCCGCACGGAACGTACTACGCTGCCTAACCACTTAAACGGATCTACCACTTCAATTTTATCTTCTGCTCCACAAAGTGGCGCAAAGTTATGCACTAAAAGAGAAATCAATTGATCAGTCTGAAAGTTTCCTGGACAAATGTCCCAAACTCACCAAATAGTATAACGAACAACCCGACTGTTAACCTCTGCATTGCACGTGCTCTGTGAAAGTACTTCAACCACTAAGCTGTTTTATTCGGAAACCGGTGAGATATTGACGGATTGAAGAATTTAGAATATGCCAACTATTTGGTGCAAAATTTGACTTGGCGGAAGCAGTTTTGCTTACGCTGATTAATTCAGAAGCCGTTCGCGGAAACCCAAAAAGAGGGAAACGGCAACATGCAATGTCATCAAAACCTCAACTTTGTTAAGGTTAAGGTGAGTCATTCGCTGTGCTTTTCAATTTTCCGTCATTCTTCTGACCTAGAAAGGTTGCCTTTGAATTGCGACCAAAACAGGGGCATTAGTATGGCTTGCGTCAGTGCAGGTACAAACTAATTTCGAAGCTTTTAAATTCATTCGACGCCAACTGAATGGTATCTTATACCAACCTCTCTTGCCATGTGTTACTTTCAGCCCTAGTTCTGAATACCTTGACCCATGATGGCTACAGATATTGATGCGACAGATTACCTCTGCTTTGGAGGACCTTGAAGCTATCAAGATGAATAGCGGTTAGGACAAACATAGTCCAAGGCTTACAAAACCAACGACTTTAACTTCATAGTATAACGCTGCTCAGAATTGATGTAAGGTAGGTCATATCGAAATTCGGGCAGATTCAAGTTCACAGTTCGCGCTGGAGATTATTTTGATGCCGCTAAGGATCGTAATAAAGGAACTCGGCCTCTCAGTGGAAAAGTGTCTTGAAGGTCTAAAACCTTGGTCTAATGCAAGTATGCGCCGGAGATTCAAATAGAAAGTTCTCCGCTGAGTCATCATCACATCTCTGACAACAAGCGACGCTGAAAGAGGTTTCACTTATGCATAAAATGACTACTGTCGGTCCAAGTTTAGAAGTTACAGCCATTTTATTGTGGAAGCTTGGACCGGCTGCGTTTATATTTTTTTTGAAGTGCACATCATAACTACCACAGGCTCTTAGTTTAGGAGTTACAGCCATAATATGACCCCCGCAGACGCCTAGTTTCGGAGATACAGCCATTTTAGTGTTTTGGATTTTTTTTTTGTTGGTGCATAAAATGACCCCGCATTCATTGGAGCTAAAACTAAGAAAATAATTTTAGAAACTTAGTAAATGGAGAGTTTGTTTTAATAGTATTATAAAAACTTACAGACTACCTAAAAATAAATTAATCAACTTAACCTACTTACATCTAATACATTATGTATACATTCTTGATACATGTGTACCTAATATATACGAGTAGATATATATATATGAACATGTTTTTGTTTTTTGTAACTTTTTATTTTTATTAATTTTTTTTGTTTTTGTTTTTATTTATTTTTTTTTTCTTAAATCTAACTTAATCCTACTTAAAACTATGTAAGCCGGCCGCGGCTAAAAAAATTAGGCGACCCACCTTGCTTCACATGCAGCTACCAAATATTGGAGGAATTCGACGACGAAGCATCCTCTCCTTCAAAAAGCCACTAAAATTGTTGGCGCTGCTGAGTAACATCCCTCCTATCGCGACTCCCTACCGCTCTACTGAACCGGAGACGCTCCGCACTGCCGTGTGCGACGTCTCTGTCGTAGTTGAGTCGCCTGTTCGCAGCTGTTCGAGCAACTTGGAAGATTATCGGCACCGCCAATCTATCTTGGATCAGACCTTTACTATCTAGGTAGAAAAACGCTTCTGGAGGAATAAAGGCGTCAAAGCGAACTCTCTCGTGATACATATAATTAGGGTAGTAAGCCCCGGAGATCAGGTTGTTCGATGTGGTCATTGCTCTTGCATTGTGCCTTCGAGTCAACTTAATGACGAAATTGTCCACTCTTATTAGGTTCGCCCTATTGTATTGGGTCTACAAGTAAGTTTCCAGCGTTTTTTTTTCCAAAATTTGAAGTTTTATTATGAAAACATAGTTACAATGCTTTATTCAAAGTATCGTCCATCGGAAGCTACAACTTTCCCCCATCTTTCTGGCAATTTATGAATTCCGGACCAAAAAAAATTTGCCGCCTTTCGAGCCCAAGAACGTATCGAGCCAATTTTTGATTTCCTCTACTGAACTGAAGCGTATTCCCATAAGAGCATTCTGCATCGAACGAAACAAGTGGTAGTCAGATGGTGCCAAGTCTGGACTGTAAGGCGGGTGAGGCAGAATTTCCCATCCACTATCTTCCAAATAGTTTTTCACCGAAACCGCAGCATGTGGCCGAGCGTTGTCGTGATGAAAAATAACGGACTCATGCCTGGTCTCATATTCTGGCCGTTTTTCTTTTAATGCCCGCTTCAAACAAATTAGTTGGGTTCGATATAATGGTCCTTTGATTATTTCACCACTCGGAAGCAGTTCGTAGTATACGACACCTTTTTGATCCCACCATATGCAGAGCATGACTTTATTCACGTGAGTATTTCGTTTAGGCGTCGATTGGGGCTCGGCGGGCTTTGTATACGATTTTCTGCTTTTAGGATTATCATAATAAATCCATTTCTCATCACCAGTGACAATACGATGCAAAAATGATTTATTTTTATACCGCTGCAGTAACATTTCGGACATGCAAAATCGCCGTTCGACGTCTCTTGGCTTCAATTCGTACGGCACCCAGTTTCCAACCTTTTGAATGAATCCCAGTGCTTTTAGGCGCAGGGAAACGGCTTGTTGCGTGACGCCCATGATGCAGTAAGTTCTTCTTGAATCTGACACGGATCCTCATCCAGTAAAGCATCCAATTCCTCGTCTTCAAAACTTTTCGGTTTCTGGGGCGATCTTTGTCTTCAACTCCAAAATCACCACTTTTGAACCGTTTGAACCACTCGCGGCACGTCGATTCACCAATACATTCCGCCCCATAAGTTTCCGAAAGCAAACGATAGGCCTCAGCCGCACTTTTCTTCATATTAAAGAATAAAAGCAGCGCTTCCCGCAAATGACGTTTATTTGGCTGGAAACTTGCCCTGATTTTGCTCGATAAAATGTACGTCACCGATAGAACTGCTCAAATATAACGCTGCAAAGTTGTTGACAGATACAAAACCTACAAATAAAACACATGGGGTCTGACATTTCTGCCCGGGATCCACTGGTGTCGCCATATCTGACAAACGCTGGAAACTTACTTACAGACCCATACAAGACCTCATTAGGATAGAATGAATGAATTCTGGTGTCCTGTATAACCGAAGACAAGCCCTCTCAAACACCCGAATCTTTTTCAATAAACTTGCTCTCACGTTGAACCACACGGGACAACCAAACACAAGCATGGGCCTGATAAGGACCATGTAGCAGATCACCTTCACCCTCGCATCGAGTTGGCTGCTATAAAACAGTCTCTTTGTAAGGGCAAAAGCACCTTTGGCTCTGGCCAGAGCAACATCTATATGTTTGTTAAAATACAGATATTGATCTAGCCAGATCCCAAGGTATCTGACTATATTTCGACATACGCTATGGCATGGTGAAGTGAACCTATGAGATCACTTGTGTAAATGTTGAATAGGATCGGCGAATTTACCGCACCTTGTTGCAGACCGTTTTTAATGTTAAATGTTCCAGCAGAAGTCACATCGCCATTCTTCACGATGAACTATCTACTGGAGAGCATATCAAAAAGAATATACAGAAGTGTTTTACTAATGCCCTCTAACCATACGATATCGAAGGCTTTTTCCAAGTCAATCAGGCAGGTTCCAGTGCATTGTTTCTTGCCTTTGTTCCATTGGATATCAGAAACCAGTTTGGACGCAGCATGAATGATGTCATGCTCCGCCTTGAAACCGAATTGATTATCCGGAACTATATGTTTGTCCTCAACCCACTTAATCAGGACTATTGATCACCTTCTCGAAAACCTTGCTGATGTTTCGAAGAAGACTGATCGAGCGGAGATTCGTCGGATTGGAAGTGTCTATATCCCTTTTAGGGATGGGATTTACCACCGCCGTTTTCCAATGCGCTGGATAATGTTCATTATTCATTGCATTATTAAACAGGGTGGTATAAATGTTCACCGCTTCTAGTGGGAGGTGTCGAAGCACAATGTTCGGTATTTCATCGGTTCCCACTGATTTCTTAGTTCTAACCGATTCGAAGATCGGTTGGAGGTCTTCCTTCGAAATGAACGGTGGTAATACCTTTTCGTTGGTGATGACATTATTTGCCATATTCTCGTCACTAAACTGGGTGAAACTCGAGCTCTCGAGTCGCCAATTCACAATTTCATTTCGAAGGCAGAAATCGTGCACAAGGACTCGACTCTCCAGGTCGTGGTTCGGGTCAATGATGTCATTCGCCTTGTACACTTCCTGGAAAGTCGCTCCTGTAGCCTCCACCTGCTTCTGCGGATCCTCGATCACAAAGAAATTGTCATCAGCAACGGCCTCATTGGGATCAATGCCTGCTGCTACAAGTATTTGTTCGTTGTTCGTCGTTCGGGCGATTCTACGACATGGAAGGTCGTTCTGATTACTTCTCGGAAATATTTTTAAAAGAACCAACAGAACTGAGAAGTATTTCTGGCGTAATCTTCCGGCAAGCTTCAGTTATTCATCTTTCCTTGACCTCACGTGTTGTTGGCTTTTTTCTGTAAACCTGACTTTTTAAGTAGCCCCACAAGAAGAAATCAAGTGACGTAAGATCAGGTGATCTAGCAGGCCATTACCTCGGACCCCCCTAGTCCGATCCATCGTTGATGGTAAACATTGTTTAATACGCCCCCGGCTGCTTGGAAACAATGGGCTGGACAACCATCATGTTGAAACCACATTGCTTGTCGCAACTCCAATGGCAGTTCTTCTAGTAATACTGAAAGATGGTCTCGCAAGAAGTTTGCATACTTTTCGCCATTCAAGTTGCCTTCAATAAAATATGGACCTATTAATTTATCCCCAGTAATTCCCGCCCAAACATTAACATTCCAAGGGTGCTGGCGTTCAACTTGTCGCAACCAAAAAGGGTTTTCGGTAGCCCAGTAATGCATATTATGTCGATTAACCGTACCGTGATTGGTGAAAGTCGACTCATCAGAGAATAACACCTTGGCGAAGAAAAGAGAGTCGCGTTCAATTTGCAGAAGTGCTCATTGACAAAAGGAAACCCTGTTGCGAATATCCTCACTAGAAAGTTCTTGATGCATTGAAACATGATAAGGATGGTATTTATGCCGATGTAATATCTTACAGACAGTCGTTTGAGAAATTCCTGATTCACGACTTTGTTATTTGGCGAGTGCTAATGTGAAGATCGTGTGCAACGGCAGCTAACACTGCTATTTCATTGTCCTCAACAGCCACCCTATCTGACTGATTCCTTTTCTTTGGTTGCACACTTCCTTCACCAGTGAATTGTTGGATGACCCGATAAAAGGAAGTGCGTCATCGTTCCTTCCACTTTCTCCATAAATCAATATCATTTCAATTTTCTCTTGAATTGAAATAGCCTGCATTATTAATCTGGAAAACGTTACTAATAATAATCAGTTCCTCGAAACAAATATCAAACTTCTAAATGAAGTACAGTTCCGTTCAAGTAGAAAAAAAGGGCAGGGTGCACATCATACACTCTCAGATAAGTTTAGGACAATTTGTCTCTATCTGAAATTTCTTGGAGTTTTAACTTCACTCGAGGCAATAATGACTTCCTCAAAACATATCTCGACCTTCTAACACCCTAACAACGTTGGAAACCGATTAATGATTTAGGCGTGCCAGTGCAGTGGTATCTAGCACTGAATGAATAAGACCTTTGAGACAAAGTCGACTGAGCAATGAAAATCAGGAATTATCATTTGAAAAATCAAAAGTGATCTTCGTTTCACCTTGAAAATGAGACTCAAGGTCAAACTCGAGGTCACCATCTTATGTCCCCTTCAGAACCTTGTGACTTTTGTCGGAAACATTTTTCGCGATATCGCGTATTTTTCGAGTAATTTGGATGTCTCAAGTTAACTGATATGAATTTTAAAAATAAAAAAGTCCGTCCTATTCCAGGGATCGAACCTACACCCCGTGTTTACTCGGCATACACCACTACTATTGCGCCACCGAAGCACTTCGCACAATTGTTTTATGAAGTTACTTTAATATTTTTGTTTTCACGTTTTCTCTTAAACGAAGCCGAAACACATTTATTCCTCACGGAGGTCTATGAACGACTGACAATTTTGGCTATGTCAACTCGACCAAACTCGACCTCTATAAAAGGACGAAATTACTTCGACTGCACCTATACTCGTACTCTGTTTGGTTTTGTCCATTCGTTTATTGTAATTTGCGATTTATGTTTGTTAATCACTAAAGTCTTTAAAATTTATATTTCTTCCATCTAGTGCGCAGTAGTAGTATTAATAAAATGAATTATGTACAACATGAGTGTACTAAAAACTAAACTTGTTTGTTTCCGAGGTTCGAAGATTTGCTGAAAACAATGTGCTGAATTAGTTGTGACTAAAACCATTTTGCCATAACTCACCAATGCTGTAGAATTATTTAGCCAACGCTTTGAAGGCTTCTGACTTTTAGTGGCCGGAACGCTTTCTAGACGGTTTCTTGGGTGGTTCGAAGGCAATCTAGCCTCAAGGAAGGTTTTCCATGATTTCAGTCTTATGTCACAGCACTTCTTCATACGAATTGGTTGGAGGTGTAAGCGTGTATGCAAACAAGTCTTCGTTTAATGCTGTTTGGTAGTTTACTTCGAGCATGTTACGCCACGGTTAGGCGTATATTTTAAGTAAGATGTCTTTCGACTGGGGAGTCCTAAGCTAATCGATTTCAGTTGAACATTTTAACTGTTTGAGGTCTGCCTTTAGGTTGATCTTACTATCCTGGACGTAAATGTCCTTTCAGGTTTGCTATTTTTTCATTCTTAGCAAGGGGTTCCAGTTATTTTGACCTCTGTCTAAGTACTCGAACTCAATTGCGGGGTAAATTCTGTAATATGTTGGTCTTAAATGTTAGAAGGTGGTAGTGGCTGAGTAATATAGCATTTAAAAAGGCATTGTTGCGTTGCCTTTCTTAGGAGAAAACATAATATTTTCTGATATTTTCGAAGATGAGATTTAGAATCGACTGATGAGCTATTGGATTCTAAGAAGAGGCTAATGTCCGATGCGAAGAATTTCAGCGATTTATGAATATTGTTGTATAGTATTGAGTTTTTTATCAGCCTACCCCGTCCATATTCATGTCCGTTCAAACTACAATACTTAAACTATTTCAGACTCTTGGAAGTAGATTGGTAGGAAGTAAGGTTTGGTTAAGTTTGGCCCTCAATTGTGGTGCACTTAGACTCCTGAAACCATTTCATGGTCAAGGTTGGTGACCTCATTTAGACCACAAAGGTGGTCCAGTACAACCTTCTTCTTCATCCTTGCAGTTTGTGCAGAAATCATTGAAAGGCATCGTTGCCTGCGTCTTTCAATGGCACAGTGGCTTCTGAATATACTGGTTGTTGTTGTCTACATTTCTTGATCATATGGATCGAATACGGGACACATACAAGTAAGTCTCTATTTAACACATTTGCCAAGATAAATCCATTTATGGCTAGCCTTCGTGAGCGCCTGAGAGAGTCATATGTCTCGGGTGAGACATTGCAGGTTAATCGATGCCAAATTGTTTGTTCCTCGGAATCCTAGTCTGGTCCAAAACATAAGCGGGGCCGTTCCCTGAGACCTTATGACTCTGAGCTATTTGGCTATCGTGGAATAACCGTCGAGGGTATTAGAATAGACTGAGCCAAGTAGCGGTCTTCGGCTTGGAACACGCTACACTATCTGGGTTGATTGAAGAGATGCTGTTTATAGAGTACTTTGGCAACACTTTCGGTTGTTTAAGAGCTAAGGTATTTGTGAAGATGAAGATGGATTTACTGAAGACGACTTCACGTTGTCTATAGTCGTTACTTTCTAGAGTCAAATTATTGAAGTCAATGTTGATGTCAACTCCGGTAAGTTTAAGGTCCGTTGATTCGGGAAGACCGCGTTGCAGTACAAAGTAGACTTGCATGGCCCTTATTTAACTCTTTTCATTACTGTACATGCCGAAAATGTCACTAGGTAGCAAGGGACGCTGAGCCTGGAGTTATTTATAAGCAGGTTGTATATTGTTTTTTTGTGGCAGTTGTTTTTCCTAGGAGCCTATCCCGCTGGAAACTGGTTGACTATGTAGGGAATCCAGATAACCACACTTTTGGATGGAGGCCACGCTATTGCAAAATCGTCTCCACTGTGTTGAGTTAGAATATTTCAATATCTGGCGCCCTTACCTCAGAATCAGATCTCTGGCGATCTCGTTTTAGACAATCCGCCTCACGGGGAAGCGAGCTTAGATATGTGGAAGTTCATCTGCACTGTTCTTAGGGCCCCGCCGATTTATCAAAGCTTCGCCAATCAATGACGTTGTCTAATAAAAAGCGAGGGCAGAACAAAGTACTGGTCTTATCGTAACGGTTTTCAGATGAAGCTACAATCGGCCGGTCAAAGGTCTTTTCTTTTTTATGAAGTAGCGCGCGCCTAAGGGGTTAAGGTACCCTTAAAATATTTGCACACAGCACCAGCGAAGGAAATTGAAGGAGGGAGAAAGGATAGGTACTATGTGCGTTGGTTTTAAATGTGTGAATGTTATAATGGCTAGGGCAGGGCATTCAACAAGCGAGTTGTACGGCTTAGTAACGAATCACGATATTTTAGAGTACGTCCGATAATGGGCTTGAGGGTATACTGATGAGTGATTCATAGCGAGACGGGTGTTACGGTTAAAGGTTTGGAGGGGCGGAATGCTACTGGCGATTTCTATGGAGCACTGATGGTGGAAATAGCGATAAAACAAAGTGAGACACGTCGGTGTTCGAGGGTGTCTATTAACTGATTGATATTGGTATCAGCTATGAGCTTTATCGCAGGGTTTTGAATCGGGTCTAGCAGATGCAGAAATGTTTTAGGCGCACCTGACCAGATGTGAACATTGTACTCCAATTTTGGACGGATGAGTGCCTTATATATTGGGGCCAGATCAGAGAGGGTAAAATATTTCTTACATTGCTTGAGGAAACCTAGACATTTCGCAGCATTTTTGACGACATCGAATATATGGTCATTCCAACGTAAGTCGTCGCTGAAACGATGCAAGCGCCATTCATGGATAATGGCTGGGCGTTTAAATTTCGCTTTAACGATAGCAGACACCATTAGGTTTTGGAAGCATTAAATTCCACTCTGCTGATAGTTCTTCAATTGGTTATGCTGTTAATATCGGAATTTAATGAGTTTAACATACGCTGCCGTTCTCGTCCTACAGCCAAAGAGCAGGGGCTTGAGTCCGGGAACCAATATGGAAAGCAGAGAGCCCTGTCATCAGCAAAGGAATATAGTATATTGGATTAGAAGTAGCAGACAAGAGATCATTAATGAAAATTAAAAAGAGTATCGGAGACAGAACGGAGCCCTGAGGCACACCAGCATTTATTTTGTGAATGTCAGACTTGAAACCGTCCAAGACAACTTGAATTGATCGTTCCGAAAGGTGACTTTTAATCCGTTGAAGAAGAGAGTCATCGATGCCAAAAGCACGCATTTTCGACAAAAGAGTCTGATGCCAAACTCTGTCAAATGCTTTGGCAATCCCAAGTGCAATTATCTTGCTTTCGCCAGATTAGTGTAGACTTTGGTTCCACTTTTCGGTGAGACATGCCATTAAATCACCAGTGGACCTGTTGCTACGAAAACCATATTGCCGGTCATTAAGAAGTTTTCTTGTTTCGAGATATTTCATGAGCTGAGGATTTATCAGCGTTTCCGCTTGGAAAGAAGGGACGTAAGTGCAATGGGTCTGTAGGAGGAGAGAGATGAAGATTCGCCTCTTGGCGGCAGGACCACCGGTAGTCCCTACCAGGACTTAAATCACGGTACCATGGGAGTCAAGAGCCCCCGGATCTCGGTCCGGGCCTGACTCATTGAAGTAGGCCCTCTTGTTGGAGCGTCATGGCGGCTGTGGTTTAAACCCAAATCGCGGAAAAGGTCTTCCTGTTGGGTTTACACACAATGTAGAGTTGCAATCAGTACTACGACCCTAAGATCAGCAAGAGGTTTTAGACCGACCTCCACTCATACCAAGGGTGGAACTTGTGCCTCCAACACATGCAAGCGAAGGCAAGCCGTTTCCTTGGGCATCTCTTGAAATTAAGTCTTAACTGACAGGTATTCACGTTAAACATACGAGACGTTCTGTACTGCTCTTAGTTCCTTGGCTAGACGGTACAGACACCACAACGTTGGTTGCATCTCGGTCAACTCAAGTGGCATTCCACAACATAGGTGCACTTGGTTTTAGATTCGAAATTGGTTGGGCAAACTCCAATGGAGCAGCCTAAAATAGTGGGTTCGTTGAGCTATGGCATTCTTCTTTTAGCCCCAACGCTACACTTTTAAGCCCAAAATTAATGGTAAAATTCTGGAGCAAAGCAATGGATTCGGCTTTCAATAGAGATGAGGATGGACTGACTCGAAATTCCCTTTTTTCAGATTAGTGTCTTGCCGTTGGACAGATGTTGATATCCCAGGATTTTCGGCATGAACCTAGGATCAGAAGGTTAAGGTTGGGCGCAGAACTTGTCATTGAGCGTATGAGGGATACTTTTCCTCTAACACATGTCCCTATTTATATGAGCAATTTATAAAACTGGGTCCTCTGTCAGGTTTATCGTCGGTGCGGTTTGGATGAAATCTAAATCTGACCCGGGGTATGAGAGCTGATATATAGGGAAAATAATGGTGCAGTTGCTGGTCAACCTCGAGGGTTTAGTCCTACTTGTGGGAAATCTTTGTAGGTCATGCAGATCTATGAATTGTTGTCCTCGTTGTATTTTGTATGCTGCGAAGCTTGGTGCACCTTTCGAGCTGTGCTGGTCCATCGGTTTCTTTGGATTTTTGTGCGATTGAGAACTGGCATACCCTTATAGGCCTTTGCGTTGGTTCCATCTGGTCAGTTCTCTCACTGCAGGTTAAATATTGGAGGGGCGCCTCTTTACAAAAATTCATGATTTTTCACTAAAAATGCGATCTTCTGGAGAAGACACACAAATCGCTAAGGTCAGCTTGAATTGAGCCAAAAATATTCCAAACTTCATGTTTAATTGTCTGCTCATGTAGGGATAGTCGTTCACCTTTTGCATATTGGGCAATGGTTGCTACTTTGACTTTCATCCATCGACTTTAGGAGGCCAATATGGCGGAAAATAATTCTGCAGTCGCATAGGTTTCAACATAGTAGAGACGTGAACCTTATCCCAAAGATGGGGTTACTATATGCATTCTCATTTACTGTTCTCTAAGCACGCAGCATTGTGGCAACCAACGTACAAATGAAACAATTCCTTCTTCATGATTCTCGCAGTTTGAGATATCACACTATTTACCCCTTGAATTTCCCATGCGTTCGAAAGGAAAGAAGGTCGTGGCGAACCTAAAAGGCTAAGCTCCACGCCTTTTCAAGATTCGATCACTTCACCATATATTAACTCAGTAATGGAAAATGGGAAGAAAACCAACAATCGTTTGCTCGCATTTCACAGAATCTCTTTGTACTTCCGACCCTTTCCATGGGACAACATAGATTCCCTTGGCATTCCCCGGCATTCAGAGCGTCATTTTGCGCCAATTACTTAATTATCCAATCTCCTGGACTTCACTGGAGTTAAGTCGAACGTGATAATTGACACACCGAAGCCCACTCATTGAACTAATTCCATAGTTTAGCTAGCCGCCGACATCAACATCGTGGTTGTCTTGACAAACTACAGGCTCCAGTTAGCTACCACAGGCACCACTCATCCCATCACCAGCTTCAGGCCGTCTTCTTGTTGTGTTTCTCTGTATTTGTCTTTCCGATCAATTAACGAGAAATAAAACCGAATCAAACCGAAACCGAAACCGAAACAAACGAACAACGACAACGACAACGACAACCGCAATGACATCGAGAGACAGTCGTCGATAAACTTCCGAGGAGACCAACATCCACATCTCCAGAGACAATGGAGAGAGAAAGAGTCTCGTGCAAAATGAAGTTGTAAGTCATCCTCCCAAAGTAATTATCTTCGTCATCTCCTTTCCAGAGTCCCCAGGTTGTGACCAGTTCCAGTGGTTCCGAATGAAGTCATTAAATTGCAAACAAAATTAACCCAACAATTTTAATTGAATTCGCTTGGACAGAGAGACAGGATGGTTGATAGGGAGGCAAAGGACGATAGAGGAAGTTTAGGATGGAAGGGTACTTGCAGATAGGTGCAGTCACCAATTGGGGGATAAGTCCTCTTTAGAGTCCAGAACCACCAACACATTCGGTTTGTGGCAATATGCCAAGATGTGATCAGCGCCTGATTCTATCCGGAGTCTAGTTGGGCGCCCATTTCCCAGTGGCTAACATGACTATCGGAGGAATTTTCCTCGGCTACGGATACCCCTTATCAACAACTGGTCTTTCATCTTCGTCTGTTGGTTGGTTGGTCGTCAATAGAGTCGTGTGGGCTCGTCTGTCTTATGGATATGCAGCAGCAATCCAACTTAGAATCAACCAAGCCAAAGCGAATTCAGATCCAGTCAATTTCTGTTGCTGTTTCTGTTGTTGTTGTTGGTGGTGATGTAGTGAATGTGGATGTTACTGGTGCGAGGGTTACTTGTACGTTTGGCAGTTGTGCGACTGATGAAGAAGTTGTCCTCGTCGCGGTAGTTGTCGTTGGAACAAGAAAACCGCCAGACTGACTGATCGTCGACCGCTCGTCGTCCAAATGGCATACAGAGGATCCCAAATCGAAATTAAAACATGCACATTTATTATTTCCACTGGTTGACATCACTCTAGGCTTCATTCAGATACATCGTGCAGATAAACTTGTCAATGGAACTTGTGGCGCTGCCGGTTCCATCTACTACTCGTACAAACGAATACGAGTACACCAACTAAGCGAGTGACTGAGACTGCGCGTGTGGGGAATTGTGTGATTTTGTGTGAGAGGTTATGCATGTGCCATAATGTGTTCCGCAAGAAGGTGTACGAGAATAGTTGAATTGAGAATCAACGGTCTATGACAGAGAAGCCAACTGCTATAAAGAACATCAATGGCGAAGTAGCAGACGCGAGAATAAAGGCTACCAGCTGCGCGCAATGATCTCTAAAAGGCTGTTGTCGTTTTCAAACAGCCACAACCTATTATCACAGTGAAGCCTTGGAACTCCAATGGTTGCAGAACCCGATGGTGATGGTGAATCTGAATGTAAGACAGCAGAGTAGATCTTGAACATCTTGGAGTTCAGCTTCCAGATCATCAAATCGTCAACAAGATACACAATCCATCGGAGCTGGAAATTCCTTTAGTACTCAGGGCATCCAACGTATGTGAGAAGATTTGGCGTGGATATTCTACAATTGCAAAAGACTGCCAAAAACTTTGCACCTGTGTTTCTTTCTAGCTCTCATCAGGCCCGATAACTCCAAGCACCAAGGAATACCCGGAAACATTGGCTATTAACTCCTTGAAGTGCGGGCTAGATTTCATAGAGTGACTATAATCCAAATCTCAGATTCGATAAAGTATTTACACAGAGCAGCAGTACAATATTTCAGCCGTCCATTGAAAGGCGGCGATGGTCCACCCTCCGTAGTAAGCAGAACGAACCATTTAACGTGGATGCTGACAAAATCTTAACCAAGATCTAATAAAACTACTGATGAACTGCTAACCGCCCGGACTATTCAAAGCAAGGACTACGATGTGGTAGGGAACATACTCCAATTCATGTGAAAAGTTAAAAGAAGAACGAACCAGCATGTCCGTTTAGGGGAATCTCAGCATCGTATCACGATTCAAATCAAAGTTGACTCCTTGATCTGTCCTGCAGAGGCAAATGTTTTCAAAGACAACCAGGTCCTTGTC
The DNA here is from genome assembly GCA_963966105.1 of Volucella zonaria. Classification (NCBI taxonomy): domain Eukaryota; kingdom Metazoa; phylum Arthropoda; class Insecta; order Diptera; family Syrphidae; genus Volucella; species Volucella zonaria. The sequence continues at coordinate 135,842,609 of OZ014533.1, read as the reverse complement.
AAGCCATAATATTCATGGGAAACTTCTTCTGTAGAGAAATCCTGCTGCTCTGTCAAAGGAACGCCACTAATTCTTTCGATGTCGAGAAGGAGCAAGTACACTTCCCTGTTCTATCTCATCACCGTCCTTGAGCAAATTGTTGGGAACTGAAATACTTGCATCGATACAGATAAAATTTCCCAGAATTCGTAACAAAATCTTCACGATCCTTTTGCATGGTGCATAATCTTGAGCAAGGGTTAAGAGGACAAACACGTTAAACGCAACTGTGGTTTTGGATGTTTAAGGGGTCTCACATCTCTATATGATCCTTTTTGTGCCGAATTAAGTCTCACCAACTGAGCTTGGGCAATTTTGCAACTAAGATTTAGTTCCTACAGACATGAGCTACGACACGCATGGAGACTAGCGCAAACTCGTCGTTATATCAGCTAAGATTCGATACCACCGCCACCACCAAAAGTAGTAGACGTACTTATTGATTTCTGTGACTCCAGGAAGATGGGACTTATCACATGCTGCCATGTATAGTAACTGCTCAGAATACCATTTATGAGGCGAACAAATCCAAAGTGAGAGGCAATCATCTCCGGGACTTCACACTATCGTCCAACAATATTGGCTCTCAGCAATGTAGAACAACTTGTTCACAACCTGAACCTAACCAACCGAAAACGTCCAAGCAAGTTACTTAAGACTAATTTAGAGGAAGGCTAGAATCTTTACAGACCCAGCAAAAACAATATAAGATGTTAATTTGGCGTTCAAGGACCGCCTTGTTATCAAAAAAGAGAAATCAGTTAGGAAACACTCTAAGATTTAATGGCACCTACACTGAGTCGAAGGCAGAGATTAGATATCTAAGGCTGGAGAGTCACTGTTCAGAACCAGCTCACAACCACCTCCTATCACCGAAGCTGTAAGTGAGCTGAATAACACAACACGCCGTAGCTGGTATATCTGATCAGCTGTGGTGACCAATGAGACCATCATTGATAACGTCAAGTCATCTAGGACCGATGGCATATAGCCAGTTATGTTACAAAAAGGTATGCACTAGCTGCTCGCTACTCTGAAGAGAATCTTTACTGCTAACATGACACTGGCACACATAACGAAGCCCTGGTGAACAGTAACCTAACCCTTATAGAGAGGATCGGAAAGGATGGCTTTAAGCTGGCCATGAGACTCACATCTATCAATCGCACTTCCATCGTGTTGACGAGTGTGTAAAAACTTTTCAAGCTTTATGTGCTCTGCTTTGCAAATGCATTCTCTATCCAACATGTAACATGCCTACGAACGTGGAAGATCAACAGAATGCATCTTTGACAATGCAATTTTGGACGGCATATGTGACTCAGTTAAACAAGATGACTTAGATGAATCACTTTAAAGCATCACCATCTGTTTCTTCAACGAAGCTAAGTATTTGGGTGTCATACTGGAAGCAGACAAAAATAGCAGCACTATAAACTGGACAGCGGATGGAATCAACAGTAAAGTAAAATCAATAAAGCAAATAAGACATTATCAGGGCTATTTCGACATATGGTATTTGAAGTTGAAGCCGGTAAGGATTTCCGAGACGAAGTCAGGGTCTTGAAAGAGAGATGGTAGCGGAAGTGCCTTTAGGGACCAACGGCAGCGCTCACATTTCCGTACGGGTTACTGGCTTCGATCTAACCGACTCCGACTCCTAATAGCCCGACCATGGAAAAAATAAACCAAGTTACGAAGCAACAATAAGCCACGGCTACGGACAGATCTACTGCAAACGAAACAAGGACAACGAACTTCGAATATTCACGTGGAATATTAGGTCCCTTAATAGACCACGTGCAGCCGAACAACTGGCGGAGGCCAAGGATTGCCGCAAAGCAGATATTAGCGCCATCCAAGAAACGGGATGAAATGAACTAGACGAGTGTTATCGACGGCAAAAGGAGCGCATTTTTGTATGCGGATTTGTTGTTAAAGGCAGATAGACCTAGGCAAGAAGTCTTGATTGTTACGAGACGCTCGTTAACATTAAATTTTCCAATATTAGCCTTATACGCTCACATGCATCCAGAGAGGAGAAAAACGGGGACACCAAAAATATCTTCTACGAGCTCCTGGACAACGCTTACGAGCAGTGCCCTAGCTACGACATTAAAATTGTCCTCGGCATGGGAGAGAGAACATCTTTGGTAGTACTGTCGGAAGGTATGGCCTGTACGATACCACCTCCGATAACCGATTTCGCAGCATTTTTGACGACATCGAATATGTGGTCATTCCACCGTAAGTCATCACTGACACACATACCGAGAATGAAAAGTTTTTCGGTTTCGGCTGGGTATTTAAATTTAACGACAGCAGACAGCATTGTGTTCTAGAAGCATTAAATTCCACTCTGCTGATAGTTGCCCAATTGGTTGCTATTGGAATGTAATGAGTTTAACATACGCTGCCGTTCTCGTCCTACAGCCGAAGAGCAGGGTCGTGAGTCTGTGAACAAATATGGAACGCAGAGCCCTGTCATCAGCAAAGGAATATAGTATATTGGATTAGAAGTAGCAGACAAGAGATCATTAATGAAAATTAAAAAGAGTGTCGGAGACAGAACGGAGCCCTGGGGCACACCAGTATTTATTTTGTGAATATCAGATTTGAAACCGTCCTAGACAACTTGAATTGAACGTTCCGAAAGGTAATTTCTAATCCATTGGAGAAGAGAGTCGTTGATGTACGCTTTGGTTCCACTTTTCGGTGAGACATGCCATCAAATCATCAGTGGACCTGTTGCTACGAAAACCGTACTGTCGGTCATTAGAAGTTTTCGTGTTCCGAGATATTTCATTAGCTGACGATTTATCAGCGTTTCTATGACCTTAGAAAGAAGGGATTAAGTGCAATGGGTCTGTAGGAGGAGAGCCGAAGAAGATTCGCCATTTTTCGGGACGGGCTGGGCAAATGCTGTTTTCCATCTTCTCGGAAAGATTCCTAAAGAGTAGGATTGATGAAATAGCTTACGCAGTGGTTTTGCCAGCGTGGAAGAACACCTCTTCAGAAGAAGGGGAGATATACCATCTGGACCAGCGGATTTATGTATGTTGAGATCTTTAAGTACTCTTGCTACTACATGAGTGCGAAAGTGGATTCGTCCCATTGAACAATCTGGGAGTGTTGAGCTAGCCGCAAAGTGTTCAGCAAGCAGATTGGCCTTGTCCAAAGAGCTGACAGCTGGAATGTCATTGTAAATGAGCGTTGGGATAGAGGGTGAGGCAGAATTTGTAATATTTTTGATGAACGATCAAACATTGTTACTGACTTTGGGACATTGCAGTATTTTTTGCCTCAGTTTTTGGTCGTATTGGAATTTTACTCGCTTGAGAGAGTACCCTAATCATCGATCATCATGGTTCAGATTACAGTCCTGTAGGATGTTTGTGATATTTTATATACCTTGACTTGCACCGAAAGTATATATCAATGATTGGCCTGTTAGTAATATTCTGGTCCCTCTTTTCTAAGTGCTTACTTCTGCAAGGCCATCTAAAATCCGTTATCCTTTTCTGCTGCGGGACTCAAGCGCTTCTTTTGAAAAGCGTTCTGAAGAAATAACAATATATCTCACCGTTTTTGATGATCTATCAAATGCCAGTCGGATGATTTGGACTCTGAGCTGCCTTGAGTCTCTGGATGTTCTTAGTAGCGTTCAATAGTCTGGCTCTGAGCTGAGTTGAGATCGGATCTCTGAACAAAACTTCCACCATGGCACTGATCTCAACTTTACCAGCTATAGGATGGCAATTTTTATGAAATTAACTGAGTACTAAGCTTGGCTTCTCACTGATGCTATTTATCACTCACAAAATTGTTTGAGGCTTGTAGTTGTTGTTGATTTACCGTCATCGATTCACAAGTTAAAATGCGAAAAGATTCTTCATTATCTCGTTGAAGAATTTGAGCGACGCATCCATAGTTTTCGTCTTTTGTGATGTCTTGGAGGATTCATTCTGTAATCTCTCCCTCCCTGCGAAAATGATTTGGACCTGCACTGTTTGAGGGTCTTTCTGAAATAAGTTGATCTCATTATATCAGGATGGGACGTGGTGCTTTGTCTGATAGTAGGTCGAAGTAATTTAGTGTTCTTTTGTAGTAGTTGTGTTGACCTCCTTCAGAGTATACCTTTCTTAAGGAGTTGACTTATGAGGAACTTAGCCGCACGTCTCTTGTTATTGACATGAACGTTAAAAGCGTACATCCCACTGTATCAGGTCGAAGGGTGGATACCATGACAGTATTGTAGTAGAGGCTGTTGAAACTTGAAACTATGAAAGTAACCGAGTCGTCATCTGCATTTGTCATGTGCATCAGATTAATGGAGCCATCAGCCAACAGAGCATCTCCCATCGAAAATCAGATTGATAGTCCTTGGTGGGGTTAATCAGAAACAAGCGACTACTCTACAAGAGGACTCATGAAGTTGGAGTTTGTGTGTTTAAATTTGGATTGATTTTAGTTTCGGTTCCTTCCAAAGACACCATACTAGAGTCCTAGATCGTTCGCCCTCTGCGCAAGGCAAAAGATATAAATTCCCAATTGACACGATCGATCGCTTTTTGACAGTCAGTAAAGGGTAAGTTAGGCGGAGATCGACATTAAACGCATTGTTGATGTGGTTGAAACAAGAAGAACAGAATCGGAAACCTGCATGCTTGGATTGATTGATTTTTGTTATTATTTTAGGAACAGCAGACAGCAGTAAACTGTATTTCAGAGACCCAGATTTGCAGGCCTCCTCTAAAATCCACTAGATTCGGGAGATTTGCAGATGTTGATGCTGGGTTTGATAGCCTTACGGAAACGTCATGAAGTCTGACTTTCATGTTGTTCTCGAGTTCTTAAATCAACGCAGGGATATCTCACAAGGGGCATCTGAGGTTAACACATATTTGTACATTCAAAGCTTTGATGTAGTTATGAAGCTCGTTCTCTATTGGTATCGCTGCAATGAAAGTTCTAACTTTAACTCTTCAATCAGTCCCCAGGAAGCTTCAGAAGGACGTATGCTTTGTTCCTCACTCCATCTCTTTTACAGTATTTCAATATTCTTGCATGGTTTGAGGTGCTTATCAGCAACATAATTGTGAAAGCTGATCCCTTCATTTGCTTCAGAATTTTTTAACCGATGCAGTTGGTAATCTAAGGTGATACACGACGAGTATAACCATTGTCTTAACTTCTGATCTATCCATTTTTATTTTTTGTTTCCTCATAATCCTCCCTGATTTGACTTGAAGCTTCTGTTAAGTGCACCTTCATTAGGATCCTATTCGTCTGTGGGATGTCAGCGTTCCTTCAGCAAATTGAATTTCAACTTCTGTAGGTAATACCTTACTTTCCATATACACTGTTCACCTACCCTATCTGGAATCCTCTTAAGTCCTTCTCCACCCTTTAACCAAACCACATACCATTGACTTCTGGCACCAAACATACATACTATACTCGTACAACGAGGAGGACCATCATGTTGATGCATGATGACGGAGGCTCCTGTCGATGACGACCGACGATTGGACATTCTAAGGTGCTCCAAGTTCAGACGAACGTATATTAATGAGCTCCAATGGTAAATCGTCAGATAAGAGCTAATTGAATTGTTAGATCATTTCCCCTCATTATAATTTCGTGTGTACGAATGCATTGCAATTGCCGGTAGCCGGTACCCGGAGCAGTTGTACGCTACGACTAGTCGTATGTAGTCGTATCGCCTGGCGCATTGCTTCTGGCTGACGCGACTTGGTGGCGATTGTCATTCAGCGCGAGATATTTTTGTTGCTTTCATTCGAGTTCATGTCGAATGTTCGTCCTCGGAAAACGTTTTTGCATGCGCTGCCTCCTGTTTTTCTGATTGAAATCAACCAAATTCATAGAGGGGAGTGAAGAGATGACAGTAGCGCGCTCCGATCATGTCAACAGTAATGGCATGGAGAAAAATGAAAGCGGAAATGTAAATCTTGACCACGACTAGTTTTAGGACGAGTAGAGAGGGAACTGAAGACAAGGACGATGATGACGACAATGTGGTCGACGAACGACAACAATCTGCAGAAGTAGCAACGAGAATTTATTTCATTTTAACCGATCATGATGGTTGCCGGTGGAGAGGGATGAGGGTGATAGTACCACCTGAAATTTAATGTGATGGAGCCGATGTAAATCGGCTAAAATTGTTTCTGGGGATGAAAGATGCTGCCAAGAGGGGTATACTCATGCTGTGAGGGTATGCTTGCATCGAGAAGATAGATTCTAGCTTTTTAGAAGTGGGAAATACATGATTTGGAGGGTGTTCGAAGGCTCTCTATGAATTCAAATATAAAGGGAGAGTTCGAGCAGTTTAAACTAATCACTAAACCAACACTTCCTCTTTCCACAACGTTGAAAGGATTTTGCTCTCATTAAACAAGAACCGACTTTCAAACGAAGTCTGTACTTAACAGACAATCGGTAGGGTTATATTAACTAGCATTGGTCCCATCTTAGCTTGGGTCTAAGGTGTAAGAACTAGCCAACCCAAGTCAGTGCAGACAAGTAGAGCCAACAGAAAAGAGCTTCTTAGATCGAAACTCATATTGAACCTGTTGTGAGAAATAAGTCGGGAGTCTGTCCGATAAGTGGAAGCCATGTTAAATGATTCCATGGCAACTTAGTAACGATCGATGGTCCACGTGAACAGACGTTAACTTGAACCACTTTCATCTGGTTTCCAAACTAGAACTCAACCGTAGGATGTTGCAATACTACGTTGTTGAGGAGCAGGCACCAAGGTCCGATAAGGTTCATTTCTTACTTATTTCGGTGGCGCTACAGGTGAACCTGGGCCTCAGCAAACAAGCCTCTCCAGTTAGTTCGGTTTTTAGCTGACTGCCTCTAGTTGCACACACCATGTTGGTTAGGGTCCCTTTCTACTAGTGCACGCCACCTAAGGTAAAGTCTTCGTATACTGTGTTGTCTCTCCAGTTTAGATTCGAAGACTCACTCTACATATCCTAGTCATCTCCGGTGACTGATGCGCAGTTTCCTGACGATGCCGATGTCGCTGTACAGCTTGTATAGTTTGTCGTTGAATATTCTCATCCAAAGCCAGTACACTCGAACGCGACCAAATATTTTTCGAGAGATTTTTCTCTTGAAATTCATTTATCCACTGATCAAGGTCTTGTATAGAGTCTCATTAGTTTGTCGGGATAGGGCCATACGACTCAATTGCTATCTTAGCCCAAAGAAACTGCGATTGGTAAGAGTGATACTTCGTGGCAGAACCAATGTAGACAAGGTCCCCGACTACCTCGAAATTACAGCTGTCGACTGTGACGTTCTGCCCGATTCGTTGATGTTGTGTGTCCCTTCTTGTTAACAGCATATACTTGGTTTCGCCATCATTAACTGTTAAACCCGTTCTAGTAGCTTCCATTTCAATACCAGCGAAGCACTGGTGACAGCCCGGTGAAATTTACACAATTCTTTCAAGTATGATGTTAAGAAGTTATAGCGCGTTGGCTTGAGATCTTTTTTGACATCAAAGATGTCGGTTAAGGCGCTACCGACCTTGACGGAGTAGCAAGCGTTCTCAATAGTAATTCTGCACAGACGGACGAGTTGGGTAGGAATGCCAAAACTAAACATACGTAGCTCTATATAGCTCGTGTATATAAATGCAGGGTGAATGACTCGAACTCCAACTTTTTAAAATGGAATAATTTTTTTATTTTTTGATAAATTTTATTGTGCCAAAGCAAAAAATGTTGGAAAATACATCAATTTTCAAATTGTATCAGTAGTTTTTAATATGTCCACCTTTGGCGCAAATAATGGCCTTGAGACGGCCGAAGAAAGCATCGCACGCTGCACGCAAGTGGCTCTGCGGTATTTTGGCCCATTCCCAGCGAAGTGCTTGTTTGAGGTGGTCCAAACTTTGGTATTTTTTAGTGCCAACCCGTCAAAATACCCCAGACAGAGAAATCCGACGGATTTGCATCCGGAGAATTTGCAATCCAGTGTGTCGAAGAAATGAAGTGTGGAACATTGTTTTTTAACCAATCTTGGTTGACGCGCGCTTTGTGAGACGGTGCCGAGTCTTGTTGAAATGTCCACGGTCTCCGACCGAAATGATTGCTTGCCCAAGGCTTCAATACTGCCTCTAAGATAGTTTCACGGTATACGATCGCATTAATTTTGACGCCACTGTCCAAAAATACGAATGGAGAGCGACCAACGGCGGTTGTGGCGGCCCAAACCATCACCATCGGTGCTGCCTGCTTTCTGGTGGTCGTCCGAAGGTGCTCCTGGTCGTTTGTACTATTGCTTGCACTCGGCCACTGCCGTTACTGTATTTATCATACGGTACGGGCAGTGACTGAGTGTATGTAACAACTGATGGATAGCGGGTTGTGAGTGAAAATTTTGTTGGTGCACTGCTTCATATTGTTGTAAGGGCATAACACCTACAGCAATTTGTTTCGGTAAACCAACGTCAGAATTTTCACTTCGCAGCCTTGCTTAGTATCATCGATGTTTGTGTTTACAGTGATTGTTTGTGATTATGACTAGGGAATTCAGGGCGGACGTAGCCAATATACGCGGGCTAAAACGTAATCACTTTTCTGCGTACGTACACGTCTGTAAGCACAGACCAGCTGTTTTGGCACTTAGTGAAAGACGCCCACACCTCTCAGATCACTCTTATCTGAATCTACCTGGTTATGAACTAGTGCCACTATTCTTTCCTCATCGCTTTCTCGGCATTTATGTGCGTAGTGATGTAGCTTACCAAACTATACCACAATATAGTTCCCTGTTCCAATTCGGAACTCAATTTCATGTGGTTAAATCCATCTCCGTAAGCAAATTATCCACTATTGCCCCAAACTAGACAGCAATTCGACTTTTAACGAGTTTGATGCGCTGTCTGACTCCATACAAAGAATTGTATCCCTGTATCCTCATACTGAAATCGTGATTACGGGCGATTTCAATACACACAATTCTGGTTGGCTTCGACATCCTAGACAGACAACACCCGAAGGACGGTGTGTTGAGATCTCCGCTGCGGAAAATAACTTAACCCAGCTTGTAAATGAGCCCACACGAATACCAGACGTTGATAGTCATACCGCCAACACCCTGGATTTGTTTTTAATTTCTCACGCCGACAAGTACTGCGTTGATGTGCTCTCCCCTCTGGGCTCGTCGGACCATTGTGTCATATCATCTAAATTCTCGTACACCCATTACACAGTTAGAGATTCCTAAAAGAACCGTATGGTAATACGAGAAAGCCAACTGGAGCGGCCTTAACAGCTTCTTTAGGAATTTTAACTGGTCGTTATGTTTCCTCGATAACGAAGTGGATGCCGCTGCTGAAATGATCACAGAAACTATTCTCTTTGGAATGAGATGCTTTATCCCTCATTGGATGAAGAGTATCAAACCAAAAGAAAAGGTATGGTACGACTCGAGCTGTAAAGAGGCTGTCAGGGTTAGAGAACTGTTTTTTCGGTCCTACAAGACCAACCCGACAAGTTCAAACGAGCCAAAAATGACTGCAACGTCTTTCTCAAGCGTGTGAAATTCCAATACGACCAAAAACTGAGGCAAAAAATACTGCAATGTCCCAAAGTCAGTAACAATGTTTGGTCATTCGTCAAAAACATTAGAAATTCTGCCTCATTCTCCATCCCAACGCTCATTTACAATGACATTCCAGCTGTCAGCTCTGTGGACAAGGCCAATCTGCTTGCTGCACACTTTGCGGCCAGCTCAACACTTCCAGATTGAGCTTTGTCTCCGCCTACACTTGAGTGCGTCGAATCTTCAATGGGACAAATCCACTTTCGCACTTATGTAGTAACAAGAGTACTTAAAGATCTCAACATGCATAAATCCGCTGGTCCAGATGGTATATCTCCCCTTCTTCTGAAGAGGTGCTCTTCCACGCTGGCAAAACCACTGCGTAAGCTTTTTCATCAGTCCTACTCTTTAGGACTCTTTCCGAGCAGATGGAAAACAGCATTTGTCCAGCCCGTCCCTAAAAAAGGCGAATCTACAGACCCATTGCACTTACGTTCCTTCTTTCCAAGGTCATTGAAACGCTGATAAACCGTCAGCTCATGAAATATCTCGAAACACGAAAACTTTTCAATGACCGGCAATATGGTTTTCGTAGCAACAGGTCCACTGGTGATTTGATGGCATGTCTCACCGAAAAGTGGAACCAAAGCGTACATCAATCTGGCGAAAGCAAGATAGTTGCACTTGATATTTCTAAGGCATTTGACAGAGTTTGGCATCAGGCTCTCTTGTCGAAAATGCGTGCTTTTAGAATCGACGACTCTCTTCTTCAATGAATTAGAAATTACCTTTCGGAACGTTCAATTCAAGTTGTCTTGGACGCCAAAAATGCTGCGAAATGTCTAGGTTTCCTCAAGCGATGTAAGAAATATTTTATCCCCTCTGATCTGGCCTCAATATATAAGGCGTTTATACAATGCTCACATCTGATCAGGTGCTCCTAAAACATCTCTGCACCTGCTAGATAGGATTCAAAACCGTGCGATAAAACTCATTGGTGATACTAATATCAGTCAATCAATTGACACCCTCGAACACCGACGTAATGTCTCATGTCTCACTCTGTTTTATCGCTATTTCCACCACCAGTGCTCCATTGAAATCGCCAGTAGCATTCCGCCCATTCAAACTTTCAACCGTAACACCCGTCTCGCTATGAATGCTCATCAGTGTACCCTCAAGCCTATTTTCGGACGTACGGACGTACTCTAAAATATCGTGACTCTTTGCTAAACCGTACAACTCGCTTATGGAAATCCCTGCCGATCTCTGTGTTTCCTGGTCGTTATAACTTACAAACATTTAAAAACAATGTACATCGGTACCTGTCTTTTCTTCCTCCCTAAATTTCCTTCGCCCGCGCTGTGTACGAACATTTTAAGGGTACAAAACCCCTTGAGCGCGCGCTAATTATAAAAAAAAAAAAAAAAAAAAAAATCGGAAAAAATCAAATTCGGCAACTCACCACTTTCGTGCAAGCGTAGCAACTCGTTCGCTCTTTCGGCTGTAACTTTTTTCTGTTGCGCTGTAAGATCGTGTGCTTTTTGGAACTTCAATGGCTTGAGCCCAAGCTCATTTTTCAGTATGTGTTGCATCCGTTCCAACGATATGTTGAGCTCACGAGTCATTTTTCTTCCATTTCGACGCGGATTTCGCTCAATTCGAGCCTTCACTTTCCGAACCATTTCTGCCAATGTTGCTGTTTTTTTATGACCACTTCCATGGCGTTTTGTAACGCTGTCAGTATCACGGTAACGAGCTATGGTTCGAGACACAAATGATTTATTCACGTGTTGAGGTGCTGGAGGGCTCTAACGATAGCTACTTGTGGTTTTCCAGCCAAATATAAAGCAATCACGCTATCACGTTTGAATTCCATCGCGGATAAAAATTTTTCAACACAACTGAGACGCAAATCGTTTAAAAAGTTTGTAAATAATAAAATTATCTGTCATGGGTCAAAATTTGAGCTCACTGTCATGAACGGTTTGGAAATTATAGCAGTCTGAAGTTGGTTGCAGTTCGAGTCATTCAGGGTGTACTGTCACATGCGGCCTTAAAACCTGTGAAAAGATGGTGGGTTTCGATTTGGACTTCTTGGGCTTTTTTTCCAGGGTCTGCCGGAGTAAGAAGATTTGTTTGATGGCGGATTTTCCTGGTCTGAAACTGCACTGATAGGTCCCAATCAAGTTGTTGACGAAAGGTTTCAGACGTATCCGATGTTGAGGAGACTTATATCTCTATAGTTGACGCAGTTGATGGTGTCTCCTTTTATGTGGATCGGCCATATGGTGCTGAGATTCCATTCATCATGTAAAGACTCTTCTGACCAGAGCTGAGAAATTAGTTGGTGCATGCTCTCCACAAAGTCAATTCCAGCAGCTTTGAATACTTGGGCCGATAAGCCCTTAGGCTCGGCAACTATGTTGGATTGTGGCGTAAATATTGCTATCCTAACTTCGTCTTGCACAGGGGGATGGGAGTTTTGGCTATCGTTGTCCAAGTTAAAAGGTCTATTCTGCCTGACGGCGGGATGTTGAGCTTATTCGTCGTTATACTGTCTGCAGAAAAAGTTTTTCCATATTCTCAGCACCGACTGTGGCTCCACTACAAGGTTTCCTTTTTCATCTCTACAGGGTTCGGTATAGGTCCTCTTGCCTTGACACGTTCTTTTACTTGTTGGTAAAACTTTCGTACGTTATTTCTGGAGTGCAACCTCTCAATATCTTCGACCGCGAGCTTCTCGTGCTCTTATTTCTTCTTCGGGAGAAGCTGACGTTCTTCCCATCTCTTCTGCTCGTTCAGCTCACGAGCGGCTCACGTCCTTCCTTGCACTTTGTGCCGCGCTTTGTACGCTTTTTATTTAGCTGCATGTGCTGGTCAGCATTCTTCATCAAACCAAGGATTTTTGGTTGTTGGTAGCGTTGCGGTTGGTCTTAGGCACTGTGTGCTGACGGCATTGCAGTTGTCGAGAGATTTTGGGATTCGTGTTCTGCGATGATTCTTGCGGTCTCTTGCGATTGCAGCTTTTCTACGTTATATCTTGTCACTTTGGAACGTACGAAATCCGTATTCGTACCTTGGCTGCCACAAGGTGGTGATTCAAGTCAATGTTGGCTGCCCGGAACATTCTGACGTCCAGAATACGGGAAGTATGCCCTACGTCTACCAGCTTGATTTAGCGTTTCATGATACGGATACCACCATATCGCCTTGTGTGTGATGACATGAGGAAACCGTATGCTGGCTATAGTAATATTTCGTCCGGCCGCAAAGGCAGAAAGCCTAAGTCCATTGACAGAGGGAATGTTTACTAACAGACTACAGATTTCCCAATGTAGTCTAGGCGAGCCTTAAGGCAAAGTCTGTTATCAATCATAACAATTAGGTACGTTAATGACGGTTTTGATTTTATTACTTGATCCCCATGCATGTATCCAAAGGTCATGCGGCTGGTGATAATATTTGCTTCCGTTTTATGTTCTGCTAAACTCTGGTTTGTAGCCTCAATCCAAGTTTTGACTCAGGAGATCACTTCGTTTGTTCCTGATCTACGTTTGGGGGCTTTGGGAGCTTGAGGAAACCGTCATACATAATATTCTCCAGCAAGAGGCCTAGGACGGATTCTTGTGTTTCCTGCTGTAACGTTGTAGTGTTTGGTACCTTCGTCGGTGTCATAGCTAAGCTTTCTATTCCGCTTATTGTTTGGCTACTCTTGGACTAGTAAAGTCCTTCGTCTTCCTTTAGGTGGTGATAGGGCGCAGATCATTATTTCCCGAAAAAAAATGGAAACCACAGTACGATGAGTACATTGTGGTTAATAGTAGAGACCTTGTACTTATCGACAGTCGGAAATCTAAGCTGGCATACCTAGTGCGAGCAGAACACTCTATCCACCAAAAGACGACTTAAAAAGGCCACTACTTATACTTTCAGGTCATAAAGCTACCAGACTTGAGTGAATTTATTCTTAAAGAAGAGGATTTATTGGAGTGTACATTGTCGCTTCAGAAAAGACAGAGGCATGCCTGGAGACCTGGATACGCCCGCCTTATATATGAAGCAGCTAGACAACATTTATGACAAGTTACGAAATCTAGGTCTATAGACTCTTGCGATTTCTTAAGCTGGTTCTCACATAAGAACTCCTGTACATCGCCTTAATTAAAAGGTTCAACCTGACCAGTAAAATTTTAAAAGTTTAAACTCAATCCAATCGGAGTATTCCTCAGTTTCCAAAAGTCTTAACTACTGTATCTGCCGATCTTACATGTGGAGGAGGAGTGCCACATCTGCCAATTCCTGCGGTTATCTCTTCCTTAGGGTGCGTCTCTGCGAAGTGTATGTACCCCCCATCTATACATCCTTATTGCGATGAATTAGTCAGCATAACCTGAATATCGTGTGCATTTTCGGTAAACCAATGACCTCCCAATCCAGCCATCTTGTCAACAACTTCAACATCCTTCGCCTCAAATCAAGATTCCGAGAACCGAAAAGCCTCTGTCGCAACATGACATCCTGACCCATATGCACTACCAATTCGCGACTATCTCAATTAATTGATTCGCAATTTTCTTGACTACCGAAAATTGAAAACCGCACTGCGACTTTGCTCGTTAACATGAGCTTCAGCTCTTACCTAAGCCAATTAGGCGAATTCCAACTCGAAGTTCAACGGAGGTGACACTTTTATAAGACAACCCCAATATGACACGCTCTAGCAAAGCAAAACATTAATCTGCACTGCCATCGGCGATTAGACCGCCTACCGCTTGAAAAGCAGAAGTTGAATGTTTTATTGGTGTCAGCTGAAATCGATACACGCATGCGCTGAACGCGCCACTTGCAATGCACTTCTACCTGTTGCTTGTTGTGGCTTTCGCAATTCGCGCGTGTCAGACCAGTAATTGGCAACACCACAACAAATATGCGTACACCATCTCAGGGAGAGATCTGCTTCCATTACCGCCCCTACGTACATATCTATGCATGGAGTACCGATAAGACACCTTAACGACTCATTAGAAGCCGCAAGTGCTGCTGTGCGATCAACGGACTCATGTTGGTGGTGCTGCTGCTTGTTGCAATAATCTTTCAATAGACGACTTTCCCAAATAGCCTCCAACACCAAAATCGGAACCTTACCATCCAACCATGTCCTCGACTCCTCGAGACAAATTGGATTCGGATCAGCTGAGAGACCGACCAGGGGTAGTGGGCAACGGGCAACGGGCCACAGGCATCAGGCTTCAGGCATCGGGTACCGCTGGCTTTTGATTAATTACTCCGAGTTAAATAGACGTCTAACTAATTATGCGGCGATAAATTTCATGTTTGTGTCTCCGCAATACAAGCCAATGCCAACGTCAGCCTAGTCTAGGCTAGGCTAGGTTAGACCATGCCACGCACTCTACGCACTACCCATTGAAAGAGAGTGAAAAGCATGAGAGAGTGGTGGTGTGCGTATGGTACTGTCTCCACAAAACGATAAATTATCCATGCCGGTCAATAAATTTGTCAGAGATAACAACGTGAAGTTACTATGCGCGGCATAGACGCTGGCACAGGCGCATGCGCAAACGTTCTCCAACTTTAGTTCCATCTCCAGCTCCTCTCCAGCCAAATATTGCGGCCTTTCATGTTAGACTTTATGTAGAACTCAAAGTGAATCCGGAACCTATGCGAAATGCGAAATGCGAAATGAATTTGCTTAGCTGCCGGTTGGCGCTGACTGTCCCGCTGAAGAGCGCGGCCCGGCCCGGCCCGTCTGTCAGTGGCATGGCGCATGGAGGCGATTCCATTAAGTATCAGGTGCTTCATGGAATTTATTGGCGCATAAGTTCACGCATAAATTTCACTACTCATGCCCCGGTCTAGTCCAGGTACACGCATATGGATTGGCGCGACTGTTGCTTGTTGGTCTTATGAGTATGACAGCCACGCATCGTCTGGCTTAATATACGGAAATTGGATTTCTCCTGATCTACGAGTACTGCAGCATGGGATGCAAGTACAGCTCTTTCTCTCTGTGGTGGATACTGTGAATAGTGTCCTCAGTGTTGTTCAGGTGAAGGACAAGTTGTTCGCGTGTTTATGCGCGCGTGTGTGTGTTTGTGCGGATCCGATATGGCCATCACATGTGTAATTATGATTTAGATTGTGACGCTTGTCTCGACGATGGCATCATGAGTTTGGATCGTAGTCGACTTGCCGTACTAATTGCACAGCATGTGGAGTTCAGATAAATTAGCGAAGATAATACGTGAACAGGAGTTGTGCAATGGAACAGTTAGGTAGTATCTACGGACACAAGGAACATTCAAGATATGTACCTGCGAGGCTCTAGAAATTGGAAGAAAACACACAGCCAATCTCAGATCATAATCGGATGTGGAATATCTGCAATTTGTTCAGAATGAAGGATGGTATGTTACACTCCAGCTGAACAGAATGAGGACAGGATAAACTAAAATCGACATCTTTGGTGATAGTTCTGGAACAGGGGTTGGTTTCGAGAGTGGGGGATTATTGCTCTAGCTTTGAGAAAAAATTAGTTGCTTCCATTGAGAGCTGGGAGGTAGAAGTGTAGATAGGAGTCGAAGTGTTGGTTTTCAAGTTGAAAGGCAAAGATAAAATGAACACCAACCGCAGTAATCTGGACTCTGGAGACCTAGCGCCCAACCAAAGTGGAGAAAACAGCTCTCTTAGCGGTAGTCAACAGGATTGAAAAAAATTTCTGGTGTGCGTTAGCTCTCTTCCTCAGCGTTGAAAGAGCCTTTAAAAATGATGACACGTTCGTAATATCTAAGAACCTTGAAATGTTGAGCCAACCTGGAGCTAACGAGCTTGCTAACTTGTATGCTCAGCAACGCGCATATCAATGAAACACTCGGTAATACACCATCAAAAGCCACTGTCTCTAGAAGGACGCTTCAAAGAGATTCACGGCTTCTGTGGATCCTAGTTGATAATACAATACGAGAGAGGGAGTCAGACCCATGTGGTTCTAATGGTTACCAGCAAGCTACTTCCTACAATTTTTGCGATCCTGATCTACACCCTCAAAATCACCGCGAATGGGCCAAACTTTGTGCTGTGGAAATTAACAAGCTAAAGACAGAGCCTGCCCTTTTAACATTCCATTTCCACTTTAACCTACGTGGTGAAGACTGGGAACCTTGCGGAATGTAATTGAAAGCTGCTAACAAAAGACGGGGGCAAATATCCGCACTAGGACCTTTCGCCTTCATCAGGACGCGGGAGTCCAGGGCGTCCACGGGTCTAGTTAGCACAAGAAACCTATTCTTGCCGCTAACAGCGGCTTTCATAACATTAGCCAGTCTAATTGCACGGACGGTTTAGGTGAACCCCTTTGTCCAGGAGTTTTATTAAGCACCTGGGCTTCCAGGTTGGTTGTTGCACGTGGGGGTAACTTTCCCATCGTGAAAAAAAAATCTCTGTTCAAAGAAAACCAACAGCCTCAGATACACACAGATATAATGCAGATGACTCCAGCAAACGTTTTAAGGACAAAGAATTTTGGCTTTGCACAGGGAGTGTCAGAATCCTTAACTAACCACGTGTCGCTGAACAACTCGCGGAGACCCAAGATTGCTATATCGCGAGAAGTGCAATGTGAAGGGCCAGGCAAAAGGCGGATGAAAAATTAAGCCACCTACTACGGGGGCTGCTAAAAAGAATGAAGATGCCACTTATTGGGATGTGGACTTTTTATTCAAGGGACACTCAAGCAAAAAGTCTTAAACCTTCGATATGTAAGCGATCACCTCATGACAATCAGCATCAATGCCAAATTCGGAAATAAAAGCCTGATTCGCGTCCATACCATTACAAGGGATGAAGATGACAGCATTAACGATGGAATCTGTAACCTCCTAGATCGAACGTATGTTGAGTGTTCCAGTTATGTCACTAAAATTTTGATAGGAGATCCTAACGCAAGGCTGAGTAAGGAAGCTATCTTTGAGCGGATCATCGGAAAACACAGCCTGCGTAACACCACGCCTGACCCAGCACGTTGTTCACACATCGCAACATCCATAAAAGAACTTGGCAATCCCCTGGTCTATGAACCGTCTGATTGCGATCGACCAGACAGTCCTCCAGCATTCTTGAGGTCCGAACTTTCCGAGTATTCAACATCGACTCGGATCATTATTTTGTTACAGCCAGGGTACCAACGCGGATATCATAGCACCATGGAGTCAAGTAAGGCCACGAATGCTTTCCGACGTCTCTAGAAAGTCAGCGGGCTTCCTGCTGTCTCTCAGTTGGAAAGACTGCAGGTTGATTACTAGCCCCATGAGAGGGCAATACACTTTTGCAAAGCACAACATCTTGCGATGTTTGCCGTAAAAGTAATGACGATACCGCGGAGGACTATCTCTGTGAATGGCCGGCTTACGCTCGCATCAGGCTGCTGGTACTCGGCGCTGACGCGGTGGGTAATGGTACTGTAAGTACCTTGTCGCTGAAACGCTTCCTCAGCTTTCTTCGTTACACTGAAAGATTTCCTTAAAAGGGACTTACAAAGAGTCCTATGGACTAGTTCTTTGTCTGAGTGATCTGTTCCGACAGAAAAAAAGGCCACCAAAGTTCGACGTCGATAGCTGCCATCGCAGAAGTCTTCTATAATCTTTGCCGATCCTGTTTCCCTGAAGTTTAAAATCAAAATCCTTACCCTCATACACAAACTATAGAACTTCAATAACAATATTGTCCAAGAGCCATCATAGAACCTGCTTTCCATGTGATTGGTTTTAAAACGCCAAACAAATAGCATATATAGCTGCATCTGGACACGAGAGATGTATGAACAGAAAATAAGAGAAAGGCACAGGTGTAGAAGGAACAGCTCCAGAAGCGCAAGATCGAGGAAGGCGGGAATACGAGTATTACTACAACGAAGTTTGAAACTTTTTTCAGAGAATAAAATGAACACGCCAAGGCTACAAGGTCTAAATGGAAGCCTGCAAAGGTGGCCATGGATAACAAGTAGTAGAGTCGCAGTCGGTGCTGAGAATTTGGAAAGACTGCTTCTGCAGACTATATATTGAAAATTACGGCCAAAATATCACCGTCAGGTAGAATAAACTATTCACCCTGGATATTGACGGAGTTAGGGGAGCAATATTGAAGTTGAAGGCTTAAAAAGCTGCTCGGGCAGGAGGACTTCCTGCTGAGTTGTTTAAAGCAACTGGAGATGAACGGTTTCAGGCCAGGAATGTCCATCATCGACCAAATATTGACAATTCGGCCGATCTTGAAAAAGCCCCGGGAATTTCAGATTGGCACTCATCACATGTTTGGCGACTTTAAAACCGCATATGACATCGTGCCTAGTAACGAGGTTAACAACATCATGACTAGTTTTGACATCGCTGCCAAACTAGGCAGGCTGTGCAGACTACATAGAATTTCCGCTGCTTCATCAAGGTCGGTAATGAACTAACCGAGACCTTCTATATCCAGAGAGGCTTTAAACAAAGCGTCGGTCTGCCATGTGACTTTTTTAATATCGCCCTAGAAGGCATCGTGCAAAATTCACTGGCGCAAGGCTTACTGCAGCGACATCTTAATGAAGCTTTCGCGACTATTGAACCAGAAGTAGCCAAAAATTCTCTAAAGGTAAACGAGGACAAAAAAAGGTTCATGCTGTCGTAAGAAAACAACGCACACCACCTATGGTTTGGCTAGAACGTCACCGTTGGCCGGTGTCTTGGATTTCTTGGATTTCGGGTAGGTACCTTGGATTAGCAGTCGAAAGCAGAACGACATTAGCTCAGAAATCGGACACAAACTGATTCTTGCAAATCGCTGTTTCTTTGTTCTTCGAAACAAACTCGATTTCTATAAGACCCTTATCATCCCGGACATGCTACATGCTACTGAGCCAGCTCAGACGCTTGGACTTTATCGAAAGCAGATGAAGAAGCACTTGGCAAGATTATGCGCGTAATTTTCGTCATTTGTATTGACGAAGAATGCAACCACGAACTGTACGGGCTATACAGCCATATTGGTGCGTCTACGGATTCGATGGTATGAGGTGGCTGGGCTATGATGATCGAATGGGTGTCGCATATCCAACGCAAAGAGTCTTTGAGTCTTACCCTGAGGGACGACTCATCAGAGGACGACCTCATCTAAAGTGGCGGACAGAAGTAGATGGAAAAGGTGGAAACGGTTGTTGGTTGAGGCCCAGTTTCACTGCTGACTTAAGTACCACCTAAGTAAGTGAGTATAAAGGCATATAGGAGAAAATGGGGAAACCTTTTCCAAAAAGGTTGTCGGATCCACAAAAGAACAAAAGTGAAGAGGATTGCATGCATTAGTACACCTAGTGACATGAAAACAACGCCAAAGACTGGAGACTATCCTTACCTTTACCTTTGGACATCTACATGTAAGAATCTGTAGCCAAAAGTACTCTACTACTGATCCAGCACAGCGGATGTAAATTCAAAGGATTACGATTTATTTCATATAAGGTTACGTACTCTCCCATGATTTTGAATTACCAAGCATTCAGGCACAGACCATGAAGCAAGTTGTAGATGACTTTGGTATCCAAATCTAGATTGAGGGGTGGATCAAAGATGGAGATAAGGACTGGCGCTGGAATTTCCTCCGTTCAACTGGATCTATGACAATAAGGAGAATATACCATGAGGACATTGCCATATTTATTGTTAGCCAGACTGTTAAAGACACTATTGCTGTTCGAAATAAAAGCATAGCTTGTAGAGCACTGTCGCGAAAAGGTCAAGTCTCTTTGTAGTCAGCTTAATTCCAAGCCCTGCTGGGTCCCTGACCACAAACGAGTGATAGGCGAAACGTCTGAGCAATTCTGTCTAAAATTTAACAAACCCAGATCCAGATATGGAATATTAGGACATTGAACAGGCAGGCCACTTGCGGCCAATCAACTAGCACAAGTACCATCGCCAACTAGAAAGTAATGTTGGTTAGGCCGGCCAGTAAGTGGATAAAAAACTGTGGCATATGCCACAACAACTGATACAGAGAAAAGAAGCGGGTCTATTTAAGTAAGATTTTGTTATAAGCAGCAGGGTGAGGCAAAAATTCTTGATTTTTCGGTATGTGAGCTAAGATCTTGTAAGAATCAGCATCGGTGCTAAGTTCAACATCAGCCTGATGTGGGCTCTTTTGTCCACACGGTAGAAATACATCTTGCTATCAAAGAATGTCCCTACGAGCTCCTCGACAAAACCTAAGAGCAATGCCCTATGTGTGCCTTACAATTCTGTGTTTCTGAAGGTGAAATCAGAAAGTATAGCCCAAACCAGACGACCTTTCTTTTCAGAAAGGAACATCGCGGTCACCAGATCCTCAAAGGTTATCATGATCATGTTGCAATCGACCCAAGGCACTCATCAAGTATTCGATGAAGATTCGAACCACTATTCAGTTTCAGCCAAGGTATGCCTACGGATATATCAGATCCCACAACGATGAGCGATGAAAGCCATATTTAGCTTTGAGCTTAGTGCCACAGTCAACTTCACCCATCTTATTATGGGCGTCCTTCTTTGCTACAGTTGTTGGTTTCTTCTCAGCGGCCCACTTTTTGGATGGGGCAACCTTAGCTGGAGCTAGCTTTGCTGGTGCAGTTCTAGTGGCTGATGTTGATGCATCGTTGCTGATGACTTCTTTTCGGGCTTCTTGTCAACATTTATCGACATTTTTTTGTTGGCTTTTTGGGTAACATTTTTGAGAGAAAAAGAAATAGATGACCACTGAAGATGACCCATAGAAAGCATACACCAAATCATTTTCATTTGACCCGATTAAAGTATGTGTAACGGATAGAGCCTCAGCATCGTATCCCCGATCTACAAAAAAGGTCTTAACTGCGCCGAGATATACGGAGCCATGTCTGATTCTAGCATCCCTGCCAAGCTCATCAGCTTGTGTAGAATGACGATGACGAGCATTCCCTGCTCTGTACACGTCCCACAGAGGTTTCTGATAAAAGGCGACACAAAAAAGTATTAGGACAGGTAAGGTAATGCGCTGTCATGTGACTTCATAAACATCTTGCTTGAATTTTTTATACGAAACTCGAAAGCCCGCACCAGAGCTACAATTTTCTAAAAGTCCGTGTAACTTGTAAAGCCTGATGACATTGATATTATTGATAGCACACAGTCGGCTGCCACTGGTGCATTTGCAAATATTGAAGCAGAAACTTGGCAAGAACTAGTATAGGGTGACCAGGTAGCAATGTTAGTTTTTTCAATTGGTATATTTCAGCAGCTGTCAAAGTTACTAATGGTATCTAGCTGTCAAAATATTCACTAAGGTTTGCCATTTCATTATGCTTAGAAATAAGTAACGTGAATTTCATCGTGTGGTCAGTCGTCATCACGGCTTCAGTGTGCAGGCAATTCGTCGTAGAAAAGTTTGAGCGTGAGTATACTTTTTTGCATCTTAGGCCATCAATCAGTTAAAGATTGGTGCTAAATGAAGAAAACGTAGCCGACGTAGCAGTGTCGAAGAAGACCTAGAAATGTAGATTCGGCGCCGATCAGCTCAATTGGGCATCGCCAGAGAGTCAACGCGGCCTATTTTGCTGTTGGGTTCGGGCCTACATCCGTATAAATTGTGCTGACCCAAGAATTGAAGCCGGAAGATCGTAGGTAATACCGTGAGTTCGCTATTTCGGTGCTGGAAATGTTGGCCGGAGATCCGGATTTTGGCCAAAAAATCATCTTCTCGGACGAGGCCCATTTTTGGCTCAGCGGCTATGTCAACAAGCGAAATTGCCGTTATTAGAGCGAACACAATCCCCAAGCGTTCGGTCAAGCATCAATGCATCCACAAAGATTGACTGTTTGGTGCAGCTTATGGCATGGCAGCATCATCGGACCATATTCCCTTCGAAATGACGACTTCTTGTCAGAAATAAAACAAAGAGTTGCACTTTCCAACTGCTGTTTCTCTGGCCTTAGAGAGGCACGTGAGTCTCATTTATGGCATAGAAGCACAGAGGTGCGAAGTTTGGGGCCTGTATGGCGGTTGATCGGGAAACTACTGACTGTTCAAAACATGGATTGGACCAGTAGCGCAACAATCAAGTTCGTAATGTAGTGCTTACTTTACCTCCTCGAGGTGGTCCCCGGACAGCTACGTGTATAAATCCTTATACAGGTAGGCCAAAATTGCAAGTGCGAGATTGTCCGCAATTCACGTTACCGAAACCAGCCCTCTACGGAAACCGACTTAATGGCCTCGCATAAGGACTGATAACACGTTGACGACCTTTGGCTATCGTATTCGGACTAAGATTGGTTTCTGGAATGTGAAGACGCTCCTTGACTCTCGGAATGAAGGACCCCAGAACGCTAGATTCCTTCAATTAGAGTATGAGTTTATGCGATATAAGCTGGACATATTGGGAGTAAGTGAGGTAAGATGGTTAGATGCTGGCGAGTACCAATCCCCAACGCATAACACTGTATTACTCTACTCAGGAAGACCAACTGGAAGCCCCCGTTGATATGAAGTTGGACTGCTGTTAACACCTACAGCACGCAGAGGCCTAATCTCCTGGCAGCCGCGCGGTGATAGGATTTTAACGGCCAGATTCTGGACCAGAGTTCGTCGCGTCACGATTCAACAGTGTTACACGGATGGTTCGTCTGAGGAAGAAAAGGAGACCTTCTACAGCCAGTTGGGAGCTGTTTATAATGCAACACTCAACGGGGGCCTTAATGCCAAGGTAGGCAACGACAACGAAGGGCTCAAACATGTTATGGGACGGCACGGATTAGGCAACCGCAATGACAACGGCGAAAGATTTGTTGACTTTTGCAACGCAAATCGTCTTGTCATAGGTGGCATCATGTTTGAGCACAAGGCCTGCCATAAAATCATTTGGGTGGCAACTGACAGGCAAGCAACCTCCAACCAAATCAACCATTTTGCCATCAGTCACCGTTTCAGAAGTAGTCTTCTAGACGTCCGAAACAGACGAGGAGCGGACATGGGGTTGGTACGAGATCACCATCTAATGATAGCTACTGTCCAAATACAGGTTCAACGTAAACCCACAGTGCGCCAAGAACTAAGGGATCATCTCTCTCGAAGAGTGGAAAAAATCAGCAGCTCACTGCCCGCCACCATTCAAGACCATTAGCGTGTCGTGAAAACTATTTTCACACCAGGTGCTGAAAGGATTGTCAGTCGATCGCAGGGAAGCCATAGGGCGGGGCTTTCCGAGGATACCTGGAGAAGGATCAACGAACGAAAACAACTAAGAGCTCGAATTGCAGCAGCATAGCCTGAGAAATGACAAGCGCAATTACATCAATGCGCTGGCCACGCAAGCAGTAAGAAGCAGCAGCGAGGTGCGACAGCAGAACCGTTTATAGAATCACCAAAGACCTTATAGGTGGCCGAAGCTTTACTCAACACCCAGTGAAAGGTTTAGATGGTTCGTTGCTAATATCGGATGAGGATCAACTGAAGAGATGGAAGGAGCATTTTGCTTTGGTTCTAAACCAAGTGTTCGCCAGCAATATGCACTCAAGTCAGATTGAAGTGTCCGTAGAAAGAAATTCCCGAATTCGCACCACAATCCCCAGGTAAGAAAGAGAATATTGCCGCGATCAAAGCACTGAAAACCGATAAGGCGGTAGGACGTGGCAGAATACCTGCGGAGCTGTTTCTAGCTGCGTCAACGGCATTAGCTGAGCTACTGTTCCCACTTGTCGGGAGAACATGGGAAGCCGAGAGTTTTCCGGACGAGTGGAAGAAGGGAATGATCGTCAAGCTCCCTAAAAAAGGCAATCTAATGCAGTGCGAAAACTGGAGAGGTATCTCTAGTCAAGATAATAGCTAAAATCATCCTGGAGCGAATCAACGAATACCTCGAAGACACACTCGACGCCGAACAAGCAGGTTTCCGTTCTGGATCCTCCTGTGTCGACCACATCCGCGCCTTGCGGATCATCATCGAGAAGTGTGTTAAGTACCGATCACCACTTCATCTGCTGTTCATCGATTTTGAAAAGGCGTTTGATAGTGTCAATCGGGAATTTACCTGGCGTGCCTTGCGCAGGAGAGGCATTGCTGATAAATTAATAGCAATTATCAGGGCTACATATGATGTGTCCACATGTCACGTTTTACACAGAGGAAGACTGTCTGAGGAATTCGAAGTCTAAAGCGGGGTTAGGCAAGGCTGCATACTTTCACCAATACTGTTTCCATTGGTGATTAGCGATGTGCTGAATGTGGCCTTGTTAACAGGAAATGGTGGAAGTCGATGGACTCTTACATCTGAACTCAAACACCTTGACTACGCAGATGATGTATGCCTTCTGCCTCACAGAATAATGGACCTTCACCAAATGACAACAAATGTGGGGAGGGAACCAGACGTCGTTGGGCTGAAAATTGACTCGGCAAAAACAAAAATGATCAGCCTAAGACCAAACTCATAGACGGTTGAGAAAGTAGAGACTTTCCAATATTTTGGGAGTATTGTCTCAACCGATGCGTTTGGGATGCTATCCACAATTTGGCGAAGTAATGCAATTAGCTTAAACACCAAGCTATGACTGTTCCGTTCCAATGTTGAATCCATGCTACTATATGGATGTGGTACCTTGAGGGTGACCACCACTATCACGAGGAAGCTGCAAACGTTTGTCATACATCTTAAGGATATTCTGGCCAAGCCGTATCTCTAACGAACAGCTCATCAGAGAACGGACTATGAACACGCACAACCATACGACGAAAGTGGCATCCACGCGATGCGATGGAATCCTCTTACTCAGGACGGCAGGATGCGCGGCGGTCCAAGGAGTACGTGGCGGGCGCAGAATAGTTGAGAAGGAAGCACGGCAACTGAGAAAAAGAAACCGCACCCGATGGCGCGTAGGCATAGTAGAGGCCCTAAGACCCACAAGGGGATACAGGAACGAATGAATTAATGACAGAGGTCCGAAAGTCGTTGAGACATCCTTAACCGTTTTCATCGCAAGATTATTCGAGTGATGTTTGACCAAATTCGTGTCGATGAGTTTTAAAGAAAGAAACGCAAAAAAGCAAGCTCTGTGAGGTGTACAACGACATCGAACAGGACAGAGAAGTGAGTATCAGTAGCTTGCGGGTGGCCGGGATATAAATATTAACTCTCGAAGAGTCTTTGATTCCTACCCAAAGGGACGACATCGAAATAGCGAGAGATCTATCCTTTGGTGGCACGGATAAATAGAAGGGGCATCAGCTGTCTTGGAATGCTGACCTGGAATGAATCGAACAAAAACTGCGGTAACTGCAGTGGATTATTAGTTGGGCGCCATCTAAGCAAGAACGTACTTGGTATCAGAGGTTTTCATGTACCATATATGAGTCTTCTTAAAGCTGTAGAGGATGGAGTATGCAAATCTTTAGTTAGGTATCTTACTCCCTTATTCGTAAGTTGGGCAAAATTTATTCTTACCATCGAAAGCCCTCAGAATAGAGTACCGCAATACACCAGCTTTAGCAACCGGACGATATACTTAGCACATATCAGATGCTTGGCAGACGGATGGAGCACTGTTTCGCCTCTATTCAGTATAAGGCTCAAGGCCAAAAAGAGTTCTATTTGACTGCTGAAGGCCTCTATGAGGGTCCACAACCCACTTCTCAGATACAACCCTTTCACTTTGAAGAAAAGTTCCTCTGACTAAAATGCCTCCTACTGTCTTGAGCTGACAAGCTTTACCTCTTCCACCATGGCATTCCTGAATACAGCAAGTGCTCGGTGGACCTGCAAGTACCCATATCTCTAGTCGGTATCTTCCCACTCACAGTAACTACCAGTATCAGTCAAGTTTCTGTCATGTCACTTTGTCAATAATCGCAAAGCCGTGTTTTAAGTCTCTCTCTCTCTCTTAAGATTAGAATAATATGGAGAAAAATTTGGTTAACAAATGGCCAACAAGAAGTGGCAGACAACAAGTGATAGACACAACCTGCGTCATGTCATGATGCAAATAAAGTGCAAAACCTCCGCCACAAATGTAAATCGGCAGGCAGTGAGTTTTTTTCCATTTCTCAGCCCACCAGCATCCAATCTTATTTAACGTCTGTCTGTCTGTCGATCCATTCCATCCGTCCGTCCGATTAACAAATATTTACCTCAATCAGGGCGCACGTATGCACGTACGTATATTGATATCGCGTTTGCATGCGTGTGAGTGTTAGCATTTGAGTTAATTACTCGCAATGACAATTTTTTGATTTATTATCGCACAAAGTCGAGACACGAAAAAGGAGTTATTAGCATTGGAAATGACTGGAGAGGCGATTACACTAATGGCACAGGCGGGAACTGACTATACTTGTGTCTAGAGCTGTGCCTGTACCTCTACCTGTACCTGAACCTGTAACTTATATGAACCTAAACTGCGCAGTATCCACACTGCTCGTGCGTCGTCTGTGCGAAAGGCTTTTTTTTTTTTCGATAAGAGAACACCGTGTTGCTCTGGTATTTGTGCTGCGGATTAGCACCTGGCATATGGTGGAGCTGTGTCGTCACTTGAGCGCCACATGGACCAAATGAGGTTCTCCTTTGTAACTGTACAGTGAAATGTCTGGGAAGCGATGGAAAAACTACGGATAAATGTCCTAATTGAGAGATTGATGAAATACCGGATGCAATCGACGCGCCTATGGATGCAAAGTGTCCTCAGCCGGAAGTTGTATCGGATTCGATTGGAAGGTGGCAAGTTTGTTATTTTGTTGCCCTGATTGATGTATTTAGTGGGTCTCGTGGGATGCTTTTGTGGTCTATTTTCCGGGATATACAAACAGGAGTGCGTAAGGGTTTTCCGGTTTCTTCGGTGTCGGAGAGATGGAGGAATCCATTCGAAAACCCCAACAAGGAAGTAATTCTTGAATGAGCAAAGGTAACGTGGTGAGTAGCAGAAAGTAATGATTTTTCGTTCTTTTTTATGGTTTTGCCAGTACAATGAAACGCTCTGTCCTGAAGCGCGTCAAGATTGTCTCAGCTGTAAAATAAAAAAAAAAAAACAATTCGGTAGCCGACGTCGATGAAATGCAGAGGTGCCTCTAGAATCGGGAGATGGAGGAGATGCCCCAAGGGAGCAAGAAAATACTGTGAGAAAGTGTAACACCTTACGGCCATTGGTATAGTATTCTTTAACAACGACGAAATCTCTGGTGCGACAAAGAATGCAAACATACGAGTATACGACGAGATAAGGAGCGTACGGAGCAATGCTTCCAAGAAGTATCTGAGCTGCCTGTGTGCTCCTCGATCAGATGAGACGTGATAGACATAAGCTTCTCAAAATTCGGCCCTATGAGTGGAGAACCTAGTAGTACCGAAGCATGGACTATGTCAAGAATGGATGAGGATGCCCTAAGTTGTATTGAGCCAAGAATTCGCCAACTGACTTTAGCCCCGGTGAATTGAGAATTCATAGACAATCAATACGGGCTCACAGCTATGTCGAGCTTCATAAAAGACTACGATGATTGGCTGGGACATGTAATCCTCGATTCTGTTTCAGAAAGGCGAGGAATTAGAAGAACACATTGATTCAGGTGGAGAGAGCAAGTTGGAAACGACCTCATTGGACAATACAGGTGCCTCACCACCTAAACTTTGAAACGAACAGAGAATGGCACAAATTTGTCGCGACGTAGGTTTATTTTCCCTATAATTCGGTACTATAGTGACCATCGAAGGCAGTATCTGAACCAAATGATCCTGTAGATCACAAATTCTATGGCGGAATGAAGGTTTTCAGAGACTACGTACGGAAACCCGTAAACTTCTTGGGTCTAATTTGGTGGAAGATTGGAATCCTTACCGATCAATGCATGAAGAGTGTAAGAAGTTAATTTGAGTTCCGCGGTGGAACTTTAGTGAAACCAGCACTCAGAAATCTGATGGCACCTACACTGAGCCGAAAGAAAATACTCTCTGTCTCAGGCCTGATCAGAGCCACCATTTGTCACCGAAGCCGCAAATGAGTTGCTCGATTGCACAACTCACCGTAACTGGAATCTGTTATTGATTGTGGTGGCAGATAAGGCGTCAAATAAGCCGTTGCTTCTTTTAATGGCTTCAAGTTACCTAACACCGATGGCATACGTTTAGTAATACTTAGCTTAGCTTTAGGTAGCGCTACAGTCCTGAGCCTCAAACAACAAGCATCTGCAGCTAACACGGTTTCTAGCTGCCTTCAGATTCGCACGCTAAGTTCATTGAGGTCCCTTTCCCCTTGCGTACGGCACCTGAGTCGCGGTCTTCCTCTACTCGGATTCAAAAATTTTTCGGATGGGAGCATTGGTGTCCATCCGCTCTATATAACCCAGTCATCTCAGTGGTTGGACTTTCACCCTTCTGGTTAAGTCAAAATTTTCCGATCATAGCAGCCAAGAGCACCCTCATCCATTTTTGATAAAGCCCATGACTCTGCAACATAGGACAGGACAGGACAGGACAAAACTAAACATTGCTCTGTATAGCTGTCTAGCTAGCTCGTGTGTATCAAGATACCTTTTACCTCAAGATCCCATACATGGTAGTGTAAATATTTGGTCGATGGTGTACTTTCCTGGCCTAAAGCTACACTGGTGTGGACTAACCAGATTGCTGACCAACGGCTTCAGGCGATCACACAATACAGCAAATAGGATCTTATATGCGATGTTAAGAAGGCTGATGCATCTGCGGTTGGCGCAGTTCAAATGGTCTTCTTTGTTGAGGATCGGACAAGCAATTTGGGCTTCCATTCATTGGGAATACTTTCATCCGACCATATTTTGCTGATGAGTTGGTGTATGTCCACCCCTCCCTTTCTAAAGCGGATGGAAATGTCCTTGGTTGTTTTGAGAGAAAAGTTTTTCGTAAGATATTTGGTCCCGTATGCGTTGACGGGTTCTGGGGAAGACGATTCAACGATGAACTCTACGAGCTGTACAGCGACACCGACCTGGTTAAAAAACTGCGCATCGGGCGTTTGAGATGGCATGTAGAGCGAATGAACACCAACGCTCCAGCCCGCAGAATCTTCGCCTCTGGGATAACGCAGTAGAGGAAGGCCTCGCCTTAAGTAGCGCGCTTAAGTGGAAGGGGACAACAACCAACTTGGAGTGTGCAACTGGAGACAGTTAGCCAAAGACCGTGAATTGGAGAGGCTTATTGGTTGAAGCCCAGCTCCTTACCAAGTCATCGCCTACTGCTTTGAAGAGCTGGGCAGTCAGGCCGTCTGCTCCCGCGGCTTTGTTGCACTTAAGCTTAAGTATGGCTATCTTCACTTTATCCAGGTCGGGTGGATGGAAATGTTGGTCTACATCATCCAGGTTGAAAGTTTCATTCTGCCTCACAGCGACATTAGGTTCGAGATCGTCGTTCTACAGTCTGCAGACGTACTCTTTCTAAATTCTCAGTGACTGCGACTCTACTACTACTAATTTCCCTTGTTTGCGTGGTCTTTTGGTTACTTCCGAATCTCATTCCTGGAGTAGCATCTCTCAATTTCCTCTACAGCGCGCTGCTAATGCTATTTCTTTTTCCTCCTGAGAAGCCGGTGTTCGTCTTCTGCTCGTAGAGCTCGTGAGCAGTGCCGCCTTGCATGTATCTTGGTTAGCTGCATGTGCTTACTGGCACTCGTCGTCAAGCCAGGGGTTTCATTGTGACGGCTGAGTGAAACCCAGCACATCAAAGGTGGCAATGTTGCCACTGGTCTTCGATACTCGATGCTGGCGGCATAGGACCTTTTTAAGAGATTAAGGGAAACGCAATCGGAAATGGATTTTGCAATCTCTTGCGATTTTAGCCATCCGACATGAAACTTCTTCACAGTATTAGCTTGCTTTTGTGATGTTCGGGATATCAGCAACCGTACCCTCTATACTAGAAGGCAATGGTCCGAGTCAATTTCGGCCCCTCGGAACGCTCGAACATCCGTAATACTGGAGGAGTGCCTTGCGTCGATCGCAATGTGGTAAAACTGGTTGACGGTTAACGGGAACCGCGTGTTAGCCACGACTATGTTTCGCCTTGCCACAAAGTCGATTAGCTTGAAACTGTTCTCGGAGGTGGTGTCGTGCAGGCTATACATCCCGACAGTGCTGTCAAAGATGCCCTCGCTTTCAAGTTTTGGTGTAAAATCGCCGAGTGCAATTTTAGTGTCATAGCTGAGGCACTGCTCATAAGTCCTGTTGAAGAGCTCATAGAAGCTATGTATCTCTGTAGGAGCTTGAAGGCAAAATAAGCCCAATTTATGTATATAAATAGGTACAACACTGGGCATCGCCAAGCTGCCACCCCTCTGAGCCTACCCTATTTCTACAGCATCTAACCACCGGTTCAGTAATGCTACAAAAATATAATCTTCACTGCTACAGTCACTGGCTTACAAACCGAACTAAACGCTTGTCAAGGGATTCAGACATATTCATGTGCGAGTTCATGTGTGCATAGGTGCTTAGTGAATGCATCCTCTGTCCAAGATGCAATATCGACATTGAGGGTCCCTTTGCCAACACAACGGCCTGCCAAGAGGGAGTAGACCAATCACCAGTTTTGTGGATAAGAGTAATTCTGGTGGTGAATACGTCGCTGCGGGAAATATGTGATGGCGGGTTGTCAGCAAAGTGTTGTCTTGTCTCCACTGCATGTTGGTCAACTCACCGCTTAACGCTCTCAATAGTTCTAAAGTATACGTTCAGGCACATGAAGACGATGTAGTACTCGTACACAATATACGTACGAGTATGTACATATATTCGTTGGATCATGCCAAGTGATCATGTCTGCTCAAAGCGCAGACAGCCCTAGATGTGATCTGCGTTTGGTGTACTAGAAATTGGCCTTCAGTTAATCCTCTCAAAACCGTAATTGTTCTATTTACGAGAAGGTAGCTGTATGGTTTGACTCATTGAGCTAAGTATTTCAATGTCGTCCTGAATATCAAACTTCTTTGGAACATGTCACATCGGAAACCTCGAAGGCGCTGTAGGCTTTCTTATGGTTGTAAAGGAGCTTTTGGGGGAGGAGGGTCATTTTGATCTACATGGCTATGCCGTGGACAATTATAACACGTCTGGTAGAACAAGCTGTTAGAAAATAGCTCTAAAGAAGGGTCTATCTCGGCTGCGAACTTTACCTGCACTAGATACACTGATAAGTTGCCCACATCTTGATATTCATATCATGGCCTGCACCACTTTCAAATCCATTTTCTGTCCACAGACAAGTAGTCTTTGGTACAACGCGCACTGAAGTTTTGATGACCTAGCTCAGTGATGGTCTTTTTATTCTTGTCTTGTCTGCGACACCACAGCCCCCATGGCTTCAAAAGTACGAAATTGACTTCAGCTGTGCCTAGGAATAGTTTTGGCCAAAACATATGCCATTAAAGGAAGGCAGTTGCATCTTGAACGATGGTGTTGTTTTGGAGGACGACAATGTAAAATTTGACTCCACACCTTGAGATCTGACTGAGATCTGTTACCATTTCCACGAGAGCTTACGACTGCAAGGCTTCTGAACTCAGTGAATTCACTGAGCCTTGTGTGGTGTCGTGAGAAATGACATCGCTGATGAGCTTGTTAGGCAAGGTTTAGAAAAGAATTTCGCAGAACCCGAACTTGTGTTAGGACTGTCTGCGGCCTCGGTTAGGGATTCCGTTAACAGTTGGGTTTCGTGTGAATGTTTCTCGAAGTTTCGAGAGGTCAGCGACCTTACTGCTCTCTCTCTACGAAAGATTGTAGACTGTTTACTGGCGTCCTAATAAGACACTACTGTTCTTCTGACTACCTAAGTAACCCAAAATTCTATGGCGCTTGCTACAAAAATTATAACGACAACGCTGAGCACTATTTCTGCGAGTGTCTGACCTGCTGCGAGTGTCCAACCTGCTGGGCTGCTGCCAAATTATCAAAGCTTCGCCCATTAATGACTTTGTCTAAAAAAAAGCGGGCTCAGAGCAAATTACTGGTCTTATCGTAAACATCTTCAGATGGCGCCACCGAAGGTTGCTACGATTTGACCAGTTACAAGTTGCCGCTCATTGGTCTTGTTGGCGGCAGGACCACCGGTAGTCCCCACCAGGACTTAAATCACGATACCATGGGAGTCAGTAGCCTCCATGGGAGTCAGATGGTTTAAACCCAAAGTCGCGGGAAGGGTCTTTCTGTTGGTTTGACCCAATGTTGAGTTGCAATAAGTAATGGGTGCTGTGATCCTAAGAACAGTAAGAAGGTTTAGATCGGTCTCGACCCATACCAAGGGTGGAACTTGTGCCTCCAAAACAAGTTCTGCTTTGGTATCTCAGGAAGGCGGTAGAGCGATAGCAAGGTGTGTCCTTGCTCTCATGGATGCATGAGCATCCCGTAAACTTAAGTTTTCACGACAGGTGTTTACGTTAAAAACTAGGGACTATGCCCAGCCAGCTGCGACTGTCCAACCTGTCTTCAGTTGATGTGCTGGCAGCTTGTTTGTACTTTATCATCTTCCTAGAAGAGACAGAGAAATTCCAGTAAAATTCCGTGATCCATCTGACGTTGCCCCAATCTCGGAAATATTGAAAGTCAACAACGCATGTCTTCCAACAATGAAGGAACTGCAGCCTTCTCTTCCGTGCACAGAGAAGACCAACGAAGTGGCTACTAGTGACTTCTTTTCATTGTCGATAAAGTTGATGTAAGGATACGGAGGAGAACCCTTAAAGTGTTGCAGGTCTTATATGCGGGTAGCACAATGAGGATATGCATAGCTAAGCTAAATCCATTAACCTCATGAACATCAAGCGGGTTTGGTCGAGCTGAGTCTTCCGCCTACTTGCTCTTTCCGCTAGATCAATCTGGCAACCACAAATCAAAGGACCTGTGCCTCTATAATCCCAGAATGCCTCATGAGTGGGGTACATTTCAGTCACATGTACTTTAATAGTTCTGAAGATTTTAATCTGCATTCTATATGTGCAGCTCGTTACTATTATAGAAGCCATTCAGTGAGCGCCACAAGGTGGCACAAATGATTACAAATTCTTACATACACGGTGCCTAAATTACACACCCAATTTGTCAATAATTACACAAGCCACAGATAGACAGATCGGCCCTGTCAATGATACTCGTATCTAAACAAGAAAAATAAATTCATTTGCAAAATTATGGTTTAGCCAATAAAGTAGACCTTTCCGCCTCTGATCGCACAGCAGTGTGAAACGTGCATAATAAGGTTCTTCCCAACTGATTTATGGCCAACAGTGACAAATAAACACATTCCACGTGACACTTTTGCCGCCAAATTTAGTAAATGTCATTTGTCATCTGTCACACTGACACTTAACACTTTGACAATCATTCTCATGCAAACTGAAAATGCTAATGGAAAACCCACTCGTCCTACTCTTATCTAATTATCGTTGGAATTAGTTTTTCTTGTTTTATTTCGAATGCGTGCTAATGCAATAAGTGAGTTGCATATCACCTCTAAGGCTGCCATCTGTCAATTGACAGCCTCGTCAACTCCCAATCCAGTTCATATTCGCGATTGAGCCTGCAACCCTGATTATGTTTGTCACTTGTAAGAGTTCTATAAACAGTTTGCCCTCTGTCAAAGTGACGGGATTGACGTAGCAGCGCCTCTATAGTTAGGTTCCACACCCAGCTACCCAATGATTTGGTGTGCATCCAACGCAACAAAAGACCTAATTTGCCTATCGTGCCGCAATAAATCACACAAACAGTAATGGTAGCCTAAATCAATATGGTGCACGAGCCATTTCCGATGCGCAATTACGAGTATTGACGATACGATGGTGTTCTGTCAGTTATTGGCGCGCAAACAAGTTCCACAAGCCATTTGTGCAATTGCAATGCACACATAGCGACATGTCCACTGACAGACACAATGACGTTCTTTTCAATGGTCTGACATACTCGTAGCTGTAAGGCGCAGCGATTGGTGATTTAGGGAGGGAATAGAGGTGACAGGTGGCAGGTGATGCCGGCATAACATTAATAAGTTACAGCGTTCCCAGCGAGCTGAGAGCTCCAGTCAGAGAGTTGAAGCGTCAACCGCCAGCAAAAAAGCAGCCACAATCGAAACAAAGAACCTCGAACGCGCAATGTGTCTGGGCAAGCAAGCAGTACCAGCAGCAGTACGAGTATATGCGCATGCCCGCGTTATATGGTTTTCGCATTAAATGACAGAAAACACGTTGTCCCGACACGCCAATCCGCATTATTGATGGCTTATTTATTCTGCATAAACATTGGAATATAATTAACGACTTGGCGTACGCTTTCGGATGGAGAGCAGCTTGGAAATTGGTACTACGCCCACAGAATGTGGCCTTGTTGTATCGTCCGATCGCCCGATCGCCCGATCGTCTGATCGTTCGACCGTCTGATCGTTCGACCGTCTGGCCTGTCAATAATCCTCGTGAGTTGTTGTTCAATTCGTTAGAAGTAAAGTTCCTTCGGCTCTGCGATTCCTCAATATCAGTGGAACATCTGTGATGGTTCTGGACATCAATACTCGTACGTGTATCCGTGCATAAGTGCTTATGGACGGGTCGTCATGGTCATGGTTATAGAGCGGCTTATGATTTATGAAAAATGATTTATAGGGTTCGGTTGGGCAGGACACGAAGTATCCGCAAATAGATACGAATACGCGCTGGCGCATTGGTGAAGTGAAGATGGATCGTCGACTGTCAATTGCATGTAGTGTCTCCCTGGTCAGTGGTCTCTTAATTAGCTTGATCCGTCCCAGACTGTGGACTCTATTCGACGTATGTACGTACTCTGGAAGTGCTGGCGAAATGATTATTAATGGCGTGGAGCGTATGAGTTGATTTTCGAGGACACAGAATATTGATGGCTTACTTAGGTGCAAAAGTTGAGTTAATATGCCCGGCCTGGAATGGCGGGATTCTATTTTGGTGTTTATGTTGACGTATGACAACTGTTTGTTGCCGTGTTATTGATTGGTGTGCAACTTTAAAATCTGGTAAAACAGGAAAAGTCCATTTTGATAGTTAACACTGAAAGAAGGAGCAAAAATGCCCGATTTTGCATGGAGGGGAAGTTTTAAAACTGCAATTTGACAGGATTTTGGCTACTGTCTGACGTCGCTACATGCTTTAGTTAGAGATTGATTGCGATTTAAAACCTGTCTTTGGCTTGCAGTCGAGATCTTCAAAATGAAAATGAACATCTAGATCGAAGCGTTATGTCGGCATAATATTTGCTTGTGCCACTGCTGATCTTCCCTAATCCCGAGATCTGGATGGACGTTGTACGCCTTGGTGATAGGAGCAATTCTGCTGCTGATTCAATGATGAAGGTTGCCTCAGATGTGCACAAAGATCATGGCACCCGCCATCAGCTGAAACTACTTTGATTATGGCTGTTGCTAACAAGACTTGGCTCGCCCGATGCTGTTCTCCGAAAAGTAATTCCGCGAGTGCTGCAAGCCGATGGGTCTGCAAACGAACTCTGAGGCGCCTAAATTCAACTGTGTTTGCTTAATCGTGGCGCTACTACTTTATAGTAGAGCAAATGTCTCTGATTGAGTTTCGAAGACAATCGATGTTCCTTGGGTGTCGGTACCAAGTCCGACATTAAGAAGTGAATACACTCTTTGGCTTGCGCCAATGGGTGTTGAATCTTTATAGACACCAGTGGCCCATACTACTGACACAATGAGCGGGCTAGAATTGTGGTGCCCGCTGGCAAACACAGATGACTTTAGGGACTCTTTGCCGTCACAGCTTGCTTGTCGGAAGTACGACTATGACTTCCTTATCGTGCCCATTGGTAAGAGCTTCGGGGTATGCGGTCATGTCATTGCCCGGGGTCTGGCGAATTTGGTAGGACGAAGAGAGTAAACTCCTTAAAATTCCCAATCCAGGCTGGAACAGAATTATCCCAACAGATGCGTGGCTAAAGGGCTGTTTAGACACTAATATGCGTACTCGAGGTGCATGGGCGCAGCTTTTGGTGCACTCTAATGCGCTACCACGCTCTTGGTGAAGCGGACCGAGTCCCAAAAAAAAAAACACAAATCAATGATGGAAGCGCCCATAAAGGTTTCTCCAACAAAAGAGACCACTGTACCTTAAAAAGCGGCCCGCTACCAAAAAAGATGGCCCTGCTGGAGACTAGAAAGTATTAAGTGGCATCGGCAAGAAACACTTGTCATTGTTTATTAAAAAGGGACCCATGGTTACAAAATCCGAAAAGTTGGTGTAGGCAGCCCCTAAACGAGGGGAACCATGTCCCACCAAGTACCTCCACCTGAGGCCTCGAGGAGGAAATGGCAAAAGGATGATCAGCCCTCTACTTCTAAGGCCGCCGCAGAAGAAGTAAAAGATGGACATTGACTACTTCAAAGACGTTCCGATGGGTGTCAAGTTAGCAGTTTTGGCATGGGATTATCCTGGCTCGACTCTACAAACTGCTCAAATGGATTTTTTGCAAAACGCTCTGTTGGGCTACTATATAGTAGCCGAAACACGCAATAAAACCAGCTCTCTTTAGTTCTGAATACAAGGCAGGATATCTTGTCTTATATGTGGTTAAGGTGACCATTGTTAATGTGGCGCCATGGGAAGGTGCGTGACAGAGGAGTAAACGATTCCTCACGCACAGTTAAGGGTGGATCCTTTCCCAGCTCCACGAACGTTGCTACCACCAAGATTCTAGGCTTTGTTCATGGGCAGATTAAATTCCTCAACGACGTGTTTTGACGCGATCTAAAACGTGTGTGGGAGGGCTACAATCCGATATTGGTCCTGGCTCTGAACCAAGAATCTGCCGCTACCATAGAAGAGAATAAGGTAAGAATCGGCTAACGCTTTGGGCAGCTTAACTTGAAGCTGGTGGATGTGAACATAGTGAGGAGGAACAGGTCAAACAAATGAGGGCCGTGGAACTTGAAGGAGAGAACAACTCCGCAGTGACCCCGACACCAATACATGCAACTTGAGGTGCAGGTAAATGCCCAATATGCCAAAGTAACAGCGGAACTCAAGAGGTTTGAGGGGGTTTCACCAACCGAGGGCTATCACAAAACACTGGATCTACAAGGGCCATTTACAAGACCTCAATAATAAAAACACATATGATAAAAGTGCTGTTTGATCCAGGATTGGGGTAATTGTACTCGTAGATACCCGTGCCAGTTACAGAATTCCTAGGCGGGGATATAGGTGATATTTTGGTGGTGGAAGTGGATATGGATGGCAGCAGAATGGAGGCCGTTATTGCCCATCCTACGTTTTAGGCGACTCGGAAGAATCACCACCTGACATTGTCAATAGACTAGTGGAGTATTGCAAAACCCACATGAGGTTCCCTAACATTGGCTGCGATGCCAACTCTCAAACCTCGGTGTAAGGCATTACAGACTCAAATATGAGAGGTGAATTGTTCTTACAATTCTTACTAGCCAACATGATTATGATAGCAATTAAGAGCAAGAAATCAACGTCTTGTGATACATTAGGATGTCTTAGATCTAAATCTTGTGAACAATGTCTCCTTCTTCGTCTTTCGTCTTTCAAGTTGAAGATAATGGATTGGCTGAAAGGACATATGTATTATCTGGAACTCTGCTTGACAACTTACAATTTGCCCACCAAAAACGTAAATCTAAAAACTCTAAAGAAACCTCATTGGTCACCTGGAAATATGGTGCTAAATAAGATAGAAGGCCTCTTCAAGCTTGGACCCCAATCTTAACTTCTCAAAGAGGTATAGGGTCAACGTTTCCACAAGGGAGAAATGGAACAAATCCTGTTGCTGAACGATTCACAAAAATTGTATGCTAGTGGTTCGAAAACGTCTCAAGACGTAGGAGCGGAAGTGCTAGGAGCTCGAACTCAGCTATCATTTGCATTAAGTAAGGATGTCACCACCATTCAGGTGGAAATAACTGCCTTATTGGGAGCTATATGCATTCTACTAAGTAAACGACGTGGAAGAGTCAAATTAACTACACTCTCGGATGGTCAATCGTAACTCAAGACACTAAACATCTACTCGTACTAATTAAAGGCCCTCCTAGTGTCTCATTAAACCACTCAAAATCGTCGCTACCCTGAACAAATTCTCACTTATATAGGTACCAGGACATAAGAGTCACGATGTTTATGAAAATGTGGATCACTCGGCCAAGAAAGATGCAGAAAGTCACATTTTCTGACCCTGCCCAAGCTTTGGCTTAAGTATTGGGTCTACAAGTAAGTTTCCAGCGTTTGTCAGAGATGGCGCCACCAGTGGATCCCGGGCAGTAATGTCAGACCCCATGTGTTTTATTTGTAGGTTTTGTATCTGTCAACAACTTTGCAGCGTTATATCTGAGCAGTTCTATCGGTGTCGTACTTTTTATAGAGCAAAATCATGGCAAGTTTCCAGCCAAATAAACGTCATTCTTTAATATGAAGAAAAGTGCGGCTGAGGCCTATCGTTTGCTTTCGGAAACTTATGGGGCGCAATGTATTGGTGAATCGACGTGCCGCGAGTGGTTCAAACGGGTCAAAAGTGGTGATTTTGGAGTTGAAGGCAAAGATCGCCCCGGAAAGCCGGAAAGTTTTGAAGACGAGGAATTGGACGCTTTACTGGATGAGGATCCGTGTCAGATTCAAGAAGAACTTGCTGCATCATTGGGCGTCACGCAACAAGCCGCTTCCCTGCGCCTAAAAGCACTGGGATTCATTCAAAAGGTTGGAAACTGGATGCCGTACGAATTGAAGCCAAGAGACGTCGAACGGCGATTTTGCATGTCCAAAATGTTACTGCAGCGGTATAAAAATAAATCATTTTTGCATCGTATTGTCACTGGTGATGAGAAATGGATTTATTATGATAATCCTAAACGCAGAAAATCGTATACAAAGCCCGGCGAGCCCGCCCAATCGACGCCGAAACGAAATATTCACGTGAATAAGATCATGCTCTGCATATGGTGGGATCAAAAGGGTGTCGTATACTACCCGCTTCCGAGTGGTGAAACCATCAAAGGACCATTATATCGAACCCAACTAATTCGTTTGAAGCGGGCATTAAAAGAAAAACGGCCAGAATATGAGACCAGGCATGAGTCCGTCATTTTTCATCACGACAACGCTCGGCCACATGCTGCGGTTTCGGTGAAAAACTATTTGGAAAATGGTGGATGGGAGATTCTGCCTCACCCGCCTTACAGTCCAGACTTGGCACCATCTGACTACCACTTGTTTCGTTCGATACAGAACGCTCTTACGGGAATACGCTTCAGCTCAGTAGAGGAAATTAAAAATTGGCTCGATACGTTCTTGGACTCGAAAGACGAGAAATTTTTTTGGTCCGGAATTCATAAATTGCCAGAAAGATGGGGGAAAGTTGTAGCTTCCGATGGACGATACTTTGAATAAAGCATTGTAACTATGTTTTCATAATAAAACTTCAAATTTTGGAAAAAAAACGCTGGAAACTTACTTGTAGACCCAATAATAACGACGACAGAAAATAAAACTCTAGACAAGTCTATTCAAATGATTTAGAGGATCTTAACCACTCAAAGAAATTGCTAAATTATTGTAAAGGAGCCGAATAAGCCATTTTGCTTGATAGGAAACAAATAAGATTACTCATCGGAGCACTAACTGGTCACTTTCCTTGTAAGGACCTCGCTCTACGGGGTAAACTACATCTCTGCATTCGTCAATTATTTTTCCCGTGAGATTGCTGTTAGGATATTACTTCCCGGGGCTGGTTAGCAATTCTGCTGTATTCTCCGATGCCATCCTTTGGGCTCTTCTTAAGGTATCAGCTCTTCGCAACTCGTTCTAAGCAAGCAATATAAATGAGCAGGTGTGCATCCAGTCTCCTGATGTGATCTACGAGTTCCTTCAGGCTTGTAATGTTTATTCTATCTACTGCGAAGAATCTGCAATATACGCAATATACTATATACGAGTATCCACCTTCGCCAGCAAATGCGGTGGAGCATGGTGCCCAAATCTATATACATATTTCTGATAGCCGCCGTGGACAGAAACTCTCGGACAGGAATCATCTGGATCCCATTCGAACAGATGTCGACGGATGTTATTCTGACTAATACGAGTACCTACATAGGCTGCTTTCACCGAGATTGCTCGAAAGCCAATAATAACTTCATTGCGCAGAGTCTGCATGCTGCGACATAGCCTGTACTCTTTTACCGCTAGAACAGCGTATAGGATGACCGAATTGACTTCTTTGGAGAGCAGGATCCTATGAGCACATACAGCACAACCGATGTTCGTATGCATCCGAGTGAGTGCTTCCGTTATCAGCGATGCCTCTTTGGCGGTATACTCGACGTGGGACTTGAAGTGGAGATTGTTATCGAGCATCACTCCAAATATTTCATGCTTCACGGCTTTGCGGCTGGTTATTTCCGAGTTCCAAAATGGTGCACTACAATCCCAGATCCTCGCCACGGCCTCATCCAGTCGGAGTGTATCTAATGGATATGCTTGAATACGGTGACCATGGCGATGTCGTCAGTGAATACGATCAGATCACTCAAACTAATTCGGACAGTGTTTGTCATACATTTTGTTCCAAATGAGAAACTTACGCGACGCCAGCGGAAACGCTGTGGTATTAAGCCCCATCGTCAGTGCGATATTTTAGTCTGACTACCTTCAGTAGGTTAAGCCTTGATTACCTTATTCGGAATCTGCTATTAGCTGTATGCTTTTAAAAGTTTCTCCGACGTCACTGTGGGGATGTGCTTTATGCTGCTGTTCTTCGCTGTGGGGTTCATAATTGTTGGTTAACGTGGGATCAGATATTTTACTATCGTTGTTAGGATTGCCGTGCAGGTTAATTAGGGAGACCTGTTCCCTTATAGCTTCTATATCACCACCCTGTAAGTTGCGACACATGGGTCTGAGCTCGTTTCGACACACAGACATCTGAGGATTTTTGACTTGCTTTCTTAAGTCGCCATTTCCACGTCGTGTCTCATCAATTTTAAGGTGGTTAGACGTTCTTGGAAGCCTGGTCTTCATGTGGAGGTGACTCGAATCGATGGGATGATGCGAAAGGGCCTCCGCAGATCCGTTGGTCGCAATAGTGCTGGTATTCAATATTTCCTCAAACGTACTCGTGTCATCGTCTTTCCATTTTGATCCTGATTGAGTGGGGTGCTGTCTTCCTTCCCCTTCGCCGACTTATGCAGTTTTCGAAATTCTTGTTTTTCAATGAATATGGTATGGTCCAAAAGTGGAAGGATCTTCTGGTAATTTCTATACTAACGACGAGGTTTAGAACCTGACGATACTTGATACCAAAACCCTGAATATATAGCCAATATAAGAAGTGTCTTTATCTCTCGTCCTTTGAGAAGTATAAACCGGAATTCCTCATGTCCCTGCAGCATAGAGGAGGATTAGGTGGATCAATGTTTATTTTGGTTAACCGAGAGAGGACTCTGCTACTTAACTGGCAAGAGCGACTTTTCACTAGAGTCGCCGTCGTTTATATTAAAGGCGGAGTTAGATTGAACAAAGTTCTTGACTTCCTCGAAGTTATACTTGTCTATTGCGAGGTTTTTCCAAATCGTCAATGTTGTGTGTTTTTTCTCAATGAGAGCATGTACTTTGCTTTTTTCTGGTTTACC
This sequence comes from Volucella zonaria, assembly GCA_963966105.1. Classification (NCBI taxonomy): domain Eukaryota; kingdom Metazoa; phylum Arthropoda; class Insecta; order Diptera; family Syrphidae; genus Volucella; species Volucella zonaria. Next base: position 135,800,290 of record OZ014533.1, on the reverse strand, counting down.
GTCAAATCCAACTTTGCCGCTCTGTTTCAATGGGATTGTGGCTCTTATGTGAGCTTTGCACACTACTCCCAAGCCCGATCTTAAAGGAATCGAATGCCGGTGGATCGCCTTATCAGAAGTCATTGTTGACGTCACAGGTCTCGGTAAAAATATTTCAGACTCTCGTGAAGCAGCTCTATGGTCACCCTGCAGAACTGGATAAGTTTACCAGGGATCTCAAAACCTCACATGGATGTCATTCCCGCTCTTAAAATCTACAAATAGTTGGTGAATGTCGATTACAAATTTGAGCGTCTTGCCCAAGGTCTTAGACCCACTACCCTTTTTTCAGGTATACAATGCTAAGATTACAATCGTCGTCGGGCAGGCCTTCGCCTGACAATATAGGAGGCGATTTGGTGCACAGCTTTACAAATAGGCCATCAGTACCGGCAATCTTATTTGGCTTAAGATTGCATACTTACTTCGTCGAGGTTGGCAGCACGAAATTGAATGTTTCGTACTGCCTGACAGCGGAACGTTGATCGCCATGGCAGAAGGGAACCTACCCTCATTTGCCCTTGTACATCTTTCACGCTCTAGTCTTCCCATGCATTGCTGCCACATACGTCTTCTGTTTCTCTGGATGGACTGGCTGGCATTCATCGTTAAACTACGGAGTAATGTTGTTTAGGTAAAGCCTCGCGCATCAGAGGTGGCATGATGTTTTGTTCTCAGTTTCGCTACTGAATTTTGAGCCAAGATGCTGGCGGGTTCTTGTGAATATACCTCTTTGACGTCAAACTTCCACAGTATTTCCACTTCCTAGTGGAATTACGGATGTTGGTAGACTGGCCACAACAGTGACAAGTGGCCCCTGGAAGGTAGTAGATTGATCAGTCGACCGCCAGGTTCTCATGTGAATTTCGTGAATTTAAATTGATAACTCTGAATCCGTTGGCGGAGGTAGTGTTGTTCACGTTATTTTTAACGACTGTGCTACCATGTTATCTTTGCTGTCTTTGCATCAAAGTTCACTGTGACTATGATGTCATGCTTAGGCCATCTAGCATATGTCTTGTCGAGGAGCTCAAAAAAGCAGTCATGGGATCGTCGTTCACCTCCATCGGGGCGTGCTCCCATATTAGACTAATATTGGCGGAATTAGTCTTGATGCGGGTTATAACGAAGCACTTGTGGGGACATGCTTGAAGCTCTCCATGTTCACTTCCTCATTTTCGGCCCTGGCTTGTGACTGAGCACCGATGTTGCAAAATTGATGCAACTTAATTGCTTGCACCACCTAATCATTAAAACATTTCCAAATTCGAGACAAACATCCACCAGCCAAGCCAAAAGCCATTCATTCCACACAAATCTCATTGAAACGTCATTTTGCTCGAGCTCCCCAGTCAGAGCTCCGAAAGGCCCTGCAATAGACACTCTGAATTGTATATTTGACTTCCCTTCAGATCTTCACCGCACCCAAATAAATGATCACCATTTTAGGTAAATTTCCATAAAGCTACGCTTCAAGGTACGAGTATCTACCGACTGCCGCTAAACCTCCGACAATTGCACACACGGAACCCCTCCCCTCAGTTATCTCATTGAAACAGTAGCACGGCGAATGTCATCATCTTCCATTACGAAGACTCCTCTCTGAGTATGCCCAAGTGGAGGTATCATCCTTTTTTGCATACTAGTGAGGATACTTCAGTATACCCTCTTGGAATCATAGTAGAAGGTCGCCGACGGAAGAAGTACCCCGGTACCTCACAAAAAGCCAATGGAGCCCAACAAAAAAAAACACATACACACTCAGAGAGGCAGTAGCTAAAATGAATCTCTCTCGGCGGTAATTCACTTGGGAACCCTGGGATGAAAGGAACCTCTTTCCATTTCCAACTTCCACCAACTTCCACCAACTTCCATCAGCTTCCACTGTTACCCCGTAGACTGTTTTCGTTTTCGCAAAGTCAAAGATCAAAGCTACCGCCAGCGAATAGCTACCGAATCGAAACAATGGTCCTTTGTCCTTTGAGGTGAACCGCGGCGCACTTTAAAACCAGAACTACAGAACAGTAGCGCTCCACTCAGGGCAGCGCTGCCAATATCCTCGAGAGTATAAATTTTATTGTCATTCGAAACTGGTAACTCTTATAATAGACGTGGAATTGTTAAGCATTCCCCCTTTGCCGAGATCACCATTACTCGACCATTGAAGTTAAGGCAGCTCCAGATCACAAACAAATCGACTTACGGGTATGTGTATAAGTCGTCTGCACCCTCGGTGTCTCCCCTCAATTAAGGCTGTGCTCCAGCTAGGGTATGGGCACGGAGAGACACCTGAATGATGGAGCAATAGTCCACACACAATTTTCTAATTTATTTCCTAGGTATCGCGCGTCCATAGATGGATTAATGTGTTCTTCCAGCTGTAGAGCACTTCACACTCTGATTTGGAGCAAGTAAGAGACGTTGATGTTGCCGTTTCTGTTGGCTGGAAGAGAGGAGTGCTGGACAAAACACGATACCCTAATGTAATACACCCAGACACTTGTCACTAAGCCTCTAATCCGGATGACATGAGCAAGACAGCTGAGCATGTTTTGCCATTGAGTTCGGTCGTTTGGTTGTTCGGTTGTTTGGCTGTTCGGTATATCGGTCTAACACCACACCACACCACACCACACCACACTACACTACGTTAACCTGTTCGTCTAGGATGGTGGCGGGAGCAGCGGGATAACATAGACTTGATGGTGGTTATATGGACTCATGAACTAAGTCAGGACGTGGTGCAATGTCCATTGGGACAATTTACGTTATTTATGGCGCGGTTTAGTGTGAATAAATATATCGATTCGATCGGTCGACGATGGAAGGGGGGTTCAATGAGTGTTCCTTCTTCGGTGTGATGATGTTCTTCTGGGTGCCGGCTGAAGCTGTCAATAGATCTCTGGATCTGATGGATCTTCCATTGCACCGAGATAGTGGTAATGCGGTGCGATGCTGTGTAGTGTGTACGCGCATGCCATTCGCATAGAATTGGCCGGAATGGCCAAGTGAATGTGTTATGCCAATGGCACCTCGATGTTGCTGTTGTTTGTGGTCTCCCATTAGATTCAGACCGCGCACGGTCTAGGGGTTTATAAATATTTTTGCTTGGCTTGATTGAAGCTCGAACGAAGAAATATCGATCAGTGGTGTGTGCAGTAGAGTGTGTGTGCATCATGAAGTGTATGCTCCTTTGGAATGCTGTTACAGAATGGTTAATGGAGAGGCGAAGAGTTGTAATTGATTTGCTTCCTTGTGGTATATAGACTTCTATACCTCATAGACCAGACGTACGAGAAGAATGTTAACGTGCGGGACGGATTGCGGATTTAAACTTCAACACGCCAGAAGACTGTAATTTTCAAGTTCAGTAGCATTTTAGCAGATCATTGCTACCTAACTTGGGCGTGTAGACTTTTTCTTTATGATAATGGTGCATGAGATCGATCAAATTTAGCTCAGATTGTAGTTTTTTAGCCGACCTTGTATGGCTTGAATGAGTAAACAAAGTAACCCAACCGTGGATTGGAAGCAAAGTACTCCTCTGGATGGAATCATCTTTTAGTATAGTTTCATTTAGGAGAAGTTCAATTGCACGTACTGAGTGATCATAACATCTAATTTGAAGTATCCAAGGCATAAAAGCGCATAAGACCTTAGAATCTGAAATATTCTGCCGTCCTAGGCTTCTCAGTAGATCGGGGCATTACTTTTCCGCCTTAAGTGTAGTATGGTAGGTGTTTCAAGTAATACTGGAATCAGCTTGCACGTATGCGGTGTTTTGCATCGTTATATGATGAGTGATTTAGCAGACTGGAAACATGTCTTAGTATGTCGAAAACACTCTCAACACCTAAACATAAGCAATTTTGCAACGAATTTATACTATCATCTGACTTGAATATCAACAATTTTGCTTTGCTCATTTGTTGTGAATGAAGTACAATAAGTTATGGTCTAACCTTAACAGGAATACATCATCTTGACCTTACTTAAGGCGAACGTTTCACAAATCGGCCGATTCCCGGCTAAGCTCTGAATAAGATTGACAGTGAGGATTCTGTCACATCCTCACATAACTCACGTATCCTGTCAGAAATAACTCCAGTTGGTCACTCTTTTCATGGTGAAGGGCGAATTTTTCAGCGACATCAGCAAACCAGAGAGCTTCCAAACACCCAGATGAAGAAGAAGATGTTAATGTTCGAAACCCACTTTGCAAGTAATGAGTTCAACCAACTTTTCCTATCACTGTTCCGGAAAGAGACCTGAGCAATACCAATCAGGTAGCTGCTATCTACCTTGGGTTGTGGTCACGTATTAGGACATTAAATAAAATGTTGGGAGCTTTTTTGGTTACTGATCTACATTCATACTGATACCGCTGGTTAAGTCTCGTGTTTAGTTTTGTCCGTTCTTAGATGGCGGAGGCTTTGTGCGTACGTATGCAAATTGGGGACCGAAAACTGATAGAGGTGGATATTCTAGAAAAATATAACATGGATGAAGTTACAGTGCAGGAATTTGGACCTCCTGCAGCGGCAGCGGACAGAGCGAAAGCAGGCGCAAAGTCGTCGGGATACAATGACTGCAATAGAAACGAGAGTGATTTTGCTAATGCACCTGCGACATCATTGGTAAACTTGCATGCAGTAGTCAGTAATATTAGGCGAAAAGATTAAAAGGGCTTGGATGCGATCTCCTATCCGTTTAAGAAGAGCACACCGCTTCCAAGTTTGCCAACTAAGGGAGGAACTTCCCCAAGAGATAATATGCGCTGGAATTCGGAATCGATGTCATCTATGACTAAAAAATGCTGGAAAAGGGAGCACAAATCGTCGGTCGTACGGGGTCCGTAAGTTTTTCGTAGGCGGAATCCGAAGTCAGCGATTTGCGAAATGAGATATCTAATCCCCGGGAACAAATAATGATTCTCAGCCGTAATGTTCAGAAGACTCCGTCGAAAATATATTCACAACCGATGAAATCCCGACCGAACGAACAGACCAAGCAGCGCAGGGTATAAAGAAACAGAGGCGATTGATAAGAACACAGAGTCTGGAAGATCCGCAAAAAGAGATAGGATTCCGGCGCATTCTGCTCCGAAAAAGACGGGGGTAAGTTCGCCGAGGAAAAAAAGCGGAAACAACAGCAATATTAAACTAAACAAACAGGCCGAAATCAAGGTTAAAACCCAACCAAGAAGAAAAGTCGGCGCAAGTATAGGGTAGACAAGAACTAGCAGACAACAGGCACTAAAAAGTCACAGCGCTGGATGCGGTTTTATTTTTAAGAAGGCCGTGTGGGGTATTATCGTATGCTGATAGGTATCCTTCGGAGAATAAAGGCGGATCCTACACTTCAAGTTGTAGTTGCGAATGTGAGCCGAATCCAAAAAACTGCAGGCGGAAGTCTACTTACGGGCAGTCCAAATGCAAGTTTCTTTATGAATCATATGTTATCCTAATAGTGACATTCCGCTCGAAATCTTGACCGTCAGTCAAGCTTCACCCTTGAACAACGTTAAGAAATGTTGCAAACTTATTTCAAAAGTGAAAGCTGTGTTGCCCAAACGGTGCGTTTATTGGAAATGAGTTTTGGCCGAAATGAAGCACCCACCACGCTTGCTGTACGCAAGTTTGTACAAAAAGTTCGCAAGATGGGCCGACCAAATATGGCTGCTGTGGTTGAGATTGTTCGACTTAATCCAAGAATATCGGCTCGCCATCGACTTCAAGAACTGAACATTTCACGCCTCATCCTGATGAGCATTTTGCACAAAGACCTCGGATTATTCCCTTACAAAGTCCAATTGACTCAGCAATTGAAGGCAAATGAACATCCGCTTCGCTATCGCTTGGACCTTACAGCAGCTCGAATTGGACGTTGAATTTGTCCGAGTTGTATTTTCATCTCGGCGGCTATGTTAACAAATAAAATTTCGACATCTGAGAATCAGAAAACCCGCATGCAATTGTCGAGAAGCCAATGTATCCCCAGAGAATGACAGTTTTATGCGAATTTCGGAGAGATGCCATCAATGGCCCATTTTATTTCGAAAATGTTGCTGGAAATGCCATTTTGCTCTACGATGAGCGCTATAGAGACATGATTTTCGAATTTTTGTGAGCTGGGCAGCTGTCAGCTCTGTGGACAAGGCCAATCTGCTTGCTGCACACTTTGCGGCCAGCTCAACACTTCCAGATTGAGCTTTGTCTCCGCCTACACTTGAGTGCGTCGAATCTTCAATGGGACAAATCCACTTTTGCACTCATGTAGTAGCAAAAGTTCTTAAAGATCTAAATATTCACAAATCCGCTGGTCCAGATGGTATATCTCCCCTTCTTCTGAAGAGGTGTTCTTCATCGCTGGCAAAGCCACTGTGTATGCTTTTTCATCAATCCTACTCTTTAGGACTCTTTCCGAGCAGATGAAAACCAGCATTTGTACAGCCCGTCCCTAAAAAAGGCGAATGTTCTTCTCTCTCCTCCTACAGACCCATTGCATTTACGTCCCTTCATTCCAAGGTCATGGAAACGCTGATAAACCATCAGCTCATGAAATATCTCGAAACACGGAAACTTCTCAATGACCGGCAATATGGTTTTCGTAGCAACAGGTCCACTGGTGATTTGATGGCATGTCTCACCGAAATGTGGAACCAAAGCGTACATCAATCTGGCGAAAGCAAGATAGTTGCACTTGATATTTCTAAGGCATTTGACAGAGTTTGGCATCAGGCTCTTTTGTCGAAAATGCGTGGTTTTGGGATCGATGACTCTCTTCTTCAATGGATTAGAAATTACCTTTTGGAACGTTCAATTCAAGTTGTCTTGGACGGTTTCAAGTCTGATATTCAGAAAATAAATGCTGGTGTGCCCCAGGGCTCCGTTCTGTCTCCGAAAAACATTCTTTTTAGTTTTCATCAACGATCTCTTGGCTGCTACTTCTAATCCAATATATTCCTTTGCTGACGACAGTACTTTCTGCTTTTCATATTTGTTCACAGACTCACGTCCGTGCTCTTCGGCTGTAGAACGGGAACGGCAGCGTATGTTAAGCTCATTAATTTCTGATATGAACAGCATACCTAATTGGGGAACCACTAACAGAGTAGAATTTAATGCTTCCAAAGCACAATGCTGCCTTTTGTCATTAAAGCGAAATTTAGACACCCAGCCATTATCCATCAATGGCAATTGAATCGTTGAAACCGATAAACTTTCCATTCTCAGTATATGTGTACGTTGGGATGACCCTTATAATCTGGCCTCAAAATATAAGGCATTCATCCGCCCAAAATTGGAGTACAATGATCATATGTAGTCTGGTACGCCTAAAACATCTCTGCACCTGCTAGATAGGATCCAAAACCGTGCGACAAAACTCATTGGTGATACTAATATCAGTCAATCAATTGACACCCTCGAACACCGACGAAATGTCTCCTGTCTCACCTTCTTTTATCGCTATTTCCACCACCAGTGCTCCATAGAAATCGCCAGTAGCATTCCGCCCCTTCAGACTTTTAACCGTAACACCCGTCTCGCTATGAATGCTGGTCAGTTTATCTACAAGCCCAGACGTACTCTGAAATATTGTGGTTCTTAACTAAACCATATAACTCGCTTGCTTATGAAATGCCCTTCCGAGTTCTTTATTTCCTAGTCATTATAACCTTCAAACATTTAAAACCAACGTTCACCGGTACCTCTCTTTCCATCCTCCCTGACTTTTCTTCGCCCGCTCTGTGTGCAAACATTTTAAGGGTTTAAGGGTACTTAAATCCCTTGAGCGCACGAACAACACTCAGACGTTTTAAATTGAATATCAATACCGTGAATGAGATCTTCTAAGCTTCGTCCTTAGTGAGGCTATAATTGAAGCCAGAATCCCAGGGGATTTTGAAACCCGGAGATCCAGCTTCAATGCATCAATGTTAAGTCTGGGAAAGGGAAAATAGCGACCACCTGTATGCTGGAGATCCCCCGAAGTAGATGAACTAGGATCCTTATGCCACTAGACAAGAAGAACTTATCAACGTTCTGCTGGCTCGGGATGCCGATTTAAATATCGAGGGTCCGACTAAAACGAGATTAAGTCTAGCACGCGCTCTTGCTTAGAGACTCTTGCAAACAACTTAGTCACGGTGCATGGGGTATAGCTTTTTAAATTCTACCAATGGGGCTGAAAGGCCCCCGCATGCAATCGCCAATATTCCCGGTGCTATTGGGATCCTACTTCCTCGCCGGGACTGGATTTAATTCCAACTAAAGCCCAAAAGATCGCTAGTTAAACACCACTGGACTTACGAGTATTTGCAGAAATGTTTAAGGCATGTCTTCAATAAAGCATTTTTCCAGAGCCTTGAAGGCGTCAACGGATACTGCTTTTTCCAAAGGAAAAAGGGAACTGGAATGATTCTTCGTCTTATCGTACAATTTGTTTGCTTGGCACTGTATGAGAATCCAGCAATCAAAATAGCAGAGGTCTATTGGATTACGACTACGGAGTTCGTGCTTCATGGTCGGTAATGGACGTAATTAATGTGGCAATAGCTAGAGCTCGAGAGGCTATAAAAGGTAGGCGTGCCATGGGCATGAAGAACGCATTTAATTTAGCGAATGGAGTATGAATCGTGTTTATCAGATTGAAATAGCGGACTTATGATAATTCTCCAAAAGAATCCTCTCCTATGATTCTGACGATGGAGTTAAAGCATACGAAATTACTGGCGGTGTGCCACAAAGCTCGGTTTTAGGCTCCCTACTATGAAACTCTTGCGCCTGCAATTTCTATGCGAAGCTTCGATTACCAGATTTGTAGATGAAATTGCCAAGGTGGTTGTAGCAAAAACGCCAGGAGAAGCTCAAGCCTACTGCATCAAAATCATTGCAACTGTAACTTGCCAATCACGAAACTGAAGAGCATGCAATTGTTTCTCAACCTTAAGTGTCTCTGAATTATTTGTACAGGCGTCTAAATTTTTAATATCACCTAGAGGAGATATGCGAGAAATCATCGAAAACTGTTAGTGCACTTACAGGGGTGATGAGTAAGATCAGAGACCCAAAATGGAATAAAAGACTCCTTATTGCTGGAGCTGAGATTTCTATACTCATATTGACATGGGAAATATGGTCAAATGTAGAAATGGTTATACGGGGAGTTGAATCCTTAGCCATAGCGCACTAAAAGTTTTCAGGGCATTTCGAACTGATTCGGATGACGGCATCCCCCGTATCTTCGTATCTTCAATGCTACTTTTCGATATACTTGCAGAAGAAATGGTAAGACTCAGTTCAAAATTGTAGGATAAACGATGAAACATGAAAACACGGCACCGCATTATCGTAATCTGGGAAAATAATGGAACTTATACTTAAAAGGAAGATGGACACATCATCTAATGCCAGTCATTGATGTCTGGATTAAACGGAATCACGGAACGGAAAACGTAGGATCAATTTGGAGAGTGACCCATTGCAGATAGTTGCATTCGTTCGTCAAAATGAGGAAGACTGGACTATTGTTAGTATTATAGCGTTCATACTCAGAAGGTTATAGAGTTTACGTAAAGCAAAAACTAAAAATAACCAAATCACACTGTGTTCATAAGAAGGTCAGCTTTAAGAGCAAGCGGTACAGTTTTTTTTTTCAAGTGGTTCGTGTGGCTTTAAGTAAAAGTTTAATTTTTTTTTAATAAATATAATATTGTTGAATATTAAGGCAAGTTGTTTTGGGATAAAAAGTGTTTTCGTAAAAATTAGGGGTGCTTGAGAGTAAAAAATTAGTGATTAATTATGTGTCGGACAAGTGCGACACCCATACTAAATTTTTCGTATTTTAGGATGGCAACCGAAATTACTGGAAAGAGAAATACTGCTATTGCAATTATCAATATGTTCTCCAAAAAGAGGTTAGTTTTTTGCTTAAGTCAATATTTTTTTTTCCTTATAAATTTTATCATTTATACCTAAGGTTCAATTGTAAAGAAAACACTGGAAACACATACATCTGACTTTTTGCCAATATCTGCAGATGATGCATTAGCAATGATAACAGACACCCAGCTATCCACCCATCAGTACGTACCTTCGTACCACAAAATTAAAGAGGCTAAGGCAAAATGCTATCCCGATAGCAGAACTGTGAGTGAGTCTTCTGCTGAATGCGGCTTACAAAGCTTGGTAAATCATAGCATTGAACGTTTATGCTTAGCTCAAAAAGATGCTTTAGATTCTGTTTCGGATTTTAAAACTGGGCTTAAAGAATTGTTAAAACAATACAAACAAAAATTTTCATCAGGTCATCATTTCGATGAAAACCTCTTTAGTACAATATTTCCATGGTGCCAATTCAGCTATATTTCTTACAGGAAGAAAGTAAAAAAGTGGTTTGGCAAAATCCAGCTCCATCATCCGCAAGATACTGCCGGCCTATTAAATTGAACTTTGCAAAAGAAACGATAGAATTGATCAAGTTGGAAGTAGATTCAATACAAGAACAAATTAAAATGTTACAGCCAGTTGAGATAAATAATGACAGCTTTCATATCCAAATAAAACCAATTTTCTTACTTACCATGATCGACGGCAAAATATGTACTGCTTTATCACTTATAACTTCTTCGTCACAAATCTGTTATATTTGCGCAGCAAGACCATCTGAAATGAACAATTCAACCAAACTTTCAGAAAGGCAAGTGGACCAACAAGCAATGTCCTATGGGCTAAGTCCCCTTCACTCTTGGATCCGATTTATGGAATGTATCCTACATATCGCTTATAGACTGGATGTTAAAGTTTGACAGGTTAGAGACCAAGAGAGTAAAGAAAAGGTTGATTCAGGATAGATTTAGAGCGGAAACTGGGTTATTGGTTGATATGCCAACTCAACAGTCAGGCAATACGAATGATGGAAACACGGCCAGAAGATTTTTCAGAGATGAAGAAAAAACTGCTGAAATAACAGGGATAGATAAGGACTGAAACGAATAAAATTTGGAAACTTCAAAGTAAAAAAAAAAATATTTTCATAATTACATGAAATATTTTTTTTTATTAAATTCATTCACAATTACAAAAAATAAAAAAATTATTTGGGTTCCCATTCTTTCGTCAACTTTTTCGAATGTCCTTCATAACGTTGGTGACAGTTACATCCGTGATCGTTTTGGACGCTCTTTTCCATTTAGCACTAAAATCTTTTACGTCCTTTGCACACTGCTCACTTTTCCTCAATTTAGCTTTGACCAAGGCCCAATATCTTTCAATGGGACGGCACCGTGGAACATTGGGTGGATTCATGTCTTTTGGGACAAAGTCGACATTTTTAGCAACAAGAAAGCTCAACATCGCATGAGCATAGTGAGCTGAAGCTAAATCTGGCCAAAATAATGTTGAACCCTCGTGTTTGTTTAAGAAAGGAATCAACCGTTTTTTAAGGCACTCGTTAATGTACACTTTTCCGTTAATTGTTCCCGTTGCAATAAACGATGAGCTTCTGTGTCCACATTGGCAAATGGCCTGCCAGACGAGATATTTTGACCCGAATTTTTCCATCCTAATCGATGTTGTTGATTGCGGAAGAATCTCAGCTTCAAACGAGTTGTAAAACTGCGCACCTGGAAGAGTAGTAAAGTCGGCTTTGACATGAGTTTCGTCATCCAAAACCAAGCACGCTTTCTTGCTGCCGATGAACTCGTATAGCTTTCGGGCTTGTGTTTTTGTGACTTTTTTTTGCTTTTCAGTAACTTTTGGTATTTTTTGTTTTTTTTTATGTTTTTAGACCGTTACGTTTTTTAGGTCTTTGTACCATTGTTTGGATGGTATTACATTTCCGAGCAACATCTCTGAATGACATAGTCCGGTTTTTTACGACGGTGCCCACTATTTTCCTGTCCAAATTTGTATCATGTGCTCCACTTTTAGCTCCACTTTTCTGTTTTCGGTTAACAGTCACCGTCTCCAAATATCGTTTAATAACAGAATCCACTGTACTGCGTGCTACGTTTATATTTTTTGCGATGAAATGGTTTGGGTGCGAAGTATTTTCGAGTCATTTGTCGATGATCTTTTTACGGCGTTCCTCTTGATTCATATTTTATAAATATTTTAAACCGCACCGAACTAAAATCAATAACAAACTGAACCTAGAGAATATTCCTATATTGGAAGTATAGCCCGTATTAAAATTTACAGATTTTATTCGTTTCAGTCCTTAAGGAAATAATCAAAAAATTTCACATAATTTTAGAAGCGATTGGGTCTGGGTTTCCAATTGACATAGATGCCTTCGAAACATTTGCAAGAGAAACGAGAGAGCTATATATCAGAAGGTATGGCTGGTTTTGTATGCCAGTAAGTGTACATAAGGTATTATTTCATGGGAAACAAATAATTTCTACTTGTGTACTTCCAATTGGACAACTTTCAGAGGAAGCTCAAGAAGCTAGAAATAAGGAAAATCGAAAATTTAGGGAGCTGTTTACCAGGAAAACCTCGCGAGTGGATACGAATACTGACCTTCGTAATAGGTTGCTAGTATTCTCAGATCCATTTTTGGTAAGTCTTTGATGCATTCCAAAAACAAAAAAAACATTAATTGAACACGAAGTTCTACAATTGTTAAATATACCAACTGAGTAATAAAATGCAAATTATTGGCTGTTGTATGTTTTTTTTTCATCACGACTGTTATAGATATGTTTACAAAATTTATTACATTTCATTCTATAAACAATTCTCATAAAAGTAAGTAAAAAACATTTCACAAAAACATTTAAATCTAAGCGCTATTAATTTAATCCCGCTAAATGAGCGAATTGTCACACTGTGCGACGCCCGCGAAATACTGTATTACGGAGGTGGAAGTGGTTGTAGCCGGTGTCAATTGGCATCGGACCAAAGTCTGTGCTTCAATATCTAGTGACCACGTGCCAATGCGCAAAGCCATCGAGACGCTGAAAGTTTCCATGTGGAAAACTTAGGGACTGATAACAGCAGTAGTGTCATATTTAGGTAAAAGAATTTTTCACTAACTCATATGTTGATCTAGATTACCATCTTCGCTGGTACGTCACATGTCTTATTGAAAGGGCTCTTAAGCTTTCAGCAGGCCGGTATACCACCTTGATCAAAAAGTTCCCGGGTGACACCACCGTGTGGTGCTCCCATTATCCGTAAATCTGTTGTTGATATTCCCTCTAAATCTTAGCATCATAGCTTAACATTTGCAAAAGTTACGTAGCCAAGAGTACATCTATCTCTGTGTGTGTTGGCGATTTTTTACAATTTTAGAAATAGATTTAAATTTGCCACAACGAACTTGTACTCGTATTAAATTTTGCGTAAAAAACGGATTTAATGGTGAGCGAACGTCGGAAATGTTGGAAAAGTGTTTCGGCAACGATTCTCTAAAGAAAACGGTCGTTTACCAGTTGCACGAGCGGTTCAAAAGTGTTCGTGAGTCAATTGAAGATGATGAACGCAGTGGCAGACCATCGACATCGAAAACCGACGAAAACATTGATGAAGTACTCGTAAAAGAAATGTTGGTCAATAACGGAGGACTTGAACATTGCCTATGGATCCGTCCAAGACATTTTGGTTAATGATTTGGGTTTCCGTCGTGTAGCAGCAAAGTTGGTGCCAAAAGACCTCAATTTCATGCAAAAAAGAGACCGTGTTGACGTCGCAAACGGCAAAAGAGATGATTTGCGAGGCCGAATCCGATCTCACATTCATCAAAAGGATCATTACTGGAGACGAGACGGGGTTTATGAGTACGACATGCAATCCAAACATCAGGCAAGTGAATGGCGTTCACCAAATGAGCCGAGACCAAAAAAACCACGTCGTTTTCAGTCAAAAAAGAAGGCAATGCTCACGGTTTTCATGGATTACAACAGTGTAGTGCATCATGAATTTTTGCCAAAAGGCCAGACAGTAAACAAAGAGTATTACGAGTATTTGGGCGTTATGAGACGTTTGCATGAAGCAATTCGCCCAAAAGAGACCGGAATTGTGGGCAGAAAACTAATTTTTTGACGAAAAATGCAACAAATACGAGAACCATCCAACAGCCACCGAATTCACCTGATTTGGCTCCCTGTGACTTCTTTCTGTTCAATCGAGTTAAAAATGCACTTCGGGGAACGCGTTTCAGCAGCCGAGAGGAAGTAATGGAAAAATCGCAGGAAGCAAGTGTAATGCAGTCGATGGAGATTACTTTGAAGGAGACAATATAGATTTAGATGAATAAACTTGTATTTAAAATTTTCTGAATACATTCCTGGAACTTTTTGATCTAGGTAGTATGGCTCCTATATGGATTTCATGCGAGGTTTTGTAATTAACACGAGCAACTTGATACTCACGTATGTAGCAAACGTAGCTGCCGCGAAATATTCAATATTGTAAATATCACGTTCAGATGGGGACATGAGTCATACTGCCACAGAAGCTTTCCTACACAATCAGATAAGGAACTTTAATTTTATCTCCAATCATTACATTCCCTGAGACAGAAGAACCCTCGTTTCTGAGTAAGAAGATGCCATAGAACATCCTCCTCCGAGTTGTTCTGGGATCTGTGAGTTTACGTTTCGTTTTAGGTGACGAAGAGACCCATCCTGAGAGTTCCGCTTGAATGCAAATATTTTTTGCTTTTGCCTGTTCCCATAGTTGATTTCCTTAAATTTTGAAATCTGCTGATATTATTGCGAGGCTTCTCAGTTCGAAGCATCTGAGAGAGGATAACTGCAACCTCATAAATAAGCCAAAGTTCCCTACTTGTGTTCCGAGGTTTTTTTGGTAGCGAAATTCAAATTCAGGCTGCCAGAACTACTTGTTTTCCCGGTTGGAACTCTAGTTCCTTTCGGTCATCAGGCGCGGGGAGTGTCGAGTTGGCAGAAAAAATGGGCAGCTTCAGATCCGAGAGGTTGATCAGATTCAAGATGGCACTGCCTTCAAACTGCTTCGCTTTACACTTGTCAGTACAGAGGTGCCTTCAGGAGCACCGCCTTCGACCGCACCTTTCGTTAGTCACATGTTTTTACAATTTTGAGTCCCTCATAGTCCACCAGCTTTTTCACCACTCTTGTCATCGTTCCAGCTAAAACTATTTAATGAGTCGTAAAAAGAGCAATAGGAGCAATCGGAATCGAAAAATATAGCACCTTCTGCGTTAATAATCGGCGTGGAGTTACGGTTGTAGTCTGTCGGGTAGAGTCTTCTGAATTCATTCGTATGAAGTGTCATCTGAACTACATAAATACGTGTGACTCGTTCCCGTACTTATTGTTAGCTAAAACTCGAGTTAGAACATCTCAGCAATTTAGGGTCTCACCTACTGCCTTTCAGAATCCAGGATCTCTGAATTCTATGCTTTTCAGCCACATACCACGGTCCTAACAGAGCTACTGCGAGGCAATCCAATCCTAACGGATGAAATTCCTTCCTTGGTCGACTTCAACATCCCGTATGACGTAATATATCCGGAGAGGGAGCACTGGGAAAAAAATTCAATAATCGGGTCAAATGAAATTGCAATTTTCACAGATGACTCAAAAACAGAAGAAGGAACAGGTTCTGGTATTTTCTCAGGAGACCCAGAACTAAGAGACTACCGGACGCAAGCAGTGTCTTCCAATCAGACTTTCTGGCTGTGCTCAGGGCGACTGAACTAATGCAAATGAGATCGCTATCTACATCGATAGCCAGGCCGCACTCAAGACAATGAAATCCACCAACGTCAACTCTGATACAGTCAGAGGCTGTCGCACAGTGCTCAAGGTACTATGCAGTCAGAACCAGGTAAAGATGCCAGGACCCTGCGGTATTAAAGAAAGTCAACAATCAGATGAGCTTGCAAGAATAGGAAGGCTACTTGACAATAGTGAGGTTGCCAACATCAAACCACCCCTTTGCATAGCGGGGGGCATTATCGAGCAAAAAATCACAAAGACTGTCAACCTAAGGTTGTCAAGTCTTGAAGGACACAGGGTATCCAAGGCTCTCTGTCCACTTTTAGACGGCAACAAATCTAGGGAGTTAATAAAATTAAACACGAATAAGCTTAGGACAGTAATAGGGATCCTGGCAGGACACAGTCTCCTGCGGCAACACGCAAAGAGATTCATATTGTCAGATACGGATATTTACAGATTCTGCGGTGATCTGCAAGCTGTTGAGGACATAACACACGCACTGTGTGAATGCGAGGCAATATCGCGTAGTCGAAGAAAATTTTTAGGGAAATACTTTTTCGAAAACCAAGTCCTTCTGGGCTTTTGCAGGAAAATTGGGTGTTTCACCAGGGAGATTGTGATGTGAAGAAAAATTTAAGTGGTTTCACAGGGATCGCGACGGGTCAGTTTTGGCGCCTGGTGTCTATGTGATGGCATATCCATCATACCCCTGTTTAACCTAACCTAACCTAAGCTTTTCAGCCCCGAAAAAGCAGTCAGAGGAAGAATAGCCGGGCTCGCTAGTTTAAGAATCTATGATCCTGCTGATCCGACTAGTACCTAAGGTTGTCTATTCCTATTCAGAGAGTCAAACCATCATATTAGACGATGTCGTCGTTTAAGGTGACTAATGGGAGACCTCTTGCAATTAGCTGGCAGACTTACACCAAACTGCAGAATTACCTTTTTAAAATGGACGCAACTGCTACCAAGACTGCTCCTCTTTGAGGCTTTATGTTGTTGCATTTAATGTAAGAGCAACGAAGCAATTTCTATTGCCTTCAAACGACTTTAAGACTATCATAGTTGAACTTCCAAAGAGGATTAGCATAAGTCCCAAGTAAACCTAAGGCGATCACAAGCCTTTTCCATACTTGACACCACATAGCCAAATTCAGATTGGCAACCTCATTGATCACTTCCTCTGTTAATCTGAGCAATTCCCTTTCTATTAGTCTCCATTCATAAACCTCACCCCAACGGTAGCACCAAATTCCATCGATTCAAATCCAACAAAAGGACAAAGCGACAAAGCGGCTTCAGGCCGAATTTGGAGAAGCAACAAAATTTCATGTCAATAAACCACTTGACGGATCAAATCAAAGAAACAAATCCGCAAGCAAAAGATCTGAACTCAATGTGATCTCATCCACATGTCCGTCCATTGGTCAAGATCGAGTCGCTATCGATTGTAACACAAAGACTTTGTTGGCCAAATGACATCCGCAAGAGGGAAAGCTCATATACACTCCACAATATGCTAATCTCAAGCCAGACATGCCACTGAGACATTCAATCAATTAACGCAACAATGGTACGCACATCGTACCATAGCTAGTGGGTGGACTAAGTACTCAATTCGAGATCTATTCCATTGAATTGGCTCGGAACGTGGGCTTTACTCGTACTTGTGCCTCAAAGGGGGTAACCTCGATTTTCGAGAGATTATTGGGTAAAATCAAAAAAAAAAAAAAAATCTGGTGGAACCCTCGACTTTGGGCAATTGCAAGACGAAATCTAATTATGACATAGAAATCGGAGGCACTTAGTCATGCGATAGTTTTCTCG
Organism: Volucella zonaria; assembly: GCA_963966105.1. Lineage (NCBI taxonomy): Eukaryota > Metazoa > Arthropoda > Insecta > Diptera > Syrphidae > Volucella > Volucella zonaria. The sequence continues at coordinate 135,782,712 of OZ014533.1, read as the reverse complement.
TTTGATGTGCTGGATTCGCTCGATAATTGACATCAATTTGGCACACATGTTTGGACAGTGGCGGCGGTAAAATCTTCTTTATGTCACACATGTGAAGAGCACTTGGTAAGTACGAGTATGTATCTGTAGTGTGATTTCGATGAGCGGAATGTTTTTGTCAACTTTTTGACCTTCTGATTGGAAAGATCCCTTGAGATGTGCCGTATACGGCGTGGTAGCTTCACAGATGTGGCTCATTCAAGTGACTTAATCCCATGTAATCGGGTACATTAGCTTCTGAACGTGAAGTCGAAGTGCAGCAATGCTTTTTATCCACATTCGATGAGATACATATTTGACTAAAGCATGTATTCAATGCATCGCTGGAATATATGGTTACGACGGTGAAACAAATGAGGATTTGAGGATTTTGCTGTAGCCTGTAGTGTAGCTACAGACTAAAATGAGAGAAGTGCTTCGTAACGTGCAGAGTGATAAGCCAATCTTCATTTAAGTTTTGGTCATAGAAGAAGCAGCAAATAGGTGTGAGAGCAGAATAGTCTACAGAACTTTTTGAAGAACTGTATTAGTGCGCTCAGAGTTGAAAGGACTCGTTCTCTTGCGTCGGGTTGGCTTGGTTTCCACAAGTCTAAATCGTTGATTTTGTCATTTTAACGCGTGTCTGGGCACATCCGCTTAGAGATTCCTAGGATTCGCTGAGTTTCCTTTATTTGATATCTAGTGTAGGCAAAACTTATACCAATCCGAGGTTTTTTAAACACTGGACATTTCTCGCAACTAACAGAAGAAGCGAAGGGAGTACTTGCTGGAATTGTTGGCTATATGGCCACTTTTCCACATTTCTCAATGTTTCGGAATCACCGCTACCACCAAATACTGGAAGATGTGCTAACGCGATATATTCTAAGGCAGTAGGAAATGCAACGTAAGTGCCAGTCATCTCCTAGACTTTATACCATAATCTGACCTAGTCATTAGCTAATGCCAGCATTTGTTACGAAAGTAAGAGAGCATGTAACCAACTTAACGCTACCCAATACGCTACCGGCTGGAAAGTACAATGCTATACTTGATGCTAGGAAAACCAATTGAACACGGTTTTAGCAGGGCCTGATAAGCCTCGCCTGAACTCAGAACGAGACAGGAGATAAAAGAACCTGAGCCTTCATCAAATGTTCTGAGCTAAAGTGTCCTGCCAAGTATGACTCCCGCTGATCGCCCCGAACAGTGAAATTGAGAAGCAAGAACACTTCTAAGTCGCAAATGACTTCAGACTAATTTGGAGAGGGCAGGCATCCTTATCGAAACAAAAGGAATTTAGAAGATTAATCCGGATTTCGAAGGGTGCTTCTTATAAAGGCTTTTGCAAGAGATTGAGACACTAGTAGATAGTCGGATAATCAAAGTTCTCAAAAGGTGCAAATCAGCCGAACTGGACATCATAGACCTCAGAAGATCTGATAGCATCTAGTCTGAGACTCACATCCCTCGTAACCTAATTAGAACCAGCTCACAACCAGTTCCTATCACTGAACCTGCAAGTGAGCTGAGTAGCACAACCTGCCACATCTGGTACCTGTCATCGGTTGTGGTGACAAATGAGGCCAACCAATACGCTGCTGTTTCCTTTGATGGATTCAAGTCGCCTGGCACCGATGTGGGTACATGCCATCGCAAAACGGTATAGCCCAGCTGCTGGCAACTCTGAAGAGAATTTTCTCTGCTAGCGCCTGGCACTGGCATACATACCGGAACCCTGGCGAACAGTGAGTGTGGCCTTTATACCGAAAATCGGAAAAGACGACTCCAATCATCTTGAAGAACATGGTTGTGCTCCATGTGCGCAAAACTCCATTGCGACTGTATTTTTTGTCCAAAAAGATCTGAAGATGTCGAAGATCCTATGGCGGCCAGAACTGATGGCGGAGAGAACTGATGGCGTCATTAAGGTGCTTTCGATAGCGCAACTTCTGACGACATGTGTAATTCGCCAATACAACACGGCGAGGGTAACTTGTTTGTGGAGCGAACCATAGTTGCGATTGCTGACTGCGGACAATGTGTGATGGGAGAGATTGGCCGAAAGTCGGAATCCCATCTCTACAGCTATGGAGGGTTTTGGTCGATTCACAGCTTAACGCTCTCAACATAACATAACGCTCTCAGGCCTATGCATATAATGCAGCTGTACTATCTGGTGGATTATGCCTAGCAACTGTATGCTTAAAAGCGCAGACAGCACTAGTTTTGGTCGACGATTGGTGCTCTAGAAATGGGCTTTCAGACAATTCTATCAAAACTGTAGTAATTTTTTTTACGAAAAGAAAACTGAGTGGTTTCGTTCAGAACCTTAATATTTGAGTGACATCCTGGATAACAAACTTTTCTGCACTTAACAGGTCACGTCGGAAATCTCCAAGTCACTGTTGGCCTTGTGGCAATGTAAAAAACTTTTAGAACATTGGACTTGTGACCCAGGGGCTCCTTTGAGTCAGCAGAGCCATGATGATGAGATCAGTAAAATCCACTCCGTCGGTTGTTTGGTGGAACAAGATTACATAAAAGAACGTCACTCCTGCTTTTATCAGGCTCAATAGAATGGTCTGCCATGGCTAATCAGATTCTAAATTCGGCGCACTGGTGAATCGTTCCTCCCTTGATACTTATATCATGGGCTGTACACATAAGGCCATTTGCCATTTCTGAAGAAATGGTTTTCGGCAAAACATGAACTGGACCTTTGATAACCTTTCTTTTGATTTGGGTCGATCTTATGAATATGGCGTCTGATGCAGAGACACCAGAACTCCAGTCGGCTGTCTCTGTCCTCAGTAATAGTTTCAGCAAGCATCTGACCCAAAATGTAGTCGAGTATTTCCAAATCTAAGATATGGCGCAATTGTCTTTTTCTTCTTGAATTATCCGTTGATCAGTTTAAAGGAATAACTGGCTGCGTTTGTAAGGCCTCATTGAACCATCTCATGAGCTTCAAGCTAGTTCGTGAACGCTGAAGGTTGAATTCTCTGATTTTTGTTTAGGTGCTAAGTCACAATGGGAAATGAAACCGCCGATGAATTTGGTTGGCTCAAAAGAGATTTGCAGATGACATGATACTCTAGGAAGCAATACGAATGCTTTCCGCTTTCTCTATAAAGTTAGCAACTTCCCTGAGTAGGAAAGACTATACACTGCTTACTTTTGTCCTGACGGGGCACTAATCACTTAAATGTGATAGGCCTAGGTGACAAACATCCTGCAACTTTTGCTATGAAAGCGCACTAACTCTGTGAATGTTTAAGATGATTTGGTGGGCTACCAGTACTATAGGTATCTTATCAAGTAATTACTCCGAAAGGCAGAGGAATTCCAGTAAAGGCAACGTAAAGGCGATGTACAAGGAGTACACTGGACTCGGTCTTTGTCTGAGAGCTTCATTCCGAGCTATCGAGCGGGATAAGGGTGCTCGTTGTCTTAAGCCCACGTGTAACTCGGACTAAAGGGATATCCTCTAAGATATCTAATTTTGGAACCAGGATCACGTGCACAGTCTTCGGGTATTCTTATTGGGTGTAATTGCGGGTTGTGCTCATTTTTGTGTTTTAAGTACATAAATCTTCTAAAGATGCGGTAGCCTGTGCCACCAACATGCATGATTCGCAACACCCGAATATTCGATGCCAGGAGTGCGCCTACTTACTAATCCACACCACTACGTCCTTCAACCACTCTGCCCGCGGGACTGTCGTTACTTCCCGGGGCTGGTTAGCAATTATGCTCTATTCTCCGAGGCCGGAGGCTGCACGCGCACTATAAATGAGCAGATTTCCATCTACTTGTCCTCTGACTGCGTCATGTGACTTACGAGGTTTTCTGGACTTGACAGATTTACTCTTTCTTCTGCAAAGCGTCTGTAGTAGAACACCGCATGCAACGCATCCTCTTCCTCATTTTGACATTCTGCACACTGAGGCGAACTATAGTGTCCGAATCTATGGAGGTATTTCCGGTAGCCGCCGTGCCCAGACAGGAACTGTGTGATGTAGTAGTTACAGTTCCCCCATGGTCCACTTGCCTTTTGTGGGGCGATCCCACCTAGTTTGCCAGAGCATTGCGGATGCTGCCTTTTCTTTTTTCTTAATCCTCTTTGCCTCTTGCCGATTCGAGGGTCGCCTAAGACACACCCTCTTTTTCTCATCCGCGAGGATGTCTGCTGCCTGTTAAAACGCAGGCTGCATAGTCGGAGATTTTACGGGGTCCGCTGATCACTCTGATTGCACAGAGCCTGCGAGCCGATGATAACTCTCTCTTACACTCGTTTGTCGCCAGTGCACCCGCCTATATAGGAGCAGCGTATAGTAGTACCGAGATCCTTCGGGCGTATCCATGTCCGTCGATGTTCGGTAGCATTCGGGAGAGTGCCGCCTACATCAGCGATGCATTCTTGCTAGCATACTCGATGAGAGTTTTGAAACGCAGCCGATTGTCGATCACGACTCCAAGGTACCATAAGGATTCTTTGGATCTAATTTTCTGGTCTCCGAAGCGGAAGTTCGCATATTCCACCGCCTTTTCGACTGGTTATTAGGACAGCTTCAGTCTTGTGTGCAGATAGTTCTGGACCCGTAGACTCCAGCTAGACAACTGCCTCGTCTATGGCAGACTCCGCCTCGTGAATGTGCTTGGCTACTGTAACCACTGCTATGTCGTCAGCAAAGCCAATAACCTTGACTCCCTCAGGCAGGCTTAGTCGCAGGACTCCGTCATACATAGAGTTCCACAGGAGAGGTCCAAGGACCGACACTTGCGGCACTCCCGCGGAAACACTGTAGTGCTTATCACTATCGTCCGTATGATACCTTAATCTCCTGTTACTGAAGTAGTCCGTGACTATCCTCAGGAGATAGTATGGTGTATCCATCCTGGCCAAGGATCTCCTAATAAACGACCAGCTCGCCGAGTTGAATGCGTTTTTCAGGTCGAGCATTACTACTGCGCTGTTTCTATTTGTCCTACTTTTCCATCCTTTCCCTTGTATTGCTTCAGTTGCTGTATCTACTACCGCCTTTATTGCATCGATGGTAGAACGAGATTTTCTGAGGTCGTACTGGTAATCTGACATCGCTCCATTTTTCTCCGCCACCGCAAGCAGTTTATTGTATATATAGTAATACGCTCTAGGATCTTACCTAGAGTATCAAGCAGACATATTGGGCGGTACGATGATGGTTCTCTGGGTGGCTTATTGTCCTTTGGAAGCAGCACTAAATATTGCAGTTTCCATGGAGGGAATATCCCCTCCTCTAGACACCTTTGCATCGTCGCTGAGAAGAGGCCATCTTTAATGCCTTATTCGGGATACCATCCGGTCCAGGTGCTTTAGTGTCTCCAATTTTTTTGCATGCAGCAAAGAGTTCTTCCAACGTGATGGCCGGGATATCTTCCATATTGATCTCCCTTGTAATGGTGACCATAGTAGTTGGTCTATGCGGGAATAGATACTCTACTATAGTCCCTAGCATTGCAGGGCAGGTTAGTTGTGGGGACCTGTTGCCTTTAAGCTTCTTCATCACCACTCTATACGCTAAGCCCCAGGGGTCTAGCTTAGCCTCGTCGCAGCGCTGTCTAAAACTCCTTGGCTTACTCTCTTTAATGGCACTTTCCAGTTCCCGTATCGCCAGTTTAAAGTTGGTTAGCCGTTCTTGGAAATCTTGTCTTCCTCTGGATCTCTGAGATCTTCGTCGTGCTTGTAGGCACTTCGCTCTGTGCCGTTTAATCTCGTCGGTCCACCAGTAGCTGGGTTCGCCCCTTTTACTGACAGATCTTCTGGACATTGATGCGTCACACGCTGCGGTAATGGTTTGGATTAGCTGATGAGAAAGGGGTTCAGCCGATCCATTGTTCGTTGTGGTGCTGGTGTTTAGCATTTCCTTGAACATATCTTTGTCAAGCAGCATGTCCTTCCACTTTGGCCCTGTTAGGGTGGGGCACAGTCTGCGTTTCTTTTTGTCGACATTAAATGAGATAGCCTGGTGATCACTATGGGTATATACTTCACTGACTAGCCATTTGGTTTCCCGCAGGAGTGAGTTGCTCATGTATGTGATGTCGATGATTGACCCTCTGATTGCCTTCCGGAACTTATCCGCTGCACCTTCGTTGACCAGACTTATATCCAATCCTGCGAAGGATTCGAGGAGAGCTCTCCCCCCGATGTCTGTGGTTCTACTTCTCCAATCAGTAGCCCAGTTGTGGAAATCCCCAGCCATAATAACTTGGTGTTTCCTGGTGCGTCAGCTACAATGTCGCCCAACAGCTAATTCGCTAGTGATAGACTGGGGGGCGCATAGCAACTGTAAAAATGTACTCCATTTATCTTAGCAGATACGAAATGGTCTACCCGATGGCCGGCTGACTGCAGGGCATGATTCCCACAGGTCCATATCGCAGCCTTTTTTGCGTTGTTATCTGTCCGTCTACGGGTTTATACGGTTCGCTTATTCTTTTCTCCCTTACTGTTTGTGCCAGAAGGTCCTGAGCAGCTACGCAGTGGTTTAGATTTATCTGGACAACATTCATCATATTAATTTGGTCAGTGCCTTCTTGAGTACCGGGCACTTGCTGCTACCAGCCACGTGTCCAGGGTTATCTGGCGTAACCATCTTACATGAGAAGTATAATGCATTCTCTTTGCATTCTTTGGCTATGTGACTTTCTTCTCCACAGTTTCTGCACTGTGGATCGATCATGCTCGCTCTTGTATGGCCAAACTCCAGACACCTGAAGCATGTGATGAGGGCCTTTCGAAGACGAATACGGCAATTTACCCAGCCGACTTTGATTTTACCGGATTCCAGCAATTTGTTTGCCATCTCTACCGGTAGGCCCACTGTCGCGATCTGCGTGCCACCGTAGCCCTTCCTAAGTCTGAGCACATTTCCTTCGGCAACTCCAATGTTGTACTGCGCTTTGATTGCATCACAGATGTCTCTACTGGTGGTGACTTCGTCTTTGATTCCTATCGTGGATCTCTGGACTAAAGTGTGGATTTCCGCCTCTGCGTCAAGATTTTCACCAATTTTACTCCTGAATTCTTCGGTTCTGTCACCAGATTTGCGCAGCTGGAACAACAGGTCTCCTTTCTGGGTTTTCCTAATCTTTGTAACCGATTCACCCAGGTTATGGAGTTGGGGTCCCCTTTTGACCCTGCGAAGTATTTCGGCATATGAAAGTTCGCCCTTGCTTGCCACCACTATTGCGTTGCGACCTGAACTTTTTCGCGAGCGGACTTCATTGGCTTCTTTTTGGGAACCTTCGAATAGGCCCCGATGTCGCCCTTGGGCTGTTCTTTGCTCGTCATCCTAGCGGTTATTCGACCATTTGTGGCCTGCTCATTCATTGCGATTTGGCGGGCTTCTTGGGATGGGTTTTCTTGTTCTTTCCGGCATTGCTTTGTTTTTGGGGCACCACTTCACCACGTGATGCCTTCTTCGCTTCGACTATAGGCGGCGACTTCGACCGACGTTTCGAGCTCGGAGACTCTATAGACTCTAACCTTCGTTTGGGCCTCTAAATCACCTTCAGCCATGGGGATGTTTGCGAGGTGTTGTTATTGCTGATAACTTCCTTGTTATCACGCATCTCTTTCGCATCTCGAAGAGCGTTTTAATGCTTTCTATTGCATCCGCATTGGTTGGTGAATAGATCGCCTTTTACCATCCTCCCACATTTCCATTAGGGCTTTTATTTGTTCCCCTAATTTGTGAAACACGGAGGGCTGGTTATTCGGATCCAACAGCATCCACATACTTCTCCATCAGGACTCCTCTGGGGCGATGGCGGCTGTCTAGCCGGAGATCTTCTCACCATCTAGCTCTTCCGGAATGGGTTCTCTCTGCTGATCTCATTCTCCTGGTTTTGTAAGTCCATAAATCTGTTTTCATTTATTCGCCATTTGCGATAAGCGGATTTCAAAGATAGACCTCTGATAGAGACAGTTTCGGAACACAAATTCCTTCCATTTAGTCCATCTCACTTGATCATTTTCGAGGTGGGTAAATGGGAAAGATTTTCTATCCTTCATAACCCATAACCTGTAGAAGTTGTGATCTTAGTCCCGAAGAAGTAGTGATATTCTCCAAACCAAGGAACTGGTTTCAAGTCTGCAATGGAGCCACTGAAGCTTGTGAAATAGATGGTGTTTTTAAGCAGCATATTCTACACCTTTTGACCCCCGTCAGATACGACTTTATAGACTTGGAAGTCACGTATAACCGCATCCAGTGTCTGGAGTTTTACAAGATAACGGGCGCATTCCACATCTGGAGAAAACGGCGTGTATTTCGAATTTTCACATCGATCTGGGACATCCTTGTCCCGGGGGAAATAAAGTGTACGTTCTTACATCGAAATTGTAACTCGTTCCCGGTATCCAGCCATAGAGTGCCACCTTCTGCGTTTGTGACCGTAGGAATCAAACTGACCTTTAACAGCATCCTCATGATCGAAGATAGAAATCTCTCTCAATTGTGAACATACATTGCTGTCGAATGTTTACACCAGCGGTTTTGTCTTGTAAGTACTCACACCACCTGTACTCTACAGATGTAGATCGTTCTAAAAGGTGTAGAAAAGTTCTCAAGAAAAACTGGTGTTTTCAACGAAACCAAGAACCCGTTTTCGGTAACAAAGTCTAACCTATTAGACCACCCAGTTACGCATCAAATCGTCAGCACTAGGCAGCTAGTTAGACTGCCGTTTATATTCCACGAATTCACCACCAACAACCATGAGCCATCGACAATGTCATCCAATTTACTTCAACAGAGCAACAACTCAAATTGTCCAATTTACCATCGGCAGTGTTTGCAATCCATTTGCGTAAATTTGAATTTTCCACCCCATGGAATGGGAATGAACCGTCTCCTAATGGGACAAGCTATCATTCATTGCAAATTCGTTGCAAACCCAATACTCCTATGAATGCCTTTACAGATCCTTGCACTTCACTACTCACAAACTCAGTTGAGCAGAGCTCCAATGGCAACGTAACCAATCAGTAAAAGCAACATCAACATCAACTAACTGACTTCTCCATTTCCTGTGCACTTCATCATTACTCTCTTGAGCACAAATGACTAACTCTCATGCAATCGCTAGCCAGAACACGATCCAGAATCCCTTCAAACGATGTCACATCACCAATATAACAATCACATCGATGGGATGCTGTTGGGAGTCGTACTACTCGTACTCGTACTCGTATATATCCGTCCGGTCGGCCGAAAACTCACTCCAGACGATGGTTTTATGTGCGGCTCTATAAAATAATTGACGTTCTTATCCTTTATCCATATTTCTGTGAGCAGCGAATCCCAACAAATCCCACTGTGATCCATCAGTCTGAACAGAGTCTGGATGGGGGAGACCATAATGCCATGTCGGGACTACCTATACCGAAAGGCTCATGTACAGCTTAATTCACCTATAAACTATGCCAGGGAAAATGTCAACTTAATTTGGATTGAAATTTATAAGAACCCGGGGAACAAATATGTCAGCCCGAGACAGTTCGGGATCATTTAATTTGACAGGTCCCGAGTACCCCATACACAGATACAGACTTGGACTTGGCCACAGCATCGATATTGATACTAATTCTGAGACTGAGATAGAGACTGTGACTGTGACTGTGACTGTGACGGCGACTGCGACGGCGACTGCGACGGCGACTGCGACTGAAACTCTTCGTTCTGAAACTCAGTTCAGTTCGGATGAACTGATTACTCGAGACTTAGAATGACAGGACAGGAGAAGAGGCGACTTAAGTGGAGCACAACACAACCGTACGACACACATGGGTTTTGGGTGCTAGTCGCTGGATACTTGTTACTGGATACTGGATGCATCTGGGAAGGGTATGCTGCTGCTGCACAACAGGAAAAATCAATCTGAGCGGGTCTTGAATGGGATTATTCCGAAAAAAGCGACATTATTTGCCGGAGCGGGATTAAATTGACGACCTACCTCAGGGCACTATACCACTACCATTCGGCACAACTACCACCACCACCACCACCATGGATCAGGTTCGGATTTTCGGTTTGAGATGACTCTTATACTCGCAACTGGAAGGCTGTTTCGTCATGTCCACTGGTTTCAGATTGGTTTGGTTCGGTCTTTGGTGGTTTACTTCTGCATCCCCCTCTTCTTCTCACTCTTTATTGGCTTCGCTACAGCGTCGGTCGTTATGGTGCATTTGCGTTGGAGCGAAAATCTTCTTAACTTCAACTTAGGCCATCGTCTTAGGCTTATGACGTTTTTCGGTCTGTATGGTGATGTTGGGCTTTGCTTTCCTACTTCGTATCGCATGCATGTCAGTATGGTACGCAGGAGACAAAGAGAGAGTGAAAAATAAAGGAGTCCTGTCAGTGTCGTGGGAATTAAGCCAATATTGGGTATCGGACGAGATAACAATGTCAACGAGGAGAAGTATATCCCGAGTATGAGGAGTACTCACTATCATGCAGAAGGGACACAACTTGAGAGGCGATTAAATTGAAATCCTGTTCCTTGGAAATACGCTCATAATCACATATTGACGGCTTATGACATTTGATACTTGATGGGGATTTTGAAATGAGAATTTTTGATTCAGTTGAAGTACACTATACTTATTGTAAGGCATGCCATGTGGATGGAAGGAGTTTCTATTCATCAGAAACCAAGGCCCATTGTAATGTTTTCGGATGGCTTAGATTGTAGATTGATGTAAGATGGTAACGTTTTAGAGGAAAATTAAGAACATATAAATGTAGAACTACGACGTGTTATGTCACATTCAATGACATTTGGTTGGAGGAAAGTATGCCCGATGAATGGAGCCTGGAATGGAAAGAAGGCCGTAAGCTACTCCAGCTACATAACCATCAGTCTGTTTCGTTTACAAGAACTTGTTTGCCGTATGCAACACAGGATTGCGTGTATCTCCGCTGAGAAGACAAAAACTGACAATGTCGCCCTCAAACATAGCACCAGCACCGCGTAATGAAGTTATCCCACATTGGTTCACCCGCCGGAACAAACTCACTCTTTGTCGTCGATTCCGCCAACCTCTTCGTCGCTTCAAATTCAAGATCCTCAACAAAATCAAGGATATCTTCAACCACAACCTTCCTGCTCTACATCATCGCCCGTTTACCCCTTGATCAATAACCATTCGTTCGATGTTGGCTTCTCTAAGAAAACAATCCTACCCACCATATTGGCTACGGTTCAAGATATTCAGGGCAATCCAATAAGTTGTAGGGTATGACTTGATTCTGGGTCCCAAGTCTCCTTCGTTGTCGAATCCTTTGCTCAGAGGACTGCTTCGCAAACACACTCGAATACCCATTCTTGGAGTGTTACCCACAGAAGCAGGTCATACTAGAGGTTGTATTCCAATGACACCTCGTTGACGCATTCATCTTAAACAAGTTATCTCAGTCTCTTGATATAACCGCGTGGTCCCATATTCAAAATCTGGAATTAGCAGATCCCAGATTTAATGTACCTAGTCCAGTCGACGTACTTCTCGGAGCAGACAAATTATGGTGCGTACTCAAGGGGGAACGAATTCAGGGATCAAGAGGGTTACCCATAGCCCAGAATACATCATTTGGTTGGGTTGTAACAGGTGAACTGTTACATTCGCATCATGTTGCTATTTCATCGCGTCACACTACATTGGATGTTGACGTTTTACTACAAAGATTTTGGGAGCTTGATGATGTACGAGTAACACCCCCTCCTGACGAAGCATTTAGTAATGATGAAGCTGAACAACGTTTTCGTAAGATATTTTCGCGTTCATCGGGTGGACGATATGTCGTTCAGTTGCCATTCAATACTCCTTCGTCCGTCTTCGGTAATTCTCTCAAATCTGTTATCAATCGCTTAAACTCGATGGAACGTCGCGTTCAATGTGACGCAAACCTGCGCTGCATGTATCTGAAATTCATGCAAGAATATATTCGTCTGGGTCACATGGTTCGCATACCCTCAGCTGAATAAGACATTAACCCTAGGAAGCAATTTTACCTCCCCCATCATGCCGTGTTGAAACCGGATAGCTCTACGACCAAATTACGCGTCGTGGTTGATGGGTCAGCGAGGGATTCATTTGGTAATTCGCTTAACAGCAAGCTGCTTATTGGCCCTCCTATTCAGAGAGACTTGGTTGGTGTGTGTCTGCGCTTCCGACAACACAAATATGTTTTTATGGCTGACGTGGTTAAAATGTTCCGCCAAATTTGGGTTGATGACAATCACAGCGGATAGGGTGGGGCGGAAAACCCGTCCGATGAAATTAGCCATTTCATATGGTAGCGCATCGGCACCATTCTTATCCCTTCGAGCGTTGAAGCAGATTGCGGTGGACTATCAGAGCCAATATCCAAACGCCGGTCGTATACTTCTAAGAGATGTTTATGTGGAGGACATCATGACAGGTCGGAAGTGGTTACCCTATCATCTCTCGCGAAACTCGAACTACGAAAGCGGAACTCGAATTGTTGGCCCTTGCTTGCACGTTTGCCCCAAGAAGATTGCGAATTCTCTTGGTTTGATACCGAACGATCCAAGTCGTTGATCAAGGTGCTCGGTATGCACAGGAGTCCTACTTCAGATCAATTCTCGTTTCGGATGGCTGACACACGACTTTGTAACTCGACGAACGTGGCTGTCGGAGATCGCTCGGATATTCGACCCGTTAGGATTCTTAGCCCCATCGGTTATACTCTTCAAACTGCTTTTGCAGGAACTTTGGTCGTCGGAACTAAGGCTCAGTTGGGATGATCCTTTGTCATTGCCTTTGGCTGATCGGTGGACTAGCTATCAACGGGAGCTTCACTTTTTTGACCAGATACGGATTGCTAGAAATATCTTCTCATCATTTAAAGATGTTGAGCTCTACGGGTTCTCGGATGCCTCATCGGTGGCCTACTCGGCTGTAGTGTACGCTCGTTGTAAAATCGCGGAGAATCAGTTTGAGGTCGTTCTCATTGCAGCAAAGACGAAGGTAGCGCCACTAAAACCTGTCTCCATTCCTCGACTCGAGTTCTGCGGAGCGCTTCTTCTCTACCATCTCATTAATTTAATCAAAACCTCGATATCATATAACTTTAAGATCTTCGCTTGGTTCGATTCTGAAATCGTTCTTCATTGGTTATCCTCACCGCCTCGTCGTTGGACTACATTTGTCGCGAATCGTGCTGCTGCTATTCTGAACTATACATGCTTGGAACTATATCGCTTCAGAATCTAATCCAGCAGATTGTGCATCACACGGAGTGCTACCATCAAACCTCATCAATCATCATCCCTGATGGACCGGGCCTTCCTGGCTCTCGTTGTCACAAGAATTTTGGCCAGCATCAAAGTTCAGTCTACCGCAACCAGATCCAACAGTAAGAAAAACAAGAACCCAAGCAAGTCTTAATATCAGCGACTCACGTGGTCTTGCTTGCTACGAATTTGCGCGTATTGCCATCGGTTTATAACACATTGTCGTCCTAATCAAATTGCAAAGATTCGTCGCGGGCGTGGTATTTCGTTAACCGAACTTAAAACCTCAAGATTCTACATTCTAAAACCTGCATTGCGGTCTACCCCCTCTGCGGCATTAGACATTCTGTTTCATTTGACACTCTTCGATATTTTTAGCAGCAAGTAGCTGCGACTGCAGCTATTCGCTTTAAATCGACTACACAGTGGACAAATAATTCATTTGGCCACGCTAATATTCCTAATACATTAGGAATCCTCACAGAGAACAGCGATTACACCGTACTTGAACTTTGGTTTGACAAATCTTTCTGGGAGGAACATGCTTTCATGGAGGATAAGTCAATCCATCTCAGATGGATCTAAAACCGATAGCGGAGTTGGTGGTGGCATTTTCTCAGATAAGCTAAATCTAAGCTTCTCTTTCCGTCTTCCAAATGACTGTTTCGAGTTCCAGGCGGACGTTTTGGCGATTAAAGAAGCTCTGTCCTGGCTGAAGAAAAACGTGATATCTGCAAAGGATATCCGCATCTTTTCGGATAGTCAGGCCACTATCAAGTGTCTGGACTCGGTCTCATTAAATTCTAAAGCCGCCCTTGAATGCCGGTCATCTCTTATGGAGATGGCAGAGCAGTTCAACCTTCACCACTCTACCTGGAACCACTCTTCTTATTCTACCGGAAAAGGGTAGCATAGGTATACCAATCACTACGTGCAAGCTACCATTAAAGCCGGATGCCAATAAAAGAACAGATCTTAGGTGGACTGTTGGACCAACATGTCTAGCGACTAAAGAGTCTGCTCCTTCTAAATAGGAAACATCTCAGCGCCATCATAGGTGTCATCACTGGACACTGCCTCAAAAAGGCATGGCGCCTTTACAACCGATTTCTGCAGAAGCTGCATGGACGAGGAAGAGGAGGAGACAATCATTCACCTACTCTGTACATATCCAGCTCTCTCCCAGAGAAGAAAACTTCACTTAGGAGCTTTCTTGTACGATGACTTAAGCGATCTAAGCAATATACATAGACAACAACAGTCTCCTTCGCTTCATAGGAAGCTCAAATTAGTTCAAAGAGTGGAAGGATCACAGGTCCACGTGGCATCATAATTGGCTAACAGGCCAGAGTGCGTTGACTTTTCCAACAGGCACTCTTACCTAACCTTAACAGCCTCCAATATAATCCTATCAAATTTACAGCACCGACTGTGACTCTACTATTACGTTCCCATTCTTATATCTAAAGCCTTCTGTGTCCTTGTCGCGTTCTCTTCACATTTTCGTTGAACTTTCGAAGAGGCACCTCCACATGCCCTCGATCCGTATCTTTCTTTTACTTTCTGAGAAGTCGGTCTACCTTCGTCTGCCTTCGAAATGCCGCATTGCCTTGTATGTTTCTTGTTTCGATGCATGCGCTTGCCGATACTCTGCGCCCAGCCAGGAGTTTCGTCGTGGTTGGCCGTGTGTAGCTAGCCCTTCATATGCGGTGCATCTAATGGCTTGCTGACAATGGTGTCAGCATGAAACTACTCGCTAGGGTTTTGGAAACTCAATCAGAAAGGATTGTATCAGTCTTTTGCGATTATATGTAGTCGTTAGCATATGTATCTTGGCTACAACAATACAGTGGTCTGAATCAATAGCTCCTCGAGTACTAGGGCTGCGTCTTGCGTCAATCGCAATGTGATCCTTCGGGTTCTCGATTTTTTAATAAGGTGACTGACAGGCCCCTTTGTGGTTGGTGTTTGTGGCGTTTTGTAGGCATGCTTTTCAATTGTGCCGCCATAGATGCTGTTTTTCAAAATGCCTTAACTTCGTGCTCAGGACATTGCTCTAGTTGAGGTGCACATAGAAGCCTCTTTGGGCAATATGTTGCCTCTGTAGGAGCGAATTTAAGCTGTGTAGGCGAATTTAGTGTTCATGTAGATCCTAATGAAGTGTTGTCTCTGAAGCTGAAGAATTGTTATTTAGTCTTCCTGTGATGCATGTCCACATCGATAGAGAAGTCCTTTGTTCCCTCTATGGCAATAGAAAATGTCATAATTTTCCATCCATTGCCACATAGTAGGGACTTAGAGGCCACGCTAATTGTTCAGCTGCATGTGGCCTGTTAAGGTTCCGAACTTTCGACGTGCAGACTGAGAAATTTTGCTATGACATAAGGTAATGTTCCACTGTAAACGATTATGGATGCAGCAACGAGGATTTTGGATGGGCAAAGTAGTCCTGTACCTCCACAGAAAAATTACGCTTAATTGCAATGGTTAACTCTCCATGACAATGGCGTGTTTATTCCGAGTACACCTTTAAGTGTGAGCTTCCGATTGGTAAGAAGCTTTAGACCGACTCTATTTTCATGCTGAAAAAGGATAGGATATGTCGAAGGTATTACCTGGCAACGTAAAGAAGGAAGATCGACTATGATACCAGGTAATAGCAGGGTCGAATTGAACATCTAATCAGTTACTTAGGGATAACAGTCAAGAAGGCGATTTTTTGTTGTACGGCGTGCAGTCGCTTTTCAGAGGTGAAAATATAGCTTTCCAGATCGCATGACGTTTATTCTATGAGTTTCCCACTCATAGTCTTAGTTCGTAAGGTAAATTGTCAGCCACTTGATGCTTTTGTATCCTATACACCGGCTAGTGCCTAATTCTAATAGAACACAAGAAATTTGTATCTCCACTGCTGTCTGCTAAACGTGGTGACGACGGAGTCAGGAATGAAATTTACACCTCATTTTCATCTTCATCAACACTTTTGCTCAAAATCTAAGACTGCACTCCCAAACAAGATTCTCGGGGATATTGCAAGGATCCGAGACGCCCAAGGACTTGCAGCAACTGCATATATTCATATAAACCTCCAGACACTGTCCACTGTTTCTCATTTGAAATCCCACTGTCCCCTCTAATCTAAATGACGAACATCCATCATCTGAAACGAAAACAACCAAAAAGCGCATATCTTGGATTATCACTGTCAGAAGGAACACAAGAACCAGAAATCTCTTCGCCTGATCTCTTTGAATCGGTCCCAATACACCGCGACGCTTTTTTCTGCGATTCCAATTCAGAAAGCAACAAAAAAAAAAAAAAAACAGAAATCCCAAATCAGAAATCAGAAATTCCCGTGCCATCCTGAGCAGTGGTGGCGCAGTGGTACCGTCTGGAGTGGATACACACACACCTTCCATCCCTAATCAGCTTCTGATTTTGAAGTTTTATAAAACCATATCGCATCCATCAATAAATTTGAAGTATGTGCGAGAGCTCAACTTTGAAGGACCGGCCAGTGGCCACAAGGGGGTTCGGTTCCTGTTTTTAAATTAAAATTTCGTAATGGGATGGGTATAGTGGTGGCGACTGTGATGCTGGTTGGATAGATGGTGCAGATGGGTAGCCCTTAGTAGCCAGCCTATCCATATACCCACTGTTGGGCATCTTGAGCCCATCAAACAGATCCGAAGCACCGATAAACCCTTTATCGATGGATACCAACAATAGGCAGTGTTGTGCACTTCAAAAGGCGGCTTCTGTAGCTGATACGAGTACGGATACGGATATCTTGGCGGCAGTTGCACTTGGTTCTAGATGCTGATATGGCGAATACTGAACCCGAACGTTGGTGTCTTGTTGGGTTGAAAGAGATAAAAATGTTCGCAGTCTTTGCCGATCACAGGATGGCTTGAGAATTTTATTTAATTGGTCTCGCGTTGCAATTCATTTAGACGGTGATTGTGTGGATCGGATACTTGTACTTGTATTATAGCCAGCTCATTTCGAATGCAGTGTGGATAATCGATACGTATTTCTCGGCTCGTCAGGAACCGAAGTGATGATGGTGATGGTGGTGATACGAGTATCTGGTCACTGTGAGTTATTTGTAATATTCTCTAGGGGATTTCGAGCAATTACACATTGTCTGTCATAAAAATGTATCAAAGGTGTCATGCAACTTATTTCGTCCCAGTTCAAAGGCACGTAGACACACAGGAACAGAGGAGCGGTTTCGCATATTGAACAGTATTGGAATTGGAAATCGTTAGGACAAGGGAATATTGTGAGTCAAACCGCTCATGAATTTTAATGGATCATGGAGATAATTTTTAATGGAAACTCGAAATTTTGCCGGTGTAAGGAATGTTTAAACCTTACAGCCCATGGGATTACCCCGTGAGGTTCACCACAACTTAACCTTGGAATAGAACTAGCACATAACACCAATAAATAAGTCAGAAGGAGCCTCAAGCAGGGCCAATACAATTTCAAAAAACAAGTTTTATTGGGCTTTGGAGCAACATTTGTTAAATCAACAATCTCGTGTTAGACACTTGAAAAGGTCTGAGCAAAATAGGGTTCAGACCTCTTCAACAGTACAGGAATATGGTTTTTCGACTGAACCGAGTGACTGTGATATTAAAAACGGCACCGTCACAGTGAAGTTTTTCTAACAACAAGCGCTTGGATAGCTACGAATAATGCAAATCTTCTGCAGGGATTCCAGACATTCCATTTATTATAATGATGAGCGATCTGAAAGACTTAAAACGGGAACGTATCTTATTGTGTCCAATTCACTTTCAGCCGCAAAACTAGGACAGCTTTGCATTCAAAATATAGCAGCTATATCATGACTTACGAAAAATAGTACAAGTTCGTTGCGATTCCTCCACCACCAAAGGCAAAAGATCGTCTCATTGAATATTGTGACTCTAAGAAGGCGGACTTCTAATGAAACATTTATGCGTCTGCAGTCTTTAAACCGTGTGGCTTGCTGCTGCATTACTTGTGGAATATTAGCAACTCTTGGGACCGCCCTGAAAGGATCAATTATTTTATCTACCACATTCTTGTCCATGGCAGCCCTGCTCTTCAGAAAAAATTAACTATCTACGTGTAGTGTCTACCGTAAATCAGCCAAGAAACCATCGAATGACGGCGATGGTGTCTTAGCCAGAATTTTTCTTAAACAAAATGCTTTGGTAGTTTATTGGTTGGAATGTTGGTGTCGTCGTCATAAACATGCTCCACTACTCTGAAGTCTCTAGAGCTGAAATGATACAACCTAAGTATATGAGTGATTCTCTTTTCAAATATACAGCATCTAACCATTCCGTCATCTGTTTTGTAATCAGAATGACGTGATTGTTATGAATCCATGGTTCCTGGGTTAGGACTAAATCCAGTTTTATTTACATGAGAAGAAGTCTCAAGTTGTCGTAGGAGAGTGTGCTGGAAAATATGTTGATTTGTACTTCCTGCCTCTATTGTAGCATACTTAACCTCTATAGCCGCTGATTTTCAACTTTGAGAAACCAAGCCACAACTGGTATTTATAGGTCAAGTTCGTGATTCTCCATGTCACCTGGCTGTACCGAATGTGGCACCGATACATCCTGGGGTCTTTAGAATGCTTTCGAAAATCGCCATGGACAAAACATCCCCAATCAGCTGATTGCAATTGATAAGCCTTCCGAATTCCACCACAGTAAGTTTTCGTACACTCCGAATTGTTTTTTTTTTAAACCATCGCCGCGCCGGCTTTTTCTTTTTTGACGGATTCGCATTGTCCTCCAAGAATGTCATCCTCTTGTATGAATCGCTTCACTGCCAGTGACTCTAGCCACTCGAAGTTCGAGGCTGCCTTAGTAAGAATATTTTTTGCCAAAGCTTTAGCCTTTGACTTATGTGGCCTTTCACTATGTGGTACGGCCTCAGTGGCAGCAGATGCTGTTGTTGAGTTACCTCGTCGAATAACACCCTATACTAACACCGGTCTTCCCTAATAGTGTCGACTTTGTGATTGGCCTGTGATATACAAGATGGCGTAAAAGTCATAATCCCATCGGAAGATGCTATAATTTTTGCAAATGGCGGCAAATGTCAGTTCTACTTTGAAATTTATGAAGTAAACAGATACTAAATACACGTCAATAAGACATGAATCGCTCTACACCTAAAGAACGCGGAATCCTGAATCTCGACCACGAGGGAGACAACTTTTCATCGAAAATGATCATGAGCGACGAGGCTCATTTCCTCCATCTCTGTGGATATCGCTTCTGGGGCACCGAAAATCCGCGTATAAACCACGAAGAGCCATTACACTAGTTCAAAGTTACCGCATGGTGTGCTGTTTACGCTGGAGCCGTCATCGTCAACGACTACTGTAGGCGGCGAGCGCTCCAGAGCCATACGCCACAACTTTGGATATGGATATGGATGTGGAGAACACTTGGTTCCAACAGGATGGCGCATACTGCCGTAGCCGCAACCCAAATTCTTAGGACCGCATTACCGGGTCGCCTAATCTCTCCTTTTGGCGATTTGCACTGGCCGACAAGATCGCCTGATTCAACCTTTCAAGACTTCTTTTTGTGGATCTAGGATCTATCGCCGGAAATTCTAGCAAGAGTGACGGAGTGATGGGTCCTACAGACCCATATCGCTTCTGCCGATAATATCTAAAATATTTGAAAAACTCATTGAAGAGAGACGTCTAATTCCTGAAAATTAATTCTAACTAAGCACTCCACTCCACAATTGACCAGGTTCTTAGAATTACGAATGAAATTGAGAAAGCCTTAGAGGGGAAAAAGATATGTTCTAGTGTGTTTCTTGACGTGTCTCAAGCCTTCGATAAGATATAGCACGAAGGCTTAAATTTTAAGCTAAGCCAGGTTCTTCCGAGAGAGCTGCATACGATTCTGAAATCGTACCCGGAAAACAGAATTGTTCGTGTTAAACATGGCACCGAATACTCGGAATTTAAAGAGATAGCTGCTGGAGTTCCGCAAGGAAGTGTACTTGGGCCGGTATTGTTTTCACTCTATACTCGAGACATACCGGAAGAATCAGGTACCATAGTAGCCACGTTCGCGGACGACATGGCTACACTAGCTACAGATACTTCAGTCGAGTTAGCTACTGGAAAGCTACAAACGGCTTTGGAAAAAATCTACGAAAGGACAAAGATATGGCGAATTGTTCTCAATGAGACCAAATCAACTCATGTTAATTTTACCTACCGGAAAATAAACAACCTTCCCATTTTCATTAACTTTGGTACAAATACCAAATGCAAATGAAGCAAAGTATCTAGGAATGATACTAGATGTAAAACTGAAATGGAAGCCGCATGTTAAGAAGAAACGTGATGAACTTGAAAATAAATCTAGACAAATGTACTGGCTACTAGGAAAACATTCCAAGTTAGGCATACATAACAAACTGCTCATCTATAAGCAAGTGCTTAAACCTGTTTGGACGTACGGTATACAACTTTGGGGCTGTACTAAACCAAGCAACCGAAATATTCTCCAAAGCTATCAAAACAAAGCTCTAAGACAAATCGTGAACGCCCCATGGTATATCAGAAACAGTGATATCCACAGAGACTTAGGAATAGTTACCGTCAAGGACGAAATAATGAACTTTGCTCGCAAACTCCGTATTCGTCTTCATGGTCATTGTAATAATAAAATACTCCAAATTCTGAACGAGACAAACTTAGTGCGTCGATTACAAAGAATGAGACCATTCGATCTGGCGCGATAAGGTCTATCCGCATATAATAGCGGTACTAGCAGGTGCTTTTGCTGGAAAGCTACCTGCCCCACGCGAACGTTATTTGAAACGGAAACTACTTGATAAAGTAACTTAGTTGTAGTCGGTAAGAAGGGAGGCGTGTTTTTAGTGAGTAAGAATCTCACACTACTATGAGCAACGGGTTCATAGTGTCTATGTGTCTATGAAGATTTTCACACCACCAATCATTTGTCCAACGAAGCTAGGTACTTGTGGGTCATACTGGAAAATAAACTTCTTCGTGCGTTAGGTCGAAAGCCGCCAATACGGTATAATGAAGCTTTTGGCAAGAAATGGGGCTTACGGCACAAGACTATACTCTAAGTCTACTCGTCCGTCTATGATAAGACCAATTCTATCCTACGCGTCAGTTTACGTTCACGCATCACTATCACTACTGCTTTGATCAAACTTCAAAAAGCAGCAATCAATTGTATGGGGGTTTTGTCAGCAGCCTTGCTCTCTAGACGCATAAATTGCCTTACCACTGTATCTATTTTAAAGTCACCACTTAAAAAGATGTGGTCCTCACACTAGAATTTAGATGTTTTATTCTGGTCTTATAAACCTGCTACCGAACGCAAAGGTCCTAGATCTTCGGTTGCCGCTACTTGACTTTGCCTCTTCTCAACATTAACTTTAAATAGAATGTGAACCAGAAAAGGCATGTATTTGGATTTTCACGTGTGCCTCTAACACAAATCTAGGATCTCCGTGGAGTCCGACAAACCTCAGATTTCATCTTGTTCAGGAAAACTTGCGTCTGTCTCTTCAGCGGAGACTAAACAATACTAATGACAGTGGACTGCTCGTCTATTGTGATGAACAGGTGAAGAGGGAGAAGAATATGCGTCTATAGCCACCGTCAAGCTATGCGTAAGGCCTTGCTGATTCCTCTCTTTTTCCAAAAACGATAAGTTCGACTATAGAAGGCCTCAAAACGCGGCCGAAAGGCTAGATTTACTGCGTTCCAGCTCACAATGGGATCGGAAGAAATAAAATCCCAGACGATCTTTGTAGGTAAGGCTCAGAGAAGAATTTTCTACGCACGCCAATCGAATGCTTTCCGATGCATTTAAAAAGTCAGCGACTGCTTACTGGCGTTTTACTGGAGCACAATGCTTTTCTCAAAAACCTACATGTGCAAGGCATAAGTGACACTAACTCTTGCGCCACTTATCCAGAGAGTGATATGTGGCGCAAGAGTGACACCATGTGAACCTCTGTACTAGTGAACTTCTCCAACAGCGGCGGGGGAATACTACGCTTTATAAGGATTAACGGCGGCAGCCACGGCTCCAGTCAATATGGTCCACACCCCCTTTAGAGCTAAAATACATCGATGTATTCGGAGCTCAGCTCTGAAGGGAATTCCACTATTCTATCGGAACCCTGGACTTTTATAACTCCAACGAGGCTACTAGCACCGGACCTGTTAACCGAACATTTTTTCCAGGGACCTGGGCTTCCAGATTGCGGCGGTAATTTCCTAACCGTGCAAAAAAAAAAACAGCTCAGAGACAACCAACAGCCTCAAATACGGACGAATATATTGCTAACGACCCCAGAAAACATTTTCAGGGCTACAAATTTGGCCTTTGAACATGGAATGTTAGGATTCTTAGCCAACAAACGGTTTGCACATCTCATAATCCATACAGAGACTCAGCCGTCAATCTGATTGAATATATTGATCGACGCTAGGCATTCCTCCAGCACTCTGGATGTTCTAGCCTTCCGAAAAGCCATCATCGATTCGGATTATTACCTTATTGCAGCTATGGTACAAATGCGGCACAACGGAGTCAAGCAAAACCACTTAAAATAGTTTCTAAGTTGTGGTTGGAAAGCTTTAACCGCAAGCGCCGCTCGCTTAAAATCCTGGTTCCCATACGCAATAGGAATGTTGTCAACGGGTCCTCAGAGAAACTGCCAAAGCGCCACCACAAGGAATCCTCTGGCTTGACGAATAATGTAGGCACCTGAGCAAGAAGTATATCAAGCTGTGCCGCATCGAAGAACAAGAGCTGCTCATAAGCACGAATAGCGCGCGATCGAGGAAATGTAGTGTGCTACTGCAAAAACGACATTCCAAAGTTTTATCAAAGAATAAAGCGAACATGCTGGGGCTAGACTGGAACCCTGCAAAGATGATGAAGTCGCAGCTGGTGCGGAGAATATTGAAATACTACTTCCACAGACTGTCCAACGGATTTGATGATGAACATCCTCCGGCCAGGCAGAATGAACCATCCACTCTGATAGAAGATGACAGAAAATTTCGTCCCCCCGAACTAGGCAAAAGTTTTAAAAGCAGGGCTAGTTGCTGCGTTATTTAAGCAGTTGAGATGATCTAGTTGGGAATATGTACCAACTCACCTGTGAGGTATGTATCAGATGAAAGCATGCCGGCATCATGGAACCTCACCACCGATTGTCCGATCTACAAAACAACCACCAACAACAGAGGATTTAGTCTCCTTAACATCGGTAAAAGATCTTTTCTGCCATAATGTAGAGTGTCTAAGAATATTCATAAATCTGGGTGGTCTATACCAGGTTTTGGGCCAGAAAAGGTCGCCATCGATCAAATATTTACACTACGAGAGAAATATGTGATAGGACGAACACACTGAGCCGTCAGTGATGCTTCTGACGATAAACGAGAGCAAAACATGTTGTCGTCAGAAAAGGACGACTTGGCCAGAATGGTAATTTCAACTTTGAGGTAGTTAAGGATTCTGGATTCGCAGTTACAAGCAACAACGGCAACAGCACAGAAACCAGACGGTCGCACAATTATTCTTGCCAATCGCACTTGCTTTGGGCTCAGGAGGCAATTGAGTAACAGAGCGCTCTCTTGGAAGACCAAACTGGCTTTGTATAAGACTCTCATCACCCTGTTCCTGCTCTATGGCGTAGAGGCATATACCTTGTCGAAGGCAGGTGAAAAAGCACTTGCCCATTTCAAGAGGATGATACTGCGGGTCCGTTTGTATTGACGTGAAATGGAGTAGGAGATTCACCCATGTACCTTACGCCCTATACGGCCATCTTATCATGCGTCTATGATCCAACGTATGAGATGGCTGGCCCAAAGAGTTTTCGAGTGATACCACGAACAACGAGGACGAGCGTATCTAAATGGAAGGGGACCTCAGCCAACTTGGAATATGCAACCAGAGGCAGTTAGCCAGAGATCGTGCTAACTGGACAGACCTATTGATTGAGTCCCAGATTCATTCCGAACTGAGGTTTCCCGTTGATAAACATCAGCAAGTTTTTTGCAGTGCAGAACACGTTTCGCACTAGCCTAGAGAAAAGCAGCAGTGATAACGCTTTTCTGTCGTTTTCTATAAGATACTCACCAGATGTCACCTTTTCTTAAGATACCATGCAATCAGAGACAGCCAAACTGAACTGCACTTCTGCATCATCGCAAGATGTCAAAGTCAAAACCTTATCACAATACAGCATATTGGCTATGACCCAGTGTGAGTTGTTTTAACGCCCTTAGCATGCTTCGTTTGAGTGCTTGCGCAAAATGTGAAAAAATAACCCGGATGTGGTTAACCCATATCTAGTCTCTACTTAATACCACGCATAACGTGATGTATGCTCATCAAAAGAACACACCATATCACAATAATCGCTTCACCAAATCCGATATTACCGAAGAACAATCTTATTACCACAATCCGCAACAAAAGCCATCCGATAACGACTCTGAACACATTATCCAGTAACAATCGGTAATTATGTACATTCAAAGCCAACCCAAAATAGTGCTTCCATTTACACAACAGACACTACCGCCAAACACAACAACAATCTGCGAGCGGTATTCGTGATTCTTCTCTCGGATTAATGACTCTCGCACGCAACAAAAGCCGAAAAAATCTATTCCAGCTACCTGTGTACCTGCCATCTTACCCATCAATCAACCTGCTGATGTCTTTTCACCTTAATCTCTTCACACCTTCTCAAAGATACACCGAGTATCTTTGGGGATTCTCATATCGACTAACTTTACAATTGCAAATTCGACTTAATGAGGTCATCTACGATGAATAGAGCCCGACTCCATATAAAGCCGGCCATGCGTCCATATGTTCATATAAAATTGCTGGTAACTCTACAAAGATTTATCAGCCATAATCACCGACCGAATGACCATCGGAATCACCATCATCATGATGCGAAAGTACGAGTATGTAGCGGCCACCGAAAATGTGTATCTTCACCGAAGTACCGAAATGTATAGAAGGACCCCATAACGCGATTATTGTGATTATTGTCAGACCAGAGACTCCAATCTGTGGTTGCAGCCCATCTGCGTTCTCTGCGGCGACAACGGACCCAACTCAAGACCCTAATAACAATTCTCGATCATAACAATTCTGCAAAGTCAGCGAAGGAGAGGTTCAGGGCTGGGGGTAGTTTAATGTAGGTTTAGCTGCTGGTCAAAGTGGAGAGGTCTCTTGTTCTCTTGTTCACTTGTTCTTTAGGTGTAGTTCCTTTGTCCCAAGCTACAGTTTACAAGTGGAAAGAACAATTGTAGCAACCGAATCACGTGAAATATAATGAAAGGCCGAGTTGCTCATCTCCAGTCGCATTCTTATTCTGGCTTCTGGTTATTTTAGGCTGTCATCTCGCACAAAAGGCCAAGTGGATGTGTTGTATATTGGAGCCCCCGGCGGTTTGTTTTTTTTTTTTTTGCCACAAAAGAAAATCGGTGAGAGAAAGAGAACGCTTTATCCCGGTGGTAGCCATATGAAGGTTGAAGTCTGAAGACAAGGACCAATTCCAAGTTTCAAGACGGAACATTGTAATTACACAGATAGAAGCCTGCCATAATGAAAGGAAATTCATGTGCCCAACCGAATGCTGCGCTTACACAGAAACAGATATACGGGTGCTCCGGTACGGATACGGATACGACTTCGTGATGGACGCAGAATTAAATAATTCCCAGCTTCCAGCGTTGAATTCAAATAAGCCACATGGACAGGGACTCGGGTGAAATGGTATGTGAAGTACGGGTATATACTCGTAGTATAGAATGGACCTCACCAATCCCATTCGTGCGAGTATCTTGGGGCGTTTATGTGATCTAAGGTGAAGATGACGCACCTGGGGCTTAGATAGTGCACCTTGGAAGGGAGGTGAATTGAAAGAGAACAGAACAGAGAACAACCAAACGCACCATCAAATATAATGTGGATCTCGTCCGGACTGGAGTATGGAGTATGAAGTATGGAGTATCTACGTAGCTACAGTAGCAACTGTTGGAGTATCTTTTGCTGTATGTTTTAATTTTATAAGCACTCGCGAACGTGTTATTATGTTGCGACGTGTGTCTGCCAGACGATTCATTTTGTTCGTCCATTTCTCGTTGCTGCATGCAGCCTTCTGGATGAGATGAGTGCCCCCTTGAATGGGCGAGTTTTACTGCTGCTGCTGCTGTTGCTGTTGCTGTTGCTGTTGTAGATAGAATGTACGAGAGTAATCAAGAGATACGATTAAAATTAGATGATGGGTGTAGAGCAAAGAATTTCATTATAAAGAACGAGTGCACAGGAACGGAGTAGGTTGAGTTTTCGCCTGTTTGTCAATTGATAGAGACTTGTGACTTAGCAGACTTCGATACAATAGAGAGACAAGATGGACACTTTATCAGGAGGGTCGTTATGCATCGGGTCGTATGATGATGACCACACCGAGCGAATGTCCAGGCGCCACGTACAGATACTTGTTTCATTTTCTGTGGAGACAATGCTATTCTTTATGCTTCTACCGACAGCACTAGCGCTGGTTGCTTCTATTAGCGGCACTCTACTGCGGTTGGTATCTGGATACATCCCCTATGACAAAACCAAGTCTTAGAAAGGAAGTTCCCAAAGAGCCTGTCTTCATCCTTTTGCTTTTCCTCCCGCATCTGTCTTACTCTGTCTTCCAATCGACTGCATGGACTATGCACGCCCTAGAGCAAAATGTGGGGAGAGCACGTCTGGCTGAGAAAATGGTCTTAAACTAAAAGCAGACAAAATATTTACTCACCAGGGTATTCATACTAATAAGACATCATATCTTTTGAAAGCTCTAGAGATGATTGTAGACCTCTTCAATATGAATAGGTCAACTGAAACTGAACTTCACTTTGTTGTCTGCCTGTCAAACAGTTGGTAGCTCAGACTAAGACTATGTGCACTGTAGCTGACCCATTTAGAAAGACAGAAGCAGGCCATCTTCTATAGGGGCTCTATAAACGATAGCCACGTCTCAGGGCACGCCACAAGGAGAAAGTCCTGAATGAACTTCTCGTGGAGCAAGAAAATGCTCTGTACAAAGTAGTCGACTATTCGGATAACATCGCGGAAATGCTGTTTCTGATAAACGTCAATTGGTTCCACAGAAGCTTTCTGGCTGACCGACAGCTGCGGTCTGAATACCAAGGAAAACCGGAATAGCATTACCTTTGATTTTGCTTGGTGCTTTAAATATCTTGGACTCAGTTTGGGCAGAAAGCTTACCGGGAAACAAAGCATTGCTGACTATGCTAGGAAATTTCTAGTGGCTACAGAGGACTACAATAGAAAATAGGGCTCTGCTGAGGCTGTACCCCGTGTTGAATACAATATCTCACAAAACATCTTTACAGGAACCATGAATGTGTGATATTCGCATCTGTGGTTTCGTATGTTTAAGGCGTTGCACATCATTGTATTCATATGAAGAGTGACGGGAGAAACCGATAACTCGTCTTTTTGTGTAGAACTGACTCTCAACATCTAAACTTGGGCAATTTTGTATGCAAGATCTAATTGCTGAAGGTATATTATGGCTTCGAAACGAGCGCATATTGGCACAAATTCGTAGTCTCACCGGATTATTTTCCCTAGAGCTTGGTACTATCGCCAGCACCAAAGGCAGAAGCCGAACTCATTGAATGACATGAATCCAGAATGCTAACGCTATCCAAAAGGTACGCTAAGGAGACTACTAATAGGAAAGGTTCAATATCCGACCATAGATTGTATGTTACATCAAATTGAGAATTGGTTGCTAGGTCTCTGTGTTGTTGAAGAGGAGGAATCTGCAGAAAAAACATCCAAAAACGGTTTAAGGAGGGTCTCGGCAAGAAGGAGAACGTAGAGGAACCTGTTCAGAACCAGAGTCATGCCATTACCGAATGTTAAGATGACATGTCAAGCTCCTACAAAGCCCACGTTCCTTAGTAGAACGTAGATTTGCTGCCGACTACGCGAGGAAACCCGATCACAGATCACCTAATTTGGAGGAAGACTGGAATCTATAAAGATCTATTCAAACAGGATATTAGTGGCTAATTGGCATTTCAAAGAGTGCTTCTTACAAAAACTCATTGGATAAGATAGAAAAACCAGCAGGCAAACACTCAGAAGATCTGATGCCACCTACACTGAGTCAAAAGCAGAGACTCTTGTCTTATGCTAAAGACTCATTTCCCCTCCTTTCGGCTCACTGCCAGCTCCTGTCGCTGAAGCTTGCAAGCGAGCGGAGTTACACTATTCGTCTAGCTGGTATGTATCATGGGTTGTGATGATTTATGACGCAATCAAAAACCCTGTTGCTCCTTTATTTGGCTTCGAGTCACCTGTCACCGATGGCATACATATCTATATTACACTAATAAAAAATGAATACGAGTAGGTAGCAATTCTGAAGAGGACCTTAACTGCCTGCCTAGCATTGGCAGACCTACCAAACCCTTGGCGAACAGTAATAGTGGTCTTTATACCGCCCTCCAAGACCTGTGTCTGAGAAAATACTTAGTCGAGCGTCATCTACGCATTGAATGTACCTATGCTACTTCAAAATCTGGCGGCCAGGATTCTGCGCCAGTTAGGTCTATTTCTGTCAACGCAACTTTTGACGACATGTGTAACTCGGCCAGTCAATGTTGCAAAGACAACTGGCTTTATCTTGAATAGTGTGATCGCGGCCGGCATTCTATCTCTGCTGCTAAAGTGCACGTTGGCCGACTCACTCCTTAACGCTTTCATTAATTTTAATGTCTACACTCGGGCATGTGAAGATGATCTTGCTGTACTGTCTGTTGGATTATACTCAGCGACTGCCGATGTTAAGGCATGCGCAGGCCTGGACGCTCGTTTACGACTGGTACATTAGAAATGGGGTTTCAACCAATCCCTTCGAAACTGAGGGTGACTGCTCTGAGTCGCATTGCACTTAAAGGCATTACAATGCGTTTCTTCAAAGACATTAAGAATTCGGATGCCATCGTGGATGACAAACTTCCTCGCACTAAATATGTCACGTCGAAAAGCTCCAAGATGCTGTCATCTTTCTTGCGGTTTGAAGAAGCTCTCAATAAGACAAGGGGCTTGTCAGGGAGGAGGATTGTTTGGATATACACGATTATCATAAGATAAGAATCTTATGCTCGGTTGTCTGGTGGAACAAGCTTTTGAGAAAATGCCTAAAAAGCTGAATTCACTAAATCAAGTTTGGTCCTCACTTCACAATAAGATCATGGGTAATGAAGTTGCTGATCTACTTATTACGCAAGTTTCAGGGAAGTGTTTCTCCGGACCGCGGTTTCTCTCACCGCGACTCATCATTTACGTGCGTAATGATGTAGCTTACCAAGCTCCCCCACAATATGATTCACGTTCCAATCCAGAATTCAACTTCATGTGGTTAAAATTCCATCTCCGTAAGTAAATTATATACAACAGCAGCAAACTGGACAGCAATTCGACCTTTAACGAGTTCGATGCGCTACCTGACTCCATACATAAAATTGTTTCCCTGTATCCTCACACGGAAATCGTTATTACGGGCGATTTCAATATACACAATTCTGGGTGGCTTTGACAATCTGGACAAACAACACCCGAATGACTGTGTGTAAATGACAGCTTGCAAATGAGCCCACGTGAATACTAGACGCTGATAGTGATACCGCCACACCCTGGACTTGCTTTTAACTTCTCACCCTTAAAAGTGCACTGCTGATGTGGTTTTTCCTCTGGGCTCGTCGGACCATAGTGTAATACCAGCTAATTTCTTCTACATGGACCACATAGTTAGAGCGGACTTAACACCTTCTTTAGGAATTTTAACTGGTCATAATGATTCCTCGATAACGATGTGATATGATCACATACACTATTCTCCTTGGAATGAAATCCTTTACCCCCGCCGGATGAAGAGTATTAAACCAGAAGAAAGGCTGTCAGGGTTAGAGAAAGATTTTTCCGGTCCTACATGACAAAAAAGCAAACCCGAAAAAAGTTCGAACGAGCCAGGTATGACTGCAGCCTCTTTCTTAAATACGTGAAATTTCATTACGACCAAAAGCTGAAGCAAAAAATACTACAATACAATGTCCCAAAGCTAGTAAAAATGTTTGGTCGTTCGTCAAAAGTATTAGAAATTCTGCTTCAACCTCCATCCCAATGCTTATTTATAATGACATTCCAACTATCAGCTCCTTGGGCAAGGTCAATCTATTTGTTGCACACTTTGCGGCCAGTTTAACACATCCAGATTGTGCTTTATCTCCACCTACACTTGAGTGCGTCGAATCTTGAGTGGGACGAATTCACTTCGCACTCGTGTAGTAGCAAGATTTCTTAAAGATCTGAACTTCCACAAATTACAAACCTCCCTTTCTTCTGAAGAGGTGTCCTTTCTCGCTAGTAAAACCACTGCGTAAGCTTTTTCATTCATCCTACTCTTTAGGACTCTTTCCGAGCAGATGGAAGACAACATTTGTCCAGCCAGTCCCTGAAAAAGGCGAATCTTCTTCTCCCTCCTCCTACAGACCCATTGCAATTACGCCCCTTCTTTCCAAGGTCATGGAAACACTGATAAACCGTCAGTTAATGAAATATCTCGAAACACGGACACTTCTTAATGACCAGCAGTACGGTTTTCGTAGCAACAGGTCCTCTGGTGATTTCATGGCGTGTCTCGCCGAAAAGTATAACCAAAGCGCACATCAATCTGGCGAAAGCAAGATAGTTGCACTTGATGTTTTCTAAGGCATTTGTCAGAGTTTGACATCAGGCTTTTTGTCGAAAATGTTTGGATTTGGGATCGATGAATCTCTTGGATGAGTGGATTAGAAGTTACCTTTCGGAACGCTCAATTCAAGTTGTCTTACACGGTTTTAAGTCTGATGTTCACAAAATAAATGATGGTGTTTCCCAGAGCTCCGCCTTCTTCAATGATCTCTTGTCTGCTACTTCTAATCCTCTGTTAACGACAGAGCTTTCTGCTTTTCATATTCTTTCCCGAACTCACGTCACTGCTCTTCGGTTGTAGAACGGGAATGGCTCATTAAATTCTGGTATTAACAGCACAACTAATTGGGGAACCACTAACAGAGTAGAATTTAATGCTTCCAAAACACAATACTGTCTGCTGTCGTTAAAGCGAAATTTAAATACCCAGCCATTATCCATGAATGGCACTTGCGTGGTGTCAACGACAACTTACGTTGGAATGGCCACATATTCGGTGTCGTCAAAAATGCTGCGAAATGTCTAGGTTTCCTCAAGCGATGTAAGAAATATTTTACCCCCTCTGATCTGCCCTCAATATATAAGGCGTTTATACAATGCTCACATCTTGTCAGGTGCTCCTAAAGCTCCTTTGCACTTGCTAGATAGGATCCAAAACCGTGCGGTAAAACTAATAAGTGAGGCCAATATCTCACAATCAATTGACACCATTGAACACCGTCGTAATGTCTCCTGTTTTATCACTATTTCCACTACCAGTGTTTCAATAAAATTGCTAGTAGGATTCTGCCATTTCAAACCTCCAAACACCCGTCTCGCTATGGATGCTCATCATTTTATCCTCAATCCCACTTTCAGACGTACTCTAAAATATCGTGTTTCGTTTTTAAGCCGTACAACTCGTTTATGGAATGCCTTGCTAAACTCTTTATTTCCTAGTCATTATAACCTTCATACATTTAAAACCAACGTTCATCGGTATCTCTCTTTCTTTCCTCCCTGATTTGTCTTCGCTCGCGCTGTGGGCAAGCTTTTTAAGGGCATTCAAAATCCGTTGAGCGCTCGCAGATTAGAAAAAACAAAACCCGAATCTACACTAGGAGGACTCATTGCATCGTAGGTTAGGGCTTCCATTGACAGTTGGGTTTCCTGTGTTAGCGTAACTGCGGACAGCATGATACCTCAAGATGACGACAGATCAATCGAATACTTTGCGACGTCTGTAGAAGTTCAGCGATTTTCTTGATATGGAAGACGACAGGCTGCTTACAGGCGTCGTGCAAATGTAATACCCCGTACTTCTGCTAAGGACTTATAAGTGACACAACTTGTAAGTTTGTAAGTGACACAACATCTTGCAACACTTGACTATCGCTGTGAGTGTCCGATTTGCGCTCGCATCTGGCTGCAGGTACCCGGCGATGATGTGGTGGGTGCTGGTATTATAGGCTCCTTCCCACTGAAGGGTTTACTCACCTTTCTATGAAAGTTTAAGAAAGTCCAGTTAAATAGGATGCATGCAAGGGCTAATAGTTCTCTGTCTAAGTGCTCTCCTCCGACCAAAAAGAAATTACTCACTCCTGACTCACACTATAAAATCAACGTAATGGCAGTAAGTCAACGGATTTGGTTCTCTCTGAACTATAACCACACAACCTAGTTCCATAGAGGGTGTTGTTACATTGGGTATCGATAGATACGATGCCGATCATCAGTATTTAACCTAGCCTCGATGAAAGTCGAGACTAATGTCTACCCTACTTAAATGTATAAAGGATGCTGATAGGCCGTATAGGTCTCCTAACGAATTATTTCAGGTAGCGCAGGACCATTTGGTAGGCGGTATGCACTTTCCGAGGTTTTACCGCATGAAAGCACGCCTGATAAATTGAACTCAACTACTATTTGCCCGATTCTTAGAAAAAAGCCCTCTAAGCTGTGCCAACTATATAGAGCGCACAATTCTCCTTGCATCGCACACAAAACCTTGTCTGCAGCTTTGTGCGAACGCCTGGAGCCATTTGTCAGCAATCTGATTGGGCTCTATTGGATCTGTAAAATTGTGCAATGTAACATACTTTGGAGAAAACCGAAGAAACCCAGATTATTTCGACCTCTAGAGATGTAAGCCCTTCCTCTAAAATAAGCTATAAGTAGCACTCTCGGCAAAACCAGGCTTACCTTGTTCATAGGATAGATTGCAAATGGACAAGTTCTTTCCCTTAAAATATGGGCCAACGGTGGATATTGAAATGAGAAAGACCAACTTAAGCGGCAGTTTACTGCTGTCTTGTCCACTAACCCACATAAGCTCAGGGAATCCACTTACTATTGAATAGAATCAAGTTAGTGGCGCCCCCATTACCATGGCGCCTCATCACCAATTCCAAAATCCGTCCGTTCCCCTCCCGTTCACCATCACGGTATCTCAATGTAATAAACACATAACTAATATCAACCATCTGCAACCGAGAAGCAGAAGCACTCAAATATCATCGATACCATCAAGCTACCACAATTTGGTCTCCTTTTTCATCTGACATGGCCACCGCGCACCACAACCGGCCCATTATGCCACTAAAAACCCACCACCACCACCACCACCACCACCAACAACAACAACAGGATCCAGTACTCGTAAATACCGAAACAACACCGGATTCAATGTACCAACCCTAAATACAGTGGAGGGACATAATAATTGCTTTTATGGTCTGCTCCAAATGCTTCTCTAAGGGGACGACGTTGTCTTAGTCGTCGTCGTCATCGTCGTCGTCGTCGTCGTCGTCGTCGACGATGATGATGATGCTGCAACAGTTTTGGACATCATTCGGTCACCCAGAGTACGAGTATGTGTGCTTATGTGCAAGAATGTATGACCAGCGTCCGTCTACTTTGGCCAAGTCAACGATCACTCTAATTTTCGCATAAAACGAAATTAAAGTAATTTTCAAGCTAAGCCGAGGAGCTCTTAAATAGTGAATGAACCACAAAACGTCCTTTACTGTGCCATCAGCACTATAAAACAAAAAGAAGAAGCAGTTGGAAGATGTGCGGATACAACAGCAGCAGCAGCAGCACCAGCAGCAACAACATTACTGAGGAACAGCAGGAGCAGCTACTCGTACAACAGCCGCCGCCAGAAGCAAAATGAAAATTGCTCCTCCCGCGGCTTGATTGTCGACAGGCCGTTGATGAGTTTGCACCGAAGTTGTAATCAAATAATATACTGAGGTACCCCTACATACTCGTATATGTACTGAAGAAACTGAAAAACAAAAACAAAAAACAAAAAAAAACTACCTGTACAGCTACAGATACAAATGCACCATCCAGCTTTAGCAATACTCGTAGCTCCCAACATCAGTTGAAGTACGAGTATCTGTATCTACTGGCACCGCAAGGACCTCTTAAACATGGCCCCAAAGCAAGTGGACTGCATCAGAGTAGTATTCGTAGTGCAGCCACTGCTGCAACTACCTTATTTTCATAATGCACAACAGATTGAAGATTGAAGATTGAAGATTGATTGAAGGCTATTAAACTCGGTAATTATTTATAAAATGCGAGCTCATTTCGTTGGAAGCCTGGAAGGAGATAGGAGAGTTATCGCCGCCTTCCATCTTTGCCGAAGTGAACTGACCGTCCTACGACCGACTGAACGACGACGAACGACAACGGTCCGAGATCGCTTGTACGAGTATCTACAACAGCTTCTGTGTGCTCTCCATTTTAATGTCTTGTCGTTGGTTTGTCCGTCTCTCTGTTGGTCCGTTTGTCGTTGCTCTTTATATGTAGGTGCCCACTATCAACTCTCTGGGGGCTTTCTTTCCGTCGTCTTGTCTTCCTCTAGATTTTGGTCTTCTGGTCTTCTGGTCTTCTGGTCTTTTGGTGTCTTGGTCTCCTTGATCGTCTCTCTGGTCGTCGCAGTGGGTAATTATTGTAATTTGTATCTGTAGAACGAAATGAATTAAGGGAATTACATGCAAACACACAAGAGACTTTGGAAAAGATAAAAATATACTTTTTTATTTTATTTTTTCATTACTCGTATTATTATTTCTAGAGTGAGTTCGAGTACATGTATCTACTCGCTTCTCGGGCATTGGCAGTGACGTTACTTTCTAATGGGGATGAGATGAGTTTCAGATTCTCGAGTGTTAACAAAAATGAACCCATGAACGTTTTTTACGTTTTTTGGTCATGGTCATGGTCAAAAATAATATTTTCTTCTTATTTTTGTTGAAAAACAAAAAACAAAAAAAAACAAAAAAAAACACTTTTTGTAATTTTTATAATTGGAAAGGTGATTACGAGTATCTCGGACTAAGCCAGCAGTGACCCGGGGGGGAGTCTATTATTTTTTTTTTTATTGGAGGTAATTTTGGATCTTTTTAGGAGTATTTTCTCATCTGGTGATTGTCTGTTGGTTCTAGAAAGGAAATTATATGTGAAACTTATGATGGATTACATCCGAGTAGATGTGAGTCAGTTAGATGGATTATGGGAGTCGTTTTTCGTGGTTTAGTAGCGATAGATGGGAATTGTGCTAAAGATGTTGACGTGTTCTGTTTGGTAATTGAAATTAAATGCCGGATGTCGCCACTTTTAGAAAGATGAATGTCATAGAATCTAAGGTTTCTTGCGAAAGTCTTGAAGAGAAAAAGAAAATGACATATCCAAAGGACGACCTCAGGAAAGTGGTATCTAAAAGATGACCAATAAATTGCCGGTTTACGGACAGATTATACCTTATGAGAGTATTAACTCCAATAGGTTGAATATATTAGTCGACACTTTTTTGTACAAAAATCTATACTTGCTTTAGGTTCTAGCCTCCTCCTCGATCGTAATCTGGCTGCCTCCAGCTAGGCACGATACCTGTTTGTAGGTCTTTCCCTACTATGCCGTTCCCATGGGATGGGAAGACATCTACAAATCGGAGCCAATATAGTCGATGTATGCGAATTCTTCTAGCAAGGTGTACAGCTTGTATCGTCTGTCGATGTATCTTCTTGACATCTCCGTTCTTGAAGAATGGGGAGCCATTCTAAAGTTTTATTCATCAGGCAAAAATTCGTTAGTCCATATTTTACAGATGTGTTGATGTACGAGGATTGTGTGAAAAGTTTCCGACCGCAACGTAAAGATAGCGGCACTCGTCAATAAAAGCTAATGAATGCTAGTTGTGCATCTTTTGACAGTTACTTACCGAACTTTCAGTCAATTTGGATGAGCAGTTTTTAGTTGACAGTCGTTTGAATGAGTCGATGTGAGGGTTTTTTTTGTGAAAATGGAAAAAATTTAGTATAGAGTGTAGGCAATACGCCTACACTTTCACTTCTAGTTTTCCTGGACTTCTCAAAAGCATTTGATTCCGTAAACCATGACATTCTCTTATACAAATTAAAGAATCAATTTGCTTTTGATAATAAAGCGTGTCAACTTGTAGCATCATACCTCATAAATCGCAACCAAGCTGTATTTTATTGTGATCGAATATCATCGAGTTTGCCGGTATCATGTAGGGTGCCTCAAGGATTTGTCCTTGGCCCTCTTTTGTTCACAATGTTTATAAAAGGATAACCCACTGCGATTATCATATCTATGTGGATGATGTGCAGTTATACATAAAAATACCCCCATCTGCAGTGTCTTCTAGTGTTGAAAACCTTAACACAGACATCGATTCCATATTTGTTTGGTCACAAAAAAACTGCCTTAGCCTTAACCCGTCAAAGACCAATTCACTGCTGATTGGTAGCAGCAATCGGGAAACAGTGATTTTGCCGCTTGTTATAAATAATGATGTTATTGAGTCTGTTACTAAAATTAAAAATTTGGGAATTTATTTTAACAAATAACTTAACTGGACCGATCACATAAGCATCGTTGTCTCAAAAATATATGGCGTTCTAAGGGGATTGAGCCCGAGAAATCGGTACTTGCCTGTTAAAGTCAAAATGAAACTTATAAAATCTTTCGTCCTGCCCATTATTCTATACGGATGCGAAATCTTCGCATGATTAGATTCTTCGTCCTTGGGAAAGCTAAATGTCGCCTTTAACAGTTGTGCTAGATACATTTTTAATTTGAAAAGGTATGATCACATATCCGCCTTTACTACGCAAATAGCTGGGTGTTCACTGGATACCATTCTAAAATATCGAACAGTCCTTGCACTGCATAAAATTATTTACTGTGGAACTCCGAATTACTTGTTCACAAAAATCAAGTTTGTGCATTCTCCGAGAACCCTTAATCTAATACCTCCTAAGTATAAATTTTTAAATAGTAGTCGTTAATTCTTCATTCATGCTGTGCGCCAGTGGAACAGTCTCCCTACAAACATTAAAAGACTGAACACAGAAAATCGTTTCAAAAAAGAACTATTAAATTACTACACAAGTCGCAATTAATGATACATATGCCTATTAAAATCAGCTTTTATTACTTTATTTAAACTATTATCTATCTTTTAGTTAAACTATATTTATTCATCTTCATCTTTCCTCTTCTTTCATTTTCTATTCTTTTTTCATCTTTCCTCTTGTTTTGATATTATATTTGTTCCTTTATTATTTTTTTGTTATTAGGATTAAGATAATTTTTGTAAATGAGTGTGTAACGCAAATTTTAACTGCGCAATGCTATAAGTTTTTAAAATTTAAATATGCGCAGAGATGCTTAATTTAATAAATACAAATAAATACAAATACGCAAATCTATGTATGGGGACCCTGCACCATCATTTACCACAGTGAAATTTTGGGCAGCTGAATTTAAACGTGGCCGTAAGAGCTTGGGAGATGGTGAACGTTCGGGATGGCCAAAAACTGCAACCACTGACGATAACATTGCTAAAGTTCACCAAATGGTGTTAGACGACCGCCGAATTAAAGTGAGAGAGATAGTAGAGGTTATGAAAATGTCCAAAGAACCTGTTTGTTACATATTAAATCAAGATTTAGGCATGAGAAAGCTGTCCGCGCGTTGGGTGCCGCGTTTGCTTACGTTAGACCAAAAACGTCTTCGAATGAACATTTCCAACGCTCTGTTGGGGCAGTTTAGACGCAATAAATCCGAGTTTTGGCGCCGATTAATTACTATAGATGAAACTTGGATACACCATTATACGCCCGGAATAAAAATTCAGTCAAAACAGTGGACTGCAAAGGGCGAGCCAGCTCCAAAAAAAGCAAAAACTGTTTTTTCGGCTGTGATGGCGACTGTTTTTTGGGATAGTAAAGGACTTAACTTAAGGACTGAAACGAATAAAATTTGGAAAATTCAAAGTAAAAAAAAATATTTTCATAACTACATGAATTATTTTTTTTATTTGCTTTAAAACTCTGTTTTTACTAAATTCATTCACAATTACAAAAAATAAAAAAAATTATTGGGTTCCCATTCTTTCCTCAACTTGTTTCGAATGTCCTTCATAAGGTTGGTGACAGTTACATCCGTGATCGTTTTGGACGCTCTTTTCCATTTAGCACTAAAATCTTTTACGTCCTTTGCACACTGTTCACTTTTCCTCAATTTAGCTTTGACCACAGTCCAATACCTTTCAATGGGACGGCACTGTGGAACATTGGGTGGATTCATGTCTTTTGGGACAAAGTCGACATTTTTAGCAACAAGAAAGCTCAACGTCGCATGAGCATAGTGAGCTGAAGCTAAATCTGGCCAAAATAATGTTGAACCATCGTGTTTGTTTAAGAAAGAAATCAACCGTTTTTTAAGGCACTCGTTAATGTACACTTTTCCGTTAATTGTTCCCGTTGCAATAAACGATGAGCTTCTGTGTCCACATTGGCAAATGGCCTGCCAGACGAGATATTTTGACCCGAATTTTTCCATCCCAATCGATGTTGTTGATTGCGGAAGAATCTCAGCTTCAAATGAGTTGTAAAACTGCGCAGTAACTGCGAATAGTAAAGTCGACTTTGACATGAGTTTCGTCATCCAAAACCAAGCACGCTTTCTTGCTGCCGATGAACTCGTATAGCTTTTGGGCTCGTGTTTTTATGACTTTTTTTGCTTTTCAGTAACTTTTGGTATTTTTTGTTTTTTTTTTTTGTGTTTTTAGACCGTTACGTTTTTTAGGTCTTTGTACCATTGTTTGGATGGTATTACATTTCTGAGCAACATCTCTGAATGATATAGTCCGGTTTTTTACGACGGGACCCTCTATTTTCCTGTCCAAATTTGTATCATGTGCTCCACTTTTAGCTCCACTTTTCTGTTTTCGTTTAACTGTCATCGTCTCCAAATATCGTTTAATAACAGAATCCACTGTACTGCGTGCTACTCGTATGTTTAAATATTTTGCGATGAAATGGTTTGGACGCGAAGTATTTTCGAGTCATTTGTCGATGATCTTTTTACGGCGTTCCTCTTGATTCATATTTTATAAATATTTTATACCGCACCGAACTAAAATCAATAACAAGTTGAAACTAGAGAATATACAGGCTAATTTGGGTACGAAATGGGATTGCAATTTTCACGCATTGGAAGTATAGCCCGTATTAAAATTTACAGATTTTATTCGTTTCAGTCCTTAATCGATTATCTTCAAAAAGGTAAAACCATTACAGGAGCATACTACGCATCATTACTTGCCAAGCTGAAGCCAGAAATTGCGGGAAAACGGCCACATTTGCAGAAAAAGAAAATCCTGTTTCACCAAGACAACGCGCCGTCTTACACCTCAGCGGTTGCCATGGTGAAAATCCATGAATTACGGTTTGAACTGCTTGACCATCCGCCTTATTTACCAGATCTAGCCCCAAGCGACTTGTTTTTGTTCCCTCATCTAAAAACTGCGCTCGGAGGACAGAGATTTTCGTCAAATAGGGAGGTAATCACCTTCGTGAACAATTATTTTACAGAGAAATTGAATTGAATTGAATTGAATTTTTATTTGTTCTAAAAGATTGACATCCATATTGTATTATCTGCAAAGCCAGGGGGCTTGTCTGCAGAAGATTGGTCTTTAAAATTAATTACATTACATTATGTTGAGTTCAAAATACAAATTCATTACACGTACATAAAAAAAAACACTGTTTATCGTTTATACGAGTACATTTGAATTCAAGAACATTTTCTTAACATTTTTTAAAAAAATTGGTTTTGGAAGGTTGTTTAAATTTGTTGTAAGCTCGTTAAATATTGCCGGAACAGCAACCGCATACTTTCTACGTCCATATTCGTTCCAGAATCTTGGGACCAAAAACTTATTTTGTTGTCGTCTACGTGTGTTAACTGCTTGTTGGGTTGGTAGCTTATAGGTGTTATCATCTTTGAAAGTTGATAGTATGTCCATCTTATACAATTGTTCTATTGTGAGGAATTGTCTTTTGTCATTACCATGATGTCGTTCTGACTTCTTAACTATTTTTTGTATGCTGGCATGCAATGAGTTTAGCCGGTGGAGCTGTGGCGTGTTGCCCCACGATAGGATGCCGTACCTTAGGTGAGACTCCACTAGGCTATAATACTCGTAGCATTGTTGAAGAACATCGATAGCTAAGATGGAAAAGAGCGGCAGCGGATCCCCTGAGTTTTCTTATTAGTGCCTCAACATGATAGCTCCACTTAAAATTGTAGTCGACGTGACCCCTAAATATTTGGGTCTACAAGTAAGTTTCCAGCGTTTGTCAAAGATGGCGCCACCAGTGGATCCCGGGCAGAAATGTCAGACCCCATGTGTTTTATGTGTAGGTTTTGTATCTGTCAACAACTTTGAAACCTTATATTTGAGCAGTTCTATCGGTGTCGTACATCGATCGATCATGGCAAGTTTCCAGCCAAATAAACGTCATTTGTGGAAAGCGCTGCTTTTATTCGTCAATATGAAGAAAAGTGCAGCTGAGGCCTATCGTTTGCTTTCGGAAACTTATGGGGCGGAATGTATTGGTGAATCGACGTGCCGCGAGTGGTTCAAACGGTTCAAAAGTGGTGATTTTGGAGTTGAAGACAAAGATCGCCCCGGAAAGCCGAAAAGTTTTGAAGACGAGGTATTGGACGCTTTACTGGATGAGGATCCGTGTTAGATTCAACATGAACTTGCTGCATCATTGAGCGTCACGCAACAAGCCGTTTCCCTGCGCCTAAAAGCACTTTGATTCATTCAAAAGGTTGGAAACTGGGTGCCGTACGAATTGGAGCCAAGAGACGTCGAACGGCGATTTTGCATGTCCGAAATGTTACTGCAGCGGTATAAAAATAAATAATTTTTGCATCGTATTGTCACTGGTGATGAGAAATGGATTTATTATGATAATCCTAAACGCAGAAAATCGTATACAAAGCCCGGCGAGCCCGCCCAATCCACGCCGAAACGAAATATTTACGTGAATAAGGTCATGCCCTGCATATGGTGGGATCAAAAGGGTGTCGTATACTACGAACTGCTTCCGAGTGGTGAAACCATCAAAGGACCATTATATCGAACCCAACTAATTCGTTTGAAGCGGGCATTAAAAGAAAAACGGCCAGAATATGAGACCAGGCATGAGTCCGTCATTTTTCATCACGACAACGCTCGGCCACATGTTGCGGTTTCGGTGAAAAGCTATTTGGAAAATAGTGGATGGCAAATTCTACCTCACCCGCCTTACAGTCCAGACTTGGCACCATCTGACTACCACTTGTTTCCTTCGATACAGAACGCTCTTACGAGAATACGCTTCAGCTCAGTAGAGGAAATCAAAAATTGGCTTGATACGTTCTTGGGCTCGAAAGACGAGAAATTTTTTTTGGTCCGGAATTCATAAATTGCCAGGAAGATGGGGGAAAGTTGTAGCTTCCGATGGACGATACTTTGAATAAAGCATTGTAACTATGTTTTCATAATAAAACTTCGAATTTTGGAAAAAAAAACATTGGAAACTTACTTGTAGACCCAATACATTATCCAGGATCGTCGAGCAGTTGCAATCAGCTCGAAGAAGTTGATGACTGTTAACCTTATGTAAGTAATCATACGAGTAACCATGAATTTTTATTAAGATTTTGTGTTTTAGGATGTGCGGAGGACGTATGTGCATTAGTTTTTTTTGCATTTATGATCAGGCCGTTGTCGTGACACCATGTTGTGACAATATCAAACTCCTTCTGCATGATTTTTTCAGCTGCTTCAACGTCCTTGTGGTTAAAGATAATTGCCGTGTCGTCTGCATATGCGTAAACTGTGCTTTTGTTAAGAGCTGCCAGCATATCGTTCATGTATACAATAAAAATTAACGGTCCTAATTTGGATCCTTATGGAATTCCATATTTTGAAGATTTTTCTTTGCTTAGGCTTTGTTTAATTTTGACTTTATATTTACGGTTTTTTGGATACGAGTACTAGTACTATTTGGACGGATTACAGAGATGGGAGCATCGCTGTGTGTAGAGTTACAACGAGACTATGTAGAAAAATAAAAAAAAGTTTCGAGAAAAAATGTTTTGTATCATTGTTCGGTCGGAAACTTTTCAGATAATCCACGTATGCTCCTTTGGTAGGACATCAGTACAATTTCGCTCATCGTTGTCATTATACAGTCTGCAGAAATGATCAATCCATATTCTTGGAGCGAATTGGAATTCTACTATTACGTTTACATATTCGTTCTTGGTAAAAAAAATGTGTTTGAAACTCAGTCCTCGACCGCGCGGTTTATTTTTGGTTCTAAGAAGCCGCTTCTTATCCCTTTCCTCCAGCTCATAGGATTCACAAGCAGTTTTTATTTTTCTATGCAACAGGGCTCCATACGCTCCGCATTTTTGAACCACGTGCTTGATGGTGTTCTTCGTCGAAGCAGGAATTTCGATGTGCTGATCTATTTAAACGAAAAAGAGGCTGAGTGTCTTCTAGCAACGCTGCCAGTGGGTTTTAGTATTTGAAGCTGGCGACATGAGACCTCTTAAAGAACTATCGACAAGCAATGCCTCTAGACATTTCGTGGGATTATATTATAGAAATCTGACATAAAATTCTTTTTTTGATTGTTGGCATATCTGCAATTGTATCCTGTAGTGTCTCAAGCCAATTTTTAGCCAGCGGACA
The DNA here is from genome assembly GCA_963966105.1 of Volucella zonaria. Taxonomy (NCBI): domain Eukaryota; kingdom Metazoa; phylum Arthropoda; class Insecta; order Diptera; family Syrphidae; genus Volucella; species Volucella zonaria. The sequence continues at coordinate 135,739,479 of OZ014533.1, read as the reverse complement.
GTTCGCGCATACATTGAACTAGAGGGGTGGCTTATGTCAATCGCAATTGATCTGGTAAAGGACACTCAGACGTAGAACTTGTCCAATCACGCCTTGGATGTGCCTTTTACCGGAGTTTCTCAGTCACTCGTGTAAAAATGAGTAAGCGCTTTAGTGATAAAGTGTCTTCAGTATCAGAACTTACCGTATCAGATCTAGGTACTTAGCAGCCTGATGCGAGCGTAGGCCAGACACTCACATTCTTCATCACTCTTACCACAAACGTCCCAGGATGCTGTGCCTAGCATACTTAGACCCTAAGGTAAAGTGAAGTTCTTTACAGTTTCTCATTCTACGATACAGCAGGAAAGTCGTCGTCTTCTTAGGGACGTCAGAAAGTAATGTATGTTCATGTTTAGTCTGCCATCTATAGTTACTCTCGCATGAAAGCCAACTGTCAACTGAAGCCCTAACCGAGGATTCAGGCTGCTATAACTCAGGTTCGGCTCATGAGATTCAGTCCCCTGAGCATTGCGCTGCAAGTAGATCAATGATGTGATTTGGGACCCAAACAAGACTAAGTAAATTTAGTCTGCGCTTAGAGAAGTTTTGCATTCTCGAACCAATATGTAAGTGATGAAAGGATTTAGGAAGAATTTAAGCGCAGCTTAGCTGTCAGTTCAGACGGAGATTCCTTGCTCTATCCATTGATTCTTCACAGTTTAGTCCATTGCCATTAGAATTGCGTATATCTTCGCCTGAAAGACGGACGCAAGTTTTGCTAATACGAAGTAAAATCTAACGTTGTCGTCCTTAAGAAAGGCAGGCATGATGCAAAGACAGTACAGCTACAATACATCATCCGCACGTGCCTGAGCGTGGACGTTCAAACTATTGAGAGTGTTAAGCAGTGAGTCGACCAAACTACACCATGGACATGGAGACAAGTCGCCATCTTGCGAGTTAACCCCCGGCTGTTGCAGTCAGCATCACCAGCATTGCTCTTATCCACAAAACTAGTAATGAACGCGTGATCCTACCTGCCGAGTACGCCCTTAACTCTATCAAATCTTGAAGCGCAGCCTCGCAGGATCTTCAGCGTTGGTAGGCATTTTACATTTTGGTCAGATGTCGTCAGATTGGTTGAAGGGACGTGCATATTTGATGGCCTCTCCTAACTTACCACCTTCTAATCCGGCTGAGTGGCCTCTTTTGAGGATTTTGACCAACGCGCTGGTTTCACCAATTGTCTCGATCTTTTCGCAAAAATCTTCCAAAATCCGATTGAGTGGGAAACTGCCAGTCTCATGTCCCAGGCAGCAGCCACGTGAGTGTAGCAGTATTATTAGTTAGATGGCTAGCCTTTATCTGCACTTAACCGGATTATACTCGAAACGATATCGACGACTAATGCTACTAGAAATAAACTTTCAGTTAATTCTTCCAGGACTGCGATTTTCCTCTCTACGACAATGAGGACAGGTAGTTTGATTCATTCTAAGGAAGTCACCACCAGTTTTTTTTTCTGGAAAAGCAAGTCCGAGTGCGTTGTTTTGGGTATTGGATACCAACTTCGAATAGTAAATCCCAAAAGAGCTGTCAGTCTTAGGGCAGTGTAGGGCTTACTAACATTTCAAATATTCCCTTCTTCTCCTTCCACTTATCTGCATTGCCATTGCACCGCTTGTTGGTTTGGCTAATTTTGCCCATGCTATTGTATAAGCATACTGTACCCCTATATTATTGATTACCACGTTACTAAGTCCGTTTCTATGAACCTCGGCTGGAACTTGGGCCTCCATAGCTTTTTTGACTGGTTTTTTATCAACGACATTCGTTGAACAGGGGCAAACTAGCTAACGTGCCTGGCTTCCTAAAGTCCAATACTATTTCCTTTTTTTTGCATCGCGTTCTGTTACATACGTTGGTTTTTGGGCCTCCGCCCAATTATCAAGACTTCGCCCATCAATGACGTTGTCTAATAAAAGGCGGGGGCGGAGCATATTACTGGTCTTATCGTAAACATCTTCAGATGACGCCACCGAAGGTTGCTGCGATTTGACTAGTTACAAGCTGCCGGTCATAGGTCTTATTAGCGGCAGGACCACCGGTAGTCCCTACCAGGACTTAAATCATGGGAGTCAGGAGCCCCGCGGATCTCGGTCCGGGCCTGACTTGTTTTAGCGTCATGGTGGCTGTGGTTTAAACCCAAAGTCGCGGGAAGGGTCTTGCTGTTGGTTTGACCCAATGTAGAGTTGCAATCAGTACTGGGCGGTGTGACCCTAAGAGCACTAAGAGGTTTTAGGTCGGCCTCGACTCATACCAAGGGTGGAACTTGTGCCTCCAACACAGTTCCGAATTGGTGTCAAAGTTATTGGCGGAGAGCGATGGCAAGACGTATCCTTGCTCCCAGAGATGTACGGGCATCCCGTAAATTTAGGTCTGCACGACAGGTGTTTACGTTAAAAACCGGATACTATCTTGACATCTAAAACTTTAAAACTTGAGTTGATAGGTCTAATTATTTTAACAAGACGATGTTGTGAGTTTGATATCTTCTCTAGGTGGGACTTTTTTGCATTTTCCCAGGCCAGAATCCCGTATCTAATGCGAGACTCTGCCAACGAGTAGTACACTTGCTTTTGTACCTCCATATGTGAGTAACGTTTAAGGTACACCATTGGAAAGATAGCGCTTTTAAGTTGAAGACGCAGGATGTGATGTGTTCACGCCACAGAAAATGCTCGTCGATGGTAACACCAAGATATTTAATGGTTTTGACTACCTCAATTGTGTTACTGATTCTCAGTACTGGACAGCTACCATTGCGATGAAAGATTTCAATATTTTCTGTTGGCTTTGATGGCGTCCGAATGTGCACCACCTTTGTTTTGTTTGCATTTATCACCAGACCGTTACTATTCAGATTCAGATACAGCGTTGAATTGGTCTTGCAATATCTTCACGGCTAAGTGTAAGTCTTTGTGTTTTACGATGATTGGAGTGTCATCAGCATAGGTATAAGCAATGGATTTTTTAAATATTCTTAGTAGTTCGTTCGTGGAATGGAATGAATAAAATGGGGCCCAACTTGGAACCTTGTGGCATACCGTATTTACTTGTTCTTTTTTTGCTTAATGTGTTAGATACCTTGACTTGGATTACTCTTTCAGTCAGCTTTTGAGTCAGTTTGCCAGCACTCTCCTCAGTCCTTATTTCTTGACACTTTCTACCAGCTTTTCATGTTTCAGGGTATCAAACGCTTTGCTGAAGTCTATAAAAGGCACAAGTACGTGATGATTTTTATTCAGTCCAGTATTCACCACATTGGTAAACTCCCCCAGTAAAAATTGGGTGCTTTTGCATTTTTGAAAGCCAGATTTGTTAGGGTGAATCACTTTATGCCTCGACATAAAACAATTAACACGATTAACAACTACATCTTCTAGGCATTTTTCAACCGCTGGCAGGATTGAAATCGGTCTGTAATTCTCCGTGTCTTTTTTTCTCCCTCCGTTGTATATTGGGCGAATTATTGATGTTTTCATTAGTTTTGGCACATAATACTGATACTTCGTGATTATAGGTGTGAGACACATGGCATTCATTTTGAGATCAACTGGTCTGATGTTATCTGCTCCTGGCCCTTTTTTGTACTTGGGTCTATAACTTGTTCGTGCGGTTTGCTAAGAGATGGCGTAACTTGTATTATTCCATTGTTATTATTCCATTGGAACATGCGTTGGAAAGCTACTGTCATTGTACGTCACTTCAGTATATGTCATTCGTTTGAAGCGTAAACAACAATAATTTTTTTTCACTCAAATATGTCGAACTTTGTGCCTGAAAAAGTGTTTTTGCCGGGAGTTCTTCTTCATTACTTTAATATGAAGAAAACTGTTGCCGAAAGTCATCGTATTTTGGTGGAAGTTTATGGCGAATATGCGCGAGCTGAGCGAACGTGCCAAAAGTGGTTTGCACGATTTAAAAGTGGTGATTTTGGCTTGGAAGACTATGAACGTCCTGGGCAGCCAAAAAAGTTTGAAGATGAAGAGCTGGAAGCATTACTCTATGAAGATTGTTGCCAAACACAAGAAGAGCTCGCAGAATCTTTGGGTGTCACTCAAGCCATTTCAAAAAGGTTAAAAGCAGCTGGATATATTCAAAAGCAAGGAAATTGGGTTCCACATGAACTCAAACCGAGAGTCGTCGAAAGGTGGTTTTGCATGTCCGAAATGCTGCTGGAACTCCACAAAAGGAAGTCATTTTTGCATCGGATTGTTACTGGTGATGAAAAATGGATCCATTACGACAACCCCAAGCGCAAAAAATCATATGTGAAACCCGGCCAACCAGCCAAATCAACGGCAAAGCCGAATATCCATGGCACGAAGGTAATGCTCTGTATTTGGTGGGATCAGATGGGTGTGCTGTATTATGAGCTGCTAAAACCGGGTGAAACCATCAATGGACAACGCTACCGAACACAATTAATCCGCTTGAAGAGAGCAGTGGCCGAAAAACGCCCGGAATATACGACCAGACACGAGGCAAAAATTTTCCACGTTGCTATTCCGGTTAAGAACTATTTGGAAAACAGTGGATGGGAAGTCTTACCCCACCCGCCTTATAGCCCAGACCTTGCCCCTTCTGACTACCATTTGTTCCGGTCGATGCAGAACGCCCTCACAGAGCAGAATATCAAAAATTGGCTTGACTCATTCTTGGCTGCCAAGCCGGCGCAGTTCTTTTGGGATGGGATCCACAAATTGCCAGAAAGATGGGAAAAAGTCATAGCTTCAGATGGGCAATACTCTGAATAATACTATTGTACATGTTTTTCTTAAATAAACGTTCAAATTGTGAAAAAAAAAACCGCACGAATTGAGTTATATACCCAATACTAGGCTGTTGGCATTTCTCAGATTTCTGCTTTCAGCAAAATCTAGACTTCGCATCTGACCTGAGATAAGTCGATTACTCATTGTTACTGCTTCAAAAATATCCAGCAAAAGCACAATCAGTGATAGTAGCGACATAAAAAATAAGTTTTAGACCTTTCCTGTCGCACTTCAGATAGTGTTGTGGAACTTAAGGATATTATGCGGTAGTACCTATGTAAGAACAGATTTTCCACTTTTTAGTGTCGAATTCAGAGTTCTGTGTATGAAAATGAGCCAATACATCCTCCGTTTTAGGGATTTGGAACGGGCTTGCCTAGCCATGCAAGAGTTTGCTTCGTGGTGCACTTCATTCTACGAGATCCGTTTTCAATATAATAGCAATCCGCTTAACTACAAATATCCTCTGCTTGTCTATCTCCAGCACTTGATTAAGCAGTATTTACCTGCAGTGTCGTGCAGGCTATTGTCATTGCTACTCGTAGTCTTTCCACTTCAAAGCTTTAGGGATATGCATATATCGCCACTTCTATATGTCATATGAACTACGATCGTGTCCTTTTCTTGGGTTTTTTTTTTTTTGATTTTCCCGAGACATCCATTGTCTCTCCATTCAAACTGCAAACTTTGCTGGCTTTAGCACCAATTTCAGCCGGACCGTGAGTGCAGACTTCCGTCGCTACTGGCTCTGTTTGAGACTGAAGAAAATGACTCCATTTCATTTGCATCTTTCATTGGCGAATTTGATTCACTGTATCTGCCCAACGTCGCAGAGATGCGCTTGCGAAAAAATATCACTAGACAAAATAGCCAATTAAATATTTTACATTTATCCAGTTTCTTGAGTATATTCGCATGCACATATAAGCATCCGAAAATATCCTCGATAGCTTTCTTTAACTCCCGTACCAAGATGCAATGTGTAGTCTTTATCGTCCAACCGACAAATCCATTCAGAGAGCATGAAACACTTCTTAAGATATATACCAAAAGTGAAATACTCAGTGCACCCGTGAGGATAGTTAAAAATAGCAGTTATAAGTCATAGTTTTAAGTTTACTTTGTTAAGTTATATGCTTGTATTAAACATCTCAATAAACAGTCCGGGGCTTACCCGGGCCTCAAATCAAATGAACACATTTTATGTACAATAGTTGACACAATGTTTTGTAAAATTCGATTTCTGTTGCTTCCTCCAAGTAGATACTTTGTTAAAGTTGGCGGTGTTCGTGATCAGAGGTTTTTGTGTCACAGACATGAATAATGTTTGCCACTTGATTTGAAAATCGCTCCGCAAATTCCTCAAGAATGTCTTTTAAGCCTTTGGAAAATTACTTTTGATTGTTTCATCTACTGAACGTTTCTTTCTTCCAAGTAGTTCGCCACTCACAATACTCCACGTTTTCCTCGGGTCATTATTGGCATCTAAGAATTTTTGTTTTGTTATGGACATACCGTCTAAAGTAATAACATCAAAACCCCAGCTGTAGAAAAAATACGAAATCGACTTTCCCTGTTCCTAAGACTGATTTCGATTACCATCTGAGCCAGGAAAGGATGCGGCGCAAGACTGAGGGCTGTTTACTGGCATCATAATAGGGCATTGCACTTTTACTAAACACTTAAACGTGCAGAGCATTAATGACACAGCATCCTGCGATGCTTACGGAGTACTACCTCTGTGAATGTCTGGTTTGCGCACGCATTAGGATGAAGGTATTCGGGGTTGACGTGGTTGGAACTTTATCACTGAAGCGCCTACTCATCTTTATTCGAAAGACTGAGGTGTTCCATTAAAAGGAACTTACCAGGAGTAGAATGGACCAGTTTTTTGTCTGGGTGCTCTTTTGCGACAGACCAAAAAAAAAAGAGGAAAGTATTTAAATTGGCACGAAAAGCATGTCGGGAGTTGGATTTGCAGACAATGGAGATATCCAATGTTAATAACCGTTATCTTCTAGTGCTTTTATCCAACTACTAAGAGTTGTCTGAAGAGCTGACATGTCGGGGCTTCTGATAATGCTAACCTCGGGAAAAAGAAGGAGAAGTTGTTTCAGACTTGTCAACAACATGAACTGAGTTCAGATACAATTTTAGCCTTAACTTCGATTTTCCCGATTTTAGTTTTCGCTTTAACATGATCGCACATACCGTGCTTCGTTCCAATATAAGTACACAAATGCAACCGAGCATTTTAAGATTTTAGCGTTGTCGAAATACGATCACAGAAAACTTTGATGAACGCCGTTTTTCCAATTAGGTAAAGATGTTAAGCTGAACTTTCGAACCACCGCGATACCTCCTATTAGTCTGCACTACGTACCTATTTAGGGCTTTCGATTGTCAACGACTTTCTTTTATAGTTGCATAGCATGCGGCATTTGCTTCACCGCTCGGTGATCGTTGCAGTTTCTCGTGACGCATTTGTCTTTATAAAATGGAATAAGAGAGCTCATCTTCGATTGGTTATGCATCCGATTGCCTCTCATTATTTTATTGATTTAATTTAAATCTTATTTTCGACTGTCTCCATTAATTTGGGCAGTGTGTTATCCGAACCGATCGTACGCTCCCGATTCATTCATACTGCTCATTGTCTTCAGTAAAGTATGCAGTTTCCTCTTCGTGCGTGACAGCTGAGGAAATTCCCGGGACTTTTTGGAGTACTCCTTCTATCTATTAAAATCTCGTTGTCCCCATTAGCAGATGTCCTTGCCCTTCTTCGATATACCATATTTCAGCGATTGAATTTCTTGCCAGTTTTTTCTTCATTATGCCGAAATTCTAAAACTGTTAGGTCGTTAAGCTATACTTCGATGTTGCACTTCTTCGACTATCTATCGCCTGGGCTGTGAGGCTACCCCTTCTATACCCTGTTCAACAAAAATCTGCAGTACAGGCCTTATGAGACAGCTTTTTTTTGAACACGGGTGAGTATCGTTCAGTTTTTGGTTCAAAATGCTACAAATTGGCACAGGTTTACATTGAAATGGTTGTTGTAACTCCTCGAACAATCCGATTCAATCCCCCGGTGAGAACAGTCTGCTCCGAAGTCGGAGACGGAATGCTCAATTGCATGTGTCTCCACCATTGATATCCTCTAAATTAACACTGGACTTAAGTTACCAGGATTAATTTTAATAAGGTACTCGTACCTATCGCCTTATTGTTTTTTCGTTTGAAATTTAGCAAGCTCATTTGGTTTTTGTTGTTTTTAAAAGCTGTTGCGAACGTTAGTTAATCAACAAGAGCGGTAGGTGTTGCCAAATATTGTAAATGGATGATAAGATACATTTAAGTTACCAGAGGAAGTAGATGCTTAAAGCTATCACCATCCGGAAAAGTAAAGAGACTCATAATTGCCTACATCAGAAACTCTACGGGGTTCGTTCAGGAAGGACTTTTAAGCGGTGCTCTCAAAATTATCATAAGGAGCGGCATGAGGCATTCAGTGTATGAAAAGTGGTTTGAAAATACCTTGGAACATTTTGAACCCAATTCCGTTACTGTAATGGATAACGTTACATACCGCTAAGGAAGAAGAAAACGTGGTGAAAGCTGAATTGTTGAATGTTGCCAAATGCCACTAAGACAAACTTGAGATGCACAAATGACAGAACACAAAGTACTACGATTACCACCTTATCACTGCGAGCTGAAGCCCATAGACTTGATTTGCGCTCAAGTAAAACGATTCGTAGCAAGCCAAAACAAAACTTTCAAAATAGAAGATATTGAGCTCCTACTCGTATTAACAGAAGCAGTTGAGAAAGTGGGCAGTGAAAACGGGTTACTTGCGTCAAATAGGTTGAACTAAAAGTTTAAATCTTCGCTATTTTCCTTGTACTTGGTCCAAGTCTGAAAGTAAAGCTTCTTACTCCCATTTCAGAGTCATCGCTCCAACAGTATGCTTCTTTATTTTTGTGGAGCTGGTCCTTGAAACACTGTGCAGATTTTTTGCACTACTTCTAAGGTTTTGTCCTTCTTCCTGATTTTCAGCTTATCGGAGCAATTGTCGCGAATTTAGCGCACAGGGCTGGCACTTTCCTTCTTTAAGCGGTTTCAGTTTATTATCTCGACTCATTGCGGTTCATGTTGATTTTTCTCTGGTTTATTCAAGAAAACTTCTGCTAATCAAAGTCAAGGCTGACTTGCTAGTCGTTTGCCTCATATCGCTTTATAGATCGTGATCTATTTGCATTTGGTTTCCACTGCTCCACTTCCCTCGTGGCAATATATTGGGTATATTGGGTGCGGTTTTTTTTTTATAAATTTGAACGTTTATTTAAGAAAAACATGTACAATAGTATTATTCAAAGTATTGTCCATCTGAAGCTATGACTTTTTCCCATCCTCCTGGCAATTTGTGGATCCCATCCTAAAAGAACTGCGCCGGCTTGGCAGCCAAGAATGAATCAAGCCAATTTTTGATGTGAACCGTATTTCAGTGAGGGCGTTCTGCATCGACTGGAACAAATGGTAGTCAGAAGGATCAAGGTCTGGGCTATAAGGCGGGTGGGGTAAGACTTCCCATCCACTGTTTTCCAAATAGTTCTTAACCGGAATAGCAACGTGGGGCCGAGCGTTGTTATGAAGGAAAATTATGTCTGGTCGCATATTCCGGGCGTTTTTCGGCCACTGCTCTCTTCAAACGGACTAATTGTGTTCGGTAGCGTTGTCCATTGATGATTTCACCCGGTTTTAGCAGTTCATAATACAGCACACCCATCTGATCCCACCAAATACAGAGCATTACCTTCGCGCCATGGATATTCGGCTTTGCCGTTGATTTGGCTGGTTGGCCGGCTTTCACATATGATTTTTTGCACTTGGGGTTGTCGTAATGGATCCATTTTTCTTCACCAGTAACAATCCGATGCAAAACTGACTTCCTTTTCTGGCGTTCCAGCAGCATTTCGGACATGCAAAAACGCCTTTCGACGTCTCTCGACTTGAGTTCATGTGGAACCCAATTTCCTTGCTTTTGAATATATCCAACATTCCAAAACGTTTTGAAATGGCTGCTTGAGTGACACCCAAAGATTCTACGAGCTCTTCTTGTGTTTGGCAACAATCTTCATAGAGTAATGCTTCCAGTTCTTCATCTTCAAACTTTTTTGGCTGCCCAGGACGTTCATCGTCTTCCAAGCCAAAATCACCACTTTTAAATCGTGCAAACCACTTTTGGCACATTCGCTCAGCTAGCGCATGTTCACCATAAACTTCCACCAAAATACGATGACTTTCGGCAGCAGTTTTCTTCATATTAAAGTAATGAAGAAGAACTCCCCGCAAAAACACTTTTTCAGGCACAAAGTTCGACATATTTGAGTGAAAAAAAATTATTGTTGTTTACGCTTCAAACGAATGACATATACTGAAGTGACGTACGATGACAGTAGCTTTCCAACGCATGTTCCAATGGAATAATACAAGTTAAGCCATTTCTTAGCAAACCGCACCGCAGTTATAGACCCAATATATATTCGCAGTTCGATTCCCCGGGATATGAGCTTAGATCTGAACCGATGATATGGTTTTGTGACTGCTCACTGCTTACTTGGAATGCGCAGGAGTTAAAAATATTCCTACTTTCGTGTTCAATCACTTTCCTCCAAAGACTGATGCAGTCTTAATCCTGACAAAAATATGTAAATAGATCTGTCTGCCAATGTCTGTTGAAGTCAATCTGTTCAAAAATCCTTGACGGTGCCTATATTGTGTGGCTCAAAAAGCGGTCGTTAATAGCGATTTAAGCTATCTGCTCGACATTCGTCAAAATTCTTGACATTGATCTTGATCTTGCGACATCTCTGACTAAACCATCAAATCCACAATAATCCCAAAAAGTCACAACGGCCGTATCTTCGTATAGCCTTCAATAAGAAACTCAATTCGAGGAGCTCTAAAGTTTATTGGGTAGCTTACTCTACCTTCCTAGGCCAACCTTCACTCTCGTAGGCCTTTTCAAGCATAATTGAGGATTCTATCATGCAACCGATTAAAAGCAATCAGACTTAGTGATTTGTAGAGTCAGTCGATTAACTAAAAGGCGCTACTGGTTACATTCCCTGGACATGTTATATGGAGCGTTCATTTAACGGCCAAGTGCAACAAGGTCTATCCGAAACCCTAACCGTTTTTTCACGACCTACTGACCATGAAATTAAATCAAGGCACCAATCTAATTATCACATTCAACCGCGCCCCTTACAGTTCTTCTGAAGGACTCCGATATGCAAATGATTTTCTCATGACTCACCCTAATTTTTTTGAATTTAAAAAAATAATTTCGACCGTTACTTCTGGAATCATCTCTCCCATCGAAAACAACGCATCAATACGTGTTATGCCTGTCATCCTTCACTAAATTTGCGCGCGCACTTGTTACTTTGTTTTACAGTCACTTAGGGAGGGTAGATTCCCCCTATTACGAGTGGTCGGACCCTATCTATTTTACTATTCCACTTGTCGCCACAAAATACTCGTTACAACAATCCTTGTGACGATTCCTTGAGGCAGATTGAAAATATGTATAAAAAGCGCGGGAACTATCCACATATGAATAACAAAAGGACACACAGTAGAACTCTGAAAAAGTGCCCCTCAAAGCCAGAACACCAAGTTCTTTGTGTTATTGTGGCCAATAAAATATGCGCAGCAGGTGAATATCGCATGCTCATCATCCTTTCGTTACAAGGAGAAGAAGAACCAACCAAACCCACGTAAGGTGGCAGAAGAACCTTAATCCTCGCTACACTTTGAGTCAATGGAACAACACAAGTGGCACCTGTTCTGGCAAAGGAACCAACCTGTACAGGCGATCCATGGGCCGATAAGGGTCAGCAGGAAAGAAGTCGTTAAATGAAAAAAAAAAAAAAAAAAAAAAAAACAACATTTACAAAAAAGGGACAAGGAATCAGGCGAATCGCTCTGTCTATTCGGAAGAAAGGATGGCATTTGGTTGATTGCGCATATATTGAGTCAATCGCCAGGACATGATGTGTACGAGTATGTGTATTCGAATTTTTAAGGGTGATTCATGATTTAGCGCCAAAATTCAAAGAGTCCTTCCTGTTTTATTTGGTCTTTTCGTTGCTATTCCACTTGAAGATTGAGCGAGGATTATAATTAGGAATGAGAAGAACCAAAACCATTTGGTTGCATGGAGTATAGGTGCACTCCGGCTGTAAGGTGCTTTGAGGCAACAGCAGGTATTGTCCAATCGATTTCCCATTTACTGTGGCATCTATCATTATTTCCTTTGATTTGGGTCTGACAGAACCCGAGAGCGAGAGTCGAAGTCAACATGGAGTGGTTGGTTCTGAAGATGGCCCATAATGATGATAATCGCTTTCGAATGACACTTCAAGAATGTGATGCAGTGTGGCACAACAACGCTGTGGGAATTCCAGCTGTTGTTGAATTGGATGCTACTGGATCTGCTGTTGTTGGTGTGAAATTGTTTTCTTAAAATTACGTTCACAATGGGTGGAGGATGGTTTATTGGAATCGCTTTGATGGGTATGGGACGTTGGGAACTCCATCGAAACAAATTGGTGGGAATGTTTACTTAGAAATTTTTGTTACGCAAAAGCAGTTGATTTTGGTTGATTTTGGTCGATACTTAAAAGTATCAGCTGTTAACGGGAGAAGGAAGTGAGGTAATAGCTCTCACCTTTTTTTTATAAACATAAACGAGCCATGAGGCTTTTTAGCTTAGTGAATGCTCTTTATCAACTGCGTTTAGTTTCAAGGTAGCCATGAATTTGTTTTACAAAATTGGACGCGGGAGACTAGTGAATAATCACCACTGTGAAACTTCTTCTTAGGAACGTCGGATACCGATGGAAGAATTAATTAAATTGAAAGCAATTGAGAGTACGTGAATATGAAAAAAGTGTGGGAATAAGCCTAGGAGCAATGTGGAGTTAATAGGTCCTTATCCATCCCTACAAGTCTAGTTCAGTGCTGTCTAGTAGCACCATTTGGAAATTTTTCGCAAGTTTCTAGGAATAAATGATGCCCCCAACATTATGGTCATAAAAATTCTCAAGCATACGCAAAAATACAGACATTTGACGCTATGGGATTGTAGAAGTTCAACTAACCTAAAATAATTATTTGGGCGACCTTGTTTTGCGGAAGAAAAGTAATGATAGATGGTTCCATGACGCGGATGTTGTTTCTCCAGTTGAGATTTTCGCTTGGATTTGACTTAGATGATTTAGCTGTCTAACTATAGAAAAACCCTGGAAGTGGCTAAAGAGAAGAACAAGGCATTAAGCGCAACACGAATAGCGCTTCGGACAGAAATGTTGAATTCTGTTGAAACGGAGCACTAAGAAGGGGAACTACTCCATTGTCCTTAGATGTTCTATTGGTTGGTTGGTTTCTCAGCCTTTAGAAGAAAACTGACTTTTTGCTTCAATATAAAGTGCCGGGAGTTCCTCCTAGTGGGACCTAGAACAAGCAGATTAATGTAAACGTAATCCAAACAGTCACATAGAGAGCGGTTTACGATGTTGTCAGTCATCACTCGTACGCAGCTGCCATTTCACAAATTGCTTTTACATTGAGGTGCTAAGAAAAAACTTGGCGATCCGTTAAGATGCAAACAAGCAGTCTACAGTCTTTTCGGCTGAGCAAGAGCATGGACACCGGTAAGTCCTTATTGATTTCGGAAACCATTCGCTTGGTCTGCTCGCAACCCAGATATTCAAGCCACATAACAGATGTGTTCATAAAAGTCCCAATTGTCAATGGAAATCCTATATGAGTATGTATGCAGTCCCAACAGAGATTCAGACTCTGAGGGGCCCTCCTCTGAACGTTAAATACCAGGTTAATCGGCGACATGATTTCCCAAGATTGCATTGTGACAAGACTCAGTGAACTCAGTTTTCCGAAGGCAATCAGCGAAGCTTTAAAGTTTCGAAGCAAGGTCTTAGTGGAACTTAACTGCTTTTACTAGCAGTTTCCTCCTTTCCACCTGTTCATCATAGAGTTTATACCCTTGGGTATGTCTCCATGTCTTCTCTTGGAACATAGAGTCAAATTTAGCAAATGGGGACTGAAGGCTAAGGATGCTGTATTTCAGGCTAGCGCCACATCTTAAAGTGGTTTTGGTGCCATCTGTGACAATTCCACTACATTCACTACACTACATTGAACTCTGAATGAGTTCTGGATACATGGAGAGTCAAATTTGCATTATTATAGTAAGCGAAGTTCCGGTGTAATTGGATTGCATGCCCATAGGACAACTACGACTTGTGACGTTCTGCCCGATTCATCGTAATTGCTCGTCCCTTCTTGTTGACAACATATCCTTGGTTTTGTCCTAGTACTCGTATACGGTAGATCAATGTTTGCCGCTTCGGATTCAATATTTGACAGCTTGATGTTTTCTGCGAAAGATATGAATGTCATTAGCGTATGCGAGTGGATGGTCAGACTTTTGAAAAGTTTTGCCACCCTTGTTGAGCCGAAATCGTGCAACTTTCCAAAGCACATGTAAGCTGTCTTAGCCCCTGTTTGAGATCAAAAGTCTTAAAGCAGCGAGAGCTTTCATTGTCATTCTGCACAATGTGACGAACTTGGCAGGGATACCAAATTTAGACAGTACTCCATATAGCTCGTCATATGCGGCCCAAACATCGATAAACGATGTAACGTCTGTAACGATCTGGACTTCCGAGATTTTTCTAGAATCTTCCGTTCCGTGAACATTCGGTCAATTGGGTGCTATAAAGCCGCACTGATAGGGACCATTCAGATCGTTGACGAATAGTTTGCATGCAATTTCAAGAAGACTGGTGCCCCTTTAATTGCCGCAGTTATGAGCGTCTCCTCTGTTGTCTATTGGACAAACCTTGCTAAGTTTCAATTCGTCAGGCATACCTTTCTCCGATTACATCGTAGAAATAAGCTGGTCTGTGTGGTCTCTACAAAGCCATCTCCTGCTGCGATAAATAGCTCGGCAGGTAGGCCGATGGGTTCGGCAATTTTGTTCTGCTCAAATTTAGATATTTCAATCTTTACTTCATTTTCGTCAGATGAGGGAAAGTCTTGACTTTCATCGTTCAAGTTGAAAGGTTCGTTCTGCCTAACAGCGGCGTTTGAGTTTTCCAACATCCTCAGCACCGACTGTGACTATTTCTATTAAATTTCCCTAGTCATTCCTAGACGTTTCTGTTTGGATTTTGTTGGCTTGACTTTTATGGATGCCACTGTCGCTAATGGCAACAATTCTATGTCCATATCCGAACGTTCCTATCCTCTTTTCGGAGCGTTCCACATGACGACTGTTACCAAGCCAAAGGGCAGTGTTAAGTGAAAAAGAAAAGTCGATAAACAAGTGATGTATGCGACTACCAGGAAGTCAGCTGCCGTTAAGTTATGGACTCGTCGAATGAAGCCCACTTCTTGCAAGAACGTCCCTTAGAAAACATGTAACCCGTGGATATCAAGATGAGGCAAAATATGTCCAAATACTAGATGGCGCAAAAGTCATCACCCTATCGGAAGACGCTATAATTTTTGCAAATGGCGGCAAATGTCAATTTTACTTTCACAGTTTTGAAGTAAACAGATGCGAAATAGACATGAATCGCTATGCTACTAAAGAACGAGGAATAATTCATCGGTGGTGTTGGCGCAGCGTGAATTTCGGCGCAGATTTCCCGGAAATACGAGACGGGTCAGATTTTTTGATAAAAAAATAATTTTATTTTTCAACGTAGTCTCCCTTGAGCTCTATACACTTTGTCCAACGCTTCTCCAATTTTTTTATCCCTTCCAAAAAAAAATGATTTGTCGAGGTCCTCAAAATAGGCCTTTGTTTGCGAGATGACTTCATCATTGGAGTCAAATCTTTTTCCACCAAGCCATTTCTTCAGGTTTGGGAACAAGAAGTAGTCGCTCGGAGCCAAATCTGGAGAATAGGGTGGATGAGGGAGCAATTCATAGCCCAATTCATGGATTTTTGCCATGGCAACTGCAAATGTGTGCACCCTTGCATTGTCTTGGTGGAAAAGAACTTTTTTCTTGGCCAAATGAGGTCGTTTTTTTTTCAAATCGTCATTGAATCGGTCCAATAAGTTGGCATAATATTCCCCATTGATTGTTCTTCCCTTTTGAAGGTAGTCAATGTGGATTATCCCGCGTGCATCCCAAAAAACAGTCGCCATAACTTTATTGGCTGACAAACCCACCTTGGCCTTCTTTGGCGCCGATTCACCCTTAGAAACCCACTGTTTTGACTGTTGTTTGTTCTCTGGTGTGTTGTGATGGATCCATGTTTCGTCCACGGTTACAAAACGGCGCAAAAACTCCTCCATATTGCGATTAAACAACGCCAAACCTTCCTGTGAAGTTGTTACACGATTGCGTTTGTGGTCGACTGTGAGCAAACGCGGCACCCATCTTGCGGAAAGCTTTCTCATGCCCAAGTGATCATTCAAAATTGAAACCACTGAGCCATGCGAGATCCCTACGGCTTCCACAATCTCTCGCACTTTCAATCTTCGGTCGGCCAACACCATATCGTGAATTTTTTCGATTGTTTCGGGTGTAGAGACCTCAACTGGGCGTCCAGGACGTTCGGCATCTTCAGTGCTTGTACGGCCACAACGAAATTCAGTAAACCACTTTTTTACCATTGAAATCGATGGTGCAGAGTCCCCATAGTATTTATCAAGCTTAGCCTTGGTCTCGGTAATGGTTTTTTTTTCGCAAGAAATAATGCTTAATGAGCACACGAAATTCACTTTTTTCCATTTTCTCCTCAAATTAGTGAGTAGTCTGATAAAAATAGCTGTCAAACACAAACTAACTGACGCAGCAAGTTTAAATTTTGACAGGAGTCAAGTGACAGATGCCTGTTGACAGAAGCAGTGTTGCTGTTTCAGTAAAGAGGTCAGAAATTCAGAAAGTCACGGACTTACTGACCCGCCCTCGTACTACGACGTTTAGCCGCTCGCCTAGAAGAGTATGGGATTGATGCTGCCAGGTATGGCCGACAAGATCTCCTAATTTAACCGTTTCAGACTTCTTTTTGTGGGGTTTTTTGAAGTCCGGAGTGACAACTTTTGCTCTACCTTGTACAATAGTATTATCTTCGTAAGTCTAATAATGATCTCTCCAAGGAGAGATTGGAACTAAGATTGGGGTTGAAATTCAGGTTAGAGTGTTCATATCAGCGTCCCAGTAAGGTATAAAGGAATCAACTTTAGAATATGAAGCTCGGGCTCATTATGCTTTATGTGGTAGTGGGGACGTTAATGCTAGACGAAGTTTTAATTGAACTTGTGCTTGAAGGAATTGAATCTTCTGATTTCCGATAAATAAATATAGGTACCGGATATCACCTTTATTCCCCATTGTAACCGACAAAGGGTTCTTATGTGACCACCATTGGACTCATTAAACACTGACTGGTGGGCTTTTACAAATTCATCAATGAGGTTGGAAAAATAACTTAGCGCTGTAAAAATGGAGAGCTTATTTTAGACATAGCCGTCGACGATGCATTCGAAGGGTTTACCGCAGTTCTTGAGGAATTATCAAAAAAAAAAAATTCTGGCCCAGCTATAAGATATAGTTACTCGTATGTCACAAATTGCGGAGGTTTTTCTTAGCCCACGTTTGACCTAGAATCTATCTAAGGAAGGAGCGACCTCCTCAACTCCTCAAAAAGACATTCAATTTACGAAGATAAAACTGTGAAGTTCTACTGAGTTCTATCGAGTCAACGAGTGACGAAATTCCTAAGTAAAGCGCGAATGCTAGTGTCATCTATTGAGAGATGCAATGACCTGAAAAGACTCCCACCAAGGGATACTCTAACAAACTCAAACTTCTTTAGATAAACTGGCTTTTTAGAAGACAGTCTGGACTTTCGGAATCTAATATATGTTAGCTGTGTTGTGACATGATATGATAAAGTCGTTCTCTCTCTAAAAGATAGCAGCAATGAAAACATTTCCCCGGTAATGTTGCAAAAATCAAAGTCATATCCACACCCAAGACGATGAAGGAGTGAACTCTCAAGGAAAATGTCATCGCTGCGCGGCTTTTCCTTCACGATATAGGCCACCAATATGGACCAATATAAGTGATTTACCAATGGCTAGAACACTATTGCCGATCTACAATTTAAAAACACAGTTTTGTCGCACTTTTTGGACTTGCATTGGAAGATTGAAGCGAAATTTGGCTGATTTGGCATTCATGCTGTTTAGTTAGGGTTCTTTTACCCTACTTTGTGAAGCATCTACGTACATAAACCTAGATTCTGGAATATTAGTCTGAACGGCTCCTTCAACAGACTCAGTGAAGGTAGAAAAACTGTGATGTTTCGTTAAGCTGTTCAATATCGAGTCATTTGTACTAAGGGGCTCAACATATGGAAGATACTATCAAACACCAAACTAGCAGGCCTAGACTTTAATCGACCGGGCAAAGTCGATTTCTATCATAACCTCCTTCCAGTGGGACAAACCAAGCTGACGAACGAATCTACCAATACTCCAAAATATAGTATTGGGATGGATAGTATCTGAATTCCGCAATCTAGTTTAACATGTCCAGACTCCGAACAGAAGAGGAATCATTAAATGACGTTATAGAAAGGTTCTAGCGGCCGGACGAATTTACGGAGAATCCGAACGATCTCGCGCCTGCAGATGAAAGATGCGTAGTTTTGCGATAAAACAATACGACAATGATTCCTAGAATATAGCGCTGCGAAGATCTTTGGCCTTAGAAAAGAGATTGGACAAAGAGATTGGATTCATCTTAAATTCATGGAAAAACATTTGGTAGAAATAAATATAGAAAATCTAAATCTAAAGTGTTGGCCTATGCGGGCAGTGCCTGGTTTATACAATAGAATGGCACCCATCTATGGCATTTATTCTCACTACTGTTGGCCAAGCCATCATGAATAGAATAAAACTAGAAAAACGCTTCTGGATTATTGAAATTTATTTTGGAAGTCCGTCTTCAATCCGAAACGTATAGAACATTTAGTGATTTCTTTATTTGCAATAATCGACCAGCTGAGCTCACTATTCGCCGAGTTACGGGTAAATTTCGTCCATGTAAAGGGTGACCAGATAGCAATGCTAGTTTTTCAAATCGCTTTGTTTCAGCAGCTGTCAAAGTTACCAATGACATCCAGCTGTCAAAATATTCACTAAGGTTTACCATTTCATCACGCATCGTTTTACGCTTGCCGAAAGTGCGGAAATTATTAAAAAAAATTTTCGAAGCTCCGGCTCAGTTGTAAATACGCAACGGGAATTTCGTCGTTGGATCGGTCATCATCATAGCTTCAGTGTGCTGAAACCGTGGAAAAATTTGAGCGTGAGTACACTTTTTTGGATCTTAAGCCACCAAAGAGACAGAGATTGTTGCGAAATGAAGAAAACATACAATAGCAGCCGTAGCCGCCAGTGTATAAGAAGACCCATAAATGTCGATTCGGCGTCGATCTGCTAAATTGGGCATCGCCAGAGTGTCAACCCGGTTTATTTTGCGTTTGAATTTGGGTAGACAACGCTATGAGTTCGCTAATTGGACACTGGAAATGTTGGCTGGCTGAAGATCCGTGTTTTGGCGCCTGTTTACTAGCAAAAGTGTTTGGCCAAGCATAAATGCATCTCCAAAGATTGATTGTTTGGTGCGGTTTATGTCATGGCGGCATCATCGGAATTTATTTCTTTCGAAATGAGAGGAAGGAGACATCGTTACCGTCAATGGTCTCAGGTATAGAGCGATGTTAACCGACTTTCTGTAGGCAAAGCTCGACAATATCGATATATCCGAGCTGTGGTTCCAACAAGACGGAGATATCTGGCCACAGGGTCATCTCACGGCGAGCGTCCATCAATTGACTGCCGCCGTTCATGCGATTTGATACCACTCGATTATTTCAAGCCTTTGGATGAGCTCGAGGCCAACATTCGACATGCTATTGTCGGAATAACGCAGCGCATAGTGGACCGAGTCATCAAAAATTGGACCGACCGCTTGAAAATCCAAAATTGTCAATTCGGGTCGATCGTAACAGTTTGGTCTTTGTCCGTCCATGCAAAATTTTGCGAAAGATCTCAGCCTACATCTAAATAAAATCCAGCTGATCCAGGAACTAAAGACACGATACCATTGCTTGCACCGGGAAGTTCCCGGATGGAGCTCTTTGGCAGCTTAAAGAAGATCGGTATTTTCGTCGAAAGATCGTGCTTTGTGACTGCTCAATTTTGGTTTTGCTATGGATAAACTCAAGGGGCTCACTAAAGTACACTGTTTGGTAGCATCAACGTTCCTTATTTTCCAAAAATGAAACAGTAACTCATCTTATAGTCAATTGCCAACGTTACAGGACAATAATCAGAGATTATGCCAGCATAGCACCACGTGCCATACTGCTTATGAAAATATTGACTCGATTCAAGGACAATATTTTATGGCGAAATGAACTATTGAGTTAGCCACAGACGCCATACGGTTACTGCTTGTTCAAAACTTAGGGCCTAAAGTGTCGGAAGCTTAAATTCTACTTAGCCCTCTGACTATCCAATAGCAGATGGCTCATTTACAACTTCAGATATGCGAACACACTATTTGCATAAACACAATCTATTACCGAAACTAATGGACCTTTAATCGTATTTGGTACGAAACAATCATTTATACGGGTCTGAAGAAGAGTCACAGTGTTGTAGTTGTTTACAGACCGAGACCCTGGTGCGCTTTTGGTTAGCAGAACAAAGCTAATCTTATGTACTCCGACTCTGGTGTTGTGTACAAATGAAGACAAGTAATAAAACAAGCCGTCTCAACTGCCTGAATGTTTTCCAATAAATGTTGCCACATTTTAAACGATGCCACATCCAAATGCAAATATATGCCGAACATGGGCCATGTGGCACATTTGGCTCTGATTAGAACAACATCTACATATCTGACCGTTCATAGGAAAAGGGAGCTTAACTTACATGGTCTCAAAATCGTGTTTTTTATTTTTTCGTATAGCTGAAATCCTTACAGTCCCTTTTCGAGGATACCTTATTCAGTTTTAACGATATACTGACACTTTATTCAAATAAAACAATTTGTCCGATTATTGTAGTTTATATGTGTAGCACAAAACACTGCACTATGACATGGTGAAGTGAGCTCACAAGAACGCTTGTGTAGATGTTGGATAGGATTGGCGAACCAACCGCACCTTGCTGCAGACCGTTTTAACTTTAATTATTCGAACTGGTGAACATATCAAAGAGACTGTACAGTAGTGGTTCACTGACGCCCTCCATTTTCAGCTTAACCCTGGTGGTCCCACCCGGGTACCCATCAGCGTACGTTTTGTTAAGTAATTTTTTGTCCAAAAAAGATTGGCCAAGACATAGTGATCTAACTACAACTTTTCTACCACTACCTGTCGTTGATCGTTGTTATCAGTTACCACTTCTGCTACTGGCCTTTCATAGTAACTTTCGATTGCGATTTTCGTTGCATGATTTCGCATGACTTGCTGGTTAGAAAATCGGTCTTCAATGGCTAGTTCTTCTGACACAAGACTCTCTGCCAAGGTCGTGAAAAATCTCTCCATGCTTATGTTCCGGTCAGATCCGTTGTAAGCGGCGACCAGTTCTTTCACAACTCGTTCTCCTTGATCGACTTCTCGAGTATTACCTTGTTTACCTGTATAGAAAATCCCTTGGAGTGGATAGGCATTACTTGCGTCGCGCACCCAAACTTTTAGACCGTATTGAGCAGGCTTCGATGGCGCGCACAAGGGATTTTGTATACTCTTAAGGTGTCTGCACATAGCGCGGCCGAGGGTAAATTAGGGAGGGAAAAACGAGAGATACCGATGTGCGTTGGTTTTAAATGTTTGCAAGTTAAAGTGACTAGCGAATAAAGAGCTCGGCAGGGCATTCCATAAACGAGTTGTACGGCTTAGGAACGAATCACGATATTTCACAGTACGTCCGAAGGTAGGCTTGAGGGTATACTGATGAACATTCATAGCGAGGCGGGTACTGGCAATTGCGGTGGAGCACTGGTGGTGAAAATAGCGATACAACCAGGTGAGACATGAGTTTTACCGCACGGTTTTGGATCCTATCTAGGTGGTTTTAAGCCCACCTGTCCAGATGTGAGCATTGTGCTCCAATTTTGGGCTGATGGATGCCTTATATATTGAAGCCAGATCAGAGGGTGTGCAATATTTCTTACATCGCTTGAGGAAACCTAGACATTTCGCAGCATTTTTGACAACACCGAATATGTGGTCATCCCAACGTAAGTTGTCATTGACATACATACCGAGAATGGAAAGTTTTTCGGTTTCAACGATGCAAGTGCCGTTCATGGATAATTGCTGGGTGTTTAAATTTCGCTTTAACGACAGCAGACAGCATTGAGTTATGGAAGCATTAAATTCTACTCGGTTGATAGTTCCCCAGTTGGTTATGCTGTTAATATCGGAATTTAATGAGCTTAACATACGCTGCCGTTCCCGTTCTACAGCCGAAGAGCAAGGGCGTGAGTCCGGGAACGAATATGAGAAGCAGAGAGTGCTGTCATCAGCAAAGGAATAAATTGGATTAGAAGTAGCAGACAAGAGATCATTAATGAAAATTAAAAATAGTGTCGGAGACAGAACAGAGCCCTGGGGCACACCAGCATTTATTTTGTGAATATCAGACTTGAAACCGTCCAAGACAACTTGAATTGAACGTTCCGGAAGGTAATTTCTAATCCATTGAATAAGAGAGTCATCGATCCCAAGAGCACACATTTTCGACAAGAGAGCCTGATGCCAAACTCTGTCAAATGCCTTAGAAATATCAAGTGCAACTATCTTGCTTCAGCCAGATTGGAGTAGACTTTGGTTCCACTTTTCGGTGAGACATGCCATCAAATCACCAGTGGACCTGTTGCTACGAGAACCATATTGCCGGTCATTAAGAAGTTTTCGTGTTTCGAGATATTTCATGAGCTGACGGTTTATCAGCGTTCCCATGATCTTGGAAAGAAGGTTGCTAAGTGTCTGTAGGAGGAGAGAGAAGAAGATTCGCCTTTTTTAGAGACGGGCTGGGCAAATGCTGTTTTCCATCTGCTCGGAAAGAGTCCTAAAGAGTAGGATTGATGAAAAAGCTTACGCAGTGGTTTTGCCAGCGGGGAAGAACACCTCTTCAGATGACGGGAAGATATAGCACCTGGACCAGCGGATTTGTGGATGTAAAGATCTTTAAGACTCTTGCTACGTCCCATTGAAGATTCGACGCACTCAAGTGTAGGCGGAGGCAAAGGACAATCTGGAAGTGTTGAAGTGGCCGCAAAGTGTGCAGCAAGCAGATTGGCTTTCTCCAAAGTGCTGATAGCTGAATGTCATTGTAAATGAGCGTTGGGATGGAGGATGACGCTGAGTTTTTAATATTTTTGACGAATGACCAAAAATTTTTACTACCTTTGGGACATTGTAGTATTTTTTGTCTCAGTTTTTGGTCGTATTGAAATTTCACGCGCTTGAGAAAGACGTTGCCGTCAACCCTGCCAGCCTCTTTATAATTCGAGTAATACTACGCGTTTCCTTTTGGTTTGCTACTTTTCATCCGATGAGGATGAGAATCGCATTCCAAAGAGAATAGTGTCAGTGATCATATCAGCAGCAGCATTCATGTTGTCATCGAGGTAACATAACGACCAGTTAAAAAAGAAGCTGTTAAGACCGCTCCAGTTGGCTTTCTCTTCTTGCCATACTGTTCTTTTAGGAATCTTTTCTCTAACTGTGTGGTGGGTGTACCAGAATTTAGCTGATATGACACAATGGTCCGGCGAGCCTAGAGGGGACAGCACAACAACAGTGTACTTATCAGGGTTAGAAGTTAAAAGCAAATCCAGGATGTTGGCGGTATGACTATCAACGTCTGGTATTCGCGTGGGCTCATTTACAAGCTGAGTCAACTTATTTTCCGCAGCGAAGATCTCAACACACTGTCCTTCGGGTCTGTCTGTCCAGAATGTCGAAGCCAACCAGAATTGTGTATATTGGAATCGCCCGTAATCACGATTTCAGTATGAGGATGAAGGGATATAATTTTTTGAATGGAGTCAGACAGCGCATCAAACTCGTTAAAAGTCGAATTGCTGTCTAGTTTGGGGTAATAGTGGATAATTTGCTTACCTAGATGGAATTTTAACCACATGCAATTGAATTCCGGATTGGAACTGGGACTATATTGTGGTGGAGTTTGATAAAAAAAAGCTGATCGTCGATAGTCAAGTACTTACTACATTGGTCTATACATCGTCGCTAGGTTTGCATTCTTAGTGCTCCAAAATTTCAGAAATAGGTGCAGCTTTACCGTTGGCTGCTCGTTCCTGGCGTATAGTGTAATCGTCAAAACGTAAAAAATGTAAAGCGACTGAAATTGCCTTCGTCCCATCGTTGCACGATATAGTGGTTATGAGTTTTCCTTCTACATTTCATCTATGCGGACAGTTATGTGCACCAGCACCTATCAAGATTCCAAACAAAAGAGTCCATTTCAGTTTCCGTAACTTTCTTCTATATACGCGGCTCGTTCTGCTTGTTATTGTAATGTTGATACTCTACTTCCGCTTTTTTATTTGTGCACCGAACGATAATGTCAACCATTTCCGGTGTAGCCGGGTACCCGGGTGGCACATGCTGTGAGCTTTTTTTTGGGTGGCAACACAAGGGTTAAAATATAGTCGCTCTAACGATATATGTAGTATCGAAGGCTTCACCAAGTAGTGCAATCTTCCAACTTCTGTTCGTTCGGAAAGGAGACAAGACTTAGACAAGGCATCTGATATATCATAGGCCATCTAGACACCGAATTGGTTATCCGGAACTGTATTTTTGTATTCCACTTAGTCAGGGCTATTCGGAAGGAAACCTATCGACCGAAGATTCGAGAGATCGGGAGATTTTGGCGTGTCTTTATCCTATTTGGGAATGAAATGCAGGGTCGTATAGATGTCAATCCCTACTAATAGAAGATGTCGAAACATTATGTTCGGTATGGCATCGGTCCCCACTGTTTTTTTTTTCTTCTAAGTGATTCGAAGATAGCCTGGAGCTCTTCCTCCCATGTTGGAGATGACTTCGAATAGCCAGCTTTCCGTATCATTTCAAAGGTACATTGCGCAAAACTGTTCAACGCTTGTTTTACGATCTCGTAGGTATCTGCGAATCTTCTCGTTTGACAGATCCTGATAGGGCGGCTGGTAGAGCCAGTTCGTGCAGAGTGCTCGGGTTAATGATCTGAAGAAGTATGTTCAACACACCCTAATCGTAGGAATATCTTTGATCAAAGTCCTCCAATTCCGCACTTTCGATTGATAGGCTTATTTCGGTATAGAGACCGCAATGGTATCTATCTTATACCAAAGTGTGTGGATAGTACGTTGTTTCGAGCCTGTCAGCGTGTCGAATAGGAAGAGATCTGAGTCGTGTCTGGGAAATAACGGACTATCTATCATTTTTATCGAGCCAATACTGTGTTGACTCAGCCAATTGAGTAATAGAGTCTTGTTAGTTTTCAGACTATTACTTCTCCGGGGATAGATACGTCGCGTCGCCCACTGTGGAGAGCATCCCCTGTTCATTAGGGTGGTAGCAAATCGCCATATGGAAGATGTTGCTCGGCACCACCAAGAATTTCGATAGTTTGACGAAGAAGAAGAGGAAGCCCCTTCGTTGTTTCATTTCAGTTCGATGTAGCCCGGTAAGGTGCAGTCCTTAATTTTTTTTTAACCCATACATGCTTTTAGCTAATTTTAAGTATTTTCTTATTTAGTTTCGAAGAAGAAAAGAAATTGGATTCTGACAATTGTTCTCATGGGCCGTCTTATATTGAGCAGTTCTCTGCTAGGAAGTAGCTTTTTAAAGTCCACGCAATACTTTAGAGTACGTATAGGCTTACACAAAAAAATGGTACCTTCTGGATTCCGTCCTTTTTTGCAAAAAGTCCCTAGATACTCGTACCACCCTTTGCAATCCGAACAGAATTTTTGAAATTCCACTTTTTGAGGTGCTTGTACTGTGTAGTGTCTGATCAACATTTGGGAATTTGTATGCTGGAGCAACATTTTTAATTTTATACAACCTTTGTTCCAACAATCGGATACCAATGAATCATCTCCCTTCAAACTCATCAATACCATCGCTCATATTGATTACTTTCCACAATCCCATCGCTTACGTCCAATTGGCCCAAATTACAAGAAAGACGAGGCCAAACTTCCACCGATTCAAGCCCTAAAAAAACTCCATAATCCACAAATGAAAGACAATGCCGCACAAGACTTCCGATAAGTTACGCCCCCAGTCGAACAAACATCGCTTTGTGTTGTACCTTTGCCAGGTGAAAAACTGAAAAACCTTTTTCAAATGAAAACCACTTACGTTCTTTGGTCTGCTGCCTGACTGTGGGGCACTTAATCAAGCCACACGTAGTATCTCATTGGTGACCGAACCAGATACGAAGACCTCAATCCTACGACCGTGATTGGTTGGCCGTGATTTTATACCCTGTCGAGCCGATACATTTACCTGTATCTACATCTACCTGTGTTCGTGTATTACTTCTGTGGTATAGTTATATCTCGGATACCTGTAACCGTATAAGTGCACAGTCACTACAGACTATAGGAAATAGATTTACCTGGTTTCAAGTTCGCCTAAGCCAACCAAAGGTAAGGTCTACTTCGAAACGTCATCTTCTTCGATCGCGTTCGAATCGGGTAGTACAACTTACGGGTATTCCACACACAAAAGAACCTGCGTTGGTGGACAGAGTGAGAAAAGTAAAGAACAGCTCAGCAGTTACTTGTAGTCGCAGTGACGACTGCGAGAACAAGTATTCGTATCGTATCCAACAGCCGTACGTATCTGAGAGATACAATAACAACAATTTGACATATCGTGTGGTCGGTCAATGGTACTCAAGTCAAGTTCATCATTACAGCCGCGCTGCTGTTGCTGTTGCTGCTGCTTTCGGGATTTCGTTCTTCCACTGGAGTTTGGTTCTATGACTTGGTTACTATGACCTTTTAGGTATGAGCTGTTGTGTTGGATTCTGTATCTCTAGAATGTGGAGTACACGAGAAATGAGTTTGTTTGGCGGTTGTTATGGCTTCCGGAAGATGGTTATTATGGTTTTGGATCGTTACACTGGTCAAGTTTGTTTGTTTTGTCATTAGTGAGTGGCATATGTATAATTGTTTTATTTTTCAAATGTTTTGTTGTTGGATTGTTTATCAGAATCTCGTGTCAGAGTATAATGGAAGTCGTCGGTGCCTCGGGACTCCTTTTAAGTCGCCATGTACATATACCAGTTTTTCAAATTCTTAATGAACATTGTTTGGACGAGTGTTTCAACGGGTATGGCGTATATGGTAATAGAGGTCTTTAGCTGCCGAATTTGTTGGGAACATTTAATTGGGTAGGTTGGTAATGAATACACAATTTATGGGATACACTAATATAAATATGCTCATGCGTTCGTACACATGTACTCGTATGTAGGTGCATCACCTTGAGAAACTTTAGGATTTCTGAAATAGCTTCGTAGACAAGAAGTATATTCAATAATAAATATTGAAAAAGTAGGGGTCCCAGACCACTTCCCTGTGGTACTCCAATTTTCTTTGTTATTTTCGATTAAAGGTTGAAGATTTTTGTGTGAATGAGAAATAAAGGAAGTTCAATTGGAGCAAACATATTAATTTCGGATCGTGAATTTTGAATATGTTCCGAATCGCGAAATATAGAAAATACGTGAAGGTTAAGTGCGCATTAATGTAACAGAGTGGGACATATCCCAGCGAGTGTTTAGGCACGCGAATATAACTTTTAGAATTCGTTGGAATTCTCTGATAATGTCAACGTTGGTGATGTAACCAAAAAAGAGCAAACACACGATTGAAAATTCGACCTACCGTTCTTTCTCCATGCTTAATAGAGTACGACAAATGGTTGAAATAATGTCTCTTAGACTTCAATCGATTGGATTCCAAGCTTTTATCAGATTTCGGCAACGAGATGCATTATTACGTGACTTCTTTAATCCAGCGCTGAAGTGGATATTACCCAAGGAAAAGGCTAACATTGAAGGCGCAATCTTCAACAATCCTATGCAGCTGCTGGGTTACGTAGACAACATTAAGACTATCGCTCGGTTCCGGTGCACTGTCAAAAGAATTTCTAAGACAATTGAAGAACGGACAAAATGAGTTACATAGCCATGAAGTAAATGAAGTCAAAACCAAGTATCATCAAGAATTATCTGACTACCGCTTAGGACAAAACGTCACTATTGACAATAGCAACTTCGAAGAGGATAATGGGTTTACCTACCTGAGAGTAAATTTCCACTCCACGGATGACACCCTAGTTGAGATTCGACGGAGAATTACCTAAGTTAGAGGACGAAATGCGTGTTCTTCGAAGAATTGGTTCTGACGGTTCTGCTGGACGGTAATCAGACAAGAAGAGCATACTATATATACTACAATATATACTGCTATATATAAATACTGTTGAGAGAAAAATTCTTCGTCTAATATTTAGTTCGGTATGCGAAGAGGGCGAATGGAGGAGAAGATATAATCCCGTACTCTATGAGCTGCATCAGGCTGTGAATGTAGTCCGGAACGTCAAAATATGTCGAATAAACTGTCTCGGCCAAATCGAACGAATGGACGACAATAGTCCAGAGAAGAGGATCTTCGAATCCCAGCCCCCAGATACGAGGCCCGAACATCTGTTTTAAAGACTAAGTTATCGGGATGCCAGAGCGCTTGGTCTAGGCAACTGGAGAAAGCATTCGGAGAGTCCTCACGGGTTCAGAGTCCGTCAGGTAAGTAAGTAGACTTCAATTGAATTAGCAGTTCAACGCACCGGCCTAGTTACGCTTCTCATCTGGATTTACATAAACGTTGAGGTGATAAAACTGTGTACGTAAACAAAAATTGACGCCAGGGGGTTAATAGAAAATATAGAACGTACCGTGAGATGATGTGATCCTTAAAGAATGGGTTGCCTTATACCTTGGAAGCCTATATAAAAGTCGCTGATAAGAATAATTTAACTGTTGATGACCCATGCAAACTTGACAAGGACAACGATGTTCGGGTCTTCACCTGGATAATGAGAATTCTGAACAACGAAGGTGCACTGAGTAGCTAGGTAAGACTCTGGAAGCCTTTCTGCACCATATGACTGCCTTCTAAAGAATTAGATGAAACGAACGTAAAAAACGATCAGGAACAACGACATTTACTAGGGCAATTGCAATCGTCTGCTACGCATATTTACATCCGGATTTTTCATTAAAAGCAGCCTCCTCAATGTCAAGTACTATAGACATATATAGAAATGTATGATAGAAACGAGAAACCGAACGAAATCCGCCAATATCGGCCTTATATGCGTACTTGGAGAAAAACCACGCTACTAAGAAAGGCTTCTATGAATTCCTGGACTCAAGCTATGAGCAGCGTCTGAAATGCAAGGTAAAGATCGCACAGGATGACCTTAATGCTAGAATAGGTAATAAAGGCACCATTGGTAGTGCCGCTCGCATGCAGCATCTGTATAAGACTACATTCGGAAATGGACGTGGGCTGATTGAATTTGTAAGCAAGCGGAACATTGTAGTAGCAATACGACTACGTGTGTATTAACAAGGGCACATGGCACCTTTCTGACCAAAAGATGGTAAACCAGATTAGTCACATTGCGCTGGAAGATACCTACCGCGTATGCTACAGGCTTGCATATTCCCAGTTGCCAACCTTGACTCGGGTAACTATTTAGAAGCAGCCAACCAACGTATACGGATATCAAGGACAACACATCGCCAGGAATGTGCTGTGAAAAGGTTTGACGTCAAACACTAGAGCTATTCAAAAGACCCTATGTCGACCGCGTTTCCACCAACTCTAAGAATAGTGGTAATGCTGTGAGGAGGCCATCAGAATATTTTCCCGTGTTGTTCCAGAACTTCACGGTGCTCACGACGAATGGGCACTTGCAGCCAAACTGGCAGCAAGTCCGCTGTTGGCACGTACCAGAAGAGAAAAAAGCCGGATTTCTGAGATTGATAAAAAAATAAGTTTGAACAACGGGAGTCGGTTTGAAAGATGCTTCTGCAGGTATGAGGTTCAAACGTTTTACTAGATCTCAAAATACCGTGTTATGGCAACAAAACCCGAAGCATGCTAGGATGACCATGGGAATATCGATATGCCTCGATCACGATGAACATACGGCTGTCAGGTAGGACGCACTATTTACCCCATCACAGGCTGAAAGTATTTCGAATCTAAGAAATAGGTAGAGGCCAACGAGCTGTGAAGAAATTAGAGCAAATGATCTGATGAAAAGCATTCGCCAGTTTGTCAGTAAAATAAACTTGGCATCGTCTGTCCGGTCATTAAGAAAACAGATTTCCTGAGTTGCGAAAAATATAAGGGCATAAGCCTGGTAAACATCGCATACAAGATACTTGTTGCAGAATTATTTGTACGTCTAGAACCGATCGTGAACGATATAATAAGACCACATCAGCGCCGTTTTAGTCTAGGTAAGCCCACTATCAAGTTGTTTCGATAGCGTTAACACCGGCTGATTACACAGACCCAGGTTGTACTAGTACAAAATATCGAGGAAAGCTCTTGCTGATCTACGAAAGTCGAAAAGCAAACATCGCCGAGCCTCCTGATGAGGTCTCAGACAGTACGACTTTTCCAACTTGGGACCAGGAGCACAATCTTTGAAAGGTCTTAGTGTAAATTTTTTTAAATACCAAAAATAGGTCAATGGAAAGTATATCACCTAAGTTAGGACAAAACCATAATTATGAAGTTCATAGCTAGTTTATCCATCTGGGCTTTGTAGTCCAGAGAAACGTTCAAGATCGAGTCAAAAATATGTTTTGCCAACCGTTGTTTCTATGGACTAGCGGAGTAGCAAAGCCACATCTGGAGGAACACAAAACACTCTATACAACACTGCCATCATTTCTACAAGGTTTAAAAGCTCTCCTGCCTTATTCTGAGCAAAGGATTCTCATTTTAGTCTTTGGCGCCGTATGCGTTGAAGGCGTATAGGTGATGTGGTACAACGAAGAATTATATCGACCGACCGAGATGGATTTAGTCAGATGGCTGCACCTGCAACTTATATTGGTGCTTTAGCCAGAAACGTCTTCGATCTTAAACACTGTACCATGCCAACTCCCTAAAATTTTCTACACTTATTTCTACCGAGTTTTTAGAGATTTTGGAAACCATTCGTTTAGTTGGCTGTTGCCATGAACAGTCAGTTCCACACAGAGTGGATCCAATTGTCGTTGGGAGCTCTAACCGAATGTGCAGGTGATTCCATCAAGTCCAGTCCATCTGATGCTTGGGGCACTTATTATGAACTATAGTACAATACTTTAGAGAAGACCAAGGTTAATGAACTTTGTTTGGTAAACAACTTTCGATTATTTTGACCCAAAGGCCCTATCAACATCATTTTTATGCTCGAAATTCATCCCCGTGCACGCGATTCAGGCATGGGTGGTACTGATTTTTTCCGAACTGGTAAATCTCCCATTATTTGATACGTAGCAAAGCGGAAGCACTTACTTGAAGGCGTTCTGGTCAAATCGGTGTGTCCTGCATATCCTTGAAAAGAGTTTTAAAGATTAGAGTCAATGCCAAGAGATCATTAACAACATGTTGTTTACGTTGTTCGTTTCAAAGAAATGGCCAGACAAGCAAATTCATAATGAGATGTAGTGATGGAGCTCATCTCCACTTAAGTAAATAATTTCTTAAGCAAATAAATGCCCTTTATGGACTACTGAGAACTCAGAATCCAGGACTGATTCATCAGCTGCAATTAATCATACAAAACATAAATGCTCTGTCGGATGGGGTGTTACCACAGAAAAGTTGTTGGGCCATTCTTCTTTGTAGATGATGCCGCCAATACTGCAATGGTGAATGGTAAAAGATATCGCGCTACGATTGAAAATCTTTTGAGGTCAACGATTGCTCACAGTCAAAAAGATTTTCAAAAGGATGATGCTGATGCGTACACCGGTTTTACTAGAGACTTTTTGGGCGACTGAAATCTTTCCAAAATTCAATATTTAATTTTCCTCCGAGTTTTACGGACTTACCAGCAGCAGACTTTTTCTTTGGACATATTTGGGATTAAAAAAAAATTTAGAGTATAAGAGGAAACCCACCATTCGAATATTTGAGCTAAAATACAAGATGCTGCCCCCAGATATACGAGGGAGTCTCAGAAGTACCCGACCTGACGTATAGATGGCGGTTGTTGTTTAAAAAGTATGACGATTGTAGAAAGTACCAACCTTATAAAGCTTAAATTTGAAGTTTGACGACGCTATGTTGTTTAGTATTTGTTCGGCAGCCATCAATAGTGAAATATGGAAAAAATTGGTGATCGTTATGTAACACAATGCTTTCATTTGAAACGCCTCAATCCAACCAACATCAAAAGGAACTGGATTCTAGTCTCGGGGAATCTGCTCCTTCGTTTACAACAATAAACGAACTGGGTGACTGAGTTTAAGGGAGACTGTACGAGTTGCCAAAACGAACATCGCAGTGGTCGACCAAATGAGGTGAGTTCACCAGAAATGTTTAAAAAAATCCACAAAATGGTATTGGATGACCGTCGATTGAGAGACCGTGAACTAGCAGATATGGTAGCCGTCGTGACGATGTTGCAATCGAGTGTTTGACGAATTTTCACAGCAATAAAACCGAGTTTTTGCGTCGATTCATAACCATGGATGAAACATGGATCCATCACTTAATACTCGAGACGAAGGAACAGTCAAAACAATGGACTCAAAGGGGAGAATCGGCTCCAAAGAAGGCATAGACAGTTCCATCTGCAGGCAAGGTCATGGGATCAGTTTCTTGGGATGCGCGTGGGACAACTTTCATTGATTATCTTCAGAAAGGAAAAACAATCAACGGCGTGTATTATGCGAACTTATTGCAGCGTTTGAAAGATGAAATCAAGAAAAAACGGCCGCATTAGGCGAAGAAAGAAGCTTTGTTCCATCAAGACAATGCACCAGTTCACTCATCCGTCATCGCGTTGGCCAAAATCAATGAGTTGAAGTTCGAATTGCTTCCTCATGCACCCTTTTCGTCAGATTTAGCCCCAACGAAATGTTTTCCATGTCCAAATTTGAATAAAATGGCTCGGCGGTAAAGTCTCGGTGGAGTCTGCTGTTGATGGCTATTTTAAGAAGATCGTCGATTCTCACTATAAACAGGGTATCGAAGCATGGCTGGGAAGAATTTATTGAACTAAAAGGAGATTAAGTAGAGAAATAAACATATTTTTCCCCAATTCTTTGTTAGGTCGGGTACTTCTGGCACTACCCTCGTAGTATACCCACGTTACTGCAATCAACTGATCTTTAAGTTTTTGAAAGTGACTTCAATCAGATGATTTCGGAAAGGAATGAAGGAGACAACAGGAAGTCTTCCTAAGAAAAACAATTTTCATCTCCACAGATGGCTATTACCCAGCCAAAGGCGCAGGTTTCTTCTCGGAGGACACTTGCATAGACTGTTTGGCTGTCTTAATCCAAAACCCACGGCACATTGCAATATAGGTAACCAAGAAGGCTTACTGCAAACGTCATAAAGAAAAGATCCCTAAAAGAACCGTATGGCAATACGAGATAGCCAACTGGAGCGGCCTTAACAGCTTCTTTAGGAATTTTAACTGGTCGTTATGTTTCCTCGATAACGACGTGGATGCCGCTGTTGACATGATCACACAAACTATTCTCTTTGGAATGAGATGCTTTATCCCTCATCGGATGAAGAGTATCAAACCAAAAGAAAAGGCATGGTACCACTCGAGCTGTAAAGAGGCTGTCAGGGTTAGAGAACTGTTTTTTCGGGCCTACAAGACCAACCCGACAGAGGAAAACCGAAAAAAGTTCAAACGAGCCAGAAATGACTGCAACGTCTTTCTCAAGCGTGTGAAATTTCCATACGACCAAAAACTGAGGCCCAAAATACTGCAATGTCCCAAAGGCAGTAAAAATTTTTGGTCATTCGTCAAAAACATTAGAAATTCTGCCTCATTCTCCATCCCAACGCTCATTTACAATGACATTCCAGCTGTCAGCTCTTTGGACAAGGCCAATCTGCTTGCTGCACACTTTGCGGCTAGCTCAACTCTCCCAGACTGTGCTTTGTCCCCGCCTACACTTGAGTTCGTCGAATCTACAATGGGACGAATCTACTTTCGCACTCGTGTAGTAGCAAGAGTACTTAAAGATCTCAACATGCATAAATCCGCTGGTCCAGATGGTATATCTCCCCTTCTTCTGAAGAGGTGTTCTTCCACGCTGGCAAAACCACTGCGTAAGCTTTTCCATCAGTCCTACTCCTTAGGACTCTTTCCGAGCGGATGGAAAAAAGCATTTGTCCAGCCAGTCCCTAAAAAAGGCGAATCTTCTTCTCTATCCTCCTACAGACCCATTGCACTTACGTCCCTTCTTTCCAAGGTCATGGAAACGCTGATAAACCGTCAGCTCATGAAATATCTCGAAACACGAAAACTTCTTAATGACCGGCAATATGGTTTTCGTAGCAACAGGTCCACTGGTGATTTGATGGCATGTCTCACCGAAAAGTGGAACCAAAGCGTACATCAATCTGGCGAAAGCAAGATAGTTGCACTTGATATTTCTAAGGCATTTGACAGAGTTTGCCATCAGGCTCTCTTGTCGAAAATGCGTGGTTTTGGGATCGAACTCTCTTCTTCAATGGATTAGAAATTACCTTCCGGAACGTTCAATTCAAGTTGTCTTGGACGGTTTCAAGTCTGATATTCAGAAAATAAATGCTGGTGTGCCCCAGGGCTCCGTTCTGTCTCCGACACTCTTTTTAATTTTCATTAATGATCTCTTGTCTGCTACTTCTAATCCAATTTATTCCTTTGCTGATGACAGCACTCTCTGCTTCTCATATACGTTCCCGGACTCACGCCCCTTCGGCTGTAGAACGGGAACGGCAGCGTATGTTAAACTCATTAAATTCCGATATTAACAGCATAACCAACTGGGGAACTATCTACCGAGTAGAATTTAATGCTTCCAAAACTCAATGCTGTCTGCTGTCATTAAAGCGAAATTCAAATACCCAGCCATTATCCATGAATGGCACTTGCATCGTCGAAACCGATAAACTTTCCATTCTCGGTATGTGTATCAGTAACAACTTACGTTTAAATGATAACATATTCGATGTCGCCAAAAATGCTGCGAAATGTCTAGGTTTCCTCAAGCGATGTAAGAAATATTTTACCCCCTCTGATCTGGCTTCAATATATAAGGCATCCATCAACATCTGGTCAGGTGCTCCTAAAACATCTCTGTACCTGCTAGATAGGATTCAAAACCGTGCGATAAAACTCATTGGTGATACTAATATCAGTCAATCAATTGACACCCTCGAACACCGACGAAATGTCTCCTGTCTCACCTTGTTTTATCGCTATTTCCACCACCAGTGCTCCATTGAAATCGCCGGTAGCATTCCGTCCATTCAAACTTTTAACCGTAACACCTTTCCTAAACCGTACAACTCGCTTATGGAATGCCCTGCCGACCTCTGTGTTTCCTGGTCGTTATAACTTGCAAACATTTAAAAACAATGTACATCGGTACTGTCTTTTCTTCCTCCCTAAATTTCCTTCGCCCGCGCTGTGTACGAACATTTTAAGGGTACAAAACTCCTTGAGCGCGCGCTAATTATAAAAAAAAAAAATAATAATTTCGATATTGGTAAGGATCATTCAACGAGATGGCTAAGCAACACATGACCAAACTCTTTTGTATTTTGCAATACTTAAACGCTCCAGAGAAGTGGACTCGGATCCAAGTCACTAATGTCATATGCCAAGCAAGTGATATACCATACTTTCTAGCGTTTTCTAAGGCACGCGCTATGTGCAAAAATTTTGAGGGCACTAAAAATCCCGTGAGCGCGCGCGCGTTTATTGTTAAGAAAACCAAAACGGATGTACTCATTGAAACGATTGTAAAACATCGACGATTAGCGGTCAAAAGATCGGGTTAACGTCAGTAGGAGAGGCATCTTCAGATTCACAAACGAAATCATGTGACACATTGTCTTTGAAAGACACGCGCGACGATTGAGAAACCCTGATAATGGTTCGTACAGAAACTGCAAATATGTGGAACCCGGGGCACGCTACCTTTGCAACTACTTTAACTTGACAATTATTAAAATGCAATCTCTACTCTATGAAGATCATCCCTACTCTATGATGGACTTATCATACAACTGGTCTAAACGCACCAGCACCAGTAGCATAGCATAGATATCTCCTAAAGACTTGACTTGAATCAAAAGGACTAATATTAGGGAGCTTTACGTTTCGTTTGATTGTAGAGAACCTGTTCAATAATGAGATTTGGTTTAATTAGGATCGCATGGTCACAAGATCACTATTGAATTGCAAAGGCCTGACAGTTTCTTTGCAATAACAACCACCAGTACGTTACTTCTCCTGTCAAGCGGGAATTGAAACGTTTCCATATCAAAGGTTTTTACGACATTCCTCAGCTGAGCCGCATTCCTAGTGATTAAGGAAACATTAAACTAGAACTTCTTTTGCATATGAGTGCGAGTACCATGTGTCTGGTCGAACATGATCTTGTTTAGTGATAAATGTTAAACAGGAGATTGATGGCCAATAACTGTTTTAGCACCTTGCTGCTGTAGTCGTACTAGATACGAGTAAATATACATAGGCATGACTTCTTTTTTTTTTGTTTTTTGAAAAAAGCTTTCCATAATCTCATATGCTAATCCTAGTCTTAAACAGGTTCAAAGCACCTGTAATTCTAGCACAAATGTATCTACGACTATATTTTAGCAGTAGCTTATCTACGTTTGATTAAACCGAGTATCTACGGTTTGTTATTACCCAACACTACTGGTGTGATTGGTGTCTTTGATTTCTATTTCTTTTTTTTTTTGTTGTATTGGAGTAAATTGGCAATGGACAAATAGGCTGTTCAAGTGACAAGGCAAAAATATAACCTCGGGCAAGTGGCGCCTAAATGAGTTTACCACTCTTGACAGGTTTATATTCCCTTCACTGGTAAAACATTTTTCATTTTGTTCAACGGCGCTGACTGGTGTCTATGTGAAACTTGAGACATTGAATGATAGAGAACTGTCATTTGGTAAAGACACTCAATTAAATGTGTGATATGTCTGGGTTACTCTTGAAAAAGATACCGATCGTGCCAATGAGCCGGGGCTATTTGTTTAGCATATGCCTTGAGTTGAGTACTAATTTGAAGGTCGACAATTGGTAAAGATCGTTTGGGTTTGACTACTGACTATGGATGTAGGTTGTTAGGTAGAGGAGCTGACCAGCCGATACAGCATTGCCGCAGCAGGATTATAGAAGTTACATAGCTTAATCTGAAGCACGGACTCGTCTAAGGAAATAACTACGGTGAAAACGACAACAGTCTCAGATAAGAACGACTTAACTGTTGACGTCCCATGCAAACATGGCGAGGACAACAACGTTCGGTTATGCACCTGGAATGTGAGGACCCTTAAAAACCCACGTGCTCCTAAACACCTTGTGAAGACACCGGAACGCTATAAAGCTGCCATAACCGCCATCAAAAAAATGTAATGGGACAGTCAGGACAAGAAGACAATCTAAAACTGCGGTATCTACTACGGCGATTGTATGATGTGACACAATAGCTCGACCCTAGAAGGATGGTCTTACAAGCTCCTAGACAACACCCATGCGCAGAGTCGTAAGAACGTAAAATTGTACTCGGCAATTTTAAAGCCAACCAAAGGAAAGGACAGCACTTTTGGTAGCACCTGTTGGCATGGACAGTCTACACGATATCACATCCAGAAAAGAACTTCGACTGAAGGACTTTGCAAGTAGACAAAATATTGTCGTAGCAAGCACACGTTCCCCACATTCCAGGATACACAATGGCATATGGCGGCCTCCTGATCAAACTACGACAAGCAAACTTAATCACATCACGGTAGACGGAAGACACGCATCTAGTATTCTAGACGTCCG
Organism: Volucella zonaria; assembly: GCA_963966105.1. Lineage (NCBI taxonomy): Eukaryota > Metazoa > Arthropoda > Insecta > Diptera > Syrphidae > Volucella > Volucella zonaria. The sequence goes on along the minus strand of OZ014533.1, from coordinate 135,701,391 downwards.
CACATTCAGAGATGGTAAAATTGATTGGGATCATTTCCTAGTTGTGACCAAAGTGCGAATGTGGACATCAAAACACAGAATTGCCAGACCCACACCCTATGTCAATTGCCCTTAACCTCTGTCACTACAACAAAATTTAACAACATCAAGTACGGAGGACAAGTGGCTTTACTGGAAGGAGACTATCAGAAATATAGCCTCTGATGTGCTGGTTTCACAAGGCGGCAACAAACAAGACTTGCCGCTTTCCCCAAACAGGAGGCCTACCTTGAAAAACGCATGCGAGGACTAGAGCCAGATTGGGACTGACTGTCGACGCGTGCTAGTAGAAGTGAATAATCGAACACAAACTCTCGGCGAGAGAAAGTGGAAGTTCGAAAAGCGCGAAGTTGAATTTCTACTATAGAAACGAGATTCGGAAAATTTACGTAAAACCTACGTGTCAGGGCAACAAAACCCAAACCGAGGCCATCAAAGACGACCAAGGGAACCTCGTCGTTATGACACAATTTGTACTAAAAACTTAGAAGACCCACTTCTGCGGATTCTTAAATGGCGAAGACGACGACAGGGAAGTTACACCATTCGATAGAGACGAGTATCGCGAAATCTAAAAAAAATCTTTCGGATCCAACCGTTCCGCCATCGAACTCCTTAAAGCTGAAAGAAATGATCTGCCAAGGGCATGCGTTAGCTCATATGTGTCTGGTTTTGAAGAGAGAAGATCCCTGAACTACCTCAACTAAAGGTAATATGTGAACGCGTTACGGCAGATCTTGGAAAAGATGCGAGAATACCGATTCGACACCCATAAAATCTTATCGGTTACAAAGCCACATATAATAGCTTCTATAAAGATAAGCTGGTCTAGGCATCTACTATGCAGGATATCGATGGAGAAATCACACTGTCCATTCTGTCCAAGTCGGAGGAAACCTCATCGAATCTTTTGATTGGAAAAAGGAGCTCAGATAGGACGATGCGGTATCGCACTTGGAAGTATTATGTGCAACCCACTATCAAACATCACTTGTACTGGTACAATGCATCCGTCCAACTTTTCGCATATGCAGATGACATTGGCATAATCGGGAGCAGACAGCGGGATATCAGTGGGGCCTTGAACTTTGCACTGAAGCAGAAGCAGCAAAAATGGGTCAGGCAGTTAATGAAAGGCAATGAAGAAATGACATTTAGTACCGACGTCGTAGGCAAAGTGTAACTATTTTGAGGCAATAAAGGAATTTATGTACCCAGGCTGTGCAGTGAGGAAATTAAACGAAGAAAAGCTCTTGCCAACCTATCATCTGCCTATAGGCTGAGAAGACTGTATAGCAATGAAGAAGACACTATATAGGACCCTCATCATCCCAATCTTGTGTTACAGCGATCAAGAGCGAATGGAAGCTGATCAAAGGGCTTCGTTTACAGGAACTTCCAGAGCTTCTTCAGCTGAAGTCTTAATCGCCTAGGAATGATTTTTATTTTCTTCTCAGGAACTGCACTTTCCTTCTCAGAAAGCATGACTATTGCGACTTTTTCATTCTTCGGCAACATTAGCGAGCCCCAAGTACCAGTGAATGCAGAAGCTTAGTGAATATTTTTATTGAATTAAAAAGTATTCAGTTTCTCAGCAGAAATGCCGGGAACTTGAGGACTGAGATGAAAATAGTTGGTTCCTATCCGATAAGAACAGATAGACACCAATTTGTTTGCTCGTTTATCAGAAGCTTTCAGGAAGCATTGTCTTCTGCTTTCGTTGTTGTCTGCCGATTTGTCGCGGCACTTGGCATCGTGGTGGATAAATAGTGGTGAACGTTTCAAAAATTTTCAGGGCGCAGAGACAGTTGAAAATTAGGAGTAATATGCGAATAAAGTTGCTTGAAGACGCCGAAAATTACAAGCGGCTTTGCCCCCGGTATCTACCCGGCACTCTTAAATTGAATCTAATGAACAGCCTAGCAGCAGAACAGTCCTGAAGAACCCTATAAACGAAAGTACTTTAAGTTTTACCTCTAGTGGAAAGGAAAATCGTACAGCAGGTTACGGGCAGATTAAGACCCTTCTAAAGCCATCTAAGCTTGTCATTGACTTGCTGGCTACAAGATGTCATGGCCGTGATTGTATTTGAAACATCTAATTGATTTATATTGTTACATTCAGATCAATACTCATCCAGTACATCCTGGTCCGGCAATGTTGTTGAAGAACTATTCCTAATGCAAACGATTCCTGGTCACTCATTCTGAATTTTGATTGGAGATAAGTTTTGCGAATTTTATATTTCCTGGAAGAGAGGACATCTTACTTCTGCTGACACATCTTTTAGCAGAAGACCCACTCTACTGCTATTTAGCATTATCAACTTCTCAAGTGAGTCATCTAAATGCAGCGCAGCCGTGATTACGAATGTGTTGACGTTGTTAAAGGCACCCTCATGTGCAGGAAAGTGACCATTATGTGCTCTCTACATTGTAAGGATCGTTCGATGTGGCTAGTCAGTGAATGCAGAGCCGTTTCCAAAATGCCTTTGATCTAGAGTTTTCAAGATGGAAAGGTGGTAGATTTTTAGGTCTGAGGTCCTTTGGGACAACATGAGAGCATTTTCCGGCTTTGGGAATGAAAACTACATTGACTTCTCTCCATGACAGTGGAATGCGGATCAGTTCTACACAACTCCTCCTCCTCCTCCTGATATTTTCTAGCGCGATAATCGGGATAAACAAATTGATGTTTTGATCTAGAATCTAGAATCTAGCCAAATCAGTGTCAAGATTTTGTTTTTTTCTTTTAGTATGATGTTATCGCTCAGGGTTAAGATGGTCGAAGAACGACCTGAACTCAGGTCTTGAGTTGACTTTTGTTCAATGTGCACTCTGAGCCGCTTTGTATAGTTCACGACCTTTTCTGTTATTAGTTGAGATTCCCTGTAGGTGTGTGTAGCGTTTCGTTCCTGTCTTTGAATAAGATACTTTTATTGTTCAGATGAAATGTTACGCTTAGGGAGGATATAGAGGTGCGTTAGGGATATCCATTCTTTCTTTGTTTGTTCTTACGATACAGTTGGTGCTTGGTGGTGTTGAATGATTTTTTTGACTATTGCAGCACTTCCACCTCGACGTCTGTTAGTTGAATGTAGAGCATAGTAAATATCAGAGTTTGGAAATTTGATAAATGACTGCTTTGTTTCAGAGACTAGGCAAACATAAATTTTTTCGATATCCCCGATAACTTGCAGCCCAACTTGTTGTTGGAGTAATCTATTCGCATCCCATAGCATAATTCTTAGGTGTTTGGCCATATTTAATTTAGGGTAAGTTCTAGCCTATCAAGGCGTTCTATCAATAATTCACGATAAGAGATCTGGAGTCAGGTTTTCTTGGGATTGGAATCAGTTTCCTTTAGGATTTGTAAATAATCTGGTTTATGTACAATGTACATTAGAAGGTTCGTCGGACTTTGCCTCCGCTTTTTTGCTTTCTTTTTAGGCATGGCGTTATGTGCTAGTGGTTGAGGTGGCTTAGATTGATGTTCTGATAAGAATACAACTTTGATATCTAGCTAGAGTGTGCTTCTCCGCATTTACAGCACTTGGTTTTTGTTTCCTTCGCTTTATCGCATTCTGATGTGCTAGCCAACACACTTGATACATTTCGGAGCCCTGGAACAGAAGTTTTTTGGATGATTAAAGGTTTGACAGGTCTTGCATTGTGGGGGAATTTTTGAGTGTTTGATTGGTTCAATGCTTACTTACTAATAGAAACATTTCCATACGTTTTCTAGTTTTCCATTTTAGTTTATTGACTGCCCCAATTGCTTGAAAACCCGGTTTATTGAGGTCTGAAGTAATGAGATCAGGGTCAGAGGAATGATGTAGATTTTTTTTCTTGTTTAGGAATACCAAAAGGTTTTGTAATTGGTTAACGCTTAGTTGTTGTTATAGTAGTCAACTTCTGACATGTTGATTCTGTACACATCGTTGCTTATCAGTTTACCGGCTACAATCGCTTTTAGCGCATTCAGCAATAGCACTGTACATCTACTGAAGTAAATTCGAAGATACAATCTCGGATCGGACCAAAGTTGGCCGCAAGAAAAGAAGCCAAGAAAGACTCAGAAATGCCGCTCTCTTCGGTGAAACAATAGAGTTATCAACGGAAGTTAAATATCTAGGAATCACACTGGATGAAAAACTTACTAGGAACACTCATCTTTCTAAGACTTTTGAGAAGGCCAGGACCTCACTATGGACCAACAAAAGTCTAGTCCGAAAACATTGGGGACTTAATCCCAAAATGATACTGTGGATCTACACGGCAATAACGAGACCTATAATCACGTATGCGGCCGCCGTTTGGTTGCATAAAGCAACGCAGAGGCTAAACTCAACAAAACACAGAAATTAGCATGTGCCTGTGCAACTTGTGCAATGAGAACCGCACCAACAGCTGCGCTTGAAGTTATTCTAAACATCCCACCACTTTGCCTAGAACTCATAAAACAAGCATTGGTAAATGCTTACATGCTCATCACAGAAGATGAATCCAAATCCAAATTCAAACTAGTTCACACTGCAATTCTTCATGAATTCAAAAAAGAAAAAACGACCTGCTTGGAAAGTGCTTAATAGACAAATGTCTACCACGATATAACTTTCAGCACAACTTTAACTTTCTAGACCGTCTTAACTTGGAACAGTAAAAACCACCATTTGCGAAGGACTCACATGTAACACATTGGCTGAAAAGTCCGTGCCGTTTTATAGTAAAACATAAAATTTTTGCAAAATTCAACTTTATTTATCAATATAGTTGCCTTCGAGGGCGATACACCGATACCAGTTTTGTAGTACGATTTCGGTTTAGCCTCTGTTTCTGCGATTCGGTCTTAAATCTCTTTCCGGCGAGCATTCTTTTGAGGGTCTGCGAACAGGAAATAGTCGCTGGGGGCCAAATCTGGAGAATACGGTGGGTGGGGAAGCAATTCGTAGCCGAATTCTTTCAATTTTGCCATCGTTTTCATCGGCTTGTGACACGGTGCATTGTCTTGATGAAACAGCACTTTCTTTTTCTTCAAATGCGGCCATTTTTCTGCTATTTCGTCCTTTAAACGCTCCAACAACGCAATGTAATAGTCGCTGTTGATAGTCTGCCCCTTTTAGAGATAGTCGATGAAAATTATTCCATGTGCATCCCAAAATACGGATGCCATAACCTTGCCAGCCGAGGACGAGGTTCGTCGCCTGCTCGCCACTCAGCTGACTGCCGACTTGACTCTGGTGTGAAGTGATGGAGCCAAGTTTTATCCATTGTCACATACCGATGCAAAAATTCGGCTTTATTGCGGTTGAACAGCTTTAAACACTCCTCTGAATCATCAACACGTTGTTGTTTTTGGTCGACTGTGAGCAAACGCGGTACCCACTTTGAACAGAGCTTTCGTATGTCCAAATATTCGTGTATGATATATCCAACACGCTCTTTTGATATCTTCAGAGCCTCAGCTATCTCGATCAACTTCACTTTACGGTCATTCGTAATCATTTTGTGGACTTTTTTGATGTTTTCATCTGAAACAGCCTCTTTTCGACGTCCACTGCGTGCATGATTTTCGGTGCTTGTATGAGCACTTTTAAATTTTTCAATCCACTTGCGAATGGTTCGCCCGGCTGGTGCAGAGTCCGGGTAACACTTATCAAGCCATTTCTTTGCATCGGCTGAATTTATTCCAATCAAAAAGCAATGATAAATCAAAAAGAAAGATAAATCTTTTGAAGCTTTTGCAGGTTGGTACTAACTGAAATTGGTATGGATTTCAGCCCATGTGTTACGAGTATGGTACACAGACGGATCCAAAATAAATGAAGGAGTTGGAGCCGGAGTATACGGTCCTATTCAGACTGAAATCCATGCAATAGAGCTTTGCATTCGAGGGAATCTAAACAGGCATATAATAAACAAAAACATTTATATTCTCTCCGACAGCAGAGCAGCCCTACTTGCAATTAACGCCTTTGAAATAAAATTAAAACTGGTTTGGGATTGCCTTCAACTCCTAAAACTACTGGCCACCGCAAATAAAGTCCATCTGAGTTGGGTGCCGGGACATAGTGGATATGAAGGCAATGAAAAAGCGGACGAACTAGCCAAAAAAGGATTCGCATCTCAATTCATAAGGCCAAGACTATTCTGTGGGCTATCAATAAACACCATAAAAGGAAGTATTAAAATCTGGCTAGAGCAAAAGATGCTTCATTTTTGGAGAGACATCGAAGGAAGCATATAAGCTAAAAACTTTAGGCCAAGCTGTTGCCCCCCCCCCCCCAAAAAAAAAAAAACAATACTATTGTAGAACTAAGTAGAAGTCAGATTCGAGTGATCACAGGTTTTCTCACAGGATACCGCCGTGTAAAAAGAACACCTGATGCCCATGGGCATAGCAGATGACAATACATGAAACAGTACGTAGAAACAGCAGAACGCACACTATGTGACTGCATTGGTTTAATCAAAACACGTCAAACTTATCTAAGTAAATTCTACCCTGAAGCGGCGGACATAGCTACCTAAAGCGGCATCATATATGAGCTCCAAATGGAGAACATCGCAGTAGACCCATCTATGGCCGCAGTGACCTGGTATTGATTATACCATCTCCCACAACAATCTAATCTAATCTTCCGTATTTGGTCAGTAAGATCTACTTTACTTCACCGCTTCAGGTAATTGAAGCTTTTCAATTGTAAATAATTTCGAACAGCTTTGACGGATCTCATCCACGACCACTTTATATCTACAGCTTCTATATTACTGGGAAATTGTTTGTTTTGTTTGTTTCCCTCTTCAAAAATAATCGAGACCTTGTAAAGGCGGTCATGCACTACACCAAGCATGTCAAACTCAATGGCTACCACGGGCCAACCCAGCAGGATCTAAATTTGTATGGGCCTCAAAAAAAAAACAAAGAAAAAAAACTATAATTTTTACAAATCAGATTTATTTCAAAAAACAAAAAAGAACAAGAATAATGGTAACACTAATGTTTTCTGCCTGATATTTGGCATCTATTCTCCGCTACCAGCTTTTTTACTTGTGGGGAAATCTTGTCGACAGTGATTACTTTCAAAATCGACCCAAGGTGTCCATCAGTTATTCGGAATCTAGCTGGTGACTTCATATTGCAAATGATTTCATATACCAATTTTCGAGTCTTTTCAAATCGGACTGGCAAATACTTGTAAAATTCAGGCATTTCCAACTTCATCGAATTTAAATCTTAATTCGGAGTCACACTGTATTTCGATAACCTCCATTTGCATATGATTCGGTACTGATTCTATATTTATGGAAAAAATCGAAGAAAATAAATCCAACTTGTTTTTTGAAGACTCAAAATCTGCAAACCTTTTTTCAAATTCAGTTCTTAGGCTGCTAAATTGTTTCCGTATATTTTTGATACAACGCAGTTTCACTTAAACTTGATTCGTACATATTGCATGTAGCAAAGTGAGTCAAATTCTCGTTTCTCAACTGATTTTCCCAAGAGCTGGCTTGCATTTAAATGCTTTCACTTGGTCACACATGTTCGTGATAATGTCATTTTTTTCCTTGTAGCTTTAAATTTAAGTCAGATAAATGTTATGTTATATTCTATTATGAAAGTTAAATCCTGCAACCATTCTAGATCACGAAGCATGCTGGTGTCTTGGTTTTTAGTTATCAAAAACTGACATATTTCTTCTTTCAAGTCGCAGAATCGTTTGACAACATTAGAGCAAGATAGCCGCCGTACCTCGTTATAATAGGTTAAACTGGAATATTCGCTTCCTAATTCACTAAACAAATCAGAGAACTGAAGCGATTTAAGCCACAAGATCTTATAAAATTTATAATGTTCCATATTTATTACATTTGTGGGTACAATACATAAGACCTCTTGATGGACTACACAATGTTTGATCCTTCATAAGTTCCATTTATTTTCTTTTGAAGTATTGCTACAAAACCGTTGTTTTTGCCGGTCATTGAAGAAGCTCCATCTGTTGCAACTGAAATCAATTTGGACAGAGGTAGATTGTATGTTTGTAGAAGTTCATAAACACAATTAAAAATGTCTTGTCCTGTTGTAGTGCCACGCAACGGTACTAGTTCCAATAATTCCTCAAAATATTGGAATTATTGTTGCAAGCACAAGCTAACTGTGCTATGCCCCCAATGTCTGTATTTTCGTCACAGGCAATGGAATAAGCTTCAAAACTTCCTGACTTTTCTTTGATCTGATCACTTAAATTACCAGCCAAATCAGTTACTCCTTCCGCAACAGTATTTGGAGACAAAGAGATTACTTAGAAAGCCTTCACACTTTCAGGACAAACAATTTCCGCGGCTTTAATCAAGCATTCCTTGATGAAAAGGTTTTGAATGTTTAGCTATCAACCCCGACAAAACGTAACTTGAATGCATAGCCGCTTCACTTTCTTGACAAAATTTAGTAAACATGAGTTGTTGTGTCTTTAATTCTGACTTAAACTCTTTTAATTTTTGTTGTCTTATAATTCCTTCACAGCTGTCATATTTAGATTTATGTTGTTCATAGTGACGCTTAATGTTGTATAACTTTGGAACACTTATGTGATTATTTCATATTAAACAAATTATTTTTCATTTTTTCTTCACAACAAAAATATTCTAATTTCTACTTTTCTTGGAAATTTCGATGTTCATCACAAATTTTTCGCTTAGGTTTACTGCCACTTGGTTTTGAGAAAGACATACCGAACCGACTTTACTGCAAAACTATGAATGTACCACCTTGATCAGTTCCCGGATGTTCCCGGAAGTTCCCGGAATTTATTCAGAAAATTGCAAATACAAGTTTATTCATCTAAATCCATATTGTCTCCTTGAAAGTAACCCCCATCGACTGCATTACACTTATGCCAGCGCTTGATCTAATCATCGAAACATTTTTTATATTCGGTTTTCGGTATGTCCATTAGTGCTTCCTGCGATTTTTCCATTACTTCCTCTCGGCAGCTGAAACGCGTTCCCCGCATAAACCGATTGAACAGAAAGAAGTCACAAGGAGACAAATCAGGTGAATTCGGTGGCTGTTGGATGGTATTTGTAGCATTTTTCGTCAAAAATTACGAATAATGATGGCACTGTGCGACGGTGCGTTATCATGGTGCAAAATCCACGAGTTTTCTGCTCACAATTCTGGTCTCTTTCGTCGAATTGCTTCACACAAACGTCTCATAACGCACAAATACTCGTAATACTCTTTGCTTACTGTCTGGCCTTCTGGCAAAAATTCATGATGCACTACACCGTTGTAATCCATGAAAACCGTGAGCATTGCCTCCTTTTTTGACTGAAAACGACGTAGTTTTATTGGTCTCGGCTCATTTGGTGAACGCCATTCACTTGCCTGATGTCTGGATTGTGTCGTACTCATAAACCCACGTCTCGTCTCCAGTAATGATCCTTTTGCTGCATGTGGGATCGGATTCAGCCTCGCAAATCATCTCTTTTGCCGTTTGCGACGTCAACACGGTCTCTTTTTTGCATGAAATTGAGGTCTTTTGGCACCAAATTTGCTGCTACACGACGGAAACGAAAATCATTAACCAAAATATCTTGGACGGATCCATAGGCAATGTTCAAGTCCTCCGCTATCTCTCTGATGGTAAGTTTGCGGTTGGTTATTGACCAAAATTCCTTTTATGAGTACTTGATCAATGTTTTCGTCGGTTTTTGATGTCGATGTCGATGTCGATGGTCTGCCACTGCGTTCATCATCTTCGATTGACACACGACCACTTTTGAACCGCTCGTGCCACTGGTAAACGACCGTTTTCTTTAGAGAATCGTTGCCAAAACACTTTTCCAATATTTTCAACGTTTGCGCACCATTAAATCCGTTTTTAACGCAAAATTTAATACGAGTACAAGTTCGTTGTTGCAAATTTAAATCCATTTCTAAAATTGTAAAAAATCGTCAACACACAGAAATAGGCTACGTAACTTTTGCAAATGGTAAGCTATGACGCTAGTATTTAGTGGGAATGTCTATTATGCTTCCTTTAGTAAATGTTTGATCATTTGCGTGGAATAATTCGATAAGGCAAGTTTTTGGCTACTTACTCCAGGGGTGCATGTTTCAAAAGTTGAGTATACGAAAATTGCCATTTACCATATATGTATCTTATTAAAGTTAATTAATAAAATAATATAACATGAAAAGATTTAACAAACAAAAAAAAAAAAAAACATTGCCCAATCGGGGCTTGAAAACGAAAAATTTGCGCGAATTCGAGAAACGAAATGATCGCAAAACAAAGTAAAAAAAAAACAAAAACACTTCTGCGAAGTAAACAGAAATAATAGTGACCGAAGCGAAAAACAGTGAACGAAGTAAAAAAGACAAAACAACAGGCAGCCAACATTTAGCATTTAAAGGGTCATAAATTTCGATCTGTCTTTAGATACTATACAATCTAATTTTTTTCATATTGATGTAAATACAAAAACAAGGCGGTGCTATATAGTACACGTGTGTTCCAGTACGTCATGGAAAATGTTTTCGATATAGCTACAGCTGTTTTTATAGCAGATTTTGAAAACAAGTAATGAGGCAGGTTATAAAAACGGTTTTCCCTCTGATGAGAGCTTTTGTTTTTGCTTACATATAATAATTGCAATAGAAACTATTTAGTACACAAAATCATTTTCATTTTTCATTATTGTCAAGCGATACAGCCAAGTGCAGGAACTAGAAATGCACTACTCTCAAATAAAAGAGGTGCAATTAGTGCGAATTATAAATATCATAAAATAATGGCTCTCCCCCTTTTGCCACCATACATTATTCTAGGGGTAATCAGGACATACGATTCAAAGTTTCAAAGTTTCAATAATGCACTTACAACTTACTTACTACAGTTCGTGTTGAACCTGGGCCTCTACTAACAAGCCTCTCCAGTAAACCCATTCCTTAGATAACTGCCTCCAGTTGCGCAGTCCAGTCGGTTGAGTTTATCTTCTACCTGTGCCCGCCACCTAAAATGAGGTCTTCGTCTACAGCATTGTCCCTCCGCGTTAGATTCGAAGACTCTGCGGCCGAAGCATTGGTGCTCATTCGCACTGCACGTCCTACCCATCTCAGGCGATTGATGTGCAGTTTTCGTACTAGGTCGATCCCGCTGTATATCTCGTATAGTTTGTCGTTGAATCTCCTCCCCCAAAGCCCGTCAATGCAATCGGGACCGATTTTTTTCTCTTGAAACGACTGAGGATATCTTCATCCGATTTCGTTAGGGTTCACGCTTCAGTGACATAAAGTAGGACCGGGATGATCAGGGTATTATTTAGGTTCTTTTTTTTTTCCCGGATAGAGCCTTACTACTCAATTGCCTTCGAAGGCCGAAAAAACAGCGATTTACAACAATGATTCTACATTTTATTTCTGCAGACCCAAGGTAGACAAAGTCCGTTACTACCTCGAAATTCACTATGAACTTCTGCCTAATTGGTCTATATAGTGTGTGCCTTCTCATTGACAGAACGTACCTGGATTTTTATCGTAAACCACCTGTCATGTAGACTTAATGTTTACGAGGTGCCCATACACCCATAGGGAGCAAGGATACGCCTTGCCATCGCTCTCCGTCAATCCTTTGATATCAATTCGGAACTGTGTTGGAGGCACAGTTCCACCCTTGGTATGAGTCGAGGCCGACCTAAAACCTCTTGCTGTTCTTAGGGTCGCAGCACCCAGTACTTTTTTGCAACTCTACAATGGGTTAGACCCGTTCCCGCGATTTGGGTTTAAACCACAGCCACCATGACGCTCCCACAAGGGGGCCTACCTCTAACAAGTCAGGCCCGGACCGAAATCCGGGGGGCTCCTGACTCCCATGGTACCGTGATTTAAGTCCTGGTATGGACTACCGGTGGTCAAGCCACCAACAAGACCTATGACCGGCAACTTGTAACTGGTCAAATCGTAGCATCCATTCATGCTGTAAATCTGAGGATGTCTTATACCAGTCATAGAATAATCTACCCCAGCTTTTTATTAGACAACGTCATTGATGGGCGAAGCCTTGATAATTGGGCGGGGGCCCGCCTTGTCATTGACAGCATATACGAGTACTTGGTTTTGCCCGCATTTACCTCTAAACCCATTTTGGCAGCCTCCATTTCAATACTACCAAGCGCACCGGTGCCAGCCCCCTGAGTTCACCCAATCATGTCGATATTATTGGGGTATGCCAGTAGTTGCACAGACTTTTGAAAGATTATGCCTTAAGTGTTCGTTTGTGAGTTCCGCACAATTCTTTCTGTTAAAGAAGTCATATGACAGCGCGTCACCTTGTCTAAAACCTTTTGGGACATCAAAGGTCTCGGTTAAGTCATTACCGACCTTCGAATGTTCTGCACCGTCATTTTGCATAACAATAGACGTGACTCCATATACTTGTAGCTCGTCTCTATAAATGCTGTCATATGCGGCCAAAAAATCGATGAAAAGATGGTGAATATCAATTTGGACGTTTTGAGTTTTCCCCAGGATCTGTCGGAATGTGAGGATTTGGTTGACTGTGAACTTTTCCGGCCTGAAAGCGAACTGATAGGGACCAATCAGATTGTTGGCGAAGGGTTTCAGTTGTTCACACAATAATGCAGATAAAATTGTGTGTTGAGGAGACTTATATGCGCCTCTATAGTTGGCGCAGTTGAGGGGTCTCCTTTTATGTGGATCGGGCATATGTTGCTGGGATTCTTCTGACCAGATCTGAAAAATGAGTAGGGGCATGCTCTCCACAGCATGCACTCCCAGTTCTTTTGAATACCTCGGTAAGTAAGCCGTCAGGCCCAGATGATTTGTTGGATTTTAGCTAAGATAACGGTATCCTTACTTCGCTCTGGTTAGGAAGTTTTGCGTCAAAGTTGAATGGTCTATTCTGCCTGACGGCGGGGTGTTGAGCTCCGGACGGGACCTTATACAGTCTGCAGATAAAGTTTTTCCATATTTTCAGCACTGATTCCAACTCCACTACAAGGTTTCATTCTTCATCTCTACAGGCTTCTGTACTGATCTTTTTGCCTTGACACGTTCTTTCTACCTTATGGTAAAACTTCCATACTGTTATTCCTCGACTATAACCCCTAAATTTTTCTATCGTGCACTTCTCGTGCTCTTTTTTCTTCTTCCGGGGAAGCCGATGTTTTTCCCGTAGAGCCCATGAGCGGTTTGCGTCCTGCATTGCAATGCGGTTTTGTACGCTTCTTGTTTAGCTGCATGTGCTTGGCGGTATTCTTCATTAAACCATTAATTTATTGGTGGTGGTCGGATGAAACCGAACACAAGATATCCACCAGAGCTATCCTGGCCTGGTACGATTTTATCGTCATACTTCGAACATGGTTCATATGTTTTGTTGAGGAGCTCGTAGAAACTTTCTTTGGTGGCGTAATCTTTGTCTTCTGTAGGGACATGGGCGCGTATTAGTCTAATGTAAGCGAATATCGCGTTGATTGGGGTTATCACGTGTCGAAAGCTCAAGATTTTTTGTCTAAGTCTGCCGCATGTGCCAAAAACGCATCCGAATAAGCACTGTTTTTTTTCCCTATAGCAATTACTGTATATCACAGTTTTTCATCCTTCCTATGTCCGGCCCATCTCATACCACCTCCTGGATGGCGGTGATACCTGCGTAATAGCAGTCAAGGGTGTCTGCTAATTATTCGGCTGCACGTGGCCTGTTAAGGGTCCGAAAATTCTAAGTGCAAACGTTTGCTAACAGTGGGTCCATTTTTATCCGAGGCCATTAGTTGGTTAGCTACATATGTATTTTAATGTCTTTGGTATATTGTTGCGAGTCCTATAGGGACGTAGGCCAGTATAATGCTACTGGCCGGACATGCCATTGCTGTTTTAGCCTGTATGAGTAAGAGTTAAGTCATGCAGTTATCGGGGACCATTACTGGGAGGTAACGCAAGCAACTCGCTAAGAAATTGATTGTTGCGCTACTGGACAAATCCAAGTTTTAGGACACTCAGCAGTTTCCCGATCAATCGTCGCAGAGGCCCCCTTGAGAGATATAAGCTTCCTTTTTTTTGTGTACAATATTGCTGAAGGTTAGGTTCAAAAATATCAGTGTACTGCCCAAAGCACACGAAGAACTTCTTTAAAGCGCACTCCTTCGAAATCTTGGCTAATAGTGGAGGGGCTAAAGCTTTTTTTTTTTAAAGTACTTACACTCAAGTGGGTATGAATGCACTTATAATGCCTCAGCATGTGTTAAGTTAAGTTTGGAAATTGGGATAGAGAGAGAAAGAAAGGCGTCTGGGCTCAGTGGTTATTTCGCTCCGTGTGTGGCATCCAACATTTAATGGGGAGACTAATTTCTTAGTGGAAGCTGGATTGATGTTGCTTTTTAGTCAACTACTCGTCTTGCTTGATTTTCATTAACTGAAAAAATGGATGATAAGTCTTTCGGGCGGGGCTGGGATTCGAACACCGAACCTTCCGATTTGGAAGCCAGTCCACTACCACTTGAGCCACGGCCACCCAACTCTCCGGCTGTCCAAACAAAAAAAAAATATGCAGACGTAGCGGCGTCATATCTTGCGCATTTGGTTTTTGAGGAAATTACGTATAGAACGACATAATCTCCAAGGACGATATTTTTCAAGACGAAGGCTCTTCTGACGAAGATTCATTCAGCGAGGTCTCGCTAAGTTTGGTTTCCTAGAATCTGCTATTTCCTTCTCATACAGGATAACCGAAACAAGCAAGCAACAAGCAACGCGTTTAAGTACTCTTTCATTTCATTATTCTCCGTGGCGGGTGACCCTTCTCGTCTTCAAGTTTTATCAAAATCCGTGGCGCGAAAATGCTTCACTCCCTTTGGTTTTGACTATTTTGATGTCAAAGATCTGATCCTCCAATCACCTGAAATGCTAATGAATTCTTGAAAATGTCCATTAAGACAAGGATACCACCACTGTCAATGCGGGCACGGAGTTAAGGATTGGTTACAGAACTACAATATCTCGGATCATTTGAAGAAAGCTAACAAAGATACAAAAATAAGCTCGATGTATGGGTAGTTCATGAAATTAGCGCGAACAACATGACGGACAGATTTGACATTCGTATTACGTTGATGAGACCCAATGAACTGGAACCATTTCTCAAGAAATTGAAGAAAAGTGGTTCGCTTACGACAAGTGATGCGTCACAAGCGTCTGCGAAGACAAGGCTAACAGCGCAGAAGGTGATGCATTGTGCGCAATGGGACTGGAAGGGAATCATATACCATGATCAAATTCTCAATCTACTGTAAACAACTCATGAGATCACGCCAGGCAATTGAAACAAAACGACCCGAATTGACCAACAGGGAAAATGTTGTCTTCCATCAAAACAACGCTCGACCACACTCTTCTTTGTTGACCACCCAGAAACTGGTTGGGGACTTTTGATGCAGACAAATGTAGCATCTTCAAACCATCTCTTCTTCCTGTCTCTGAAGAACCCTCTCAATGGACCTAAGCTGGCTTCAAGACAAGCCTGTGGAAACCACTTGATTCAATTTTTCAACCAAAACCCACAGAAGTTCTTCACTGATGGCATCATGATTGTACCCGAAAAATTGGTTGCCTTTTGTTCCTTACCGCTATTTTTATCTCATCGTTCCACCACACCGCTTCCTTATTTTATTTGCTATATTGGACCTGGCCTCTTGAAACATCGAGCAGAGTTTTTGCATTACTCCACAATTTATCACCGAAATTGCTTCAGATATCTTGCCCTCGTAATTTCTTTCCTTGGTTTATGGCATTTTGGTGCCATTCTCCAACTCATCACCTAAAACTGTCGGTTTTCGTTTTCTTCTTCACGAAAACTTCTCTCAGTTAAAACCGCTACTGACTTCCTAGTGACTTCTGTTCTCCATTTCGCGGTACTCTAGGAGAGATGTTGTCTGTCTTTAGAATCCCTAATGCCATGAATCCTTAAGGGGATACGCGAGTTGTAGGTACCTAGATGTATTTCCCAACTACAAAGCGAATGAACTGTCAAAACAAGGACAACGTTTGACTTCTCCGTCGGAAGGAAAAGTCTATAAATCGTCTTCGCATCATTAAAATGGAAAAGGATGCTATTTCAGAGGTCAGTAGTGGCCTTGTGGTAAATACATAATGCCCAGATTTGTCAGGGGAATCAAAAGTGGTTTCCTCCTCCTCTTCATCTTTTTGTAGCTGCAAAAGACGTTAAAAAGTGGTTCAAGCTTATTGGTAAGCCCGATAATTAAACAGTGGCCACTATGATGCTTATGGTGGTTTCACATACAAGAGTCTGTATGCACATTTTTGATCTTTTTTAGGCCATATCTGTCTCGATAAGTTGCAGTCTGTGCTCTCTTGCAGCTGGAATTTAATCGAATCCTGAGAGACAAAGAAATGCCTAGTATGGAGCAAATTTTACTAAGCGGGTTTGAGGATTCCACGAATATTTTGTAGACCAAGTAGATATGTGCATTGTGAAGTGATTGACGTGTCGTTGAATGATAAGTGACATGTTTTAACTTCGGCTTCGTTAAAACCCAAGGGTTAGGCATCTGCAGATATTTCATATAACACTCTTTTCCCCACACAGTGTCTTCGATTGCCAACATATCGGCCCAAAACATTCTGTAGTTTGAATTGTTTAGAGAAAAAGTGCATCTAAATCGGGATGGATCAGAGAAACCTTGCAGTGTTTCTGATCCATCAGAATTCAGGTGTTCGTATATTACCGTATACTACTCTAGATACAAATTATAGATTATTAAGAAAGCAACAAAAAAAAATGCCAAGAAGACAATATCTTTACCACACATAAGTTACTATACTCTGTACGAGTATATATTATTTGTGTTTTGGTTATATTACAAGTATAATCCGGTTTTTTCCCGAACTATCTGGGTCATCCTTAACTCTTTCCAGAGGCAACTGCAGAAGCCACATACTTCACACTTTAGTTTCACCCTCAAATGTTTATCGACACATTAAAGTGGATTACTTTTCTCAATACTAATGACTACTGTGTTGAGTTCTTTTTATAGCATATCCGGAAACTTCAAAGAAAACAACATTTTCAAGTCGTTGAGATACTCGAAAATATGACATCTGACAGGCGTAAGCACTTTAAAATCGATCCACTTGGTGGTTCTCTGACGATTTCAACATTTACTCTGAGCTTCAATTGTGTGTACTCAAGAATTATGATCAATACTTGCAACTTCATGAAAATTATTTAAAAAAAAATTATTTTATTTACATTTTGGTGTAAATATTTGAAGGAGAAAAGGAATTATGTAAACTGATTGGTTAATTGGAAAGTATTCACAATCAAGCGGATTTAACGGAAACATATGATGATAGGGAAGATACAAAAGATCAAGTGTAATCATGCTGTTGCTTCCACACAATTTGGCGGCCTTGTGTTCTTCTGGAAATTGGCAAAGATTGGGGCACTTACCTTTACGGTGAGAAGGAGTAGACTGCGTATTGTCACAGTGTTCTAGTTGGGGCAGCAGTTTGATGCCAACCATCTTCAGTATCCGTAATTTGACATGAGCGGTACAGGACTTTGAGGAATCGGTCAATGCCATGGTTTGATGTTGAGGTTAGGGAATTCTCCACTGACAATCGTAAAGGCATTTGAAACTGTAACCCTTGACGCCACTGTTGATGTGTAACAGGCGGTTCCGAGTCTGACACATAGATGGCGACTGTTTAGTTAGTACCAACCTTCAGACGATACGTGTCAAAATTTTATGACATTTCGACTATTAGTCGTCGAGATGTTGAAGTCTTTTTGAGACATCTTTTGATAAACGTCCGCATTTGGCGAAGAAGAAAATCCTTTTCCATCAGTACAATGCGCGCGTGAGCACTTTCGTCATCGCCATGGTACAATTCCAAGAGTTAGATTTAGCACCCAGTGATGATTATTTCCTATTTCCAAATTTGGTAAATAAAGTTGGATCTAACGATGAGGTTATGGCTGAAGTGAACACTAACATATTTTGAAGGGTTGGACGTGTAATGAAAAATAAAAAAGCATTTATTATCTAGGCTAGGTACTTCTCATATTTTCGTCGTATTTTCAAAAGCCGAGTTTCGTACGTTGACAAAACACTGTTATTTGATGAGAAAAAATAGCGTTAAAATTCAAGAATGGCTTGAAAAGTGTTATAAGGAAAATGCTTCGTCAAAAGCAATCATACTATATATCGTTGGTTTGCCGAATTCAAATGTAGTCGTACAGACACAAATTATGCTGAACGCCCTGGGCGTCCAAAAGAGACTGTTATGCCGGAAAACATCAAACAAATCCACAAAGTCATTTTGAACAGCCGTAAAGCGAAAGTGCGTGAGATAGCTGGCATCGTATAGATATCAATGGACCATGTCCATAAATTTTTGCACGAGTATTTGGGTATGCGAAAACTCTATTTCAAGTGGGTCCCGCTTTTAGCCGTAAAACATAAACGTGTTGATGATTCAGATATCTGTTTGGAGCTGTTTTTTTTTTTTACTTTTATTTTATTTACTTTTATTTATTTATTTCAGATACGTTACCATTATTTTTATTTTCTCCTGCAAAGGCATATCTGCAGGAGGATATGTAATGTAGTTGGTTTTGTGCATGCACATTTATCACATTTTTTGTTTAATGTTATTCGCAAATAAAAATTATAGGATATCAACTTTTTTTTCTAGGCACATAACATACTAGATGGAATGAAAAGTGACCTCCTTGACCGCCAGAATGCGCTGCTACTGCAGAAAGGGTTATGGTGCCTTGAAGTCCGTTCATATTTAGGCAGACATGCCAAATTTCAGTGCGATACTGTCTTTAGTTTTGTTTTGACAGCTGATTGTTGTTGACGTGTTTGGCATCATGTTGAGTATGGACAAAAACGATTTTCGTTCTCTCATATAACATTATTTTTTCAGAGGTAAAACTGCGAAGGAAACATAAGAAAAGTTTGATATTGGTTTCGAGAGTTTCGTGGTGGCCGCAACTCCACTACCGATCAAGTCCGCAGCGGCAGTCCCTCCGATGCGGTTACAGAGGACAATGTCAAAAAAATACATGAAATGGTGTTGGCTGACCGGAAAAAGAAGGTGCGCCAGCCAGCAGATACTACAAAGATTGGTACTGAGCGCAAACGCCATATTTTGGGCAATATTCTGCATATGAAAAAATTATCCAGCCGCTGGGTGCCGCAAATGACCAAAAACACGAACGCGACAGCACTTAGAAAGAGTGTTTGGACTTGCTGATGCGGAATCGGGTGGACTTTTGGCGTCTATTGGTAACCAGATTTGGATCCCTCGGACTATTATCTCTTTCTATTAGATAATGAAGAAATTCGATTTAAGAATATTTTCTCAAACTATGAATTAATCTGGTCTCCTGCTATAAAAACTTCGCTTTTTGGGAGAGGAAGTGGTGGAACACTATCCGGCTTTCGTGACGACCTCGAAGGACCGTATACGAGTATCTTTGTAAAAGCTGGCGAAATGGGTGTTATTAACTTAAAACTGAATACACTGGATGTAGTTTTGGTACCAATCTACTTAAACTGTAATCATTGGCAGCGTTATTTCGATAAACTCTGCGACTCGCTGCACTCCTTGGACTGTACGGATATAATGCTTATTGGGGATTTTAATGGTCGTGTAGGACTCACTCAAAATAATTTCGCATCTGGATACAACAGTACTCTGCTGGAACCATGTCGCAGATCTAAAGACCTAATTTGTGGTAACAAAGGAGCAAAAATAATTGAACTTGCTGATTAGTATGACATGTGCTTGTTGAATGGTAGTTGCGAAGGAGATCCAGATGGCGAATTGACCTTTATCAGAGAAACATCATGCTCAATAATAGATTACTGTTTTTTTTCCGGAAATTGGCTCAAGCTTCTAGACAGTTTTCAAATAGGAACCGAGATCTTTTCGGACCACATGCCCTTGGAAGTAACCCTTATTTCTACTGCCAGCGGCAACTATGCTTGCACAAAACCATTAAGCCTTCTGCCGAAATTTGTCTGGAATGACCGAATAATGGAATCGTATCAGCGAAACATGAATGTGAATCTTATGGAACTACGCATACAGCGTTATACAGCCAATATTGAAGCTCTAACGGAAATAATAAAGAAATCCATTCCGCAACAGAAAGATTTAAAAACTCATAAAATATATAAACAAAAATGATATGATTCTGATTGCATGAAAGCTAGAACCAAATCTTTTAAATTTCTCAAACTTCTAAGGTCGAGTAACTCCAATATCTTTAAAGCACTCTATCAAGATGTCAGCAAGGAATACAAACACATCTGTTACATCAAAAAAGTAGCCTTTGAACAACAAAACATTGCGATTATAAATAATTCCAAATATTCTGCTCAGTTCTGGAAAGCTGTCAAATACCTAAACGGACACACGTCTAACATCTCTGTAACCCTTAAAGCCCCGCAACACAGGACTCATTTCGATAAACTTCTTAATGCCCCATTAACCTCGCCGCTACATCAATATGCAGCCCCTCTGCTCTTAGACGAAAAATTAGATTCTGCATTTACCCTGGAAGAAGTCAATGAAGTAATATGCAAATCGAAATCAAATAAAGCACCTGGTATTGATCGCATCCACACTTAAACACTTCAGCCAAATTGTTTGCTTCATTAATTTACAAAAGATTGTATGAATGGGTACAAGAACATAACATCCTTAAAGAATTCCAAGCTGGATTTAGGAAAGGTTATTCTACAATCGACCAGATATTCTGCTTAACAAACATTGCTGAAACATATAAGAGCAAGAAAAAAAAGTTGTACGCCTTCTTTGTAGATGTTCGAGCAGCGTTCGATGCAATACCACGTAAAGCACTCTTTTACAAGCTTTCCAAAATCGGTGTATCAAGTAAAATTGTTCGATTCCTGAGGGACTTGTATGAGAATAATATTGCATATGTATGGGATGGAGACTTAATTTCTGAAGAGTTCGAAACTTCAGTGGGTGTTAAACAAGGCTGTATTTTAAGTGCTCTGCTTTTTATATTATACATCAGTGATATAACAGATGATGTCAAAGGTGGAATAAGATTCAACGGTGTATCAATTCCTGCGCTGGTCTTTCTGGGTGACACAACCCAAGGTAAACATGATAAACAGACTTAAGGCTTTCTGTAAAAGTCGGAATCTCACTGTAAATCTTGATAAATTAAAAATGATGATATTCAAAAATGCAGGAGGACGCCTCTCACATTTGGAAAAGTGGAAGTTAGACGGGGAAGAGATTGAGGTAGTATCCAGGTACAGATACCTAGGTATCCTAATATCGTCCTCCTTAAATTTCAAACCACACTTTGAGGAAAAATTAGCTGTTGCTAAAAGAGCTATCTGTTCGATTTGGGAACGTTGCTTCCAAAATAAATATGTATCGCAAAGTGCAAAACAAACTTTGTTCCACTCAACCGCAGCGTCGATAATGCTTTACGGAGCTCAGGTATGGGGTTACAAAGGCTACGATGCTGTGGAAAAATTTCTTCCCTACTTTTTGAAGAAGATTTTCCGATTACCAAAAAATACCCCGAACTATATGCTACATTTTGAAACGGGAACTCCTCCTTTGCTCTTGTACACGCTCAAAATGCACTTCAACTATATCCTAAAAATACTAGAAGTGAATGAATGCAGAATACCAAACGTAGTTTTAAGAAGCATAATTAGAACAAACGGAGGCATTTGCGAGGAATGGAAGAAAACAGCTTCTGAATGCGGATTAAATCTGTCTATTCAAGTGAATGAGCATCCTCATCTTTTAAGAGAAAAATTTAACTTGGTTTTGGAGACTTTTGGCAAACATACATATGAAGCTGAAGCTGAATCGTCACTATTTAGGAACTATTACAGCAAACTAAACCATTTTCTAAATGAAAAAACATACTTCCTAGATAGTCACGCAGTTGACAAAATAAGCACTATTTTCAAACTGAGAGGGGAACTCGTTCAACTAAACTTTATACCCCATAGACCAGATTTACCAATACTTTGTGACCTCTGCAACATGAAGAAGAGAGAAGACATCTTACATTTTCTTGGTGTTTGTCCGATTTTAAAAGAATTTCGACTATCAATATTCGGAAAACATGATTTAGACGAAGATGAAGTAATGAGCATTTTAAATAGAGAGAAAGGATGGAAAGTCTTATATGATTACTCAGTAGCAGCACTTTGTTATAGAAAGTGTATCATAGATGGAGATTTTTAATGTAAAACTTAAGTATGTATTTTGTCAACCTGGTAGACGGCCACAGGCCAAACCATTAAAGACTTAGGTTAATCGTTACATTGTAAAACATTTATTGAAAATAAAAGCCAACTAACTAACTAACTAACTATAATCTCTTCGCAAACCTCAAAAGATGGCTCATCATCAACCTCAGCTCAGGCGAGGAAATCATCGACGCCACGGAGGAGTATTTTGCCGACCTTCCGGAAAATTATTTTTCGGACGGGATCAAGAAGTTGGAAAATCGCTGGAATAAGTGTATCAAACTAAAAGGGGACTATATTGAATAAAATAAAAAAACATTTAAAAAAAAAAAATTTTAATTCCCAAGGGGGTTACTTTTCACCCCACCAATTGAAGATGGGGTTCTTACAATAGATCCCGCCTTTTTTCAATTTCGTTATTAAATATTTGCACGTTTATGTTAGCCGATATTTGTTCGTAATTTTTTCCTGGCAGATGACAGTCAGTATACCTACAACATCCACCGTGAAGTCCCATTTTATGACGTACTCTATGCATTGTAATCTAATCTAATTTAATCCCCGGTAACCTACTTTGGGGATATAAGAGATGTCATGACTCGTCAAGGATGCACTACTACCTCTACTACAGCTTTTTGATAAGTTTTCAAAATGTTATTAACCTCAGCTCCAAGTACGTTGTAGTTGCTCATTTAAGTTTGCCAAACTGCCTACTGATGTTACCGTTGGTTCAATTGGGTGGATTCGGTCGCCATACGCCTTTCTTGTGATAGTCGGTCATCCCCGAAAGAGCACTCCAGTGTCAGTGTTGCTATTGTTATCTTGCTCAATATTTGCCCTTATAAGTGCGGATAGACGAGAGTAGTATCCGATGGCAGTAACCCGCAAATAAAATAAGCTCAATCGATTTGTAGTCATAGATATAGCAGTAGACATCGCCATAATGACGCCGGTCAGTGGCTAGCATGTTTACCACAATTCAATAAAAAATTATAGTCGCTACTTAACTAACATTTTTATTTTTTTTTATTATTTAAAAGTTCGTCTTTATTGAGTATATAAAGTTTTTTGACTGATTACCAGCCTTTTATTCAAATTTAAGGAATTTCCAGTAATAAAAAATGTAACAGAAGTAGTGAAGCTGGATATTTATTTCTAACCCTAAACACAAAACAGCTAATAGCCACTTAGCAATATCTAGTAAATAGTCATCAATAGTCATGCCATCAACGATCCATAAAATCTGAACAAAATCAATTCAACTATTGTATTTTGATTAAATTCAATAAAATAGTTTGTATAATTAATGCGGTAGCATCTCATTTAAACTCCATTCAACCTAAACAAATTTCTCATTACCAGATAAAATACGTTTGCCCAAAACTATCCGAAAGAGAGAGAGAGGATATAAATAATAACGACCAAACTAAACAGAAGCCATCGCGTCTAATTAGGAAGGTGTTACACATGAAACAACTCAATCAAGTCATTTTAAAACACACGTGTCTATGATAAAGAGTGTCAAATGAAATGCAATTAAAAGAGAAGAGAATATTTAACTAAGGAAGGGGAAAGAAAGAAAATAAAAACATACTTCCTTCATCAATATTCATGGTCAAATAACACCTATTTCCATCTCATTTGCCTCGAAAATGAGGCTACAACAATCTAAAGGGAAGAAACTTTATCCTCGTAGTAAAGTGTAACTACCGTCGGTTATATTAATGTATCGGCATCGATTGATTTCACCTTAATTACCATTGTTACCGATAAGGCGGATGAATGATAAAGACGAGAAGTATTGTAGTTTGTTGTATCAGTTTTATTGATCAATCAAAAGGTACGAGTAATGTGTTAAGTTAGCTCTAGAAGGTACTACTGGAGAAATTGTATGTAGTCGCCACTAAAATAACCACCAATTAGACTGCAATCAATGTGTGGTCAATATCCTGGTTTGACTTGTAAATTGTTGTCACTACTAAATGTACTAACAGAACTCAATTCAAGTAATAATAGTCACTTAGGAATTGAATGTCTATCTTATCTGCTCCTCTAATTAGCGAAAATCAGGTTAAACGATGTGGAGAAGAAAACAAAGGAAAAAACGAATCCCCACATGCACAAGTCCAAGTCTGCATCGAATTCGTGTATTATCGCATCCAAAATACCCTGAGATAATAATTGCCAACATACATTTAGTTTTAATAACCATCTGAAGTCAGAGAGAAAGAAAGAAACGACGAAGAAGAAAAAAACTTCCATTTCCAATCACAGTAGCATGAATGAATTTCCAGTTCGCAGCTCAACTCTTTTGTTTTGCATTCGAGTGCATGCACTGTGAATGGCATTTGGCTGCTCACCTGGGGGGTTTCGAGTAAATTGATTTGATCCAACCTAACACGACGATTATGCACTATGATTTTAATGAACAAAAACATCGATTGTCATTATCGTAAATTCAATAAGCGGAGATGCTCGTCAGGATATGTGGTGGTGCATCTAATCCACAGTCCACCTGTTCTATGTGGAAGTGGGGTATCAACATATGCTTCGGCGACTTATTTCTTTTTCAATAGACACATGTTAGGAAGAGATCGGGATTGGAAGAAAAAAAAAAAAAAACAACAGAAAAATTCAATTCAAATTCGTTCGTTAAATAACCGTCGTCGATGACTTCCTTCTTGTTGAACATTTACTACCGTTCTTGTTGTTTGGAATTCTTTCCTACTTGATGATGATGTTACCTCCTCTTATCTACTTTGGGTTGTCTTTTTCTTATTTAAAACCACTTTCCAGCTGTCTTTCTCTTTGTCTTTGTTTTTGTCTTGCCGGTGTCTCCTTCTTTCGATGATTGTGTGTAGGAAAGATACATTTATATGGGAGCAGATACTTGTATATATTTTCTTGAAAAGGCGGAGCTAAGAAAACGTCGTTTTCTTTGTTTTTTGTGGTCAAAGCTAACTCTTGGATATATAGTCACATTGATTTGTTTACTTTTTTAGTCACGTACACATGTATAGCGGTAGTGTGAATATGAAATACCGGCTTCGGATAAAGGTTCGGATAAGAATTCGGATAAAAAATTCACCATTCAAGCTGAATGAAATCCAATACAAGTGAACAGGTTGTTGTGTTGTGTGTTGTGTGTTGTGTGTTGTTTGCTGGTGCACACTTGTGCACTAGTATCTCTCTGGTTTACCTGTTTTGTATCTTTTTGATCAGGTGTGTGGTTGGGATTTTCATTTTATTGTATGCGTGTGTTGTATTTTTCTGCAGATCTTCTATGGGGAAGAAGAAGAGGAAGAAAGGAAATTTGTATCAAACAGAGAGAAAAGAAAAAAAAAAAAAAACAACAAAATTGAAGAGGCGCGCGTTCAATAAATGTTACACAGAGCGGCCACAACAATCATCAGGCATAAAGCTTGTCTTGCGTTACCGTATCTTAACTTGCACGCGTCTTACTTGAAGTATACGAGGTATCAGAGTGCGAGTATATTCCCAATAGCTAACTCTCTGGTCATATTGGTTGTATTGGCTACCTGTAAAGAGAAGATATACACGTTGAAAAGGTAACGTCGTCGTTGGGTTGGGAATAGAGGTGTACTCGTATATGCCGCCTCTTATAGAGGCCTCCAAACCAGCCAGCCAAAGATACAATATATCCGTACTTTGGACGTTTTGTGTGTTTTGGTTTTTTTCTGGTGTGAGTTCGGTTTGTTAGCTGGTCGGTCGTCCCCGGACTCTGTTCTGTTCGATTTGTGCTCTGTATTATCAAGTGGTACGAGAGAGTATGTGTGTTTGGTGCGCTATTTTCCTCCAGAAGGTCATGGTTAGATATTGGCGATCCCGAACGGACAGTATTAGTTGATCATTGAATGAAATGGGTCTTCTTCTCTCTAAGCGCGTACAGAATTTTATAAATTTTTTTTCCTTTTGCTATTTGTTGTCATTTAGATAGACACGAATTAGTCGTAGAAAGTTAAGTAGTATCGAAATCGTGAAACTTTGTTCGGGATAGTTCCATTTGGTTTTTTTTCTTTCGAAATCGGACTTTGTTTTATGTGGCGCGATATACTTAATTTTGTGTTAAATTTCAAGTGGAATTTGTATCTTGGAATAATGACAGATCAGTATTGATAATTTAAAAATAAGAAAAAAAAAAACTGCAGAATAAATAAATGGATTAAGATTGTTGTGACAGACGGAATTTAAAGAAAAAAAAAAAGAAAAAAGTTTTGTGCTAAATTTTTGAACATAGAAAAATTTGAAAAAGTAAACAGAAATGGAAACGTGTGTGTTGATACCGCAGGAATTTTCCTTGGCACTGACATCAACATCACCAACGGGAATAACACCGGAACAACAGATCACCGTATGGACTACGCAGAGTATCCATCAGGGAACATTGTTTTAT
This sequence comes from Volucella zonaria, assembly GCA_963966105.1. Classification (NCBI taxonomy): domain Eukaryota; kingdom Metazoa; phylum Arthropoda; class Insecta; order Diptera; family Syrphidae; genus Volucella; species Volucella zonaria. The sequence continues at coordinate 135,674,628 of OZ014533.1, read as the reverse complement.
CCATTCCAAGGGACAATTCGTATTGATAATTTGGATACATTTAAATATTTGGATGATGAAGATGTAAGTTGATTTTTACATTTAAATATTATACACATACTAGTAAATATTAAGCGAGAACAGAGCGCTTGGATTCCTCTGACAGAAACACTAACAAAGTTCAAGCAACACACTCTTGGCACATGAGTTTGTTTTGAATTGATCGTTTACCTTGCTCTGGATAAAGGAAAAATAAGTTTTGGAAAATTTTCAAAGCCGACGCGATTTGCAACATTTTCTTCAAACTGTCAGAAACGTCTACTCTTGTCTTGGTAGGAACTCGTTTAGTCTTATACAGATATGAATGTCCAGTATATTTCTTTTAGCTTCTATGCAATTCTCAGTGCCACTTTATTGCCTTAGGATCCGGCCTTTAGGTCGTATCTACTCGTAGAGTTCGATTCACAAATTTCCAACCCTTTAAGCCAGATCTAAATTCAGCCGTGGACTCTAAAGTTATAGAAGATGGCGATCTGATATATTGCTAAACTGATGTTTTGTGTTGTTCTGCTACTAACACCAGGTCTGGATAGACAAAAATGCTAGACAAAATGTGGAAGATGATATTTGTCAAGGAGATTCAGAGTCCTGAAGCCCGGCCAAGAAGAAAATTTTCTTTAAATGACCATATTCGCTGAATGCCAGTCCCGATTTAGTTTCGAAGCTCTGTGGAGAGGGCGATATTTTCAGATTTTACATTGACGTCATAGGACTATATTTTCCAGAACGCGAAGTGTTAATTAGAGCATTTTAACTATACCACTGGCCCCAGACTTTTAACTGTCACAGACTTATCAGTGACAAGAGTCAAAAATTTATTGGTAATGTTGGTAGTCGACCCGAGTCTACCAAGTAGACGATAAGGCGTACTCGTATATTGAAAAGTACCAAATATTAGAATCTCTTCATGATTTGCATGGGTTCAAAATGTCAACAGAACTTGGGAGTTGGCAAATTTTTACAAGATTTAGTTCCAACACTGTCTCCTGCGGCAACACGTAAAGAGACTGAAAATGTCAGACACGGATTTGATCAGATTTTGCGGTGATCCGCAATCTGTTGACATAACACACATACTGTGTGAATGCTAGGTAATATCGCGTAGTCGAATAAAATTTTTAGAGAAATACTTTTCCGAAAACCTTGAGGAAATAGACGGCACGAACTTCAGAGGCCCTCTTGGATTTTGCAAGGAAATCGGGTTTTTCACCAGGGCGATTGATTATGTTTTTGCCATTTGAAGACAAATTCAACTGGTTTCACAGACATCGCGATGGGCCCGTTTTGGTGTCTCATGTTTGCGTGATGGCATATCCATCATACCCCTGTTTAACCTAACCTAACCTAGTTCCAACATCACGTCGAAAGCAGAAATACCGATATTCACGATTATTTGAGGTCAACTTTTCCTACAAGACCTTATCAATGTGATGTTTTACAGAATGTACAATAAAACTCGGTTGAACTCATAGAGGGCATTTCATCTGACATTTTGTATTGGCGAGTCAGAAATTCTGGTATTTGTACTAACTGCCTGAGAGTTGAACCCGAGTCAACATCTGAGTCTGAAACCTCTGAAGTTTGATCCTATCGACTTCTGAGAAATCAATAAAAGTTTTCGGGGTCCATGGAGAAGAGCTCTACTAGCTGCTTTTTAATAGGATAGTGTTCAACTCTTTCACAGAAAACTTCTTGGCAAACCTCAGCGATGCAGAATTTCTGTTCAGGAAAAGTTTCTTTTTCAGGTACCTTGAAACAGATGTAAAAACTGAACAGGTCAATGTGCCCCATGTCTCGGAATGCTTTGCTTCCTCATCAGAGTAGGCTGCCTATTATGAGGCTTCCTGAAGTTATAATGTGGTAACACACATCATCATAACATTCGGAAGTATATTTACTCTTAGAATCTTAACTCCTTGTCAGTTTTTTCGTGGATCCAAGAATAAGCAGTTGTTTCATTAAGTACACTGCACAGTAAAGGAACACACTGTGTTCGACTCCTTAAATCTTCTGCTAGATAAAGCATTTGAACGAGATTCTATTGTCTGGATTTCCAAAAGATATCATATCAGAGTATGAACAACATTTACTAGAGGTGCTATGATCTTGAAAATACATTGAAGTTACTCCAGAACTACCTTAAAGGCTACTGGGATCTTAAGCCAAAAACCAGTTATTGAGATGACTTCGTAGATCTATATTCCAAAGTAAACAAGAAATAAGCGTTGCCAAAGGATGGTCTGCCTTAGTTGGGGGTAAAGTCGGGCTTGCAAGCTATTGGTCTAGTTCTTGGAAAGCTGCTTGTTTCGTGTGAAACTATCAACGCATTTTGAAATACCCAATCTAGCCGGTTCACAGTAAAGATGAGAGAAGCGTGACCAAAGAATATCTCTCTTAGTTGAAAATAAAGTCCGGCTTGTAAGCCAGTTCCCGAAAAGCTGCTTGTTTGATGCCGTTTTGCTTTGTACCCCATGAAACTATCAAAGCCTTTCAAGATATTTAATTCAGCAGCTCTTGACTCAATACTTTACCACTTGGTTGTTGAAATTTGCCTATGAAACTAATGGTCATAGCTCACGGGTCTCCCGTAGACTTAGAAGTTTTGGATATTCCTTTTTTAAAACGGAATGTAATTCATATCATAGAGGTTCTGGAGTTAATGAAATCCTGTCTCAGCCTTAGTATCAAGGCTGGATATTATTTCTATTACGGTTTTGCGGTCAGATTGCTATATGTTCGGCTGCGGAAAAGACTTTTTAGAGGCGAATTCTGCCCACAGAAGATCTTAAAGGGCATTCGGTCTGAATTCAGGTTTATTGATTTTCCTTGGTTAATTGATGTAAGGCAGAAGTCGACTAAAAAATCCTCTCTCCATTACTTGCTAAATCAACTAAAATTCAGACAATATTACCCTCTGAGATGTTTTGCGCAAGGTGTGCGAATGTTGTCGGCTATATCCCAATCAAATCAATTAGCATGGACTTGCTACATTAAAGTCTACCTTGATTATGGTCTTTTTCATGAATTCGAAGGAAAGTATCGGGCTTGACAAATGAAGATCACTCAATCCGCCAGCACACACGGCTTGGAACAAGAGGGTTACACCATCGAGGTTTGTTTCGGGAAATGACAAGGAACATCAGCAGTTTTCCCAGTTCAAATCCTATGAATAAAATGTATAAGTTTGGCCAAGTACCTAATCTTGGACGCCTTATAAGGTATTCGGTGTTTGCTCTGGAGTACAAATGAATCATACCACTGCAGCTTCGAGATTTTGGTGTAAAGCAAGGCATGACATCTGTCTTTTTTTCTTCGGCTACTGTTTTAATTTTGGCCATTAAAAACGAAACATTAAAACGACTGCAGTTATCGCATTGGATTTGTTAGAACGACGCATCTGTTAATCAACTGCTGTGCGATTTTCTTGCTTTGGCGACAGAAGAACTATGTATATCTCTATACAGTTGCTTCTTCTGCATCAGCGGTCTGGTTGCTAGCTCTGAGATGAAACCCCAAATAGACTCCATGGACCCGAACATCTGTGTAAATATGCAGCGATTGAATAGTCACAGGGCACGTATCCACCAACCGAACCTAAAACCACTACAACTGTGGTCTTCTGAGGAACTGGGAGACAAACCAATCCCGTTTAGAGATACATGATACATAAAGGCAATACCTTCGTTCAGCTCCTCCTGACGGACCTGCTAGGACTGAAGAGCACGGGACACATGCCCTGTATGTGATGGGGAAAAATATTGTAGCTGCACTCTGTACTCGTGTTTGATACCCAAACAAAGTTCTTATTATGAAGATGTCGAGTCACAGAAACTTTCCCGCTTTACAGTGGTTTTCCCCAAACCACTGCTAAATCAATAACCCCTTGTACCACAAACCATCCCATTTCCATAACAATCCTTCTCCAGTTTATTTAAATTATTTTTCAATTCTTTTCCAATCCACCAAACAGTTGGATTTTCTCACCCCAACTGTTCATAATGCCATTCGACAAGTATTTCACAATAAGTCGCATGCATATTGCACCAAGAACAAGTCACACCAGACTCCCACTTATGCATAAAGATCCGCATTAGATACTCATAGATACTTGTTGATACTCGTAGTCAAACGTCACCCTCGTTTTAGCCATAGCTCCGGTGTAGGTGTCACTTAATTGCACGAATCTATAAAAACCCAATGTGACAAGCTATCAACATGCGGCATGAATGCATTTGTTACCCTTGTGAGCACATTTAACCGGCCATGCGACGGTAAAACTCTACACTTGTGATCGACTGATGGTGGTGACGGTGGCACGGTCCGACAACATCGACAATGTGGTTGTGGTCAGAAGAGGGTCAAGTTAAGTCTACTAACAGGTTCGCTACTCAACTCTTTTGTTTTTGTTTGATTTTCTTTTTTTTTCTTCTCTTTTTCATTTGGTTGGATTGTTTTTTTTTATTTTTTTATTTTTTATTGGTCTTACTGTATCCTGTTGTTTATGTGTGTTCAATATGGGGGATTGTAGTAGGAGGATTTGAATGTAATCCGATTTATTACCTGACAGTTGGACAGATATTTGGGTATTAGACCATCAAAGTGTGACTTAAATATCAGACACACAAAAGTTTGCCTCAAAAATTCTGACTCAGATGTTACGACTAAGTATGAAGAACTACTTCCTGATTGTTAAGTTCTTTTGCTATATAAGAGAAGTGGTATCATCTAGAAGATAGCACAACATCAACTCAGCAAATGTTATACAAAAGATGAGAAAAAAAAGGCAAACAAAAAAAAAAAACACATTTTCAAGTTCACTCTCCCATAACGCTGAGAAAATTCGCCAAGGTATTCCCATGGCATCTTAAGGAAGTTCATGCTTCTCCCCTGTCCCTCGATTTTTCTTCATTTCGAATTATTTTCTTTTTTAGCACTTTAAATTCTATGTAATACGTTAAATACCGTTCTCCCCTTTGTGTTTCATTTGAAATTAACATGCAACATCACTCAGTCTCAACAGAGCAAAGTCTCAAAGTCAAAGGCATAAGGGCTAACTATTTACACACTTGTTGCATGTTATTGTTGAAGCGCATGAGGGTGTTGTGCCTAGGAGACCGTGAAACCACACGTTAACTTTTGTTAATTCACTCATCTTCAATATTCGTATTCGGATAGTGAGTAAATTCTTTCATCTCCCCCTCCAAAGCGAATAAATTTCTTACCTGTTGAGTGTAATTAATTAGGAGAAGAACAACATGTACCGTGGGAAGTTTCTCACGCCCAACCCCAGCGTGAAGATGGTACAAGTATTATTCGTATCCACAAATGCATGTGGCTGCGGAGTTGTTGTTGCCAAAGTGATGGTAAGTTACTGGCAAAAGTGCTGAATTAAGATGATGTGATCATTTAGGGAACTTTACCATGACGTCAAGTCCATTATAATCCTATTAAGGACCTACAAATTCCTTTTCTTACTCAAAAGTGCATTCCAATTCGAGGAGAGATAAAAAGAAAAATCTTTTAACATTCCAATTGACTCTGGCAGCAATCTGTTTGGTTTTTTTTTTTTTTTTTTTTCATTTTCTTTTGCTCTTTTGTCGTCTGCTCAATTTGCTGTGCATTATGGGAGGCTGCAGAAAGCATCCAAAGATGACGTGAGAGAGGTACAGAATTAAGGAAATGAAAAAAAAAAAGGACGCAACATAATCTGATTTAGTGATTTAAGTGACTTACAGTCGTCGCCGCCGTTGCGTCCTTTTTTGTTTTTTTTTTTTTTGTTTTTGTCCATCATCCGCCTCCTTTCCTTTTGCCGTATCCTCTGCAACAGGTATCTTATTGTCTGGTCTCTGGTTTTTTATTTTATTTTATTTTTTTTTTTTATTCTGCACCCTTGTAGATACATGTATCTATTATCGCATCTCAAATAGATAAGACGATGAAGAGTGCTATACCGATCCTGATGGCGATGGCCGTATCCTGCTTTGTAGAAAATTAATGATCTCATAAATTTGATTCATTTTTATTGCCCCGACGAAGGATATTATTCGTACTTGATCGTCTGCACCTCTGTGTTGTATGTACGAATACGAGTAGATACCTCAGATACGAGTTGCTGTACGTACCTCTCGCCTAGATCAAAGGCGGAATGAAGACAGGTGAATAGCTCTGGTTGAACATTTGTTTTTTTCCGCGTTTAACAAACCAGATCAAGATGGGACTTTCGTTTTCGTCTCTTGTATTAGATTCACTCTCTTCGAGTCGATTGAATCCTTCTTCCTCGAATCTTTAATTGGATTACGCGTACAAAACTTCAAATGGCAAGTCCAAGTCTGTTTGAGACTTTTTCCCATAACGGATATGGAAGTCTCAGAGTCTATTTGCAGTCTCTGTGTGTTGCTTGGTTGTTGGTTGTTGGTTGGTTACGAATAATCTGTTTTTTTTTTAGTTTTTTTTTTTTTTACTCTGGATTACTAGAAACTGATTGCAAATGCGTGTGGTGAGATGGTATAAACGAACATTGAACCAGATGAGGACATAAACCATGTTTGGTTTAACTCTGGCTGGTAGTGGATACAGGTCTCTCTAAAATCTAGTCAGTCAACCCGGCACGAGATGCCACTTTGGTATCATGTTTGTGATCCAAATTAGACGCGGTCTGCATTGCAGATTCGTTACATGTTTCTGTTAGTGTTGTTTGTTTTTTTCTCTTTATATTAGATACATTTCTACTCTGAATTTCGCTTTCACTTTGCTCCATAAAGATGGATTTTTTGTTTGTTTGTATCTTCTACTTCTTTGGCGTACTCGAGATTATGAAAAATTGCAATTTGCCTCGTTGGTTGGTGTGTGGATGTTGAGCTATGGTTGGCCTTTACCATAACACTGTTTACCAACATCATCATAATTATCATCGTCATCATTGAACCGTTTTAGTACCATCGATATGGTGCGTCCAAAAATGAGTAAAGTAGTATAGAAAAAAAAAATAATAGTAGATTGAAAGTAAAAGTCAAGTGTATGTTGGCTGTTGCCTGTTGCCTGTTGACTGTTTTCTGTTGCCTGTTGCCTTGGTGCATTGGCAATATCACTTGGGATATCATTTATTGGTCGTATCACCTTTTTTTTCTGCAAACATTGCCACCTTTTGATTGGAACTACCACGTATCTCCTCTTCAACTTGATTGGTATACGATTGGAGCTCTGGATAAATAGATAAAATAAAATAAAAAAAAAACTGCGTGAGGTAATGATATTATTTTATCCAACAAGTATGAAGTGCATTTTGTTTTTGTTTGTTTTATTGTGTAATGGAAACGAATGTTGAAGCAGCAGGAACGCAGTAAATTAGAAAAATTTCTTTTTTGCTGTTTTGGTTCCGCGACACATGATTTGCCAGTGTGTCAGGCCATTTTGTAACTGCTTAATGGTCTTGTATAAAATATAAATTGAAATTGGATATTTATTTTGGAGCCTTACATTGGCCATGGATTTCCTGTGTTGGAAAATGTCGAACTACAAACGAACCAAATTGATGGAAGTTTTTTTGGTTTGTGTATTTCCTGTAGGCTAGTTTGCACCTCAACTCTTTTGATTTGGAGTGAAAAAAATAAAAATTGAGGGCAAGTGCGTGGTTAGTTGTTTTGTGGCGAGGGAAAGTTTTAATAGATGGAAAACTTGGCAAACTGGATAAGGTACAAGGAAGGTGGATTAATGTATTTGAAATTGTGAAAGTTACTCCGATTGATAGATATCACTTTGTTGACGTGGGGTACTTTGGAGTCGTACTAACTTTGTATGGACTGTATATAAAGTTGATGGCTCGGACTTGTAATTGGATACTTGTTGCTTATTTAAGCCAATAAAAAATTTCATTCATCAACTTTTCAAAATTGATTGAGACTGAACTTACTGCCCTTAATCCTTCCGTAAGTACTGGCTATCATATTTTTCTGCTTGATTTGGTGGTAAACTGACTTAAGTCGACTGCATTTAATGGCAATAGGAAATTGAACTGAAATTGAAATTGAGACTCATGCCTCAATGATTTTATTTTATGACTTTTGGGTATACCATATTGCGGCCTTAAAACAGACAATTAAAAGTATAGGGAATGAGACGCTTTCCAATTGAAATGCTATTCTGAAAAATTGGTTTCTGAAGACTGAAAGTATTCATCAACTTTCATGGCTCCTTTTTTCCTATATTACAAGTAGTTTTTGTGACAAGGCGCCTAGGTTAAGTGAGGACTCAATGGAGTTAAGTACTGTCACTGTCTGAAGAAAGAAAGAGCTCTTAGCCTGTCGAATTATATTGAAAACTGTACGAGTTACGAATAAATTCGCTTAGTTCACTCCATTTACAGGTACTTTCTTGTATAATAAGCATGCTTATAGGGGATCATGGACATCCTATAAATTTTTGAATACAACGCGGACGGAAGAAAAATTTGAGAGGAATAACAGGGTGACACTGGGGTTCATTGGTTTTGAATGTTTGCAAGTTGTAATGAGTAGGAAATAAAGAGCTCAATAGGGCATTCCATTTCAGAAAACGTCGGAGGGTGTGCTTCAAGTTATACTGATGCAAATTCATAGTGAAGCGGGTGTTATTTCTGAAGGTTTGAGGCCTTCAAATACTACTGATAACTATAATTAATACCGGAGAAAAAATATCAATAGATAAAGACGAAGCTGAAAATATTACGTCGATGGAATAGTGTGCAATAAGTCTTATTGCACCTTTTTAAAACTTCTGTGACAGGTCCAAATAAGATTTGTGAGCATCTGCGCAGATGTGGGTATTGCACTGATACGACGATTATATGGTCATTCCTAAGCACTTAGGTTGTGATCGATGGACATACAGAGGACGGGCAATTTTTGGGTTTCGAGTGGGTACCTTTGTTTCGTTCCAAAAAAGAAGCATTTGTGTGGGAAGTATTAAATTCGACTCTGTTCCCATTCATTTACGCCATTAATATCTACTTAATTCGAATTAGCTCAACATAACTGATATTCGCACTCCACAGTCGAAGAACAGAATGAATATGAGAAGCACAGAGCATTTTTGTTAGCAAAAGAATATACTGGATTAAAAGGAGCAGATAAATGCAAACTAAATGAAAATAAAGCGTATAGGAGGCAGAATGGCACATTTATTCTGTGAATTACAAACTTCGACAGGTTTATTATAACAAAATTAGACATTCCGAAAGGCGGTAATTGCTAATTCACTGAAGAATAGATTCATCGATTGTAAATGAACGCATTTTACACATAAGAACCTGATACTAGACTCTGTCAAAGGCTTTTGAAGTGATACTTGCAACTGTCTTATTTTTGACTGTCTGCTGCGGACTTAAGTCCTACTTTCGATGAGATTTTCCACAAAATCACTAATGGACCAGTTGCTGCGAAAAACATTGAGAAGTTTCTGTAAGAAGATGGAAAAAAAGATTCTCCATTTAGGATGGACAATCGGATAATCAGTCTTCTCGAAAAGCGCCCTGAAGCATAGGATTGATATTAAAACTACCGGAGTGCATTTGACAGCAAGGGCTCAAAACGATCAATCAGATTGATAATTCGCTCCGCTTACGTGAAGACAGAGACATGTTATGATCTGGGAGCGTTGAGGAGCAGTAATATCATTATGAATGGACGTTGGAAGCCTTAATAATGGGAGCTCTTAATAATATTGTTTTAAGAGCTACAGATGATTCATTTTCAACGCGAATTTAGGTATATTGCTTGTTCGACTATTTTTGATGAAGAGCAGTCCCTTAAGATTTCTGTCATTATTTCACCAATAATCCACTGTATATTGACTTTCAAGGCCTAAATATGTCGTGGTGCATCAGCATACACCAGACTTTATGTAGTTCCACAAGAAGAAATCGACGAGCCTTAAATGAAATGATCTTACCGGCCATTTGGTTAGCCCATTTCGAGATATAACATAGCGTTGTCGATGAATTGAGTCTTTTGTAAGAAATTGGTTTCAGAGGTAGTGCGGTACTATTCTACTGGAACCACGTATCTTCCTCATCAATGTAGTCCACATTTTCGAAGAAATAGGCTCTAATCTTTGTCCAGTAGTGTTAGCCATTTACTGTTACGAGAGTCTCTGCCTAGTTTTTCAAAAAACAGTGAACGATAATGCCGTCAGCGTGAAGATAACATCAAACAGGTTACTTCTGCGGTTTACTGAGTCTCATGAGTCATTTCTGGATTTTCTTCACTCCAGTAAGTGCAAAATTTGCTTGTTCACAAAACCCATTTAGCCAGAAGTGAACTTCGTCATTAAACGCTTTTTTTTTGATAAAAATATGGGTCGACTTCAAGGTGGTCAAGAGACCAGTTCGTCTCCAACCATGACTTCATGGCCTTAGTCCTGAGCCAGCAGAACATCTAACGGGTGTAGAGCAATATCTTTGGGGGCCAAACTTGAAAATTTCAGATTTTCCCACACATTGTCTCTTCTCATTGAGACATTGTAGTATTTGTTGCTTCAATTGTTAATCATACTGAAACCTCAAATATTTAGGTAGGTGATCGCAGTCATATCTTGCCGCTCTTGAATGTTGATTTAAAATTTTCACTCAAAGACATAAAGGCTTTCAGGTCTTTTGTGCTTTTTGCCAACTTATTGGGACTCAGAATAGCAGACATTGTTTAGGCAAATAGTGATCATTGGATGAGTTGAATTGATATGGAGGATCGCCTAGAAAACTTCTGAAAGCATTTACTATCGAGAGCTGCAGATGCTAAGTAATTGTTAAGGAAGTGAAAATTATCGGGTTTCACCTTGAAAATAATCTATTCAGGTGCTTAGACTTATCAACATGCAACCGCAGTATGAACTTCAGGTCTTCAGTTACTGGAGAGGAATATAATTTTGTAATTGTTAATTGCAACGCCTTTAGCAAAATTATTAATAAAAAGCAATCGCATATTTTTCCTGTCGAAACAGAGTACTCAGACAAAGAACTAGTCCATTGTACTCCTTGTAAGTTGATTTCAATACAATAGATTTTGTCAGTCTTCCGAAGAAAGACGACTATGCGTAGCACCCACCACTTCAACGCAGGAGGAGTTCTAGTGTCATTGCATCAGACGAGGGCCATAAGACAGTCGGCGTGCAAGGTTATCAAGGCTCCAGTGTCAAAGACCATATCATGCATGCAAACGAAAAATGGCTTTGGTAGTTCAGCCCGTGATATGAATATCAAGGGAGGCGTGCTAGGGAAAGCCGCATGCAGTCGAGACAGACCGCCCTTTGGAGTCTCTCAGCTATAATGTATTTCCGTGAGAGCTTATCCCACCAGACAACCGACGCATAGGATAAATTGGCTTTATCGTAGCCACGTAGATCCAAATGATTCTATCCGGTGATAGGCACCATGTCTTGTCGACTGTTCTTTTGCACTGCCAGAAGGCCAACAGCATAATAGAGGCTCTCCGAATAACATGTTTAGTTCACAGAAATTCGTTATCCAAGAAGATACCCACATGCTTAGCTTCTTTGAATTGTTGAATGGTGATGCGATTAACTATATGCGATGTCGTCAAAAATTCTGCGAAATATCTAGATTTCCTCAAACGATGTAGGAAATATTTTTCCCCCTCTGATCCGGTCTCAATATATAAGGCATTCATCCGCCTATAATTGGGGTAAAATGCCCACATCTGGTCAGGTGCGACTGAAACATCTCTGCACCTGCTAGATAGGATTCAAAACCGTGCGATAAAACTCATAGGTGATACTAATATTACTTAGACATTGGATGCCCTCGAACCCCGATGTAATGTCCCGTGTCTCACTCTGTTTTATCGCCATTTCCACCACTAGCGCTCCTTAAGATTCGCCAGTAGCATTCCGCTCTTTCAAACTTTTAACCGCAACACCCGTCTCGCTATGAACGCTCATCAGTATACCCTAAAACACATTTTCGGACGTTCCCTGAAAAATCTAATTCTTACCTGCATCTTACAACTCGCTTATTGAATGCCCTGCCGAACTCTCTATTTCCTAGTCGTTATAACTTACAAACATTTAAAACCAATGTACATTGGTACCTCTCTTTCTTTCCTCCTTAAGTTTCATTTGCTCGCGCTAGGTGCAAACATTTTAAGGGTACGCAAAATCTCTTGAGCTCGCGCCAATTATAAAAAAACAAGCACTAGATGAGTCAGACCAGTCAACTTGAACGTTTCCGTAAAGAGAACTATCTTAGACTTGAGAGGATTAATTGAAAGCCTATCTCTAGTTCAGAAATAGTTGATCACGTCTAGGGCTGCCTGTGCTTGGTAGACAGTAAACCTACATTACCTGCATATGCTTGAGCATAGATGTCAGAACTATTGAGCGCGTTGAACAGAGCGTCGACCAACATACACCATAGTAGTGGAGACAGAACGTCGCCTTGCGGGCAACCTGTGTTTACATAGCTATAACATATTGGCCGCCTTCAGCGTCCGCAATCAGTGTCCTAGTGATTCGACTTCGCCACGTTATCCTTCTTGTACATAGGAAGGAGGAGGTCTCAACATCGAACTTTCAAAAATTATATTACTGCTGCACGCTGACGATATGATTATCTTGTCGGATTATATTGAAGTCATGCAACAGATGGTAGCCCGCCGCAGTTCACTTCAACTGCTAGAAATGGGGCTTGGAAGTGAACCATCCGAACATTGCCGATTTATACCCACCTCAGCGTTTTACTTATTCCAAGAATGAGCTTCACCAACCATGTAAAGGAAAGAAATATTGCAGGGAAGTGTAGCATCAGCGCAACGTGGCATTACTTTTTTAAACTATTTTTGGTAATCTGCAAAGGTATCCAAACTTACAGTCCCCAAGTCTGGGGCTTTGGAATATTTGAAGAACTGGACAGGTTAACCGGCTATTTCTTCTGAAGAAAATATATAAACTCCTGCAGAGGAATTTGCTTACTGCCTGCAGTAGCCAAGGTAATAGCAACAATTGTCCTGGAGCCAAGGCCTGTCCTGGAGAAAAGGCCACCTCGAAGATACACTCGACGCTGAACAAGCAAGATCTTCCTGTGTGGACCATATCAACACCTTGCGGAGCATTATCGAACATTGCGTTGCATATCGATCACCACTTCACCTGCTGTTCATCGACTTTGAAAAGGCGTTCGACAATGTCTATAGAGAATTTATCTGGCTGGCTTTGCGCAAGAAGGGCATCCCAGATAAATTTCTTGCTATTGTCAAGGCTACATATGATGGATCCAAATGTCACGTTCTGCATAAAGGAAGGATGTCAGTGGAGTTTAAGATCCTAAGTGGGGTTAGGCAGGGCTGTATATTGTCACCAATACTCTTCCTGTTGGTGATAATTGATGTACATACTGCATGCAGCCTTGTCGATTGGAAATGGAGGAATTCAGTGAGCTCTGCAATCACACCTCAAATATCTGGACCGCGCGGACGACGCATGCTTACTCTCTCATAGGATCATGGATCTCCATCAAACGACAACAAGGGTGGAGAGAGAAGCTGAAATCGTAGAGATTTCTGGACAACCAGTAGAGATGGTAGAGGATTTTCAATATCTTGGGAATACTGTCTCTACTGATTGCGGAAAAGCAAAGGCTGCGTTCGGAATGCTGTTCAAAATACGAAGAAACAACTCTATCTGCCTAAAGACCAATATTATTCCGCTCCAAAGTTGAATCCATGCTTCTTTATGGGTTCAGCACTTGAAAAGTCACACCTGCTGTCACAAGAAAGTTCCAAACGTTAGTGAATAGATGGCTGCGAAATATCTGGAGGATTTTCTGGGCCAACCGTATCTCTAATGATGAATTTCATGCGAGAATAAGTCAGGAACCCATGAACCCAATCGCAGAGATTGGAACATCAAAAACTTACAGCTTTTGGATCGACTCAAAAAAATAGTAGTAGACGAAAGTAGCACACCAATTTTTGAGTTCCTGGATAACTCGAAAGATCAACAATACTTTACTGTTGATTTTGACATTGACAATATTGCATTGATCTTTTAGATTTGGGAGCAACACTTCAACTCTATGCTCCCATAACATGAGAGAAGAAGAAAACCTCTACTACTATATAGGCCGATGCCCTGCATTAAGGGAGTTTAGAGTGAGATACTTTGGAAAAGCAACTTCGAATGAAGAAGAATTAATAACGATGCTCAACGGAGGAAACGCGAACGACTGGAAACGACTGGTCAATTATACCAAAGTATCTACGTTTTACAGAAACCAACTTCTAGCTGAATTTAATTAGATCAAAGAACAGAGTCGAGTCTAATTTATTTCATTGCTTCTTTTCTCTTATATAAATATTCAAATTCAGATACATATCAATCAAAATACATTGTTAATTGTACTTTACCCAACAGATGATTATTTATGTCATCATCGTAAGTTTCTTACTTTTCAATTTAAAATGTTGTTGTTGAAAATAAAGAACATTTCACTATGATACCACAATACTATTCCTTCTTGACGACTTGGAGGGCACTTTCGCAAGATATTCCGTATTGGACGCAATTGAGGTGAAGTGTTTTTGAAAGTTAAGAAACTCGATCACTTCAGGAAACGCCGAAAAGCCGACGGCATTACATTCAGGGTCATATTTGCTGTACAGAGGTTTATCTTCTTCTTCTTATCTTCCTCGCGGCATTCTGAAGAAAGCAATGAAATTGAAATCGTCCAAGAGAAGGCGATTGTTAGTAAAACACTTTCTTCGAATTATTCCGCCTGAGTTCCTTAAACCAAATAAAATTTGTCGGCTACATCATTAGTAAAACGCGTGCGACCCTTTCGGCATTTCTGTCGAACCATAATTAAATTCACCTAATGAAAGATACACGTAGTTTAATTAAGTTTTTGTTTTTCGTTTTGTTGCATATTTAAAAAAATATGCAATCTTATGCAGATTGAAACAAATGGTTAATTATGTTGGTGGAATTGGGTTAATGATTAGGCTGCTATAAGATAAATCTTCAACTTTCGCCGGTTCAAATTTGTTTTGTGGAACTACTGCTGTAACTCTTGAGTACTAAGTATTAGAGCTGTTTTTTCAAGAACTTATCTTCAGATTATTAGATGTTCAACTTTCGGGGTCATTCTTAGGAGAAGTTTATTGCTAAACCTCTCTCATGGTTATCTGCGAACGAGCAGTCTTCTCTCGCTGAGTTGCAGTTCAAACTTGATGAGTTCACAGAAGAAGATGTTGTTCCATCTATTTTGAGTCCAAGAAGCTTGCTGCTGCACTAAGTTGTGTGCAGGTAGGCCAGCTTCAACCAGCTATCTTCGCAGTAGGCTTGTTTGAGATAATTCATAAAGTGGATAGAATTTCAAATTGGTGCGAGGGCTCTGGAGAATTTAGAAGCGATCCTTGAGTTCGTTTTGTTTCCTTCACCTTTCGATGCCTTGTTCATCTTGTCCGCTTTTTACTTCAGTCGCCGTAGAGGACTCGTTCCAGCCACATTGGAAGTAACCAATGATATCTACATCATCTACGCATCTCATTATTTGGGCAGTTTCTTAGAAAAAAAAATAGATTCCGTGTTAATGCTTGGTCGACGTATGATCTGTTCTAAAGCAGAAGTCGAGAAGACTCACGACAGCGCTTCTCCTTGACGGTGCATTGCGTAATTACTATCACGTAACACAATTGAATCGGTGGGGCAAAAGTAATGACATAATGCGAATTGGCTGCCATTTTGTTAGAAATGAAAAAAGTTGTGCTCTGTTTTCACGAAAAGTTTATCTGAAAGCGTGAAATTGACGACATGAAGTTGGGAAAATGATTTCGGTCAAATAAAGATCACAACACAGGAGTGTTGATGTACATTTGCTCTCATTTTATGGCATTGGCATATGGCTCGCAAACTTCTGGTTCTAAATTGGTGATTTCTTCTTCAATGGTGGCTTTCAATACTTGCAAGGTTTATGGTTTATTGTGGTAAACGAGAGATTTCAAAAAGCTCCAAAGGAAGAAGTCTGGCGATCTGGCTGGCCAGTTCAAATAACTAAAACCGAAGATCACACGGCCTGGGAATTGGTGATTCAAAATATCCATCATCACCGAGCTGTGTGAACTCCATCCTGTTGGAACCAACAATGTTGAATACCCAATTCAGTGGCAAAAAGAACTCGTTTAACATCTGTCTATAGCGTTCATCAGTTATGGTTACGGTGGTGCCGTCGGTGTCCTAAAAAAATTATGGCTAATCACTTTTACACTGAAAATACCGCATCAAACAGTCACTGTGAGGGGATGCACTGGCTCTTCGTGCATTTCATGTGGATTCGAAACCCCAGTAAGTCGTTCATCTTGATTTTGGATACGAAATCGTCCTTTTCGTGCACAACAGAGCTTGGGAGTAAGTTAAGCTCAGCAGGCAGCAATTGATGAACGACTAGAACTTTATAAGAGAACATCTGCAGGTATTTGATCAAAATTCGACACAACAAACGTCTGCGATGCCAAATTGTGTGCATCGTTGTCTCCTCGATGTTTGTGGACTCTCTCGGACGTCCTTGGCTACCGCAGTGATATCCTTGGTCGAACGAACAATACGGGCCGGCCACTTTCTGCGATATTACTAGTGGACCCAGTTTGTATGAGACGCTCAGCCGCCGATTTGTTATTACTTCATTCCCTGTCGATCTTTCTTGTGAATGTCTAACATCCAAAGCCTAGAATACTGCTAAAATGCTTCTACGGTTCCATACAGATTAGTGATGACATTACTCTAACAATTACGAGCCAACTATCTTTCTGGCCTGAAACCTGCCGCCAACATGTTTTTGAATTTATAAAACTTTCTAATCCCATTTCGTAGATTAGACTTCCCGATATTCTTAAGCAGAAATATTGTTCTATCATCATAGCGTGGGTTGTGCATTTATTCTTTGCGCCCTTCGGTTGTGGTTTGGCACAGCGGTTACATTCGACGACTTTTACCCCAATACGTCGACATTTGCATCACAGATCACAGGATAGTATCGAAAATAAGAAACATTAATTATTTTCTAAGCCATCTAGAGGTGAACCACGGAGAGTGAAAAGGGTCGTCAAAAAATCATAGATTTCGTTCTGCATTCACAAAATGACAGGATAAACAACACCGTAAGTCAAGGGACCAAGCTTGGTCCACATTGAATAATTTTTCCATCTTTCTTATTTCTTTCATTTTACTCCATTAGTTCGCTATTCCACAGTCAGTGAGTTGAAAAGTGTCAGTTTGTCAATTCCTGGTGACTGTGTTTTTTTGACTTCTCTGTCAAAGATGTCTTTGCCGATTTCATAATAATTCTTGGTCGGGAAGGATCTTGTCCAAAATGTGATTGAGTTCTTTGTTGATTAGATATTCGACATCGTCGGTACACTCTCTACACATCCAGACGATGACTCGTTGACTTTGAATCGTTCACCTTTTGTTTTATGTAGATACGCCTAATTCTATTCAGCGTATTTCCTCGTCCGAAGTTATATCATCCTTCTACAGCGTGAGGATGTGAAGTAGTTTTTGAGTAGCT
Source organism: Volucella zonaria (assembly GCA_963966105.1). Classification (NCBI taxonomy): domain Eukaryota; kingdom Metazoa; phylum Arthropoda; class Insecta; order Diptera; family Syrphidae; genus Volucella; species Volucella zonaria. The sequence goes on along the minus strand of OZ014533.1, from coordinate 135,657,041 downwards.
TTTGAAGTGTTAAAGTTCTTTTTCCCATGAGCATAAGATGAGTTCTTCGTCCTTATTCGCACTATGGTGCTTGATCAGCCCTTGTCTTTGTTCTTTTTTAAATATAGTGGACCTCCTTCACTCGCCAGAATTATATGTTTGCTTGGAAAATTAATCGCGAGGTCTTCATCAGCGTCGGGGAAGTGTTAGTTGAATTGTTAAGAATATTTCGAGCGTAAGACATCATTTCATTACAGACTTAGTGAACGGTCTGCAGTGGACGGTAGCCACAGCCACACAACACTCTTTGAGTTTCAATCAATAGTTAAGAGGTCTTGAAGTAATGAAAGGAAAGCAGGGACCTGTACGAAATTTGATTTCAAAACGAGGAATATTTTGCTCATTAAAACGAAGACTTGCTTCCCTCAGCCTATACGAAAAACTATATCAGCCTGTTGTGTGACTTTCAATGTCAACCGTTCCTTCTATATTCTGGGAACATTGCTGCTGTGAAAGAAATCCACGTTAGTCCAGGTCGTTCCACTACATTTTCACAGGCATGGATAATACCTGTGTAAGTTTACTCGACTTCTATAGGCCGTCGGCAAAAGTGGTACAGTGTCTCGATCATGGTTGGAGTTGCTAGATATTAAATAGTAGAGGTAGTCTGCCATGAATTCATACCATGAAGGCGGACTGTTAACGACAGTTCTCTATTGTAAAATAGTCTCTTCTTATACGAAAAATGATCATGGCAAGTATTGTACAGGGTGAATGACTCGAACTCCAACTTTTTAAAATGCTATAATTTTTTTATTTTTTGATAAATTTTATTGGGCCAAAGCAAAAAATGTTGGAAAATATATCAATTTTCAAATTGTATCAGTAGTTTTTAGTATGTCCACCTTTGGCGCGAATAATGGCCTTGAGACGGCCGAAGAAAGCATCGCACGCTGCACGTAAGTGGCTGTACGGTATTTTGGCCCATTCCCGGGGAAGTGCTTGTTTGAGGTGGTCCAAACTTTGTTATTTTTTAGTGTCAACCTTCGCCTTCAAAATACCCCAGACAGAGAAATTCAACGGATTTGCATCCGGAGAATTTGCAATTCATTGTGTCGAAGAAATGAAGTGTGGAACATTGTTTTTTAACCAATCTTGGTTGACGCGCGCTTTGTGAGACGGTGGCAAGTCTTGTTGAAATGTCCACGGTCTCCGACCGAAATGATTGTTTGCCCAAGGTTTCAATACTGCCTCTAAGACAGTTTCACGGTATACGATTGCATTAATTTTGACGCCATGGTCCAAAAATACGAGCGGAGAGCGAGCATCGGCGGTTATGGCGGCCCAAACCATCATCATCGGTGCTGCCTGCTTTCTGGTGGCCGTCCGAAGGTGTACATTTTCGAAAGACCTCTCTGGCAAGTGAACTCGGTCATTTTGTTTGTTGACATATTGCTCGATAACAAATGGCGACTCATCGGAAAAACCAAATTCGGCAACTCACCACTTTCGTGCAAGCGTAGCAACTCCTTCGCCCTTTCGGCTCTAACTTTTTTCTGTTGCGGTGTAAGATCGTATGCTTTTTGGAACTTCAATGGCTTGAGCCCAAGCTCATTTTTCAGTATGTGTTGCATCCGTTCCAACGATATGTTGAGCTCACGAGCCATTTTTCTTCCGCTTCGACGAGGATTTCGCTCAATTGGAGCCTTCACTTTCCGAACCATTTCTGCCGATGTTGCTGTTTTTTTATGACCACCTCCATGGCGTTTTGCAACGCTGCCAGTATCACGGTAACGAGCTATGGTTCGAGACACAAATGATTTATTCACGTTGAGGTGCTGGAGGGCTCTAACGATAGCTACTTGTGGTTTTCCAGCCAAATATAAAGCAATCACACTATCACGTTTGAATTTCATCGCGGATAAACATTTTTCAACACAACTGAGACGCAAATCGTTTAAAAAGCTTGTAAACAATAAAATTATCTGTCATGTGTCAAAATTTGAGCTCACTGTCATGAACGGTTTAGAAGTTGGTTGCAGTTCGAGTCATTCAGGGTGTATATTCGAGAGGTTCGCCTCATTGTCAATACCATCTTTCACTTACTAGCAAATTTAACTTTTGTCATTTGCGTAAGGTCTATCTATGTCCCAATTGACATTCGTCTGCTTCCGTGAAGGATTGTCATTTTTAACGTGCATGAAGTGACCTGCGACGGCTCAAGTTTGTGCCATCCATTGAGCCCTTTCAAAGTGGCAAAAATGACAACGCACTATAGAGCCTTCATCTTACAAAACTAGATATTATTTGAATCATCTATTCTAGGTCTCTACTCAAAAGTCGACTTGCTTGAGTTTTAAATTTTTTTTTTGTAAATTATCAAAGTCTGCCCAGAAAACCAAAACTTTCTGCCTGCTCTCTTTTCAACAAGACTAGCTGACAGACTGTGTCTGTCCTCTCTAAATGTAAATATACACAATTCTATTTGGATCCATAAATCAACTAATAAATTCAAACATAACATATAATGATCCACAACAAAGAAGAAAACAGTTTTTATAGTCACAGACAAATTGTTTATCGTAGAAAACAAAGTTTGCTACTCAACTCTTTTGTTTTACACCGCACAATTAGCATATGATTATGGTCGTCCACACGTCTTTGTTTCGAAAACTCTTAATTAATCGAATTTAACCAATAATATATAGAGTTTTGACAGTTTAGAAAGGTAGAGATGAAGGAGATGGCGTAAGCCTACGTTGTGAATTTTAATGAAATAGTTAGTTAAGCATAACTAAGCATAGGTTAGTTAGTTTAAGCATACCAAGTGGCGTGAGACAAGAATTAAATTAAAGACAAATGAAAATTATTGGCCTCCACGAATTGTTTATGTATGTAGATTGTATAGGTAGGAAATGTGAAGACCACTTCTGAAGGACCCGCAAAGACCTCCTTCACACCAAAATCCAAACCTACTGTCTGTTGTTCAGAAATAAATTAGGTTAATTGATTGCTTCACATAAAACGACAACCTTAAAGTCAGAAAGGATGTGACGTCCATTAGCATTAAAGTTCGCTCCATATTTGGACAACCACATCGTCAAAGACATTGTAGTCGCTCCCAATTTGGTCCAAATTCATTCGCAAAAATGACAAATACAAATGAATAGCCAACAAGAAAAGCAATTGAGAGAATCAAATCAAAAACAAATAAAGGAAATGAAAAACAATAAACACTCAGCATGACATATAGTACATGTACTCGTATATAGATATACAAAACCACCGACTGATCGATGCTGGTTAACTCTTGGCTTCTGGCAATAGGCTTAGACTTACAGCCGAAGAGAATGTACGTAATTTGACGGCGTCAACTATCTGCGGCAGAAACGGAAATGCGTAGTGTCTGTCTTTGTATTATAATATGTACAGTGTCCATGGCGCTGCTGTCTTATGTATAAAATCCCCCACGGAAATGACACCATAAAAATCGAGTTACACGAGTGTAGATACATTTTGTTTTCGACTAGATACAGAAGATGCTATTTCCTTTCATTCTTCACGGTGATGATGGTGTTGATGGTGATGATACTGATGAATGATAATGACGTTTCTCCATGGTCAAGTGATATACAGGTAACAGTGAGGCCCCCAAACAAATTTGTAAGCCAACATCAATTCCAACAAATCGTAACGATCACCGATTAAAAGACAATCAAAGAGAACTTCTTTAACGCCCATGGATACGGATTCGAAAAAGACCCCATAAAACCAAAAAAAAAAAAACAAGAATAGAACAATGACTGTGATGATGATTATGAGAGTGTGTAGAGTGTTCGTTTTGTTTCTTCTTCATGTGGAACAAAAGAAAATCACTTTCGTCATGCGATTTAAATGACCGAAAACTTCATGGTGCCGCTTTATTTCGTTTTACGTATTTGGATGTGTACCACCCCTTATTACGTCCTAAGAACACACACAAAGTTGTTGAGCAGATTATGAAGATTCAAAAATCGGATTCGGTGAATAAGATTACACATCATAAGCATTGTTGTAGCTGTGGACCTAGATTAAGGGATTAAAACAAGAACAACATGACCAGCAACAACATGAAAAAAAAAACAAAAAACAAAAAACCGAAACAACAAGAAGTTGAGTGGTGTTTTGGTTTGAATTGTTCTTTTCTTTAGGGTGCTAGTTCGTATAAGGCCATTGTCTGTAGTATTTTGTTTTTCTTATTTTCGAATTCCTACGGCCAATGGTAATTTTGAACTTGCAACAACGATGGTATAGTAAAAACCGAGACCTTGTTTGGGTCAGACTGGTTTACATGACTGTAGGTCTAGTATACAAGTCATACAACAAGTGCAGCATACCCAAATGTATGCTCCTATGTGCCACTGTAATGTTTACTCAAAAATACTACATGTATATGGGCATAATTTCCGCTCTGTTTACAGTCAATGAATCAAATGGTTTTTGACATTCTAAACTGGTTATCTGGGGGGGAGATTGAATTTGCTGGCAGGTGGTGGGCTTGGGGCTATTTTCAAGTACTGCCGTAGTTGTGAAATATTTTCTCATACTTCTGAGCTTGAGCAGTTTGCGATAGTTTCTTTCAGCGTACAGTTGGATACATAGCCAGTGATAAGAGGTTCACTCTTCGATATGTGTATATTCGATACGTATCTTTTATCCACCTGCAGCGAATGAGGCACTCCCAATGAGTCAGAATTCTTCAAACCACCCCTTTACTTCTATTCAACCCTTTAATACTTGCTCCAATCATCACCCAATTTCCATAATTGAATCCGTTTAATTCGCTTGTTTAACACGTGCAGTACTGACACACTACTGATACAATCATGAGTCTCTGAATTACTACCCAACTCAGTACGATGTACTCTAACAATAACTACTACCCACCTTCCAATTGTATCCATTAGATAGCAAATCCATAGTAATTGTCACCTTATACTAATTGAATCAATCAAAAAGCAAAAAAAAAAAAATAATAATCAAGTACAAGTTAGAATACTCCAACGTATGTGATATTCGATGCCCAACACTACCACTAACCGGATTGATTTACTCTCGACATCAACTTGGACTATCTATCTAGCACAGTATAAACCAAACTGTAACACACAGTTAATTATGAAAAATTGCAAAGTAAATTTGCATGATAAACAAAGGTGTAACCCGTTTACCAACACCTCGTACAGTACACATACACACACCATGTTTAGCCTCAAAAATTTATATAAATGCCAATCTGACGTGCGACCGGAATGTTAGCCGCAATCGTTCACATACAAATTGCAAACAAATAAAAATTTCAATTCAAAGTTGAACTAATAAGAAAAAAGTGCAAAACTAGAGCTTGATACGAAAAATACGAGTCTACGAGTACCTCTACAGCAGGTGGGGGAATTTTAATGATTTATGGTGGTTCTATGGCAATAAGTTTGCGGTCCTAGGTGCTTATGATCGGTTATGAGACGATAAGAATCTTAAAATTACGATTTGAACTTTATTTGCGTATTAATCAATCAAGAGTCTCAATTTCCTTCGTGCATGCTAAAACGGATCAAGTCTGTTTAATGAGTCTAGTCCACTGATGATCAGTTATGATCTATTGCGATCACTTTTACCGAATAATTTTCAATGATCACTGATGATCACCGGTGATTGCTATGGATCACTAAGAGTTACTTAAAAATACAAAAAGCCGGTCAAGATCACCTATGAATGCCAAAGATTACAAAAAGTTGAATAGTTTTACCAGCAATCCACCCATATCAATAATAATTTGTAATTCAAACAATCAAGCAAAGATCACTGAGGATCATCAGCAAACCGTCGCTATCATCTGCATATGTATTGCATAAAACACCAATGAGGAACAATGAATACTAGTATAATATCACAACTTTCGAGTGAAGATCACCAACGATCACTGGCTGATGATAAATTTATAACCAAGTATCTCGAAGTATAACTGATGATCCAAGCGACAATATTTTCGATTTGTGGTCATGGAAAATGACTGAGGATCAATGGATCGATCATTGGTAATCTCTATGATAAGCTTGAGCCCTAAAATGGATCTCGAAGACACTAACATATCATAATCGCTACCCAACTTTGACTCAAGCTAAATTCCCTGCTGATTTTTTATATCTATCGATCACCCGAAAGATGGATAAATAATTGACGATCATAAAGGGACATTGACGTATAAAATCGTTTTCAAAAACTTTATCAAGGACTACTGATGGTCCCCGAGGATCTCTGATTAATGTGGGCTAAAGTTGCGTTTTCTTTTGTCCAATGACTAGCACTTTATGTTCGTAGATGGTCACTTATGATCCTAGTCCATGATATGATCATCGAAAGACACTACTTATCTCTCTATTACTGCCTCATAAATATGACCAGATTTGATCTGCCATCATCTGTGGCCACTAAAGATCACTTGAAAGATCATTGAGGATTCTGTTTGCTCTGATTTCTTGAAGAAAACAGAATATTGGATTTTACTTTACACGATCCTCAATGATCACCAACGATTCATGATGATCTTCAGTGATCCTCAATGATCCTCGATAATTCTAATTGATATAGAACTATCATTTATGACTTTTATGTAATTTTTCTTTGATCGACGATCACTCGCGATCGTTTGCAGTAACTACATCCTAAAAACTACTACGAGTATCTAAACATCTTTACATGATCAGTTGCAATAAGTTTTTGTTTCCTTCTTTTTCCTCCTTAGGTCCGCTATCGTTTCGGACTCTACGATGAGATCTCGTACACATTTGGAAAACGCGTACGTCATTGCAATTGGATTCGATTTCTCAGAGTCTCCGATTCCTATGGGCCACAAGTCAACATGGTTTGCACTAAAGTCAAGGGTGAACCGATCTACGAAGTTGTCAAACCAATCACAACCCATCAGGAGTTGGTTGTGTATTTTCTGCCCGAACGTCCAGAGGAGTTATTTTTCGTACGAATGCGGGCCTCACTCTACCGACAGACAATGGATTCGATCCTCGAAGGTGGGTTACAATCGATCCTTTTCTCTCCCTCTCCCAGATGACCATCATAGTGATCCTCATGATCCTCATGATAATCATGTGTATTTTTTATCTTTTATAGCCTCACCACTAGATCTTTCAATGTCATTGCTAAATCGTGTGACTCTGCCAATTTCACCCTCATCCAGCAGTGAAGACGAACATAAATCAATATCAAGTGAATCATCAGCTGGTTCGATCTCATCACTGAACGAGAATACTAGCGATCAATTGATCACAACAGCTACTGCTCATCAATTGGAACGTGATCTTAAAAATGGCATTCATCATCATCATCATGATTCACATCATCTTCATCATCATCATCAACGGACACCACAACGAGCACGCAGTGGCCGTGGTGAGCGTTCACTTTTACCATGTGAAGTTTGTGGTAAGGCATTCGATCGGCCAAGTCTACTGAAACGTCATATGCGTACGCATACAGGTGAGTTTTTGTTTTTGTTTTCGTTTTTGATGCATTTGTTGCGTTTTTCGCACTCTCAGTATAACCGAGTGTTTGTGTGTGTTGTGTGAGTTTGTCCTGAGAGAGTATTCGCTGATCGTTGGTAGATCTCGTTGGTGATCTCGTTGACGATCATAACGATTACGATCGCGTGTAAATTTTGAAATTTGTCGCATCCATTGCTTGAGACGATTTATTGATTGAAGTTTGTATCTTGTTCCTTTTTTTTGTTTTTTTTTTTTTTCTCGGTTTCTGTAGGAGAAAAACCTCATGTCTGTATGGTGTGCGGCAAGGGTTTCAGTACATCGAGCTCATTAAATACACATCGGCGGATACATTCTGGTGAGAAACCTCATCAATGTCAAGTTTGTGGGAAACGGTTTACGGCCAGCTCGAATTTATACTACCATCGAATGACACATATTAAGGTGAGTACTATGGTTTTGTTGTTATATTACTGTTTCGTTGTTGTTATTATTTATTTTTAGTTTTTTTTTTTTTTATTATTTTACTGACGATGAGCATGGGGATATTAATAAAAAAAAAAAAATAAAAAATTATATGTGGCGGCCAAGAGTGATGTGATTTCAATTGTTATCGATACTTTATGCTTTTGTGGCATGGATATCGATACATTTTGTGTAGCTTTCAGATGGGGGTTAAGTGTTGAAGCCATTGTGCGAGTACAGGTTGCGAATGTCAAGTGGAAGATAGACTCATATGACGGTGCAGATCGGATTTGAAAGTGAAAATTTCTAGCGATGAGGTTGAAGGTTTTATGAAGAGTCAGTCTGAAGTGGTTTAAGTGGGATGACTGGCTTAAAAGATATCCGGTACTACAACTTTCGGTAGAATTTTTATGAGATTGATCATGGTAGATTGAGTTCACGAAAAAATGCTGACGACGATGAAAGAGCACATACCAATGACAATTATTAGCAATAGAGCGATCTAAGAAGAATAGATATTGGCGCCCAGGATCACTCACAAATGTTATAAATTATTTTTAATAAAATCGAATTCTACTGAAAGATCACTATAAATCGCATCTCTGCTATTCAGTAGCACTAATTTTTAATCCCTGCCTGGATTAGCAGCATTGGAAAAGGACTGATAAGTTTTGACGATCATTGATCATTTGTCATATTTTTGACCAAATATGATCTCTTAAAAATGTAGATAAACTGACAGTAACCAACTATTATCGTCGGCGATCACTTAAGATCACAACATAGGGACTAATAGATGATCATTGAAATTCATTGCCGATCACTGACTTTCACTTTCGGCCGGAAATTTGCATTAAACTTTTGACGGCAATTCATAATCAATGTTCATTTACCTTGATCATTCCGATACATCGCTTGTAATAGTCACACTACCTTTCAGAATTATTCCAGCTGCCCGTTGATAATTCTTCAGCTTTATTGATCTAACTACTACGATCATACATAAGCACTAGAAGCGGTAAAGGATGGTCACTGACTATTATGTATTGACGATCACTTATGATTATTGATGATCACTGACGATCACTAACGATTACTTTCGATCACTGAAAATCACAGAGCATAACTCACGATCACAAATGATCATAGATGATCAGTGACGATCACTGACTATCACAGTGGTTTACAGATGGTCACTGGCGATCACTGACTACATAGTATCACTGAAAATCACTGAGCATCACTGAACATCACTAACTATCACTGGCGATCACTCACGATCACTTAGGTTTGAAACTTTCAATCCCACTTTTGAGGATATTCCATGGTCAATGTTCAGTAACTTTGACTATCCTGTGATCACAGATGAACTCTGGCAGTCACTGATCTTCATTGACAATCACTGATGATCACCAAAATTTATTAATTAAGATCGCCGTAATCAGCGAGTTATAGTCTACGAAATGAACAATTCTATGATGTTTACAGCAGGAAGCATTGCTCATCTTCAGTTACCTATCTTGCAGTAACCTGCCCATCAAAATTCTCTTCTTTAAAGAGAAGTATCAGTTGATGATCGTTCAGAAATCGTGATCTTTCTGGTAGTAAGCTACTACCCTGGACTACACATTGGAAAATCGAAGTGACTATTTGTTGATTCATTATAAAATGGACACTATCTTGGAAACAGATATGTGAAAGTAGCTGAAGGTATCTTTAAAAGTGACGTTCACACGCATATTGCTATAAGAGTTAGGGTTCGACCATCCATTTCATTTCATACACTCATAAGCCTAGCTGCTTATTTACCTATCTTAGAGACAATTTCATGTAGAAAAACAGAATAGGCCTCAAATAAGTCCCTTGTGGCAGCCAACATTTTCTGTTAATTTATGGGCTGTAGACGTTGATTCAACTTGTGGTACTAACTCAATTTCATCTTCCTTCCAACTCACGTTCTAATACATCCATCATCTCCATTGTACATTTTTTTCTTTCCTAACTCAAGTCCTAACAGCCATGGTATGTTGAGTAACAACATAAAGGTAACCCTACCAGTTAGCCAGGTGAAACAAATTAGCAACAATACTTGCTTGATCTTTCGGATGCACTTCACCCTCTCCTCACCAATTCCATAGATCGATGCAACAAAAGAATTAACTAACCCAAACCACACAAAAGCGACCAAGACAAGGAGAAAAAGGAATCCCAAAGCACAACAGCCATGTGAGGAATTTTCACGTATGCAATGCGGTATCCTTTTGTTAGCGGCCGCTACCAAAGGCATATTTCACTAATAGCGAATATCTTTTGATACGGATTTCCCAGCCCTGAAGGCTTGAAAGATATTGTTTTTGTGTTAGTGCAGTGTACAGGTATGTATCTGTGAATGTTGGTTAAATATAATGCGTAACGTACTCATGTTTAAATGTTTAAATGTCCCGCCACTGGTTCGGAAGCGCTACGAGTACTAAAACTTCTACATCTCAAGGGGGCTATTTGAGAATCTTCCGTATGTAGTCCGGGATACAGTTTATAACATACATATCTCTTACAGACGTGAATCGATCCAGTTTCTCGAGTGAAGGCACAGATACTATAAGTTGGTAGTACCACTGTTAAGTTGTTTGGGTGCAGACTGCAGAGATCTGTTGAAAACAACAACAATACTGTCTGTAGATACGGATACAAACATCTGAAATGGAAGCTACATCTAATTGCCCGAACCGATAAATTAGTTCTGTTTGTATCTTTTTGTCTTCATTGGAGCGAAATGAGTTGATTCATTTAGTCGTTGTTGTAGTAGACGTTGTTGCTGTTATTAGTGTTGTTGTCGGCCTTTCCGGTCGATCGAAACCGATGGAGTTAGTGTGGCAAATGCAGACGTCAAGTAATGTCAGGCATTTGTTGATGGGCGGATTGGTATTTTCTTTGGTGACTTTCTGATTATCGGTTTTTTTGTTTTTTTTTTTGTCGAAGTTTGTCGGTCGTTGTTGCTGGTTGAGGTTGCCATTCGAATTTGAAACTCCTGCTGACTGATGAAAGAAGGGGTGATGGAGAGGTTGGTGAAATGTGAGATTGGTTTGCTGAGTAGATACAGTTTGGTGAAAAACTGGAAATTTGTGTTCAACTCGACGAGTGTATGGTGGTAGATCACCTAGGACTGCTTTTTTTTGACATTGGATACTACCTGACCGTTGGATATCGGAGTAGTTTGTGGTTAATAATTTGGCGGTTATTACACTCTGGTGGGTTGTACTCGTAATTGTGAGAAAATTTTTAAGTGAAATATGTGAAGAATGGGTTTGAGTTGGAAAGTTGGCTCAGTGAATGTGTGTGCCCTGTTGAATGTGGCACTTTTTTGAGCTAAATAAGGCACAAAAATTGCGACTGCATTTTATCAAATTTAAACACTTGTTTTTGAGTCTGTGGCTACTAGTTTCAGAAGCGCAGTAGCTGAAGTGGTTAGTTTTGATTTTTTTTTGGCAATTGACAATTTTACACTTTGACACTTGGCTGAACTTGAAAATCGATCGCAAAAACGACAATGACTACATCTACAATTTATCTATTTATTTATTTTTTTGTTTTTAGGAAAAACCCCACAAATGCAATCTCTGCGCAAAGTCATTCCCGACGCCCGGAGATCTCAAGTCTCACATGTACGTTCACAGTGGCTCATGGCCATTCAAGTGTCACATCTGCTCGAGAGGTTTCTCGAAGCACACAAATCTAAAGAATCATCTATTCTTGCACACTGGTGAGTTCACTTCTTTTTCTTTGTCCGATCTTAGATTCAACTTGTCATAGATATCTGGAACCTCAACTGAATGCATTTCCTATTTTTTGTATTAATTTTTTCTTAGGTGACAAGCCCCATGGTTGTGAGTTGTGTAATAAGAAGTTTGCTTTGGCGTGTAATCTAAGAGCACACATGAAGACTCATGAAGGTAGGTTCACTTCCGACCTTTTACTGTCCCTTAATCCTTAAAAGCTTCAAAAGTATCCCAACTAACTCTCAAACATCCTTCTCTTCTTTTGTTTTTCTTCAGGTGATCCACAAGATGAATGCGTTCGATGTGGCAAGGTTTTCCTGACATCAGCCAATGGCCTTAATCAAGGTGTATGCACAAAATGCTCTAAAGATTCAACGACTGAAACTGTTAAGACTGGCTTCCGTTCAGCGGGTGAAACAACAACTGAAGATGAATCATCAAATGGTGAAACTGAATACAGTGACAAGTGAATTTAATCACCCACCTCATTTACAACAAAAAAAAAAAATAAATAAATAAATCTGAAGCCCTCTCATCGAATCCATCCAGTAAATAAGGCGCTTCAACCCCTTTGACATCTTTGTAAATATTGCTCCAGATATCATGTTTGTCTTTCTCACCTCATTTCATTGTTTGTCTTTGTCAATTAATTGTTTTTTTTTTTTTAATGGATCTCGTCTCTAAGTGAATTTATTAACTTTTGTAGATTTTTTTTTGTTTTTTAAACTCATCATAAGGCTAAGTCCCATTATAATCATCATTTGCACCCTACCCTACTTCACTCTTGTTGTCTGTGTGTTTGCATTTTACCTAATTATTTCTCTTTTTTTAATTTTTTAATTTACTTATAGCGATTGTCCAAAGTTTATTGATTTAATAATTTTTTTTTATTAATTAATTTTATTATTATTAATTTTGAATTAATTAACGCAAAGTTTTATTGTATCTTGTAAATAACACCAATGATTCATTAATTTTATTTTATTACTATTATTATTATTATTTTTTATATATTTTTTTTTATATTTTAAATAACATTTGGTTCGATATACTTTATACGCTAGTATTGCATTTGTTTTTGGATAGATATCACAAAAGAAATTCTCATGAGATTGTGTATCTTTACATTGCTAAGGAGGAGATAACATACATATGAGTATCTAGGCGAGTTAAAGTGCATCTAACATGTATAAGAACAACGACGAAGAAATTATGTCGAAATATAATTATTATTTATTCTAGTCAAAATTTATGTAAATAAGTTTGTAATAAACAAAATCAAATTATCTGATCTTAAATATTATAAATTGTGTGTTTTTATTTGGTTTCGTACTTATCTTACGAGGTAGAAGTATCTGAGAACTAGAGGTGGGTATCTTTGAGTGTCATTTACTGCCAATAGAAAACGAGAATAGCCCCTTCTCACGGCTACTGAATTTATTAGTCTAGGGAGACTGTCTGTACGAGGTTCCAGGCTTAAAAGTTGTCCATTTGAATACTTTGGGTCTACTTCTATTCGTTTCTATTTAAAATGAATTATTTCGGTCAGGACTTCCAGACCGAACCTGCAAAACCTGAAGGCATAAGTATTATTCTCCAGGTCGCTCTAATTTGGATTACCTCGTTAGATCAGCACCAGTAACTTCAACTGATGTATTCAGCTTCAAGTATTTCCTCCACTGATTTTCTAATCCAACGATTTTCGCTAGTGTTGGTACTTAAGATCACATCTTGTCACACCCATTGACAAATTTTCACCGCTGTCTGTACGTCATCAGTTATACTGCTCGTAGATCGCCCAGTACTGCGATGCATAAGATATGTTAATGCCGGACTTAGAACTATCGTACTCGTATACAGAACGCTTTTAAGTGATGGGGTCATTTCCTTGCGATAAAACAATTCGAAGTTTTCGAACCATTTAAGCCACTAGCCTTACGTCATCGCAATTTCCTAGATAGATTTTTCACACTTCGGCATGTGAATAGATGTGAGGAACTGGTTTTTGGGTTCGGAGAAATGTTACATTAAAGTTGAGACTATACGATTCATATTCATTTTATTTTTCATTTTTTTGTTGATGGTTGGATGCTGTAGGAATAGGGTGGATGCTGACTGGCAACGACCTGGCGATTCCCAATGTTGTAACTGTTAACACCCATCAATTGTGTTTATTTTACCTCCAAGTGGTGGTCTTCGGGTACTGGTTTTTGCCCATCCGGCCAAGAGACAAAAATAGCAACACGATAAACACAACAGCGGACAAATTATCTAGATAGAATCAACGGTGGCACTAATCAAACGGGAGCCAAAAACAAACTTTCTCTGGGCTACTTCGACATTTTTGGAGTTCAAGCCGGTAAAGATCTCGAACGATAAGTCGGGATCTTGGAAAAGAGATGGTGGCCAATGAATTTGTAATAAGCCAGCGGCAGCGTTCACATCCCCGAATTGGGCTACTAACATCGGTTCAAACGGCCCCTGGTCCTAGGGGTTTTTTTTACAATGGAACTGGCCCTTCAAGTTGGAGGTTCTTCTGTCGGTTTAACTTCTCTACCACCTAAAAAGCAACGAGTTATGAGAGAGACACCATCCTCGGATGCTAACGAACCCCGGTGATTAACATCACGACCGGGAACGTTCACAGACGACGATTTGAGTATGAACCTGGAACGTACGTACACTGTACATCTCTGGTGCTGCTCAAAAACTTAAATCTGCTCTCGTGAGGACATTACCATGATCCAGGAGATAAAATGGATAGGATCAAGTATGCAAAAACGGAAAAACTGTAGAAATTTATTACATCTGCCACGATTGGTCGTGGGAGATCGGTTACGGTCAATGGTTATTAACTTAAAACTTATAAGCGATTGCCTGGCTGTGATCCGCATTAATGCATCATTCTAAAACATCAGCCTAATACGTGTACACGCCCTTACCAATGAAACTGAAGGCTCTATCAAGAATGAGTTCTATGACCTCCTGGAGCCTATTCGGAGTATAATGTCAAAATTGTACTCGGGGACTTCAATGTCAAAATCGGTAAGGAAAACTTCTTCCGCAGATTGGTCGGAAAGCACAGCCTCCACGACATGACAGCAGATAACTGCTGCTGGCTAATTGATTTCGCAGCAGTTTGTAGTACACTGATAAGTAGCACCGCCAACGAAATCGACCATGTCGATGCGAGGTACGCATCAGACATTCTGAATGTACAAACATTCAGAGGGACAAACCTCGACGCTGACCAACAAGAATTGCAGCTAAATTCAGAGTTCGACTCTGTAACGAGAAGAAGCTATGGACCGCCGAGAAAAAGAAATTCAAAATTGGAAGCCTTAGCACGACTGGAGTAGTCAGGGCCTACAGAAAGCATCTGAGCGAGGAATCTGCTGTGCATTCATCGGTAGTCGAGACCACCTACGCTACTAGCCACCACCGAAAAGGAGTAACTGATATGACGATGAGTGCGTACGCCAGATGTAGGTGACAGAAAATGCACACTTGCAAGCTCACCAACGTAAAACGATGGTAGCGTCGGAAGGGTATAGAGTCAGAAGAAGGGATCAGAAGATAGTCCTACGCAACTCAAGGAGATCGAAGAGTCCCGCGCGGCAGAAAGAACATCCGAATGTTTTTCAGGAAAGCTAAGCCACCGAAGCTCAGGGAATAGTATTAGATGTGCTTAATCAGCACTTCTAGCAGCTATTTAATTGGCATCAGGTTGAGAGAGTGATAGGGCAAGAAGAGAACCCACATCTAGTCAATGCAGAAGCCGTCACCCTTCCTTCCACTATAGAATAGTTTGATTCACCTGTCAAAAAATTGAAGAACAACAAGGCCGCCCGCTCTGGCGGTCTACCAGCGGAGCTTTTCAAACATGGAGATGAATTTTTCGTAGGATGTATGCACCAAATTATCAAACAGGCATTTGTGGATGAACTGATATCCGATAAATGGACTATTAGCTCTAGGTGCCCCATCTTTAAAAAGGCTAGCCTATGTCTTGTAAGAACTATCGAAACATATCCCTGCTAAATGTTGCATACAAGATCCTATCCAATGTACTGTGTGAACGTCGCTAGCCTCTGCAACACACTAATCATGTACCAGTTGTCAGATCGGCAATCGACCAAACTTTCAGATTAAGGCAAATCCTGGAAAAGACCAGCTAATTTATAGTCGGGACTCACCATGTTTTCATCGACTTCAAAGCCGCATATGACAGCATTCATCATCTGAGCTTTGCATTGTCATTCGACCGAATTTAGGATCCCGACAAAAGTGATCCAGTTAAAAAAAATGCGGTACAATGTGCAATTTGGAAACAGTTCCTCCGAACTATTTAAGACCTGCACCGGATTTCGGTAAGGAGATGCAAGTGCCATATAATTTCGGAAGATGAAATGCATGCTCTTCAAAACATTGATCTTGCCAGATCTATCCCTTGGAGCAGAGTGCTAGACCTTCGAGAGAAAAATTCTCGGTCGAGTATCAAGAAATTCTTAACGGCTTGGTAGTCCACGAATAAGTAAATACTGCCACTCTGCATACCACCATCAAAAAGTTCCCGAAATTTATTCAGAAAATTAAAAATACAAGTTTATTCATCTAAATCTATATTGTTCCCTACAAAGTAATCCCCATCCACTGCAACACACTTATGCCAGCGCTTGATTCAATCCTCGAAACATTTTTTATATTCGGTTTTCGGTATGTCCAACAGTGCTTCCTGCTATTTTTCCATTACTTCCTCTCGGCTACTAAAACGCGTTCCCCGTACTGGTTCTTTAACTCGATTGAACAGAAAGAAGTCACAGGGAGCCAAATCAGGTGAATTCGGTGGCTGTTGGATGGTATTTCTTGCATTTTTTGTCAAAAAATTACGAATATTGATGGCACTGTGCAACGGTGCGTTATCATGGTGCAAAATCCATGAGTTTTCTGCCCACAATTCTGGTCTCTTTCTGCGAATTGCTTCACAGAAACGTCTCATAACGCCCAAATAATACTCTTTGTTTACTGCCTGGCCTTCTGGCAAAAATTCATGATGCACTACACTGTTGTAATCCATGAAAACCGTGAGCATTGCCTTCTTTTTTGACTGAAAACGACGTGGTTTTATTGGTCTCGGCTCATTTGGTGAACGCCATTCACTGATGTCTGGATTGCGTGTCGTACTCATAAACTCACGTCTCATCTCCAGTAATGATCCTTTTGATGGATGTGGGATCGGATTCGGCTTCGCAAATCATCTCTTTTGCGACGTCAACACGGTCTAATTTTTGAAATTGAGGTCTTTTGGCACCAACTTTGCTGCTACACGACGGAAACCCAAATCGTTAACCAAAATGCCTTGGACTGATCCATAGGCAATGTTCAAGTCCTGCGCTATCTCTCTGATGGTTAATTTGCGGTTATTGAGCAACATTTCTTTTACTTCATCAATTTTTTCGTCGGTTTTCGATGTCGATGGTCTGCCACTGCGATCATCATCTTCGATTGACTCACGACCACTTTTGAACCGCTCGTGCCACTGGTAAACGACCGTTTTCTTTAGAGGATCGTTGCCGAAACACTTTTCCAACATTTCCGACGTTCGCGCACCATTAAATCCGTTTTTTACGCAAAATTTAATACGAGTACAAGTTCGTTGTGGCAAATTTAAATCTATTTCTAAAATTGTAAAAAATCGCCAACACACACAGAGATAGATGTACTCTTGGCTACGTAACTTTTGCAAATGTAAAGCTATGATGCTAAGATTTAGAGGGAATGTCAAAAACAGATTTACCAACTTAACAGAACTCAAATCGGAACAATGTGAGCGCCACATGGTGGTGAGGTACGGGAACTTTTTGATCAAGATGGTATAGTGCGATTATTCTTTAACTCGTTGCCTTCTTGCACTTTTATTCAATTATTGAGAGTTACTTGAAGGACTGTTAAGTCGCTGTTTAAGATAACGTTAATATTGGCGAAAAGAAGAAAATTTGTTCCGGATTCATTGCAGCTTCAACAGAACATCTTTTACGACAATAAAAAGCAAGGGACTTTGTACACTGCCCTGATGTCCTCATGCTTAACCCTCGAACTCTCCGGCTATCCCTGATGTGCAGTTAATTCTCTTTTTGACGTCTTCGGACATAACGCGTGTCATACGTCTCCGGTATATCTTGAAATCATATCGCTGTCCATACAAGATCTCTGGGAAGTCTTTTGAAAAATTTCTCCAAATCGATGTAGACGGGTTTGTCATGAACAGTTATACTGCCTATAGAACTCATTCATTGTATTAAGTATCAGTTTCACTGATCGGTAGGTGTTGCAATTTCTCGTCTCACCGTTGCGTTCATACGAGGGTTGTCTGCAAAGTTTCCGCAACGTAAAGATAGCGGCACTCGTCAATAAAAGCTAGTGAACGCTAGTTGTGCTTCTTTTGACAGTTTTTAGTTGACAGTCGTTTGAGTGAGTCGATGTGAGCGTTTTTTGTGAAAATGGAAAAAATTAAGTATCGAGCTGTTATAACTCGTAAATTCTTGTTTTTGAAAGGCAATACGCCTACGCATATCAAAAATGAGTTGGACTCTGTGTATGGGGACTCTGCACCACCATTTACCACAGTGTAATTTTGGGCAGCTGAATTTAAACGTGGCCGTAAGAGCTTGGGAGATGATAAACGTTCGGGACGTCCAAAAACTGCAACCACTGACGATACCATTGCTAAAGTTCACCAAATGGTGTTAGACGGCCGCCGAATTAAAGTGAGAGAGATAGTAGAGGTTGTGAAAATGCCCAAAGAACGTGTTTGTTACACATTAAATCAAGATTTAGGCATGAGAAAGCTGTCCGAGCGTTGAGTGCCGCGTTTGCTTACGTTAGACCAAAAACGTCTTCGAATGAACATTTTCAACGCTCTGTTGACGCAGTTTAGGCGCTATAAATTCGAGTTTTGGCGCCGATTAATTACTGTAGATGAAACTTGGATACACCATTATACGCCCGAAACAAAAATTCTGTCAAAACAGTGGACTGCAAAGGGCGAGCCGCCTCCAAAAAACCAAAAACTGTTTTTTGGGATAGTAAAGGAGTTATCTTAATCGATTATCTTCAAAAAGGAAAAACCATTATAGGAGCATACTACGCATCAGTACCTGCCAAGCTGAAGGCAGAAATTGCTGAAAAACGGCCACATTTGCAGAACAAGAAAATCCTGTTTCACCAAGACAACGCGCCGTCTCACACCTCAGCGGTTGCCATGGCGAAAATCCATGAATTACGCTCTGAACTGCTTGACTATCCGCCTTATTCACCAGATCTAGCCCCAAGCGACTTCTTTTTGTTCCCTCATCTAAAAACTCCGCTCGGAGGACAAAGATTATCGTCAAATGAGGAGGCAATCACCTTCGTAAACAATTATTTTGCAGAGAAAAACGCCAAGTACTATTTGGACGGGTTAGAGAGATGGGAGCATCGCTGGGAGAAGTGTGTAGAGTAACAAGGAGACTATTTAGAAAAATAAAAAAAAAATTTGAGAAAAAATGTTTTGTATCATTGTTCAGTCGGAACAGACAACCCTGGACCAAGGAAGCTCTCACTCTACTGCTTTAACATTCGATGGGTTCTCATAATTTTTTTCCAACAAAATCGCGAGCTATTTGAATCTAAGATTTTCGACAATTGCCTATACCTTGTGGAGTATTTAATACGACTGGAGGGTAGGTGATCCTTTCATGTTCCATAGTTGAGTGAACGATCCTGATCGGGAATTATATATTTAGTGATGCGTTAAAGTAATCTTTCAATCTATTGCCTTCGATTGAATCTCTAACATCTTTTTTCTTCTCTGCGCGGCGATCATAAAAATATTATCTCGTCCGCCCATCTCGTCTGCCGACGAGGTCCTGGTATAAATGAAATCCCAATTTTGTGCTTAACGAAACTATTTTAACAAAAATACGGTCGCATTCGATAATCTTTATTCAAAACGCTTCTTAGAAGGAAAATTCGCATACTAATAGAATGGACACACCGATATACGAGTATGTTTCTCATCCCAAGAGGTGACCAGCAAGCGACCCCATCGTCGTATGGAGCCCTGTGAATGCTGCATAGAACCGAAAGATCGTGAAAAATCCCCCACAGTGTGGTTTCAGAAAGACACGACGCACCACCCATGCCATAGAACCTGTAGGTAATATTGCATACGAAGCAACATCTGGAACCGGATGAAAAGGTAGCGCCAATAGTATCGCCCGGTCGTGACGTTCTGTCTCAAAAAATTTGTTTAACTTGGTCAGCTAAAACATCATAATAAGAGCTGTTGACGTTTGAGTCAACTCATCTGGGAGAATGAGACGCACCCACGCGTCTGCGAAATTCCCTGTACGATTTGTCGACCGACAAAAAATAATAAAATTTCCATTTTTGTATCTAAAAATCAATTTGAATAAAATAACTGATGATTCAGTCTTAACACGTTGAAGAAGTGATTTCACTGAAGTTTTATTCAAAATACTGATTTTTTTAAACAGTGCTGCTCAAGAAACAGTTATTTTTGCTTCCCTTTCTCTTAATTTTATCCGAACAAGAGCATAACGAAATACGCAAGCCCAAAAGTGCCCATGGCGAATAATGAGAGATTATTTGGAAGATAGAATCCTTTTCTATGGCACATACGATGTGCTAATGACATATAAAATAACAGAAGGAGTTCCACAAGGGTAAATCCTGTAGTCGGTTTTGTGGAATATAATAAACGACGGAGTACTGCAAGGGGAGTGAGCTGCATTGTACGTGCAGATGCTATGCCATAGTAGTCATTGAACATAGAGGAAGTGACAACTCGGCAAAAGCAACATAAAATGAATTTGCTCATTAGGTTTGGAACTAGCAGACCACAATACCAGGGCCGGTCTAAATAGCCTCAAGAATGTTGAGCACGTATCATACACCATTGGGAACACAGCATCGAGTTAGGGCGCCACATTAAGTACCAAGGATTGCTGTTAAAACATAGGCAACACTGCCTACACTTAACTTAACACTTAAAATTAAGTTGGCGTAGTATCTAGCCTATGAGGCCTCGACTCATACCATGGGTGGAACTTGTGCCTCCAATACAGTTCCGAATTGGTATCAAAGTTATTGGCGGAGAGCGATGGCAAGACGTATCCTTGCTCCCATGGATGTACGGGCATCGCGTAAACTTAAATCCACACGACAGGTGTTTACGTTAAAAACCAGAGACTATCTGTACGTTGCTCCTATTTGGGCACCATCAACTGGTATAAAGTCGTACATGAGAAGCAGCTTACTCTGTGCACAAAAAGTTATTCCAGATTGCAAGGGAGTCAACGCGAAAACTTTACGTTGATAATCATGCCTGGGCTTGCAATTTATATCTCACCCTCAAGACTCGTCGTTCCTCTAGTTTTTCGAAGATTTACCATGCCTTCGTACAAAAGATTTCTAAGAGTGGGTTGGGGCTTCATTTGGAATTTAAACTGTTCGTTATGTTTCCTCGATAATGACGGAGATTCCGCTGTTAATATGATCATAAACAATATTCTCGTAGGAATGAGATCCTTTATCCTTCATCAGATTATCAGAGTTTCAAACCAAAAGAAAAGACGTGGTACGACTAGAGCTGCAAAAGGCCTGACGTGGTTAGAGGACGAATACAGAGTATTCCTCGTATCACTTACTATCCTCACATTCGATTTAGAAATTGAAATTATGTTTTTTTTTTTCATGAGGACATCAAGCATGCACAACATATGAACATAACGGGTATATATGTATGTATTGGGTCTACAAGTAAGTTTCCAGCGTTTGTCAGAGATGGCACCACCAGTGGATCCCGGGCAGTAATGTCAGACCCCATGTGTTTTATTTGTAGGTTTTGTATCTGTCAACAACTTTGCAGCGTTATATTTGAGCAGTTCTATCGGTGTCGTCCATTTTATCGAGCAAAATCATGGCAAGTTTCCAGCCAAATAAACGTCATTTGCGGGAAGCGCTGCTTTTATTCTTTAATATGAAGAAAAGTGCGGCTGAGGCCTATTGTTTGCTTTCGGAAACTTATGGGGCGCAATGTATTGGTGAATCGACGTGCCGCGAGTGGTTCAAACTGGTAAAAAGTGGTGATTTTGGAGTTGAAGACAAAGATCGCCCCGGAAAGCCGAAAAGTTTTGAAGACGAGGAATTGGACGCTTTACTGGATGAGGATCCGTGTCAGATTCAAGAAGAACTTGCTGCATCATTGGGCGTCACGCAACAAGCCATTTCCCTGCGCCTAAAAGCACTGGGATTCATTCAAAAGGTTGGAAACTGGGTGCCGTACGAATTGAAGCCAAGAGACGTCGAACGGCGATTTTGCATGTCCGAAATGTTACTGCAGCGGTATAAAAATAAATAATTTTTGAATCGTATTGTCACTGGTGATGAGAAATGGATTTATTATGATAATCCTAAATGCAGAAAATCGTATACAAAGCCCGGCGAACCCGCCCAATCGACGCCGAAACGAAATATTCACGTGAATAAAGTCATGCTCTGTATATGGTGGGATCAAAAGGGTGTCGTATACTACAAACTGCTTCCGAGTGGTGAAACCATCAAAGGACCATTATATCGCACCCAACTAATTCGTTTGAAGCGGGCATTAAAAGAAAAACGGCCAGAATATGAGACCAGGCTTGAGTCCGTCATTTTTCATCACGACAACGCTCGGCCACATGTTGCGGTTTCGGTGAAAAACTATTTGGAAAATAGTGGATGGCAAATTCTGCCTTACCCGCCTTACAGTCCAGACTTGGCACCATCTGACTACCACTTGTTTCGTTCGATGCAGAACGCTCTTACGGGAATACGCTTCAGCTCAGTAGAGGAAATCAAAAATTGGCTCGATACGTTCTTGGGCTCGAAAGACGAGAAATTTTTTTTGGTCCGGAATTCATAAATTGCCAGAAAGATGGGGGAAAGTTGTAGCTTCCGATGGACGATACTTTGAATAAAGCATTGTAACTATGTTTTCATAATAAAACTTCAAATTTTGGAAAAAAAAACGCTGGAAACTTACTTGTAGATCCAATACTTACAACGAGGTAGTATGTCGCGGAAAGTAAGCGAAATTTACGGGTTGTTTGGAAGGATTTTGTTCCAAGACAAAAAAGAGTCTCTGACTGTTGGGACGATTGCTAAAGTATGGTAGGGATAGTTACCAACCACAGAGTGTATTTGGAGGCAATCAGGCATCTGTCGCTATATCTGTATAAGATGCTGCTTAAATTTGCAATATTGAGCGCAATCTTAAAACTCTTATAGGAATGACAAAGACTCAGAGGGAGGGCGTATGAATTCACGCAATTGCATTAATTGTGGGGTCGAAAATCGGTGGGGCAGATATCTTGCATGACCCACTTTAACAAATTTGAAACTCAGATCAATAAGGATCTTTAGGGACTAGACATGAGGTTGGGGGTTGTACAGTCTATCCGACCGTGCAAAATCAACACTGTTGTGAAATAACGAAACGCAACGGAGGCGGTCAAATCAAAAGTTGGTGACTCATGAAAACAGAATAAGGACAACGTCTTTTAGACCATCACGTGGCATGTTTAATGCCCTAGAGACGACTTACAGCTAAGCAACAACCGGATCCCCTAGACAGCTATAAAGCACATATACCCTCTATCCAGGAAATGCTGTGAGATGTACCAGATAAAAGATGATGGAAAACTGTGAAATAGATCTTACACTGAGTTGTACGGAGAACAGAAGTAGAATAGAATACTAGAATAAAATGCATGTAACGTACGCACCAACAGCCTACAAAAACCATTTTGTACACTCTTTCACTGCTACTGCTCCAAAATTGTTGGATAAACTACCATTCTTGGTCCGTTCAATATGAGAGTTTATTTCATTTTTTCTTTCTCATTTCGTTAATCCTTATGTTACATGATTGGGCTACCTATTGAATTGTAAATAATTTATTTAAATTGATATTAATGTTAAACTGCTTCTTACCCCACACTAAAATAAGTTACAGAGTGATCACTATTATTTACTTCCCCTAATTATTAATAAATTTTTGTAATTAACCTTAAGTATATGTAGAATAAAATATATATAAAAATAAAATAAAAAAATGCTGAGTATATTTGCGCACGAATTTGTTGTAGGCGGAAGACAAATAAAAAAAGCATTGAAATATGGATTCGCCATTATCAGACTTTAGCATTTTAGGTATAAGAAAAGGGAGCATCTTTCGAGTATAGTGGGAAGCTATAGCCTACAGTACACCAATTTTGAGGAAATAAGGCAAATTTAATTTACTGTGGGCTGGAATATCAATAAGCTACTTCACTGCTTCTCCACCTGATCATCAATCCATCAATCAACTCAATATTGCTGCTGCAGACGCAAGACCTTTTGCCAGTATTTCAGGTATCCGAACATTCAAAGCGGCCAAAATTGTCTCAGACAACTACTTTGTGGAATCAAGGGCACAGTACCAAGGTTTTTAGATAAGTTAGACCCCACGACAATGGAGAAACACTGTGAGAAGATTTAATATTGAAGGTCTGCATTAACATCGAGCCGGCAGAACTTTTACTGACCGGTTTCGTCAGCGCTCTTACAACCTGCAGAAGTTGTCAAAAATGCAGCAACTGGTGGGCACCTCTTTAAACGATTGGTTTGACTAGGAAACATGGATGAGTAGCCAACAAATTGCGTATGAAGCGACTCAGTATGAAAACACGAGAGCGGTTCGCGTACTCTACAGAGCAAAGAGGAGGGAAGAATACCAGCTTCTCCGTAGGAAAGCGGAAAAGAAGTGCGAATTGCCGAAATGCTGGAGTACTTCTTTCTAGTCTTACTCGAATATTTCAAAATTACTGCACCCGAATAGAGACAGGATATAAAAGAACTGCTTCTGCAGGCTGTTAAAGATCAGGAAGATCACATCCCATTATCATACGAGTATAACGAGTGGCCAGATAGCCATGATAGTTTTCTCAGCTGTTATGTTTCAGCAGCATCAAAGTTATCAATGATATCCAGCTGTCAAAATATTAAACATCGTTTTATACATGCTGAACCTGCGGAAATTATTAAAAAGGTTGCAAGTACTCAACGTGAATTTCGTCGTGAGGTCGGTCGTCATCATGGCTTCAGTGTATGGGCAATTCGTTCCACCCGGGAAAAGTTTGAGCGTGAAGACACTCTTTTGGATCTTAAGCCACCAACCAGAGAGAGATCGTTGCGAAGTGAGGAAAACATAGCCGCCAGTCAACCCGGCTTATTTTGCGGTTGGATTTGGGCTTACATCCATATAACATTGTGCTGACGCAAGAATTGAAGCCGTACAACGCCATGAATTCGCTAATTGGATGCTGGAAATGTTGGTTGGAGGTCCGGATTTTGTCCAAAAAATCATCTTCTCGGACGAGGCCCTTTTTTGGCTCCGCGGCTATGTCAACAAGCAAAATTGCCATTATTGGAGCGAAGTCAATCCACAAGTATTCACCCAAGCGTCAATGCGTCCACAAAGGTTGACTGTTTGGTGCGGTTTATGGTATTGCGGCATCATCGGATCTAATTTTTTTCGAAATGAGGGAAGAGACACCGTTACCGCCAATGGTATCAGATATAGAGCAATGTTAACGGACTTTCTGTAGTCAGAGCTCTACAACATCGATATATCCGAGCTATGGTTCCAACAAGGCGGCGCTACATGCAATACAAGCGATGCAACGATCGAAGTTGTGAAGGAGAAATTTGGCTACTGGGTCATGTCGCAGACAGCTTTCATCATGCGATTTGACACCACTCGATGAGCTTGAGGCCAATATTCGACACGCTATTGCCGGAATAACGCCGTGCATTTTGGACCGAGTCATCAAAAATTGGACCGGCCGCTTGAAGCACTGCCAGCGAAACCGAGATGCCATTTGAATGACGAGCTATTCCATACATAATAGCATGAGCGTAGCTTCAAAATAAAGCCAGAATCCATTTTATATCTCACACTCTTGTTGTTTTATTTCAATTTTTTCCCCCATCGTTTTTATCTTGTCTCCCTTTAGAATGAACTACTCAACCAGGCCGATGGAAGCCAAGAATTCGTTAGCATTACCAAAATAAAGTACAGACAGCAATGTCTAAATGTTAAACAACGCTAACAGACAGGAGGTGAATCACTTCCAAAATCAGGTCAGAGGAAATATGTCCGTTGTATAGAACCCTAGCATCATTTGATTGCTGAAGAAAATTCTGTGAGCATCTGTGAGCTGTATCAGCTATAAAGACATCAATGTCCTTAATATTGTCATTAATAATTGCGCTTTGTCTACTTTATCGTGCCAACAACTAACACCATATGTCAATGATCTGCTTGGCATCTATCAGTACGGGTTGAGGCCGTACAAGTCAATAATTAACCAAAAATTCACACTGCAATAGATTGTAGAGATACTCGTACCTTGATTCATCCATCTACAGAGTTAAATTACACAGACCAATGCCTCGTTTTGGCATCCCTGCCAAACTATTCAAATATTGCATTCTGACGAAAGAGAACGCTCGCTGTTTATCGAAAATTCGGAAGCAATCTCGTCAAGGTTCTTGCAAAAGGTACAGATTAGGCGATGCGCTGTCGTGTGTCTACTTTAATTGTCCGGAACTCGCAAGTGAACAAAAAGAGCACAGTAATCCAAAAAATTGTGCAAATACTTGTTTTGTTAATAGCATCGGTATTTTTTTGTGAAGGAACAATTGTCAAACTGAACATACTCAGTAAGGCAGAGAAACTTTAAAAAGGCGGGTGCTCATTTTGATCTAACAAATTGAATCCTGTAGATCTGCAGCAATGTAGTTTTGTATTTCAATCTATTGGTTATTAAAAACAATTGAAAAACTTGAATTCTTCTGGAATCGATTGTGTATCAAACTTCACACTTAAGAAAATTGCGTATTTTGTATAAGGTGGCGTCATCATTATCACCCTATCGGAAGAGGCTATAATTTTTTGCAAATGTCAATTCCACTTTAAAAGATGATCCAATGTTACTAAATACATAATTATCGTCCCATATCTCTCTTATCAGTTTTTTCAAAAGTCCCTGAAAGAGGCATAAAATCTAGAATGCTTGCATTCTCAGACAGAACACGCTTTTTTAGCGAGCCACAGTTTGGCTTCAGAAATGGTAGATCTACTGAAAGTGCTTTGTTAAAACTGATTCTAGACAGCATACGTCTCAAATTCCTTAATTTTTTTTTATAATTTGAGCGCACGCTCAAGGGGTTATTTCTTTTAGTACCCTTAAAATGTTTTCACACAGCGTGGGCAGAGAAAAATCAGGGAGGATGGAAAGAGAGGTACCGGTGAACATTGGTTTTAAATGTTTGAAGGTTATAATGACTAAATAAATAAAGAGCTAGGCAGGGCATTCCATAAGCGAGTTGTACGGCTTGGAAACAAATCACGATATTTTTGAGTACGTCCGAAAATGGGCTTGAGGGTATACTGATGAGTATTCATAGCGAGACGGGTACTACGGTTAAAAGTTTAAAGGGACGGAATGCTACTGGCGATTTCTATGGAGCACTGGTTGTGGGAATAGCGATGAAACAGAGTGAGATACGAGACATTACGTCGGTGTTCGAGGGTATCCATTGTTTGAGTGATATTAATATCATCTATGAGTTTTATCGTACGGTTTTGGATCTCATCTAGCAGGTGCAGAGATGTTTTGGGCGCATCCGACCAGATGTGGGCATTGCACTCCAATTTTGGGCGTATAAATGCCTTATATATGTGGATATGAGTGACATGAGTTAGTCATTATAATTATTTTACCATTTGCTTCATACTATTACTCATTTTGTTTATAACTTAGATTACACTCTGCAAGATAGCCGACGCGCCATGCAATGATGACACACGACGAAATAGATTTTCAGCCAGCCAATAACCCAATAAGTTCAATGGGGTAATAAAACTCATCCAGTATAGATGAAGCATAAACAACGATAAAAGTGACCCAGATAAGTGGGGTAATAAAAGCATTTAAAACAGATGAAGTGTCAACAAAAGCAACGTATCCTCATGGCCAATTGGAAGAAAATTGTGTTGCTCGTTGGTGGATTTGTCATCATGGGTATGATTTACTCATGGTGCTCAAAATCTTGGACCTGGTATAAGTTCCTAAGTTCATTAGGGGTCTGGTGGCTGTAGTAGCTGTTGAGGAAAATGGAGAAGCCCAGAAGAAGCAGTCCGTACTTTACCAGCAGCGTGGTCGTGTCGGCAGTCTCTCGAATACGTTTTTTCTCGTTTATATATTTTGTATTATCTCATCATATAATAAAATAACTAAAAATCACACTCTGTTCAATTTTTATTTTCTACATATATTGAGGCCAGATCAGAGGGGCAAAGTATCTCTTACATCGCTTGAGGAAACCTAGCGACATTTATAGACATAACTAAGGCTTTTGATATGGTAAGCCATACATTGCTCTTAAAAAAAACTCTTTAATGCCGGTTCCAGAGGATTTATTCATGTTTGGTTTGCATCCTACTTAAGTAATCGTAGAAAGTAGTGAAAATTAAAAATGTTCTCAGTCTCAAAAATATTTAAATATTAGAGTTCCTCAAGGCTCTGTCTTAGGTCCGCCATTGTTCTTATTAACACTGCATTTGCTGATGACACTGCTTTATCGTGTTCTCATAATAACTATCTTAGCCTATTCTTAGACGATAACTATGATTTAAAAATTTTACGACTATGGTTCAAGGTACATGAGTTGATAATTAGCGATAAAACAAATTTCATGATATTCAGCATCAAAGGTGTAATCTGTAAGGACTTACCACCATTTTATCATCCACCTAGTTGCTTACGTTTTCGCTTAGATAACCCAATTAATCTATGTGGTGCTATGATTTTTAATGAAAATTTATGCTGTAGTGATGGTTATTTTAAAATTGAATGTGTGAACGGTTTCAAATATCTAGGTGTTATTGTGGATCATAAACTTACTTGGAGCGATCACATAATGTATTTAAAACGATATGTTAATAGGATTGTCAGACAAATGTATCATGTTAGTCTCTACTGTAATTTTCACGTCTTAATGTTGTTGTACAATGGCTTTTTAAAATCTAAGCTGCAGTATGGTATTTCTTACTGGGGTGATACTTAGTTCAATAAACTAGAGCCCTTATTAACCAAACAAAAACATGCTATAAGGTTAATGTTAAAAGTTAATCGCAGAGCATCTAGTTTTGAACTATTCAAAGGCCTGGAAATTCTTCCATTAAGAGATCTGTACTGTTACCAAGTCTTAAAAATTTTCTTTGAAAACTCTGGTTATTACTATGTTAGGTTTCATGAAAGTCATAGTTTACGCGCCAATACCAGGAACTTCGTATCTATTCCTTCCATTTATAAAACACACTTCTCACGTTTTTATTACGTTACCGCGCCTCGGTTATTTAACTCACTGCCAGAAAAATCTAGGTGTGAGAGAAAGAAACCAGTATTCTTAAGATCTGTTAAAAATGGCTTTTCTTTGTTCAACAGATTCCTTTTTGACTCCAATGTTGTAATCTTTTTTACTACTTTTGTATTTTTATTAAACTGCTTTTTAAACTATTAACTATTTGCTTATTAAATGTTTTCCCCATCAATAACTTTATAGTTAATTGTTCTTTTTGTTTTGTGTAGTAATCTCGCCTCTTGCAATAGCAACAGATTGGACTAAACTATTTCTTGTCAACACTATTTATATAATGCTTTTATGCTTGTAAGTTATCAAAAAAAGAAAATTTCTTCACCTAGAAGTGCCACAAGGTTCTGCGCTAGGACCACTACTCTTTCTAATAGGCATTAACTCTTTGTTCAGTTTGAAGTTTAAAGATATAGCAGCGGCGTTTGCGGATGATGTGGGACTCGCTTATGGCTCAGAGAGTGCTTTGAATCTTTTGTCAGATATCAATTGGGATCTTAGTATTTTGAGAATCTGGTTTGCGGAATTTAAACCCGGGTGCGGTTCCTAGTTGTAGTGGCAAGTATTTTCAAATCGAAACCGTTAAGGAATTTAAATGAGGAGTAATCATTGACTCAAGGATGAATTTCTCCAAGCACATAGAGTGTCTGAGAATCTATTTTCTTAGTACTCTTAGAAACATCTACTACCTTATAATAAGGTTAGCTTCTTAGATTTTTCAGTTAATATCTACTGCGGAATTTTACATTCGCATCTACAATGGTAGTATTGCCTGCTGGGGAGGAACTTATTTCAACAAAATTCAGCCTCTTTTGAGCATTCAAATGCATGTCTTTAAAACAATATCACGGATACCTTGCTTACGACTGTAAACTTCTCCCTATTCCAAAAACTAAAAATTCTTCCAGTCCGTCACTTGTATTGTTATAAAGTGTACAAAATCAGGAAATCGTTATTTTAGGCTTATCGATCGTTATAGTTGACGTGCCAATTTTTCTAATACAATAAATGTACCCGTTTTTCGTACAATAGCTTTCTAAAAATTTTACGTCGACGCTTGTTGTCGTTTATTTAATAAAAAATAATAAATAGTAATAATAATAATAATAAATCGTTGGCAGGAGACACAGATGCCTTGACCTGGAACAGAAACCGAGCAAAAGCGATTTAAGCTGCGAATTAGAGCAAAACCAAGGAGACGTATAGCGTTGTTGTATCGAACTGAAGGTCACAATAGACTGATGTAAGTTTGGGGCAGTAAAACATTTTGCCTTCGCTACAACTTATAGGCTTACATCACAATAAGTGGCGCTGACTTCAATTATCTAAGAAGAAAGCCATGAGATTGGCAACGCTTTGCGGCAAACGTACTTTAAATCATCCGTAAAGGAACCACGAACTTGCCGTTGTATTTGCGTTGTTACTTATTTAGTAACATGGAAGACGCTACAGTCTTCCGCGGTGGACAAGACCTCCAGCTGCCTCCATTTGCGCAAACGTAGGTTTCCATGGTCCCCTTTCACTTCTGTGAGCCATTGAGGTTGTTCTCTACTGCGTTTTCTCTCTAGGTTGGAATCGAAAACTTTCCAGGCCGGAGCTTTGGTATCCATGCATTCAAGGTAACCTAGCTATCTAAGCCGAGTTATCAGAGCCTATAGAGTTCGCTGTTGAAATGTCTTCTCCATTCTCAACTGATGTATACGGGATCAAAAAATACTCGTGAACCCGAACAAATTCTCGCTCGAAGCACCCGAGAAGTCTTTCATTCACTTTCGTCAAGCGGGATTGGGATGATCATTGGTTTGTTGCTCCAGAGAGGGACTTACTACTCAATTGCCTTCCAAGCCCAAATAAGTAGCGATTAGCAAGAATGATTTCTCACATGATTTCCGCTCTAGTATTGCTATGGGAGCTGAAGTCGGACCCGGGGTAGAAAAAGTCTCTTACTACCTCAAAGTCATAGTAAACTATCGTTACGTTTTGTTGTGTGTCCCCCTTTGTTGACTAGTATATTCAGTTTTTCCTAGTTGACCCCTAAATCCATCTTTACCATGGTCGCATTGACAGCGTCAATTCATAGAAAATGCCTCTGAGGTTGGCTTGTGAATCTCGCACAGTTCTTAAAAGAGCGATGTTGGAAAAGACGCGTGACAACGAATCGCCTGGTTTAAGTCCTTTTTTGTAGTTGAAGGTCTCTTTGAAGGTCAACATTGTGCATTCCATCCATCGTCATCCTATCGAAAGTGATTAAGAGCGATGCAAAGTTGAAACATGACTTTGATTAGCTCGTCTTTATAGATGGTGTTGGATGCGGCTTTGAAATCGATGCGTACCGATTTTAAACTCTTGGGTTCTTTCTATAATGTGAAAATTTGATTTATGGTGGACAAGAGGGCAGACGATCATGAGGAAACTTGTTCTATTATTGGCCCAGTCGAAACAGATTTTAGAGATGAATGCGTTTATACTCCGAATCCAATCATCACCTGCTGCTTTAAAGAGCTCAGAAGCTAAGCCATTGGCTTTAGCAGCTTTGTTTGATTAGAGTTTGGAAATTGCAGTCCAGAGTTAATCTTGGTCGGGTTGACAGAAATATTATCCTTCATCATCTAGGTTAAATGGTTTCTTCTTCCTGACGGTGGGATGTTGTTCGTCGTCACCGTTTTATAGTCTGCAGATCCAGTTTCTTAGCACCGACCGTGGTTCTACTATGAGATTTCCTTCTTGATCCTTGTAGGTTTCTGTTCGGGCTTTATAGCTTTCGCATGTTGGTTTTCCTTTTTCTATTACTCTCGGACTTTATTCAGCTGATACCACCTCTTTAAGGCTTTAGAGCGCTTCTCGTGAACTTTCTTTTATTTTCTAAGGAGTAGCCTATGTTCGCGGGTCGCTTCTTCTTTTCTGCTTGGCCGACCTGTACATCCGCTGTTATTCTAAATTTGCTTATCTGTATACGACATTGAACTGGAGGTTTCTTGTAATAGCGGGCTTGACGTTGACAATGATTTGCTTGCTTTGAGCTATTACGGACATGCGCATCGGTATCGTGGCTACAACAAGATAATGCTTCGAGTCGATGTTAGCTGCTTAGAACGCAGGAGTGCTGTGGAACGATAGCAATGTGATCAATTTAGATGACGGTTTATTAATCAGGAATTAGCCGGGTACCCTTATGAATACCAATGCCTGGAAGCCGTATTTTTTTCTCTTTTTTCTGTTGGAACAGAGCACTCAGCCAACGAACTAGTCCTTTGTACTCTTGGAAACCGTATGCTGGCTATAATTACAAGACATCCCGCCGCAAAATCAATAAGCCTGTGTCTGTTTCCGCAAGAACTGTCGTGGAGGCTGTACTTTCTGACCTATTGCTTAGATCGACAATAGAATCATAAAAAACGATTTTCAACGTATATTCAGGGCATTGCTCGTAGGTTTTGTCTAGGAGCCCGTAAAAGCAATCTTTGGTAAGATCGTCCTTCTATTGCGAGGTATGTGCTTATAATTCGTTGTTGCCGAATTTAGCGTCTGCGCGAATAGTTGTCAGGCATTCGCTTACAAGCGTCAATCTCGAGACGTGTTACCTAAGTCTTCCTCTTGTGACAAATCTGCATTTTAATAAACCCTAACGACTGTTGCCCTTGTGGCGATGGTTGTCTGTAGCAGTCTCTTTAGTAACAATTGTTCATCCTCGTTTGTCCGGTCATCCTATCGCAGTTTTTGGATGTCTATTATGTCTGCATTGTCGCGGTCTTGGATCTCCACTAGTTGTTCGGCTGGAAGCGGTCTACCAAGAGTCCTAACATTCCACGTGCAGATTCGGAGATCGTAATACTTTAAATGTTTGCCAAGGTCGTCAACCGAAAATAACGTAGCCGACGCTATCAACTGATTTGGGACATTTTTATCTCTTCCGAATAGCGTTGTGAGCTCTATGACGACGAAGACCTGTAATATGCTATTCATCGACCACGTACTTCTAATTTTGCAACGATTTACTCATGCTATAACCGGCGACCACCACTGCGAGGTAGCATAGTTACGAACCTGATAGTTGCTCTGCTAACAGGACAGATAGCAGTTTCCCGATCAATAGTCACGCAGGTCCCTTGTTCTAGTGTACGGTAATTTTATTTCTGCCTTTTGAGTTGATAAACACTTTAGACTATGTGATAACTGCTCTGATTAAACCCATTCTCAATCAGGCCCCCACCGACTAAAGTTCTTCTGAGAGTCAGTGGATGAAGCCGTATACACAACAAATGACAGTGATGTGGGACCATAGCAATTGTGAAGCATAGAGTCGCTACGTCTGTAGCCAGCCAAAGAGTTGGCAGTAGCTTAACCCGAATCAGCCCAAAATTTGTTTTTTGGTTTTTTTGCAAAAATATTTTATAAGTACGTTCTAAAGATTGTAAGAAAGTCAAATATAATTGTTGTTTTTTCGCACAGCCCACCTAATCCAAGGTAATTGGTGTGACCATATGATCACGCTGGGCACTGTTATGAGAAATTGATTTTCTATTTAAAAAAAATTAAAAGAAATATAAATATACACATCCCAATATCGCACTTCGAACATTAGAAGTGCACATTTCACCTCCACATCGTCTTCTTTTTGCGCAAGGACGAACAAAGTGATTACTGCCATTGTACCGAAGAGTGTCTTTACTTGTTTCTTCCCAATTTCTTTTACGCAGGCCAACAGCCTTTGGTTTCTCACCGAAATGTTTGCAATAATATATTGCAATATTTCGTTTGAAATCTAATTACGACAAATTGGGATGAGTTGAGTGGTGTAGTTGCCATACGTTGTGTATCGTGACATCTACTATTCCACCATTTCTTACCTTTTATTCCAATTCGATATAAGCTCACATTCTGATCCATACGGTCTACACCACACATGTATTTGTTATATTCTCCTATAACGTATGGCCGTGAAACACTAATATTTTTCCTGTGCTCACTGGAGTACCGTTGAATATTTAAAGTTGGATTTATTCCAAAAGAAGCAGACGCGATGCCAACTACAGCATTATCATTCCACTTGGGTAGTACAATGTTTGTTTCCTTCATTTTGATAGACAATAGGACAACTTTTGGGTATTCGGTTCTCCCTAATTGTTCCTGCTGCAGAATAACCTCGAGATTGCAAATAACTAAGCAACGGAAAGCCAGTGAATTAATTGCCGAAAAAAAAGGAAAAAGGTAAGTTTTGAATTTCAGGTGAAAAGTCGTCTATCATATTCACGAGTGGTGCTGCGCATTTGCCGAATCTTTCCTCATAAATGTTTACTGCCTTTGGGTTCTTGCTTTGATATATTTCTAAGTTTATCAGGTAGCCTGAAGGCGTGCACAAGGACCAAACTTTGTACCCAAAGCGCAATGGCTTTCCTCATCCTTTGTATCCTGCTCTCATCAAAAGAAAGGTTTTGTTCTGGATGAAAGTGCTGCAGCATGTTAGCTTTTAGGTGGTCTGTAAGCGGCCGCAATTTCCACATCTTGTCACCATCGTTCACTATTTTTCCCGCTATCTTCGAAATGTAGAAACTGGGAGATTTGCTGGAATCGATTTTTGCGCATGGCTGAATACACCATCTCGTTTCTCATATCATCATCAGTGTTCCAGAATGACCGGCAGCAGTTTCGACCGTTATATCCGCTAACAATTAGAATTCCAATATACGTTTTCAGCTCAGCGATTGTTATTTGAGGATTTGGTTTTCCGAGAAAAATTGCATATTTTTCCGATTCATTGACAATGTGTTCTAAAAGTTCATTATCAATAAACTTTTCCAACTGGTCATGAGGCTGCAGCTTATTACAATCTCTGTCATTGGCTAAGGGAAAGATTGGGATCCTAACAACTGACGTATCCTTTACCCACGTAAATGTGGTATCCTTATTCGAAGAAGGAAGGCTTATTTTGGACGTCGTTGCTACGAGTATCACAGTTGTTAAGAATGATTGACCCAGTAAATCGACTTCCAAATTTGAACTTGAGGTTG
Source organism: Volucella zonaria (assembly GCA_963966105.1). Taxonomy (NCBI): domain Eukaryota; kingdom Metazoa; phylum Arthropoda; class Insecta; order Diptera; family Syrphidae; genus Volucella; species Volucella zonaria. Next base: position 135,621,758 of record OZ014533.1, on the reverse strand, counting down.
CTAGAATGTCTGCCAAAATAGAATCGCTGCATCCAATTGTATCGACTTCGTCGTTATCGTCGTAGTCCGTCACAGTACCATGCAAAGTAGTAATGCGTCTCCCATTTTCCATTAAAATTTCGCACGATGATTTCAATTGATCGACCAGACATACATCGTCTGGTACACCAACATCATCCTCATCAGCATCATCCTCTCCGCTCAGTACACCACTTTCGATTTTTGGTGCTAAAAGGTACAGTGCTTGAACTGTTTCACTCTCATCGTCATTACACAGTTCATTTATGAAATCAAGCGCCTACAATTTATAAGAACACAGATATAACCAATTAAGCAAATAGATAAAAATGATTGAACCTAAAATAAAAAGATAAATTTCATTTACCTACACATATAAGTAGAAAATTATAGTATCTAAAGGGTCATCCAACAAGAGGTGTCATTTTACATTTCGCGGCATTGTTGAACTGTCAACACTCAACTATCAGTCCGATAGTTTTTAATAAATAAAAATTAGGAGATGATTAAATATGGATAGATACATATTTGCACAATGTGCTGAAATAGTAAAAAATTGCTAGAAAACCGATGAAAATATCGCTAATATGTTTCGTAAGATTCGTGCTTTTGGTCATCATCAAGCTCTTTCTCGCACAGCTATAGTGAATTTTATCGATCAATTTAAACATCTCGGACAGATTGGTGATGCAAAGACTCCAACCTGTGTTCAGTTTAAAATATCGCCACGGTAGCTGAGAGAGTGACTTAACCCAGGTAAGTCCATTTCGAGACGTTCACAGGAATTGAGCTTATCCGCATCCACTTTACACCTCATTTTGCATAAAGATCTTGGCTTACATGCTTATAAGGTCCGGTTAACACAGTTAGTTTTAGTTTTAAATGCATTTTATTTTCTAAATCATTAATTCTTACAAACTAACAAAAAATGCTTAAATGCTAGCTTAAAATTACTTAACAATCTTACACTAACTTACTGGCCCCACACAGGCACTCTAAGCTACTCTAAACTCTTACATCTATGTCTTTCGACTTTGTTTACATTTGATACTTATATATACTTATTTTCTGTGCTTAAGGCTAAGAAAAGAATTTAACAAAAAACTTAGCATATGGACATAATTTTGTATTATTTATAAAAACTTAATATCTAACTTAAAATAAACCTTAGTCTATCTAACCTACCTATACAATACACACATACATACATATAGACATTTTACACAATGACCTACATATACTAGTATATATCTATGTATATACCAATATATATATGCGTTTCTTAAATGCTAACCTAAACCTATGCAAGCTGGCCATCGCTATTCGCAGAGCAAATAGATTGGTCAGCTCTGCCTCATTAGTGAGGCTGGTCCGTAATTGTCGGAAACGACGACGAAGCATTTTCTCCATCATTCAACCACCAGAAATGCTGGTGCTGCCGAACGACATCCCTCTTATCGCGATTCCCCACCGCCCTACTGAACCTGAGACGATCCACACTGCCGTGTGCGACGTCTCTGTTGTAGTTGAGTCGCCTGTCCCCAGCTTTCCGAGCGACATGGAAGATTAACGGGACCGCTGATCTATCCTGGATCAACCCTATCTGATCTAGGTAGAGGAATGCTTCCGGTGGAACGAAGCCATCATAGCGCACACTCTCGTGGTAAAGGTAATTGGGGTAATAAGCCCCAGATATCAGGTTATTCGTCGAGGTCATTGCTCTTGCAATGTGTCTTCGAGTCAGCTTAATTACGAAGTTGTCCACTCGTATTAGGTTCGCCCTGTTGTAAAGGACCTCATTACGATAAAATTTTTTGTACTCCGACTCTGGTGTTCTGTACAAGCGAAGGCAAGCCCTCTCAAACACCCGAATCTTTTCCATTAAGCTTGCTCGCACATTGAACCACACGGGACAATCAAATACCAGCATGGGCCGGATAAGGGCCATGTAGCAGATTACCTTTACCCTCGCATCGAGTTGGCTGCTATAAAATAGTCTCTTTGTAAGAGCAAAAGCACCTTTAGCTCTGGCCAAAGCAGCATCTACATTTTTGTCAAAATACAGAAACTGATCTAGCCAGATCCCAAGGTATCTGACTACATTCCGACAGGCAAGAGGCTGTCCGTGTTGTCCAATGATCGAGAACATTCGCCAATTTTTTCTGGTATCCCTAGAGGCTCCAGACAACGGCGTTTCCGACTTCTGAAAGTTGATTTTCAACTTCCAGTCATCGCAAAATCGTCTTATCTTATCGAAGTCACGCTGCAAGAGAGTATTAATGACCTCGATTCTTGGACCTGTTCTGTACGCTATCAAATCGTCTGCGTACGCAATAGTATGGGGAAGTGAACCTATCAAGTCGCTTGTATAAATGTTGAATAGGATCGGCGAATTGACCGCGCCTTGCTGAAGACCATTTTTAATTTGAAATATTCCAACAGAAGTCACATCGCCATTTTTCACGATGAACTGTCTGTTGGTTAGCATATTATAAAGAATGTACAAGAGTGGTTTACTGATCCCCAGCCTAGTCAGCTTATAAAAAAGACCCTCTAACCATACGGTGTCGAAGGCCTTCTCCAAGTCAAAAAGGCAGGCACCAGTATATTGGTTTTTGCCTTTATTCCATTGGATATCGGACACCAGTTTAGACGCAGCATGTGAGATATCATGTCCTGCCTTAAAACCGAATTAATTATCCGTAACTATATGTTTGTCATCAACCCACCTAGACAGAGCTCTATTGATTACTTTTTCAAACACCTTACTGATATTCGGAAGGAGACTTATCGACCGGAGATTCGCCGGATTGGATATATCTTTTCCCTTCTTGGAGATAGGTTGAACCACCGCCGTTTTCCAATGCGCTGGATAATGTGCATTATTCATTGCATTATTAAACAGGGTGGTGTAAATGTCCACCGCTTCTAGAGGAAGATGTCGCAGCACGATGTTTTGAATACCATCGGTTCCCACTGATTTCTTAGCCCTGATTGTGTCGATGGAGCTCTTCCTTCGAAATGAACGGGGGTAGGTCACCCTCTCTGGTAATGACATTATTTGCCATATTTTCGTCGCTGAACCGGGTGAAACCAGAGCCCTCGGATTTCCGGTTAACACAGTTATAAGGTCCAGTTGCAGCCAGCAGATCACGCACACCGTTTTTTTTCTACTGATTTCAAATGAGACCTCTTGTTGGATAACCCTATATGTAACCCAGCGTGACCATATGGTCACACCTATAGTTACAGTTAGTAAAATCGACTAATATATTTAAAATCATACAAAACTACAGTTTATTAACTAATGAAATATGAACAATTACAAATTTATGAAATATATTTAACTATAACAAATGTATACTTACTTTTTGTAGTCATCAATTTTCACATTTTTTTTAAATTATTTTGCAACGTACCACTTTCACAAATAGAGAATGACAATAGCATAGGTTAGAACAATAAATGCAAACATACATTAGAAACAAACATTGAGAAAAATATGAAAAATCCGCTGCCTGAAGACAGTTTAAAAAATAAAAAACCATGCCTACTTCATATGTGACCATATGGTCACGTTGGGCAGATTTGGGTAGGGCCTTTCCTATTAAAAAGCTTAAATTGAGGAATAAACTCAATTTAAAGCCTCACCCTAGAGGAAATTCTTACATACCCACAGTCTTCAGCTCATAGGAATTCAGCTTTTGGACTTAATGAATTCAAATGAAAATCCTGTCGCCTAGTGACAAATACCTTCTGCTCTAAAAATCTGCTTGAGTACCCCAATCTCCATTTTAAATGTTTAATTCCCATGACAGTACCTTCAGCATATGATTGACCTCTCTCTAACCCCAAACCTAAGTTACCCATGATTTGGGGTTCCTAAACTACACCCACACCCACACCTATTCCCGCTGCCGTTTCACTCAATCAAAACAAAAGCATTCCAATTTGCATGGCCATAAGGAAAAGATTTACAATTTACAGATGCAAATGCGGATACTCGTATATTTCCACTGGGTGGACAGTTAGTAAAAAATAATAAAAAAATGCAATGGCCATGTGAAAATAAGTTTTCCCCCAATCCAACCGAATCAAGAGCATTTCCCACGAGCATCCCTTCGGAATAAATTTTAACACGGCAACGCATCTCAACGCCAGCTATCCAACAAGACTGTGACTACAGAACCGTGAAAGAAATTCGCCCGCAACATCATCATTCTGAGCGATGATTCGCTGGTGCTGGCACTGGCACTGGTGCTGGTGTTGGAATTGCTGCCTGATACCCTGGTTGCGGTTCATCTTAACCAGAAAACCAAACTCCATTGCTAGCTGGAGTGAGCGCCTCCTTAAGACCCAACAACATGTCTTGTGAAATTCTGAAATTCATGTGGGTAATTGCTAAGATTGTCATGGGAGAGTGGTTACCCCTCTAAACATGATGACGGCGGCAGTGGAGGTTCTTAACGTATTCCATCACTTGAGCCAACCATAAAACAGTAGAAGACGGCACCGTTTTGGTCGCCCACAATTATTTCATTGGCGATTTTTTTTATTCTCCTCTTCCGATGGCACGATACCACCTTTGAGGTTCGTTCCCAATCTGAGAATCTCTTCGAAAGATACTTGTATCTTCTAGTCGTAGGAGAGGTACGCATTCTAGCTTGTCCAATTGATGTGCCTCTGTTGGTGTACCATTGGAGGAACTGCGACTTTGCCATAAGTTATGAGTGCGTGTAGGGAGGGGTCATCCTCTGTTTTCTGACGAACTGAATTTATTTGGCAGCGGAAGCGGAATGATATCGTGGGAAGCGGGGAGTGGATTAATTTTTGTAATTTGGAAGATTTTTTTTTTTTTAAATTTTTGATGTTTTATTGCGGTCGCTTTTGGGCCTGGTTTATGGGGAGCTTTTTCCCCGAACCCAGTATCTACCAAGACAATGGGAATGGCGCTGGGGAGTTAATTTCATATTTCCTATCTTGGAAATCGTAAATAATTGTAAAATTGCCCGAAGGGGGTTTTAGGTTGAACGAAAATTTAAATTGCTGTTGTTTGGAGTTTATAAATGCGACTCTGTGTGACAATGACGGTTATAGATAGAGACTACAGATACAGGCGCAGGGCAAATTAATTTCAAACGAATGGAGTGGGTTTTATTGCGTTTTGATGATTGATTTCGTTGATGGTGATGTTGATGATAAAACTGACGAAAGAAATGTCTAGACGAAACGGTAAACTGTTTTAATTTGTTGATTTAATTACAAACACTGGAACACTGTGTTGAATGACAGGTAGTTTGGACAGATAGCTACGTAATTTCATGAGAAATAACAGTGAAATATTAACTGAAGCCCAATGATGGTTATTTATTGTGGGTGGAAGGATTATTCAACATCAGTCGGGGAGATCTTTTGGAGATGCATACGAATTCGGAATTCGAAAGAGGAAGAAATATTAAGAATGACGTCAGCAGGTCACATCCTTCTCTGGTATTAAGTCACAATCTTTAGCTTACCGTTCCTAACTGCTATGGAATCCAGCTGTCGATATTCAGTCGGCAAGTATCTTACAATACCTTTCCGTGACTCAAGATGTAAAACGCGTATGGTCTGAATGTTCACGTAAATCGTAAAAGTCTTTGTCTAGAAAGTCCCTGTAGCCAAAGTCGTAAGAAGGTCCTTGTTTTCCAAAATTAACACGTTTTTCCATTAATCAATTAGACTGACCCTTAAAAAGTAGGTCTTTGCCCAACAGTAGGGTGCCCTCAAAGAATTTCGTTCTCTAGGTTGAAGGTTGTAGCTTGGTGTTAACTTGGCGACTACATACAGAAAAAGTGTTGGTTGCAAAGCTGATGAATTTACTGCTGGTGATTTCGGTATCCGAAGCAAACAAGCCTTTACAAACTATTGTACATGCACCCGAACAATAACCGGAGATCCTTGAAGTTCAGAAGTCAATTGAGAAGTGCGATGTATCCATTATACGTGTAGACCACATCTTCCGTAGTCTTGATATAGACAGAACAATAATTGCCTGCAGACTTATCTTCAAAGGATCCTCATACTATCAAGTAAATACGCGAATGCCTGATATCACTCCCCATCAAGACTTCATTTCCGGAAATATGCCTGATATCCGATCATTTTCCCACAAAAAGGAGCATTGCCTTGTCAAAGGTTGGTTCTTAGAGTTATTTTCTTGTTCGTGGAATGTTCGAAGCATTACATTAAGGATGACTCTGAAGATCAAGCAAGAAATATAACTTTAGGCCAATCCCCTTTGAAGTGGCAACAATTCGACCGGGGTTTGTTGACGATTTCCCAGCTCCCCAATTGAATTTTGGGTGTCAAAACTATGTAGATACAGCGTTGCATCACTCGTCCCTAAGCGCGCTGACATACGTGACTTTGAAGTCGAAAAATTGATGGTTCCCAAGGTCTGCCGTGTGTGTATATTTGAACGATGGTGGACCTGGCTTTAAATCGTGGCGTAGACCAAGTAGATTGTTCATGTTTGATTTCAGAAGCTCAATTATTACTGCAGAAAATGTCTTATAGACGATGCTTAGGAGACTTATTCCTCTATAGCTGGAGCAGGCAAAAAGGTCTCCTTTCTTATTTAATAGAGAAACAATGCTGAGATTCAATTCACCAGGCAGCTTTCTTATCACCATATCTTACTGATGTGCTGCTGCATGTTCCCAATAAGGTCACAAAGCCTTGCAGACAGTTCGTCTGCGCTAACAACTTTGTTAGATTCTGGCTTCGATATTGGTACCTCAGTTTCGGCCAAGTCATTGGGACGGAATTCTCTGTCGCCTTCAGCTAGACTAAATGGTGCATTCTACTTCAGAATTGTATATATTTTAACCATAATCGCTGTTATACAGTATGCAGAAGTAGCCATTCCTTATTGCCAGTACAGACTGTAACTCTACTGTCCATGTCCATCTTCACAGAAAGGTAATGGTCCGAGTCGACTCCGGAATTCTGGGAGAAGGTCGCAATGTGATCAACCTGGTTGACGATTGATTGGCAAGAGGATAATCAAGTCCATTTATGGATGCTGAAATGTAGCAAGCGCTATGCCCCTGAATCCATTGCCAGATGTGGTGTTATGCAGACTGTGTTTTCCGATTGACCTCATAGACGTCCTCCTTCCCCAGCCTTGCGTTTAGATCTCCTGGCACAATTTTGGAGTTTAATTTGGTGTACTAAGCATATGTTCTGTCTTGGAGATTATGTGTAGAATTCATCCTTGATGCTCTGTAGGGGCATGCACGCTATACCACAAAATTGCAATGCGGAAACTGGGCGCAAATACTGTCAGCCACGAAATGAATTCCTACAAAACGAAAGAGACAGTAGACACACTATTTCCAAGCCACCCCCGGATTGCCAACCCGGTAAACAACAAATTAGACCGAAGAGGAGTTGATCCTGGCAGAGAAAATCTTTAAGAACAAGAAAGCCCTGGGTCCTGGTGACATCCCAGGGGAACTGCTAAAAATGACGACGCAAATCTACCCACAACTACTATTTCAAATGTACGAGTATAATAGCTGCCTTCAAGAAGAGAAATTTTATGAAAGCTGGAAAACACAACGTTTAGTTTTGACCAGCAAGGGAAAAGGAGACCCGGATTCACCGTCTGCTTATAGACTACTCTGCGTGGTGGACACGTCAGGAAAACTTGTAAAAAAGATGCTAAAATAAAGGCTTACCACAGCAATATAATGCGCAGATGACCCATCCGACAAACAGCATGGATTCAGAAGAGGCCAATCTGCAATAGACGCAATCGAGGAAGTGACAGAGATAGTCCAGCAGGGAAATGACTACTCGAAAAGCATTGTCGTGCTGGCAACCCCTGAGGTTTGAAACGAATTTAATTCAATAGGATGACAGCAGATACTAAATTTACTAGAAGCTAATTTTAGGTTACCGCCATATCAGAACTCCTTACAGATTGAAAGCTTATAAACCGGACCCATGGAATATCTTCCACGATGGAATCTTTCGTATGGAAATCCGTGAGGATACTCTCCTAGTAGGGTACACCGATGACATCGAGGAAGTGATCACTTTATGGGATACGGAGGGAAGGCTCAATCTGGTTATAAAGCGAGTGCATATCTGGGTGGAAGACTTGGTCTTCCTTGGACTTGGACCATAGACTTGGTCTTGCCGAGGAAAAGGCAGAAATAGTTCTATTGACTACAAAGCAAATCTTAAGTATCTTACATAGGATCAGAAGTAATCGCTTGGAAGGGTGCAGTCAAGTATCTGTGAATTTTCCTTGCCTCAAAGATCACATACTGTCAGCAGATGCGATGCGAAATGCAATAACTGTTACTACACATCAATTGAGATTATTTTACCTGCCAGTGGTAGCCATCGTGTACTGGTTGTTGTCCATTCGGACTGGACTCAAGCGCGAATCAAAAGAAGTAGCCCTTTAAATACGCCAGCGGACGAATTCTCTAGGCGGAATCAACGGTGACGACACAGTGTCAAACGGAAGCAAAAAAACATATTTTATCTGGGCAACATTTTTGCAGATCTGGCCGATAAAGATCTGCAAGAATAGGTCAGATTCTTGAATAATAGAGGGTAAGCCGACGGTAGCGCTCACATGCCCGAAGAGGGTTACTGACGTCGGTTCAAACGGCCCCTCGTTACAATGAAACTGACCCCTCAAGTTCTGCCTCCGGGGTAACATCCCTGCCACATAAAGAGCAGCGAGTTATGAGAGAGACACCATCCTCTGATACCAATGGAGCACCTCAATTAACATAAAGACCGGGAACTTTCACGGATCTCGAATTGAGTGTGCACGTGGGACGTACGAGTATGTATACCCCTGGTGCTGCTCAAAAACTTAAATCTGCTCTCGCGAGGATATAAATGGATAAGATCAAGCGGGCAAAAACGGAAAAATTGCGACATTTATTACAGCTGCCACAAAATATTGTACATGTTAGTATTCGGATTGCTCATAGGCGATCGACTACAGTCAATGGTAATTGACTTTAAGCCGATAACCGATCGCCTGGCTGTGATCCGCATTGATGCATCTTTCTAAAACTTGAGCACATATTATGCACACGTCCTTCCCGAAGAAGTTGAAGACATTATCAAGGATGAATTCTATGACCTCCTGACCGGAGCCTGTCCGGAGTATGGTGTCAAAATTGTACTCTGGGACTTCAATGCCGAAATCTGTAAAGATAACATATTCGGAAAAAAAGACAGACAGCAGCTCGCGGCTAATCGATTTTGCAGCAACTTTTAATACGATGATAAGTAAGAATCCACGCAGCAACTTGGAGCGCTTCAGATGTTTAAACCGCCAACTAAATAGGCGATGTGTACTCCCCTGAATTGCTTACAATCTGTGGAACGAGTACTGCGACATCATCAAAGAGGTAGCCGAGATCACCATAGGCTACTAGCCACCACTAAAAAGGAGCCCTTGGTATGATGGTGAGTGCGTACGTCGGAAAAAGCTGACAGAAAATGCACACTTTCAGCGAAAAATAAGGACAAGATGAAAGAAGGAGAAGAAGATCTTGCGTAAAAGGAAAAAGGTCTACGCGGTCTCTCAACTCGATTATATTGAAGAGTCCAGCGATAGAAATAACATCCGAGAGTCCGAACGCTGGCTATCCAAGTGAAGGAAATCTAGTCAGTAGTAACCTAACCGCAGGGAATTATATATGTCTTTAGGCAGTGCTTCCAGCTATAATGAATGGTCATCATGAAGAGAGAGTGATAGGGCCACAGAACGTTCCATGATTTTTAACGTAAACCACCTGTTATGTGACCTTATGTTTATGAGATGCCCATACATCCATAGGGAGCAAGGATATGCCTTGCCATCGCTCCAACGTCATTAATGGACGAAGCCTTGATAATTGGGCGGGGGCCCTGATAGGGCCACAAGAGGACCCACATCCAATTAATGAATAAGCCACCCACCTCATAGAAGAGGTTGGTTCAACTATCAAAACGCTGAGGAACAACAAGGCCGGCGGCTCTTACGGTCTATCAGAGGAGTTTTACATGACGGTGGGTGGGTGCATGCACCAAATTATCAACCAGGTATTTGTGGATGAAGCCATGCCCGATAGCTGGACTATCAGACTTATGTGCCCCATCTTCAAGAAAGGCGATACTATTTCTTGAAAGAATTATCGAGGCATATCTCTGCTAAATGTAGCACACAAGATCCTATCCAATATACCGTTTGAACGTCTCAAGCATTTCTGCAACCGCAGATCGGCAATCGGCTGAATTTTCACACCAAGACAAATCCTCGAAAAGGCCATCGAATTTGAAGTCGAGGTTCACCATGTTTTAATCGACTTCAAAGCCGCATATGAAAGCATTCATCGTCGTGAGCTCAGTACAGCCATGACTGCACTCGAGATCCCGGCAAAATTGATCCAGTTGGAAAAAACGCGGTGCAATGTGCAATGTGCAATTTGCAAACAGTTCCTCCGAACTTTTCCAAACCTGTATCGCGTTTCGGTAAGGAGATGCTATGTCATACGATTTCTTCAATTTAGTGGTGGAACAGATAGTGCGCAGGGCAAATATTAATACGGAAGACACTATCTTCAACAAATCTGTTCAGCTGATTGGATACGCAGCCGACATAGATATCAGTGGACTTTGCCAGCGCGCCGTCATAGACTTTTCTACGGCAATCGAAGAACAAGCGAGTTGGCTTTGAAGTATATGAGGACAAAACCAAGAATTGTACATGTTTTCAGCAAACAAAGAATCATCTGTCCATCGTCTAGAACAAAGTGTTCATAATAGTAACGTCGAAGTGGTTAAAGAGTTTACCTACCTCGAAGTAAACACCAACTCCGCGGATGATATTCTAGTGGAGTGGAGTTGGTACTTCGATTTGGCGAAACAAACTCGTAACTCGGAAGACGGAATATATGCTCTGCAAAATATTGATTCTGCCTGTTCTACCCTATGGAGCCGAGTTCTGGACGATAAATAGGAAAGCAGAGCAGATATGGAACACTTTCGAGAGCAAGATTTTTCGTCGAATATTTGATGCCGTACGCGAGGAGGGCGAATGGAGGAGAAGATACAAGCGCGAACTCTATGAGTTGTATGACGCTAAAACACGTTAACTACACTGGGTCGGCCATATCAGGCGAAGCGACAGTAATGCTCCAAAACAGAAGGTCTTCGAATCACAGCCCCAGGTTAGACGCGACAAGGAATACCGAACCTACGTTTTAAGAACCCAGCAATGGCGGATGCCAGAGCGCTTGGTCTAGGGATCAAAGAGAGTGGAAGGCTTCAGTGTCCAACGGATAATTAAATAAAGTAAGTCCTCGTATATGAAGTCTCTGGTCTATATCAATATGACACAAACGTGTGGCTTTGATGCGAACATTCGACGTGGAATTGATGGAATATCGGCCGCGTTATGCAAAAAAGTCATGGAAAACTGGTCCAGCACATCCACTCATGGGCATGGGTGGCAGCAATCATATCATATTTCACTCGAAAATAATATGAGTCGTAATTCCCTTCGAATTTTGAAAAAGAATTTGTGTATGGTCTCTTCTAAGTCATTCAGCTGACTTAAATAGCTCAGCAGGGTACACTAGCTTGTTGTACTTAAGTTCGGATTTAGTTTTCTTTACTTCATTAGGTCTTGTGGACGAGTTCTACTAAGAAGCTGAACATCACTCCACATTCTGCAGCGTCGATTCTACTCGAGTTCCTTGCTGTATGTGCTTGCTTCCACTCTATATGAAATCGTTGGCTTTGTGGAGGAGACCAAGTGAAATCCGGCGGCTTCTTGGCATCGCATCACTGGTCTTCCTAACTTAACGCAAGTTGCAAAGCGCTTGACGAATGGTTAAGGGATACATTATCGGCAAAATTTCTGGCTGTAACCAAGCGGTGGCGTGAGTCTATATTGGCGTTCTGAATGTTAAGACATCTATACTCGTACCACAAAAGAAGTACCTTGCAACATGATCGATTCAGTTGACGCAGAACAGTGTGGCGGTATAGTGACATTCCGCCCCGCAGCAAAGTATTTCGTTTACACCCCTTGCCAGACTTGGTGACATTGCTAGCAGGTTTGTTCGAAGGACTCTCACCAAAAAGGGTTTTTTTCTAAACATCACGACGTTAGTCAATTAGCCTTGATGCTGATTTTTACTATGTATGCAGTCGCTCACGTGCAAAAAGCTCAAGATTTCTTTCCATAGTCTGCCGCATTCAACAAAACCACACCTAAACCGAGGCTGCTTCTGTTCTCTGTTGTATGTTACATAGTAACGTAGTACACGTTACAGTTTTGCATTCTCCTTTTATCCAGCCTAGTTGCTCGACTATACGTGGTCTTCAGATTTCATGTGCAGATTAGCACAGCTCTCAACCTTCGGCAAAAAGGGCCAGAAATTCTGGAGCAAATTACCCACTACTCTGATGTAAGAGCTGCCGTCCACTCATTAGGATATCATCTGCCACCAGCTCTAGTCCCGAAAAATTCGTGCTGATCTCAGCTCCAAATACATTGAAGTACATCACTCAGATAAGCAGTCTGCCATATTGACTTTTGACACCACCGTTGGATTCATCTATCGGTCTCCTTTCGAAGGAGGCAGAAACCAACAAAGTGTCTTACGAAGATATAAACAGCTATTTCGATGGACAATCCAGCACCGATATGCCGAAAGGGTCACTGTTTGAAATGTCCTCTTGAAAAAGCAGTAATGAAGTGTGTTCTTACTATTTAATTGGCTTCATTAAAAGACTGAATAGGGCCAGAAATCTTCCGACTATTAGGTCGGGAAACAATTACCATATTACAGGATGCCGTCTAGTCTACTAATTAGAATCCACTTCCCAATGTCATGTCATGCCACTTTTTTCCCCAGCTACAGGTAGCATTTACCGCCTGTTCAAAGCACCTGACATACATTTCTACTTGTGCTACGGCCAAAGCACAATAAAAAATAAAATAAAATAAAACTAATCACTAACAAAGGTTTATCTGGTAATTTGTCAAAGCCCTTCACTTAACAAAATCCGAACAAAAAGCATCAACCTTAGTTCGTAGCAATATATCATCGGCAAAGTGCTCCATTTGTCACGTTTAACACAACGAATCTCAGTTGGATCGTTCGCCAGCGGACAGTGACAGTGTGAAATTCCATTAGTGCAACCGACAGCTTCGTTATTAAATCAATAACTGCTGTACGAGTAAGTCAATTCTAACCGATGGAACGACCCATTCATAACACCAATCATACACAAGCGTACGTAAAAAGCTAGCACTGCTCCCAATTTACATATCTCACAGAGCCGGCTTCATGGATCACCAGCATTCATTTATGCAAATCCATCTAACAGTCAATTATCGTTTCATAACACCACTCACTCCAGCCTGCCAGTCAGCCAGTCAGCCAGTCATCCAGTCAGCCAGTTGAAGCCAGTTGGCTTAGATGTACATAGATACAAACACAGTCCGGCCCGAAAAGAATTATCGTCAAATGAGCAGAGTTCCAATTTGAAATGGACTTCATAAAGTAGCCGCGAATAGAGACCGTATTGATCGCGCTGACTTTACTGCGCGACACTTTTGCACGTGTTTGGTATTGCGCGAGATTTATCCGAAGGAAGTTGGGCGCGGCCTTGCAAAAAACCTCACCTGCCCTCCTCAGGTGTACGAGTATCTGTGAGGTTGCGAGATAGAAAAAAAAAAAAAGCTCTCATTAGCATGTGATTGCGAGCACACAATGTCCCAAGCGATAATGGACTACAATTGGAGTGACTGCCTGATGTCGGTCGTCAACTTTTTTCCTTTCGTCATCCATTAAGTGGCGCGCTCTTTGATACTGCTCGCGCAATGGCAATTAATAAATGTCGCGCACTAAGACAAAGCGAATAAACCGATCAAAAAAAACTAAAACAAAACAAAGACGACGAAATGGGCAAAACAAAAACGCGCGTCCTAGCTCAGCAATTAGTCCGTGGATTTCGTAAGCTGTGCGACAGATACGGATAAACCGGTCGGCCGGCGACAACTAATTCCGAACCACAGATGCTCGTAGATTCCAAAATGACAATCTCGAATGTGCGTTCGGTTTGTGGATGCTGCATGGACTGGATGGCACCTTATGAGCCCATAAAACCCTCAACTCATCCATCGTAAGACCGTTAAGCAGACACCCAGCAAACACCAAACGAACACGGAACGTCTCTTAATTATTTATTCAAACGGAAACCGATCCAGACACATAAAAGTGTAAATCAATCATCTGCTTGGATGTTGGCTCTGATGTTACTCGGAATGGGGCATCTCAACTCAGAGCAGCCTACTAAATGTCATTTCCCAAGATAGTAAGTGCGCGTTTGAGCGTGTGTGTGTGTGTGTGTGTGTGTGTAAATTTAAGGTAAATGGAATGCACCTTGGCGTGTCATATGGAAGAGAAGATTGTACCAAAATGAAATTTGCGAATAAAACAGAAACAAAATGAGTTGGAGAGGAAACGAAATTGAAAAAGGTTGCAGCAGCCGCAATGCTAGTACAGTGTCGAGAGCAGGTAAGGACATTGGTGGCAGTGATAAGAGTTCTTGGAAATATTTCTTCAAGAAGTCGAAATTTTGGTTATATACGCTGCATGATATCAAAGTCTCTCAAGAACTAGAATATACGACTTCTTGCATTGTAAAATTATTATTGCAGCGATTCCGGACAGCATCTGGAATGACGTAGATACCCAGATTCATCATGGAATTCAGAATGTCTCTGGCTGTAATCTGGGTCTAATATGACGCACTTCTACCGACGAAGCTGAAGACTATGTCGAAATAGTTGTATGAGTCGAAGTAGACAGTATTCTGAGTGTAATGCCAAAACTGTGCCGGTGACTTCAATTCCAAAATCGGTAATGGAAACACCTTCGGCGAGTTAGATAGGGAACAAAGGACAACGATTTCCGTGTGAAATTCAACGATAAATAGGACCAAGTACTCTGATAAAAAAAATTCAGCCCAACACAGTAGGAGTGCTGGACCATCAACATGAAAGCAGAGCATATCCTGACACTAGTATGGTACGAGAGGCGTTCAAGATATTCTCGGTATCGGGGTGAAGCTGTGGTTGCATATATAAATTGACTTATTTATCAAGTAACACTATTATTTTAGTGCATTCATGTAAAATTTAATATAAATGTGATTATTAATTCGCGTTTGATCTCTAGTTAAACAGAATCATAATGGCAACTGAGGCGATGATGGTGAAAATTGAGCATCGCGCTGTAATTAAATTTCTCACTAAGCAAGGAAAAAGTCAAAAAACTATTCATGAAGAGATGGTGGCTGTTTACCAGGGTTCCGCACCTTCATTATCAACTGTGCAAAAGTGGTCAAGTGAGTTCAAGAGAGGCAGAGAGAGCATTGAGGACGACCCCCGCTCCGGCGCCCCGGCTACTGCTTGTACGGGAGAAAGCATCAAAGAAGTCGAAAAACTTGTTCTTGAGGATGCCCGAATAAAGGTGAAAATGATGGCAGAGATCACCAAGCTTTCAATTGGTACCATTCACACCATTCTTCATGACCATCTTAACCTTTCAAAGGTCAGTGCAAGGTGGGTGCCACGAATGCTCACAGCGCCTCAGATAAAGAGTGAGAATCGCATGCTGTAGAGAGCTTTTGGAGATGTGTAGTGAGAACGCGGACGGTGTTATGGATCGAATTGTTACTGGGGACGAAACATGGGTCCACCACTATGACCCTGAAAGCAAACAAGAGTCCATGCAGTGGCATAAAAAAGGAACAGACCCCCCGAAGAAGTTCAAAGTCACTCTCTGCCCGAAAGCTCATGGCCACAGTTTTTTGGGACTCAAAGGGAATCTTGCTCATTGAGTACAAAAAAAAAGGTGAAACCATCAACGCCACATCCTACGCTTCCACTTTGTATAATTTGCGGGAGGAAATTAAAAAGAAAAGACGGGGTAAACTCGCAGCGGGTGTGTTGCTTCTTCATGACAACGCTCCTGTTCACACGGCGCGAGCTTCCAAGGCTGCTGCGCGAGATTGTGGTTTCGAAGAAATCCAACACCCACCCTATAGTCCAGACCTTGCCCCTAGTGATTATTTCCTGTTTCCGGATTTGAAAAAATGTCTTCGTGGAAAAAGATTTTCGGATGATGAAGAACTCAAGTCGGTATTTAGCAGAGAAAGAGGAAATTTATTATTTTGAGGGTTTAAAAAAGCTTATCTGAAGATGTAACAAATGCATTGATGTAAGGGGAGATCATATTGAAAAATAAAAACAATTTAAATTGAATTTGCATTTTCCTTCATATCGATACCGAGAATATATTGAACGCCCCTCGTATGAGCAAAAATATTTCTTCGAATGTTTATGTATGTTGGAATACTATGTTCATTAGACACACCTTTGAACCCTGAACTATAAAGTTCACTACGATCAAAAGGCTGAAATATAGCAAGTAGGGCCTTATATAGGATCAGGAGGTCATTAGGTGGGACTGCTGAAAATCAGTGACAGCGTTCTTGCTGAAATGATTTTGTTATTTAAACGAAGCACCGGATACTTAGCCTTAATTAATGGTGTCAGTTTGAATCCTTCTTTTTCTGCCAGAACAGGACACAAGTCTTTTTTACTTCCTATAAGTTCCTTCAAAGGTAAAGTGTCAACAGTCCCAGCACCAATAACATCGCCGCCAAGAACCTCCAGCCTGATGTGCGATGCGTGTCTAATTGTGTCACTACAGCAGGTGTCGCGAGATGTTGTGTCACTTCTGTCTAGTACACTCGAAAGTATCAGTCATAAGGTTTTCCTACTGAGGGATAGTAGAAAAATCGCTGAGCTTTTAAAATGGGAAGCATCCGTTTGGTCTGACGGCACCTGTAAGAGTCATGTAAGAGAGTGTAACCTGGAACGCCATACGCGCAGCCGTCTCTAGAAACGCAGATATTTTGGACCCTCCATATGTATTGTAGTTCAATGGCAACAGGATTGCCTATATCGCCGCTTCTAAGGCGGAAGCTAATTTCCCTAACGAGAAGTGGAATCTTCTGTTGCTATCCTCCAAAAAGATATTAGCGCTGCATCCTAAATCATGTTTGGAGCCACTTGTAAAAACGTAGCTCTTTGCTGGCTCAGATTCTGACCGGAATTATTCCTGGACACAGGGAAGGTCGAATTCGTATTTATGCATTAGACATAAGTCCATAAGTCCACAGTCAACAGACAGTCGGCGCGAAAGGTCAACAAAACCCTAGTGGAGGGAGATTCATCAATATGTTTAGATCAGAGGCAGGAGTGCTAGAGAAAACACCCATCTAGCTGAGACGAACCGTTCTTTTGTCGTCTGGCAAAAGCAGCTCTGACGTATCTTCGAGAAATCTTGTTCCACCAGACAATCGATCCATTGAATATATTTGGCCTTATTATGGCCGTTTGGATCCAGAAAACCTTCCTGGGTGACAAGCCGCATGCCTCACCAAAGCCTCCTTTACACGGCCGGCAGCGCCTTTGAGGTCTTCTACGTGACATGTATAGTCCAAAGAAGTTTGTTATCCAGGGTAACACCCAAATACTTAGCTCCGTTGGGGAAACGGATGGTGATGTCTTGCAGCACTATCCACAAAAGTAGTCATCCATGCACATTTCGTCAAAAGTTTCGCTGTGGAAACCATTATGTCGAAGAAAATGACCTACTGGTCGAAGATCACATTTTGACGCGCGATCTCGCAGCGTATCACATATCACATCTTGGACAGAGGATATGTATATTCACATGAACTTCAAGCATTTTCTCCATACTTTTCAATATAAAGAAAGTCAGAAGCTCTTGGCAAGCGTGTAGTCGGTCAAATTTTTGAATATCCAGTACAAAGGCTATTTTCACTGTTCTCAAGGGTATCGATTTGTATAGCAGTCTGACGAGAGCAGTACAGATTCTTTTTAGCCAGCCGATAGCTGATGGATACTTTTTGGTTGGCATAACTGAATATACTCGTACATATGTCATCGGTGCCAAGCAACTTAAAACCATCAAAAGAAGCAACAGCACATTTGATGGCCTCATCCGATGTAAGATACTTGCTACGGCGTGTTATGTTACTCAACTCGCTTGCAGTTTCATTAATAGAATCTGGTTTTAACTACAATAAATTAACAGGGAAGTGAGTCTCAGGCATAACACAGAGAGTCTGTGCTTTCGACTGAGTGTAGGTGCCATTAGAATTTCCGAGTGTTTCAAGTCCGGCTGGTTAACCGTTTTAGAAGATTTTACTGACATGCTGGAGTATTTCGATTTTTTGCAAACGTCTTTTAAGACGCCCTCTTCAAAATTACGACCTGCTTCTTGTATTCTTTTTGCTTCCATCAAGCTTTTATTTGGTCTGAGTTTAGGGGAAGCAGACCAGCTGATCTTCTCATTAATTCGTGTTTTTCCGGTTGGTTTCACTCCTCCTTTCCAATAATGTGCATCCGATTCTGAATTCGGTCTACTTATGGTCAGAAATGGAAACCTTCGATGGTAGACAGTAGTCTCCAGTAGTACCTGGTAGATAAGTCGATTACATTTTGTCTTACTTTAGCAACCAGGTCAAACAATAGTATGAAATCCAGGAGATGATTGCTTTTCACGTTGAATTTGCTACCGCTCCAAAAAGTATTTTTGACCTTTACCATCGGGGCATAGGATAAGTCCCATCTTCTTGGAACTACAGTATCCAATAAGTTGGGCTACTGTCTTTAGTGCCGATTCATATTGAAAATTAGCTTATGCAACAAGAAAATTATGCCATTCTCCATTCGTTTTCTTTGCTTATGTCTGCAGTAAGTAAATCTGGGTTGTGAAAGTGAATTTGTCAAGTTTTCGGTCTCTCCAACCGCTCAAACAGTGGTGTGAGACCCCTTAAACATCCGAAACTACAGATTAGCTTATCCTTCACGCATGGCTCGGATTATGCTCCTGCTCTTAGGACCGCTAAAAACCAGTTTGGTAGTTGGTGATATGATCTTGGACGATCACTTAGGAGCTTTCTTCCACAATGACCTAAACGATCTAAAAAATATAGACGTAAACAGTCTACGCTTCATTGTATGCTCAAACTGGTTCCATTATTAAGAGGATCATGGATCCACGTGGCATAACAGTGGGCCAATAGGCCTAAGTTGGTTGCTGTTTCCAACAGCTACTCTTACCTACCAACAACACTAATTTTTGATGATATCTCCCGAGAACGCACGGGTTCTTAATGAAGAAAGTGCTACTAAACAGCTAGGTAACTTCCTCGTGAAATATGAGCGATGCGGCGAAATAGACAAAGCTTTCAAATAAAAAGAGAAGCCCTTGATATGCTCATAGTTTAAACGTAGCAGAAATGGCTTTCATAATGCCTCTCATAAACGTGTGAAGTTCCAATATGACCAGGAGTTGAGGCATAAAAGCTATTTACAAAAATGACAAAAATTGTTGGTAGTTCGTCTAAAACCTTAAAAATTCTGTCTCATCATCGATCCCAATTCTTAGTTACGATGATATAAGATCTTTGGACAAAAGCAAGCTGGTTATTGAGTGCCTTGTAGCCAGCTACATGCCTCGTGATTATATCATGCCTCGACCTACACTAAAGCGCGTCGAATCTTCAAAAAGACGCATACGATTTCGCACTCATGTTGTATATACGAGTAGCATGGCAGTAGAACTTATGACTTTGTTCTAACTGCGACTTCTAAATATTCCTAGCTCGTCACGAGTTGATCACGTTTTGATAACTGGAAGCAATTATTCAGTTTTTTTAGATATCGGAAACGCCAATATCGACAAGAACCAGCAATTTGTTGCGGTCAATCAAAAAAAAAAAACTTACGGTAACGCTCCTCGACCCACAGCCTTCTTTAGAAAGTCACCTTACATTTTTAGGTATTTGTACCGAAGTTTTCGTCTTCCAATGCCATCGAACAAATCAGGGAAAGGGGTTCCATATTGGCCTACCATGCAGTGAATCAAAGAGTCGCGAGGTGAATAAGAGCGTAAAGATCGAGATCATCCCTAAAAGGATGACCTATTTCGTTAATAGTTTTGAATCACGAATTTCATTCTCAGAGATAGCAGAAATGCAGATCATGCTGACAAGATGAGGGGTAACCCCCTCTTGAAACCATTGAATGGTAGAGACAAATCCTTAAGAAGAAAGATAACTAATTGTCCCATCCCTATTAAGTACCGAATGCTAGGTTTCATCTACTTCATCTTGGCTACTTGTTTATCAAGCCCTTTTGGAACAGCAACACAACAACTAGTGTTGGGTTATGTGACTTCAGGCTGCAACAGAAAACGAAGCATATTGAGGCGCGGTTTTAATGAACAGGTTGATGTCAATTTAGTTTTGTTACATTGCGATCGACAACGAACATTTCGAAACGACAGACGATTCAGACTTCTATCTTGCAAGCGTCAAGTTACGAATACACATAGCTCAAATAAATGCAGTAAATATGGATCTCCAAAGGACTGTAATAGCAAAAGACTGGAGCCCTATGTACCAGTGTTAATCGCGGAACTCCATTGTCAGCAAGTTACCAAAATGACAAATATGACGTGATGGCATATTTTGAAAAAGAAAGCCCGCAAGCCCGCAGGAGACACACAAATTGACTGTGCAGAGGAGAACTAGAGCCGTCCACGATCAACTTCTATTAAGTGAGTTGAACGACCACCGGTTAGAAGGTTCAGCTGCAATAACTTCAGCACAATAACCAAAATCACAAAACTGACGCTCTACTATCGTGATATTGCTATCCTCTGGGTGAGAACCCCAAAAAGCTGCTTTCTATTTGAAAATTTTCAAAGAACTGGAGGATCTTGACGACAAGACATCATCTCCTTTAAGTTACACCTGACAGTGTATTGTATACCTTAGAGGTTTCGAAAATAGCCTCGTAATTGGTTCACCTCCGATGCCATCTCCAGGTTTGTCTCTCATCTCATGTGCATCTGTCTTAAATTTTTTTAGGGTTATAGTTGAGCACCCTCAGTATTTCGAGAGACTTCTTGTTGATCATAGTAATCCGGCATCTGAAGGTTTCTTGGCTTCTTCAAGGTTCCTAATGGTTGCTTGATATAAAATTTTCCAACACAACACACATCGTACAACTAGGCGTCCGATCATAAGTAGAAATCACGTCAGATCTCGCCTAGTTTAGAAAAGCCAGTCGATTTAGGTGTGCCGATCCTATATCTGCATCTGCACATGCAATATAATCCGTATCATGACAAGAGGGAACTGTACCAGGACCTTCTTTCAATACAGCAAGGAAGATATTGCCCAGAGGCACGCCTACCTTACTTTATTTCTGTGCGCAATACTTGAATCTGTCGGGCCTAATAAGTGATGATTTGGCGACATTGCTGAAGCATTTGATAGTTGCAATAGGAAGCACGTGACTTTTTGTCACTTAGTCGCTGATCTGATTTATCATCTGAGGCATATGTGGTGGCCTTTTGGCTGTCTTGCCACTGACATTTGATATACGGCATTGAGCAATGGCATTCGCTCGCATTGACTCGACTGGGATTTCAGAAACTTCAAACGGGTCAAACTTGAATACTCAAGAGTTATCGCGGTAATGCCTACTTTGTTACACCTCTCTCAGTCGACTGCTTCCAGGTCACATCTCCAGACATCTCCCCAAAGCGCATGATTTCTCTCCATTTCACTAGTCAGCGCCAACTGTTGCCTTGATTCGGGCACGAGTTTCTGATAGATTGCGCCTTCAAGTTGCCACAGAAATGCCTCCATATTACCGAATTCATTCTCTCCAATCATGGTTGTCATTCATAAGCACTTAGCTTTGAATCCCGCAGCAGCAACTTCCCAAGGGAGTGCAAGAAAAATTCAATTAGTATTTTCATCTTGTCCCACATACTTTACCCCCTAATTACTACATACAAAGAACTCCACTTTTAATTCAATTTTTTTGTGCGCGAATTAATCACACATGTCGAGGTCCGCTGGACTCACTTACCTCAACATTCGTTCGCATATTTAACGCCGCAATTCGTATTCACATCATCTTCGTCAACATCAGCTGCCAGCTATAAAAGCCAACCAGCAGGGCCGCTCCACTTGTCCGGACTTATCTCGCACTGAGCGACGACGATGACCATAACGTCAGTGCAACTGTCCGATGGGTTTCGTTACCTAAACCATCAGGCTTTTCATGCTTCATGCAAAAGCCTGATTGATTTATTCTACCCGATGCACAATTAAACGTAAAGTAACCGCTCAGGCGCGGGAGAGACTCCGTCTCCGATACTGTTCCTTTAGGCGCTGAACCAGAGGTTGCTCTTTATCTGAGTATCTCATGGAGTGCGCCTTTTGTTCACCTACATATGCACCTCTGGTGCCCAGATTATCCACTAAATTAACAACAACGGAATATTTACCCGCCGACGATGTCTATTATACCCAGTCAAGCAGTAGTCTTGAAACCCTATTCACCTCCACCCTCTTGTCATCATGCATCGTCCAGCTTTAAGATAAACCTGGGAACATGAGCCAAAGTCGCTCAGCGATGAGGCTGTGCTGCCATGAAGCCTTGTTGTCGTGCACAAATCTACCAATCGCTTGGCCTGACCAGCGCAAATATCCGTATCCGCAGAGAGACCTGATTTGCATTTAACAGAGACATAGGGGCTTTAAATTTTGCCCAGGTATTCTCTCAGGTACATCTTAATTAACTGAGTCGAAATGTATGTTTTATGCTAACTAGGCTTCGATTTATATAAAACCAGACCAAACGGACATATTTCTTTTGGCTTCGAAGATTGCCAAGTGAGTTTTGTATAGATACTCGTACTTGGGCTGGTCTGTGTTAACAGTCTACGAATACACAGATGTCCAAAAAGGGGGGAGAGCTGTGTTGTGGTAGCTGGATATGCTGTAGTCGTAGTCAAGGCGTTTTGGAAGAATTTATCGGATTTCGAATCCTTCTGGGAGGACAAAGTCTCGAAAGGGAATTACTCGTATGGGTTGATCAGATAAAAGATAGATTGGGTAATACGAACATTGCGGTTAATTAAAATCGAATTACTTGCAATGAAAAAAAAAAAAAAACGAGAAAAAAAAATAACTTTTTTGTAAGGATTAAGAGCTGGCATTGAGCAGTTCAGTTTTGCTGGACCTAGGCTGGGCGACGCATGGTGGAACTTTGCATTGGCATTGGCCCTGCATCTGAACTAAACCAAGTGCGAATAGACGTGTAATTATTTCGAATTCTTAAGAACAATCTTGAAGTGAACAGTTTTCAAATATACGAGTAGTACACAACTCTAGATGATGTGGCCAATACTTCCCCGAAACGGAGAAGACTTTCGCATAGAATTTCCATTTTCTTGGCGAAGGGATTATGACGACGTAATTGTTTTTCTTTTGTTTGTTAGGCTAGGTCTGATAATTATGTAAAGGAAGGACGAGAGCGATTGGTTAGACGATTGCTTACCTCGCTTTATGGACAGCCGTGTCAATGGAAACCAATGGCTACTCGTTTTAACCTTTTTGCTTAAGTTCTAGTCCGTAAATATTTCACTTTCCTAGATTGGTCGGTCTTAATCTTTAGCAAGTATTTGAATGTTTAATTAATTAATTTGATTGAATGTTGCTCTCAACTAGCATCATCAGCCTTCAGCCTTTGAGTTTGTTCTAAGCGACACTAGCCAAAAATTGGCTTCAGATAGCACAGACGAAGTAACATTGAGATGGTTCGAAAGATAACCTCACTAGGCTTCTATCACAATCTGCTTTAAGAAAATCGTCCTTCAATCTCGTGTGCAAACAAAAGGAGTATCATTAAATCTAAGTATCTCGGCTACATATCAAACATGGAACGCTGGCCTTTTCTCAATAATTCGGTACTTGAATTTTGCTCACAGCCTAATTTTCTATCAGAGCGCCATTTTTGTTCTTGGACCTGTTGTCTTTTCCTTTGTTTTTGCTACTCTCTCTCATCCTCTCCATGCCCTTGTTAGTTTGATTGCACTTCTCTTTTTGTTGTTCAAAAATTATTACTAATACCATGATGTTGGGTCACCACAACAGTATGAATGAAAAATCAACGTACACTATGGTAAATTTTCTTTCAAAATATTTCGATGGACTTAAAGTCTGTTATTTAAATGCGCGGAGCTTAAACAATCAAAAATTAGATTATTTAAAGTACTTGTTTTGCAAATTCCTGTGTTGATGTTATTTGTGTATGTGAAACTTGGTTTAAGCCAGATATAAGTGCTATTGTTACCAAATCTACTGGAAGTGGAATCGGATACATTCTAGTTGAATTACGCGACTGTAATACCAAATGTATAGTGGCTTGTGCTTATAATAATCATAGAAGTACCTCCGTCATCCCCTTTTTCTCAGCTATTTCCGAATATGAACACTTAATCATTTGTGGGGATTTTAATGTGGATCGTTTAAAATATAATTCGCTGGCATTTCAAGGCTCAGTTTCTTCAGTATGAATGCATCTAGTAAACACAACTTACCCTACACGTTTTGCGAAGGATAAATTACCCAATCTTCTTGGTCTTATAATTGTTTCGTGTTCGTCGCTCGTTCTCTTGTTTGACCAACTTTCATTTGATGTTTCAGACCATGATCTACTTTTTTGTTGTTATGATATCAATTTTTCGAAAACCGCCATCCCTGATACGATACGTCCTTCAAGCTGCGATTTTTTCTTCTCCTTGGGAGCAATGCCGATTGACTGGTGATCCAAATGAAAAAGTAAGACTGTTCCAATCAATACTACTAAAATTGTATGATGAATGTGTGCCTATGAAAACAGTGAAAGTTCAGAATAAAGCATGTCCTTGGTTTACTTCGGAGGTGGTCTCCGAAGACGAGGAACAAATTATACAGTAAATGGAAACGTAGGCCATCTGATGTAAATTGATCCGCATACAAAGTGGCTCGTAATTACTCAACCACCATCCTGGGTACGTCAAAGAAAAACTTGTATGCTTCTAAACAAAATTCTTCCCTTCCTGCTAAGAAACTTTGGAGCAACCTAATTGCAATCGGTATGTCTGTTGAAAGGAATAACTCTCAGTGTGCTCTGAATCCAGATGACTTGAATAATTTTTTCCTGGGTGATGACCCCACTGTTGGTAGCCCAACTTCTAATCGAACATTAGACTGTGTAGGCTCTGTACCAATGTTCGAAAGTTTTGAAGTAGCCACGGAAGCAGAAATTACTCAATGCGTTACAGCCATAAAGTCTAATTCGATAGGTGAGGATGGCTTTGCAATTTAAACTTATTTTACCTGAAATGATCTCCCATCTCGCTCATGTAATCAACTGGTGCATAATTACGTCAACTTTTCCACAGCTCTGCAAATTTGCAAGAGTTTTGCCAATAGCAAAGAAAACAAATGCATCTTCTCCTATTGATTTTAGACCGGTTATTATTCTACCTTGTCTATCAGAGGTTTTTGAAAAGGTTTTGGCAAAGCAGATAACGAAGCACTTGTCACTGAATCATTTGTTGTATGCTCAGCAATCTGGCTTTAAAGCTAACCACAGTTGAGCTACAGCTATGTTGAACCTTTTTGAAGAATTAAGGTAGGAGTATGACAGGGGTTATGTTTCGTTGCTATGTTTGCTAGACTTTTCTAAGGCATTTGATAAAGTTAATCATAAAGTTCTGTGTTCTAAGCTTAAGAATCACTTTGGTTTCAGCGAAAGAGCAGTAAAATTGATCAGTAGTTTTCTCTCTGGCAGTTTGTGATCTGGGGAACGTTTTTCACTGTTGAAAGAAATAAAGCAGGGAGTTCCTCAAGGCTCAATATTAGATCCGATACTCTTCTGCATGTTTATTAATGACCTTCCAACAGTCTGTAAACATACTTCAGTACACTTTTATGCTGACGATGTCCAACTACATTTAGCGAAGCCTTATGGTAACCTCAATGAATTTGTTCTTCTCATCAATAAAGACTTAAAACATATTGCAACCTGGTCTGTAGCTAATGGGTTGCTTCTTAATCCATCAAATAATACCCATTTCAAAAAATAATTTCGACCCTTGCCTCCTTCCCGATGTTTACCTTAATAATAACAAAATTAAAGCTGTGGACTCTGTCACTAGGCTAGGCTTTATTATCAACCGAAATTTGTCTGGTTACAATCACACAAATGTAGTCGTGGGTCGAATCTACGGATGTCTTCGTAAATTGTGGATCAGTGCTTATTTTACCCCTCAGAAAACAAAACGAAAGCTGGTACAGTCTCTAGTTCTACCCATCATAACATATGCTGAGGTGGTGTATTGCTGTCTTGACTATTCATCCAAGCGGAAACTGCAAGTTGCCTTCAACGACGCGGTGTGTTATACCTATGGCATACGTAGATATGACCACATTTGCCAGGGTTTTGCTTGGTTGTAGTTTGGAACAATATATGAACGCCAGGAATTGTATGTTTCTTCACAAAATTATTGTAACTCAAAGTCCGTCTTACTTGTTTAACAGACCTAATTTTACTCGCGCCTCAAGAACCATCAACCTCATTCCCTATCGTTACATTGACCTTAACACGTCACTCTTATTTTTTATCCATACTATAAGGCTGTGGAACTCTTTGCCCTCTCAATTGAAGAATATTTCAAATCCAAATAATTTTAAAAATGCAATCTTTCAAGATTTCTCCAACTTATCAATTTAAATTCTTTCCCTCAATATCCACTCCCGGAGAATGACACGAATTCGTCGTTGTGTCAGCTAATTTTCTCTATGATTTGCTACTACCGACTTTCAGCCAGCATATATTATGAAAGTAAGACAGAAAGTAACCGACTTACCACTATCCAACAGGAGATAGCCGGCTGAAAAGTACTATCAGAGGTTTTCATTTCAGACCATTGGTACACCGAGTTCAGAATCGAATGCGAGGTCCTGACCAACCATCTGGACATGCTTTAAAGAGGAGATCGGCAAGTCTGATAATACTCCTCCTAAACTCAGATCAAAACAAAAACTAGAGGAAGCTGCTCGGAACCTGAACGGTGCCCTCATCACGTATTTTCAGCTCATATGTCAAGCTAGGAAACAATCGTGCAGATTGCCCGTTCAATGATGGAATCCAGATTTGCAGCGACTACGTAAGGAAACTTAAAAATTACAAACCCGTCACTTAAGACTAGTTTGCAGAATAAAGAAAGCTCATTGCGAGAGTTGCCAGAAGACCTCAAAAGGGTGAAATCAGCCAGACCAAAATCGCTATCACTCAGAAGATCTGATAGCACCTTAACATCATGCACCTCTTTGCCTTATGGTTGAGATTCACTTCGCAGGTAATCTAACCAGAACCAGCTCAGAACCAGTTCCTATTTTATTAATGAAGTTGCAAATGAACTGTGTAACACAACACGCGCGCCGTAGCTATTGTCGTATCTGTCATCGGCGGCGGAGACAGATGAAGTCACAAAACACGCTTCATTTGATGGCTTCATATCTAGTTGGCATAGATGGCATAGATATCTAGTTATGCTACAAAAAGGTTTAGACCAGTTGCTAGTAATTTTGAAGAGAATCATGACTGCTAGACTAGCACTGGGATATAAACCGAAACAGAACTTATGCCGAAAATCAGAAAAGGTGACTACACGCTCGCTTATAGCTTTAGATCAACCGGTCTGACTTCCTTCATGTTAGATGATTAAGAGAATGGTCGAGATTCATATATGCAAAACTGCTTTGAGAATCTATCTTCTGTCTAGCACGTAACATGCCCAACAACGCAGTAGATCCCTCGCGTGCATTTTCTTAGACATTGAGGGTGATTTCAACAATGCAACCTTTATCGGCATGTGTAACTCGGCCAACACGGCGTAGACCAATCACAAGTTTTGTGGATGAAATCAAGACTGGCAAATAGGACGCTGATTGCGGATGCTGACTGGGTCCACTATGTCATAATCGGTGGCGGTAAAAAAGTGTTGCTCGCAAGGCGGCTATAGTCGATGTGCATGTTTTTCGTTTTTTTTTTTTAAAAGACGTGAAAGATTTAAAAGATCTTTTCTACCTCAAACTCGGTATTACGAAGCCAAGAGGCTCTCAACTCTTTTGATGAAATTGAGAATCTATCTAGTGGAGATTTTGAGAAGTTCCCCAAGCATTAAAATTTCTCTGAGGACGTATCGTCTGTTTAAGGCATTTAGAGCCAAGCATTCATATAAAATGTGTTCAGCAGTTTCCTAGTCTTCCATGCAAAGACGGCATTCAGTTTCATGAATAAGACCTATTTTGCGAATACATAATAGCGAAGGTGGCAGTGTATGGTTGGAAATCCAAAAAGTCGGCTGATATCTTCCTTTTTGAGTTGTAGGGATTGTTTTAATTTTTTGTAAAAAGGGTTTGATGGCTCCTTTAGACTGGCGAAGCTCTGGGATGTTTTTCCGATGGGATATTTACATTTTGTTTTCCCAAATATATACTATATTGCCGAGTTAGTTACTGGATTTAGGATATTTCGAAACGGCTCAGGGCCGATGAAAAAACCAACCGATCCGTTTGTAACCAGTTCGTCGGCTATTTCATTTCCGTCAAAGTTTTACTTTGTTCTTAGACCCTAATGCTTGGCTACTTAACTGTCCGCTATTATATTCCATTTAACTCAAAGCTTTTAGTACAATAACGCTATAATACTGATGGTAATATATACAAATTTAGAATTATAGTTAAATTATTAACAATAATAGCGAGTTACTGAAACTGTTTTCCTATTATAAAGACAATCATTGAAATATAAAATTAAGTAGACACATTCTATAATTTGAGAAAAATTAATGTCGAATGTATCGAGCTATAAACTTTTTATAAAACGACCGATTATATGAGAGTATTATTAATTAACAATTGCAGCACACTGATGATCAAATTAATACTTATAAATAAAAAGTAAAAGAATAAACAATCACAAAAAAAAAAACAACCATTCAACTTAAGACTCTTGTTAAGTGATTTATTTCTTTGAAGTCAAAATTAAAAAGCCATTTTTTAATACCTCTATAGAATGAATAGGATTTCCTAATATTCCGAAGTTCAAAAGGTAGTAGATTAAATAACCTAGGTGCCACTGAGGTGTGAAAATTAAAAAATTTGTGAGTGCTGTATGTTGGAATGATAACCAAATTCCTGTCATTACTGCGAAGTGCATAGGCAGTTGAATTTTGATTCCTTAGATAACCACTTCTTATAAAAAATATTTTTAACACTTTATAAAAGTATAGATGCTTCAGTGGAAGGATTTTTGAATTGCAGAAAAGTAAGATGCTATGCTTGCAACGTCTTTTTTTCCAAATAATTCTTAGAATATGTTTTTGACTAATAATCAGAGGTTGTATCTTATTGTCCATAAGTACCGCCCCAGCAAGCCAATCCATACTGCAACTTTGATTGCACTAAGCCATAGTAGACCGTCTCTAACAAATTGCGAGAGCAAAAAACTCTTAGATGATATAGTGTATAAGTAGTTGTTAGAAGATACTTTTTCAGTGAAGAAGTATGTAAACCCCAGTTCATTTTATTGCCAAAGTGTAAACCCAGGTACTTAAAATCAGCAACCCTTTCAATCACAAAGCACTTGGATGAGCACCTAGGATCATTGCTATTTTTATTTGACCAAGTATTTATAGGACAAATATCAGTATTCACACACACATTAGTACAATGTACTGTGGAAGATCAAATCTGGCGAATGTAGATCCAATGCAGGTAAGTTGAAAAACATAATCTTCGTTTTATCGCTTATTACTAGCTTGTGCATACAAAACCAATGCCTTAAGACTTCTAAGTCATGGTTTACATCAGCAACCAAGTCTAAAATGGAATTATTGGAGTATGTACAAGCTATATCGTATGCGAAACCAGTTTGTTTGCCCTTCAAATTCTGACTAAATATAGAATTAATAAATATTAGGAATAAGATGGGGCCAAGAACGGATCCCTATGGGACACCAACCTGAATATTAAGGCATTCGCTAAAATGGTCTCCTATCTTAGCCGTTTGCCTCCTATCCTTGAGATATGATCCAAACCAATTCGGCATAAACCCTCTAAAGCCTGCCTTTTCGTGGTCCACAGTGTCAAATGCCTTGCTAATGTCTATAAATAGCGAAGCGGTATTTTTTTTTGCTATCCAAACTATTCTAAATTAGACTGCAAAAGTTTAAGAGCGCGTCCTCCGTTGATTTACCCGCTCTAAAGCCATATTGATTTATGCTAAAAAAAGAATTTTTCTTCAGGAAGGTAATAATTCTATTTTTACTACTTTCTCAAAAATTTTTGAAAAAACGGAGAGAAAAGAGATTGGTCGGAAATTTGTGAGTTTTGATCTATCTCCCTTTTTGAAAATTGGTATAACCTCAGCAACTTTAAGGTTGTCAGGAAAGATTCCGTGGAATATACTTTCGTTATAAATGTGAGCTAAAACGTCAACAATATTTAACGCAATCTTCTTAATAAATGCATTCGAATAACTTTTACGAGTAGATGAATTGGATTTATTCAGCAACATAATAGTTTTAAACAATTCAAGAGATGAAATAGGTTCAAAGAAAAAACTAGTTGCATGCCCTTTTTCTATGTCAAAACATCTTTGTAAGCAAGAGTTGGGAGTATTTTTAAAACCCGCATCAGCCAAGGTGTTTCTGGCAACACTCGTAAAAAATACATTAAAAGCATTAGCTATTTCAGAAGAATTTTCAGTAACTGTATCATTAAATCTTATACTAGATGGTGCACGTGAAAATGCATTTTTATTGAAAAGCTGATTTATTAAGACCCATTCCTGTTTTAAATTTCCATTAGCCCTATGAAATTTATTGACATAGTACTTTTCTTTACATAAAGGAGTTTCGATTTTAACTTTATAGATGGGGACGCCCTTCATGCCCTTATAGAGGATGAGATTTTCGCACATCTGAATGGCATGCATTTCCACTTGAAATAATACCCTGGGACTTTTTTTTCCATTGCTTGTGAAATTCTGGTGTTTGGACCAAATATACCAGCATCTAACCCGGTGTCCATCTACGATCCATCCGTATACTACTTGATGCGTCTAAGTTTGAGGTGGGGCTATTGTAGTTCCATGCTTCTCGGCTTGGGATCACTTTATTGAATCTTCTGCCGAATCACAGTGTTTGTCGTTTACGGCGATGTGTATACCATATGTAGATAATGTAGTTGTGCTCTCTGTTGGATTATACTAATGACTGTGTGCAGGCACCCTCAGACGTGATGGACTATTGGGCCCCTAGAAATGGACTTTCAGTCAATCCTCTCAAAACTAAGGTTATCCTCCTTACGAGAAGGAAAAAGATGGCGCCACACCATCTTCTTATTATTTTGGTGTCATCCTGGATTAAAAACTTCTTTCGATTAAATATGTAAAAAATGTTCGGTATTTTCACCGAAAGGGGTGCTAGATCTACATGACTTTGATAAGGCCAATTGTATCCTATGCGCCACCGATTGTCTAGAGTCTTTCACATAAATGTTATACCTGCTTTTACAAGACCCTAAAGAACAGCCTGTAACGGCTGCGTAGATGAATCTCCTCTTCTTGATATTCACGACATGGCCTGCACACTCAAATACATATTATATTTTAAAAGAAGTGGTACAACGCGCACTTAAATTTTGATAACTTTGCGCACTGCCTGTACTTTGACTCTGGTCTTATGGACACGCTGTCTGAGCTCGCGCAGCTGCAAAAATACGAAATCGACTATCCCTGCACTCAGGAATGATTTCGGCCAGAAACTGAGCTAAGAGAGGAATGCAGTTGGGTCCTCTTTGATGGCTCCAAACCCGGTCTACATAAAATAGGCGCTGACGTCTTTTCCGAGCACGACAACTTTCACTCTCTGCATTTGTCTTCTTAGCAAAGATGTACGCAATCCTGATACCACAGAAATAATATTGTGATGAATCAATAGGAGCAGTAGCCAAGCTGCGCCTGAGGCCTTGCTGCTCCTACTCACCATTTTCAAGCTGGTTCTACATTCTATTGTATTGCAATGCTTCCTTGATCGCCTTGAAACCTCTGATTTCCCTATGTTGATTGTTTTCATCCCAGACTACGATGTGAACACTCGAAATTAGATCGCTGATGAACTTTTCAGATAATGCTCAGAGTCTTGTCTTAGGGCCATTACGTAAATAAGGATTGTATTCATCTGTGGTCGTAGCTAAATGTTTTATTTTTTTATTTTAATTCATTCTGATGTCCAAGAATCGGCTTGGACTTGGACTCTTCATCGATTATCGAACACAGGACGGATGTTGGCTGTTTTAGTCCTGTCTTGAGTGCTTTAATCAACCAGGTGGCATTGGCACAAACATTCTATTTTACTTGGTCGCAGAAAAAGAAGTCGCACGAATTTAAATCGCAAAATCTCGGCATCCAATTTTGATCGCTATTTCGAGAAATGACGCGGTCTGGAAAATTTTCTTTCAAAAGAGCAATGGTTTCCCTCATATCATCGATTCATCGACCTTGGTTGGATAGTGCACTCCAAATGCACTCCACAGCAATAAATCGATTTGGCCAAAACAGTTCCTATATTATTGATAGCGATGCCTCCTGGATTTTCTAAGCCCAAAATCTGGTAGTTCTACCCACTAATAGAGCATTGAAATGGCTCATCGCTCAAAATGATATTTTAGTCAAACTTCAGATTAATTTCATGCATTTCCAAAGCACAATTGGCTAAGTTACCACGCTGTCGACCTAGGTATTTATGAAAAATTCAGTGAAATCTTTTTTTTTTATGTAAATCGGCATCAGATCGACAAACCGGCCACACTTTGAACTACTCCCTTACTTACATTCCGGTGTGAGCCTGGGCGCCAACCAGGAAGCCTCTTCAGCTAGCACAATCTCTCGCCAGCTGTTTCTAGTTCAGTACTTCAAGTTTTTTGAGGTTCCTTCTACTTAGGAGCGCCACTCTAGATGCGGTGATTCTCTTTTGATCTGTCCCTCCGATATAGTCTCAAGTACCCTTGGAGCCAGAACTGTGGCGTCCATTTGCTCAGAAAAGCCCAACTGTCTTAGTGCTTAGATGTTCCTGGACCTATGTAGCTGCACAGACCGTACAGATGTGGCTGAATCTCCTCCTCCATACCCAATACTAACCAGACCGAACATCAGGCGAGGAATCCTTCTCTTGGAACGATTATTTGCTTTTTCATTAGCTTTTGACAAGGTCTTTACACCGTAGAGCGGAACTGGAATGATAAGGCTTTCGTATAAAGCCAGTAACTCCTCCAGAGCCCAAAGAAACAGGAAATGACCAGAGCCATCCTGGTTCAAATATCTGCGCTAATGATACTTGTAACTGCGGATTTAAGGTAGATAGAGTCCTTAACTATCTCCAAGCTATAATTGCCAATAGTAATATTCTGGCCAAGCCTTCTGTGGTGCGCCTCCCTTTTTGATGACAGCATGTACTCTGTTCTGCCCTCGCTAACGTCAGATCCATTTTGGCCGCTTCCACCTCAATACCCACGAAAGTTTCATTGGTGTTTGTTCACATTAATATCATCCGCATACGCAAGCTATTGCCCAGACTTAAGAAGTATCATGCCTCTTTACGGGCCATTAAATTTTCCACGATTCGTTCTAAAATCTTTCTTGGGCTTGATTAATTCATTACCGACTTTGATCGAGTAGCGAGAGTTCTCCATAGCCACCCTGTGTGTGCATATTTGATCGATGGTGGACTTTCCCGGCACAGTTATGCACCATGTTGATGAGTGGATTCAGATGCTCACATAATACGACAGAAAAGATCCTATGGTCTTACTAGACGCCGCTGTGCCTGTGGTATTCGCATTCCTACCCTGGCTCCCACAATGTAATGATCGGAAAGATCGGACATCCAGAATGCCAGGCCCTTTTATGGATGTTGAGCTATGGGAACCGAGTACTGGCTACTTAAAGATTTCACCCCTTCATAAACTCTAAAAATCTGAATCCATTGGTGGACTTTGGGTTATGCAGGCTGTATTTACCGATGACTTGCTCAAGGACCGTTTCCTAAGCCAAGTTCCCGTAGAAATCTCTTAGCACATTTTTGATGTCATAGCTAGGAGACTGAGCATATGTTCGCTTCAGGAGGAATTTGCTCTTGATGCATCGCCTACACGCAGAGAGCTTGACACTTTTTGCCTAAGTCTTTCCGGGATAGCAAATCCACATCCAAATAATCATCGTCTTTCCTTTTGGCAGCAGCCGGAAATAACGTAGTTTTTCATCCGATAATATCTGTTATATAGCGGCCTTGAGCTCGTTCGGCAACACGTGGTCTGTTAAGCGCTCTAACATTTCATGTGCAAAGCCCTTAAAATGTTGATTGCATCGTCAACGTTATATCCTTCCATATCCGAGCCTGTAGGTTATCTCTGAAATGTTACTTTTTCCACGATGAGGAAGTTATCCCTGCTTACAATTTTGAACTCGGAAAGTAGCTTCGCTGAAAATATATGGCTGCCTCTATTGACCTATCTAGATTTCCTACGCTGCGATCTCTACTCCAGTGTTCCGACACAACCATTATGCTCCTGGGCTCCGAATACGTCGAAGTAGGTCTGAACTCTGAACAGAGGTGTGCACCAAGTATGTCAAACTGACTAGAGGCGTGGATGCCGCCGATGATCCATATATGGGATTCCACCGCCGCAGTCCTGAGGAAGAAGAAGTATTGAGCATTGACTTTGTTTTTCAAATAGCTGAATAAGGCAAGCAACAATAATGTCCATATAGTTGGGATGCAGTTCATATCACTGATCATAGGATCCTTGAAGCTCAATGTTTACATTCGGGGCACCTGTGGAGTGAGTACCCCGTGACGCATTCATAAGTTTTCATAATTTTTTCAGACATCGTCCACAAGTACTTCGATTTCAGTAGCAGCGAAGCCCCCTATCTGTATGTCTCACAATTCGTAATAACTGTACACTGCTCATTTCTCTGTTTAGTAAAAAAAACAGTTTCACTTTTTGCTGCTCCCAATTCCCAAAAAAGAACAAAGAAAAACCCACAAAACAAACATCAAACCATCCAAGGTAACAAAAACACCCAAAAGGATACCTCAAACGACGACAACAAAACCATAAATTGACATCCCGACGAAAAGACAAAGGGCGGCCGCCGTGTGCTCTGTCATTGAATTCCAAGATATTCGGTAGCGAATACAAAAACCCGCAATACCATACAATGAGGGCGCACACACAATGGACGCGACCATATTGTTTTCTATGGCGCGCATTAGAACAGTCAAAGCAATAAACTCACCGGCCCAGCAACGGTACATTCCAAGTCCTGCTATAAATTTTAACGATATCAGTATTGTCTTCGGAGAGACATTTCACCTGCTTTCCCTCAGGCAACTCTCCACAAGGACAGCCCCAACTAAGAAAGCAAAAAAAAAACAGGACCACGTCAATATTTCGGACAATGTTTGCATTTGGTCAGCAATCTCTTTTTGCTCGGAATCCGGCTGCGAAAGTTTTTCATTTTTTTCCTACTTTTTCTGATCGGACATACTCGTACACATGCACAACCAAACCCAACTGTCAGAGATTGTCATTAATATTCGTTGCACGTCCTTGGTGCTCCTGTTCCCTTGCCTTTCTGGCACATATGGAGCAGCGAAAAAAGTTTTGAATTTTAAAAAAATTTGATAAAGGGAAGGAAGCACAAACATAAAGACAACCGGCCGGTCAGTCAGTCGGCACGGTGATTCATATGAAATTCGAAACAGTGAAAGATACAAATAAAACATGAAGAGGATCTCCGATTTGGATGGCCATGGCACTGGCATTGGTCACTTCCATTAGGAGTTCAGTTCAGCAAAGACCAGTAGCGCTGTAGTGTCCCACGGGATGGCAATTTTTTGGGAGATGAATCTGAAACGAGTGCCGAATTTGCATATGACAGCGGACCTTTTGGACCGCAGTTACCATAAACAAATTTTGGCAAAAAATAAAAATAACAATAAATCGATTTTCGTCTGTGGATGAATGGAATTTTGGAGGTTGAAGAGCTTGACCTCTGGAGGGAAGATTTAGATCAATCGCGGGAGACTGTTCGATAATGTTGATAGAATTTGAATTCAGAACTTGAGATGAAAAAAAATTTTGAGGAAGGTAACTTAGAACGGTATTTTGAGGCGGTGGCGGTGAGTGTTTTTCTTCCCTCTGGCTGTTTTGGGTTAATACTTTGAGTTACGAATGAACGCAAGGGCTCCGA
This sequence comes from Volucella zonaria, assembly GCA_963966105.1. Taxonomy (NCBI): domain Eukaryota; kingdom Metazoa; phylum Arthropoda; class Insecta; order Diptera; family Syrphidae; genus Volucella; species Volucella zonaria. Next base: position 135,585,382 of record OZ014533.1, on the reverse strand, counting down.
GGTCTAGTCTCTCCACTCATTGGGCTGTTCGTCTCTTATTTTGTCCACACTTGGACCGACCTAGGTCGAGGTTTTTTTCGTTTATCAGTGTATTACTCAAGAATCGAACCCATCGCTCTGGTGTAGTATTCGACGAACTTAACCACTTCACCATATCATCAGAGTAGGGAATGTCCAGAGCGAATTGAGGAGATCGTCTGAATTGGATTCCTTACAACTTTCAGGTGAAGTTTCTTTTCTTGCCATCGGTGCAGCGTTTGGATCATGTTTGATGAAATCTCATTGTCAGACAAGGAAACTGACAATTCGCAGTATTCAGGAAGGTGATTACACTTTGAACCGGGTAACAGCAAGGGTACTATTAAAAGTCTGCTATCTAACATGGGCACTAGGATGCTTTGGAGGCGTTGCTCCTTATTATGGTAATTATGTGGGCATGGGTGGGGTAAACGTATTTGTCAGGAAGGAGTATTTGCGCACCAGAATCTGGTGGTTGAGATCATTTTCATATCAGCTCTGTGCCTGTTTCAGACAACGGAAAGTTAGTTTCAAAATCGTTGACTGATAGCGCTATTGTGCAGAATTTACATTACCGGGCTGACGGGCTTTCCCGAAATCCCTGAGCAACATCCCTTTTGTCACGACACCCTACTCACCAGCAGGAAATGCTCTGCACTGGTATGTAGGATGTTTAAGTGAAAGATTAGCGGCGCTATTCATTTCTCCTGGATCAGCCTTTTCATATCGGAAAAAAGGGATGTCTCTAGAGGAATGAGGCCACTAAACACCACACAATCTAGATGTACGAGTAAGTGGTTGGAAATAGTAAGCGCCGAAGATCAGGTGCAGTCGAGTCAACTTAATAACGAGATTGTTAGTCCTTATTAGCTAATTATTGTGCAAGACCTAATTGGGATAGAATTGCATGTATATGAGATGGCAATACTCGAGACAGTTCTTCTGAAGCACCAGGATATTTTCTAATAAACTTGCTCTGCTCTCAAGTTGAACTACACGGGACAATCAAACCCAGTCATGGGCCGGATTAGGACCATATATCGGATGACCTTCGCATCGACTTGATATGAAACAATTTCTCTATAATGACAAGAACAACATTGATTTGGCCTGGCAAACATCTACGAGTATAACATAAGTTTTCTAAAATACTGATACTGATCAGGACAATGTATTTGACTTCATTTTGATAAGCAAAGTAGTTACCCGTGTTGTCCCTTTATCGCAAACTTTCTGAGTATCAAGCAAAGGTATTCCAAAAAAATTGTTCCCAGCTTCTGAACGTTTGCCTTAAGCGTCTAGTCATCGCAACATTACTTAATTTGTTTGGAATCACATTGTATGTAAAAGCATATTAAAGACCTCGATCTTCGGACCTAATCTGTATGCGACCAAGTTGTCTCCGTACGGTGGAGAAATGCCGATGTACATTGGTTTTGAATGTTTGAAAATACACGCCTTGGCAAGCAGAAAAGAATCACAATATTTCAGAATACGTCCTGAAGTGAGCCTGAAGCTAAACTGATGAGCATCTACAGTGAGGCGAGTCTTGTGGTTCATGGTTTGAAGTGACGGACTGCTACTGGCAATTTCAAAAGGGCGCTGACGGTGAAAATAATGGCAGAATTGCGTCGGTGTTCGAGGATGCTAATTTACTGTGCCATATATACACATAAACAGTGAATTTCATCCCACTATTTTGAATCCTATGTAGGACGTGCAGATAGGTCTTGGGAGCAACTAACCGGATGTGGGCATTGTACTCCAATTTTACGCGAACAAATGCCTCATATTATGGCCAGATTAGTGGGGTAAGGTATTTCTTACATCGCTTAGGGAAATCTGTGGATTTTGTAGCATTTTTGGCGACATCTGATATGAGGTTATCCCAGAGTATGTTACCAATTCGGCTTAAGTTTCGACCGATAATGGTGGTTGTTCAAATTTTGCTCTAAAGACAGCACACAGCTGTCATTTTGTTATTCTGACGTTCTAATTTTACAACCAGAGAGCAGGAATGAGTATGAAAAGCAGAGAAGAAGTGGCGGATCATTAATAAAAAAAAATAGAATAGTGTCGGAGACAGCACGGAGCCCTGGGGCACACCGACATTTTTTATTAAATTTTAGTGTATCGGTCTTGAAACCGCCCAAACGACTTGAATTTATCGTTACCAAATGTAATTTCTAATCTAATGACGAAGAGATTCATTGATTCTAAATACACGGATTTTCGCCGAAAGAACCAAATCAAATACACCTATCTTGATATCGCCAGATAGATTTTGGTTCCACGTTTCAATGAGACATATTATCAAATCACCAGTGGGTCTGTAGCTATGAAAACCGAACTGCCGATCATTGAGCAGGTACAAGGTACATACTCGTAAGTGCAATAAGTCTATATGAGGAAAAAGGAAGAGGTCTTTAGAAACGGACTGGACAAGTGCTACTCGGTAAAGTCCTTACAAGTAGAATTGATGAAGAATCTGGAACAGTCGAGCTGGCTGTGAGGTGGACAGAAAGCAGATTGGCCTTGTCTAAATAGCCGTGCCATTGTATTGCGAATGAGCTTTGGAATGAAGTATGAGGCAGAGTTTATAATATTTTGGACGAACGACAAGCGAACGACGAACTTGGATTGTTTGTGATCAGGTCAGGATCGTCACTCAAGTTGTTATTGAGGATACATGACGATCACTTAGTTACTTACTTAAGGTGGCGATAGAGTCTCCGGCGTGGATCTGTGCCTCAACCAACAAGCGTCTCCACCAAACTCGTTCTTTAGCCAGCTTTTTGCAGTTTTGCACGGTAAGTTATTTGAGGAGTCCTTTCACTTGCGTTCGCCACCTGGATTGTGGTATTTCTATACTGCGCTGGCCCTCGGGGGCGAATTCGAAGATTTTGCGGACCGGAGAATTCGTGTCCATCCGTTCTACATGGCCCAGCCACATCAGTAATTGGACCTTCATTCTTCTAGCTAAGCCGATGACGCAGTACAAGCTGTACAGTTTGTCGTTATACCTCCTCCTCACTCAGTGTCTATGCAGACGGGATGGAAAATCACGCGAAAAATGTTCCCTTCAAAGTAGCCAAGAGCACCCTCATTCATTTTTGACAAAGTCCATGCCGCTGCGCTTGTCAATTGCCTTCTTAGCCCAAAGGAGCAGCGATTGGTAAGAGCTCTTTTTCATTTGATCTCAATTCTGGTGTCGCTGTCTGAATCCTGAACTTCCTCGAAATCATATCTTTCGAAGCTGACGTTCTGCCCGAAATGTTGGTATTGGGCGACATTTCCCGTTGACTGACATCACGCTGATTTCTTCCGATCATGCTAATATCGTCGAGGTATGCGGGTAATTGGATGGACTTTTCAAAGATTGTGCCTCTTATATGGGCGCGTGAGTTGGACACTATTATTCCAAGAATGATCTTATTGAAATCGCATGACAGCGTGTCGCCTTGTCTAAATCCTTTTTGACAACAAAGTTCTCGGTGAGTTCTTTACCGATCTTAATGGAGCAGCGGGCATTCTCCTTCGCACATCCTGTACAAACGGATGAGTTCGGCAGGGATACTAAACCTAGACATGACTCTGTTAAGCTAGTATCGGGCTACGGTGAGTAGGTAGTATGCATCGACGAATGAGATGCATGGTTGCCTAAAATACAACAAAAAGTCAATTTACACTAATAATTTAGTCTCCCCATTAAATGTTGGATGCCTGCCATGGAGCAAAGTAACCACTGACCCCACACATCTAGCTCTCTTCCTGTATCCAATTTTCCGAAAAACTTAACACATGCTCTGGCATTTTAAGAGTAGTCATACCTGGAATGTTAAGTCCTTTAAAAAAAGAAAAGAAAAACCACATCTCTACAGCAAGGTAAAGGTCCGAGTAGATGGTGGCATTACGGAACGTTCAGACATCCATGATGCTTGAGGAGTGCCTTGAGTCGATCGCAATGTGGTTAACGGTTGATTAATCAGGAGTTGTCAAAGTCCCCTTTTGAATACCGAGATGTAGGAACCGCGTGCTACCTATGGCAATGTTTCGCTGCGCTGTAAAGTCAATTAGTCTAAGGTCGTGTGGTGCAGGCTATATTTTCCGGCATTACTACCAAAGATGGCCTCTCTTCCTTCTTTCCATTCCAAGGCCTCCGTTCGACTGTACATGGCCTGTTAAGGACCTAACATTCCACGTAAAGATCCGATGTTCGTAGTCCTTATTCAGTTTGCAGGAGTTGCAAAAAGTAGATCCGTGCGTATCTGAGGCTTGTTGTTGCGGCGAGACAACCCTCAACCTGGAGGGCCAGTTCCGTTATAGACAAGTTAAAATTTCTAAAAAATCTGTTTAGTCTACTCCAATTGCTTTTTTCGTCCTTCCATACTCTTCTAAGGACCTTAAAAGTTTTTTTTGCCGAATGGAACTAGCTGATATGGCACAGTGATCAGTTTAGTGAGTGGGAAATTTAAAATAAGTCCAGGGTGTGAGAGTTGATTTACCTGTGTTTCAGTAAGTCCCTAAGCAGCTAGCATGTGTTTACAGATGTGGACGAGGTCTATATCAATGTCGAAGGATTAGAAAATTTACTATACCAAATTGTAGACTGCGTTTGGTTTTATACCATAAAATGTGTTTCAACAAGAGGTGTACAAATTTTTTTTTAATAAAAGGAACAATTGTTGAGATATCTCTGAAACTTTTATTGCTATATAAAGTAGACACATGGGGATTACTAGCGGGACACAATATCTTTTAAAGGACCACCCCGGCTCCGCTTGCGGAATTTCATCATTTTCAATCTCTTTCACTTGATTGGTGTCTATCGCGGCAATGGCGACTTCAATACTCGCTTTCAGAGTTGGAATTGTTTGCTCCATCTTGGCGGCCAATGTGTGTCTCCAAAATGCCTGCAATCTTCGTGTACGTTCGTACGTCCGTATCAATTTCTTCGAGCTCCGGCCACGAAAAATTGTTTACCATGTCTCGCTAGTGCCCTTCATTTATAGTAATGGCTTTTTGGCCTCATTTCAAGAAGCAGTTACTCGTTTCGGGTGCACTGGCATGTTTTGAATCACTTACGGATTTTCGGTCCGGCAATTTTGCTTATTAACGTAGCTGCCAATGCGCTAATGGGTCTCATCCGAAAATGTCAGCATACATATTTTCCAGAACCCAATCCGAGAACGTACGGCGCTGCTGGTGGTCGGCAGCCTTCAATGTTTGCGTTAATTGGACATTGTACGCATAGACAGCCAAATCTTTCGTCAAAATTCGATGCAGTGTAGCTGTGGAGAGGTTAAGCTGTTGATAACGGTGATGAACCACCACCATTAGGTCGTTTTCGATATTTTCGATATTTTCCATTGAAAGACCGGGGCGAAGACGTTTAGGCGACTCCACATCTTATAATAAGCCCATCACTTGGAATTTTTTGATTATATTGCGCAAGGCACATGATGATGTACAAAATTGGCACGAATTTTTCGGATCGTTGCGGCGATTGGACGTGAATTTTCGTAATAGAATTCAACGACTTGGATAACCACGGGTTACCATATGGAGCTCTTCAATGAACCGGGGCTCATGTTCGGGTCAATGATATCATTCGTCTTTCTGCACTTATTGTAAAGTGTTTCCTATGAACTCCACCTTCTGCTGCGGAACTTCGATCACAAAGAAATTGTCATCATAGACATTAGGATCTATAACTGCCTTAAGCAGTCCTTATTCATTGTTCTACATTCGGCCGATCTTTAGACACGAAAAATATCTTTCTTCAAGATATTTTATTCATCTGCGAGAACATTTATGGATTACTGGTGTTCACAGCCCAAAATTCGTTGCACCAAATAAATTTATACAGGTCCTGTAGTTTTCTTTTTATTAATATTTGGTGGTTTTGTGATCGATGGTTTTAGTGGCATGACCTCCGAGTTATGTCGGCCAGTAAACTTACAAGGTCTCTAGCATCGACAGGAGTTTACCTTTACGTTGATGGAGTAGGTCAGTAGTTGTATTATCGACTATGTCTTAATTCTCAGCGAGTTGATACCAAGATATCGTTCATTTTATTGTTCCCATCCATTATTCAAACTCATCTATGCGATGAACAGTGTGCCTCCCACGACTTGTCCCTATGGAGTTCGACAAACCAACCGCAAATCAGGTTTCAGTTTTTTGCGCCGAATACACCTACAACATGTTTGAGTTCATTGTTGTCACTTACTACCTTGGCGTTGAGATCTTCCCTCATAGTAACAACGTCGCCGTTTAGCACTAAGTTGAAGTCTCCACAACTTTTACCATAAAAATCATCCTTCCCATCCTCAATCAAAGTTTTGTTTGTTACTTAAGATTGTGTGATTGTGATAATCCTTTTTCTGGAACCTGGACCCCAGAGTCTGATGGCCCAACATTTTACGTGGCATAGGTGTCACTTCCGTGCTGCTACAGAACTCCCGCATGCCTCAAGCTTGCTTGTCAGAGTAGAGTAAAACCTTGTTAACAGATGTAAAAGTAAAAACTCAAATACACCGTACCATCCTGTTACGTTCAGCCTTGAGACGTCCATCTTAACTTTTTCTCAAGTTGAGGGAATTCTTCACATGAATTTAGAAACGTTCTCCCATTGCAGAACTCGAATAGTTGAAGGTGACTACAGTGAATCCAAAAAGCTACAATACATAGATCCTTTCCCATGAATGATGGGCTACTTCGCATGCTAATCCCATGACGATGCCGCAATCTATAAACCGAAATTGTTATCACAGTGCTAGCGACTTGAAGCTCATAACCAGTCCGTGTTTTGTTCCCGTGTCAAGCGGGACTAACTAAAATACAGTCTTCGTCTGAGATGTATCTTGTTTCATCAGGCTTGGAAATATTAAAAATTATTCTTCAACAAAGTGTCGTACTACTTATAAATGGCGCCCAACACGGAACTTGTGTGCGGCACAATTCAGTCAAAATTTGATCTTTGCAAACTAAATCAATTGCCAATGGAAGCTTTACAACTGCTGCTTACCTTCGGATGGTTATAGGAGGAACATCAACGAAATGTATTTCTGTGAATTGTGTGCGACCCACTTTCGGGTCCATTTCATCACTTGGTCACACAAAATGTCTTGTACGAGTCTTAGAAACCTTTCTCGAAGTCTTTTTTCCCATAAAAATGGGCAATACCCGCGGAGAAACCATATCACAGCTTTAGCACTCACTCGAACACATCAATATTCGTCTGTTTCGTATGCGCTTACATGCGCTACCATCGATCGTAGCAGTTCAAGAGCTATAAACCACATGGTAGTCTCTGAGTCCTAATGACATGTTACCGTAATTAATAGCCCCGGCAGGATGTATTTTATTTGTTGTTGCATTACGAATGAGAAAAGCTTGCATGTATGCAAGCAAGCGACTACAGCCATTAATTCCGGTCCAAGAGGAAACAAAACACGTAAACCTCTTTACCAGGCGAGAGTCGCAAGACTCGGACAACAGAACCGAATAGGTGCTCCAATGGTTGTGTGTGCCCCTGTGTGTGAAGATTCAATGTTGTCGTCCAGCAGTAGGAAGATTTAACAAATTACCAATCGCTTCCAACTGGAGCATATCAGAGCACAGCACAGAATAGCACTGCCACAGTGTGTTCGTACAGCAGCGCATCGGTAATAGCCCAAGAGACCATTTAAATTATGTTAGGCCAATGATATCCTGCGCGAGAGATCCCATTTAACGTGATGTGCATCTTACTTTTGGTGATCTTGTCCATTTATACCCGTCACATGATGTTGGTCGTTGGTTTCTTTTCCTTTTTCGTATCCCCCCACTTCGTTCATTCTTAGAATGAGTATTTCCTTGAGTCAAGTCCATCTATTCATTCGTCTGTCTGTCTGACCGGCTGCTGCTGCTGCTGCTGCTGCTGTTATAGCCTGCGGTTCGGTCTGTTTCTTCATTTGTTGTTGTGCGAATATTTTATTTCATTCTCAATGCCAAGTTATACTCTATTCATACTCTACTCATTCCTTGTGCTTTATCCTTAGGATACTCGTACTCGTACACCAGCATACAGTTGGTCTTGGTAGTTGTGGCACCAGGATTTGCCTTTGGGGCCATCTGAGAGCATGTCTCAGAGAAGACCGCGCGTTTTGAACTCGGCAAACCGAATTCAAACCAAATGACGTCTGCTCAAAAGGAATGAAATTGGCGAAAGAAGAAGAAGAAGTACCTGGCCACATGCAAGGGCACACAGCACACATACTCGTACACCGGATAGAGACCCAAAGAGCTGCCTCGAGTTATAACTTTCCGACTTTGGCCCCTTTAAAGGCCATGTCGACGATGGTGATGATGATGATGATGACGAACAGTTGGTGAATGTGTAATTTAGCATACGTTCCTCGAACCATCATGTCCATATGTTGCAAACTGAAGCACCCTGTAGTACACCTTCACTGTACGACCATACTCTTACCCTGTACATTAAATATGCTGAAACGAGTGCAATTCGGCGCTTATAGCCAGCTAGTAGTAGTACGTAGTATGTAGTACGCGAATGTATCCGTATGAAATGGCGCATTTATGGGAGCAGATGCAGTTAATTAGGTTCCGTGTATTTGCTTTGGCTAAGTAGGTCTTTACCCAGCGGTGGATCTCTCATGATCCCATTTGTGTTTTATGGATGGATATACTGACAATCTTACGAGTATGATGACGATATTGATCCAGATATATGTCAAAATTGGAGGGAAGCGAAAGAGATTTAATGCTCGGGTTTAAGGCTTTGTTCATTAGCAGTGGAAGTGATTGTAATGTCAATCAAGAGTGCTCAATAAACCAGATACGAGTTTATTCAGCAGGTTCTTGAGGCGATTATGGCTTAATTTTATGGCACGTATGCCGTTTTAGCATTTGATGAGAGATGAGAAGTGATGGGACCGGAACTATAAAGACTTTCCTCAATAATTTTGATGTGAGAGATTATTAGAATGGAAAGATGCCACACCGCTGTGATGGGTGTTGATTGGTGTTTATTAAAATCGTTATTTAATAGTATAGCGCCATGCGCTCACTAATAGAAGATTTTGTGTCTGATAGACTTATCTTTGTTCAACTAATTTGGTCGTTAGAAATTGAGTTCACTTAGGCTTACAGCTGGACCATTAGGGACTAGAGGAACAAAGATCCAAAAAGCGTTAGGTACTCCAGATATAATTGTGATGTGGCGACAAATGTTTTTAAGCTGGACAGCCAGACATATTCCCATTTATTCACCTGAGCGGGCTCAAAACAATTTTTACACTATACCAGAACCACAGTGTTGGGAAACAACCAGAAGCCTCGCTGACCAATACAAAGAACATCGGATCTGCACATGGATGGTTAGCTCCCCCAATAAATCATGTAGAGTAGAAGAATCAGAGCCAGTTGTAGACTGCTGAAAAGCTAGTACAGCTGTAAGCTAAGAAGTGGGATTGGATGACTAGGCAATGAGGGCATTAAAGCTACATACTAGATGGAGTGTAAAATGATCTCCAAATCCAATTACCAATCGACGCCAAAAGTCCGCCCGATTCCGCATCAGCAAGTCCAAACACTCTATCGAAGTGCTCTCGCGTTCGTGTTTTTGGTCAAAAGTGAGCATTCGCAGCACCCAGCGGCAGGATAACTTTTTCTTATGCAGAATATTGCCCAAAATATGGCGTTTGTGCTCAGTACTAATCTTTGTTGTATCTGCTAGCTGGAGCACCTTCATTCTCCGGTCAGCCAACACCATTTCATGTATTTTTTTTTACATTGTCCTCTGTTACCGCATCGGAGGGCCTGCCGCTGCGGACTTGAACGGTAGTGGAGTTGCGTCCACCACGAGACTCTCGAAACCAATATTTGACGGAGTATTAGCCCCATAATATTTATCCAACTTTTCTTTTGTTTCCTTCGCCGTTTTGCCTCTCAAAAAATAATGTTTTATGCGAGAACGAAAATCGTTTTTGTGCATACTCAACATAATGCCAAACACGTCGACAACAATCAGCTGTCAAAACAAAACTAAAGACAGTATCGCACTCAAATTTGGCATGTCTGCCTAAATATGAACGGACTTCAAGGCACCATAACCTTTTTTGCAGTAGCAGCACATTCTGGCGGTCAAGGAGGTCACTTTTCACTCCATCTAGTATATACTATAACGACAGCTACTGGCAACACTAGAAGCGCTTACTTGGATGCGAATTCGAATTAATGGAAGGTTTCCCAACATTGGATAGCATGCGCTCCAAAGAAGAAAACGACAAAGAGATCAAGCGTTACTTTGCCAGGATATGGTTCAAGAAATGTGGCATCGCATGCTTAAAATCGAGAATCCCTTTAATCCCTCAAGTGGTTCTATGCCTCCAGAATTAAATATTGAAGGCTTCTCCTCGTCAGCTCAATCAAACTCCTGATTCGACAGTACCTACTCGTAACTGCCGAGAAGTTCATGCTGGAAAAAAAAGAAGCGCAGAAGCCTGATGGGACTTTTGGTCAATGGGCGCAAAAGAAAATCTTCTGAAAGAGACTTTCAACTTAAAGGTTTTTGGTAGAACGTTACTGGAGAGGGATATGCCTTAGAAGTAGTTAGGAACTTTGGATGATAAAGACATGAGTGCTGTGATCGAAGGAATAATACCCCTTGCCAATCGACGTTGTCTTAAGCTAAGAGTACAATGGAGTAGCCGAGTCATCTTCCGAACAACTAAGACACAGTTTATGTAAACCTCACCTAACAAGCCTCTCCAGTTGACCTGGTCTTTAGCTAACTGCCTATAGTTGTGCAATCCAATTCGGCTGAAGTTCTCTTCTATTTGTGCCTGCCACGTAATGTGATGTCTTCCTCTATTGCGTTGTATTCGTACTGTATTTCCTAATCATCTCAGGCGATTGACGCACCGTTTCCGACTCGCAGTCCGTCAACGTAACCGGGATCGAATATTTTTCGAAGGATTTTTCTCTTGAAACAACTGATAGGGTCCATGCCTCTGTGCCATGAATTAGGACTGGGATGATCTTGTATAGAGTCTGCTTAGTTTATCGGGATGGGGCCGTACTACTCAATTGCCCTGTTAGCCCAAAGAAATTGCTGGCAGAGTTGTTTATAGCAGAGCCAAGGTAGACAAAGTCATTTACTAGCTCGAAATTATGGCTGTTAATTGTGACTTAATGTCCAATTCGTCGATGTTTTGTGCCCCTTCTTGTTGACTCGCATTCGTTATGCCCTCATTTACTTCTAAACCCATTTTGGCAGCTTCCGTGATAGTCCACCGATGACAGACCGCTGTGTTCTCCCAATTACGTCAATATTACCGGCCTACGCTAGTAGTTGCACAGACTTTCGACACAATTCTTCCAAGTATGATGATAAAGAAGTCACTTGAAATCACATCACCTTGTTCAAAAACTTTTTTGACATCAAAGGCCTCGGTTAAGTCGTTGCTAATGCTAGACGGAGTAGCGAGCATTCTCCATTGTCATTCTACACAGACGGACTAGTTTGGCAGAGAAGTGTGGAAATTTGTGCAATTGTGGACTTTCCTGGCCTCAAACCGCAGTGATAGGGGACAATCAGGTTGCTGACGAATGTTTTCGGTTGTTCACACCCAATACTGTGATTCCATTCATCAGGCGTATATCCTTCTGACCAGATCTGTATGTGGGTATGGTCTCTATAGAGTCATTTCCAGCTTTGAATACCTCGGCCCGTAAGTAAGTGAGCCATTTTTATTTAATTTTGGTCCGGTGGACCAAAGTTTTGGCTATCGTCGTCGTCATAATAAAGTCTGCAGACTTTTTCCAAATTCTCAACACTGACTGTGACTCTAATACAAGGTTTACTACTTCATCTCTACAGGTTTCTGAAACGCGCTCGGCAAAGTTTCTGGCGGTCTCTTCCGATTGCAGCTCTTCCACGTTATGTCGTTTCACAGTAGTTCTTCTTTGTTGCGGTGATTGGGAAATCCGCATTCGTTATTCGAGTTAATTTTGACTGCCCGGAAGGTTCGGAAGACCAGAATGCTGGAGGCATGTATTACATCCATCGCAATATGACCAATTTGACTTAACGTTTCAGGATCCGGAGACCACCATGTCCCATAGTGCATATTGAGATGAAGAAACCGTGTGCTTGCTGTTTGCGATATTTTGTCTAGCCGCAAAGGTAATAAGTCCTATTAGCCTTATGTTAGCGAATTCAGCCTTGATGCGGATGGTCATGAGGCGATCGCTCACGTGTCGGGGTCTCAAGACGACGCATACGAACAAGCGCCTTTATTTTCCCTATAGCAATCACCATAGTCTATATCACAGTTTTGCATCCTCCTTATGTCCAGCCCATCGCACCTGTACGGCGGTTATATCTGCGTGATAGCGATCAAGGGCCTCTGCTTATTGCTCGGCAGCATATGGCCTGTTAAACGCCCTAACATTCCACGTGCAGATCCGAATGTCCTTGTACTTTAAACGTTTGCAAGGGTTGTTAACAGGGAATCCATTTTTATATCCGAGGACATTAGTTGGTTCGTCGCATATGTTTAACCTCGTATAAGGTTGCGAGACCTATGACGGCGTAGCCCAGTATTGTGCTACTGTCCGAGTAAGAGCTTACTCATGCTGTTACAGGGGACCACCTGTGGATGTAAGGCTTGCACCACGCTACGAATTTGATTGTTGCACTGCCAGCCCAATCCAAGTTATAGGACAGTCAGTGGTTTCCCGATCCATCGCCAGGCAGGTCCTCAGGACAACCAAGACGACTTTATATAAAACCAAAGCCAACCCAATTCTGCCGCAAGGAGCGGAAGATTGGACTTTGAAAAAAATGGATGGAATCGCGTTAGGCTGCTTTAAGGGCTCTTCTCTTTTTTCTTTTTTTTTCTAGAACAACACCTCATCAATGAATGGCACTTGCAAGCTGATGCGAGCGCAGGCTGGACACTTACCGTGGTAGTGCTCCTCAGCATCGTCATCACCCTCATACCATTACCCCACCATAGTTTGGAAGTCGTAAGGGAAAGCAATAAGGGCATAGGCCCAGCTTGGATATCCCTTTAACTGATTCTGCATACTTTACAATACATTTCGTTGCTATCAGAATTGCGTTGTGCTTCAAAAAGACATCAGCGCCGCATCCTAGGTCAGATTTGGAGCCATCTACCAAGACCCATCTACATTCCATTCCTGGTGATAGGTAAAGTAGATTTCGCATTTACGCAGTAATGTTCTGCTGTTTTTGGATCAGACGGCATGTTCATAAAACCAGAGCCAAAAGCCAGAAAGGTAATTACAAGTCCAGTGCATTGTGATCCCGAAAGCTACTTCTTTGAATTTCAAATGGAAGGATATTCATCTGTGCGTCTAGGGCAGTGTAAGGAGATGTGTTGAAAGCTCCATGTAGCCACGACAGACCGTTCTTAGAGTCTGCTAAAACCAGAAGTGAGGAATATAATTGGTCTTAGCAAAGCCGTCTAGATCCAAAGGACCCTCTTTCTGCAAAACCCCCTTTACAACTGCTAGAAAACCGGCAACGTGAGATATTTAGTCCACAGAAGTTTTGAATGATGACATTCAACTGCTCAGTTTCTTTGGATAAAACGGATGGTGATGTCTTTGAGAACTACGAGTATGTTCGATGATTCAGATCAGTCAGCTTCCGGTTTCTAGTAAAGAGGACAACCTTAGTTTTGAGGGGATTGCCAGAAGGCTCATTTTCAGTGCACCAATCGTTGATCATCTTCGATCGTCTAGGCCTGTCAGTGTTTTAGAGCAGACAATCTCTAGGTATAGCCCACCGGACAGATAAACCGTCTACATAGCGTAGAATCATTGATAGCGCTAAGCAGTAAGGCGACCGACATGCACAATTGTAACAGAGACATGACTCTGCTCTACGACGATAGAGATCCTCTTCAGACTTGCCAGCAGTTGGTATAGTGCAGCCCGGGACTATGGATAGAGGGAGTACTTGGAACTTTCTTCCTGTTGGCCCTGTTCGTGACGGAAGGGGAGGATGCAGTATCAGTTCCGAGAGATTGATCGATTTCAGAGGGTGTCATTTCCGCTGCCGTCCCTTTGCATCGTGAGTTTGTTTCTTCTCATGGAACGTGAGAACTTTATACAGACCGGGTATCCGTGTTAAAATGGTAGGTGTCCTCGAAAATTAACAAAATTGCACTCCACGATCTGCCGTATAGGTGACAGAGATGCTCGAAAAAGCCTAACTATGACGTCTAATAGAGCGCACGAATTCGGCATGGGACTTGTAGCAACCTTGTTGTTGCAAGTTGATGAAGTTTTTTTATTTTTTTTTATAATCAGTGCGCGCTCAAGGGTTTTTTGTACCCTTAAAATGTTCGTACATAGCGCGGGCGAAGGAAATTTAGGGAGGAAGAAAAGACAGGTACCGATGTACATTGTTTTTAAATGTTTGCAAGTTATAACGACCAGGAAACACAGAGAACGGCAGGGCATTCCATAAGCGAGTTGAACGGCTTAGGAAAGAATCAGGATATTTTAGAGTACGTCCGAAAATGGGCTTGAGGGTATACTGATGAGCATTCATAGCGAGACGGGTGTTACAGTTGAAAGTTTGAATGGGCGGAGTGCTACTGGTGATTTCAATAGAGCACTGGTGGTGGAAATAGCGATAAAACAAACTGAGACAAGAGACATTACGTCGGTATTCGAGGGTGTCAGGCGATCCTGCCAGGTTCCCTAACATTTGTCTGATATGCGTACATTTCCCGGTGGATGAGAATGATAGATGGGTCAATGAACAAGGGTAAGATCATTGCCCCTGCCATGATATAAACATCGTAAACTGACATTAAACATTGGGAGTCTTTGGCGCAAAGGTTGTAAAATACAGGCCTCACGATGAAAGTTCCTACAACGAAATCAGGCTGATTCACTTCGTTGTGACGCATAGTTTGTAGCTCTAGAGTTTGTAGCAGTCACCTGGCTATCACTGATTCTTGATGCAAAAAGGGACTCGAGCCAAGTAGGCACTCGAATCCGTCGGGGTTCAATCCTTTCTGCAGATAAAAACGTGCGTCAATACATACCATGAAAGTTCGACGTCGAGAAATGCTGCTGTCATAATGGATAGCCAGAGACTTCAATAGTCAATTTTCGTCTTAGCTCACCTAGAGTGTTCCTTATCCATATTTGTAAGTACGAAATGTAACTACATTTCCAGTTCTATTCCGCTAACGAGTAGATGGTTGTCTACTACTGGATAAAGGGAAATTATCAGTATGGCCGCCAGTCTCATGACGCCACTTCAGAGGAAGACGCGGTATGCAGAGTCATATTTCTAGCTATAACGACGAGAGCTATGAACGAGCGATATCATGAAATGGGGAGGGAAGAGACACGTCTTTCTAATAGCAAGGTGAGGATTGTAGAAAAACCTGAGCACGAATGGATGCTGATTGATAGGGACATAACCCGAATTTATTTTTAATTGACAAGGAGCCTCAAAAATGGTCTCAAAATCCGAACCAGGTTCATGAAAGCATGAAAACGGAAATCGGTGACAGATCACCAGAACTGTGAACTATTAACTTGGTGAGAGGGTGACTAAAAGACAGTTACCTATCTGATCGAGAGCAATCACTCAAAACATGTCATACTCGTTCAATAGCTGCTTTGGGAAGCATGGCCAAAAGAAAGCATGCTTCCCGACTAGAAACTAAGCGCGCTGTACCCGAATTTTTAGAAAGATGATCTTGCAAACTGCTTCAACTACCGCGGGATGAGTTTTAAAAATATCACATTCTATGATCTAGTAGATAGCATCGTAAAGTCTATCGTCAATAAGCTACAAGGTGGCTGGGCCTTATCATTGTGGCTTGAGGTCTGGTAAGTTTACGATTGGACACATTTTCAATGGGAGCCAATTTCAGAAAAAGGAAAAATAATTAGCGCTGTTGAATTAAAGCGATCTGCCACTATTTCCTTTGAAATTCTCATGTTGCCGCCATATGCTGCTGGCCCATATCTCAGCACCATGTGCCAAATGATCGGTATTTTGCAGTCTTAACACGAAGCAGCGAACGAGGACAAAACAAAGTTCCTGATGATATAAAGCAAATAGTCATTGAACAACAGCTCGTTGTTGACAACAAAGTAGTGCAGTACTTTTCCTATCTTCGTACCAGAATTAACAAAAAAGATTTAGCCCTCATTATATTCAACCAAATGTATGGCACAGAATCCCAGAGGATGTCAAACCCCGATGGTAAATTCATACGAGCGGTAGAGAGAAAGATCTGTGGGGTCCTTCGCGACTATCGAAGTCAATGTAACAACAAGTAGCACAGTGATACTAACATCGTCAAGCGTATTTGAATTCAGCAGGCTATATGAGATACCTCGTACTACTGTACGATGAAGCTCCTGTACAGCAAGTTTTCAAGACGTTTCCCACTGAAAATCCACATCTTCGTTGTGATGAAATAATGCAGGACCTATCAGCGCATGGAATTTCCCATTGACAAGCTGGCGTGGCCAATTCATCAAATCTGAGGTGAATTTCTGAAATGCACTTGACCGTCTTGCCACAAAAAAGTTTTGACCCAGCGATTTCGTTATTAACAAGATGACAAAAACCAATCCTTAAACCCGTATGCTCTAATTGGATTCCACTTAATCCAGTCCAGGTGGCCAGAGCTTACGCCCATGTAACTCCAGCTCCATCACCGTCCCCATGCACTTGTGTGTGAATACCGCACAACTTAATCCCATTAGCAATTTCACACGCATTGCCCAGCTGTCAAGGTGTTCTGCTCGTTTTTCCGCTAAACATTTGTTAAATTTCACTTTGGTGTCACAACACTCTCTGACAAAACCGGATCGATAGTCTCCCAACAAGATACCACTACTAAACTCTGTCTCCATGGTGGACAGATTTTTGCTTTTACCAACTCTGTTATGGAATCTGCACACTCCGTTGCTGTCCTGTATCTTCCGCATAGAAATTCGCCTCTCTAACAAATTGTCTGCGCATGCAAAATATTCGCGGACATGACAAAAAAAATTAGTGCACGACATTTTCATTCCTCGACAGGACCACTTTCGCGCGATATCTCGCTTCTCTGTTGGCGCATGGGAACACATTTTCCATAGATACGGATAAGCCTTGTCCAGTAATATCATCCATCACGCATGTGCATATTGGCGTGCGTGTGAATATCTTTCGAATACCAGAGTCAGATGACAGAATCCTTCAAATGGATTCCAATTCTACAGATCATACTCGTACATATGGACGACTCCATTGGAGCAGCTTCCAATGTGAATCCCTACAAGATCACCTGGTTCCTGTGAACTACTCGTACTCGTACTCGTACCTACATGGTGGGTATCTCTTCATGGATCTCAGCTCAACTTGGAACCAATATCGTGAGATTGCATTCGAAACTGTTGCAAATTGTATCACATTACGACGACTGTTCGATGAGCATATGATGTCGAAGATGCCAATACATTACCATTGACAACGGCAACAACAACAACAACAACAACAACAATACTGAACCATGTTCATGTTCCCTGGATGACGATGTCCCCTTTATTGTTGTAGCCATAGAAGTCGTAGACATTTTCGTTGTCATTGTTGTTGGTTGGGCAAATTGACCACTGCAACGTGACCATGTATCCATATCGATAACTCGGGCAAAATGCCCAAGCCACAGCTATAGATACGAGTACTTCGTACAAATCCGAATAGGAGTACAGCCTCAGCTACAGCATAATAATCCTAGCGAAATGGGATTATCTCGGATTTCCGATTCTCAGAGTTTTGATTTCTGCCCCCTTGAGATGCTAAGTAGTGCTGGTGCTGATTGCCGATGCTACAATGCCTCCAGCGTTAAACTTGTCATACCTCGGTCAGATGAAAGCCATCACAGTATTCGATTTGCCTTACAAATTGTACCTAATGAATCTCTTTCGGTGCCTTGCTGAATTTATTAAGTGAAAATGAATATTTAAAAAAGCAAAACAGAGAAACAGAGAAAAAAATAATTCCAATGCGGTCATCAATCTAACGACTTGGCGTTTAGTAGACGCTAGAGAAGGCGTCGGTTTCCAGATACATATATCTGTTTGAGGTTTATGGGATTATCTTTTCGGTACGACGACTTCCAAATACAATTTATGCTACGGATATGGAAATTTAGAGCAAGACCAAACGAAAACACTCAAATCAATAACAATTTATTTTTACGAGCGATATCCAAGATACTTTGGCTACTTGATTGCGTCGATAGAGTTGAAACTGGTACGGCATGTGGTAGTAACAGGTTAATTGCCGATGCTCTGATGGTTTATTTGAATTTGTTTTTGTTTTTTAATGTGCCCATGGCGCACAATTAAGCGGTTATGGGGATAGATAAAAATATATTCTCAGTGACAGATGATAAAATAGAAGATACTGTTAAAATGGTTTTCCAAAATTGACCTGTCCACGGACGGTGGAAAGGGAAATTTTAAATTTATGAAATGGATCAGCTAATGAGGTCTTAGGTGTCCCTTCTGCTCACAATTATAGTTTAGCTCGTGGCCATGCCTTGGTGCCGCAGCAATTCAGGGTGGACCTAGGTTTCTTTTCTTCCACTCACTGTGTTATTGGGTGAGAGAATTTTTCATAGGATCATCAGAACAGTAGACTGCTTTCTCTTATTTTCGGTGTTGAATGAGATTTGAACCCACATCCTCTTATGCTGGAATCGGTGAACCTATCCACTGTGCACACGTACCACGAATCTAAATCAGTTTTTTGGAACGTAAAATGTACTTGCCACTGCTTCAAAAGACTTCAAAATCGGTGAGCAGTTGTTGTTTGTTCCCGAAGTACTCGTATGTACAGCTCATTCCCCTCTGCATTATGCTTACTGTTGGTTGCAACAGACTTTTTATACTCCAGGCCTTAAGGAGAGATAAAATGGGATTTTTCCTTCTAACTTTCGTAAGGTGGCCGTCTTAATTCCGATCTGAAAAGTGAAAGTAATAAGTTTCTGCATAATCAAACTCAAAATCTCAAGTTGGAGTATCAACTTGCGGGTACGAAAACTGATATTATGCTATCGTGTCATGCATATCACATGCCGGGACACAGAAAACACTCAGTGAATTCAGCCTTCCGACAGCATTCTGTGAAGTTTTGCATTCTCGAACCAGCTTCGTAGCCGTGAGCTCCCTAGACTGCAGCGCAGTACTACAGATGTCTCTTGTGTTTTACGTAGGTACCTGCCGTGAAGGCTTAGGCCAACGGTGCGTCTTCGCACCAGATATCAAAACAATGCGTTGATAAACGTCTTCGGGTAGTACAAGTACTACCACCAGTACCAGATTCGAAGTCGTGTGTAAGGCACGAACTTCCCCTTTGGTGAAGGGTCGAGGCCTTTGTGGGTCATGGCACCCGGTTGCAATGCAACTCCACATCGAGCAAACCAATTGGTTCCATAGCAATTCCATGGTTTAGCACAGGTCGTAGTACACTACACATATGCTAAGCCATGAAACGTCCAAGCACCATTAGGTCTATTCTCCCCGCGATTTTGGGTACAAACCTACAGCCACCACGATACTCCCACAAGGGGGCCAACTCCTAGATCAGGCCGGAACCTAGTTCCGGGGGCTCCTGACCTCCCGGAGTATCAGAATATAGCTTCCGATCGAGCTTCGCAACCTTGCGGTCTCTTCCAGTTGGGCACCTCACTGCCCAGGACTGGCGGCCTTTCAACACATTTAAAAATTCCTATGTTCCACCCGCTGGCTGCCTATTGCGTCTTCTATTAAATACCTCTTTTGCAAAACTACGGGTTCTTTCGAACCGTATGGTAATTCCACTGACATCGTAGGCCTCACCATTAAAGAGATGCCCATAACCTGCAAGTCCCTAATGTCAGCGTAATTGGGACACTCACATAGGACATGAAGCCAGTCCTCAAAGATGGCTCCATATGAGCAGCTCGCAACCCCGCTAAGCCCTCTCTTATGCAAGAATGCATTAAAAGATCCATACCCGGTCAACAAAAAGCCCAGGCTGAGGGTAAAATTCCGTTCAGGAAATACTCTCATGGTTAGCACATCCCTTAGGAAGCCGTAAGTAACCCTGCCATTTTCGCTAGCGTCCCATCTAGATTGCCATCTAGATAGAACACATGCATGTAGAAAGGTTTTACGCTGCTTCAGGGATAGGCCATCCACTTCTTCCGGGGAAACCCAATCTCGCCCATTTAGAGGGAGACCTTTTCGGATCTTGAAAGCAATACCACGACGTGTCACTTCCAGATCCAGAGGTGGCACTCCTAGCCACACCTGCATTGCCTCTGTGGAGACAGTGTAGCACACAGGTAAACGCCCAAGTAAGGCGACTCTTCGGCAAGACAAGGTCCGCTTACGACCATCCAGAGTCATAACTCTGTCGTGACATACCGATGCTCTATATGTTGCACAAGCAACAAAAAGGCCATCGTATATGACACGGACAGAGTGCCTGTTGAGTTCCCAGTCGGATCGCAAAATGCGCCTTTCCTGGGTTACAGCACTCAGCATGCGTTGTCTAATTCGAACCAGGTGAGGCAGGAAGTTCATACATTCACCCAACATTATGCACATCTAATGCTAACTCAGCACTACAGATGCATCTCCGCTTGGTAGGCAGAGGCAATCTTTCCTAACAAGGATTGAAGTCTAACTTTGTAGTTGTTTAGAAAGACACCTGCGCCGCATCATAAATCGGTCTTTAAAGCTTTCTGTGAAGAACCGGCCACATTCCCTTCTTGGCTCAGATTTTGGCCTGGAGCAAGGCGTGGTAAACGGTTCTTTTTAGTCTGACAAAAGCAGCGTGGACATATTGTATTTACGTGAAAGCTTGTATCACCACACAACCGACACATAAGCTATAATTGGCCTTATGATAGGGTTTAGATTCAAAGGATGTTCCTTATTGACAATAGCCATTCTGACAGCCCTTTAAAGTGCCAGAAGACGGACAACGTCTTAGAGGGTTTCAACGTAACCTGTTTGTTCCAAAAAGGTTTGGTATCCGTGATGCCACCGTAATATTTAGTTTCGTGTGGCGATCGCAATGCCAATGGGTCTGACTGGTCAACCTTCTCGTAACTAGAACTGTTGATCAGCTAGTCGGATTGATTGAAAACGTGTTTCTAGTTCACCAATATTTGATCACGTTTAGGACTGCCTGTGCTTAAGAGAAGATAATCGCTTGTAAGGATCCAACAGACTGTACAGCTACATAGGTAATGTATATGCCTGAGCATGGATGTCAGAACTTTTCAGAGCGTTAAGCAGTAAGTCGACCAACATGCACCATAGAAGCGGAGGCAGGACGTCGCTTAGCAGGCAATGCATGTACATATGTTATATTCCGCCATCACATATTGGTTTCAGTCAGTCCCGCGATAAGTGTTCTATTCACTATCATTGCTTTTACCCAAAAAACTTGTATGCTGTGTTGTCTGGACGAGTTACACATGCTGGCGTAAGTACCTTAATTTCGAGCACAGCACGTATATGCCCACCATATTTTGGTGTCGGTAGATAATTGCATCTTAGACAGAGGATGCATTCGCAAAGCAATTTCGGACACATGATATGCCACAATTCTCCCCATGATCTTCAACATAAAGGAGGTCAGAAGCTCTGAAGCTCTAGTAGACATCTTTTCCGATTTTCGACATAAAGGCTTTTCTCACTGTTCGTCAAGTTTTTGTTTGCATACCAGTGCCATGCTAGCTCTTCAGAGTTACCAGCAATTGATCTATAACGCTTTGTACCATGACGTATGTCATTGGTGTTGGTGCCTGGTGACTTGCACCTATCAAAGGAAGCGGCAGCGTGTTTTATGACCTTATCCATCATCACAACAGATTTTCTAAGTGAAGGAGTCTTTGACTCTGCCCACAACCAGATAAGAACCACCATTATTCTGCTGATTCTTATTTTCCTTATAAGAAGATACATATGTGTGATATGTGTGAGCTCCACACAGTTCCTTCAAGTATGATGTTAAAGAAGCCACATGACAGTGCGTCACCTTGTCTAAATTCTCTTTGACATCAAAGGTCTCGGTTAAGTCATTACCGACCTTGACGGAGTAGAGAGCGTTCTCAATCATCACTTTGCCGGATAAGTTCGGCAGGGACGTCAAAACTAGACAAGGCTTTATACAACTCGCCCCTATAAACGCTGTCATATGCGGCCACAAAATCAATGAAAAGACGGTGGGTGTCGATTTGAACTTCTTGAGTTTTTTCCACGATCTCCCGAAGTGTGAGGATTTGGTTCATTGTTACAACACCCCACTGATAGGGATGAATCAGATTGTTGATGAATGGTTTCAGACGTTCACACAATATGGCAGACAGGATCTTATATCCGACGTTGAGGAGACTTATAACTCTGTAGTTGGCGCGCTTGAGGTGATACCCTTTCTTGAGGGTTCGGCATACGGTACTGAGATTGCATTCAACAGGCATACATACACTATTCTGACCAGATCTGAGAAATGAGTTGGTGTATACTCCCCATAAAGTCATTTCCAACAGCCTTGAATACCGTGGCCTGTAATCCGTAAAGTTCAGCTGCTTTGTAGGATTTCAGTATAGACATAGCTATCCTTACTTCATTTTTTCTTCTTCTGGAAAAGCCGATATCTCTTCTGCTCGTAGAGCTAGCGAACAATTCTAGACCTTCGTTGTAGTGCCGTTTTGTAGGCCTCTTATTTAGCTGCATGTGCTTTTCGGCATTCTTCATCAAACCCGGGATTTCTTGGTGGTGGTCAGCTGAAGCCCAGCACATTAGCGTGTTTTACGTCGATCGCAATGTGATCAATTCGATTTAACGTTTCATGATCCGGAGATTGCCATGTGCCCTTGTGTGTATTGAGATCAGGAAACTGAACTGAAACTTTTGCTATAGTGAAATTTCGTCCGCTGCAAAGTCAATAAACCTAAGTCTATTGCCAGACGTAATATCGTGTAGGCTATGCTCACCAACTGTCCTACCAAAGATGTCCTCTTTTCTTATCCTGGCGTTATATTTCGGACACTGTTCATATATTTTGTCGAGGAGCTCGTAGAAACATTCTTTGATGGCGTCGTCCTTGTCTTATGCAGGGGCATGGGCGCATATCAGGCTTATGTTAGCGAATTTAGCGGATTGTCATACGACGATCGCTCTTGTGTTGGGAGCTCAAGACTTCATGCCTAAGTCTGCCGCATGGCAAATCTGTATCCGAATAGTAAGTATGCCACAGTTTTTCATCCTCTTTATGTCCGACCCATCCCGTGACATTTCCTGGATTGCGGTGATATTTGCGTGATAGCAGTCAGTCTGCTAATTGCTCGGCTGCATGTGGCCTATTAAGGTGCCGAACATTCCACGTGCAGATCCAAGAGCCGTTGTCCCTTAAGCGTCGTTTTTATCCAAGTTCATAAGTTGGTTCGACATATCTTTTTAATCTCCCTCGCATAGCGTTGTTACGCCTATCACGGCGTAGGCCATTATTATGCTATTCGCCGGGCATGCCCTTGGCGTTTTAGTTTACTCATGCAGTTACAGGGGAACACCGTTGAGTGGTAAGGCAAACACTGCGCTACGAACTTGATTGTTGCGCTGCTGGCTCAATCTAAGTTATAGGACAGTCAGCAGTTTCCCGATCAATCTATACGCTACCTATTTGAGTTTCATAACAACAGCCCCTTGAATTTCTAGGTCATCCAGGTATCTGACACCTCGTGATCTGCTAATAGTTTGAGTTTGAGAAATGGGCAGAATTCCATATCTTAAGTTATGCAAGGTCCATTTTAAAATAAACAGGACTTTTTTAAAATTAGATGTACTGTCAAAATTCCTGACGTTTGATCAGTGACAGTGTGTTTGTATCATTGGACATCATCAAGGAGGCCAAAAGATCAAAAACTTAATTTACAACATTGTGATTGGTGAGAAAACTTGGTGTTTTCAATATGATCCAGCAACCAAGTGCCAAAGTGTCGAGTGGGGGGCGTCAGACGAGCCAAAACCCAAAAAATCTCGTTTGGAGAATTCAGAAGTGAAGACAATGTTGATTTGCTTGAGGCGTTTGGTGCATCGTGTTCATAGTGTTCTTCCAGAATAACGCGCACTCCCCGTATTTGCTCCGTGCGATTTTTATCTTTTCGAAAAAGAACATTTTTCGATGAAAGAAAAGCGCTTTTGCACGTTGAAGCCTTCGAAAAGGCTTGAAGGACATCCCTGTCGACGATCTAAAATACTCATTCGACATACTTTTAGATCATGCAAATCGCTGTATTGCAGCGGAAAGGAGACTATTTTGAATAAAATAATTCGCAAAACTGTCTAACTGCAACGTACTTTTAGATTTGGAATTTTTGTATTGTCAAACGTGTTCGTTCCTTCACGCACTTGACCGGCAGTGTCATTAAAGTTTGACAGACTGAAGATGTTTACAAACATGGACTTTATATCTAGAGCAGTAGTCTCAATTTTAAGGCTTTCTTGTTTATTTAGCACTGGGCAAGTTTATCTTTAATCAGAGGACGCATCGTCTGGTAGCTACAACGACAGCAATGACATGTGACTCGCCTTCCTCAAACTCCTTAAATTACATCAAAACTTACAGCTTTTTAAAGGAGTTTATAGCTATTATATGCCATACCTTATAGTGCACACTTTAGGGTTTTACAGTGCGTGAAATTTGAAAACGAAATGAGTATACCGCAGTTCGCACCTCAACTCTTTTGTTTCGCTAACTGAGAACGAGTAAATGAAATATTTCCGCATATTGCAGCCAAAAATGCAATATGTGTTGCTCTGACATGTAGTACTGATATCCCATTCTGCCTGTCGAAAAAGTTAGTATGAACAAGAACACCATGAGTCTGTTTGCTCAAGTCCACATTGAGGGGATCAGCAGTCTGATCAGCTGATATCTCATCCCACTTTGCATTTTATTCAATTCAAGTAGATTCCCAACAGACATGTCCAAGATTTCATTGATTTCTTATTTTCTACCTCTACATGGAGTACCCATGTGCTCCTACTTCATGACAACTTTCCGTCAAGAATCCAGATCGAATCGAACACCAGAAGAAAGGAAGCAAAACAGACTCAAACGACCAAAACGGAAACAGTAAATTTCCCGTGTTGTTATTTTATGGTCATAAGCCATCCATACATTATCCCTGGAGGACTGAGAATGCATCACGCAGCAATAACGAAGCGTCAACCAACAAAAACACCATCGACATTTCGACTCATTGACGATGTCTATGACGATGACGTTGTCAAAGAGACAACATCGTCGGACAACGACAGACGAAAGACGAAAGACGACGCTGATGGTGCGAGAACTTCCACGCAAAAGATGGATACCATCCGCTTCCACAGATCGAAAGACGGAAACGAGACCGAAACGATTGATTTGCATTGAACACATGATGGGGCTGTATGTTGTACATGCGGGGAATTGCCAGGGACTTTGGTTTCTGGTTTGTTTACTTTTAGTTCTCACATTTATATTCCAGAGTTTGGTCCATCATCCACTGCACTGTACCACTTCCTCCGTGTTATTACAGACTGTATCTCGCTGAGAGTTTACTTACTTGTTTATTGAAATTAATTATGACGGGACCGAGAGCGATAAATTGTAGAAGCGACCCCTTTTGACCTGAAGTGTCAGATTTGATTGTTTCATGTGACAAGTGGTGGAACCCTCGTGCTTTGTGCGGTGAAGCATATATCACACGCCTTCGTTTGTATGGACCCCTTTCTAGAATTCCACCGCACATCGTACTCGTATTGGGTATGCACCTAGTCGTTGGTTGACTGAGTTGGCTGACTGCTCGATGAAGTGATCACGTTCATGGCGCCAAGATATTAGAAACGCTCTGGTGCGCCTTTACATGTTTTGTTCTTCATGATTTGCCTACTACGTGCAGTGTTATGGTATGGTTCGCTTGTGCATTGTTAATATGGCACGTCCCCTTGTATTGTGGGCTTTTTGTAGGGTTGACGGTGCGTGTAAGTGGTAGCAACTTCAATTACAAGTGCAACTCTGAGGTGTTAACGGAGGTATGGGTGGGTTTGTTGATGACTCTTGGCAACAAATGAGGGGAGATTAATTGGCATAAGGCACTGTGACATTATTATACGCTTGGTGATGATATGAATAAAACAGGGGGTGATGGGAAAACACGATCAATTGAGGAGTGGAAGGTAATTAGATGCGGAAGTTGTTTTATCTGGTTAGTTATCTCTGTGAGGGTTTTTTTGAAAAGATAAGGGCTGTGGGGTGGTTATTTCCTGTCAACAAGAGCGGTAGTTTGTTATCCGAGATCATATTTAATTGGGACATAGGCTTTATAAACTAAGGGTGACGTCTGGATAAAAAATTTCAATAAAAAGAAGGCTTACAATGCTGTATTTTAAGACAGTCTCCGTTTCATGATCAAATAATTGGTAAATTGATCTTAACAATGTTGTGCCAGTGTCTTTCGTGAAAATAGCGAATTTTACTTTGGGTGACAGGACTAATCACAGAGCTTTGCTATACATGATTTCCGCAAGAAATGTTCTAATCGTAGTGAAACTTTCTCTGAGGCGTTCTAGTGATTCATTTTTTTCGTTTGTGTCATAGTCCAACTTGCTTAGTGAAATAGAAAGTGGCTAATAGATGTCCGTGGAATGCCATGTTAATTCTATGTCATGCTACAAAGATTTAGTTTAGCTTGGCCATGCAAACCTGTAAGCACAGCTTATTGTGGTCTTCTTGTCTATTTTTTTATGACCCGTCTTGCTAGCCGCTTTCACTTACGCCCTTGCCTCTGTGCTATAGTCCTAGTGGGATTATGAAGGTCTAAATAGTGTTTATTACTCAAATGCTTTATTAGGCCGCAGAAACAGCGATTGACAGCTATAACTCTCCATATTTTTCCTGATGAGGTATCAATAGCGGAGTTAATAGAGAAGCAGAGGCAGACAAAATCTCTTACTACCTCAATATTTGTGACGTCCTGTCTGATTCATCGTTATTGTGTGTCCCTTATTATTGGCAGCATATACTTGGTTTTGTTAGCTCACACCGAGTTTTGCCAATGACGCCAATATCATCTGCATACGCAAGTCGTTACACAGACATTTAGTCAGTTGTGACTTACCCAACCTCACCGAGGTCAATCAAATCGGTTCCAAACGTTCAAAAGTTCCGGTTAGTAAGACATTGTATTCCATGTAAACGAGGCAAATGCTTGTTACGATGGTGTACTAAGAGGGACTATCTATTTCGGACAAATAATGCTAAGGTTCCATTCACCATGCATTGTCTTCTCCGACCAAATCGTGGCGTGGAGTTGATGCGGAGTATGCTCTTTACCAAATCATTATGGCTCAGCAGATAGACTATCCACTCCTTCATAAGTTTGAATTCTAACTCCATTTCGGTCGGCTGAATTTAGATCTTGGCTCTCGACGCCCAAGGCTAATGGGGTCTTTCGCTTTACAGTTGAATTCAGGACATTCTCGTCGTTTAACAGTCCGGAGAAATAGTTTTTTCTATCCTCAGCACCGACTCTGGTTGTGTTATTGAATTACCTTCAACATCTCCACAAGCCCCTCTTCGGGAATTGTTGCTTTGATACGTTTTTCTACCCCTTGTTAGGAATTTCGAATGCTGTCCCTGAAGTAGCATTTCTCCATTTTTTCAATTGTTCACTTCTCACGCTCTTTCTTTTTCCTAAGGGGAAGGCAATGTTCCTCCCTACTCCTTTGCTTGAAGAGTGCAGGAACCAATTTCGTTCCTCCATAGTCGTGCTTGCTTTTTCTCAAGCTTCGTGTGGGTGGTCGGACGAAACCCAGGATTTCAATATCGGCATTGCTGGCACCGATCAGACTGATCTTCAGCTCTTAATGTAGATTGCTATGGCGGTTTGTTACAGCTATTCCATGTTATATCCCCTTATAGTATTTTTCAGTGAGGGCCTGCGTGGCGATTGATCGGGAAACTGCTGAGTGTCTTACAACTTGGATTAGCCCACCAACACAACAATCAAGGTCATAATGAGTAAACACTTACTCATGCAGGCTAAAATGACAACGGCATGCCCGCCAGTAGCGTTATACTGGCTTAAGTCGTCATAGGGCTCACACCAATTAATGGCCCCCGATAAAAACGTACTCACTGCTGATGACCCTAGCAAACGTTTAAAGGTCAACGAGATTCGGATTTGCACTCAGAATGATTGGAACCTTAACAACCGACGTACAGCCGAAAAATTTGCAGAGGCACTTGATTGCTATCACGAAGATACCACTGCCATGCATGAAGTGCGATAGGAATGGCCGGACATAGGAAGGATGAAAAACTGTGATATACTACTGTAGTATACTACGATGATGCAGTTTTAAGATATGCTGCACACTAAGGCAAGAAATCTTAAGCTTTTGACACGTGAGCAAGCATCTTATGATAATCCCAATCAAGGCTAAACTCGCTAACATTAGACTTATATGCGCCCATGCCCCTACAGAAGGAACTCCTCGACAAAACATATGGTATGAGCTATGTCCGCGGTATAAAGATAAAATCGTACTAGGCCAGGATAGGAAAGGAGGATATCTTTGGTAGGACAGTTGGTGAGCAAAGCCTACATGACACCTCATCTGGCTACAGACTTAGGCTTATTGGCTTTGCGGCGGGACGGAATATTACTATAAGAGGCTTCTTTATCTCAATAAACAAAGGGGCGCATGGCGGTCTACAGATTATCAAACTCTAAATCAGATTGATTACATTGCGATAGTCGTAAGGCATGCTTCTAGTATTTTGAACAAGCCAAAATTGTCCAGCCAGTGTGCGAATGTAGATTTCCCAAGCGTCAGAACAAAGAACATATAATGCAGAACATGTGAGAACATATAATGCAGAAAAGCTGCAATCGCAAAAGAATTCCGGATTCTTCACCGAACGCGCATCCCGAGATCTCTCAAAAAGTCCTATGCCGCCAGCATTAAGTACCGAAGACCAGTGGCCACGCCGCTAATTCAGAGAGACGCAAGTGATGTGCTGGATTTCGTCCAACCACCACTAAGAAATTTCTAGTTTGTTAAGGAATGCGGCGCTGTAACGAAGGACGTAAGCCAGTCCTGAGTTGTACGAGTAGAAGAGACTGGAAGAACATCGGCTTGTCCAGAAATAGAAAAAAGGCCACGAGAAGCGCGCCATCTTTGATGAAATTGAATTGAAAGAATAATGTACAGAAGACTTACCAACAGGTAAAACGAACGTGTCAAGGCAAGAAGACCCCTACAGGAGCCTGTAGTGGAGTCACAGTCGGTGTTGAGAATATGGAAAAACTCTTTCTGTAGATTGTATAATGGTAAAGAAGTCCAACATATCACAATCGGGCACAATATACCATTCAACTTAGACGGTGATATCCAAAACTTCCAACCTCCTGACCAGAATGTAGTAAGAATAGCAATAGCTAACCGGCCGAGGTCTTCAAAGCTGCTGGAAATGGCTTTGTGGAGACCATTCACCAACTCATTTTCAGATCTGGTCAGAAGAGGGTATGCCTGATGAATGGAATCTCAGCATCGTATGCCCGATCCACAAAAAAGGAAATCCCTCAACTGCGCCAACTATAGAAGCATAAGTCTCATCAACATCGGGTACAAGATCTTGTCTGCCATATTATGTGAACGTCTGAAACCGTCTGTCGTACCAAGGAAACCCATAATCAACCACATCGTCACACTCCGCAGATAGTGGAAAATACTCAAGAAGTATAAATCGATACCCACCATCTTTTCTTCAATTTTAAGGCCGCTTATGACAGGGTTTATTGGGGTGAGCTATATAGAGCCATGTCTAGTTTTGGCGTCCCTGCCAAACTTGAGTCGATAACGACTCAAACTAGACCTTTGATGACATAAAAGGTTTTAGACAAAGTGAGAAGCTATCACGTAACTTCTTTAACTTCATACTTGAAAGAATTGTGCGGAACTCTCGAGCGAGCACTGAAAGCACAATCTTTCAAAAGTCTGTGCAATTACTTGCGTACACCGATGATATCGACATAATTGGGAGAACTCAGTGGGCTATCACCGGTGCGTTCACTGGCATTGAAACTGAGGCTGCCAAAATGGGTTTTGCGGGAAATGAGGATAAAACCAAATATATACTGTCAACCCGAACTGAAGTACACCATCAACGAATTGGACAGACCATCACAATCGATAGTGTAATTTCGAGGTAGTAAATGACTTTGTCTACCTTGGCTCTGCTATGAATTCTGCTAACAATATCTCAGCAGAAGTAAAATGAAGAATCACTCTTGCCAATAGCTGTTTCCTTGGGTTAAGAAGGCAATTGAGTAGTAAGGCCCTGTCCCGGAAAAACTAAGGAGACCTTCATCTTCATCTTCATCTTCATAAGACCTTCATCATCTCAGTGACACTTTATGGCGCAGAAGCATGGACCCTAGCGAAAGAGGATGAAGAGCTCCTCAGTCGTTTCAAAAGAAAAATCCTTCGAAATATATTCGGTCCCGATTGAGTCGATGGGCTTTGGAGGAGAAGATTCAACAACGAACTATACGAGCTGTACAGTGGCATTGACCTAGTCAGAAAAATTACTCCTCTGTCCCAGAACATGGCTAAGGCATGCTCCGGCCCGCAGAGGCTTCGAATCTAACCAGCAGTGACAACGCAATAAATGTAAACCTCACCTTAGGTGGCGCGCAGAAGTAGAAGAAGACCCCAACCGACTTGGAATGCGCGACTGGAAGCAGTTGACTAACTGGATAGCCCTGTTAGTTGACGCCCAGGTTCACCTTAGTAACTAAGTAAGCATCTTCGGTAAGTGTGGCATCTGAAATATTCGTAGGCGTATCTTGGCTGCAAATACTCGACCACTGCGAGTCTACATTGCCCGATCGGAGTGTTCGGATTTCTGTAATACTGAATGAGTGACCTGCTTCGATCAGAACATAGTCAGTTCTGTTTCTTTTTTATTATCTAGTGTCCGCCATGCTCCTTTGTGAATATTGAGGAACGTGGATATTATGCGCTGCAACGGAATAAATTACATAGGCCGTTTGCCAACATAGTTTCGTATAGGCGATAAAATCCGCTTAGGGCATTGCTCATAGGTTTTATCGAGTAGCTTGTTGAAACATTATTCAATATCTATTTCTTTTATGACAGCGTCTTAAGCGCATGCCGATTATATCATAGATTACGTCTTGTGAGTTCATCCGTCCCATGTTTACCTTCCGAGGTACAGTCAATTCCTATATTATAGAGTTGCTGCTTTTTCCTACTCAATACGCGCACTTACAACTTTTGTATGGGCTCGGGTAAGACCTGTAGCCTGGAAGTTAATACGTGGAGGTAAACCGAAATTGATGTGTAGTCATAGCAACAATGCTTGTCATCGCCAAATTGACGCCGCTCAGCGCCCACCCTAATCGTAGAATACCCAGACACTGACTTTACTATAATCTGGGACAATATATTGCTCGAGATTCAACAGGGAACTAACAAAGTTGGTGCCGTAAGGGAAGATAATAGCAGCGGAAAGTAAACCACGACCAGCACCATCAGAAACAACAGAGCAGTTGACGGCTTAGATACTCCACTCATCTTTGCAGAATGTACTGAGGACTGAAGATGCTAAAGAAATCGGCCTTCACATGCTTGCTTAGGGCTATGCCATAGTTAAAAGCAAAGAGAAATTTGGATTTGACTAAGAGAGAAGGGAAATTATGGAATAGGTTTTAAAGATAAGGCAAACGACGACTATGGACTAGATTACAATCCCCATTAATACTAAATTCTTCGAACTAAGCTAAATATACCTTCGTCCTCTTCAAGAGAAGAAGGATGACTATGCCAACAATTTCAATGTCTTCAGTTGAGACTGTACTTAGCAAACTAAACGCCAAGTTTTAAAAATAAGTCATTTCCGAAAAACAGCTTACATCACATCATCAAAGCTTGCAATCTGCATTCTGCAAATCTCATTATCCACAAAGAGATTTAGCAGTTTTCTTGTCCAAACGCCACCATGTTATAGCTGATGCAAATTAGAAGTTTGGTAATCTAGATATCTGAACGTTCAAAATAGCTAAATCATTAACTTATTGTTGGCAGAGTACGAATTCGGATATCACTGGCATCCAATTGAGGAAGTAATGTGTCAAACTGCTGCAACTGCATGAGACTACTTAGCACTTTCTGATCAAGTCTTCCAAATCCTCTCGTCTTAATCCTATCTTAAATGATTGTGAATGGAATTTTACCATCCTCTGTGCGATTCTTATGGAAGCAGACCACCTGAATTACACCAACCCAAGGACATCTTCTTCGCCTTTGCATTTTTTCTGAACAGAGCCTCTAATAGGAATACTCTGGGGAGGCAATGGTCATTTCCTTTCCATCCGAACTCATCGGCTATGGAGTTCCAGGAAGCCGTTTTATATCCAAAGAAGACCATATGTAGCATTATTTTGACATCCTTCCACTTTTGCATTTTAGCCGTTTCGCTTTGTTGAACAAGCTTTTGAAATACGTGTCAGAGCACCATCGGTTGTGTAATTATTCATGTAATCTGATGATAATTCACATTACAAATTGTCCAGAGCACTAAAAATTTTCTAGTGTAGAACACATAGTTAGAAGACTGGACATTTTCGTCTGCTAGTGTATTTCATTAAAAATATTCGCAGAATAGAGCATCTGTGGAGCCCTTTATCAGGAAACAGCACGTATGTCATAGGACTCGGGGTAAAAATGCTCCAAGCTTGCCTTCTAAGCAAGAGATGTAACATAAACTTAATTATCTGAGCTGATAAAAGCTACGGACATTTACTTCCAATTGTGAAGAAAAAAAACAAAAGAGTTGAGCAGCGAACTGCACAAAAATCATTTAAAATTCACACCTCTCAGAGCTTACGCTTCTTCCTGGACGGCGATTTTCACTTTCCACATATTTATTCATAAATCCAAAATGACAAATGCGCTCACTTTTCATTTCTTTTGTGACCACTTCAAGGTAACTTCAACTGGCACTGTGACGACTTCCCTTTCCCATTAACCACCGGCCAACATCTGCCTACCATCCAACATAATCGCGCACTCAAATAAATGTCGATAATTGAATAAAATGAAATCAATTCGCTTCCGTTAATACCTAAATGTTAATAAATTAAAAATTCCCAACCCAAATTGTCATAAGAAATTGGAGAAATCGAAAATCCTTTTCTCGTTTTTCTTTTCTGTTTTGTTGTGTTCACAAGTCCCAGCCAAACGCAACCTGTTCACATAACAAATCGATATCCAACCACCAAAAATTAAATGAATTCCCCTTTTTTTCCAACAACACCAACAGCAAACCGAAAAAAAAAAGGATTAAAACTGACCAAAAAGGATATCATCTGCTCGGTATTAAATGAACCCTCTCTACGGATTTTAGTTGATGTACGCGTACTCGTATTCCATTGCCGTCCTTCTGCTCGTGTGAACCTGGTGAAATACCAATGCGATCCTATCCTTTACGTGGAACATTACCCCAAAAAGGCACCAAGGGAATGTTAATATTTCAATAAAATGACTATCGACTCTGTAAGACCACGCAACTGCACTCAAGAACCAGCTGAACCATCCGCCAAGGTAAGAAGCAACGCAGCAACAACCAAAAAAGAAATAAAAATCGAAAAAATGCATCGCGAATGCATAAGAGCAAGCGCTGGTGCTCTGTGTTGTGCGCGCTCGAATGCACCTGTCT
This sequence comes from Volucella zonaria, assembly GCA_963966105.1. Taxonomy (NCBI): domain Eukaryota; kingdom Metazoa; phylum Arthropoda; class Insecta; order Diptera; family Syrphidae; genus Volucella; species Volucella zonaria. Next base: position 135,551,511 of record OZ014533.1, on the reverse strand, counting down.
CCCAACATTGGACATAAATTAATTAGGACACACATCATAAGGTTCTTCGTCGTCCAAATTCCCCGTTCCCCGTTCACCATTCGCCGATCTTCGATCTTGATCCTCGATTGTCGATCGGTTTCTTTTTTTTTTTTTTTTTTGTTTTTTTTTTCATACTCTTGATCGATTCCGATCCTCTCCGTGATCGTGTTGATCTTTAAGACGGGCCTTACCCTCGTCAATAGCGAAACTATCGATTACTCCCAGAATAAGAAACAGAGACAGATACCAAAAAAAAAAACATGGATCACTCGCCCGCTGAGCCGAAACAATTATGTTATGATAGTTACTTCTTAGATTTGGGTATCAAGGATCTGCACATTGCAGAGGGAGATATATCCCAAAACACCTTTTCTGGGGATTGCGCGTTTAACTCATGATGCAAGGACAATGATACAGGTGCCACATTGTTTTCCCTGACTTTGATCTCTGGCATTTGGTCTAGTTTTTGACTTTATCTGTTGTGTCCTATACGGAGGACATAGACAAGGGTGAGAATGTAATTGAAACCTTTATCAAAAATTTATTAAATTTCATTTCGTCCTTAATCGGTTTTTCAGAGAAAGAAATGAAGGAGGGTGATTTTTGAGGGATGCAACTGCACCATGAATATACGAGTACTTTGTGGGAAAGTCGACGAATCCCTTTCCTTCGAAGAAATGCGTCCTTTCGATTTGATGACCAAGTTATCAATTTGGGATAATCCCCAAAATAAGCAGAAGGATAGGGTATCCGTACCTGGGAATTTCATTCCAGTATTTGCGCACTTTGTCTGCGGTTTTAGGTGTTTGTTTTGCATTTTTGTGTTTATTTTGTGCGTGTTATGATTGCTCTATTATGACTGGTAGGCGATTAAGGACTAATGAGGTATTTTTCCATTCTTCTCCGGACCCTAATGTGAGATAAGTAGGTAAAGTAAATAAGGAACTTAATGGACCAGTGAATGGCAGTTATTGGGTTTTGCGATTTTGTAGAATGTGAGCATTCCCTGTTGTTGTTCATTTAAGTTGAGATTTTGTGATTTGCAAATGAGTTCATAAAATAGTATTTACGAGTAGGAAGAGGACTGAAAGATGGTTTACTATTATGTAGCTCTAGAACGGATCATTCGAATAATGTCGAAAGTATGGCAACAATTTTACGAAGAGTACTTTCGATGGTAAAGTCAGAAAAGCCAGTATTGTAAATTCAACAATCTGAAAGCACCCAGACTGACTAGGTGGGATATTTACGAGGAGAGTCTTCGAATGTGAACCCAAAGTTTGAAAGAAAAACCTCGCACAAGATGGCATACGTTAAATACCATAATGAGTTCGGAGTGCACAACTGGAAGCAGTTATCTGAATTTCGTGCTAACCACGTAAGTCTTCTCATCAAAGGATTTGTCGACACAGTCATGTTTCTTTAAAAAAAGTTCCTAGGATCCACTCCTAAAACGCAAAGTTTAGGTCCCAAATCAAAGGAACCTGGATCTAAAAAACAAAAATCAAAAATAATTTGAGGAACTTTAAAGAGCCCAGCAAGAAGAATTTCAGAGGATAATTTGGATATCCAAGAGCGTCTCCCCTAAAAACTTTTGCGAAAACATCGAAGCATTCGGTGATAGCAGCAGAAACACTTAGAATGCTTCATTGAATCGCTCAAGCTTTGATTCTCATTTCCAGGTAAACAAATCAGAGCAACCAGATCCAATCATTGGAAGGCAAACTGAATAATAAAGCGTCTGCGTAGCTGATACATCCAAATATGGCATCGTTTGTGGTAATCGATCAAAGCACTTAATACGCTATTGCGTCCTTTGATGTATTCAAAGTCGCATGCCACAGTTTTGATGATGAAAGGTCCATAGCAATTGCTGCCGACCCTTGCATTAGCTTGACTTCATCCCAAGGCCGCCAAGTGCTTCAGACCTGACAGTCTGATTCTCTTACTGCCGAGGAGCACCGAGGGTTTGGTTAAGCTTTACTTACGCAAACCTCCTTTGCGAATTCATCTTTTTCCTTATATGACGCATGCATGTCAACGTAGAAGATCTTGTGAGGCTGCACTTCAAAATCTAGGTAGAGCTCTTTCAGGGCTTGAAGAAGCCACTAGTTTAGTAGAAAGCAATACTAGCGAACGGTCGGTTTCTAATGCCGGTCTGCATGTGATGACGGTGGTGAACATGGCTTTCATACAGGGCGCCATCCCATGCTTCCAGCAGTTTTAACGCTTACTCTCAGATATATGCAGCTGATGTATCAGTAGTGTCTGTAGGATCATTCCTGGTGCCTGTTTGCCTTAGAGCGGGGGCAAGCCTAGAGGTAGTCGACGAATGGTGCAATACAAATGAACTTTCAGTAAGTGATATCAAAATTGAGGTAGTTCTCTTCATGAGAAAGAGGAAGCTAATAGACGTCATCATTCCCTACTCTAACAAGTAGCGAAACTAAGTATTTGGCTGTTCTCCTGGATGGCAAACTTCCTCGGATTGAGCTTGTGTGGCAAAGACTTTCAAGTCAATGTAGTTAATATTAGATATTTTACATGGGATTCCACTGTTGCTTTCACCAGAGTCTAAAGAACATTCTGGCTTGGCTGCAAGGGGGATTTCTCTAGCATGTCATGGTCTGATCTAGATGCTCTGATGAAACCTACTGCACGTGATATTAACTCGTCTTTGATCCTCGTTATGCGCCAGCTGCCATTTGACACTTGCCTGTTTACCTGTTTACCTGTTTTCCTGTGCTGACGACTTCTTTTCATCAGAATCTGGCCAGGAAAGGAAAGTAGTCGAATCATCACTGCTGAAGGTTCTTACCACTTCCGAACCAACTGAAGAATGCACTGGTTCTCTGAATCGTAAGGGTTGGTTCAATGAGCTTTGAGCTCGCCGATGGACTTACTAGGCAACATTCAGAGAGGGATTTCTCAAAATCTGAGTCCGAGTTAAAAATGCTTGCATTCTCGACTAAAGATTCCACAGCTCGGATTTTTGTGAGTACAACTGTAGCTAGCATGACTCTGCTAGATTTCAGGGTGTTGTCTGCCGGGTATCTTAAAAATTCTTCGGTATTCGCCCTGATGTTCGTTAGGCAAGATTATAAGTTGCTTACTGGTATCTTCGCTTTTGCTAAGTACCTAAGAGTGCCGAGCATAAATGATTTTAGCGGCGCTTGTTTTGAGAGTGAATATTGCATCGGAAAACACGTAGTCTGCAAACGTCAGGTATACAGATGCATTAGGAGAAGGTTAGAAGATTGTTCTCGTTCTTAGTGCTCTGTGCTGATAGAAAAAGGGAAGTAGAAAGTCAGCAAAAATTCAATGAGGATGGCAGGGATATTGATCTTATGATTAAGCGTGGTGTGCTATGCAGCTTGAACGCTTACATAAACAGTGAAATTGGATGTACCGATCTTCGTCCTGTCGGGGTTGTGGTACTTGTTCTTTTTTGCCACCAGAGTGGCTCTAGAGAAAATCGACTTCACTGATGTGGTTTGTTATTTAGTCTTCGTCAACATTCTCTAATGTGACATTTGGTCTATTGTACCACAGATTCGTTTGAAGGAACTTGTTATGAGACCAAATTTTTATCAAATAAGAATAATAAAGAGAAGTTGCTGCTTGTAGGTTTCACTAGGGACAAGCTGTCAGTCAGTCAGATAGTTGTCATTGTCATATGAGTCCTTTCTGCAGTCAAAATCAAGTGTTGAAGACAGAATTCTACCGACATTTGTTGGGAGAGTTAGTTAGTTTAAGCCTTGGCTATTCGCAGTAGTTAAATATTTGATTAAAGAAATCCGTAGGCTGCTAGGTCTTGAGCCTGCCTAGGACAATTTAGACAAAATAATTGGCAAACTCAGCTTTAACAACTGGTCGGGCCATAGCTAAACCTTGGCTTCTGAGAGAGATGCTACTCTGGAGATAATGTTCCAAACTTGAACCACAAGATAGTATACTGATGCTGTAAAGTAAGCAAAGGAGCCTGCAAATATGAGCATCGTAGTGTACTCTATCGTGGTGATATTTAGCCGACATGACTATAGAAAATTGGTTCATAAGGCCCATGGACGATAGGGACAACTTCTACTCCATCACAACGTATCGTGAATATTTCAAAGCTGATGATGGTGCCCAATACTTCCACCCATCCTAACAACATCAAATGAAGATTAACGTACCGCAGGCAGTGTAGTTATAGATAATTTGGCTTGGAGTATATATATTCGTAAATACATATATGCATCTACAGAATTTAGTCTAATGAAGACCAAAGGTGCCATTAAAAGGACTAGCTAGAGAGGTTTTTTCCATTTGGATTGCGCGTTCTATATGAATCCTTTGTAGATACTTGATATCAGTTCGATCAGGCACTTTGAAAATATACCGCCCACCAGATATTCCTGATCCAACAAACGTTGAAGAAGGTGTGAAACTACAGATGAATTCCCGTCACATTAACAAGTATGTATGGCATATCAATTTTAAAATGGAAGCACATACGCAATCCAAGAACTGCGATGGAATAGGCCGGCAGATAAAAACCTACAACACTTACTACGGCGACTGATGCATGGAAGAAAGACGGCGCTTATTTGGTTGTGGATCTGCTACTCGAGGGAGACTTAGGCTAAATGTCCTAGCCTCTCGGCATGTAAGCGAATGCCTCATAAAAATTCGCTTCAAGGCCAAATATGGAAATATAAGCCTGATTTGCTTCGTCCATGGACTTATAGAGGATTAAGTTGACAGCATCTGCAATGCATTATCTATGATATCAAAATTGTGCTAGGAGATCTTAAGGAAACCTGGGTCTAGTTTTGAGCGGCTCATTGGAGAACACGGCCTGGATAACGCCACGGGTGACAGTGGACTCAGGTTTTTAGAATTTGAAACTTTTTATCAGCCAGCACGCCGTTCCAATATCTCAACATCCGTAAAGGGACTTGCCATCAATCAACCATCAAGCAAATTAATCACATTGCGATTCACTCCAGACACACCTTCAGCATTCCAGCTGTCTGAATCTTCTGGGGGCCAACATTGACTCGGATCATTACCTTGTCCCAGCCGGGGTACGAATGCAGATATCGTAAGCAGTCAAGTAAAATCCCCACCAAAGTTCGACATTGAAAAGCTGTAACCGCAATAGACAGCTAGAACCTTTACCGATTTCATTTCCCTCACACCTTCACAATTTCTGGCCCTAAAACCCAAACCCAAGAACACGAATGAGGATGTTGTCAACGAGTTATCAAGTACATACAATCACATAAGAAGCATTTGAAGCTGCACTGCACTGATGGTGGAGCTTGTGAGCTCTACGAACAGAAAAGAAAGGAAGGGCACAGGCTCCTCGGACAGAAAAAGAAAGAGCTCTAGAGCCTCAGATCAAAGAAATGGGAGAGGATAAAACGAACATGCATGAAAGCCTGCAAAGATGAGCATGGGCAACTAGGAGTAGAGTCGCAGTCGATGCTGAGAATGTGGAATCGGCACCTGTGTATTGTGTAACATAAAAAGTCGAAGATGGATAAGGTGCCGAGATCAGTAAGACTGAACAGCTTACCCTGGGCGAAGACGACTGAGAATTCCTATTTAAGGTAAGGGGGACTTACCCCTGACTTAGACAAAGTTAAAGTGTCAATAGCAAAGATAAAAGGCTAACAAAGCTGCTAGCGCAGACGGACTGCATTCTGGGCTATTTAAAGCAGCTGAAGCCGACTTGGGTGGCAACGCGCACCAGCTCATCAACAAGATATGCTCAGAGGAAAGCAGGCTCGTAGAATGAAATGTCAGTATTGCTTGTCTGATACACAAAAAGAAAACACTTTTAACTGTGCCTACCCGTTGGTCTTCTAAACATCGCTTTTAACATCTTTTCTGCTGTAACACTTTTATGTGAGCATCTGAAGCCGTTCATGAATAACCCGGTCAGACAATATCAGTGTGGTTTTGGGCTACGAAAGCCTATCATGGTTAAATATCCATACTGCGGCAGAATTTGGAAAAGACCCGAGAATTTCATCATCGATTTGTCGACTCTAAAGCCGCGTATAACGAGCGTGCATTGGGACTAACTATACAACGCTATGTCTAATTTTGATATACTACCTCGTCACGATATCCAGACGACTATGGAAAATACTCTCTCCATCACTGACTTAACAGCGGCATTCAAAGCCAAGAAAGATTTATGTGACGCGCTGTCAAATGACTTTTTTCAACATAGCCCTTGCAAGAATTGTGCAGAACTCACTGATCAACAAAAAAGGTGCAATTGGACGAACACAGCCAGTAAAGCTATCATGAGTATTGAGGCGGAACGGTCAAACAAAGTACATGCTGTCATCAAAGAAATAGACGCACCACCGACGACTTAGCCAGAACTTTACCATTGGCAGAAAGTGCCCGTGTTTTACCTGAACGCTTGTCATAGAATGATTCAAATTCACATGATGCCTACACAACCATGGGAGCAAGGATATTCTATGCCATCGACCACGGCCATTTCTCTGATATTAATTCGGAACCTGAGTTGGAGGCTAGGGTATGGTATTGGTCGAGGCCGACCTACAACCCCTTGCCGATTTTAGGATCATGGCACCCAGTATTTCTTACAACTCTCCATCGGGTAAACTACAAGTGAAAAACCGCGTCCTTGACAATTGGGCGGGGGCCCCGTCATCATTGGAAGAAATAACTTCAGGCTGCCATGGCTACGCAATGACGTCAGCTGTTTCGCTGTTTCCTTGGGCTGAGAAGGCAATTGAGTAATAGAGGTCTCGTTTGTAAGACCAAACTGGATTTATACAGGACATTTAACATCCCTATTTAAGGCGCAGAGACTTGGACTTTATCGGGTTGGAGAGCGACATAGGTCTGGTCATGTGTCTATGGTTCCAATGTCTGGATGTTTGGGCTATGTTGTGGGAATTAACATCATAGCTCTGGAAAAGTTGTCATCGAGTCTTACCCCGTGGAATAACATAGTAAAATATGACGCATCTAAGGAGGCACATGCACAGGTACAATGGCCGTGGCTCAAGTGGTAGTGGACTGGCTTCCAAATCGGAAGGTTCGGTGTTCGAATCCCAACCTCGTCCGAAAGACATATTCATTTTTTCAGCTAACGAAAATCAAGTAAGATGAGTAGAAGCCAACTACCACTAAGAATTTAGTCTCCCCATTAAATGTTGGATGCCACCCATGGAGCGAAATAACCACTGAGCCCAAAATCTTTCTTTCTCTCTCTCTCTATCCCATTTTCCAAAAAACTTAACACGTGCTGAGGCATTATAAGTGTATTCATATCCACTTGAGTGATAAGTTCTTTAAAAAAAAAATTAAAAGGCTTCTTGGGTGAGACACAGATCCACCCTGGGCTGTAACGCCTTCTACATATGTACGTATGGAAGCATATGTAAGAGAAAATGAACCCCAATGTTAAGTCAAAAATTATACAGACATCCTCAGCGTGGAAATATCGCCATGACAGAGCTATCTAAAATGGAAATATGAGATGAAGTTGGCTTTATTTCTCACTTTAGGTTCCAGGGAGCCTCTAATTTTCTTCTTCTCGATCTGTAGGACCACAAATGAACCCTTTTTCCTAACTAACTATCGATTCATGGGAGGTGCCTGCAAATGAGATGAAGCATGTTAGGTGGTAAGATATATCCTATTTTACTTTGTGGAATCTGTGACCACTTGATCACCGATAGTCTGCTTTCCAAAGTCCCCTTGATGATTGAATCCCTATCCTTTCGCATCTGTGTACGTTTTTTACAGATTCAAGAGAAACCGGACATGATACTCCATGAAATGCCCACATTTAATCATCATCCGAAGTGTTGCAATTCAATTTCCGTTCTCATGCACATCCGACTACAGCTATGAATAACCTTCCACATCCGAGTATCTCAACATCCCAGTATACCAACAAACTAACCAACAAGATCACCTAATAGATTGCATCTAATTTTATTCTCACTCAATGAGATGCGGATGCTTCCGCGGATAGGTGGTAGTTTCATCAACATGACCATCTCATCATCATCATCATCATCATCATCATTATTATGACCGTTTCGAAGCCTCCAATACTGCATCCCAATGGAGCGTTCCAATAAAAATAGTTTACGCCCCAACATCCGCACTGGAAATTACTTCTCACACACGAATCACCGCAATCGCGCCAAATGGACAGGATAGTCCTTACTATCAAGAGTTCCCCTGCATTCAATGCACTCCAACCGGTGTGCTGGGTGCTGCGCTCACACTGACTGACTACCACTCTGGCTACGAATACCTTGGCTCTGACTTGCTGGCTTTCTCATCAACAACTTTACCCCTGCGTAGCTGTCATAAATCATTTGCCTGGTTCAAGCCAGGTAGCAAGGTGCATTTCATTTACCTTTCTATGTGTGTACCCACTGTAGAGTGGGTCTGCGCTTATACCGGGAAGGAATGAGTGCAAACCAGTTGGGCTTATCGGAGCAATACCAGGATGGAGTTATAGAGCTGTGCCATGAGTTTTCTGTACCGGTGCGCATCCGGTCGTTAATGTGGCGCGCTTTTTTTTTTTTTCATCCTTTCCTACTGTTGTCTTCCTCCAAAGACCTTATGGGTGGACGAGTTGTACGGAGTTGGCCAGGAAATGCATAAGCTGGACCAAGTCTGTGTATCTGTGAATGATATGAGCAATTCGAATGAATTGGAATTCTGATCGAGGAGAGTTTATTGTAGTCTTTGTTTGGATAGTGTCGTCATCTTGTCACCCTCATAGTGGACACGATAGTATAGTGCTTGTTGCGATGAAGCGACAAGGCACTGAATGGTTCTCAGAGCTAGAAGAACAATGACAGTTGCAATTAGGTGTAGCGCCCGCTTAATTTTAGCAGTTCTAGAGAGGCCATAGCCGATGTCAAGCTGAGCGGTACATAGTCTACGACAAGACTTGGCTTTGTTATGCAAAGCACAAATAATTGTCATGTGGTGATCAAAGTGACGTACTTTATGCATCGGGGTACACTGAAAGAAATCAAAGTCACTGAAGTGTTAGTCTGGCTGAGTAGTTCACTTATCTATCGGTTGGATGGATAGATGGATTTGGATTTCTAGTGACACATTGGGCACACTATATTCAACGTATGTACATCAATGTATTTCAAACTAAAGTCCGTCTTGATCTTAAAATACTGAAAACAATTCGACCATCACGAAAACATGAAACGATGAAGTTATAGCAGTTAGAATAGATTCTAGCCATTGCAGGATATAAAAACCTATCTACCTGACATTGGTAGACTATGTTGGTAATAGGAATAATCCCCCTTTTATTGTAGGTAAGACCTATGACTGATATTTAGCTAAAATATTATTAAATAAAACAAGGGACTTTGCACGTTAGTCACTTATTATGTTTATAAATATGCAGATTTTGTATACAGTAAAACCCGGATAAGTGCATCCGCTTAATCGTCCAATGTTGAGAGGAACTTATCCGGGGAATGAAGTTACAAATACTCGCTTAAATGCCCAAGGCACTTATGTTTTCTCCAATCACGTGGAATGATATACTCTTCGGAAGAGACGAAGAAAGCACTAGAGGAACTGCGGTAAATAGGACATCTATAAAGGCAGTGCAAAAAACCGGTACTTCCCCCACTGCGGTTACAAGCAAACGGCTACCAAGAAGATGGTCAATCTTCCCGAAGCCATCAAGCCGTCAGTCGAGAAATGCTTAGGCACTTACTTCGCGGGGCTGATGTTGGTAGCAGGAGTCGACGGCCGCAAGACCATTATCCAAGACCATGCTAGTGAAACAATGCAACAAAAGTCTCCTGGTAGAAGTAGTCAGCGGTAAAGAAAAATGTATATCAACGATAAACACTGGTGCCACGGATTCAATAATCAAGAGGGATCATGTGCAGAGGTCCTGGTTGCATAACAGTAGCAGTTTTGGTATGGACTATGGACACTTTGGATACGCTTTCTGAAACTAAATGGTTTTCAGCACTTGATCTAAAGAGCGGTTACAGGTAGGTAACAGCCGAAAACAGCCTTCACTACAAGAAGCGGTCTTTGGCAGTTTATGGTGATGCCATTTAGTCTGTTCAACGCTCCGGCCACCTACGAGCGATTAATGAAGGTCCTTGCAGTGAATGTGAATTCACTGATTAGGTTAGAACGACGAGCCGCACTATTTAAGTTGCTTAAAGACCAAGCCCCCGATGTGCTTTTGGTTAGCGAAACTAAGCTTACCAAAAGACATAAAATGAGGCACAGAAGATACAAAATAGTACGAAGAAACCGACCCAACTCCATTCAGGGAGGTGGCGTTGCGATTTTCGTAAGAAAAGGTATGTTAACATGTACGTTTTAAAAGAGTATACAGTCGTGTAGTACGTAGGTTCCAAGTGCTGGAAACATGCATCGTGTATATTCCCCTCCGTAGTGGAAAGCGACTGTACATGGTGTCTATCTATGCACCTAAGGCTACTCAATCCACCTTATTCATCTCAGAGCTCGAGACACTTTTTCGATTCCTGAGGCGGGAATTGGAAGACAACTATTTTATTATCGGCGGAGATTTCAATGCCAAACATAGTGATTGGGGAAATAATACACCAAATACTAGAGGGAACCTACTATACAATTGTTGGGGTCGACACAGCATAATGTATCGACTCGGGCTTAAGGCGACGGATAGTCCGTCGTTTCCCAGACACGGGTCCTATTTGGATCTTCTACTGTTCGACTCACGAATACAACTGACGAGCACTAACCAACAAACTACAAACTGTCTACGCACTTTCGTGTATGACAGTGACCATTGCAGTCTCAGCACCGAAATAAATGTTCCCAACGAAACTGCGGAATTGGAAGAGTTTGTTCAAAGGTATTCCTACAATTATAGTAGAGTGCGTTGGACACACTTCGCAAGAATACTGACTAGAGCACTCTCCTCGAATTCGCTCTACCCACCGTCCAATAGAAATTTGTCAAACGAGGAGATTGACAGGTATCTAAGACTAATGGACGAGGCAATCAAACGAACAATGGACAAAACGATACCTCGGTATCAATATATTGACAACGAAGACTTATTCCGCAACGCAACCATTGACGCACTGCACCGACATAAAAGTAGACTGCTGTCAAGACTAAAAACCTTGTACAGACAGTTTACGGAACAGACATAACCCGGAGATCATGACACTGAAGTCGTCGATTAAAAACCTCCAAACATTAATAAGGGAAAATTACAGAAACTCTGTAAGTTTGTATTGGAACAATAAAATTCGGGCTGTAAACACCAGCAACCCGAATATGTTCCCGCAAATAAATAAAATATTTCGGAGAAATAATCAAAACGACCTTCCATGTCTTAGAATCGCCCGAACGATGAACAACGAACAAATACTTGTAGCAGCAGGCATTGATCCAAATGAGGCCGTTGATGATGATAACTTCTTTGTGGTCGAGGATCCGCAGGAGAAGGTAGAGGCTATAGGAGTGACTTTCCAGGAAGTGTACAAGGCGAATGACATCATTGGCCCGAACCACGACCTGGAGAGTCGAGTCCTTGTGCACAATTCCTGCCTTCGAAATGAAATTGCGAATTGGCGATTCGAGAGCTCGGGTTTCACCCAGTTCAGTGACGAGAATATGGCAAATAATGTCATCACCAACGAAAGGGTATTACCACCGTTCATTTCGAAGGAAGAGCACCAAACGATCTTCGAATCGCTTAGAAGTAAGAAATCAGTGGGAACCGATGAAATACCGAACACTGTGCTTCGACATCTCCCACTAGAAGCGGTGAACATTTATACCACCCTGTTTAATAATGCAATGAATAATGCACATTATCCAGCTCATTGGAAAACGGCGGTGGTACTATACGAGTACATCCCATCCCTAAAAGGGATAAAGATAGTTCCAATCCGACGAATCTCCGCTCGATCAGTCTTCTTCCAGACATCAGCAAGGTTTTCGAGAAGGTGATCAATAGAGTCCTGATTAAGTGGGTTGAGGACAAACATATAGTTCCAGTTCAAGGCGGGGCATGTCATCATTCATGCTGTGTCGAAACTGGTTTCTGATATCCAATGGAACAATGGAACAGTGCACTGGTGCCTGCCTGATGACTTTTAGAAGGCCTTCGATACCGTATGGCTAGAAGGACTCTTTTTCAAGCTGGACAGTAAACAACTGCTGTATATTCTCTTTGATATGCTCTCCAGTAGACAGTTCATCGTGAAGAATGGCGATGTGACTTCTGCTGGAACATTTAACATTAAAAACGGTCTGCAACAAGGTGCGGTAAATTCGCCGATCCTATTCAGCATTTACACAAGTGATCTGATAGGTTCACTTCCCCACAGCATAGCGTAAGCAGACGACTTAATCGCGTACAAATCAGGTCCAAAGATTGAGGTCATTAACATACTTTTGCAACGTGTCTTCGATAAAATTAAACGATATTGCGATGACTGGAAGTTAAAAATCAACTTTCAGAAGTCGGAAACCATTCTGTTTAGGACGCCCTTGTCTGGGGCCTCTAGGGATACCAGAAAGAATTGGCGAAAGTTCTCTATCGTCGGACAACATGGATAGCCACTTGCTTGTCGAAATGTAGTCAGATACTTTGGGATCTGGCTAGATCAATATCCATATTTTATTGTAACAAACATATAGATGTTGCTCTGACCAGAGCCAGAGGCGCTTTTGCCCTTACAAGGAGACTGTTTTATAGCAGCCAACTCGATGCGAGGGTGAAGGTGATCTGTTACATGTCCCTTATCAGGTCCATGCTTGTATTTGGGTGTCCTGTGTGGTTCAACGTGAGAGCAAGTTTATTGGAAAAGATTCGGGTTTTTGAGAAGGCTTGTCTTAGGACTTGTCTTCACTTATACAGAACACCAGAGTCTGAGTACATAAAATTCTATCGCAACGAGGTCTTGTACAATAGGGCGAACCTAATAAGAGTGGACAATTTTGTTATTAAGTTGACTCGAAAGCACATTGCAAGAGCAATAACCTCATCGAACAACCTGATCTCAGGGGCTTACTACACCAATTATATGTATCATGAGAGAGCTCGCCTTGACGGCTTTATTCCTACAGAACCGTTCCTCTATCTAGATAGTAAAGGTTTGATCCAGGACAGATTGGCGGTGCCGCTAATCTTGCACGTCGCTCGAACAGCTGCGGACAGGCGACTCAACTACGACAGAAACGTCGCAAACGGCAGTGCGGAGCGTCTCCGGTTCAGTAGGGCGGTAGGGAGTCGCGATAGGAGGGATGTTGCTCAGCAGCACAGGCGAGGGTTCTTCGTAGTCGAACTCCTCCAGTGATAGGTAGCTTCATGTGAAGCAGAGTGGTCCAGCCTAATTTTTGTTTTTTTTTTTTTTAGCCATGGCCGGCTTACATAGTTTTAAGTAGGTTTAAGTTAGATTCTAAGAAAAAAAATATATAAAAACAAAAAGAAATTAAAAAAAAAAAATGTGCATATTAGATGTAAGTAGATTAAGTAGATTTAGATTTATTTTTAGTTAGTATGTAGGCTTTTAGGTTTAAGTTTTATAAAAAAAATAAAATGTCCATATACTAAGTTTTTATTTAAAATTGATTTTCTTAGTTTTAGTTTCATTAAATATAAAAATAAATATAGACAGTAAGATTCGTCGAAAGACTTAGTTTAAGTGCCTCCATCGTCTAAGATATACACTGAGTTTCTCAAAGTCTCGGGTTAAGGTTTCGTCTATGTTCCTTAAGTCATTATCCTAAGTGGCGATTGCCAAGTAATCTGCATATCCAAATTTTCTCGATGTGGTCGCAGGTACATCGCTGATGTAAGGATTAAATAGCAAAGAAACGAGGAGAGAGCCCTGCGGTAAGTCGTTGTTAAGGTTTCCACTTTTCTTTTGTTGTCATTGATGAATACTTAAAGTAGGCGGTTTGAAAGTAGGTTGTCCTCACGCACGGGATTGCCTTCAGTAGTTTAAAGGTAAATTCATCCTTCCATATGGTGTCGTACTCTGCGGTTAAGTCGGCGAAAGCCATGTGTGACGTCAATGATAGTACCAAGTGTGGACAATTTCTATCCGGCATGATCGGCAGGTACCAGCTCGTTGATGGTCATTCAATTAAATGTAGATCAGTAAATTAAGTAATATAAATAAAAATGCATAAAAACTGAAAAAAAAAATATTCGAGCGATTAATCGAAGCAAGAACACACGCGGAAAACCTGCCTAGTATATCTGGACGATGCTATCATCATAGGTAGGACATTCGAGGAGCATAGCGAAATTCTAAAAGAAGTGTTTGAGAGGCTGCGAAGCTGGCCAGCTGGCGTAGGCTGGCATAGCTGAACACAACCTGGTCATCTATAAGATATGGTCAGAGGGGAGCATGCTAGAAGATCCACAAATGGGAACCTTTCGCCTGCACCAACTGTATGGAAATAGGTCTCCTAAGCATCGCTTATAAGATTATTTCTGCCGTATTATGTGAGCGTCTGAAACCATTTATGGACCATCTGATTGGTTCGTACCAGTTCGGTTCCAGATCAGGAAAGTCCACCTTCGATCATATTATTCACACTACGCTCGTTCTTGGAAAAGACCCCTGAATTTCAGATCGGCAATAACTTATCTGTCGACTTCAAAACCGAATATGACAGTGTGGAGAGGGATAAGCTACACAAAGCCATGTCTAGATTTGACATACCTGGAAAACTCGTCAGGTTGTGCAGGATGACAGTGGAGAATTCTGGCTGCTACATCAGAGTAGGTAATGAATAAACGGAGACCTTCAATGTTAAGAACAGTTTTAAACCAGTCAACGCGAAGTCATCTGAATTTCTTTACACCGCTCTAAAAACAATCGTACCAAAGTCACTGTCCAACAAAATGGCCATGAATCTTCTCCTTTCGTGAGTATTGAGGCGTAAGCGATCAAAATGGGACTGATGGTAAACCAGGGCGAAACAAGGTACATTTTGACATCAAAAATTGTCGACGGGTTGGCCATAATAACTTCGAGGTTAGCGCAGAAATCAGATACAGAATCA
This sequence comes from Volucella zonaria, assembly GCA_963966105.1. NCBI lineage: Eukaryota > Metazoa > Arthropoda > Insecta > Diptera > Syrphidae > Volucella > Volucella zonaria. The sequence continues at coordinate 135,536,409 of OZ014533.1, read as the reverse complement.
CTCATTCTAATCGCTGTCCCCTTGGGTTAAGGAGGCAATTGACTAACAAAGCTCCCTTTCGCTTGAACTGAATTATCCTGATCTAAAGCGCAGGGGCTTGGAACCCGTTGAAAGCGGATGAAGAAGCACGTGAGGAAGATACTGCGTGCAATGTTCGGTTCAGTTTTTATTGGCGGGAAATGGAATAGAACATTCAACAACGAACAGCACGGACTGTACAGCGGCATCGATCTAGTCAGGCGTCTATGAACCACACATCAAAATGACTGGACCATGTTAATCAATTGGAGTCTTTGAGTCTATCACTGAAAACCGGGACAGCAGATGACGATAGCCTCTTAAAGAACTTAACACTCAAGTGACTATGAATACGCTTATCATGCCTCAGCATGTGTTAGCAAATTGCATTGCTTTCTCAAAGATACGCTTAAATGTAAGTATAAGGTTACATCACTGCTCAGCAATTTGGGGAAAGTTAACGTCGACAACTCCGATGACTACCGAGCATTGTCCGAAAAATTAAACACCGAGAAGATCCAATGGTACACTTTCGAAAACAAGTCAAAAATGCCATTACGTGTAGTAGCGAGAAGACTTCACCCTTCGTGTACTAAAAACGATATTGTAAGCGACCTCCATACAAAGGGCTTTAAAGTTCTAGACGTCGTAAATATTATTAAAAAAGAAAAGAGAAAACAGAGGAAGACGAGGAAATCTTTCTTAAGCGGTGACTTCCACTGTTTATGCTTAGTTTCGATAAGTCCGAAAATAAAGAAGATATCTATAGTATCAAAACTATTCTAAATATCGTAGTCAAAATCGAACCTGTGCAAAAGAACACAAGATCGATCCCGCAATGTAAGCGTTGCCAAGGCTTCAATCATACGCAGACTTACTGCCAAAAAGAACCGCGATGCGCAAAATGTGCCGCTAAACATCTCTCAGAAGAGTGCAACTTAAATAAAGAACTTCAACCGTCTTGCGTAAATTGCCAAGGAAAGCACCCAGCAAACTATCGCGGATGCGAAGTGGCGAAAGAACTCCAAAAAAGGCGCGATACGCTTAAAAAAACCTTACGTCCAAACCCAAAGGCAACTACAAATAAACCAAATATTGCTAAAGAAAAGGCAGTGAAAGAAAGAAAATCTGTCGTGGTAAAGTCGAAGGATATACAAAAAAGGAACGCAAAGGAAAAGCCACCGCCGACGAACTGGAAGTGTTCTTACAAAAAGCCAATATTGACGTTTGCTTGATTTCTGAAACTCACTTGAGGAAAGGACCTCGTGTGGAAGTAAAGGGATATTGTGCTTATCATGCATACCACCCATCAAATAATGCCAGAGGCGGATCCTCATTGTTCATTAAAGATGGTATTGAGCACTCTATAAATATGAAGATTGAATGCGATGCAATGCAGTTAAGTTCGGTTCGCGTAAAATATAACCACCTGCACTACAACATTGCATCCATTTATTTTCCTCCGCGATGCAAGCTAGAAAAGAATGACTTTAAAGGTGTCTTTGATTCACTCGGACCGAATTTTATAATTGGTGGTGACTTTAATTCGAAACATACCTTCACCTGGGGCTCAAGATGTAATACAACGAAAAGCAGACAACTCTATGAAGCCGGTATGCAATGTAAAGTTGACTTTTTCTCGACAGGAAAACCAACATATTATCCTTCGGATATAACAAAGACCCCCGATCTTGTAGACTTCTTTGTCACAAAGGTAGCAGCCAAAATTTCTACAAACATCGAGGAAAGTTATGATTTCTCCTCAGATCGCTCACCAGTCATTTTAACACTAAGCATACTCTTAATTAAGAAAGAAGTGGCGCCTAGATTAACTAATAACAAGACTAACTGGGACGCTTTTAGAAACTACTGCAATGAACATATTGTTCTAAACATGTCGCTAAAAACACAAAACGAAATAGAAGACGAAGAAGACGAAGAGAAAGCAAGAAGTGAAATAAAATATCCGCCGGAAATAATAGAACTGGTAAGAGAAAAGAGGAGAGCGCGAAAAAGATTGCAACAATCCCGTGCTCCCCAGCATAAAACATACTTAAACCACTTATGCAACAAATTAAAAGAAGCAATACGAGATTACAAAAATCGGAATATCTCTACATATCTCGAAGGTCTGACTGCCGAAAGAAGTTCAAATTACTCCTTCTAGAAAGCCATGATGGGAATCAAAAAGCCTCAAATGCAATTTCCTCCCATAAGAAAAAATAATGGCGAATGGGCAAAAGGAGATAAAGAGAAGGCGGATCTATTTGCCGAGCACCTAGAAGAAACGTTTAAGCCTTTTGATGGACAGGCGTTAACAGGAGGTTCTAATTATATAATTACGGCACCGGACAATTTTAGAATAAAAACAGTGTCGCTACGAGAACTTAACCAAGCAATTAAAAAATTGAAAAATAACAAAGCCCCTGGTTATGGTTTAATAACTGCTCAAATTCTCAAGGAGCTGCCAAAGAAAGCCCTGATAAAACTGCTCCAACTTATAAATGCCGCGCTAAGACTATTAAACGTTCCAAGCCAATGGAAAGTTGCCGAAGTTATAATGGTCCTGAAACCAGGCAAATCTCTAAATGAAAAAAAGGCCTACAGACCCATATCGCTTCTGCCGATAATATCTAAAATATTTGAAAAACTCCTATTGAAGAGCTTACAACCGATCATTGAAGAGAGACGTCTAATTCTTGAACATCAATTCGGTTTTAGAACTAAGCACTCCACAATTGACCAGGTTCTTAGAATTACGAATGAAATTGAGAAAGCCTTAGAGGGGACAAAGATATGTTCTAGTGTGTTTCTTGACGTGTCTCAAGCCTTCGATAAGATATAGCACGAAGGCTTAAATTTTAAGCTAAGCCAGGTTCTTCCGAGAGAGCTGCATACGATTCTGAAATCGTACATGGAAAACAGAATTTTTCGTGTTAAACATGGCACCGAATACTCGGAATTTAAAGAGATAGCTGCTGGAGTTCCGCAAGGAAGTGTACTTGGACCGGTATTGTTTCTACTCTATACTCGAGACATACCGGAAGAATCAGGTACCATAGTAGCCACGTTCGCGGACGACATGGCGACACTAGCTACAGATACTTCAGTCGAGTTAGCTACTGGAAAGCTACAAACGGCTTTGGAAAAAATCTACGAAAGGACAAAGATATGGCGAATTGTTCTCAATGAGACCAAATCTACTCATGTTAATTTTACTTACCGGAAAATAAACAACCTTTCCATTTTCATTAACTCGGTACAAATACCAAATGCAAATGAAGCAAAGTATCTAGGAATGATACTAGATGTAAAACTGAAATGGAAGCCGCATGTTAAGAAGAAACGTGATGAACTTGAAAATAAATTCAGACAAATGTACTGGCTACTAGGAAAACATTCCAAGTTAAGCACACATAACAAACTGCTTATCTATAAGCAAGTGCTTAAACCTGTTTGGACGTACGGTATACAACTTCGGGGCTGTACTAAACCAAGCAACCGAAATATTTTCCAAAGCTAGAAAAACAAAGCTCTAAGACAAATCGTGAACGCCCCATGGTATATCAGAAACAGTGATATCCACAGAGACTTAGGAATAGTTACCGTCAAGGACGAAATAATGAACTTTGCTCGCAAACTCCGTATTCGTCTTCATGGTCATTGTAATAATAAAATACTCCAAATTCTGAACGAGACAAACTTAGTGCGTCGATTACAAAGAATGAGACCATTCGATCTGGCGGGATAAGGACTATACGCATAGAATAGCGGTACTAGCTGGTGCTTTGGCTGGAAAGCTACCTGCCCCACGTGAACGTTATTTGAAATGGAAACTATTTGATAAGGTAACTTAGTTGTAGTCGATAAGAAGGGATACGTGTTTTTAGTGAGTAAGAATCTCACACTACTATGAGCAACGGGTTCATAGTGTCTATGAAGATTTTTACACTTACCCGCCAAAAAAAAAATTAAGTTTTTTTGGAAAATGGGATAGAGAGATATTTGGGTTCAGTGGTTATTTCGCTCCATGGGTGGCATGCAAGTACGTGGGGACGTAAACCAACTTGGAGTGCGGCACTAAAGTGGACCAAGTAAGTAAATAACGCCATGAGGCGTTGAAGCACAGAAAGGATTTTGATATCCTCATGTATAAATCACTTTTATAAGTTCATTTGGGATAGGAAAAAATCTACAGATTTAATTGAGATACATTTTTGCGATATTAGAATGTGAGAAGAGAATCGTGTGATCTTCGGGCTGTGATACTTAAGTCCCATCATGGATCTGTGCAAAAAGCACCTCTGTCATTTAGTTGAAGACTTTGTTCGCTTACATGCAATTGTTGCAGTTATTCGTAACACCCTCAAGAGTAGATACTTTTGAGATCTTGAAGTTCAACCAGACGAATTTTCAGAGTACAGATTCATGTAAAATGCGAAGAATTTTGATACCGGTTACAATTTTTAGAGAGGACACTGTGCAAAATTTTAATCAAGAACAAATCATGGACTCTAATGTGACTTGGCGCGGAAGGGCACTGTCTGCAATAAGTCCATGCGGCATTGATGACGATGAAATTACATGAAATAGATGCGTTACTTGTGGAATTTAAATGTCAGTGTACATAGCACGTAAGCGGATCCCGCCATTCCTTGACAAAACACTAAAATTCCCTAAAACGAAGTGCTTAATGAATGTTATTGTACATAAACCTATAGGGCATGCTTGAGATTAAAAACAGGCTTATTCCTATAGGATACTTGAAGTAGATCTGAGCCAATACTTGGTCCCTCGAATTGAGTAGAATCTCCACCAAATCGATGTCAGGGTATCCTTGTTCTTGACCGAACTGCCCGGAGTCCGCTTCTGAAGCGATATCCATTGTTGCTCCGTTTGTAGGTGGACAAAAATGTGTCAGATGCAAAAGTGATGATATGATACCCTCGACACTTTAAGATATCGACGCACGTAGGCGTTCAATTCCAAAGCACTGTTTCTTTTTGTCAGAAAGTGAGTGACACCACCAAAGCCTTACGCTGTAAATCCCTGTATTTTTAAGCAATTTTATACTCGCACATGCATATGTAAGGCGCTGTTCTTCAGATTGAGGACTCTAGAAATCACTGGTCGAAATGCAGATGACGTTAAATTAGACGCTGCTTCTAAACTTTTCTCTCAGTGCACAGTCAAGATCTAAAATGCATCACATCACAGACAATTTGACTTGAATAAGTAATCGCCAACCACATGTTGTCCCTGTCCATGTGCATAGGACAAACAATGCACAAGGAGCAGATATTTCGAAAATAAAAAAACAAAAACAACAACAAAAAAACACCAAAACACCAAAACAGGCGCATGTCACTCGAACATCCCGCATTGTTGTTGCTTGTAGTTTGTAGAGTGCAAACGCGAGCGTAATGTTTCAAATCCTTGCCATATGACGGCAGCGGCGGCGGCGGCGGCGGCTCGTCCGCGTCGATTGTTTGTGTTTGGTCGCATAAAGTATCTTTAAGCTGTGTGCAGCAGTGAAATGACGCGCACATTAAGAATTCGTCGCTGCAGCATAATGCAGCAATATTGTCGCGATCTGTGAATTTATATTCGCGGACGGACATGTTTTTTGCACCAGATATGTGGGTATCGTATAACTCACCTGTCAACTTCTTGGTTCTCCTTCTCAACGATCGCTGGTGGTGTAATATTTTCGTGTTCCTTCTTGATGTTGACTTGTGCAATGTATCTCTGGACTGTTGCAGCTAGCTAGTGCTGGTACTGATGCATGTTGGATCTCTTCTCTTCAGATTAAACTGTGACCATCAAAGTCTGGTTGACTCCTGGAGAACTGGACATATTGTGTGCCATCATAATGTGGTATCGCTTGGTTCGAGTAATGCACCATCGGGCTGATGGTGATGGTGACGGTGAGGATGGTGGTGACTGTGACATGTTACCTGGAAGGCAAATATGGTGGTTTAATCTAAAATTGTCATGTGCATGTGGTTGCCTGGATATGGCTGAATGAAGGGCAGTGTCATGCAGATGACATGATGCAGGTTAATGTAATCGAAATTGGTTTCGTATGGTAAGTGGAAGAAGAATGGTGTGGAATGCATAAAAGATGGACAATGCCCATTGGGAGTTGATACAAAAGCAAGACAGATATAATAACATGCCACGGAGAAGTGAAAGGGTAGTTTTTTCTGTGATAAAGGCAACTGAAAAGCTGAAAGTCAGGCTGTTGCATTGTTAACGAAGATTCACGTCGAAGCCTTTTAAAGGGACAGTAAGACTCAAAATGGCTATGACTCTGTACGCATGTCTTAACTAGGCTTGGGCTAATATTCCGCGATATACTCGTAGCAAAAAATGGCTTGAGACTAACACAACGCACTTAAGATACACCTGATCCCATTTCTTAATATAAACTCTATCCCAATTCTGTTTGTAAGAAGAACGAATAGCAACGTGCGTTCCACGTTATCTTTCAGTATTTTTCTAGATTTGCTACCGGTTCTCCAAGCGTCGACTTGGTAAGCCACCCATATCTACGAGTACCTATAATGTCCCTGGTTTCCGCGATAATTATAATAGTGATATGATGATGTATGGAGTCACATAAAATCATTGCGCTTGAAAGTCTTAATTCGTTTGAATGCTCTACGGCTCTCGCTCGGCTTTTCCACTTTTTCATTTTCCTCGACCACGTCAGACCTTAAAAGGGTTTACCTGACCCAGATAGCTACATGTTGCATATTGAATACTGCATATTGATGCCATCGTGCTTACTCTAAACAAGTTCTTTGATACCTTTGTAGTGCGTGAAGGAAAGTCTAGTTCCATTCCCCATTGCATCAGCTTACACGGATCTGATCTAGTTATCCTTTTTTATTTGGAGGATGTCTGCCCACCTATTTCTGTTTGAAGGAGTAAATGGGTTATTCTTAAGCGAATACTGTGATAGATAGTCTGAAGCGTGTTCGAGAATTTGTTGCGTCAATATGTTTACTTTCATCATAGAACCGATCATTGGTTTGTCAATTGGTTTGGTATTGTTTTGAAGTGCTTGCGCCATTTATTCCCTTAAATTCTTTTTGGACGTCGCCCTACCAATAAGTCATTTGATGAAGCTCTAAATTGTTGTAACTACTTCCTAATACTTCCGACCTGTGAAGGTAGTAAGTTGGCGTACGTAGTGGGTAACAAATTGTAGCACTTTTTTCCTCCTCAGGCGATAACCTATGTTTCCATATGGGTTGCTACCTCACCACGACAAGTCTTCAGTCTTTGAACATCTGCCTCTAACTGCGCACTTCGCGAATCGCCAGGTTTCCTCTATTGCGTTTTCTCTCGCGTTACAATTGGATGAATACTCCGGCCGGGGAGTTAACATCGATTCGCTTTGAGTGCCTTCGCAATTTCAGGCGACTGATGCATATTTTTTGGACAGGTCGCTGTACAAAATGTCGTTGTTATATGTCCCCCTGCAATGCCCGCCAAAGTAGAAGTCCACAAGTTGCAAAGGTACTTCTGTTTGACTTTTCATCAAACCAGGAGTTGCGTGCGATTGCACAGACTAAGCCCAGCAGATCAGCAAAGACTCCAGCAGTTTATTGGTTCAGGATAATTTCTACAACCTATTAGACATTGCCTTCGAATCAACGCCTTGCGGGGAGATCCTGATCGCGATGGGCAGTGCGAGAGTAGGATACAACAACACAGGGCTTAAACGTGTGATAGAACGGAAACATCAGAAATGAAAATAGAGAAAGGTTTATTGATTTTTGCGACGTCAACCGTCTGGTCATCGAAGACATACTGCTTAGGCACAACGACTGCCACAAGATCAGTTGGGTCTGGAGTGTGGACTAATAGACAGAGAACGTCAAACCAGATCGATCGTATAATGGTCAGACGACGCTTTAGAAATTACATCGAAGACGTCAGATATAAACGCCAAGCAAACATCCGGAGGAACTATCATCTACTGATGCCTTCAATACGCCTTCGTACTGCGTCCGTCAACAATCATCCCTCGAATTTGGATACCCAGATGTAATACCAACAAGTTCGGGATCCCCATGTGCGCCAACAAATACAGGACCATTTTGCCTCAGAGGCTCGAACACTTAGCAGCACCGCTCTTGCTAACATCGACGAAGACTGGGAGGCCGTAGAAAATGTTCTTTCACCTAGGACAGGCACCATCATGGGTGCAAAAAAAAAACAGAGCATGAGATACCTGCACACGGGTCGAAGAGGTGAAGAGTTCTCAAAGCTCAGATCGTAGTGGCTTCGGCACTGGAGTGATTCAAGTTGGAAAGTCAATATCGCATAAAACAGAACGAAAACAGAGTACCTAATGTAAGAAGGGAATCCCAACACAATGTGGAATCTGGAGAGAAATATACGTGTTTCCAGCAATTGTCAAACTAGTAACTAGTGCAATTCTGGAACGAGTTAGAGTGCATCTCAACTACGGAGAGGCAGTCTTTGTAGCCGAATCCTCCTGCATCGATCACATCGACATACTGCAGATTCTTACTGAACACTCCGTGGAGTATACGAGTAGATATCCGCTAAACTTATTGTTCACCCTCTTCCAGAAAGCCTTCGAATCGTGTTGCTAGATATGTGGCATGTTTTGCGCAGGGGATGTATACCAGGAAAATCGTCCCCGTAATTAAGGCTGCCTATGAAGGTGGTAAATGTCACATCCTACATAAAGGTAAGGTGTCAGACGAATTCGAAATCTGCAGCGCCATTTCGCCATTGCCGAATGTTTTGTAGTCAGCTACGTACTTATTCCGTGGAGCACTATCGGGAACAAATATGAGACTGAGATGGAAAATGGCATCATAATAAAACTGAAACATCTGTCCTACGTCTTTCACACAAGATAATGGACGAAATAGTCATTAACTTAGAAGAAGATGTGCATAAAGTCGGCATCAAAAAATACGGCAACAAATAAGGCCATAAGCATTTCCGTCTTCAACGCTCAAAACAACGTTTGCGGACAACAAGCCGAGAAGATAACCATATTGCCATACAGATCTGGACGTTGATAGCAAGATCTATAAACCAAAAGCAGCTTTGAGCATGATGGCTAATATCCGGAAAAGTAACATGAGGCAAAATGCCATAGTGTCGATCCAACACAGAACTTGTGCTACACGAAAGGTTAAAAAATCTGTCACAAGCAAGCTAGAAGCTTTTATTAATAGATGTCTACGGAACATTTAAGAGTCTTCTGGCCGAACCAGAACTATCAACTTCATGCGATTTAGGGCAAGGAACTTATAGACATCAAAATACGAAGAAGAAACTGGTCACGAAGACAGTTCCATCTCGAAATCGGGCAGATGACTGGGTCGCTCAAGGCAAACGTGTACAAGAGCAGCATAGGAGGAATCACAAGAACTAGAGTTAAGCTGGAGGGAAGTCGAACACGATGGCTCGTGGGTCTTGTGGTGCACGACGTATACCTAGAGGACCTGAACGTCTGGCACCAAAGTCACCTAATGTGGTTAAGTGATCTCGCTTCAGTTATTAAATTTAGGAGACCACAGTCTAAAGGAAAATGCTTCTTGTACTTTATTACTTTTCTCACTGATTTGGATATAACAATTCCTTAAGGACCCCTTAGACATGCTTAGAGGGTTGTCTCGTGCCATCAGTTTCTTCAGAAGCTCATCCCGCCGTTTTGCATGAAAGTTTCCAAAATTCCTGTTTCTATTCTCTCTGACCGATACAGAGGTATGTATTACTCAATGCGCAGCCTGGCGATCGTAATTTCACCTACACACCTGAAGCAAATTCGAATTCGAATAGTCAGATTCTTCTTTGATCCTATCGATACTCCTTCCGATAACACCTTCATCTATGAGTGTGAATGCAGTCTAGATACGATTTTCTCGAGGACGACCTCTATATGTAAGACTTCACCGCAGTCTACCACCCAGAACGGATCAATCGATCTCTCAAACTTAAGAACCAAACCTCGATGATTGATAGTTTGCCCTTCCTGCTACCTACACAAAAAATTGAGACCTATTCTAACCTCTGCCCCTTGGCACGGCACACATACATAGTAATATGTATTTCAAGTTTGGCTACCATATACCCACAGGGGGCTGCCGTCTTAATTATCCCCCAAACCAATTACCATACAAATCGATCGAAAGCCAAGTTAATCACCATTCCAACGGAATCATTAACTCATTCTTGGAATCAATCTCAATCTACCACCTGAGGTTATCCATTCGTTTAAACCTGATTAGGCGAAGATGGATTAGACGTCATTTAGTAGCAACCCAATACGTATACATATTGTTCCCGTCTGTTTGGCTGTGTGTTTGTTCGCAAACAAAAGCTAATTAGCTATCCTAAAAAACAATCCGAAAACGGCACCTAATTGCCAGCGCTACTGTATTCACCATCATCATTTCTAAAATTAAATCGATTGATTCCTCAGCCACTGCCAGAGGGGAGTAACCGGCATACAGATACATAAAAAGGGACGTTTAGGCGCTTGCCTTTTAAATGATTGAGCACGCCACACTTCTTTAGCAGTCGGAATGCAAACAAAACCAACAAAACCAACAAAACCGGCAAACAACATCAAAACGCGTCAATTTGCATTTGAAAAAGGATGATTACGGCGAATTGTGAATCTGAGTTCGTATCCGAATCCAGTAGCAGATAATTTGGAAATCGTGTGTTGTTTTTTCCTCAATCAGCAGTCAATTCTGCAGCACGGTGTTGAGTCTTTTAATCACGGCTTTTTCGCTTTTTTTGTGGATTTTCGGGGCACAGCTATTAGTCTGGAATTCCACTTAGAATGGCATGTGAGATTCAAGTTTTTGTATTTATCTGATCTGATCCCACTGTGTGTGGAAAAAGCGCCCTTCGAAAAGATAGACATGGTACCGTTGATTTTTGGAAATGATTTCTGTCTGCATTTTGAAGAACGCCCTTCTCCGAGGGTTGTTTGCTAAAAAGTTTCAAGTGTTTTCGCAGTTTTCCTGGCAGCTTCGGTGGACAAAGTTCTTTGCTCTTTCAAATGTGTGGCTTACTGCCAGAGTTATTATCCCATCACTTGAATGGTCACGTGGCCCATAAAATCTGTATTTGTCGATTCTATTTCAAGAGTCGAAAACGATAATGTCATTCTTTTCATCATGCCTACCCTCATCGGATCATCTTTTTTGTGGATGAATTGGTGAATGCTAAAAAGAGCAATTCCTGTCGTTCCGGGTTAGGAGGGCGCTACTACTCCTCCTAGACATTGATTGGTATAACGCCATCCTTCTTGATCATGCGTCCGGAATAATTGCTACTAATCACAGCCTTTAGAGAGTGGTTTTCCCTTCCTGATATAAGTGAAAGCAGCTCGTTATCCTTCCGAATTCAATCTTAACAGTTTAACCAACAAAATTTAGATAAACGGAAGGAGAATGTCATAAATTACCCACTACATCAGCTTACTTTTCCTAATTTTTGCCACTACCGCCACAACTACGGGCAGTAGCGCAGCAGTAGCCCACCTCAACGGCGAGTCCAGGAAAGTAAGAATTATCGTACCAGGTGGACCATAATGCATGGCCCTATTTGGGGTGCAATATTCTCGACGGCTGTTCTCTTTGAGAGTTGCCAGAGTTCGTGGCTTGTTCACATAAACCCGTGACTCTAAATGACCTCGTAGAAAGAAGTCTATTGTGGTCAAACTGGGTGATCTTGCGGGCCAGTGCAAATCGCCAAAACACGGTATCCGACGACTGAGTAACGCCTGCTTTAGAATGCCGATTGTGTCTCGTGTATTATGTGCCGTTGAACTGGACTAGGACCACATGTTGACATCCAATTGAGGGATGAAAAATTCATTGATCATAGCTCTGTTTGGCCCGCGCCGTTCTAAAAAAAAAACTCCTCCAGCGTAAAGAACACGCCATGCAGTGACTTTGTGTGGATGTAATGGCTCTTCTTGCATTACTCGCGGATTTTCAGTGCCTCGGAATAGCAAATTTTGCTTGTTCACGTATCCACATGTGAAAATACCTAGGCCTCGTCACTCGTGATTATTTTTGACGCAAATTCGTCCACTTCGTTGTTCGTTCGATTCAGGAGGGCGTGAGCGTAGGTTGGAAACGATTGACGGTCAACACCAACCAGCTGATGGATTATCTGCACTTTGTAAGGAAACATCTTCAATTCTTTCACCAAAATGCTCCGCAGAGACGTGCTTGGAATGGCTGATTGCATGATACGTCGTCTGGTCGATGGGGGTGGACCCTCTTACTTACTTCCTTACTTAGGCGGCGCTACAGTCCGGGGTGGACCTGGGCTTTAACCAATAAGCCCCTCCAATTAGCGCGGTCTTTGGCTAACTGCCTCCAGTTGCGCACTCCAAGTTACTTAAGGTCCCCTTGCACTTGCGCGCGCCACCTAAGACTAGGGCTTCCCCTGCTGCGTTGTTCCTATGGATTAGAGTCGAAGATTCTACAAGTTCCAGCCATTGCAAACGCCCAATACGCAGTTTTTTTGACCAGGTCGATGTCGCTGTACAGCTCTTAGAGTTCATCGTTGAACGGTCTTCCCCAGAACCCGTCAACGCATTCGGGACCAAATACTCGTACCTAACGAAGAATTTTTCTCTCAAAACGACCAAGGATATCTTCATTCGATTTAGAAAGGGTCTATGCTTCGGAACCATAGAGCAGGACTGGGATTACAAGAGTCTTATATAGAGTTTCCTTGTTTGTTCGGGAGAGGGCCTTACTACATAGTTGCCCTTCTCAGCCCAGAGAAACAGCGATTGGCAAGCGTTATTCTTCGTTTGATTTCTGAAGAGATGTCGTTTTCGGATGTGATAGCAGAGCCGAGGTAGATAAAGTCCCATACTACCTCAATGTTATAGCTGTCAATTTGATATTCTGGCCGATTTGTCGATGTTGGGTGTCCCTTCTTGTTGACAGCATATACTTTGCTTTGCCCTCGTTTATCGCTAGACCCATTTTTGACGCTTCTGTTCCTATACTCGAAAATGCACCAGTGACAGATCGCTATGTTCTACCGATAATATCGATATCGTCGGCGTATGCAAGCAACGGCGGACCCTTTACGGCAGCTATATTCTCAGCCGAACGAGATGTGCGAAGCTTCCAGGGATTGCTCCGTCCCGTATTATTCCAGTTCCTAAAAGACGTGTGGCTAAACGCCACATTGAACGATGTAATGGGAGTCGGGCGGTCAGGAAAGTGGACACGATATGGACGTTGTGCCAAAATCACTGGCTAATATTGTGATGATTTTTCCGCGTTCTTTAGGAGTACAGCATTTCATTGCTTATTTGCACAAATTCTAATTCTGTTTGCTTCACAAATGTCAAAACCGAATTGACATTCGACGCCGTTTATAAAATCTATGGCGCTTTTCGATGGGTTCATACATTATGGCTCACTTTTTATGTTGCGTTGGCAATGTTCGGGATGCTTTGTGGAAAGAAGCAAGTGCTGCATGAGAGCAATATCACAATTTGGATTCATTTGGTTATCCAGAATTTTCGCTCCCATCCAACATCTCTTCAAAGGACAAGACGGTATCAAAGTACCCTATTCAACTGGTATACCAATGACATCACAAACTTGAACGTTCAATCTGACGTTTCCATGCCAGACAACAGCTTCATCAAATTAAAAATAAAATGCAAGATCCGCTTAATGAAGAGGTAGAACCTAGGAATAATCAGTTGGACAAATTTTAAGAAAAAGCCTGACAGCTCCGTCAAAACAAAACAAAAAGTGGAGGAACATATTCAGAATTCGAAGGGTACCGCACTAGATATTTTAGGCTGATGTGTCTTGCTACAAAGAACACTTGGGATTCACTCATTTTATGACAGAATGTAGACGTCAGGAAACTAAACAGCTTCTCAATAGTTCCTTTAAAAATGATTTGGAGGAAGACAGGAGTCTCTACACATCGAAGCCAAAAGAACACAAGAAGCTGTGTTCGGATTCCTAACGGCCCTTTTCATAAATTCGTTTGCCAAACCATCAATGGCAAATCAACTAGGCTGGAGCCCAAAGCAGATAGACTCTCTATATCATGCTTGAGATATTCCTATTAGGGACCCTTCAAATAATACAGCACGCCGTAGTTGATATCTGTCGTTGGTTGCGGTAGCAGATAAGGCCTTCAAGCAGAATGTTGCTTTCTTTGAGGGCTTTAAGTCGCATGGCACCGATGGCATACATACATATATCCAGTTACGCAACAAAAAGACATGCACAAGCTGCTGATAATGCTGAGGAGTCCAGCACTGACATAAATACTGAAACTCTGGCGAGGAGTGTGAGTCACCTCAACGCTGAAAATCGGAAAACCTAGACAACCTATCAGTCTGACCTCCTTCACGTTGAAGAGCATGTAGGGAGTGTTAGAGTTTTATGTGCAAAACTGGTTTGTGAATGCATCCTCTGTCAAAGTTGCAACATGCCTATCAACGTGGAAGACTCGGCGAGAGTACGCCTCAAAGTGTGGTGGGCAGAATTAAAGGCGAACTCGCCCAGAAGGAATACGCGCTGGGTATTTTCATCGGTTCCTTTGACATCACAACTTTTGACAGCATATTTAACTCGGCTTTGTGGATAGAAGCAAAGGCGGTGAAACCGACCCTGATTTTAGATGTTCGGTTAATATGTTGTGGTGGGGACGGGGAGGGGTAAATAGGGGTGCCCCAGGGCAGCGTTATCTGTCCACTGTTATAGTGTATGTGTGTTGGTGCACTGCTTAATGCTCTTAATAGCTCTAAAATCTACGCTCAGTGTAAAGAATATCCGATCATGACTCATGACAATGGGCTTGTCCTCTTTTTCTACGCGGCTATTATGCGATCAAGAATATATTGTGCTCGGTTGTGTAGTGAAACAAAGTTTCAATCTAGATTCTCCCTACGCTCATTATGAGCTCCAATCTCAAAGCCGTCTTCCGTTTGAATGCAATTGGTCTTTGCAATAACTCGCACTGAAGTTTTGGTTGCTTTCAGCGCTGACTACCTTTTGAGCCGGGTCTGCGGAACATTAATGATGCAGAACTCCTGATTCTACCTTTGACCAGGAATGGTTTCGATTAGAATCGATTTAAGAAAGGTATCTAGTCAGGTCTTAATGGATGGCTCCAACTCTGATCTAGGATGCGATGCTGCTACCTTCTTGTAGAACTCCTCATTAGGAAAAGTTGGGTCTGTCTTCCAAGCTGAGATATACACAGCCCTGATGGCACTGAAAAATGTTATGAAGAATCAGTGAAGGGACGATATATCTGCATCTATTGGGTTATAACTTAATTCGTTCAAAATTTGAACGTTTATTTAAGAAAAACATGTGCAATAGTATTATTCAAATTATTGCCCATCTGAAGCTATGACTTTTTCCCAAGCCAATTTTTGATGTGAACCGTATTTCAATAAGGGCGTTCTGCGTCGACTGGAACAAATGGTAGTCAGAAGGGGCAAGGTCTGGACTATAAGGCGGGTGGGGTAAGACTTCCCATCCACTGTTTTCCAAATAGTTCTTAACCGGAATAGCAACGTGGGGCCGAGCGTTGTCATGATGGAAAATTATTGATTGCCTCGTGTCTGGTCGCATATTCCGGGCGTTTTTCGGCCACTGCTCTCTTCAAACGGATTAATTGTGTTCGGTAGCGTTGTCCATTGATGATTTCACCTGGTTTTAGCAGCTCATAATACAGCACACCCATTTGATCCCACCAAATACAGAGCATTACCTTCGCGCCATGGATATTCGGCTTTGCCGTTGATTTGGCTGGTCAGCCGGGTTTAACATATGATTTTTTGCGCTTGGGGTTGTCGTAATGGATCCATTTTTCATCACCAGTAACAATCCGATGAAAAAATGACTTCCTTTTGTGGAGTTCCAGCAGCATTTCGGACATGCAAAACCGCCTTTCGACGTCTCTCGGCTTGAGTTCATGTGGAACCCAATTTCCTTGCTTTTGAATATATTCAGCTGCTTTTACACGTTTTGAAATGGCGAGCTCTTCTTGTGTTTGGCAAGAATCTTCATAGAGTGATGCTTCCAGTTCTTCATCTTCAAACTTTTTTGGCTGCCCAGAACGTTCGTCGTCTTCCAAGCCAAAATCACCACTTTTAAATCGTGCAAACCACTTTTGGCACGTTCGCTCAGCTAGCGCATGTTCACCATAAACTTCCACCAAAATACGATGACTTTCGGCAGCAGTTTTCTTCATATTAAAGTAATGAAGAAGAACTCCCCGCAAAAACACTTTTTCAGGCACAAAGTTCGACATATTTGAGTGAAATATTGTTGTTTACGCTTCAAATGAATGACATATACTGAAATGACGTACAATGACAGTAGCTTTCCAACGCTTGTTCCAATGGAACAATACAAGTTACGCCATCTCTTAGCAAACCGCACGAATTAAGTTATAGACTAACTTCTTCCAAGATTGTTCAAAAATGCAAGACTTCTGTGAAGGCAGACGGAAAGCATAGTTCACTGAGCATTGCTTTAAGCCAAAACAGGGTTGCGGGATATAAGTTCGCCGATTTACTTGTTAGGGATAACTATGAAGAGGACATTGACAGTTGGGCTTCTTGTGAGCACAACTTTAGACGGCGTAACTTTCCAGGTCGCTTGTAGACAAAACCAAAGCTTCCTACCTTCTCTTAGAAAAATCTGAATTACTATAGTCCTATTGTTACTCAGTAAGACTTGCTGTTGACTGATTACTGTCATCTTCAATTGGCGTTGCGCTTCTGTTTATCGTCTAAAAGGGTTAGTTATATCACCTACAGGGACGTTTTCATATAGGAGTGTCTAGCTCATAATTGACTGCAGGCTTGGCATTATGGGGTGGGTGCTAGTATGTTACTGTAGGAACTTCATCATTCAAGCTTTCACATATTTTTGTATGTTATCGCTCCAAAATAGTTCTCAGAAACGGTCCTTCCAAGTCGACAGTACTAACCGTATCTCTACTACAACATTTCCTTCTTTATTCCTGCAGGCTTCTGTTTAAGTTAATCTTCCGAATACAATTTATATGGTGAGACCAGCAAATCCGATCTGAAAGCAAGTACGAAATGTCACCACTGGACTTCCATTCTCGATGATGGCAGCAAAGTTGTTCCCAAAGTTTGGAAGGAAAGAGGCTGTAGGTACACCGTGTACCACTTGTAATTGCTATCGTTCTGTATCGAAATTGCTTGAATACCTTCTTGGACTTGGATATCCTCCCACTTAGTATTTTGGCTGCAATAACGTACGTAATAATTCAAATTCAATGTAGGGTCCTTAGAATGCCACTGCGAACTATTTGCAGCCTCTGTCGTCCTCTGTTCTTCGCCTTTTGCCAAGGAGTTGGAGATGACAAAGTAAACTTATTCTTAGTATAAGCATAAACGCAGATCTGTCTTATGTACATTGACCAGTTAAGTCTACCTAAGTCTTCCTTTGACTGAAAATCTGGCTCAAAAGAGGAACTGGTTCTACTCGTGATAGAAGTAGCTGGAGTATGTATCACCGCTTTTGAACATTTCTTTGTCTAACCCATTCCAATATTTCATAGGTGGAAGTGATGTATTCACTCCCTCAACTTGGAGAACTGGGCTTTAGTAGAGCCACAGTTAAAGGAAGCGCGCCTTTATTGAAAACGTATCTAACCTTTTATATCAGTATACAACCCGTCAAGATATTAAGCGAGACTGTCGATTGGCAAAGGCTATGCGGACATATTGTGATTGTAGCCCTGATGTAAAACTTCTTCTCAGAGTTTTCTTGTACTAGGAACAACCCGGATTTACTTCACTGTATTAATCTGAGTGACTATGAGTTAATCGGGAATCTTCTAAGTGCCCTCTTGAATATAGAGACGCGGAGAGGGCGTCATTAGCAGTGACAATATTTCGCACTGCTCCAAAATCGTATAGCCTGAATCTCTAATCGAAATTGGTGTCGTTGAGATACGATCAGATATGCTGCATGCAATAACTTCCCTTTGCTATGTTCCATCTCTCCCTCTGTCATTAATACAAATATCTCTCACCAAATTGCCTTTCTATATTTTATCATCTTCCATATTTCACTTAAGGGTTGCAATGGTATCACTACTGACCAAGAGTCATTCTGGTTCTTTCAGGTAATCATTAACATCGAAGTCTTTCTATTTCGACGGGATCTTCCCCAACTCTAGCCTATACCTCAGTACATGACTGTTCGCCCTTTTACAAGTTCCACAGAGCATGAATCATAAAAACTTTGAAGATCCTTCAATATTTTCGAGATGGAATACTCCAGTTGCAAGCTCAATGTCAATCGAATCCCTAAGAGGAAATATTGTCTTCATTGACGCGGTTATAAGCAAGTTTCAATTGTTCTACGATACCAAACTGTTTGTGATCTGTTTAAATAAATTGAACAGATATTTCCGGGGACGATACTTTGTAGAATGGAACCTTTAAGAGCAATCTACGTATGTAAATCAGAATGGAACCTGATCCTGCATCGTCATGAAATTTAACATATTTAGCGACCATAAAGTCCCGTCCAGTATCCCAGTGAATAAAAGAGTAATGAACCATGTAAATCGCAACCTGCAACCGTAGATCGTTGCTTCATTTTATAGTCGTTCTCTTGTTCTTGTGGGTATCGCTTTGCCTATGATCCAAAATGAGTCAGACACAGAAAATCCATAAACTTAGTTAAGGATCTACATACGTATGCAGTGCTCACTGATGCGTTTTCTCTGCCACAAAACAAGTGCTCTATTGCATTTCAAAGCCGACCACTGGGCACAAAAACCACCAACGGTATTGACCACAAACTGGTTGATTACTGTAGATACTTCCTTCCAAAAGACTGGGTATATTCACGGCATATGGCTTCGGTGGAAATTTAGGCCAACAAGCCGCATTTCCCTTTTCCATTTTGGCTCATCACTTGCGGATTTGAAGACTAGTATCAGTGGTACTTATGTGCTTCTTTGATCTAGAAGGCAATAATTCTGAGCACTGGCTGTAGGCCTACAAAAACTACTCAACCGTTCCAACAGCTGCCATTAGATGCGAATATCGTCCAAAGGAAGTGTCAATTTATCCATGAAACCCAACCTGTCTACTGTGTAATGATTGACTACTATTCTAACAAGTCCTTGAAAGTTCTATTTGAAGGTCACACCTGCTTCTGGTGTAAGCCCCAACGATTATTATCTCCAACTCATTGCCACTAATCTCACTTCTCCAACTTTAACTATCGTCGTCACAGTTGCTCGTGTCTACTCCCATCAGCTTGATTGTTTCGCCTCAAAGCATCAAAATCAACTCTGACATCTGAGGCAAGTTTTTTCTTTTGCTTTTCTGATAATTTTTTTTTTTTTTTTTTTTTCAATGGACCACTCCAATCCACCGCTGCCGCCGCCGCTTCACTTCAGCTCGTTGGCCAGAGGTTGTAATCATCTAAGTCAAGTAGCAAATAACACACACAACATACGAATACAGAGAGATGCCGCCGCGTCAATACCGATGACGTACCACGCCGGCCGACAAGACCATGTGTACAAGTCAGAGGCAGCACATTCCTCAAGTCAATCACCTCGTCTTGGTGGAAACTAAAGAGCCTGTAAGACAGTAAGACAGTGCGCGCCGACAACAAATAACTACTGCGCACTCGCGCACTCCTCACCAAATCACAAAACTACAACGAACTCACCGAACTCACCGAACTCACACTCATATGCCATGGCACAATCACATGACGATGACTACTACTACTCACGCACTCACGTGCTCGACGTTCATTCAGGTGCGCTGCGTAATTCACCTTTCATTCATTCATCCGAATTCGAATCTGAATCGCAGTCTGAAGGTGAAGCTGAAGTTGGATCTGAATCCGAAGCCATCGCCATTCATTGTGATCTTGAGGCTGGAAAAATCTCGCAGCACGGTTGTGGATGCCTCTTCGTGTTGTTGGATTCAAGAAATTCCTCTTACAGTGAACCGGGGGGACCGGATCTGAAGAGCTTCTGCAGTTGTAATCGTATGGTTTGGGTGACGCGGTATGGCATGGTGAACGGGCTAGGTAACAGCATCTGCTACAACATTGATTGCGATGCTAACTTTAGAATCAGATTCGAAGTTACGATACGAATGCGGTCGTGATGTAAAAGTGGAGACGGAGAGGTGATGCTGCTGCTGCTGCTGCTGCCGCAGGCATGAGGAGAGATGGATGTGTTGGAGCTTGAGATATGATACCAAGTTGGGGGGGGGAGGGCTTCAGGCATTTGTACATTTGCATTTGAATGTGATAATTGGCGAATGTTGGTACGGATACATTGACGTTTTTGGGGCGAGCGTACTGTATGGGCATTTATTGGGAAGCGGTTCACTAATAAATGAGTGAGGCCCCCCTATAGATGAAGATCTGACGTTTTGTTATCGATTCCGGATTCCGAATGGATTCACTTAAGTGGAATTTCCCAGTCCTGTGGAAAAAGACGAATACTCCCTTCTACATCTTGCATCTGAGTACATAAGGACTCGTAACTTGTCTATCAAGTTCACATAACGGACAGTGCGTTTTCATCTAAGATAGCATGCGTAGGCTTCCGTCAACATGGCTCAAAGAAAAAATCTTGACGGCAGTTGCCGATAAGAAAAGACAGGCTCTCAAGATCAAAAGATGTGTATACTCGTATTTCAGAAGAGTTATAACCTTTAACGACGCGAAAGACACCCAAAAGATCGAAGATAATCAGCGACAGAAGACTTTACTTCCTCTCCGTTTATAAGGCCGATCAACCTGACCCCAGACAACTACGTGCTGCATGTCAATGGTTATGTTCGTCGTGATATTTTGTGTGCTAGCTTAAGGTTAATTTTACACCTTTTTTCAACTTAAGCCCTCTGACCCGTCGTAAAATCTAGGGCGTCAAGAACTGCTGGGTATGTTCGAAGTTCTGCAATGCGCTTGAGTTCCCCTTAAGTCATCCTTCAAGATCTGGATCGCTCCTAGCCTCCTAGCCTGTCCTTATTCATGATAGACCGCTCATGTACCTCACTATCTAAGTGAATTCCATTTCGTGGATTGAGATCAATTCACGCAGCTTTTTCTTTCCAAATTCTGCTGCCTATATCCAGTTCGGTATCACCATCTTCTGAGAACATACTTCCTAGAGACGATCTGTCGAAATTTCACACCATCTGTCGTACAATGCTGTGAAACCACGAGAACATTCAAGACCAAGAGCAGAGCGGGAACCCTACCTGTTAGATATACTCGTACTATGACAGAAGGACTTGAAGTAGTATCTTTCCTCAAGCCATACCTCGATATAATAGTCTCGGTGGAATCTGTATCGTGACCTACATAAGTGAGAGAAAGGCTTTGTTTTAAGAATGGCTATAGTATCGATATCATTCAGGCATCTTGCATGGGTAATATCACCTTGAGAGAAGTACCAGAAACCTTCTCCTTCGTAGATACGAGTAGCAGAACGAGAGTAATGAAAGTAGTGCGCTTTTCAATAATTGAGAATTCAACCTCATCTACTGTCCATTTGAGCGTGCATCTACAGTACATTTGCTTCTCCCTTTCATTTATCACTTACATGGACTTTAAGAAGCACAATCAGTCTTTTTGGTTTCCCGGAACAAGTCCGCAGCATCTGCATTCTGATCAACTTACTTACTCGTACTTATGCGCTTAGGTGTTTTTGTTTTTTTTTTTTTTTCGTGGGAAGGTGGACACCTTGCATAGGTACCAATCGTCCGACGTCCATTGGTAGTGTCAGATTCTTACTGACTAAAACCACCTCCCGGGGAATCTTTCCGTGTTTATTCCCCGGACGGATTTGAGTTTCTTGCTTCGTCACGGGGTGCTTAACGAATTCGCGTTCCGTTGCTGTTCTAAATTCCTTAGATCGCACATTATTCGCACTGCTGCATGGTTTACCGCAGCCCAAAGATCTTCAAATTTCAACATATATTGAACTATGTTTTCCGGTGTTGGCCGTTCACGAAATTCTTCACACAATATAGCTCTTTCGTTTGCTTACCGCGCACATTCGAAGAAAACGTGCTCCACGTTCTCTACCGCGTTTACGTAGCGAGGACAGGACGGACTCGAATCACGGTTTCGCTTGAATAGATATTCACGGAAACAACCGTGACCGGTCAAGAACTGTGTAAGATAGTAATTCAGTTCGCCGTGTTTTCGTTTTGCCTGACTTTCAATCCTTGGATTAGTCGGTACGTCCATCTCCCTTTTTGGGACTCATTCCATTGTTGTTGCCACGCTTCTATATTGCAGCGTCTTTCGAATTTCTTCGCTTGATTTATGGATAAAGTCGTCTAGCTTCTAAAATTAAGATATCGATTGGTACCATAGAGGATATCGCGTTGTGGGATACCGTTCGAAATGCACTGCTAACTCGCAGTGCACATAATCTGTACACAGATTTGAATCCCTTCATGTGTGTCTTTTTATTCGTGACGTCAGACCATATTTGTGTCCCGTACAGCTATGTAGAGGCTCTCGCAAGCATTTATCGTTTGCCTTGTTTCGGGCCGCCGATATTCGGCATGAGTCTCGAAAGAACGCCTATCGCTTTCGATGAGTTCTTGCAAGCGTATGCGAGATGATGCTTGAAATTAAGCCGAGCATCAATCATCACTCCCAGGTATTTTATAAATGAGCTGGAAATAATTGTGTGCTCTCCGACTTTTATAGTTATCGTCTCCAGCACCCTTCTACTCGTAATGAGAACGGATTCCGTTTTATGTACCGCGAGGTCTAAACTCATATCGCGTAGCCAATTTTTTATCAGTGATATTGTTTCGTTGCAATACAACTCGATTTCTTTAAGTCGTTTCGCCACGACTACAACAGCAATATCGTCCGCGAAACCGATAATTGCGGCTTCCCTGCGGACTGGGAGTCGTAGAATGTCGTCATACATCACGTTCCACAGTAAAGGACCTAACACTGATCCTTGGGGCACGCCCCCTGTAATTTTATATAATTTCGCCCCGTCGTCGGAGTCGTAGAGGAGCAACCTATCGGTAAAGTAGCTCCTGATCAGTATTAATATATACTTTGGTACATTCAATCTTTCCAGGCATTGTAAAATACACTACTAGTTCGCCGAGTTAAAACCATTTTTCACGTCAAGTGAAACCACGGCGCAGTACTTTTTACTGCCTCCTTTCCATCGTCTACCTTCTATGGCCGATTGGGCTTTGTCTATTACGACTTTAATCGCGTCGATTGTTGATCGGTCCTTTCTAAAGCCGTATTAATATTCCGCGAGTCCATCACTGGCTTCAATGATTGGCTGTAGCCTGTTGCATGTAACTCGCTGTAATATTTTGCCCATAGTGTCGAGCATACAGAGCGGCTGATAAGATGAGGGCTCCTCCTGCGGTTTATTTTCTTTTGGTAATAATACCAACCGTAGGTGTCGCTTTAGTTCAGGGTAGATCTGAGCATTAACTAATAAGCCTAACCAGTTAACCCGCTTTTTGGCAAAATACGTCCAGTTAAGCACCTTAAGACGACTGAGCTCCAATTCCACTTGTTTGCGCCAACGTCTTTCTCTACATTGTCCCTCCAAGTAGGAATCGAAGACTCTTCGGGCCTGCGCGTTAATATCCATTCGTATAGCTCGATATCACTGTACAGCTCGCAATTTTTGCTGTGGTACCTCTTCCTCAAAAGCCTGTCAACGCAAAACGTGAATATTGGTCCTAATCACCAAAAAAATCTTGTGAAGATATCTTCACCCAACCTCGCTTACGTCCATGTTTCTGTATCATAGAGCAGGACTTAGGATTGCGGATCTAACATAGTGTTGCTTGAAAAGACGTTAATATTCTACCTTAGGCCAAATATGCAGTCATTTTATTTTTTTCATTATATTCCTGACGAGGTTTCACTTTAAAGGATCAAAGGTTAAAGGACAAGCTGAGGCTCAAAAAATCCCAAACTACTACAAAGCCATCGTGAAGTTCTGCCCGACAAGTCAATGTTGTGGGTCCTTTCCTGTATTTTGTTCTTTTTTATACAATTTGCGTCAATGGATGGGAATTACAGGCATCTACAATATGATTCTCTGGGACTTAGTGACCATGTGCTGAACCACACCAGTTCGCTCACCAACCACTCTCCTTGTAGGATAGCCTCTAGGTATTAATTGGTGTGGGCTGATTAACAACATACATAGAAGTCGCGTCTTCTAAAGGTTTGAACTCTTCGAGCAAACTTCCAACCAGTCGCACTCTGATCCCCTCATATAACATGTGAGGTCGCCCAGGGTTGGCGGGCTTGTCTCGTCTTCTGGAAAGCACCTGTAATAAAATATCGCACCCTGTTCCTTGTTTTGACATTCCAAACACAGCGGCACACTACGCGAGTTGTGCACAAATCTATGGAATTATTTCCGATAGCCGCCATGCTGAACAGGAAATGTGTAACTAGGAAGTTGCAGTCCTGTTTTGCCCTCGTTTTCCATGAGCCTTTTGTGAAGCTGTCCCACCTGTCTCAGCTGTCCCCCATAGCTATCGATGTTGCCCTTTTCCGCTCTTTCACTGTTTTGGCCTCCTGCCAGTTTTAGGAACGCATAGAGTGTATCCTCTGCATCTCACTCTAAAGAACGGGACTAAAATGATAATAATCTGGTCAGCCCGAGATTTTTCGAAAGCCGCTGATAGTCCTGATTACGCAGAACCTGTACGCTGACGATAGCTTTCTTTTTAACTTGTTCGCAGACCGCCCTCACTGGTACATATAGGGGGATCGAACTGACCGTACTAGACAGCAAGATAGCAAGATACTGCGGGCATATGTAAGCCGGAGGATGGAACTGGCCGTACTAGACAGCAAGATAGCAAGATAGCGAGATACTGCGGGCGTATCTAAGGCGGAAGATGGAACTGGCCGTACTAGACAGCAAAATAGCAAGATAGCAAGATACTGCGGGCGTATCTACGGCTATCAATATTCGGAATCACCCGAGAAGATGATGCATACATCAGCATCACTTCGATGTATTTCAGGGACTAATTAATTAAATTTTTTGGTATTCGCATCGGAAGTTCGCATGACTATAAGGCTGAGTATATGTAAGCACTTGTATATAAGAACTAGTCCATTATACTCTTTCTAAGTTCCTTTTTCGAAGAAAGATGAGTAAGCGTTTCAGGATAAAGTCTCTACAGTACCAGCACCCACAACGTCAAGGCCGAGTACCTTCAATGATGCGAGCGTAAGCCGGACATTCATAGAGGTAATGCTGCGAGGTATCGTCATCACTACGCAGGACATTGTATCATTTATGTATAGCAAAAATGTAGTACCCCATCACGACGCTAGTAAACAACGTACAGCATGAAAACCGCTGACTTCTTAGAAATGTCGGGAAGCACCCGTTTGATCTACCTGCACCCTGGGGAATCACGCCATCTGCAGTTGTGCTCACATGAAACCCAACTATCCATGGAAGCCCTAACCAAGGACGCATTCAGACCTAACGTAGGTCCGGGTCCTGACAAATTCTCCTTTGATTTTATATCCCGTGATCTCATTGTGACCGGGGACCCAGACAGGACTGAGTGAATTCACCCTTTCGACAACATTCAGCGATGCCCTGAATTCTCGAACTAACTTGGAAGTCGTATGAGAGTTCAGCAAGGCTCTAATCGCAGTTTGGCTGGCGTAACAGATGCAAATGCTTCGACCAGTTACACCGGTTCTTCACAATATATTGTAGTTCATGGCCATACGGATTGCGTATGTATATCTCAGCTTGGAAGGCAGGCGCAAGTTTTGCCAACGAAGAGTGCCGCATCCTAGATCGGTTTTGGAGCCATCCGTGAAGACCCGACTGCATTCCTCTAACAGCTTAGATTCTAGCCGAAACCAGTCTTGGGCACAGGGAAAGTCGATTTCGTCTCAAGTTTCAAGATCATCTGGCGCGCAAGGTCATCAAAGCTCCAGTGCGTGTTTTACCGAAGACCACTTTTTTTTTAAATGGAAGATGGTTTTGAGAGTGCAGCGAATGATATGAACATCAAAGGGAGGGAGATTTTAAGTCAGTCTTGTGGTCGGCTCGTTCTAGACCGGAAGACTACAACCAATCTCTGATATTTTAACCGGCTTTTGCTGAAGTACTCTATGATTATCTTCAGCTGATAATATGGTTTAGCCATGATGGTCAAGGATCTCCTAATATACGATCAGCTTACCGAGTTGAAGATAGTTAAGCGCTATAGCTGACCTATAATTATTTGTCCCCCTTCACTACCTTTTCTTCTCTATTGATTCTGCTGCAGTATTTACTACCGTTTTTAGCATCCTGCAGTGTATGATCCGTACGGGGATCTTTCCTGGCGTATTAAGGAGACATATTCAGCAAATTTTTTAACTTTTGGTAGCACCTACTTCTAGGCACTTTTGAATCGTTGCTACGAAGGCGGCAGACCTCACTTTGGCAGCCTTATTCGGGATCCCATTCAGTTTAGGTGTTTTTTTGTTTTCTATTTCCTTGCATGCTTCGAACATAATCGTTGGGATTTGCTCTCTGCTGTTATCCATGGTGATAGAGTTCTTAATATTTGGTATATGCGAGAATAGATGCTTCACTAGCGGCAGCTTAATTGGGGAGATCTTTTCCCTTAAGCTTCTTCATCATCACCCTGTAAGGCGCGCCCCAATGATCTGAATCGACCTCGTCGCAAAGGTATCTGATGCTTCTTGACTTGTTTTCTTAGTTCGCCCTTACCAGGTCATGTTTCGCTAATTTGAAGCGTTCCTGAAAGTCTGGCCTAGATTTTCGTGATCTGCGTCCTACTTAGAGACACTTTCTTCTGCATCTTTTTATTGCATCGCTCCACCAGAAGCTGGGCTCATCCCGTTACTGACTGCCCTTTTGGACATTGCTAAACATTGGGTGTCCTCCACAGATCCGTTGTTCGTAGTTGTGCTAGTATTCAACATTCGTGAAGTAGACTTGGTAAGTCCTCATTTAACGTCGAAGGAACATCGCCTACTACGGGCTCTTATGCCTAGAAATGCCTCCGAGGCCCAGCTTTGCGAATAATGTAATAATGTCGTATTGGTCGTGACAGCGAGATCCCGCGAGGAGGCCGAGCGCAGAGTACGGTGGGCAGTCGCTAGAGTGAAGGATTGTCTGCAGTGTCACGGGCTTGAGCTGGCGGTCCAAAAAACAAAGATGGTTGTCCTTATCATGCAACGAAGTTTTGGGGCTGGGGTGCTTTCATGATGCAGTAGTGCACGCGAATCTGATACTCCGCTATCCCCTAATGTGGGTCGACTAACGCCATACCTTTGGGGAGCATATAGGGAGGGAAGCTGATAAAGCCACCAAGCTAGCAGCCGCAATATCTAGGCTAATGCCCAATGTTGGCTGCCCGAGAGAGGCCAAAAGAAGGATACTAGCATCTGTCACCAATTCTATATTGCTGTACGGCGCTGAGGTGCGGGCGGGTGCGCTACAATGCGCCGGGCCCCCTCTGATCGCTTGCCCTCACCGCACGGTCTTAGCAGCAGCTTTCATAGTGATCGGGGGAACCATCCCCATCCGTGCAGGAATGGGATGACGAGATTGTGGGTAGGTGGACACACCGGCTCATACCGGTGCTATGCCCGTGGCTTGAGCGAAGTCATGGTGGGGTGAATTATTATCTTACCCAGTTTCTCTCTGAACACGGACAGTTCAACAATTACGAGTGTCTGCATCGCATGACACTGAAACCATCATACTAATGCAACTAATGGCCCGCCGAGCAGGATAACACCGAGCACACGTTCTTCGTTTGCGCAAGGTGGCATCAGCGACTACATCTCTTAGTGGACTAGCTGGGCCTGATAATCACATCCGGAAATATTGTTTCCGCACTGTTGAGTTGTAAAGATGCATTTGGTAATAACGCAAAAAAAAGGGGAGGAGCGGACGGTAGACGGGCCCGCGTCTCCTCATATGTACAAACGGTTGATACGCTGCCAATCTGCACTGGCTGTGCATATGTTTGATTCCTCCATGAAACACCAGAGCAAACAGTCGCTACGAGAGATAAGAGACCACGTTACTTCTCTGGGTATTTGCGATGGGTGTCTTTCAGATTGAGAAAGTTGAGCAATGGGGCTCAACCCTGATGTAATGCTAACGTGGTCCCAGGCTGTATTAAAGCCACGCGACAAAAGGGAGCGCTTTAGTAAGTATCAGATTGGTTCGAACCAACCTTTGCACGAGTCTCACGCTACTGTAAGGATCTACGCTGTTCGTAAGTAGTATTTCCCCCAAAAAAATATATCCCACTTGGTCGGAGCATGCCTGCTGCACACGAATAACGCTCTTTAGAATCTTCCAAGGATCCTCTTTGCTGTTTCGTGTTCGCTTCTTCTAACTAAGTATGTTACTCTATAGGTGATCGACTGAGGCTCAGTAATATTAAAAAGTTTTTGACTACCAGGACTTTACAGTGAGCTAGTAACAGGCATTCCTCCTTGATGTCCCTTCTCAAAACCACACATCTAATGCAGTTCCCTCTGACTTGCATCCACTGCTTTTACGATGCCTTAATGGGTTTGGAAATGAGCTTTTCATTGTATTTATCATAAGTTACAGATTGGTTATGACATCTTCTACAGCCAGCTGATCTGAAAAGACCAAAGAAAATTCTATAAAGATGTCTAGAACAGATCATTCTAACAATATTTCCCATCGACTTAGAGCTGAACCCATTCCTTACATTTAAACTAGATTTTAAGTGAAATTGAAATTCATTCACAACATCAATAGATCCCAATCAAAACAGTTCCCAAATTGGTGAATCGTTAAAAAAGAAACCGAATCCGATAATTCCAATGTGAGCCCTAAGCTTTCCATTCTAAATGAAAAGCCAATCGCCATAGACACACGAGTAGTAAACAGAAATTAAAAACAAATCCCCATCCGTATCTTGTCTGACATCAGGCAGTATATCTCAAAATAATTAAACAAAACCACGGGGAAAGAATCCCGTTCAAATCTCCAACTGCTACCATGGAGATTTTTTTGAAATATCTCCACCATCAAGATCACAGCACTTCCTCTAGAAAACACCATAAAACTCGGTTGCGCCCAGCCGGCATTCGAGGTTTGGAGTTTCCCTCTTACCAGGCAGAAGCCAGTTACTATGTTTTTTTTTTGTTTTTTTTTTTTTTCTTCAAATAAAATTCGATTAAAATACAAATTGCTACACATATGCACACACACTTGCAGACACTATTAGGAGAAGAAAAATTGGTGAAGCACTACATGGAAACGAAAAAACAAAAGCAGAAAACACCACTGGTCCAGCCCCCTCCATATTCGGTAGCAGAATATTTAAAAGCGAACTTTTCTACGAACCTCTAACCGACAACGTAGCTCGGACGAGCAAAGGTCCAAGTCGAATCCAATCCAACCAACCAGTAGCTGGCCAGCAACTTGAACCATCCGACACCTAAAAACTCATTTCCATTTGATCTGTCGCTTCCGCTTCCCGGTGCTCGTGCTCCTCCCTCCAGTCCACCACCGAGTCCCGCAAAAAGAAAGCAATCTTCACTTTAATTAAATTTAATATGTTATAAACACCCTCGGGCAATTATGGTAGCGACGGGAATCTGTTTCGGTACACCATCTTCTTAGAGTCTACTTCAAACTCCAAACCATCACCATCTAGATACTTCAGAGTTCTGCCAAGAGAAGATCCACAGCCAGAGTCGCCCGTAGAAAGGCAAAGATAGAGAGAGAGAGAGAATCTCAATATTGAACTGATAAATCTTTTGGGGGAGATGCTGAGGCCTGATGATGCTTCTGCTCACTGCTGGCTACCTCTAGTGAAATTAAAAAGACTAAAACCTCTGCCACATGGACTGGGAACCAGTTCATTGAATCTGTTAGAGTGGAACAAGCAGGCGGTATCCAACTTAGATGAAATATGACTCAGTGAGGATGGAGAAATGAAAGAATAACGAAACGCACTTTGTCCGGACGGGAGATGGAAACGCTTTGGGGAGTAACTTGATTTGGTTGAGATTACAGAGCATATTCCATAAGTCTCTGGTGTGGATCTTGACAAGGTACTCGTATTTTGGAGGGAAGTCACTCAGAGAGGTCAGAGTGCTTATCTTTTCGATCGGAAGTATCGCATACTGGGGGTTTATTGATTGGAATTACGGTAAGTTGATTTGAATTTGATTCAAAGATAAGATGACCATTTTGAACATCCAATTTAGGAGGCAATCAAGATGAAAATACGATCGAGAGGATCTTGGGCAAGTTGTTGGTGGGAAAAACAATTTAATTTGGACCAAGGTTGAGTGAACTTTCCAGGCGTTCTGTACAATCCCTTTGTTACTACTTCAAAACAGCTATAATGCAGATCATTACCTTCTTTGGAAAGGTGGAAAATCTAAGTCACAAAAGCGAGATTGTAAAGAACTGAGAATCGTAGCGATCAGCAGCTAAAAGGTTATTTAGAAAGTCCTTTAAAGTGACACGGACTGTGGCAAACCTGTCATCTATTGGGAATTGCGAGATGTGATCTACTGTAGAACCAATTGAATTTATATTCAAATGGTAAACACCTAAACAATCTCCAATTTCTTTGTAAAAACCGAGAAGGCCTTTGAAGTTCGTGCCATCTATTCCCTCTAGGTTTTCGAAAAAGTATTTCCGTTTCCCTAAAAATTTTCTTCGACTACGCGATATTAACTGGCATTCACACAGTACGTGTGTTATGTCCTCAACAGCTTGCAGATCACCACAGAATCTCCAAATATCCGTATCTGACAATTTGAGTCTCTTTGCGTATTTCCGCAGGAGACAGTGTCCTGTCAGGATTCCTATTATTGCGTCTGATTAATTTTATTAACTCCTTAGAATTTTAGCCGTCTAAAAGTGGCCGGAGAGCCTTGGATATCCTGTGCCCTTCAAGACTTGACAACCATAGGTTGGCAGTCTTTGTGATTTTTTCGTCGATAGTGCCCCTTACTAGTCAAAGGGGTGGTTTGATGTTAGCAACCTCATTATTATCCAGTAGCCCTCCTCTTCTTGCAAGCTAATCCGATTGTTCATTTCCTTTAATACCGCCAGGGCACCCAGCACAGTCTCACCCGGTTCTGACTGCATAGTGCCTTGAGCACTTAGCTACAGCCCCTGACTGTATCAGAGTCGATGTTGATTGATTCCATGGCCTTGAGTGTGGCATATTCTTCAGATACCTGTCTCATCTGCATTAGCTCAGCCGTCAGGAGAGCCAGAACTTCTGATTCGAAGACACTGCTTGCGTCCGGTAGTCTTGCAGACACTCTTAGTTCTGGGTCTTCTGAGAAGATACCTGTTCCTTCCCCTGTTTTTGAGCCTTCTGTGAAAATTGCAATTTTATTTGGCCTGATTATTGCATTTTTTTGCCAGTCCTTCCTCTCCAGATATATTATATCATACGGGATGTCGAAGTCCGCCAGGAAGGAATTTCATCCGTTAGAATTGGATTGCCTGGCAGTAGCTCCACTAGGAAAGTGCCGAGTCCGAAACTTCTTCTCTTGAAATAGCCCAGATGAGTGAGTCATATCGCGCTGTTGCCAGTAAGTTTTTCTGTAAGTCAAGCGATGTTAGGTGCAGAAAAGTGTCCAATGCTGCAGTAGGGGTGGTACGGAGCGTACCTGTAATGGCTATGGAAGCCGTTCTTTGAACCGCCGTTAATTTTCCGTAAACCATTTTCTTGTTTGTTTCTTTCCACCATACTAGTGCGCCATATGGAACTATGGGTCTTAGCACTATCGTACACCATAGCAAGTTTCAAGCCTCAAAATTTTCCTAACGTTCTTTTGCAGATAAAAAGAGCATGAAATGGCTAAATCTCAACATCAAGGTTTTATGGCCAGTCTATCACAGGTAGGTTGTTATTGGTGTCCGGAAAGTCTTGGGATCGTTTGCTGCACTCTGTAACAATGTGACGGATAGTCTGTCGTTGGGGTTCGCAATTGCAAGCGGGAGAATTAACACTTCCCCAGCGGAGCAGCGAGTCGGCGCATCTTCCGTGGTTGGTTCGGATCCTGTTGAGCGTCTACCAGAGGTTGGGCGAAGGGTCCACATGATGGGTTCAGTATGATGACACTATTAGCTAAGATTGATGCAATCCACTCTGCTGACCAAGTAGTACTCACATTGAAAGCATCATACGCAAGCTCCTCAGCGAACTTTATGGCTGGGTACCGAGACTTTGGTCTCTGCTGCGGTACCAGGATCATAGAAATGTCATCGTGGATAGGCAATTCAGTATTCGCCAGTTTCTTCAATAGTATGCTTAAACGGCGCAGATGAGGTAGGGCATTGTTGCACAGTTCGTCTTCGCGTTGACCTTATGTTCCCATCTTACGCACATGTGCACTATCCAGCCACTCTAAAGAGCAGTATTCCTGTGTGGAGTGTACGAGTGCAAGTGCGGCGTAACAAAGCATTGATACACTTGACCCCCAGGTTAATCCAGTGAGTTTTTGGATCTGTTAGCTGTTCTTCGTATATAAGGGATCTGTCTAAGGTTACGCCTAGATATTTCGGGTGTCGACTGTGGTTAAGTGAAGTTTTATTAAACAGGAATCGCA
The DNA here is from genome assembly GCA_963966105.1 of Volucella zonaria. NCBI lineage: Eukaryota > Metazoa > Arthropoda > Insecta > Diptera > Syrphidae > Volucella > Volucella zonaria. The sequence continues at coordinate 135,503,698 of OZ014533.1, read as the reverse complement.
ATATATAATTCGCTTGTTGGCTGGTAGGGTTGAAGCAGCGGACTTCTTTCTTAGATATGCTACAGCACAGCCTCCTTTGTCTAAAATATACACTGAGTTTCTCAAGGTCTCGGGTTAAGGTTTTGTCTGTGCTCCCTAAGTCCTTATCCTAAGTGGCGATTGCCAAGTAATCTGCATATCCAAATTTTCTCGATGTGGTCGCAGGTACATCGCTGATGTAAGGATTAAATAGCAAAGGAACGAGGAGAGAGCCCTGCGGTAAGTCGTTGTTAAGGTTTCCACTTTTCTTTTGTTGTCATTGATGAATACTTAAAGTAGGCGGTTTGAAAGTAGGTTGTCCTCACGCACGGGATTGCTTTCAGTAGTTTAAAGGTAAATTCATCCTTCCATATGGTGTCGTACTCTGCGGTTAAGTCGGCGAAAGCCATGTGTGACGTCAATGATAGTACCAAGTGTGGACAATTTCTATCCGGCATGATCGGCAGGTACCAGCTCGTTGATGGTCATTCAATTAAATGTAGATCAGGCGTTAGAGTAGTTTGTAGCAAATACTATAGGAAGATAACTTTCCGGTGCGTCGCTAGGTTTACCAGACTCGGTTTACCAGAGAATGGCTATAACTTTCGTTCGTCTGAACGTCATTGGGATTATGCGTGATTCAAGTATGTTGCTGCAGAATTCGGCTAGCCATCATCTTGTATTTTTTCCGCTATGTGCAAGAAACTCCGGGTATATGCCATCGAAACCCGCCGTCTTTCCTGTTTTTACTGTCAAAATAGCGGTGCTAACCTCTTCGGGTGTAAAACTGCCCGAAAACTGTGATGACTATGGGGTTTGGGTCTTGAGGCTTCTCAGAGCCCGTTTTATGGTTCTTTGTACATGGGCAACGAGAAACATCACTTTGGTCACTTTGTTCGTGCCAATGCAGGAGTTTGTGGTGTTGGAGATACTGCTTCCTTCGAGTTTGCGAAGGAGACCGCACGCTTACCTACTGGAGTTGGTGAAGGTAAAGCTGTTGACCGTTGATATCCATTTCATTTTGCGAGTCTTGTCAAGCGATCTTAGTAGTTCTTTGCAGTTTCGGGGTTTCCAGATACATACCTTGAAATTTTCGTATTAACGTTCACTTTCTTCGGTCCACTCAGGAATACCCTCTTTGCGAAAGGCTCGGCGAATGAGTTTTTTGGTAGTTGCCGTAAGCATTCTTACAAATCTATCGTAGTTCTGGATCAGCGGCGGGATAAACCTTAAGCATGAGTCGAGCTCGTGAGAGGAGCTATTCAAATCGGCCTTGGTGAAGTTCCAGCGCGGCTTCTGTACGGAAGCAGTGAGAGCAATCTGGATTCTGTTCGATTAGGACTGGGCGGTGTTGGCTATGTGAGAAATCAGGCAAGACTGGAAGCAAGCAGAAGGTGGTGTTACACATCACAGGTTACGAAGCACAGGCCTCTTTCCCATCTCCGAGAGTGAAAGGTCGCTCTGTCCTTTGCATAAAAGTTTAGGAGCAGGTGGTTTGAGTTTGCCCATTCCACTAGCATGACACTATTGTCGTCGTTGTTTTCATATGGTGTGGTGACTGTTGCAATTGCCAATGATGGATGTACGTTGATCTGGAACTGCGAGACGCCCATGGTATTTCGGGGGGTTTGTATATTGTAGTTAAAATGTGAATGGCTCCAATTTGAATCGTCCACTACGCCGTCTCTGACGTAAATAGTTGTCCCGTATGAAAAGTGGTTCCGATCCGATAGTAGCGGGCGACAGTTCCTCTAACCTTTTGAGCATCGTCCGATGCATTATGTGTCTCTTGGATGACGGCTACGACTGTTATGTAATAGTTTACTTAAGCAGTCGTTTTTGAATTTGCTCCGATCTTAAGTTGGTATATTCGAACAGAAGGTTCGATACGGCTTGTCAGTTGACGCTGAAGCCTACGGCTCATGGTGAAAATGGTAATATTAGCGTTCATTGTTGCATTAATGTTGTTTTGTTTGCAATTGGTTAACTTGTAGTATGGCCAGGAGAGTTATCTTCTTATCTGGCTTCCTTAAACGATAGATTATTTAGCGTTAATCAGGGTGTACCACTCGGATGAGTTCCAACATTTCACCCCAATGACCGAGTGCTTCTTCCTCCGCTATCGGCAAGGTCCAAGCCTCCACGCCATAGTACAGAACCGGAGTAATAAGTCGGTATAAAGCTAGTTTGGACCTACGAGAGAGGGCTCTGTTACTCAGTTGCCTCATCCACCCAAAGAAAGAGCTAGTAGCAAGAGTAATTCTGCGTCTGATCTATGTGTTGATGCCGTTGCTGCTTGTTACTGCTGACTCAAGGTAGATGATGTTCTCAACTACCTCGAAAATATGGACGCTAATGGTGACGTTTTGACTAAGCCATGGGTGGTTTGTTTTATCCTCGTTTACCGTCAGACCCATTTTAGCCACTTCCGCCTCAATACTTCATTTAATGACATCAATGTCGTCCGCGTAGACAAGTGCACTCAGTGAGTTTTGTATGTTAACTTTGCGTCGCCTTTCTTGGCATTGAAGAACACGGTTAATTCATTACCGAACTTGATGGGGCAGCAAGAATTCTCCATAGCCATTCTGCACGACTTGATGAATTTGGCATTGGTATCAGAACTAGACATTGTATAAGACGGCTCTATGCAAGCCATCATGTGCGGCGTTGAAGTCGTAGATGGCGAACCCCGATCCCACATTCCCTGTAGTTTTTGAAGATCTGCCGTAGTGTGAAGTTTGATCGGTGGTGCCCTTTCCTGCCCTGAAACCGCACTGGTGTGGACCAACAAGATTGAAAATAGATCTTATTAGCGACGTTTGGGAGACTAATTCCTTTTACTACGAATCGCCCAAAGGCACTATTGCCTTTCCTACAGATGATCTGGTTCAGGTTCTCAATCAGGTAGGTCACTTTTAGCGGCTTAAAATAGGTCAGTTAGTAGACCGTGTGTCCCAGCTGGTTTATAAGGCTTTAGCTCTGATATTGCTACCTGAACGAGTATGTATGTCAAGCGGACTGAATTCTCTCGGCTTCGTCGAGGGTAAGTGGTTAATTCTAACTGACAACAGCCTCTTGAGATTACAGATTAGCGCTGTCGAGCTCCTGTCGTCTTACTTAACTCCGTTGTTGTATCCGTATTCATACCCAAGCCGATTATGGCTCCTCGGAACGTTTGGACATCCAGAATTCCAGAGACCGTCGATCGCTGATTGACGGTCGATTGATCAGGTGATGATCAAGTCCATTTATAAATGTTGAGATGTGGGAATCCCTTGTTGGCTACTAAAACATAAGGCCCCCAGTTACAGATTCTATAGATCTGAATGGGGTGTTACGGGAAGCCGCTTTCTTATCCATCCTCGGCTTAAGAGATCCGAGCACAATTTCGGTATCATAGCCAAGGCACTGAGCACAAATGAATGTAGCTGTGTCTTCAAAGATGGCTCCAAAACTAATTTAGAATGCGTTGCTGCTACGTTTCTGGAGGATGACAACGTTAGATGTTACTCCTCGCTAAGAGAACTTTAGCTGTCTTTCAAGCGGTGGTGATCATCAGGTGATCCTGATGAGGAAGTGGTAAAATGCTTAGATTATTAGCACAAAACCACAATCGCGCCGGGAACTTTATCCCTATGTAGGCTAGGCCGGGGATAGTACTACGCGATCTAGTCATCACTCTCACAGTAGGCGTCGCAAAATGCTGCACGCTAGGCACATTTCCTACTGATGGATAGTTTGCTTATCTGACCGCATACTTAAGAGTTATGCCATCTGTTATTAATTTACTGCCAATGAAAGCCTACATAGAGGATGTAGTCAGGTTCGAAACACTCCACTGTACCTTGTCTAAGAAGTTCGTCGGCGATCTCATTTCCCGCCATTCACTAGCAGTCTCGCATTTTTGAACTGACTTGGATGTGATTCAGCAAAGATTTAAGTGAAGCTTAGCTGTCGATGTAGACGCAGATACATTTCCCTCTTCACTCGCTTATAGCAATATATGAGTAGTTCATTGTCAAACAGGCGTAAGTTTCCCTACAAAGAGAGGAAGGAAGTCAAAGGTTGCAACAGGTGTGCCGGCGTCATTGCATAAGACGAAAGTCCAAGAAAGGTCGGCTCGCAAGGCAGTTAAAGCTCTAATGCGCTAGCTGTTTCTTTTAATATGGAAGATGACTTCAAGAGCACAGCCATCGATATGAGTATTATGGGGAGGGAGATTCATTAGTGCGTCTGATGCAGACCTACGCGTGCTATAGAAAGCCCTCATCCAGCTACGGTACACTATTCTTTGGAGTCTTGTTAAATCAGCAGTGAAGCAACCGATGCATAGGATATAATTAACCTTATTATAGACGTATAGATTCAGAGGATCATCCTCGGTGATAGGCTCGTTACACTGCCAGAATACCGACAGCACTTGGAGGTAATCAAAGTGGCATTACTAGTCCAAAAAATTTGTTATCCTATGCCCAAGCGTCGGTCAAGTTTAAGGCTACCTGCGCTTTAAGGCAGAGGAGCTATCTAATAAGCGGTGCAGCTATATAAAATTCATATGCGTGAGGGTAGACGTTAAAACTACTGAGAACGTTAGACTGAAAGTCGACCAAGCTGCACCATTGCACTGCAGAGCAATCCCTGTTGGCCAGTTTCATATTGCCCACAGTCATCATCAGCCTTCGATGCGTTGGTCAGTACCAGCATCGCTTTTATCCACAAAACAGGTCCTTCGTCTAAACCGTCTTTTTTGACCTCTACACATCCAGTAAAAAGTTGCGCTGTTGGAAATGTCGATGAAAACGCCCAGTGTGCACTCCTTCTTGTCAAGTGTGCCTTCAATTCTGCTCTACTGATTTTGAAGGGCAGTCTTGCAGGATCTTGAACAAAGGATGCCTTTACAAAGCAGTTTTTTTGCATCCCGTATGCTCCACATTGAAATCATTCTTTTCAGTATCTTTTCCGATTTTCGGTATAAAGGCTACTCTTACTGTTCAGCAGGAGTACGGTATGTATGCCAGAGCCAGTTGATCTGCACATTTTGTCAGGTTAATTGGATATATGCCATCGACGTCATGCGACTTGAAGACGTCTAGTCACGGCCAATGTCTGGTACTATTGTAGCTACTGTGGGTTGTATTACTCAACTCATTTATAGCTTCCGGGACAAGGGTGATTGCATGCCGGTTCTGAAAAAGATCGTCACATAGAGGGTTTTCTACCTTTGAGTTAGAATAGAAGTCATCTACATTTCCATAGGCAAAGTAAGCTGACGCATCGACGAATTTGCAGCATTCTCGGCTCGTTTCGAAGCCTATGACTGCAGCAACTAAATTTTGGTTGCAAAATTATCGAAGTCAGCATCGTGTCATATTCAGAATTACCGCACAGGCCACCAGACTTAACTTGCTTATTAAATAAATGCCCATGCCCCATTGTAATGATAAACCTTACACTAATCGAAGAGATGTATCTATATGTGTAAGCGAATGAATTTAGAACTAATAATGATGACAGAAATAATATACACTAAAAGCATCATTCATAAATGTAGAAAAAATAACAGGACAGAGCCCACTTCCTTGTGGAATACCACAGAAATCGAATAACATCTTGCCATCTTGATGAAAATTCTACATTGGCACTGCAAAGTTTAAGGACACACGAGTTTGCTACCTAAAGAACCTTCTGTTCGAATGGGTGTTCCAACGTGCTTCAGGAGATCATGTTCTTGCGCAATATCCACCGTTAGTTCATATATCAGCCGGTTAATGGAAACGCATTTCTGCATATCTAAGATAGTAGACCCCGTACGGTGTAGTCGAAATCTGACAAGAGCATTTACTATCCAAGCACTTGATTAGCAATAATCACCACCAGCGGGGGTAAACGAATAAACAAATATGAGTATCGACAAGTATAATAGTTACTTTAAACCATTTAGAGCAATCGATACATTCGAAAGAGCCAATTGTCAACTAATTTATTGTGAACATGAAAACATTCGCCTAATGGCTCATTGAACACTCAGACGTATTAATCTTGTCAACGGACCTCTGGAATGCTCCTTCATTTGAATACTAACCGCTGTCAAGATGCCATTACCCGAAGCTTGTTCTATGTATGTTTAAACCCCCTCTCCCCCCTCCACTCATTGTGGTGGCCTCATGCAAATAGCCGATATAAAGATATTTGTTCGAGTTTTGTCAAATCACGACATGTCGAAGCATTTTGCCAATTAGCCAATAGTTCAATCAACAATGCCAGTCATTTACGAGCAACTTGTATCTGGAGAACAACAAAATGAACTCAAGCCCAGGAGCAGGCTAATAGCTATTGCCACTGCCGCACTACGGCCAACATTTGCGGGGGGTGCAAAATATTCATGTCAACTATTGGCATATTGCAATTGCTTTGGCTATTGCTTTGGCTATGGTCGTTGACTTGTAACTTGTAAGTACCAATGCGACAGACAACAAGTAGTTCTTGGAAATTTACAACAACTATCACGGGGTGGCAATCGAAACCGAGAAACAGAGGGAAGGCAAAAGAGATGAATGGCCACGATAAGTAATTAATTAGGTAATAGCAAGAAAGACCTGGACCAAGGAGACATGGTTTGTAATAGACTCCTCCTTTGAATCTTGATTGTCTCCCTCGGCTGGTGAACAACTTAATTTACTCCTAAATTTCGTCCAGACATTCGGAATTGGATTGCCAGAGGATTGCTCTGCTGAAAATGTGCACAAAAAGCAAAATAACAAAAAAAAAAGAAAACCGAACAAAGTTGGCTTTTATCACGGCATCCACGTCAGTAACATCGGATCGCTTGGTGTCACGAAACATGGAAACAGTAGCTATTGGGAGATACTTGGGATGCCATTGAAAGACGTGGGCGTGTGTGGGGTGATTCAGACACGATTCGAATTCAGAGGATCTGCTTGTGTGTCCAGTAAGGTACAAAGTTGCAAGAGGACTTGATCCACCTGATGTTGGTTCCTTATCAATCGAGGAATGGTATTGAGTTCAAGTAGCTGATCTGGAGCTATGTTGGATGATGCTACACGTTGAAGGAGAGCCATAAGAACCAATTAAGAGAGAGATTAGGAAGGTGAACCTTAAGCACTTAATCAGCAGACTCTCGGTTCCCGGTTTTATACGAAAATTTTATGATTCTTTTCGACTTCTTGGGTCAATGACTAAGATGGATCATCTTTAGCAATACTATCGACGGGAATAGGGTCGGCAATGAACCCGACTCAAATCCTCTTAAACAACGTGCCACTGTGAGGAGACTGCTTATGCATTTTTGGAATTACGACAGTAATTCCTCAACGGAAAAGAAATCGACTATGCTAGATAGGGCTCGAATAATAGTCAAAGAATCTGCCGTGGCACGGTGCTAGAAAAGAGAGGCGATTAAGGGTGCTAGCAGGGCAACCGCTGAGGGGAGTTAGTGCCAAGAACCTCCTACCCTGACGACGATTTTTGCCAACTACCACAGGCAAGGACTCCTGAAAATCTGAGCCGGTTGCTGGTAGCTCGAAAAGAGGACGGTGAAACGACACAACCTCTCCATGATAAGCAGGGATGGCAAAAGGCCGAAAAGGAACTCAGCCGAGGCCAACGGAAGCTCTCGGGTTCCAATAGTTGACTTTGGTAATCCAGAACGGAAACTCTTTGACGAGCAATACTACTCAGTGACGCTATCATGAAATGGTCTGGGAATATCCCGCTCTTCGGAGAGCTGAACACTCTAAAGGATTCAATGTCATACAGTGTGACAATCTAACCACCCTGGAATGGCTGAGAGACACCGCTAAAGCTCCATGGCCAAAAGCCGAACTGCGTATTGTCGAAAAGGGAGAACTCATGGATACAACCAAACCTAAAGGACGGTTGAATAACATTCCGGGTTCCTACATACCGAGGGACAGGATAGAATGCAACTTCAGTCACCTTAATTCAGAGCTCAGTGGAAGATAATTAAAATGGTAAACCACACCAAATATAGCATGGAAGTTGCAGTTATACTAAGCCGCAAATCTATGCCACTACTACGCAAGGCCAACAACAACTGGTACCTTCAGCAAGGCCAAGTGGAACTCAAGAGAGCGCTACTCTAACTTAACCCGAAACCAATTGACAAAAAAGTATTCAAAATTTTAATGGCGACCATGGTCATCTTGTTTTTATACCTTCTACCCATCAAGCTTCACATTAGAGATGTAGCTTTGGTATTCTGTATTCCGATGGTAAGACTTTTTTACACGTACGATTGTCCATTCTTCTCCGAGAAGCGTTACGTTTAAAACACAGGAATTTAGAATCTAACTTATCTACCATTCTGCCTTCCTCGGGGGGAAACCTGCTCGGTTGAAAAAATACTCACGCATGCATGCTTCCACTAGTAACTCGTAACTTGGTACGCGTCGTTAAGCTGAGAATTCTTGCCGGAGCACGCCACTAATTTGGCATAAGGCATCAGGGCACTCTCCCTATAATTCGGTTCTCCTGCCACCACTAAAGCCAGTAGCCGAACTATTTGAATACCGTGATCCCGGTAAAATAAGACTTATTGCGATATTAACGCTTACAATACTTTGTGGGGCAATAGCAAATGCGACATGAGAGGGAATCATCTTCTTAACATCATACTATCGTCTGACCTGGTTGTCTCTCAGCGCACACTTGTTTTGGAAGCATGGGCGCAAGCAATCGACTTAACACTATCCAACAAGTGTACTTCGGAGAAGATATTACCAAGGGGAAATCGAATGCGAGGTTACGGAAATGTTAAAGAAGAGGAATCTACGAACAACCAACTGAACACGCTTTATAGCGGAGCCTTGGCAAGTTTCAATGTACTGCCTGCACTATGAATGCAACAAAAGATAGAGGAAGCTGTTCAGAGCCTGAGCGTTGCCCTCACCAAATGTTTGGAAATGACTTGTCCAGCCAGGACCGTCTGTGGAATGCAGGTTTGCAGAGACTACATGAAGAAACCTGGAAACTTCTAGATCGTAGGCCCAAATTTGAGGGAGATTGGAATCTTTACAGATAGAAGCTTAAGAATAAAAAAGGCTAATTTGGGTTCCTCGGCGGAAACTCGGTGAATCCAGCACGCTGGTCAAAGTCATGACAAATGGCAAATCAACCAGACTGTAAGAATCTGAAGGTCTGATGGCACCTACCCTGAGTTGAAAGTAGAGATTCTCTGTCACATGGTTTAGACTCAGTTGCAGGTAACCTGATCAGAACCATTACATAACCAACTCCTATCCCCGAAGGTGTAAGTGAGCTGCTATATATCATCAATTGTGGTGACGGATGAGGGCTTCAACTACGGTGTGACGATAATCAAAAGCATCAAACCAATCAGTCTGACTTCCTTCATGTAGACGAACATGGAAACAATGGTTGAGCTTCATTTGAATACAACCGCTTTAAGAACGCGTCTTTATTGAAGATGCACCATCCCTAACAAGGCGGAAGATGATAACCAACTTCTCTAGGCCAGAGAAACTAAAGACTAGTTAGTTATCTTCACTACAACTCCCACTAGAACTTTGATGATCTTGCACGTCGACTGCATTTCGTCTGTTGTTTTAAGGACATGCCGTCTACTGCAATGACTCCAGGTCTCCTGCTTATGAAAATTACGAAATCGACTTTCCTTGCTTAGGAATGGTTCTCTTTTTTTGGCTCAAGAAAGGAATTTCTTCGGGTGCTCAAGGACGGGTCCATAACCGATTTAAGATGTGGCGCTGGTTTGTTTTTCTAGGACGACAGCCTTAAATATCACTCCTCATTAGGATACACACAATCCTGATGATGGATGTAAAGAATCGGTAAAAAAGGGAAACCTCTACGTCTGAAGCAATAGTCAAGCTACACTTTAGGCTTACTGATTCCTCTAACCACTTCTAAGTCAGTTCTCTGTTCATAGTCTAAGTCATAAATGGGTTCCGTTGAACTTATTAAACAGGGCCCAAAGAAAAGCTTCGCGTAAGTTCTGGTTTGCAACTTTCAATCACAGTTGGGTTCCGTGACCCTGCTGGACTTCTGTCTGCGGCATCCATACTATCGTAATGGTGTACGGCTTTTGCCAATCAACTAATTGTGCTAGACAAAACTGACAAAACATCCCACAATGCTTGTGGTAAGAATGATGACGATGCCGCGAAACACCTGCAGTGCGAGTAACCGTTCGGAGACGGAGAAATTCCTGTAAAAGGCATGTACAAAGAGTTCTATGGACTAATTATTTGTCTGAAGGCTCTGTTTCGACTATCCTCAATCAGTGTTAAGGAACTGGCATTCACCTGAAATTAAAAGGGGGCAGAGGGCTATATCTAGGACTTCTGATTGCAGAGACCTTCCATAGATTTGTAACGTACTTTCTCCTGTTACCCATTCAGTACTGGTCTAACGCATCTTCTAAAAAGCTATCTCTCTTCCTAGAATACTCCAAAAAATCTATAGAAAAAGCATTACACCATTAGGCCTCTGTAAATTTGGATGAAGCCTCTGTTACGGATGTCTTGGTACAGATTAGTTAGCGCACTGATTTTCTTTCCCCATAAATCTTAGGTCCATTGGTTTCTATGCAGACAAATTCAGCCAGCCAAATAACTGTAATGAGTAGTATTCCCTTTAAATTTCGCTCGTTAAATGAGCCCTGAGAGAAGACCTACAACACCTGCTGAAGGCCAATCATTCCACGCTGTTAACACATTTGCCTGTTGGTATTACTCTCATCTCATTTGATGACCTTCCTCACTACTGCTCCATTAAAAACTAAATTGCCATCGTCTAATAGCCACTTCCAATCACTGTCTTGCATCCATCCTGCATCTTACCCCCATTTGCTAAGATGCTTTGGCTGAAGGAAAAACCGTATCCTGGTCAGCAACGCTCAACGCACAACAACAGTAGCTAAGCCCCATGTTGAAAATTACTCACATACAAGTACGAATACAAAGCTAGAATGCATTCTGTCCAGGATGTTGCTCTTCCTGATGAAGAGCTTCCATTGCTACCACGAATTTCTGCGCACAGTCCGCAACAAAAACAACTGAACAAGAGCAACAGCAACAACAAAAACAACAACACCAGCTACAACAAGTAGCAGTAGCGCGGCACTGCTCTCGGTGGTGCATAACATTAATCTCCGGAATCGATACAAGCATTCTTGTCTGCGGCAGACGGCTACTGTTTGTGGCCGCAGGGCTAATGAATATCGCAATTTCAAACACATAAATGGGCCCGCGCTGATGCTCCTGCTGCTGTTGCTGCTGTAGCTGCTGCGGCTGCACCCAAGCCCATGATCCAAGTCGAAGACACTAGAATGGTAATGGCAGGAACCATCGATCGGCAACAGCGACGCCAATGACGAGGCTGATGATGATGATGGTGATGAGGACGTTGAGGATGCAGATGAAACGATGACTTACCATTTTGCCAATATTGGTAAAAATTTAACGCTCCACTCTAGATACACTCCAGCCTCGTTTCCCCTGATAGCTTCTGCATCATTCATCGATGAACATGTAATTTAGTCGACATCGGGCCACAAGTACACTAATGTATTGACCGTGTCTGTGTGTAATTTCATTCATAGAGGGCGCAGGCGCACAACCAGCCACACAACAACAACATCAAAACCTATAATGCCTTCGACATAATAAATTGTAGGTAGGACGGTTACCATCACCAGCACTCCCTGCTTCCTCCTGCAGATCCACTTCTAACCTATGAAGACCACACTTTTTGATATAAAGGGGGGAAGTTCCGACAGACTCGAATCGTTTACTTGAGAGCAGCACCAATCTAGACATGGCTCGGGGAAAATTGATTGCTTCGGGTAGTTTTGATTGCGATATCTGTTTTTAATTATAATACACAACGAGATCTACGTGCTGCTGTTTTCCAGCTTCACCGGAGTGGGACTACGCCACGTTGGGGAGGGTTGCAATGGGGGAACGGTCCCGCCCGGTAAGCCAAGGATTATTAATGCTGCTTTAATAACCGATGTAATATTTTTCCATTTCATTGAAATGGAAACGTGCCTGTTACTGGCTGCTCCTGCGGGACGAGCTAAGGAAACAAAGTACGAGTAGCTATGTATCGGCAGTTGAAAGTATGAATGGCTGTCGTTATCATAACTCACGCTCCATGGCCGTAGAGCTGTTTGGCGTTGTCAAATAAATTTTGGAGAATTTTTCTGAAATACTAGAGTGTTCGAGCCTGCTGATGTGTTTATAGGAGTGCAAAATTGAATTAGAGGACATTGTGGCGATAGCGGTAGTTTGTAGCATACAATTTGAAACGGATATATCGGGAATGTATGTAAAAGGAGTTGTTTCGAAATTTATCGCATTGGAGGTAAATACCTGCCGCTCATCAGTTAGATAGGGACTATTTCTGGATGACTAATATTTATTTATTTAGCAGAAGCTTCTACTGGAACTTCGACGTAGAGTGCTCGCTAAAATTCCAATCAGGACTCAAGTGGTAGGCATGGGCTAGTTTATGAGCACATAACAATTAGCAAATGAAAAGCCGAAGACCTTGCTTTCATCCTCATTCTTACTGTTTGGCGTTAAATATCTTAGCTTTCGCAAGGTATAATGTGCTGAAAGGCTTCAGCCAAATCTTCTAACCTCCAAGTAGTTCTTGGTCTGCATTAGGTGGGCTTAGATTTACGGATTGATGGGGTATTCGTCGATTTAGTCAATTTTGTTCCATGTTAACACGTCACTGCTGTTTTACCACAGCCAAAGAACGGTCTCCCTCGACTACATGGGGCTTTCACGTCCACGGCAGGCTCTGTTTTAGATACAATGCTAGATCTCCACTCGACAGTAGTGTCGCGGGCTGCACTCTCAAAGCTTCCGTTTACAGAGATGTGGTCTTTAGTAAAACACGCAGTCTTAGTGACCTTCCGCGCCTATTGTCTTTTATCTATTGCCTTATGGACATACTTCCTGATGCAACGGCACCAAAACTCTTGTTCCTGCTATTTTACGAAATCAACTTCCGCTGTACCGAGGAATGGTTTCTGCGAGAATCTAACCCAGGAAACAATGTATAGCATCCAGAAACGATCTAGGCAGCTGCGCTGGTATCTTTCTGGAGGACGACAACATTGAATACGTTGAATGTCACTCCTCGTTAGGAAAACTTGCTTCGAAGCTTGCTTGAGAATGCTTCTCTAAATGCAGTCAGAATGCTGGATCGCCTGAGTCTTTTTTGGTTACCGGGTCACAATGGGATTGCGGAAAATGAGATCACCTATGAACTTCTTAGACAAGGCTCAGAAGAGAGTTTCTCAGGACTTAACCTGCGTTAATACTGTCTTCATCCTGACGACTTTTCAAGATATCCACAGACCGGTTGAACCCGATATTTCCAAGAGATTAGCGGTTTTTATCCAGTTGTCACGGGGATCTGCGCTTTTGCTAAACACCTAAGTGCGCTAGGCTCTTTTATGCAGTTCTCTGCGATGTTGCGTTTCGTCCCACTTAGGTCTATGAAGGCCTACCATGATGCCCAAGTTGAGGTCGCAAATTTTGTGGTGTGTTGTTAATGGTTTTGGGTTTTAAATTTTATGAGACACAAATATCAATACTTAAGCCTCTGCCTATCAATTTCTAATCTTGCTTACACGCGTTGAACTCTGAGACCCTAGTACTTTTGATTGAAGGTCAGGAAATCAACCCCTGCGGGATATTATTACCAGATGCTGTCGTGAGAAGGAAGTGTTCGTACTAGAGCACCTCTTTTCACATATACTGATAAACGGTGGCATCCATGACTCAAGTCAGTTTGAGCTACTTAATGCAGACCCCCGATTAGAGCTTTATAGACGTACTCGGTCTAAAGGAATGGTTTTGTCGAGTTCCTGAAATAGAGATGGCGGCGCAAGAAGTCTGGCAATGCCACCGACATCTCTTATAACCTCAGTGAGAGCACTTTCACCGGACTATTTAACCTTTTACCTTTTACCAGGGGTTATATTAACGACCTCATAGCAATTCACATAAACGCCAAATTCGGAAGGATAAGCCTTATTTGAGTTCATAGCCCTACAGGGGTAAGGATGATAGTGTCAATGATGAATTCTACGACACCCGCTTCTTTGAGCGGGTTATCGGAAAACATAGCCTTCATAGCTGCATGTCTGACATTGGACATAAGTTCTTCGAATTTGTAACCTTTAATTAGCTAGCAGGAACGGAACTTGGCTATCTCCTGATTAATCAACTGTCAATCAGGTGTAATCGAGGTCAAACACTCTTTCAGCATTCTGAGTGTTCAAACTTTACGAGGAGCCAACATCAAGTCGGATCATTTCCCTGTTATAGCCAGCACTACTAAGGTGGCTCTACAGTCCGGGTTGAGCCTCGACCCCCAAGCAACCAGCCCCACCAACTAGCACGATGTCTCGCCAGCTGCCTCCCAATTCCACTTGCGTATGCCACCTTAGATGCGGTCGTACGGTCTTGCACTTAAAATCGAAGATTCCGTCGGCGGTAGTGTAATGTTCATTCGCTTAACATGGCTCAGCCATCTCAGACAATAGATCCACATTAGACTGACTCAACCGATGCCGCTGCACAACCCGTACAATCGTTTCTCTCGAAGCAGCTAAGTGCTTCTTTATACGCTTTCGACAAGGTTCAAGCCTCGGCACCATGGAGTAGGACCCGAATGATTATGTAAAACCAGTTATGTCTTACAAGAGATGTCTCGGTTACACAATTTCCTCATTAGCCCAAAGAAACAACGAGTAGCAATAGTAATTCAATGTCTGGATTCTGCTGGTTGAACTGCAAAACTAAGATAGACAAAGTCCTTATCTATCTTGAAGTTATAACTGCCAATGGTTCTGATGACAGCATATACTTTGTTTTGCCCTCATTTGCCGTCAGATCCATTTTGGCCTCTTTCGCCTCAATAATTACTAGTACTTCATTGAAGACTCGCTGTGGTTGCCCAATTATACCACTACGCGTACGCTGTTACAAAGTTGTCAGAACAGCGAGTCATCTTGTCTAACAGCATTCCTATCGTTGAAGGTCTCAGTTAGTTTATGACCGACCTTGATGGAGCAGCGAGAATTCCCCATAGTAATCCTGCATAACGTGGTGATTTTGGCAGAGATGTCAAAACTAGACATAGAGTTATATAGCTCGTCAATATGTACTTTGTCATATGCGGCTTTGAAGTCGATAAATAGGCAATAAGTGTCAATCTGGGATTCCATAGTCTTTTGCAAGATCTTCAATTGTGTGAGCATTTGATCGATGATGAATTTTTGGCCTGCAATTGATCTTATATAAACCAATCAGAGTGTTCATGACTGGCCTCAGACAGTCACACAATGCGACAGAAAAGCTCTTATAAGTCGTATTTAAGAGACTTAGTCCTTTAAAATTGGCGCAGTTAAAAGATCGTAAGAATCGGAGAAACGATGCCAAGATTTAATGCCACGGGCATGCTTACCTCTAACCATATCTTGCAGGTGAGCTAGTGCATATTCCCAACCAAGCCATCTCCAGCTGCTTTAAATAATTTAGTAGGGAGTCCTTCTGCTCAAGTACTTCATGATAGTAGCACTTCAACTGTACTCTTACCTTCGTCTACGTCTAGGTTAGAGGAAGAGATTCTCTGTCAGTTTCGTCCAGGGTAAATGCTCCGTTCTAACTGACAGCAGTATTTTGACAATCACTGGCGCTATAAGGTCTGACAAATCTTTCGAACATATAATAATTTCTGTAATAAAGTCTCTCAATTTCATCCATCGCACGCTACTCGTGCTCTGTTTTCTTCTTTCTGAGATGCTGCTGCTCTTCCCTTCTTCTCTAGTCGTGTTTCTGAGCTACTTTTTTCGCAGGTTTGAGGAAAACCTGATAGGCAGAGATTTTAGCAGTGTCAGCGATTGCAATGACGAACTTTAGTGGTCTCGTTGACTACTTACCGCCTAGTGTTAATTGGCATTAGTAGTCTCTAAATCAGTGGCAGATACAGATGAAAGTTTATTCGTCTGCCGGTGTGAAGCCTTACTCCACTTTTGCGGATATCACCCAACAGAGCTTAACATTGTGCTCAGCGCAAAGTGATGGCTGTTATGACTGGATGATTGTCAATAAATATCAATAACTCAGCTTAGAAGACACAACTCTGGTCTTAAGGATGGATTATGCATAGGAGACTTAATAGATCGAGGAAAATCCCATCGTTGTATCGCTATTTTCACCACCAGTGACCAACCGATATTGCTAGTAGTATTCCATCCTTTCAAACCTTCAATCGTAGCACACGTCTCGCTATGAATGCTCATCAGTATACCCTCAAGCCCACTTTCGAACGTACTCTGAAATATTCTGATTCTTCCGTACAACTCGCTTATGGAATGTCCTGCCGAGCTCTTTCTTTCCTATTTGCTTCAAACATTTAAAACCAACACACATCGGTGCTTCCCTTTCTTTCTTACCTAATTATCACTTTAAGGGAACTCAAAAACCCTTGGCCGCGTGCAGATTAAAAACAAAAAACAACATTTAATGCACGTTTGTCACCACAACCAGTTACGACGAGTTGTATTATAATATGTACTTACCTACCTCAGTAGCAGTTCCAGTTACAGGAGGTGTTCTAATCTGGTAACCTTGAAAGTACGAGTAACTTGGACGAGTCTCTGTTTCTAGTCAGTATGGTTGTTTTCAAAACACAAAAAGTAAAAAGAGTCCCGCGCTCTTAGTAGGATAAGATAGCGTACTCCTAAGGGGTAGACGGGGTATCCATTAGCCTAAGACTATTATTCTGTTCGAAGACTGCACACGAATGTGGCCTCAACATCTTCATCCTCTAGGCCGGAACAGACACAACAATGAGTCTATTTGCCAGATTACAGAATTGACAGCAGATCTTGTTACAGGTGCAACTCTGGTATTTGCTGTCCTAGTGGCCAAAGTCTCAGTTTGGGGAGTATTTGTTGTCAATGAAGAAGCAAAGTCACTTTCAGAGAAGACTGATGAATCGTATGGCCAAATCCCACATTTCCTCGTTTCGTTCATTTAAAGCTGTTGCCTTCAAAGAGGCCCGGGTGAAAATCTTTCCAAAAATTTCTGCAACTACCGGATTTAAATTCCTTTCCTGGTAGTTGTGCACCTGGATTAATTAAACAAAAAGCAAAATGACAGGACACATTCAATTTTCTTGGCGACCATAAAATATACCCCTCAGGACCAAAAGAATAAAAAAAGTACTCTCAATGAAAATAGTTCGCATTACAGATACAAATATGTTGAATCTGAACTACTAAAGGGCGATTATTTTCTGTTTGGTTGTTCAGTGTTCGATTTTTGACAGCTCACGCGGGATTCGTAACATGTATCAAGGACTTATACCCGAACAACACTTACAAATTATTGAATTTCATTATCAAAATTCGTGCTCTGTGAAAAATGTTTTTCGCGCAATTCGACCATTTTTCGGTCGTCATAATCGACCTACTGAGCAAGCAATTCAAACTATAGTGACCAAATTTCGCATCAATTTCGCGCTATTGGACATCAAGCCACCAATCCGTATTCGTAGAGTGCGTACAGGGGAAAATATTGCAGCTGAGATTGAGATTGTGTTACTCGACTACGTGGAAGATTTTGCGCAAGCGGCTTGGTCTAAAGTCCTACAAAATTCAGCTCGTGCAAGAACTGAAGCCGCACGACAGCCACAGCGTCGAATTTTCGGTGAGTTGGCCTAAGAATAGCTGGAAGAGGATCCTCTTTTTTATCGAAAAATTGTCTTCAGTGATGAAGCTCATTTCTGGTTGAATGGCTTAATAAACAAAATTGTCATATTTGGCCCGATTAGCAACCTCAGGCAATACAAGAGCTACCAGTGCACCCGGAAAAATGCACTGTTTGGTGCGGTTTATGGTCCGCCGAAATCATTCGCCCGTATTTTTTCAAAGATGAACGAGGAAACAACATCAATGGCGCCCGTTATCGTTCAATGATTTCGAACTTTTTTTGCCCAAAATGCACGAACTGAACCTGGTCGACATGTGGTTCCAGAAAGACGGTGTTACATGCCACACAGCACGCGAATCGATGGACCAATTGAGAAATGAGTTCGGTGAGCAATTTATCTCTCATTTTGGACCGGCGAATTGGCCGGCCAGATAGTGCGATTGACGCTTTTAGACTATTTTTTATGTGGATACATTAAATGACTCGTCTATGCCAATAAATCAGCGTCAATTGCAGCATTGAAAGACAACATTACACGTGTTATTAGCGAGATAACAGCCAATATGGTCGAAAAAGTGATTCAAAACTAGACTCTCGGTATAGACTACTTAAAACGTAGTTGTGGTATAGATTTAAAAGAAATAATTCTTAAAAAGTAAATGGCAAGCAGTAATTTATCAAATAAACTAAAAATTGTATACACTTTTGTAATATTCCTGTATTTTGCTTGACAATTAAAAACCAACCGCCTAAAAGGTCACCCACTATATTTATCGTAACAGACGCGTTCGAACTAAAGGAAATTGGCCAAAATCAATTTTTTTTTTTTTTATAAAACAAAAACGTGTTTTCAGTTATGTGTCACTACACACACTGGTAGACACGCTGGCGGCGCAACGTCACCAGCTAGAACAATCGCTATTGGTCAATGGGATCACCTTAAAAGACCTACTTCCCCGTCTTGCCAACCCTTTCCCTATAGAAGTTGTCTGGTTTATTTAAGTAGTCGCCGCAGATCTTCATTCTACCATAGGACCGGCCATCTACAAGAGCTCTCGCTTGAAGTAGACTTCAGTTTAAAACATTTGGTGAGGGCATCATTAACGTCCTTCACCGCTTGTCTTGTTCCGAACTTAGACGGAGTTTTTTGTGGATTTGCCAAGCCCTTCTGTCCAGCGAGTCCAATTTGTTTTTCTGCGATGGATAATTTTGGTGGGAGCTCAGGCCCCCATTTATTGGCTTAATACAAGCTTAAACCAACTTAAAGACTAACAGAAAGATTTGAGAGCTAGGGACCAAGGAAGTGATGGCGGAGATTTTGTTTGAGACGAGGAGTGGTCAGGTGGAAATCAACAAGGGTGAGGATTGAGTAGACCTTTCAGAGCATTCGGGAGATTGGTTCGTTGGAGCCATAAGAGGTGCGGTGGACCGGTAGATAGAAGAGACGAGGACAACGTAGATTGCGAGGGTTGGTATTGAAGGAAATGAAGTTCGAAATGGATGCACAGTCGATGGAACCTGAGAGTCGATGAATGAAAAGAATGTCAGCAGTATTTCTCCGGTAAAAAGGGGACCAAGCTTGACTGGCATACTCAAGCAGGGGGGGAACAAAGGTAATATTCATAGAGAGATCTGGTTACATACGGGTTGGAAAATTCCTTAGACCACCGTTTAGTAAAGCCAAGTGATGAGTTGGCTTTGAGGATCATCTTATCGATATGCGAACGGAAATTAAGCTCACAGTCGAATAATATCCCAAGGTCTTGAAAAGACTGAACCAGGGGAATTGGTTGACCATGGAGAAAATAAAGTCGTGGAGGAGACGGGTTGCATTTACGTGAGAAGGTTATAGATTGACATTTGGCTATATTAAGTTCTAGACAGTTTTTGAGGCACCAGATTGAAAACCGATCAAGGTCTTCTTGAAGAAGGGCAGAGACCTGGGGAGAGGAAATAGATTTAAAAAATTTTGTGTCGTCAGCGTAAAGGGAGAGGGAGGAGTGTTTAATGACACTCTCAACATCGTTGATAGTAAGAATGATGAGAAGAGGGCCAAGATGACTGCCTTGTGGAACTCCAGATGAGGCCAGGAATGGAACAGAAAGGGCGGATCTAAACCGAACACTATAATATCGGTTTACAAGGTAAGAAGAAATCCATTTTAAAAAGAGAGGCTCAAAGTCTCACGCTAATTTTTGCTGCATAAAACTACAAAATCTATAAGAAAGAACTGGAATCACTTTTGCAGATATATAAATACTCTTCTAATCATTTTAAAAATAATAGTTCTCCTTTAAATAAACATGAAAAGGGACGAAAATAAATTATACAGGGTGTCGTCTAATTCGTCAACGATAATTTGGGAAATGATTCCTGGGTATATTCTATGAAAGAAAATCGTTCTACGGTAAGGGTCTATCTCCAATGTTAACAGCAAAGGCCTTACTTTGCTGTACCCAGACCTATGTTAACGGAAATTGCTCTGTTAATGCCAATGGTAGAAACTTCGTTTAGGGCTTTGTTTTGAGAAGAAATAATAGCCTTTATAGGTCTTTAGATATCCAATTTCTAAGCCTCTTCCATTTCTCTTGCCCATGTAAATTTTTGACTTCCTAATAAAAAAGTAATTCGTATCGAAGGCTTCGAGCAATGGGATCAGCTTCAAATACACGACCGAATGCGGGAGCTGCACAAGCAAGAAGGATTTCGGCTAATGATGCTGTTACAACTGATCCATTAATCAGCATCAGACGCTTAGCTTTACAATTCAATGTTTCCGGACATAAAATTTCTAATGTATGTAGGTACTGCATGGAGAAAATCTTTATCCATACCACCATACACCCGTACAAGAACTGCTTCCCAATGATTTGGAAAGCAGTTTTCTAACTGGAGCGGAGCTTCGATGACAAAGTGTTTACTTGCAGAATTCTTTAGACGGACGAATCTCAATTTACAAGAGATGGGCTCACAAATTTTCATAATCTCCAAACGTGGGCTGCGGACAATCCACATACAAGGAAACACAAATCATTTTCACACAAATTCAGAGTTAATATGTGGACAGGTGTACTTGGAAACAAGTTAATCGGCCCCTTCAACCTACCACCTTGGCTGAATTCTACAAACTATCTGCAGTTCCATTAATTCGACTGCTGCTTTATTTACAGAAGCCCCAAACTGGACAGCAACTCGACTTTTCACGACTGTGATGCGCTTTCTGACTCCATTCAAAAAATTGTATCCCTGTATTCACATACTGAAATCGTGATTACGGGCGATTCCAATATACACAATTCTCGTTGGCTTCGACATTCTGGACAGATAGACCCGAAGGACGGTGTATTGAGAACTTCGCTGTGGAAAATAATTTAACCCAGCTTGTAAATGAGCCCACACGAGTACCAGGCGTTGAAAGTCTTACCGCCAACACTCTGGACTTGTTTTTAACTACTCACCCTGATAAGTACATCGTTGATGTGCTCTCCCCTCTAGGCTCGTCGGACTATTGTGTCATATCAGTTAAATTCTCGTACAGCCACCACACAGTTAGAAAAAAGATTGCTAAAAGAACCGTGTGGCAATACAAGAAAGCCAATTGAAGCGGACTTAACAACTTCTTTAGGAATTCTAACTGGTCGTTATGTTTCCTCGATAGCGACGTGGGTACCACTGATGATATTATCACCGACACTATTCTCCTTGGAATGAAATCCTTTATCACCTATCGGATTAAGAGTATCAGACCAAAAGAAAAGGCATGGTATGACTAGAGCTGTAAAGAGTCTCTCAGGGTTACAGAAGTGTTTTTTCGGTCCTTCAAGACCAACCCGACAGAGGAAAATCGAAAAAAGATCAAACGAGCCAGGAATGATTGCAACGTCTTTCTCAAGCCCGTAAAGTTCCAATATGACCAAAAACTGAGGCAAAAAAATACTGCAATGTTCCAAAAGCAGTACAAATTCTGCCTCCTCCTCCATCCCAACGCTCATTTACAATGACATTCCAGCTGTCAGCTCTTTGGAAAAAGCCAATCTGCTTGTAGCACACTTTGCGGCCAGCTGAACACTCCCGGATTGTGCTCTGTCTCCGCCTACACTTGAGAGCGTCGAATCTTCAATGGGACGAATCCACTTTCGCACTCGTGTAGTAGCAAGAGCACTTAAAGATCGCAACATACAAAAATCCGCTGGTCCAGATGGCATATCTCCCCTTCTTCTGAAAAGGTGTTCTTCCACGCTGGCAAAACCACTGCGTAAGATTTTCATCAGTCCTACTCCTTAAGACTGTTTCCGAGCAGATGGAAAACAGCATTTGTCCAGCCCGCCCCTAAAAAAAGGCGAATCTTCTTCTCTCTCCTCCTACAGACCCATTGCACTTACGTTCCTTCTTTCCAAGGTCATGGAAACGCTGATAAACCATCAGCTCATGAAATATCTCGAAACACGAAAACTTCTCAATGACCGGCAATATGGTTTTTGTAGCAACAGGTCCACTGGTGATTTGATGGCATGTCTCATCGAAAAATGGAACCAAAGCGTACATCAATCTGGCGAAAGCAAGATAGTTGCACTTGTAAAGCATGTGACAAAGTGTGGCATCAGACTCTTTTGTCGAAAATGCCTGCTTTTGGGATCGATGACTCTCTTCTTCATTGGATTAGAAATTACCTTTCAGAACATTCAATTCAATTTGTCTTGGATGGTTTCAAATCTGATATCCACAAAATAAATGCTGGTGTGTCCCAGGGCTTCGTTCTGTCTTCGACACTCCTTTTAATTTTCATCAACGATCTCTTGTCTGCTACTTCTAATCCAATATATTCCTTTGCTGATGACAGTACTATGACAGTACTTTCTGCTTTTCATATTCGTTCCCGGACTCACGCCCCTGCTCTTCGGCTGTAGAACGGTAACGCCAGCGTATGTTAAGCCCATTAAATTCCGATATCAACAGCATAACCAATTGGAGAACTACCTACCGAGTGGAATTTAATGCTGCCAAAACCTAATGCTGTCTACTGTCGTTAAAGCGAAATTTAAACACCCAGCCGAAACCGAGAAACGTTCCATTCTCAGTATATGTGTCAGTTAAAACTTACGTTAGAATGACCACATATTCGATGTCGCCAAAAATGCTGCGGAATATCTAGGTTCCTTCAAGCGATGTAAAAAATATTTTACCCCGTTTGATCTCGCCTTAATATAAAAGGCATTCATCCTCCCAAATTTAGAGTACAATGCCCATATCTGGTCAGGTGGTCCTAAAACATCTCTGCACCTGCTAGATAGGATTCAAAACCGTGCGATAAAACTCATACTACATAATATCAGTCAATCAATTGACACCCTCGAATACCGTGCGATAAAACTCATACTACATAATATCAGTCAATCAATTGACACCCTCGAATACCGACGTAATGTGTCTTGTCTCACTTTGTTTTATCGCTATTTCCACCACCAGTGCTCCATTGAAATCGCCAGTAGCATTCCACCCAATAACACCCGCCTCGCTACGCATGCTTATCAGTATACCCTCAAGCCCATTTTCGGACGTACTCAAAAATATCGTGATTCTTTCCTAAGCCGTACAACTCGCTTATGGAATGCCTTGCCGATCTCTGTGTTTCCTGGTCGTTATAATTTACAAACATTTAAAACCCATGTACATCGGTGCCTGTCTTTTCTTCCTCCCTAAATTTCCTTCGCCCGAGCTGTGTATGAACATTTTAAGGGTACAAAAACCCCTTGAGAGCGCGCTCATTATAAAAAAAAAACTAGTTTCATCATATTTCCAACAGGATAGTGCTCCAGCTCCACTATGGTCATGAGGTTAAGAATTGGCTAGATGAGGAGTACGGTAATCGTTGGATAGGGAGAAATGGACCAGTTCACTGGCCTGCAAGACCAGTGGCCTGACCTTACGGTATTGGGTATTTTTGTATGGGAAAGCATGAAAGATCTTGTTTATTCAACCGAAATACCAACCTTAATTGAATTGGAAGAGCGTATTCTCGAAGCGTGAGACAGCAGTTAGAATCAATAAACATTCGCATTGAAATCCAAAAATGGGCTCTAGCATGCATATAAAACCAAGGAGGACACTTAGAGCAGCTGTTGTAACTGTTTTAGGACACACATAAAATAAAAACTATCCAGAACCACATGAAATCATTTTTTATTCATAGCCTTTGGAGGCTTTGGAGAAAAGTGACACCAAAGTCAAAAATTTGCATGTGCAATGAAAATGGAACAGGCTTAGAAATTGGATATCTGAAGACTCAAATAAGATATCAACTTTAATTGAAAGTAGTTATAAAGGCTGCTATTTCTTCTAAAAATTGTGTTCTAAACAAACTTTCTACCATAAATGATGTAAACATTGGAGATAGACTCTTACCGTAGAACGATTTTTTTTTCATAGAATACGCCCGGGAATCATTTCCCAAATTATCGTTGACGAATTAGTGGACACCCTGTATAACATAAATAGCTTTATTGCTAAATTTACGAACTAAGAGGTGGAGATATTGCGATATAACTTAATAAAGAATGATATTGAATAGTTTAAAATATTAGAAAGTGTTTAATTTGAACCAACTGAGATAAAAATAACAAAGGAAGCTAATGCTGAGTATGTTTATACAGTTTATAGACCACCGGGATTCAGGGTTAGAGAGTTCATCGAAGAACTTGGAAATAATTTCGGGCAAACAGTGAAAAAGACGAACAGAGAAATATTCATGCAAACCTGGTGAAAAACGATCGTAGCTTGAAATATTTACATCTAATACTAGAGTAGATATTAACAGGGTGACATCAAAACTGATCGATTACATTGCAGTAAGCATACCAGACTATAAAATGCTCTCAGCAGTTATTGAGAGTGCTATATCCGACCATTATCCTGTGGCGTACGATATTTATGGTAAAATCGAATCTCCTCCGAGTGTTGTCAATGATAAAACTTCGTCGCTCATCAAAAACAGACTGGTGGATGAATACACCCTAGCACAACAGATTGGAATGCAGTTCGGAATGGCAATGATGTGTCATAAAGCACCCCCACATCTATAGACAGCTCTCAAGCCTCTCTGACTCTAAATCTTTACAAGATGATCTTAATAGATTCTCGACAAGGTGCCATAAAAACTCTCTCGAGCTCAACACAGAAAAGTGCAAAGACATTTCTTACTCCCGGAGGCGCTTAACACTTCCAACCCGCACCAAATCAAAGAATAGCTGCAGGTACGAGTACTTCAATGCGGGACTTGGGTGTCATTTGCCATACACAGCTCAATTTTCGCATCCATATTGACTCTGTAATTAGCAAAACTAACTCTGCTCTCGGATTTGTCGAACGATGGTCAAAAGAATTCTCCAACCCCTATGTCACCAAATCCCTGCATATAACCTTTGTTCGTCCACTTTTCGAGTACGCGTTACTACGATTTGCATATTCTGCGCATTGAAGCTGTCCAAAGTAGATTTCTGCGATTCGCATTACATGGGCTACCCCCCTACTTATGTTAATCAACTCAAACTACTCGGTCTCCCGTCTTTGGAAAAACGTCGGGAGTCCGCCGATACTCCCTTCATCCACAAACTTTTAATCGGCATCATCGACAATACTCTACCAAATCCAATTCAACACCTAGCCGTGTCCTTTAAGATCTGTCCACGTTTTTCGTGCGAATAATCACAGGACAACTTATGGTCTCAACGAGCCACTCTGTCGTATGCTACGTGAAACAAATCGAATACATCAAGTGTTTGATTTACACTGCAGCAGTTTAGCCCTTCGAAATTCCCTGAACAACCATTTTTCCCGTCATTAGACCTTAGTTTAAATAATAATTAATAGTAGTTATAAGTCATAGTTTTAAGTTTAGTTTTTTAAGCTATGAGGGTTGTCTGTTTCGTTTCGTTTAGGACCGCAACGTAAAGATAGCGACACTCCTCAATAAAAGCTAGTGAATGCTAGTTTTGCATCTTTTAACACTTACTTACCGAACTTTCAGTCATTTTGGACGCGCAGTTTTTAATTGACTGTCGTTTGAGTGAGTCGATGTGAGTGTTTTTTGTGAAAATGAAAAAAATTGAGTATCGCGCTGCTATTAAATTCTTGTTTTTGAAAGGCAATACCCCTACGTAAATCGAAAATGGGTTGGACTCTGTATATGGGGACTCTGCACCATCATTCACCAGAGTGAAATTTTGGGCAGCTGAATTTAAACGTGGCCGTAAGAGCTTGGGAGATGATGAACGTTCGGGACGCTGACGATAACATTGCTAAAGTTCACCAAATGGTGTTAGACGACCGCCGAATTAAAGTGAGAGAGATAGTAGAGGTTGTGAAAATGCCCAAAGAACGTGTTTGTTACACATTAAATCAAGATTTAGGCATGAGAAAGCTGTCCCCGCGTTGGGTGCCGCGTTTGCTTACGTTAGACCAAAAACGTGTTCGAATGAACATTTCCAACGCTCTGCTGGCGCAGTTTAGGCGCAATAAATCCGAGTTTTGGCGCCGATTAATTACTATAGATGAAACTTGGATACACCATTATACGCCCATAACAAAAATTCTGTCAGAAGAGTGGACTGCAAAGGGCGAGCCGGCTTCAAAAAAAGCAAAAACTGTTTTTTGGGATAGTAAAGGAGTTATCTTAATCGATTATCTTCAAAAAGGAAAAACCATTACAGGAGCATACTACGCAACATTATTTGCGAAGTTGAAGGCAGAAATTGCGGAAAAACAGCCACATTTGCAGAAACAGAAAACCCTGTTTCACCAAGACATCGCACCGTCTCATACCTCAGCGGATGCCATGGCGAAAATCCATGAATTACGGTTTGAACTGCTTGAACATCCACCTTATTCACCATCTAGCCCCAAGCGACTTCTTTTTGTTCCCTCATCTAAAAACTCCGTTCGGAGGACAAAGATTTTCGTCAAATGAGGAGGCAATCACCTTCGTGAACAATTATTTTGCAGAGAAAAACGCCAAGTACTATTTGGACGGGTTAGTGAGATGGGAGCATCGCTGGGGGAAGTGTGTAGAGTTACAAGGAGACTATGTAGAAAAATAAAAAAAAAATTGAGAAAAAATGTCTTGTATCATTGTTCGGTCGGAAACTTTTCAGGCAACAATGTTTATATTAAACTTTCCAATAAACTGTCCGGGGTTGACCCGGGCCTCTAATCAAATCAAATCAAATCAAATATACTTCAGGATATATTCAAAAACTCGACTTCAAATAAAAAACCAGGACCTAAATACCGGAATAGTCAATGGATCACAGCCAGTCTTCGCAAAAATTGTAGACACAGGGATGAACATTACCGAAGATGGAGAAACAACAGGCTTAACAAATCTTACGAGGTTGAGAATAAAAAGTTTGAAAACTAAGAACGTAAGGACATTCTAATAAAAAAACCATCCCATCATAAGGAAAAATTCAACCAGATTAGGAAGGACCCTCAAAAAACTTGGGGCATCATTAATGAAATCCTTCTTACAACTTTGTCAAACAATTGAGCCGATCATTTTAGTGACCAAACTCTTCGAATAGTATACAATTGTGGCACCATAACAAAGTCCTCCCCAACACAATAAATGAAACTAACATCGAAGAAGTACGCTACATACGAGGGGCGTTCAATATATTCTCGGTATCGATATGAAGGAAAATGCGAATTCAATTTAAATTGTTTTTATTTTTCAATATAATCTCCCCTAACATCAATGCATTTGTTATATCTTGAGATAAGCTTTTTTAAACCCTCAAAAAAATAAATTTCCTCTTTCTCTGCAAAATACCCATTTATTGCCGACTTGAGTTCTTCATCATACGAAAATCTTTTTCCACGAAGACATTTTTTCAAATCCGGAAACAGGAAATAATCACTAAGGGCAAGGTCTGGACTATAGGGTGGGTGTTGGATTTCTTCGAAACCACAATCTCGCGCAGCAGCCTTGGAAACTATACGTGTGAACAGGAGCGTTGTCATGAAGAAGCAACACACCCGCTGCGAGTTTACCCCGTCTTTTCTTTTTAATTTCCTCCCGCAAATTATGCAAAGTGGAAGCGTAGGATGTGGCGTTGATGGTTTCACCTTTTTTTTTGTACTCAATGAGCAAGATTCCCTTTGAGTCCCAAAAAACTGTGGCCATGAGCTTCCCGGCAGACGGAGTGACTTTGAACTTCTTCGGGGGGTCTGTTCCTTTTTTATGCCACTGCATGGACTCTTGTTTGCTTTCAGGGTCATAGTGGTGGACCCATGTTTCGTCCCCAGTAACAATTCGATCCATAACACCGTCCGCGTTCTCACTACACATCTCCAAAAGCTCTCTACAGCATGCGATTCTCACTTTTTATCTGAGGCGCTGTGAGCATTCGTGGCACCCACCTTGCACTGACCTTTGAAAGGTTAAGATGGTCATGAAGAATGGTGTGAATGGTACCAATTGAAAGCTTGGTGATCTCTGCCATCATTTTCACCTTTATTCGGGCATCCTCAAGAACAAGTTTTTCGACTTCTTTGATGCTTTCTCCCGTACAAGCAGTAGCCGGGGCGCCGGAGCGGGGGTCGTCCTCAATGCTCTCTCTGCCTCTCTTGAACTCACTTGACCACTTTTGCACAGTTGATAATGAAGGTGCGGAACCCTGGTAAACAGCCACCATCTCTTCATGAATAGTTTTTTGACTTTTTCCTTGCTTAGTGAGAAATTTAATTACAGCGCGATGCTCAATTTTCACCAACATCGTCTCAGTTGCCATTATGATTCTGTTTAACTAGAGATAAAACGCGAATTAATAATCACATTTATATGAAATTTTACATGAATGCACTAAAATAATAGTATTACTTGATAAATAAGTCAATTTATATATACAACCACAGCTTCACCCCGATACCGAGAATAGTTTGAACGCCCCTCGTATTACAACAACGAGCTGGCGATATAAAAACTCATGTTAGGACTTTCGCTCCACTTGACTCAAAAATAATCAATTTCAGCCTTAATCAAGCCAAGATCCCAATTAATTTGAAAAAATCAGTGGCTTTCAGTACAATAAGAGCATCGGTCAGCTCGTTGGAGAATTTGGAAACACTATAAATGAAAGCCTGAACAAAAGTTGCTATGTCCTGGTACTATTCATGGACTTCAGTAAGGTGTTTGACACCTTGAACCACGCTAAGCTAATTAACTCACTTATTCGAGTGGGCATCAGGGATAAGCTATTTTTAGGTTCAAATTAAAGAGGCCTTTAGTAAAGAGAAAGCAGCATCTTTTGGCATCCCACAAGGATCCATGTTAGGCTCTCTGTTATTTATTCGTTTTACTAACGAGTTGCTTCGTGTTTTCACAAAACAGTCTTCCATTTGCGTTCGCAGACGATTTCGCATAGTTGTTCAACATAGACACCTTGGGACTGCATTGCAAATAATGCAAACGGAGTCTGATAAAGCTGTTTGGTGGTGTCATTATAATGGTCTCATCCTGAATGCATCGAAAAGAAAATTAATGCACGACCATGGACCACATCATCAAATCACGGATCAAGGAATCCGCTTCAAATAAATGCCACCATTTATTTGGATTAATACAAGCTGTACAATCTTAACCTAACTTAAATTAAACTTAAACTTAAACTTAAAACTAAGGTTGGTTGGAGTGGTGAAGGTGAACGGATTTGCGGTGGGGAGTGGTGCGGGAGAAGTCGAAGATGGTAAAGTTTGAATTGATCTTTCATAGTATACGGGAGATTGGTTCGTTCGTGCCATAGGAGGTGTGATCGGTTGGTAGATTACGAGGGCTAATGTTCAGAAAAATAGAGTTGTGAAGTGACGCGCATTCAACGTGACCTGAAAGGGGTTGATGAATGAAAAGAAAGTCGACTGCATCTCTGCGTTTCTCAAGGGTTAAGACGGTTTTGATAGGGTGACAGAATAAAAGGATCGTCCCAAGAAAACGGGCTCTGGGTGCTTTCGATTCTCGAGATATGAACACGCACTTGACTGGCGTACTCTAGGAGGCGGCGAACAAAGGTAATACAGAAGGACCTGGTCACGTATGGGTTGGTGAATTCTTTGGACTACCGTTTTACAAAACCTAGTGCAGAGTTAGCTTTAAGGATTATCTCATCCATATGCAAACGGAATTCGAGCTCTCTATCACACAAAATGCCGAAGTCGTGAAGATATTGAACGGAGAAGACAGGTTGGTTGTGAAGAAGGTAAAGCCGGGGAGGAGATTGGTGCCGCTTGTGTGAATATATGATGGATTGAGATTTGGCGATATTAAGTTCCAAACGATTTTTGAGGCATCAAAATGAAAAACTATCAAGGTCTTGTTGAAGGCGGAAGAAGTCATGGGGTGAGGAAATGATTTTTAAAAATTTGATATCGTCGACGTATAGAGAGACAGACGAGGGTTTGATGATTCTATCGAGAAGAGGACCTTGATGGCTACCTTGTGGAACTCCAGAGGTGGCTGACCAAAAACGGATACTGTAAATACGATTTTCCAGGTAAGAGGAGGGCAGACAATTGGAAGAGTATTAATCGATGAAAGGCCTTGTTAAAGACGGTTGCAACTACAATACATCGACTTTATTACCATTCTGTAGGGCAGAAAGGGCACAGAATACGAATTCAACGAGATTTGTGGTGGTTAACTTACCCTTCAGGAGGCCACGTTATCTAGGGGAAATAAGTGATTTGCATTGGAAGCTAAGAGCTTTATACAAAATATTTTCGAAGAGTTTGGGAGAGGTCAGCGATTAGACGATAGTTTGTTATTTCGTTCTTTGAACCTTTTTTTGTGGATACGAAGGAGGTTTTCCAAGCCTGAAGGTATTCTCCTTGTGAAACTGATAGACGAAGGAGATTAGAAAGGGCAAGAAAATGAGAGGAGTTACATATTTTTAAAAAATACGGCAGGGACGGCATCTGGGCCGGGTGTGAATTCGCCATTAAGTGGGTGTAACTTATATACAATATAACTCCAAGGTTTTAGAGAGAAATGGGCCATTGGTGAAGTTCAACAGGTAATTAAAATAGGATGGATCTGGTACAAAGGAGTCGTTAGTGAAGGATTGTTTAAAAAAGTTGACAAATAGGTTGGCAATGGTGAGTGGATCGGTTGATGGCTTGTTGTTGAAAGAGTGGAAAGGAAGGTAACCATCGGAGTTTCTTTTGTAGTTAACAAATTGAAGAAAGAGCATAGGGTCGTTTATAAGGTTGGCTTGCGCGTTGTTAAAGAAACGCTGGTAAATGTTCGTAATGTTCGGCGAAATGAAGATAACTACCGAGATAGCTGGAAAAGTCGGAAAAGGATCTGGTACGGAGGAAAACAACCCATAACTTGTTTCTCTTATTTCGTAAGGAACGAAGGGAGGACTAGTAGATGATATTTTAAGGCAGGAACACTCAACGTAAAGGGAAAAGGAATTAAATATTTCTCTATAAAAAAATAGATAAGGCATCATTTGTAATTAGATTGTGAACGTTAAAGGGGAATCTGCTGAGATAGTCACTGATTTTGAGGAAGTTAGCTTTATGAAAATCGTAGGATGAGAGCGTTGTGGGGGGAGTGGACTGGGTAGAAGAGTTATGAAAAAACGAGAGAAGAAGAAGAGGGTGGTAGTTATCAATTGTTGAGGCACATAATCGTCATTTGGACGAAAAACATTAAAAGTAGGGGGGAATAATTTTTGGTTCTTTATGTCAGGAATCAGATTGGTTTCAGTCAGAGCATAAATATCAAAGGGAAGAGCATCCGAATGGCGTAGAACGCCATTGGTCTTAGAGCGAAGAGCTATATTGTGGGGTGGAGGTGTGAGCCGGGACGGTTTAAGTGCTGGCAAGAGTGGCAAGTTATAGACGAAAGAACTTATTGTGGTCGGCTTGGCTCCGCTGTAGGTGTGACACTCGCGTAGAGTGAACGCAGTGGCCGAATGCATTCAAGGAACACTGCCTGATCCAAACTTGAACATTACAAATATCTGCGAGTGACTATTGACAGGCACACATACGACACATACGACACGCTTCGCTTAGTCCTGGCTCTTTGCCATATTCTATCCTGGGCATTACTCGACGCAACAAGTCCAAAAGCAGGTCTATGATGCCCTCGTTGAATCTAATTGAAATAAATGCATATTAAAACTTCATATTTTCACTATAAAAAAAATTAAAAATAATTGTTATATGTAATGAGAGCTTTCAAACTGACATTGTACATTCAAGCTTCTGTAAAACCATCTAGTCTCGCGGAAAACATTAATATTGTACAAAATTTTATAGGTGATGGGCTTAATAAATACTAATAATAAAATGGCATATGATGAGTTCCATTCCCCTGGAATCATAATATTCGTTAGGTGCAGCTACTGCCATAGAGAAGCCAAGGTGACGAACTTACGAGTATTCTTCGCTCATTTCGTACCTTATGACTGCAGTAACTTAATATTGGTTGCCGAATTGCCTAAGCCAAGATGCTGAGAGAGTATCCTGCGCAATAAGACAAGATAGCCGTCTTTCTGATGGTTCGCCATGTACTAGCATGAAACGTCTAACATTCAAAATATGCATTCTCCCCGATATGGATAGCTTGATTTTCAACACACAGAGACTAGATTTTCCGCCTAAGGAATTTCTACGTTGAGCACTGCACCCTGAATGCTTTATCTTCCATAATACAGATCCCAGCTTGCGTGTAAAGACCCTCTGCTTTCACAACTGTTATCGCTGCCAGTTTGCTTCTCGACTCGAAGCATCAGAAAGGATATGGTGACACCTTTATACGTGAGCAATTGTTCTTCTAAAGTCGACTCAATCCATTCGCTTTTCCGGGTGAATTCGTACGTTGAAAATCGGGAGATCCGGGCAGGATGGCGGTCTAGATAACATGGTCACCTTTTCTCCGTGGTGTGGTTTAATTAATTGAGTACCCGGAAATGCGCCTTGTCACTCTTCCTCCTCCTTCTAATTACGGCCGAGGTTTGCAAGTGTTTGGCTGTATATTAGCCACAGTTTGCGGTATACAGCTTTGCACTGTTTACTCTACGCACTGTTTGCATGGGAACATCTTAAGTTCTCTCACCAAAAGTCGCTTTAAAGCCAGCCTATTAATGCTCAATTGCATTGTCCATGATCTGATTCATATTGGAGCGGCTATTCCGAGGCCGGTTACGTCAACAACTGTTCCGTGTAGGCCAGTCTCACCTTGTTTGCTCTCTAGGTGCAATACAACCAAATTCACATTTAGCCAAAATCACAGATCACATTATTTGCCAAAAGCCTTGACACGTTTACCCCACTTTCTTGAAGAGAATACGGATCCGTGATTTATCTGCGTGTGTTCTGCTTTCTCGAAGAAATGATGACATAGGACATCAGTTGTGAAATAAAAGCATCTTCCCAGCAATGACTTCGCACCACCATGCATAATATTGTGTAAAGTTTTTTTTAACGCAAAAGTGCTGTCATCCTTACACTTCGTTTCAGTGATAATAAATATTACTCCCAAACCTCAGTCCAACCTCTAAATGAGGTAAATTATTTCAAATGAATTCGTTGAACCTTTGCCCTACTAATGGCCTCTTTCAAGTTTATCTTATTGCACACCCAACTCAACAGTCCTAACCACTAACTTTCTCTCAATTCCATCCCATTGGAGCATATTTCTCAAATTACACACAAAACCGACCGTAATTTGGAGCGTAAATCACGATCGCCCTTCTGTCGACCAGTGATCATGGTAGAATCATCTCCAATTTATTACAGCACACTTATGCCACAGGCTTAAGCCTTACCACAGATACACCGGCACACCAAAAGTTCGACATTCAAAAGAACAGACAGCCAAACGGACAGCTACCATCGGAAGCGGAATAATTGTAATTTTCATCGAAGCCATCACCATCCGCATGACCATCATCACCATCACCATCACCATCACCATCGTCATCATCATCATCGAGATCGAGATTGGATCAAGTCCCTCTACTCACTGGGGTTTCAGTTTTTGGATATCTGGCTATCTCTGACCGATGCGTGGAAGCTTTGGTCGGTAATTTCCGTCTTAAACTTCGCCAAGCACCTCAAGGCGGTAAAGACCATTGTAACTGACTGACTTACCACCGACCGTAGCCACCGCCCTAAGTTACTGTACTGCCAGCAGTAAATTAATTTTCAACGATATATGGAGCGAGCTTGGAACTGGCCGTAGAAAGTATCCAACGACAACGCACTGACGGGTCTTCGTGAGTGGTGTCGAATACTGTCGAAGCATTGCGTGTACGGTACACGCTGTAATTACGGTTTTTGGTAAATGTCTCGAGATAATCGTTAGCTGGAGTGGATCAAGTCTTCTGTAACTGCGCATCATCAGAGGTGGTTTTCAGTCGTGATGGAGATTTTTTTCCATCTTTCTCGAATTTCAAAGTGTGCTAGGAATGAGATGCTCCTGCCACATCCTATCCAAAATCAACACATTCAATCGTTTCTGAATTAGCATCGCCTTTTCCACAAATTCAAAAACGAAACGAAAGTCTACAGTAAATCTTCGTGACACCCTGTGCCTAAATTAAAAGCGCTTCATTTTTATGTAGATTGCGATATGAATTTTTATAACGTTTAGCGAAGTAATTATGCAAGACGTGTGTTCTTTGTTGATTAAATTACTGATGAAGTCGTTAACTGATTTTACGAGGCTTTTAATTAGCTGGCATATCTTTATGGCTACATGCCGAGATACGTATTCTCGGTGATGGAATCTAGCAGACGACAAGTAGATAGCAAATATCCGGTTAAATTGTTGTAGAGAAATAGCTTCACAGTAGGGATTAAAACGGCGGTTGATTAAATGGACCGCAAATTTCGCTGAAAGATTTAAGGGCGAAAATTTGTGAAAGTTAAGGTGATGTTGTAAGGGTTCAATGGACAACCTTGTGTTATGTCTGGCTGGGAATATTTAAAATTGAAGACTCAATGCTTAAGGGCCAATAGCACGAGTATGTCCCACGACTACCTAAAACTAGTGAGATTCCATTATGATGCCGTCAAGCTGACCGTTTGGAAAAACCTTTCAGTGAATAATTTAGCTACAAGCAAGGTTCAGATATGCACTTAACTTGAAACGAAGACCTCTGTAACGAATTAAATAGGACGTGAGGGACACCCATAGAGTGATTATGTGGTACACAATTAGGGTAACCACTCGAGACTTACTAGGGCTACATATCTGGCTTACTTCCTTAGATGGCGCCACAGTTCAGCATTAGCAAGACTAACACCACGCATGATTTTCGGACTGGTTTCGCTGTCGGAATTGATGGCGTATTCGATATACAATAGATTAGGTCCTTTGCAACCTAAAAGTTGTTGCTACCTATCGTGACGTTTTGTCCTAAACGTCGATGTTCTGTACTCCTCTTTGTTGATAACATATACTTTGTCTATCCTTCATTGACCCCTAAACCCATCTTTGCCGCTTCTGATTCAATAGGCGCAAACACTCTATTGAGAGCTCGCTGTGTTCTTCCTATTGCCAATATCCGAACAGAATTTTGAAAGAAGTTGTTTCTAAAGTTGACTTGCTTAATTCGCACAATTCTTTTAAGAACGATGTGGTATCGTTCGCCTTGTTTAAGCGATTTTCTGGCATCGAAGATCTCGGATTTGTCATTATCAATGGATCAGCGTGCATTCTTCATCGTCATCCTTCGTAGTCGAGTGAACTTGGCAGGGATGCCAGAACTAGACATGGCTCGATATAGTTCATCTTTATATTATAGATGATGCGTGTGTTGATTTGGAACTCTTGCCTTTTTTTCTAGATCTCCGGTAATGTGAAAATTAGATCTACGGTGGACACTCATAGCCTAATACCGCGCTGATAGGGACCGGTCAGAATCTTTTTGAAGGGCCTTATTCATTCACATAATACGATAGACAGAATTTTTTATACGTGGTTGAGAAGATTCTTTTTCCTTTATTTCCAGGGATTTCCCTTTCTTAGGATCAAACAAACTTCTCTCCTATAACTTCGCTCGTTATGAATCAAAAGAAATTCTGTTCTGCCTGCTGTACCTATTTTAGAACCTACTTCCAATTCATCCAGCTATATAGCTGCCTATATCAGCGCTTCCTTGACACTGCGCAGACCAACCTTTTCAACGATCCTAAGTCTTCACTATCAATTCGTCAATTTTCAAAAGAAAATCCAACGGATACCCCTCTCTCGTTCATATCCCCAATCGACCTACATATTATTGCGAACTATTTTGCAACCTTTTTGAAGCAATCATTTGCAGACAACTTGTTCGTATCTAACCCCATATATTTCAAGTACCTTCCCAATTTCTCCGTTGGCCTTTCTTTCTCCCTCTCAATCTTTTAATACTACCCTTATCGAAGAAAAGTTACTAAATTTCAATGATGAATTTTTACCCGGCCCAGGCCGCAATCTTTCTCACCCACTTTCCTCCCTATTTCATCCGTCTCTCACACAAGGAGAATTCCCCCAAGTTTGGAACACCTCTTTTATAACCCCAGTCCACAAAAAGAGATCAAAGCTAAGCTTTCTCACATACCTAAAATATTCGAAAGATTTTATATAAAGTGCTAAGCTTTCAGTGCAAGTCGCTTATATCCCCCAGTCAGCACGAGTTTCTGAAAAGCAGATCAAGTCCTACAAACTTAGTTGAATTCGTATCCATCGCGCCCTCAGCAATAGAAATTGGCATCGAAATTGATGTTATTGCTACAAGTTTTGCTAAGGCCTTCAGTAAAATATTTCATCAATTGATGCTTTTCGAATTGTCTCGATTTTGACCCCATATTATTAAAATGGATATCTTCTTATCTGGAGAACCCTTTTTATAGGGTTTGTTTTAGGTCAGCCAACTCAATCCCGTTTTTAGACACTTCTGGTATCCCACAAGGCACCCATTTAAGAACCCTTTTTTTATTTTAACTATAAACAATCTTGATAGGATTATTAAACACTGCCCCTTATCCATTTACGCCGACGACACTAAGTTCTCCAAAACTATTTCTTCACCCCAAGACTCTATTCTCCTTCAAGAAGGCCTCAATAGGTTTTCTACTTGCTGTCTAAAAAATCTGCTTAAAGCTTAATGTCTCCAAAAGTCGACTTTATTTTCTTCATGGCCAACCTATACCCAAGGTTCAATCCCTTCGCCGCCTTGAAATATTATACGATAGAGAGTTAAACTTCCGTTCGCATATTGATGAGATAATCCTTAAAGCCAACTCATCACTTGGTTTTATCAAACGATGGTCTAAAGAATTTAGCAGTCCCTATGTGATAAGGTCGCATTACACTTATCCTGCCCCTTCTCGGATATGCCAACAAAGTGTGGTCCCCCTTTCAGGGATTAGATTTAGATTTAGATTTCATTTTTATTTCTCACAAATTCATAATAAAAAGTTGTAAATATAGAAAATATAAGAAATATTGGTGACATTCTTTATTTTTTATACAAAAGTAACAAAATAGTGTTGAACGAGACTTCAAAGAGTAATTCATAAATCAAATTGTAATGAGTGGGGTGACTCTATGAAACAATTTTTATACTTAAGCATTAAATTAAAATCTATGGAATTAAAAATACATATAAACAAATTCATTCGATTTACTTATTTAGACACTAGTTAAGCAAGAGAAAGGAAGAACATTAACAAAGCAAAAATCTTAAATTAAAACTAAATCTGAAGCAAAATTACACCAGAATATTAGAAAGAATTGCTTCCAAACCAGCATAGTTAAAATTGAAAAGCCAAAAATTTTCATGTTTTAGGAACATTCCAAGCATTGATATTGCCCTTATTGACTGCGGAAGTTTATTAAACAATCGATAAGACGATATAGAATAAAAATTACAATATGCAGTAGTACGGAAATTGGGGACAGATACTAAATACAAAAAGTTACCACGTAAATTAAAATTAGGAAGTAATCGAAAATTACGATTACCAGACTTCATGAAAAATGTCTTCAACACTTTGAAACAGTACAAATGACGAACTGGAAGAACCTTAAGGTCAGAGAACAATGGAAAACTAGGATGTTTCTGCAAGATAAGTAAAGGTTGTACTTTGTTCAGATAAACACCTCCCCAACAAGTAATTCCATATTGCAGTTTGGAGTGGAAAATTCCATAATAAATAGATTTTAAAAGCGTTTTTGAGCAGACGTTTCGCAAATAATAGAAATGTCGAAGTGTACCACGGAAATAATTCTTCAGCGATTCTGTGTGATTCGAGAAACTCGTTCGAGAGTCGGTGGTCAGTTCCAGGTATTTAAATTCAACTACTTTTTCAATCAAGAAACACTTATCACTGCGGCATAGGCTGCAGGCGTGCAGGAGCAGTTGTACAGTTTGTATCTCAGACACTCTGGTGCGTGGAGAAAAAAATTAGGTTCAAAATTGGGTAGAGTTGAAAGATATTATTTTAGTTTTAGAACTAATCACCAACTTATGTTCAGCAAACCAATTCCTCAACAAGTCAAGGTCCCAATTAATATTAGAGACTAGATCCAGAGGACTATTCAACCCATACGTAAATCCTACTCGTATATCATCAGCAAAAGCAGTAGGTGCATCTTTAAAATTTAATGAGAACAGTGAGTTAATGTAAATTGAAAACAAAATTGGTCCCAAGACAGAGCCTTGTGGCACACCTAAATTAAAGAACATAATTTCGCTCCTAATATCATCCAACTTCACCCTTTTTGACCTATTTCCAAGGTACGATCTAAACCAATCAAGCATGAATCCACGAAAACCAGCTTTTTCCAATTTTCTCAGTAATATATTGTGGTTGACCATATCGAAAGCTTTGGTAACATCGATAAATAAACCAGCTGTACACATTTTACCATCTAGGTGGGACAAAACTGTAGTAGTGCATCTTCAGTTGATTTACCTTTCTGAAAGCCAAATTGAATTGGACTAAAAAACTCCGTTTCATCTAAGTAACTCACTATTCTATTTTTCATAACTTTTTCAAATATTTTACTGAAAACTGGGAGAAGTGAGATAGGCCTGTAGTTACACATTTGAACAGCCGAACCTTTTTTGTACAGAGGCACATAATCTGCACATTTGAGGGCATCTGGAAAGACCCCAGCAAACACGCAACGATTAAAAACAACTACCAAGACATCCACTACGAAACATGCAATTTTTTTCACGAAAATATTAGAAATTCCGTCAGCTCTGCACGATTTCGAATTCTTTAGCGAACCAATAGTTTCTAATATCTGAAAGGATGTTATGGGCTGACACACAAAACTTTGCAATGGTTCAGAGCAACTACATATGGACGAACAAACATTGCAGAACAGTAGGACTGAACTTGCTGATGAACTGATAGCTACTCGTATATTCGGAGAAATACGAGTTAAAAGCATTAGCGATGTCAAGTTTGTCAGAAACCTCACAATCATCGACTTGTATTACAGTGGGTTTTTTTCAAAAAGGAAGTTTTATTGAGCAGACTGTTTACTACTTTAAATTCATTTTTTACGTTTCCTTTAGCAGAATTAAATTGAGTACGGTAATAGGTATCTCGACAAATCGGAATCTCCTTTTTAAGTTCAGCACGCAATTTTTTATATTTGTCACTTAAACTCAGAACGTTAGGGTACTTTTTGCATTTAGTCTTAGTTTATTTTTACCTTTAACTTTGTTTAACAAAACATTAGA
This sequence comes from Volucella zonaria, assembly GCA_963966105.1. Classification (NCBI taxonomy): domain Eukaryota; kingdom Metazoa; phylum Arthropoda; class Insecta; order Diptera; family Syrphidae; genus Volucella; species Volucella zonaria. Next base: position 135,464,169 of record OZ014533.1, on the reverse strand, counting down.
GATCCACGGTTTTAGTCTTTTTACCAAATTTTTCGAAGGCAGTTGTGAGGAGCAGCTAATAATATGTTTATTAAGGGAATCAAGGAAAATAGAATAGGAAGTTGAAGCATCCCTACACGAGTAAACATCTTCCCAAAACTCACACAATAGATTGTTTTTGAGATTCCGGAAATCAATTTTTATCACCTTGTTGCATGATTTATGATTAGTTTTACTTTTGCTTTTAAACATGTTTACTAAGAGCATAGTCATTGCATGATCAGTAATCATAAGATCAAGAACACCCTTCTCGCAGATTCTCAGTGAAACGTTTCTGAAGCGTCATATATCCCGAATCAAGAACATTCGATTTGCTTTCGAGGGCTGCCCTGAGATGGGCCTTTTATTTTAACTCACTATAGTGACCTCTCAAACTTCTTAACCTGAATACTCTCGAAAAACACAGAGACGTAGCTGACATTCCCTTCATTCGTCATTCTCTGGCTCCATGGATTGTGCCTCCCTTCACAATTCTATTACCCTTAACACCAGCCCCCATAATTTATGAAGTTCTCGTCTCTTCTATATTCAAACCCATCGCATCTATTATGGTTCCAACGGAAAAACTCAGCCCCCTCCCCCCCCTCTGATTTTAACCTGACCACTTGTCGTCTGAAACTTCATCACCTCCACCATTCCCTTAGTTCCTAACCTTTAATTTTTGTTAGTTTTCCAGTCCTAGCTTTTAAATTAGATTAAATATGCCGGCTTTACAAATTTGCATAGCCCCCTACCCCCACAAAAGTTAAAACGAAATTGTAAAGGAAAGCAAACTATTCCCCGCGGTCGATCCTCAGTTCCCTATGTCTGCAAGAAAGTTTACTGACTCCCCATGGAACCCCTGGTAAAACAAGTTTTCCTCCCTACCCGCCGGTCTCAATTAAAGCTCTGAATCTTAGCTTTGGTTTCGGGTCAGAGAGCTGGCTTTGAACCAAAGCAATCACTTGGACGACAAAATAAGCAGAACGAACAAACACGACCCACAAACATAGAACATCGACTGGTGTGATTGGCTGGGGATTCAGTGAGAAGCTGTTGGAGCTCCGGATGTGATTCCCTTTGCTCTAGCAGCTGAATTGACGGAACCCCATGTGTTTACTTGTGCGTATGAGTGGCGGCGGACGAAAGTCGGTGATTGTGGCGGAGACGGCTCACCCTCCTCCACCAGCGGAGACCCCAGCTAGAGAGCGGCCCCATATAAGCAGCAAAACCCCATAAACCAGATATAGTAAGTACCCTCCTTTTCGAATAACACATATTTGTGCAATTGGTGTAGAACATCTTTGCGATAAAACCGCGTCCGTAAGCCTACTTCCCGTCGTTATGAAACCGTTCGTAAGACGGTTAGATTTACTTAATTGCGCGACCCGCTAGTCGTACCGGTACGACAACGCGGAACTGTGGGCCTTTCGTTAGCCGACCCGTTAAAGTAAAATTAATTTAAAATTTTTAAGTAACTTTTTTCTGATAAAACTTTCGGCATACCCTGTGATCCCCCAAAAAAAAAGAAAGACAAATAAATTATACGACCTTAAATTCCCCATCAGGGAAAAGATAATTTGTGCGTTTTTTTATCAGTTGTATTCCCAATTTTGCATTAAAAATTGGGTGGCGCCTACCTGTTGTGTTTGTTAGCAGGTTTTGTGTTGTTCGAACTTACCGTACCCCCCCCCCCCCTTGCTGAGCAGCCGGTGTGTGGAGCTAACCAACAGCTGCTCACATTCGCTTTTGTGCAGTCCTCTTGATTCGCTCATCACCACCATATGTGTGGTTGCGGTTCGTCCGTCTCCCTTGTTTTTGTTTGTTGTTTTGCCGGCAGTCCGGCATTCCCGTTAAATAATTTAAATTTTCCTCCCACGGATTAGCAACACTGAAAACTTAAAAGAGTATCGGTGACAGAGCGGAGCCCTGTGGTACCCCAACTTTTTTTTAGGAATATCAGACAGACGATGAAGGCCACTTGGATTGAACGTTCCGGAGGGTAATTTCTAATACATTGCACGCATTTGCAACAAATCTGCTGAGGTTAAACTCTGTCAGATGCTTTTGCAATATCAAGTGCAACTGTCTTGCTTTCGCCAGATTGGTTTAGACTTTCCTTTTTTCGGTGGATATGCCATCAAATCAGCAGTGGGTATGGTGCTACGCAAATCATAAATGATCTTAGAAAGAAAGATTACATTTTTTCAGGGACGAGCTGGACAAATGCTACTCTAAAAGATTCCTAAAGATAAGGTTTAGTAAAAAAAAAATAAGCCAGCGTGTAAGAACACTCATTTAGAAGAAGTTTAGATATTCCATCTGGACCAGCAGATTTGCGTGTATTGAGATATATTCGTCCCATACAATTTTAGACGTCCTCAGCTGTCGATGGAGGCATTACACAATCTGAAAGCGTTAACCTGGCTACCAAGAACTCAACAGGAACATTGGCCTTGTCCAAAGAAGGGACAACTGCGATGTCGTTATAAAATAATGACTTTTGGAATGATGTACGAGACAGAGATTCTAATGTTTTTTTACAAGCGGCTTCCTTTGTTGCCTCGGTTTTCCTCTGTCGAGTTACTCTTATAAGACCGAGAAAACAGTTATATTACCCTAACAGCATCTTCACAGTGTACATGTCAGTATAATTGTAAACAATCATGGTGCAGGCGTTGTGAGTTTCAACGAGAGGTATTCGAGTGAACTCACTTACAAGTGTTTCTCCTTCCGGTATTGCTTGTCCAGGACATCAAAGTAACCCATAATTGCCTATTTTGTTATCGCATGAGGATAACATCATTCTTTAATTAGAGTCAGATAGAGTATCAAACTTGTTGAAGGTGGAATTGGTCTACAGTTTAGGGCTTTTGTAAATGACACAGGAGGGAAGGATTTGCCCGCCGGAGTGGAATACTAACCATATGAAGTTGAATTCTGGATTGGAACAGGGATCACATTATTGTGGAGTTTGTTAGGCATCGCACGTAAATGACAAGAGCGCGGTGAGAAAAAATCAATGACACCAATTCGTTTCCAGGTAGTTTCAAATTTAAATGATCCAAGATGTTGGCACCGCTATTAAAAAAGTGCAGTAGGATGAGCCACCAAAAAGGGGATAGAAAGGCTGATATACATATATGCTACGGTATATCAGCAGCGCCTATTTGTGTGCAGATTTGTTCAAAACCAAAGTCTGAATCAAGAAGTCTTGACTATATAATGTTGCTAAGAATTTTATGAACAAATCTACGTGCAATATCGTAGATTATACTCGTGTCCACACACGATATCGCTTCCCTAGAGTTTCCTCATCTCCTTATTCACAAATGGACAAGGGAGTCACGTGCCACAATCAAAAAACTTGATCATTGTGCGATCGGCGCAAAATATTGCGCTTGTCGGAACATTCTGGAAGGCCAACATACACTCGTTACTGGTTAGCTACTTGCAGATGTAGACCTCTACGGAGATTTCAAACGCTTCCGCACGGAGAGTTAGTATAAGGATATTTAAGCGGGACAGTTGCAATCTCAAACCACATAGGATATCCCTCAAAATCTACAACCGGTATCAAATGCTTAAAATTTATTCAATCGATTCCAAGAAGCCACCAGAACACCAACGATGGATATACCCTCACGTTTTGGAACCACTTAGGGAGATTTTAAAATTCTCTTACCCTAGTCAAATTCTTATTGAAACCATTCTTCGATATAAGGAAAGTTGGTTTCATTCAAAACTACCAGAGTTCTGATTCGTCTACGCCATATTGTCATACCGTCAGAAGATGGGTTGTCGAAAGCACTATCAGTCGTCTATAAATATCTAACTCGTTGGTAAGCATGTTGCATCTTGGACAGAAGATGCATTCGAAAAGCAGTTTTACGCAAATAAAGTTCAACCATTCTCTTCATGCTTTTCAGCTTGAAGGAAGACAGACTGAGTGGCATTACGATCCTGGTGAGCGCGTTGTCATCTTTTTCGATCTTCAGTGTGTTCGGTATGGTTTCCAATCCCAGGCTAGCAGTGAAGATTTATCTACTCGATATATGCCATCGGTGCAAGCCCACTTGAAGCCATCAATTAAAGCAGAAGCCGAACGCTCATTTGCAATGATATTTCAGCTGCCAGCTCTTTGGACAAGGCTAATCTGATTGCTGCAGTTCGTGCGCCCAGCTCAACACTCCCGGATTGTGCTTTGTCTCCGCCTACACTTGAGTGCGTCGAATCTTCAATGGGACGAATGCGCTTTCGCACTCGTGTAGCAGCAAGAGTTCTTAAAGATCTTAACATTCACAAATCCGCAGGTCCAGATAGTATATCTCCTATCCTTCTGAAGAGGTGTTGTTCCTCGCTGGCAAAACCACTGCGTTAGCTTTTTCATCAATCCTAGTCTTTAGGATCCTTTCCGAGCAGATGGAAAACAGCATTTGTCCAGCTCGTCCCTAAAGCAGCGAATCTTCTTCTCTCTCCTCCTACAGACCCATTGTACTTACGTCCCTTCTTCCCAAGGTCATGGAAACGCTGATAAACCGTCAGCTCATGAAATATCTCGAAATTCGAAAACTTCTCAATGACCGTCAATATGGTTTTCGTAGCAACAGGTCCACTGGTCATCTGATATATAAGGCGTTTATCCGCCCGAAATTGGAGTACAATTCTCATATCTGGTCGGATGCGCTCATAACATCTCTGCGCCTGCTAGATAGGATTCAAAACCGTGCGATAAAACTCATAGGTGATACTAATATCGCTCAAACACCCTCGAACACCGACGTAAGGTCTCGTGTCTCACTCTGTTTTATCGCTATTTCCACCACCAGTGCTCCATAGAAATCCCCAGTAGCATTCTGCCCCTTCAAACTTTAACCGTAATACCAGTCTCGCTATGAGTGGTCATCAGTATACCCTCAAGCCCACTTTCGGACGTACTTTAAAATATCGTAACTCGTTCCTAATCCATACAACTCGCTTATGTCTGCCTAGCTCTTTATTTCCTAGTCATTATAACCTTCAAACATTTAAAACCAATGTTCACCGGTACCGCTCTTTCTATCCTCCCTGATTTCCCTTCGCCCGCGGTGTGTGCAAACATTTTAAGGATACTTAAATCCCTTGAGCGCGAGCAAGATTGCACCTTCTGCATTCTGAAGCTGACATGGAAGCCTCCGAGAATTCTTTCGAGCTCGAAATCTTCCTAGCATATCTGTTGGATAGAGTTAGCTAGAACACTTACTTTCATAGTCTCGTCACAAATGTTGGCTGAAGACCTGGGTTGTTTAGCTTTTTAGGAAAACGCCGCTTTTAGCATTTCACTCTTACAGTTCTGTTTTGCAAAACGTAGCGCTACGCTCGCATGCTAACATAGTCTGGTTTCGGTAACTGCTTTCGTAGGTTAACACGGTGTTTCAACTCAACGTCGTTCGGACTGTTGTGATTTCCAGCCTTCCCAATTCAATGCATTAGCCAGTAGATCGTGGCATCCTTATAGGTATGTCGGCTTTTTTCCCTTTGGCTTTTCGGAGTCTTTTTTGAAGTAACGTTTAAATTCCGTCCATCTGAACTGCGACCTTTGCCGGTTGTAACGCAGGTTTCACTCAGATATCTTGTACGTGTAAAGACGCCGTTGGCTTGGTACTTGCCAATCGGTTTCAAAGCTTCGTCTGATTTTTCGTGACTGAAATGGCAGCCATTGTTGGGTGCCGTACACGATGATTGCTAGCGGCCTTCTCCCTTTTGCCCCTATTCGAGACAAGAAAGCTGAGTTTTAGTTTTTAGTAGACATCATATCGGTTTTAGTAGACATCATATCGTTGATCCGTTTCTCTTTTCTGCCGTCTTTGAAAGGGTGAGGTTTTTAGCATTCGCGGTTTCGACAGAATTTGCCGCTTCGTTGTGTCGTTTGCTTTACGTCTGTTTCTCGTTTTCAACTGTCATAGTAGTCCTAGAGAGCGTTCCACCTCTAGAGTCCGTTTGACTTGTTCGGTTTCCCGGGATAAGTCGTTAAAGATCACCAATCTGATCAACCATCTGTATGTTCTGATAGAGTTCAACCCTTTTCAATTATTCCAGTTCGCTCTGCTGGACGTGTCGTAAGTAAAATTGGTCAGTCTACAGTAACAGCGCCTACCAAGTCAACGTCGAGTACTTGCAGCTTGATGTGAATGTATGCCGAAAATTCACACAGATCTGTATCGCTTACGTCCAGCAATAATTTAGTGCCCCGTCCCGAAGCCAACACACAACTTGGACTCTTTCCCAGTGAGGGACAACAAAAAGGCCACTGATTTCTTAGAAACGTCACGAAGCATTCGTTTGGTCTGTCTGTAACCTGGGAACTCATGCTATCTGCAGTTGTGCTCATATGAAATCCAACCGTCTAGTGAAGCCTTTACAGAGGACGTAGGCAAACCTAACATAAGTTCGAGTCCTGATAAGCTCTCCTCTAAGTCTTGCCTGCTAAGTTCGTCGGCGATTTTACTTCCCGTGATCCCATTGTAACCTGGGACCCAGACAAGACTCAGTGAATTGAGCCATCGGACTGCTTTTCTTTCCTGGCTCAGATCCTTCAGTTTATATCAGTGAACTCTCAATCGCCCATTCTATGATGTGCCTGGACCTTATGCTTTTCATGAACGCTATCTTAATTGCATATGCCAATTGGACGAGTTCATATTGAATGACAAATCTGGTCCTCAGAGGTCTTGACTTATATCCGTACCCAGAAAATGCTGAGAAAAACCACTTCTCCTTATAAAAGTGTTTTACGTCCACCCAACACTATCATTTTGTAGTCCTGCTAGAGCAGGAAAAAACCAGCAGGTATCTATAAAATATGCAGAGTTGATAGGGTCTACCTAGAGTTAATTAGTTGTATGCCATCAACAACGGGCCTTATTATCACACTTCATTTCCACTCCCATGTTGTGTTCTGTTCTGTTACACTGATTCAATCCAAAACAACTAAACGTAATTGTATCTACTATTTGCATTTGCATTACGAGCTTACTACAATTGTCACTCTCATAAAAGACTCACAAAGTCTATCTCATACCCAGACCAGTCACCCCATCTATCCGATTGCAATAAAAGCTTAAACGCCATAACCACGTACCTGCATTAGCTGACAAAATATTCAAAGTACGCGTACAGCCTGTGGCCATAGTCGTTTACACGGATAAAACTGTTACGGATACAACTACTTAATCCCACGTCGAAGTGGACATAAAAGTTATTCGCTAGATCGAGAGGAAAGACAAAAGGTAGCACTTAAGCGGGAAATTGATTTAACGAGTCCTCTCTATGTTCCGGGGGAAAAGGCAAAAGTATCTAACACCACGCAAACGCCATTGCATCTTTATCATCATTTCTACCCGTCCAAGTGTCAGTCGGTCGGTCGTCGTCATCATCATCATCATCATCATCATCATCATCATCATCATCATCTAAAGGGTTCACTTAAGCAACACCAGATCTACTCGAAAGAGCGAAATACCCACCTCATTAGACTGGCTGCCATTTCGGGACGAAATACGGCACAGCTTATCCTCATCCAATATGACCACGCAGAAGCATCACTGACACCGCAACATCATCGGCGGCAGCAGCAACAGCAGCAGCAGCAGCAGCAGCATCATCACCACTAGACGGTAATGCATTGGCGCAGTGCATATTTTATGGCGGAAATATCAAGTTCTACCCTGGCCCGGTATCAAGAGGCCTATGGTCAAGTGGCGGCCCGTAATGAAGCGATTAAAGCGGATATTAAATTTGATACTTATGGACAGCAAAAAGGATTATAAACTGATGAGCGGTTCGCCTGATGTCTTGGATTGGCCATTTGACTTTGCATCTAACTCTGCGTGGTATGTGCCATGCAGAAAAGCTTTAAGTACTGAGCGTGTGTGCCCGGCAGCGCGCATCATAAAATCGCAGTCATAAGTTTGGACTGGTTTTGCAGTCTGGACATTAATGGCTTCTCAAGGTATTTGCTCGTGCAACATTATTGACTTGGCCAAAATGATAAGACTCGAAAGTGGAAGTTGCATTCAGTTGATATGAAACAGAAGATGAAGAGCGCCACTTCTACTTGGAGCGCCCTTTGCACCTATAACTGCCTATGGTTGACAGTATATAGTGTTGCCACTCGAGGACACATCTTGTATATAAAAACCCACAACAAATGGCCAACAGCCCATAAGACTGCACTGTCCGACTTTGAAATGAGCTCCAACATAAATCATTGATGATGAGGAGCAATCTGTGGGCAAAGAACCCCTGGCTACACCAAAGACTCTGTCTTTTTAGTTCAACTGGGGAGAGTATATCCGTATATCGGCGAAATCAAAATTAACTTGTTCCCGAAATTGACTTGATCCTTATTTATGACGATTCGAGACCCCCTTTCCCAAAAGGATCACTACCCCCTTCCGAGCGTTTGGCAAAGCTACGAGTAAGGTGGCACTCGGTATGCTCATATCTCATATTCGCAGTATGCGCATAAGTGGGTCCAGCTTCATTTGGAATGGCCAGTTAGTTAGCCATTTAGTGTGGAGCCTGGTTGCTGGAGATTATTTATCGCTGCGGCTTGGATAAATGCGTGACTTTCCGATAATTTACGGTGAAGCGTTTAATTGTTGAATGATTTATGAATTTGGGCCAGAGGCGTCAATAAATATTCGCAAATTTGTTATTAAATTAACCAGTGCAAGGCAATGCAGCATACAGTCTGTGACAATTGTCATACAGTCGGAGCTAAAAGTGAGAGCGCACTTGGATTGCTAACAATGTAGAGCTTTTAAATTGGCAGATACTCGTACCTTCGGATGTGGGGTTTTTCACCTTCCGCATTCATTAGTAATAGATATTTGGTGACAATTGCGGTTTTCCCGACATTTAGATTGCATAAGTGTATATGCAGAAACTGTTGGAGGAAAGCTACATACCATTACTGCTTTCCAAAACGAAACTGTTGGTTGAGTACTTGTTAAAATTGTGTAGAAAGTAAAGGCTCAAGGCGGAACTCACCTCACTTGTTCATTTCATAACTGGGCCACAGAGAGTCTTACGTATTTCCTTGGCAACCATACAATACCAATTCATAACCAGCTGCAGGGAATCCCGAGTTAACTCTCAGCCGACATTTGTAACGAAAGTAAGACAGCAAGTGAATGACTAAGTGTAAGGTACGCAATAGGCTTCACCGGTTGGAAAGCACTATATGTGGCTTCTATTGTATGTCAGACCATAGATTGTTACACAAGGGGAATCTGTGATACACCTGCTTGACGCTCTTAAGTACTCGGCAAGCCCACCAATGCTGCGATTGAACTCAGAGCGGAATAGGACCTGTTTAAAACCTAAACGACGCCTTCACTAGATTTATTGGCCTGATGTATTTACCCAGGGCAAATCGCCGGTTTCATTGTGGATCCCAAATTTGCACTGACGACGTAAGGTAAGCAGATAACGTAAGACTAATCTGGTACTCCACTGGAATCTTTAGAAATCGAAACAAAAAAAAATTAAAATATAATTTGGGTTTATAAGAATGACCCTTATAATGACTTTTAGACCTTTACAGGCTGAAACTATTCGGGAATTAGCCGAACTGGAAACAAAATTTTTTCGGCAGAGTAAAGGAGATTCCGGCAAGACATCGGCCTTGCTAAGGAAAAGCGTCCTTTGAATCTACGGTGCTATGAACAGACCAATTGGTCCTAAACGTTAGTTGCCTGCTGAAATAGGTTAGGAGGTTAAGTTAGGTAGGTAACAGTGGCCGTTGGAAAAACCAACCCACTTAGGCCACATTATGATGCAACGGGGAACTGTGATCCTTCTACTCTTGGAACCAATTTGTGCTTCTGACGAGGCGTAGCAGACTGCTGATGTCTTGTTTAGACAGTTAGCCATGTCAGAGAGCTGATTACGAACAGAGTAGGTGGTGAATTGTCCCCTCCTCCCCCTCGCCCCTGCACCATCTGCAGAAATCGTTTGTAAAAACGTCAAGCCTTTTTGCGACTTTAATCTTCCTCAGCTACAGTGGATTCCATCAGACGATCAATCGTTCTTCATCGCTTCAAATGCCAACTCAGCTAAGGAATGTCTCTTCTTAGATCGCTTAACAGACTCAAGTCTATGCCAAGTCAGTGGTGTATCCAACTATATGGGCAGGTAATTGGACCTTATTTTCACAACAGATTCAATTAACTCCTCAGTCTTACTTTGTCCCCTATCTCTCTCTACAATCGACAACTACCATCCCCCCCTTCTACTTTCATTTTTTCATAACTCTTCTTTCCAGTCCACTCCTCCCACAACTCTCTCATCCTACGACTTTCATAAAGCAAACTTTCACAAAATCAGTGACTATCTTAGCAGATCCCCCTTTAACTTTCACAACCTAAGCGTAAATGATGCCTTATCCATTTTTTATAAAAATATATTTAATTCTTTCAGCCTTTACGTTCCGTTTTCCCGCCTTAAAACATCATCTACTAGCTTCGTTCCTTACGAAACAAGAGAAACAAGTTATGGGCTGTTTTCCAGCGTACCAGATCCTTGTCCGACTATTCCAACTATCTTGGTGCTTATCTTCATTTCACCGAACTTTACGATTCCCTTTACCAGCGTTACCTTAACAATGCGCAAGTCAACCTTATAAATGACCCTAAGTCCTTTTACCAATTTGTTAACTACAAAAGAAAGTCCGATGGTTACCCTCCTTCCCTCTCTTTCAACAACAAGTCATCAACCGATCCACTCACGATTGCCAACCTATTTGCCAGCTTCTTTAAACAATCCTTTACCAACTACTCCTTTGTACCAGATCCATCCTATTTTCGTTACCTACAGAACTTCTCCAACGGCCCACTCCTCTCTTACATTTTGGACCCCTCCTATATCGAATATTAATTACACCAACTCAATGACGAATTTACACCCGGTCCAGATGGCATTCCTGCCATATTTCTTAAAAAATGTTCTTCGTCTCTTTCCCTTGTCCTTTCTGATCTCTTTCGTCTATCCCTTTCACAAGGAGAATTTCCTCAGGTCTGGAAAACCTCCTTTATAACCCCAATCCACAAAAAGGGATCAAAGAACGAAATAACAAACTATCGTCCAATCGCTAAACTCTCCCATATACCCAAACTCCTCGAAAGTATTTTGTATGAAGCTCTAAGTTTCCAATGCAAATCACTTATTTCCCCTAGACAACATGGCTTCGTAAAGGGTAGGTCAACCACCACAAATCTCGTTGAATTCGCATCCTTTGCCATCTCTGCCCTAGAGAACGGCAACGAAGTCGATGTAGTTACAACCGGTTTTAGCAAAGCCTTCGATAAAATCTCTTATCGATTAATACTCTTCAAATTGTCTGCCCTCGGCTTTGAACCCATACTGTTAAAATGGATATCCTCTTACCTCGAAAACCGTTTTTACAGTGTTCGTTTTAGGTCAGCCCACTCCGTTCCATTTTTGGCCACCTCTGGAGTTCCTCAAGGTAGCCATCTCGGTCCCTTTCTCTTTATATTAACCATAAATGATCACGATAGGATCATCAAATACTCGTCCGTCTCCCTTTACGCCGACGATACCAAATTTTTCAAAACCATTCCCCCATGACTCCTTCCTTCTTCAACAAGACCTTGATAGCTTTTCGATCTGGTGCCTCAAAAATTCTTTGGAACTTAATATCACCAAATGCCAATCCATCACGTTTTCACATAAGCGGCTCAAATCTCCTCCCCGACTCTACCTTCTCCACAACCAACCTATCTCCTCCGTTGAATCTCTTCGCGACCTCGGCATTTTGTGTGATAGGGAGCTCAACTTCCGTTTGCATATGGATGGGATAATCCTTAAAGCCAACTCTGCACTAGGTTTTGTAAAACGATGGTCCAAAGAATTCACCAACCCATACGTGACCAGGTCCCTCTATATTACCTTTGTTCGTCCCCTCCTAGAGTACGCCAGTCAAGTATGGTCCCCATATCATCGCGTTCATATCTCGAGAATCGAAAGCATCCAGCGCCGTTTTCTTCGATTCGCTCTTCGAGGTTTGCCCTGGGATGATTCTTTTACTCTGCCCCTCTATCAAAACCGTCTCAACCTTATTAACCTAAACACCCTTGAGGAACGCAGAGATGCAGCCGACTTTCTCTTCATTCATCGACTTCTTTCAGGTCAGGTTGAATGCACGTCCCTTCACAATTCTATTTTCCTCAACACTAACCCTCGTAATCTACGTACCCCTCGTCTCTTCTATCACCCAACCCACCACACCACCTATGGCGCGAACGAACCAATCTCCCGCATGCTACGAAAAATTAATTCAAACCCTAGCGTCTTTGACTTCCACCGCACCACTTCCTACCTCAAATCGGTCTCCTTCACCACAATAACCAACCTTAGTTTTAAGTTTTAGTTTAAGTTTAATTTTAAGTTATAGCTTGTATTAAGCCGAATAAATGGGGGCTTTCGCCCCCACCAAAATTGAAAAATTTAAAAAAATTGCATGCTTGCCTATAAGACAGTGTAAACTGATGTCACCTATGATCGCGGTGAGGCGCATCCTGTTTAGTAAGATGAAACTCTTAGATCGATTCAGATACAACTTTAGCCAGACCTCTTTGGTCGCTAGACATGTTGACCTAACAGTTCACCTAAGGTGTGATCTCCTAACAGCATCCAACTTTAGTTTCAGTTTGCATGGTGGTTCCAATTTTGGCGAGTTCCGCCCTACAATTCACTGGAATATCTTTGTGGCCCGACTCTTAACTAAGGTCAATTTTGAACTGCTCCGCCATCTCCCTAAGAGATGATCGGCAGTCAAGGGCGGTTTTAAAATTTTGTGAGACTGAGTCAAGGGATTTGATAGCCTGACTGTCCGAAATAAATCCTCTGAAGATATCACGTTTTTCTGCAACCACATTTTTCACCTGTAACATGCCACAGTGATTTAGAAGGCGGAAGGAGAAGCTTAGGTTAAGCTTATCTGAGAAAGCACCGCCACCAACCCCGATAGCAGTCTTGGATTCAGCTGTGTAGAAAAAAATTGACTTGTCATCCATATTGTCCTCGCAGAAAGATATAAAGGGAATGCTTACATGAAAGTCTTTGTCAAACCAATGTTGGGGCATGGTGAATCGATGTTCCCTGGAAAGACTCCTAGTGTGTTAAAAATATTAGCGTGGCGAAATAATTTATTTGCTCACTGTGTAGTCACTTTAAGGCGAATAGCTGCGTTAGCTTAGGGATTTCAGAAAAGCCAGTGCCTTGGATGGAGAAGTCCATAAGGCTCCGCTTGTGGATAGACATGATGTTCTTTGGACTTGCTTAGTTTGCTGCAGTTGACTGCATTGCCTAAGGCCGTCCACCAGACAACCACCTCGTAGGTGAGTATCGGTCTTATAACGGAGACGTATAGCCAGTGGGTTATGCGAGGTTGAAGGTACCATTTGTTCTCAACGGCTTTTTACTCTTTCTTGAATATTATTTTTCCACTTACGTGTCCTGACACAAATAAGACCCCGATATTTCGTTATATCAGAAAAACTAAGCTGGTACTGTTGATCGAGGTAAGGTCTATGATTGGAATTTTGTATTTCCTGGAGAAGAGGACAAGGTCAGTTTTGTGGAGGTTTACTCCCAATCCATTGCGATCCGCCCAACTGGTCAATCTGTTAATCGGCTACATAAGTTTCACCAACAGGTTAAAAGAATATGTCGAGGCAAGAAGACCCGTACAGGAGCCTATACAGATGAAGAAGGAAACCTTGTAGAAGAGTTTACAATCTGTGCTAAGAATATTGAAAAAAATGTCTGCAGACTGTATAACCACGAAGAAGCCCAACATGCCGACATCAGGCAGAATATACCATTCAACTTAACCAAAGCCCAAAATTTCCGTCCACCTGAACAGAACGAAGTAAGGATAGCAATATCTAAGCTAAAATCTAACAAATCAGCTGGACCTGACGGCTTACCGGCCGAGGTATTCAAAGCTGCTAGAAACGACTTAATGGGGAGCATGAACCAACTCATTTCTCAGATCTAGTCAGGAGAGTGTATGCCTGCTGAATGGAATCTCAGTACCCTTTGACCGATCCACAAAAAAGGAGACTACATCAACTACGCCAACTATAGAGGTGTAAGTCTCCTCAACATAGGAATCAACATCTTTCTGCCATATTGCGAAACCCTTCGTCAACAACCTGATTGGTCGCTATAAGTGCGGTTTCAGATCAGGAAAGTCCTCAATCAATCAAATCTTCGCACCCCGGCAGATTATGGGAAAAAACTCAAGGCGTGCAAATCGATACCCATCATCTTTTTCTCGGTTTTAAGGCCGTATATAGAGCCAAATCAAGTATAGGCATCCCTATCAACCTCGACCGATTGTGCAGAATGGCAATTGAGAACGCTCGCTGCTCTGTCAAAGCCGGCAACGACCTACCCAATATCTTATTATTACAAGTTACTTCTTTAACATCATACTTGATAGAATTGTGCGGAACTCACAATAGCACATTGAAGGCACAATCTTTCAAAAGTTGGTGCAAATACTGGCGTACGCCGATGATACGAGTATTGACATAATTGGGAGAACTCAGCGGACTGTCACCGGTGCATTCGCTAGTGTTGAAATGGAAGCCGCCAAAATGGGTTTAGCTGTAAATCAGGACAAAACCAAGTATATCTGTCAACAAGACGGGACGCGCAACGTCGACGGATTGGATAGCAGGGGTAGTAGAGGATTTTTTCTACTTTGGACCTGATATGAATTCTGCCAACATTAGAAATAAGATGAGGAATCACTCTTGCCAATCGCTGTATCTTTGTGCCAAGAAGGCAATTGAGTAGTAAGGCCCTATCCCGGAAAACTAAGGGGACTCTATATAAGACCTTAATCATCCCAGTCCTACTTTATGGCATTGAAGCATGGACTCTATGGAAAGCGGATGAATATATCCTCAGCCGTTTTGAGAGAAAAATCATTCGAAAAATATTCGACCCGTTTTGCGTTGATGGGCTTTGGAGGACAAGATTCAACGACGAATTATACGAGTTGTACAGTGGCATCGACCTAGTCGGAAAACTGCATATCAGTCGGTTGAGATGGCGAGGACATGTAGAGCGAATGGACACCAATGCTCTGTTTTCCAATCTAACCCGGAGGGACGATGTAGTAGAGGAAGATCCTATCTTAGTTGAGTTGCACAAGTAGAATGGACCTCAGCCGACTTTGACTCTCTGGAGGTTCTCGTTAGTTGAGGACCAGGTTCGCCCCGAACTGTAACGCCATCTAAGTAAGTTAGTAACATAGAAGAAGGATAGACATTATTTACTTATTTAGGTGGCTCTTCACTCCAGGATGGACCAACGCCTCAACATGTATGCCTCTACAGGCAGTTCTGTAGTTTGTTACCTAGTCTATCTGCTCTACTTGCCGATTAATTTTGACTCTTTAAGCAAAGTTCACGTCGCTGTAAACGCCGTTCAATTCTGAGTTAAATCTCTTTCAATCGGTGCCCTGTCTACCCTGTAGATTACTCAAAGCATTTTTTCCCGAAACGGCGAAACGCGTGCATCTGCGTTGTAAAGATGGACTAGATTTATCAAGTTTTTATTCAGCGCTATATTAGGCTAACGAAAAAACTATACTCGTATTACTCAATTCCCTTCTGATCCCATAAAAACAGGGATTGGCAGGATTTACTTCTTGAAAGATCTCTAAGGTGGTATCCTTTCTTATAGTAACTTCAGAGCCTAGGAAGGCAAATTCTTTGACTACGTCGATATTATACCCGTCTATTGTAATCTTTTGTCCGAGTCGTCAGTAGTGTGTGTCCTTTCTCGACGACAGCATGCATAAAACTTCGTTTTTCCCTCGTATTCTACCAGACCCATCTTTGCCCCTTCTGTTTCAATCCTAACAAATCTCTCACGATCAGCTTGCTGAGCTCTACCGACAAGGTCTACTTTGAAATTTGCACAGTACTCTCAATATTTTGTTATAGATTTGACTTGATAATGGATAGTCTTGTCGGGAGACTTTTTTGACATGATTACCAACCCTAAGGGTTGATAACAGATTTTTGGTGATTACATATTGCGTCAAAGGAGGTCTTATAGGTAATGCTGAGGATACTAATGTGCAGACAAGAGGGTCTCCTTTCTTCAGGATTGGATATACAATGCTGAGGCTTCATTCATATGGAATACCTTCGTCTGAGCATATTTTCATGGTGATTTCTCTTCTCTTCTTAGCGGCATATCCGCACTCTTGCAAGAGTCACAACAAGGATATCAGTCGAAGTATAAATACCCATACCTTAGCTTACGTTTCTCTAATTAAACCACTAGAGCTGATAAGGCAACGATATGGACGTTTGACAAAGTGCCCTTATCAATGAGGTTTGATTGGTCTTATTATGATCCTCGTATTGACATTTACTAATAATTCGACTGCATTGTCGAAGGTGAAGTGTCTTTTTCGTTGAGAGGAGGGAATGGTAAAAAATGGTTGGCCTGCCTGTTGCCTTCGACTTCGTGTAATAAAAGAGTGCTTTGGCCTTCAACTATTGTAGTTGTTCATGCAGATTTTTATTGAGTTAATCTTGTCATGATAAATATTGAGGCAGATCCTTTCCTGGCTAACTCGTTTTCTCCTTAGTGCTGACCGTATATGGCAGGCAAAAAAGCGCTTAAGTTCTGTCAGCTTAATCTACGAAGCTACTTCTGTCGATACTTAAGTAAGGATAGTCGCCCCATATACACATCCCCCAACTTCATCCTCTGTCCTCTATCCATCGGCGTACATCGACGTTGAAGAAATATGTGAGCGCCTAAGGCCAATACCCTGGCAGGTTCCCATTAGTGTGACTTTATGCCAGTAAAAACGGACCATAGACCAAAAATCGGTCTAGCAGTTAACCAGGATAAAACGAAATATAAGTGAAGAATAGGCCATTTGGCGATATGCGGTTCTTTCTGCATAGATTGGGAATTATGGTGAAGTGCAACAACCTAGACAGAAATGTCCAAATACAACTTCTACGATGAGCGTGGTACGAGTATATACAGCAAAGGAACACCAGCGTTTCGAATCTTTAAATCTAAGGTGGTATCCAGCTCAGGATGCTGTAAATAATTAGACTAAAATCTATCTGATTGTAGGGTGTCGCTATCCGAAGTTAGTCTGCATAGAACAGCGAATATGTAAGCAGTGAGCTCTGAATACCCGGCTTATGTCTCGACCAGATGATAGGTGCTTAAGTGGTAAGTTGTTACCACGAGTATTATAAGCACCTCAACACCAAACGAGAACCATCGTTTCAATTAGAATTATCCCGATTCAGGTTTGCACTAACTCACTTCTAAAGATTAAGATTGTGGGTGGGTGTGTAGTCCTGCTCTATCAGAAATTCAAATCCACCTGGAATGGCAACGACTACCCACTGATGCCTAGACAGATGAAAGATTCCTTCAGTCACTCGAAAATCAAATAAAATCTGTTTATTCTTCTGAATTCTTCTTTTACCTTGAATTAATTAAACCATTAAAATCTAGGTCACTGCAAATGATTTATTAATTGTTTTTCGAAATCTATCTATGAATTGTTGAAAATCCTAGAATCCATAGTTCTCAGAATTTGCTGATGCACCTGCTGATGAACCTGAACCTCCTCCATAGCCCCCATTGTTAAATGAATTCGATTCAGCGTTAGCACTGGATGAAGATCCACTGCTACCACCATATTGGCGGCCACCTCCATAGTTGGGTTCATATTGTGCAGCAATGGCCACAATCAACATGAAGAAAACAAATAGGAATTTCATTTTTGCAACAAAAAAGTTTAGTTTATCTGAACTGCGTCAACTGACTTCTGACGATTGTGTTCGATGTTACGGTTTTTATAGGCAAAAATCAGATGATCTTTGAAGAACATTAGAATATCGAAAACTTGAATTTTCGCCCGGTGTATGATTCGAATGGTGTATTGCCCTTGCAACCTTTCAAACTGGACCAGCAACTGAAATGATCGCCAAACTGGTTAGGGCCTTTTATTTTCGACGAAATCTACATAACATGGATAATCAGGTACAATCAATTAGACGGCGTCTCCAAAAAGTAAACCTGATACCGGTCTTAAGTGTTGCAATTAAACTTGAAGTAACAGTTGGAAGTAGAACTAACCAAGTACCATTGTCTCGTCGAAATTGAAGGTTATCTCATGTGCCCCTTGATGATGGCGGTGATTATCCAGGTTTCTTTCACCAAACTAGACGCTGTTTTAAGGGAGCTTAATGAGGTACCTACCCCAAAACGGCCAGTTCCTGCCAGTCTTACTGAGAATCAGCTTGTACCCTCACAATTTTTCGACTGCATGACACAGGTTGAAGTATCCGCACTTGCGCTTCTAACTGATGGCTGTTGCCTTCGATGTTTGGCACCTTGTAGTAAGGACTAGGGTCTATGATATGTAAATAGGTAAAAAGAAGGCAAGCCATAGGGGGCTCAAGGTATAGATTTACATATCAGGACAGCTGTGACCAGGAAACGTTGCTGCTCATGATTACTTGAAAATTGTGTCCACAAAAATCAAATAAGGGAAAAGACGTAGTTGTGTCAGTTTTACAGGATTCTGTAAACAATCTGAATCCGAGCAATGCAGAAACTCTTTAACTAGAAGTCGATAGTCTTTCTTACAGACAAATAGGACCAGTGAGTTTTTGACACGTTCGGAAGCAACTTAAAAAGTCATTTCACCTATCATCAACTGTACAACTGTAAATGGCAAAGCACGAATCAAGAACGGAGGTATTTCCGACCCGAGTTCAGTTTCAAAGAAGGCCTCCTCTGATTCTTGCCAAACAAGTCCATACTTCCTTAAGGTGGTGCTGCGGTCCGGGGTCGACGTAAGCGTCTACAGATAGCTCGATCTTTAGCTAAGTTAGTTGAGGTCCCCTTCCACCTGCGTGCAATACCTTATTCACGGTCTTCCTCTACTGCGTTGGTGCATTCAAAGACTTTTAGCACCAGAGAATTGGTGTCCACCCGCACTACATGACATGACAGCAACCCCAGTTGTTGGACCTTCACTCTTCTGGTTAAGTCGATTTTGCTGTACAGCCCGTACAGTTCGTCATTGTATCTCCTCCTCTACTCACCGTATAAGCAGATGGAACCGAAAATCAGCCGAAGAACTTTCCTTTCAAAGCAGTCAAGAGTACCCTCAAACATTTTTGATGAAGTCTGTGCCTCTGGACCATAAGGCAGGACTGGGATTATCAGAGCCTTATATAGGGTTACTTTTCTTGATCGAGAGAGGGCTTTGCTACCTTCTTAGCCCGAAGAAGCAGAGATTGACAAGAGTTATTTTTCACTTGATCTCATCGCTGGTGACTTTGTCTGGATTGATAGCGGAGCCTAGGTAGACAAAGCCATTACCTACGTGACATTCTATCCAAGACGATGGTGTTGGGTGTCCGTTCTTGTTGACAGCATATACATATATTAGTTGGTCTTGCTGTCATTGACCGTTTAACCCATCTTCGTCGCTTCCGTCTCAATACTCGCGAAAGCGCCACTGACATTACGTTGCCTTCTTCCGATTATGTCAATATCATGGGCGACGCAAAATTGTACTCTTGTATTGGCGCGTGAGTTTTACACTATTCTTCCAAGAATGATGTCGAAGAAAGCGCATCGCCTTCTCCAAATCCTTTTTTGATATCAAAGTTCTCGATGAGAACTTTACCGACCTTGCTGAAGCAGCGTGCATTCTCCATCTTGATCCTACACAAATGGACGATTTTGGCAGAAATGCTACAGCTAGACATGCCTCTGTTAAGCTCGTCTCTATAGATGCTGTAATACACGGCTTTACAATCCATGAATAGGTGGCGTGTATCCACTTGGAGCTCATGGGTTTTTCAAAGATCTGCCGTAGTGTAAGTATTTGGTCGATGGTGGACTTTCCTGACCTAAACCCACACCAATATGGACCAATGAGATTTTTGACTAGCGGCTTCAGGCGTTCACACAATACGGCGGATGAGATGCTCTAGGCGATGTTAAGAAGACTGATGCCTCTGTAATTGGCACCGATCAGAAGATCTCCTTTCTTGAGGATCAGACATACAATGCTGAGGCATATCTTTGTCCGACCATATTTTACAGACGAGTGGTTGTATGCTCTTTACCAAGTCATCGCTTTCGATTTTCCACTCGGCAGTCCGGCTGTCAACCCCAGAAGCGTTATTGGACTTAAGTTAATTTAATTCAGGCCGGGTGGACGGAATTGTTTATCTACATCGTCCAGGTTGAAAGGTTAATTCTGCCTAACAGCGGTATTTGGTTCATCATCACGTTATACAGTCTACAGAAATGTTCTTTCCAAGACCTCAGCATTGACTACGACTCTACTATTATGTTCCTTTTTCGTCTATAAAGGTTTCGGTTCGGGGTTTGTGTCTTTTTTAACTTTTGGTAAAACTTCGGAATCGTTCTTCTATGCAGCACCGCTTAGTATGTACATTATCTTGATTTGCTACATGCGCTTGCCGGCACTCGTCGTCAAACTAGGGGTTTCGTTGTAGTGGCCGAGTGAAAGCCAGGACATCAGTGGCGACATCTCTGATGACTTTTTGGCAATGATTCCACTGGTCTTCGGTAATTGATGCTGGTGACATAGGACCTCTTAATAGACTAAGGTAAACTCAATCGGAAAGGGATTTTGCGATTTCTTGTGTTTGTAACCGTCCGACGTCAAACTTCCTCTCTGAATGCGCTTGTTTTTGCAATGTTCGAGATATCCGCAACAGTACCTTGGCTACAACAGGGTAAAGGTCCGAGTTAATGTTGTCCCCTCAGAACGTTGGGACATCCATATTGCAGGAGGAATGCCTTGCGTCGATTGCTGTTAGTCAATTTGGTTGACGGTTGATTGATTAGGAGCTCTCCAAGTCCTCTTATGAATATCAAGATGAAGGAACCGCGTGCTAGCTAGCCCCGCCGCAAACTCGATACTTTTCGACAGTGTTATCACAGATGCCCTCTCTTCCTAGTTTTGCATTAAAATCGACTTATCCAAGAGCTCGCTGAAGCCATCTTTGGTGTTGTCATCTTTCTCTTCTATGAGGCATGCACTCTTATAGGGCTAATGTTGGTAAATTTAGCCTTAGAGAGTTAGCCCAAGAGTTCTTACTTAAGTCTGCATCCAAATAGGCATTGCTTTTGCCATCGATAACAATCGCCGTAGTATATTCTGTAAGATGTCGCAATTTTGCATCCTCTTTTTGTCCGGCCCATCCCATCGCCTTTCCTGAATGGCTGTTACATCTGCTTTCCACTAGTCCAGGGCTTCCGCTAGTTGTTTCTTCTGCACGTAACCTATTAAGGGACCTAACTTTCCGAAGTTAGTTGTCCTTATTTCATTTGAAGAGGTTATCAACAGTAGATCCGTCCATATCTAAGGCTTGTTGTTGCTTCGAAACTGTGTGGTTTTTTTTCCATAGCCGGGGTGTTACCCCTACAACGCAGCCCCCAACCTTCATAATAGATACCCCTAGGACGACGGGTCGGATAGATCGAAGCCAGTTACCCGTTCGGAGATACGAGCGCTGCCGTGATTCCATTAAGACCTCATCCGCCATCAATTCTATTACAAGGACCTGATTTAGTCTCAAAAACCCTTACTGGCATGAGGTTCAAATACTCATATGTCGGAGTAGTCCGGATAAGATCTTATTTGTTTATTCTTCACCGTTGATTCCATCAGGGTATTCATCCGCTGTCCCGTTTATAGTGCTGCTATTTTTGTCTACTGATCAGCACTCTCGCTTATAAGTTTGGCAAGTTGATTCCGCATGGACATCGATCAGTACCCAATGGTTACTACTTGGAGGTAAAATAAGCACAATCGATGTGTAGAATAGTTACAACGCTGATCATCGCCAAGTTGACACCTCTCAGTGCTTACCCTATTTTTCCACCACCCAATCACCCTAAAAAGGTCATAGCCAATCTCATTTACCTCAATCCCATTGCGACCTGAAACCGGGTAAGACTTCCAATTGCATTCGAAGAAGACTTGCATTCATGGACTGGCTTGGTGATGGTAAGAGCACTCATTAATTTCCGGAAGATTTGTCTGAATGATAACTTTGGGGTGGCCGTGGTGTAGTGGTACATACTAGCAATCGCTTCTCACTCGGAGGGTCAAGGTTCGATTCCTAGCCACGACAAAGTTTTCATTTGTGTAATTGGAACTCAGTCAGAAAAATCTGCGTGTGAAGGCATAACACTGACATGTAGATTTGGCTGTTGTAGAGTTTTCAAGAACAAAACAACCGTTAAAATCCACAACCTGAATCATTCCGAGTGAAGAAAAATCTCTCCGTCCTATTCGGACTCCCACCCCTGGAGAGTCAATATCGAAACCAAACACACCTGAGTTTCAAACCACTACATCACAACAATGCTTTCCTTTCTTCTCATTCTATCTTTCCGCCCGCGCCCGGGCAACAGTAAAAGGGTATCATAACCCCTTAGGCGCGCGTAAATTATAAAAAAAAAAAAAAACTGAAGGGTACTCACTTACTTAATTAGATGGCGCCCTTAGCTCCAGCCATGTGCCTACAATTAAGAACTTTAAAATTATCGAGGTTATCTGCCACTAGTGCGCGTCATCTAAGGCAAAGTCTTCCTTTACTACGTTGTCCCACAAGATAGAAATCGAGGCCCATTTTTCTTTGTTGGTCAATGTGGCTATTCAGTTCGTAAATGGGGATTAACAACCACACCAACCGCCTATGATTCAGCACCTTTAAGCAAGAATGGGATGGTTAGAGTTGTATGCAGGGTATTAAGTTTAAATTTTGCTATTCCTGCTTCATTTCGGTTAGATGGACGGAAATTTTAGCTTAAATTTGCCAGGACAAATTGTTTTCTTTTTCTGTCGCTTACAATTTGAATTTAGGCCAATAGTTTACCGAGGTGGTTTTCTATATGCGCAAAAAAGACTGCGATTCTACCACCAACTTTTCCTATTACACTACTCTATTTTGGTCATGTAGGCTTGACACTTCTTGCTAAGAGTAAACCAATTGAACGTTGTTTCTGAAGTAGTGCCCTTCCATTTTATATGTAGACACATTCACGTTCTTTCTTTTACCTCCGAAGAAGCTGATGAATCGCCTGCTCTTTTGTTTATAGACCCCACCAATCAGTTTCGTCCTTCTATCCAGCATCCTTGCATACAATTTTCATAATGTCAGGAGTGCATTCGGTGGGATAAGCCCCGGTACAACAATTTGTGTATTCCTGACTTCTTCTTGATATTGATGCAGTCGGTTGAAAACACTTAAAACAGTTTGTAAGCATTGCAAAAGTTTTGGCGGTTTGTTGCCAATGCAGCTGTTCCTCTTTAAACCGTTTCTTAGTATATTTCTATTGTTGTAGTGTTCTGAGATATCCGTAGACTTATCTTGGCTGCAATCAGGCATATGCAGGTCCAAGTCTACATTTACCGCCAGGAACACAGCAGGACTGCCTGTTTTATAATCTGGACCCGTCCCACAGTCCGTTTAAAAACGTGCTCTTATGCGTGCTATGCTTTTCGATTGTGCTACCAACGATGTCTGCATTTCCTAATTCGGAGTTAAAACTACCTAAAATAGCTTCATCGTCATACTTAGGGCATTGCTCGTACCTTTTGTAGCTTTTGTAGAGGAGCTCGTTGAAACATTCTTTGGTAGCAGAGCCCATTTCTATCGAGGGGCGTAAGCATAAATCAGGCTGTTATTGGGGAATTTAGCCTTAAGGTGGATTGTTATGAAAACCTAAGACTTCTTGCCTTAGTCTCCCACTTAATAACAAACTCGAAGCCTAATAGAAACTGCTTGTGTTCTCCGTAGAAATAACCGTGGTGAGTTGTCTGTGCCACCACACTTCCTGGATGGATGCTTTATAGCTTAGAAGAACATCCCCTGAAGATTCGTACGTTGGTGTCCTGTCTTGCAGAGTCGTTGATAGTTTATACATTTTTCTTTGAGATTATTGGCTGCTTCGAAACGGTAGGGTTTTTACATATTCTGGTGGTAAAGCCCCCAACCTGCTTGACCTAAATTTTCTAGAAAACCTTTGGCAAAGGGGTCAGATATTTCGGGCCCAATATCTGTATTAGAAGCGATTCTATGCTGTGATTGTTTATTTAATACTGCCATTGCACCAACGCTATCAGGAGCAAAACTAAGAAAGAACCTACTTTAACTTGGTATTGGGAAACAGCAATCTGTTATTCCTGACGACATTGACTGTGACCAGTTTAACGCCAATTTTATCAAATCATCTAAATCATCTAATAGTCCTAAATCAGTTTGACATAATCCTCCAACTGCATCTGTATCACTTAGCAACAACAATTAGCTTTTCAGGGGTATGCGACGAGGACATAGTGAAAGCTTTATTTCAAATAAAGTCGAAGATCTAAGGAATCATTTCTATTAATACCTTTACTTGGACAGACTATTAGGTGCATAACTAAGTTCTCAATAGATGGCTCCAACAGTAAGGGCTGGTCGATTTTGACATCTTCAAAACCGTTTTGACACATTAGTTGTTTATATATATACCACCTTGATCATAAGGTTCCCGCACCACACCACCGTGTGGCGCTCTCATTGCTCCAATATGAGTTCTGTTTTTTTTGTTAAGTTGGTAAATCTGTTGTTGGCATTCGCTCTAATCTTAGCGTCATAGCTTGACATTTGCAAAAGTTACGTTGCCAAGATTTTTTACAATTTGCAATAACGAACTTGTGCTCGTATTAAATTTTGCGTAAAAAACGGATTTAGTGGTGCGCGAACGTTGGAAATGTTGGAAAAGTGTTTCGGCAACGATTCTCTAAAGAAAACGGTCGTTTAACAGTGGCATGAGCGGTTCAAAAGTCGTCGTGAGTCAATCGAAGACGATGAACCCAGTGGCAGACCATCGACATCGACATCGAAAACCGACGAAAACATTGATGAAGTACAAGAAATGTTGGTCAATAACCACAAATTAACCATCAGAGAGATAGCGGAGGATCCGTCCAAGACATTTTGGTTAATGATTTGGGTTTCCGTAGTGTGGCAGCAAAGTTGGTGCCAAAAGACCTCAATTTCATGCAAAAAAGAGACCGCGTTGACGTCGCAAAAGAGATGATTTGCGAGGCTGAATCCGATCCCACATGCATCAAAAGGATCATTACTGGAGACGAGACGTGGGTTTATGAGTACGACATGCAATCCAGATATCAGGCAAGTGAATGGCGTTCACCAAATAAGCCGAGACCAAAAAAACCACGTCGTTTTCAGTCAAAAAAGAAGGTAATGCTGACGGTTTTCATGGATTACAACGGTGTAGTGCATTATGAATTTTGCCAGAAGGCCAGACAGTAAACAAAGAGTATTACTTGGGCATTATGTGTCGTTTTCGTGAAGTAATTCGCCGAAAGAGACCAGAATTGTGGGCAGAAAACTCTTGGATTTTGCACCATGATAACGCACCGACGCGGTCGCACAGTGCCATCATTATTCGTAATTTTTTGACGAAAAATGCAACAAATACCATACAACAGCCACCGAATTCACCTGATTTGGCTCCCTGTGACTTCTTCCTGTTCAATCGAGTTAAAAATGCACTACGGGGAACGCGTTTCAGTAGCCGAGAGGAAATAATGGAAAAATAGCAGGAAGCACTGATGGACATACCGAAAACCGAATATAAAAAATGTTTCGAGGATTGAATAAGTGTGTTGCAGTGGATGGCGATTACTTTGTAGGGGACAATATAGATTTAGATGAATAAACTTGTATCTAAAATTTTCTGAATACATTCCTTTTTGATCAAGGTAGTACTTTTGGTTATGTGAAAATGTCATCCAAAAAAAACGGCAGCTAAAGCGCATCGAGAGATGAAAAAGTTTACAGAGATGGTGTTCCAAGTGAAACATCGTGCCGTGATTGTTTCCGTTGCTTCAAAGACGGTGATTTCGACGGATTCACCTTCCTTCACGACCATCCGCGTGAAGGAAGGTGAAAATCCTTCGAAGACGCTGAAGTGGAGGCAATGCTCGATGAGGATCCATGGCAAATGCAAGAATAGTTTGCTTCAGCATTAGGAGTTACCCACCAAGCCATTTTTAAGCGATTGCATGCGGAAAACGACCACAATACGAGCAGAAGCACAAAAAGGTGATTCTTCAGCATAACAACGCTCGGCCTCATGTTGCAAAATCCGTTAAAACCTACCTGGAAGCGCTGAAATGGGAATTCCTACTCCACCCCACCCGGTTAGTTCCAGCAAAAACTAAAATGAAGCTTGCTGATACCTACCATACAGTTTCGAAATATTCAGTACCCCTGATGCTACCATGCATAAGCTTAATACGTAGTCTTTTCAATGCATTGCTCGATACATCTTCCACTTAAGAAAGAAGGTATGATCATATTTCTGAGCACGCCAGAAAATTTGTCGGATGTACGTTGTATAATTAAATTGTTACCACTGCACAACTAGAATACCTTTATAGTAAAATGTCTTTCTCCCGGTTACAAAATTCATTCTGCCAACCCAGTTTCTCGTCCTTGACATCACAACGCCAAGTTTTTGGTCCTACAACTCACCTGTGGAACGCCCTGCCAATTACCTTTCGAAGAATTAGGAACAAGAGACAATTTAGGGCTTCCCTGCATAAATATTTGGCCATTGTACACTCCTAGGTACCTTTATGTTTTATTCGTTAATAATTGAATTTTTAATTATAAATAAACATAATGTTATTGTACTTTCAACATGTATAAAATATTTTTAAATTTATGCCTTAATCCAGACTATACCTTGCAGCAACTATCTAATTAGTTCACCTGAGAGTGAATTAAGAAAGTAAAATTATAATCTTCAAACAAAACAAAAACAACCGTGAACCCAGTTAATTGAATCATTAACCGATCATCAACCAAACTGGTTAGAGAGTACTCGTATTTTTTTCCAATGAAATCTAACGGCTGCGAGTACACAATTATCACCTTCGAAGGGGGAACTCGTTTCATTTATTGGCAAGATACATAACATTAATAAAAATTTGGCAGAACCAGTCCTTCAGATAGAATATCAGGTGAATGAGTTCTTAGTTAACATTAACATTCTGTTTGCGCACAGGCCTTGAAAGCGCAAACTTAGAATGAGGGGTTTCATTCCTTGGATTAGATCTTCCTGTTAAAGTCCTCAATGACTGAATTCATGAGACAACGATATCCACTTCAGCTCAGGGAGCTACCCAGGTTCATTTCGAAGGAAGAGCTCAATGCGCTTTTCGAATCACTAAGAAGTAAAAAACTCAGTGGGAACCGATGTAATTCCAAATATTGCGCTTCGACATCATCCAATAGAAGCGGTGGACATATACCAAATACCACTCTGTTGAATAATCCCATTATCCAGCGCATTGGTAGAGAGCAGTGCTGCATCCGATTCCCAAAAGGGATAAAGACGCGTCCAATCCGGCGAATCGATCGATAAGTCACCTTCTGAATATCAGCAATTTATTCGAAAAGGTGATCAATTGAGTCCTTCTTTGGTTTTCTTTTGGATCTGCAGTAGTGCGAGCATGTGATCAATGGTGAACTTAACAGGTGGATCGGGGCCACACATATCGTTGACAAATAGTTTGTTGGCGGAGCTAAGATAATCTCCTTTTGGCAGATGTAACCATTCACCAAGTCACCATCTGCTGATTTATGTTGGCAGAGGCAATCCATTCAAGCAAGCTAGTTCTACGTAAGTTAAGACTTTGCTATCCGCATTTCTAGTACACCAATGGTCGGTCACGTCTACGGTTGCCTGTACTTCAGAGCAGTCACTAGGTATGTTTCAATAGACATCATCTGCATATGCCTGAGCATAGACGTCGGAATAAGTTAACGAAGGCTCGGAAAATATTTTCCGAAAGGTGGGCACGGGGTCCATCATAGAGATAAACTTTGTCAGCAGCTTTCTCTCACGTAACACCATATGGTGGGTCAGCGAATGCTATACACAAACTAACCATCAAGCTGTGGTTTTCGAACACGAGGAAACCGCCCCAAAATAAATGGTTCAAAGTGGAGAGACACAATTTTGGATAGAGAAACGTTTGAGGAGGTTATTAGTACTAAGCAACTGAGACCTGGGACCGCGGAGAACCTAGCGCTCCAGCTGTTGGTCTTATTAATTTCTGCATGTGATGCTTATGTGCCAAGAAAAAAGCCCACTCTGCTACTGATGGAACGACGAAATAAGATCCTTAAGAACTATCTGTCTGAGAGCGAGATGAAAGGCCCAACACATAGGGGGGAATCTTGATTTTAATCAGAGTCTTATTACATTTAAACAAGCGAGTAGATTCTTAAAAAGGCCCATTAAGGACAGTAAAAACAGGAGCTTACAAGTTGGAAGAAGAGCATACAAATCCTTGGAAACTGGATCGTCATGATCCTGTCAAGTAACATGCCCGATAATTCTGAAAGATATTATTAACACACTGTTTCCAGTACAATTGCTGAACCCAGAAGTCATAAAAATTGCAAATGAAGAGATCCCACCTGTCAGAGAAGATGAATTGTTGGCACGCAGACACATTGGCGACAGGAAAACGCCAGGCTCGGATCTAATACCAAAGCAGCAATTACCGGACGCCTTTATATATGCAGCTGCCTTAAAGAAGTGTATACTCAGATCACTGGAAACTACGGCGTTTAGCGCTTCTCCCCAAAGTAAATTAACCTCCAGGATCTCTTTCGTCATATCGCCTCATTTGTCTTCTGGATACCACAAGAAAAATTGTAGAAAAGATCATTTACATCAAACTGACCGAATACTTTTTCGGGTTCCGAAAATGACGATTCACAGTGGGCGATATAATAAGCGCAGCCATCGAGCAATGCCGATGGCGATTCGAAACCAAGGAGCATTGGACAGTAAATGCTTTCAATTCAAATAAATTGGATACTCTTGCTAGAATGGACATTCCAAACTACATACTCAGAATTATATCTAGCTACTTCAAGCTATGATACTGACTAGGGTACCAAACACTACAACGTTACAGCAGATGTGCCGCAAGGATCCGTATTAGGCCCTTTACTGATATGAAATGAAACAAATATGAAGATAATAGGCTTTGCCGACAGTATCGCCATCGTAACCGTTGCCAAGCACAACCACGAAATAGAATCTATCTACCGAGCCAAAACTTGGCTTAGGAAAACAGAAGCAGTTCACATCACCAGCCGCAAGGCATGTACGCGTAGGAGACCAAATAATCAAAACCGGCATTAAAGCACCTTAAGCTGGATTTTAAGGCTTATCTGGACTAAGTTAGGAAAAATGCACAGATCACCCAATCCTAGCTGACGAGATTAATGCCAAACGTCGGTGGACCCAGATTCGGTCGCAGATTATTACTGTCGAAAGTAGTAAGCTCAGTTATAGATATTGCACGCGTTTCCAGTATGGGCGAGCGAGCTGGCAATAAAAGAATCTAGAAGAAAGATATTCCAAATAGTATATAGACTATAACCCGCTCCTTCCGGACCGTCTCAGAGGAAGTAGCGGGCGTTTTTTGATATAATGGTCGAAGAAGTGAGACGCGTAAACACCCAATGAATCAATTGACGTGATCCATATGGAGAAAAAGGATATTTCAGTTCAAAAGTGGCAGAACCGATGGGACAACACCGCCACAGGAAGATGGACACACCACTTATCCACAACATAGAGCCTTTCATGGAAAGAATAGCCGAGGAACTAAACTTCTACATCACACAGTTTCGAGATGTTCAGAAAACATATGCACAAATTCGGACATGACTCATACCTAATCTGTTCATCCTGTCCAAATCAGGAGGATGCAGATCACGTACTATTCCACTGCCTACGCTTCAGAAGACCAAGTAGCAAGCGTGATTATTAGTGAAATGACACCCTCAATGTCGATAATAATGTCCAGCGCATTGTTGAATACGCCTTCGATTCTACCGCCCGGATCATAAAGCGCACTCTCGCAAAGTCTTCCGTATTGGTAAGCATATTACGTTTCAGACAGAGGATGCATTTTTGCGCACATGAAGCTAAACTATTTTCTCCATGCTCTTCAACGTGAAGGAGGTCAGGCTGGTAGGACTATAATAATTGGCGTGGGTGTAGTCATCACTTCAGATTTCGGTATAAAGGCTACTCTTACTGATCGTCAGGGTTTCGGTTTGTATGCCAGTGCCACCCTAGCAGCAAAGATTCTCTTCAAAGTTGCCGGCAGCTGGTCTATACCTTGACGATTTTAAGACCACGTTTCATCCATCATCACCACCGATAATAGGTACTAGCTAGGACGTGTTGTGTAACTCAAATTACTCACAGCTTCAGTGGCAAGAGCTATTTAAGAGAAGGTTACCTGTGAAATGAATGTCAATCATAAGACAGAAAGTCTCTGCTTTGGACTAAGTGCAGGTGCCACCAGGTTTTCTGGGGACTCCAATCTGGCTGATTCCCCCCTTTGGGTAGCCTTACTGGACTAGCTTCATATTCTTTTTGCTTCGATCTACGATTCCAATCCTCCTCCAAATTAGTCTTAAATGATTTGTCTCTGACAAAGGTTATTCAGGTCATGAAAAGCTTCCTCCTATTTCTGGTTTATTGTGAGTTTGAGCGGAGAATTAACAAATTTGGCGAGTTCTTCCTTAGTCAGCTTCTGCGGATTCATTCTTTTCAATAATATTGAGATCGCGCAGCCACGTCTGCAGTCGACGTACGAGTTCATATGTTTTGACATGTTGGTATCCGACAGTATTATGCACCCGGTGGTCTTCTTAGCGTACTTGCTGGATAGCTTTATATCGATTACTTCCTGTCTTACTTTCATAATAAATGTTGGCCGAGAGTAATCATCGTTACGTCATGTTCCATTTGCTTTTGGCCAAAAGGTATTCTGAGTATTAGCATCCCATTTTCCGGGAATCACGCTATTCAATTGGATTGGCTACTGACTGCGGTGACGGTAGTACCGAATCATAGGGAAAATGCATAAACGAATTTGTTCCGTTGCTCTTTCGCTTCGTAGCTATTATCTGCAGCAGCTATATTTGGAAAATTTTCAAAGTGAATTCGGCGCAAAAAGACAAGCTCTCGGGCTTTCCACCACTAGTCATATACTCGTAGATGTGACCCCTTAATTAGGATATTTTAGGTGAGATAAAGAAGCATACTCTACTCTTACATTTTTCTGCCAAGGTGTAGTGTGTTGCAGGTGATCTTCTGCAGAAGCATCTTCTCCTTTATGCAATATGGTTTCAACAAGACCGATATCCCATTCTGGAGCATACGCCTGGAATTCATACTGTGCAATGAATAATTAAAGTACATCTCCTCAGAATTCCCGCTCTCATGTGATTTCCGAACACAACGGGAAGCACTGTCTTTAAGAAATCTCCAAAGCTGATATCAGAATTCATTTCTCGCTACTAAAATCTATAAAACTCTACGATCTGCTCAGTTTCTATTCTCTCGTACAGGTGTTTATACATAGACGCTCCAGGAAATCCAAACAAATGTCCTACACGCACTGCAGCTCACATAATTACTAGTAAAACATCACTTTCTCCCCGCATCTTCAGAAGTACTTTTCGGAAACGATAAAAGATCATCGGAAAAACCCCATACATCGCAAGGTCCACTTCAGCAAGAGTGGTCAACATCCCATCAACTGCCGAAAAGCATCCAAAGAACATTAAGAAAATAATTCAACACAAATCCGTAGTGTGTTCCATTGAACACAGTACCGAGGCACACTCAAGGGGTTTCATTAAAATCGGACACAATCAAAGGTTCTCAATCAGTCGGCCACCTCAGTTTCATCACCTCTAACCATCTCCAAAGTCTTTGCCACTGCCACTGCCACCATCTTCATCATCATCATCATTATCAGTGTAACGAGCGCCGAAAATGAAACGATGAATTGCACTTCAATTCCCAACTCCATTGTTCACCAAACACCGGCTGTGATCGGTTCCATTAAGCCTGTTCCATCTCCAGGGCGGCATCATTTTAATCCGACCTCAAGAGTAGATATCTACCTCTAAATCCCATCTCATATGGCACCGCTTTCGAGTGATTCCGATTATAGCACCTCAAATCAAAATTAAAAAACACATCTGAAGTTTGGACATCTAAAGTGGAGTGGGTAGGTATGAGTGGAGCGGTCTTTCAGTCCATCGCATCGGTCGGATTCAGCCTCTTCATCATCAAACCTACAATACAGGAAGATATCAAATGGTCTTTCATCTGTCATTGGTCACTGATTCGTTCGCTGGTTCTGGTTCTTCTAAGTCTAACAATTTTCACTTGAAATTGTATCTTCTTGTCGACTAATAATAAGCATGAGGCAGGAGGGAGCCAGTAAAGGCCAGATGAGACCAGAAAATGCTTCTTCTGTAGCAGGAGCTGTTGCTGTTACTGTTGTTGTTGGTGCTGATGTTTCAACGGCTGCTGTTTGGTAGCCTCTGACGTTCCAACTACGTCCGTGTCTAACATGACAAGCACTGCTGTTTGGAAGTGAACCATCAATATCTGACAAGTGCTCCTCAAGTGCCAGTAATTTTCTTATCCGCTTGCTGAAAAGTCATCTTCCACAGCTCGCATCTCCTCACATGGGTGATTTCTTGATTTTTTTTTATTTTTTTTTTCACCCTCTTCCCACTGCTATGTGCCATCTTCATATCTTACGGATGCCTCGGGTGCGGGTACGTATATCCCCGTCTTCGTTGGTTCTCTTCACGTCTCTAGCTGCTTCCACTGAGCCGTCGTCATCGTCGTCGTCGTCGTCGTCGTTCTCTTTCATTGTAATCAACTCGAAAATGGAGACGATGACTTGCAAATTAAATGAGAAATCTTTGAAGTTCACCTGCAAATGTATCTCTATGGTCATACTCTACTGCGGGTACTCACTCGATCAGCTCAGTACCGATGATGAACTGGTTTCGGGAAGCTCAAGGTGTCTGCGTGTTGTTTTACCAAGAGATGAATATCAAGATGCTGCTGCTGATGTTGATGATGATGGTGATGCTGGTGATGCTGGTATAGCTGCTGCAACTGATGGAGATTCGAAGATTCAGATTCGGTGCTGAGCTGAGTTGTGGTAAAGTACCGCATCCGCAGAAGCAATTTTGTGCTCGAAAACAATTTCAAGTATCCCATCAGCCGCAGGCGGCTTAGAACCTTGGTTACCGCCAACTTGGGTCAGTTGACTTGGGGATCTGGTAAGACAGACTTTTTACCATTACACTGGTAAAGGCGCTCAGCGACAGTTGTGATTTTTTTTTCTCTTTTTTTTTGGATGGAATTCACGGTTCGGATCTTTCGCGCGTTCATATTAAAAAGAGAGTAATGGTCATTATTGCAAGACGTTTGCTTCTGAAACGCTTTTAGAGAGGCTTTGTCCGCTTTTTGTTTGGTATGTGTTCGAGAATTTGTAGATACCCGTGTGATGGACAGAATCTATTAATGAAAGACAGGAGCGGAGTGGGTAAGAAATCGGACCTTGAGATGGAAGATAGATTCATATGGCATAAAGTTTGTTAAAGGGAAAAGGGAATATATCTAGAAGGGTTCGTCGCAAACTAGTTCAATGATCGTAGTGCCTTCGAATATTATTTTTGAACTACTTCTTTCTGAAGACCAAACGGTCAATAAGGAGTGTTGGTGAGAGGTTTGGCACTTTCTGGGCGATGGGTTGGATTCCAATTCGTACACTGTTAGCTAGCAGAAATTATTGGAATGCACTGCACACTCAGTGAGTCCGTTCCACTAACTTCTTTTAGCTAGCAATGTTCGGATTGGAATCCTCTTCGCCATGTTTAGCAAATTTTTTGAAAAACCGACTCTCACACGTTCATCTAAGGGATGTTAGGACAATTATCGATCGTTATTACGTGGACGATTACGTCGATGGATTCAATATGGTTAGAAGCCATTAAAGTCACAAAGGCCGCAGTTTGAATCCATATGAGTAGTGGCTTCAAGTTACGGAATTTTGCGTCGAATTGCAGTGAGTGGTTGCCCAGTATTTGCAACCAAAGCGGCAAGGACAGCAATACCCAATGATTGAGCTGAACGTAAAGGAGACGATGGAGAAGGTTCTCGGGATGCTTTGGGAACCGGATGGGGATGTGTTTGTATTTAGGTAAAAATTCCTTCGCATCAAAAGAGACATTATGGGGTGTGACAGATGCCCAACCAAAAGAAGATCAGTCCTCGATCCATTCGGAATGATTGCTGAATTTGTCGTTTACGTCACAGTTCTTCCCGATTGTCGTAGGGTGCGCATCGTTTAAGACGACCCGATCCCGCATGAAATTTTCAAGAAGTGACTTCAGTGGAAGTTTCAACCTTGTCGCAGGGTGTCTTGATGTCATGACCGTTTCCTATCGATATCAAGCCAGATTGTTCTTCACACGTTCGTCCATGTCAGTAAAGAGGCGTTTAGTACTGTCACTTATCTGCATATCGAACATGAGGAGAGGATCTGTTTGTATTACAAAGTCCACTCCGAAAAAATTAATGTCAATTCCACGTCTGGAACTATCAGTCGTGGTTCTGCGAATCAAGACATGAGTGTCGTTGATCGAGTATTCTGGGGCGACTCGAAGATTGCACTGAGTTGATTCCCTTCAGAGCTGAGATACTCGATAGCAGTAAGATCAATCAATGGCATTAGATCCCACCTAAGCTTAATCCTGCAGATGACGCAATGCAAACGCGATATCCTTCGATATATCTAGTTGACAAGTGGATAAAGGGACCGTCATTTCTTTAAATCCTTGATCACGCATGGCCAGTGCCACCAGATGATATCGGAAGTCACGAATGCCAGGAGGAGATACCACCGAAGTACTTTCTTCACTCGAACTCAGTAAGTGATTCGCTACTTGATGTCACTAGATTCTCATAGTATTCGAGACCCTTAAGGGCTGTGGCTCAGGTGCTCCTGTTCACTAAGAACTGAAGTCATAAACTAGATGAGAGGCAAGGAATCTCTATAATGGAGCTTGATAAAGCTGAACATTTATTATTCTGCCAGGCACAGCGTGAGGCCTTCGCCCAGGAAATGTCTGCAAGTCGAAGGTAATAGCAGCATATTCAAACTGACATCATATCTGTATAAGCTCGGACTACTGTGGGTATATGGACGTATAGACGCTGCCAAGGCTATACCCTTTACTGACAGACGCTCTATCATTATGCTAAGAGACCATCGTACTCGTATCACGAAACTAATCGTGGACCACTTCCGCCGCATATTGTGCCACCAAAATGAAGACTCTATAATAAACGGGATTCGCCGAAGGTTTTGGGGACAATTGCTCAAGGACCGATTAACTCCATACGTAAGAGCGTTTACCTGCTGTCGACTATTTTGGGCCAGTTCACGTCACTATTGAACGGCATAAAGAACAACTTTGAGTTGCCCCCTTTATGTGTTTGGCCGTGAAAGCAGTGCACCTACAAATTGCTGCTGACTTGTCCATAGATGCCTCCATTTTGTGCATCCGAGACTTCGTAAACAGACGTAGAGTTCCAATGGGTATAAGGAGCGACAATGGCACCAACTTCATCGGAGCGAAAAATGAGTTGATAACTGCTAAGATTTTCGACAACGATGCCATCAAAACGGAGCTGGCCCAAAGGGCATCGGGTGATCTTTAACAGCCCGTCTAATCTACATGCTCGTGCGGTCAGTAAAGAGAGCCCATTCATGTACGCTCAACGAGTTGGCACCAAAATCGGAAACTTTGTTCAGTGCCCTAGTTGAGGCAGAGAACATAGTGAATAGCCGTTTCCTGATACATTTGCCAGTAGCCACTGAGGATGAAGAACCCCTTGTTCGAACGGATCTTGCTTCGAACTCTACGCAAACTACAGGTCCTGATGATGCATAGCCTCTCGAAAGCAGTCGCCGGTGAGCTAGAAAATAACTGATGGATTCTGGAAGAGATGGATTTGGGAGTACTTGTTAGTCCTAACGAAGCTATGCAAATGGTTGCAAGGATTCCCACCTCTCAAGATTGGAGACCTAGTGCTCATGTGTGATAATGACGCAACAAGGAGCAAGTATAAAAGACGGAAGAGTTGTAAGAGTGTTCCTGAAAAAGGCCAGCATATTCGCTCAACGAATTCTTCGTTGGCTTTGCTGGATATCTTGAGGCTGGCATAGATGTCTGTGCCTCACAGGCGATTTGATCTTGTTGAAAGATCTGGTACTTTCTCGGCAATGAGTTGATCATGGATTTCAATTCGAATATTGCAAGCTAGTAGAAGTTATCGGAAGGCACTGTCAAGATGCACGCGGAAATATTTGGGAATACACACTTTGAGCAACTTCAAGGAGTATTATTTGGAAAGATGTTGCCCAGATAATTTCATAATTGCTTTTACGCAACAAGGAACAATCTCTAATCTTCTCAAAGCTATTACAACGAATCTGTTGGCTCCTCTTCGATGACCTAGAAGCTTTCTTAAATTAAAAATTTAGAAGGACGAATTTGTTTTCTAAACTCATGAATGGCTTTAGTGCTTCCACCCAGCAGTGATATTCCAGGACAACCAGGTATACCAGTCTCGTATCCTGAGGTGTAGTGCAAGGAAAGCTGGGGAACCCTCAACCGAATGAACGGCGAGGCTCTTCCACAAAATATAAAAACCATTAGCCATCGCGCTGTACTACTTCGACTAAGTCTCACGACTGTCACAGGGCTTTATTAACCAAATCCGCCCCTGCCTAG
The DNA here is from genome assembly GCA_963966105.1 of Volucella zonaria. NCBI lineage: Eukaryota > Metazoa > Arthropoda > Insecta > Diptera > Syrphidae > Volucella > Volucella zonaria. Next base: position 135,427,285 of record OZ014533.1, on the reverse strand, counting down.
ACCATAGTGACCAGCATAAGCGCAAATTATGCTATGCGACCACGCTGCCGATGACTCTGCCAATGTCAGATGAGTGAGTGAAGTGCAAAACGGTAGGTGTGATGGCTTCGTCTCCGTACTTCAGAGAACGCTTGCTAAGTTTTGTATGAATATTTTCTTCTAATCTCAGCATTGCCATCTAATGGCAAGTGTTGTCTGGCAGTTACGAATATTGAATTCGTTAATGTATCTAGATACGATTATAATTGCTTTTAGCATGTTGGCACTGTTTCTGTTTCTACTCGGCCTCGTTGTTGTACTCTTTTTGTTAATTTTTTTTCTCTTTTCCCTTTAAGTCGTCGTTCTTTCTGAATTGCTTCTGTTCGAGCAGCAGCAATATAGCAGTGGTGCTTCGACTAAGACACAGTAGCCGGTCGTGGTAACCGAACAGATTAACGAACATTACCATAATTTTGGAGTGAATATCTGTGAAAATATGGAAATGGCCAGCCGCGAACACGAATTGTGTAATTACACGTATGTTGGCGGTTGGAGTCATTTAGGCATTTAAGGAGATTTCCAGAATCTATGACGGTGGTAAATAACACGGTTGGCGGCGGCATATGACCATAGAGAGGACTTCCGCATTAAGTGGGGTTATAAATGTGGGCCAATAAATAAAAAATAATTTTTCAAACAGAGTAGATGGCGGATAGTGGAAATCAGAAAGGCTCTGAGTGCTAATGGGTTTCTTCCTTGTATTAATTTTACAAGTCCCAGTTGGCATAAATTCAATGGATCAATTTGTTTCTTGAGATTTCTTCGATGCCGTTTAGCAATGATAGTTTTTTAAGGACTACAGGAATCAAATAGAAGCCGCAAAGTGGTTAAAACTACTAGACTGCTTGGACTAGAATACTAGAATACCAGTTAAAAGAAGAAGATGATGGCCATAATCAAATAGGTGAAAACAACCAGAGATCAACCAAAAATAAACGGGACCAAACCCAACCCGAGGGACATGGACAAGTACTACTGGGATACCAACCTAAAATATGGGAATGCTAAGCTTTCGAAATTTGCCGTGCCCTACGTCCATTCTATAGTCGGCATAACCGTCCATCTGCGCAAGTATGTCGAATAACCACGGACGGTTTTCGCATCACGCTTACTTTAATTGATACTACTCAACCACAGATGTATCGTAGAGTGCGGACCGAGGAAGCTATTGCTGCTGTGGAACGTTTTGAGGAGGACCCGAATGAGTTGATTCACCATGGTAGTTAGTGAGCCTGCAAGATCCAGTTCGCGCAAGAATTGAACTCTCTTGACAATCGTGTGCGTCGTATGTTCGATGAATCAGCCGAAATCAAGATTGCTCTTGATCCCATTTCTCAACACAAAATTTTGTCCAGCTTTGACGCTCGTTTTCGTTGAATAGCTACGTCAACATTGTTTAATGGGCTGTATTCTTCAAGAGTGATCCCGGTCAGGACGTTGTAGTCAATGGGAAGCGCTATAGATCCATGATTACTGCCTTAGTGTCTTCTTCGTTACCTTGTCGAATGATATTAATGTGAAAGAACTGTGGTTCCAACAAGTCAGCGCAACAAGCCACGCAGGGCTCCTCACAACCAATTTATTGAAGGAAACATTCGATGACCTATGAATTGGCCTTTGGTCTATTTTCTGTTGTGGGTACGTGCGACGTTGCTGGTCTATGCCGATAAAGCAAGACGATGGATGACATGGAAGTCAACGTTCGCCGCGTTATTGCCGCTACACGGGTCCAGCTTCTCCAGTGGTCGAAAATCGGACTTCCAGATTCCGCTTTATTCGAGTCAGCCGCGGAGGCCATACTTAGCACCAATGGCACCAAATTATCTTTCCAATTATCTGTTCAATACCATCGCCATGTCCTTTAAAACATGGATTAGGTTGATAGTGCAACGTTCCAAGTTTGCGTTAAGTGCTTGTTTCCCCTTTTAGAGGTGGAGGCTAGAAACTGTATACATTATGCCTAGAAGGATGAAAAGCTGCGAAATATACCAAGCTGATTGCTACTGATAAAACAAGCAGCGGCTATTTGAATGCGGATTTGTCCTTATAGGCAAACTTATGTAAGAAATCTTAAGTCTCAGGCATATGAACGAGCGCCATGCGACAATCCGCGTCAAGGCTAAATTCACCAACATCGAGATATATGCTCAATGTGTTAAGCGTGATGCTAAAATCGCCCCATGCGATCTTAACGCAAAGACAGGAACGGGGCATATCTCTTGTTGTACTGTCGGTAAATACATGCAGATGCACGACATCAATTCTGTCAACGGATTCATCACTGCAAGGAGTCGGTTTCTGCATCTCATATTCATATTGATACCTGGTGGTCTCCTGATCCGACCACCGACCGCTGCAATCACAAAAAGCCGCCAGAGCGTTTGCCGATCTTAGCAATGCTGCCGTCGCGGACGTTATCCGTTTCGTTACAACCCTTGATTTGAGAATGGATGCCGGATATTGTTTGTAGAGAAACAAAAGACACATTACAAAATAGAACTACAACGGGTCATGAGCTCTACGACCAAAAAAAGAAGAACGAACATCAGTTTCTCAGAAGGAAGAAAGTAAATTGCAAATTGAGAAATATTCGGATATTTTACCAGAAGGTTGCAAAAATATACCAGGTCCGCAAAATACGAACGAAAGCCTATGAGGACGAACAAGAGAACTTAGTGGTACATTTACAGTCAGTGGCTAGGATATGAAAGAACCATTTCTATGGACTGTTAAACGGCGATAACGATCAACATTACGCTGACAGGCAGAACGGACCATTCAACCTGAACGATGATGGGTAATAATTGCCAGAGATCGATGAAATGAGGCTGCCTGTACTGGCGGACCAGTGATCGGACGAAATCATGTCTGTAACTTGTGCCAACAATAAAGGCATTAGTCTCCTCAACGTCGGCTATCAGATGTGCTTTTCCAAACTATGTAGCCCCCTAAAATCGCATGACAACATACTCATATGTCATGTCCTTATCAGTGTGGTTTCAGGCATGGCATCATTTCTAGCATTGCCCTGATTTTGATATTAGAAATCAGATCATAGAACAAACCCTCGAATTTCAAGTCGATATGCATGACCTATTTGCCAATGTTAAGGCCGCCTGTAACAGCGTATATTGGGAAAAAAATAACCGAAGCCTTGCAGGTTTTCGACATCTCTGCTAAACACGTCTGGATTTGCAGGACAGACCTCGCTGTTCCGTAAGAGCTGGGAGTATTGCGCGAAATTTGCGGTCCCAAATTACCCGCACAATCTCTCAAAAGTCTACGACTACAACTACAATATTTGCGGAAGAAAAGTCTACTATCGGCAGAACACAGCGGGCTATCTGTAAGTATTGAAGCATAAGCAACAATGACGGAGACTGTCATCGAGAAATAACATACAACATCAACGACTCAGATGAACGTCACAATAGACAAGTATAACTTCGAGGTAATCAAGGGCTTTGCCTAAAAATCCGCACCAAACAGTGACTTTCTCGGAATGGATTTTCTGCTGGTGTATCTCCTGTGGACTGGTATCGTCCCAAATCTGACAATTCTGCTCGCTCACATATCCATTCATCCAAAAATGGGCCTCGTCGCTAAAAACGATTTTTTTCTCGAACAGAGCATTCATTTTGAAAAAATGGTCTGATGACTTGCAGACGTTGTTCAATGCTATAACCTCCCATGGTGATTTGTCATGCACTACTGGACTATTCACAACAAATTTGACAGATGTTGCCTTAACAACATGGCCGCTATAACCTAACAAATTTCGTGCGTCCCTATTGGAAGACCCTGCATAAACAACAGTTTCGAGATTAGTTTCATGCCAGTCGCTACTTTTAAGGCTGTTTTGAATAACCAAAATAGCTCCCTATAAAACATTGTCCTCCTTTACAGCGCAGAGGCGTGGATTTTGTCAAAAATGGTGAGGAGGGACCTGGCCTTTCACAAGGTACAAATCGTCGAAAAACGAAGAACACTACAAGCTGCACAGCGGCATGGACTTGACTAAAAGTGTATGGAGAATTGAAAGACATTAACACTCCGACTCGGAAAATCTTCGAATCCATCACCGGAAAATGATCAAACAATTGAAAGTGGATCTCAACCATCATGGCGTACTAACAAAACTAGTAAGCAAACGGGGGACTGGAGAAGCATGCTAATTAAGGTCTAGACTTGCACCATTCTTTAGAGCTGCCTAAGCAGGTGATCTTACTCGCTTAAGTAATATTAAAATTTTATTACCATTAAGACTAGTATGTAGGGGTCTGGCTGATCATGACAGATATGGCAGTTTTGTTTTGTTGTGCTGTATGTAGATTATGTTGTTTATGATTAAGTCCATTAGTTAAAAGGGCATTACCTTACGATTCCTCTCCTCACTTTTACATGAGACCATCAGGTAATCTCTCAGACCTCAGGAGGTGCACACTAACTTCTGTCACTTATAGCACTGGCTATATAAATGTTTTGAGCAGAAGGTTGTATGGTTTCATCTTCGATTTCGTCCGACCCAAAGATCGGAATAATTTAACCTTAGCATGCCAGATGCCAAAGCAGAGTTTTCAGTCGATTGCAGATAGTAGGTTGAGTCTCAATTTGCCTCTCGTATCATGCATTCTATGAATTCAGCAGCTAAGGAATCTCTCGGAGACCCGGTCCTCGCATTTGATAACTCTGGATATAATAATAACTTCGGCTAATTCGAGAGATGATCCTCTCTCCCTGTGTATAGAAGATTCATTCACCTCTGATCACTTGATTTTCTTTTAGCCTCTTGCCCTCAAACGTACATAAGTCACCACTTTTTCCTCTCTACATAACTCGTCTGACACGTAAGGTTCTGCATGTACTGGAGCGGCCTTAACAGTTTCTTTAGGAATTTTAGCTGGTCGTTATGTTTCCTCGATAACGAGGTGGGTGCAGCTGCTGATATGATCACAGACACCATTCTCTTTGGAATGAGATCCTTTATCCCTCATCGGATGGAGAGTATCAAACCAAAAGAAAAGGCGTGGTACGACTCGAGCGAGGCTGTCAAGGTTAGAGAAATGTTTTTTCGGTCCTTCAAAACCAATTCGACAGAGGAAAACCGAAAAAAGTTTAAACGAGCCAGGAATGACTGCAACATCTTTCTCAAGCGTGTAAAATTCCAATACGACCAAAAACTGAGGCAAAAAATACTACAATGTCCCAAAGGAACCAAAAATTGTAGGTCATTCGTTAAAGATATTAGAAATTCTGCCTCATCCTCCATCCCAATGCTCATTTACAATGATATTCCAGCTGTCAGCTCTTTGGATAAGGCCAATCTACTTGCTGCACACTTGCGGCCAGCTCAACACTCCCGGATTGTGCTTTGTCCCCGCCCACACTTGAGTGCGTCGAATCTACAATGGGACGAATGCACTTTCGCACTCGTGTAGCAGCAAGAGTTCTTAAAGATCTTAACATTCACAAGTCCGCTGGTCCAGATAGTATATCTCCCCTCCTTCTAAAGAGGTATTCTTCCTCGCTGGCAAAACCACTGCGTTCGCAGTCCTACTCCTTAAGACTCTTTCCAAGCAGATGGAAAACAGCATTTGTCCAGCCCGTCCCTAAAAAAGGCGAATCTTCCTCTCTCTCCTCCTACAGACACATTGCACTTACGTCCCTTCTTTCCAAGCTCATGGAAACGCTGATAAACCGTCAGCTCATGAAATATCTAGAAACACGAAAACTTCTTAATGACCGGCAGTACGGTTTTCATAGCAACAGGTCCACTGGTGAGCTGATGGCATGTCTCACCGAAAAGTGGAACCAAAGCGTACATCAATCTGCCGAAAGCAAGATAGTGGCACTTGATATTTCTAAGGCATTTGACAGAGTTTGGCATCTGGCTCTTTTGTCGAAAATGCGTGCTTTTGGGATCGATGACTGTCTTCTTCAATGGATTAGAAACTACCTTTCGGAACGTTCAATTCAAGTTGTCTTGGACGGTTTCAAGTCTGATATTCACAAAATAAATGCTGGTGTGCCCCAGGGCGCCGTTCTGTCTCCGACACTCTTTTTAATTTTCATCAACGATCTCTTGTCTGCTACTTCTAATCCAATATATTCCTTTGCTAATGACAGTACTCCCTGCTTCTCATATTCGTTCCCGGACTCAAGCCCCTGCTCTTCGGCTGTAGAACGGGAACGGCAGCGTATGTTAAGCTCATTAGATTCTGATATTAACAGCATAACTCATTGGGGAAACACTAACAGATTAAAATTTAATGCTTCCAAAACACAATGCTGTCTGCTGTCGGTAAAGCGAAATTTGAACACCAAGCCATTGTCCATGAATGCCACTTGCAACGTCGAAACCGATAAACTTTCCATTCTCGGTATGTGTGCCAGTGACAACTTACGTTGGAATGACCACATATTCGGTGTCGTCAAAAATGCTGCGAAATGTCTAGGTCTCCTCAGCCGATGTAAGAATTATTTCGCCCCCTCTGACCTGGCCTCAATATATAAGGCATTCATCCGCCCAAAATTGGAGTACAATGCCTACATCTGGTCAGGTGCACCTAAAACATCTCTGCACCTGCTAGATAGGATCCAAAACCGTGCGATAAAACTCATAGGTGATACTAATATCACTCAAGCAATGGGCACTCTCTAACGCCGACGTAAAGTCTCGTGTCTCACTCTGTTTTACCGCTAGTTTCCACCATCAGTGCTCCATAGGAATCCCCAGTAGCATTCTGCCCCTTCAAACCTTTAACCGTAATACCAGTCTCGCTATCAGTATACCCTCAAGCCCGCTTTCGGAAGTACTCCAAATCGTGATCCTTTTCTAAGCCGTACAACTTGCTTATGGAATCCCCTGCCGAGTTCTTTATTCCCTAGTCACTATAACTTGCAGACATTTAAGCCCAACGCACATCGGTATCTCTCTATTTCTATCCTCCCTGACTTTCCTTCGCCCGCGCTGTTTGCAAACATTTTAAGGATACTTAAATCGATTGAGCGCGCACAAATTATAAAAAAAAAAACAAAAATGTAGTTGGAATCGCTGGGGCGTTAGTAGACAATGGAATAGACATGTTGGCAACTTTCCTCCTCCAGCATTCGAGCATAATTTCCTCTTGAAAAACGCTGTGCTTTAAGATTTTGCTTTTCAGCGGATATGATGGTTTTTTGGTGGAAATCATTCATATAGCACCAATGGGCCGATTCCCTTTGGTAGTGCCGAATTTGTATACACTAAAACCACCTCCACCTGTACAGACCGATTTTAGCCCATCGTAATACAGTCGTAAGGCATTACTTCGCTTGGGTCTGCTTAAAGACTCCGACAACTTATCTTTGTGATTGGATTTTTTTGCTACAACCACTATGACAATGTCTTCAGCAAATCTGCAAATCGCTGCTTCGCACGAAATCCGAAGGCTCAACATTCCATCACACGTAATGTTCCACAGTAGAGGGCCTAAGATCGAGCCTTGTGGCACACCGCAATTAACTTCGTACGCCTTAACTCCATCGTCAGAGTCATAGATGCGGAGTCTATTCGACAAATAGCTTGTTACGATTTTACGGTGATAGTTTAGCACTTAAATCAAATAACACTTCATAATCCGTTCCAATTCGCCGAATTGAACGCGTTCTTCACATTCAGGGTTTTGATGGCTCAGCATTTCTTGGTGCCTCCATTCCAGCATCTGCGCTATCTAGCGTCTTGAGCTCAAGTTATCTCCATATTAATTGCATCCAGAGTTGATTGTGATTTACGAAAATTGTACTGGTGTTGTGATAGACCTTCTGCTGTATCGATTGCTGGCAAAACTCTGTTGTCTCTCAAATCCGCTCAAGGATTTTTTTGATCATGTCTACCAAACAAATAGGATGATAAGACAAAGGATCGTTCGGGTTCCCTTTTCCGGAAAAACATCCTCCTGAAGATACGTGTTACACAATTCCTCAAATAAGTCCAGCCGTATTTTAAAAGCGATCTTTAAGGCTCTATTTATAGTAGAGCATCTCTTTATACGTTCCGATCAATTTTTCATGTTTAATCATAGGTAATCTCGTGGTGGATTTGATCCACCGGTACCCTGCTTTCTTGGGAAGGGATTAGGGTTCCTGAACACGGCATGATTCCTCTCATTTGTCCTCTAAAATCAAGTGTAAAATCACGTACATGAATCATTTAATTCTATACAATACTTCTTGGGTGTCGCTAATCGCATCCAGATAGAGGTAAGGCACTCATACAGGACTACCGAGTAGCCCTCGTAGAAGGTTAAGCGGGGATTTTTGCTGACTTCTCAATGTCTACGGATTCTCAACCCTCCAAAAGAGTCAACCACATGGAATCTCTGCTTTTATGACTTCCCTGGCTGTGTCTATACTTCTAGTTTTGCCTCTGTAACAGGTTAAGTATGGCAATAGAGATCCACGCAGGGTATATTGCTTTGCTTACGGACTTGAACTTCAAACCTTCTTACAAGTAAGTGAGTATATGATGTATAAGGTTGCCGGTATTGTCGCTGAGCAAAGCAATCAATTTGAAGCTTCAGTCATTAGTCGTCTCTATTTGGAAAAGAGGCCTAGGCCAATCTTGTTTCTAGGCATTCCCCAAGATTCCGATACGTGTTAGCCATTATAATCACTTCATCAAATAGGAAGCGTGCTACAAACTCTTCATTCCTTCTGAAGTGGACAAGATTTTCGCCTGAACTCATACTTCTATTTGCCCTCTCTATAAATGAAAGGTTTCTGGAAGGTCAATTCCATGTGCCTCTAGCCCACTTGAAAGTGTTGTATTCCCTGGTATCCTCGATGTTTCAATCTTGTAGCCGATTGACTGTCCAAATGAATCGCATTTTCTTAATTCTTTAAGCATTGATTTCGTGGCATATTAGAAACGCGACAGCAATCTACTGACAAATGTTACTTTCAAAAAAACTGAAAAGTAAAAGTATTGGCCTTATCGACTCCCTTTACCAGGGCGTGCTAGCTACCAAGAGTGATCTATGTTTCCTCCAACACACATCCATCAATCAAGTTCAAATTGCAAATTCTTGTCTAAATTTCAAACTGTGACAATATTCTCCAACTTAATTAGCGCCATAGCCTGACTTCGACTTGGACTGTCTGTTTGTCCATACGCTCAGCAACCTCCAACCCAAATGCAGTGCAATATTGTTTCTGTTCGGTCGTTCCAAGCAGCCAATTTCCATTTTAATTGCCTTGTTACGCCCATAAATAAGATTCGTAAAACGTTCCATTAGCTGACAAGGTTTCGTTTAAACATGTCATTCCCACCATGACCAGGTGGCAAATAGGTCCCGCTCGAGATCCGTCTATTCATAAAACCTAGGCTTTGCCAATTAGCTGTGTAACTGTTAATTAATAACGGTTTTAGTTCCTTGTGACACCTTACAAAAGCCTCAGTCGGCCACTTGGAATATTCACACGACCATTGGAACATGGTGACGACCTTTCAAAAGCCCGCTATCGGGTTGACTCCCTAACATTGGCCAAAGAGTGGTGAAAGACAAAAATAAAACAAACAGGGTGTCACGCTACTGAAAATATTCATAGTTCCACCCAAATGGTCACGAATAGATACGTAATCCCAACAACAACTACACCACCAGCAGCAGTATTATCCGTACCTTTCACGGCTGATTTCTTGGAGACGGCCAGCCACGAACATAGTTGCACACCACACAAACAATTGCCAAGCACACTGCACTGCCAGGCTGGCTCGCCAGTAACTTGTCCAATTGTGAACCAATTCTTAGCTTGAACGGAACGTTGTTGTGTCGGAAATGGAACTCTTTGACCAGAAAGGTGTTCCACTTGGAATCCCATGTTAGCAGACCTTACGTCTCAATCAAACAACACAACAGCTAGAGCTACATCGGCCAAAAGTCACTCGATTATCGAGTGATTTGCATATTACAAGACCGTAATTCCGAATACAATTTCTCGAGGCTATAACCCGATTCTGTGTAGTCGGAGTCTAGGTGTCCATGGTGGGTACGTCACCCAACCCCAACTCGTAGTGGATTGGCATACTGATGGTGGAGCTATGCTCTCTCAGTGGTCTGGAACAGCATTTTAATAATACTGACAATAACTACTCCTACAACAACAAATTATCGGGATCTAAGGTCATACTGTGGTGTGATGCAAGAGCAGGTGCACAAGGTCCTTTTACACGAAAGACGGGGTTGTATGTGTTGTATTTGTAAGTACGTACTTGTTCTGCGTTTTTATGGTGGAAAGTGTCCCGAATGACCTTTTGCCTGATTGTCGGACGGATGCATCACGTGCTGAGAATGATGTTGATGATGTCGACTAGATGATTGAGGTCCTTTCTTACGAGAAGAAGATCTCTCTCAAATCACCTGCTGGTTGATTATGTTTTTTTTTTTTTTGGTTTTTTGTTGCCCGTTGGAGGAATACAATATGATGATGATAGGAGGCATGAGATATCCTTTTATTGGTGCACCGGCACCAAGTCTTTTAGAGAGCGCATCGCATCCTGTGTAATTTTTACATCATGATAGAGTTCCTATAAACGAATCCTTGATGATGGCGGCATCAATGAGAATCACCTGTGCATAAAATTGCGTGTATTGTGTTGTACGGATACTCTTGACTTTATGACTATGCATGGACGCAGGTGATCATGCAGAGCAATTAATGAGCCTATGGCGATCGAATGGCTCCTTCTTGATTCCTTTGTGCGCATTAACTGATCAACAGACAGACAGGATGGAAAGTTAATAATGGCAAGGGACACCCTGCAGTTATTTGAAGTGATCAGGCGGTGTATGGCGTTCATCGAAAATCGACTTGTAATTAATGTCTAAAGGATATACGTATGGTGTGTGGTGTGGTAGTCAATAAAATTTCATGTTTCTTGTAATCTGTGATGTTTCAGGTCGTGTGAACATTGTTGGATGATGTTTCACGATAGAAGGTCAAATGGGAAATAGTTCTTCGCTAAACGACGAGATTGTAGGACGTCCAATTCGAAAGTAATTCAGATTGATACCGATTTCTGTGGCTCTGACTGGCGGTGATGGTGGTGCAGAGTCCATAAACTTCTGCGCTACAAGCTAGAAGGCTTTACAAGTTTCCAGGGAAGAGAAAGGGAATTTGTACTAATATGGCTTTCAATGAGCTCCATGAGAAAACATTCGTAAAATTGCAAAGAAATAATACTTTGTGGAAGGAAAGAACGACACCCTTAATAAGGTCCTCACACAGTGAAGTTAGCTCGTTATCACCTTCCAAACCAGGTTCTAGGTCATCGACTTTACAATGGAGCGAAATATAATCTTTAACAGACACAATATGGCAGCATGATTGAAACGCCATCAACTAAATTGATCATCTTGCCTTGAGCCAACTCAGCTCAATAAATATGGAAACTTGCCAACAGTAGTCTAATAAGCAAGAGTTTTGACTTTCAGAGGCTTGCCATTGCCTACCGTAAGCTAGTAGTATAAGAAATATTTTTTCTGTTTTTCGGCTTACGCAAGGGGCATCGAACACTGAACTTCGCCCGTACTAATCAATGAACTGGTCCGTTAGAGGTAAAGGAGGACCCTTCCAAAGTCTTCTTCTACGAGCTTCTCATCCAGATATACGAGTAATTTTTAAAGATTAATTTAGGACAAGACAAGCAGCGGCATATGATATCACGCTTAGCGTCATCCTGCTGAATTCGCACTACAGTTATTTGGCGGGCCTAGACTGCTATAAACAGACACCATCGCCGTAGAAGAAAAGCAGGGACAGAGGCCGAATAGAAGCAGCGTTCATTTAGGTGCGGATATCTTGTAAACGGCAGGCAAGAAGTCCTGACCTCTTGGCGGACAAAATGGTTTTAGTTATGAATGAAGGAAAAACCAAGTATGTTGTCAACAAAAAGGGATACTTCGACGGGATATAGGACAAAGTCACAAAAAAAAGCTGTAACTTTGAAGTACTCGTACATAGTTAGCGACATCATCTATCTTGGCTCTGCTATTACTATGTTAATGGCACTTCATCGGAAAACACATAAAGAGATACTCTTGCCAATCTTTAGCGGCTGTTAGGCTATGTTCACCTGCAACCTATAGTCGTGGCTTCATACTGTCGTTGGAGGACTGAAGCAAAATTTTCGAAAGTTACTACCCATCAACCCCTACTCTATGCGCTGAAGCCTGGGAGCCTTGTACTTTTGTTTGAAGAAAACCGCACCGAAGCCCCGAGGACGTCATTGGTGGCTTCAGTCGAGAGAGGGCACGAGTGTTCGCAATGGAGCACTATATGATCATATTTAGTATACGCATCAACGGCGGTATCTACTGCCCTAGTCAGTTTGAGCTACTTGCTGCACACAAGAAACCACAATAGGCCAAGGGCGGATATTTCAAGCGGGACAACTGACACTGCTATATTTTTCCGGACCCCGGCAGTCCAAGTTGGAAGTTGCGTGTCAGGATAACGTCCCCACTGTTGACCCAAAAAATAGTTCTGAGACAACCAACAGCCTATGATACGAATAGATATAATATGGGCGACCCGAGCACACCTTTTAAAGACAACGAATTTCTGGTTTGAGCATGACATGTTAGGATCCTTAGCGGGCCACGTGCTGCCGAACAACTCGCTGAACCCCAAGACTGCAATACTGCACATATTATCGCAATCCAAGGAATACGATGTGAACAGGTGAGCAGAAAGCTGATGAAAAACTATGACATATACTACGGCGATTGCAACAAAAAAGGCAGACGATGCTTATTTGGATGTGTATTTGGCATTCAAAGCAGACTTAGGCATCCGACCTGCAAGCGATGCAACAAGGCCAAAATCTGCCTCTACAGAGAATAGGGATTCCAATATCAAAGAGGAGTTCTATGGACTTCTAGACCGAAAATATGCTTAGTACCCCGGCTATGACACCAATATTATGCTGGGAGATCTTGACGCAAGGTTGAATAGGAAACCCGTCTTTGATCGGGTTATCGGAAAATACAGCCTCCATAAGTTCACATCCAAAAATTGATTCAGGTTTTTAGAATTTGTTACGGCAAGCGACCTTTTAGTAGCTAGCCTGTGGTTTCTATATCTCAACATACGTAATGGGACTTGGCAATACCCTGATTCATCAATAGATCATATTTCGATAAAAGCCCGATACTGCTCCAGTATTATGGATGTCCGAGCTTTCCGAGAAGCCAACATCGACTTGGATCGTTACGTACAGCAAATGTACAATGCAACAAAACTGAGTCAAGTAAGACTACCGAAGTTCGATGTCGAAAGGGAGCAATCGAACGAGAGCGCCAGAATCTTTGTCGATCACGTTTTCATCAATCTCTCTCAAACCTTCATAACACCAATGAGAATGTTGTCAATGAGCCATCAGAGAAGGTGCTTGTAATGTGATTAGTTTCAAAGCTCGGCAACAAAGAAACCACAGGTTTAACCATGATTGGGGCCACGCACGTGCAGCCAAAGAAGAACATAACATATAAAGCTGCGCTGCAGAGCACAGGTTTGGAAGAGTACCGACTTCTCAAAATCTCAAAAGTAAAACGAAAGAGCCCTTGAGGAAATGGGGGGATATTACTCGTACTTTATGAATGCAGTTTGAAAGTTTTATCAGAATTTGCCAGGACTACAAAGCTAGAGTGGTAGCCTAAAAAGGTAAACATGAGCAACTAGATTCGCAGTCTATACTGAAAATATGAAAAGACATCTTCTGCAGGCGATGATGATTAAACTATGCTCCATGAAGACGATAGCGAATTTCGTCCACCTGACCTGAACGACGTTAAAGTCGCAATATCGAAGCTATAATCGAATATAGCTACTGGCATAGACGGACTACCTGCTGATCACTTTAAAGCAGCTGGGTGTAGTAAGAGGAAAGCACATCCGAGGCATGGAATCAAACCATCCCTTGTCCGGTCCACAAGATAGGGGACCGTTTGATTGCTCCACCTATAAAGGAATAATAAAGAATAATAGACCAGCATCTGAAGCCATATAACGCCATGGTTAGTTTCGATATCCCTGTGAAATTCATAGGGTTGTGCAACATAACTACGTACAATTCTCACTGCTCTGTAAAAATCAGCAATGAAATAACCGAGATTTACAGTGTCAAGAAAGGTTTTGGACAGGGCGATGCACTATCATTTAACTCTTTTGGAGCTTAGAGGCAATTGGATTACAGGGCATCCTCTTGTAATCTGCGGTGTCTTCACAGCAAACGTCGAAGAATGTTGCATCACTTATGCCTAGCCGCAAAACCATAGGGCGACGCCAAAAAGCAGCCTGCAGTATTTCTTACTGAGGAACAGCAAGAAATTCGCTGACTGCTGGCAAGTTATGCGATCTGCAGTTATACTCATATGAAACCCAAACGTTAATGGAAGCCGTAACCAATGACTCAGACAGTCCCTAGCAAGTTCATCGGCGATTTCATTTCCCGTAATCCCATTTTTACCTTGAAACCAAACAAGACTCAACAAATTTAACAATTAACGAAAACACCCAATTATATTCCTTTCCTGGCTCAGATTCTGGCGTAACCATTCATCAAAACTCCAGCGCGTGTTGCTTCGAGGATCACTATTTTCCAAAGGAATATGGCTTTGAGAGTGCAACCCATGATATGAATATCAAGAAAAGCAAGATAAATCAGTGCATCTAAAGCAAATCCAGGCGTCCTAGAGAAGCCCCATTCAGCCGAGACAGATTCTTCTTTGCAGTCAGATAAAAGCAGCAATGACGTATGTTCCATCATAGCCCTTTAAATCCAGAGAACCGTTTTAATGGCAAGCCCCATGTCTTGCCGAAAGCTTTCTTACACTGCCAGATGTCTGACATCACCGTGGAGGTTTTCGACGTGACATGTTTAATCCAAAGAAGTTTGCTATCCATGTTGAAACCCGAATACCTATATTCATTGGAGTAATAACTACTTCCTAATATGAAACTAAAGAGCCTTCTGAAATTTCTATCACAATTTGAGTGCCTTCAAGTTAGAGGTAACTCTCTTCTGACTATGTGAGTGAGACCAGTGAGCGACAATAACATTTCTGGTCAAGTCATTCGTCGATTCGCCTACCTTCGTTCCTATGTTAATATTGCTCTTTGGGGTCCTAGTGACAAGAAAGGAAAGGAAGGTATTTTTGACGGTGCAACGTAAATTTTTGATACGTAAAGAGATTTCATTAAAGCTAATAAGCATTTGCCGTATCCGAACACTTCCAGATCCATCTGGCAGTCCATTGATTATAGGCTACTGGTGGACAGCAATATCCAATAAAAGGACTAACAATACTACAGTAGCGGAATTATCCTCTTTGTCTACTTTTCAGAATTCAGGCAACACCTGACCAGTTGAAAATGCACAACTATTCATCAGAAGATCCTTGCAAAATTATTATCTAATCAAATAAAGCTATCTAGCATTATCTGGCGCCCAACGTGGAGCCCATGTCATCTCTAATTTTCCCTCTGACTTAACTCAATTAATCAGCCCACTGAAGGATCATTAAGCATCTAGCATAGCTACCTATCGACATGTTTTGTAGTGCTGCAAGTTATTGCAATTTCTTAGGACTTGACAAAGCTCCACAATCTCTAAGAAGAATGTTACCAAATCAAGTCACTGAATGGTCTTGTTTGTACAAGAAACATCAAACAGGTAACACCAGGTAGAACTGATTAATAGAATAGCAACACTGTTGCACTAATCACATGCACGCGCAATGCCATTGTCAACATCCAATCATCAATCAAAATACTAACCCACCTCCGCATCTAGAACTCCAACTCACATCTGCAACATCAACTATTCTTGATAAATGGTCCAAGGTGTGTGTATCTTCAAATACAGTGCTTTTGCCGGACAAGTACATCCTCTTCAACATGGTAACTCTTGTCCATAGAACATCCTGAGGCCTTGGTATTGGTGGTTACCTAAACCACAACAAGATACTCGTACCATCAGCTATCCCCGTGAAAGATTTGCATCTGTGCGTGGTCAATATTTTCGCAGACTTTATGCGAAATCTCGTCTCGGCGACCGAGAATTAAGTGATTTCGACCATAAACCCGATATTTCATTTCTCACTTTAATAAAGCCGTACGGAGGAGCTGTTAACGTTTCCGATAACAAACGACGGACATTATGCTTCGAATAACCAATTTTGAGGTATGCGACAGGCGGCGACGCACTGCGGGTTATGTTTAGCGGCATATAGTCAATTTGTGGCGGAAATCCCTGCATCTGACTAGGCTTAACTAAGACTTGCACCAAGTGCGGCTCTTCTCAAAAGAGCTAATACCATCAGCGACGATTAAGATGGAAGAGCTTTGCGGCAGCAACAGTGTCTACGGTGCAGTATCCGGATGATGTTGATGATAATGGCAACGAGGGAGACTCGGTTGAAGTTGGAGCACTGGCGCGACATTTATGCGTGGATAAAGTTGCAAGTTTATCTGTGTGTAGAAATCGATGTAAGACCTAATTACACAAGTTTAACTGGACCGCCGAGGGATGCTGTTGATTGGACTTGGACTTCTATATGATATTGCACGACAAAGTCGCCCGGCCAGTATTCAGATTGAAGGTAAACATACGAATACGGTTGCTTTGGCAATTTGCATTTTCTATTAACCAAATGTGGTCCCAGGGACTGGGACTGGGACTGGAATGAGTCGCTTAAGCAAACATTCGCAGGAGTTATGTATTAAAACTAATTTGATTCGCAAACGATTAGTTTGGATGAATTGGGTGATTAGTCAGAGGAATTTATGCGACCATTGGGTTAGTTGGGGTGTTGACTCAGCGGGAAATGTTCCACACTGGACGCAGAGCAGATATATTTCTTTTAATTAATTACTGTTATAGTGTTGGTATGGCCATTAGTGATATTTAATTCTGATTTTAGTTTTACGGACTTTTACAACGAGTGAGCATATTTTTACGTGTCTAATGGGGCTTTTCAGAGAAACACCGAAATCTACAATTTAAAGCAATAAGTAAGGTAGCTGGCGGACTGTATGACATAACATTTGTAAATGTTGGCCTAAAACTTGTTAAAATTTTTGCATATGTGTTTAGGCCTTGGTAAGTTATTCCCTCAGGGGCTCTGGCGACTGTAAGATGTCCAAAGTCGCAACATATCGCTAAGAATACCAAGTATTCTCGAGTCAAAGGAGGCTAATAATTACTGGGTTAGATTTAATTACTTAGAGTAATCCTCATTTGAGGTTCAATTAGACTAGTTGGAGATCTTTTTTGATATTATTGGATCTGAGTTGGAGGGCCATGTTGCGGCTGCTACTGCGAGCATAGACATTCGTTGACAAATTCGTCTAAGCAGGTGATCCTTATAAAGCCGGACGTGACGATTGCCTACGGATTATATCCTGGTACGTT
The DNA here is from genome assembly GCA_963966105.1 of Volucella zonaria. Taxonomy (NCBI): domain Eukaryota; kingdom Metazoa; phylum Arthropoda; class Insecta; order Diptera; family Syrphidae; genus Volucella; species Volucella zonaria. The sequence goes on along the minus strand of OZ014533.1, from coordinate 135,409,791 downwards.
CGAGACTAGAGCAATTGCGCAACGGTTTCTTCTTCCTCTTTATATATCATTGCCAGGCATACTTGTTAGTTTGCGGATACCAGCTAAGGTTAATTGTTTGGGATTGATTTTTGGCCATATAAGTGTAGCTGTTGCTTAGTTTCCCCGATGAATCCATCTATTGCTAGCATTATCGAACGCTTGAGAGGGTTTTGACTACTTGACATGAAACATGGGTGATTTGTCGTTAACATGTTTCCAATTGTTTATGCCTAATTCAACATCGGTGCAGTTCCCTGGATTGTCCGAGTACCCCGGAATACCAAAGATTGTGGTTCTGTGCTGTTTGGTTATCTCGTTTGGAGATACGTGGCAGTCTTCAACTGCCCCCGATTTTAGGATGTTCGAAGTGAGTAATTTGGTTGCTGGCAATCTATGAATACTGAAATATCTTTTGAGGGTATTTTCAGAGTCAATCAACGACCAGGTGATTAGTTGACAATTTAACTTCGAAGATACTACAGTGAGTAGATATTCATATACAGCTCTTAAGAAGACCCTCACGTGAAGACAGAAACTTAAGAAACCTTATTAAGGATGACTTAAAGTTGTTTCCATTCCCTCGGTTCCAGAGCCAAACAATTGCATTTGAATTCAAAAGGCCGGTAAATTTGAAAAGGCCGCTGAGTGAGTGAGTATCTCTGAGTGTCTATTCGTAATAGAGCAGAGCTAAAATCGTATTGCATGCTGTAAACATTTATGGCTAACAAATGAAACAGAGTTTGAAATGTCGTCGTAGAGGGGTTCTTAGCGCAACAGCAGAGTGATGTTAGTCTTCTTTTCGAATACAGGCCATCAGACAGCTATACTATAAATGAGAATTAATTTAACGACAGTGCATTTGGGTTGTAGACACGCCTTTGAGCATACTGCCTTCTTGCACAAGTAGAGGAGTTTTTTTTTGTATTTCTGTCTGCAACATTGAAAGAAACCTAAGAAACGGAAAAAGAGATTCATTTACCTTGGACGGGGTGATGCAAGTGTCGCTGTATTCTCCCAAGAAGTAGACATGGCTGTGTATAGCCCGTATCTATAGATGCTCTCATGTTTGCTTAAAATCGTCAACAAGGTGCTGTGCATCGATTAGGACTTTTTTGCTTTTCTCTAGGATCTGCCGTAGTATTATTATTCATCTGCTAAATTGTCGACTTATACGGCCATAAAACCGCTTTGGGACGAGCAGATAAGCGGTTTCAAGCGTTCATATAATCTGATAGACAAGATATTGTATGCGATCCTAATGAGACGGATGCCTCTATAATAGTTTGGTGGTTCCTGTCATCATGCTCATTTTCCCAGGAAAACTTTTGGTCTGTACTCACACAAGATATCCGGGTTGATCTGCATGCGCGTACATTTTTTCAAGTTGTGAGCTGAGTTACTGGAATACAACCATGAAAGGAAATTCTCACGGGAAAATACAGGGATTCATTCTCAGAACCCATACAGGTACTATCTACGTATGCGAGTAAGCCAGGGATTGGTGATATTTTCAAAGATACCAGAAACTCGACATACCTTACCTCTTTTTTATACAGGATTTTTCAGTAGATTCGTCCCAGTTCTTTTTTTAATAAAACGACGTATGTTTAAAGTACCAAAAACATTTTAATTTCTGATTGAAATATATTTGATACCGTTATTTATAAAGTCTGATATCATTCAAATGTTTTCCACTGAACCGCTTGCAAGAGTGGATGTAAAGGACCAAGTCTGTAATGACTTTTTCGGATAATTTTTGCCTAAATGTGCTAAGCTGGGTGACAGGGCCGATCAATTGTTCTATCAATTTATGGCGACAAGACGATTACCAAGCATTGCTCTCCATAAGTTGATTGTGGAACGCTCTGAATCGCAAGTCGTACAGTCCTGTTGAAACCTCATATGGTCCAGGCCCTCCAGTTCCAATTTACGTATTTAACAGAGTTGTGCTACAGTCTGAGGTGAACCTGGGCCTCAGACAACAAGCCTCTCCAGCTAATACTTCAAGTTGGTTGAGGTACCTTTCCTCCTTCATTCACCGCAAATACAAAAGGGACTGAAAATTACACGCAGAATCTTTCTATTTAAACGGCCAAGAGCTCTCTTCCGATTTCGACAGAGTTCAAGGCTCAGCGACATAGAGTAGGACCGGGATGATAAGGGTCTTGCACAGAGTCAGTGCAGCAAGGGTAATTCTGCGTTTGATTTATACCCTGATACCGCTGTTGATTTACAATCCAAGAAACCAAGATAGACGAATTCCTTGGCTACCTCGGAACTGCCAATTGTGACGTCCTCGCCTAGTCGTCAGTTATCTTCGTCTTCGGGATTACTTTTGCTGATAATAGCATGTGCTTTTTTGTACACTCGTTTGCCGTCAGACGCATTTGGACCGTTTCCGCCTTAATACTCACTAAGGCGTCTGTGCCTGTGTTTGTCCAATTGAATCAATGTCTTCCACATGTCATATGCGGGTTTAAGAAAGGTCGGACTCCTTTTCGTTGGCCAATGAGTTTTGCACGATTCCCTTTTAAGCGATGCTACAAAAGTAGCAAGACAGTGCGTCGCCTGGTTTAATACTTTTGATAGCCTCGGTTAGTTTTTTTTTTTTTTATAATTGGTGCGCGCACAAGCGATTTTGTGTACCCTTAAAATGCTTGTACACTGCGCGGGCGAAGGAAAATCAGGGAGGATAGAAATAGAGAGATACCGATGTGCGTTGGGCTTAAATGTTTGTAAGTTATAGTGACTAGGGAATAAAGAGCTCAGCAGGGCATTCCATAAGCGAGTTGTACGGCTTGGGAACGAATCACGATATTTCAGAGTACGTCCGAAGGTGGGATTGAGGGTATACTGATGCGCATTCATAGCGAGGCGGTTGTTACGGTTAAAAGTTAGAAGGGGTGGAATACTACTGGCAATTTCGGAGTGGTGAAAATAGCGATACAACAAGGTGAGACAAGAGACATTATGTCTGTGTTCGAGGGTGCTGAATGACTGTGTGATATTGTCATCGTCTATGAGTTATACCACACAGTTTTGATTCTTATCTAGCAAGTGCAATGACCAGATGTGGGCATTGTATTCCAATTTCGGGCCTATAAACGCCTTATATATTGAGACCAGGTCAGAGGGTGTGAAATATTTCTTACATCGCTTGAAGAAGCCTAGACATTTCGCAGAATTTCTGGCAACATCGAATATGTGGTCATTCCAACGTAAGTTGTCGTTGACACACATACCGAGAATGGAAAGTTTTTCGGTTTCAACGATGCAATTGCCATCCATGGATAATGGTTGGGTGTTTAAATTTCGCTTTGACGACAGCAGACAGCTGTGTTTTGGAAGCATTAAATTCTACTCTATTGATGTTTCCCCAATTGGTTTATGCTGCTAATATCGGAATTTAATGAGCTTAACATACGCTGCCGTTCCCGTTATATAGCCGAAGAGCAGGGACGTGAGTTCGGAAACGAATATGAAAAGCAGAGAGTACTGTCGTCAGCAAAGGAATACATTGGATTAAAAGTAGCAGACAAGAGATCGTTGATATAAATTAAAAAGAGTGTCGGAGACAGAACGGAGCCCTGGGGCACACCAGCATTTATTTTGTGAATATCAGACTTGAAACCGTCCAAGACAACTTGAATTGAACGTTCCGAAAGGTAGTTTCTAATCCATTGAAGAAGAGAGTCATTGATCCCAAAAGCACGCATTTTCGACAAACGAGCCTGATGCCAAACTCTGTCGAATGCCTTAGAAATATCAAGTGCAACTATCTTGCTTTCGCCAGATTGATGTACGCTTTGGTTCCACTTTTCGGTGAGGCATGCCATCAGTGGATCTGTTGCTACGAAACCCGTACAGCCGGTCGTTAAAAAGTTTTCGTGTTTCGAGATATTTCATGAGCTGACGGTTTATCAGCGTTTCCATGACCTTGGAAAGAAGGGACGTAAGTGCAATGGGTCTGTAGCAGGAGAGAAAAGAAGTTTCGCGTTTTTTAGGGACGGGCTGGACAAATGCGGTTTCCCATCTGCTCGGAAAGAGTTGGATTGATGAAAAAGCTTACGCAGTGGTTTTGCCAGCGTAGAAGAATACCTCTTCCGAAGGAGGGGAGATATACCATTTGGACCAACGGATTTGTGAAGGTTAAGATCCTTAAGAACTCTTGCTACTACACGAGTGCGAAAGTGGATTTGTCCCATTGAAGATTAGACGCACTCAAGTGTAGGGAGACAAAGCACAATCTGGGAGTGTTGAGCTAGCCGCAAAGTGTGCAGCAAGTAGATTGGCCTTATCCAAAGAGCTGACAGCTGGAATGTCATTGTCGAATGCCTTAGAAATATCAAGTGTAACTATCTTGCTTTTGCTAGATTGATGTAGACTTTGGTTCCAATTTTCGGTGAGACATGCCATCAAATCGCCAGTGGACCTGTTGAAACGGAAGCCGTACTGTCGGTCATTGAGAAGTTTTCGTATTTCTAAATAGTTCATTACCAATAGTGAGAATTGCATAACCTGACGAGTTTGCAGGGACACTGTCATATGTGGCTTTGAACTCAACAAATTCATGGGTCGATCTGAAATTCATCGGTCTTCTCCGAGATCTGCCGATGGCGGACTTTGCTGGGCCGAAACCGCACTGGTATGGACCAACCAGGTTGTTTATGAATAGTTTCACATGCTTCCATAGAACGGACATGCGATCCTGAGGTTCCCATATTTTTCTTAGAAATGAGTTGGTGCAATCTCTCGATCACATTATATCCTGTCACCTTAAAAGGCTCGACATGAAGGCCGTCCGATCTGACTTCTTTCTTCATTTCGGATGGGATGGTTAGAAATGTGGCTTTCATCTTCCAGGTCGTTTGATTCGTTTTACCTTTAAAGGGGAATTTGGGTTGCGCCAGCCATGGAACAGCCTGAAAAGTAGTTTTGCGAATACCGAAAACCGACTGTAACTCTATTTCCTTGGTCTTCAGTACAGGCTTCTATTTGGGTTTTGTTGGTTTGATAAATTCATTTTATTTTACTCTGCTTACTCCATTGCACATTTTTCGTGGTGTTCTTTGTTTCCTCCTTTGCGTTTTCTCGTAGAATACAAGAACCACTTTCATCCTTTTATGCAGCGCCACTTTGCGTTGACCCAAACTCTTGATCGAAACAGGGGTTTCGTGGTGGTGGTCGAGTGAAGCCCAGTATATCAGTTACGGTATTTTTTCCGGCTTCTTGTCATCCATTCCACTGATCTTCAGCTGGCAAATAGGTTGGCAATGGTGAGTGGATCGGTTGATGACTTGTTGTTGAAAGAGAGGGAAGGAGGGTAACCATCGGACTTTCTTTTGTAGTTAACAAATTGGTAAAAGGACTTAGGGTCATTTATAAGGTTGACTTGCGCATTGTTAAGGTAACGCTGGTAAAGGGAATCGTAAAGTTCGGTGAAATGAAGATAAGCACCAAGATAGTTGGAATAGTCGGACAAGGATCTGGTACGCAGGAAAACAGCCCATAACTTGTTTCTCTTGTTTCGTAAGGAACGAAGCCTGCGATTATACCAGGGAGGACTAGTAGATGATGTTTTAAGGCGGGAAAAAGGCGGTAAAGGCTGAAAGAATTAAATATTTCTTTATAAAAAATGGATAAGGCATCATTTACGCTTAGGTTGTGAAAGTTAAAGGGGGATCTGCTAAGATAGTCACTGATTTTGTGAAAGTTTGCTTTGTGAAAGTCGTAGGAGGAGAGAGTTGTGGGAGGAGTGGACTGGAAAGAAGAGTTAAGTAGAAGGGGGGGTGGTAGTTGTCGATTGTAGAGAGAGATAGGGGACAAAGTAAGACTGAGGAGTTAATTGAATCTGTTGTGAAAATAAGGTCCAGTTGCCTGCCCATATAGTTGGATACACCACTGACTTGGCATAGACTTGAGTCTGTTAAACGATCTAAGAAGAGACATTCCTTAGCTGAGTTGGCATTTGAAGCGATGAAGAACGATTGATCGTCTGATGGAATCCACTGTAGCTGAGGAAGATTAAAGTCGCCGAAAACAAAGATATCGTCAGTAGAGTCAGACAGGTCAATTAAATAGTCGATCGCATCGACAACAAGTTGGTAAGATTCGGTAGGTTGAGCTGGCAGGATGTAGCAACATAAAACGTAAAGGGACTTGAAGGGGAGTGATATTTTTATAGCGACAAAGTCAACTTTAGAGGATGAAGAGAAGGTAATGGGAGAAGAGTTAAGGCTGTGGGAATCATCATGTGGGCGGGTAGGATCGTCGTCGCGAAAAACATTAAAAGTAGGGGGGAACAATTCCTGGTTCTTTATGTCGGAAATCAAATTGGTTTCAGTCCAGGCGTAAATATCAAAGGGAAGAGAATGCGATTGACATAGGACAGCATTGGTTTTAGAGCGAAGACCTCTTACATTCTGGTAGTAAAATGTAAGAGGGATGTTGTGGGGTGGAGATGTATGGCGAGATGGTTTAAGTGCTGACGAGGAAGGCACGTTATGGACGAAAAAATTTATCGTGGTCAGCTCGGCTTGGATGTAGGTGTGAGACTCGTTTAGAGTGAACGTAGTGGCCGAATGCAGCAAGGTCGTCTGCTACTTTCTGAGGGGACATGCTAAAAATCTCGTGGTACCTGACATAAAGGTTCCTGAGACTGATAGGGTCGGTAGGGAGGCCTTCCTGTTGGATGGATACCATGACGCTGGTTTTGGTCTTCCCTTCGTAGCAGACCGAATCCGACTTGTCGTGTAGATAGGCGAGAAAGAGACGAATGTTTTCATATATCTTTCTCTGTCTAAGCCTAGAGAGTGCATAGCGACTTTCTGTAGTTCCATTGGTTTGCTGGGTTAGTTTGATCCTTTAAAGAGGATCAAGAATAGGGGCAGTGGAGGAGGGAGATGGAGATTCGTGGTTGGATATAGAGTTGGGCGACGGATGAGATGTTGGGTTTAGGGTATGGGAGTTAATAAAATTAGGATACTTAGCTCCAGATTGTAGGTCGAAGTTAGGAAATGAGTTATTAGCTGGGATCGGTGGCGTAGAAGATTGAGAAGGAACAATATGGGTGGTTGGGGTTAAGTTGAAAGAGACGCGTTGGCGCGGGGGTTTGGGTGGAACATTGCAAATTAGCGGATTAGAGGATTGGTGTGTAAGAGTTTTGTGTCGGATAAGTGAGGAGGGGGGACTAAAATCGGAGAACAAGTTCGTTTTGAAGCTCCGGGATCGGGATTAGAGCTTCGTTTTTTGTTAACGTGCTTTTTAGTTGGAATTGGGTTTGAGAGCGGTCTTTTTTTAAGCTTATCTTTACGTCTGTTTTTAAAATTTTGGTTGTCGTCGACACGTGGGTTTGGTGATACTTATCTTCCCAGGTTTAGTGGCCTTACCAGGGGAAGTGGGGAATAACCATGAATATTTGGTTGAGATGCTGATTTTGAAGCTGCAGGAACTATTGAAGTCAGCAGGGGAAATCATCTCGCACTCGCTAATGGTGATGGCATAATTTCGGTGAAAGAAATTCCGCACCCAACTAACATCAGCGTGTTGAGGAGCCCCTTCAACGTAGAATGCTGTATGGTTTCCCTCTTTCAACTTTTCGAGTCGGCTTTTCCATTCGGAGGGGGTCCATGAAGTTCCGAATTGTTTGAGCAGTTTGCGTGGGGCGGGGGCGGGGGCGGGCAGGATAGGCAGCGCGGTTTCGGTTTCCGTTGTTAGGGCGGCGGGAGGAGTATTAGAAAATGACTTCGTGTCTACTAATTCATTATGAATTGAGACATTGTATGGGAAATTAGCTTGGAGTAGAATTTGATCGGGGATTCCATCGATTTTGTGGGAAGGCAATCTCACTTCTTTACCGATTTCGGCAACGGTCAACCGAGTTGCTATGAGTTCCTCGCTGACGTCTATTATTTTTAGGGTTAAGTCATCGAGCGTAGAGTCTGATGGATGCGGGGTGGGATGTATTGTTTTGGAGGAGGGTTGAAAAAGCAAGTCGAGATCAGTACGGAGAAGATTGATAAGAGTCGTTTATGTGTGTGAGTACGTTGGATTTAAGGAGGTTGGCGAAATTTGTTTTGAGGAATGCTTTTAATCCATCCAAGTGATATTTGATCACTTCGCTCTCGTTGTCGTGATGAGATTGATTTTTGGACAGATTGTGGATCGCTGTCAGTTGCTTTTCTATCATTCTTCCACTTGATATCCTACCTGTCAGCAGTGTATAGAAATCCAACGCTCAACGGTTCCTGATTGTGAAACTGCATTTCTTCACTTGGTTCCTTTAAAAGGGAATCTTCTTCTCTCTCCTCCTACAGACTTTTGGACTTAAGTCCCTTCTTTCCAAAGTCAAGTAATACTTTGAGACAGGAAAACTTCTCAAGAAACAACAGCAAGGTTAAGCAACAAGATCACTGGTGATTTGATGGCAATCCCACCGAAAAGTGTAACCAAAGTACCAATACACCAATCAATTTGGCGATAGCAAAATAATTGTTCTTAAAATTGAAAAACCATTCGACAGAGTTTCGCTTCAAACTCTTTTGTCGAAAATCTCTTGGGATTGATGAATCCCTTCTTCAACAGACTAGAAATCAACTTTCGGAATGTTCAATTCCTGCTGGTTTCAAGTGGTATATCCAGTAAATAAATGACGGTGTTCCACAAGGCTCCAATTTGTCACTGACACTCTTTTTAATTTTCAAACAGAATCTCACCTATCCAAGGTATTCTCAAGTGATGTAATATCTGGCCTCTGATCTGGCCTCAACATTAAAGGCATTAATCTGCCCGAAATTGAAGTCCAGCGCCAATATTAGGGCAGGTGGCCCTAAGGCCTCCCTACACATGCTATATTGGATTAAAAACTGTGCGATAAAATTCATAGATGACGCCAATATTGACCGGTACACTGAAATACTGTCTTTTGTCTCACCTTGCTCTTTTACTATTCAAATGTTTAACCGTAAAGGCGCCTTACTATGAATGCTTGAGGGTAAAGCTTAGCTTCGGACGTACTCCGAAATATCGTAATTCTTTCCAAAGCCGCACAACTCGCTTATGGTGTGCCCTGCCGAGGTCTTTATTTACTAGTCATTACTACCAGCGAACATTCAAAACCAAAGTACATCGGTTTCCCTCATTCTTTCCCTCATAATTTTCCTTCGCCCGCGCTGTGTGAAAACATTTTAAGGGTATTCATACTCCCTTGAGCGTGCACGGCCCAAAAAAGAGTACAAAGACTCCAACATTTAGTCCTTCGAGCCAGGTGTACCAATTCAGAAGAGAAACTAATGAATTTCCAAATTTATTAAATTGATTTTTGCGTTATGTCGTATAGGCAATTGTGAAACTCGTCTCTTTGAAAACGTTGGCGCCTTCCTTGCCAATGGACATTTTATCCTACCGCCCACTATACTCGCATATCCATTTCGCAATCTAAGCAAAGTACCCATTTCCATTCTCAAATTGGCTGTCACCCAAGAAGTCGCACTTCATAAAGCCCATAACAAATCAGCAATTCTCCCTCTGTCAAGGACACAGACAGTGCAACCATTCACTAATCTAAATCCGAGTCCCATTCCATATCGGTATCCGATTCTGTATCCAAATACATCCCATCGGGAGTTCGTGGGATTGTGCAATTCAATTAAATCGAAGATAGTACTCTTTTAAACCTTGTGCCCATGTTACCATATTCGTGGTGCTCGGTAAGTATCTGAATAGAGAGTTTGCTTTTATCTGTCGCAGATAACGATGCCGCTTTTGATGTTATTGCCAGGCACACCAACAATATGGGCTGCGCGGATGTGATCAGTTTTATCCATGAGCGGATCTTTTTGATGCTCTCACACACATACGAATACCAAACGGAAACTGAGTCAAATCCACCGGCAGTAGACCTATCTTTTACCGCACAGAAAGGGAAGATCCATCCAGGGACTGTACTTGTAGTGTCCTTCGCTGCAATCGCAATCGCAAAGCGATTCTTTCGTGAATTTCTGGAGTTTTTTTTTTTTGCTGATACCTCTCTGGATGCTGCTGTTTGCATCGTATCCGGCCGCAGGCCGATTGGGGGATAATTTGCGAATGTGAATTGTTGTCGTCGCGTAAGTTGTATCCGTACCCCTGCGATTGCTTTCTGTGATGCGATTACGATAATAAGTTGAGATTTTCCTTAATTTTTATTATTTTCATTATTTAATGATGCTACTGCCGGAGTGGAGACCTTTTGATCATTTAATTTGCAAAAAATGATTCATATCAAAGTTGGAAACAATGTTTTAGCTCATTAACATATCTTTTGACTGGGAAAAGCTTGAGGAGGCTTCGGATAGGCTGAAGTGAAGCCTCGGCACAAGTGTTTTTGTTATTTGTGTCGTGTGATGCTACGGACTTAAAGAAAACCTCGTTTTGAAAGTCAAGGATATCTCTTGAGGCTCCTAAGTTGGGCTGTTAGCGCGTTAGTACAATCAGAGATTCGTTGATGCAGTCTACATATATCTGGTATTATGAGAATTCCAATTAAATGGCCGTACTTACCCATTGAGTACGTGTGTTGGCATAATGACGTTTATGACGTTGCAAAAAATGTCTGTTGCTTTCTTAAATGACCGTTTTGTGTTGTTAGGCGTGTGGTTAGATGTCATGCCTGCTACGAAACATGTGGCTGCTAATTTCTCAGAGTCAACATTCTGCCACTAACAGCGATTACAGGTGGTTTGAAAAATCCCGAGGCTGACACATAGATGGCGACTCTAATAACATTTTATGTTAGTACCAACCTTCAAACAATACATGTGAAAACTTATTGGCATTTCTATTGGGAGGTTGAAATTTTTGTGACGCATCTTCCATATTTTCAAAACCAAAAAGAGTTAATAAAACACTGTTACCTGATGGAAAAAAGTACCGTCAAAACTCAAGAATGGCTTGAAAAGCGTTCTAAGAAATCCACTCCGTTGAAAACAATTATATGTCGCTGGTTTGATGGATTCAAACACGGTCGGACGGACAAAAATGATGCTAAGCGCTTTGGCCACCTAAATGAGGCTGCTATAAACTCCACAAAATCTTTTTCAACAACCGTAAAGTGAAAGTGCGTGAGATAGCTGACATGGTAAAGATATCAATAGGACCTGTCTTGCATGAGTATTTGTGTGCGAAAGCTCTGTTTGAAGTGGGTACCGCGTTTGCTCACAGTTGACCAAGAACAGTAACATGTTTATGGCTATGATATTATTTACTCAGTTCAATAAATCCTGATTCGAGAGAAATCACTGCTGAGACACACCTGCCTTGTGTCGTCTTCGTTTGCCACCAGGACACCCGTCCATATAGGAGCAACGTATAGAAGTACCGAGCTGACAACTATGGTCAGCAAGATCCTTCGGGCGTATTCGGGTCCGCCGATGTTCGGTAGCATTCGGGAGAGTACCGCCTACATCAGCTATGCTTTCGTTCTAGCATACTCGACGTGAGTTTTGAAGCGCAACCGATTGTCGATCATGACTCCAAGGTACCTTAAGGATTCTTTGGATTTAATTGTCTGGTCTCCCAAGCGGAAGTTCGCGTATTTCACCGCCTTGCGGCTGGTTATTAGGACAGCTTCAGTCTTGTGTGCAGATAGTTCCAGACCCGTAGACTCCAGCCATTCCCTTATCTTTACAACTGCCTCGTCTGTGGCAGACTCCGCCTCGTGAATGTGCTTGGATACTGTAACCACTGCTAAGTCATCAGCGAAGCCAATAACCTTGACTCCCTCAGGCAGGGTAAGTCGCAGAACTCAGTCGTACATAATGTTCAATAGAAGAGGTCCAAGGACCGACCCTTGCGGGACTTCCGCGGAAACACTTTAGTGTTTAGCACCATCGTCCCTATGATACCTTAACCTCCTGTTACTGAAGTAGTCCGTGACTATCCTCAGGAGATAGTATGGTGTATCCATCCCGGCCAAGGATCTCCTAATAAACGACCAGCTCGCCGAGTTGAACGCGTTTTTTAGGTCGAGCGTTACTACTCTATTTGTCCCCCATTTCCATCCTTTCCCTTGTATTGCTTCAGTTGCTGTATCTACTACCGCCTTTATTGCATCGATGGTAGAACGAGATTTTCTGAAGCCGTACTGGTGATCTGACAGCGCTCCATTTTCTTCCGCCACCGCAAGCAGTCTGTTGTATATGTATAATACGCTCTAGGATCTTACCTAGAGCATCAAGCAGACATATTGGGCGATAGGATGATGATTCTCCGGGTGGCTTATTGTCCTTTGGAAGCAGCACTAAGTATTGCAGTTTCCATGGAGGGAATATCCCCTCCTCTAGACACCTTTGCATCGTAGCTGAGAAGAGGCCATCTTTAGTGCCTTATTCGGGATACCATCCGGTCCAGGTGCTTTAGTGTCTCCAATTTTTTTGCATGCAGAAAAGAGTTCTTCCAACATGATGGCCGGGATATCTTCCATATTGATCTCCCTTGTAATGGTGACCATAGTAGTTGGTCTATGCGGGAATAGATGCTCTACTGTAGTCCTTAGCATTGCAGGGCAGGTTAAATGTGGGAACCTGTTGCCTTTAAGCTTCTTCATCATCACTCTATACGCTAACCCCTAGGGGTCTAGGTTAGCCTCGTCACAGAGCTATCTAAATCTCCTTGACTTACTCTCTTTAATGGCACTTTCCAGTTCCCGCCTCACCAGTTTAAAGTTGGTTAGCCGTTCTTGGAAATCTTGTCTTCCTCTGGATATCTGAGATCTTCGTCGTGCTTGTAGGCACTTCGCTCTGAGCCGCTTAATCTCGTCGGTCCACCAGTAGCAAGGCTCGCCTCCTTTACTGATACATCTTCTGGGCATTGATGCGTCGCACGCTGTGATAATGGTCTGGATTAGCTGATGAGAAAGGGCTTCAGCCGATCCATTGTTCGTTGTGGCGCTGGTGTTTAGCATTTCCTTGAACATATCTTTGTCAAGCAGTGTGTCCTTCCAGTCTGGCTCTGTTAGGGTAAGGCACTATGGGTATATTCTTCACTGACTCGCCATTTGGTTTTCCGCAGGAGTGAGTTGCTCATGTATATGGTGTCGATGATTGACCCTCTGCCTGCCTTTCGGAACGTATCCGCTGCACCTTCGTTGGCCAGACTTATGTATATCCAATCCTGAAGGATTCGAGGAGAGCTTTCGCCCTTACGTCTGTGGTTCTACTTCCAAATCAGTACCCCAGGTGTGGCAATCCCCAGCAATAAGAACTGGGTGTTTTCCTCGTTTCCAATGTCGTCCAACAGCTCCATATAATCCGCCAGTGAGAGACTGGGAGGCGCATAGCAACTGTAAAAATATACACCATTTATCTTAGCAGATACGAAATGGTCTCCCCGGTGGTCAACTGACTGCAGGGCATGGTTCTCACAGGTCCATATCGCAGCCTATTTTGTGTTGTCATCTGTCCAGCTGCTTCCGTTTATGGGTTTATACGGTTCGCTGATTAGGCCTACGTCGATTCTTTTCTCCCATACAGTTTGCGCCAGAAGGTTCTGCGAGGCTGCGCAGTGGTTTAGATTTATCTGGACAACATTCATCATTTTAATTTGGCCAGTACCTTCTTGAGTATAGGGCATTTGCTGCTACCAGCCACGTGTCCAGCGTTCTCTGGAGTAACCATCTTACACCAGAAGCATAATGCGTCCTCTTTGCATTCTTTGGCTATGTGACCTTCTTCTCCACAGTTTCTGCACTGCTTGGATCGGTCATGCTCGCTATTGCATTGGCACGCCGTATGGCCAAACTCCAGATACCGAAGCCCTTCCTAAGACTGAGCACATTTCCTTCGGCAACTCCAATGTTGTACTGCGCTCTCTCCTGGTGGTGGCCTTTGATTTCTTTCGTGGATCTCTGGACTAAAGTGCGGATTTCCGCCTCTGTGTCAAGATTTTCACCGATTTTACTCCTGAATTCTTCGGTTCTCTCACCAGATTCACGCAGCTGGAACAACAGGTCTCCTTTCTGAGTTCTCCTAATCTTTAATCGATTCACCCAGGTTATAGAGTTTGGCGTCCCCTTTGACCCCGCGAAGTATTTCGGCATATGAAAGTTCGCCCTTGCTTGCCACCACGATTGCGTCTGGCCGCACTTTTTCGCGCGCAGACGTCCTTACCTTCTTTCAGGCGCCAGTTGGCCTGTTCTTTGCTCGTCATCCTAGCGGTTATATGACCATGTGTGGTCTACTCATTCATTGTCGGTTTGGCGGGCTTCGTGGTATGGGCCTTCTTGCTCTTTCCGGCATTGCTTTGTTTTTGGGATACATTCTTCGCTTCGACTAAGGGCGGCGATTTCGGCCGGCGTTTCGAGCTCGGCGACTCTATAGACTCTAGCCTTCGTTTGTTGATAACTTTCTTGTGCTTGTTATCACGCATCTCTTTCGCCAAGAGCTCAAAGAGCGTTTTGATTCTTTCTATTGCATCGCGCATAGGACGGTGAATTGATCTCCTTTTACCATCCTCCAACATTTCCACTAGGGCTTTTATTTGTTCCCCTAATTTGTGAAACACGGAGGGCTGGTTATTTCGATCCAGCACCATCCACATACTTCTTTGAGGCACCGCTTTTCCATCAGCTATCCTCTGGGGCGATGGTGGCTATCTAGCCGGAGATCTTCTCACCATCGAGCTCTTCCGAAATAGGTTCTCTCCTTTGATCTCATTCTCCTGGTTTTGTTGGTTTTGTTTGCTAGCGATCCCATGATTATCTATGCATGCAATGAGGCCATGCAAGGGTTGACACAGACCCTTATGGGGTTATGTGCCAGAGCCGGATTGGTGCTAAAGAGGAATGTTACATCTGGTAATACTCGTACACTACACCACCAACTTAATTCCGACGAAACATTGAACGTTCTTTGTGGCCTGCCAGGGAGCGTTCACAGCATTAGCTTGAAAGCCATTTTAACAGAATTTCACTCCTGCTTACTCAAGTAACAAAATACTGCAAACGTCAGCCCATTGTCAGTCATTCTAAAAACTTTGTTTCCAGTATACCATAATTACGACCTTACTGGGCGCAGTCGTAATGCCTAAAAGGCAGTAATGAAAGAAGAATGTCCACTGATAGGTACCAATGCAGCTGTGGTTTCCCACGGTGATACCTCTTTACCAGAGAGCTGGGTTAGCACATAGTTGAAGACGTTGCCGACTCGTCTTCTCGCAGAAAGTTCTTAGGGGTTCCTGTGACCTTTTCAGCCGCGACCTCCTTTTCTGCCGCTCTTTGTCGGGAACCGTTCATTTGTTATTCACAGCTAACCTGCATATTTGCAGGCCGATCACTATCCGCCACCTGTGATTCCCCCAGTTGCCTGAGCTTAGGGCTGTGTCTTGCGTCGATTGCAGTGTTATCTTAACGTTTCTTGAGGCATAAGGCCGCAAGAATTTTTGTGTATATTTAGATGTGGATCGATTAGCCTGAGTCCATGTAGGCTATATTTTCAAACGAGGTCTTGCTTACCACATTGCTCATAGAAGCAATCTTCGCCAAATGCCTGCATTTCTTCTACAGCGGCATGAAGGCATATCAGGTCTAAGTTGACAAATTTAGCCTTGATGCCGATTTTAATCCGTCGTTCGCTCAGATCCCTGAAGTTCAAAACTTTATGCCTCCGATGACAAATTCTCATCCAAAAAGGCGCTATTTCTCCTCTCTATACTAGTCATCAGAGAAGATGTCACAATTTTTAATTTTTCTTTTGCCGGACCTATCCCATCGCACTTCTTGGATGGCACTGATATCCTCTTAATAGTGGTTTAGGGCCTCCGTTGGCCGTTGGGTATGAACATTTTAGATATCTGGGATGTTGAGCAGTAAGTTAACTCATATCCCGAAGAGCCATATCGGTCAGAGGACAGTGACAACAGCATTTCTCTGATCACTATCAGGTTGTGAGTTACTGCGAAAGTAAGTACATTAGGCTAATACATTAGTAAAAACTAAGTCTAGCCATTAAGATGGAACAGCTTCAATGAGAGTTCGCTTATCAGGTTCACAAATTGTTTCAGGCTTACTAGCTTTAATGCTTTCGAAAAGATTTCTCAGCAGCGATTTCTAGAAGTGATAACTATTCGCCCTAGTAGCGAATTAATTTAATAGAATTTAAGCCAAATTTTATACTTAGCTACAGATAGACACATTCTTCGAGGTCTTAGATATGCAAAGCACCATATCCTTCTTGGCGGAGAGGCCAGAGTTACAACAAAAAACATTTGCCTGGCCTCCAGTATTCTTCTCCTACCATCGATTCCGGCACTTAGGTACAATATTTGTTAAGCGGTTTTGAAGGCATCACTGATGGTATAAAATTTTCTATTGAATGCAATCACCAAGACTTTAAGTCATTTTCGAAGAACGATACTGTAAAGAAGTTCCCAAAGCGGAATGGTTTCGATGATAGAACTCGTTGAATGACCGCATCCCAAAATTTGAATCTTTTTTGACTGTTTGGTCATTTGGGTAACCAGCACGGTTTCAGGTAGCTTGGCTTGTCATTCCACGGATACTCTACAGAGGGTATTCTGGCTTTCACTATTGATCATAGATACACAAGAGAGTTTCGACAATCTTATAAATATGTCGATTAAAATTCAAACCTCTTCCGTACTTCTGTACCTTCTAATTTTGTTAACTCTCATAGTAGGTGCACTCCTTTCTAATGGACTAATACTCGTACCAACCCAAAGCGATATGTGAATGTTGGAGGAACAAAGTCATCAACTTCTAGTACCGAACGGAAATGACCACTTTTCCTCGATTCTCCACACATAGAACCTTCATAAATCCAACAAGAAGTCCATTATTAAGACCCAAATCAAATCACAGGCTTCCCCACATCGCACATGGTATCCGTGAAGTAACTCTGCACTTGTGCGCCTAATTATGCCCAATGCGGAGCCTCATAAAAACCTACCAGCCTCCGGGTGTATTGCATTCCTTCTTCGTTCAATTTCAAAGCTAAAAATGGACAGGAAGAAACTGGTGACCATGTTGATGCCAACCGAAAGTAGGGGAGGGGACGGAAATAAAATACAAAAATTATTGATAATCACCGGTTATCAATACGCGAGAGAGGCATAAAGCAGGCTTCTTCTGCCATTGCAATGCCATTTCGGGTCCATTGAGTGGTATGAGTACGGACGTACTTGAGGGGGCCTCAAGTTCAGTGATGGGCTTTTGTATGGTGCTAGAGTTGATGCTGGGTCCTCGAGCTGAACAGTGTGTAGACCACAATTTCAGCACATGCCACATAACTTCTTCACTCGCATAATCGGGGTGGTGGTGCCGGTGCCGATGCCGGTGGTAGTTGAATATAGTTCGTGTTTACGTTTGGGTTCATGTTCATTCAATCGGTGGAATTATTGCCGAATGAAGTACTCCTGGAACGCCCCATACTGCATCCGTTGATGTGTGGAGAACCGCTCCTTCTAACTACCACTTTTGTTGGAGTGATAATTTTCTTTTAATGCCCCTCAACTATGGTGTGGTTTCATCATATGGATATGATGGGATCCGAGATGTTCAGTTGGAAAGTAAGTATGACCGGATGGTAGTGGATATTGCCAGGGAATGGAAAATTACGGAGTTTTCTAGGTGCGAACTTACTGATGACGATCGCGAAAGAAAGTGATATGTTAGATATTCCATAGAAGGTACCATTGCCATTGCTGGTCAGAGATCTGGGTCAAAAGTAATAGGACGCAATCGCGTGGAACAGATTAGAGTTGGGAAGAAGTACTTGGCATTAGTCAAGCGACTGATATGGCACAGATTTCTGAACATTTGTCAATTTTATTAATGCGGAGATTATTCGATAGTGGTTTTAGGAGGACAGTGTCCACTATATAGAATGTTGGGTTAAACAATGATGAATTGTTATAATGAAGCGTAACATTGTTGCAGCAACTAGAAGTGGGGTGTTATTCATCCATTTTGTAAGCTTACCTCCCTTTCCATTGCTTTCAATGCCCCCAGAGCAATGAAACCTCGTATGGATAGTCAAATCTTTCAGGTTTGCAGGCTGTAGCAGCATAATCCTAAGCCATAAGCCATTACATGTGTACCTTAAAATGGAGACGTATAGCACGGATAATATCGCAAATCATTGCAAAGAAAAGAAACAGCGATGGAATAAAGGCTTTGGATATCAATAGCGTCCGATAGGTTACCGCTGTGTCGCGTTTCTCAAATTGATCTTATCTAAATGACAG
The DNA here is from genome assembly GCA_963966105.1 of Volucella zonaria. Taxonomy (NCBI): domain Eukaryota; kingdom Metazoa; phylum Arthropoda; class Insecta; order Diptera; family Syrphidae; genus Volucella; species Volucella zonaria. The sequence goes on along the minus strand of OZ014533.1, from coordinate 135,391,533 downwards.
CAATGACCGTATCAGGAATACTTTTCAGGTTAAGGGAGTTCATATAGTATGAACTCACGATTTGAACGCCACTGAAAATTGCTATGATTCAACCAGTTACAAGCGTGCGGTGATATGATCCATTTGTGTGGTAGTCCCTTAAAATGGGAGTCAGGTCCTCCTCGAACTTCGGTCCGGGCCTGACTTAAAAGTGGTAGGCCCCCTATTTAGAGCGTCTTGGTGGCTGTGGTTAAACCTAAAGTAGCAGGAAGAGTCTTTTACTTGTGGTTGACCATATGTAGAGCTAAAATAAGTACAGGATTCTGTGACCATAAGAACAGTAAGAGGTTTTAGGTCGGCCTCGCCTCAAACTAAGGCTGGAACCTTTTGCCACCAACACAGGTTCCAAATTGGTACCTGTCACTGGTCAGGCGTATCCTGGCCTCCGTGGATGTTCAGGCATTCTATGGCACCCATTTGTTTTGCACGATCCATTTTATGTCTGCACAATTACTTGAGTACGCTCTCATTGAGGTCAGACGACTAGTAATTGGTGTGTTTATTGTTGAAAGTGTGTTAAGTTGTAAATTTGGTAAAAAAAAACTCATATAGTGGGTTGGTGTCGTAGAACATCAACTAAGCCGAAATGCGGAGAACCAAGGTTCGGGTGACCGAATTTCGTGAATATTACATTTATTTGGCTTTTTTTTGTTTCGAATAAAAAGTTTCGGTCCCGCTTAAGGAACTGTTACCAGAACGCTCAACAGAAACAACTGAAATGCAGCAAAATGCATAAACAACGGACGATATCGTCAAAGCAGAGAACAGGTGAAGGAAACTAAAACTGAAGCCAAACTCAAAAAAAAAGACGAAGGAAGATGGAAGTATTACGGCAGGTTTAGTTCTGCCAATGGATGGGCTGATTATAGGAAAAGGGAACTCCTCACTCAGGCTGAATTGCAGGTATCTGTGCTATGAAAATGAGTGCTCAGACGATACCATCCAGTTCGTTAGCATTTGAGTGGTTTGTCGGAGATAAGTGCGATATCTAACACTTCCTGCCGGTTTCTTGTTAAAAAATTGGGCCCATTTGCCAATGTTGCAAATCATGCGGTTAGCACTTAAAATATAATCAAGCGACTCACCTCTGTCGTTGATGTCAGTACTGTTCCATGCCGTGTGATGAGCGTTAGCGTCGCATCGGATTATGAGGCCAGTTTTTAGCCTTCCAGCTTCCAGTACCACCCTTTCTAGGTTATCGTCAGGGAGAGGGCCCACATGATCGTGGCCGAGATGTGCCTATGCCAGCTAGTAGGAGCCTTTGACAGTCCCCAGTCTGGCAACGGTTAAGTCTGGGTCGCTGAGGTTAGGAAGCAAAAATGCTTTAAGGCTGCGTTTCACTAATATACAAGTTCTAATCTTACCTTTGTCTCTTGTATAGAGCGGAGCGTATACTATACAGGTGTTCGAAGTCCCCGAATTACGCGTTCTACGATCCATGGTTCCTGGATTAGGATGATCACTTATGAGTTTTTGGAAACACGCAGAATAAGTGCGGCCGAAGCCGGAAATTAATCTGGAGAAACCATAGCATTGCTATAATTTACAAGAGTAGCCTCTACCACGGTGCTGTTCAAGTCCGGGCCCCCACCCAATTACCAAGGCTTCGCCCATCAATGACGTTGTCTAATAAAAAGCGGGGGCAGAGCATATTACTGGTCTTATCGTAAACATCTTCAGATGACGCCACCGAAGGTTGCTACGATTTGACCAGTTACAAGTTGCCGGTCATAGGTCTTGCTGGGGGCAAGACCACCGGTAGTACCTACCAGGACTTGGAGCCAGGAGCCAGGAGCCCCTCGGATTTCGGTCCGGGCCTGATTTGTTGAGGTAGGCCCCATTGGGGAAGCGTCATGGTGGCTGTGGTTTAAACCCAAATCTCGGGAAGGGTCTTCCTGTTGGTTTGACCCATTGTAGAGTTGCAAATAAGTACTTGGTGCTGTGACTCCAAGAGCAGTAAGAGGTTTTCGATCGGCTTCAACCTATACCAAGGGTGGAACTTGTGCCTCCAACACAGTTCCAAATTTGGTTACCAAAGGATTGACGGAGAGCAATGGCAAGGCGTATCCTTGCTCCCATGGATGTATGGGCACCCCGTAAACATAAGTCTACATGACAGGTGGTTTACGTTAAAAACCAGAGACTATGTTCAAGTCCACTGATTTTGAATATGTGCCCAAGAGCTCATCTTCTACCTGTGATCATATAGGATTTCTTTTTGTTTTGTCATCGGTTTCTATTTCCGACAGGATGTCGGAAGAGGAGTCCGACGGCTTAATTGTCGCGTCGGATAGATTGGAGTCAATTCTTGGAAAGGATATCCATCTAAGGTTGAGTTTGAAGTTTCAGCTAAAGGAGGAGGAGGTTGCTTATTAACATGAGGAGGTTGCTTATAAACCCTAATGCCATAATCATGCCATTAGTCTGCGCTAGAGGGAGGGATTAAGGGATTCCTTATTGATCACAATCAAAGCGCGTCTATCATATAAGGGCCCCTTAGTTCAGGGATATCCTCCTTAGGCACGACATCGAGTTTTGCAGCTGTCCAAATCTCTCTTAATCCATCTATGGCCTTGGTGAAAAGATCAAGACGTCTTTGATTGGCACGTACGATAAGCTTGATGTGGCCTTGGTGCCAGCCAGCGTCGTTTGTAATGGGAGGTGGTCCGAGGTTTTCTCGCATTATGGTCAAGAATTTTGCGCAGCTACCACCGTTCAGGTGTTATTGATCCGTCGATGTCGTTTTTGTCGATTACCGCGATGATTATTGCGTCTTTTAGGATTTTGCTCAAAGACCCCAGGGATGTGCTGTTGGATGGCGCAGGAGTTTTGGTGTTATAGGTTTTGGGCCTCTTGGGAACCGGCATGGTTTGCTCCAACGATCTCTGGCGCTTGGAGAAGCCTCTTAGCGTTTTGGGAGCAGTGAGGACGGTGGGTAATCCGTCTTTTGGGATATTATTAGCCCACTCGATCTTGCTCTTTATGTCCGGACTTCTCTCAACCTCCGAAATGGATCCGAAGGTTTTAGTAATGTGTAAAGCATTTCGGCATCTGATCTCATTAGATGGAGCTTGCCGATGCGGCTGAGCCCCTGATTTCTCCTTAGGGGGAGGAGTTTTAGTAACAACGGCAAGTCCGTGGCCTGCGATAAACTTGCTGCTTCTAGGGGTGGCGGAAGTGATGGGACCGTGGCTTGTAACAGCCTTATCACTCCTTGAAAATTTCGTTTTAGGCTAGTTGCGTTTGCCTTTAGAGGATCTTGCACCATGGCCTGCCACAGTAGTCGGTGCAGTCACCGTTCTACCGCACGGTAATAAAGGAATACCGGCCTCGGGTTTTGTTTTTTTTTTTTGAGATTTTATCTCACGAGTAGCGGAGAAAGTTTGGTCCATCTGCGTACAGAGATCCGCTGTACACAGATAAGGCTAGCTGATCTGGAGATCACCAGGAATCCAGATACTCTGTTTGCGACTGAGCTATTTTTGGAGATGCTGGGCCCTCACTCAGTTAATCCTCGACACGGGTCGAATGACACCTTGATCCAGCCCAGGCGAAAACATTGTGGTTGGCGGGTGGGGGAAGGGGGGGGGGGGGGGGGTCATGCTTTAGTTTCAAGACTCGTATGGAAAACTTCTCGAGATTCATTGACCGTGCTCAGCCTCTACAACTCGACAAGTTCGATGCTCAGGGTAGAGGATGGCATGGGCTAAAACTGGGCAATGCGTGTGCACGATATTGATGAATGCAACCAACCAACATAGAATGCGGAGCTAGCGAGAGGTCGCGCTAGCTTAAGGGACCTATTAGTTGACCTTAAAGTCCACCCGCTACCACAGCGCTACTTAAGTAGGAAAATAAATTGGAACTGGATAGGTTTGAGGACATGTGGTTTCAACAGAACTGTGTCACTGGCCAAACAGAGCGTTCCATAATCAGCTTGATGGGTGCGAAATTTGGTGATCCTCTTATCTCCAGAAATTGCTCAGTCAATCTTGAAACCTTAGACGACTTGGAGGCAAACATTCGACGTGAAATTGCTGGAATATTGGCTGAATAATGCGAAAAAGTTATGGAAAATTAGGTTCCGCGAAGGACATTTGTCTGACGTTATATTTTATAACTAATGGTTTCAATTCGTTGGGAATCTTAACATCACCTGATTACGCAGGATGACAGTAGAAGTCATCCAAACATAGAGTCCTCCCAAAGTGGATGAACATTCCTTCCTTTAGAGTGAATAATTTTTCGACAAATATCACCCTCTTTGCCGTTTGATGGATTCTGAACGGAATACTCTATAATGAATTGAGAATCAATCGAAACGAAAATCTGCCCTTGAATGGATACTATTCGAAACTATCCGATCCCTTTCAATCATCATATCAATATCAATGCCAATCAAAACTCTTCCCATTCTCAGACCACCATACTAGTTACGGTCGTGGGAACATTTACTTACCACATCATCTGCGAGCATCCTAAAGCATTTCTGCATTTCCACACATCCTCCGATCGAGAGACAGGCACCTAATGCCTGACTAGAGTTAGTATTCAATCCGAACCAACTGACTTCCACTTGGCCTTTGAGTAAAACCAATCGCGTTCGACATCAAAAGGATTCCGACATCCGAATATTCGCCAATCTAACCATCTCCGACGAATGGAAATAAATTCTTAACGCGCAAGTAACACTGCGACCGTATGTACTCGTACATTCACCAACTTCACTCATACACATCCACCCGTGCGTCAGTGATCTCGCAACGCTCAATTGTAGCCTGACTTCGAGTATACGTTCGGAGAGTGCGATGATGTCGATTCATGCCAATCGGAAACCTGCATCATCATCAGCTTCCGTGGCATTCCAGGCGAAAGTCACTAATAACAACGACCAGCAAGCGTAGAGCTCTAACACACAAGTGTATTCGTACGTTTGCGTATGTGTGTATGCATCAAAGAGGATGCCCAGGAGTCATTTCAGTAGCATCCCCACACCGATAACGATTTGTGTGTGAACGCGAGCGTGCGCGCGCGCAGATACGCACAAATTTTTCGCCAACCATAGTTGCCAGCCCCGGCTATTAGTGAAATATGCTTTGCGATTGTCCGAACGCTAAAGGAGCCGCATCCATGGCTGAACGTGAAAATACCACAGATGCCGGGATACCTTCACTGAACGTTGCAGAGCATGAGATGCACAGAGGTCCTGTAAAATTTGTTGGCTCTTATGTTGGACATTCTCACCACCTTCGTGTGGGCAATTCAATTCTTCAGCCAATCTCCGGCAAAGGCCATCTGACAGAGGAAGAGATATTTTCCCATCGCTAGCAAAAGAGTGATGGTTGTTGCTGCTGTTGTTTTTTATTATTGTTGTTGTCTTCGTCTTGGTATTGACTAGATAATTGATTCCTTTTGGTCTTATCAGCGACGGCCGGTACTGTAGTAACTTCTCAATTTCGCTAACAACTTTCTGCCTTTTTTGGATGACCAGACACACAGTTGGTGTGTGCCGTCTCCCATGACAACAGTGACAGGCGTAATTACATGTAAACGATTATTTAAACAGTCCCAGGTCTGGTGCTGGTCAGGCGACTTGAGGAACCGTTTGAGGGATTCTAGGAAGAAGAGTTGTTGTTACAATAGTTTCATGCTGGATGAGCACTGAGCAAGGGGGAATACCAAGAGCTCATCCCTTGTGGTGTTGTTGATGTTATCGGTGCGGTAGATTGTGCGTGGGAATTGGTTTAATTCTATTCAAAGTTGAAAGTTTAAGAAGGTGTACCTGTTGAATTGGTCTCTAGGGGATGAGAGGACGACTCAAATAAGACTAACTATGCAAATGATGAGAAATTCGGGATGGTGAGGGCAGGGATGATGAGGGTTCAGTTTATAATTGCAATTGCGTGATGGTTATCAGGAGTCCTGCAAACATAGGGGATACACAAAGGATTCTAAGGAACCTGTTGAACGTATAGATGTGAGTACGGTGCCTTTGTAACGGTTAAACAGAAGTAACCGCCATGGGAAAGTGATGGGTAATATTTAGTCCTAAGAGGTCAAAGGCGCCTTCGAGTGATGGAAATTTGTCTGATCGATGATCGCCACCAGTAAGAAACCAATCAAGGGCATCCAACAGCATATCACTGTCCCTTCAAGAAAGTGGCAGCTTTAACCGGAGAGTAATCTTCAAGGCCAAGAAAAGTCTTGTGCTGATCGGCAGTACTGTATTAAGCAATCACGATTATAGCATTGCCCATAAAGACCTTCATGTCAGCCGCAATGGAAATCAGGAATTTTCATTTGAAAAATCAAATCTGACCTTCGTTTGACCTTGAAAATGGGGCTCAAGGTCAAACTCGTGGTCACCATCTTATGTCCCCTTCAGAACCTTGTGACTTTCGTCTAAAATATTTTTCACGATATCGCGTATTTTTCGAGTAATTTGGATGTCTCAAGTTAAAAAACTCACCCTGTATAGTATCCCTGCTGAAAAACAACCAAGCTGGAATGAAAAGTAGATTTATTCAAGGGAGGAAGCGAACAGCTAGCAAAGTCAAGACACATGCTTGTAAGCAGAATAAGTCAAGAGATGCCTGCCCATCAACTAAAATCTTAACCAGCTCTATACAGGCTTTAAGAAAGGTGGTCCTATAAGCTAAACCAACTGACTTAGCCCTTTTTCACATGAGTTTTCTCGAATTTACCACTATTTTGTGGCAGACTAAAACGTATCATGAATATGTTGATTGGATCCTTCGCATACCACCTTGATCAAAAAGTTCCCGGACCACACCACCGTGTAGCTCCCATTGTTCCGATTTGAGTTCTGTTTTTTTGTTAAGTTGGTAAATCTGTTGTTGACATTCCCTCTAAATCTTAGCGTCACAGCTTGACATTTGCAAAAGTTACGTAGCCAAAAGTACATCTATCTCTGTGTGTGTTGGCGATTTTTTACAATTTTAGAAATGGATTTAAATTTGCAACAACGAACTTGTATTACTTAAATGTTGCATAAAAAACGTATTTAATGGTGCGCGAACGTTGGAAATGTTGGAAAAGTGTTTCGGCAACGATTCTCTAAAGAAAACGGCCGTTTACCAGTGGCAAAAGTGGTCGTGAGTCAATCGAATATGATGATCGCAGTGGCAAACCATCGACACCGAAAATCGACGAAAACATTGATGAAGTAAAAGAAATGTTGGTCAATAACCCCAAATTAACCATCAGATAGATAGCGGAGGACTTGAACATTTTTTTATTAATGATTTGGGTTTCCGTCGTGTAGCAGCTAAGTTAGTGCCAAAAGACCTCAATTTCATGCAAAAAAGAGACCGTGTTGACGTCGCAAAAGAGATGATTTGCGAGGCTGAATCCGATCCCACATTCATCAAAAGGAACATTACTGGAGACGAGACGTGGGTTTATGAGTACGACACGCAATCCAGACATCAAGCAAGTGAATGGCGTTCACCAAATGAGCCGAGACCAAAAAAACCACGTCGTTTTCAGTCAAAAAAGAAAGCAATGCTCATGGTTTTCATGGATTACAACGGTGTAGTGCATCATGAATTTTTGCCAGAAGGCCAGACAGTAAACAGAGAATATTTTTTGTTATTTGGGCGTTATGAGACGTTTACGTGAAGCAATTCGCCGAAAGAGAGCAGAATTGTGGGCAGAAAACTCATGGATTTTGCATCATGATAACGCGCCGTCGCACAGGGCCATCATTATTCGTAATTTGTTGACGAAAAATGCAACAAATACCATCCAACAGCCACCGAATTCACCAGATTTGGCTCCCTGTGACTTCTTTCTGTTCAATCGAGTTAAAAAAACTACTAGGGGGAACGCGTTTCAGCAGCCGAGAGGAAGTAATGGAAAAATCGCTGGAAGCACCGAAAACCGAATATAAAAAATGTTTCGAGGATTGGATCAAGCGCTGGCATAAGTGTATTGCAGTCGATGGGGATTACTCTGAGGGGGACAATATAGATTTAGATGGATGAACTTGTATTTCCAATTTTCTGAATGTATTCCGGGAACTTTTTGATCAAGGTATTATGTGTTTTCTTTGGTTCCTGTTCAGTTCGACGTTAGATTGATTAAACCCATCCGACTTTGTAACATTTTTCATGTTTCATTAAATTGCTTTGCTGCTAGCCCACGGCGATAATCTTACGCCAAATCATGGACGGTGCCAAGGAGTAAGGAATATTGGCAGCATTTCAAGAGAGAAAATTCATTTGGATACAACCAAAACTGATTGACAAAAGGAAGGATACTTCCAAAACTTAAGATAAGGAGTCATCAAAGCCATATTTATCCTTACGTCTTGTCTTGCTTATGGACAAGCAGGTGCTTGTCTAAGTGGACAAGTTTAAAGAGATCGACAAGTACGGCAGTGTTCCGATTAAAACAGAAATTAAAGGAAGCTGTTCAGAACCTCAATGATGCCCTCACCAAATTTTTTGAACTTATTTGATAGCAGATTTACAGCGGCTACATAAGAAATTCGAAAACTTCAGAACATGTCACTTAAAACAAATTTAAAGGAAGCCTGGAATCCTTGAAGATCGAAGCAGAAAGATTGGCTTATTTCTAGTTATGCTACAAAAAGTTAAAGAGCATTTGCTGGCAATTCAAATGGCAAATTAGAGAAGATAACTACAAGAACCACGAGCATTAGGCCAATTCTTCCTTTATGTTAAGGAGCATGGAGAGAATGGTCGATCTCCATGTGCGCAAAACGGCTTTGCGACAACATCGTCTGTCTAAGATACAACATACCTATCACAGAGGAAGATCCAATGCTTGAAATCTAGAGGGTGGAATTAACGGAGCACTATACAGAAGGACCACACGTTGTGCACTTTCATCGACATTGAGGATGTGTTCGACAACGAAACTCTTGACGAAATGTTTAACTCGTCGAGACAAGACGAGGTAAACAAATCACTAATTTTGTGGATTAGTGCAAGCTGGTAAACTGATTGCCATCAATAAACAGGTGTTGTCCGCGTCTTTTTTACACTACATGGTGCATGTTAGTCTAATATCTGCATATGCAGATGTTGTACCTATACTGTCAGCTGAATCATGCTTAGCGACAGCCCTAGATCGACTGGATCGACGTGACCGATTGGTGTACTGCAAATATGTTTTCAGTCAATCTTCTCAAAGCAGAGTTTGTTCTTTTCACAAGAAGAAAGATGGTTCGTCTGACTAATCTAGTGCTGAATGGCATCACCATCCCTTTATCCAATGAAGCTATAAGTACGAGTATGTGCATAACAAACTTCTTTAGCAAAATTCTGTTGGCTTTCTGCCAGTGTAAGGCTGCCTCCCGTAAAACTGTCCTTTGGATCGAGGCCGGTATCATAAGACCAATAACATTCAATGCATAGGTTGCCTAATGGAGTACGCTTTCAGGAAAATATGTCACTGTTTATATTTTAATCCATGGAAAGGCCTGTTACGGCTGCATGAAGAATTTTCCTAGAACATCTGGCTTGAACAATACGCACTGGAGTTTTGATGATCACTTGATTGTGGTCTTATGGACATTTTATCTAATAAGTATAATGACAACAGAAATGCTGTTGTTTCGAATGTATGAATTCGTCTTTTCCTCATCTCAGAAAAGTCTGTGCCGTAAGTGGAATGTAGTCGGATCGGCACGAAGGACGGCAGAGTAAGATTTTACTTCTCGTTAGGAAGGGACTCAATATGCAATTATGAATCAATAGAACAACTTCTCTGGCATACAGATAGGGCAGTTTAGAGGACATTACTGGTCTCTGATTTATATTTCTAGAACATCATGCACAACATAGAGGATTGCGTCCCCCCAACAAAGATGGTAAAAGTAGAACAGGACATTTTTTTGAATTTAAACGCGGCAGTTTCTTTTAAAGGGCGTACGCAAAAGGAACCCAAAGATTTTTTTTCTCGAAACGACTGAAGATATCTTCATCCGCCTTCGATAGGATCCATGCTTCTGAGCCATAAAGTAGAACTGGGATTATCAAGGTCTTATATACTAGAGTCTCCTTAGTTTTGCGGGATTACGGCCTCACTGCTCAATTGCCTTTTTAGCAGAAAGAAACAGCGATTGGCAAGGGTGATTCTTCGTTTTATATCTGCTGATGAGTTGATGGCAGAATTCATAGCAGATCCAAGACAGACAGGGTCCTTTATTACCTCGAAATTATAGCTGTCGATTGTGACGTTCACTTATGAGTTCCGCAATCCTAAAGAAGTCACATGACAGCGTGTCAACTTGTCTAAAACCTTTTCTGACATCAAGTGGATTAAGTCGTTATTGACTTTGACTGAGCAGCGAGCGTTCTCAATCGTCATTCTGAATAAGCGGACAGTTAGGCAGGGATGCCAAAATTAGACATGGCTCTGTTAGTTCGTCCATATGATGCTGTCATATGCGGCCGTAAAATAAAAAGCTGCTGGGTATCGAATTGGGCTTGTTGAGCTGAAGATTTGATCGGTTGTGGAATTTTCTGTTCTGAAACCGTACTGATAGTAACCAATCAGGATGTTCTCGAATATGGCCGATAAGTATTCGATGTTGAGGAGACTTATACCGCTATAATGAGCACAGTTGAGGAAATCACAGTGCTGAGATTCCATTCACCATGCCCTTCTGACCAGATCTGAGATCTATGGCGCATGCTCTCCACAAAGCCTTTCCCAGCAGCTTTGTATACTTCGTCCGGTAAGCCGTCAAGTCCGGTTGATTTGTTGGGCTTTAACTTAGATGTTGCTATCCTTACTTAGCCGAATATGCTCTTGTCATTTTAAACTGCATGAGTAAGGGTTTACTAAATTTCATATTCGATATCAGGGCAGTCTTGCAGTTTCAAGCCAATTTGAAAGTATGTCCATAAAGACAGTGGAAGCACAACGACCGCAGACTGAAGATAACTTTGAGTTTATTGCCTCAAGTGCGTCTACAGCAGACCCTTACGTTCTATTTGCCATAGCCGGTAAAAATTCCAGTCTTTCTCCAAATAAATCTATCTTTCCGTTAGCTTCTTCCTCGTGGTTGCCTTCTATATATATTGTGCCATGGTACGGCATTTAATGAAAGTATTATTCAGTTTCTGAACTGTTGTCTACAGTGCCAAGCTCACTCTGAGTTTGGAAGATGTTTTGACTTCTCCTTTAAGCCTAACCAGCTTTTTTCTCCGATCACTCCTCTTCAGCAGAGTAGTATCTTTGGTCTGGCATGCAGCTAACCATCTTATTGTGCCAATTAAGTAAAGTTAAGTCGAAAAAACGCGTAGCACCTTTTTACTTTTTATCTAAGGGCAGTATTGTGTCTGATATATTGATTGGTTTCGTTTGGAGTTTAGGGCTACTAAGACTTGGGAAACACACCCGACAGTAGCTTCTGTTTTTCTTTTACATTACTCTTAGTTGACGGTCCTTGGGGGTATACCTTTTTCAGAGTAAGTTTGATTTGTTTCGTTGCACCAACAGCTTTCTCGTCAGATGCATCATTGTTATCCTCTTCAACATTTTTCCACATCTACAAAAAGTATTTTAGACCGAAACCTAGTGGATCATTGAAATTGGAGTTTTAAGAAATATATTCCAAGGGTACATGGACAAATTGCGCATATTTGGTATACCCTCACGATCAACAGTTTCCTTAAGTTTGTCCGGCAGATTTAGGTGACCTCCATAACCTCAAATCCAGATGTCTTTCTCCGTCAGCAGTGGAAATGCAAAATTAAGAAATGCATCTATAAACTCGTATAGAACACTTTTTTTCCTTAAAATTAGTCACTTGGATATCTCCCAATAACCCAGAAATGAAGCTACAATTGGAAGACCTGTTAGCCGCTCCTATATAACAATCTCCTGCCAAGAAGAGGAAGGAAGCTTACTGCAAAAAAAAAGTACTGAACATGCTATGTATTCTCTGAAATGCTTCACACCTCCCACTCTACATCAGTAAACCTATTCAAGTAGCCCCCTGTTTGCCGTAGAATTTAAAAACATTCCACCACCTGAATTGTAGCAGATAAATCTCTTTCAAATCTCATAGCAACACTAGCAAAAAGCCGGCGCTAATGACCATGATGACTCTATACTCTGCGTACTTATAGCCTACCTTTGTATGTAAGGTTCCGTATCGAACATCATCTCCTACTCTCTATCCATGCTGCGTCCATTCACTCCGTCGGAGAACATCTTTACCTACAAGTACTCGTATCTATTCGTACCGAACAGCAGCACTCTGAACAGAAATTGAACTGCTACCGTTTGTATCTGTTGCTCCTGTCCGTTGTCGGATTTTCATTTCTGTTTTTCACCTCTAATCTCGCCATGATACCACTTAATCAACCAGACTGCAACATCGTCAGGGTTTTTCTTCAACTAAACGAACTACGAGTATGTACGAGTAGGTATCGGTAAATTCTACCTACCAACCAATAGAAGTATCCTCATCCAAATCCAATTAAAAAGTCGCTACAGATACAAGGTTCAAGCAACCATCTACTCGTACACCGCACCGTACTGTGCAGGCCATCCTTACCTTGACAATAAAATTGACAATAGATGCATCTGAGTAATTGTTGCATCCGATGCAACCGACCGTACCATGATGATGGGCGTCTTACCTTTCAGGCAGCGGCGTGAAATTACACCACAGTTATGCATTGAGGTAGAATCTGGCGCATAATTGATTTACTGGCGCCAAGTGCTAGTACCACCACCACCACCATCACCAAATAAAACTAAATCAAGCCAAACCACTACCACATCCCGTTCTCGTACGGCCAGGAGTATCCGTGCTCGTATTCATACTCGTTTATCTGTTCAGTTCAGGTTGCATGTCATCGAAATGCCGAAGCCGAACTCAAATTCGAATCCGTAACCGAAACCGAAACCGAAACCGAACCTTATGATTGTCATGAGCAAATATGGATGTGTATGCCTTGGAGCATACCATAACGACACGTCCATGATGGCTTGTGGTATGACATTAGGAGAAGGGTAACTCCATTTGGATGTCGTTTGCTGGAGATCGCTTTAGCTTCGGCTTCAGCTTCAGCTTCGGCATGCAATGTGCCGCTAGCACTGGACGAGATTTCCTTCATGATAATTGTTTCGGTAGAATACATATCCGTCTGACTGCGACTACAGATATCCGTGAGCTCATGAGCCTAAGTTTTTGAACTGCTCTCTGCTCTTGAACGTATGACTGTTGACTGTTGTATCTGAGTTTTGGTATTTCTGCTGGAAATATCTATCATTGGGCTAATAGCCACCTTAAAGACAGAACTATGCCGCCGGGTTAACTGTGAACTGTGATTCTTGAGGTTTCAACTTGTTGTGCGTTACAGTATACGAAACGAAGAGTTTTTTTTTTTTTTTCTCAGTTTGTTGGATTTATTTTGGAGATAATTGGCGGTTGGGCTCTGCCATATCGTCTTATAATTTCCCCGGATATCATTGCTGAGGATTATGTGCACGCAACAGACGAAAACAGCCCCCGGCTGGGTAAAAATTCTGTTGGATTAACCTTATTGCCAAAGAGATAAAAGGAATCTTTTGTTTTCAATTTTTAAGTATCTGAAACAGGATAGAATGCGTTATAATGGTAGAGTTCCGCCGAAAGATATCTGCGTCTGGATGAGGATCTCTTGCAATATATCGATTCGTTTCTGCATAAAAATGTAAATTTATTCGAGTTTGACTTCTGCCGGCTTCCAAACGGTGAGCACAAGTTATGAATTTTGAATTCATAACTTTATGGGCCTCCATAGCAGTTGTGACTGGGGCTAATGTAGCACGGTTAGCTAAATAGCATCGTTTTAGATACAGTTCTCCAGCACACCTATAGATGAAATCAATTGCCTTGTATTAATGACAGTCATTCGAAGCCTTCTTTTAACAGATACAGATGCTCAGTAGCTTCTAAGGTGAGGGTCTTTTATAGTGAACCGTCCATCTGTTTTTCTCCATAATCTCAGAGAATGGTAGTGGTTAGACTTTTACCGTCTTTTTCCTTTGGAACAGAGCTCTCAGACAAGGAACTAGTCCATTGTACTCCTATGTTCGTAGAAGATTAAGTAAACGCTTCAGTGATAAAGTGCCGACTATAACAGCATCCAACGCTTCAATGCCGAGTACGTGTAGCCTAATGCGACAATCGCAGTTATTATGTCCCTTATGTCTAACTCTCTTATGTAAGTGTTTAGCATAAATTTACTGCTCAGTTGCGAAGTAAGTAAATATTCTAGTCTTTCCTACTGAAAGTCACCAAGAAAACCACTGATCTCTTGCAGGTGTCGGGAAGAATTCGTGTGATCTACCGGCACCTTGAGGAGTTGTGCTATCTGCAGTAATTCTCGCAAGAAACCAAACCATTAATGGAAGCGCTAACCTAGTTTCGAATTCTGAGAAACTCTTCTCTAAGTTAAGCCCTGTCTACCAAGTTAATCGCCGATCCTTTTCACAAGACCCTACTGTCACCTGGCACCTAACCAAGACTCATTGAATTCAACCTTCCGACTGCATTCAGACAAGTCTTGCATTTTAGAACGAGCTTGAGAGGATACATCAACGCTTTAAGCATCATCATGGTTTGGATTGAAACCATTGCTGGGCACAGGGAAAGTCGATTTCGTATTTTCCCAGCAACAGGCCGTCTGGTGCCATGGTCCATAAAATCAGAGTCAAAAGACTTTGAATGCAAGGCAATCAAAACTCCAGTCCGAGTTGAATCAAAGAGCACTTCTTTCTTTAGTGTGAGATGGGTTTGGGAGTGGAGGTCAATACATGTATATCAAGGGGGGGGAGAACCATCAGCGTGTCTAGAGCAGAGCTAATCCCCGACAACTGGTTCTCCGAAACCTGGTCAAGTAGCTTGAAAGCTCATTCCACAAGAAAATCGAGCATAGGACATAATACATGATGTCATAGCCGTATAGATCCAAAAGACTCTCCTCGGTGATAAGCCCCACGCCTCGTGGAAAGCCCGTTTACACTACGAGAAAGCCGATAGCACCTGGGAGGTTTCCGACATGACATGTTGGTGCAAAGTAGTTTGTTGTTCGGGATGACACCCAAATACTTCTCTCCGTTGGGGTGGTGATACCTTTTACCAATAAAGGAGTCAGACCAGTCCGTTTGTTTCTTTTCATTACGAGAGCAACTTCAGTTTTGAGAAGATTGACAGAAAACTCATTTCTAGTGCACCACTTAGATCATTTAATCGTTCATATAGGCGGACGCCTGATTACAATCCACAACATAGCTGCTATACGTTCAAATCCGTTCAGACGATAGGCGCGACTGACTGAGACTGAGCTCCTTCACCAGACATACCAGGAACGAAGAGAATCAGAGCCTACTTGAGACCATTTTCGAAGACGAATACATGCTCTCCGACTTTACGAGGCTCGCATTTTTGATATCTTAGTGTAGATCTGGCAGTACCCTGACCAAAATTGATCATTTTCCGATTGATACAGGGTACCGCTGCAATACCATATTTTGAATGTCCGATTATTTCAAGGAGCCAGCATGGACTGGTAAGACTACTCTACTATAACTTGAATGAATGATATGTTGTGGCTTAGCTCTGTGGGAACGTTCGATGACTGCTACCCAAGAGGGTCTGGGTCTTCTAAACCTCGATCAACACGAAAAAGTTGAAAAAGTTATTTACTTTCCTTTTGACAGGCTCTCTGGAAAAAGAATGTCTGTAAAAACGTCTCCCACATTGCCGGCGTTCGACGTGGCAAAACATCGTCGATTCCCTATCACTGTGCAGAAAATGACAAGGCAAACAGCATTGTAAGTGGGAAAGACTAGACCTTATCCACCGTAGACTGTGCTGCCAGCAATTCATTTATTTAAGGCACGAATGCGAATATTCGGAATGCAAAGGAATAAGAGGAAGTGCAGTGAGGAAGTCCGACGTCTAGTCTCTTCTATCGGAAGAGACTTCTAAAACCTTTCATCATCGAGTCTAAAACTTCTCAAAAAGTCTTATTTTGTGAGTACTTAGAGCAGACTGTGAGAACACAGTCAAGAAGGAACCAGACTGGATATAATGTACCACAGCTGAAGTGCTAGGTCTCGTTCGGTTATAACAACGAGAGGTTTCGTTGAATACCAACGAAAAACCTGCTGGCCAGTTCTCCAAATGATTGAGATGGAAGTAGGAAGTAGGTAGAGGTGGCGGTTCACTATGAACCCAAGTAGCACTAGAATGTGCCTTTTTGTTACCACGACTTGCGTGAGTTGGTTGATGATGTGCGTTGTTGAAGATGTGAGACAGTCGGTACCTAGATTCAGCCTGGGGAGTTAAGAAAACAGATTAGATCTCGTATTCTCTAAAATGAAATGTCGTTATGGTCGTCGAAGAAAGGTTGGTTTAGTGCGGGCAGTCTGGCTCTTGCTACCGTCGGGCATTTGCAGAGGAATTCAGAGAAAGTTTGCTTCTCATTTTCATTCCCGCAACTGCGGCAGTAGGGTTTGTAAGGAATACCTAGTTTGGCCGCATGGTCTCCAATTGGTCGATACCCCGTGATTATCACCATGATTCTGGCATTATCTGGATTGGTTTTATTTAGTAGGTCTTCCGTTATGTTCTTATTGTAGGTCGGCCATATCATCCTAGATATGGCGCAGTTAGTTAACCCGCTCCACTGAAGGTTGGCCCTCTGCAGGAAATGTAAGTGGATTTGTCCTTTAAGTGTTTCTAGGGTGGTGTGGACCCTTGCCGCGAGTGAGCCGTATAGAGGTGAGCTTTGCCTGGCCTGTTCATCTACGCGCTAGTTTCCTTTTATGCTACGGTGCATTGGAACCCACAGCAGTGGGACCCTAATGCATTCGTCTAAACGGTCAAGCTTGTTCCGTGACTCCTGAATCAGGTTTAAGGATATGGTAGCCGAGTCGATAGCTTTGATACCGGCTTGGTATTCTATGAGGATAGCAATATTTTGTTTGTGCGTTGTGTCACGCCCGAATTAAGTGTAAACCTCTCGCATTGCCAGTACTTCCGCCTGGAATACGCTGGCAAAATTTGGCAAGCGGTTTGATATTGATATTTTCAGTGATTCAGAATGGACACCGGTCACCACACCACAGTTCATCTTTAATCCGTCGGTGTAGATGGCCTTGTCGAAGTCCTTTACTCTATTTCGTCTTTCTTCCACTGAGCTCTGGTGAGAAATCCTACGTGGAAGTTTTTTTTATGTTTAGTTTAGTCAGTTGGAAATGTGGCCATGTCGCTTGGTAACGAGACCAGAATGTTCCTGTGCCCCTAAGGCCGTGTAGTCCAGCACCCAGATTCTTTGAGTGTAGCTGTGCTGAATAGTGCGGTATTTTATTTTTTGTACGTAGGTCGAAAGGCGGAGGATGCAAGAGCACAGTAAGGGCAACCGTCAGGGGCGACCTCAATGCGTTCGTGGTGCTTATACTAGCTGTTCTTTGGACTCTTTTTAATTTCGTGAGATTGTAATCTTCGCTCAAAGCGAGCCACCATACTAGGCGCATTACGGCTGTGGCTACATTCACCAGGTCATCTTTGGTTGAAGTCACCACTTCCTTCCAAAAGTTTTGCTGCAGGCGTAGAAGGCGACTCATGTCTTTCTTACCCTCTGTTCGCCGGTCCGGTTAATGCTACCCAGATACCTAGCGCCAGAGGATAATGAGAGCGGTTGGCTGTTAACAGCGAAGACTAAAATTCGGTATTTTGGTTTTTGTAGTACCTAAATAACATCAATTCAGTTTTTCTCAGGTTGACACAAGGATACATCTTGTGGCGCAGGTGTTTACCTTATCCTTAGCATCCTCCATCGATGCTATTCACTTAATAATGAAGAATTAGAAACGCACTTGGCCAAGTCCATAATTGAGTGCTACTGGAACTGAAGCTTGCAGGCACAGGAATGAAAACCTAGTAGAGTCACAGACAGTACTGAAAATCTTAAATTTTTTCAGAGTATTTAACGGCGGCGACGACCAGTATCCCTCTGTTAGACAGAATGTATCATCAAAAGTTGACGACGATCAGTAGCAATTCCACCCGCTTGGAAAAAAGGTGGTCTGGATACCGATATCCAAAGTAAATACCAATAGAGCTGCTGAAACAGAAGGAATCTCTGCTAAACTTTTAAAAGTAGTGGAATACACCGATCCTCAATAAGGGAAATTGACTCCAGCAACTAAAGTGAATGGGGCTTCTTTAAAATCTCACACAACAATGCGGATGGTCTTTATCAGTGTGATTTTGGTCATATTTAAATCGCTATCCATGACCTGTACAGTTATTTGGAAAAGCATTTATTGAGGTGAGCCACGTCTAAATTTAGTATCTCTGTCGAAATCGTCCGTTTGTATAGGATGATATTGGGCAGGGTAATTTATTTATTTCGTTATACTCGTAACACTGAGAAAATTATTATTTCTTTTTTAAACTTAGTATTGTACACGGATTTCGATTTTTATACTTTTAAATAAAGCTTACCTTAACCTACAAAAATATTGTTACCCAGTTCCCGAGTTCCCTTTTTAATTTGTTCCTTATTATTTTATTTTTCTTTTTTTGTTTCTTACAATCTGAAGCCTACTTTAATCATACCTAAATTTTGTAAGCCGGCGGAATTGTTTTGCTCCCAAATGGGGTTATATTGGAGTTGAAGGAAAGGATAAAGGATATTTTTCCATTTCAACAAACCATCCAAATAGTTGGTACTGCCAAGGAACATCCCCCATATCGCAACTTCCTACCGCCCTACTGAATAGGAGATGCTCCGCACTGCCATGTGCGACATTTTTTTTTTTTAAAAAAGAACTTAACACCCAAGAGGTAGTAGTACTACTCTTAAAATGCCGGAGCACGTGTTAAGTTTTTCGGAAAATTGGATAGAGAGAGAGAGAAAGAGACATCTCTGTCGTAGTTGGGTAGTCTATCCGCAGATGTTTTAGCGACGTGGAAGATTAGCAGCACCGCTAATTTGCCTTGAATCAGCGCTTTCTTATCAAAATAGATGAACGCCTCTGGAGGAACGAAGCCGTTAAAGCGCACGCTCTCGTTAAACTGATAATTAGGGTAACAAACCCCGGAGATCAGATTATTCGTCGAGGTCGTTGCTCTAGCAATGTGCCTTCGAATCAACTTAATGATGAAATTATCCATTCTCAATAGCTTCGCCCAGTTTTATTCATACAGGACCTCGCTAGGATATATGTTATGCACTCCGCCTCTGGTGTTCTGTATAAGCGAAGAGAGGCCCTCTCCAAAACCCGAATCTTTTGCTTTAAACTTGCTCTCACGTTGAACCACACACGACTTCCAAATACTAGCATAGGCGAGATAAGGGTCATTTAGCGGATTATCTTCACCCTCGCAGTTTATTAGCAGAATTCTTTGGACGGACGAATCTCAATTTACAAGAGATGGGATCACAAATTTTCATAATCTTCATACGTGGGCTGCGGACACAAATCATTTTAACACAAATTCAGCTTCAATATGTGGGCAGGTGTACTTGGAAACAAGTTAATCGGCCCCTTCAAACTACCACCTAGGCTGAATTCTACTAACTATCTGGAGTTTTTGCGAAATGATTTGCCAGAACTATTGGAGGACATTCCACTGATTCAACTAGCTTCACCACATTTTCAACAGGACGGTGCTCCAACCCACTATGGTTATCAGGTTAAGAATTGGCTACATGAAGAGTACGGTAATCGTTAGATAGGAAAAAAATGGTCTTGCAGGCCAGTGGACTGACCTTACAGTATTGGATTTTTTTGTATGGGGAAGAATGAAAGATCTTGTTTATTCAACCGAAATAGCAACTTTAATTGAATTAGAAGTTCGTATTCTCGAAGCGTCAATAACAGTGTGGCAGCAGTTAGCATCAATAGACATTCGCAGTGCAATCCAAAAACGGGCTCTAGCATGCATACAAAACCAGGGAGGACACTCTGAGCACCTGTTATAACTGTTTTAGAACACACATATAATAAAAACTACCTAAGACCACACAAAATCATTTTTTGTTCATAGCCTTTGGAGCTTAAGTCAAAAAACCCCTTTTTTAAAAATTTTAACTATTGCAGGTTTTTCCAAGTATCATAAAATCTGTGGGTTTTCCTACGGACTTATTGATGAAAAAAATAGTAAAACGTTATGTTAATTAGGCATTGTCTGGAGAAAAGTAACCTCAAAGTCGAAAATTAGCATGGGCAATGAAAATGGAACAGCCTTAGAAAGTGGATATCCAAAGACTCAAACAAGGTATCAACTTTATTTAAACGCCATTATAAAGAATGGTATTTCTTCTAAAAATAAAGTCCTACATGAAGTGTTTACCATTAGTACTAACAGAGCAATTTCCGTTAACATGGGTCAGGGTACATCAATCATCATCCTCGACAAATGATGTCAACACTGGAGATAAACCCTTACTGTGGAACGATTTTTTTCTTAGAATATACCCAGGAATCATTTCCTAAATTATCATCAACGGATTAGGGGACACTCTGTAGACATTGGTCTAGCCAGGTCCCAAGGTAGCTCACTACATTTCCACAAGCAAATTGCTGCAAGTGTTGTCCAACTTTCACCTCAGACAAAGGCGTCCTAAAAAGAATGGTTTCCGATTTCTGAAAGTTAATCTGCAACTTACAGTCATGACAATGTCTCTTAATCTTATCGAAGTTAAGTTGCAAGAGCATATTAATGACCTCAATTTTTGGACCTAATCTGTACGCTATCAAGTAGTCTGTATACGCTATGGCATGCTGGAGTGAGCTCATAAGATCACTTATGTATACGTATGTCGAATTTCGGCGAATTTCGGCGAATTAACCGCGTCTTGTTGCAGACAGTTTTTAATGTCAAATACTCCAACAGAAGTCACATCGCCATTCATCAGGATGAGCTATCTACTAGTGAGCATGTCAAAAAGAATGTCCAGCTTGAAGAAAAGTCATTCTAACCAAACTGTGTCAAAAGGTCTCTCCAAGTCAGTGCATTGTTTCTGGCTTTTGTTACGCAGGATATCAGGTAGAGTTTAGACGCGACATGTGAGAAATCATGGCCTACTTTGAAACCGAATTGATTACCTGGAACCATACTTTTGTGCTATTGATCACCTAATTGACCGAAGATTCCCCAGATTGGATGTGTGTTTACCACTTTTGGGGATCAGGTGTACCACCTCTATTTTCCAATGCGCGGGATAATGTGCATTATTAAACAATGTGGTGTATGTTATATGCCCACCGCTTCTAGTGGGGGACGTTGGAGCACAATATTCGGTGGTTTCTACTGATTTCGTCATTGAACTTTTTTTTTTTTTTTTAAGAACTTAAAACTCAAGTGGGTATGAGTACACTTATAATGCCTCAGCATGTGTTAGGTTTTTTGGAAAATGGGATAGTGAGAGAATGAAAGATGTTTGGGCTCAGTGGTTATTTCGCTCCATGGGTGGCATCCAACATTCATAGTGGAAGTTGGCTTATTGTTGATTTCTAATCAACTACTCATCTATCTTTCGGGCGAGGCAGGGATTCGAACACCGAACCTACCGATTTGGAAGCCAGTCACTCAATGAAGTCTGAGCTCTCGAATCACCAGACTGATGTTTCATTTCGAAGGTAGGAATTCTGCAAAAGGACCTGACTTTCCATGTCGTGGTTTGGACCCATGACATAATTTGCCTTGTATATTTCCTGGAAAGGCGCACCCATGGCCTCTACCTTCTCCTGCGGATCTTCCATCACAAAGAAGTTATCATCATCAACAGCTTCTCCTGGATCTATACCTGCTGTTAACAGTATCTGTTTGGTGTTTGTCGTTCGAGTGATTTTTAGACACGGAAGGTCGTTTTGATCTTTAGAAAGAAAGGTATTACCGAAGCTGCATGTAAGCAGAGTAACATAACCCACCGTTGGTAGTATTTTTCGCTTTTTGTGGTGACGGGCTCCTTTAACAACTTCAAGTCTCCAGGTACCTATACCGTATATACTAGGTGGAGTGAAAAGTAACCTCCTTGACCGCCAGAATGTGCTGCTACTGCAAAAAAGGTTATGGTGCCTTAAAGTCCGTTCATATTTAGGCAGACATGCCAAATTTCAGTGCGACACTGTCCTTAGTTTTGTTTTGACAGCTGATTGTTGTTGACGTGTTTGGCATCGTGTTGAGTATGGACAAAAACGATTTTCGTTCTCTCATAAAACATTATTTTTTGAGAGGCAAAACAGCGAAGAAAACAAAGAAAAGTTGGATAAATATTATGGGGCTAATGCTCCGTCAGATTACACCGGCAAATATTGGTTTCGAGAGTTTCGTGGTGGCGAAACTCCACTACCGGTCATGTCCGCAGCGGCAGGCCCTCCGATGCGGTTACAGAGGACAATGTCAAAAAAATACATGAAATGGTGTTAGCTGACCGGAAAGTAAAGGTGCGCGAGCTAGCAGATACCACAAAGATTAGTACTGAGCGCACCCACCATATTTTGGGCAATATTCTGCATATGAAAAAGTTATCCTGCCGCTAGGTGCCGCGCATGCTCACTCCTGACCAAAAACACGAACGCGAGAGCACTTCGAAAGAGTGTTTGGACTTGCTGATGCGTCGATTGGTAACTGGATTTGGATCCCTTGGACTATTATCTCTTCCCAAACCTCAGAAGATGGCTCATCAATAAAAAATTCAGCTCAAGCGAGGAAATCATCGACGCCACGGAGGAGTATTTTGCAGACCTTCCAGATAATTACTTTTCGGACGGGATCAAGAAGTTGGAAAATCGCTAGAATAAGTGTATCAAACTAAAAGGGGACTATATTGAGTAAAATAAAAAAAACATTTAAAAAAAAATTTTTTTCATTCCCAAGGCAGAAATATACAGACCAATTGCTGCAAATCCTGAAAAGAATCTGCAATGCAAGTTTGGCACTAGTGTACATGCCGAGCCCTTGACAAACAGTAAAAGTAGCCTTTATATCGAAAGTCGGAAAAGATCACTACGCGCTCCGAAGAGCTTCATACCTGTCAACTGACTGCCTTTAGGAACTCATCTGTTGTTCGAGATGCAACACGCCTACCAATGTGGAAGAACCTGCAAGACTGTGCTTCAAAATTTGGTGGGCACTCGACAAGGACGATTACGTGCTGGGCATTTTCATCGACATTGAGGGTGCTTTCGACAATAAAATTTTTAACGGAATGTGTAAACAACACTGCGTAGATGAATCACTAGATTTTTGGATACCAACAATGTTTTTGAATACGACACTGATTGCAGATGTTAACTGCGGCCAATATGTGATATCAGATTAGACGTGGGTAGACAAGGGTTGTCCGCCTTGTCTGCACTGCCATGATTCATTTTGATCAGCTCACTGCTTATCACTCTCAATAGTTCCAACGTCTGCACTTAGGAATATGCCAGTGATTTTACTGTACCGTCTCACGCCTAGCGAGCGTAAGAAGGCAATAGAAACCAGCTTTCAATCCTTTTATGACTGAAGCTGTTCTTTTTAAATAAAGGTGAGAACTGACTGATCTGACTATCTACCGCGGAAAGGCATCTTTATCCGTTTCTAAAACGAATCTAAATATTTGGATGTCAAAAACGGAATTTTTTGAAGCGGATAGAATTAAAAACCTCCTAGAAGCTGTTTTGAACTTTCTGGCAGAGAAGAAAGGCTTGCCACTGGAGAAGGTCTCCTGGATCCACATACTCGTAGCTATGATAACATCAATTATTCTCTATACCTCAGTTGTCTGGTGGAACAGCTTTTCCCAAAAATACATTACAATTGCTGTTACCATACTCCAAAGAAGGTTGTCTCTACTCTAGATACAGATGAGGAATTTCCCTCGAATTAATGTCTGTGTCATGGGCTGCACTCTCGAAGCCATCTTTCGCCCAAAAGAGAGTGGACTTTAGTACAACACATTTTGCGCGCCGAAAGTGTTTTGATTTTAGAACATGGAACCCACTTTTCCGACTACCTGATAAAGTCTCCGAGGAATGGTTTTGGTCAGAATCGAGCCACGAAAAGAATGGAAGTCTTTACGGATGGCTTTAAAACCGATCTAGGAAGACGACAACATTAGATTTCAATGAAATGCACTTTGAAGAATCGGCAGAGAGGGCGAAATATTTGCGTCCCTAATGAGAGCTAAGCTGGGTAAAGGCCTTGAATACTCAATCGGAAGTCTGAATTCACTGAGACTGGGTTGGGTCTCAGATCAAAGTGGAATCACAGGAAAGAGATTGCTCATAAACTGGCTCGGCAAAGTACAGCCGAGGCCAGAAATCCAAGAAAGATACTCTCAGCCTACTTTTGAAGCAATCACAGATGACTTTCTGAATAAAATCTTCTCATTTCTCAGGCGATCTTTTATCTGTCTCAGTAGACCGTTGATGAAAACAGGTTGATGCCTTGCAAGTTGGAACGTTAAACTTATCTGCCAACTTCTCTTAGTCACCTTTTTCAAGTTTCAAACCAAGACCACATCCAGTCCCAAGCAAAACCTCCAAGAGCTTGTTTTTACTTATGCTATCCGATGGCCTTTGTTGGCCTTTATTAAAAGATTTATGAACGCCTTAGTATTCGATGATACAGGTCCGATAAGGACACCTAGTGTCCACAGCAAATACAAAAACACTATCTCGTGTCTAGAAGTCATTTAAACAGTAGCTCCATACAATAAACAAGCAACTTGTGCCTCATTAAATAGCCAACAATCTAATCCGCCAGCAATTAGCATTCTAACTCTCAGCACTAGTCCCACCGTACTTCATTTAGATCCGAACAGACTGTAATTGACCGCCTCTAAAGCGTACATAATCTCTCCTAATCAACGCTCAATCACCAGCGTATTAATTCAAAGGCAAAAAAAAAAATGGAAAAAAATTATTATTTATGCTAATAACCCCCTCTCTTGGACGGAATGTCAATACACATGTCCAGGTATGATCCGTCCAACGCCCACTTTTACTTGTATACATATGTAAGTAGTATGTATAGAAACCTGGTAGCGGGGGGTAACAACAAATGTGGCAACCTCGAAGGCCCCTCCAGCTGACATCGGTCTAGAGTTATGCCTGCTTAATTGCAGCTAATTGAAAAGTTTCACGCTCAATTGCGACTCGGTAGGCAGTGCGTGGGCGTCAAAGAAATTACCATTACCACTGACTTTACGATACTACGAGTACGTAGTGCGATATTGTAAAATAGCGCACTCAAGACCCCACTTCCAGATGCACCCTCACTAAACGCTTCAGCGCTTGAAGGGGACACAACAACTGCAGTGTTGCTTGTATTGTAGATAGGAATGCCATGCGTCACATTAGAACAGATGAGGTACAAGTTACGGTGGGATACGGCATACTCGTACATGGTACAAAGTATGAAGAATGAGGTATCGATCTTACGACCCGTGTCGCCATGTGTTCGACATGACACCACGTGAACTCATAAATAATAAGCAACTTTGCTCTCGAGTCTGTGCATCCGGAGTCGGCCAAGTCTCTAGAAACTATCCACCCAGTCCGGTTTTGCGATAACATGTTGTGCGCCTATTAGAAGTGCTAGTGGCGGTTGGTTAGTGTTGTTCTAGTGTGGTGGTGATGTGGTGTTATCACCGTACCATCCCGATGTATCGCATTACACCAAGTACAAGAGATTCTCATGTTCTGGTCTGTCACGCATTGCTACAATGAGTAGACAGCTCTGCCGGTGTTGGGGCAATGTTATCTCACGCGAAAAGTCAATACTCTACAACCCCACACACTAAACTAAGCTGCCAGAGCTCATGTGAATGGCATACATTGCGACTTTTACGTATCCGTACTGTCGGTCTTGTGTATCTGTATCTCTGTAGTGCAGTCTCGTGTACACCAAGATCATATCGATTTACAAATTCAATGCGCGAGTGCGTTCGGAAGATAGAGATTTAGATGAGCGGATCGGTGTTTCTGGCATTCCTTGTGCACACCGAAAGTCGGTGAAAGGATGATGACACGTTACCAATTCAACTTGCCCAGATAGCCATCTAGTGGAACTGACGATAGGAATTCAGAGTACTATCTGTTTAGCAAGGTGGGATACATGTGGAGTATTTCTATTAGAAAATAACCAACTACCTTGGCACACATACGAGTACCGAATCCCTGCCTGAACAGGAAGAGTAGTTTTATACTGAAAACTGAAAAAGAAGGCTACTTCCCATGAGTTTCATTCCAATAAGACCGACTTCAGAATAGAGGGAGAGGTCGAGACTGCTTTGCGAATGCACCCTTTGTGTAAGATGAAACATACGGAAGATTCTGCGCAACTGCGCGACTGCGCGAATCTTTTAAACCGAGTTGTGGGCAAACAAGAAAAGTACGTGCTGTGTGTTTTCATCGACATTGAGGGTGTTTTCGACAACTCAACTTTGACTGCGTAGATGAATCACTCTTCGATAAAAGCGATGATTCTGAATAGGACCCCGTATGCGGTTGCTAACTGGTCTCATTACATTATGTGATGACGGAATTAAAAAGGCGATGTACTATATTTTGAACCAAGCTTAGCTACTATTTGCTCTAATGCGCAAGCAACTCTAAATTTGGGCTTTCCAGTCAGTCTTCTCAAAACTCCATGAGATGGAAGAAGCTGTTTAGTCAAACATCATCATTTGAAGTATCGTCATCTGTTTTTTCAACTATTCTTAGTATTTGGGTGTCATTCTAAATAACAAGCTTCTTTGGATAAACCATATGCGTCGAAAACTTTCTGGCAGTGCAATGAAGCTTTCGGAAAGTTGTGGGGCTTGTCACTGTTGCCATATTTAGTTGCTAGGAGGAACAAGCTTCGCTGAACCCTCTCTGCACACAGCCGGAAGGCTAAATCCAATGAGTCTTGTTAGGGTCCCAAGTTACAATACAATCGAGATCATAATTTCAAATGAATGTTTCCCGATGTCAGCGACCTCTCCGCTGTCGTTCAGCAGAAAAGACTGTAGACTGTTTACTGCAATCGTAACTGGTATCTACTATTGCTATTGACAAGACACCCTCCTACGATTGCTATCCGAGCGATGGCGACACAGACGAGTATTATCTCCTTGTGTGTCCGGCAGACGGTCGCCTCAGATAATTGACGAAATTTTTTGGTAGCAGCCTCATTCATTTGCAATATTGGGTTGCATGATTCTCCCCTCTTTCACATGCTTTAAATGTGTGGTATTCAATTTGAGCTTGTCCTGTCGTCACAATCTGCTTCGTGTGCAATAAAATCCTAAGGGGACCAACGTAGTTATGTCACGGCTTCTACAGCTGAAAACTTATTTTTAATGGCGGTAAAATCCGAGACTAAGTCGTCCTGATTTGTCCATCTGGGGTGAATTCGAAGACTTATTACTCCCTCTTATATATTGACAATCATTTGCTCCAGCCCAAAAAGTTTATAAGTTCGGCTGACAACGTAAACCTCGCTGTACACGTATTGTCTGAACGTGTCACTATTTTCTTTCCACGATATCGTGGATATGCAAGCAGTTGTCTGGTGTCTTCAAACCTTTTAAGAACGAAATTGAAGAAATCCAAGATTCTGGTGGTGTCACTATCAATATAAACGGAGC
The DNA here is from genome assembly GCA_963966105.1 of Volucella zonaria. Taxonomy (NCBI): domain Eukaryota; kingdom Metazoa; phylum Arthropoda; class Insecta; order Diptera; family Syrphidae; genus Volucella; species Volucella zonaria. The sequence continues at coordinate 135,363,859 of OZ014533.1, read as the reverse complement.
CGTGTGTTTACCTCAAACTAGACATAGCTCTTTAAAGCCACGAGTACACGAGTATACCTATTTTGGAGAGGATTTTGTGTATGTTGAATCCCAAATCAACTGCCGTTGCTTTAAATAGCTCGGCAAAATCAGTCTGTCTGCTCCAGCTCCTTAGGCTGGATCTTGTAATGATTGGGGACTTCGATAGTTGTCTTATAGTCGATTTCATTTACGACATTTACTACCTAAAAATCAAGGACTTGTCGAAAATAACATACATTGACTGCAATGGTCCGGAAGGCTGAAGAAATCTGAATATCGAAATGACACTGGAACTGACTTATTTCTGTCGTCTAAGCCCATCAATAGCTTAACAGCGATTCGTTGTGTAGGACAACGCATTGTCTCAATGTTGGCTTGCCCGGAATAAAATGCTTAAGGCCATCACTGTGTCTTGCACCCTCCACTATTATAAGCTGTCCATCCATAGAGCTGAGCTGGTAGATGGATTGACATTCCTCTCCAGAATAATCACACATACAATAATCACACACTCGTATTTGAGACGTTAGTAGGAATCATCTTTGGATGGATAATTTGCTAATAAAAGGACAGCTCAGCCTTGGCCGCTTTAACATGGAGATCGGAGTTGTTGATGTTCTTGAGCAGATTATATGCAAACTACAGAATATCGGAAAATGTACGCGGGTAATCGCATGGAAGAAATTTGTGAAGAACAGGAAACCAAAAGAACCCTTTACCACCATGAAGGATTATCCTGCCAGTATTTTCCCAGCCTCGGGAAAAGTATTTTTTCACCGTAGTTAACAGTGAGGATAAATTCGATCTGCTTTGGGTAACTGTGCAGAGGACTGCAAAATCATTCTTGAGATTAAATTAAATCGTCGGAAGTTGGGGTTGCATTTACTATTTAAAGTAGTGGACAAAGGTTAGTCACTTTTTTCCAGATGGACCAAAGAGCAAAACGAGGATCGGAGTATGGTGCAATAACCAGAGGTGAGCTACGAGAACAAGCGGAAATGTTTAAACCAGGTTAGCAAGACTAATAAAGGCAACAGATACTCTGGTGCAGAGATAAAATGCCGACAGACCAAACAAGGCTGCTGATGCAAATGAGCTTCAACATCTACAAGATGAATTGCTACGTTTGAAGGGGAAATTAGTTAAACTCTCTGCGGAACACTAGGAAGCTATTCCAGGAAGCAAACAATTTTTCGATAAGGAGAACTCCAATCAATAGATGTCTCTGGGGCAGGAATAGGTGCTACCCACGGAATATGAATACGATAATGGATATTACAGAGATGATACCTATGTTTGACCCGAAGGCATATGCTGCCGCATGGAAAAGTAAGGTACTGGATGATAAGAGAGTATATGCGGTCGATGAGAACCTAGTTCTGATGGCAGCGCCAAAAAAACTAGTTGGAGCTGCGAGGCTATAGAGCTGCAGCACGACGGTAGAATCGCTGGAGGAATTCTTTTTTAGCCGACGTTGAAAGATGAAGCAGACATTCATGATAGCTATGTGAGCGAAGGCAACGTTTTGAAGAAGAATACGCATTCGAGATGAAGGTAATTACATCTCGAAGATGCATACGAGAAAGTGCTCTGGCCAAATACATAAGCAAGGGAATTGCGGATACCGAGTGTCGTGATGTCTTTCGGGCAATTAAGCCAACTTCAGTGAATGACATATTAAACAGAGTTCATTGGGTTGTTGGGCTAACAGCTTGGAGTCGCCGTGCAGTAAAAAATCCTAGGGGTTAGTAGGCAGGAGACTGGGCCAATCATACAATTTTCTTCTAACGGCAACATGTGGTCAATTATTGACTGTGGATTTGGTATGTCAGGTCTCTATCCCAGAAAGCATATGGAATAGAAAAATATATGCTCTGTGTCTTCCTCCTGATCTCGGCATTCTCGGCAAAAACATGAGCTATTGTACCCGAAGCAGTGTAAATATTTCTGATAGATACTGTGACCAGGCACGAACTGCGTAAAATGGTAGTTACAATTTCCACGATTTATGGATGAGATTAATCTGTATATCCATCTGCCTTTTGTAGTGGTGTTCCACCGAGCTTGCCACCTGGTCATTGAAGTCACTATTTCTTCTTCCTTGATGACTGTCACCTCTTGGTAACTTGAAGGTCAGCTATTATAGGCTCTCTGCATCTTTTCCGCAATGATATCGATGGTAATCATCTCAGTAATGACAAAAGCAGCTTAAAGCCACTGGTTACCCTTAATGGCCTAAGTCGATATGTTGATGATAACTTTCTCCTTGTCTCGCTAAGGCTTCCACCTAAACTGTGGCAGCGAATAACAAGACTGAGTTTACGATCTTGGATATTAAAATTCCTCTAGCATATCCAGGTCCTCCAATATTTGACAGTATTCCAGAAAGTGCTGCCTGGAGTTTTGATGCCATTTTTCCCGAATTGTCGATGTGAGGCATAAAGCTTAACCTATTGTCCAGTATACTCCTAGGTATTTTAAAGACCACAAAGGAACGTACAAGCCCAAATCTCATCTTGTAAAAACCTTAGACGGCAATCTATTGACTTCGGATGAGGAACAGCTGGAGGGATCCCTTCTGCTACTACACTAAATCGTTTAGCAAGTGCCGAACTGATCTCAAACCCTAATGAACTTTCGCTGAAACGCATACACACGTGCCCTAACAGTGACACTGTAATTACTCGTATGTCGGCTATCATGTCCTTAAAGAAAACCAAGGCAGTTGATATTAATTTCACGAGTATCGCAGTGGAACTCTTCTAAACCGCTCCCAATATCTCAGCGGAAAGCCTATAGCATGTGAAACGGAACTCTTTCTCGGAGATTGAAAGAAGAAACTGATTGTCAAAAAGCCTAATAAGGGAGAATGACAGAGCTTGGAAACTCGAGACGAATATGCGTACTTTCAGCAGTAGCAAATTAATAACTAAAGCAATTTTAGAACGAGTAGGAGCGCAAAACTTGTTATTCGTCGATTTTTAAAAAGAAAGCCTTAGAAGGAGAGGTATACCAGGGAAACTCTTCGCTATAATTAAAGCTACTTATGACGGTGATAAGTGCTATGTCCTATATAATGGCAACGTGTCAGATGAATTCGAAGTCCGCAGAGGAGTGCGATTAGGCTGTATTCCTTCAGCATTGCTATTCCTTGTTGTAATCAGTGACCTGCTTCATGCAGCACTATCGGGAATATGTACAGAACTGAGATGGACAATGAGCGCATAAAGTTGGGCTCGAAGTAAGCAAATATGGTAAAAAGTAAGACTCGAAGCATCTCCGCCCCTAACAAAATATCACCAACGCTCAAATCAACTCTGCCGAACAACTGATCGAGACGGTAACCAGCTTTCTTGGTCTTGGAAGTAAGATCTGCATGTGGACAGCAGCTTGAATAAAGCAAGAGCTGCCTTCGGTATCATGGCTAACATCTGGAAAAGCAACGTTTTCAGCACTAGACTGAAGATGTCTATCCAACATCTTAAGTGTCTTCTGGCTGAATCATATATTAAATGACCAACTCTATGCAATTAAGGGCCAGGAATCTATAGACATCAAATTTCGAATGCCAGTGGATTGCTCACACCTTACGACGGGAAGACATTTTTGTCGCGAAATATGCAATCAGGTATACGGGTGGTCAGCCCAAGTCAAACGTGGAGAAAACCGTTGAGCTGGAATCACGATCACGATGGAGTTTCTCATCGACGCCAAAACCAGCGGATGTCCCAATACAATTCGTCTTTATAAGCCCATTTTAAAAGTGCTAAGCAGCGGATGGGCGTCGATTTGGAAATTTTGGATTGTCTCCGCCATATGCGTCCTACCATTGATGAACTGTTCAGACTCACTTGCAGACATGTTCTGTAAAAACCTTACTTGCAGCTTTGAAGCAAAATCTTCTCTGAAGTTAGTGCAATTCAGAGGATGTCCTTTTTCTAAGACCAGGAATAGCATTGACGTATTCTCTGAATTACGAAATCTTTTCAATATTTTATTGGTTAATCTTTTCCAGCTTCAGCTCCCGCGATTTTATCAATTGAAAATGGCACTTTTGGATTTCGATACTTGTCGCCATTTAATAGTCTGCAAAAGAGGTTCTTCCATCTTTAAAGCGCCGACTGCGACTCCTTGTTCGTCTTTACAAGCATCGGTTCGGCCAATTTATTCCTGCCGTTGAATAACTCACTTGGCTCAACTGCGGGAAGAATTTATTTCCTTCCCTTGCTTCTCAGCGTCCAGATCGAATGCAGAGCTTGAGGTCTGCCTGCTGTTAGCGCTATGTACTCATGGCATTCTAATTTATGATCGCATAATCAAGCTTAGCACAACGGAGGCAGAACTCTTGCTGGTTTCACAGTGTCATCAATGGTCTCTTTTAACTTCAAACTTCTTGAAATTCCCCAGTACCAATTCTTGTCCGCACAGACTGTTCGCAAGATCCCATTGAACATGGCATTATTCAAATTCTGTATCACTGATAGTTCCATAGATGGAACTGCTGTGTACCCAGAGATCTTGTGTGCCTCTTGGGGATTTGCAATTTCAAATTGTACACCATGCTCACCGTGTACTCAACAGTAGATATTCATACTGGTACTCAGCCGCCAACTGCCAATTGAGTGCTGTGGCAAGTAACTTTCGAGCGCTCACCAAAGCCAATGGAAATAATTAAGGAACTTTCGCAACGTACGAGGACAAGTAGTAGAAACATCTCGTTGCCAGAACAACTCGGCACTCGGTTTTGCATTCCAATCACTAGTGCAACACTAATTCGGCGTTTGGAGAACGTTTTACCAATTTGGCCTCGAGACGCCGGCCGCAGATAACAATCGAGCTAGCTTTTGTTTTTGAATTCGACCTGTAGCTACCAAATCGTCTAATTGACATAAATACTTCCTACCTCTTCGGTCGCCGATTGCCGGTCGGTCATACCACCACCATCCTCTGGCTACGACCGCGACGTCGTCGTCGTCGTCGTCGTAGGACGCCTCTCAGGCTATTTGCATATTTTATTCAGCGCGCTCTTAATTATTTGCCAAAGTCATTACCAAATTGGTTTCCAATTGATTCGCCTGGCGGGTTAACTTGCGTGTGATGGTAAAGATACGGATATGAATACGAGTACGAGTACGACTACCAATAGTGCTCTATCCGTGGCGACTTCTTGAATTCGATTCGGAGTGGTAGTCCATGGTGGATGCGTATAGAGGGAATGCTCCATGGATTGGTGAAATATTGGTCCATCCATTTAGCCGGCGAAACAACAAAATGCACTTAGCTACTGCGAGTGGGATACAAAATTATTTGTGGTTAACATTAGTTAGTAGGAAGAAGAGATTTTGGCTGTTCTCAGATCGTTACCGTAAACGGAAGGCGGTTTATTTATGGCGGCGGGATGTTTACTGCTTTTTGGGCACGGTAGCAATTAGTGTGGTGGAATTGTTTACCTTGGTACTTGCTAACATGAAGTGGCTGTAAGAGAGATGTTTGTGGCTTAAGTGGGTAATACTAAGTATTTAAATGGATTTGTTGGAAGAGGGGATATTGACATTAGTGACGTAATTAGGTCTTGGATGCCTTTTAGTAAAAAAAAAAACTCGAAAAAGAACAGCGCATTGTTAGCCCGCTGGCAAGTTTTTGTAAACGAGTTTTTCCCAAATAACCCATCTGAGTCTTCAAATAAGAATTTATCGGTTACCTACTTTCCCAATAAAAGACAGTGGACATCGTCTCCAAGTCGGTTGGACTTTTCAGCCGGAGGCATCAAACAGTGGACTCACAGATACCCCATGTTTCGTTTGTCCTATTTTTTATAAGCAGCCTCTTTATTTACATGAGTAATAGACCGAACTGTAAAGAGTCTATAGCTAAGAGACAGGCGCCCTTCTAGCTACTTGATCCAAGGAAGCTTGGCCAGCAACAATAGTTTAGACTTTAAAATTTTGATTCAGACTTCCTCCTACCACTTACCACTGAAACTATTTTGAAGTTGTTCTTGTCCACAGGAATGATTTGGCCTAGGCGTGGTCTGATACATCTCTATTTATTCACAGCACACGTTACTCAAACATGTGCTGCCAGTTCACGCCAAGACCAATTTGTTTGACCTGATCTTCCGTAGGGCCCCCGCCCAATTATCAAGGCTTCGCCCATCAATGACGTTGTCTAATAAAAAGCGGGGTCAGAGCATATTACTGGTCTTATCGTAAACATCTTCAGATGACGCCACCGAAGGTTGCTACGATTTGATCAGTCACAAGTTGCTGGCCATAGGTCTTGTTGTTGACGGCAGGACCACCGGTAGTGTCTACAAGGACTTAAATCGCGGTATTATGGGAGTCAGGAGCGCCCCGGATTTCGGTCCGGGCCTGACTTGTTGAGGTAGGCCCCTTTGTGGGAGCGTCACGGTGGCTGTGGTTTAAACCCAAAGTCGCGGGAAGTGTCTTCCTGTTGGTTTGACCCGATGTAGAGTTGCAATAAGTACTGCGTGCTGTGACCCTAAGAGCACTAAGGGGTTTTAGGTCGGCCTCGAATCATACCAAGGGTGGAACTTGTGCTTCCAACACAGTTCCGAATTGGTATCAAAGGATTGACGGAGAGCGATGGCAAGGCGTATCCTTGCTCCCATGGATATATGGACGTCCCGTAAACATAAGTCTACATGACAGGTGGTTTACGTTAAAAACCAGAAACTAATGATCTTCCGTAGTCATGAAAGGCTCCATGGCATTCATTACATTGCACGGTTTCCATGGCAAACCGACACAAATGATCAATTTCCTCGAATTCTGTTACCGGCTTTTACCGCTCAGCAACTTGGAAACTTCCATTCGAGGCCTTAAGACCCATGTGCAAACGGTAACTGCCGATAAAATAAATATTACCAAATCTTCCGGTACACTAGGTACCGGAAACTGCTGACAGTGCAACATCAATGGTACTAAGTGTATTAAGCTAACATGCTCCTTCAGGTAGGACGGTCCTTTACCAGCTGGCTCCAGTCGCACACACTGACTGAGGTCCACTTTTACTTCACTGCGCTACCTAAGGTCATCCTTTATCATGTAGTCATCCTAGGTTTGAGTCGAAAACTTTCCGGGACGGAGCGCTGGTGCTCATATACTCAAGGTGACTTAGCCAAGTTTGTGTGACGAAGTCAACTTCCCGGTACAACCCGTACAGTTTGCCCCAGAGCATTTACATCCATTTTCCTCAGTGTACAAGCTTCTGCGGCATAAATCAGGACTGGGATGATCAGTATCTTGTGCGAAGTTTTTTTGATTTCTCGAGAGAGAACTTTACTACTCGATTGCCTTTTAAGCCCAAAGAAGCAACGATAAGCAAAGCTAGTTTAGCGCGTTGATGTCATTGTCGGCGTTAAAAGTGGAGCCAACGTGTGTGTCCCTTTTTGTTGACAGTAAACTTTGGTTTTCCTAGTTTCTTTCGCTAAACCCATCTATGCCGCTTCTGCTTCAATAATCGCAAACGCTCTAGTGACTGTTTGCAGTGTTCTTCCCATTATGTCAATGTCGCTTCCGCATACTCGTATGAGCAACTGAAAAGACTTTTGAAAGACGATGCTTCCAGATTCTTTCAGGAACGATATAGACAAAATTTTATAACAACAAAACGCCTTGTTTAGGTCCTTTCATGATATTGAAGGTCCCGGTTTCATCAATACTGACATTGACGGAGCAGCGGGCATTATCCATCCTCCTCCTGGACAGCCGAATGAGATTGGCAGGGATGTAAAAATTAGACACGACTCTGTATAGTTCATCTCTATAGATGCTATCACATGCTCTTTTGAAATCGATAAAGAGGGAGTGCGTATCGAATTGGAACTGCTGGGTTTTTTTCATGATCTGTCGTAGTGTGAAAATTTGACTTTCCTGGCGTAAAACCACACTTATAGGGGTCGATCAGACTGTTTACGAACGGTCTCAGGCGCTCATATAATACGGTAGGCAGGATTTTTCAAGTGGTATTAAGCAAACTTATTCTCGTATTATTGGTGCAGTTCAGCGGATCTCACTTCCTTACGATCGGACAAACCATACTTTCGTCGACCCAGATTTTGGATATGAGTTGGTGTATGCTCCGTATCCAACCACTACTTGCTGCTTTAATTTTATAATATCATTTTGGTGGGGGCTGAGGTCCCCATTCATTGGCTTAATAAAAGCTTAATCCAACTTAAAGACTAACAGAAAGACTTAAGAGCTAGGGACCAAGGAAGTGATGGAGGAGATCTTGTTTGAGACGAGGAGTGCTCAGGTGGAAATCAAAAAGGGAGAGGTTTGAGTTGACCTTTCGGAGCATTCGGGATAGAAGAGACGAGGACAACGTAGATTGCAGAGGTTGGTATTGAAGGAAATGGAGTTCAAAATGAATGCACAGACGATGGAACCTGAGAGAAGACGATGAATGAAAGAACGTCAGCAATATTCCTACGTTCTTCTAACGAATTCATATTTAGAAGTTTGAGGCGGTCCTCGATTCGGGAAACATGAACCCGGTGAAAGGGGGACCAAGTTTGACTGGCATACTCAAGCAGGGGGCGAACAAAGGTAATATAGAGAGATCTGGTTACATACGGGTTGGAAAATTCCTTGGACGACTGTTTAATAAAGCCAACTAATTAGTTGGCTTTGAGGATCATCTTATCGATATGCGAACAGAAATTAAGCTCACAGTCGAATAATACGAGGGCGGGTCAATAAGTCCTTTTTGAATTTCTGACCTCTTTACTGAAACAGCAACACTGCTCCTGTCAACAGGCATTTATCAGTTGACTCCTGTCAAAATTTAAACTTGCTGCGTCAGTTAGTTTGTGTTTGACAGCTATTTTTATCAGACTACTCACTAATTTGAGGAGAAAATGGAAAAAAGTGAATTTCGTGTGCTTAATAAGCATTATTTCTTGCGAAAAAAAACCATTACCGAGACCAAGGCTAAGCTTGATAAATACTATGGGGACTCTGCACCATCGATTTCAATGGTAAAGAAGTGGTTTACTGAATTTCGTTGTGGCCGTACAAGCACTGAAGATGCCGAACGTCCTGGACGCCCAGTTGAGGTCTCTACACCCGAAACAATCGAAAAAATTCACGATATGGTGTTGGCCGACCGAAGATTGAAAGTGCGAGAGATTGTGGAAGCCGTAGGGATCTCGCATGGCTCAGTGGTTTCAATTTTGAATGATCACTTGGGCATGAGAAAACTTTCCGCAAGATGGGTGCCGCGTTTGCTCACAGTCGACCACAAACGCAATCGTGTAACAACTTCACAGGAAGGTTTGGCGTTGTTTAATCGCAATATGGAGGAGTTTTTGCACCGTTTTGTAACCGTGGACCAAACATGGATCCATCACAACACACCAGAGAACAAACAACAGTCAAAACAGTGGGTTTCTAAGGGTGAATCGGCGCCAAAGAAGGCCAAGGTGGGTTTGTCAGCCAATAAAGTTATGGCGACTGTTTTTTGGGATGCACGCGGGATAATCCACATTGACTACCTTCAAAAGGGAAGAACAATCAATGGGGAATATTATGCCAACTTATTGGACCGATTCAATGACGATTTGAAAAAAAAACGACCTCATTTGGCCAAGAAAAAATTCTTTTCCACCAAGACAATGCAAGAGTGCACACATGTGCAGTTGCCATGGCAAAAATCCATGAATTGAGCTACGAATTGCTCCCTCATCCACCCTATTCTCCAGATTTGGCTCCGAGCGACTACTTCTTGTTCCCAAACCTGAAGAAATGGCTTGGTGGAAAAAGATTTGACTCCAATGATGAAGTCATCTCGTCATTTTGAGGACCTCGACAAATCATTTTTTTTGGAAGGGATAAAAAAATTGGAGAAGCGTTGGACAAAGTGTATAGAGCTCAACTGAGACTACGTTGAAAAATAAAATTATTTTTTTATCAAAAAATCTGTGTTTTAATCTTATTGACCCGCCCTCGTATCCCAAGGTCTTGAAAAGACTGAACCAGGCTGACCATGGAGAAAATAAAATCGTGGAGGAGACGGGTTGCATTTACGTGAGAAGGTTATAGATTGACATTTGGCTATATTAAGTTCTAGACAGTTTTTGGGGCACCAGACTGAAAACCGATCAAGGTCTTCTTGAAGAACGGCAGAGCCATGGGGATAGGAAATAGTTTTAAAAAAGTTTGTGTCGTCAGCGTAAAGGGAGAGGGAGGAGTGTTTAATGACACTCTCAACATCGTTGATAGTAAGAATGATGAGAAGAGGGCCAAGATGACTGCCTTGTGGAACTCCAGATGAGGTCAGGAATGGAACAGAAAGGGCGGTTCTAAACCGAACGCTATAATATCGGTTTACCAGGTAAGAAGAAATCCATTTTAATAAGAGAGGCTCAAAGCCGAGAGCAGACAATTTGAGTAGGATCAATTGATGAGATATCTTATCAATTGCTTTAGTGAAATCAGTTGCGATTTTCTAAGACTGAGAGCGCAAAAGACACGAATTCAACTAGGTTTGTGGTGGTTGATCTACCTTTTAGAAAACCATGTTGTCGGGGCGTAATAAAAGGCTTTCATTTGAAGCTTAAGGCTTTGTATAAAATGCTTTCAAAGAGCTTGGGTATATGAGAGAGTTTAGCAATGGTAACTTCATGTTTAGATCCCTTTTTGTGTATCGGGATTATAAAAGAGGTCTTCCAAATCTGGGGATATTCTCCCTGTGTAAGGGATAGACGAAAAAGGTAGGAAAGGGGTAGAGACAGGTTGGAAGAGCATTTTTTAAGAGTCCATCTGGGCTAGGTACGAATTCATCTTTCATTTAGTAACTTTTCTTCAACAACTGCAGCATCGAAATTTTGAGTGCAAAAGGGGCCAATGGAAAAATTTGGTAGGTCATTGAAGTAAGAGGGATCTGGTACGAAGGAGTTGTTGGCAAATGATTTTTTGAAAAATGTAGCAAAAAAGTTGGCGATGGTAGAAGGATCACTTGAAGATTTGGTTTCGAAAGCGAGGGAGGAATGATAACCATCAGTCTTACTTTTGCAATTGACAAATTGAAAAAATACTTGGGGTCATTTATGAGATTGGTTTGGGCACTATTCAGGTAGCGCTGATAGAGAGAGTTATACAGTTAAATAAAATGAAGATATGTACCTAGATAATTTGAATAGTTGGAAGAAGAGTGGGTGCAAAGGAATACCGCCGATAACTTGTTTCTTTTGTTTCGTAGAGAGCAAGTCTACGAGGGGATGTAGAAGAAGTTTTATGGTGGGAATATGGCACAAAAAGGGAGATGGATTTGAATATTTCTCTGTAAAAAATGGAGAGGGCAGCAACCAGAGATAGATTGGTAAACTGGTAACATTGGTAACTAGCTCGGCAGTGAAGCTATTTTTTGGCCTACCATCTTTGTTATAGTTAATTTTCCTCTGGGTCCCGTTCTGCCTGACAGGGATGTTGTTCGTCAATACGGTTTAACAGTCTGTAGAAATAATCTTTCCAGATTCTCAGCACCGACTGTGGTTCTACTATGAGGTTTCTTTCGGTAAAAATTCCGAACTGCATTCTTCTGATACCACTTCTACAAGACCTCGTTCGAGTGCTTCCCATGCTCTTTGTCGGTGTTTTATGCAGGACCGTTCTGTGAATCCGCTGTTTTCCTAAATTTGCCTGCCTACATTCCTCATCGAATCAGGAGTTTCCTTGTTAGGGCGGGTTGAAACCCAATAAATCAGAGACGGCCTCTTTGGCAGTGATGAAACTATTCTCCTACGTTTAATGCTGGCGGCATCGGACTTCTCAAGAGTTTTAGGGATCGGAACACGCTTTGATAGTCTCTGGAAATTGAACCGGTTCGATGTTCCTCACAATGTTTAACTTGCTTTGGGCTATTACGCATATGACACTTGAGGAGTACCTTGCTTCGATCGCCGTGTTGTCAATTTGGTTCACGGTTTGTTGAACAGCTTCCCTTATAGACATCAAGTCGTGGAAACTGTGTGCTTTCTACAGTAACATTACGTCCCGCCGAAAAGTCAATACGTCTGTGTTTCTTCCGAAGGTGAAGGTCTGTTCAAATGTTTGCATGCACAGCTGATATTGTTATAATCGGAGCTGCGTTAACGCATTAACAAGTATCACTTCGAAAGGGATTGGTCTAAGGGCCAACAAGTAAACAAGTGAAGTAAGTATGGCTGAGATTGTCATGACATGCTGATAGAAATGAGAACAGCAGCATACTCGTATAACAAAGAAATCAAAACTCAGCGGGCCGGACGTCTTTCAACGGAATCTTACAGCATGAATTCTTAGCCTGAAAGGCTTGATGACTCTTATAACCCTTTGTACATAAGAGAAATGTTCCCAGGCTATGACAATTTTACCGAATTGATAGTGCCAGGGATGAGGACCATTAACAGATTAAATTGTCTTCGGAAGGAAGAGCGAAAATCTGGTAAAACGCCGAAAAAAAGATGCCTTAAAGCTGTGGAGGTTAATGTAATCTCAAAATGTGACTATTGGTCCCTGGATATGTACTACCAACCTGTGGTGTTAGCGCAGTTCTTATCCCCAAACCAGGTACTAACTCAGTGAACTATCTAAAGCTCACCGTTCTTATTAGCTTGACATTGCTTTTCCTGAAAACAATGGAAAGTCTTATATAGTTGCGGACATGGACATCTGGGCAGCTAAGAAAAATCCTTTAATGAGTCGTATACTTCTATTATCTCGGGAAGGTGCAGGTAGTCTTTAAGGATTTTGCATAGAAAAGCCTTGATCACATGATTTTATTTCACTTTGATTCTAATAATCCCAGAAAGAAGTATTTAAAATGAGAAAGTGCACACTATGGCAAATGAAAAGAAAATCCGATTTGTGGGATTCAACAAGTCGCCAGGGGATTCATCAAAAAAATCGAGTCGACCAGCTTATTTGAAAGAAAAAGAGGAACGGGCCCCAGTAGAAAAAACCATAAGCGCTGACAATCGTTTGTTAAAACGAATGAGCCTACAGTATCCATTTATTATAAATGAACTGAAGATTTAGGAGAAGAGGTGGATCAGAAATCAGCTTACGGACTGTAAGTTGAAGCCTTCTAGAATTCGGTTTGTGTGCAAGAAGACCTGAGAAAAAGCCACTTTTAACCAAACAAATGAGCTAAAAACGTCTCCAGTCGGCGAAAGATCACGAAAACTGGATCACAATAATCTTCTCGGACGAGTCAATTCGGGTCCGACAGAATACAGTACGTTCGGCGACAGACTGGAGAACGATTCAATGAAGTATGCACTACAACACCCGTGAAACATGTTAGGTCAGGGATGATTTGGGGATGCTTTTCTTATTATGATATTGAACGGCTAGTTCTAATAAATGGAACAGTGAACGCAGAAAAATTTAAAACAAATTTGGAAGAAAATAATTTTCTACCATCATTAGAAGAACACTTTGCAGATTCAGATAGAGTGATTTTTCAAAATGAGTCTGGGCCTAGCCACCGCACGAAATTGGTAAATTTCAATTTTATTATCTTGCCTAATAGTGTTGGCAAAACAATCGTAAATTTTTGTCGTAGTAAACCCCTTTTAGCACTTGAGGTTAAACAGTTTCAAACAGAAAGAAGCATTTCGACATTGGAGTGGCCTGGGAACAACTCTGACCTGAACCTGATTTAGAACATTTGGTACATAATAAAGGTTCAGATAGCATAGAGGAGACCATTAACCATGTATAACCAAGTTGGATGAATTCATTGAAAAAGTGTGATAGGAGGAAATTTAACTGGCTGACATTGGTTGCTTCCATGCCGGATCGAATAAATCCCCAAAAATATTCCACTTTTACCCCGTCCTGATTACCATGTCCACTCCTGTAGATAGTTATATCCGATCTACGGAAGACGCGCTTTTCAGGCTAGTATCATAGATAAAAGACGCCCACTGGCGAAAATAGATCGCAGTATGTGCTGTCTGGAAACTTGAAGGTAGTTTTGATAATACTGGACACGAATCCATCTCAAATGGACGGTACTCAAAGGTATTCATCACTTTTCCCGCGGACGCCTAAGAGCGATGCACGAAAGCAATGCAATAACCACTACTTCCGGTGAGACAACAATTACTGTCTTAGCAACTAAATACTGTCCATAAGGAGGTGTTCTTCACCCTTTCCATGGTCACTTACCATCGACGACTTACTGGTCAAACTACAAAATTTTGGCTATAAAGCGATTGCCTATACCGATGACTTAGTCATATTCGTAAAAGGTAATATGTACCCGAACGAAATTTGCAATGGAATCAAAAATGTCCTACAATTAGTGATAAGTCGGCACGTTGGCAAAAAACTTTCAACCAACCACGGAAAAGCTGTACTAATCCCCTTCGGTTAGAGAAAAAAAGCTGATTCTTGACCAGATCTCCCTGAATAACACAATTGTAGAGTTCTCCAATCAAGTCAAATATTTAGAAGTAGCTCGAGATAAAAAATAAATAAATCCATAGCGGCTAGTAGACGCATGTTTGGCAAGACCTGGACGATATCCTCGAGCGATCATCGGCTACTCGTCAGTACTATGGTGAAAAAAGTAAAATAGAAAGCGGACCTGCGTGGCCCAATCCAAATTATACTACAGCCAATATTAAATTCTTAGTGAAGTGCTTGTCTTACCTCTCTGTGGTGGTCCCCGGTAACTGCATGAGTAAAACCTTACTTCCAGCAGCATTATATTGGCCTACGCGGTCATAGGGCCCACAACCCTATACAAAGGAAATTAACAAGATGTGACAAACCAAGCAATGGCCTCAGATATAAATGGATTCCCTGTTAACAACTTTTGCAAACGTTTAAATGACTACGACATTCGGATCTGCACGTAGAATTTTAGGACGTTTAATAGGCCATGTGCTACCGAGCAATAAGTAGATGCCCTTGACTGCTATCACGCATATATCACTGCCATCTAGGAAGTGCGATGGGATGGACCGGACATTAGGAGGATGAAAAACTGTGATAAATACTATGGGGGTTGCAATAGGAAAAAAGATCAGCTCTTATTTGGATGGGGATTTGCCATACGCGACAGATTTAGGCAAGAACTCTTAAGCTTCCGACACGTGAGCGAGCGTCTTATGACAATCCGCATCAAGGTTAAATTCGCTAACATAAGCCTAATATGCGACCATGCCCCTATAGAAGACAAGGACAAATCCACCAAAGAATGTTTGTACGAGATCCCCGATAAGCAATGTCCAAAGTATGGCGTTAAAATCGCCTTGTACGATTTACTCAAGGATAAGAAAGGAGGAAGTCTTTGGAAGGACAGTTGGTAGGACAGTTGGTAAATACAGCCTACACCACACCACTTCTGCTAACGGACTTAAGCCGAATTTGCGGCGAAGTATCAGTACATCAAGCACACGATTTCCTCATCTCAATTTACTCATGGGGACATGGCGGTCTCCAGATCATGAAACGCTAAATCAAATTAATCATATTGCGGTAGTTTTAAAGCATGCTTTCAGCATTTTGGACTTCCGAACGTCCCGGGCAGCCAACATTGACTCGGGTCACCACCCGGTTGATACAACGTAGAAACGCTGCAATCACAACAGATCGCTAGAATCTTCGCCGAATGCATATCCCGAAATCTTTCAACAACTCCTATGCCTCCAGCATCACGTACCAAATACTAGTGGTAAAGCTGCCAATGCGCTTTCTGAGACGCTGCAACTGGTGTGCAGGCTTTCACCCGATCACCACCAAGAAATCCCTGGTTTGAAGCCTACAAAGCGGCGTTGAAAAGAAGGATGAAAGCAGCTCTTGAGCTCTACAAGCAGAAGAGACGGGAAGAACATCGGCTTCTCCAGAAGTTTTACCAACAGGCAAAAAGAATGTCCCAAAGCAAGAAGATACGTACAGAAGCACGTAGAGATGAAGAAGGAAACCTTCAATAGTAAAATCACAGTCGAAGTCGGTGAATATGTAAAAACTTTTTCTGCGGACTCTATAACGGCGAAAAACCAAACATCCCGCTATCGGCCAGAATAGACAATTAAATTTAGACGATGATAGCCAAACTTCCGTTTACCTTACCAAAACGAAGTAAGGATAGCAATATCTGACCCAAAATCCAACAAATCGTCTGAACCTGACAGCCTACCTACTGCTGGAAATGACTTTGTGGAGATCATGTACGAACTCATTTCTGAGATCTTGTCAGAAGAGTGTATGCCTGATGAATGGAATCTCAGAACCCTGCCCGATTCACAAAATAGAAGACCCCCTCAACTGCGCCAGCTATAGTGGCATAAGTTTGCTCAGGATCGCATACAAATTCTTATCTGCCATATTGTGTGAACGTGTAAAACTCTTCCTCAGCAACCTGTTCGGCCCCTATCAGTATGGTTTCAGACCAGGAATCTCCATAATCGAAAAAATTTTCACACTTCGGCGGATACTTTAAAAATTCTAGAAGTCGAAATCGATAACCACCATCTCTTCATCGATTTTAAGCCCGCATATGACAGCATTTATAGAGACGAGCTATATGGAAACATGTCCAGTTTTAGCATCCCTGCCAAACTCGTCCACTTGTGCAGAGTGAAAGTAGAGAACGTGCGGAACTTGGAGGCACAATCTTTCAAAAATCTGTGCAACTACTAGCGTACGCCGATGATATCGACATAATTGATAAAACTGTCACCGGTGCGTTCGCCAGTATTAAAGCGGAAGCTACAAATATGGGTTTAGCGGTAAATGTGGACAAAACCAAGTATATGCTATCAACAAGAAGAGACACTCAATTCCGGCGAATAACACAGAACGTCACAATCGAAGGCTATAAGTTCGAGGAAGTAAGGGACTTTGTCTACCTTAGCTCTGCTAATTCTCCCAACAACACCTCTTGCCAATCGCTGTTCACGTGGCCCTATCCGGAAAAACTAAGGAGACTCTGTATAAGGCCTATTTGATGGCGCTGAAGCATGGACGCTATCGAGAGTGGATGAAGAGAGTTTTGAGAGAAAAATCCCTCGAAAATATTCGATCCGTTTGCGGTGGCGGGCTTTGGAGGAGAAGATTCAAAGGCGAACTATACGAGCTTATATAGCGACATCGGCCGAGTCAGAAAACTGAGCATCCGTCATGTCTTAAACTGTTTGGACATGTAAGCCGAATGAACACTAATATTCCGGGCCGCAGAGTCTTCGAATCTAACACGGAGAGACAACGCAGTAGAGAAGACCTCACTTTAGGTGGCTCACATAACTGACATGGAGTTGGAGTAATCCCAAATCGACAAGTATGGGACTTCCCCAGGCAGACAACAGGCCTCAAAAGTAACAACTTGTATATGGGTGGATCCAAAATGGACTTCAAAATTAAAAAAACTAAACGTCCCGAGCCCAATTGGAAAAAGCCCAAAGTCTTTCAAAGTGAGCTTCCCGCCGTCCAAGAACGCGGTATAACGAGTATAATACTTGGAATAGGACTAAAGGGTGCATCTATCCAGCAGACAGTCAAGCAGCACTAAAAGCGTTAAGCTCAAATTAGTTTGACTTCAAATCAGTGCTGATTTAAAACTGTTCAGGACTAATCTAAAAGAAACAATGTTGAGCTATGGTGGGTACTACGGCACAAGGATATTGAAGGAAATGAAAAAGCCGATGATCTAGAAGAGGATCGGCTAATCCGTTCAATGGTCCACAGTCTTTCTGCATTATCCCGTATTCAACAGTAAGCTCAGGGAAAACAATGTCCTCTACGGAGAATATGCAGGCTCCTTGATAGGCTAAAAGAAGCATTGAACCCTTCCAAAATAAATTCTTAATCTTTAAAGGAGATGATATCAGAAGACTGGTGAGCTTCCTAATGTGACTCTGCCAACTTTGATATGAATGTCGCCTTTGTATGAGAGAGGGCGAAATCGCAGAACACACACTCGTACTATGCGAATGCGTGGATCTTTGCGCCATAAAGAGAAATTGCTTTCTCATGTAAACATTAGAGATGTAAGAACTGCATGCTATCTCAACCAGGGTGATCCTTAAGGTTGTTAACAAAGTTAAAGCTCCTATGACACTTTGGGGCACAATAGACCTTTCAGATCGCAGTGCCTCTATAAAAATAAAAAAAATTGGTCACTTATTCCATGATAGTTTGCCGCTCGAAATAAAGGCCGACAACGAATGCCAAGTTCGAACTTGATATAGAAGGGTTCTGTGTGTACATTTTTACACACAAAGCCATATGTTGTGTAGAAATTTACACCAACTACAGCATAGATACAATCAAGTCATTAATCTGCTTTTGAATGCCTCAAGCAAAGTACCTACTACTACCTTTCATATCTCAAAACATCGGCTCCCTGATTACCCGTTTCACTAATTTATTCTCAGCAGTTCCATTCATTTATTTATAATAATAAAAAAAAAAAAAAAAAAAAAAAAAACTCGAAATGATATTCCCCGCTCACTATCCGTAGATTGAGACAACTTCCCGTTTCTATCTATCTGTTGGCCTGTCTGTCTGTTTTCTTAATGATAACTGATCACCATAAAAGGAATTTCGTCGCGGTACACCTCCCATTAACTATTTCATCATCATGGTTAGACCATTGATTAGCTCAAGTGCCAGATCACAAAGGAATATTTCCCATCTTCTCATCTTCTCATCTTCTCATCTTCTCATCTTTTCATCTTCTCAACTACCCATTACGATGTTCATCTATCAATGAAACTGTTCTCAGTCTAGATCATTGATTCTACCTCTAATCAAACAGAGATACAATAAATCTGGCACAATCAATCAAAGTTATCAGTGCCCCTCTGCATCTGCGAGGCCATAACGATTTCGATTTCCCTTGGTAATTAAACTGCGCCGCGGCGTCAATAACAACAACGACTACGACGACTACGACGACGATGACGACGACGATGATCACGAACAACGACCATCATGACGCTGCTACATATGAATACTGTACCTCTATTCCAGATACTTACTATTGGAATCTCAATCCGCCAGATAGAGCTTGATAGTGTTAAGGTTTTCAAAATTTTCTCATCACTATGGTGTTCCATTCAAGATGCATGATCGGTAGTTCGGTCGTCTTGATAGTCTTCATCATCATCATCATCATCATCATCATCATAGTCATCGTCATCCACATTGACGATGTCAGTATTGTTCGGATGAGAGCATAAGTCACTTTACGGGAGCTCGGATTCCATCCATCCGTGCATACGCCTTCCTTATCTACACACGAAGAACAAGAGAAACATAACGCATCCATGATAGCTACTACCATCATTGCCGCCGCCACCACCGCCATCAGCATCATCAATATCAGAGGCCAAGAGGTAAGGCATAGGCATCGGCATCGGCATCGGCATAGAATCATTCACCAAACAACTCCAGCACCAGATTCAGCTTCAGCAGCAATACCAGTACCATCACCATCACCACCATCGGAGCACGTATCCACTTAATTTTCCCGAATGCTGTATTCATTATCTTTGGTATCATAAATCATTACCTGCAAGTCAGGTAGCAAGGTGCACTTAATTTTCTTAAAGCATCCGATGGAGCACCAGCACTAGTACCAGCACCAGCACCAGCACCAGCACCAGCACCACACCGATAAAAGGAAGGAACCAGTTCTTCATCCAGCACAAGAGAATCAGTTCTTCTCATTCCACTGGTACCGATCGAACATTGCAAAGCATCCGGTCATTAATAGCCATAGCCATCCATAGCGACTACGAGTATTCATATAGCCAGGTATCCCGTCATCCAGCTCAAGTGATCTTCATATTCCGAGCAGGAGAACCATCATGATCAGCCTGATCATCATCATCATCATCATCATCATCCTCATCTTCATCAGCATCAGCTTGAGCTTCAAATTCAGCTCCGCCATCAACAGTAGCTTTAACGTTTCATCTGGAGTTGGGAGTATGATACATTCAAATACTTCTGGAACGAGCAACTGCGTTTGTTCTTTTTTTTTTTTTTTGAATCGAGAGAGTACGCAAAATCAGGAGCAGAGATGATGATAGAACTACCGGGCAGGACCGAACCGTTTGTCTGTGCATCGATGAAATGGAATTAGGGATTAAAGTAAAGAGGTGTAAGGTAAACACCTGCGGACATTTCCGAGACCTGGTAGTTGGCAACGAGTCCAGTGTTCAGTTGTTCAGTTGTTTAGTTGTTCAGTGAGCGGAAGCCACAAGAATGCCGCCGAAAAATTGACTCGATCATTACTCTCGTTTCTCTGTATCTCCCGCTCTTTTGGTTATGGTAATGGGTTTTTGGCCAGGTGAGGGGATCCTCATTTCTCAATGGAATCGTGAGTACGCACATAAACATCATCCAGCCATGAGAGGGCTTCGTAAATGAGTTAAGATTTCAACTGCAAAGTGGGCGTGGCATTACCATAGCCAGAAGCTAGCAGACAGAGAGATTTTATTTTTTTTTTTTTATCTTTTCGGTTTTTGTGCGCAGGCGCGCAATTTTTATGCGCGCTCAGCTTCTGGAGAATTCATGAATACTTATTGCGAGGTAGACCTATTCGTATAGTGTCCTTGGGGCTTGGACGCGTTGGAAGACGCAGAACAAAAACTGGGTTTTCATTAAGAATACATGAATGACTTAACGAAGTCGTTTTTCAAAAAGATACAAATACACAAAAAAAAAAAAAACCTCGAAATTATTTTTCAAGACAAGATTTTGACTTAATTTTGGATCTTACCAGAGGAAAGCATTCAGTAGCAGGCAAAACTAATTGTGATAAACTTTTTTTTACTGAACGGATCGACCGCTCAAGATGAGATTGGAGAAATTCAGGGAAGAATTTGATCACTTAAAATAGGAATATAAGGTCCAGAATGACCTATTCGTGAGATTTAGTCCTAAATTTGCTCGTTGAAAATGAAGATGTTAGGAGATCCGTGTCGGCTGCGTAATATCTTGCCTTTTATTAGCAGTTGGAATATGTACCGCATTCAATTGTTGACTAAATTTCAATAACTTGGAACTATTCTGCAGGCCGGATCATCCAAGAGACCAAGAGTTTGCGGATGTTTTAGCATTTGAGTGATCTTCTTCGAATGTCAGCTCGAACATGAGTCCTTAATACTTTTTGGACCCGATTTTCTGACGACCTTCGTTGAACATGGCGAAACCAGGTGATTTGCTCAGCCTGAAGTTCCTCCGGTATCACTTTCTTAGTGTAAAGACTTCCGTAAAGTACGCCTACTTCTTAATAGATACGTTTTGTTACCCCTGTCAACCCTAGTGAATATCATGAGGAGTTGCACAGGAATGGCCCACATTCAGTTGTAGTTTTCATTCCCATAGTCGGAAAATGTTCTCATGGTGTCCCAAAGGACCTCAGACCTATAAGTCTATCATCTTTCCTTCTGAAAACTCTAGAACAACAGATTGGTATCCATATACGAGCTAAAATTGATCCATGGCTTTTGTCAACGGCTGAACATGTCTACTGTAAAGGAAAGCCAGTGCAAACGGCTCTGCATTCACTGACTAGCCACATCGAACGATCCCTACAATATAGAGCGTACACAATGGTCGCATTCCTGGACACAACCTTTTTTTTTTTTTTTTCTTTATAATCGGAGCGCGCTCAAGGGGTTTTTGTACCCTTAAAATGTTCGTACACAGACCGGGCGAAGGAAATTTAGGGAGGAAGAAAAGGCAGGTACCGATTTACATTGTTTTTAAATGTTTGCAAGTTATAACGACCAGGAAACACATAGATCGGCAGGGCATTTCATAAGCGAGTTGTACGGCTTAGGAAAGAATCACGATATTTTAGAGTACGTCCGAAAATGGGCTTAACGGTATACTAATGAGCATTCATAGCGATATGGGTATTACGGTTGAAAGTTTGAATGGGCGGAATGCTACTGGCGATTTCAATGGAGCACCGGTGGTGGAAATACCTATAAAACAAAGTGAGACACGAGACCTTACGTCGGGGTTCGAGGGTGCCCATTGCTTGAGTGATATTAGTATCACCTATGAGTTTTATCGCACGGTTTTGGATCCTATCTAGCAGGTGCAGAGATGTTTTAGGTGCACCTGACCAGATGTAGGCATTGTACTCCAATTTTGGGCGGATGAATGCCTTATATATTGAGGCCAGGTCAGAGGGGGCGAAATAATTTTTACATCGGCTGAGGAGACCTAGACATTTTGCAGCATTTTTGACGACACCGAATATGTGGTCATTCCAACGTAAGTTGTCACTGGCACGCATACCGAGAATGGAAAGTTTATCGCTTTCGACGATGCAAGTGGCATTCATGGATAATGGCTTGGTGTTCAAATTTCGCTTTACCGACAGCAGACAGCATTGTGTTTTGGAAGCATTAAATTTTAATCTGTTAGTGTTTCCCCAATGAGTTATGCTGTTAATATCAGAATCTAATGAGCTTAACATACGCTGCCGTTCCCGTTCTACAGCCGAAGAGCAGGGGCTTGAGTCCGGGAACGAATATGAGAAGCAGGGAGTACTGTCGTTAGCAAAGGAATATATTGGATTAGAAGTGGCAGACAAGAGATCATTAATGAAAATTAAAAAAAGTGTCGGAGACAGAACGAAGCCCTGGGGCACACCAGCATTTATTTTGTGAATATCAGACTTGAAACCATGCAAAACAACTTGAATTTAACGTTCCGCAAGGTAGTTTCTAATCGAAGAGAGTCGCCGATCCCAAATGCACGTATTTTCGACAAAAGAGCCTGATGTCAAACTCTGTCAAATGCCTTAGAAATATCAAGTGCAACTATCTTGCTTTCGCCAGATTGATGTACGCTTTTATTCCACTTTTCAGTGAGACATGCCATTAAATCACCAGTGGACCTATTGCTACGAAACCCGTACAGCCGGTCGTTAAGAAGTTTTCGTGTTTCGAGATATTTCATGAGCTGACGGTTTATCAGCGTTTCCATGCGCTTGGAAAAAAGGGGCGTAAGTGCAATGGGTGCTTACGCAGTGGTTTTGCCAGCGTAGAAGAACACCTCCTCAGAAGGAGGGGAGATATCCAATCTGGACCTGCGGATTTGTGAATGTTAAGATCCTTAAGGACTCTTGCTACTACACGAGTGCGAAAGTGGATTCGTCCCATTGAAGATTCGACGCACTCAAGTGTAGACGGAGACAAAGCTCAATCTGGAAGTGTTGAGCTGGCCGCAAAGTGTGCTACAAGCAGATTGGCTTTTTCCAAAGAGCCGACGGCTGGAATATTATTGTAAATGAATGTTGGGATGGAGGATGAGACAGAATTTCTAATATTTTTGACGAACAGTAGTTTGCAGTAGTTTTTGCCTCAGTTTTTGGTCGTATTGAAATTTCACACGCTTGAGAAAGACGTTGCAGTCATTCTTGGCTTGTTTAAACTTTTTCGGTTTTCCTCTGTCGGATTCGGACCGAAAAAACACTTCTCTAACCCTGACAGACTCTTTACAGCTCGAGTGGTACCATGCCTTTTCTTTAGTCTGATACTTTTCATCCGATGAGGTATAAAGGATCTCAAGAGAATAGTGTCAGTAATCATATCAGCAGCGGCATCATTATCGAGGAAACATAACGACCAATTAAATTTCCTAAACAAGGCGTTGAGTCCGCTCCAGTTGGCTTTCTCGTATTGCCATGCGGTTCTTTTAGGAATCTTTTCTCTAATTGTGTGGTGGGTGTACGAGAATTTAGCTGATATGACACAATGGTCCAACAAGCCTAGAGGAGAGAGCACATCAACGATGTACTTATCAGGGTGAGAAGTTAAAAACAAGTCCAGGGTATGGGCGGTATGACTATCAACGTCTGGTATTCGTGTGGGCTCATTTACAAGCTGGGTTAAATTATTTTCCCAGCGAAGATCTCAACACACCGTCCTTCGGGTGTTTTCTGTCCGTAATAACGATTTCAGTATGAGGATATATGATTCCGGATTGGAACAGGTACTACATTATGGTGGGATTTGGTAAGCTACATCACTACGCACATAAATGGCGAGACCGCGATGGGGAAAGAATAGTGGCACTAGTTCGTAGCCAGGTAGATTCAGATAAGAGTGATCTGAGAAGTGTGGGCGGGGATCTACCTCTGTTTCACTAAGTGCCAAAACAGCTGGTCTGTACTCACAGACGTTACGCAGAAAAGTGATTACGTTTTAGCCCGCATATATTGGCTACGTCCACCCTGAATTCCCTAGACATAATCACAAACAAACGCAGTAAACACAAACACCGACGATACTAAGCAGGGCTGCGAAGTGAAAATTCTGACGATGGTTTACTGAATCAAATTGCTGTAGGTGTTATGCCCTAACAACAATATGAAACCGGGCACCAACAAGATTTTCACACACAACCCGCTATCCATCAGCTGTTACATACACTCAGTCACTGCCCGTATGATAAATGCAGTAACAGCAGTGACCGAGTGCAAGCAACAGTACTACGACCAGGAGCATGCGCCGTCAATTCTAAAGATCGATAACTCATTTTGGGAGTTGATCAGTCTTATGCTAAAATGCAGAATTATCAACTCCAAAGTAGGTAGAGCTTCTTCTAAAAGATACATCACCAGAGTTATGCCGCAAGGCAGTGTCCCTTCACCTCTTCTCTGGAACCTATTGGTCAACGAACTGCTGACATACATGGAAGCGGGTGGTAGAAAGGATGTGGATGACGTTGTTATAGCCGTTTCATGAAACCATCTCAATTCTATTAAAGAACTCTGACAGCAAAATCTTAAGAGATTAACCCGTTGTAGATTGGGAGTAAACCCACATTGGCTTCCCAATCGGGCGATTCGGGGTTCAATACCAGCCGTGTCCGACAGACATTCTTTTTCTCAGGCAACTAAAATCTCGTGAGATGAATTGTTGCCTATAATTTAGTCTCCCCATTAAATATTGGATGCCACCCATGGAGGCCAAATATCTTTTTTTCTCACTCTATTCAATTTTCAAAACACGCGTTCCGGCGTTTTAAGAGTAGTAGTACTCTCTTGAGTGTTAAGTTCTTAAAAAAAAACATAGACAATGCCGTTCAAACGCAGTAAACTCAGCAAAGTCCAAAGGATCTTCCGCATAAGCGGAGCCATATATACTATTCCCTTCGCGGCACTAAATATTCTGTTTCACTTGAAACCTCTCAATATTTTTAGCAGGTAAGTGGCTACGCTAATATTCTCAATGCACCCATTACTTCTAAAGAACATCGACTACATTATGCCGCAACAAAGGATTCCATGTAAGATGTTTCTTGGAGGAAGATGCTTTCACGGATGACAAGTCAATCTTCTATTCAGATGGACTCAAGGCTGATAGGGGGTTGGCGGTGTTTTCTCAGATGAGTTTAGGCTAAGCCTCTCCTTCCGCCTTACAAATCTCTGCAGAATACTCCAGGCGGAAATTTTGGTGATTATAGAAGTCCTCTCCCTAGTGAAACTGCATACGTGATATTTGCAAAGGATATCCGCCTTTGTCTGACAAAATCGTTGGACTCAGTCTCACAAAATTCTGAAAGCGCCCTTAATTGCCGATCATCTCTGAGGGAGATCGCGGAGCAGTTCAGCATTCACCTATGTTAGGTGCCGGGCCACAGAGATATTACAGCGAATTGTGGGGCCGACGAACTCGTCAAAATTAGAACCCCTCTACCTATCCTACCTGGCAAAGTTATTATCGGCATACCAATCGCTATGTGCAAACTACATATTACTAAAGCTGGGTGATAACAGCAGAACTAACCTCAGGTGAACTGTTGGGTCAACATGTCCAGCGACCAAACAAATCTGGCCACAGCTGGATCTGAATCGCTCTAAGAGTTAATATTTAATAGTTCAAAATAGGAGACATCTCAGCGCTATCATAGATGTCATCACTGGATACTGGACACTTATAGGCAAATATGCAAGAAGGCTTGGTGTTTTACAAACAACTTCTGCAGAAGCTCTTTACATACCCAGCTCTGTCCGAAAGAAAAAAATCCACTTCTTCTATAATGACTTAAGCGATCTGAACAATATTGGCGTTAGAAGTCTCCTGCGCTTCGTAAGGACTTCCCTCGAGAATTGGTCCCAAAAGTAGGAGGATCACAAATAAACCTGTCATCGCAATAGGCAAATGGGTCTAAGTGGGTTGGCTATTCTAACAGCTACTCTAACCTAACCAGACCTACCCGTGCTGACATTCGAAATACCACCTTGATCAGAAAGTTCCCGACCACACCTACCGTGTGGAGCTCCCATTGTTGCGATTTGAGTTCTGTTGGTAAATCTGTTGTTGACATTCGCTCTAAATCTTAGCATCAGAGCTTGACATTTGCAAAAGTTATGTAGCCAAGAGTACATCTCTCTCTGTGTGTTTTGGCGATTTTTTACAATTTTAGAAATGGATTTAAATTTGCAACAACGAACTTGTATTACTTAAATGTTGCATAAAAAACGTATTTAATGGTGCGCGAACGTTGGAAATGTTGGAAAAGTGTTTCGGCAACGATTCTCTAAAGAAAACGGCCGTTTACAAGTGGCACAAGCGGTTCAAAAGTGGTCGTGAGTCAATCGGAGATGATGATCGCAGTGGCAAACCATCGACACCGAAAATCGACGAAAACATTGATGAAGTAAAAGAAATGTTGGTCAATAACCCCAAATTAACCATCAGATAGATAGCGGAGGACTTGAACATTGCCTATGGATCCGTCCAAGATGTTTTTATTAATGATTTGGGTTTCCGTCGTGTAGCAGCTAAGTTGATGCCAAAAGACCTCAATTTCATGCAAAAAAGAGACCATGTTGACGTCGCAAAAGAGATGATTTGCGAGGCTGAATCCGATCCCACATTCATCAAAAGGATCATTACTGGAGACGAGACGTGGGTTTATGAGTACGACACGCAATCCAGACATCAGGAAAGTGAATGGCGTTCACCAAATGAGCCGAGACCAAAAAAACCACGTCGTTTTCAGTCAAAAAAGTAAGCAATGCTGACGGTTTTCATGGATTACAACGGTGTAGTGCATCATGAATTTTTGCCAGAAGGCCAGACAATAAGCAAAGAGTATTACGAGTATTTGTGCGTTATGAGACGTTTGCGTGAAGCAATTCGACGAAAGAGACCAGAATTGTGAGCAGAAAACTCGTGGTTTTTGCACCATGATAACGCACCGTCGCACAGTGCCATCATTATTCGTAATTTTTGACGAAAAATGCTACAAATACCATCCAACAGCCACCGAATTCACCAGATTTGGCTCCCTGTGACTTTTTTCTGTTCAATCGAGTTAAAAAACCACGCGTTTCAGCAGCCGAGAGGAAGTAATGGAAAAATCGCTGGAAGCACCGAAAACCGAATATAAAAAATGTTTCGAGGATTGGATCAAGCGCTGGCATAAGTGTATTGCAGTCGATGGGGATTACTCTGAAGGGGACAATATAGATTTAGATGAATAAACTTGTATTTCCAATTTTGGGAATGCATTCCGGAAACTTTTTGATCAAAGTAGTATTTTCATTTTTCACTTCCCTTTAATTTTCCCAAACATCGCCCAAGATTGAGATGAGTACGTTGAAGCTGGACGAATGACAAACAAACCTTTAGGCGGCATTTTTCTGTCACCAAAACGGCGGGGCTTTCGCTCCATTTAATCCACCCTACACACTTTATGTGCAATATCGTCATCGCAATTCCATTTGTGCTTAAGGACAGAGTCTTAGTACCTGTGGGTGTGGATGTGGGTGGCCGTGGCTCAAGTTGTAGTGGACTGGCTTCCAAATCGGAAGGTTCAGTGTACGAATCCCAGCCTCGCCCGAAAGACATATCATCAGTTAACGAAAATCAAGCAAGACGAGTAGTTGACTAGAAATCAACAACAAGCCAGTTTCCACTAAAAATTTAGTCTGCCCACTAAATGTTGGATGCCACTCACGGAGCGAAATAACCACTGAGCCCAAACATTTTTCTTTCTCTCTCTATCCCATTTTCCAAAAAACTTAACACATGCTGACTGCTGAGGCATTATAAGTGTATTCATACCCACTTGAGTGTTAAGTCTGAATTGTTCGCACTTTGGAACGATGACTTCTTCCTAATAGATGTGAGGTGTGTTTGCGCTGTCGGAAAAATGGCTGAGAAGAAGTTAGCTCTTAGTACGTCATCTTCTAGTGCCTTATTAAGAGTTACCTAATAGGGCTATTATCAGCGAAAAAATAGAACTTTCGTCATCCTATCATTTACCATTATCATAAACGCCTTCGATTCATTTTCGAGATCTAAGCACCGTCTATAATTTTTGTAATCACCTCGCACACAAAGGATTATCCAGGCTTAAGTATCACTAAGCTGCTAAACCGGACAGAAGATGACTTAGTAAAGAGCATACACCAACTCTAAGATCTGGTCGAATAAATGGAACCTGAGTACCGTTTTTCCAATCCACAAGAAAGGAGATCCTCTTAACTCCGACAACTATAAAAGCATCAGTCATCTGAATATAAGGTACATGACTTTGATGTTTGCATCTGAAATAATTTATTACCAATCTGACTAGCCCCCATCGGTCCGAACAGATCCTGGAGAAAAAGCAAGTATTCGTGACCGATACTTATTACCTACAATATTTATCCCTTTAAACCCTACATGTGACAAGCCATGTCGGCATCGTTTCTAAAGACGTCAATTTGTGTAGAATGATGGTACTCCGTATTATTCAGAAGTACTCTCACTGAAACTGTTCATTTAAAAAAAAATCCGATTTAGGAGGCTTATTGGTTAAGGTTCAGATTCAGATTTACTGCCATCTATAATTTTGGTGGGGGCGAAAGCCCCCATTTATTCGGCTTAATACAAGCTATAACTTAAAATTAAACTTAAACTAAAACTTATAACTAAGATTTATAGATTTATCGAAGTACGTAGATAGACAGTAATGTTTATGAGTTAACCCGACTATCTCCTACTTACTTACTTAACCCTTCGAGGGTCAAAGCCTGAATAACTCTAGCCTTCCATCCACTACGGTCCCGGGCGTGCTGCTTGCAGCTGCCTTATATCCGCGACCGCCTAATCCTTAAATCGCAAGTTCGGTCTGCCTTTTCTTCTCGAACCTGGTGGCTTGGATTCGAAGACCCTCTAAGCTGGATCATTATCGTCTATCCGCTCGATATGGCCGGGCCAATGAAGTCGACGGATTTTTGCCTTCCGTAGTATGTCTACATCTTTGTACACCTCATAGAGTTCGCGGTTGTGTGTTGTTCTCCATACGCCCTCCTCACAGACAGAACCAAAAATTAGACGAAGAATTTTTCTTACTTATCGTTCAACTTTCGGCTCCGTAAAGCGGGACTGGCAAGGTTAACGCTTTGTAAAACAGGATCTTGGCACTTTGCTTTAGGAGTTTTTAGCCGAGTTATTCCGAGAGACCGAAGTACCAGCGGTTGCCTTGAGTTACTCTTCGCGGAATCTGATGATGTCGTTTGTGGAATTAACATTTGCCCCGAGGTAGGTGAACTCTTTGACTACCTGAAAGTTGTTGCTGTCGATAGTGACATTTTGCCCTAGGTGATGTGCCACGGAACGGTTTTTAGTAGACAGCATATATTTCGTTTTTTCCTCATTCACTTTAAGATCAACTCGTTTAGCCTCTTCTTCAATTGCCGTAAAGGCTTCAATTACGGTGCGCTGGGAACGTGCGATTATTTCAATATCATCCGCGTATCCCAGAAGTTGAATGGACTTGGAGAAAATAATACCATCCATGTTGACTTTTGTCCGTGCATCGTATTATTATCAGCTTAAGTACCAAATTGAAGAAGTCACACGACAGCGCGTGCAGGTTTAGAATAATTTGGAGGTTCTACTTCTACACTGCACGAAGCATCGTGAGTTTTCCAGTGTTATGGGACACATCCCGATCAGTTTTCCCGCAATCCCGAATTCGGCTGTCGCATGCGCTGCCAGAATGCGCTGCTACTGCAAGAAGGGTTATGGTGCCTTGAAGTCCGTTCATATTTAGGCAGACATGCCAAATTTCAGTGCGATACTGTCTTTAGTTTTGTTTTGACAGCTGATTGTTGTTGACGTGTTTGGCATCACGTTGAGTATTGACAAAAACGATTTTCGTTCTCTCATGAAACATTATTTTTTGAGAGGCAAATCGGCGAAGGAAACAAAAGAAAAGTTGGATAAATATTATGGTTCTAATGCTCCGTCAGACTGCACCGTCAAATATTGGTTTCGAGAGTTTCGTGTTGGCCGCAACTCCACTACCGATCAAGTCCGCAGCGGCAGGCCCTCCGATGCGGTTACAGAGGACAATGTAAAGAAAATACATGAAATGGTGTTGGCTGACCGGAAAGTGAAGGTGCACCAGCTAGCAGATACCACAAAGATTATTACTGACCGCACACGCCATATTTTGGGCAGTATTCTGCATATGAAAAAGTTATCCTGCCGATGGGTGCCGCGCATGCTCACTCCTCACTCCCAAAAACGCGAGAGCACTTCGAAAGAGTGTTTGGACTTGCTGATGCGGAATCGGGCGGACTTTTGGCGTCGATTGGTAACTGGATTTGGATCCCTCGGACTATTATCTCTTCCCAAACCTCAAAAGATGGCTCATCAATAAAAAATTTAGCTCACGCGAGGAAATCATCGACGCCACGGAGGAGTATTTTGCAGAACTTCCGGAAAATTACTTTTCGGACGGGATCAAGAAGTTGGAAAATCGTTGGAATAAGTGTGTCAAACTAAAAGGGGACTATATTAAATAATATAAAAAAACATTTAAAAAAAAAAATTTTTAATTCCCAAGGAGGTTACTTTTCACTCCACCTAGTATATAGCTCAGTGCGATGGATGTTGTCATACACGGCTTTGAAGACGATGAAGAGGTGGTGTGTGTCGACTTGGAACTCCTTGGTCTTATCCAGTATCTGTCTTAATGTGAAAATTTGGTCTGATGCCGATTTGCGGGTCGGAAGCCGCACTGTTATTGGCCGATTTGTGCGGTACAGTATGAATAGAATCTTATAGGCGACATTAAGTAGGGATATAGTCGTACCTCGATAGTTGTTATAGGACGAACGATCGCCCTTTTTGTTGATGGGATAGATAGAGCTGAAATTCCAGTCGTCGGGCATGCCTTCAACCTCCCATGCTTTGCAAATGATCTGGTGTATGCTTCTTGTTAAAACATTGCTTTCGGCTTTGAAGAGCTCAGATGACAGGCCATCCGAGCCAGCAGCTTTATTGCACTTTAGCTTTTGCATAGCTGCGCCGACTTCGTCTAAGCTGGGCGGGAGAACTAATTCTTCAGCTGGAGATGTGTTCTTTTGTTGCCCTATCACTCTCTCTTTGTCATGTCATGCAGTTGCTGCAAGTGTTGCTTAAATACTCGTACATCCACAATTCCCTGTTGATCAGTAACGAGATTACCTTTGCAATTTCAAAGTGCTTGGAGACCCGTTCTAAAGCTATTGGCAAGTTTTTTTGCCTTTTAAAAAAAGCTCCTGTTGTCTATCCTTCTCCAGAAATCTTCGATATCCGTGACCTTACCACACTCATCATCATACCACTGATTTCTTTTTTGGAGTGATTGGTAACCTAAGGTGTTTTGGGCCACCTCTTTGATGAAAGTGCAGCAATAGGATACCATGTTGTTGATGTCTGTGGTAGGCAATGGCATATTAGAGAGTTTTACACCAGGCGCTCTCTGGCTATTTCCGGTGTGCATAGGCGTCCAATGTTGAACCTCCTTTTTGGATGTTGTAGCAGCTTTCTTTCATTTGACAGTCGAGCTCTGAATTGGGCTACCAGGTAATAGTCAAAGTAGACGTTTGCCCCTCTGGATGTTTTAACATCCAGGATATTTGACGTGGCCGATTTTGTTGGCGATTCGACCATCCGGACTTAGCCAGATTGCTTTGTGGATTCTTTTGGGAAGGAACCTCGTGCTACATATCACAGCCGTTATCTGTAGTTGTGTCATGGAGGCCAAAGATGTTCTCCTTACAGATTTTAGCATTACAAGTCCCCGAATACAATTTTAATATCGTACTTCGGACGGGCTCCGTAGGCTCTGTCCAGGAAGTCAAAAAAACTCCTCATTGATGGGTTCTTCAGCCTTGTTGGTAGGGGCGTGAGTACATATGAAGCTGATGTTATAGAATCTTGCATTCATACGGATCACAGCCAGGCGTTCACTGTTGGGCTTAAAATCGATGACCGTTGCTTTCCCACGACGAATCGTAACCTTTTGTAACAGCTGTAACAAATTTCGCAATCTGTTCTTTTTGTCAATCCCGATCCTATCCAGCGTACGTCCTGGATTGCAGTAATATCCGCTCTATACTGCTTGAGGATATTTTCCAGTTTTTGAGTTGCTCCTGCAGCTTACGTTCTTACGTTCCTGCAGCATACTCTCAAATCGTTGCCGTGTTGCCTTTGATTAGGGGGTCCGTGTGTATCCGAAGCTAGAATATGTTCATCCGTAGCATTTGTTTTTTTACGTGAGTAGGTCCTCAGCCCACAGCTCAACCGCCATACTGGGTGCAGAGAGCTCGCTGCATGCATTAGTTCACTACCCACTAGGAGGCTTCGTATCAACTTGGATTGGACAGTGACAAGGATCGTTCTGGCCTTCGTCGGATTGAACGCAATCAGGAGCTTTACGCTGAATACTCGCTCCCATGTTGCCATGTGGATATTATGTTAGGTTTTGTGGTCATTACGGAGGTACATAGGGATACAGTAGCAGGCTCGGAATGTTGAAGGTTAATCTGAGAAAATATAAGTGCTGGGAAAGTCCACTTGGATATTAAGTGGAAATTAAGACTTTCAAGGTGCAGATAGGGATGTGAGTCATACCTGGATTTAATGGTCTCGACAGAAGTTACAACGAAGGAATATTTCCACACTTCGTGCCCTCCCAACAATTTTCCACTTTTCAGCTTTGACTAGCTCCAAAAGTTTTTACATTCAGCGTCATTCAGCCTGTTGCCTCTACAGCTATCCCATTTCAAAATGTTGTAGAGAAGATAGTAGCACCATTTTAGGTAAGCCAGTCTCCTTTGGCATTCAGACATTTCCTCGGAGGTAGATTTTCTTGCGATTCCGTCCTTTATTGATTGCAACACCGGCTTAAGCCGGACCTTGTGCTCTAGGAGCACAAGGGTATATTTTAAGGCATCAGTTCAACCCACTGAAACTAAGAGCATTGCCGATTGTAGCGACGTATGCCCGTGAAGCACTGGTAAGTGGATTTGTTTTCGTCACCGCAACTGCAGTCTTTGTTAGTTGCTGCATTAATTCCATCCGTCGACAGAGGGAGTGCTAGAAGCTTTCTTTCTCCTGTGCCCATTTAGGATGAAAAAGAGATGCAGTTTCAGTTCTAAGAGCTTGGCTTCAGTGGGTATCACTTCCATCAATTTGTTTCTCCTCTGTGCCTGCGCTAGATTTTTAGTATTTACGTCACGTTTTTTTTCATCTTTTCAGGTGCACCTACGATGATACTTCCACGAAACGTGCTTATTCTTGATCCACCAGTCTATTCTAATGAAGTTTACCCTTTATAGGCAAAGCCTCTCTGGTACGCTCGGCGAGGGGTTTCCTTATTATGTTGGTTGAGGCCTCGAGAATCCGTGTCCCGGGCACTGATAAAAGATCACGGATTAATTGTCGGCATTAGGGAGTACCTCGATACTTTTTAACAATTTAGCATTTAGTCTGGACGTTCTATGTGAGTGTTTCTTAGGGTCTTGGGCTTTCTTTGCCGCGGCAAGTCGGCCTAATAGGCATTCGTAGATATGTATACGCAGTTGGAGGACTGAATTCATTACGACTTCTCTAAGGTCGTACTGGGATGGCTGGACATGAGATTAACGACGGACGTCCCAGTCAAGTTCCAGAAAAATACTTACAACCTCTGAATGTAAACCTCGGTTAGGCCTTTGATTGAGTTTTGAGTCCCTCCTGAATCACGCATCTGGACAGTGGTATTATTCTTCAGGCCGCAGACAAGCCACAAGAGCTTTGTAATAAAGTAAAAGACTTAAAGCTGCTTTCTGACTATCTAACTTTGTAAAATGAAACTAACTTTCGTTATGGCCGTTGCGTATAGTCGAAAGCAAGTAAATTTAATAGTATTCTACTTGTTGGCATATGTATAAAACAGTTTCTCTGTACCTTTGAAATGTCTCTCTTGCCTGTGACTTACTTCTCAAAACCGCCATCCTGGTAAGTCAACAAAGTCATTGTCAGGTCTTCACGGCTCTGTTGTCCGAGAACCTTTCCACTATTTATAAAATGAAGTGAGCATCTTGAACGATAACAGAATAAATTTTACAAGGCATCTCCATTTCAAGCCAACGCTTCGTTCGACTCATTTATGGACCCCAGTTTATCGCTTCTTTTCAAAATTGTTATTCCAAGCTCGGGCGACAGGTTTTCACTCGGGATGGCACTCTTCAACGACACTTTCAATCTCTTACCTCCAAGTTTTTTTTCCCCTTAAATAGACACCAAACCCTTGCTAACCCTTCATCAGAGGTACGAGTATATTTTCACTAGCAAAAAGTCTGTCCTTGAAGTGATCAAGTGTTCATTTACAATGACAATGCACTCGATAATTAAATACAATGTCCTTAACCGTTTATTTTGTTCTTTCTTCATGTGCCTTGCTACTAGCACGAGACAAACACGTTTTTTCACTGAGAGAAAAGCGCCTTTTTTTTTTGCTGTTCAGCTTCCATTTGCTCATCAATGCAAATGACCCTCCATCAGCAGGCCACCCATTATGCGTGATGATGATTGATAACTTTTAATTATCCTGGCACCAGGCACATTCAATTTTCCATAATCGGTTGTCATTATTTCAAGCTTTTGCTAATCCTTTTCATACTCCTAGAGCATAGTCAAGCTGAAGTTGATTTCAGATGGAATTCCAGCGTCTAATGGCACCATAATCCATTGCCACCCCAAACGGGAGCAGGTTCTTCATTAAAAAGATAAATAATCGCTGCAAATGCATCACGTTCTGAATGAAAGGGCCTTAGTACCATGCTCCGAAAGAAATCCAATCCAATCCAATTCAATCCAATCCAATAGCATTGGGCCCTGTATTGTAAGTAATCGTGCAACCGATCGTGCCGGATCAGGACTACCTAAATAGGGACGTCCACTTGAAATTACCGCACCGAGGTGTGAAGTAACCAAGTCACGGTGCACACTTATTCAATGTCCGTAATTACGCTTTAACAAAGTACTTAGAGGCAGGGTGCCGCCAGTACGGAATGCTGCATGGTACGGCGGCATGTGTTTGGCTCATCACTTACAAAACATCAAGGTCCTACGCCGACTACTGGTCCATGGTGCCGCATTAATAATACACCTGGAGCTGGAATTGTTCGCGCTGCAGTTTACACGTTTTAGGTGGAGGTGTCGTGTGTGTACTGTATTGTGTGGTGGCTTGAAATAGAAGGTGAATTCAATTTAACTGAACTGATTGCTGATAGGACTGATTGGAGATCGAGAGGTTAAGTGGGTATCTGATTGCAACCAGTATGCAAAAGCAAATGCTTTAAATTGAACTACACACTTCGGAATTTAACTATTCGTAGCTTGTTGTTCGAATCTGAAGACAGATAGAAGTCTATTATGCCAATGTCAGCACTTTCATTCCTTCAAAAGGATGTCCTTCAACAAAGTGCTTTGATTTTGGCATTCGTTCTTCAGTTCTTCAAGGCTGCAATTGGAAAGCTCGTTGCTATTTCCAGGTGACCACCAGTCAACCAACATTTTCCGTTTGGAGTTTCTTTGCCTTAGCTAGCAGTTAGCTTCCCTGGTGGAGGTCTGAATTTATTTGAGATACTCGTAGGAAAATCTACGAAAAAAAAATGTCGTTCTTCGTTGATCTTCCGAATTCGAGACGTTGAACGTCAATGCGGAGCACTAAATTTGACAAACAGAACTTATATAACATTTTTCACGAGCAAGACTATGATAAAGTCTTTGGCAACTAAGGTAGCAGGTATCAATCTGCGGTTGTGCTGACATCGTATAAACCAGCCGCTGTCATCCCTTGGGAAGATCTCTATCCTTACTAGCAAATCCTTGCGGGCATTAAGAAAGGATTTTGCGCCAAAAACCAGCAAAAATTTCGTTGGATCATCAAGCCTGCATGTTTGAGAACCTTCATTAAATAAAAAGAAAAAGCCTGGACATGGCTCATATAGGCTTTGCAGCTTTGACAATGCAACTTTTGTCTAACATTCAACGTACTTACCAACGCCGAAGTTCTTGTAAAAATGGTTTCCAAATTGCCCTTGCTTACCTCATTTTCTAGCTCCAAACTAGTTCGAGAAAGCAAAACTTATCTGACCCGATCACAATGTTAACTATGGGACTTGTCACAAGGAAGGGATATACATAGATCTACTCCATAATGAGGCCAATTCTATCCTATGCATCCGTTGTTTTGTCCAATGAGCTACGAAAATTCGTCACTGCCGCTTACACCAGATTCTAAAGATCGGTTTATCTTGGTTGCTTTTTTATGGAGTAAACCTTTTCAGGACAACGTCTAACTCTATTCTAGCCACACTGATCTAGCTGGCCTCGACATTCATGACATGGGCTGCACGCCCAAGGCTATATTCCCTTTAGAAAAAATTTGTTTTTGGAACAACCGCATTTGGAGGTTTATTGACCTCACTGCCTGAGCTAACGATATTGCTACTCTTCTTGCTACAGGAATACAAGGTCGACTTTCCATGTTCTTAGGGCCGACTCTGGTCAAAATTCGAGCGATAAAGGAAACGTAGTTGCGCTTCATCATTGACTCCAGGATGGATCTAAGCGTCTGAAGGAAGACAAACTTGGATTTCACTACACCATAGGCAAACTTGGATCTGTATTCTAAGGGGAGACATTCGTAATCAAGGTGGCCTTAGACTATATTGTGAGAAAAAGGTAAGGAGGGCAAAATACCAGTGTTTTAAACGATACCCACCAAAACTTTGCTGAACTTCCTCACCACTTTTTAGTTAGTTCGAGAGGACCAGGTTTATTTGATTCCAGTTGGAAGGCCTAATTACTGAGTGGATTGTCTAGTACCCAGGCCATAATAGAATCACGTGAAATGGGAACACCGATAAGCTTGTTGAGCGATGCTCAGAGGAGAGCTTCTCAGGACCCGAAATGCGTCCGGACGGCCTACACTCTTCTGTCTGGGTTCCTTTTGACAGTTTAGTTGAAGAGTAATTGCAGAAGGCACGACTCTCTAAGAAACCGATAGACTAATCGAATGTTTTCTGGTTTCTGATAGAGGTCAGGGACTTTTTGCTGTCCATCAGTAAGAAAGACTGTAGATTTTTAAGTGACACAACTTCCTGGGATGCGCGCAATAAGAGTAATGACGAGACTAGGGAACACTAGATCTATGACTGTCAGGCCGACTTTCTTCCCTGACTGCAGGTATTCTGCGCTAATACAATAGATGCTGGTAGAGTACCCCGTCGTTAAATCCCGGACCCTACAAATTAATTTGTATCGTTCCCTTGATAATAATAATAATAATATTTCTATTTCATCGCCCTTAGGATCGCATTCATCTTCTCTTAGACAAACACAAGTCTTTCTAACGAAAAGTCAAAACTTAGGTTGATTTCCTCCAGAAAAACGCCAGCGCCCCATCCCAGATCGGTTATAAAACCATCCGTGAAGAATGCGTTCCTTTCCTGGCTCAGATACTGACGAAAACCATTCCTGGGAACAGGGAAAGTCGAATTCATATTTTCACAGCAACAGTATTTGATTGTCATTGCATCAAACGGCATGCCCGGACCAGAATCAAAAGACAGTTGCTGGGGCGCAAGGTAATCAAAATCAGTTCATGTTTTACCAAAGACCGTTTCTTTCCAAACATCTAATGGCTTTCAGAGTGCACCCCATGATGAAACGCAAATGACGATAAAGAACAAAAGGCAAGAGTTTGAAGCGTGGGCTAAGTATAGTGGAAACAGTGAAACCGAAAAAGAGCTTCTAAAGTTAGACTATAAGCGTAGCAAAAAAGAGGCGAAAAAAGCGGTAGCAGGATCACGGTAAGATTAGAAGAGGAACCTTCAGGATCTTTAAGCAGGCGATAGGCATTAAAAAATTTGCAACGTGAAAGTATGCGTAAACGACCTAACATTCTTAAGATTGCGACGCAACGAAGAAAGGACTAACAAGAGATTTAATTGACGAAATGTACTAAAGATAAGCGGGGAAACCTTCTAACGGGGGACAACGAAATTTGCAACAGATGGAAAGAGTACTTTAACGCCTTACTAAATGACAGATTTCCCCGCAGTGCCATTCCATTGACTACCGCGCACGGAAAGCAACCGGCAGATTTTACGGAAACCGAAGTTAACGAAGCTGTAAAAATAATAAGCCAAGGTCGTGCAGTCGGACCAAATTACGAGGGGCGTTCAATATATTCTCGGTATCGATATGAAGGAAAATGCGAATTCAATTTAAATTGTTTTTATTTTTCAATATGATCTCCCCTAACATCAATGCATTTGTTACATCTTGAGATAAGCTTTTTTAAACCCTCAAAATAATAAATTTCCTCTTTCTCTGCAAAATACCGACTTGAGTTCTTCATCATCCGAAAATCTTTTTCCACGAACACATTTTTTCAAATCCGGAAACAGGAAGTAATCACTAGGGGCAAGGTCTGGACTATAGGGTGGGTGTTGGATTTCTTCGAAACCACAATCTCGCGCAGCAGCCTTGGAAACTCGCGCCGTGTGAACAGGAGCGTTGTCATGAAGAAGCAACACACCCGCTGCGAGTTTACCCCGTCTTTTCTTTTTAATTTCCTCTCGCAAATTATGCAAAGTGGAAGCGTAGGATGTGGCGTTGATGGTTTCACCTTTTTTTTTTGTACTCAATGAGCAAGATTCCCTTTGAGTCCCAAAAAACTGTGGCCA
Organism: Volucella zonaria; assembly: GCA_963966105.1. Classification (NCBI taxonomy): domain Eukaryota; kingdom Metazoa; phylum Arthropoda; class Insecta; order Diptera; family Syrphidae; genus Volucella; species Volucella zonaria. Next base: position 135,324,832 of record OZ014533.1, on the reverse strand, counting down.
TGATCTTCCCGGCAGACGGAGTGACTTTGAACTTCTTCGGGGGGTCTGTTCCTTTTTTATGCCACTGCATGGACTCTTGTTTGCTTTCAGGGTCATAGTGGTGGACCCATGTTTCGTCCCCAGTAACAATTCGATCCATAACACCGTCCGCGTTCTCACTACACATCTCCAAAAGCTCTCTACAGCATGCGATTCTCACTTTTTATCTGAGGCGCTGTGAGCATTCGTGGCACCCACCTTGCACTGACCTTTGAAAGGTTAAGATGGTCATGAAGAATGGTGTGAATGGTACCAATTGAAAGCTGGGTGATCTCTGCCATCATTTTCACCTTTATTCGGGCATCCTCAAGAACAAGTTTTTCGACTTCTTTGATGCTTTCTCCCGTACAAGCAGTAGCCGGGGCGCCGGAGCGGGGGTCGTCTTCAATGCTCTTTCTGCCTCTCTTGAACTCACTTGACCACTTTTGCACAGTTGATAATGAAGGTGCGGAACCCTGGTAAACAGCCACCATCTCTTCATGAATAGTTTTTTGACTTTTTCCTTGCTTAGTGAGAAATTTAATTACAGCGCGATGCTCAGTTTTCACCATCATCGTCTCAGTTGCCATTATGATTCTGTTTAACTAGAGATAAAACGCGAATTAATAATCACATTTATATGAAATTTTACATGAATGCACTAAAATAATAGTATTACTTGATAAATAAGTCAATTTATATATACAACCACAGCTTCACCCCGATACCGAGAATATCATGAACGCCCCTCGTATATACCCTTCGAAGTGTGGGTAACAATCGGAAACCTTTTGTTTGGAATGGTGTGAGGCAATCGAATATCTAACTAGTGGAGTTAAAGCTTTCTGGTTCCACTCTATAAAGGCACAGGCGACACGAGAAATTGTAACTACTATCGATCGGTAAAACTAATGTCGCATACCATGAAAATTCACGAGCGAGTTCTAGATTCGACTATGGAATGTTATTAAACCCCTTGGCAGTCAAAGCCGCATTGGCTTCGCGGGAGACACAACGACAAATGACGCGATTTAAGGTTTACGAATAATGATGGAAAAGCATCGCGCAGCTTCGAAGGATCTACATATTGTGTTCATCTTTGGAAAATCATTCGGCAGAGTTCCGAGAGATCTTATATTATTTAGATGGAACCTAAGATGTCAAAATCTACGCGAGAGGCATGTAAGAATGATACGCGATATGTACGATGATGTTAAAATGAAAGTTAAACGCACAAATGTGGGAATAACCGGAGAATTGGAAGTTAAAATCGGGGTACACCAAGGCAGTGTACATTGCTTTTTAATGTCCAGGAGTTTCTATTAAAGCCGCACTTCAAAAAGTCCGGAACAATTTGTGTTCTTTTCGTAGACGTGACAGCCCTTTAAGCAGCTCTTCTTAATTGGAGAGAGGCGCTAGGTGGTAACGAGTTACGAAGCAGTCGTACTAAAACCGAATATCTGCATTGCCGATTTTCCGAAGCGGCAGAGGCAACCCCAAACATCAATTTAGAATTAGTCGTCGTGCCAGAGTGCGCAGAAATTAAATATTTAAGCACTCTCGTTAACCATTAAGGAAATTGCGACGACACTATCGCACCTAGAGTCAGTGTGGGGTAGGTTAAATGGAGCGATATCTCCGCCATATTTCGGCACTGAAAAATGACAGTGGTGGAAATAGAAATGTTACGCATGTCTGCGGGTGTAACAAAACATAATTTTATAAGAAGTACGCGCATCTCCAGATGTCTCCATATTAAGAAACCGACAGTGGAGGAACTTTAGGCTGAGCAAGTCACCTGGTTTTGCCATATTCAACGAAGGTCGTTGGAAAATCCCGTCCAAAAATCAATAGAGGCCCAAATTCCAGCCGAAGTTCAAAGAAGGCGCCAAAAGAGAAATAATTAGACCTCTTAAATGCGAAAACATCAGTAAGTACATGGCCTGCAGAATGGTTCTAAGGCTCGTAAATTTAGCAAACCCCACAAGTGGCACAGTAACAATGCAGATACGTGGAAGTAATATATAACATTATTTGTTATTATACGCGTTACAGGAATAAGTACGGCCCATGATGTGAATATTAAGAGAAGATAGACACATCAGTGCGTTTAGAAACAGCGATGGGTAAGAGTAACTCTTGGCTATGTTATAGCTGCCCGATTTGTCGATGTTGTGTGTCTCTTCTTGTTTCTAGCATGTACTTAGCTTTGCCCAGTTTCACACCCTGCCAAAGTGGTTTCTCCACATCCTCAGTACCCTCAAGCCCACTTTCGGACGTACTCTGAAATATCGTGATTCATTCCAAGCCGAATGCTTGTGGAATACCCTGCCGAGCTCTCTATTTCCTAGTCATTATAACATTCAGACATATAAAACCAACGTACATCGGTACCTATCCTTCTTTCCTCCCTAAATTTCCTTCGCCCGCACTGTGTGCAAACATTTTAAGGGTACCTTAACCCCTTGAGCGCGCGCTAGTTTATAAAAAAAAAAGGACCAACTGTGACTCTATTACTATGTTTCCCTTTTCATCTCCACAGGCCTCTGTTCTGGTCTGGTTACCTTGACACGTTCTTTTTATTTTTTGGTAAGACTTCCGAACATTGATCCAGGAGCACTTCTCTATTTGCTCTTTCTTTCTCCTACAGAGAAGCGGATTTTCCCAGGCTGATGTCGTTCTATGCGGTGCCGCTTCAAAGGCTAGTTGTTTCCCTACGCGTGCTTGCCTGCAATCTTAATTTAGCAATAGGTTGCGTGAAGGTGGTCGGTTGAAATCCAGCACATGAATTGCGTTGTTTCTGATGGCTTTTTGGCGACAAGTCTTCAACACTTGATGTTGGTTGTGAACGACATGTCGAAGGGTTGAGGGATACGCGGTTTGTGGCAATTTCGTCCATAGAACGATAAAACTCCTCGTTCGTTTTTGTTGTTTTGACATCTGAAATATCGGCAGGCATACCTTGCTGCAATGAGGTAGTAGTCCGAACCTATGTTCGCCGCTCGAAACGTTCGGACATCTAAGACATAACACTGGAGGAGTGCCTTGCGTCAGTTGCAATATGATCAATTTGGTTTACGGCTGATCAGGTGATCGCTGTGTTTTTTTCTGGATTTTAAGGTGGGGAAGTGTATCCTATCTACAGTCAGTTGGCCTTAGTCTGTTTCTAGGCGTTATGTATGCTTCTCGAGTGCGTTGCGAAAATTGTTCTGCCTTCCTGTTTTGGAGTTAAGACCACTTAAAACGATTGATTGCGGGCGTGAGCTCATATCATATGGGGCCTCGATGTTGCATATTCTTATAAGGTGTTCGCTTACGTGTCGGGAGCTCAGAGCTTCTTGCCAAAGTTTGCCACTAAAGTACATCAAAACCGTACCCACATAGACGCTATTTATTGTCTTTGTAGCAATCGCGGTAGTACAAGTTACAGCTGTCAGCCTTTTTTTTGCCGACCCATCCCACCGTACTTCCTGAATAGCGGTGATATCTGCTTTACAGCAGTGGAGGGCCTCCGCTGGTTGTTTGGCTACAGGCAGTCTGTTCAAAGTTTAAAGATTCAAACGTCGTTGTCCTTTTTCATTTTACTGGGTCGCCAATAATAGATCCGTCCTTTTCTGCGGCTTTTGGTTACTTCGCAATATTGAGGTTTTTACATAGCCGGGTGGGTAAACGCATGCGCCACATCCATTCTGGACCTATCTCTTTCCCAGCACCTTAATAATCCTGAAAATCCTTACTAACCTCAGCCCCAAATAAGTTGAAGTAGCTCAGGTACCTGCCATACTGACTCTTGGAGCCACCTTGTGTTGATTCAATGATGTGAATTCATTCGCCGTATGTCCACGTGAGGATAGTGAATTATAGTGTTTTTATTTTCTCTTGCTCACGACTCATGGCCTTAACTTTGGCAGGTCGTGTACGGTTGGACGAGATCTGTACCCTGCGACTACCACGAACTAGTAGGACGATTGATGTTAAAGATAATTGTAGCACTGGGGATTGCCAAGTTGAAGTCGGCTAATCACAAAATGATCAAGCTTCCTGTTTATTAGGGCCTAACCGACCTTGTGGTATTAAATTGTACCAGTGAAAGTAAGGACTCTACACATGTCGTTCAGTGTAAATGGTCTCTCTGGTCTCTAAAAGCATCAATATCAAATATACTCCTATGTGGCTTCCTACTAAATTGACGCGTATTTCGACTTCGAAGCGCACAATAATCGTTGCATTGGCCGAAAGGTGAATCCTGTATGCTTCCTATAATTAGCCCCATGTATCGAATATATCGTGCCTCTGATATTGACATAAACTCAGAGGTTTGCCAAAGTGAAGCAAGATCTGTGTGTCCCAAGCTAAAACCATACAACTATCAGGAGGACAATCGATATATTTTAGCCTCCACTCACTAGCTTACAACAATTTGAAATAAAGTTAATTGAAAACCAAGAACCTCTGAGCCGACAGTAAGTAGCCGTTCTGCGACCGAAAATTAAATTAATTGGCCACTCGTTTGTCAAGAATGGATTAAATTAGACAAATTTGATTAAGAGCGATTGGAATTCCATCCTTCCCACAGTGCCCAGAACACCAGAACAAGTATGTTTGGATTATCCAATGCACTTTTACCGCTCCTACCGACGCACATTTTAATTCCAACCGGTGAAGGATTAGCTCAAGCCAAAAAGCAAAAAAAAAAAAACACGAAAACAAAACTCCAACCAAATCCAACTTCGATGATGACCTTCCCTGGTATTTCTATAAGTCGCAACATACCAAGCACACCTGCTGCCAACTTTACCGCCTCAAACTACGTCCAGCCAGAGAACATATTACCCAATCGCCAACAGTAGACCGACATCGATAACTCAAAATCCAATATTGTCGTGACCACCTACCTGCGTCGAGTTGCAAATAAATGCCCGACATGTCGGAGCAACTTTGTCTCATTCCGTGGAGCAAACAAAAAAAAAATTGGAAAATTCGCCAGCTGCCAACAAAAACAGCCAACAGCCCACAGTAAGGTCATTGCTGACCATGTCATCGTATCATATGTCATGCGTGCCAGCCAACTGATTAAATAGCACCTGAGAACGGTACCACCCAGCCCCAGTGTTCACTTCACGACCACGTCTCTCCAAGAAGCAAGTTGTTAAGCTCTAGCCAGCAGCCAGCAGCCAGCAGCCAGCAGCCAGATGTGATTCGATTAACTGTCTGTCGCTGCGATCGGCCTGATCGGAGGTTGGTCGATTTGCTCGGACTGGTACACGTACCTTGTCTAGACATTTGCGCGTGTGAGCCTACGCATTTTGTTCAATTCTCAGTGCAGACAAATTGGATTAAATGTCGAAAATTGGAACAAACATTTCGACTCTATCGGCGTACGGTGTATGGTGTATGGTGTATGGTGTACCACCGCCCAGTTGCCAAGGCGTTTGGTCCGTCAGGTTTCCGTACTCTCGAATTTCTATTCACGTTGACATACGATTACGAATACGAGTATTCGTCCGAGTTACTTGTCTTTGCTTATGTCACTAGATGTAGTCCATCCTGAGAAGAGATCGTTGCTTCTGGATCCCTTCCAAAGGAATCCTAATCGTTGCACCTAGATCATGGCTATAGCCAAACGATCACACATGTAAATGATATACGAGTGCCTTTAGAGAGTCCACAATTTGTAGCAGCAACTGAAATGCAACCAACTTCGAATTGACCTAAAAGGAATGCACCTCGGCCCGCTGGGGGAATTCATATCGAAGTTTCGTTTTGCTTTCCATTTGGATCATAGCACGACAGAAATTCAAGAAGTGAACAATTGCACCGTAGGCGAGCTTCTCAGTTGGGTCTAGTGCAGTGGAATACTGCGAACACACTGTGGCACTGCACAGTGAACGCATTTCACTGCAAAATAAAATTTATCGACGGCTTAATAAATTGTTGGGTATCCTGCTGTGTGTCTATGGCGAAATTTATTGCTTTTGCTTCCTTAAATTAATTTAACATCGCAATGATACGCAGGGAACACGATATAACACGCACTCGTACGTAATGTGCCAATGCAGTGGTCATATGAGATCTCTGGCCAACACCGGAGGGTCACTACTACATAAGGTACGAGTAACTCTGGACTTGGTATGATGGCTTTGATCTGAGGTGAGACTGCGCAGTCTTGCTGGGGATTTGCAATTTCGCATGGTCGCTGTGGTTGGGAGCTGGCTTTTGTGGAGCAATGGTAGGAGTTGATGGACGATCTGGTGGCCTATGGAGTCCGAGTTATGTGGATGGAGTGCAAATTCCTTTTGTGTCGATTTATTTAGTAGGGTAATTTACTTGCTACACTGGAAGCTCTAGACAAGAAAATATTTTCACTGTCTAATTCTGAATGGGCTATTACTGCGGAGTTTATAAGAATATCGCTGGCTTGGATGGGCTAGCTTATGGATGTTTCATAGGAATTTGTTTTATGCTAAGAGTATAGCTAAGAGTAGAAGCCTTCTTCGACATTATGGTTGCCGCCAATAATGTTAAAGCGGAGGCGATAACACCAGCACTATTAGATGTGGGAGTTGTGGGCCCCTTTAAGTGTGTTGATAAGCCGAACTCATACAGCTCAAAGCTATGAGGGTCCACAGTTCGGGGTCAGCCGTTGTTCACCGCAAGGTAGTATTCTCTCTCCCCTTCTAGATGAGTTGGAAGTCAATACTTAAATTTTTTAAAGAGGAAGAGTATAAAATGTTTGATTATGTGGATGACATTAAGTAAGATACCATTGGCTACTAGCTGGATACTCTAAGAACTGTAGTAGACGCTCCAACTAGACCCAAAAACCTGGCCTCGGCGTAGACTCATGTGAATGAATCCTTTTTACCAGGAATTTGAATCGGATTTCCAGAAACGTGTTACTAAAGTCTGGATGATTCAATTTACATAATGAAAACCATGTTACCAATTTGTTTGATATTTCCGGTACCAGACGTATTCCTATGTGTGGTGCAGAACTATGATGGTCAGCCCTGGACACGCAGATCAACTATGATTAACACTAGTAAAGCTGCAAAGATGCCTTTAGATCTGCTCTCACTATAGCACTGGAAATACTTTTTGATTTCCATCAACTTCTCATCTTTGGGAAGTGGATGGTGGCCTGCACTGCCAGTTGCCTGCAAGCTACTTCTCTGTGGATCAGTCTTAAGTCAGTAAAGAATATGGGCCAAAATATCGACTACTTCATCCCCCATGGTTAGAAAGAAATTAAGGGCTACAATTACAAGAAGGGATGCCAGTCTAGTCGGGCAATATTTTTTCGAAGGAAGCGTCCGTCCATATACTCATATGCTATGCATTGGTGGCTCAAATATGGATCAAGGTATAGGAGAAGGTATACCTTTTCTTAACAAAATGAGAGTGCCTGAACATCGGAATATTCAGGGAAACTATAACACAGATGAACTTGCCAAAAATGGCACAGCCTTGGACATCAATTACAATACATATATTCGTATCTCTGAGGATATAGGAATGCCGTACAATTGACTTGTCTGAGTGGTCTTTTCCACCGGAAAAAATTACAAGAATGCCGCTACATGTAAATTCATTGTATTCAGCCAATTACAGGTGGTCAGAAGGTAGGAATTTTAAGATCATCAGAAGGGTATGGTTCATACAAAGAGTCTATTATCTGTGAAGTGGTGACATCTCAACATTCTGTCGTTCATCGTCATAGGCTACCACTACTATTGGCGAGCTGGCCTCGTTTTCAACAATTCTTGTGATTGCTAAGGTGTAGAGATGAAAAGGAAGCGGAACCTCCAACTCTCCCTTCCAGAAGAAAAGATCATCTACACATCTGCGTTATTTCTTCTTTGGTAATCTTAAGGATAACAGTCAGGATATTTATTGGTTTTGACAAATTGATTCTGTTTTTACATAATTCTGATATTTGCAGGTTTTTTTTTTTTCTATAAACTAGCGCGCGATCAAGGGGTTAAGGTACCCTTAAGATGTTTGCACAGTGCGGGCGAAGGAAATTTAGGGAGAAAAGAAGGATAGGTACCGATGTACGTTGGTTTTATATGTCTGAATGTTATAATAACTAGGAAGTAGAGAGCTCGGCAGGGTATTCCACAAGCGAGTTGTTTGGATTAGGAATGAATCACGATATTTCAGAGTACGTCCGAAAGTGGGCTTGAGGGTATACTGATGAGCATTCATAGCGAGACGGGTGTTACGGTTAAAGTTTGAAGGGGCGGAATGCTACTGGGGATTTCTATTGAGCATTGGTGGTGGAAATAGCGATAAAACGAAGTGAGACACGAGACATTTCGTCGGTGTTCGACGGTGTCCATTACCTGAGTGATATTGGTATCACCTATGCGTTTTATCGCACGGTCTTGAATCCGGTCTAGCAGATGTAGAGATGTTTTAGGCGCACCTGACCAGATGTGAGCATTGTACTCCTATTTTGGGCGGATGAATGCCTTATATATTGTGGCTAGATCAGAAGGGGAAAAATATTTCTTACATCGCTTGAGGAAACCTAGACATTTCGCACCATTTTTGACGACATCGAATATGTGGTCATTCCAACGTAAGTTGTCACTTACACATACCGAGAATGGAAAGTTTATCGATTTCGACGATGCAAGTGCTCATCATGCGTAATGGCTGGGTGCTTATATTTCGCTTTAACAACTGCAAACAGCATTGTGTTTTGTAAGCATTGAGTTCCACTCCAATCTTTTGTCAGGTGCTGCAGTTTGTATCGGAATTTAATGCAGAGCACGCGCGTCGTTTTTTCCCTTGGCGTACTACCCTTCAAATACGAGTGTACTGTATATTTCGACATATAGCGAAATTTCTCATGGAGAGATTTTCCTTTTTTTCTAATAGCAAAGACCTAGTCCATCATACTCCTTGTTTGTTCTTCTCATTGAAATTCTTCAGCCTTTGGGAGAAAGACGAATAAGCGCTTCAGTGATAAATTGCATACAGTACTTCCACCCACCACAAGAGCGTAGGCCGGACACTCACAGAGGAAATGCCCAGCGGTGTCATCATCACTTTCACAACAAGCATCACAGGAAGTTATATCACTTAGGGCCAGTATCACGATGTCAGTAAGCAGTCTGCAGTCTTCCTATTGAAGGACAGTAGGAGAGCTGGTAACCTCTTAGAAATGTCGGGATTAATTCGATCGGTCTGCCGGCAATCTGGAGAGTCATAACCGAGTAAACAAGCCGTACTAACGCAAGTTCTGGGTCCTGAAAAACACTCCTCTAAGTCTTGCTTAACAAGCTCATCAGCGATTTCAATTGTGAAGGAGAAATTTTGGCAATTGGGTTATCTCACGGCGAGCGTTCATCATTTGGCCGTCGCGATCATGCGTTTGGGCACATGGTTTTTGGATAATAAAGTGAAAACGAATGAATATTTTTCAGAACCTTGTTTTTTCTAGTTATTGAGTCACTCAATGGCTATAAATTGTAGAACAACTAATTGGAAATAGCCCCCATTTGCCTTCCAGCAACGGCGAAGCCGATCTGGGCACTCATCGATTGCGTTGGAAAATTTTCAATAGTTCGGAAAAGGGAGAGCTTCAAAGACTCCATATTACTTAATACTTTCTAGTAGTGCAAGCGGTAGTCTCCAGAACGAACCATAGTTTGTAGGCTAAGGGATAGAGATCTGGGATACCAGATGGCCAATCATTTTCCACGACTTCGATGACTTGTCGCGTTCGTACAGTGCACGGATGGCGGATATTGCACCACTATCCTCAAATAACTTCACGGTGCGGTACACAAAGTTTCGTGTGATTTTCAGCGCCGGAACATCCTAAAGATTTGGCCTATTTTGGAGCCGCCCTTTTTGCAGGCCAATACGATTTTCAAGCGAGCCCATTCCACGATTGCAAACAACTGATGTCAACAACTTTTTACGCGGGAACTTTTCATAAATGTCACTTGTCAACCTGGAGTTGATGTGTTCATTGGTACTTGAGAATGAATTTGTTACATTTGCTAGTACTAAGTAACAATGTTATTCCTAGTTGTTGTCAAAATGTATCCAACCATCTTTATGCAGATGACCTCCAAATTTACTTCTGAAGACCGCTAAGCCTAATGGAAGACCTGCATGCACTTTATCGTTGAACTCTTGAAAATACACTTATCTGTAACCCGTCTAAGTCCTAGGCAATGTTGATTTCTGAAAATCAAGATGAAACTAAAAATTTCACCTGTGTGCCAATAAATACAACAAGGAAGCCTTTCGTACCGAATGTTACGTGTCCAGGTTTCAAAAATAAATTGTAGGATGTTTTTTTTTTTGTATAAGTGGTGCGCGCTCAAGGGGTTAAGGTATTAAAATGATTGCACACAGGGCGCGCGAAGGAAATTTAGGGAGGAAAAAAGGACAGGTACCAAGGTACGTTGGTTTTAAATGTCTGAATGTTACAATGACTAGGAAATAGAGAGCTCGGCAGGGTATTCCACAAGCGAGTTGTTCGGCTTAGGAATGAATCCCGATATTTCAGAGTACGTCCGAAAGTGGGCTTGGGGGTATATTGATGAGCATTCAAAGCGAGACGGGTGTTACGGTTAAAAGTTTGAATGGGCGGAAGGCTACTGGCGATTTGTACGGAGCACTGGTGGTGGAAATAGCGATAAAACAAAGTGAGAGACGAGACATTTCGTCGGTGTTCGAGGGTGTCCATTGCCTGAGTGATATTGGCATCAGCTATGAGTTTTATCACACGGTTTTTAATCCGGTCTAGCAGATGCAGAGATGTTTTAGGCGCACCTGACCAGATGTGGCCATTGTACTCCAATTTTGGGCGGATGAATGCTTTTTATATATTGAGGCCAGATTAGAAGGAAACCTAGACATTTCGCTGCATTTTTGACGACATCGAATATGTGGTCATACTAACGTAAGTTGTCACTGACACACATACCGAGAATGGAAAATTTATCGGTTTCGACGATGCAAGTGCCATTCATGGATAATGGCTGCGTGTTTAAATTTCGCTTTAACGACACCAGACGGCATTGTGTTATGGAAGCATTAAACTCAACTCTGTTGATAGTTCCCCAATTGGTTAAGCTGTTGATATCAGAATTTAATGAGCTTAACATACGCTGCCGTTCCCGCTCTACAGCTGAAGAGCAGGGACGTGAGTCCGGGAATGAATATGAAAAGCAGAGAGTGCTGTCATCAGCAAAGGAATATATTTGATTAGAAATAGCAGACAAGAGATCATTAATGAAAATTAAAAAGAGTGTCGGAGACAGAACGGCGCCCTGGGGCACACCAGCATTTATTTTGTGAATATCAGACTTGAAACCATGCAAAACAACTTGAATTTAACGTTCCGCAAGGTAGTTTCTAATCGAAGAGAGTCGCCGATCCCAAATGCACGTATTTTCGACAAAAGAGCCTGATGTCAAACTCTGTCAAATGCCTTAGAAATATCAAGTGTAACTATCTTGCTTTCGACAGATTGATGTACGCTTTGGTCCCACTTTTCGGTGAGACATGCCATCAAATCACCAGTGGACCTGTTGCTCGAAAACCGTACTGCCGGTCATGAGCTAACGGTTTATCAGCGTTTCCATGACCTTAGAAAGAAGGGACGTAAGTGCAATGGATCCATAGGAGGAGAGAGAAGAAGATTCGCCTTATTTAGGGACGAGCTGGACAAATGCTGTTTTCTATCTTCTCGGAAAGAGTCCTAAGGAGTAGGGTTGATGAAAAGGCTTACGCAGTGGTTTTGCCAGCGAGGAAGAACAGCTCTTCAGAAGAAGGGAAGATATGCCATCTGGACCTGCGGATTTGTGAATGTTAAGATCTTTAAGTACTCTTGCTACTACACAAGTGCGAAAGTGGATTCGCCCCATTGAAGATTTGACGTACTCAAGTGCAGGCGGAGACAAAGCACAATCCGGGAGTGTTGAGCTGGCCGCAAAGTGTGCAGCAAGCAGACTGGCCTTATCCAAAGAGCTGACAGCTGGAATGTCATTGTAAATGTGCGTTGGGATGGAGGATGAGGCAGAATTTCTAATGTTCTTGACGAACAACCAAAAATTTTTACTGCCTTTGGGACATTGTAGTAATTTTTGCCTCTGCTTTGAAATTTCACACGCTTGAGAAAGCCGTTGTAGTCATTCTTGGCTCGTTTAAACTTTTTAGGTTTTACTCTGTCGGATTCGAACCGAAAAAATACTTCTCTAACCCTGACAGACTCTTTACAGCTCGAGTGGTACCATGCCTTTTCTTTGGTCTGATACTCTCCATCCGATGAGGGATAAAGCATCTCATTCCAAAGAGAATAGTTTCTGTGATCATGTCAGCAGCGGCATCCACGTCGTTATCGAAGCAACATAACGACCAGTTTAAATTCCTAAAGAAGCTGTTAAGACTGCTCCAATTGGCTTTCTCGTATTGCCATACGGTTATTTTAGGAATCTCTAACTGTGTAATGGGTGTACGAGAATTTAGATGATATGACACAATGGTCCGACGAGCCCAGAGGGCAGAACACATCAACGCAGTACTTGTCGGCGTGAGAAATTAAAAACCAATCCAGGGTGTTGGCGGTATGACTATCAACGTCTGGTATTCGTGTGGGCTCATTTACAAGCTGGGTCAAGTTATTTTCCGCAGCGAAGATCGCAACACACCGTCCTTGGGGTGTTGTCTGTCCACAATGTCGAATCCACCCAGAATTGTGTGTATTGAAATCGTCCATAATAACGATTTCAGTATGAGGATACAGGGAAACAATTCTTTGTATGGAGTCAGACAGCGCATCAAACTCGTTAAAAGTCGAATTGCTGTCTAGTTTGGGGCAGTAGTGGATAATTTGCTTACGGAGATGGATTTAACCACATGAAATTGAGTTCCGAATTGGATCAGGGAACTATATTGTGGTGGAGTTTGGTAAGCTACATCACTACGCACATAAATGCCGAGAAAGCGATGAGGAAAGAATAGTGGCACTAGTTCATAACCAGGTAGATTCAGATAAGAGTGATCTGAGAGGTGTGGGCGGGATCTACCTGTCTTTCACTAAGTGCCAAAACGTACTTACAGACGTGTACGTACGCAGAAAAGTGATTACTTTTTAGCCCGCTTATATTGGCTACGTCCGCTCTGAATTCCCTAGATATAATTACAAACAAACACAGTAAACACAAACACCGATGATACTAAGCAAGGCTGCGAAGTGAAAATTCTGACGTTGGTTTACCGAATCAAATTGCTGTAGGTGTTATGCGCTTACAACAATATGAAACCGGGCACCAACAAAATCGGTTGTTACATATACTCAGTCACTCCCCGTACCGTATGATAGATACAGTAATGGCAGTGACCGAGTACATGCAACAACTACGACCAGGAGCGGGAGAGGTGGGATATCCACACTGACTGATATATTTTTTTTTCTTTGTACACGCGCGCGGTGGTTGGATGTTTTTTTTACCCTGCGCGGTTATATATTTTTTCTTTTTTTTCGGTACGTAAGGACATTGAAACTCTGTGGCATCACAAAGGGTCTTATCTGGCCTAAAAAAGACTGCTCGATGTTTTTTTCAATACTTTAAAATAATACTGAGATGAGGTTAGGATTCCAGTGAAAAAGGATCCTCCTAAGGAACGATATGCATGTGTTGCCAAAGTTTATCAATCCCCAGACCTGGATCAGTCTAAACTGGATCAACTACAATAATTTCACTTTTCAGAGCATTATAGTCCTAAATTTGTCGAAAGCCTCAAATTCAAAAATTTAGCACCAGCTGAAGCTGCAGGTAAGGGTATGCTCGACCAGTACCATAATCCAGATCTACGCCGGGCTTATAACGCTGTAAGGAAGAAATGAAATAAATGTGACAAACCAGCTAATAATATCGGACAATGATCTTCAGATCTACACGTGGAATGTTCAAACCCTGAACGGTCTGTTCAGCTGACCAACTAGCCGAGATCCTTGTTTGCTATACAGAAAACATAACCGCCATCCGAGAAATGAGATGGCATAGACTGGAGGCAAAGATGATGAAAAGCTGTGATTTCTTCTATGGAGAATGTTACAGATAATCGGTGCACTCACAGCCTTTATTCGGAAGCAGATTCGCCGCAAAAGTCAGGGAACAAGTCTTAAGCGAATGCCAGACGACGATTTCCATAAAAGGCAAATTTGCCAATATCAGTCTTATAAATGTCCACACCCTGACAGAGGAGAAGGACTGCTTCTACGACCTCCTCGACATAACGTTTGAAAATGCCCTAAGTATGATGTTAAAATCACCTTTGACGATTTTAATGCCAAGCTAGGCAAGGAGAGCATCATAAGAAATACACTTTCAATACTTTGGAAGTACAGCCTCCAGGCCATCACCTCCGGAAACGGACACAAGCTTATTGATTCTGGAACTTGACGTTATAGCTGGCTATAGTTACCAGCACATGGTTTCCACAAGTTGATATCCATAAAGGGAAATGACAGACTGCCAAATTGATCACATTACGGTCAACGTAATGTTTTGGATGTCCGAATTTTAGAGCAGTTAACATCGACTCTGACCATTACCTTGCTGCACTCAAAGCCACTGAACCATTGTGACGAACGGCTACAATCGCAACAGACCTCCAGGGTGTTAACCGATTGAGTTTCCTTTTACCTCTCGAGAAAACCGATGCCAGCAGCGTCGAACGTGAAAGACCAGTATCATCACTGCTAGAGGGCCCACCTCTGATGTACTGAATTTTAACCCGTCCCAACAAAGGAGCCCCTGGTTCGATAACGAATTCAGACTGGAAAAAACTTAGAAAAACAATGAATGTACAGAGCGGCCCTGCAGGAAGAAAGAGATGGGCTCGCGAGCTCTACGAGCAGAAGAGAAGAGGAGAATGCAGGCTGCTCAGAAAAAAAAGAAGGAGCACAACAAGAGCTCGATCGAGGCCGATCTTCCGGTGCTACCGGAAGAATGAAGTTCAGAAGCTTTGCTAAAAAATAAAACCAAGATGCCAAAACTGTAAAGTCCGAACAGAAATCTTCAAGGATAGAGAAAGAATCTCAGCTGGTGCTGAAAATCTGGAAAGATTATTACTCCAGACTGTTAAACAGTGATGACGAGCAACATGCCACCGTCAGGCAGAATAAACCATGCAACCTGGGCGAAGACAGACAACATTTTCGTCCATCTGACCAAGATGAAGTCAGGACAGCTATTTCCAAGTGTAAATCTATGTGTTTAAACCAGCTGGTGATGATTAGATACAGAGCATATATCATCTTATTTCTTAAAAGTGGGTCGACGAAAGTATGCCTGATGAATGGAACCTCAGCATTGTTTGCTCCTGAACTGCTCCAACTATAGAGAAATGAGTCTTCTCAACATCGCAGATTAAATTCTGTCTGCCACATTATGTGAAAGCGTAAGACCCTTCAGGCGTTCAAAGTCGATACACACCACCGCTTCATCGATTTCAAAGCCGCATATGATAGCATCTATCGAGAAGTCTGGTTTTGGCATCTCTGCTAAGCTCATTCGGCTATGGAGAATGCACACTGCTCTGTCAAGGTCGATAATGACAAAAACAAGATTTTTCAATATCAGAAAAGAACATACGAGTACGTACGAGTAGTAAACAAGGTGATGTGCTGTCATGTGATTTTTTGTAACATACTCGTAGCTCTTGACAGAATTCTGCAAAAATCAGTAGTCAACTCCAACGGCACTATCTTTCAAAAGTCTGTTCAATTACTCGAATATGCAGACGATATTGACATAATGGGAAGGATACAGCAAGTTGTCAATGTAGCGTTTGCGATAGAGACTATACAGTAGCATCAAGAATGGGTGTAGCGGTCAACGTAGGAAAAATAAAGTAACATATATGCTGTCAACAAAGAAGGGCACATCGACGCCTAGGACAAAACTGTAATACGGGTAACTGCAATATTGGGGTACTAAGGGACTTTACCTACCTCGGTTCGGCTATCAGTCGCAACAAGGACACTATCGCGAAAATTACGCGAAGAAAGAATCTTGCTAATCGTTGCTTCTTTGGAATTAGAAGGCAATTAAGTAGTAAAGCCCTCTTTTGAGCAACCAAAAAGACATTGTACAAGGCATGAGCATCTCAGTCCTGCCTTACGGCGCAGAAACGTGGACACTGACGAAAGTGGATAGAAGGGTTCTTCGGGTAGTTTTCGGTCCTGTTTGCACCAATGGATAATGGAGGAGACGTTTCAAGAGCTAGCTGTTCCTGACAGCGACCTCGTCAGAAAAGCTCGTATAATCCGGCTTAAATGGCTAGACCGCCTTGAATGCATAGACAACAGCGTCCCAGCCAGAAAACTTTTCTACTCCAAACAGAGACGGCACGGTAGAGGGCGACCTCCTCTTCAGGTGGCGCACATAAGTGGAAGGAAACCTCAGCGGAACTGCCGCATTTGGGGCTTAGAAAGCCCAAGAATTATTGCTGGGAAGCCTCTATTTCCACAGCATCTAACTATTTCATGTGGATATTGAGACAGATGTCCTTGTTCCTGCAGTAAGTACCTCCAATAAGGATAACTTTCAAACCACGATTTGGGATCTTTAGAAGCTCGAAGCCGACTCCCCCTATTTTTATCGAAAACGGTGTATAGTGACGAGGCTTACTTTTTCCATCCTGGACAGTGATGTAAGTCCAGAAAAGACTCATGAGGTTCAATTGTAAAGGGTTTTTTAATAGGGACATAACAGTTTTGTATTTTAATACAAACGCACCCTTAAACTTTTTTTATGATCTGTCAATATCAAAACGTCAGTCAAGGCTTACATTTTTGTCATCATGAGCAACTTTAAGGGCGCTTACTCCAATTTTCGGTCGTAATAATTGTTCCACCAGACAGGCTGTGCATGCTATAGTGGATAAATTGGAGTCAACATATTCACCACTAAATGTTCCTGTCCCAGTGAGTCGAAGTACCGAAAATATCGCAGCCGTTAGTTCTTCGATTCAAAATGAGCCAAATCAGTCGATTTCACGCCATTTACAGGAATAGGAAACCTCTCAGCCCACATTGTGGCAAATTTTACGTAAAGATCTTAGCCTACACCCGTAGAAGAACAAATTAACTCAAGAACTGAAGCCTCTTGATCATTTGAAGCACCGAAACTACTCCGGTTGGGCTCTGCAAAAGTTTGAAGAAAATCCTGAATTTGATCGAAAAATCTTCTTCAGCGATTAAGCGCATTTTTGGCTTTGTCAATAAGCCAAATATGCGCTATTGGACAGTAACAAACTTACATGGGCTTCAAGAGACCGTGTGGTGTGGATTCCATGCCGGAGATATGATTGAACCGTATTTTTTCATCAATGAAAATGATCGCCATGTACGGTTAATGGAGTTCGCTATCGTGGCATGTTTGAGGACTATTTTCAGCCAGAATTAGATGGACTTGAGATCAGTGATATGTGCAGCTGATCAAACAATTGATCTATTGAAGAAGAAGTTCGGTAATCATATAATCTCGAGAAATAGTCGGGTCGAATGGCCACCTCGCTCGTCACACGCTGATGGCATCGAAGGTCCTAGTTTTTCCAAAAATGGTGCCGAAATTCGCTATACAGTCAATGGCAAAGATTACCGGACAATGGACAGTGATTGTTTCTTCGAAAATATGGACGACATTTATATGTTTCCCCAACAGGATGGGACTACAATACTACACGCCAGTCTGCTTATACTGAAACCATTGCCTTGCTGAAGACTCGATTCAACGACAAGGTTATATTACGAAATTCGCCAGTGAATTTGCCACTGAGATCGTTCAATTTGACGCCACCCGATTACTTCTTATGGGGGGTATATGTAACGTCTTTGGTGTACATCAGGACTTTATTGACAAGATGGAACCACAAATGTTCGAAAGATTGGCCTAAAATTGAATAAAGAGGACGTACTTTGTCAGAAACAGCAGTTGAAGCCCTATGCCTGACATGGTGCTCAACACATTATGTCATTAGCAATTCTTCATAATGAACCAAGATCTCGTCCATGCTAATAAGATTTGTAAAGCTAAAAGGCATCCAACCCAACCAGTGCATGTGATACATGTTACATAGATGTAATCAACAGAGGAGCACTGTCGTATCCATGTAGTAGCGGCAGCAGACACATAATTCTAGCTAGCCTTGGTCACATCGTATACTCGTATGACCTAAGGCTAATGTTGGGTAAGTAACTCACTCGATTTCCTTTCCTCTAGACCACTTAGGATGCTGTATTTCTCTATATAAATTCCACTTTCCGTTCCCACAAGTGTCGGCGCATAACTAACTCAAAGTAGGCCGATTAACCATACTTAGCATCGGCTAGCTCCATCTGTCATTCTAGGATATAATTTAGCCTTAAGCTTATGCTCCAACAAAAATCGGTGGACAAAAAAAACACAATTTCACATACAGACCAACTCCGTGGTCTCCCCGAAGCAGGTTAGTCTAAAGTGTCCCTCTGATCGAGAGTAAATCTAATTTAGACTTCAATGTAACAAATTGAAATCGCGTCGCTTTCAGTGCGAATATGCATACTAATGCGTCCGTAATTATAATATTCAATTTCTTAGTGCGACTGTAGAGATATTAATTACCCAGAGATACGGTGATAAATTAATTGGATCAACTGAGGTCTGTCTGACACTTGTTGGTGGTGCACGGACTGTGCACGCAGTCTTTGACCAGGTACGTAGGCGAGCATTACTGGTACATGGCAGGCTATGTGAGTTATGTTGTCGAATCAAGAAAATTGTTAATCCTCTCGACATAGAATTGCTATGGAAATTTTGAGAAATTTCTGTCCATGTGCTAGCGATCTATGTATCTGTACATACACGACTGGTATCTGTAAGTAAGCGCATTTGATTGGCATGCATTGGAGGGCTGCATTTGAATATGTATGACAGCCTGATCTATAATTTGCAAATTAAACTAATCTCTATCTTAGCTAATTATTCAGAATCAGGTCAACAATATCAGCCAAAGTATAGAAAATTGCTGCTTTCAATCGCAGGCTTTGTCATACGGATCATAACAAAGTTAATGAAAGTCTAATCTATAGTCGTTGTCATTCTGGGTGATTCATGCATTTGCAGCAAAGAGACAATCATGAGTCATTAGACTTTCAAAGTGGAAAAGTATAGACGTGGAGTTGGTATCTTGTATTGCAATACGTCTTGTGATGTGTCAGCTTTTAACCGGAGCGTGTTCTTGGCGGTGAGTCCATTTTACGACCTGGACTGCAAAAGAAAAAAAAATTTTGTAAGCATTTCGTGAATTCCGAAGCCCATCTACAACTTTTAAGAAAGATAATCTTCAGTAGAAACTACCCTTATGATAGACCTTTTAAAGGTTAAATATTCATCAGACCGGATGTGTATTAGATGTCATACTCGTCATGAAAAATAGTTCGACTACTCTTTCGAAATGATGCTAAAGCATAGGTTGGGTTAGGTAAGTCTGGCTATTGGAAAGACCAACCCACTTAGGCCTACTGGCCCATTGCCACGTGGATCTGTGATCCTCCTACTCATGGAACCAACTTGACGTTATGATGAAGCGTAGGAGACTGTTAACGTTTATACTATCTTGATCTTGATCCCGGAATGCATTCAGAAATTTCAAAAATAAATCAATATTTTCCTCTTCAGAGTAATACCCATCGACTGCAACACACTTATGCCAGCGCTGGATCCAATCCTCCAAACATTTTTTATATTCGGTTTTCGGTATGTCCATCAGTGCTTCCTGCGATTTTTCCATTACTTCCTCTCGGCTGCTGAAACGCGTGGTTTTTTAACTCGATTGAACAGAAGGAAGTCACAGGGAACCAAATCAGGTGAATTCGGTGGCTGTTGGATGGTATTTGTAGCATTTTTCGTCAAAAATTACGAATAATGATGGCACTGTGCGACGGTGCGTTATCATGGTGCAAAACCACGAGTTTTCTGCTCACAATTCTGGTCTCTTTCGGCGAATTGCTTCACGCAAGCGTCTCATAACGCCCAAATAATACTCCTTGTTTACTGTCTGGTCTTCTGGCAAATATTCATGATGCACTACACCGTTGTAATCCATGAAAACCGTGAGCATTGCTTTCTTTTTTGACTGAAAACGACGTGGTTTTTGTGGTCTCGGCTCATTTGGTGAACGCCATTCACTTGCTTGATGTCTCGATTGCATGTCGTACTCATAAACCCACGGCCACGTCTGGTCTCCAGTAATGATCCTTTTGATGGATGTGGTATCGGATTCAGCCTCGCAAATCTTCGTCGCAAAAGGTCGCAAAAGGTCAACACGGTCTCTTTTTTGCATGAAATTGAGGTCTTTTGGCACCAACTTAGCTACTACACGACGGAAACCCAAATCATTAATAAAAACATCTTGGACGGATCCATAGGTAATGTTCAAGTTCTCCGCTATCTCTCTGATGGTTAATTTGGGGTTATTGACCAACATTTCCTTTATTTCATCAATGTTTTCGTCGGTTTTCGATGTCGGTGGTCTGCCACTGCGTTCATCATCTTCGATTGACTCACGAGCATTTTTGAACCTCTCGTGTCACTGGTAAACGACCGTTTTCTTTAGAGAATCGTTGCCGAAACACTTTTCCAACATTTCCAACGTTCGCGCACCATTAAACATGATTTTTACGCAAAATTTACGAGAAATACAAGTTCGTTGTTGCAAATTTAAATCCATTTCTAAAATTGTAAAAAAATCGCCAACACACACAGAGATAGATGTACTCTTGGCTACATAACTTTTGTGAATGTCAAGCTATGACGCTAAGATTTAGAGGGAATGTCAACAACAGATTTACCAACTTAACAAAAAAACAGAACTCAAATCGGGACAATTAGAGCGCCACACGATGATGTCCCGCCGATGATGTCGCCCCGGGAAATTTTTAATCAAGGTGGTATTCTTTAGATCGCTTAAGTCATTGTAGAAGCTCATAGATGGAGTTTTCCTCTTTTTGGAGCTGGGCATGTACAGAGTAGGTGGAGGATTGTCTCTTCATCCTCCTCGTCAATGCAGCTTCTACAGAAATCGTTTGTAAAGACGCCAAGCCTTCTTCCATGCTTGCCTATAAGGCAGTGTCCAGTGATGACAGCTATGATGGCGTTGAGATGTATCCTATTCAGATGGATCAAACTCTTAGAGCGATTCAGATCCAGCTTTAGCCAGATCTGTTTGGCTGCTAGACATGTTGGTCCAACTATCCACCTAAAGTCTATTCTTTTATCAGCATCCAGCTTTTATATTGATTTGCACGTAGCGATTGGTATACCTATGCTACCCTCTATTCGAATTTTGGCGAGTTCGTTAGCCCTACAATTCCTTGGAATGTCTCTATGGCCGGCACCTAACAAAAGTTGAACTGCTCACTCTATCATCTCCGTAAGAGCTGATCGGCATTCAAAGGCGGTTTTAGAATTTAATAAGACTGAGTCCAGAGACTTGACAGCGACCTGTCTATCCAAAAATATGCGGATATCACGTTTTTCTTCAGCCGGGACAGAGCTTCTTTAATCGCCAAAATTTCCGCCTGAAACACGCTGCAGTGATTTGAAATATGGAAGGAGAGGCTAAGATTTAGCTTATCTGAGAAAACAGCGCCACCAATCTCGCTATCCATTAGATCAATCTGTATAAAAGTGGATTGACTAGTCTTCCATGAAAGCATCTTCCCTCCAGAAGATGTTTAGAGGGGAAGCTTACATCAAAGTCTTTGTCAAACCAAAGTTCGGATGTAGCGTCATCGATATTCTCTGTGAGGGTTCCTAATATATTAAGAATATTAGCGTGGCCAAATAAATTATTTGTCCACTGTGTTGTAGCTTTGAGGCAGATAGCTGCAGGCGCAGCTACTTGGCCGCTGAAGATATCGAGGGGTGTCAAGTGAAACAGAATATCCAGTGCCGCGAAGGAAATAGAGTGAAGTGCTCCGCTTATGCACAGACATGCTATTCTTTGGACTCTGCTTAGTTTGCTGCAGTTGACTGCATTGTCTAAGGCCGTCCACCCGGTCTTATGACTGAGATGTATAGCCAGTGGGTTACACAAGGTTGAAGGCCCCATTTGTTTCCAATAGCTTTTTTGCAAGAGAATGAAATTGCTTTTGAATGTTAGGTTTCCAGTTTAGTTTCCTGTCAAAAATGAGATCCAGATATTTCGCTGTATCGGAAAAGACTAAACTGGTACCGTTTATTGAGGGGGGGTCTATAGTTGGAATTTTGTATTTCCTGGAAAAGAGGACAAGATCAGTTTTGTGGGGGTTTACTCCCAATCCACAGCGATCTGCCCAACGGGTTAATCTGTTAAGATTTACAATAGTTGAAGGAGTTCTTTAATGGTATTAAGATGCTTACCTGAGACGGCTATGGCAACATCATCCACATAGGCAATCACCCTTCTACCACCCGCTTCCAAGTATATTAGAACCACTAAGTTTCAAAGAAGGGGGAAAGGAAACCGCCTTGCTGACACATCTTTTAGCAGAATCCTTATCCAATTTGGAGTTGTTTATCCTGCTATTTAGCATAAGACTGATCAACTTCTCAAGTGAGTTGTCTACCTGCAGAGTTGACAGCGCAGTCGTGATTGCGGATGTGTTGAAGGTTGTTAAAGGCACCCTCTATTTCCAGGAAAGCGATCATTGTGTACTCTCTATACTATGAGGATCGTTCGATGTGGCTGGTCAATGAATCCAAAGAATGTTAAACCGTTGACAGAAGCCTTGAATCAGTTTTAACTCCTATATGGATATTAATCAGTCGGATATTCAGAAGTCAGAGCTTTCAGAAGGAAAAATGATAGACTTATAGGTCTGAGATCCTTCGGGACAACATGAGAGCATTTTCCGGATTTGAGAATGAAAACTACATTGACTTCTCTCCATGACAGTAGAATGTGCATCAGTTCTACGCAGCTCCTCGTGATATTTTCTCGCGTAGGCAAAATAATATCTGAGGACCTTTGTAGCTCTGCAGGTATTATACCGTCCGGACCAGCAGGTTTGTATCGTTTGAAGTTATGTAGCGCCCAAAGCAGTTTGTCTCTTGTAATCAGACTACAAATTTTGGTCACGGTTGCTATAGGCCTGTTTGGGTTGCTACTGGCCGCGAATAGGGAGCTACGTAAAGAGTCAGTGTCCAGTAGAATCACTTGAGGTTGTCCAAGAGCCATCGATTTTTTTCAAACAACTAGGCATCATAGGATTTGAAGAGAGGATTTTTCTTAGCCACTATGCAGAGGTTTCTGTAATTTTGTCACAGAATGATCTCCAGGATTGTCTCTTTGCCCTCCTCAGTTCTTTTTTTATATATTTTGAGAGATTCTTTGTATGAGTCCCAGTCAGTTACTTTTCTTTTGCTTGTGCTAAGTTGAAAAGTTTTCTTCAAACGTTTCTAGGCGGTCCTAGTGCTGGTGTCCATCAGTGCGCCTTGTTCTTGCCTCTAGGTTGAATAAGAGCACTGGAAGCAGCCATAGCCTGATTGAGAGCCAGGGTGAATTCCTTGACGTTCATGTCAAGCTCGTTGGTGTCACGCGGGGAACTTGAGAGTTCAAGGGATAGTGTTTCTGACAGTATTCCCCTGTATTTTGGCCAATCAGTTTTCCAATAATGTGTCTGTGGTCTGAAAATGAGTGTTCAGACGATACCATCCAGTTTGTTAGCATTTGAGTGATGTTGTCGGAGACAAGACTGATATCTAGCACTTCTTGTCGGTTTCCTGTCACAAAAGAGGTTAGTACTTACAATATAATGAAAAAGTGACTCACTTCTATCGTTGATGTTGGTAATGCCCCATACTGTGTGATGAGCGTTAGCTTCGCATTCGACGATGAGGCCAGTTTTTAGCCTTCCAGCTTCCAGTACCACTCTTTTCAAGTTATCACCAGGGAGAGGGCCCACATGATCGTGGCCAAGATATCCGTCAATAGGACAATCTCTAGTCTGACAACGGTTAAGTTGCAGAGATCTCCTCAGCATACACATTGGACAGGTTACTCCCGAGAAGTTTAACCTTCTCGCGCAGAAGGGGAACAAACATTAAGCCACCTGCTTTTCTTTGGCTGTGGTGACAGGACGCCTTTAGATACTACCAATTCACTTTGTCTTGTGCTCTTTCTACGACATTCGATAGATTGGACTGCAACGATGGAGAGTATGCCCGAGGCGGTCTGCCTATTACGGTTTAACTTCATCGGAATATAAAAATTGTGGGTCAGAGTAGTGATTTTGACGAATTGTCCCGAGAAACTGAAAAGGTAAAACGAGCTCCAGAAATAGCGAACTGTAAAAGACTTCAACCTAAGAAGGGAAAGAAATTTTCTGTCACTCCTTCTGTAGACAGACTTTTCCGCGCACGATATCCTGATGAAACCAATGCTGCAACCGGTAAAGGCTGCCATTCCAGCAGATGTACGTAAATCGGACGAAGTGGAGAAATCCACTAACAAAAAGGAAACCGGCGCGGCGCTTCAAACAGCAATAATTGTAGTTCTTGTGGACGAAATTATATGTCATATCACAGGCCAAACCAAAAACACAAAAAACAATCGTAACGGAATATGTCACAAATTTGCAGTTAATTTTTCCTAAAATTCGCTAGTACTCCTACTACTAAAGGCAGAACTCATTGAGTGTTGGGATGATCGTACTACGAGTATCATCTGCTCATAATATTGTTTGGGGAATAGAAAATGGAACGTAAAAAGTTGCATCTCTAGGACTTCATATCGTCTGACCTAATTGGCAGCAATGTTGGCTTTCCGATTTTTTTTTTTTTAATAAGACAAGATGTAATCGGCTTAATACTTGGAGGTACTATAGCAAGTTTTCATCTCAAAATCGGATGCGAGGCCTCGACCTCGTTAAAAAGTAGGAATTTGACTAAAACCAAATAAACACTCAAAGAGGGGCTCGGTAGATCTGTCAATGCCTCGTCTAAATGTATAACAAAAAATAGGGAAGCTCAAGCTGTTCAGAGCCTGAACGATGCCGTAGTCAAATGTTATGAGCCGACGTATCCAGCCAGAAAAAACTTCTGCAGATACCAGTCCATGGTAAGGAACCCCAAAAACTTCTAAATAAGTCACCAAGACCTACGAAAACTGGAATCATTTCAAATCGGAATTAGAAGAATATGAAAAGACTAATTGGGAACTCTGATTAGGCTACTAATAAAGATTTTTACAGAAGACTAAAACACTTGGTAAATAGAAGTACATACTGAGAAGGGGCAAATCTGACTTTTCGATGGCTTCAAGTCGCCCGTTGGAGATGTTATCCTGTTAGGCATATACTGTAGGAGAATCTTCTCTACATATCCATCCCCTTAATGATTTGACTCTGGGTTCTTTCGCAGAGAGGATATTTATGGAAACAAACTGCTTTGCGAACGTATCCCCAGATCCTGCTACACTGCGCTTTAAAATATATTGTAGTAGGCAGAATCGAGAGCACATTCGACAAGAATGAGTACCCTCTGAACATTTCCATTAACATTGTGGATGCTTTAAACCTCGCAACTTTTGATGGACAGAGGACACGATGTAAAGAAATCACTAGTTTTGTGAAAAAGAGCAATTTTGTTAAATACTCGTAGGACACTGATAGTCGATGCACACTGTGGTTAATATGTAATGGTGGTGGTGAATAGGAGTTGCCTGTAGGGTGGCGTCCTGTCATCTCTGCTGCGGTACATGTTAGTTGATTCCTAACTTAACTCCTTCAATATTTTTAACGGGATGACTTCCATGACCTTGGAAATAAGGGACGTAAGTGCGATGGGTTTGTAGGAGGAGAGCGAAGAATGTTCGCCTTTTTTAGGGACGGGCTAAACAAATACCCCTTTCCATCTGGTCGGATAGAGTCCTAAGAGTAGGATTGATGAGTGGTTCTGCCTCCTTCGAAATCTGAGTATAGCCCTTACATTCTTTTTGGTCTGATCTGCAGAGATATCAGTCTTCCTCCGAATTAGTCTTAGGCGGGCTGTTTAGAAGTGTTCTTCTTTTTTTTTAAAGAACTTAACACTCAAGTCGGTATGTATACACTTATAATGACTCAGCATGTATTAAGCTTTTTAGAAAATTCGACAGAGAGAGAAGAAAGATGTTCGGGCTCATTTCGCTTCATGGATGGCATCCAACATATAATGGGGAGGGTAAATTGCTAGTGGAAGTTGCCTTGTTGTTTTCTAGTAACTACTCATCTTACTTAATTTTACTTAAGAAGTAAATGTCTTTCGGGCGCCGTTGGGATTCGAACAGCGAACCTTCTGATTTGTAAGCTACCATTTGCCCCAAGGCCACCCAATTTCGTAGTCGGTCCAGCCTTGCAACGGGTGATCTGCAGCATAATTTATTGCATGGACATGCCACTCAAAACAACGCTTGCTGTTGGCATTCCACTCTCCAATGCTACGTTTCCTTGTTACATGTTTAAGTGTTCTATTGTCGTAGACTATAATTACACTAGCATTCAAATCTTCGATCATAATATCGAAAGGGATTTTAAGATACCTGTTTCTGATGTCCTGAAGGATTTTTGAAACAACCTCACGTACTTAACTAAAGCAGTCTTATGTATTGGGAAGTTGTACTCTTCCGCATCAGATCATCTTGTTTCGCTCGATTTCAAGATGTCAACGCATGAGCTTACGTTCGAACTGCGGAGGCGTGACGTTTTCAAGGCTTTTTCCTCGTAACGTGATGTTTTATTCTATCTAACATCGTCATCATCAGAGAGTCGGTTCGTATTCAAAGCATTCAAGTGTCGAGTACAAGTCACAAGAATACAACGAAACCGACACTTTCTCTGCTTTATACGACAGCGATTCAAAACGATCTACATTCACCCTCTCAACATTCAAGACTCCCATTGGGGTCTTACTAAAAGCGCTAGAAGATGATCATCGGAAGTGGCTCGTCCTCTCTTTTGAACGAATAACGCCAATCGATAGATGTTATTTCTGGGAGCCCGTTTTTAGTAATTTACTATTCTAAGAAATATCTTGGTTACCTCTTTTATAAAATGCATTCTTCCATGTCACACGACAAGACATGAACAATGAGCTTCTTATGAAGGAGTCGAAGTGCTCGCTACAGCTCCCACTTTTGGCGAATGAGTACAGATGAGCGTATTGGTCGTTCATGCTTGACTGGAATCCCGATTTTGCCGAAGTAACTCAACTAAGGTCCCCATTGGCTCATCCAGTCCAACCGTCCACTACCTGAATTAGATGATCCGAAACAAACTGAAGTTAGACCATCTACACTTGCGCAAGACTGGAATAAGTTTTTGGAACGAACAATTGCCTCGGAAAATGGCTGATCTGCTAGAATTTACAGACATCGAAGGGCGTAGAAAACTTAAAGTTCACATTGCAGCCACACCTGCAAGAAAGTGGAAGTTAACTTAAGTGTCTTTATCCCATAAAGATGACAGAGGTCCATTGGAGTATATCCCGTCCGAAAGGAAACGCCAAAAACTCATTTGCTGAATGTGCCTAAAAAGCAGCAAGTACGAGTAGACACGGCAATAAATGAATCATTAAAGATCTGCCTACTCTGCTGCGGTACATGTTAGTTGACTCCTAAGTTAACTCCGTCATTTTTAACGGCTTTGATCAGGCATCTTACGAGTAACTCTAACTACAAATGGACTTTCAGACAATTTTCTCAAAACTGGGGTTGTTTACTCCAAAAAAAAGAGGACGCTGATTGGCTTGACCCATATAATCTTTTCATTCTGGAAAGCAAACTTCTTAGGACTAAACATGTTGCACCGAAAATATACAAACTGTTGTCAGCTTCCTGGCAGTGAAAAGGAGAGTTCGGCAAAGCATGGGGCATTTCAGCGGGAAGGGTCCTCTGGACTTACATACAAATGATAAGACCAGTTCTATCCAATGAATCAGTTATTTTGCGGAATAAACCAACTCATTTCACTGGACTCCAAGAAACGAATTGTCTCGACTGCTTTCTAATGGGTGATTTTTTAAGCCTTTGGTTTTTAGTTGCCAAAAAAAGTACAGCAAAATTGCAAAAGTGTATAAAACTTTTACTTGAATTGATAAATCAATACTTGCCATTTACTTTTTAAAGATTATTTCTTGTAAATCTTGATCCCGACTATGTTTTAAGTAGTCCATACAGAGAGTCCAATTTTGAATCACCTTTTCGAGCATATTGGCTGGTATCTCGCCAATAACACGTGTAATGTTGTCTTCCAAGGCTGCTATTGATGCTGGTTTATTGGCATAGATAAGTGATTTGACGTATCCCCACAAAAAATAGTCTAAAGGCGTCAAATCACACGATCTAGCCGACCAATTCGCCGATTCAAAATGAGAGATAATTTGCTCACGTAACACATTTCTCAATTGGTCCATCGATTCGCGTGCTGTGTGGCATGTGGCGGCATCTTGCTTGAACCAGATGTCGACTATATTCACCTCGTGCATTTTGGGCAAAAAAAGTTCGATATCATTGAACGATAACGGACGCCATTGATGGTAATGTTGTTTCCTCGTTCATCTTTGAAAAAATACAGGCCAATGATTCCGCCCGATAATAAACCGCACCAAACAGAGCATTTTTCCGGGTGCATTGGCAGCTCTTGTATTGCCTGAGGTTGCTCATCGGACCAAGTACGGCAGTTATGTTTATTAACATACCCATTCAACGAGAAATAAGCTTCGTGGAGACTATTTTTCGATGAAAAAGCGCTTTTCTAAGGCCACTCACCGAAAATGCTAACTGACACATGTCACAAATAACACGTGAGCTGTCAAAAATAGAACGTTGAAACACTAATCAGCAAAAAAATCGCCCTAAACACTAGTTGGCGCAAAAGTCATCACCCCATCGGGAAATGCTATAATTTTTGCAAATGGAGGCAAAATGTCAATTCTACTTTGACATTTGTGAAGTGAACAGATACAAAATGCACGTCAATAAGACATGAATCGCTATACTCATAAGGAACGCGGAATAATTGTTACGATATTTTGGCGGAATAATTCGTCGGTGGTGTTGGCGCACAGCGTGAATTTCGGTGCAGATTTCCCGGTGGTCCGACACCAACTGGGTAAACACTACGACGTTTTGCCGCTAGCCTAAAAGAGCATGGAACATAACATGCTGCCAGGTCTGGCCGGCCCCGGAACACCCGTTTTACTGAGAATATCGCCGCTGTAGTTGAAGATATCGCAGAGGACTACGGAGTATCGACCAGAAGACGTGCCACGCAATTGGGCATCAATCGGTGGTCTTTACAGAGAATCTTGATGAAAGACTGCAAAATGTTCCCTTAGAAAGAAAGGAAGACAACTTTTCATCGAAAATCATCATGAGCGAGGAGGTCCATTTCCATCTCTGTGAATATGTGAATAAGCAAAATTATCGCTTCTGCGGCACCGCAAATCTGCGTATAGCCCATGAAGAGCCATTACACCCGCTCAAGATGGTGTGCTGTTTACGCTGGAGCCGTCATCAGGCCTTATTTTTTCGAAAACGGCGCGGGCCAAACGACTACTGTAGGCGGCGAGCACTCCAGAGCCATGCTCCACGACTTTGGATATGGATATGGATATGGAGAACATTTGGTTCCAACAGGATGGGGCTACGGCGCATACTGCACGAGCCACAACCCAAATTCTGAGGGCTGCATTTCCGGGCCGACTAATCTCTCGTTTTGGCGATTTGGACTGGCCTCCACAATCGCCCAATTTAACCGTTCCAGACTTCTTTTTGTAAATTTTTTTTAAAGTCACGAGTCTATCTCAACAAACCTCAGACTCTTGAAGCCCTCAAAGAGAATATCCGTCGAGAATGCGAGGTCCTATCGCCGGAAGTTCTGGTAAGAGTGATGGAAAATGCTAAAAATCGGGCCCGAATGGTCATCAATTCTGGCGGCGGCAACTTAGCCGATATCATTTTCTCGACTTGATGGAAACAAATTTAAGACATCATAGATGCTGATTAGTTTTCCTCCCTTTCACATTTATATCATCAAATACACAGCTCAAGATCATGTTTCCTTAAGGAAAAGTGGTCTTTGTTATAACTCGCACCGGAGCGGAAAACTTAATCTTGCGCGCCGATCTTCATTCGATACGTATCTGTGGGCATGCTGTTTGACACAATAACATCACTCCGATTGCTGTGCCTCGGCCAAAATCTGAACGTCGACCAAAGACTACTACTTTAGATAGACTTAAGTCTGTCTTCCAAGCGGAGCCATACGCAATCCTAATGGCAATGGACTATATGCTATGCTTAAAGCATACTGAACACTGCTATGCAAGAGTTCTTTGAACGCCGCTGAAAGGCTGGATTCACTAGGTTTTAAGTATATAGACTCGAAGAAAATAAGGTCATCGTTGAACAAGGCTCAAAGAAGGACTTTGGTTAGGGCTCACATTGATAATTAGGTCCCTCATAAATACAACCATGTAGAGCAGGTGAATAGTTTCTCATGTCTCTACATGATCACCGGGATTCTTGCTCTAACTAGCGCCTTACAGAGGCATTACAGTATTGCGTATAACTTTTCCTCGATGTTTACATTCCATTTAAAGATCTCAGGGTCCTACATATCCTCTCCCGAGCCGAGATATTCGAATAAGGGTCCACATTTTTGCCTTTTTTTTGCATGGCCAACTACGGACTTTTTCCATTTTGGTAATATACAGTTGCTATGGATCCATTAATAGCTTTTCAACGCTCATTTACCTTTCAGGAACCCAGATTTTGGTCTCTTCTTGGGGGCATTTTTTGTCCAACATGCGCCTATGTGCGAGGAAATTCTACCACTCCTGATCAAGATAGGTAGCTCCTAGGTGGGAATAGCTTCAATTAATAGATATATCCAGGACCAGGTGGCATTTTTTCTTCCGAGATCCAAACACCTTCTACATAGCCTAAATATGACTAGAAGTCATCCTAAATGGCTATCAATTATTGATGCGCATTTCCGCTTGGACTTCTGAAAGAGAGAAGCTATAAGGTTGGCTTATATAAGGGTAATAGGGATAGTATTGTCAATAGATCAAAAGGAAAAGGAATGGCGCGACAATTTCTGATAGAGCACATATCCCTTCGTGTATCCCAATTCATTATAGTGTTTTCCGTCGCAAATTCTGGCAATTCCGGGAACTTGCCTTGGCTAAAGTGGAATATGAGGTATGGTAGGAATAAATGCATTTACACTAACAATTAAGCAGGTATACGGTCCCGTGTCAATCTTGACAATGTCAAAGATTGTCAAAACTCTAATATCTCTCAAAAAATTAGCCAAACAGTTCAAAATTCATTTTGCTGGATGCCTGGCAGCCATGGCTATTCGGCAAAGCACCCAAAGTCGATGAACTTGCCAAAGATTTTTTCACTCTCTAAGATCATAGTGACCCCACTCGCAACATGTAAATTCCTGCTCAAATCTGAACTTTGACACACAGATCTGGCCTAAGGATCAGCTCCGCACAATGACGTTTCTATCTGCGAAACTGTCACATATCGCCATCCTGATGGATATTATTGAAGGCCGTAATTGACAGATATGCCAATAGACCTGACGTTCATTTAACGAAATAAAAGACAACCACATTTCTTCTGCTGGGCAGCTGTTCTGCTCCTTTTACCAGAGCGCATACTCGTAGACCTGCCAATATTTTCAACATTCAGATCCCCGAATACTCATATCTCTAAAACAGGAAAACACATCCAATACACGCAACTTGCCTCAATTGAAGACCACAAGTCATTAGATTTTTATTAATCAGCTACCAGTCCAATAACCTCGGCCAAGTACAAGTTTCCCTTGAATAGCTCGTTTCGAACTGGTTCCCGATCCATAACTCTGCCTTCGATATCGTTTTCCTCATAACTAATTTCTTTGCTACTTCAATAAATCCATCCAGCAACGATACGTATAGTATACCAACCAACAGCACTAACAGTCAATTAGAAGACTCTACCGATAAGACCTTGTAATGGAACACTATTCCTCCAAACAGTCCACAACTCCTCGACTCTCACCAATCTCCGATGTTCGATCTCTGTATTTCAGTAAATCAAAGAAATTCCAGAAATTCCATACGCTAGCAATTATTTTCATAATTTTTGAGTCATGGGCGGATCGTATGTGTCTGCAGCAATACCACTTCTACGCGCCACATATTGATTACCACCTTCAAGTTGTTGTCGTCCACGTAAAGCCATTAACTTTCCAAAGGATCCCATTTGGAATTGCATTCATAAATCACGGCGAGTCGTTTTATTGAATCCCGAATGTACCAAGTGTCGCATTGTATCCAATCCATTCGAACAGTGTGAGTACTTCGTCCTCGCGGACGCCACTACCGGTCGCGATCAGTATTAAGTACGAATACGGCCCGCATCGATTGAGAGTTGGTATTGGTCCCGTAGGTTGGCCTCATTGGCACGCGGTCCTTAAGAAAAATTATAAATTCACATCGTGTATGCAATATTGTCGCGATCAATTTCATTTGGAACCTAAGAGTGATCCCTGCACTGTGATCGTCAGGGACGAGTCAGGGTAGGACACAGCGCAGTTTTGTAAAGAAACGTGTTTTGGTGCTAGTGCTGGTGCCAGTTCCAATGCTGGTGCACCATGTGGGTATCGGATAACTCACCTGTCCACTTTGATATTCTCGTTGTGTGAATGACGGTTGCTCTGACGGTTATTTCGCATAGAGTCCGGTTTTTTTAAAAAAAAAAAAAAACAAAACACCATCACCACCAAACTTCAACCACAGACAACTAGGAGTATGACAAGTTCAGTTCCTTCGTGTACTGGTGCTTGGTGCTGTATCCAGAATTCAGAATAATTACTCGTATCCACCTGCATGAATGAATGAATTTATCTCGATGAGTCACCTATACACACACGTACGTATGTACACGCGTACACCCAAGTAAGCGTTCATTCATCTGACGTCCATCAGTCATTTTAACTGATTCGATTCGTAACAGAAGTTGAGTGATATGGATCCAGAAGGAGGGTAGGGCTCATCTCAACGGGATGTCTAAAGATGACCACGATGCGATAGAGTTGATCATCATTAGGTAAGCCGACCCTAAGTCAGTGCAGCGTGAGAAATTCCAGGGTCGAGAATAATGACCCCTAATTCAAGAGCAAAGCAGATATCAAAATACGGTCGTGTTGCGATAGTCGTTTGTACGAGTATCTTGGCCCCAATCAGTGTACACCAGATATGGTCATGGTGACGGCTGATTCGAGTATGGTTCCCTGAAAGGAATTAGTCCAGTTCAAGGTTGAATTGTGGAGCAATTTATGCAAACCAAGCGGTATTCTTTAGATGCAGTACCATTGTACGTTGGGGAAAAAAGTTGTGACTTGCCGTTTGCACTGTGCGACTGTTTAGTGTGGAAAGTGCGGTATAATCACTTCGGCGATTGACCATAAAAGTAACGTCAAAGGAGCCGCCTCTAAGTGGCTATTGCCGAAATGGCATGGATAGAGTCGAATTGGAATTTATTTCGAAGTGAAATTGCTTTTGACGATTGATTAAGTCTTGTGGCAAAGATGAAGGAACAATGAGATACGGATAGTATGGATAGTATGGATTTTGGAAAGCTTGTCTACAGAAAGTGATTATAATTTTGTTGAATGTATAAACCAAGTGCCTGCCTATTGTTCTCTCTCGATTAAGAGATATCAGATTATTTGATTATGTTCGTTTATATCTCGCTTATCTGCATGATAAGCCAGACGCTGTCTAGACCGACGGTATAACGAAAACCAATGCAATGGTTTCCGTTCTGCGGCAACTTCTTATACGTTTTCGTGAGGAATTAGATATGACTCCTGATGACGTGGCTAATGATCTCCCTTCTTTTGCGTTTCAGGTAAGTTCTCGTTCAAAGAACACGGTCTAGTTTCAAAAACTACTATCGTTTCTAACCCGCCGCTCAATTGTTTGCCGCAGCCTCCCAAATGTTTGCTCCTTTATTATGGAAACGTAAGAGGATTACGAACTAAGATTCCAAGCCCACCCCTCATATCAAGAACAATTTTCCCAAGACTTCGATTTACACCGTATTGATAGTCTAGATAAAGCGGAAAATTTATATGGCCGTGGTGTACTTGGCCTTCGATAGAATTTCTCATGATATAATCCTTCTAGAATTAAAGGCTCTTGGTGTCCAAATAAGCTTTATAAAGAAGTGAGTTTAATCTCAATCACTATGTTCTATTTAAGTCCTTGGTTTCTGATCCAATTAAAGCCCCCTTTGGTGTGCCTCAAGGTAGCAACCTTGGTCCCTTATTATTTATTCTGACTGTTGATGATGTTGGTTGTATCATTCGAAATTCATCTCCAGTGGTCCTCGTGAAGAAGAAGACAGCAGCACGGGGTTTTGTGTAGACTACCGACGTCCCAACGATATCACTAAAAAGGGCAGCTACCCACTACTGAGATTTGACCACACTTTGGATACGCTTTCTGGTTCGCGAAATAGTTCTCAACACTAGACCTGAAGAGCGGTTACTGGCAGGTGGAGATTGATCGAAAAGATCGTGAGAAAATGGCTTCCATTACAGAAAGCGGTTTTTGACAGTTTAGTTTAGAGTGATGCCGTTTGGACGTGTAACACTCCGGCCACCTCCGAGCGACTAATGGAACGAATACACCAAGACCCCTCATGGAAAACCTGATAATGTGTATCTGAACGATGTTTTCGTCATAGAAAAGAAAAAAATTGTTTGAGAGGCCCAAAGCGCTCATTTGGAGCAGAATCCAGAAAAGTGTGCCTGGTTCCGTCGAGAAGTAAAATATCTCTGTCACATTATATCCGCGGAAGGAGTAATGACGGGTCCTGATAAAATCGAGTCTGTGAAAAGCTGGCCTGCGTCCAAAGATAAACACCACCTGAGAAGCTTCTTGGGATTTGCCACGTATTACAGAAGATCCGCAAAGGATTTTGTTGGTATTGCAAAGAGTCTGCATCAACTTACGGAAAAAGGCCGAAAATTCAGGTGGTTTGGAGAGTGTGAAAAAGCATTCCAAGAACTCAAGCGGCAGCTGTGCAATGCCCCCATCTTGGGTTACCGCACACCCGGAAAACTGTTCATCGTGGACGCAAACGGTAGAAATCTTGAGGTCCGAGCAGTGATCACTCAAGTTCATGACGGTCAAGAGAAATTGCTTGCCTATAACCACATGGTACTCTCCAGACCTGAAAGAAACTACTGCGTAACTCGGCGCGAGCTGATAGAATTAATTCGAGCTACGAAGCATTTCCATAAGTGTTGTACCTCTATGAACAAAAGTTCATTCCTCGGATAGACCACGCAGCTCTGAAATGGCTGCTCCAATTTAAGAACCCTGAATGCCAAGTTGCGAGGTGGATCGATCAGTTGCAAGTGCAACACCGCAACGCAAAACTGCACTCAAATGCTGATGTTCTCTCTCGTCGACCGTGTGGGGTCAAATCTGAACACTGCGACCATAATGAAGCGACGGACCAGGTCACTATCCAAATGATCAGGACTGAGCCAATAGAGAGTTGGAGTACAGACAAAATCCGTTCCTCCCGACAGGCAGATAATGACATCGGCCTGGTCTGGAAGGGTCACAAATAAAGACCAAGCTTACAGCAGATATCAGACCGGAGCCAAACTCTGAAGGCATATTGGGCACAGTGGGATTCGCTTTGTATGCCAGAGGGTTTGCTGAAGAGAGAATGGAAAGTGCAGTGGGAACAACATCTCGTATGGAGCTAGTTGTGCCACGCTCCAGAATCACACATGATGGCATATCAGGAAGTCATTTGGGAATACACAAAATGTTGGAGAAGGTAAGGGAAGGCTTCTATTGACAAAGTGCAAAACAAAATGTCGAGAATTGGTGCATAAAAGTGCTACCAAGGGCCCAAAAGTAAAGCCACAGGGACGAATGCAATAATATAATGTCGGAGCACCATTCGAAGGAATAGCCATCGACATCGCAACCAATACACCCTCGTGTGGTCATGGATTGCTTCAATAAGTGCCCGAAAGTATTTGCCATCCCAAATCGTAGCAGAAAAAATAGACAGCAACCGGGTGAGTAAATTTGGGGTCCCAATAGAACAACACTCTAATCAAGGGCGAAACTTTGAATGAAAAGTCTTTCAGGAAGTGCGCCAATATCTTGGAATAAGGAAGACGAGGACAACGCCACTACACCCTCAATCTGATGGAATGGTCGAGCGATTTAATAGGACCTTGTCACCCGAGTACGCCTTGAATTCCGCTTACCAGATTTTGGAGCGCTTTCAAGATCTTTCGCGTTTGTAGACATAGAGTGAGGTTATATTCGAAATAAAGTGTTGCGTGCCCTCAAAGGGATATTAGTACAAATGTTTGCACAGAGCTCGGGCGAAGGAAAATTAGGGAGGAAAGAAAGCTAAGTACCGAAGTACGTTGGTTTTAAATGTCTGATGGTTGTAATGAATAGGAAATAAAGAGCTCGGCAGAGAATTCCACAGGCGAGTTGTACGGCATAGGGAAGAATCACGAAAGTGGACTTGAGGGTATACTGGTGAGCATTCATAGCGAGATGGGTGTTAGGATTAAACGTTTGAAATGGTGGATGCTACTGAAAATTTCGTTCGAGCACTGGCTGTGGAAATAGTGATAGAACAATGCGGGACAGGCACTTACGTCGGTTTTCAAGTGTGTAATATTGGTGTCTCCTATGAGTTTTATCGCATGGTTTTGGATCCTATCTAGGAAGCGCAAGGAGGTCTTAGAGTCACCTGACTAGATATGGGCACTGTGCTCTAATTTTGGGCGAGGCCAGATCAGACGGGGTGGAATATTTCTCACATCGCTTGAGGAAACCTTAACATTTCGCAGGATTTTTGGCGACATCAAATATCTGGTCATTCCAACGTAAGTTGTCACTTACACACATACCGAGAACGGAAAGTTTTTCAATTTTGACGATACAAGTGCTCATCCTGGGTAATGGATGGGTGATTATATTTCGCTTTAACAACTGCAGACAGCATTGTGTTTTGGAAGCATTGAATTCCACTCCAATCTGTTGTCGGGTGCTGCAGTTTGTATCGGAATTTAATGCAGAGCAGGGACGTGAGTCCGGGAACAAATATGAAAAGAGAGTACAGTCGTCAGCAAAAGAAATATATTGGATTAGAAGTAGCAGACAAGGGATCATTGATGAAAATTAAAAACAGTGTCGAAGACAGAACGGCGCCCTGGGGCACACCAGCATTTATTTTGTGAATATCAGATTTGAAACCATCCAAGACAGCTTGAATTCAACGTTCCGACAGGTAATTTCTGTTTTGAAGAAGAGATTCGTCAATCCCAAAAGCACGCATTTCCGACAAAAGAGCCAGATGCCAAACTCTGTCAAATGCAAATGCCTTAGAAATATCAACTGCCACTATCTTGCTTTCGCCAGATTGATGTACGCTTTGGTTCCACTTTTCGGTGAGACATGCCATCAGCTCACTAGTGGACCTGTTGCTATGAAAACCGTACTGCTGGTCATTAAGAAGTTTTCGTGTTTCTAGATATTTCATGAGCTGATGGTTTAGCAGCGTTTCCATGAGCTGGGAAAGAAGGGATATAGGTGCAATGGGTCTGTAGGAGGAGAGAAAAGAAGATTCGCGTTTTTTAGGGACGGGCTGGACAAATGCGGTTTTCCATATTCTCGGAAAGAGTCCTAAAGAGTAGCATTGATGAAAAAGTTTACGCAGTGGTCTTGCCTCCTTCGAAATCTGAGTAAAGCCCTTATATTCTTGTTGGTCCGATCTGCAGAGATATCAGTCTTCCTCCGAATTAGTCTTTGGCGGACCGTTTAGAAGTTTTCTTCTTTTTTTTAAGGAACTTAACACTCAAGTGGGTATGTATACACTTCTAATACCTCAGTATGTGTTAAGGTTTTTGGAAAATTCGACAGAGAGAGAAGAAAGATGTTCGGGCTCATTTCGCTCCATGGATGGCATCCAACATATAATGGGGAGGCTAAATTGCTAGTGGAAGTTGCCTTGTTGTTGTTTTCTAGTCAACTACTCATCTTGCTTTTAGTTAACTGAAGAAGTAAATGTCTTTCGGGCGCGGTTCGGATTCGAATACCGAACCTTCCGATTTGTAAACCAGTTCACTACCACTTCGCCCACGGCCACCCAATTTCACAGTCACTTCTGCCTTGCAACGGGTGATGTGCAGGATAATTTCTTGCGTGGACATACCACTTAAAACAACGCTTGCAGTTGGCATTCCTCTCTTCAAGTTTCCTTGTTACATGTTTAAGTGCTCTGTTGTCGTTGACAATGAGTACATTAGCATTCAAATCTTCCATCATATCGTAATATCGAAAGGGATTTCAAGATACCAATTTTTGCTGTCCTGAAGGATTTTTGAAGCAACCCCACGTTCTTAACGAAAACAGCGTTAGGCAGTTGTACTCTTCCGCGTCAGATCATCTTGTTTCGCTCGATTTCGAGATGTCAACGCATGAGCTTACGTTCGTAAGAAAGATCATTGTTACGCTTCCATGTCACACGACAGTACTGGAACTATGAGGTTCTTATGAAGGGGTCGAGGTGCTCGCTAAAGCTCCTGCTTTTGGCGAATGAGCACACATGAAGGTGTTGGACTTTCATGCTTGACTGGAATCCCGAATTTGTCGAAGTAACTCAAGTAAGGTTACCATTGTCTCGTCCAGTCCAACCGTCCGCTACGTGACTTAGATGATCCGAATCTTTGTACATACAGAAGTTAGACCATCTACAATTTCTCAAGTCTGGAATAGGTTTTTGGAATGAGCAATTGCCTCGGAAAACTGCGGACCTGCTAGTGTTTACAGACATCGAAAGGCGTAGGCTACTTAAAGTTCACATTGCAGCCACACCTGCAAGAAAGTGGAAGTGAACTTCCACTGGAGTATATCCCGTCCTAAAGGAAACGCCAACAACTCATTTGGAGAACAAGCCTAAAAAGCAGCAAGTTGACGCGGCAATAAATTCGTAACAGAATCACTAAAGATCTGTCAGGTGGACGGTTCTGTCCTGATACTTTTCTTTGTTTAAGAACAGCACTGCGGGCCAAAATTTGCACTAAAAGATGAGTCATCACATCTCACCTTCAATTAAGGATGACATCATTGCCACAGTTAATATGCTCAAGCTGAATTAGACAGGAACTGTGCCAGTTCCATTAAAACGTGGAAT
This sequence comes from Volucella zonaria, assembly GCA_963966105.1. Lineage (NCBI taxonomy): Eukaryota > Metazoa > Arthropoda > Insecta > Diptera > Syrphidae > Volucella > Volucella zonaria. Next base: position 135,285,526 of record OZ014533.1, on the reverse strand, counting down.
CGATGCTGTTAAATGGCTGCACTAGTCATGATCAATATTAAAATTTGGCAACGAACTCTTGGAAATCGATGTCTGGGAGGGAAGCATCTCCAACGCATTTCTAAAGATCCGAATATTCTAAAGCAAAGTGGCAATGGGTTCGTCACACACTACTTAAGGACAATTCACTGACACAACAGAGGCGACACAGGGGTTTCCCGCGTATGATGTAGCGTAGGCTTGACTAAAATGAGTCTTAGCAACAGAGCTGCAAGTAAGTATGTAGAACCAAAGAGATGGCCACTTCAGTCCTTTAGTCACTACAAGGAAGCTTCCTGGTCTCTTGCGGTCGAAAACACTTTCCCAAGGCACCCAGTTGTGGCGCCACCACTTCCACCCCTAGCTTTCACGTAGTTAAGCCTCATAACGGACCATAAACTGAATCCGCAAACAAGTGATTTCCATGCAAATGTCCGTAAAACATCAATCCCATCGCAGGAGGAAAATTGACCACGTTCACAACCCAATGAAAGGATGACTCGAAGGGAAACTGTTTCTCCAGCACGTCTGCGTTCTGTGTAATTCTTTTGAAATTCAGCACGGAACCTAATGACATGTAACTGTTATTAATAGCCCCGCCAGGACACTGGACACAAGTTACTTTCGACAGGTTATGGACGGTACTTTATTTTGTGGTCGCACTGTCCTTGTACGCATTTAAATGCTCTCATTAACTCCAGCTGAACACTTTATGGCTTGCAAGACACAGAACCAGTTACTTACATAAATACACATACGGACACATCCAGGTAAGGGTTTTTGTTGATTTTTATTTGGAGGTTTTACAAGCAACAAATACTAGTACAACAGCAGCACCAGCAGCATTGCGCGTTATGTTGCTTCCAACTCTTGGGCCATAACCATCACCATGATCGGCTGTATTCCTACATAGAGCTCAGCGAAATTTATGTCCATCCAATGTGGTTCTCCTGGGCTTCCACTTCCATTTTGCATAATGTGCATCTGCTGGAGGGTTTTTGTTTTTGTTTTTTTTTTTTTATGGATCCCCTTCGTCAGAGTGGTTCCCACATTTGAAAGTCAGTTCATCACATGTGGAGCAACCAGCAAGTGTACGTAGAGTTTTTGGCGCGCGTAGCTTTCCGTAATACCACTGACATGCGATTCCAAAGGGAACATCGCGCATTCAAATGACCAAGAAGGATTGGAATTGAGCTCGTACCGTGATAACTGCGAAATTGCGTGCAGGGGTTGGTTTTTTCTTGTTCCTGTTCCGAGGCAGTGCTGAACTACAAGAACGATGAAACTCGATTCAGGTGAATAATAGCTCTGGGGAATTGTCGTACTTCGTCATTGCTTCTCTGGCTGTTGCAGATGTGTCTCGCATGAAAGCTGGCAATGAGCTTACTGATGCCAAAAACAACTAACAAAAAAAAGCAACAGAAATTCCACGTCCTAAAGTGTCTGGAATAATGTTCGCAAGTGGGATTAACTTGGTGTGAGGACAGCGTGGGTTCTAGTTCTCATGCAATGACATGAGTGTAAATGGCTTCCCGTCTAGTGGCTACTACCAAGGTGACACTTTGTTGAATGCAGAAGCAGTTGTCAAAGTGTTTGTAAAGGCCGATATGCTTCAAATTCGGTTTTGAAACTTTCTTTCAACTTCTCTAAGGAACGAGGGAACGAACTGCCCGATAGAAGTTCGAAAATCCTCAAAGGAACAATCTTCGACAAGTGCTGCAACCACCTACCTATGGAATCGTGTAAACCACCATAAGACAATTATTTTAGACCTACTCATCCTGGCTCCTGCAGTAACCTATTCTATCTGCACTCTACTCATTCCATCCATTCATCTCAGACCACGCACCCATCCCAAGAAAGACAGAGAGAAGAAGATTAAAATCAAGAAGCGACCAGCAGATAGTTTGCCATTTGTTAGAACAGCGTGTGGCACATGCATCCCTGTGGTGAGCATTATTGAAAATTGATTCTGCAACGGCTCGTGATTTATGAACGACGAATCCCGGTCTGGAGTTGTTTTTTTTTTTTTCTCTTCTGTACCAGCTCAAGCCTTCAATGCACATGTGAGACGGGTAAAGATGTAGGGGCCCTATGCTGGTTCATTTCTGGGTTTCATATTGATGTAGCCAGCTGCTGTGTTGCACGCTGACTGCTGCATGCGCGACGACTGAGTTTTATTTAATGCGACCGCGCTTTAGAGCTCGCGGAGGCCAAGGGTTCCACTAGTAATAAATTTCGATAGTAGCTCCCACCTTTGACTTGGGTAAGTTACTGCCATCGATCAAGGTTGACTTGTTTTTGTTTTTATTGCTGATTTCTGATGGGGAGTTCTACGAATTGTGGGATGGAGGACGAATGCCACTGCGTGGCCGTTTTCCATTCATTGAATATCGCAGAGACTTAGGACCTGGACCTGGAAAGCAGTTGCATTAGAAGAAAATTAATTAGAGCTAGTGGAGATGATAGGGATTCTAGGCGACACCAGAAGGCTGCAAGTAGACTGGTGGAAGTTAGTGTTCGTTTTGGATTACATCCTGCCAATGATTCATTTTTTAATGTTTCATTGTAAAATCGTTGGCCTTCTGTGAAGCTATAGCAAAAGCTCACACTTTACACTTTTGGAAGGATTTCCCGAAAGTGACGATATACACTCAGGCGGGGTCATAACTCTAATTCACTCATGAAGCAGTGGTCGTGGTTCTTCAAATAATAGAAAGGCTATTTCACTAAAGTCACACTCAGTTACCAAGGAGAGTGGACTATAATTGCAGACTTCATTCTTTCTGAAGGCTCCTACTTACTTACTAAGATGGGGCAACAATTCAGAGTCAACCAGAAAACCTTTTCAGGTGGCGCCTTTGGCCAATTCCTTTCAGTTACGCATTCGATGGTTAACGTCTTCCTCTATTGTCAGATCGGTGTCGCTATATAGCTCATCATGTTTGTGTTTCTCGTCGTTCTATGCAGCACCACTTCGTAGACGAGAAGCTTCGATTCCTGTGCTCTTCTCCATTCTTCATGAAGCCAGGCCAAGGAATCAACAACAAACCCGCTCTCACCTGCGGCTAATTACATGAAGCGTGTACGGGAAGTTACAATTTTCAAGCACAAACGTCAGGTCCTGACGGAGAGCACTTGGACTTTCTAGAATTGAAATAGGATAGTTGATCTCACCTTTAATGTACTTGAGAAATTCGCTCTGAACTTCCATTTTCCACCAGCAACTGCCTTTTAAGATCACTCCATCGAGGGTAATCATCAGCAGCGGGAAGTAGTTCTCCTTTTGATTATCGGAAACTTTCGACAGGTTTCCGAATAACATATTGTTGGCCATAGAGTGGTAGTTGGGTGTTGTGTGTCAACTTAGAGGTGTCAACGTCAACAACAAGCCTCGGATACTCACGGATCCACTATTGACAACCCCTGCAAACGAAACGTGGACAACAAACTTCAGATCTGCACGTGGAATGGACCTAAAATTTAATAGGCCATGTGCAACCAAACAACTAGCAGATGCCCTGAACTACTGCAAAGTAGATGTTCCCGCCATCCAAGAAATGCGATGGGATAGGCCGGACAAAAAAAGAATAAAAAACTCGACGGCTAAAGCAGCATCTATTTGGATAAGGATGTGCTGTTAGAGGCAGACTAAAGACTAAATTTTGCACCATAGCCTTATACGCGCACACGTCCCTACAGGGGAGAAAGATGATAACACCAAAGATAGCTTCTACGAGCTCTTCGACAAGACCTACTAGCAGTGCCACAGCTATGACATTAAAATTCTCCTCGGCCTGGTTGTTCTGATCAATCAACCGTCAGCCATTTGAAAATATTGCGATCGACGCAAGGTACTCCTCCAGCATTATAGATGTCCGAACATTCCGAGGGGCCAACATCGACTGGGACTACTACCTTGTTGTGTTCAAGTCACGGTTGCGGATATCCCGAACAACGCAAAGACAAGCGGTGAGGAAGTTTAACGTCGGACAGCTGCAATCGCAAGAGATCGGCAAACCCTTTTCCGATCGAGTCTCCCTTAATCTGTTAAGAGGTTCAATGCCCCCAGCATCAAGTATTGAAACCCACAAGCCCATTGCCAAGAAGCTAACTGAGATGCCGCCTCTGATGTGCTGGGTTTCACTCGGCCACAACAAAGAAAACCCTGGTTTGACGACGAGTTCCGGCAAGAACATGCATACAAAGTGGCATAGAACAACCAGAGCTCTACAAGCAGAAGAGGAGAGGCGAATACCGGCTTATCAGGAGCAAAGCGAAGGTGCATGAGAAGCTCGCGATGAACGAAATTGAGAGATGCTACTCCAGAAATGAGATTCGGAAATTTTACCAAAAGGAAAAAACAAACATGCCACGGACATAAACGTCGAACCGAAGCCGGTAGGGACGAACAGGGAAACATAGTAGTAGAGTCGCAGTCGATACTGAGGATTTTGAAAGAGCATTTCTTTAGACCGTATAATGGTGATCGCCATATTTAAACTTAAGACCAGCAAAGCTGCTGGAGCGGACGTACTGACTGCCAAGCTCTTTAATGCGGAAGACGATGACTTGGTAAGGAGCATGCACCAACTGGACATAAGTATGCCTGATGAATGGACCCTCAGTATTGTATGTCCGATCCCCAAGAAAGAACATCCTCTGAACTGCGCCAAGTACAGAGGCATCTGCCGTATTGTGTGAACGCCTGAAGCCGTTCGTCAACAACCTGATTGGTCTACATCGGGGTGGCTCTTCATGCGATGCGATTTCTTCAACATCATTCTTGAAAGAATAGTGCAATACAAGAGGCACAATCTTTCAAAAGTCCGTCCAATTGCTGACATACGCCGATGATATTGACATCCTCGGAAGAAAGCAGCGTGATTTGAGTAGAGCTTTCGCGAGTATTAAAGCGGAGTCGGCGAAGATGTTTTTAGCGGTCAAAAAGGGCAAGACCAAGTATATGGTATGCTGTCAACCAGAAAGGATACCCAATACCGACATCTCGGACAGAACGTCACCCTCGACAGATATACTCGTAAGTTAGTAGTTTAATATTGAGGTAGTTAAGGACTTTGTCTACCTAGGCTCTGAATTGATCTCAGACAACGACACCAGTGCTGAGATCAAACTAAGAATAACTCATGCCAATCACTGCTTCTTTGAGCTAAGGCAACTGACTAGCAAAGCTCTTTCTCGAACAACAAAAGTGACCCTATATAAGACCATTATAGTCCCTATGTCGCTGAGGCATGGGCTTTATCTAAAATGGATGAAGCTACTCTTAGCTGCTTTGAGAGGAAAATTCTTCCGGTGATTTCCCGTCCCGTCTGCATAAACGATGAGTGGAGGACGACATACAACGACGACATAAGACGACAACATCGACTTAACCAGAAAAGTGAAGGTCCAAAGACTGAGGTAGCTGGATCATGTAGACCGGACGGACAATAATGGTCCGGTCCGAAAAATCTTCGAGTCCGCGCCCAAGAGACAGAGCAGAATAGGAAGACCGCAAGGTCACCTCAAGCAACTTAGCGTGCGAAACTGAAGGCAATTAGCTAAAGATCGAGCTGGCTGGAGACGCTTATTGGTTGAGGGCCAGGTCCACCCCGGACTGTAGCGCCACTTTATGTAAGTAAACCATCAGAGTAGGAAGCGAGAGATCTTTCCAAACAGCTTGGACTCATTTATTATATCTACCTGCTCGATTAATGTCTGAATCAGTTGTTCCTTGCATCCCGCTCACGATTTGATTTGCTTATTGCACTAACAATCCAGTGTCGCACTGTCACCGCCAGCATAAGAATTAGGTATAACATACTTCATCAGCAAGGCCATCGGCGGTATTGGTAATATTTAGTCAAGTGCTTAGCTGTGTGGAAAGATCTCTCATAGACATAAAACTAAGGTTCACGTCTGAAATGAGTCTTCTGATCCTTAGATAAATACGAAGATCCGATAGAATAAGAGTGCACCATTCACAATCGGCAGAGAATTCGGTCCCCTTGACATAGACGAAGTTAAAGTAGGAATATCGACGCGAAAGTCTAACAAAACTACTGACGCAGACGTACTCCCTATTACACTATACGAGGCACCTAGTTAGGAGCATGCACCAACTCATCTGTAAGATATAGCCAGAGGAGAGCATGCCTGAAGCATATAATTTCTGCATCGTTTGTTCGATCTACTAGAAATGAGACCATTTTGACTGCGCCAACTATAGAGGAATAAATGTGCTGAACCTTGGTTACGGACTAACCGATCAGTGCGGTTTCAGGACAGGAAAGTCCAACGTCGATCAAATATTCTCACTTCCGGCATATCTTGACGACTTCATACAGCGCCATCTCTAGTTTCGACAGCCCTGCTCCAAATGAATTTACCAAGGTCTTCAATGTCAAGGAAGGTTTAAGACAAGGTGACGTATTGTACTGTCACCTTAGTAACATCGGCCTAGAAAGGATCGTTCAAAACTCACTGGCCATCTGTTGAGACTTTTTTTAAGTCCACGCAATTATAGGTATTTGTGCACGCGATAGCATTGATGTGAGTGGGCGAAAACACCGAACCGTCAGTGAAGCTTTCGTAAGTATTGAGGCAAATCGGCCAAAATAGATCTGCAGTAAACGAGGGCAAAACGCAATAAATTCTGTCATCAGCACGCCACCGACCGCTTGGCCAGAAAGTCACCATTAGAATTCGTCTTCCTTGGCTCAGCAGATACAAGCAGAAACGATATCAGCGCAGAAATAAGACACCGAATTTCTTTTAGCAATGGCTGTTTCTTTGGCCTCAAGAGGCAGTTGAGTAACAGAGTACTCTCTCGCAAGACCAGACTGGCTTCAAGCAAGACCCTAATCATCCCGGTCCCGGTCTATTGCGTAGAGGCTTGGACGTTGTCGAAAACGATTGAAGAAAACTTGGCAGTCTCGAGAGAAAGATACTGCATGTGATTTTCGGTCTCCGTTTGTATTGACAAGGAATTGCTGCGCAGATTTACCCACGAATTTTATGGGCTGCACAGCGGTATCGGTCTAGTCAGACGTCTACGTATTTAATTTCTGAGATGGCTAGTCCATGTTGAGCGCATAGACGTCACAGCTCAGACTTAAAGGGTTTTGTGGTCTAACCTCGAGGAACGGAACAGAGCATTGTAGCCCACATAAATGGATGATCGTGCCAGCTCCAGGAGGCTTGTTGGTTAAGGCCCAGGTTCATCCCGGACTGGTGTACTACCTAAGCAAGTAAGTAAACAAGTTTAATGACTGCGTATCTCTTTACGACGACACTCAGATGTCTCAATAAAGGGCGTTGCTGACAAACTTGGCAGTCTTCAATTCGTAGGACCTAATAATATGCAGCTTGGCCATGTTGATCCATAAACATTCTATGCCAAATGAATCACCCCGCCCAAGATTTTATCCTTGGTCTCAACGGGACAACTATGAGGCATCTAGACTTACATTGCCCCTTATCGATTCCAAGCCACTAAAGAAGCTGATCAAGCTTAGGAGAGCCGGTATCTCCAAATTTATAAATATAATCACATGGCCCTGTGCCATTGGAAGACATGCGATTAAGTTGCCTTGATTTCTGTATTAGCTGCAGTGATGAAGAGGAAGGTGAGTCTGGTACTCAATATATGTGATACGTAGCACTGTCCTGGCTTAGGACGAATTAGAAGGCAATCTCCTGGTAATTTCCACTTCTAAAATCTAAATTTTCTCTGCTCTGCAAGATCACCAACCTTGGCAAAATCGTCGCTTGCCCAGTGTCACTTACAACGTCAGCGTTGATCTAAATGAGCGTGACAGCTTTTTGGCGCAAGTTCTAACCATGCATTAGTTACCAACAACTCACTTTTAATATTTTTGACGTGGGAGTCGCTACTTGTCAACATCAATGTAAAGAGGCAAAAGGTTCTTGATATGGACGAGCAAATCTTTGACTCCTTTGAAAGCCATTTCGCTCTGCGAAATTTCTTTCATCCATCGATGCATATCTGTGCGTTCAGGTAAGGATATCTCAGTTCGGGGCTGCATTACTGATTGTAGTGAGTTGGTTATAAACGTTGTCCTTCTCATCCTGAGAAGATCCTTTCACCGTGATTCTGTTAAGAGAGCAAACAGCCGATAGCTTTGGCTATCAGGGTGTGCACAATCTTCTTCCAACAATTGAGTACTCTGCTGTGGCCCTAAGAAGTAACCCCGCCGCGACCCTAAGACACTGCATTGCCTTACATCCAATAAGCACTTAATGTCAAATTAAAGTCCATGCATGGGATTGTTTCAATTTTGGGCTTGCATCTGCCTCTAACCAGAACTAAAGACCCATGCATGCAGTTATGGCACCTATCGCCTTGAGCCACATGGGGCAAATAAATCAAATTTCCGATTTTCTACTTTGTACGAAATACGAGCATTCAATAGCAGTTCTCTCCAAATCGAGGCCAGCAGGTGGCCGCAGTAATATCATGATTGCCAATCAATAATTCGATTAAATGAGGCCCTTAATCAAGCAACGGCGACGAGATTCCTCAGTGCAAAAACAAAAATGCCGAAGAGGGCCATACCATTAGCCCTACAGTAGTACCAAATGTAAGCACCCATCAGCCATCAGCCATCAGCCCTCAGCCATCAGAAGCCAGTCCACAAAATGCCTCGTTAAATGTGCAACTTTATGTTTGCTTTTAATTCCGCTTAAAATGTTGTATTCGTAAGTCGAAAATCACACTCTGCACATGTTTTGTGGCCACCATCCATTCCAGCCAATGTGCATCTCCTGCGAATACCCGCACTAAGCCAGGATGCTTCCATCCCCATGGATCTTTACCGTGAGACAACATCATTCCGAATCGCTACGCTCGATTGGGATTAATAATCCGGCATTGCAATCGGCACCTTTGCGCCACAAGTTTTTATATCCAGTTTAATGTCTTCATTAGGTTGAAGGCCCTCGTCCGTCCGGCGTCCATCCGGTGTCCATTCGTACCACTACCACCACAGTAACTGCAGCTCAATCAGACGATTTCAATTAATTTTTTTTATTCGTTGGCATGGAAATTAAGACGCGCTCAATAAAGGAACGCGTACGACCTGGCTGCATTGGCTCATTGACAGCAGGCCAAGCCAATAGGGGGAAGCGCATATCCCAGAAGGAGTTGACGCGGGACGTGGAGAGACATTTTTATAGCGCGCGAATGTTTTTACAGCCTAATTCATAATTCGGAGTGCAAAGATTGTGTTGCTCGACGCGGTTTCGGTGTTTTATTACTGAAATGCCAAACCAACAGATGCAGCAATGGGATGCGTTGTCCTGGATTGAGAGGAACAGAGGGGACACCATATCGATGGCTGCTATTTGATGGTGGACGTGTGAAATCACACCTAAGACAAGCTGAGGTCGTTTAAGGATTTGTTTGCATTTTACTATGTTGCAGTTGGAGCGCGGAGAGATGCCACAACGGTCGTAACGAGGTTAAATGGATTTCATGGTGCTGACTCGATGGTGCAGAGTTAATTAGGTGTATTCCAGACGCACGACCAGATTCAGTCAGTCTTTAGGAATTGATTGCCTTCATTTGGATTTTGATTGGCTTGTGCTAACTAGTTAGTTGAGATTGTTGGAAGACGGAATTGCCAGAGGATCTTGGCTGTGTCTCTACCTATGGTATAGTGGCTTGGAATTAAGTTGATACTGACCAACTGGATACTGCCTCTGTAAGCCCCGATCCTTAAATTCGTGTACATTTCCCAGAGTGGTTTCGCAGACCACAGTTCTTTTGTTGGTCTTTAATGTCAGACGTTGTTCTACTGGTGAGATTAACCCCTTATTTGCGAGTCGATATGGCGACGAACAGAGTGTCTTCTTCGGACGTAACATATGTCAGCGATCCTCGTCAGGCAAAATTATTTTGGGTTTTCTTCGGGATTGTGTAGAGGGTTTTCGTGGCTTCTTGAACAGGGTCTGCATAAGAGTTTTCCGAGCAACCCATGCAATGCATGTGCTTATCCAGGGTGCGATGACCACCCTGCAGAGGCTGCTTGTGGTTTACTCTGAATTTTGACTTACCCCTGGTGTGTTATGCTTTGATTTTATCACAAAGCTGCAAATCGCCTTCAAGGTAGCCGGGCGCATCAGAGGATATGTGTGAAGGCGTAAAGCTCTTCGCAAGATGATTCTTCAAAAATACAGAGCGCGTGCCTAATTTAATTTAGATTCCATCTGAATCAGGAATGAGGAAGCGCTTCTGTGATAAAGTGCCAACAGTATCTGCATCTACTACATCAGCGCCCTTAAAGACGTGATCATCACTTTCACTGCAAGCTTCGCGGAATGTTGTGTCACTTAAGCCCAACACACGTAGGTTCTCAGGATAAGCATAGGGCCTCGTTACGACACCTGTAAGCAATCTACAGACTTTCCTGCCAAAGGTCAGCAAAACAGTCGCTGTCCTCCTAGAGATGTTGGGGAACATTCATTTGATATACCGACATCCGGGAGAATCAAGTACTCTGCAGTTGTGCTGACATGAAACTGTCAATGGAAACCCTAGACAACGCATACAGATTCTGGTAATAAGAAACTCTCCTCACAGCCTTTTTTAACAAGATCCAATTGTGATCTGCGATCCAAACAAGATTTTAGGCACAGCTTGGAGATGTAACTCCGCTTATAAGGCAGATGCAAGTCTTCCTGCCGTCGACATCGACGCCGTACCCTATATCGGTTTTGGATCCCTCATCTATGAAGACCCGACTACATTCTGGCCGAAACCATAGGCCCCCGCCCAATTATCAAGGCTTCGCCCATCAATGACGTTGTCTAATAAAAAGCGGGGGCAGAGCATATTACTGGTCTTATCGTAAACATCTCCAGATGACGCCTCTGAAGGTTGCTATGATTTGACCAGTTACAAGTTGCCGGTCATAGGTCTTGTTGGCGGCTTGACCACCGGTGGTCCATACCAGGACTTAAATCACGGTATCATGGGAGTCAGGAGCCCCCCGGATTTCGGTCCGGGCCTGTCTTGTTAGAAGTAGGCCCCCTTGTGGGAGCGACATGGTGGCTGTGGTTTAAACCCAAATCGCGGGTACGGGTTTCCTTTTTGGTTTGACCCATTCTAGAGTAGCAAATAAGTACTGGGTGCTGTGACCCTAAGAACAGTAAGAGGTTTTAGGTCGGCCTCGACTCATACCAAAGGTGGAACTTGTGCCTCCAATACAGTTCCGAATTGGTATCAAAGGAATGACGGAGAGCGATGGCAAGGCATATCCTTGCTCCCTATGGAAGTATGGGCATCTCGTAAACATAAGGTCTTATGACAGGTGGTTTACGTTAAAAATCATGGAACGTTCTGGCCGAACGAAATCGATAGGGTCGATTTCGTATTCTTAAAGCAACAGGACTTCCGGTGTCGTTGGACCAAACGGCTGCCCATAAGACAGTTGGCGGGCAAGGTCATAGGAACTTCAGTACGCCTTTTACCAAAAACAACTTTTTCTTCAAGACGGATTTGAGAGTGGAGATATGATTATCGATTCATCATTGCGTCTAGAGCAGAGCCAAGTGTGCTAGTAAAAGCCCCACATAGCCGAAACAGACCGTTCTCTAGAATCTGGTAAAAGCAGCAGTGATGTATTTTTTATGAAAGCTTGTTCGACTGATTCTAAATCCATACGGCCCTATTCGCTGACCAGCCGTATGTCCGACAGCCCCTTGGAATTTTCCGACGAGAAGTGTTTAATTCAAAGAACTTTGACACCCAAATACTTAGGTCCGTTGGAAATACGGTGAGACCTTAAGCAGTAGATGAGTCAGACTAGTCAGCTTCCTCTTTCTCGTAAAGAGAAGAACCTCAGTTTTAAGAAGATTGACTAATCGCGCAGTTCTGGTGCACCAATCGTCGATTACGTCTAGAGCTGCCGGCACTTTAGAGCAGACAGTCGCTAGGCATGATCCAGCAGACAGTAGTGATACACCATCTGCATATGCCTGAGCATAGACGCCAAGACCATTGAGAGCATTAAGTAGAGAGTGGACTAGCATGCACCATTGCACTGCGGGCAGTCCTATCTAAATGATCTATCGCTTAAGGAAGACAGGCCAAAAGATAACTCTCCTGGCCAAACAAAACAAGGTTAAGGCAAATACTAACACTAATCTTACCATTTTCACCATTGCTAACACACAACACAATCGGCACCCTTCAGCGCCAACTGACAAGGCGTATCGGACTTTCTGTCAATTTAAGATCGAAGCAAATCCAAAGGAACTACTTATCTGAACTTTTACTGACTAACAACATCGGCATAGCCGTCATCCAAGAGACACACACTGCGTGGGAAGATGTTCAAATTGCTAGAAAAACTATCGCCGACTACTATTGGATCGGAGCAACCTTCCACCAATCATACGGGACAGCAACCGATGTCAGAAATGACTTAGTGAACGCCAAAGTGATTAGCGCAAAGTCCTGCAACAAAATTTTCACGAAGATCCAAATTGGAGGCATTTACATTGCAAATATGTACAAGCACCCCGAAACACCGTGGTTTCCTAATATCCTCTCAGTTCCGGATCAACCTACAGCTTTCATTGGCGATTTCAACAGCCTCCATATGGAGCTATGAAAACAGCGACGACAATGGTGCCATCCTAATAGAATAGGCAGACTCAAGCCACCTGAACCTAATCTTCGATGCAAAAGGCAGAGCGACATTTCACTCTCAGAGATGTGATGCATAGCCTTGATGTGGAACACCATCCCTTGCCTGCTTCCAGAACAGTTCTGCCTGTTTCCAGCATAGGCAACACCGTCCAGTTCTAATCGATGTCGGAATAAAGGTTTCTCTAACTCCTTCCGTACAAAAGCCGCGCTGGAACTTCACCAAGGCCGATTGGAACAACGGAATTACTTCTCTCACGAGCTCAACTCATGTTTAAGGTTTATTCCGCCGCTGACCCAGAACTACGGTAGATTTGTTGGAATGATTAGGGCAACTACCAAAGAACACTTTCCCGAGGCTTCTGCAAAGAGTGCATTCCTGGATGGGCCGAAGAACGTGAGCGACTATACGGCAATTTCAAGGTATCTGGAGACCCCGAAACTGGCAAAGAACTACTAAGATCTCTTAACGAGACACACAAAAAGAATCGGGTAACAACGGTCAATAGCATCAGATTCAACCACTCCAACAGGAAAGAATGGAATCTCCCTCGAAAACTCAGAGGAAGCAGTAGCTCTAATACCACAAAACTCGTACATGGATCCGAATAAAGACGCGGGTCTTTGTTCTTGCCCATTGTGGGCAAGGAACATACGGTCACTATAAAACGGGCTCTAAGAAACCTCAAGACCAATAACCCACAGTCATCACAGCCCTCGAGCAGTTTTACACCCGAAGGGTTAGCACCGCTCTTTTGGCACTAAAAAGCAGAAAAGGTGGCGGGTTTCGATGGCATTTAGCCGGAGTTTCGGAAAAAATACAAGGCGATGACTAGCTGAAGTCCGCAGCATGTTGAATCAGGCACAATCTCAAGCCCGGTAAACCTAGCGACGCACCAGAAAGGTACCGTCCTATAGCACTCTTAAGTACTTGCTACAAACTACTCTAACGCCTGATCTACAATCGAATAAACCCTACCATCAACGAGCTCGCACCCATCGAGCAAGCCGAATTTCGTGCGGGTAGAAACTGTACGGACCAGGTGTTATCATTGACGACGTTTTTGTCGACTGAACCACAGCGTATGGCATCGTACGGAAGGATAGGATTTTATTTCAACTACTGAAAGCAATACCGTACCTGAGGACATTGTGTCTTATCAACAACCTACTTTCAAACCGCCTGTTCCAAGTCCTCATCAGTGATAACAAAAGCAAAGTGAGAAAGCTTGACAACGGTTTACCCGGCTCCGTCCTCGGTCCTTTGATCTTTAATCGTTACTCCAGCGATATACCCGCGATCAAATCGAGGAAATTTGGATATGTAGATGACTTGGGAATCACTGCTCAGCATAAGGATATAGACACATTGTGCAACATTGCCCCACCTCATCCGCGCCGTTTAAGAATACTATAGAGGGAACGCGCTAAAGCTCTGGCAAATACTGAGCGGCCCATCCACGACGACATTGCTATGTTCCGGTCACGACCCAACTATAACGCTCCCGGTGAATCAGGTTGTCATTCACCAGCACTGCTCCGCCATGTTGTCTGGCCTGGCCGAGTTACACATGCTGTCAAAAGTTGCGTTGTCAAAGCGCCCTCAATGTCGAAGAGCGCGAATACCTTTTTGTCGAATGCTACTCTTACTGCTCACCTGGGATTCGGTATGTATGCCAGCGCCATGCTGGGATGTCATAAGTTCAATCTTCCTCTCGGAACACAGTATTCTATGACTTCGGTTATTGGCTTTGGTGGTGATGAGGCGACGACGAATTTGTGCCATTTTGTTTCATCTCCGCTCGTTGCGTAGCATATGTTAGCTCAAATTTAGATGAAAGGTACTGAAATCGTCACAAAAAAAACGTCTCGGTGTCGCGCAATTGGCACAGATTTGCTGCTCTTTACCGTAAGAGTCCCGTTTTCCATATCGCAGCTGTCCGCTGGAATCGAAGTATTCCCTGCTTTTGCTAGCTCTGATAGTTGAGCAACACTGTATTTGCACTCAGCGTCATTCCGACTGTTGTCATTGCCAGCCTTCCTAATTCAAAGCGTCAGAGGAATGGTAGCTGCCCTTTTATAGAAAGGGTGGTCTAGTCCCAATCCGTGCACCCGAACGGTAGCCTCTGCTGGTTTTAGCGCCGGTTTCTTCCGAACATCATTTGCAGATATTAAACTTCCAATGGCAATTCTAACGCATTCTTGTAAATGGGACAACGTTTGCTTTCTCTGGGCTTGCAGAGAGTGCAGACGAAGAGCAGTGGCCAAGTTTGTCGACCACTATGCCATTGGTCTTAGGTTCGATACTCTGAAAAAACGCCAAAAATAGAACAAAATAATTTCTGACGCGATCCACAGGATCACCGTCAATGGCGATTCCCTTGTCCTGATCGGTCCAAAAAAAAAACGATCGGCATCTCTTGCATATGCCCATCCGCGAAGGTTTTAGCTATTAAGAGTAGCAGCGACATGAATTAAAAGCTACAAACCTCCATTAACATGTCCCTACATAATGCTAATGAACTGGATCGTCAACGACTTGATCCGACTCTATCATACACAAACTACAGCATATGTATCGTCGAATTCTTGCTGCCTTGCTCTGCTATACTAGTTCTGCTCATCTTCCATATTTAGATCCCTTTTCGAAATAAATGCATTTTGACAGAGAGATCGAAAGGATTCATTTTGCAAAGAGGCTAAGGGAATACTCCCAAATGGAAGGGCATGGGCGATGGTAGTGAGTTTCTCCGTTCAATCATTGTCTGCAATGTCCATCCAGCTTGGTATCCGTACTATAGATGGGTATCTCATTTAGATGTCTTCTTTGATTACTTATTAGCCTTGTCCTTATTACTGAGGACTCCAGAGCCCTAACGCTTTCTTGGCTTTCGCAATGCACAAGAACAACGTTGCTTTCTTACATACTGGCTATAATCTCAGCTTGAAGGACCCTGCAACACTGTAGAAAACTAGACATGCCTTCTAAGGAAATAGTCTGACAGTTCTGTCGCCCATTGAGGAGGTATGCCTAGATTCGCAGCTTTGAAAATGGAAATGGCATGGACGCACAACCAACTTATTGCAGCGTAGCATAGCCTCTGCAAAAGATCGGCTTGGGCTATGGGAGTAGTCTACATAGTTTCCGCTGACTTTCGAATCACGGACCGAATGGTATCCAGTCCTGCTGTTTTACAGGGTGTGAAAAAGTTTGTTGGTTTCCACCCGAAGGAAACTTGACACTTGTAGGCTGACAATTCAAAGATCCCTTTCTATAGCAAGTTTCCAAGTCAGACAGGTGGTGCGAAAAAGCATCGCATTTCATCAAAGTGGATGATTTCTGTTGGTGCTACTCCTAGCTGGATCAGATTTTTAAAATGAGGCCGCTGTTAAGTGCGTCTACTGCATTGTCGATTGATATACCTGAAGTGAGCTCTCTATATGGATGGCGCTCAGCTATTTCTTTCACCTCTCTGGCAAATTTGTATCCATTGGCACTAGCGAGTTTTCGAATGTCTCTTTGGAAGGCCTTCTTCTTTTGATGAAAATGGAAATTTAGGCCTCGCCAGAATTTCTGAATTGGTTTCTGAACAATGGTGAGTCCCGGTGGTATAAATGACGCAGACCTTGCTGAGCCCTGATTCTTAGTATGCGAAAGAGATTGAAAAAGGTTTTCGCTGCAGTAGTGATACCAACATTCATTTGATTTCTATCATCCATCCGAGCAAATATTTTCGTAGTATTCCCTCTTTTTCAATAAAAGAATTTTTGAGTTCTACTTTAAAGTTAAATTGTCCTTTGCAACGCCAACTGGAAGCTGCTGCAAATAAAAAGAATTGAATTTTAGGGATCAGTGTCTGTTTATTCAATATTAACGTGTAGACGCAGTTTTCTATCCCTTATTAAACACCCTGTGCTTACAAAATCATTCTTCTTTCATTCAGCTATTCACTTTATGCAGCCCAACAACCAATTCCAAGATTCAAACCATCCAAATAACCTTAATCACTGAACACATAAAATTTCCCTTTCGATTTGACAATTTTCAGTCTTCACCTGACAGCTGTCAGTGTGTGAAGTTAAAAAAAATATAAATTTCGAGGAATAAATTCTCACCATGGCCTGCAAGAAAATTGCTTCCGATTTGAGTCTTTTGGCCAAATCTACTTCTAGAATTGCAGCTATTGGTAGCGCCAGGCAATTTTCTTCAAGAAATGATCTGGAAAAAGTCACCCACACCGGCCAGGTAAGTGGAAAATCAATGACAAACAATCGCACACTGTTACCCAGATGTGTTACGCAAACATTTTTTTGTTTTGGTTAACGAACACATCGTTGGTTCCCTCTTCCAGGTCTTCGAAAAGGACGATTACCGTAATATTCGTTTCACAAATGCTACACGTTATGTAAATGAGAACTGGGGCATCAAGCTCGTCGATGAGATTCCCCCAAAAGAGTGCACTGAACGTGTTGTCTACTGTGATGGTGGAGACGAGCATCTTGGTCATCCCAAAGTGTACATAAATTTGGTAAGATTGTCTGCATATTGATTATGGAATTGAGAATAATACGTGCCTTTTGTAGGACAAACCTGGATCACACACTTGCGGTTATTGTGGACTGAGATTTGTTAAGAAAGGTGGCCATCATTAGGAAGATTCCTGTCTCTAATAAATTGTTAAACGAATAAATAAATGAGTGGTTTAATTTTGGTGGCAAATAAAAGTGTGTATCCTTATCTGTGTGACGCATTCCGACGTGAGTGTCAGGGAAACGAGGAATGGCCTGCTCGTAAACATCCCGCATTGTCAACTCATCGTGTTCCCAGCTGCAAGTTACTTCCTTCATCCGTTGAAATATGCAAATGTTTCATAATGCTCTTTAAGCTTCTGCATAACTATTGGCCTTAGTAGCGCGTTCATCCAATTATTGAGAACCTAGGGGCTGTTGCATTATTGCTTATAATAGCGCAATTATCGGCGAAAAGGAGAGCAGTGGTTCCTGCTTCAATAGGAAATCTCGCCCGGCATTAAAAAGCACCGGACTTTGCGCACTGCCCTGGTGTATTCCGACTTTAACTTCGAATCCTCCCGTTGTTCCCGTACATATCACGTACCGTTCTTATGTACGTGTCAAGTGCATTTTGAGAACTTGGCTCCATCCAAATAGGATCTTTGGAAACTCTATTGAAGGCCTTTTCCAAATCGACGAAGACGATACGCAGATCCCTTGAACCTTCACAATATTTCTCTTTCTTTATACGAAAACTTCGAATTGCATCACAAATCGATTTGCCCTCCAGAAAGCCGCACTGGATCCAACAGAATTTGACATAATATTGCGTTG
This sequence comes from Volucella zonaria, assembly GCA_963966105.1. Lineage (NCBI taxonomy): Eukaryota > Metazoa > Arthropoda > Insecta > Diptera > Syrphidae > Volucella > Volucella zonaria. The sequence goes on along the minus strand of OZ014533.1, from coordinate 135,267,486 downwards.
TCGACTGTCGAACTCTCGTATATTGTCATAGTATGCTTTACTAGTTTTGGCGATCGGCAGTAGCTGCAAGTTTTCGTTTCGCCGCTGCCTTCATAGAAGGGAGAAATCTCACCCTCCACTGGTTGGGCATGCGAACGCCTCTCATAAATTAAGCAAAATCACGAGCCGTTTGAATCTAAGATTTCCGATCGTCGCCCATACTTCCGATGATAGGTGATCTGGTCCGACTGCATAAACCCGGTTTTCTATTTTGCTGCCACACTAGCCTGATCTTCTATAAAATCTCCCGCTCCTTTTCCTTGAGCTACAGTCGAGGGCATGGTACTGCACCGAAACTGTTCTCTACGTAATGCATTGAGCCACTCTCTCAACAATTGGTCTGAAGATTTCCGGATTACTGTTCGCAAAGGGCTCGGCATGGAATGTACGTGTTCGCAAAAATCTTAAAAAGAAACACTTTTCGATATCCGAAAGAGCTTTATATATTCTTTCTGCTTCGATCTCGTTCCAGAGTTTCTCGAAATTAGTCTTAAATGGGCGGCTAGAAGTTTTGAAGTTTCCTTACGTAGTCGCTGCCTTCCGTCGGTTCAAAACATTTCTTTCTCCGTTCTAAGTTTCAGTGGACCATTGACGGGCTTGGTGAACTTCTCCGTAGACGGTGTCTAGTTGGTTTCGGATGAACTCGATTTACTCCTGACATGCAGTAGTACTTTCTAGAAAGTAATCTTCTTAGCGTACTTGTTGGAGAGCGTTGAGTTGATATTTCTGTCGGAACAGGGCACTCAGCTAAAGAGTTAGTCCATTGCACCCCTAGCATGTTCCTTTTATTGAAAAGTCTCCCTTTTTCTTAGAAAGATGAGTAAGCGCTTCAGTGATACAGTGGCTAAAGCACCAGCACCAACCCCTTAAGCGCCAAATACCTCCTTCCTGATGCGGTGCAGGACACTGACAAAGGTAATATTCCGCAGTGTCGCCATTACTATCACAGGAAACGTCAGAGGATGTTATGTCATTATGCCCAGCACATTTAACTGCTTAACAAAAGCGTAGTTCCTCGTCACAGCGCCAGTATGCGTTGCTGGACAAAATGATAGCCGGTGACTTCGTACTGACGTCATGGCCCTCTAGTATCCGTGCGCCGGCCGCGGCGAGATACCGAAAGGTCGGAACCGCGGAACAAAGAAGAAGACGCTTCGGTGGCTTGAAAACCTATAAAGCCTTGGTTCTCAGTGGGCTGAGTTTTGGATTGTACACGAGAAAACCGATCGACACAGACGGTGGCCCTGTTCGAAACAGAAGAAAAGGGTGCAGTTTCAGTTACAAAAGCTTCATCGGTTTCTGTGGGTGTCAGTTCAGCCGATCTGTTTCTCTTTTTTTTTTTGCCGCTTGATGAAGACTTTTGGCACTCGCGTTTCTAAAACACTTGCCGATTATTTGCTCTGAGAGTTTTGACCAAAAACCTGTTAACTCTGATGGAGTTCAACCGTAACATATCAAGCAACTCCAGTGTTCTCACCATCGTTTCAGCTGAAGCTACGGAACACGTAGTGGAAAGGACCAAAGCGAATTTTATGTGCCTTGCATAAGGCCCCTTGTTGGGACTAATAGAATGCGTGCCACGGACGCGGTCGAAAAGGCGTAAAATACGATTATTGCGAAAGTACTCGAATGTTCCAATCAGCTGAAGGCCAAGTCTCTTGAACAGGTTAGGTACTAATGTACAAGGCCTACTACCTTAAACGATGAAAAATCCTCGCTTGTTGCACAGCGTCCTCTTATACATTTCGATCCCAAGCACGTTGCTTTGAAATATTCCCAAACAAGTGCTCTTGGTCCTGTTCTAGCTTGACCTGTTAAACGAATGTTCGGTATGTCTTATCGCGTTCAATATGGCCAAATCAATGTAAATGACAAATTTAAGCAACTCGGGCTTCATCCACTCCATGACATAGCTCTCAAAGTTAACCGCTGTATCTTCTTTCATTCAGTTTCAGCCGATACTTCACTCCTTAATGACTGCTGGACTGAACGAAATGATCTAGTGTAGCGCTTCAATTCCAAGCCCAAATGGCAATGAGAACACAACTAAACATGCTAGGCAAGCCATACAACGTAAGCTACCTGAGCTTGCGTCCAGAGTGCTTATGTTAACGAAAAGTCAATTTTATCAACCTTGAACCGCCGGGACCAAACTTTGTACCCTATCCGGTCTTGCTTGCTTTTATTTTAAGATAACATACTCGTAAGAAAGGATTCCTTTACCGCTTATCCCTCTGGAAACGAAGACGCGCAGAGACAAGTGAAATTTGAACTTTTACCGACCTGAAAGTCTTGGCAACGGGAAGCAAAGTCCCCTATAGTATAGACTGCGGCAGACGGAACATTGGTGTAGTCATAGTTGCATGTCAGATAATTGTATTTATACCTGTAAACAACAGCTGATTATGACATTTCTGACAGATTTACAACAATGTCATCACCACTTACCCCTTCGATTCACCAAATCCGCTACAAAACGTCATTGCACATCCAACTTTGCCAACATTATCGTTCACGAGTACAGTAAAATGGCCGATCTTCCTAAACATCCTAGTTAACCAACAATTTTTTATGTGTCACGTTACTAACTTACACATTTTCCAACTTTTCGTAATTCGAAATCACATGGCTTGGAGTATCTGCACTTTCTATAAACCAGTAGTAGATTCCTTCGTATCCACGGTCCATTGCTTTCTTATAGGGCCCGTTTGTCCGATGATACGCCAAGTTCTGGCCGGACATTGGAAACCGTTTTGTATTCCGACACTTGTCGTGCTGCATCTTACAACGACCAGCATGAACACTTGCCAGATACTCCAACTCATAGTCCCAGACCTTAGAAAAGCAGGCAAACAGTTATGATTTGGATTACCAAAAATGGAGTACCTACGAGTTCCCTCATCTTAGCCGCCGGAGGCAAGGGTCCACCTTGGCCTTGAACTTCGCCACATGCAGTTTGATTACGATAGTAGTTGTGCCAATACAGAATCCAGTTCCTAAAGTGTGTCGTCATGGGGTAATGCCGCTCATACTTGGCATCTGGGGTCTAGAAGATATAGGACTCTGAAGAACGATGGGTAAAAATGGAATTTGATGTGCCTACAATCTGTTCCTTGTAGCACACAATATGGCGCTTGTCTTTGTTACGACAGAGTTGCATTTCACTTCTGCAATACTCATAGCATTGGATACAGCTAGAAAGGAGAATGAGAAATATTATGGGCCTTAGTGGAGACACGGCAACCGACATCATGCGAAAATTTAATTGAATTGAACTGACATTCACACAAGCTTCTGCGATTCGTTTATTCGAAAATTTATTTCGAAGAGGTTTTTGGAGTGTTTGTGTGTTATGCAGTCAAAACCTAGAAACCACTATTTCGAAGAGCATGGCTGACATAAGTCTGATCCAGAAAGTATCGCACTCGAGGTCTTAAATGCTAAAATCGGAAATCCGATGCTGTGGCAGAGTACCTAGGGAGCACAGCCCATAGCTTATGGTTAGCAGAATTTGCAGCTTCAAAAGCACATTGGAAAGTGGCAGCCGCTTACTCCAGAGCCAATATATCTTTAGAGGTAGGGAAGGAAAACATGAAAATGTATTTCCCACGCAGATTTCCAACCATGGAAAGGTCCCACGATGGATCTGGAGTTTTTATAGGAAAACTAGGCAGCTGGCTTTAAACCCGAATCGCAGTCTTCCTATTTTGAAAAAATTTTATCACCGATCCACAGAGAATCGTAGAGGCATTTTAATAGCACTGCCAACACCTATTGCCGCTAGAGATAGTGATAGATCACAAAGGGAAAGGTAAGCGTAAAGTAGTCCTTCTTGCTTCACGGGGGGATGTGTTGACAAAGTAACTAAGAGGCTGGCAACGCGGTTTCCGGCCCCTTTCGTACGTACTACTCGCTGAGTTGTTCGAAGCTGGATATTTCAGCCAGAATTTGGAGGCTTGCGCCAGATTGTCAATCGAGCTTAGGAGTATGAACGCATATAGTTCTATAACAAAATTATACAAGAAAGGTGATGCGGATGGCTTATCTTTAAAATTCTGTCCAGCCCTTGTACTACTGGGTTCAAAACTACGTACTCGCAGAACCAAACAGAACTGCCTTCCCTGCAGAATGATCCTGATAGTCTTACCTTATAGCGAGGTCTTGAGCGATAAGCCGAAAGCCGAAAGGTGCAGTCCTAAAAGAAAATATGTTGAAAATATTGGTGCTCGAGTAAAGAGAATCTCGAAGGAAGACTGAATCTCCAGATTATAGATCAAGCATTTGGGAATATCAGGAAAATTGGTGTGGCAGTCTGGAAACTGCGCTCTCTGAATTAAAAGGACTGGAAAGCGACAATAATTTAGCTACGTCACCCAAATTGAATTGAAGTTGTGGGCAACATTTTTACCATAAAACCTTTTCTATTTAGTAATGCCTTTGGTTATCTTATTATGTGTCCACGAACGTCTACTTATGGTCTTATTTCCCTGCTAATAAAATTTTTTTAGAACATTCGCAGACTTGGGCAATAATCTTGCCAACTGAGGATGTCGACATACGTAAGCAGTACATATGCTCACAACGTTTACAAGCCATCCGAATTTGTTATCAAATTTCGCGGCCAGTCACGGCTATGTACGTTATACGCGTTAACTCCGATTTTCAACCATTATAATCACCTGGATAAGCGTGCAATTGAGTACTCCACAATATTGCCGTGGCAGCGAAACAGTAAAATGCCAGAAATGAAGGGAATATTGCGGCTGTATTTGAGCCGGTATGTCAAGACAGCAATGGATGACTACCGCACCGTTTTCAAGAGCTGGACAACTTTCGAACGTGACACTGCGTATTTTGCGAGGAGGCGTCCGTAAAAGGTTATATTGACGCAAGTTCTCCACCCAAGAGACCATCATGTACGTTAAACTTTCGCTGATTGGCCTTTGCTCAAGAATGAAGAACATCCGGGTTTTCATCAAAAAATCATTCTCAGCGGAGGAGCACATTTTTGGTAATGTGGCTTCGCTAATAAGCAAAACTGCTGTTAAGCGTTGGTCAAGCGAACAGCTTGGGCGTGGAGCCGTTGTGTATGAAAGAATTGATTGTTTGCTGTGGTTTTCATGCCGAAGGTGTCAGTAGTCTGTACTCCCTCCGAGTTGAAGCTATCGCTTCATTCTAACCAATTTTGGAAGGAAGGATTGATATATAAAGATCTGGAGGATATGCACACAGCGCATGCCAAAATCAACTTATTGAGGAAGAAGTTCGGTGATTGTTTTATCGTCAAAAATGGCCTATAATCGGCAAAATAACAATACGCATCTATCTTTCCGGCAATAACTGGAATTCACCGTAATATCCTAGTCACCGGAGACGACTTCAACGCCAGAGCGCAAGAGTGGGGTGTGCCAATCACAGACTCACGGAGAAGGCAAATACTTGAGCTAGCTGCGAGACGCGGCCTTAATGTAGTAAACGTAGAAAGCTCACCCACGTTCAGGAGACCTGGGTACGAAGCACCCATTCGGAACGTCACCTTCGTAGAGGAATCGACATCCGCATGAATACAGAACTGGAGAGTCATCGAGGGTTAGACGGGCAGCAGCCATTAATACATAATTTTCTATCTATGAGGGGAGAAACGAATTTCAAATTGGAATCCAATTCGAGCTCCGAGGCGGAACGTCAATAGCTTCTACGAAATATTCCTCACGTCTGTGATAGAAGAAGGAAAAGGTGCTGTACTGCAAATTAAGGGTGACGCAAAAATAAAAGCTGAAGCCACGATCCAACTCATACGACTTGCATGTTATACTTCGATGCCCCGAGTGAGTAGCTCCGAGAGAAACTGGGCCCCAGTGTACTGGTGGACGGAGGAGATAGACTGCAGCTGAGACGCACAGTCACCAAGGGAAGGAGAAGACACGCCAAACCAAAGATCCAAGCTCAAAAGACCCACACACGAGGCAGTATGGCTTCAGAAAGGGCCGCTCTACGATCGGAACTATCGCAGAAGTATTGTAGTAAAACCTGCCCAAACCCCCACCAGGGCAACCACTACTGAAAGAAGATCCTACTGCTGGTAATTCTGGATGTACGAAATGCTTTCATTTCAACCATTTGGAGTGACATGCTAAATGTGATTGACTATACCTTCAACATTTCAGTTTACCTCTTGCGGATTCTGAAGAACTAAATCAAAGACCGGGAGCCATCGAAGAAAGGAAATCACTTCCGAAGCAGCACAGGGATCAGGGATCCTGGTACATGACCTCTGGAATATGTCATACGATGCCATATTTCGCATGGAGATGCCTGAAGATGCCTTCCATTTGAGAACACGCAAATGAAGCTGAACAAGGTTATGAGATGGGCGATCTCATGGATGGATGAATATCCATCCAGAAAACACCGAGATAGTACTTCTGACAAGAAGAGGATCCCGACCATTTTTAATTTCCAAATCGGGTCCGTATCGGAACAAGCGTCTAAGGTCGCAATATCACTAAGCAGACTGAAGGCAAACATAAGCGGTCCTACGACCAGCCAACGAAGGCTACTAATGTCAATCACACACGCCATTCTTCTATATGACTGTGAAATTTGGGCAGTACAGGAAGCGAAAAGAAAAGTACAGGAAGCGTGCAGGCTCCTACCGAACGGTGTCGGAACCAGCTGTCCCTTGTAGTCGTAAAAGTGATTTCTGTCGAAGTCCTAGCGGCAGACGAAAATTAAAGTGGAAGCAGTAATCGAGGAGGCAAAGGAGCCCACTAACCGGCAGTGGCAAGAGCATTGGAACTCGGAAAGCAGAGGTCGATGGACTGCGAAGCTGATCAAGAATGTGGCTAAATGGAATGGACGAAAACACGGCGAAGTAAACTACTACGGATAATATTTTACAAGATCAGTAAACAAAGCACTCCAACCTGCCAGTACGGAGCCTCTCCCATAGACGATGCAAACCATACTTTTTTCAGCTGCAGAAGGTGGCAAGCTCAACGACGGGAGCTTGAAAACAATATAAACGTAATTGGCCCAGAAAACATGGTAGAAAAGAAGTTGAAGAGCGATCAGACCTGGAGCCAAATATGGTATGTTCCTTCGTAGAAGTCACATTCTTAACTTGACAGACTGATGAAAGCCTCACAGCCAAGATAGAATAAACACGCACAAGAAGATAAATATGAAAAAACCACTTTGAAGTAAGGCGAAAGCCATTTCGGAGTGGATGGTGTCACAATGGAAGGTGAGTGAAGGTGATTTTAAGTGGATGAGAGTCGCGAACTACTTGAAGCAGAGCGGAATTGCTTCTCGTCGTTATTAGCTTTTCCACCATTCAAAAAAAGACATTGAAAGGCAATGAACTTTTACTCTTCCTTGCTGTACCCAAACTTCTTTTGGGTTATTTCCGCTTTCTCCTTGAAGTCATAGTACATCATGTATTATTCTCGAGCACATTTTGAGATCAAAGAGTCGTCTAAACAAGATCTTTAGAAACTTTATTGAATGATTTTTCCAGGTCGAGTAAGGCGATATGAAGGTATTTTGAAGCGTCTATTCGTTTTCGGTAAACTCTGAATTGCGTCATATGTCGACCTGTTTGTATCTTTTCCGTTATCAAGCATGCCTGCTCATCTTCAATATATTTTGGCGAATGACTCTTTTCCGAGTTTCTTCCTCGTTGTGCCGCAATCTTAAAGATCTTAGATTGCTTGTCCGTGCTTCGTCGCTGCATTTCTTCGATTAGTTGGCGCCTGTTTATAAGTTGTAAGGCAATCTTTTCTAATTTCCGATGAAATGTCTCTAATGCTATCGCACAACTTTTTCTTAACTAACTCTTTATTGTATCGTTTATAGCTTAACTAAACGCACAATAAACGCAAGTCGATATCACGCGAAAATATTTATTATTTCCGATTGCTCACTATCTAAGTACGGTGTGTGGACTCTAACAATATTATAACCTTCCATTTCATTTAGAATTCAACTGTCAAAATTATGGCGACTGCATTTGATTTGCAATAATATATTTTATACGCTTACGCATGGTGAAATAGCAGGCTCTGTTTCCGATATTTCACCACTTGGTTTCTCAAAAACACATTATATTAATTTTACGTTGCTGTACTACGTTTCTCAGTTCGAAACGTTTGCCGGTTATTGTGTCGCTATTCTAGCTTTCGATGCTTCACTTATTTTTAAATGCTCGCTCATGGAAAACCTGGGAAATCGAACACGCATACTGACTTCAGATAGTCGATAGTTTCATTATATTTTAATGCGTCTTAGCTCATCTTAGGTGTTAAATTGTTTTTTATGGTTTTTCCCCATTTAGTCGCCTTTTACGTTTCCGCATGAAACGTGCATGTTTTCGTATCTTATTAAGTGAAATTTTGGTCATCACTCTTCAAGTGCAAACTGAAAACATCTGTGAAAAGCACATGATTTGAAACGAAAATATTTGAAATGGATTTTGGTGGTTTTTTGGTCAACTCTTTCTTCTTATATAAAATCTTTCTATTACGCTGAACAGACATAATTTTACTTCCCTGCCAGAGCCTATATTTCCTAGGCATTGTAACCTGCAAACATTCAAAACCAACGTGAACATTTGTTTCTCTTTCTTTCCTCGAAAATGTTTCTTTTCCCTGTTGTGTGCATACATTTTAAGAGTGCTCATGATTCCATTTCTCTGAAATTTAGTTTTCAATTTTACGTCTAGATTTGGTACCATGGAAACATATAGAATTGTATAACCACTCACCTATGAAACGTACGCATATCTCCAATATCTGATGCATTTGGCAACCATTTGGGAAACATCAAAAACACCTAACAACACTCACTGCCAGCCCTGTATGTCGGCGACCACTTTAAAAATATCCCACAACAAAACCAACAAAAAAGCAACCCTCCTCCCTAAAATGTCAGAAGACCAGTGAAAATTTCCCATAACATGCGCATTCCCCGATTTTCAAGCTGAACAACGTAATATTCGATTTCGAGACAATTCCGGCAGCAGGTTCACACAGAAGTCACACACAATTCGCACCGCAAAAAACAAAATCACAAAATCCAAAAGAAAATAAACCAATAAATCACAACAAATAATCCGCATTCAATTGTTTGGTCTTTACTTCGTTCAGTGGCGATTGGAATTTTTTATTTAGTTTTCCACGAAAATGGATATCTTGCGTAAAATGTTCAAAATGACCGAGGCTGACACCGATACCACCGCCAAGTGAGTACCTATACATCTATCTACCTATCTCGTGCCAGTGAAAAACTGGAAAAAATTAATCGAAAGGAAGCAGCATCTCCTTTATCGATCGGTGAATCTTCCATGCGAAGAAAGAAAATCTTCGAAACCATGGTATTGGCCGGGCATTTATGTGTGTTTCTGTGTTTTTTCTATTTCATTGCAGTGCGGCTGAGAAGGACGAGTTCCGGAAGCCTAGTTGGTTTGATGAGTCCGATACGGACGATGAATTGTTTGGGGATAACCGGAAATTCGCTTTCCAAATCTTCACCAATCCGATTGAGCTGCAGAAGCATTTCGAACATCAAATGCAGCAGATAATGGAGGCTGTTAACGAGTATGAAGGTAGGCTTTGACTTCTTGGGATTGTGGTTGTGTGGGGGGGAGTGGGTTAATGAATCTTTGTAGGTACCCAAAGCCGTGTGATGGTTTTCGGTGAGGGTGTGAGCTCTATTGCGCATTTGGGAAATAAATTTTCAGGAGCTGTGGATTAGAGTTGCTATTGTGGTGGTAGAAAGGGCCCCATTCTTTGCAGGCGGTTTCGGGATGGTGTCAATTGTTTGGGGTGAAAAGCGGACCTTTTGCGACGAAATTAAAAGTTTGCGTGCGAATTGGGTTTGTTATTTCAAGCCGCGGGGTGCTTCAAGGGAGATTACTCACCTCAACCTAGGGTGGTAGACGATTTCATCATGAATCCGTTTTTTTGTTTTTAGCAGGGTCTGTGTTTTGGTTACGTAAAGCACGGTGATGGGAGACGTGTTTATCATCACTTTGTTTACCGTGTCGTGTTTTCGTCTGATTATGTAAGTAGTGACTCTCTAGCAGATATGATTCTTTTGGCATTGGAGTAGTGAGAAGTCTGTAAAGTACATTCGAGACCGGCCAATTGTACTCATTTTGGGAGAGGGACTCAACGGAAAACGATGTGTGTATCTGCGAAGTTTTGTTGGTTGGGTTTTAGGTAAAGGATTCTGTTTATCTGCAGTGTGCTGGCATTAAGCTCCGATTTTAACTTAAAAGGAACGCAATTGCTGTCGCTTGGGCGACAAATTTGTTAAAGAACATGATGTTGACTTGTGAGTCAAGTCTTTGCGTGGTTTCTTTCGACGTTGACGCTTTACGCGCTCTGTCTTAATCACATTCGAAGAATATATTTGCCAGTTAGTCGGACTGCAATAGACACACACACTAGAAGCTGTGTCAGAGGACCTAGTCTAGGCCCAGAGGGTAAGGTATGCCAACTGTTAAACGAGCTCTTCTATCGTCTGTTCATAGTGTGCTGTTTCAAGTTATCCAGGTCAGAGGCTGTGGCAGAGTTTGTGTTTCACATGTCGTATCAAACTTGGCAGGGAACTGAATATCATTTTGGCTAGAGCAAAAGTGGACATTTGCCGGATGTGCTCAAAGCTGTCAGGCTTGCAATAGTTCATAATGTTGCTGTTCTATCTAAACTATTCACGAAACTGCTTTACTTTGATGCCTATTAGGCGACTTTTGGCGCCGTATTATACTATAGAGCTGGTAGAGTTGACATAGATGACTCTACAGTGTGAAGGGGCCGGGGCTCGTCCAATAAACTTCTCCAGTTAGCGCGGTATTTGCCAAACTGCCAAGAGTTGCCCACTCCAAGATGATTGATGTCCCCTTCCCTGAGGTAAGGTCTTCCTCACTCGAAAACTCGTTAGCATCCATCCGATATACATCACGCGAGTGATGGGCAGTTTTCTGACGAGTTCGCCATTGCTGTACAGCTTATATCTCCTTCTTCGATGCACATCAACACAAACAGAATCAACCCACCAAGTATATCTTCGGCATAGAGAAGGAATGAGATGATTAGCGCCTTATGCAGAATCTTTTTAGTGTTTCTTGACTTCGCTTCAATACGCAATTGCCTTTTTAGGCCGAACAAACAACGATTAGCAAGTGTCTTCCTAGAGATAATACTCGTAGCAGAACCGGGGTAGATAAATTTCTTAGCTACCTCAAAGTTGAATGTATTGTGACTCTCTCTCTCTCTCTGATAGCAGGTTCTACTCTCATTCACGCCTAAAATCCTTTTGGCTTTACGGAACAGTGACCGTTCTCTGAAATTGTTGGTGTATGCACTCTATCTTCTCCTGCCCTAATAGCTCGGCAGAAGGGCTGCCCGGTTTTACCTAAACTTAGATGTTGCCTGTGATTGATAAACGTCTCCATCTCGAATTCGTATGGCGCTAACGAGTACGAAGACAGGCTGGAGTAGCAGTTCTACCTTTTCCTGATCGCTCGCTTCTCATGTCCTTTCCTTTTTTTCTCCAAATAAGGAAGAGGGTAATCCTTTATAGATCGCACGAATTGTTCCTGTTCTTCTATGCAGCGTCGTTTTAGAGGCGAGTTATTTTGCTACATGTACTCAGGTTTAACCCGGTGGGTTTTCTGATGGCTTTTTGGCATCGATACCACTGGTCTTTAGCACTTCATGCAAATTGCGGAGGACTTGTCTTGATGCTACGGGGTACGTGAGCGGCAACGGTGGTTGGTTGCGATTGCAGACGCCCGACGTTATATCTTCTCAATATTTCTGCGTTGTTGTCTGAGATTTGTAGAGACGTAACTTGGCTCCAACTAGGTGGTGGTTCGTGTTTATTATGTTCGGATGCCTATAATACTGGAGGAGCATCTTGACAAGATCGCAACATGATCATGTGACCTTGTGAAAAGTGTTCTTGTGAAAACGTGCTAAAGCCAGTTTCCAGACTTGTTGTGGTGCAGTTTATGCTTTGCGATTGTACTGTCAAAGGGAAAACTATTTCTCTGGCAGGCACGCTTCTGTAGAAACTTCACTTGGTAGGGTTGGTTTAGGAAGTAGAGCGGGGTTGCTCCCAAGGGTCTATTTGTGGTCTATTTTTAGGGAACCTCATGTTGGAGCCACTCCTGAGGCAATTGTTAGATCACTGCAGATTTTGCGCTGACGCGAATGATCTATAATACTTCTCCTTCAGGAAGGTCAGTCTGGTGCTGAACTTGAAAGAATAGATGCGTGAGTGCTGCCAATTACCGCTGATTGGGGCGAAAGCATAGGTCTCAGCGTTTATCGGAAGAAGACTCTGACAATGCTGCTTCATGGCCCATTGCAAGCAGTTCGTCCGGCTCCCACAATAGCCTTAGGTATGTGATTAAGGTCAAGTATCTTGGCATAACGATAGGTGAGCGGTTGAATTTCCTGCCTCATCCAGCTAAGACAACGACTGCTGAGTATTGCGGGCCAGATAAGGCTCATTCTACGGACTGACTGGGGACTCGTGCCATTTGTACTGTGTGCTGTGACATTGCCTGTGGTAAATTTGGGGTACGAGAAGGTAATGCCTGAGTGTGGTAGTCGTCGGATCTTGGCTTGCCAGGGAGTTTGATAAACCGCATCTACAAATGCATGACAGGTGCTGTTGGGGGTGCCTCCCCTCGATTTGGAGGTAATACATCATGGTATCGCCCACAGAATTAGAAAGGGACTCCCGCTGACAAATATTGCTGGGGTCTCCTCGACATAGGTGTAAAATTTGTCCCGTAGGTAGTGTAAGCTCCTGCTTCCGAATGTGTCCTGTCTAGATAGTAAGGACATGGCTCCTTAAATGCGTTTCTGCATAAGAGAGGCCTTAGCGAGGTGGCAGGTTGCTCATGCGGAGCTCCCCTTGAGGATTCAATACATGATCTGTGCGTGTGTCCAGCCTACTCAGACGCTAGGAATTTGCAGTTATGGGCATCACCTATGATGTTGTGGCCTGCGATTTCAGCAGTGTTCTCGTTGACAGAGCGAAATTCGAAAGAATTCGTAGCTTCGCAAATTAGATGTTCGGTCGTATAACGGCATAAGTAGTTAGTAGGTGGCAATATATTAGCAAGGCCGCCCGTCCTGGGTTGTAAGGTGCCTCATTGGAAGTGATTGCTAAGCTCGACCTGAAGCTCTATTCTGATACCACGGGAGGCTAGGGGCCCTTGGAACTTCTAATACTGCCTGACCTAGGAGTTGGCCCCCTTTTGGCCGTATCGTGGTACCTGAAATCGCAGGAAGAAGTAGTTCGAATGAGCTCATGAGCATCTCATGGTCACTATAAATTGTAAATTATTTTATTTGTCGTGAGCCGTGGGATGACAATGGTATCAGTCGGTTTGCTCGATGTGGAGTTGCTTTGCAACCGGGTGCCATTACCCACAGAATGGCGGAGGTATTTGATAGGCCTCGACCCTACACTAAAATTGAAGTTCGTGTCTTACTCACGACTTCGAATCTGGTACTGGAATTAGTGCTTGTACTACTCGAATGGGCGCTGATTGACGCATTCCTTCGATCTTTCGTGCGATGACGCACCGTAGGCTTAAGCTTGTACCGTAAGTACCTAAGTAAAACACTGGTAACAACTGTTTTACCAAAGACGTGCTCCTTTCCTGTTTTAGCATTAAAAGCACCTTAAACGATTTCACCGCCATGTTCAATGGCATTGCCTTGGTTTTGCTGGGGAGCTCATGGAAAGATTCTTTAGTATCATCATCTGCTGTTGACAAATTTGTTTTATCTACTTTTTTTCCGGCCTATTCCACCGCACCGCAGTCGAGGATTTCTGCTAGTTGCTTGTGGCCTATGTTTGCAAGTCAAATTCGGATAGACTTAACCAGTACCCAGCGGCCTCCTTGGTGAGATAGAGTAAACGTGATTGATTTGTCGAAACAACTAAAAAGATTTTTGTCCACTCTTCATAAAGTTCATGTCTAAACATTGAGTCTTGGACGATAGGGTCTTGTGAAGAACTTTCTTAGCAGCTACTCCGTACCGTACACTTTAAATTACTCCTCGTAGTTTGAATCATAGAAAACGACCCTATTAATCACACGAATAGAATGACGCTATGAAGGTACACTTCGATTCTCGGTAATCAGTTACTTAAGAGACTGCACATGGATAAGTTTGAGCACATTGACATAATTTTGCGACCTTCACCTAAGACGTTATTATTGAGCTGTTCATCAGCTAGACTCAATCGCTTTTTGCTTTATATAACCAGGTTCTCGCTTCTTGATATGGATTGAGTGTTAGTTCCAATTCGTGCTCATGAGGATACCGATCCTAAGTCAAGTGATCATTTGTTCGCATTCATTGAAATACCGATCTGTGTTCCGCGATTTTGTGGTGCCATTGGTATGTTTACTGCTCCCTGCACGATTACTATCCGCTGTATTTGGCTTACAAATGTCCTTGTAGTTCTGGCTTCAATTATCGGCTCACTAATGACGAGATGATCTAGTTGAAATTCTGGAGGGGGCTGCAGTGTGATTTCTTATGTGGAAGATGTTGAGATAAGCTATATCTGCAAAATTCCCCAACGCTCTAAGCGACCCAATGAACAACGCTCTTTCTAAGGTCCGAAATTGGGCTAGTCGATGTAGTCTAGCCTTCAGCCCACACAAAACCGAACTAGTCCTATTCACAAGGAAAATTAAGTGAGGATTCTTCGACCCCCTAAAATGCACGTTGCCTGTATGTATTCCCATTGCCGAATATTCAAAATACCTGGGTCTCATTCTAGATAGGAGACTAACCAGAAAGCTAATACGAGGTGCGTCCCAAAGTGAAAAGGACTTTTTAAAAATAAGAACAACAAATTTTTGTTTTTGGCAAAACCGATTTACTTTATTCAAAATAGTCCCCGTCCGACTCAATACAGCGAAATGAAAAGCATGTTGAATGAGTGTTTGACATCCATACAACCCTTTTGGATGGCTTCCACGTCCATAAAACGCTTTCCTTTCATTGGCAACTGCACTTTTCCGAAAAGGTAAAAGTCGCACGGCACCAAATCAGGGGAATACGGGGAGTGGTTGACAGTTAAAATGCGGTTTTTAGCCAAAAAAAAATCGGTCACAAATGTCGATCGGTTAGATAGCGAGTTATCGGGCAACAAACGTCAACTTCCTGTCCTGCCGAATACGACGCATCAAACACTTCACAACGCCATGCAGCCCCATATCATGCACTGGCTGTACTTACCTGTCATAAGGCCCATACTAATGTATGGTGTTATTGTCTGGTGAATTGCCTTGGACAAGTCAACTCACCTTCACAATCTAGAGAAGGTGCGGTATCTGGCCTGCATGTGCATAAGTGGCACTCTTATGACCACTCCCTCCGCTGGAATACCATTCTCTATCTCACCTCCTAGACATTTTCGACAAACAACTAGCTGCCAACGCAGCCATAAAGTTGAAAGCCTCTTCACAGTGGTACTATATCCACACGGAACACTCCACAATCCAGAAGATACCGACTACAACACTACCAAATACTGTTTCGATATGTCCTTCAAATTTACTATTTCGAATCGTCAGGACTGGGTGTATGGCACATTACCTGATAAAGAATCCATCACATCCATACGGACGGCTCAAAACCCGACAATGGGATGGAAGCTGGTATCTTCTCTGAGAAACTAAATCTCCCTTCCGCCTCCCAAACCACTGCAGTGTCTATCAGGCTGAGGTTGTAGCTATCAAGGAAGCTCTCTCCGGGATTTACACTGATAACCATGTAGCTATTCTGACCCTGGAATCAGTCACTTTTAAATCAAGAACCGCCTTCGATTCCTCCGCATCTCCTAGCGAGATGGTTGAGCAGTGAAATATTCACCTCTGCTCTGTGCCAGGCCATTGTGATGTTCCAGGAAACTGTAGAACAGAACATGCTAAACATGGTACAACACTGCAAATCTCACAAAAAAACGAGATCCGTGCACATGCTTCTGGCTACTACAGGATCTACAGGATACGATTAATAACGCGAACCGCAGGCGAGCAAACGGTTCAGCGTGTCATGTCACCGGACAGATCTGGCCTAAGTTAGATCACAAATACTGCCGTAGCCTAGTGCTAAACTGCTCGCACATCAGTACCCTCATAGGCGTCATTACTGGACATTGTCTAATCGGAAGACATGTAGCGCGGCTCAGCATCTTCTCAAACGACTTTTGTAGAAGCTGTAGGGATGAGGAAGAATAGGAAACAACTCTTCATCTTCTCTGCGCTTGCCAAGCCCCATTTAGCATTAGAAAACCTTTTCTGAGCTCATACCTTCTAGACAACCTCGGGGATCTCGCAGAAACCAACGTTGCCAATCTTCTTCGCTCAATTGGTTAAAAAAAAGTTCTCTCTAAATTTTAGGTTTTTTTTTCACGTGGCGGAAATGGACCGAGATTGAATGGTATCACAATGGGCCTACTCTGGCCTAAGTGTGCCTGTGTGGAGCAACCACTCCAACCAGCCCACGACGAAACTTAAAAGATTTGATGTTGCATTTACAATAGAACGTTGGAGTGTTGTAAGGTGAATACGAATTCTGGCCATATTCTGGCGGCGAATAATGTTAGATTGTAGCATTGTAACAGTTGGCTGTCGAAATTGACAGTTATTTCCAAAAAAAATTATCAAACAAGGGAACGCTTCGAATAGAACAGTGTTTCGATAATTCGTATACGGACTGCTCTATTCCGAGAACAGAGAGTTAAAATCGTTCGATATTTCCGGTAGAAAGTCTTGCATACGATGGTAAGGAAACTTGTGATCGTTTTTAAGATGCTACTTCTCCATTCAATTCACGCCCTCTTCCGGTCTAGTGGTTTTATTGGCTTTCTTTTCTCAACCCTGCAAAATCTTTAGAAAAGTTCTTCCAGTTTTGGATCACCAACCGTGACGGTCCGGCTACATTCCCATTCTTATTCCTGCAGACTTCTGTTTGGGCTTTGTCTTCTTCACAAGTTTTTTTTTTTAACTTCTGAATATCAACTCTTTCTGGGTACTTATTTATTTTTCTCTACGAGAAGCCGACGTTTTTCCCACTTCTCGTCCTTATCTGCAATGGCGCTTGGTATGATCTCTTTTCTGTGCACGCTTTTGTCGAAATTTCGTTGTGTTGCTCAGCAGAAATCCTTAACATCGAATGGGATGTCTCTACTGACTTGTTGTTAATGTCATGATTGGTCATTCACCTTATATGATGGCAGCATATAATTTCTCGTGTGGCTTTAGTACACTCTATCCGAAAAGGTGATTTACAAGTCAGTTGCGTTTGCAGTCGCGCTACACCGAATCTCGGTATCTGCATTCGTATCTTGACAATAAAATGTTATGATTCGATTAGGTGTTGGCTGATTGCAGCGTTCGGCAAACCAAAGCGATGCCTTGTATCTATAAGAATGTAATCAATCTGATTGACGATTTTTTTTGTATCCATGATATGATAACTTCGCCCGCCATAAAGTTGTTCTTTAAATGGTGTAGTGGGTATATCCTGCAATAATGCCGACAAAATTGCCCTCAGTGTCTTAGGACAGCGGTCGACTTTTCAAGAAGCCCTGTAAGACATATGTACCCTCGCCAAATTCGTCATCCTTTTCTGAGGGAACATGAGCGCATATAATGCTTATGTCAATGTTGCGGATCTAAATCAAACATTCGGTAACAATAAAAGAGAGCGTTCGTGAATATTCCTTCTTCAAAGAGCCAAGACCAAATGTCAATAGTGATTCAGAACCAGCAAGTTAGTTTTTCTGTTGATGGTCAGCGAAAAATAGTAGAACAGCCGTTTCACCCAAAGCAGGTAGTAGACCAATTGATCTACCCAAATAACACAGTCCCATAAGCCTCACCTCGTTTTTCCTAAAGCCAATGGAACAAACACTTCATGGACACATAGGAATCCGCTTCACAAAAACTAATATGCCTATCAACCAGGAAAATCGACAACGCGTGGTCTTCAAGAACTCACCACAAAGATTGAGAAACTCCTCAGCGACAAAGGAATTACGGCGGGCTGCTTCATTGTCGAAGGAACTTTCGACAAAATCGAACACTCCAAAACTCAGGAGTAGCTACTACTACATGTACGAGTAACTAGATAAAGTACATGCACAGGCAGTGACAGAATCAGGGTCACGGCTGCGAAAGATTGCCCCCATTGTGGTATTATCTCCGCCCTGCTATGCCGCTTTGATGTAAATGAACTGCTAAATATACTCAGCAATGATTGTTTCCATGTTCAAGGATACGCTACTGACAGGGCGATCCTTTTCGGAGGTCAATTCGAAGAAACTATCTCGGACTCCTCCAGAGGTCACTCAACCTTGTCGCTAACTGGTGAAAGGAAGTTGACCTAAACGCCAACCCCAAGAAACGCACCATAGTTGCCTTCACAAGAGAAGAAAACTGGACAAACTTAAAAATCTAACACTTTTTGGTGAAGCGATTAAGTTTTCAATTGAAGTGAAATTACTAGGGGTCACCCTGGATCAAAAACTCGCTTGGAACACACATAATAAAAGCCAGAATCTCACTCTGGACCGGCAAAAGACTACAACAATTACACTGGGAATGTACACAAGAATTGCTAAACATATGGTATATAGTCACTTATGCATCTCCAATTTGGTGGCATAGAACTAAACAAACAAACAACTTCGTGTGTGTACTACGGGTGCAATGCTAATAGCGACCCACCCACCTCTTCATTTTCACATACAGAAAGAAGGTTTGGCTGACGTCAACATGCTTATCTCAGTGAATGAGAATAACTCCAAAATAGTTCACCCTGAGCTTTTACTGCATCGCAGGTTGTCTGGAACAGTACAACTTCAACCATAACTTCAAGGTTAGATTCCCTGATCGACTGTTCAACAAAGATTCACTGGTGTGGTACACCGGACTGATCCAAAACAGACGTAAGAGTTGGGGCAGGCTTATACGGAGAAACAACCAATACTTCACTCTACACAAGTATGGACAGTAGCATCTCTGTATTTCAAGCTGAGATACACGCAATGGAGTTCTGCATTAGGGAGAATTCAAACAGATCCACCACCAACGAGAATATTTATATTCTCTCTGGCAGCAAAGCCTCCCTACTTGCTATCAACGCTCTTGAGATAACCTCAAAAATTGTCTGGGACTGCATTATACGAGGGCTTTTTGATGAGCACCTGGATTGGAAGATAGGTGGTGCTACTGAGAAAAAAGGAGTGTACCGCCATTTAGTATAACCTCTCCGCCTGTCAAAACTTGGTGACAATCTGACGCCCATTTCAAAACATGGTGTCAGTGTTTTTTGCGGCCATGGAAAAAGAGTAGTATCGCTCCATGATCCGATTCTTGTTTTTGAGTGGCAAAACCTGCGAGAAAACCAAGCCCGTTCTCGATAGTGTGTATGGGATTCATTCACCTTCCCGTACAACCGTTTACCATTGGTTCGCAGAGTTTCGCCGTGGCCGCACGTCGGTTTTTGATGAACCGCACCGAGCTGGCCCAAAAGCTGTTACCACAGAGGAAACCGTAGAAAAAATCCATTATCTCGTATTGGTGGACAGCCGAGTGAAAATTTGCGAGTTGGCTGAGATAGAAGGCATCTCAACAAACTGATTTTGGGCATGAAAAAGCTGTCCGCGTTATGGGTGTCGCGTTTGCTCACATCGCAGAACAAGCGCAATCGTAAGACCACCTCAAAGGCGTGCTTGGCTCTGTTTAATCAAAATCCGCAGGAGTGTCCGCGTCGTTTCGCGACCGTCGATGAGACATAGATTCATTGGTACACGCCAGAGACCAAAGAACAACCAAAACAATGAGTTTCACCCGGTGAACGTACTCCAAAGTAGGCGAAGACCGTGCCTTTGGTCGGAAAGGTGTCAAAACAAAACTAAGCGTCGGATCATCACCAAATTTTGACAGGCGGGCTAAAAGAGGTTATACTAAATGACGGTTCACTCATTATGGCTCAGTAGCGCCACCTCTCTTCCTATCCGGGTACTCATCAAACAGCCCTCGTACTTGCTCCATGAAAAGCTATATAAATAACTTGCTACAAACAAAGGCACTCTATTACTTGGCAGAAACTAATGGTAACAGTCAACAACTTTTTACCAACCCCTTCCATCAGAAGAACAAAACAAGTCCTATAGCTTTCTAGGAATCAGATGCACGTAGTAACCAGATTTCTAACGGGTCAATGCAGAGCCAAAAAATACCTCATGACTAGGACAAGACAACACCTGTCGCACGTGCAACGAGGGCGAAGAAATATTAGAGCATATCTTATGCCATTGGCACTGTCTAAGCAGAACACGTTTACGTGCTCTAGTTAAGCCAATCCTAAAGGCAGAAGTTGTCACTGCCAGCTCACTTAAAGCATAGCCGAATTTATTAGAATCTCAGGCATCACGGGTGAGCTTTAACATGGGAAAATCACAATATGTCCGACCTGGTCACAGTGATAAGGGTACATAGTCGCACCTTTCTTCTTAATCTGATCTGTAGACAACAGGATGATCCACAAAGGAATCGCATCTGTTTCATAAGAGAGGCATACCGCACAAACTCATCTGATTAACGGCCAACTCTTAAAACGTCAAGTAACCCACATTCGAGTCTTGAACGTTGGCCTACTTAGGATACTAATTATTGCGTTTCCTCTCACTGGTTGTTCAAAATGATGTGTTTACCAACGCCTTTGAAGTTAGCATGGCATCAGTTGGTATTTGACTGAATTTCTCGGAGACCTCGATTGCGCTGAGGCACATGGTTTTTATCTTTTAAAGAGCTGCTAATACAGAGCAAATTGAACTATCTATTCGGGGAGGCTGCCGAATCAAATCTGAAGGTAAACGAGTATATCCTTAAGGCAGGCGGTGCGATTGCATTTTAAACCTATACGACAGACGACAGTTAACAGATTAGGTGGATCCTGGGTTTGACTTGCCATGTTGGGTAAGGTGAAGGTACCATTTGCATACTCCACCTTAGCTAAGATGTTTCTTCATTGCCCTGTTCCACTGGGATTAATTCGAAAATCCTTCTGGGTAGAACAATGGTGTCCGCACGGTCAATATATATGATCGAGGCTTCTCATTTGGTGGAAGCCTAATCTTCCAACCAGGTCCATGCCGATGTACAGCTGGCATAGTAATTGAAGATCCAACGGAGAATATTTTGCTGCAAGCAGCCAAGGGAATTTTTACCATTCCGTGCTGATGGGGGTCTTACATAGGGTCTCCTTGGTTGCTCGGGGTACGACTTGTTGCTCAGCTGCTAACTTGTTGGCCGATATAAACAGCGGTGAGTAGTAGAGTTCCTGTTTTTTTTTTATCCCCGTTGATGTATAATTGTGGGGTACACTCTTAATGCAGTGGTGTACATTCAAGATTTCGTGATCCGTTCCTTAATCTTTGCAAATGATCTCACATCATACAAACCTTTTATTAAGAGCAAAATTTTGTTAATTGCATCGCAACCAGAGGTGTTGGTGCTTAGGATGTAGCTTCAGGTATTTTTCCTGAACGGGACAGAGTATACTACATTTTAAGTTCGGTTGGTTATTTCCATCGTCGTGTTAACGCGCAATTGAAACCAGGTCAGTGGTTGACCAACTTAATTCACCATGCACTTCTTTATTCTTGAAATAGTTAGAAACACGTTTGTGCGTACCCGATTAAATTTCTCTATGCTTGTGGTGATCTTTTAAGCGTTTGATTTTTAATTGTCAAAAAAAGACAGGAAAATTGCAAAAGTGTATAAAATTTTTATTTGAGTTGATAAATCAATGCTTGCCATTTACTTTTTAAAGATTATTTCATGTAAATTTTGACCACGACTACGTTTTAAGTGGTCCATACGGAGAGTCTAATTTTGAATCACTTTTTCGAGCTTTAAGGCGGGTATCTCGCTAATAACACCGCGTAATGTTGTCTTCCAAGACTGCAATTGACGCTAGTTTATCGGCATAGACGAGTGATTTGACGTATCCTCGTGAAAAATAGTCTAAAGGCGTCAAATCGCACGTACTAGCCGGCCAAAACGAGAGATAAATTGTTCATCGAACTCATTGCTCAATTGGTCCATCGATTCGCTTGCTGTGTGTCATGTAGCGCCGTCTTTCTGGAACCACATGTCGACTAGGTTCAGCACAAAAAAGTTCGAAATCATTAAATGATAGCGCGCGCCACTGACGGTAACATTGTGCTCACGGGCCAATGATTCCACCGGACCCAAACTGTGCATTTTTCTGGTTACATTGGCAGCTCTTGTATTGTCTGAGGTTGCTCATCGGATTAAATGAAATGAGCTTCGTCACTGAAGATGATTTTTCAATAAAAAAAAACGGGTTTTCCTCCAGCTTTTCTAAGGCCCACCACCGAAAATTCAACGCTGTGGCAGGTCGTTTGGCTTCAATTCTTCCACGAGTTGTATTTTGTAACGTTTTAGACCAAAATCCTTTCGTAAAATCTTCCACATAGTCGAGTAACATAATCCCTATTGTTGCGTACGGCGACGAATGTACAAATCACAGTCTTCATTAACATGGTGGATACAGCAAGAGTATTTTCGCCTGTACGCACTCTACGAATACGGATAGGTGGCTTGATGTCAGTAGGTGGATTATGACGATAGTAAAAGGGTCCAAATGCGTGAGAAACATTTTTCACAGAGCACAAGTTTTGATTATAAAATTCAAGAATTTGTAAGCGTTGTTCGGGTGTAAGATTTTCCAGAAGACTGAAAAACCAAACAGCAAAAAAATCACCAGTAGCACGTCTAGCAAATGTCTCACGTAATAGTGCAATGATGAATAAGCATCATCCAGATTTGGGTCACCGATTCCGAGTCGGCACATCACTTTTCCATTTCCGTAAAATATGATTCATGATAGTGAGGGTCTGTCTATACGACGAGTGTTTCAATATTAGTGTAGTACTGAACTCCTGCAACTTGTTTACAGCAACCGACTCCTTGTTGTTAGCTTATACGATTTTTGTTTAATTTTAGAAAATGCTCCCAAGTATGAGAAGGACGTCAAGGAGGAGTACTTGAAGCCGGGCTTTGAGGGCAACTTGTTTAAGGAGTTCCAGAAGAACAAGGGAATGCTTGATACTGATCTTGACGGAGAGTGAGTTGAAATTATCAATCCGCCTCATACCAATCTCTAATAAATGTAATCCTCTCTCATTTTAGAATCTATGTTGATCAATTGCATTCGTTGATGCAGCGTGTTTCGCCTGAAGTAAAGGATATCTTGCCACGCAATGACAATCGTGCTAGAATGCTACAACCGAAGAAGAAACTATCCGACGAAGAGACCATCATGGGTCGGATTCACGGCACTCTCAACGATGAAGAATCACGTCCACCTCCTAGAAGAAATCCCGATATGATAACTCCACCGATAAGGACACCATTCGGTGGCGTTTTCGAAGGGGCCTATCAGGGTCCAAAAATGTTCCGTCAAAGTGTTATGACAAAGACCATTCGTAAGCCGGATGGTTCTTATGAGACCACTAAAGTTACCCAAGATTCCGAGGGTAATACTACAACTACAACAACTCGCACTCTAAACGGTAAATCAGAAACCGTCACTTCGTTCAACAACAAACATAGTGATGGTATGTTGGCACGCAAAGACAACGAAGATGCTTCTACCTATTCGGACCGTAATATCTATGTGTCCAAACAAGGTTATGCTCTTCCAAAGAACCTCTGGTGACCAGTGGTCTCCAGCAACACCGCCACCATCAATAACAACAAAACTACCACAATTGCAACTATCAATGCATCCATCACAATTGGCAATTGCAGCAATATTATTCCCCCTTTCAAAATTATCTTTCAAATATATTACGTGTTAGTTCGTAGAGTCCTTAGTGTTTGGTGTTTTAGATGAAACTCGTAGTAGTAGGCCCCCACCTGCAGCAGTAGCTGTTTCTTAGTTTCTTGTTTGTGTGCCATGTCGGGTGCACGTTAAAAACAACCATTAAACCATAAAAATAAAAAAAACAAGAATTCTCTTTGTTTATCTACCAAAAAAGAAAAAAAAATTGAAAAAACAGAAAAAAACACTTAAAAAACGGAAAACAATTTAATTACTCAAAATCATAACTCGCGGCAGGCCGTGCTCTATTCTTCTCTCCTCATATCTTTCGTACGGGGAGAGCAGAGAATGTGTATAGCTTTCAGAAGGAGTCGTGCTTAACAATGTGGACGACCTCAAGTGGAAGTAGTAGGCTTTGAGCGACGCTAGTTGATGTGTAATTAGACAAACAGATGCGTATTAGTTTTGGTTTATTCTATATAACGTCTGTATGTATCGAGATGGTGATCGTGTGAAAAGCGAAGGCAACGAAGGCGGTCGAGATGAATTAAAAAAAAAACAAAAAACAAAAAACAAAAAAAAAAACAAAACAAACAGCAATGACATAAAATCACTTCATCACGTTATTTTAATTTTTTGATTTTACTTTGTTTGAAATTCTGATGTTTTGTTTAAAAGGAAATCCATTTTCAGTTATTTTTCTCATTTTCAACTTGAGATTTTCATCTTATCCAAAACAAAAACAAAAACAAAGCAAAACACAAACTCAGACATCACAATATTTATGCTATCTTATCACAAAGTGTTAGTAGTCGCATACCTAATCTCTAAGTTTATTTGAGAAGTTTAGTCAGGATAGGCGCAGGCCGGTAGGCAGATAGCAATGCAAAAAAAAAACAAAAAAAACCAACGAAACCTTGCTATCTGGGCGAAGAGCCATCAGACTGTATAAAGACATTTCATGGATAATTTTTATTTTTGACTGAATTAACTGCTCTTTGTAGAGGAAAGTGATGAGTCTACATGTAGAGAGTTTCCAAAAATTTTACAAAAAAAAAACTAAAGAAATTGATATGAATGGTCTCAAATAAATAAAAGAAAAAAACAAAACAAAAAAAAAAATTTATTAAAACAAATGTAATGCTATCTTAGAAACTTGTTGATGCAACATTTAATGTATTATGTATTACTCTCGTGAAAACAAAATATGTATATCAGAATACGTCAATAAAATTTATCGTATATTATAAATGTGTGCAAATTTTTCGTTTTATTATAATTTTTTGTCTTTTTTCTCCCCTTTGTGAGGGGGACTTTGTCCAATTATAGGGAGGATTCGTCATACAGTGTTGTGCAAAACATACCGGATTTTTATCGAATAATTTTTTTTCTTTGGTGAATTTTAGGGAACAGAAAGAACCTTAGTAAAATCTGTTATCAATTTAAGAAAACTTATTGTATAAGTGTACAAATAAAAGAAAAAAAAAAAACGTTTTACGAGGGCGGGTCAATAATTCCGTGCATTTTTGAATTTCTGACCTCTTTACTGAAACAGCAACACTGCTCCTGTCAACAGGCATTTGTCAGTTGACTCCTGTCAAAATTTAAACTTGCTGCGTCAGTTAGTTTGTGTTTGACAGCAATTTTTATCAGACTACTCACTAATTTGAGGAGAAAATGGAAAAAAGTGAATTTCGTGTGCTTATTAAGCATTATTTCTTGCGAAAAAAAACCGTTACCGAGACCAAGGCTAAGCTTGATAAATACTATGGGGACTCTGCACCATCGATTTCAATGGTAAAAAAGTGGTTTACTGAATTTCGTTGTGGCCGTACAAGCACTGAAGATGCCGAACGACCTGGACGCCCAGTTGAGGTCTCTACACCCGAAACAATCGAAAAAATTCACGATATGGTGTTGGCCGACCGAAGATTGAAAGTGCGAGAGATTGTGGAAGCCGTAGGGATCTCGCATGGCTCAGTGGTTTCAATTTTGAATGATCACTTGGGCATGAGAAAGCTTTCCGCAAGATGGGTGCCGCGTTTGCTCACAGTCGACCACAAACGCAATCGTGTAACAACTTCACAGGAAGGTTTGGCGTTGTTTAATCGCAATATGGAGGAGTTTTTGCGCCGTTTTGTAACCGTGGACGAAACATGGATCCATCACAACACACCAGAGAACAAACAACAGTCAAAACAGTGGGTTTCTAAGGGTGAATCGGCGCCAAAGAAGGCCAAGGTGGGTTTGTCAGCCAATAAAGTTATGGCGACTGTTTCTTGGGATGCACGCGGGATAATCCACATTGACTACCTTCAAAAGGGAAGAACAATCAATGGGGAATATTATGCCAACTTATTGGACCGATTCAATGACGATTTGAAAAAAAAAAACGACCTCATTTGGCCAAGAAAAAAGTTCTTTTCCACCAAGACAATGCAAGGGTGCACACATGTGCAGTTGCCATGGCAAAAATCCATGAATTGGGCTATGAATTGCTCCCTCATCCACCCTATTCTCCAGATTTGGCTCCGAGCGACTACTTCTTGTTCCCAAACCTGAAGAAATGGCTTGGTGGAAAAAGATTTGACTCCAATGATGAAGTCATCTCGCAAACAAAGGCCTATTTTGAGGACCTCGACAAATCATTTTTTTTGGAAGGGATAAAAAAATTGGAGAAGCGTTGGACAAAGTGTATAGAGAGCTCAAGGGAGACTACGTTGAAAAATAAAATTATTTTTTTATCAAAAAATTCGTGTTTTAATCCAAAAGTCACGAACTTATTGACCCGCCCTCGTATTATACGAAAAAGAAAAAACATACCGGATTTTCGTTATACTTGATATTTTGTCCGGTAACTATTGTTTTTAAGATCTCCTTTCATATTTTAGGCATGGACGCCACTAGATTTTCAAAAATGTATTTTGCAATGTACTCCCCACTCATTCTTTAGTGACGTCATAAGTGCGTTTTTGGATGTGTGCATCTTTGACCCTACCCGTCTTTTTAAAATGGCCCACAAGTTCTCGATAAAATTTAGATTAATAAGAGAGTTGATTATTTGGAGTCGAAGCTGAATCTACTAGAGCAGAGGGAGAAATATTGTGCAGTTGACATTATTGGCATTCCCGATGTTAGCAACTCTAACGTAAAAGAGAGAGAGCAACAAATTGCTGGGTACTGTCCTTGGTGAAGGACAGGTGAACTCCAACGACATTGACTCATGCTTTGTTAAGAGTGTAAAAGGAAAGAACGCAAAACATGCTTCTAACATCGTGTGTGTGAGGTTCTCAACTGTTTCACGGAAGAAGGCTGTAATGAAGAAAATGCGGGAAAACAAAAACAAAATTTCTTCCAATATTTTTGGTGTTGGTCATAGTCATAGCAGCAACAATAGAAGCAGCAACATCTACATCAACGATTGTCTCACTGGCTACACAAGGTCTTTATTAAAAATGGCAAATGATCTTAAACACAAAAACATATGTAAGTTTGTTTGGGTTAGAGACTCATCTGTTCTTGTTAGAAAAAGAGAAGATGATAGAGTTATAAGAATTAATTCATTTGAGGATATTTATAACTTGAACGTAAACTAAATAACTACAACTTTTTGTTTATATAATGAATAATATGAATTCAACTATAGATCCTCAAAATAATTCAAGTAATAACAACAGTTTTTTCTCTTCAGCTACAGATAATTTTGAATATTTTTGTGTAGACCATCATAACAATGAGCAATTTTCCGGTTTTTTTTGTCATTCATCAAAATATTCACAGCATGCGAACTAATTTCAATACTTTTCTCACTCACCTCGCACCTTTGGATCATTTACCAGATCTTATTTTTCTCTCTAAAATCTGGATCTTTGAAGAAGAGAAGTCTGAATATGATATAATTCCTAATTTTTCTTTCGACGCGGCTTGTAATGAAACTTATGCTGCTGGCGGTGTCGCAGTGTATTATAGAAGTAACATAATGGGATGTAAAATTAATAAGTATAAACTGGATAGTGCTGATTTAGTCAGTGTTAATTGCGAAGCTTCTGGTGTTCACTACTGTTTTATCTGTATTTACAGATTGCATAAGTGTACAGTGGGAACCTTTTTGGATGAGTTTTCGAGATTTTTGGACAATCAGAAATGTAGAAATTTAATTTTGTTGGGTCAGCCTACTCGATTTAGCTCTTGTTTAGATCACATTTTTGTAAGGCTTCACAGAAAAATTTATGTTGATTATAAAACAATTGCATTTGACTTAAAAATAACCGACCACAGCCTAACTGGTATTCAACTCAATTGTAGGGTTTGCCGAACAAAAAAACTGGATACCTTTGAAATAAAAAAAAATTGAATTTGCCACTTTAAGATCAAGGTTACATTTTGAATTTTGGGAGGATGTTTACTCTGCCGTCGACCTTTCTGTTGCATTTAATTTGTTCCTTAATAAGCTGCAATTTCATATATTGAATTGTAGTGAGAACAAATGTAAACGAAGTAACAAATTAAAGTGTCTCAAGCAATGGATGACACCCTCATTATTAAATAAAATAAAAAAGAAATGACGACTTTGCTTAATTATCAATAAACATCCGAATAATCATAGACTTACGAGGGGCGATCAATATATTCTCGGTATCGAGATGAAGGAAAATGCGAATTCAATTTAAATTGTTTTTATTTTTCAATATAATCTCCCCTAACATCAATGCATTTGTTACATCTTGAGATAAGCTTTATTAAACCCTCAAAAAAATAAATTTCCCCTTTCTCTGCAAAATACCCATTTATTGCCGACTTGAGTTCTTCATCATCCGAAAATCTTTTTCCACGAAGACATTTTTTCAAATCCGGAAACAGGAAATAATCACTAGGGGCAAGGTCTGGACTATAGGGTGGGTGTTGGATTTCTTCGAAACCACAATCTCGCGC
The DNA here is from genome assembly GCA_963966105.1 of Volucella zonaria. Lineage (NCBI taxonomy): Eukaryota > Metazoa > Arthropoda > Insecta > Diptera > Syrphidae > Volucella > Volucella zonaria. Next base: position 135,238,606 of record OZ014533.1, on the reverse strand, counting down.
AGCAGCCTTGGAAACTCGCGCCGTGGGAACAGGAGCGTTGTCATGAAGAAGCAAAACACCCGCTGCGAGTTTACCCCGTCTTTTCTTTTTAATTTCCTCCCGCAAATTATGCAAAGTGGAAGCGTAGGATGTGGCGTTGATGGTTTCACCTTTTTTTTTGTACTCAATCAGCAAGATTCCCTTTGAGTCCCAAAAAACTGTGGCCATGAGCTTCCCGGCAGACGGAGTGACTTTGAACTTCTTCGGGGGGTCTGTTCCTTTTTTATGCCACTGCATGGACTCTTGTTTGCTTTCAGGGTCATAGTGGTGGACCCATGTTTCGTCCCCAGTAACAATTCGATCCATAACACCGTCCGCGTTCTCACTACACATCTCCAAAAGCTCTCTACAGCATGCGATTCTCACTTTTTTCTGAGGCGCTGTGAGCATTCGTGGCACCCACCTTGCACTGACCTTTGAAAGGTTAAGATGGTCATGAAGAATGGTGTGAATGGTACCAATTGAAAGTTTGGTGATCTCTGCCATCATTTTCACCTTTATTCGGGCATCCTCAAGAACAAGTTTTTCGACTTCTTTGATGCTTTCTCCCGTACAAGCAGTAGCCGGGGCGCCGGAGCGGGGGTCGTCCTCAATGCTCTCTCTGCCTCTCTTGAACTCACTTGACCACTTTTGCACAGTTGATAATGAAGGTGCGGAACCCTGGTGAAAACAATGCTTAGTGAGAAATTTAATTACAGCGCGATGCTCAATTTTCACCATCATCGTCTCAGTTGCCATTATGATTCTGTTTAACTAGAGATAAAACGTGAATTAATAATCACATTTATATGAAATTTTACATGAATGCACTAAAATAATAGTATTACTTGATAAATAAGTCAATTTATATATACAACCACAGCTTCACCCCGATACCGAGAATATGTTGAACGCCCCTCGTAAGAATTATTACGCAAAGTTATGTAGAAAGGTCAAGCTTGAAATACCACTGTGTAGAAATACATACTTTAGCAATAGATTGGTAACTCGAAAGGGGAATGGCGAGTTGTTAATGAAATACTTAACAAAAATAGACCTTACACAACAGATATAAGTATTTCAAATAATAATTCAACTGTGTCTGAGCCTATAGAAGTCGCTAATTTATTTAATAAATTTTTTGCTAGTGTAGGTTCTTGTAACAGTGTTTCAAACGTCAGTCACTGTGACAACAGTCTCATACAAAGCAGTAATCAACCAGAGAGCTTTTTCTTTGATAAGTTTACACCGCTTGAAATTTATAAAATTATAATGTCACTTAAAACATCCAATTCGTCGTCTTTTGATAATATTTCAAGTTTTGTATTAAAAAATATTGCGTTTCATATTTCTGATGTTTTATGTTTTATTTTTAATTTTTCCGTCCAAGAAGGGGTTTTTCCTGAGTCTCTGAAAACAGCTGTAGTATTACCATTGCATAAAAAAGGCGACACAATGTCATTAGATAATTATCGTCCAATTTCCATCTTATCCGTTTTTTTCTAAGATTATTGAAAACGGAATTAAACCTAGAATATTATCATTCTTAGATAAAACTCATTTCTTTAATGATTCTCTGGAAATCTATAACAGTTTGAATACTTCTCAAATTCCTTCGACTTTATTCATTGACATAACTAAGGCTTTCGATATGGTGAACCATACTCTGTTGCTAACTAAACTATTTAATGCAGGTTTCAGAGGCTTCATTCATGACTGGTTTGCCTCTTATTTAACAAATCGTAAACAAATGGTAAAGATCAAAAATGTTTTTAGCTCACATAATTATTTAAATATAGGTGTTCCTCAGGGATCAGTCCTGGGTCCGATACTGTTTTTAATATATGTTAACTCGCTATTTATTCAACCTTTTAAAGGCAGAATCACGGCTTTTGCTGATGATACTGCCCTTTCCTATTCCAATAAGAGCTGTCTTGATATGTTTGCCGATGTTAATTATGACCTAGATATACTACGACGATGGTTTATGTCTCATAAACTGATCATCAGCAACAAAACGAAATTTATGGTATTTAATATCAAGGATGTTGTATGCGGAGAGTTGCCTTTATATTATCACTCACCAAGCTGTTTTCGAGTTTGTTTAGGAGATGCACATGGACATAATATATCATTTGATAGTCAGGCAAGCTGTAGTGAGGGTTGCTTCAAATACCTAGGTATTATTGGGTCTACAAGTAAGTTTCCAGCGTTTTTTTTCCAAAATTTGAAGTTTTATTATGAAAACATAGTTACAATACTTTATTCAAAGTATCGTCCATCGGAAGCTACAACTTTCCCCCATCTTTCTGGCAATTTATGAATTCCGGACCAAAAAAATTTCTCGTCTTTCGAGCCCAAGAACGTATCGAGCCAATTTTTGATTTCCTCTACTGAGCTGAAGCGTATTCCCGTACGAGCGTTCTGCATCGAACGAAACAAATGGTAGTCAGATGGTGCCAAGTCTGGACTGTAAGGCGGGTGAGGCAGAATTTCCCATCCACTATTTGCCAAATAGTTTTTCACCGAAACCGCAACATGTGGCCGAGCGTTGTCGTGATGAAAAATGACGGACTCATGCCTGGTCTCATATTCTGGCCGTTTTTCTTTTAATGCCCGCTTCAAACGAATTAGTTGGGTTCGATATAATGGTCCTTTGATGGTTTCACCACTCGGAAGCAGTTCGTAGTATACGACACCCTTTGGATCCCACCATATGCAGAGCATGACCTTATTCACGTGAATATTTCGTTTCGGCGTTGTATACGATTTGTATACGATTTTCTGCGTTTAGGATTATCATAATAAATCCATTTCTCATCACCAGTGACAATACGATGCAAAAATGATTTATTTTTATACCGCTGCAATAACATTTCGGACATGCAAAATCGCCGTTCGACGTCTCTTGGCTTCAATTCGTACGGCACCCAGTTTCCAACCTTTTGAATGAATCCCAGTGCTTTTAGGCGCAGGGAAACGGCTTGTTGCGTGACGCCCAATGTTGCAGCAAGTTCTTCTTGAATCTGACACGGATCCTCATCCAGTAAAGCGTCCAATTCCTCGTCTTCAAAACTTTTCGGCTTTCCGGGGCGATCTTTGTCTTCAACTCCAAAATCACCACTTTTGAACCGTTTGAACCACTCGCGGTACGTCGATTCACCAATACATTCCGCCCCATAAGTTTCCGAAAGCAAACGATAGGCCTCAGCCGCACTTTTCTTCATATTAAAGAATAAAAGCAACGCTTCCCGCAAATGACGTTTATTTGGCTGGAAACTTGCCATGATTTTGCTCGATAAAATGTACGACACCGATAGAACTGCTCAAATATAACGCTGCAAAGTTGTTGACAGATACAAAACCTACAAATAAAACACATGGGGTCTGATATTTCTGCCCGAGATCCACTGGTGGCGCCATCTCTGACAAACGCTGGAAACTTACTTGTAGACCCAATATATTGGACCATAAGTTTAGTTGGAAGGACCATACGTCATATTTAAAACGGTATTTAAATGCAGTTGTAAGGCAATTATACCACCTTAGCATGTACTGCAAACTACCCATTTTAAAATTGGTTTATAATGGTATTTTAAAATCAAAACTACAGTATGGAATCTCTTGCTGAAGAGGCATTTATTTTAAAACAATAGAACCACTGCTGATTAAACAGAAGCATGCCTTAAGACTTTTGTGTAGAGCTAATCGCAGAAATCCCACTTTTGAGTTATTCAAATGTCTCGAACTTCTTCCTTTAAGGCACCTGTACTGGTACAAAGTTTTGAAGATATTTTTTGAAAATTCCGCGTACTATGATGTTAGAGTTCATGATAATCATAACTTGAGAGCTAATACCAGAAACTTCGCAAATGTTCCAATAATCCACAAAACACATTTTTCACGCTTTTATTATGTTACTGCTCCTCGTTTGTTTAACAATTTACCAGAAAAACTTAGGTGTGAGAGAGTGAAAACCGTATTCTTAAATAGTATAAAAAAATGGCTTTTCTCGTTTAACCATTCTGAAATAGATGCTTTTTTAACACCAATGTTGTAATATATTTTATGTTTCTTTTCTCTTTTTTAAAATTGTATGTAATTTTTATTTTTAAATGTATGTAATTGAATCTTTCATATCCAATTTTTGTTTTCCCCATCAATAGATTTATGAATTTCATTTTATATAACTAATAGGTACATTCGCCTCTTGTCTTTTATTAGATAACAGATTGTACAAAGCTATTTCCTTCACAAACCACTCCTGGCGTAAGAGGGACCTTGGCAAAGTGGGTAGAGAATAAGGGTAAAGTGAGAAACACACTGAGCCAAGAAAAGCAGAGTCTGTATGATGTACCACAAGGTTCAAAACTGGGACCAATCCTCTTCATCTTGTATACTAACGAGCTTCTTCATGTGTTTAACAAAAGTACAGTCTATGCATACGCCGATGACCTAGCAATAATTGTTAAACACAAGTGCATTAATACGGCGATCTCGATAACGCAAGCGTCTCAAAATGGTGTCACGATCAAGGACTTGCGATTAATGCTGTAAAAACGAAACGCATGCCACACCAGCCCGAAATTTCCATCAACATATATCATCAAAGCGAAGACTGCCCAACGACAACGAAAAGTGACGCTATTGAAGTAGTTAAGACTATAAAGTATCTGGGAGTTGTAATTGATGATCACTTCTTATGGCATGAACAAGTCAATAAGATACGGATGCAACTTAAAAATGCGGTTTTTGCGATGGTGTACGAGTGCGGGTCAATAAGTCCGTGACTTTTGGATTAAAACACAGATTTTTTGATAAAAAAATAATTTTATTTTTCAACGTAGTCTCCCTTGAGCTCTATACACTTTGTCCAACGCTTCTCCAATTTTTTTATCCCTTCCAAAAAAAATGATTTGTCGAGGTCCTCAAAATAGGCCTTTGTTTGCGAGATGACTTCATCATTGGAGTCAAATCTTTTTCTTCAGGTTTGGGAACAAGAAGTAGTCGCTCGGAGCCAAATCTGGAGAATAGGGTGGATGAGGGAGCAATTCATAGCCCAATTCATGGATTTTTGCCATGGCAACTGCACATGTGTGCACCCTTGCATTGTCTTGGTGGAAAAGAACTTTTTTCTTGGCCAAATGAGGTCGTTTTTTTTTTTCAAATCGTCATTGAATCGGTCCAATAAGTTGGCATAATATTCCCCATTGATTGTTCTTCACTTTTGAAGGTAGTCAATGTGGATTATCCCGCGTGCATCCCAAAAAACAGTCGCCATAACTTTATTGGCTGACAAACCCACTTTGCCCTTCTTTGGCGCCGATTCACCCTTAGAAACCCACTGTTTTGACTGTTGTTTGTTCTCTGGTGTGTTGTGATGGATCCATGTTTCGTCCACGGTTACAAAACGGCGCAAAAACTCCTCCATATTGCGATTAAACAACGCCAAACCTTCCTGTGAAGTTGTTACACGATTGCGTTTGTGGTCGACTGTGAGCAAACGCGGCACCCATCTTGCGGAAAGCTTTCTCATGCCCAAGTGATCATTCAAAATTGAAACCACTGAGCCATGCGAGATCCCTACGGCTTCCACAATCTCTCGCACTTTCAATCTTCGGTCGGCCAACACCATATCGTAAATTTTTTCGATTGTTTCGGGTGTAGAGACCTCAACTGGGCGTCCAGGACGTTCGGCATCTTCAGTGCTTGTACGGCCACAACGAAATTCAGTAAACCACTTTTTTACCATTGAAATCGATGGTGCAGAGTCCCCATAGTATTTATCAAGCTTAGCCTTGGTCTCGGTAATGGTTTTTTTTCGCAAGAAATAATGCTTAATAAGCACACGAAATTCACTTTTTTCCATTTTCTCCTCAAATTAGTGAGTAGTCTGATAAAAATAGCTGTCAAACACAAACTAACTGACGCAGCAAGTTTAAATTTTGACAGGAGTCAACTGACAGATGCCTGTTGACAGGAGCAGTGTTGCTGTTTCAGTAAAGAGGTCAGAAATTCAAAAAGTCTTATTGACCCGCCCTCGTACCTCAAAAGATACACAAGCGTAGAGGTGCAGAAGCAAGTGTACCTTTCACTTGCTGAATCCCGTTTAAGATACGGAATATTAGCGTGGGGAAATGCGTCCAAAACACATAACGATAAGATATATCTTCAGCATCGATTATCTAAAATTATGAATACCAATAATTTTGTTCTAAAGGTCCTCGATGTTAACGGTATATTTAACCTGACAATGCTGTTACGCTATTATGACGATCAACGCTATCAACAAAGAATACGTCATAATCAGAATACAAGAAGACGAGCGCTCAGGGACTTCTGGAAATTCCTGAAACTTTTAACAACTATGGGAGAAGACATCCAAGCTACACCATACCACAATTGATGAATGACCTACCAGCAAATATAAAAAACATATTGAATTTCAAAAAACGTAGAAAAGTATTAAAACTGTATTTCCTTAATGTGTACGAGTATTATGTAACTTAAAATACTAAAAAAATAATTTTCTTAATCGTAATTATTTCTTTTTTTTAATTTTTTAAAACTAAAGTCAACTGAATTAAATAACAAAATTTGAATTATTTAAATAAGTTTCACAACCGTTAATTTTTATAAAAAACTATTGTAAAAGATCAATCACCTGCAGATAAGCATCATGCTCTGCGGGCCACTTAAATTATTGTAACGTTTTTAAAGAAGAATGTAAATAAATAAATAACAATAAAATTAACCAACTTTGATGATTGTTTTGGGTCATTATAATGTTGATAAACCCAACGCAGTGGCATCTCCTCCTCAGCGAATGATAGCATTACGGATTCCAGTATACCACTAATCTCATGTATTCCGCACATTTCGCACCAGAAAAACATCCCTTCGCCATAATTGAGCCTCCTCCATGCTTCACGGATGGACAACAATGTCGTGGCTGAAGACGTGTCTCCTTTTGTCTAACATGAATACTTTCACCGGAAACAACAAGTTGAACTTACTCTCGTTGCTAAGGAGTACAGTTTTCCACTTCATTGCTGACCAATTGAAACGGATTCTTGCGAATTCCAGTCTAGGAAACGATTGGCGTTAGTAAAGTAATCAATAGAAATAAAATTTTAACTTTTTTGTCTATGCTTAGTAAGTAGAGGCTTTTTCGCTGGTCGAAAAGAAAAAACCAGCTTCTTATAAACGCCTGCGTACGCTGCGTGCTTCAATTGAAAGATTGAGCTCCCTAACAATTTTTCTTGCAAGCAAGAAAGTATCGTTAAGAATCATTTTCTTAATTTGCGGATCGTTTCGGAGCGTAGTTTTTGTGGGACGTCCTCCACAGAGAATAGTTTCGACTGGTTTTCAATTTCGAAACTTTTTTATAATGTCATACTGTCGATGATGGCATTTTATACTTTTTGGCTATGAATTTTTGTTTTAGTCCGGCCCTGAAATCCGCTACCACCTGATTTTTAACCACACCACTGGATGTTGAGGTGCTGGCAAAAATAAAACTATGGCCTGCTTCAAAACCAATGTTTTGTCCTCGATTGCGCATTGCGCGTTTCTCTATCGACGTTACGAGAGTAGTCTCAGAAGTACCCGACCTGACGTATAGATGGCGGTTGTTTTAAAAAGAATGTCTATTGTAGAAAGTACCAACCTTATAAAGCTTAAATTCGAAGTTTGACGGCGCTATGTTGTTTAGTATTTGTTCGGCAGCCATCAATTGTGAACGCTCTCAATGAATTTTTAAATATGGAAAAACTTGGTCATCGTTATGGGATACAATACTTTCATTTGAACCAACCAACATCAAAACGGAACTGGATTCTACTCTGGGGGAGTCTGCTCCTTCGTTTACAACAGTGAAATATTGGGTGGCAGAGTTTAAGCGAGGCCGTACAAGCTACCAAGACGAACATCGCAGTGGTCAACCAAATGAGGTGAGTTCACCAGAAATGTTGAAAAAAAATTCACAAAATGGTATTGGCTGACCGTCGATTGAAAGTGCGTGTACTGCAGATATGGTAGGCATTTCGAAAAGCGCTGTAACATCGCATGTTGACTGAAAAATTGGACATGAGAAAGCTGTGCGCAAGGTAGGTGCCGCGATTCCTCACAATGGAACAAAAACAGCGTCTTGAGTTTCACTGCAATAAAGCCGAGTTATTACGTCGATTCATAACCATGGATGAAACATGGGTCCATCACTTTACATCCGAGACGAAAGAACAGTCAAAACCATGGACTCAAAGGGGAAAATCGGCTCCAAAGAAGGTGAAGTCAGTTTCATTTGCAGGCAAGGTCATGGCGTCCGTTTTTTGGGATGCGCGTGGGACAATTTTTGTTGATTATCTTCAGAAAGGAAAAACAATCAACGGCGTGTATTATGCGAACTTATTGCAGTGCTTGCAAGATGAAATCAAGAAAAAACCGCCGCCTTTGGCGAAGGAAAAAGTTTTGTTTCATCAAGACAATGCACCAGTTCACAATGAGTTAAAGTTCGAACTGCTTCTTCATGCACCCTATTCGTTAGATTTAGCCCCCTTGGATTATTTTCTATTTCCGAATTTGAAAAAATGGCTCGTTGGTAAAAGATTTGCCAACAGTAAAGAGGTGGAGTCTGCCGTTGATGGCTATTTTCAGGTGCTCGACGATTCTCACTCTAAACAGGGTACCGAAGCTATCGCTGGGAAAAGTGTACTCGTATTGAACTAAAAGGAGACTGCGTAGAGAAATAGCGATATTTTTTCCCAAATTTTTTGTGTTTTCTTTGTTAGGTCGGGTACTTCTGGGATTGCCCTCTCGTAACTTTAGTAACCAGCCCAGCATAGAAATCATTTTTATCTGTGAATTTTAACAAGATGAACTTGTCTTCTCTGAGGTTCAGTTTGGTTACGATCTCCGAATTAGAAGAAGATGAATTAAAAGACATTCTTTTCCTGTGATTTGGTTTCTTGTTCTTTTTTCCCAAACCAGTTGCTGCTTTGTTTTCGTTGAACCACATCATTTCTCTTATTTCGAAGCTCATGTATGCGTGCTTTTTCTGGCGAATCAATGTAAATTCTCGATTTGCATTGGTTTTTTAACATTACCTCTCTTTCTCGGCAGGGGGCGAATTATCTCTGAAGACAATACGGCTGATTGCGGAGGGAGCATGCTTTCTTGTGAAACGATAGATGATGATAGTTGTTGCGCGAAGTCCTGAGTTCTTACCGGATGACCTTCAGTAGTTGCTGAGGAAATAAAGGGTGAGCCAACAAATGGTGTAGATGTTGGCAGTCAATTACCGTCATTTACTGAATTCAATGTGGTTGACAGATATCATACAATCTTTGGCAATTTTAGTAATGGAATCGTTTACCATGCAACAACGCGTTTTTGTTATTCAATCTTATTACGAAAATGGTTGATCTATTTCGTAAAATTCGGGAATTTTTAGGTCAACATAATCGCCCTAGTGAGTCTGGAATTCGTGCAATGAAGAAATTGGTTCGGTATATGGTCAAACTCCATATCAGCATACTCGGCCAGCACATGCACGCCAAAACATCACCACTTTGAGCGAAAGTGTTCAAAACCAGCCAATTGGGCCTCACCTATTGCATTTTACTTTTAAAAGTTGATCTTCATTTGCAGGCTTATAAAACCCAAATTACGTAATAATTGAAGCCAATATTCACGCAAGAAGTAATGTTGATATAAAACACATGTTTCTAATCAAAATTTGTGGATTTTTTATTGATTCATAAAGTATACTGCATATCGGGTAAATGGCATACACGCTTCTGCTCGCACATTCGCATTCTTTTGTCGAAATTTTCCATGAGAGTTTTGCATAAATTTCAATGATACAGAGCTCAATTTTCTCCATCAAGGCGTGAATGGTCGTGGGCTTGTTAGCACAAACCTTAGACTTCAAAATACCTCACAGAAAAAAGTCCAACGGCGTTAAATCGCATGGACTAATTCTAGACTGCCAATTCTGATCGCCAAAACTGATGCAGTAATTGAATTGTTTCTTGAGCACGTCTTGTTGAAACCACATGTCGTCCACATCCATATGTTGCAATTTAGGCACATTAACAGTTATTACTTGCCCAGTAGCCTTTACAAAGAAGTATGGTCTGATGATGCCTTCAGCCGCAAATCAGTACCAAACAGTGCAATGCATACAATGCATTTGTTTCTCAACAATCACTCGTGGATTTCCAAAAGCCGAAATTCGGCAATTTTGACGATAAAAATGAGCCTCATCGCTGAAGATGATTTTGTTTGAAAAATCATCAACCACTTGTTGTTCTTCCACAATCTATTCAACGAACTCTGTTCGCTGTGCGCAGTTAGTAGGCTTCAGATCTCGAAGATGCAAATCTTTCGTGAGAATACGCTGTATAGAGCTTCTCAAAATGTCTAATTCTTGGTCACGGTGCCGAATTGATGTTCCTGGAGTCTCAGTAACACTATTACGAATTGCTTCGATGTTTTGTGTTGAAGGACTTATTGAAGGATGGCCAGAGTATCGAAGATCACTAATTGATCCAGTCTCCCTGTATTTTTGAATTAATCTCTTCACAGTTGAAGAAGTTAAATCACTATTCCGACAACATTTTGTTAAATAATTGCGAAATGTAGCTGCCAAACCTGCATTATTTTAAAAATATTGCTCAACAATGAAAACGCGTTAACCTTTCATGAAGCAGTTCATTTTTAATAACCCTGAACTGTTAGCTGTCATGCCGTCTTTTTTTTCGTTGGGAACCACTTTACCGCACAAATTGCGCAAAATTCAAATCTTACTTGAATTTTGGGACATCCTTTAAATATCACCTTGATCGAAAAGTTCCCGGGGGACATTACCGTATGGCGCTCCCATTGTTCCGATTTGAGTTCTGTTTTTTTTTGTTAAGTTGGTAAATCTGTTGTTGACATTCCCTCTAAATCTTAGCGTCATAGCTTGACATTTGCAAAAGTTACGTAGCCAAGAGTACATCTATCTATGTGTGTGTTGGCGACTTTTTACAATTTTAGAAATGGATTAAATTTGCGTAAAAAACGGATTTAATGGTGCGCGAACGTTGGAAATGTAGGAAAAGTGTTTTGGCAACGATTCTCTAAAGAAAACGGTCGTTTACCAGATGATGAACGCAGTGGCAGACCATCGATATCGAAAATCGACGAAAACATTGATGAAGTACAAGAAATGTTGGTCAATAACCGCAAATTAACCATCAGAGAGATAGTGGAAGACTTGAACATTGCCTATGGATCCGTCCAAGACATTTTGGTTAATGATTTGGGTTTCCGTCATGTAGCAGCAAAGTTGGTTTCAAAGGACCTGCTTCTATATTGCACATCTTATATTGCTTCCCGTCAGTCTATAGGTTGCTCTTTATCTCTTTAAATTCTCAACGCAATGTCTCTGCTGCTATCGCACGTACTCTGGCTACTGCTTTTTCCTCACCTTTTTTGTAACGCTGATAGTCTAATTAAACACGGACTTTATAGGTTTCGCTATTTCCACTACTTATAGGTACTCAGTCTACGTATGAAAGGTTTGCCTTTCGTGTCTACAACGATTTTCGTTTCATCGGTCCATCACGTCTTATTATTTGTGTTGAGTCGGCCTTTTGAAACACGGTGACGAGTTTTTGGACTATTCTTAGATTTTCTATCGAAGTTTTTCCACATAATATGCTGTCCGTCTAGTTTTCCCACTTCGCTGATGGCATTTTGAAGTGTTCTCTCAAGTTCATCGCCCAGAGATGGCTTTTTTCTTTGCTTAAATTTTACCAGTTTATTTTCTCGACTGATTCTGGTTTTCGTTGGTTTTTCTGAGGTTTCTTCAGCAAAAATCGGAGTATGTCATAGTTTCTAGTTCCGAAACCGTTTCCTCAATGACGGTTTTCGTATTCTCTGTTCAATTTACAGACGTGTTCTTTTAAATCTCCAGTTTTATTGCTATTAGTCGTTCGCTAATTGTTGAGGGAAGAACATCGCCTTCTTCGGAGAAAAAAGAAAGAGCACAAGAAGCGCGCGATCGAGGAAATAGAGAGGATAATGTTCGGAAGTTTTACCAAAAGGTAAAAAGAACGTGTCAGGGTAATAAGACCCAAGCGGAAACCTATAGAGATGAACAAGGAAACCTTGTATTAGAGTCGCAGTCGGTGCTGAGGATATGGAAACAACCATTTCTGCAGACTGCTAAACGGCAAAGACGACCCAAATTGTGTGAGCGCCTGAAGCCACTTCTCAATGATCTGATTGGATCTTATCAGTGCGGTTTCAGGTCCGGCAACTCCACAATTGATCGATTATTCACACTACGGCAGATCCTGGAGAAATCCAATACTCACCACCTTTTTATCGATTTTAAAGCCACATATGACAGCATCTACAGAGACGAGCTATATAGAGCTATGTCTAGTTTTGGCATCCCTACCAAACTTATCCGCTTGTGCAGGATGACGATGAAGAAAGCTCGCTGCTGCATCACGGTCGGTAACGAACTAACCGAGACCTTTGATGGCAAAAAAGGGTTTAGGCAAGGCGACGCGCTGTCGTGTAACTTCTTCAACATCATACTTGAAAGAATTGTGCAAAACTCACAAGCCAACACACAATGTACGATCTTTCAAAAGTCTGTTCAATTGCTTGCGTACGCTGACGATATTGATATTATTGGTAGAACACAGCGAGCTGTCACTGGTGCGTTTGCGAGGAAGAGAAGCGTTAAAAATGGGTCTATCGGTAAACGAGAGCAAAACAAAGTACATGCTGTCAACAAGAAGGGACACCCAACATCTACGGATCGGCCAGAATGTCACAAGCGACAGCTATAACTTTGAGGTACGAGTAGTAAGGGATTTGGTCTACCACGGCTCTGCTATCATATCCGAAAACGACATTTCTTCAGAAATCAAACGCTGATGCCAATCGCTGATTCTTTGAGATGAGAATTCAACTATGTATGTAGTAAGGCACTCTCTCGAACAGCCAAGGTAACTCTATATAAGACCCTTGTAATCAAAGTCCTGCTCTATGGTTCCGAAGCATGGACCCTTTTTAAAGCGGATGAAGATATTTTTGGTCGTTTTGAGAGAAAAATTCCGTGAGATATTTGGTCCCGTATGCGTTGACCGGTTCTTGAGGAGACGATTCAACGATGAACAGCGATATCGACCTGGTAAAAAAAACTGCGAATTGGGTGTTTGAGATGGCTGGAACATGTAGATCGAATGAACCCCAACGCGCAGAATCTTCGACTGTAATCCGGAGGGACAGAGGCAGTAGAAGAAGGCTTCGGCTTAGGTGGCGCTCGCAAGTGGAAGGGGACCTCTACCAACTTGGAGTGCGCAACTGGAGGCAGTTAGCCAAAGACCGCGCTAATTGGAAAGGCTTATTGGTTGAGTCTCAGATCCACCCCGGACGGTAGCGTCGTCCAAGTAAGTAATTTTTGAAACACTTACGATTTTATTTAGGAGTTTAGCTGTCAACTATGGCAACCCCGTTCTCTCATTTTGTATCGTTCGTTTCGTTTGCAAATTCAAGTAGATGATAATTCGTCACTTGGTGTGTAGAATGCATATTATCTATATATTTTACGTTGCTCTATTATGTTTTTTACAATAGTTCGAAGTGTTTAAGCCTCATCGTGCCGACATTTCAACTTGCTATGTGTCCTTTATTTACAAATATTGAGCTCTTACATATTTGTATTCCCCCCGAATTCACTCCAGCGTTGTGCACTGTGAGGTCGTACGATCGTACTACTCTCCTTTCATTCATGTGGCGTTGATAACGTGATTGTATGAATGACGTCGAATGGTCTCATGTATCCCGGGATCATATTAGGTACGAGTATTATATAGGGTGGTCAGATATCAATGATAGTTTTTCAAATTGTTATGTATCAGCAGCTGTCAAAGTTACCAATGACATCCAGCTGTTAAAATATTTAGTAAGGTTTGCCATTTCGTCGTGCATCCCTTCGCGTTTGCCGAACGTGCAGAAATTATTAAAAAATATTGTCCAAATTCCGGCTCAGTTGTAAATACGCAACGTGAATTTCGTCGTAAGGTCGGTCGTCCTCACGGCTTCAGTGTGCAGGCAATTCGTCGCATCTTAAGCCACCAACTAGATAGAGATGGGTGCGAAATAAAGAAAACATAGCCGCCGTAGCGGCCAGTATCGAAGAAGACCCAGAAATGTCAATTCGGAGCCTAACAGCTGAATTGGGCATCGCCAGAGAGCCAATCCGGTTTATTTTGCGGTTGGATTTGGACCTCTGTATATCAGTACAGGATTGTGTTAACGCTAGAATTGAAGTCGGACGACCATATACAACGCCCTGAGTTCGCTACTTGGGCGCTGGAGATGTTGGCCGGAAATTTAGAATTCGGCAAAAAAATCATCTTCTCGGAAGAGGCCTATTTTTGGCTCAGCGGCTATGTAAACAAGCAAAATTGTCGTTATTGCAGCGAACACAACCCATAAGGGCTCGGCCAAGCATCAATGCATCCACAAAGATTGACTGTTTGGCGTGGTTTATGGCATGGCGACATCATCGGACTTAATTTCTTTCGAAATGAGGGAAGAGACACAATTACCGTCAATGGTCTCAGGTGTAGAGCGATGTTAACCGACTTTCTGATCTCACCAACATCGATATATCCGACCTGTGGTTCCAACACGACTGCGCTATATGCCATACAATCGACGCAGCGCTCGAAGTTGTGAAGGATAAATTTTGCGACTGGGCTATGTCACGACGAGCGTTCATCAATTGGCCACCGCGATTACGCGGTTTGACGTCACTCGATTATTTTCTATGTGGCTATATCAAGTTCTTAGTCTACGCTAACAAGCCAACCACTTTGGACGACCTCGAGGAAAACATTCGACACGCTATTGCCGGAAAAACGCTGCACAAATTGGATCGAGTCATCAAAAATTGGGCGGCCGCTTAAAGCACTGCCAGCGAAGCCGAGACGGCTACTTGAATCAAGTGCTATTTCGCGCATAATGGCATGAACGTAGCTTCAAAATAAAGCTAGAATAATTTTTATATTTCACACCGTTGTTGTTTTTCCATCGTTCTTATCTGGTCACCCTTTACGTAAAATGTCTGAATGTGATTTTCCTCAATTTACTTCCCTTTAACGAAAAGTACGAGAACGAACTATGGTAATATTCTGCAAGCCGTTGGCGCACTGTAACCGTGTTATTGACCAAGGACACCGGTAGGAGAATCAGAATTTTTACAAGGTACGACCTACATTAAGGAGTGTTAAATTGAGTGATAAAATAGAAATAAGTTCATACATCATATCAAAAAAAATAATTGACAGTGATTTGAATGGTTTGAATACACAGAAATGAAAATAAAAAATCCAACGCCTATATTTTCAATAAAATATTATATTATTCATTAATTTTAACAGTGTTCAAATATAATTTTGGAGTTTTCTTTATCAATTGTTATAAGTAATGCCTTACACACTAAATTGTTACTTAAATTGTTCTTACGAATATTTTGCTCTTTTTTGTTTTTTTTTTTTTGATCAACAAGGGAATATAGTTCTTTTTGTTTGCTTAATTTTTAAAATATGTAAATGTATATATATTTTTTATTTTTATTTGCTTATTAATTAAATTTATTTGCAACAGATTTCCTCTTTTTCTTTTTGTATAAACGATTTGCAAAAAATTTATTTTACAAAAAATAAAAAAGGATAATTAAAAAAACAACGTAATTGCTCAGTGTGTGGCTTAATCCTATTTATTTTTGCAGTTTTTTGTTTTTATTTTTTTGTTTTATTTTTTATTTAGAAATTACAAATTTTACACAGATACGAGTAGGTGAAATGCAGATACGAGTAAACACATTTGCATTCGCCCTTAAACTATAGTTTTAAATTACTATTATTATTCTTAGTTTGTTAAAGTTTATTAGAATAGCTAAAATGTTTGGGTAATACTTTCTATTAATGCAGGGTGCTTTTGAATGATATCTGAAATTTGTTTATACTTTTGCATGTATAAACGATTAGATAATGCAGTGCAATTGGTAATTATGTAATGTATCTAAAACTACAATTGTTACTTTTGTATTATTTTGTTTTATTGGTGTAAAATTGAATTTTATGGATACGACTACGTTCTAAAGAATGCACCAACTAAATTGACAACGATGAGGTTAAAATATTACTTTTTCATTTAATTGTTCCGTTTTGTTTAGTAAAATTTATTTAATGTTTTTTTTTGTTAATTCAATTGACATACTATGCATAATTAACGTTTTTTTTTTTTTTTTTTTAATTAAATGTCTATTGGTCCACTATTATACCGTTTCATCTAAATAATTCAAACTTTTGTTTTAATGTGTAATTTGGCCTATGCAAATAAGAAACAATGAAATTGTTAAGTTTAAATAAAAACTACATAAAAACTGAATTTAAAAATTTGGATTTTGCTTGAAGATTTAAGAGGTATCTATGAAATTTGACATTTGAAATTATGTGTGGAAGCAATAAGAGATCTAACCATCGGACCAATTAAAGTTTTTGCTTATGAAGACCATTTAGGACTTGCCAGATTTATCTTCAAATCTTTGTTAGGCTTGCCTCACTTACTAATGAACACTTAAATAGTGAACGTGCCTTTGCCTGATTTTATAGTTCTAGCAGTTTTTCTGCATGTGTCTCGGGGACTGTGGCCGTTAAAGATCGTCAATCTTTTATTAAAGTTGGAAAGTACCGTAAAACAGAAATTTATCGGGCCTTAAGTAAGATATGTGGTGAGTAGACAATAGACCGTAGTTCAGTGTCCTGTTCAACGTGCAGCTTCCCTAAAGGACGTAAGAGACCACCCTCACACAAGAAAGCCGAAAACTTTAGCTGATGGGCGAAGTATGAAGCTTGTGATGGATTTTCTTCAAAAATAGGTATTGCCCAAATCGAGCAACGTGTGAGGAAATATCCTGTGGTACGGAAATTTCATCAACATCCGTTTTTCGCACTTCAAAAATGATTTGCAGAGAGAATAATTGCGGCTCGTTGGGTTCCTCATTGCCGAACTACTGAATAAAAGAAAAACACGTTCGGACACCGCAACACTATTAAAACAAGGATTTGCCATTGAAGGTAATGCATTCGCTTTTTGAATGGTGGCTATTGAGGAAACATGGTCAAGAAACTTCGTACCGGAAATGAAATTTCAGTTAAGCAAGTGCAGAAGCCTATCCACCCGACGACCCAATAAATTTTGTAGAGCTTTTGCATAAGATTACCAGGGATCATATACAGGGTGAGTTTTTTAACTTGAGACATCCAAATTACTCGAAAAATACGCGATATCGCGACAAATGTTTCAGACAAAAGTCACAAGGTTCTGAAGGGGTCATAAGATAGTGACCACGAGTTTGAGCCCCATTTTCAAGGTCAAACGAAGGGCTGCTCAGAAATCAAAAGAAGGGCTGCTCTTGCCATCGGCTTAAGAAGGAAGAGAAGTACTACAGAGACTCAATATAAGACCCTCATCATCCCAGTATTGCCTTATGATGCACAATTATGGAGGTTTTCGAAGGTGGATAAAGATATTCTTAGTTGTTTTTGACGCAAGATTCTTCGAGTGATATTTGGACCCATCCACGATGGCGGGCTATTTTTTTTTAATTTTTAATTTTAATTTGATTAAGTTGCGAATTACAATAGTATTACAAGACAATATATCTTTTAGAAGCATAAATATACCAGACTTGCCAAGGTTCAATTCAGAAATAAGTTACAGAAAGAATACGAGAGAGATTGAAAAAAATAAGGGACCTAGGTAGATATAAAAACACAAATTTGAAATAAATGTATCTTGGCTCAACATTTATTCGAAAAATAGCGGAAAAGCATTTTCTGAAAGACGGTATTGATAGTTTGCAATTCGCGAGGAAGATTGTTCCACGCGCAAATTGCAGACGCAAGGGATGAGCGCTCTCCTAAGCAATAAGTGAATGTGGAAATATGGAAATAATGAGTTTCTTGCCTCTATTAGACTGCGCAGATTGCAGCGTTTCAAGCAAATAAATTGGAGATTTGTTTCGCATGATCGTAAAGAGTCATGTAAAGTACAAGCTAAAATTTAAGGGGTTAGGCCACTCTAGAGGCCGTAAAAATAGGCTTTTTTGTGATTTTTTTTCAGGAAAAACATAAAATAAATCGAGTATGGAAAGGTAGAAGTTTATTGTACATCTGATTGACTGTAAAACATAATTTTTATAAAATGGCGACTGTGCAGCGCTTCTCAGATGACCTCTCATTTTTGGAAGGGTTTACGGCCATACCAACGGCTCCTGTAAATTTTGAATTATGATGAGTCACTAAATTTTTTTTTATTGTACGTAACAACAGCTAGAGAAATACGTAGCATATTTTTGATACGAGGGTAGTCCCAGAAATGGTATTTCTCTACCTAGTTTCCTTTTAGTTCAATACACTTTTCCCAGCGATGTTCAATAGCTTCAATACCCTGTTTAGAGTGAGAATCGTCGAGCTCCTGAAAATAGCCATCAACGGCAGACTCCACCTCTTTACTGTTGGCAAATCTTTTACCACCGAGCCATTTTTTCAAATTCGGAAATAGAAAATAATCCAAGGGGGCTAAATCTAACGAATAGGGTGCATGAAGAAGCAGTTCGAACTTTAACTCATTGTGAACTGGTGCATTGTCTTGATGAAACAAAACTTTTTCCTTCGCCAAAGGCTGCGGTTTTTTCTTGATTTCATCTTTCAAGCACTGCAATAAGTTCGCATAATACACGCCGTTGATTGTTTTTCCTTTCTGAAGGTAATCAATAAAAATCATCGCACGCGCATCCCAAAAAATTGACGCCATGACCTTGTCTGCAAATGGAACTGACTTCACCTTCTTTGGAGCCGATTTTCCCCTTTGAGTCCATGGTTTTGACTGTTCTTTCGTCTCGGATGTAAAGTGATGGACCCATGTTTCATCCATGGTTATGAATCGACGTAATAACTCGGCTTTATTGCAGTGAAACTCAAGACGCTGTTTTTGTTCCATTGGGAGGAATCGCGGCACCCATCTTGCGCACAGCTTTCTCATGTCCAATTTTTCAGTCAACATGCGATGTAGATTGCTTTTTGAAATGGCTACCATGGCTGCTTGTTCATCCATTTTGTAAATTTTTTTCAACATTTCTGGTGAACTCACCTTATTTAGCCGACCACAGCGATGTTCGTCTTGGCAACTCTTACAGCCTCGCTTAGACTCTGCCACCCAATATTTTATTGTTGTAAACGAAGGAGCAGACTCCCCCAGAGTAGAATCCAGTTTCGTTTTGATGTTGGTTGGATTGAGGCCGTTCAAATGAAAGCATTGTATCCCATAACGATGACCAAGTTTTTCCATATTTAAAAATTTATTGAGAGGGTTCACTATTGGTGGCTGCCGAACAAATACTAAACAACATAGCGTCGTCAAACTTCAAATTTAAGCTTTATAAGGTTGGTACTTCCTACAATAATCAGAATAGGGAGAGAGTAGTCCCATCTCACTAAGACACTTCCTCCTATTTCCGGGCGTTAGCGGACGAATTCTAAGGACGGAATTAACGGTGGCGTCCACAGCTCCATATAGGTCGAACTAGTGCTATCCCTATATGAGCTGCTTCAACCTCACTCACATCCCCGAAGCAGGTTGGTCCGGCCCCTTGTGTCCTAGCGGTCCCAAAGACGGCTTGGCCCTCCAGTTTGGGAGTCGTCCGTGGGGTTAACTGCCCAACCACGTAAAAAAGTAATTGTTACGAACGACCAATAGCCTCGGACAGCGACTTTCGGATCTGTACGGACCTTGAACAGGCCGAACAATTAGCGGAAACCCTAGACTTCTATAAAGCAGATATCACCGCCATCCATATAGAGAACGTAAGCAGCGTCTATTTGGACGCGTATTTTTTTTAAGCTGTAGACTTAGGCAAGAAGTCTTGAGCTTTCGACATGTGAGTGAACGCCTTATAATAATCCGTATCAAAGGTAAATTCGCTAACATCAGCCTTGTATGCACACACATCCCAACAGAAGAAAAGGACGGTGATACGAAAGAAAGTTTCTACGAGTTCCTCGACAAAAGCTACGAGCAATGCTCGATGTATGACATTAAAATCGTCCTAGGCCACTTTAATGCCAAAATCAGGATAGCGTAGGAGGACATAGCATAGCAAGCACTCGGTTTCCTCACCTC
The DNA here is from genome assembly GCA_963966105.1 of Volucella zonaria. NCBI lineage: Eukaryota > Metazoa > Arthropoda > Insecta > Diptera > Syrphidae > Volucella > Volucella zonaria. The sequence goes on along the minus strand of OZ014533.1, from coordinate 135,218,329 downwards.
AATATTCACAAGGGAACCAGAAAGACACCAGATCAGCAAACTGTCAACCAGTTGGATAAAGATGCGATCGACGTAAGACACTCCTCAAGTATTTTAGATGTCCCAACATTCCGAGCGGACTCGGAACTCGGACCACTAACTATTTGCAGCCAAGGTACGTCTACGAATATCTCAGACATCAGAACAACGGGGAAATACTGTGAGGAGATTTAATTTTGAACGGTTGTAATCGCAATAAGCCGCCAAAACCTTTGCCGATCGTGTATCTCTCAACCTCTCGAGAAGTCCTTTGCAGCCAGTGCTGAAGACCAGTGGCTTCGCTGCAGAGAAGCCACCAGAAATGCCGCAACTGACGTGCTGGGTTACACCCGTCCACCACCACGAAACCCCTGGTTTGATGAAGAGTGCCGGCAAGCACATGCAGCAAAACAACATGCCTACAAAGCGGCGCTGCACAAAAGGACAAGAACGGCTCGTGAGCTCTACGAGCAAAAGAGAAAGGAAGAATATCGGTTTCTCCGGGGAAAAAAGAGCATGAGAAGCGTGCGATCGAGGAAATAGAGAGGTGCTAACTCCAGGAATAATGTTCGGAAGTTTTACCAAAAGGTAAAAAGGACGTGTCAGGGTAATAAGACCCGAACGGAAACCCGTAGAGATGAACAAGGAAACCTTGTAGTAGAGTCGCAGTCGGGGCTGAGGATATGGAAACAACCATTTCTGCAGACTGCTAAACGGCAAAGACGACACAAATTCCGCTGTCAGACAGAGCTAGCCATTCGCTGTCCGGATCAAACTGAAGTGAGAATAGCAATATCTAAACTAAGTCGAACAAAGCTGCCGGCCGGACGGCTTACCCGCCGAACTATTTAAGTCAGCATTAGATGACCTGGTAGGAAGCTCAGCTTCGTTTGTCCGGTTCACATGAAAGGAAATCCTCTAAACTGCGCGGACTGTAGAGATATCAGTCTCTTAAACATCGCATATAAGATTTTGTCTGCCGTATTTTGCGGGCGCTTGAAACTATTTGTCAAGTATCTGATTGCACCCTATCAGTGTAATTTTTGGCCCGGTAAGTCCACAATTGACCAAATATTCACTCTACCGTAGATCTTGGAGAAAACCCAAGAAGTTCAGATCGATACTCCCCACCTTTTTATCGATTTTAACGCCACATATAACAGCATCTACAGGGACGAGCTATACAGAGTTCTGTCTAGTTTTGGCATCCCTGCCAAACTCGTCCGCTTGTGCAGGATGACGATGAAAAAAGCTCGCTGCTGCGTTAAGGTCAGTAACGACCTAGTCGAGACCTTTGGTGTCAAAAAAGAATTTAGGCAAGGTGACGCGCTGTCATGTGACTTCTTTAACATCATACTTGAAAGAGTTGTGCAGAAGTCACAAGCCAACACGCGAAGTATAATCTTTCAAAAGTCTGTTCAATTGTTCGCATACGCCGAGGATATTGATGTTATTGGTAGAACACAGCGAGCTGTCACTGGTGCATTTGCAAGTACAGGAACGAGAGCAAAACAAGGTACATGCTGTCAACAAGTAGGGACACCAAACATCGACGGATCGGCCAGAATGTCACAAGCGACAGCTGTAACTTTGAGGTAGTAGGGGACCTCGGCTCTGCTATCACATCTGACAACGACATCTCTTCAGAAATCAAACGAAGAATAACGCTTGCCAATCACTGGTTCTTTGGGCTGAGAAGGCAACAGTGTAGCAAGGCACTCTCCCGAACAGCCAAGGTAACTCTATATAAGACGCTTGTAATACCAGTCCTGTTCTATGGTTCCGAAGTGGCGCTCAGAAGCGGTAGGGGACCTCAACCAACTTGGAGTGCGTAACTGGGCACGATTGACGAAATACCAAGCTAACTGGAGAGACTTATTGGTTAAGGCCCAAGTCCACTCGGACAGCAGCGCCGTCTAATGTATATAAGTAATTGTATCCTGCAGGTGATCTTTAGATGAATTTTATCTTCTTCAATTCTAAGAAGATTTGTTGGACGCAGGCTTTGAAAGCCTCCTTAGATTTCTTGAAGTGCCAAACAAGATACCGAAACTTGTTATATACGAGTACACCTATACGTACTGATGGACCTTCACCTTCGTTTGGTTACGAAATACTTTACTCAAAACGACAACTTTGCACTTTATCACAAACAAGGTTCATTTGACTGCTCCTGCATCCATCATCTGGATCAGACTTGACACGTTCTTTCAACCTAGCACTTCTCCACAATCAAATGATAAATTTGGAATCCCCAAAAGATTCATCTTTTATTTATGCAAAAGTTCACATCTTTTCATTGCCACAGAACCAGTTCATGAGCAACCAAAATGTCATGATATTTTATGTTTTAACCCATATTATAAACTTCGGTTGACAAGTTTTCAGCCACAAAGTGCTTAAAACTCCTGATTAATTAATTACATTCACCCAATTATAAAAAGAACAAAAAGTTGTACGAGCATGTGTACGCAGTAGATATAAATGTACTTTCGTACAAACGGAACTCACAGAGAGAGAAAAAGGTGACATATGGACGAAAAAAATGAAACTTTCCTCATTTCGTGGTAATGTCATGATAATGTCCTTTCAGCTTGCTTCCACTATCGCCATCACCATCACCAGCATTACCATCAGCAACCGCCACCAACTGCGACCGACCGTGTTTCTTGCTTTATTGCCCTCACACTCAACCACTTTGGGGATATGTCAAGTCAAGTCTGCAAACGTCAGAGGTTGATTTATCACAAACGCATTCAGGACATGCTGCCCAGTCTTCTTCGTTAGTCTATTCGTCCTTGCCGGAATTCCTTGCGGGCTTAAATTATTCGTAACAATGTGCAAAGTTGGTTTGCTGCTCGATGACCTTTCAACGCTACTGTTCAAACACACAATTAAACTCTCATCACGAAATGTGTTTGTGTGTACTGTGTAGGTAGCCCACTCAAAGTCCAATATAAAGAAGACCAAAGGACACAAGTCGACAACAATTGTCTGTGGTGGTAGTGCTATAATCTCCCGCCCCCCACACCCCGACCAACGAAAAAAAAAAAAAAAAAAAAAAAACTTTTCGTTCGAAATTGCCATTCTGTTTTAGAAAGGCTAACCTCGCATAGGGTGTGTCCATTTATTTCCGATTAGCTTGTCTGGCCTTCCGTTCACAGAGACGTCACAAGGTCCAGCCAGATCCTGAACTGGACCGACCAGGATACAACTACATGGTGCGACTATTCCAGATATCACAATTAATTGCAGAGTTGGCAATGTAGGAGGCACACTGGCACTTTGTGTATTTCTAGATTGGATGCTGTAGTCTTCTATGTTCGACAACGACTTGGTGCAAGAGCGGTTTGAGACAGGAAGGGTTTAAACATTTTTCCAAACACACATTTACATGTTATCTGTGCTGTGTGTGGGTGGGTGGCTATAGGATGTAAATGCAAACGAGAATGCGAGTGTGCATTTTAACTTTTTTAATTAGTTGCCTTTGGCAGTTGTGATATGAGGGTGTGGGGATGAAGTCTTCTCTTTCCTATGTCCTTTGTCTCCGATGTTTCCTATTCTCTGCAACTACAAGGCAACTGGCTTTTGGAAAGACTAGAAGAATATCCGTTATTTATTATGCCAGTGTGCATGACGATACAAATGTCATGGTGGGGGTAGTTCTGTCAACTGAAGGACGAAGGGAAATTATACTCGTATATAGTACTACGAGTATGTTGGGTTGTTTGCTTAGCTTAACAACTTTGTCACTCTGTTTGCATGGTCGTCCAGCAGTGGCATGCAATGTTAATTTAGAAATTCCTGTGTGCTAACTGCAAACAATTATTCATTTGAGGTAGAGGTAGAGGTTTATAAATGCAGATAAGGTTTTCATGCATCATAGATGATTGCAAATTCATGATTTCAGTAATTAAGGGATAATGACATTGAATGTGATTTAAATGTCCAATAATATGTCTGTTGCGAGCTTTGTTAGACCATTTGGATTGTTCCAAGTTTATTCGAGTGGACTACTAAAGACTGGCAATTGGTGTTTCTTCTGCACTTAAAGAGGTAATTTGATGGCACTCTTGTCAGGCTTAGAAGTTGGGAGACTTGATTAGGGACTTTATATTCCCCACTGAAGCCATAACAAGTAGCTTTCTTGAGAGGTTACTATGCCCTCAGATATACAGGTAGGTAAAGAGTTTTCGGAATAGTCATTGACTTTTAACCAGGTTAAGAGCTTACGAGATATTTATTACGTATCCCCTTCTAACCAGATGATTTTTAGGAGGCTTTTTGGTCCTTATTCAGTTGCATAAATAATAGTAGATAATCAAAATATTGATAGTACGTATACCTACCAGGAGGATAGACATAGTTTGCAAAAGCAACTTGGATTGCAACAATGTTTCTTTACGTGTTTTAATAAGGAAATGAAAGAAGAATCTCTACTCTAGTAATCTGTATCAGAGAGGGAGATATGTTATATGAGCCAAACCTTTCATCTACAATGCAGGGATTGCATAGTCACAAATGCCAAAGATATTATGTAGAATGTCAAGGAACTCAGCATATCAGGCAGAGTCATTCAGGACGAAAAATCTCTGAAGAAATACGAGTACTTTGCCGTGTTAGAAAAACGTGGTATTGCTGTATTTTTAGTTCAGATTTTTGTTTTAAGGAACGAGGATGGTGATCGACGAACATTACACCAAGTACGTGGATCTGTAGAAATCACAATACAACACTCAAGGACACATACTAGATGGAGTGAAAAGTAACCTCCTTGACCGCCAGAATGCGCTGCTACTGCAAAAAAGGTTATGGTGCCTTGAAGTCCGTTCATATTTAGGCAGACATGCCAAATTTCAATGCAATACTGTCTTTAGATTTGTTTTGACAGCTGATTGTTGTTGACGTGTTTGGCATCATGTTAAGTATGGACAAAAAGGATTTTCGTTCTCTCATAAAACATTATTTTTTGAGAGGCAAGGCGGCGAAGTAAACAAAAGAAAAGTTGGATAAATATTATGGGGCTAATGCTCCGTCAGATTACACCACCAAATATTGGTTTCGAGAGTTTCGTGGTGGCGAAACTCCACTACCGATCATGTCCGCAGCGACTGGCCCTCCGATGCGGTTACAAAGGACAATGTCAAAAAAATACATGAAATGGTGTTGGCTGACCGGAAAGTGAAGGTGCGCCAGCTAGCAGATACCACAAAGATTAGTACTGAGCACACACGCCATATTTTGGGCAATATTCTGCATATGAAAAAGTTATCCTGCCGCTGGGTACCGCGAATGACCAAAAACACGAACGCGAGAGCACTTCGAAAGAGTGTTTGGACTTGCTGATGCGGAATCGGGCGGACTTTTGGCGTCGATTGGTAACTGGATTTGGATCCCTCGGACTATTATCTCTTCCCAAACCTCAAAAGATGGCTCATCAATAAAAAATTCAGCTCACGCGAGGAAATCATCGACGCCACGGAGGAGTATTTTGCAGACCTTCCGGATAATTACTTTTCGGACGGGATCAAGAAGTTGGAAAATCGCTGGAATAAGTGTATCAAACTAAAAGAGGACTATATTGAATAATATAAAAAAACATTTAAAAAAAAAAAATTTTAATTCCCAAGGAGTAATTGATATACATGGAAGCGGGTGGTAACAGGATAAGGAAAGTATCTCAATACCATTAAAGAACTCCTACAGCAAAATCTGTGTAGGATTGAAGTAAATCCCCATAAAACAGATCTTGTCCACCTTTCCAGGAAATATAAAATTCGAATTATAGACCCTCCCTCAATCAACGGTACTAGTTTAGTCTTTCCCAATACAGTAAGCCAGATAGGCTTACATTTATGACAGGAAACTAAACTAGCAACCTAATATTCAAGAAAGGGTAACGAAAGCTGCAGTAGCTTTATTCTCTTGCAAAAAAAACCCATTGGGAACAGATATGGTCTTCAGCGTCGCATTACCAATGGCTTTACGTCTCGGTTATAAGACCGATAGTCACCTACGGGGTGGTTGTCAGGTGAACGGCCTTAGATAATGCAGTTAATTGCAGCATCTAACAAAGTCCAATGGACAGCATGTCTGTTCATAAGCGGAGCCTTAAGCACTACTCACTCTACGGCACTCTATATTCTCTATACACTCGATACCCCTTGACATTTTCAGCAAGTGGCAAGTGGCTAACGCAGCTATTAGCCTTAAAGGGATTACACAGTGGACAAATAAATAATACAAATTGGCCACGCTAATATTCTTAACACACTAGAAATATTTCCAGAGAACATGTCCTAACATTGGTTTAACAAAGACTTTCATGTAAGCATCTCGCCTAGATCTTTCTGGGAGGAAGATGGTTTCATGGACAACAAGTTAATCCATTTTTATACGAATGGATCTAAGACTGATAGCGGGGCTGGTGGTGATGTTTTCTCAGATAAACTTAATCCGAATCTCTCCCTCCGCCGGTTTTTAGATTAAAGAAGGAAAACGTGATATCTACAAAGGATATCCACATCTTTTCGGATAGTCTATCAGTCTCACAAAATTCTAAAACTGTCCTTGACTGCCGATTATGACTCAGGGAGATGGCAGAGCAGTTCAACATCTACCTATGTTGGGTGGCGGCACAGATATATTCGAGGGAATTGTGAGGCCGACGAACTGGCTAAAATTGGCACCTGGAAAAGGTATCATCGGTATACCAATCGCTACGTGCAAACTAATACTAAAGCCGGATGCTAATAAAAGAACAAACTTTAGGTGGACTGTTGGGTCAACAAGTCTAAAGACCAAAAAAATCTGGTCAAAGCCAGATTTTGATCTTTCAAAATAGGAAACATCTCATCGCTATCGTAGGTGTCATCACTGGACACCGTCTTAAAGACAAGCATGCAAGAAAGCTTGGCGTTTTTACAAACGACTTCTGCAGAAGCTACAGGGACAAGGAAGAAGAGGAGTCAATCCTTCGCCTACTCTATACATGCCCAGAATGACTTAAGCGGTCTAAACATGTAGACGTTAACAGTCTCCTACGCTTCGTCAGAAGCTCAAATTGGTTCCCAGGAGTCGGAGGATCACAGATCCACATAGCAGAACAATGTGCAAATAGGCCTAAGTGGGATGATTTTTCCAACAGCCACTCTTACCTAAACTAACCTAATGCCATAAACGTCGAATCTGAATATGTAACCGATTGCAGAAGATACTTAGAATAAAAAACGCCAAAAGATATGAATATCCTGCAGCACAATATCAATCATTGCCGAGGGGCTCAAGAGCTTTTAGACCAAATTGTTCGTAAATACTGACATAGCGATTCTCTGCGAGCAATACGGAAACCAGCTGGCTGACTGACACGCGACGAATAAAGAAACAATCTGGGTTTGGGGAGACGCTTTCATTCAGGAATACTCAGAGTAGCTTGATAAGATAACAGGCATTCACACATGCCTATAACGCTACTATCAAAAGCTTCGATAGACCTATCGATGATGCTATTGGCAAGGGTCCAATCTTAATCTAGAAAGATTTCAATGCGTGTGCATAAGAATGGGCAGTTCATATACAAACCGCAAAGGATCCGCTCTCCTTGAAGGGTTTTCTTGTGTAGATACTGTTTTAGTTAACATCGGAACTACAATACAAACACGTTTTCCATAGCAATATCAGGTTATAACATTGATGTCACCATTCCAAGCATGGACCTGCTGAGAGATAAAAGCTGGCGTGTGAGAGATCAGCGTTAACTCCCAGCATCGGTTCAGCAATGCGCATTAACCGAGCACATAACACATAAACGGACACATAGACGTTTTAAATTGAATATCAATACTCTGAATGAAGACCTTCTAAGTTTCGTCGTTAGTGAGGCGATAATTGCAGCCAGAACCGCAGGGGATTTCATACCCAGGTATCGCAGTTAATAATCAATCAATGTAATCCTGCAAGCGTCAATGTCTAGGCTGGGACTCCAAATCGTACTAAAAGTAAAACCTTAGCGATCGCTATTAAAACAGGACTGGACTTATTTCCCGAAATGCTTAACCTGTGTTTTCAAGGAGATATTTTTCCTGAGCTTTGGAGGCGCAGACCTCTATTGCTATTGCCAAAGAGAAAAGAGAACCTAAACGATTATTCGTCTTATCGTCTTACTTGCTTGCTTGACTCGGTCGGAAAAGTCCTTGAGCGGATCAGCGAAGGTCTATCGGAACGCCAATACGGTTTTCGTAAGTGACAGTCAACAGTGGAAGTATGCACAAGTAATTACTGTGATGGTAACTACATCTCGAGAGACTATACAGGGCAAGCGTTGGAAAGGGGGCCCCGATAAATACTGCGCCATTATAACCCTGGCCGTGAATAACACGTTTAAATCGGAGAACTGGGGGCGGTCTGACGGAGAGAGTCCTTATGGGATTCCTATACCGGACTATCTGTGTAAAATGGTAACGAGCTATTTCTCGAATAGAATCCTCCTCTATAATTTTTATGGTGGAGTTAAAGTGTACGAAGTTACTGGTGGTGTGCCACAAGGTTCGGTCTTAGGCCTAATACTATGGAACATTATATGCGATGTAATTTTACGCCTACAGATTCCATGCAAAACATCAATTATTGGATTTGCTGATGACATTACCATGGTGGTTATACGCTTCAACTCTGCAGCAACGAAACCATTGCAACATACATTCTGTTAAAATATAACCGGGACTGAATCATTCAAATGGCCAGTGTTAATGGTTTCTTAAAAAAAAGACGTTTTTTCTATGTTGGTGCAACTGTCATCTATGTATTTTACGCTGAGTTTGGGCGCCATCTATCAACTAGTTGATTGTCATTAGTTAAGATTTTAGTTAACCTCAAGTGCTACCGGCGATTTTTGCTATGGAAACAAATATTGAGCAAAGAGTTTGTTTGAAATTACGTGTTGCTAACGGAATTTGTTCTTCGGACGCGTTGAAAATGGTGGACAAAGCCTAGGGGAACTCTGTAATATTAAGAACAAGAGCATTTGAGTAATACAGAGCGCTCAAAGAGGGTCGTGAAATTTTTGACAGGATGTTCGACGCTGGTTAACTAGCTAGGATTTGCAACCCACAGATCATACAAACGGGTGCTTATTACGAGCAGGAAAATTCGTGAAACGATAACTATTAGGGTTGGAGCGCGTGAAATTGTTTGAAATTGATCTTGCGTTTCTTAAGTATCTAGAAGTTATCTACGTTTAAAACATCACCTAGGGCCCATATGCCAGAAATCATCTAAAGCTGCTAGTGCACTTAAGTATAAGGCAGGTGTGTAATATCGAAGGCCCGAAACAGAGCAACAGGCTCCTTTTAGCTGAGCTGCAAGTCCTATACTTACATACTCATCGGGAATATGGTCAAGTGCGGATGAAACAGAGTCACGGCAAAACAAATTTCGGTCTGACTCCGTTTTTGACGGAACACGGTTGTTTCCGATAGTATAATGCAAGTATGAGAAAATCCCAAACTGACAACATTGTTAAATTTTCCCAAAAAACATAGAACATGTGTTTTCCCATTTGTTACGGCACGAAACCGAGAGCATAGCCCTACGGCATCAATTTGGAGAGTGGCTCATTCTCGATAATATCGTTGCGTACTTGCTTCAAATCGAAAACCGGATTATTGTTAGCAATATATGCCGAGCAGGAAATGTAGAAAGTGCGAGCAAGCTTATGGGTGTTGATAGCCAAAACAGAGAATACCTGTTCACTGCAACTCGTACTCATAGACGCCTGCTTTTAGATAACCTGTCATGAAACAGAGATCAAGCAAAGGCTCATATCTCCGGTATTAAAAATTAAGCTGTCGGCAAATATTAGTATGCGGAGAGTTCCTCACTCGAATCGGAAAGCAAGACTTGGGTTTTACAACAGCCGGTTGGCATATCATCAGGGTTACAATAAAGAAATGTGGGAAAATCTCAAAACGTTTTTAAACTAACAAAGTCCCGACTTATTCCATTATTAGTGATTAGCAGATTCTCCTCGAAGACAATCTGGGTCGTACCACACTCAGAATGAATTCCAACAACTCAGAAGTCTGGTATTAGCAGTTCTAAAAGGTAAAACAGCAGCACCTCAACATCCAAGGCGTTAAAAAGTTTACCTTGAATGTCCAAGTTTAGCGGCCGGGGTGATTGAGATTCTCGGGTGCTTTCTCAAAAAAAAGTTTATCAAAACCGTTTTCGACCAGGACAAAATTGCTAAGAATGAGGCTATACTGCTCGGGACAGACACTCGGAGAATACGAAAAAATATGTAAAAAATTTGAGGGATGAAACGAAACAGGCGTATTTTGAGCTTCGAGGGATTACAAAAATCGTCGGAAAGGGTGGTGACGCCATAAATATTTTTTTTCTGTTTTCGGTGTATTAGGTGGGTATTGAACCCACACCTTTACGCCACCCAAACTACTAAGGTCTAATTGCGGATCGCTTAATTGAAGAAAAATTTAGCCAGCAGCAAAGCAATTAACGTATCTCGGGGTGATATCGAAGCTCAGAGCTGGTTAAACACTAGGACGGTCTCTAGGTGAATAGGGGAAACTCCCTTCCATTACTAATGACTAAAATAGATAAGTAAGGTAACCAATCTTGAAATCTTCAAAAATCTCAGATAGACCCTCCTCAAAATTACAAATCTAATTCTATAGAATGTTATAGTGATTTAGAATATGGGGAGTCCGTATACGCGTAATAATATCATCGCGTTGACTTCAGAAGTAGAATATAAGACAATTATAGGTAGATGCGGCATTAGAACAGTCAGCAGAACCGTCAAAGGAGGTAAGAAAGACGTAGTCTATGAGAAATTTCGGTAAAAGCCTAAGACGGCCTTCTAGTTGCTTTGAATGAGGAGCAATTCAGGAGGTAAAACATAATATTTGGCCTTGGATCTAGATCTTATATTCGCTAGCTTGCATAAACGGCAACAAATCCCGGGAGTGGAGGGTTGCTTTGAATACCCTAATTTGGCCGCTTTATTTTTTTTTTTTAAAAAAAAGATATCATTAATAACCGTAACAGAAAAGAGGTTACAACCCAAGAAGTTGGAAACATTTATAAAACGAACGTTCCACTGTTCGTAGCAAACTGTTTCAACGCACGCGCCATAAATTGACAATTAACTTGATGCACGTTGTTGGCCTAAATTACTCAAGACCTACAATGCAAAGTTAGCATAATATTTCGCACTAGATGGTATCTTTCATTTCTGATTTATTGTTCTTAGCTTTGTGCTGAACACGAAGTGCATTTATAATTGTTGCATGCTTAATTATGAACGCAAACTTGCATGTGAATTTACATCTAAAAGGAATCTAGAATCTAGAACAAGTGTTGCAAAGCAATAAATCCACAGTTACAAACAATGGTGAGATTTAAATTTCTTCTACTAATCGCAGTGCTCACGCAACTAATAAGCATGTCAACGGATGTGGACGACGATTGCAGGATCAAATGGAATTGGTTTCAAGCTTTGAATATAAATGATTGCGTTATAAATTTAAAGTTAATAGAATTTCAAAAGCAAGATTTATTGTGGAATACCAAGATCAAAACATGGTACCCAAGCCACGGACCATTATCCAATATTGACGATCTAATTTCCAAGCATTCCTGCTCCAGCGACACTATCGTCTCAACTAATTTTGATAGCCAAGTATAGGGCAACATTTTTTTTTAGATCGGATCATCTTTGTACATTGAAGACTCTATCGCTCATTTTGAAGACATAGCAATTGAGCTCATGTATAGTGCGCCAATTGACACGTATGGACACACACCCATAGTCATTCTGTTGGTGGAGATTAAGATGCACGATGACAGAGCCAAGGAAGTCATTCGACAAATTAGGGCATCACAGACTTCGCAATGGTTAAAAATGGTAGCGGACACAAAACTAAGACCGATATCCCAGACTCCAAGCGGAGGCAGAAACCGCCTCCAACCGCGGGCACGCAGAGCGAGGAAAAATTTGCGAAAGGTAATAAACCGACCGGAAAAACGCCTACAAAGCGGCCACAAGTCACGGGAAATCGACCACAAGTGACAACAACAACACTTGGACAAAGGTCATCAAAGAGAAGAAGCAAGTCAAGAAGCAAAGGCCCACCAAGGAGAAAACTCGACCCGACGCAGTCGTGATGACGGCGAAGGGGGGGATCTTTTCGATGCAGAAATACTCCGGAAAGTTAAGGCGTACCCAAAACTCAGCATTCTCGTTGAATCGGTTACGTATATCAGACAAACCCAGAAAGGGCACCTGCTGATGCAACTGAAGGAGACAGGAGAAAAAACAGACGAATTTAAAAAGATACATCTGGGCTCTGATACATCTTATAACTCTGGAAGTAAAAGACATCGACGAGGCCACAACGAAGTAGGAGATCTGAGAATCAGCCAGACAGCAATATCGCAAACATAATTAGTCTGAGAAACTCCTATGGACATACCCAAATTGCGATGATTAACTTGCCTGCAAGCAGGGCACACAAAATACTGAAGTCAGACAGAATCAAAATTGGTGGGTAAACTGTTGCGTTCGGGAAGGAAAAACCCTAACTACATGTTTCAGATGTCTTGAGTTCGGCCATACTGCACGCCAAAGCAAAAATAAGATGGACCACATTGCTTGGTGGAGGGAAGAAGGCCATATAGCCAAAGACTGCAACAAATACCCGCATTGTTTCTTCTGCAAGGACAACCCGGAGAGCGCTAAGCATGTACCCGGTAGCAGCAAATGCCCGGTCTTCAGGAGAGCCATTACCACCAAACAACAATGTAGATAATACAGACTAACCTTAACCACTATAGGACAGCCAGGATATCCTGGCACAAACGGCTAGAAAAGGGGGAGCGGACATCATTTTGATCAGAGACCCATATAAAACACTCGACAGCGTCATCTGGATCTGCGACAAACCAAGGCATGCCGCAATAGTGCGCTCAGAGCGCACTACTTACCAGCCTGAAGAAGAACGCAACGTTCTAGAAGGAGAGCTAATTTTCAGGAAAAACATATTCCGATTGGCAAGAATCGACCTAAAAAAGGCGATCAAAGAAACCAAAGCAAGAAGCTTAAAGCGCTTGTGCGACGATGCGGACATAAATCCTACCAAGAGATCTCTTATGGGTGGCGCTAAGACAACGAGGAGTTTGGGAAACCTAAGTGTGCATGATCATGTACCTGTATAAGGGAGCAAAGATAGGAGTAAGATGTCCCGCAGGAATCACCGAAGAGTTCCCAATCAAAGTCAGTGTACACTAGGGAAACGTCCTCAGTCCTTTGCTATTTATTGCAGTCCTTGGTTATCTGCTTGAAGGAAAAGTGACGAACCCCAATGTGCATCAGTTATTCTTTGCTGAAGATGGAGCTATCAGAAATGAAGATCAAACGTCCCTGCAACGAGTACTTGATGTATGGGTGGATGTTTTAGTGAGAATGGGTACCGTATTACAGTAGGGCCTATTTAAGACATTTGCTTGAATGGGAAAGTGCTTCCCAAGTATGAAAAGTTCAAATATCTGCGATCTATGACCAATAGCGAAGCAACTTGTGATGATGACATCAATAATCGCGTATGCGTAGGTTGGATGAAACCCGGTAAAACTCCGCTATTTTTTGTGATCGAAAAATGTCCCTAAGCTGAAAGGAAGGCGCTATACCGCAGTTGTATGTCTGGCGCTCACATACGGTTGACAATGCTGGAGAATGTACAAAAAATATGAGGGCAAATTAACGGCAACTGAGATGAAGATGCTTCCCCTGACAACAGGAGTAACAAAAGTTGATAGAATAGAAGTTCGAAGATTCGAGTAAAACTTCATGTAAAATAACCCATCACAGATAGAGCACGACCGGCTCAGTTGGTATTGCCATGTATTGCTCCTACACAATCGCGCAAAAAAGCAGATAAAAAACCACTGAATCAGACAAATGCAAAAACACCAGCATTTGAGTGGCCTCAGTGACGGAGTGATCCGAAACCGGGTACTGCCGGTACTTCCTGAGGTCAAAGCGGCAAACGCCACAGGAGGACCAGTAGGGATGCAGTAAACTGGGAGGGTTGTTATCTTTCTACTCTGGATCATAACCTCGCCGTAAGGAAAGAAGAAGAAAAAGAAGTAGAAAAAGAAGAATGCCATAATAAAAAAAGACTGGATTTATGCCTGGATTTCGATAAGGCCATTCTGATAATCTTAATGTAATTGAAAATATTGTATACAGGGCATTTGGACAGTTGGGTTGCCACCAACATCGGTAGAGGGTATTTTATTCCATAATCCTTTACTTTCGTTGATTTCTTTTAATTCCTTATTAAGACTCATAGTTCAATTGAATAAAGGATAATATTTAACCGCACACATCTTTTTCCTTGTTGCCGCGTTTTTTTTTTTAATTTTAAATTATATTTACGTTTTTGTCAATAATTTTTTTTCTGTTAATTAAAACATCTGTATCATACAATCAATTTGCCCATTAAAAATACAATATACACATTAATGTCAGCAGTATTCATTTTTAATTTTTTTACGAGGTAACATGAAATGAAAATAAAGCTGCCCGGAGATCTCATTAATTGACAATGCAATTAACTTAATTTATTCAACTCCACGTGAACGAGTACGTACTACATATGTAGATGTCTTACATACCCTCACACAATTCATTCGATTTAATTTAATAATTATTTTACCTGTCTCACTTAAATCTGAGTATTAAAAATAAATAAGCACAATGACGTGGATTTTTTAGCAGAAACAAGCTGTGATTACCTAGGTGGCATAATCTAAGTGTCCAATGATTTGTAATATAAACTCGTACTCGTATTTATGAGCAGATTTGTATTCTATGATACGAGTGTGGAATGAATTTCACAAATGACAGTTGTCGTTTGAATTCCAGGAAAATGTTTCACTGGCATCCAACAAATGGGTTTTCCAAGAATTGAAATTCAATTAGAAATTGATTAAAAGCATCAACTGAACGCTTTAAATGTATTTAAGTGAGGATAACGTCATTATTTCGATACAAATGAAAAGTTTGAATGGAATGCCACAGGGTAGTTCTCTTTGTCGCGTACTTTTTGTGGAAGTTTTTTTGTGGAGAACTTTATGAGGATAATTTGATAAATTACATTCGTAATTGAAGAATTACGTTCAAATTTAATCTGATTTTTTGTAGTCCATGTGTTAATCGGCGTAGCTTCGATGGTGGCTAGCCTTTGTACGATTTTATACTTTTGTCTGATTAATGCCCTAGATTGATGAGGGGAGTGGTGTGATGACTGGTACCTAGGACCTACTGAATTATTTTTTAATTTTTAGTACATTATCTACATCATTATTATTTTTACATTCAATAAAACCGACTAACTTTTACAAAAAATTAGGCAAGTTTATCGACTCAACACAGACCAAATTCCTGCGCATAATAGACCATCGACTTGGTTTATACGAGTTCGAGTTCAATTGCGTCGTAAATTCGCTGTTTAAGCTTCAACAGTTGCAAGTCGACCCACTTTTTAAGTGTCAAATTTTGTTTAGTCCTCAGTGGTTTTGTTAATAAGCAAAATTACCAAATTTGGAGCAAGATAAATCTAAAGGTGATCCATAAGTTCAAAAACGGCACGGTTTGGTGCGGTTTATAGTCTGGCGGCATCATATTCAAAAATTAAGAACATCGAAATGTCACAGTGAATGGCGCCAGGTATAGAGCAATGATCCACAAATTTCTGTTTCCAAAAGTGGATGACCATGGTCTGTAGGACATTTGATTTTAATAGCATGGTTTCGCGTGCCGTACTTCCAGCGTAACCATCGAGTTATTGAACAAAGTGTTTGATGACAGAACGTACCTGGATTTTTAACGTAAACCTCCTGCCGTAAGGCTTAATGTTTACGAGGTGCCCATACACCCATAGGGAGCAAGGATACGCCTTGCCATCGCTAAATACTAGCTTTATATTTACTAATACTTTGCTTATATTTTATACCAAAGCAGAACTTGTGTTGGTCCCACCCTTGGTATGAGTCGAGGCCGACCTAAAACCTCTTGCTGCTCTTAGGGTCTCAGCACCCAGTACTTTATTTGCTACTCTACAATGGGCAAAACCAAGGAATACCCGTACCCGCGATTTGGGTTTAAACCACAGCCACCATGACGCTCCCACAAGGCGGCCTACCTCTAACAAGTCAGGCCCGGACCGAAATCCGGGGGGCTCCTGACTCCCATGGTACCGTGATTTAAGTCCTGGTATGGACTACCGGTGGTCAAGCCTACCAACAAGACCCATGACCGGCAACTTGTAACTGGTCAAATCGTATCAACCATTCAGAGGCTGTAATCTGAAGATGTTTACGATAAGACCAGTTATAGAATAATCTACCCCCGCTTTTTATTAGACAACGTCATTGATGGGGAAGCCTTGATAATTGGGCGGGGGCCCAGTGTTTGATGACAACATTATCTCCCGAAAGGACCTGTGTCATCCAAGATTATGTGATGTGATGCCACTGGACTATTTTATGTGGAGAGATTTGAAGCCGCCGGAAACGACGTAGCCATGGAAACCAACAATGAGCGTATCATTGGTGAGATAAGGCTACCAGTACTCAAACCGAGCATAAGCTAATAAAAAAATGCTGATGTAGATATGGTACCATCAATTTTAATGGTAAAGAAATTTTGTTGTGGCCAAAGGACGAGCGACGCCGAACATTCGGGACGAATAATTAAGGTCACTATAGCCGAGATAATTGAAAAAAGCCTCGATATAATATTGGCCGATCGGAGATTCATTAAAGAAGCCATAAGCATATCATATGTCTCAGTGGTTAGATTTTGAATGATCACTTGGGTATGAGAAAGCTATCCCTAATATGGGTGCGGATGGTACAAAGGCAATATTGTGACAACTTTCGAGGTGTATTTGGCGTAATAGGCTACTTCGGGCAAATCGGTGACAAAGAAGACCAAGGAAGTGTCTGTCGGCAAACAAATTTAGGGCGACGGTTTTTTGGAATGCACGTGACACACAGTTCACATCGATTTCGTTCGAAAGAGCAACACAACGAACGGTGAATATTATACCAACTTATTGCACCGGTTCAAAGAAGATTTGAAGGAGAAATGATAGCATGAGGCTGAGAAAAAAGTGTGCTCCAATCAGGGCGATATACCACCTTGATCAAAAAGTTCCCGCATCACACCACCGTGTGGCGCTCCCATTGTTCCGATTTGAGTTCTGCTTTTTTTGTTAAGTTGACATTCCCTCTAAATCATAGCGTCATAGCTTGACATTTGCAAAAATTACGTAGCCAAGAGTACATCTATCGCCTTGTGTGTTGGCGATTTTTTACAATTTTAGAAATGGATTTAAATTTGCAACAACGAACTTGTATTAAAAAACGTATTTAATGGTGTGCGAACGTTAGAAATGTTGGAAAAGTGTTTCGGCAACGATTCTCTAAAGAAAACGGCACAAGTGGTTCAAAAGTGGTCGTGAGTCAATCGAAGATGATGAACGCAGTGGCAGATCATCGACATCGAAAACTGACGAAAACATTGATGAAGTACGAGTAAAAGGAATGTTGGTCAGTAACCGCAAATAAACCATCAGAGAGATAGCGGAGGACAGGAACTAGGCAATGTTCCGTCCAAGACATTTTGGTTAATGATTTGGGTTTCCTTCATGGACAGAAAAGTTGGTGCCAAAAGACCTCAATTTCATGCAAAAAAGAGACCAGTTTGACGTCGCAAAAGAGATGATTTGCGAGGCTGAATCCGATCCCACATTCATCAAAAAGATCATTACTGGAGACGAGACGTGGGTTTATGAGTACGACACGCAATCCAGACATCAGGCAAGTGAATGGCGTTCACCAAATGAGCCGAGACCAAAAAAACCACGCTGTTTTCAGTCAAAAAAGAAGGCAATGCTCACGATTTTCATGGATTACAACGGTGTAGTGCATTATGAATTTTTGCCAGAAGGCCAGACAGTAAACAAAGACCATTATTTGGGCGTTATGAGACGTTTGCGTGAAGCAATTCGCCGAAAGAGACCAGAATTGTGGGCAGAAAACTCGTAGATTTTGCACCGTGATAACGCACCGCCGCACAGTGCCAACATTATTCGTAATTTTTCGACGAAAAATGCAATAAATAGCATCCAACAGCCACCGAATTCACCTGATTTGGCTTCCTGTGACTTCTTTCTGTTCAAACGAGTTAAAAAACCAACACTGATGGACATACGGAAAACCGAATATAAAAAATGTTTCGAGGATTAGATCAAGCGCTGGCATAAGTGTGTTGCAGTCGATGGGGATTACTTTGAAGGGGACAGTATAGATTTAGAATTTAGATGAATAAACTTTTATTTTTCTGAATAAATTCCGGGATGCACATGAGTACTCACCCTGACGAAATTTCCTTAATTGGGCTACGAATTGCCACTTCATTCGCCATATTCTCGATACTAATTAGTGACTATTTCCTGTCTCCAAATCTGAAAAAATGGGTCAGTGGAAAGAGATTTGGCTCCAACGATGAAATCATAACACGAAACAACGTCTTTCAAGTGGAAGGGATTAAAACATTGAAGAAACGTTCAACGGATGCTACAATAGGTTGGGGAGTAAAATTTTTTTTTTGCCGAACTTCCTTCCATTCGAAAAATTACAAACTAATGGATCTACTCTCGATCTCTAAGAATTTTACAGGTCATCCTCTTCAATAACAGTAAATATAGAGTATATATGAATATTTTTGCCGTAAATGCAAATACCGCATAGTCAACCTGATCATGTTGACCAGGATTTTAGAATTTATAGCCCCCTTATAATTTCTCTAGGAAAAGGTAATTTAAATTTAGTATTTTGTTTTTACATTTTAATTTGGAGCATCAACAACTTTCTTTTTAAACTTTAATTGGCCTACGAGATATCACTCTTGTTTAAACCAGAAAATATAAAGTAGCATAAAACAACAAATTTGCAAAGTAAAAATCAAAAAAATTGTTTAAAGTTGTCTACTCTCGATATTTTTTTTCAAATTTGTTGTTTTTTTAAATTTTGTTTCCTGAAACCGTTTATGTACATATTAAAAATTATTTGACCCGGTTTCGTTATTTAGTGTTTTTTTTTTTTTTTTTTAAATTAAAATCTCAGCAATATCGAGGAACACCTAATGCCTTCCATTCTATTTTGAAAAATTTTCCAAACTCATAAGTTTTGAGATCTACTTGAAATACGAATTATGAAATTGCTTGATGATTCTTGGAGATTGTAAAGATTTTTTTTTGTTTTCTTTTTAAATTGGAATAAATTTACAATTGGCTTGTGAGAGATTACTTCCGATGTGAATAGTCATAATAATAAATTTAGTTTTTTGTTTAGCGTAAAAACTGTACACATATGTACATATACATATGAACGATTTGAGAATAGTTTCAAGTTCTAAGAATTTGGATTTTAGTTACTTTTTTTTTTGTTGTGAACAATAAATAATACATACGAATACAAACATTTAAATAATTACATTTTGGTTTTTATATTATCACAGTTTTCTATGAAATATATATTTTATTCTTAAATTTCTTTTTAATTGGCCTGGTTTAAAATTTAAATTTAATTTCTTTTATTTTTAGTTTAACTACGTAATCCACTTGATTTAGTAGTTGTTTTGTGTTGCTTTAGAAATTTGATTTGTTAATTTTTGTGATTTATATATATTTAGTTTATTTTTGATTTTGATTTGTGTCTTGATTATACATTTTTATTTTTATTTTGTAATAAAAGTAATCTTTTAGGTACATTAACTGTTAACAAGTTTTTTTTTGAATTATTACTTATAGTTGAATTTTTTTATCTATTTTTTTTTAAATATATTTATAAATTTTAGTGCTAAATTTAGAGTGTAAATTATTAAGGTATTTTTATAATATAATACAAAATAATTGAGAATAGGGAATATGCATATGTGGAGTTTTAGAGTTTTAATTTAATGGCCCTAGTTGATGATGTTGGGTTTAAAAGGTCGTAATCCGATTTTAACTAGAGTTGGCACGTAAAAGTTCGGTAGGAATTCTATTATTTGTGCACTTATCAACTATAGCTGTAGACATTCATAAACGATCATCGCAGATTCATGAAGCGATTTAATTTTGGAGCCGGAATATTAACGAAACGTATTTTTGGAAAAAAGCGAAAGCCATTTTTCGTGAAACTATGCGGAAATAGAACAGAGTATTCGTGTGACGAAATGGCAAAGGCCTTGGCCAACGATCTCTGATAACGATGGTCCCACACATTCTACAATAAGTTTTTTAAAAGACAAAAATTCCGAGTTTGCATTTTTGACTTAAATTGTAAAAGCCGTAGAAGAGACACTTAAACAAATATCGACAACAGATAACTTTCTTTTTTTTGAGCAGGACAACATTTATAAATTGAAACAAAACACGCAAAAACCATTGACGAAGACATCTAAATTACTCATTACAAGGTCATATTGTCACTCCAATTTTTCATTACTTTTTAGATACGTGTATACAGTGCTGTGAAAAATTATAGGCTTAAACCAAAATTAAAATTTTTTTTTACACTTTTTTTGGGTGAATTTGGGTTTGTTTTTTAGAAATTCTCGGCAAAAAGGGAAATATACCATTAAAGGGTTTTCCCTAAATTGGTATTGTTTGGCAATATTTTAGGACAAAAAAAAATTTAAAAAAAAGTGTAAAAAAAAATTGAAATTTTGGTTTGAGTGATGCTTTGAAAGAAATTTTCGGCGTCATAGTTTGGTATGGGACACATTGACTGCAATGAAATATCCATTATGTTGGATGGGAACTGGGCAGTAGCGTATACATAGATGTTAATTAATCCATGGTTAGATTAGGAGCTTGCTCAGACAGACGATTATGTACACTAAAATATGGACAAAGAGCTCTATAAGTTTGATCTGATCTGAACGTGAATTTTGGAAATAAATTCGTACGACGCGCAAACGTGCGTGCGTTCAAATATTCTAAACAAAAATGTCATGAGCATCTGCCGCATTCGACCCATATTTTGACAGTTATCCGTATCGAAAATAAAAGCACTTCAAGAGGAAAAAAAAAGCTTTTACTGTTGTGCTTATCGAGTACTGGAAGTGGGTTAGAAGGTAGAGATTCTTCATGTTTAGTGCTTAAAATAGTACCAAGTAGCAGGTTCCGTTCCTTATTGTAGTATTGTAATGCCGGCAAGAGAGGCCGTCAAATAAATAAAAAAAATTAATGGATCTGGCCTCCGCCGTACATTGTGTAGAGTCAAGGGAACAGCTCGCATTCTATGCAAAAGCCCTCAGCCAGAAACGCTGTGCAGTTTTCGGTCCTGAATTGGGTTGTAGTAAATTTTATACAGCTCACCTTAAAGTAAAGCCACACAGCCAGCCCCAGATTCCCAAATATCGACCAGGACCATTTGGTCAGAAAAAAAGATGTTCAACGGGAAATTAGTTGAAGAAATTAGTAATACGAGTACTTCGAACTGTTGAAACAAGTAAATGGGCAGCACCCAAAATGGCAGCATCACAAAAAGGCAAATTTGTGGTGATTCTAGAATCACAATTAATCCTCAACTGGACACTGTTCGGCTTCCTATTCCTCGCATATAGGAATTGTTCCACAAAATGCAAGAAGGACAATATTTTACGAAAGATTTGACTGATGCTTCCCATGAAATTCCTATGGATGAAGAGCCGAAGAAGCTGTGCATTATTAATACAGAATGTGGTCCGCTGGAATATTATCGAGTGCCGTTTGAAGCCCTTAGTTCCATTGGAATTTTTCAACGATACTTAGACCAACTGACATCATCGTTATAGGCCTAACAAATGCCGAGCATTTGCATAACCTCCAGGTGTTACTTGAATGACATGGCTTGAGATGCAGTTTGGAGAAGAGTCAATTTGCAAAGATTGAGATCGAATACTTGGGACATTTGATTGACGCGAACAGCATTCAGCCATCTAATTTCTAATCTACTCAAAGGGACCTGAAGGAGCTTGAAGCGTTCATTGGCAAAGAGAATAACCGATATGTTGAAAATTTTGCAAATAACGCATCGCAAACAAAAGATTTGTATGGGTAAGGACCATAAACGCGTATAACGTTTAGCCGCTCACCTAGAAGAGTACGGGACAACACGAGATCCTGCCAGGTCTGGCCGTCCCCAGAGCAGCCGTTCTGCTGAGGATATCGCAGCTGTGGTTGAATATGTCGCAGAGGACCCTGGAGTATCGACCAGATGACGTGCCACGCAATTGGGCTTCAATCGGCGGTCTTTACAGAGACTGGAGAAGATAGGATGGGCAACGGCGCAACTGCAAGAGCCACAACCGGAATTCTGAGGGCTGCATTTCCGGGTCGGCTAATCTCTCGTGTTGGCGATTTGCACTTGCCGGCAATATCGCCTGATTTAACCGTTCCAGACTTTTTTTTTTGAGGTTTTTTGAAGCCAAGAGTCTATGTCAATAAGCGACAGACTCTTGAAGCCTTCAAAGAGAACATCCGTCAAGAATGCGAGGACCCATCGCCGGAAGTTCTGGCAAGAGTGATGGAAAATGACACAAATCAGGTTCGAATGGTCATCAATTCTGGCGGTGGCCACATAGCCGATATCATTTTCTCGGGAAAAAATTGAAGACATCAAACAAACATAATCCAAACGCAGAACTAAAGTTTTTCATTCATAAAAAAAACTACAGCCAAAGAAGGTCGAGTGACAACTTTTGCGCCACCTTGTACATATAATACCATACGCTATAGATCTATGAGTACGAAACAACATGGCAATGCCCGCTACCTATCGTGATTACCAGTTGATCCTGATGTAGAACTTGACGGTTCGGTAGAAACCTGTTAACAAGTGGACGAAATATGCTCTTCAGTGGTGAATGATTTTCCAGTTAACACTGCTGCTGCAGCTTCAGCATGGCAGAAGGATCCGCCGATGAGGAAGGTCATGGCATATGTGCATAATCGTTGGCCTTAGAGATTCTGACAGTGGATTGAAGCATTATTTTCGCAGACCCTTTTTTATTTCAGTACATTCTAACTTTTTTCTCTTTTATAGCGGTGACTCCAAAATGGAGTGTTCCTCCAAAATTTCATCACAAAGTAATAGAACTTCTCCATCATGGACATTGAGGAATGTCAGGCATGAAGCCGATTTCGAGACGATACTGCTGGTGGCCTGGCATCGATGATGATATTGGCAAGTTGTGACGATAAATCGTGAGCGCATCCAGCGAACCTTGTGCAACAATATTACATAACTTTGCCAGCCTCCATACAGTCCCAACATAGTGGGCCCCCGCCCACTATGGCATTGTCGGGGGTAGATCAATACCGGTCTTATCGTAAAGACTTTCAGATTAACGCGACTGAAGGTTACTACGGTTTGACCAATAATATTATGAGCGTACGCTTATAGGGTCCATGTGGAGGAGCGTCGACTACCGATGGTCCCACCACAACTTAAAAGCGGTCTCCCTAGTGGGAGCGTCGTGGTGTCTGTGGTTTAAACCTAAGTCGAAAGAAGGGTCTTTCACAACGCACAACGACTTCACGTATATCCTGGCCCCAATGGAAAGTTTCACATGAGACGTTCAATATCGACATGGTCCCCTGCGACTTTTGGGTGCTCCCAAAGTTGAAAATCGAGCCATAGGGCACCAGTTCAACAGCATAAACACGATGTAAATCAAAAGCTGACTAACAGAACTGCTTTAACATGTGGAAGCACAATGCTCACAACTGGTCAGGTGTACCTTAAAACTATTTGTACTTGCCAGTACTGCCCAAGCAACTGACACCCTGATTTAATGTCTCTTGTCGTAACTTGTTCTATTGCTATTTCAAAATACAATGCTCCAATAAAATCATCAGCTGCATATAGTCTGACGAATTCTATATTCTCTAGTCATTGCAATCAGCAGACATTTAAAACCAACGTGAATCGGTATCTCATTTTCTTTACGTCCTAATTCTCATTCTGCCATCAATTCTCTTCACAATACTTTGAGTACTCGATAGTTATGAAGGGGGTTGTTGTATCTTTGCAACGTTCCCAATCTTAGGTTTCTTGGAAGTATGAAAACATCACAGTTAAGCTTGGTAAAGTTTGATTTTAGCAAGACTCAACATATCCCATTCTACAATATTTACTATAAGGGCAAAACTTTATTCATCTTAAAAGTGCATGCGAGTTGAAAAACAAATCTCCGCGCTCCTTACTTTAGAGAAGTAACAAGATTTCCATCTGAAAGTCTTTCCAAAAGTTTCAAAAACTTTCTACAGTTCCTCTCGGAAGTCCTTTAGAAATTCGAAATGCGTTGACGATGTAAAATGAAATGCATTTTCAGTGAATTCAGCACTTCGATCCGCTGTATTTAACACTTTGATCCCTCACTGCAAGAATTGTCTCTCCCAATAGAAGCATGTTCAACTCTATGTACATACGCCCTAATCGTATTACGTCCTTGATGACTACAAAAAGTTCCATCACTTAAAACCACCTGTATGACGAAGGAATAAAAAAAAAGTGATTGAAAAAAAAAAGGAAAAATTGATTCAACTTTTTTTCGTTTTAACACAGACGTCTATCTTCGTCCTACCTAAATTAAATCCTCATCGCTGCATTTGTGCAAGGACATCTCTTCCAACGAATTCGATTTAAAAAGTTAAAATGCAAATTTATCCATCGACCGGAAAGTGGGTTACGGAAAAGAGCAGGAAAAAAAAATGGAAAAAACCCCAACATCCTGAGAAAGTGTTGCAGCGCTACAAAAGGACGTTCGCAAACTTTGTTGTTACTTTTGTATCCTTGCAGACCTTTACTCGAACAAGGTTCGAATGGAAAAATTGTTCATTAAACCGTGTCTTTCGCGCCCAAACATACACTCAACTAAAGCAAATGGGAAATGAAGAACAAAAAAACAATTCTTCTTTCCTTTCCCATTCTCGCACTCATTCTCATTCTATTTCCATATTTCCTGTGGTTTTTGGGCCCATGAGAGGACATCATCGTGCGGCGAAATCCCTTCATTTCCCCAGGGATACCGAAGGCAAAACTACAATAATTCCAAGGATATTACGCTTATTTTGGCGCTTATTTTCATTTTATTTATTTTTCCTTAAACATCTCCTTTTGGATGTATCTTTCTGTTGGTGTTTAAATTGTTTGATTGGAATTATGTCTCTCAGTTTAATCGGACAGAAATTTTTGAGTTTTTATTTTTTTTTTTTTCGTTTTAAATTTATTTAAATATTTGACGAAGGATATTCAAATAGAGTCCTTAACGGTAAGTAACGAGTAATTCCCATTTCACATAATTAAGTCATAGTACAAACTAATTATTGCTTTTAGATTGTGTTCCTTAAGTTATGAGCAAATTTATACAAGTGTATGCGTTCACTAAAAATCTAACGTTAGTCTAGCGTGTAATGCGAGTGAGTATATGTATGTGTATGTACGAGTATAACGGTTTTACACTACCCAATCAAATCGAAATCAACTATATAAACTAATAAAATTCGAATGGAGAATGTCCTTTCTTGTTTTGGTATTTCCTTTGAGGGGTTAACTTAGACGTTATGTGGGGCTTGGTGTGTAATGGTTGGCGTGCTATTAAACTACTAAGCATCTACTGTTAGGTTTCGTTTCAGAGATAATTTGGTCGTGAAACACAGCATAGGAGTCCCATATTTTTGTAAATTGAATTTCGCCTTCGTTTCGCTGGCCATGGTCCATTCGCATCGTTCGTCAGGGCGGCATTCCTCTCTAGAAAGAACCAACAAAATAAAACATAAATAAACAAATATAAAATAGTATACTTTATTTAAATAACAATAACACTATAATATATTGTATAAATAAATATACAGATTAGGAATAATGTAAAAGTTTACTGTGGCGTGGAGTTCTAGATTTTCATCAGCTTGAACTGGATATTACTAAAGATTAATATCCACCGCAGGGTGGTCAAAATATCTCCTTCTTAAAAATAAAATAAAATTAACAAAAATTAATTATTTTCGGTATGTTATGGCTTTATTGGAAAGAGCAAACATTCCCACTAGTTTTAGAATACGATTTCTGGCTCGCAGAAATGCATCCTTTCAACTCAAATTTCTAAGACCTTGTCGACTGTTTTTGGTTCTATCTCACGAATCGGACTAAGGACTTGAATCGTTTCTAGGTTATCCTCATAACATCGACCTGTAATCGTTTGATTTGTATTATATAAATGTGCAGGGGTATAAAACCTAATACAACACGTGCTTGTCTTATGACATATTGTATGTTGAAACGGCCAATGTGCACGGGCTTGCGATCTCTTGTCTAGGTAACTTGACCATACTGCGTTGCCGAACCTATACCGATATTTAAGAGGGCGCTAAGCCTCCTAGAGTGACTTATCAGACCATGAGGACTTTCGGCTATCATACTCCAACAATAACATAGATTTCTAAAATGTCAACACTGTTCTCAAATCCGTCATAATAGGGAAACGATCTTAACGGCTAGGTTTTCGATAAGAGGAAGGAATCTCACCATCGTACCACAACAAGCTCGGCAATTGAGGACAAGAAGGACAGTTTCTGCAACCAACTGAACACCTTAAGCAATGCAGGAACAAACGGAGCTATCGTCATGTGATGGTAAACGGTTTGTAGATTTTTCCAATGCTAACCAATTTGTCACTTCGTCATAACAAATTACAAGACTGAACAAGACTTATCAGTTAGTCAATTGGGTATCACCTCAATGCACAGAGAACTAAGAGAACACCTTTTATACAGAGAGAAAAAAGTTACAAAAGTTAAAAAGTTGCTTACAATTCAAGAACATTAGACTTTTGTGGAAAATGTTTTCTTTTCCGGAGCGGAAGACATTGTCGTAAGATGAGAAGGAGGTTGGAACACTGGGCTTTCCGAGGATACATGGAGATATAAGAACGAACAGTTCTAAAGTTCTAAAGGCTCATCTTGGAGCAGCCCCAGCGTCAGGGAGGAACCAGATTATTCCATCATACCGGTTTGAACATTGTACAGGGCCTTCCAGTGGGGACTTCTGATGTTCCGCGCACTTCGCCCATTTTACGGTCGCCATAATCCGAGAGGACTATTTGTATTGTGGTGGATAAATTTGAGTCCAATTGTTCAGTAAATGGTAAACAAATACCCGTACGTCGACGAAACGCAAGATCTGCCGAAAACATCGCCGCTGCCCGTGAGAGTGTGCAGGAAAATCCGAGGCAGTCGATTTCGCGTCGCTTACAAGAACTCGCCCTTACGCAGACCATAACTTGGCGAATTTTGCGTTGTGACTTGGATCTGCAAATTCAACTGACTCAGGAGCTGATGGTAAACGACCATAGACAACGACGTGTGTCCGCTGAATGGGCTCTGGAGCAGTTGGAAACTGACCCTAATTTTCAGTGAAAAATCATCTTCAACGATGAGGCCCATTTCTGGATGAATTGGTACAAGTACGTCAGCAAACAAATTTGTCGAATTTGGGACGACATCAGTCCACATGAATCCCGAAAAAGTAGCTGTTTGGTGTGGATTTTGGGCTGGCGGCGTCATTGGTCCATATTTCTTTGAGAACGATGTTGGCCAGGCGATCACCGTCAACGGCGAGCACTATAGGTCGATGACCACCAACTTCCTTTGGCGTGGATTGGATGATATGGACACCAACGACATGTGGTTTCAACAGGACGGCGATACGTGCCACACAGCTCATGTCACACTAGAAGTTCTGCATGAGCGATTCGAGGGCATGGTCATCTCACGTGGAGGTGATGTGAACTGGCCACCGAAATCGTGCGATTTGACCCCGGTAGACTTTTTTTTGTGAGTTTTTCTGAAGTCGCAGGTCTATGCCAATGAGCTATAAACCACAGCGCCCCCAAAGCCAACATAACCCAAGTCATCGGCCAAATTCAGCCTGATTTATGCGCCAGAGTCAGGGAAAATTGGACATTTCGGATGCAATTTAAAGATAGGAAGCGCTTAATGAAAGACCCTTAGCTTGCGATGTGGAATATGCAACTACATGAATACGCTCACTGGATGTCGCATAATGCATAAGAAGCTGTCAGAGGAATTTGAAATTGAAAGTGGCCAAATAAGATTATCGATCTCCACCAAATGACATGTTGCGTAAAGGAAAAAGCAAGCGTCGTTGTCCTGATTATTAACTCCGCTAAATCCAAAATCACCAGTCCTAAGTTAGCATTGTTAATTGCAAGTATAATGGAAAGGGAAAAAACTTTCCAATACCTGTTATCCCAATGAAGAACTGAATTAAATTTGGCTAACCAAAAAAAGATGTGTGGGTACTGGTAGGCGCTGAGAGGTGTCAACCTGGCTATAGCCAGTGTTGTAACTGTTTCTACTAAATGGTAACCATAGGGTTCCGGTTGGTGTCCATCCGGACTCGACTTACCAAACTTATAAGCGCGAGTGTTGACCAGCAGACAAAAATAGCAGCATTATAAACAGGACAAGGTATGAATTCCCCAGGTGGAACCAACGGTAGAGTAAAATCCCGGAACAAGCCAAATAAGATCTATTCGGGCTACTTCGATATATCTAGAGCAAGGCAGGGTCTTGGAAAAGAGATGGTGGTGGATGAGCCCTTAGCGCTCAACTCCCACGACGGGTTACGGGCTTCGGTCAAACCGACCACTTGTTCTAGGGGTATTATAATGGAATTGGCCATCCAGGGGATTGTGCCGCCGGAGTACCTTTCCGGGTCGGGTATGGAAAAGAAAGTGAAGTTAGGAAGCAACAACAAGCGGCGGGTATGGACGGATCTAATATTGATAAACCTAGTAAGCGAAACAATTACAACGCACTTCGGATCTGCACGTAGATTTTTAGGTGCTTAATAGGAGGCCTGGGACTACTGCAAAGCAGATATTACCGCTGATCCACGAAATGCGATGGGATGTTTTTTTTTTTTTTTTTTTTTAACTTAACACTCAAGTGGATAGCGACATCTACTACGGTGATTGTTGTCGACGGCAAAAGCAACTCCTATTTGGATGCAGATTCGTTGTTAGAGGAAGACTAAGGCAAGAAGTCTTGAGTTTCCCGCATGTTGCGAAGCCTCATATCAATTAGTATTAAGGCTAAATTTGCCAACATTAGCCTTATATCCGCGCACGCCCCTACAGAGATAAAAACACCAAGGAAAGTTTCTGCAGGCTCTTGGACAAGACTTTCGTGCCCTAGCTATGACATTAAAATTGTCCTCGGCGATTTTAATACGACGCTAGGAAAAGAGAGCATTTTTGGTAGTATTGTCGGAAAGTACGAGTATAGCCTGCACGACACCACCTCCGATAACGGATTCAGGCTAATCGACTTTGCGGCGGTCTAAACATTAGGTCTGTTTTTTTTTGGGCATCGGTATGAAAGTTTAATTTTTAGAGGCAAAAGAAACGGCTATGGGCGTTAACTATTAACATTTGAGTAATTTGGTAACACAAGCGGTTTATTTGTTTAAAAAGTGAAACATCTTTTAGCGTTCCTATACAAGTTGTCGCTACCATGGAAAAGCAGGTCTGGAAGCGTTGTAGCTATCTGCATTAACTCCGATAAATACCTTGCCTTAATTTAGCGCGTATAGGTTAAGTTGTTAGTATAATTTACACATAGATTGGAAATAAGTACTGACACCGACGCCAAAAAGACACACCTAATGTCGTAGTTCGCACGCGTTTTCTGCATCTCCATATTCATAAGGGCATTTGAAGAATTCCTGAACATTCAATCGGTAATTAGATTGACCACATTGGTGTCGACGCAAGGTACTCCTCCAGTGTTATGGATGTCCAAACATTGTGAAGGGCACACATTGATTAGGACCACTACTTTGTTGTATCCAAAGTACGGTTGCAGATATCCCGAACACTGCAAAGACAAGCTAATACTATGAGGAAGTTTGATGTCGGACGACTACAATCGCAAGAGATCGCCTTTCCCGATCGAGTCCCCCTTAATGTCTTATGCCGTCTTATGCCGTCTTATGCCGCCAGCATCAACTACTGAAGACCAGTGGCAAAATTGCCAAAAAGTAATCTGATGTATTGGGTTTGACTCGGGCACTCCTGGTTGGATGACAAGTGCCGGCAGGCATATACAGCTAATACAAAGCGGAACTACATAGAACGAATAAAACTGCTCACGAGCTCTACGAGCTTCTCAGGAGGAAAAAGAAGGAGCACGAGATTCAAAAGTTCTACCAAAAGGTAAAAAAGGCATGCCACGGATACAAACCCCGAACCGAAGCCTGTAGAGAAGAACAAGGGAACATAGTACTAGAGTCGCAGTCGATGCTGAAGATTAGGAAGGAGTATTTCTGTAGACTGTATAACGGCTATGACGAACCAAATAAGACTGTCATGGAGAATGAACCTTTCAAACATGGACGATAAAGATCAACAATTCCGTTCACTTGACCTGAATGAAGTAAATTTAAGTCAAAGAAAGTTCTTCAATGCAAAACGCGATGATTTGGTAAGGAGCATACACCAACTCGTCTGTAAAATATGGTCGGACATAAGTATGCCCGATGAATGTAATCTCAGCATTGTATTGCATGTCCGATCCTCGAGAAAGTAGACCCTCTGAACTGCGCCAAATTTAGAGGTATCAGTTTTTTTTAACATCGGCTACAAGATTCTAGCTGCGGTACTATGTGAATGCCTGAAGCCGTTCGTCCACAACCTGATTGGCCCTTATCAGTGTGGTTTCAGGCCAGGAAAGTCCACCATCGACGAAACATTCACACTACGGGAGATCTTGGAAAAACCCTTGATCTCCAAATCGATACACACCAAATATTCATCGATTTTAAGGCCGCGTATGACAGCATCTATAGAGACGAACCATACAAAGTAACGTCTAGTTTTGGCATCCCTGTCAAACTCGTCCGTTTATGCAGGGTGACGATGGAGAATGCACGCTGCTCCATCAAGGTCGGTAAAGAACTCACCGTGACCTTTGATGTCGAGAAAGGATTTACACATGGCGATGCGGTGTAATGCGATTTCTTCAACATCATTCTTGAAAGCAGCGTGATGTCAATAGCGCTTTCGCGTGTATTGAGGCAGAAGCGGCGAAGATGAGTTTAACGGTCAACGAGGGCCAGACTAAGTACTCGTAGCTCCACTTTAGGTTGTAGTCCATGGTTACCCCAAGGTATTTGAATATTGATTCATTTTCAATATGCTGCGAATAGTTATCTTCGTCGCTCATAAACTCGTGATCTCAACTTCTGTGTAAGCAGGGCACATCGTGAAACTTGAATCCAAGTTCTGTTTTGCATATATGCGTAGGTCGGATGTGCATCGTCTTTGGTTTTTACGCAAAGATGGTCATGACACCAGGCTGTTACTGCGTTAAACTCTTTTTGCGTTACGTCTATAGCATTTTCAACATTTTTGTGGCTGGCGATGATGGCTATATCATCGGCGTAAGCGTAACTGGTACTTTTTTTTCCAGAATCGCGAGTAAATAGTTGAATTATTGTATATTACAAAGAGAAGAGGTCCCAATTTCGATTACTTTGGAACACCATATTCAATGCTCACTTCGCTACTAGCTTATGCTATTTTTACCTTAAAATTCCTGTTTATTAGGTAGCTTTCAAGCCTAGCTAAAATGTGATCCCGCACACCTATTTTCGTTAGCTGTCCCAAAATATGCTGGTGATTTAAGGTATCGATAGCATTTCCGAAATCGATGAAAAAAATAATTGCACTACTGTTTTTATCTAGACTAGTATAGAGTCTGTTTGCGAAGTTTCCGAGTAAGCGATTTATGTTTCTGTTTTTTCGAAATCAAAACCGGCTATGTACTAAGCACTTTAAAAGTGTATATCTTTCCAGATAATTGCATAGGTTTTTTTGCTATCACTGCTTCAAGGACCTTACCACTGCTGAGAGAATGAATATCGGCCTGGAATTTAGTACGTCATTTTTCTTTCCGTTTTTAGGTTTTGGTCGTACAATAGATGTTCTAAGAAATTTTGTAACCGAGGCCTATTCAATGCTTATACTGATGAGTCTAGTCATTACTGGGGATAGTGTTTCTGAATGAAATTGTAGATCTGTGGGTCTTATTCATCTATTCCTGCTAACTTGTCTATTTTCAGTGAGCTAAGAATATTCCGCGTTTCTGCTATAGATGCTTCCTCCATATAGATTGAGCATTCTATGCTGTTAGGTGATTGGATATACGAGTATGTTTCCCGTTCGCACTTGTGTGTTGTTTTCGAAAAATGTCGGATGAAAGTGCCTTTGAAAATTTGTTAGTTTTTGATTGTTTTCTTTCTGTTTGGGTGTGTATTGTTATTTTACTTATTTTTGTATGTTTATCGTTATTTTAGTGTGAAATCCTAGTTTTATGTTGTTTGATCATTTTGTATTTCTTTATTGTTACTTGGTAGACAGCAGATTTTTCCAATTGATCGTGTAAGTTCTCCGGTTTTTGTTTTCAAGGAGACCACTCGAATTAGTCCGTCGGTTCCGGAATGTGTAGCGATGATTCGTCCGAGTCGCCATTGCAACAGTGGTAGTCTCTCATCTTTAATGAGAAGTAAGTCTCCGCATTTTGGGCCCGGCTCCCGTTTCAATCACTTTGGGCGCTGTTGCATTCTGGACAAGTATTCCGTACTCCACTTGCGAGAGAAATAGTTGGTCATTGAGGTGATCCGCTTCCATCGCTCAACGTAACTTACCCTTTCCAAGGCAGTGTCTCCTTGAGGAATTGCGACGAGTCTTTCGCCGATTAAAAAATGTGCTGGTGTCAGCGTTTCCAAGTCTTCGATGTCGTCCGACATTGGGCACAAAGGTCCGGAATTGAGGCAGGCTTCAACCTGAGTAAGTAACGTTGACAGTTCTTCAAATGTCACGGATTCTGCCCCGACTGCTCTTCAGATTTCACCCCTGCCTGCCAAAGTCCTCCGAAATTGGGAGATGCAGGGGGAATAAATTTCCACTTTGTGTGCAGCTATGTCAGTTGTTCATTAACTGACCCCCAGTCAACCCTCGCCTTTTGCAGCATCCTCCCTAACTTCGTTTCTGCCCCTACAAAATTAGTGCCACGATCACTGTACAGTTCTGCGCACATTCCTCGGCGAGCTATAAATCGTTTGAAAACCGCTAAGAACGCCTGTGTCGTAAGGTCTGACACGACCTCCAAATGCACTGCCTTAACTGCTAAGCAAATGAATATTGAAAAATATCCCTTTAAAATTTTTGCTCCTCGTCCTTTCCAGGTTTTTATGTCAAAGGGTCCTGCAAAGTCTACATCGGATCTGGAGAAAGGCCTTGCCATGCGAACTCTTGGCCCAGGTAAGTTTCCCATGAGTCGTTGCATTGACTTCGCTTTGTGACGGAAACAAATGATACACTCATGCACCATCTTCTTCACCTTTCTCCTTAAAGAAAAAATCCAGAACGCTGTGCGGATGTACGCCATCATTAGAGAAACACCACCATGGATTGTGTTTTTGTGTGCATCTCTTATTATAAGGTGTGTGAGATGATGATCTGGTGCCAAAATAGATGGATGTCTCTGTTCGTCGTCCAAGTTTGAGTTCTGCAGTCTCCCTCCAACACGTAGAATGTCGTCAGCATCTATAAAGGGATTCAAATTCAAGGTACGTTTGGGATATACCTTTTTTGCAACATTCATTTTAGGGAACATTTGTTTTTGTGAGTTTTTTATCAACAATTTCATAGCCTTGTCAATTTCGTTGACCTTCAATGAACCTTTGTAACTTGTTTCAGTTTTTGCCCGGCAGTTAAACACAAAACGAATGCAATAGGCTAGAATGTGACGAAGTCTTATTAACGAAGATTGCTTAAGCATAAGATTGATGACCTCATTGTCTTCATCGAGTTGTTGCGTGACATGGAAAATATTGGTCGTGTTCTCCTTTCGTTGCTCCAAGTCAGGGTTAATCCTTTTGGGTTGAATGGGAATCTCAAAGTTCCAATTCTCTCGTAGGCAACTTGAGCCCTTCCACCATAACTCGTTTTGTTTAATTGCTGATGGCAATATACCCCTCGAGGCGAAGTCAGTTGGGTTGTGTTGGGTCGGAATGCGTTTCCAAGAGCTGTAGTTCGTCAGGCGTTGAATTTCCGCTACACGGTTGGCAACGAAGGTTTTCCATCGGTTAGGCGGTGATGTGATCCAAGCAAGAGCAATTGTCGAGTCTATCCACGCGTGTATGTCCAGATTCGTCAGCTCCAGTGCCTTCTTGGTATAGTCAAGTAAAGTGGCAAGAATAACCGCTCCACAAAGCTCAAGCCTGGGTAAGCAAACGGTTTTTAGTGGCGCGACTCTCGTTTTGGCAAATATCAAGCACTGATGGACGTTACCTTCCTCATCTTCCACACGAAAATAGACTGCCGCCCCGTATGCCTTCTCGGAAGCATCACAAAACCCATGTAGTTGCAACTTCGTTATGCCTTTGTTGATATGTACCCAGCGCGGAATCCTTATGTGTTGGATCTGAGGAAGATCTTGCTGAAAGGTACACCATCGATCTACTAACTCTTGAGGTATGGGTTCATCCCACGTCACTCCTCGGCACCATAACTCCTGCATCATAATTTTTGCCTTGATCAGACACGGAGCAATCCAACCCAAAGGATCAAATAGTTTCGCGATTGATGTTGGGGTGTGTAGGGTTACTTTACTTTTATTAAGATAAGTGTGGGGTAAAAAGGGGTAGGAAAAATTCGAGTTTAAATCAAACACGTCCTTTCTTGTTGAAGGTCCCAGCAAAGAGAATCTTTATTCTTCTTCCGGAAATTACTTCCATATTTGATTATTACACTAAGTCTCATACAAGGCAAAATCTGAACTTTACGTTACGTTTACTAGTTTAGTTTATGTGGATTAAGTTCAATTTACATACAATAGTTTATCTTAATTTTAAATAAAGATTGTAATTTCAAGCAAAGTAATTAATTTCTAGTTTTAACAAAGACAAAAATAATAATTTCAATTATAAAAGTATGTTGTACTTCCGAACACTTTCCTTTGTGTTAATGAATTCTTATTATTTTTTCATTTTTGCGAGTGTCCCATTATAATGTTGAGCCACTGTAAGATACTGGGCAGGACTATGCGCAGTCAAACACTGGAATGTTTTATCCACTCCAAAAAATTCATGAATTATAAATAATAACAAAATAGCCGAATTTGGCTGCTCCTTGATAGGAAACAAATAAGAATACTTATACGGAATACGGAAAACTAACGGGTCACTTTCCTTGTAATAAATATTTTTACAGACACTGACCAGTCTATGGAACACTACTGTCCGGCACTGGCATGTAGACGACCAATATTTTTGAAATACGAGTAAATATATGCTCTATGAGAGTATCTGAAGGTGAACTCGCAATAAGAAATGATCCAATCTCTGGAAATATTAAACAATTAATGGAAGAAAGGGCATAACACACCAATCTGGTAGCAGAAGGGCCTTTGTCCTACCCTTGTATTACCATACCACACCATAGCTGGAAAAAAAATTGATTCACAATCTCAGCATAGAAGTTGGTTATATAAACGTTCACACTTGGAAAACCTTAGAAGCGTACTAAAATTCTCCATAAATATGGGAACATAAGCATAAGAGGAAATTGAGATGATGACACTGCAGCTAAGGAAGCCCTTACCCTTCCATTTACAGTAGAAATTCCAAATTCTGCCCCGGACAATTCAAAAAACTTTTGCACCTCAGTGCAAGGCTTTGCTTGAAACAGCTCTTTCCTTTCGAGTGGATGCATTTTCGACCTTTTCCTCCAGTCATGAAATTGTTTTTCCCCGAAATACGTCAAAAAAATCATCCCTTAAAGTTTCCGACACCTTATTCGGTATTTGTTTACGCTGGAGAACGAGTTTTTCTCAATTTTTCATTTTACATCTCCTGGCGGGTGATTTTCACTTTTTGTTTGCATAGTAACTTCTTCAAAAGCAATTAAAAGCTCCTTAAATTTGGAAACAACAAATGTTATGAAAACAATGCGGTGCATTCACACCTTTTTGCATGTATTCGAAGCTAACATGGCGTTATTCAACCCTCTATCGCCATCAGCAACAGAAATAAATTAAATTCTTGGCAGGTGGTATGTATTAGAAGTTACCCGTAACAAAGGTCCTTCGTATAGCATATGAGCACGGGTATTGTTAGGGCTGATGCAGTGTTTGAGGGCAAAAATATAACTTTGTGATGTATTTTTTGAGATTAAAGAAAAAGTATGGTGTTTTGATCAAAACATTTTTTAATGAAAAATTTAAAGAAAAAAATAGCAAATAAAACAAGTGACACGGTTACTGTTAAAAACACAGTTACTGTCCTTTGATTAAATTCGATTAGATGTTCCTGATGACGTGCCGCAGCTTCTTACAACGTCTGTGAGCTTTTACAGCAAGAATAAAGTCGGGGAATCCAAGTTTAATCCCGTAAATAAATAAAATATGCCGAGTGAAAGATCACCACAACGTTCCGAAATACGGGCATTGAACAAATATGGCTATCAGCAGCTATCGACCTAGGAGAAGCGGTCGATGATGATAAATTTTTGCTCCCGAAGATCCGCGGGAGAAGTTATTGTAGAAGCTATAAGAGTGTCTTTTAGGAAGTACACAAAGCGAAGGATGATATTGGTCTGAACAGTGACCTTAAAAATCACGAGCTTTTGCACGATTTCTACCTTCCAAAACATATAGAGAACTGGTGATTCGAAAACTGTGCTCAGCGGCGGAATCATAGCAAATAATTCGTTCCGAAGAAAGAGCTCCAAACTATCTTCGAATCGCTGAGAAGAAATTAAGAAATCACTGGGAACCGATGGAATTCCAACATCCTCCACAAAAATGGGCTAGTCAATTAGTTTTGAGAATACTCTCCTTTTAAGTAAAATACATTTAAGTTCTAGAAGTGCTGCGGTAACCGGAGCGTATGTGTGATGACGCAGGAGAGGGAAAAAAAGGAAGTACTGGAAGCAGAATAGCTGGAATAAGTCGACCATCCAAAGATCAAATTTGTAATGCAAGTGGTTGGAATTTTGTGGTTCGTTTGAATGGTATACGTTTGAGCGACAAGTATGGAGAGTTCACTTTTGTGACAGGACCGGGGACGTCCGTAAATGACTATTGTCTATCAGATAGTGAATGGAGCACCATTACACCCTGAATGACTCGAACTGCAACCAACTTCAGACTGCTATAATTTCCAAGCCGTTCATGACAGTGAGCTCAAATTTTGACACATGACAGATAATTTTATAATTTACAAGCCTTTTAAATTATTTGCGTCTCAGTTGTGTTGAAAAATTTTTATCCGCGATGGAATTCAAACGTGATAGTGTGATTGCTTTATATTTGGCTGGAAAACCACAAGTAACTATCGTTAGAGCCCTCCAGTGAATAAATCATTTGTGTCTCGAACCATAGCTCGTTACCATGATATTGGCAGCGTTGCAAAACGCCATGGAGGTGATCATAAAAAGACAACAATATCGGCAGAAATGGTTCCGAAAGTGAAGGCTCGAATTGAGCGAAATCCGCGTCGAAGTGGAAGGAAAATGGCTCGTGAGCTCAGCATATCATTGGAACGGATTCAACACATACTGAAAAATGAGCTTGGGCTCAAGCCATTGAAGTTTCAAAAAGCACACGATCTTACACCGCAACAGAAAAAGTTAGAGTCGAAAGAGTGAAGGAGTTGCTACGCTTGCACGAAAGTGGTGAGTTGTTATCGAGCAATATGGCAACAAACAAAATGACCGAGTTTACTTGCCAGAGAGGTTCTTTGAAAATGTACACCTTCGGACAGCCACCAGTAAGCAGGCAGCACCGATGGTGATGGTTTGGGCCGCCATAACCGCCGATGGTCGCTCTCCGCTCGTATTTTTGGTATTTTTGGGCCGTGGCGTCAAAATTAATGCGACCGTATACCGTGAAACTGTCTTAGAGGCAGTATTGAAGCCTTGGGCAAACAATCATTTTGGTCGGAGACCGTGGACATTTGAACAAGACTCAGTACCGTCTCACAAAGCGCGCGTCAACCAAGATTAGTTAAAAAACAATGTCCCACACTTGATTTCTTCGACACAATGGATTGCAAATTCTCCGGATGCAAATCCGTTGGATTTCTCTGTCTGGGGTATTTTGAAGGCGAAAGTTGGCACTAAAAAATACCAAAGTTTGGTCCACCTCAAGCAAGTACTTCGCCGGGAATGGGCCAAAATACCGCAGAGCCACTTGCGTGCAGCGTGCGATGCTTTCTTCGGCCGTCTTAAGGCCATTATTCGCGCCAAAGGTACACATATTGAAAACTACTGATACAAATTGAAAATTGGTGTATTTTCCAACATTTTTTGCTTTGGCACAATAAAATTTATCAAAAAATAAAAAAATTATAGCATTTTAAAAAGTTGGAGTTCGAGTCATTCATCCTGTATAATCGATTTTTAAGTGACGCAAGTTCCATATTTAGATCACCCCCCAATTGTTATAACCTTTGAGCTGATGCTAACGGATGCAACACAGATGGATGAGAAACTACAAACCCAGCAGCATGTGGACTTCACCAGAATAAAGATTATAAAGGAAGTGTCTCCAATCATCAGCCAATCTAGGAATAATAAAAAATGATACAAAGAACCGTGGTTTGATAATGAGTACAGGAAGGCGAGGCAATTATCATTCGGTTGGCTCAAATTATTCCGACAGTTCAACGAAGAAGCAATGAAGATTTCGTATATAAAGCCTAGTCGAGAGCTTAAGGCGCTTTGCGTAAGAAGAAGGAGAATTCATTATGAAACAGATGCTCGAAGACTAGCGCGATATAATAACCCTTAACTAAATGGTGGAAAATATATCATAGACACGGAACTAAGCCCAACCATGCTTCAAGATCACTTCGACAATCTTTTGAACACTTCTTGCAGCACGTCGAGGATACAGTACGTCATCCAGAACGACATTTTGGCTAGGCCAATTATTTTGCAGGATATTGCCGATGCTCTAAGTAGTCTTAAGAATGGTAAGTCGGCAGAATCGGACAGGATACCAGTCGAATTCTACAAATATGTCGCAGATGAACTGAACACCAATATTACCAACATATCCAACAACATTTCGGAAAGTAGAAAGATGCTCCAGTATTTCAAGGAAGTCTGATCTTTCCCATTTATAAAAACGGGTGTTGGGAGGACCCTGAGGGCCTGCATGGCGATTGATTGGGAAACTGCTGAGTGTCCTATAACTTAGATTGGGCCAGCAGCGAAACAATCAAGATCAGAGCGAAATGCTTGCCTTACCTCCCAGTAGTAGTCCCGGAAACTGCATGAAGAAACCCTTACTCATACAGGCTAAAATAGCAAGCGCATGCCCGGCCAGTATACAGGCCTACGCCATCATAGGGTTCACAACCCAATATGTGACGAAACAACTAATGGCTTCGGATAAAAATGGACACGATCCAAGCAAACGTTTAAACAACTTTCGGATCTGCAAGTGGATTGTTCGGACCCTTAATAGGCCATGCGCAGCCGAATAACTAGTAGAGCCT
Source organism: Volucella zonaria (assembly GCA_963966105.1). NCBI lineage: Eukaryota > Metazoa > Arthropoda > Insecta > Diptera > Syrphidae > Volucella > Volucella zonaria. The sequence continues at coordinate 135,178,603 of OZ014533.1, read as the reverse complement.
CTAGACTGCTACGAGTATCATGCAGATATCACCGCAATCCAGGAAGTGCGATGGGATGAGGCGGACATAAGGAGGGTGCAAGAACTGTGATATATACTACGTTGATTACTATAGGGAAAAGAAACGGCGCTTGTTTGGTTGCGGATTTGCCATATGTGACAGACATAGGGAAGAAATCTTGAACTTACCACACGTGAGCGAACGTCTTACGACAATCCGCATCAAAGCTATTGTAAATTCGCTAACTTAAGCCGAATATGCGACCATGTCCCTACGGAAAACAAGGACGACGCTACCAAAGAATGTATCTATGAGCTTCTCGACAAGATTTATGAGGATTGTCCGAATTATGGCGTTAAAATTGTACTAGCGATGCGATTTCAACGCCAAGATGGGAAAAGAAGACATTTTTGATGGGACAGGTGATAGGCATAGCCTACACGACACGGACTTAGGCTTATTGACCAGCCTAGGTGGCGATCCACAATTTCCAACGATCTCCCAAGCGTGGAGCTAATGTGAAAAGAGTAGAAAAGCTGCAGCCGCAAGAAACCTCCAGAATCTTCGCCAATCGCGTATCCCGAAATCTTTCAACCGCCAGCATCAAGTACCGAAGACCAGTGTTGGGTTTCACCCGACCATCTACAAGAAATCCCTTTTTTGGTAAAGAATGTCGGCAATCACATGCAGTTAAATAAGAAAGGTACAAAATGGCGCTGCAACGAAGGTCGGGATCTGCTCATCACCTCTACGAACAGAAGAGACTGCAAGAACAGCGGCTTCTCCAGAAGAAGAAAAAGATCGAAGATATTGAGAGTTTGTACTGCAGGAATAACTTACGGACGTTTTATCAACGGGTAAAAAGATTGTGTTAATTCAAGAAGACCCGTACAGAAGTCTGCAGAGATGAAGAAAGAAACCTTGTAGTAGAGTCAAAGTCAGTACTGACAATATGGAAAAACTTTTGCTGCAGACTGTATAATGGCAAAGAAGCCCAACATCCCACCGTCAGCCAGAAGACCATATGACTTAGATGATGATAGCCAAAACTTCCGTCCATCTGTCCCAAACGAGGTAAGGATAGAAATATTTGACCCAAAATCCAACAAATCGGCTGAACCTGACGGCCTACCGGTCGAGGTATTCATAGCTGTTGGAAATGACTTTGTGGAGAGTATTCACCAACTAATTTCTCAGATTTGGACAGAAAGGTATATGTCTGATGAATGGAATCTCAGCACAGTATTGCTGATCCATAAAAAAGCAGACCCGATCAACTGCGCTAACTATAGAGCTAAAAGTCTCCTCAATATCGCATCTAAGACCTTATCTGCCATATTGTACAAACACTTCGCCAATAACCTGATTGGTTCCTATCTGTACGGTTTCAGATTGAGAAAGTCTAATATAGACCAAATATTCACATTCCTGCAGGTCCGGAAAAAAAACTCAAGAAATCCAAGTCGATACCCGTCATTTTTTCACCGATTTTAAGGCCGCACATGGCGGCATTTATAGGGATGAGCCATGTAAATAGAGCCATGTCTAGTTTTCGCATCCCTGTCAAACTCGGTCGGTAACGACTTAACAGAGATGATATCCAAAAAGGTTTCAGACAAAGTGATGCGCTGTCATATGACTTTTTTGACATCTTACTGCAAACAATTGTGCGGAACTCACAAGTGTAAATTGATGGTACAATCTTTTAAAAGTCTGTGAAACTATCAGCGTTGGCCCGTGATATGGACATAATTGTGAGAACTCAGAAGGCTATCATCGGTGCGTTCGTTAGTATTGAAAGGGAAGCTGCCAAAACGGGCTTAGTGTTAAATGAGGGCAAAACCAAGTACTTGCTGTCAACCAGTAGGACCACGTCGATATTATATCAATAACAGCTGTCATAACCGACAGCTATACTTTCGAGGTAGTAAAGGACATTGTTTATCTTGGCTCTGTTCTAATTCTGCCAACAATAAAACGAAGCAGAAATAAAACGAAGAATCACTCTTGCCAATCTCTGTTTCTTTGGGCTAAGAAGGCAATTAAGTAGTAAGGCCCTATCCCGCAATACTACGGAGACTCTATACAAAAACATGATTATCCCAGTCGTACTTTATGGTGCTGAGACAGTGACCCTTTCGAATGCGGATGAAGATATCTTCAGCCGTTTCAAGAAAAAAATATTCAGTCCCGTTTGCGTTAACGGAATTTAGAGAAGAAGATTCAACGACGAACTATACAGCGACGACCTAGTCAGAAAACTGTGCATCACTCTCCAGAGATGGGTAGGACATGTAGAGCGAATGGACACCAATGCTCCGGCTCGCAGAGTCTAACGAAACAATAGAGGAAGACCTCACCTTAGGTGGCGCGCACAAGCGGAAGGGGTCCTTAACCGACTTAAAGTGCGCAACTGGAGCCTGTTAGCTAAAGACAGGACTTACTGGAGGGGCTTGTTAGTTCTGGCCCAGGTTCACCCCGAACTATAGCCTTACCAAAATAAATAAGTAAGGGCGTCGTTCACAATGTTTACAGAGATACTACAAAGTCGACTAACTCTGCATGGATAGGCACCAATAATTTGCTTAACATTCCTTAAGCGGATTCTGGCCAGGATAGTCCACTGTTGATCACATGATAGTTTTAAATAGTATTGTGTAGTCACTTCTCTTGAGGAATAGGAAACTGTATGCATTCTTCGTTCACTTCAAGGCAGCTTTTGACTTAGTGGATTTGGAGCACGTTGTTGTATAAGTTCGGACGAGTGATTGAAAGCCTGTATGCGGATACCAAAGCAGCTTGCATTCTACAGCCGAAGAGCACCGACGTAATTCCGGGAACGAATATGAAAAGCAGAGAGCACCGTCACCTGCAAAGTAATATATTGGATTAGAAGTAGCAGAAAAGAGATCATTGATGAAGACTAAAAACAGTGTCGGTGACAAACCGGAGTCCTGTGGCCCACCAGCATTTATTTTGCGAATATCCGACTTGAAACCGTGCAAAACAACTTGAACTGAGGGTTCCGAAAAGTAGTTGCTAATATATTGAAAATGAGATTCATTGTGCTGTTAATTCTATCGCAGAAACTACCCTGGTACCTAAGTTGGTACAACCTTTTCTACCGCTTGGAGACCCTTCAGGATATCTTTTAGGTTCTTCACTCACGTTGGCATAGTTAAAATTCTTGCTTCTCTCGCAGCGCAGTCTTTTTGGAGATTCCTTGATCCAACACTGCGGACACTTATGCTCTGTACTTCTTACTGTAGGATGAGATGAGGTAAGATAGTGAGCTCATTCTCCAACTTTAATTTGGATATCCGCATCTATTGAGCTTTACATGATCAATTTTGTTGTGTTTTTCCCCATTGATCTGCTGATGATTGTAGCATGTACCATAGTTTTATGGCATGTAAAAAAGACAGTTGTGTGCTGCTCCTTCGTTGAAAATTACTTTAATAGCGCTGGGTTCTCAAACACCTAACTCAACAACAATGACCTTTCAAAGCAAGTAAGCAAAATCTTGCACACTTGAGTAATAGTCATGGAATTAGGCAGGCTATATGTGACTCTTCTTTGCACTTGCCGGTATAATAGAAATGATATCAGAATGCTTTTCAACTTTAACACTGGACACTGTGGTTTGAAATGTCACCCACATAAAACAAATCCGTTTTCCGATACCACAAAACAGATGCTATTTGCCTCTGGAGCGGTATCTTCCTTAAAAGCACTGTGACTTTGCACATTACCAAAGTCTCTGATAGTAACCTTCTGGTAAGAAAAAATACAGGAGGTCCTTGCCTAATCGGCATCAGTGTCTAGTTCTGTTTTGCAGAAAAACGAAATTGTGAAAGAAAGATGTTTGACCGGAGTGTTGAAGATAAATCAAGTTGAAATAGGTTCGGCTGACTCATTTATCTTGCTTGAGCATTTCTGTTTTACGACAGGCAGGCTTGTCGTGTATGTTTTATGTCGCCGATTTGTGATACATGACGAAACAGTACAAGGCTTTCTATGTGACTATAAAGAGATAGGTTTTCTTCTTGTCTAATAAAACTCACTTCGTGTTACCAAAAAAAAAAAAAAGACAACTGATGCATAGTTATAGTGACACCACAAGGCTTAAGCAACACAGTGCGTGTACACTGTTTCGAAAGCAGTCCCACCCCATCCATTTGTCACCAGTTTGTCGTGTTTGCCTTAAAACAAAACTGTTAATGAAACCACAACCTAAAAATTCGTGGTGGTCAACATTTAAAAGAATTGTGTTCTGATAAGTTTCTTCGTTCTCCACCGTAACACCATACATCCTGATTCTTGCAACTTCATTCAATAACTTGCAAATGAACTTAGCAAATCCCACTTGAAAATGGATCCAGCTCAAGTACATTGTTCTCCCAGCAATGATGGATGTCCGCGTATACCCAATGTATTCCTCTTAAACCAAAATTTTTATTTTTTTGTTGGTTCCCTCGACTCTGAGTGATAACTAACCACAGACAGTAGGTACCTAAAGTTAAGTGTGCGATTAAATTTCCATCGAAAAGCCGCACACTCATAAAGCCCACACGAGATACGACGAGTTTCTAACCTCACTTGGTCTCTTATCCCACAAAATTTGTATTTTCCATTTAAAACAGAATAAACTACCAAGGAGGATGTGCAAACAAACACACATACATACTCGTATATCCACTCCACTAGAGAAAACAGAAACATCCTTCACCTCCTTCCATGCACAGAAACAAACAAAAACACACCAAAAGCCATAAGGAAAGACAAAAAAAATGTTACGTACACGCCCGAGTGTGATATGCCGCCCATTAGGCGAATAAAATTAATCATTTGTTATGTGTGTGCGCGTATATTTATGTGTTGATATGTTTGTACGTATAGAAAGTGCCACAATCAATCAAATGGGACGGAATGGAATCAAATATTTACTTCGCCTGATTAATTCATAAACCTGATCCTGCAGCCAACAAACTGTAAAAGCCCTACAAGGATTCCTATCGCATATACACTAACACCAACACATTAGAAATCATCATCCCCAACATTTAAACCTTAACCGTTGCTCACTGCCGCCATAATGCTCACATAAAATCGATTTCGAATTTTTGATTTAATTTCTTTTATTAAATAACCGACAGTCTTCTGGCAGCGTGTCTTCATCTCTATGGCCGTGTTTGTGTCTGTGACTGAGTTCGTCCTCGAAGAGGATCATGGGCTACCACCCATCTGACATAGTAGCATATGTGTCAGAATGTATGGCGTCCATCCCATACCGTCACGGATTACTAGAGAAGATGCGATGGGGATAAGAAGAGAGCCAGCTGAGAGTCCCAAATAATTCTGATGAGTTTATGGTTTCTGCTTGAAACATACACGAGGGACTCATAAACCCAATACCAGTAACTCAAAATCTTTTCTCTTCACTTCTTCTTCTTTATCAACTTTGTTGTATCTTTTTGCTCGATTCTATGTAATGTGAGTCAAACTACGAATAGGAGTTGCCAAGAGGCTGAAGTGGAGAGAAGAATATCTAATCCTGTATCTGGTGTTGCCAGTTTACATGGTCTCGTTTTGGGTAAAATTTCCTGACACATACATACGGGTACGCATCTACGACATTGAAAAGAAGAAACTTCTGAGGAGAGCTGGAGTCATTTTCCATCGATGGAAGAGAAAACGCGGGTTCGGGTAGCAATGGAAGTAAGGAAATGTCTGGCAGTGTCGCCACAAAATTTCAAGTGGCGCGCAGAAAAAAATGAACGGATGTCTCAAGGGGTACAACTGAATTACCACATCGATGGAGTGTTTCGCTTCACAAATCCAAATAAATGTCAACTCGCACTTGCAAACACCTCAGAATCCCCGCGGACCATACCCACCAGAAGCCTAATAAAAATTCTTTGCAAAGAGACCCTCCAACATGAGGTAGTGATGAACTCTTTGAAAAAGAGGCAAGGATACCCGAATATCTGAGAATTACGAAGACCCAACAGCTGTCTGGAACAGATAGGCAGCATTGGATAATAAAGTTTAAGGCATGCAATTATCAGCTGCAACTGTTGATTTACTCGTAGTTCCAATAGATTCCAATGAATTAATTCCGGCCTGTCTATCTATCAAAAACTGGATCATGGCAGGGCATCCTTTTTTCTTTTCGTCTAATGCAGAATATGGTTCCATGATAAATGCACACGGGCAAATCTGGAAAAACAACGGTTGTACGCCGCGGCTCTGCAGAAAAGTGCGAGCGCCAAATACATTAACTCTCCTCAGCATCGCACACGAAATCCTGTCTTCGGTATTATGTGTACGCCTAAGATCCTTCGTGAACAATCTGACCGGAACCTATCAATGTGGTTTTAAACCACGAAAGCCCACCGTAGATCAAATTTTGACATTACATTGACGCCTAGGACAAAACATCACGACAGGCAAGTAGCAAGAGACGTTATCTTTTGCCTAAAGCTAAGCAACGTCCCAAACAACTGTAAAGAAGTTAAAGTGGTTTTCATATCCAAAGGAGGAGGACCTACCCATCCATAAGTCTCTCCTCGTTTCTGTTAAAAAACATTGAAGAGAATCCTAGATGACAAAATTTCAATAAACATAACCTATGCGGTTCTCAATATGACCATAAAGGAAAATCAGTAGATGCAGCACTACACGAAGTTGTAGCTACGAATACAATAGAAAATAATACGCACTACAAAGAGTATACCATGGCCGCGCTCCTAGATATCGAAGGAGCATTTAATAATGTAAGCACAGGATCTACAGAATCTATGTAGAGCAGAATTATTTAGAATTTGGGAAAAACACAGTCGCTTCTTGTTGTAAACGAAATCCTCATAACTTTCGAACTGAAGGGTGTTAAACCAATAGCCTACGCCGGCGACATAGTCATTCTGGAGGGAGGAAAATATCTTCCAACGATCAGCAAACTAATGAAGTCGGTCTTGAACACACTCACAAAATGGACAACACAGAACAATTCTTCAGAAGAAAAAGAAAGTTAGAAAAGCTTAATCTTCCTAGGATCAATGGTGTAAGGATACAACTTTCATCCGAAGCTAAATATCTAGTAATCATCCTAGAGAGTGAGCTTCATTTTTTATTTTTTATTTTTTATTTTTAAATTGGCGCGCGCTCAGGGGTTTTGATGACCCTTAAAATGATTGCCCACAGCGCAGTCGACGGAAAATTAGGGAGGAAAGAAAGAGAGATACCGATAAACGTTGGTTTTAAATGTTTGGAGGTTATAATGACTAGGAAATAAGGAGCTCGGCAGGGCATTCCATAAACAAATTGTACGGCTTAGAAAAGCACGATAGTTTAGAGTACTTCCGAAAGTGGGCTTGAAGGTAAACTGATAAGCATTTATAACGAGACGAATGGTGTGAAGGGGCGGAATGCTACTGGCAATTCCAATACAGCGCTGGTGGTGAAAATAACGATAGAACAAGCTAAGGCAGGAGACATTATGTTGATGTTCATGGGTGTCAATTTATTGGAAGCATCAAAGAAAGAACCAAAGAAACACTAGGAGTATTCTAGAGATGCTAAGGAACCTTTGGTACACGTTGAGGACTAAGACACTGGCCATATTTAGACCAATTCTTACCTATGATGCGCTGATTTGGTGAAAGCCGTGGAAAAGACTAGTTATCTCAGAATACTCACACATGTTTCAAGACTAGCGTGTGTCGCAGTAACATTAGCTTTAAGATCTACTCCTTAAGCTACAACTAGAGAAAAGGCTCAATCTACTTCCTTTAGACGAATTCCTTACATGCACGGCTTCTAAAAGCTCGATTGAACTAAAAAAACAGGCCTATGGATGCACCGCAACTTAGGACACGCGCCTATAAGAAGTACGAACCATCAAAACTGGCGACAGGTAGTGATAACATTGTTCCAAGCGTGGACATTGATAGGAGTTTCTTCATATCATTTCCTAGCAGACATGACCGGATAACTAACGCTACCACCCACAATGGAAAACTCCACCTCTATATGGACAGCTCCAAAATGGAGGAAATTCCTGGAGTTGGAGTCTACTGTGAAATATTACAGATCCAGGGCACCTTCAAGATTCCGGACGAATGTAATATTTACCAGGCAGAAATATTTTCTGCACAGGTTGTACTTCTCATTTAACTTGATCCCTCCGAGATCTCCATCTTTGCGGATAGTCAGGCAGCAAATAAAAGCTTAGGCAAGGGAAATCACCAAATAGAGGTATATAAATGTCGTCAAACTCTAAGTACAGTCTTCGAATCCCACCAAGTGAATATCTAGTGGATACCTGGATACTCAAAAGTGAAAGGGAATGAGAAACCGGGTGAGTTAGCAAGAGATGGCGCCTCTCTGCATAAAAACGACGACAGAAATATGTGAATCTATGAACAAATAAAGCCCTAAAACGAAAATGGCTCTCCAGGAGCGACTGCGCTATCCCACGTGGCCAAACCTAGACAACGGGAGAACACGTACCTTCCTTAGACTCGACAAAGAAAACATCCGTATCGCTATATGTGTCCTAACTGGCCAATGCTTCATTTGTAGGACGGTCAGCAGAATGGGAGCCTCTACTTAAGATTTGCTTGGAGAAGCTGTATGAACGAAGAGGAAAGAGAGACTTTCGTACACTAGTTGTGGGACTGCCCTAATCTAACAATACGCCGGCCGTGCCAAACACCTGGTATGCAGACTTTTTGGAGAACTTGAGGACGCCCTTAGATTTGTTACATGCTCTGGCTGGGTTTCAGCCAACACAATTAAGTCGGATGCATCATAATAATATTAATAATACAAGGTTGGACAAAAGTAATGTCATAATGTGAATATGACATAATTTTTGCAAATGGCGTCAATTGGCAGTGTGCTTTGACATTTATGTTGGAGACAGATAGAGCATTTGTTGGGAACAAGCAATGGAACGATACACTCCAAAAAAACGTGGAGTTACTGCTTATTTGCCCAATTTCTGCTCTTTTTTCGGTCTGTCCGGTTTCTTGCAGAGTGAATTTCGTCCTCGATTTTCTCGTCATCCTGCATCATATGCGCGAACAAAAATATATGTTTGGCTGAGCGTTTCATGCAAACTGGGTCCACTTAGAGATATAGCAAGAAGTGGCCGGCCTCGTATTGATCGTTCAACCGAGAATATCACTGCTGTGGCCAAGGTCGTCCGAAAGAGCCCACAAAAATCGACAAGACAACGATGCACATAATTTGGCATACGCAAACGTTCGTTGCGTCGAATTTTGGCGAAAGGCCTGAAGATGTTCCCTTATGAAATGCAAACCAATCACCAATTGCTGCCTGCTGATCATCAAGTGAGGTTTACTTACTCTCATGCTCTGTTAAGCCTGGTCGAAGGATGATTTCGTATTCAAAATCATAATGATCGACAAAGTCCACATTTCCACTTAGGTGGTTATGTGAATAAACAAAATTTGCATATCTGGGGCACGGAAGATCCACATGAAATGCACAAAGAGCCATTGCATCCCCTTAAAGTGACTGTTTGAGGCGACGTATGCAGCGAAAAAGAGATTTTTTGAGGACGCCGACGACACCACAATAACCGTAATTGGTGAGAGCTACAGACAGATGGTAAGCAAGTTGTTTTATGCAACAAGTTGCTGAATTACATCTCACATAGCTTGCCAATGATGGAGGTTTTGAATCACCAGTCTCCCGCTTTGGTAGTTTGAACTGGCTGGCTAGATGGCCAGATCTGACGGGGCCAGACTTCTTCCTTTTGGGGCTTTTTGAAATCTATCATCCACCACAACAAACAAGTCTTGAAAGCCATTCGGAGCCAGATGTTTTGCGAGCAACAATTCAAAATGACGTAAAATGAGCATAAATGAACATCAACTCAGGAGGTGGTCATTTGACCGATATCATTTTTTTAACTTAGTGTCATCAATTTTACACCTTCAAGTAAACTTTTTGTGGAAACAGAGCCCAATTTTTTTAATTTTTAACAAAGTAGCAGCCAATTCACATTATGACATTACTTTTGCCCCACCTTGTACAATGGATCTTCTGCACGACAAATTCGACGGCATGGTCATCTCGCATTTTAATGAAGTCAACTGTCCACGGAGATCGTGTAGCTTAACGCCATTCGATTTTTTCTCTATCCTCATTTCGAAAGAAATAAGGCCCGATGGTGCCGCCATACCATAAACCACACAGTCAATTTTTGTGGATGCATTGATGCTTGACCCAATACTTGTGGATTGTGTTCGCTCCAATAATGGCAATTTTGCTTGTTGACATAGCCGCTGAACAAAAACTGGGTCTCATCCGAGAAGATGATTTTTTGGTCAAAATCCGGATCTCCAGCCAAGATTTCCAGCGCCCAATTAGAGTACTCACAGCGTTGTCTATGTTCGTTCAACTTTAATTTTTGCATCAGCACAATTTAATACGGACATGGGCCCATACTCAACGGCAACACAAGCCGAGTTGACTCTCTGGCGATGCCCAATTCAGCTGATCAGCGCTGATTGACATTTCTGGGTCTTCTTCGATACTGGCCGCTTCGGCGGCTATGTTTTCTCCATTTCGCACCAATCTCTGTCTGGTTGGCGGCTTTAGATCCTGAGCACTCACGGTCAAGCTTTTCCACGGTGCAACGAATTGCCTGCACACTGAAGCCATGATGACGGCCGACCTCATAACGAAATTCACGTTGCGTATTTACAACTGAGCCGGAATTTCAATATTTTTTAATAATTTCCGCACGTTCGGCAAGCGTAAAATGGTGCATGATGCATGAGTCCTGCTAATCGCTGCTTCTTTGGGCTTAGGACGCAATTGTGTAATAAAGCCCTGTCTACAGCAAACAAATAGACATTAAGAAGGACACTGATAATTCGAGACAAAACTTCGTCGGTTAATTTTCGGTCCCGGTTGTATCAATGAAGAATGAAACAGACGTTTCAAAAGCGAACTGTACGGGCTATACACCGTCGTCGACCTCGTCAGAAAGCTCTCAGAAAGCGGATAAAAATGTATGTCCGAGTACCTGCATTTTAACAGAAGGCTCTCGAAGGTGAACTGTCAGTGGATGGACTGAAGAACTGTGGATTTTACATACTATTGAGTTGTTGATGCGCATTCAAACCATATTCTACAACATCAGCATCATAACATATATGAGCGCTTATTCTTAAAAAAATTGAGAGCGTTCCTAGGTGAAGTTATATCACCAAAGTAGGTTTTCAAAATGCTCTTGAAAACTTTAATGCCAAAGTCAGCAAACATCGACTATACATAGACCACGAATTTACAAAACATTCTGGCCGTCTTCACTTGGTGCAACATCTAACCACTTCTTTAAAACCTCCAAGCGTGCACAAATTAAGACGGTCAAATGTAAATTCTACAATATTATCATCTTTTATTGTAGGATGCAAATTTCTACAGTGCCCTGTTAGACGATGGCAGCGATGCTCCCATCTCTCTAACCCGTCCAAATAGTACTTGGCGTTTTTCTCTGCAAAATAATTGTTCACGAAGGTGATTGCCTCCTCATTTGAGATTTTAGAGTTTTTAGATGAGGGAACAAAAGGAAGTCGCTTGGGGCTAGATCTGGTGAATAAGGCGGATGGTCAAGCAGTTCAAACCGTAATTCATGGATTTTGGCCATGGTAACCGCTGAGGTGTGAGACGGCGCGTTATCTTGATGAAACAGGATTTCTCTTTCTGCAAATGTGGCCGTTTTTCCGCGATTTCTGCCTTCAGCTTGGCAAGTAATGATGCGTAATATGCTCCTGTAATGGTGTTTCCTTTTTGAAGATAATCGATTAAGATAACTTCTTTACTATCCCAAAAAAGAGTAGTGATGGCGACTCCCTGGCGAAAAAACAGTTTTTGCTTTTTTTGGAACCGGCTCGCCCTTTGCAGTCTACTGTTTTGACTGAATTTTTGTTTCGGGCGTATCCAAATTTCATCTACAGTAATTAATCGGCGCCAAAACTCGCATTTATTGCGCCTAAACTGCGCCAACAGAGCGTTGGAAATATTCATTCGAACACGTTTTTGGTCTAACGTAAGCAAACGCGGCACCCAACGCGCGGACAGAATCTTGATTCATGCCTAAATCTTGATTTAATATGTAACAAACACGTTCTTTGGACATTTTCATAACCTCTACTATCTCTCTCACTTTAATTCGGCGGTCGTCTAACACCATTTGGTGAACTTTAGCAATGTTATCGTCAGTGGTTGCAGTTTTTGGACGTCCCGAACGTTCATCATATCCCAAGCTCTTACGGCCACGTTTAAATTCAGCTGCCCAAAATTTCACTGTGGTAAATGATGGTGCAGGGTCCCCATACACAGAGTCCAACTCATTTTTGATTTGCGTAGGCGTATTGCCTTTCAAAAACAAGAATTTACGAGTAATAACAGCTCGATGCTCAATTTTTTTTAAATTTTCACAAAAAACACTCACATCGACTCACTCAAGCGACTGTCAACTAAAAACCGCGCATCCAAAATGACTGAAACTTCGGTGAGTAACTGTCAAAAGATGCACAACTAGCATTCACTAGCTTTTATTGACGAGTGCCGCTATCTCGTACTATAGAAAGAGCTTTGGACATTAGAAATTTAAGATCTACCAATAACATTAGTGTGTAAAATGCTGTCCCACGACATCTTCAAAGAGGCTGCTTGACAACTTTCGCTAAGACAGGTCCAAATATTAGCAAAATTTTTCTTTTAAGAAATACCGGGGCCAGTTTCGCTGTCTTACTCATTATAAGTTACAGGCCTGAGTTGAACCAGTGAGATTTATGAACAAACCGATATATCCTCAAAATTTGTGCAGTTTATACTACATATACAAGTATTCCTGCTGCCCTAGATGGTGTTGAACAAAATCGGTTTCCTTCCTTCATCAGAAGACAAATAACTTTAGCTATCTGCTCATTCACTGTAAGAACTTCAATAATAGCGGTCACTTTAAACACATAGCTGAATGTGATAAATGTTACTTGCGGGTGAATAAAGAGGAAGGTTGTGTCGACTTAGAACTTGTTGGTGTTTTCCAGGATTTGCAGAAGTGTAAAGACCTAATCTATTGTCGGCTTGGATGACATATTGGTAAGTGCCAATAAGTGTGGCAATAAACGACCTCTTAAATGGAATTTTATAGGCAACATAAAGCAAGAGTATACATATGTCGGTAGTCCTTGTAAGAAATAAGATCGCCTATTTTGAAGTTCCGAAGGATTGCGCGAAACTTTCAATGTCTTGGGATATTCTCGTCCTCGAAAACGTTGCTGATATGTGTAACATATGCTCCTTGCCAAAACTATCATCATCAGCTTTGAAAGAATTGTTGTTGTTTTTCGGGCTTTTCAAAGGTGTGTTGACTCTTTTTAGGTGGTTCCGTAACCATTCCTAGTCAAGCTATAGATTTCATGTTAGGGGTGTTTGGAAATCTAGAGCTGTGTCGGCTGCCTTCTGGCTAGTGGAATATCAATTATTTCTGAAGTTTGTGGTAGGCCACATAGCGAGTTTCAGTTATTTCTGGTGTACTCAGGCATCTAATATTGAGCCCCGTTTTTGTTGGTTGATGCAGCTTTCTTTCTTTTGTTAGTTGAACTCTGAATCTGGCTGCAATTAAATAAAGGTCAGAGTCGACATTTGCTTTTTAAAATTTTTGTACATTTATGTCAATATAGTTGATGAGTGTCTTGCGTCAATCAGCGCATCGCCGAATTGATTGATGATTCCATTGTCCGGTGGTAGTTAGGTTCCCGTGTAGATCTTAATTTTTTTTACTCGCTGCTACAGAGCCAGTGAATCGGAAAGTGTTGCCTGTGGACGTGTCGTGATGCCTGTGTTTTTCAACACCTCCGTAATCGCCAATCCGGGTGGAGTGAAACACCTTTTAAAGGAGAATATGACCTACACTTCAGGCTATATGTATACTAAATTGTACAGCGACATAGGTTACACTAGACCCGGTTAAAAGCGATTCTATATTGACGGCATAGAAAGCGAGGACTTTAGAAATTGAAAAGTAACACTATTGGATTAAAATAGTTAATCAACTTTTTTGATCGAAAATTTCATCCAATATTTGGTCTACTAGTGACGAGTAAGCAGACAAATTTGTCAACGACACTGGGCCAGCAGCAATTTAGCAGCCCACTGCAAATCTACTTTGAGCAAATCTACCGGATGTCAGACCAACTGGGCATCAACTGTACCAACAATTTTTAATGGGCAGTGTGGAACTTCGAATCTGACAAGAAATCACGCCTCGATGAATAACAGGGATATCTTATTAAGCATTCTGAAAGCCAATTTAGCTCTCGTTGTAAAGCCCGATGCTTGAACTAACGGAGTTGTAGTTGTTAAACCAAAAGTAGCCACAAGCTGCTAAATCCTACGAAAAAAGGAGACCGCACTACACTATCTATTACGACCCATTGGAGAAGCATTTTCTCTTTTAAGGATAATAATATACAATAGTTCAACAATGTTTACACCAACTCGATCATGAACTCTCCCCAAGAACTGGACAGAAGTGACTCTGCCTGCAGCTTGATATACTTCATAGCAAAGTAAATGGAACCCTTGGAACACCCAAACGGGGCTTACACTCTCCTATACCATGAACCTTAGTTCTCAATGGACTGCTTACAAAATTAAGGACGCAAGATAGTGTTGGGCTCTTTGAGTTTTGGGCAAACATGCACAGAAATTCCTTAATATCCTCCAGTACGCCTTAGCGCAAATGTGGTCCTCTTCATAGAAAAAAATTGAGATACTCTGTATCATCTCATCCGAGTTAAATGGCATCCCACGAGTGACAGGGGTCTGGACATCATCTTGGATAGCAAACTGAGGTGGAAAGAAAATTATGCAGCGCGGAATATAAAACCTTTAGTTGCCGTCTACCTTACGTACTTATGCGAGGTAAAATATGAACTGAAGTATTAACAGTAACAAACGATTTATTTCATGTCTAACAAACTTATAGTTAAAATGGGATAAAGTACGAGTACATACCTTAAATTAATTTTACAAAAAAATAATCACCGCCACAACGGTTGATGTTTCTTATATTTTAAGGCACCTTTGGCATTGGCTCCTGAATTCCATGTGTATTCAATTTAGTAAGCGCGCTTTTAATTTTTAAAATCAGGCACCCCACACTTTTTGGTGTGCACCCCTTTCCATAAATATGTTATTTCGTTTCTAATTTGCCCAGAAAGTTTCAATAGGTCTCAGCTGTGGGTGGGTTTTTCCGCTTAGGGACAAATTTTATATTTAAATTTGACAAAGTCGTTTCTGTGGGTGGGGTATAATGAGAAGATGCCAAGTCTGACCAAAATACTGTGTTGTCGTACTTATTGATGAAATTTTTAAGTACGGGACGACACTGATTAATATTTATATACCTACATTAGCTTTGACAGCTAAGCCCAATTTTATCTCAAGCCATAACGAAACCTTTTTAGGGAATTTTGATTTATTAATGTTAGTAAATTTTTCATTTAGTTCAGTGTTGGGGAGTTCGAGATGATATTTTCGAGTTCATTCATGGCCCTCTACTGTAAAATAAGGCTCACCGTCCATAATACAAATGTTGGATGAATTTGTAGTACTGCTGATCCAGTTTTTTGTTTGCACAATTTGTGGTTCCTATGCTCACTATATACTTTTTTATAGTTTTATCGCAAAATTTTATTTCATCGCCAACACACGATAAGAGTTTGCTGTATGACCCATGATTTCTGATTTTAATTTAGCCCGAGTTTTGTTGTTCTGTTAAGCGGTTTTCTTTCTGGATCCGGGTTGCCACACTGAAAGCATCGGTTCCCACTAGATCACCGAAGTTAAGCAGTGTTGGCTGCGGTAAGTACTTAGATGAGAGACCACTCGGGAAATCTGTACACAGCGTAAAATCCCGGACTTTACAAATTTATTTTTATCGATCGTTTGAGAAATAAAAGAAATAAAATTTCCACTTTTGAAAGCCTTAATTGTTAATTGTATTATGAATAAAAGTCTTTGATTTGTCCGGATTATTTTCTAAACATTTAAAAATCCATTTACGGCGTTCTAACTCGGGCAAAATAACATAATTGGGACTTATGGTTGTCTAATGAAATGATCTTTAGCCGAACGATTACAGGAATGGTACCGATAGTTTCCCTATATTTTGTTCTTCTATTGTGATGCCAATACATTTCCTGTGATGGTCGGAAATCGGTTGATACTTAATTCCGCAATGGGCCCGTAGGAGGAAAGACGAAAATAACATCAGACTGACAAAAAAAAAAGCAGCAAGCTGCCTGCATAAGGATCACTGGTGGGTTAAGAACTTTAAGACTTTGCTTCATTTGCTACCGACAGACTTTTGATCGTAATTAACTCTGCCTTCAGGCTGAGAGGCACTCAACAAAGGAAAATGCTTCATGTGGGTGACGCCTACCTACTTGCCTGTATCCCGGTCTCCCCTAATCAACAGACTCTCTGTTAACTGAAAGTGACTTCAACGTCGACTTCAATCAGTGTCTTTCACAGTTAATTTATTTCAATCTTCCCAGACGGCTCCTAGATAGTTCACAGCTTCGGCTCTGTAGTATTCTCTGAGAACCTCTCCATACGGAATAGGTTCACCTTTATCACACAACCAATTGATATCCTTAAACACCGACGTAATGTCTCCTGTCTTACCTTGTTCCAACACTATTTTCACCACCAGTGCTCCATTGAAATTGTCAATAGTATGGCGTCCTTTCAAACTTAACACCCGTCTCGTTATGAATGCTTATCAGTTTACTCTCAAGCAAACTTTCGGACAAACGATCACTCGAAAATATCGTGATTCTTTCCCAAGCCACACAACTCGCTTATGGAATGCCCAGCGAAGCTCTTTATTTCCTAGTCATTAGAATCTTCAAACATTTAAAACCAACGTTCACCGGTGCCTCTCTTTCTTTCCTCCCTAATGTTCCCTAAACAAACAAATAGAAGTCTCAGCTATTCATCAGGTTACTACTTGGCGGAGCCTGAGCCCAATACCCTCGTGAATGTACATTGACAGATTGATCAGATTAGATCCCTAACTGCTGAATTCGAGGACGCTAAGAAACTTATCTTTAACAAGATAAAACACACTCTGTTGGGTTTGTGGATATCTAGCCGTCCGAGCAATCTGCGTCGTTGAAGAACTGCCCTGACTTGAATCCCTTCCAAGCACTCTCTAAAACCAGTCATATATTCATTTAACGAGACACACACTAATATGGGTTATACTTGATCCTTGGCGATCAGGAGTGCTGGTCGACCTTCGGAGAAGAGATATCTCGAAATTCTCAAACATAATCGAAAGACACTGTGGCATAAGAAGTAAAAGCCCATTCACAGCTCAGCATATTGCGAATGAGCTGACTTCGAACAAATTATTTTTAATCCATTTAAAAATAGTCAAATTACAATTTCACTATTCCAAAAACACAGAGACTAATTTATCTGTGGATTACTGAGAAAATACTCAAACATTCGCTTATTTCTTCGCGAATAAGCGAATTATCTTTGCGAACTGTCATATTTTTCTCGCATTCCACAAATGGCGAACCCAATCTACATACATTCGCACGACCAAAACATTCGTGCGAATTTAACGTCAAGATTCTCCTGTTTTGTTTCGTTTTGTTCGCTGTGAATGAAATGTCAAATTTTACGAATATTCGCTCGTTCGTTGAGCCGTGAATGTACCTTAAGACGCAGCGATTGAGCACTTGCGCAGCACTTTTGCAACTGCCCTGCCTTTGTTAGCACCAGAATGTAATATCTAAATAATCACCATTCCAAACATCTAAGTGATCTCTATTCTTTGAAGTTTACAATAAATTTCTGTGTAGAAGTAGCAAAGGTCTCGCAATGAACGAGGACGACTCTAACGAAGCTAACCTAACTTAATTCTTGTCTCACACTGTACGACTTATCCTCTTTCCAAGTCTAACTGACATCAGAGTAGATTTTTTATGAGATGGCAACACCGTGAATCACATAGTGCACAGAGTGACTGATGTGCTCAAAGTATTATATCGTCCCAACTGTTTCTTAATCCGTTGTCAATATGCTACGAGCATTTTCTACCCCTTTTTTATCTTCTTCATTTATGTTATTTTCCTTTTGTCTTGGCATTTATGTGAAATAACAGACGGAGACAGAAAGGATTTACACATAAAACTCGAAAGACACCCTGTGCTGTCAAAGTGACAGCAACTGACATTTATGACAGTTGTTCATCTACGCTTTCCATTCCATTAGTCGAATAGAAGTGTCGAGGAGGGTTGTCTACATCGATGTGTCAGAAGAAACACGCGTAAATGAAGAACAAATTGAAAAGGTCATTGCGTCAAGAAGGTGTAGCACATTCCTATGTCGTGTGATGGCTCCAGAGCCAGCAGTGAAAACATTTTTGTTTTTGTTTTGTGTGTTTCTTCTTGTTTATGTATTTTGGAACAGATGGATGTGGGAAAGGAATGTTACATTTCTAGGATTCTGAATGGCTGGCATGTGTTTGATTCTGTATCTGTTTACTCGGAAGGAATCTCTGGAGACGGAACTTGTTGTTTATCACGTCACGTGTATGTTTCACATTCCATTTGGGAATTTGCTTTTAAGTAAATGAGATGCGCGTTCTCGTCCCCCGCACAAGGATGCACCTAACCAAGAGAACAAAGATAACATAAAAACGTGAGTGGATATGCCCAGAGGATTTTGGGTTATTTTCTGGAAAATTCGTATTCCAAGTGCGTGAACATAGAAAAGATGTGATTTTTGTCCAATTTCGCATTCGGAATTTATATCAGGGAATTTGTATAAGCGTGTCAAGGAGGTATTTTGAGGTAGTAAACGGAAAATACTTCTTTAAAGATTGATGGGGAGGTGACTGATCGGCAAATAAACAATAGGTGTGAAATTAGGGCTACAATCAACCAAGGGAATCGATGAATATTTGTTAGCAGTTGAAAAGATAAGCAGGTGCTCGAAGGCATTTTAATAGAGCAGACCTTCCTGGAGTCTTTAATAGGTATCTTCAGCAAGCTAAGGTGGGAGTTATTAGCAATGCAAATAGAAGGTGTATTAGATGGGAAGGCTCAAATCAACACACACAAAGCCCTCAAATTAGACGAAGTCCACTTGAATTCAGAGTGGGTCTGCTGTTAGCACCTATAGCACGCAGGGGCTGATAGGATTTTATCGGCCAGTTTCCGGACTAGAGCACGACGCGTCACCATCATATGGTGTTACGCTCCAGCGAATCACTCGAATGAGGACGAAAAGGACAACTTCTACAATCAGAGAAGCGCCGTATTCAATGCAAAGCCGAACAGAGATATCGTCATATGGCGGACCTGAAAGCAAATGTAGGGCTCAGACATGCGATCGGGAAGCCATGATTGGTGACCAAAATGAAAATAGTGAAAGATTTATTGATTTCTACAACATCAATCGCCTAGTCATAGGAGGCACCATGCTTGAGCATAAGACATGCCACAAAGTCAGCTGGGTGCGCAATGACAGGCAACCATCGTTCAACCGAATCGATCATTTGGCGATCAGTCGACGTTTCGGAAGTTGTTTTTTAGACGCCTGAAACGGACGCGAAACCGACCCTGTCCGACCCTGATCACCCTCTCCAGATACGTGGGCCCCCGCCGAATTATCAAGGCTTCGCCCATCAATAACGTTGTCTAATAAAAAGCGGGGGCAGAGCAAAGTACTGGTTTTATCGTAACGGTTTTCAGATGACGCCACCGAAGCTTTGATCAGTTACAAGCGGCCGGTCAAAGGTCTTGTTGGCGACAGCACCACTGGTAGGCCCTACCAAGACTTAAATCGCGGTACCATGGGAGTCAGGAGACCCTGGATTTCGGTCCGGTCCTGACTTGTTGAGGTAGGCTCCCTTGTGGGAGCGTCATGGTGGCTGTGGCTTACACACAAATCGTGGGAAGGGTCTTCCTGTTGGTTTGACCCATTGCAGGGTTGCAATAAGTACTGGGTGCTGTGAGCCTAAGATCAGCAGAGGTTTTAGATCGGCCTCGATTCATACCAAGGGTGGAGCTTGTGCCTCCAACACAGTTCCGAATCGGTACTCAGGAAGCGGGCAGGCAATGGCAAGACATATCCTTGCTCCCATGGATGTATGGGCATCCCGTGAAATTATGTCTTCCCGACAGATGTTCACGCTAAATCATTGACTCGTTGTCCAGTTACGTACTGCATCTCTTCAAAGATTCCGCAATATCTCCAGAATGCCTTGGTATAACATCGACCGGCTACAGATCCCCTCCGTACGCCAACAATTAAGGGATTACTTTACGCTAGGACTGGAAGCTATGAGCAGCTCATTACTGACAAACATCCAAGAACATTGGAACGCTGTGAAAAATGTTTTCAGATTTGGAGCAGAAAGTACCGTTGGTAGATGGAGGGCAAGACATAGCACGTGGCTTACCGAGGATCCCAGGAATCGGATTGCAGAACGTATACAACCTAACGCTTGTATTATAAATACCCCAGCAGTTGTTAGGAGAGAGCTGGAGCTGTATTATAGGAAAATGAGAGAAGCGTAGCGTAGCATACGACGTGACAAACGTAACGCTCTGGGCACAGAAGCAGAAAAAGCAGCGAGGAGGTGTGATAGCCGAATCACCAAAGGGCTGACAGGTGGCCATCGCTCTAGTCAACATCCGATGAAAGGCCTACATGGTCCTATACTCGTTTCGGAAGAGGATGAGCACAAGCGATGGAAGGAGTATTTTGCTACGGTTCGTAATCAATTTATATTGAGCTGCCGGATGTAATAATTTCCCGAATTCGCACCACCCTCCCAATAAAGATGAGATCGCTGCCGCTGAAGTTCAACAAGAGGATAGAACTAGATGGTATTCCCGTAGAGCCTCTGCGAGCCGCTCCAACATCAGCAGAGCTTTTACATCCTCTTGTTAAGAGACCTTGGAAGGCAGGAAGTTTCCCCGACGAGTGGAAGAATGGAATGATTGTCAAACTCCGCAATTATGGAGTGTGAAAACTGGAAAGGCATTCGCATGCTTCACGCAGTTGTTGAAGTAATAGCCAAGTAGTTCTTGAGCGGATAAAGGAACATCTGGAAGATACACTGAAGAAGGAATTCGGTGGACTCTTACATCTCAGCTCAAACATCTCTTGTACACTGACGACGTTTGTTTACTGTCTCACAGGATTATGGATCTGCTCTAATTGACAGCAAGAATGTTGTTAGCTTGAAGATTAACACTCATCAACTCAAGTTAGCACTCCTGGACAACCAGTAGGGCGAGCAGAGTTTGCAATATTCTTGGGAGTATTGAACCAATCGAAGGTGGTACCGAATAGGGTTCTGACTTATTTTAGATCGTGACGAGATGTTGTCGCAGTGTGATGACAGGATGAAGTTAGTTTTAGGTTTAGTTTTAGCTCGTTATTTAAGTTTCGGGTTTAAGTGATTAGGTAAGCGTAGGATTAGTTAATTTCAACCGTGTTCGTCCCAGTTTCGATCCTTTTTCATTTCCTCTTTTTTCTTATCTTAAACTCTGCCACCTAATATTTTATTGTTGTAAACGAAGGAGCAGACTCTCCAAGAGTAGAATCCAATTTCGTTTTGATGCTGGTTGGATTGAGGCCTTTCAGGTGAAAGTATTGTATCACATAAAGATGACCAATATTTTCCGTATTTAAAAATTCATTGAGAGCGTTCATTACTAAACAACGTAGCACCGTCAAACTTCATATTTAAGCATTACAAGGTTGATACTTTCTACAATTGTCATTATTTTTAAACAACAGCACCATCTATACGTCAGGTCGTGTATTTCTGAGTCTATCTTCGTATATGTCACGCTCAGATACAAATAAACGCAGGCAAAGGCATCTGTTGGAAAAAAACGCAACTACTTTTGGAACAACCCAATATTTTAAGCTTTCGCTGGTTGAATTTGGAGTCTTACGTGAAAGGCAATCTGTGCTTAGGGCATTGCACTCTACTAAGGGAAACTAAAACACTTCTTACTCGTACTTATCTTAACGTGGTCGTTTTATTTTTATCTCTTGATCTTGGCTGAGTTTTGAACCAAGATGCTCTAGAGAAATTTTGGGCGAACCGGGTCACGTCACCACCTTTCGATAACACCTTCAAACGAGCCTGGAATGTATAAAACCCTGGGAGAAAGAAAGTACATAATTAGGCAGTGCAGTGAGTCCAAAAGAACTCAACGTATTAGCTTTCAGCACGGACAGACTGGAGCACAGCATAACATTATGTATATACTTACAATCTACGGTTAGTAAAGAAACCCTTGAACATAAGACATGACATCAAACCTTGACCGTACAAAGGGGTTGAAAGGCAGTACTATAGGGGAAAACTTAACAGAGACTGTTCACGTGAACACGCATAATCATAGAGGCGGGGATCTTATAGCCGGGACGACAGAGTATCCATGGAAAATAAGTTTCCATAAGGACAAAAATCTTTGTGCTTGCCATAAACATCAGTTTGGGTGATGTATTACCATGACTCTGTTCAGTGCTACGACTTACTGCAAAAGAGAGTACTTTTCTGAATTCTCAGTTTTCCGGAATGTGGAGCACGTTTCCTTTGGCAACTTCATCCTCAAAAAAAAGTAGTTCTATCACAGTTGAACTTTCTAAAGCACTACGGGCAAAACCTGCCACGTGCGCCTCCCAGCATATTCAAACTGACAGGGTGCTTCAACGTTCATTTGTTCAAAAACCCGCCTAAACAAAAACAAAAGAATTTTACTCACTTGATAGAAAAACCTTCCTCGGGAAATAAAGTTTTTTGCCTTAAATTGACTTCTCAAAACTACCCACAGTTCCGTCGGCACTTACCATTTACCCTCTTCAAATTTTGCCATTGAGCTATATTTATGAAAATCAAAAGTAACTACTTTCTCAAGCTTCTGCTGCTGGAGTACGCAAATATTTGACTTTTATTTCGAAAACTAGAGATCCATCATCCGGAACGGGAAGAACTTTATATAATTTCCTGCCATACGTACACTACTTATACAGTTATACGTTGCCTTACGTACTCCTGCCTCGTACATCTTGTGGTAGATGCTTCTGATTTATATCCTCTTCTCATTCATTTTCTGGGAATAGTCTACTCACCGAGTAAATTTTGTTTTAGTACAGGGTGTGCCAGTGAACAGTGCTGCCATCCCCTTACCAATGAACATAACTCACAAAAAAAAAAAAAGAAGACAGAAATGAAATGTGCAACACCAGCAGCTGGTATTAAAATTTGATAAAGGATTCGATTAAATCAGAATTTTCGTTGCTCCGTCAAATCTCATGAAAAATTGAACTGCAATGAGAGCATCGTAAGTTCCATCACAATGTCATTTGAACCCCTTTCCAGTGCTGCCATTGCCAGTCCTAGCCTTTCAAGAGCTAATTAAATTTATTATTTATTTTACTTCTTAGGATTTCGGACCAGGACTGGCAGCAGGAATAGAAGCACGACCAATACCGTGGAAGCACATTGCAATCGCATTGCATTTGAAAAGTTTCCGAAAGTTCTGTTGCAAGGACTTAGGTATGATACGTGCCAGAGCTCTGAAATCCGTTAGTTTGGAAGCAGGTACGGGTAATGCCCGCGTGATGGGGAGTATGGTCGTATGTGTATGATAGAGTGCACCCAGTTGTTTAGGTGTGTATAGATGCGGATTTATATGCGCCATGGTAGTTATGAGTTATTAATGCAGTACGAGTGTATTCGGAGTGCAATTATGACTTCGGGCGAGTCATTAGGCAAGGAGGCACACATTTTATGTATTGCACGGGTTGTGCAAGTCTATGTGTTCCCAATTATTTTCAAGTGTGAGGTTGGCAATTGCTGCAACTAAGTTGTGTGTGTCGGAGTACGAATGGTATAAAGATGGTGGTTGTCGCATAATGACATTTCGAGTTGTAGAATTAGAATTGATTATGAAGATTTCGCTTCCATTTGCGGTTATTTACATGTTACTTTCAACAATTGAGTTTACAATAAGCGCACACGGTAAGTACGAGTAGTTTACTTGAAATGCCAATTAAAATGGCATTTCATGAAAATTCAGTTTGGAAAGGATTCCGAAAGCAATTAAGAGCATTGAGACCATTTTGCGTTAATCTGCGTAAATCTTGACAATATTATTCGTAGAATAGAGACAAGAGAAAATGTAGGTGAAATACTAAATCATGAGTCTCTAGATAATCTTTTTTTAAAATACTGCAACATGATATTGGTTTTCAACTTTTACCTTTATCTTCCCTTGTTTTTTATAAATGAAGTAACACCTCAAAAGCCTGTGATGATAATGAACCAAATTAGTTAAAGGGCTCTCGACCCGTGAAGAGTCTTTGTATCAGACGCGGCAGACTTCCATTCTCTTCGATCTAAGGCAAGCTGTTCCCAGTTGTTCAGACTAAGCGCTCTGGCATTCAAGACGGCTTTATCCTTAAAGCAGAGGTTCGGTTTTCTTGTCGTCTCGAGCATTGGGCTGTGATTATGAGATTCTCTTTGCTAGAGTATTGTTGTCCACGAACTTGTTCGCGTTTTGAATTATTGGACTGTATCCATATCTCGGTACAAGTCATAGAATTTGCGTTTGTATCTTCCCCTGTATTCGCACTGCTCACATACTTGCTTACTAATGTTGCTAATGTTGCACCATAGCCTCTCCACCTGACACAAGTTGGATGAGATAATTTTTCACTTGCGCGTGCTACGTCAGATGCAGAATCCTTAGTTGCGCCATTCCTCAGGGTTAGATTCGAAGAGCTATGACGTCTATTCGATTAACATTGCCCAGGGTTCTCGGGCTATGGATCAATGGACGCTTAACTAACTAACTAACTTTCTACCGATCTTGATGTACAGTTCGTGGCTGACCTTCCTTCTACATTCACCATTATTACCCACAGGATGGAAAACCGTCTGCAGCATCTTTCTCTCGAAAGTGCTTCTTCATCTCCATTCAATAAGTTCCAAGCCTCTGCATCACAGAGCAGAAATGGGATGACAAAGGTATAAAGTTATTTTTATCTTACGAGTGAGGGCTCTGTTATTCGATTGCCTCCTAAACCCAAAGAAAGAGCGATTGGCAACAATAATTCTGCGTTTGATTTCTGGGCTGATTATGGGCTGCTCATTGTAACTCCGGAGCCAAGATGGATGAAGTCCTTAACCATATCGAAATAATAACTGCCAATGCTGGCGTTCTGGGCAAGTCATTGGTTATGTGCGCGCTTTTCTGATGATAGCATGTACTTTATTATCCCCTCGTTTACTTTCAGACACATTTTGGCCGTTTCCGCTTTAATTCTCACGAAACCTTCATTGATAGCTCGCTGTGTTAGTCAAATCACATAAATGTCATCTGGATACGAAGTATGTGATTGTGCGAGCTTGATGGAGCAGAGAGAATTCTGCAAAAGTTTATGAGTTCGACACGGATATCAATACTAAACATGGCTCTGTGTGGCTAGTCTACTATATATTATAACAACATGATGCGGTTTTGAAATCAATAAATAGCTAGTGGGTATCGATCTGGACTTCTTGGGTTGTCTCCAACATCTGCCATAGTGTACAACTTTGGACAATTACTGGAACTAATTTAGAGTTGACAAGGTCTAATTTAATTGTTGACAAATTATTTCAGGCGTTTACACAATACACTAGAGAAGGTCTTGTATGCGATTCTAATACTTCGATACGATACTTCAAGCACTGCTTAAGTACTTTGGTACTTAAGTACGCGATACTTGGTACTTGCGACGAAGTACTTGAAAAATACTGGTACTTTTTGAAGTACAAGTATCCAAGTACTGAAGTACAAGTACAAGTCCCAGTACTGGCACTGGTGTACGCCCTCTACCAACTCACATCCTGCATTCCTAAATAGCTCAGGAATTCAGCTATCCGAGGCGGAAACTTTGTTATACTCGTACTTAAGTTTAGATATTTTCGTCTCTGTCTCTAATTTATTTTGGTCGAGTAGGAAGAAGAAAAAATCTTGCCTTTCATTACTCATGTGGAATAGTTCATTCTGCCCCCGATACAGTGTGGGTAGTCCCCGCATATTCTCAACACTGACCGTGACTCCTTTTCTAAGTCATCCCTACGTGTTTCTGCTCTTCTTGGCCTGACTTAATTATTTTATCGTTTGTGAAAACTTCCGTATGGTTCCTGGCTATTGTTGAGTGCCCGCTTCATACGATCTTTCTGTGTTTTCTGATGTATTTTCACCTTCTTTGCCTTTAAAGCGCAAGAGCAGTTCTCGTCCCTAAATGCAGGACTGCTTTGTAGGGAAGTTCTTTATCAGTGTTCTAGTGTCAAGTAAAACTCAGCATATCAGTTGCGCGTATTGATGCTACTTATCTTCAGTGCTTAATGCAGGTTGTAAGTGCTTTGAGGTTAAGTGATATGCGACAGCAACACTAGCTCGGATATCATGCAAAGAATGAATCTAGCTAGTCGATGCATCTTTAGCCTTAGAAGGCAATTGAGTACTAAAGCCCTGTCTCCAGTAACCAAAAACAACTTTATACAGGACCCTGAGCACCTCAGTAATGTTTTACCGCGCAGAAGCTTGGACACAGACGAAAGCGGATGAAAATGCTCTCATGCGCTTCGAGATAGAGGAATATACACCCTGAATGACTCGAACTGCAATCAACTTCAGACTGCTATAATTTTCAAACCTTTCATGACAGTGAGCTCAAATTTTGACACATGACAGATAGTTTTATTATTTACAAGACTTTTAAACGATTTGCGTCTCAGTTGTGTTGAAAAAATTTTATCCGCGATGGAATTCAAACGTGATAGTGTGATTGCTTTATATTTTCCTGGAAAACCACAAGTAGCTATCGTTAGAGCCCTCCAGCACCTCAACGTGAATAAACCATTTGTGTCTCGGACCATAGCTCGTTACCGTGATACTGGCAGCGTTACAAAACGCCATGGAAGTGGTCATAAAAAAACAGCAACATCGGCGGAAATGGTTCGGAAAGTGAAGGCTTGAATTGAGCGTCGAAGTGGAAGAAAAATGGCTCGTGAGCTCAACATATCGTTGGAACGGATGCAACACATACTGAAAAATGAGCTTGGACTCAAGCCATTGAAGTTCCAAAAAGCACACGATCTTACACCGCAACAGAAAAAAGTTAGAGTCGAAAGAGCGAACGAGTTGCTACGCTTGCACGAAAGTGGTGAGTTGCCGAATTTGGTTTTTTCCGATGAGTCGCCATTTGTTATCGCACAATATGTCAACAAACAAAATGACCGAGTTTACTTGCCAGAGAGGTCCTTCAAAAATTTACACCTTCAGACGGCCACCAGAAAGCAGGCAGCACCGATGATGATGGTTTGGGCCGCCATAACCGCCGATGGTCGCTCTCCGCCCGTATTTTTGGTATTTTTGGACCGTGGCGTCAAAATTAATGCGATCGTATACCGTGAAACTATCTTAGAGGCAGTATTGAAGCCTTGGGCAAACAATCATTTCGGTCGGAGACCGTGGACATTTCAACAAGACTCGGCATCGTCTCATAAAGCGCGCGTCAACCAAGATTGGTTAAAAAACAATGTTGCACACTTCATTTCTTCGACAGAATGGATTGCAAATTCTCCGGATGCAAATCCGTTGGATTTCTCTGTCTGAGGTATTTTGAAGGCGAAGGTTGGCACTAAAAAATACCAAAGTTTGGACCACCTCAAACAAGTATTTCGCCGGGAATGGGCCAAAATACTGCAGAGCCACTTGCGTGCAGCGTGCGATGCTGTCTTCGGCCGTCTCAAGGCCATTAGTCGCTCCAAAAGTGAACATATTGGAAACTACTGATACAATTTGAAAATTGATGTATTTTCCAATATTTTTTGCTTTGGCACAATAAAAGCACAAGGGCATCGGCCCGGAAAGTTTTTGACTCCAACCTAGAGGCACAACGCCTTAGACAACGACCTCATCTCATGTGGTGCACACAAGTGGAAGGGGACCTTATCCAACTTCATGTGCACAACTGGAGAAATCTAGGAAAATACGGCGCTAGCTAAAGAGAAATGTTACCTGAAGCCCTTGTCCACCCCGGACTGTAGCGCCATCTAAGCAAATAAGTAAGTGCTGATGGTAAGTGATGTATTGTAGTTTTTATTGTCCATTTGCTCGAAATGAATGACATCAGGGTGGTGAAAGATGGGGTGCTTTTAATTTTGCAAGAAGGGATCTACATGTTGGGTAGCAGCAGAGTGGTAATTTTGCTGCTTGTATATGAAGTCCAACTCCTCAAAAGAATTAATCAGCACGGCTATATTTGGATCATTAAATGCAGGCACTCAGACATTGCATTTTTAGTGAACATATCCTAACCTTACCCACTCTAGGTCAGACCAGGACATGCTGGTACAAACGGCTGGAAACGAGAGAACGGGCATCCTTTTGATCAGCGAGCCGTATAAAACCCTCAACATCAACAACTCGTTCTGTGATAAATCAAGGCATGCCGCAATTTGGATATGTAAAAACATGCCTTCTAAGATGCCAGTGATTAGGCGCGTGGGTAGGTTCGTGCAAAAATAAACGGGATCAACTTCTACAGCTCCTACGCGTACGTTTAGTGAATATTGCACGATAAGTGGATTCCGGGCGTTATCTCCAGTAGTTATGTGCGGAGGCTTTAATGACTGGGCAACAGGGTGAGCTAGCTGGCTCATCAATGCCAAAGGACGTATCCTACTAGAAACATTCGCATCCTTGGATGTAAGCATTGCAAACAATAGCCGAGCAAACACTTAGAAAAGCGGGAATGGGATCAATCATCGGTATTACCTCAGTGAGTCGGTCAGCGAAAAATATACCCCTAGTGACCATCAGGCAATAAGAATTGATATTAAAGAACAAAAGGCCATTCCGCGTCCTGAGTCTGCGGGCCCAAAATGAAAAAATAAACTCTCCAACAGCGACATGTTCGACGCAATGATGAATATCAGCGAGCTAGCCGATAGCAAAACAGCGTAGAATTTGTTGCATCACCTCACTTGCAGTATAACCAAAGCTACTGCTGGAGATAAGAAATAAAAGTTTTCGTCCTGTGCGCTTATCGGAGAATATTGCAGCTGTTGCCGAAAGTGTGCGCCTAAACTCGAAAACCTAAACGCACTAAAGATCTCAGCAACTGAAGATCAGAATAGCATTCATAGCACTGAATGATATAACGAGATGGTCGAATTCGGGATCCCGAGAAAACTGATCCAGTTGTGTCGCCCTACGCTAGAGAATTCGCAAAGGACCGTGTAACTTGAAAACTAAACATCCGAATTATTCCAAACGTGCACCGGATTTCGGCAAGGAGACGCGCTATCGTGTCATTTCTTTAATCTTGTTCTGGAGCAGATAGTGCGAAAGGCCGGCGTAAACACAGTCGTTCATAGACCTCCGTGAGGAATTGACGTGTTTCGGCTTTCTAAGTGAAATAAATAAGTTTTCATTAAAAGTGCTACAAAAACACTTCTATCAAGTGCTTCGGTGGCCCAGTGGTAGTGGTGTCCGACCGACAGAACTGGGGTCGTGGGTTCGATTCCCGGAAAAGTTGCATCGACTTTTTATTTTTAAAAGTAAACAAAACAAAAAAAAAAAAAAAAAAACAATAAAGTGGTAAAGTGTTGTTTATCACGTGACGTGATGGATTGTGAAGAGCGGTCCGCTATGGCTATAGCGGGACTTGCTGAAGTTTCAGGTGAGGCTTCGAGTGGTTCGAGCCAAACCCCGAAAACAAAGAGAAGGAGGAAGCTTTCAACTTCCAATTTGATAAAACATCCAACCCTATCAACGGTAAACAACTTCGCTTCATTGTCAGCAAGCGAATCTGACGATGAAGAGGAAGAAATGAAGGCCATAAGTAGCAGCATCAAAATGCTACAACAAAGAGTGCTGGCCATAAAAGAAAGGCAAATTGTAAGAAGGAAGAGGGAAGAGCAGGAGCAATCCCAACAACAGCAGCTTGCTCAAAAGCAGGCACAACAACAACACCAAACTAATAAAATAGCACAAGTGCTACACCAACAAAAGCCTAAGAAAGACCAGCAACAACAACAACAACAGTCACAACACTGGCAACAGCTCAAACAGCAGCAGCCACAAAAACGGCAACAGCAAAAACAGCAGCAGCAGCAGAAACAACAACAGCAGCAGCAGCAACAACAACAACAACAACAACAACAACAACAACAACAACAACAACAACAACAACAACAACAACAACAACAACAACAACAACAACAACAACAACAACAACAACAACAACAGCAGCAGCAGCAGCAGCAGCAGCAGCAGCAGCAGAAGAAGAAGAAGGAGAAGGTGCCTCCTATCAACACCTATAAACTAGAGGTAAATGCTACCAAGGACCTGTGTAGGTTGGTCATTGGTAATAACTTTAATATTAAGAGATTGGGGAATGATCGCCATGCCATCCACTGTAATACAGTGGAGGGCTACGCGAAAGTGAAAGAGCTCCTAAAGGAAACGACGACGGAGCACTACTCATTCACACCGAAGTGTGAAAAGCGGCAATCGATGCTGCTGAAGGGGTTGGAACCGTCTTCGGAAACTGAGGAGATCCTGGCACTGCTCAAAGAGAAGGAGTGCGAAGGACTCAAGATCGTGGGGGTAAAACCATTTACCACAGCTAGAGCCAGGGGGGAGAAACGGAGTCTGCCGTTCTTCCTAGTGCAGCTCAGTCCCGAAAGCCGTCTGGATAGTCTGAGGAGTATCAATGTCCTAGACTACCAGGTGGTTCACTGGGAAAAATTAAAAAGGAGCGAAGGCGTTATACAATGCGTTCGCTCCCAGAGGTTCGGGCACGCCGCGTCGAACTGCCAAATGCAGCCTCGATGCGTGAAGTGCGCAAAGAACCACAGTTCTGAGGAGTGTCCTCTGGGTAGGGACGGAGCATCCGATAGGACGCAGCTCTCTTGCGTGTTATGTGGGAACGTGGGACACACCGCAAACTATCGGGGTTGTCCTAAGTTCGCTGACATTAAGAAATCAAAACTGGCTCAGCAGCAGAAGGTGGAGGTCAAACGTTCACCTGTTAGGTTTCAAACACCAGCCGTCACGTCCCAAATTTCCTACGCCCAAATGGCGGCAGGTAGGGGGGCTACGGTACAGCAAGCGGCTGTTGCTTCTCCGGCGCCAATGCCGAGAACAACGGAAGCTGCACCTAACATGCTGGCCATCTTGCTCGCAATCCAAGGGCAGATGGCTCAGCTGCAAAAGCAGGTGCAAGAACAGGCCAAGCGGGTGGACCAGATCTACGCGCTGCTGCCGGGCCTAACGCAACACATGTCGTAATGGGTACGCACATGGTGGAGCAAACTTTGAAGGTCCTTGCGGTGAATGTTAATTCACTGATTAGGATCGAGCGAAGAGCCGCGATGTTTAAATTGCTACAAGACCAAACTCCTGATGTGCTTTTCGCTAGCGAAACCAAGCTAACCGATAAGCACAAACTAGAGTACAACAATTATATTGTTAGAAGAAGAAACCGGCCCGGATCCAAATGTGGAGGCGGGCTCGCAATCTTCATTAAACAAGGTATAAAATTTCACAGAGTGTACAAGGGAGTGTTGCGTAGGTTCCGGGTGTTGGAGGCAGTCGTCATTTACATCCCGCTCCGCAGTGGAAAGCGGCTGTACTTGGCCTCTGTTTATGCACCTGAGGCTTCACAATCCACTTTATTCATTACAGAGCTCGACACGCTTTTTCGACTTCTGAGGCTGGAATCGGGGGAGAATTATTTTATAATCGGCGGGGATTTCAACGCTAAACACAGAGATTGGGGAAATAATTTGCCAAATACTAGAGGGAACCTACTACTTGATTGGTGGGGTCAGCACGATGTCGTGTACAGACTCGGTCTTAAAGCGACGGATAACCCGTCGTTTCCCAGAAGCGGGTCTTATTTGGATCTACTATTGTACGACGAACGTATACGACTGACAGGTACGAACTTACAAACGCTAAACTGTCTGCGCACATTCGTGTATGACAGTGACCATTGCGGTTTTAGCAC
Organism: Volucella zonaria; assembly: GCA_963966105.1. Lineage (NCBI taxonomy): Eukaryota > Metazoa > Arthropoda > Insecta > Diptera > Syrphidae > Volucella > Volucella zonaria. The sequence goes on along the minus strand of OZ014533.1, from coordinate 135,146,425 downwards.
CGAAATTACAGTTCCCAACGAAATTGCGGAATTGGAGGAGTTTGTCCAAAGATATTCTTACAACTACAGTAAGACTCGATGGACACGCTTCTACGCAACCTTGACAAGACCACTCGCTTCGAACACGCTCCACCGTCCACCGTCCAATAGGAATTTGTCAAACGAGGAGATCGACAATTACCTAAAACAAATGGACAATTGAACAAACAATGGACGCTACAATACTGCACTATCGACGCACGACTAACGAAGACCTGTTCCGCAATCCTACTATTGACGCACTGCACCGACAGAAAAGTAGGCTTCTGTCAAGACTCAAAAACTTGTACAGACAGTTAACTGACAGACAAGACCCGGAGATTAGAACACTGAAGGCGTCGATTAAAAATATTCAAACGTTAATAAAAGAGAATTACAGAATTTCTGGAAGTTTGTATTGGAACAACAGGGTTCGGGCTGTAAACACCAGCAACCCGAATATGTTCCCGCAAATAAACAAACTATTTCGGAGAAAACATCAAAACGACCTTCAGTGTCTTAAAATACCCCGGACAACAGACAACGAATGGTTACTGACAATAGCAGGTATTGATCCAAATGAGGCCGCTGATGATATCGACTTCTTTGTGATCGAGGATCCACAGGAGAAGGTTGAGGCTATAGGGGCGACTTTCCAGGAAATATACAAGGCCACTGATACCATTGACCTGGACAATCGCGTCTTGGTGCACGACTTCTACATTCGAAATGAAATAGGGAACTGGCGATCCGAAGGCTCTGGTTTCACCCGGTTCAGCGACGAAAATATGGCAAATAATGTCATTACCAGAGAGGGTGGCCTACCCCCTTTCATTTCGAAGGAAGAGCTCTATGAGATTTTCGACACAATCAGAGCTAAGAAATCAGTGGGGACCGATGGTATTCCGAACATCGTGCTTCGACATCTTCCTCTAGAAGCGGTGGACATTTACACCACCTTGTTTAATAATGCAATGAATAATGCACATTATCCAGCGCATTGGAAAACGGCGGTGGTGCAACCTATTCCCAAAAAGGGAAAGGATATATCCAATCCGGCGAATCTCCGATCGATAAGCCTCCTTCCGAATATCAGTAAGGTGTTTGAAAAAGTAATCAATAGAGCTCTGTCTAGGTGGGTTGAGGACAAACATATAGTTCCGGATAATCAATTCGGTTTTAAGGCGGGACATGATATCTCACATGCCGCGTCTAAACTGGTGTCCGATATCCAATGGAATAACGGCAAAAACCAATGCACTGGTGCCTGCCTTGTTGACTTGGAGAAGGCCTTTGACACTGTGTGGTTAGAGGGTCTTTTCTATAAGCTGACTAGGCTGGGGATCAGTAAACCACTCTTGTACATTCTTTATAATATGCTAACCAACAGACAGTTCATCGTGAAAAATGGCGATGTGACTTCTGTTGGAATATTTCAAATTAAAAATGGTCTTCAGCAAGGCGCGGTCAATTCGCCGATCCTATTCAACATTTATACAAGCGACTTGATAGGTTCACTTCCCCATACTATTGCGTACGCAGACGATTTGATAGCGTACAGAACAGGTCCAAAAATCGAGGTCATTAATACTCTCTTGCAGCGTGACTTCGATAAGATAAGACGATTTTGCGATGACTGGAAGTTGAAAATCAACTTTCAGAAGTCGGAAACCATTCTCTTTAGGACGCCGTTGTCTGGAGCCTCTAGGGATACCAGGAAAAATTGGCGTAAGTTCTCGATCATTGGGCAACACGGACAGCCTCTTGCCTGTCGGAATGTAGTCAGATACCTTGGGATCTGGCTAGATCGGTTTCTGTATTTTGACAAAAATGTAGATGCTGCTCTGGCCAGAGCCAAAGGCGCTTTAGCCCTTACAAAGAGACTGTTTTATAGCAGCCAACTCGATGCGAGGGTAAAGGTAATCTGCTACATGGCCCTTATCAGGCCCATGCTGGTATTCGGGTGCCCCGTGTGGTTCAATGTACGAGCAAGCTTAATGGAAAAGATTCGGGTGTTTGAGAGGGCTTGCCTTAGGGCTTGCCTTCGCTTGTACAGAACACCAGAGTCGGAGTACAAAAATTTTTGTCGTAATGAGGTCCTTTACAACAGGGCGAACCTAATACGAGTGGACAACTTCGTAATTAAGCTGACTCGAAGACACATTGGAAGAGCAATGACCTCGACGAATAACCTGATATCTGGGGCTTATTACCCCAATTACCTTTACCACGAGAGTGTGCGCTATGATGGCTTCGTTCCACCGGAAGCATTCCTCTACCTAGATCAGATAGGGTTGATCCAGGATAGATCAGCGGTCCCGTTAATCTTCCATGTCGCTCGGAAAGCTGGGGACAGGCGACTCAACTACAACAGAGACGTCGCACACGGCAGTGTGGATCGTCTCAGGTTCAGTAGGGCGGTGGGGAATCGCGATAAGAGGGATGTCGTTCGGCAGCACCAGCATTTCTGGTGGTTGAATGATGGAGAAAATGCTTCGTCGTCGTTTCCGTCAATTACGGACCAGCCTCACTAATGAGGCAGAGCTGACCAATCTATTTGCTCTGCGAATAGCGATGGCCAGCTTGCATAGGTTTAGGTTAGCATTTAAGAAACGCATATATATATTGGTATATACATAGATATATACTAGTATATGTATGTCATTGTGTAAAATGTCTATATGTATGTATGTGTGTATTGTATAGGTAGGTTAGGTAGACTAAGGTTTATTTTAAGTTAGATATTAAGTTTTTATAAAAAATACAAAATTATGTCCATATGCTAAGTTTTTTGTTAAATTCTTTTCTTAGCCTTAAGCACAGAAAATAAGTATATATAAGTATCAAATGTAAACAAAGTCGAAAGACATAGATGTAAGAGTTTAGAGTAGCTTAGAGTACCTGTGTGGGGCCAGTAAGTTAGAGTAAGATTGTTAAGTAATTTTAAGCTAGCATTTAAGCATTTTTTGTTAGTATGTAAGAATTAATGATTCAGAAAATAAAATGCATTTAAAACTAAAACTAAACTAAAACCGGCGTAAACACAGAAGGCACTATATTTAACAAATCCATCCAGATGCTGGGCTATGCAGATGATATCGACATCATCACCCGTTCCCAGCGCGCCATTATTGATGCTTTTTTGGCAATAGAAGAGCAAGCCAAACATCTCATGATGAATGAGGATAAAACAAAGTACATACTGTCGACCAAAAACCGATCCGCCGCACACCGTTTAGGACAGAATCTAATAATCCATAGCCATAATTTTGAGGTGGTGAAGGAGTTTACGAGTATCTACGAGTACGTCAGGGCAAATATAAACTCCACAAATGACACCCTAGTGGAGATTCGACGAAGAATAAACTTGGGCAACTGCTGCTACATCGGTTTGTCCAAACAACTAGGCTCTAAAGTCCTAAATTGAAGGTCCAAAATCATGCTCTACAAAACTCTGATCTTGGCAGTCTTGCTTTATGGAGCTGAGTGCTGGAAAATTCTACGTCGAATACTTGATCCTGTCCGCGAGGAGGGCGAATGGAAGAGAAGATATAACCACGAACTCTACGAGCTGTATGAAGATGTGGATGTAGTCAGGAAGGCAACAATTCGTCGACTTCACTGGCTCGGCAAACATCGAGCGAATGGACGAGAATACTCCAGCTAAGAGAATCTTCGAATAGCAGCCACTTGGTTCACGAAGAAAATGAAAACCGAACCTCCGGTTTAAAGATCAAGTAATCGCGGACGCCAGAGGCCTTGGTCTAGTAAACTGGAAGCAATGTGCCCGGGACCGTGAAACATGAAAAGCGGCATTAGCTTAGGCTCAGACCCGCTGGCCGGATAAGTAAGTAAGTAAGTAAGTAAAGTTGCCCGCATCATCATCAGCGAAAAGATACGGCCCAATGACGCCTCCAGCATGAAAAGCATACCAAGCATAGTGAATATTTCCTTGTTGACAAAGAAATTTAGCCGCCGTTGACGATGATGGCCTGGCCCACGTCGTTCTCTGAGAAATATGGACCAATGACGCCGCCAGCCCAATATCCACACCAAAAAGTGACTTTTTGTTGATGCATTGGACGCTCTCGGATCTCATGTGGATTGGTATCGTCCCAAATTCGACAATTTTGTTTGTTGACGTACCCATTCATCCAGAAATAGGCTTCATCGTTAAACGTTAAAGTTGATTTTGTGATGAAATTCCAAATCGGTTGTTGGTTGACTCAACCCATGACTAAACGGTGGACATTGACAATCAAAATAGTTGCTCACAAAAAAACATTAAGAGTGCGTTCACATTTAAAAAAAAAAAAATGTTTAGTCCTTAATGGAAACCCCGATGTAAAAATGACAATATCCCATTGATTTTTAACGGACAGAAATAGAAAAGATACTTGTGAAGAGAGGTAGTTACTCGTATTTCTATTTACAGGGACATATTCGTAATTAAATTTGCACATAAGTCGATTTAAGGATAGTTCCGCAGAGAATTTTCCCAATTTTCAGAATTGTAAGAAAGATGTCATTTGATATTCAAGTCAGGCCAAGAGACTTCATTTGAAGTAACTTTTCACAATTTCCGAGGACGCCCACGACAACGATGAGAGGGAAATTCCATAAAGCAGTCCTTCACATGCGTATACGTACTTATGTACTCGTATACTCGTATCTATTCGTAAATCTGAATCTGTGGAAATGTGAAAGTGCTCACCATTCAGCATCCATTCAGGTCGTAAAAGTTTTCCTTTTTCTTTTTTTCAGTTTATTGCTCATGCATTGAAAACTTTAGCACAAATCAAATTTACGTTGTTCGTTGTCGTGTAATATTTCATTAGCAACACAACAAGAAGGGAAACTAAAGAACAAAAAACAATGTACAAGCCGAAAGGCGGGCGCATATTTCATGGATACTTAAACTTACAGACTTACCCAGATATGTTTCATGTTGTGGCATGTATTCTTGCATTTCCGCCAGCAGCATTGCAATTTCCTGTGAGTCCTTTGTTATGCTACACAGCTCCTCCTGATTGAAGTCGGGCGTTATTTGCTTACAAAGCAGAATCTGACTTATTACGTTGCCCAGGTTCGAGGGGCCAGCACGGTTTTCTAAAAGTAAATAGAAAAAGGAATAACGTGATTTTTCTTTTCTTTTTTTCGTTTTTAAAAAAAAAAAAAAGTTTTTTCTCAGAAATAGTTGAAGTACGAGTACGTCTGATTGAAAGCGCAACGCCATTAAGAAGAAAAAAGAAAATTAGAAAACTTAGAAGAAATGTGCCAAGTTGCATCCAACATTTACCAAGTGATGGTGCCGCATGGCGGGTACGGTCACGGTGGGTATTGATTTCTCTGGAATCCTTTGCTCTTGTCAAATTAAATTTACCTTTTTTTAGAATTTCCGACCTTTTTTCCCAGTTGGAAGCAAAAAAACGTGAGAGCTAAAGATGAAACAATTTTTTTGAAATTGGAGATGGAATTGGCAGTGGGAGAAGGTCAAGGTTTTGAGGTAACAACCCGCATTCCCGGTGTGCGGCATCGTTTAATTCGAATGTCAAGGGGTACGAATATTTACCTCGAATGCAGATGCAAATGCTTTTTGGGATAATTTGTATCTGAGACCTGGTAGTATGCTGGTTGAGTTGCAGTGAAGGCATGCATCAAATTACTCAATTGACGCCAATTGCGTTTGGCCTTGGCTTTGTGTGCAAAAATTATTGTGTTAAGAGATGTGTTGGACAAATTAGCAGGAATAAAACGACTTATATGGAAAACCAAGTTCGTGAATACAGGAGTTCAGGAGTTTTGAGCCAGCACTGAATTGAAGATTGACTGGGCTATGCTTGATACAGGGTCTTCCAATAGGGACTTCCGAATTTGGACAGTTGATAGTGGCCATATTGTTGAAGCTACATCTGTTAAATTGGCGGTCATTTATTCAGCTTGTTTTGCCAAATCACCGTAGATGGACATGGCGTTCAACAACACGTGCAAATCATAAAATTGTTTTATTAGAAGCGGTCGACTTCGCGTCGCTCACAAGAACTCGGCTTTCCCAGACAACAACTTGGCGAATTTTGCGTCATGACTTTTCACCCGTACAAAATTCAACTGACCCAGGGGCTGAAGGTAAACGACCATAGACAACGACGTGTGTTCGCTGAATGGGCTCTGGAGCAGTTGGAAACTGATCCTAATTTTCATCGAAAAATCTTCTTCAGCGATGAGGCCTATTTTTGGATGAATGGGTACGTCAACAATCAAAATTGTCGAATTTGGAACGATACCAATTCACATGAGATCCGAGAGCGTCCAATGCATCACGAAAAAGTCACTTTTTGGTGTGGATATTGGGCTGGCGGCGTCATCGGTCCATATTTCTCAGAAAACGACGTGGGCCAGGCCATCATCGTCAACGGCGAACCATATAGGTCGATGATTACCAACTTCTTTTGGCCTGAATTGGATGATATAGACACCAACGAGATGTGGTTTCAACAGGCCTGCGCTACGTGCTACACAGCTCACGCCACATTGGAAATTCTGCACGAGCGATTCGAGGGTATGGTCATCTCACGTGGAGCTCATGTGAACTGGCCACAGAGATCGTGCGATTTGACCCTGTTAGACTTTTTCTTGTAGGGTTTTCTGAAGTCGCAGTTCTATGAGAACAAGGCAGCGGCCCTCAAGGCCAACATAACCCATTCCATCGGTCAAATTTAGCCTGATTTATGCGAAAGAGTAATGGAAAATTGGACATTTCGGATGCGCGCCACCCAGAGAAACCGCGGCGGGCATTTGAACGGCCTTATATTCCATCCATAATGGCATCGATAGGCCTTTCAAACGAATAAAAAATTTCGATGGTACCTCATACAAACTTTGTTTTATTTAAATTTAAAGATAGGAAGCGCTTAATGAAAGACCCTAAGAAAGAAGAGTTAGTTTAGTGAGAAGGGTGTATTTGTCAGAGGGACCAGCCTATTGAAGACAGGTTGTGTGATGATTTCAGACTCACGGGGTTCATTCGTTTCAAAAAGGTCTTTCAGGTGCCTATATGAAAACGAGAGCACTTGTTCCTTATCAAGACGGCCGCAGGGAAATCTCGTATATCGATCAACGACGGCGTCCATGGCTTTCATTTAAACTACTTGGTGCGAATCTTACTTTGCAGCTACTCTGACGTATTCGGAGCCTAGGTCTTACAGTAGCTTCATTGTCGTTTCGGGATCCTGGACCAGAGGTTCGGTGCAAGCAACCTGAATAGGCCAAAGGCAGCTATCATTACTTCAGTGAGCCTACCGGCATTGGACCGTTTAGGCGGATCCTCTTGTGTTTTATTAGGGATTTCTCAGACAAGCTTCAAGGTTGCGCCTCAGATACAATCAAAAACGTCTTTTAAAAGCGGATGCAAGACTACAACATCTACTACAGTGATTGCTACTGATTTGCTATTTGAGGAAGACTTAAGCAAGAAGTCTTAAGCTTTTGCCATTTAAGCAAACGCCTGCTGGCAATCCGCATCAAGGTTGGGTTCGCTAGTATACACCTTATTTGCCCTCATGCCCCTACAGAGGATATTATAACAGCATTAAAGAATAATTCTATGACTTCATAGACCGAACACATTCTTAGTGATCCAGCTAGAATACCAACAATTTGCTGGGAGATCTTTATATAAGACTGGGTAAAGAAGCCGGTCCATCGAAAAACACATGTAACATTACCTTTGTAAATGGATTGCGGTTTCTATAAATTTTTAAAGAGCGCAACCTCATAGTATCTAGCACGCAGTTCCTACATCCACAAAAGGACTTGGTTGATCAATCAACGCCTAACCAGATTGACCACATTGCGATCGACGCCAGATACTTCGCTAGCCTTTCCAAGGAGCAAACGTTGACTCAGATCATTTTCTTTTTGTAGACAGTTGAGTAGATACAATCGCAAGAAATCGCTATAATCCTTGCCGATCGCATCTCCTTCAAGCTTTCTCGAAATCGGCGACACAAGGAAGGTACATACAGCTATTAAAGGAGAACACAGTTGAGATGAGATGAAAGAGAATAGGACAGAACACAAGGTAGAATGGAAGCGTGCAGAGATGAACATAGATAACTAGAACAAGCGTCGCATTCGGTCCTGAGAATATGATAAGATCACTTCAGCAGACTGTAAACGGTGATGATTGCCAAAATTTTGCTATCAGGCTGTATGAACCAGTCATCCTGGACGAAGACGACAGAGTATTTCGTCCAACTGACCAGGACGAAGTTAAAACAGCAATATCGAAGCCAAATTGTAATAAAACTGCTCACGCAGATTGTTGAATTCCCTACGACACTTGGAGATAACCTCGTCTATAAAAAATGGTCAGAAGAAAGCACGGAATCTAAACATAACTTTTTCGATTAACAATACAGAAGACCGTTTTTACATCGCCAACTAAAGAGGACCAAGTATCCTTAACGTCTCTCATAAGGTCTTTTCTGATGTATTATGTCATCGTGTGACACTCTACAGAAAGTCCTGGGAATGCTGGAGGGGGGTCAACCACCAGCTATATGGACTGTCCAGAAACATCGATCTAGTCTTGAGATGGTTGGACAACGTTGAGCCGTTAGTCTAACCTCGAGGGATGACGCATCAGAGGCAAGTCTCAACAGCAAGTTGTATCAAAGACTACTTCTTTGTTTTTAAACGGAAGATTAGCCTGAGAGTAAAGCGCACGATATGAATATCAAGGAGAAGCAAATTTATCAGTGCACCCAGAGCAGGCGTGTTGTGGAAAGTTTTCATGGAGCCAAGACGAACCAGACAGATGACATACATATGTATGTAAAGTCTTATTTCAACGAAAAACTAACGTATACGGATAGAATTGACCTTAACAAAGTCATGTAGATCGACAGGTCCTTCACTGGTGATAAGCGCCATGTCTTTTCGACTACTCTAATATCCAGTAGTGTCGGAAATTGCCGGCAAACAAGGTTCTGTACACTAGCATTGCGTTAATTCACAAAACTTGTGATTCATATCCATCGTGCTGAATGGTGCCCGAATTCCATATACCGTCAAAGTTAAGTTATCAAAAGCGGCTTCTTCTTGAGTGCACATTCATTTCCGCTCATCAGATTTTTAAGGGTATCCTCATAAGATCTTTCGTGTTGGTATGTACTCGTAGTTTGCATTATCGAAAGAAGATGCAGAACAGCCTTGCGCACATGAAGTTATTCTAATGAGTTTTTAGAGGCTCACAGACTTCCATTAATCGGTTTTTGAACGAAACGTTGGGGAAGGTGATGCTTAACAGTTGGCGCATCAGCTTAAGTAGTTTAATTGGTTTTTAATTGCAATGTCTCTATCCATATATCGTATGTTACATTGCCGGTCCGGTTGATGAAATTATATCGCAGAGAAGTGTTTGTTATCAACGCCGATAAGTTGTCAGCAGAAGTAATCAAACAGCACATAATGCAATTCAAGTATAGATATGTTCAAATCCTTATCCTGCAGGCGGGCTCCCAACCCATGTAGTCTCTTGGTCTGGGATAAAGCAGCCTATCACACACTTCGGTCCTACGTACACTGTCTCCAGTTCTCTAAGTCAATCGCTCTAGTATCCGCAATAGGTTAATCCTTTAAACACAGGTTCGGTACACTATGTCACCTCTAATGTGGGGGCTGAAATTCGAAGATCCCGTTCGGAAGACAAGGACGACACCACCAAAGAATGTTTCTACGAGCTTCTCGACAAGACATATAAGCAATGTCCGAAGTACGTACTACTAGGCGATCTTAACGCCAGGATGGGAAAGGAGGACATCTTTGGTGGGACAGTTGATTGAACGCGCATCTATCAACAACTCCTATGGTGCTGGCATCAATAGCCGAAGACCAGAAGCAACGCTGCCAACGTGCCATCAAATATGCCACAACTCACGTGCTGGGTTTCACCTGACCATCACAAAGAAATCTTTGATTTGATGAAGAATGCCGGTAAACAAGAAGCCTAGAAAGGACCAGAGCTGCTCATGAGCTCTACGAGCAGAAGAGATTGGAACAACATCGGCTTCTCCAGAAGAAAAAAAAAAGAGTACCCGCAGCGCGCAATGGAACATACATATTAAGAGGTTGTACTCCAGGAATGACGTACGGAAGTTTTACTAACAAGTAAAAAGAACGTGTCAAGCCTGTAGAGATGGAGAAGGAAACCTTGCAGTATTCTCGTGCTGAGAATATGAGGGATTTTTTTCTGGAGACGTATAGTGGCGAAGAAATATCAAGATCCCGCCAACAGGTAGAACAGACCATTCAGCTTAGATGATGACAGCCAAACCTTCAGTCCACTTGACCATTACCGTCAGAGGTATGCAAGACTGCTGCTTTCTCAGATTTGGGAAGAAGAGAAGAGTGTATGTCCGATGAATGGAATCTCAGCACCGTATGCCCGACCCACAAAAAAGCAGACCTGATCAACTGCGCTAACTATAGAGGTATAAGCCTCCTCAATATCGCATACATGATCTTATCTGCCATAATGTACAAACCATTCGTCAATAACCTGATTGGTCCCTATCAGTACGGTTTCAGACTAGGAAAGACTACAATCGACCCAATCTTCACAGGATCCGGCAGATCCTGTAAAAAATTCAGGAAGTTCAATCGATACCAAGCAGTTTTTCATCAATGCTGCACATGACAGCTTTATGCCGACGAGCCATGTCTATTTTTGGCATGGGTTTAGGGGCAAATGAGGCCAAAATCAAGTAGGGATACACAATATCGACGAATCTGACAGAATGTCACAACCGACAGGTATAATTTCGAGGTAGCAAAGCACTTTGTCTATCTTGGCTCTGCTAAGATTTCTGCCAACCACATGTCATAAGAAATAAAACGAAGAATGACTCTTCCTAATCACTTTTTCTTTGGGCTAAGAAGGCAATTGAGTAGTAAGGCCCTATTTCGCAATAGACTCCATATTATCTTAGTACTTTATGGCGCTGAGACGCGGGCCCTTTCGAAAGCGGATGAAGATATCTTTCGATAGATATCGTTTCGGTCCCGTTTGCGTTGACGGGCTTTGGAAGAGAAGATTCAACGACGAACCATACGAGCTGTACAATGACATTGGTGTAGTCAGAAAGCTGTGCATCGGTCGCCTGAGAGGAGTAAGACATGTAGAGCCCGCAGGATCTTCGAATCAAGCCCGGAAGGACAACTCAGTAGAGGGAGACCTCACCTTAGGTGCCGCGCACAAATAGAAAGGGACCTCAAACGACTTGGTGTGCGCAACTGGAGGCAGTTTACTAAAGACCGGATTAACTGGATAGGCTTGTTAGTTGAGACCTGAGTTCACCAAGAACTGTAGCGTCACTTAAGTAATTAAGTAAGCGAAATGCGAGAAGGAGGATCAAATATGGCGGGATTCCAATTTCAGCCTTACAATCGATGAATAGATGTTCAATTTCGACTTCAAATTCACTGTTTTTTTCCAGGATTTTTCTCAGTGTATAGACTTGGCATACATAGTCAATTTGCTGGACCGAAGATTGCAGTAGTATTTGCAGATTAGAGAGTTACAGAAATGTTTGAGACGATCGCATCTTTCGTTTTATTGTTCATAAGACCTCCTTATTTGAGGATGGGTTATATAAAGCCGGTTATCTAATCTTCGCGCATATCTTCGTTAAGCTTTACGTTTTGAATGATTTGCATGTATTCTGCCGTATTTGTATAGCTCTACTGGTAAACTATTAGAGCCATGGCTTTATTGTTGTTCAGCTTTTAAAAAGCTGCGCCAATCTCTTTTAGATTTGAATACAGGACTATTTCTTCGTTGAGTGGGAAGAGGCGATCTTCCTGACAAACAACTCAAATAAATACGGAAAGTCCTGCTCCAATACATCTACAATGTCTCCCGTATCAATCACAAGATTTCCTTCACCCTATCGAAAAATGCTTCGTAGTAGACTTGAGGCTACTTGCGAGATGTCCGGCTTTCTTATAAAAAGAGTTCCCGTCGCCGGACGCTTCGACTCCAGTAAGTTTAATCTTTTTTCTCTATCGCAGGATTTATTTCTGCTAGCTTCTTCTGACTTAATACTCTTCCCGCCCTGTTTTTTTCTTATGCTTGGAGCTGAAGATCTGAATCTTTTTGTCAATCAATGATATTCGCATTCATCAGCATGCCTCGGATATTTTTTCAAGAGTTGCTGGTAACCTGAAGTAGATTTGACTACTTCTTTGATGATGTTGCGATACTGAATCAATTATAAACGTCAGTCGAGGGCGATAAAGTGTTTCTCACAAAGCTGATCTTTGTGGTCTCTATCTACTTTTTTTGGCCTATTCGTAGACTGTTTTCCTTTGACAGACGGGGCTTGAATTTAGCTATTACGAGATGTTTGCTGCTCTGAATGTGTCCATATTCAAAATGCTAGATGCGTGCCTCGCGGCTATTACCAAGTGAGCGATTTGGTTACCAATTCGACCATACCAAAGTTGCTTTAAGCACGCGTATCTTCGAGAATGTAGTGCTTTTTATCACTACGTATACATATATAACTAGCTTCTGCAAATTCTATTAAATGGAAGCCGTTGTCTTTAGCTATTTCAAGACTGCACTTTCCAACTAATCCGTCGACGATGTTTTCTTTATCGATCTTGGCATCATACTCCGGAGGTCATACTCATAAGCCTCACAGGAAGGGGTGTGATTACATACATATTTGGCTGATGTGACGGAATGGTGATCGCATATAGGCTTAAGTTCAATAATTTTTGACCTTTCCACAGCAAATCCACCTCCTAATATGTGCAGACTTTTCCAGCACAATGGATGACAGAATTCTATATAATTATTCCTATCCATCGACTATATCGAATAGACGCTGTATCCGCGGTTAGTGGTAGAAAAGTTACCCCGGTAGCTCCCTTGCAGAAATCCTTTGAAAAGAGGCGTTTGTTGAAGCTTCCTCTTACCCTTTATTAGCCTGAATAAAGAACATGTCGAAGTAGTCTAAATAAGACGTTGAGTCCGTTGTGTGATTTTTATACGAACATCGTTTTTACTTTCCGTGGCTAGACGCCGAAAAATCCTAAGGTATACCTGGGTTCTAAGTAGTTGAATGAAAGATGACGTTGCCGTGAAATTCATATTCCCTAATCAGCCAAAAACTTCATATCACATCTAATCTTAACCAGGTCTATGTCCCGAAATTGGTCTGGCTGATGTTGGTCAAGTAAATGTATTTTTCATTCGCCTGGTTCAACTTATTCTACTGAAGTCAATCGATGGCATTACAACATATTTCTCACCTCCTTCCTCAACCAGATTTGGGGAAGACTACCTTCACAGTTGATTATCAACGGCTTTAATTTCGTTAACTGCATTCAAATCACCATTAAGGAAAATTCGAATATTCCATGACCATGTACTTATAAGCTAAAAGAGCGCATTTTTATTGAGGATCCTCCTTCATTATTTTAATAAAGCTCTCCTGTAAATTAAGATTTCGAATCCTTTAAAACAGCTCCTTTGACAAACCACTCAATGGGAAATCCAAACAGAGCCTACTTGACATCAATTTACTTAATGAGTTTCCTCTTTATGATAGGCAAACATTAAGGGCTCTCAAAACAACCCTCATAGCCACCTTCTGAGTCAAAAGCACAGTCCCACCTCCTGGACAAGTAAATAAATCTCTCATAATTGAATAACTTTAACCCATGCGTCGGCCGTCGTCTTGTCCAAGTGAACGAACACTTTCCAAGAAATTTACTACATTCATTGAATTCTTTCACTAAATTTGCATTGATGAATGTGTCCCTCAATACAATTAGTCCGGGAAAAGATATTCACACCAATAGATCGTAGCCATCAGCACTATACATCATCTCCCCCACAAACATGTCAAATGGAATTGCTTCCTCCTATCTGCTTTTGAAAAGTTTTAATACCCCAAGCTTGGGCATACCATGTCATGTACACCATTTCATCCCTTTGGAATTCCAAATGAGACTTTGTCTCATCGCCACATTGTTTATGTTGTTGACACCTTTGGGGTGGCCGAGAAAGGATGTGGAAGCCAAAGCGCAACCTTATTGCCCGCTTGGCTTGACATTGATTTACAATCATCCACCACACGATACGATAGCAATAAACCTTGCTTTACCATCAACTACACTATCTGAGCAATCTCTGCCATTGATTACCACCTACGGTTGGCGGTGGTTTTTGCAACTCGAAGGGTTTAAAAAAAAAAAAAAAAAACAAAAAAAAAATGCACGTAGAGAGCAAGAGTATCTCAAGTCAAACAGTCAACTTCCGGGTAGGTGATCCCAGAAGGGTTGCAGTTTCAGGACGACATTCGAAAATCTCTATTGTTTGTCTTGTATCGTTGAGTCGGAATTCGTTCCTTATACTCCTTTCAGTAAATAGGATGGAATCCATATCATCGGCATAGATACATCTATTCGAGATTCGGTGGATATGGCTTGGATCTCCGGGCGCAGTATGATTTACGGATATCATGCTGAAATGAAATTGCAATTCTCGATTGTAATTCATTGAAACAATAAACGCTCTGGCAGCAGGATGTTTAGTTTCAAAGGAACGTGAGCACTGTGTAGTATTTTATTGTTTCCCCAAATTGAAAACACCACATTGGACGTTGGTTGGAGGCAACAAAAACTTTTATATCGACCAGGAAATGGTAAATATCCCGCTTCTTTACCTTGCGGAGGTGTTTTTACGTTCATTTCATGGACAGGAACTTAGTGCTCGTCCTGAGGTATTCAGTATTTTTTTTTCCTGTATTTCATCAGAGAATGATCGTGGCGGTGAATTGTTGCGGTGGAAAATGTGTGGGATTTACTCTTTACGGATGGTACATTTATGGTGCATCAACTTTACTTTTTAATCTTTCTGTCAACGTGATGTCTACAGGCCCAGGATGGCGTAGTATATTGAAATATGGGGGCTCTGATTTCAGATTCAAAAAGTCACAAAGAAAATCCAGGTATTTTGTGTTCCTTGTGAACACGATATGGTGTGTGTTTTCTTATCTAAAAAAGACTATTTTATTTTGTTTGTAGTGGGGAACCTTTGCTTTTGGCTTTACCATTACGTTTAATTAGAGATCCTCTATACCTTTTGTACTAAACCATTTAGTATCAGTGAAACAGGGAATTGAATTGCTCTGGAGAATACCCCATAAGCGACGCCATGATGATGACATAGCTAGCTAAAATCACAACTTCACGGGCAATGAAATTGAAGCAGACTTTACATATGGCCTCCATAGTCGGCCTATTTGATTCTACAAATAGCTCCTGAATAAGTTGTTAAGGTGTAAATTGGTGGTACTATTGGAAAAAATACACTACACGGCATCACATCCAATAGCAGATCCGTCCTAATAGACTTCGCAGAGGCTAGCAGGGGTTTCCTTCGTCTAATTATTCACAAGGAAAGTTGGAAAACTCTCGATGAATTAACTGTCAAGGCACTCCTTCTGATGAGTGCGTGAACGTTCCGAACATTGGTCCAGAATACTACTCTGTAGTAACCAGAGCATTGTTGAGGACATCCTGAATATTCCAAAAATAAGAAAATGCTTTAAGAAAGCTGAGTTTCGGACAGCTACAATCGCAATAGATTCCCAGAGCCTTGCTGAACACTTCCAACGTAAAATAGCGACCACTAAGTTTGAAGATCCTACTTTGTATGGTTTTGGTGGTTAAGCACCCAGAAAAAGGATAAACCCTTTAGCTCATTTCATTTTATCTAATTGTGCCTTATATACAGCTTGTATATACGTCTATACATACATATGCGCCATCAGAGTTGAAGTATTGAGTTCTTCTCGGCCACTACAACGAAAATCCTGTTTCCATAAAGACTGAGGGTAAGCACAGCGTAAAGAGTACTACTTGCATAAGGGACCAAAATAGCTTGCATCTCAGATGAAAAAAAGGAGAACGAGAGGGGATACTGGTGCAAGAATGAGGTTCGAATATTTTACTAAATATTAAAAATAATACGTCAAGGCTGCAAAGTCTATAAGGAACACAATGGTAAAATCTTTCCACTGTACAACGGCGATTAAGGACAAATTCTGCTCTAAGGCAGAGTAAGCTTTTTAACTTGGACGACGACAACCAAAAATTTCGTATATCCAATATGGAATAATTGCCTTGTAGCTCGATTTGAGACGCTTTAGCCTGCACGGAAAATACTGTGTTCAGACAAAGGTTCGTTTTAAAGACTCAACATTTCGGTGTCGAGTGGAGGAAAACATGCTCCCCAACTTGTTGTCCAACGGGTTGATGTGGGGACTGCCAGATTCCCAATCGTCCGAAGCGTTGTTTTTAAATTACTCTTGGTAGGTTGTCACTTTTTGAGCTGCAGCAGAATCGTTTTAGAATATCTGGGGCTTATTGGTTTATGTATGGAGAGCTTCGCTACGTCTTCTAAATCAGTTGTTTGATATACTCTTGCCAAAGTCGCCACCATAGCTTACTGGCCGTCATACCATTACTAATGCCGTTAAACTTTTCGGAATAGGTTCTGACGCTGTTCTTGATAACCGAATCCACTTTTGTTTTGCGATCAGAAGAAACCACCCAGACAAAGAACTAATCCTGTGCACTTCTTGTATTTCCATTTACGTTTCAGTGATAAAGTACCTACAACATCAACTACATCAAAGCCAAGTACCGGCAACCTGAAAATAGCGTAGGCTATAGCGCTCTGCGGTGTCATTATCAGTTTCGCACAAACATCGCAAGTTATATTGCTGGACAGACGGTTGAAAGAGTAGAGAGTTTCCAATACCTTGGGAGTATTGTCTCAACCGATGGCGGAACCGAACTGGATATAGCCAACCGCATGCAAAATCCGCCTTTGGAATGCTATCCACAGTTTGGCGAAGTAATGCAATGTAATGCTACGACTGTTCTGTTCCAATGTTGAATCCGTGCAACTATATGGATGTGGTACCTGGAGGGTGACCACCACTATTAAGAGGAAGGTGCAAACGTTTGTCAATAGGTGCCTTTGCTACATCTTAAGAATATTCTGGCCAAGCCGTATCTCTAACGAACAGCTTTATCAGAGAACGGACCATGAACCTATAGGCACAACCATACGACGACAAAAGTGGCCCAAGCGATGCAATGGAACACGCTTACTCAGGACGGCAGGATGCGCGGCGGCCCTAAAAATACGTGGCGCAGAACAGTTGAGAAGGAAGCACGGCAACTGGGAAAAAGTTGGGGAGAGCTGAGGCACATTTCCAAAAACCGCACTCTATGGCGCGTTGGCGTAGTAGAGGCCCTAGGCCCCACAATGGGATACAGGAACGAATGAAATGAAATGATCGCAATTTATTGTTTCACTTATGCCTAATTGACTTATGTACTTAGTAAGAACATAGTGACTGAAGTGTTTTGTACTGAAGGATAGTAGAGAAGTTACTGACCTCTTGGAGATGTTGGATTCCTTTGGTCTGCCAGTACTCTAGAGAGTGATTCCATCTATAGTTAGCTCATATAAAACCCAAAAGCTAATGAAAGTTCTAACAAGGATACAGGCAGCCTTAGCACTGGTTCGAGACCTGAGAAACTCTCTTATAAACCATGCCTACCATGATTTTTCGGCAATATCCTATCTTGTAATCCCACTGTGACCTGGAACTCAAAGAAGTCAACGTTCACAGAAGCTTTGCATTCTCGAACTACCTAGGAACTCGTGAGACAACATCATGGCTATACACATATGTATGTAAAATAGTTTCTTGCAAGCAGAATTGAGTATACTCGTAACGAGGAGGGAAATTTATCTTGTCATCCTCCAGAGAAAGGACCCAACTGCATTCCTATGCACATTTACACTGTCGATTTCGTATTTTCCCATCAACAAGAGTTCTGGTGTCATTTTGAAAGACCTTGCCCGCAAGGTCAATAAAATGCGTGTTGTACCAAAGACTACTTATTCAGGAGGATATATATATATATTTATGTACATATGTACATGAATATTAAGTGGAGGAGGATTTATTAGTGCGTTTAGAGCCGGAAAGCCCCCATGCAGCAGAGGCTAACTATTCTTTGAAATCTTGTCTTATCGGACAACTGACGTATAGTCTAAAATTGCTCTTTTTGTAGTCATGCAGCTCCAAATGACCCGCTTCGGTGATAAGCCTTGTTGTTAGTCCCAGAAAGCTGCAGCTTTTGTAGGTTTTCGGCATCCCATATTTAATCAAAAAAATTTCTTTTCCAAGATGACAATCAAATACTTTGCTTTCAGAAACGGATGACGATCCCTTGAAGCACTAGCACTAGAGTCAGCTACTTCCTTCTTGTAAAGAGAACAGCTCCTACTTTTCGTGTACCAATCGTTGATCACGTCTAGGGCTGCCTCGCTAGACATGATCAAACAGACAGTACATGTACATCCTCTGCATATGCCTGGGTGTCGACGATAGATCTAGTTTTGTGCTGTATCTGCACTGCGCAGATATACTGTTCCATCATTTACCTCTGGATGTCTATGATGAGTAGCAGGAAGAGGCCTAAACTGGTCAAAGCTAAGTCGCAGCGTACCAATCATCTAGTAATATTGTACTACATCACACCTTTCCCTATTTTTGAAAGAGGTTCCAATGCAACAATCCCGAGGAGGAAGGGCTGGATGGACACTCTTTTGGCTAAGACGGAATTTTTCCATACATACTAGGTGGAGTGAAAAGTAACCTCCTTGACCGCCAGAATGTGCTGCTACTGCAAAAAAGGTTATGGTGCCTTGAAGTCCGTTCAAATTTAGGCAGACATGCCAAATTTCAGTGCGTTAATGTCTTTAGTTTTGTTTTGACAGCTGATTGTTGTTGACGTGTTTGGCATCAAGTTGAGTATGCACAAAAACGATTTTGGTTCTCTCATAAAACAATATTTTTTAAGAGGCAATACGGCGAAGGAAACAAAAGAAAACTTGGGTAAATATTATGGGGCTAATGCTCCGTCAGATTGCACCGTCAAATATTGGTTTCGAGAGTTTCGTGGTGGCCGCAACTCCATTACCAATCAAGTCCGCAGCGGCAGGCCCTCCGATGCGGTTACAGAGGACAATGTCAAAAAAATGCATGAAATGGTGTTGGCTGACCGGAAAGTGAAGGTGCGCCAGCTAGCAGATACCATAAAGATTAGTACTGAGCGCACACGCCATATTTTGGGCAATATTCTGCATATGAAAAAGTTATCCTGCCGCTGGGTGCCGCGAATGCTCACTCCTGACCAAAAACACGAACCCGAGAGCACTTCGAAAGAGTGTTTGGACTTGCTGATGGGGAATCGGGCGGACTTTTGGCGTCGATTGGTAACTGGATTTGGATCCCTCGGACTATTATCTCTTCCCAAATCTCAAAAGATGGCTCATCAATGAAAAATTCAGCTCACGCGAGGAAATCATTGAAGCCACGGAGGAGTATTTTGCAGACCTTCCGGAAAATTACTTTTCGGACGGGATCAAGAACTTGGAAAATCGCTGGAATAAGTGTATCAAACTAAAAGGGGACTATATTGAATAACATAAACGAATCAGCTCAAAAACGAATCAGAGGTTAGTGTCGTTGTATTCGCTGGAAAACTCCCACCAAATATATCTTTCCACCTCTCAAACTATTGTGTTTCAAGTGAGAATTTATAGAAAAGGGCGTCTCTCTTTGATTAAGTAGAGTTTGGTATCTGTACATCCAAATCTTAAACATCTTATCTATCCATTCACCTTTTTAATAAGAGGTACACATCTCGATCGCACCAGGCTAACCAACTTTTTTAAATCAAAATTCAAAATTGTTGACATCAATTTGCCGTAAAATCTCTCCCATTATCTTCAAGGTAAGTATGCCATTAAAATATGAATGGATGTTCATCAGCACTGCTTCAGACGTCATTAATCTTGGTGAAATAACCATAACCAAACATCGCAAGGATATTATCCTTAAGTCCAGTTTCAAAAGTAACAATTTAAAACCCACTAAACCTAGAAAACAGAACCATGCTAATATCAAGACTAACCCTAAACCGATTCATAAGCCCAAATCTTAGACAAACGCTTACAGTGAAAAACGAACTCCTAATAAACAAGCTCCTGACCCATACTAGAGTTTTAAAGACAAGACATTTCCTTTCTTCACAATCTTGCACCCCGTCAAACCCAATTCCCAAACGTGTATCTTTTAATCCTGATCCTCCCTACAGTCTTTTAAAATAAACCTAGCAACATCTCCTTATTCCACTCAAACAAAAACTATTCGCTCCCGTATTTCAAATCCTTCTTCATATTCTACGACAGACTCCCATCCTAATACCTCACTAACTTCTTTTTTGAACCCCGTACTTCCTTCAAGGCAAAATTAACCAAGTACCTGACTGATTCATGGGTATGTTCTCTCACGATTAGGAGACTGCAGATTATATGATGATGTTCGTCTACATACTATATATCTCGCTTACCTTCATGATAAGCCGGACTCTGTCTGTATTGACGGTATAACGCAAACTAATGCACTGGTTTCCATTCTGGATGAAGGCCTCTCCACTAATTGTAACAATCTGCGGCAACTTTTTGTACATTTCCTTGAGCAATTAGATATGGCTCCTGATGATGTGGCCGACGTCTCACGTAATTCCAAACGCATATGTACACACTCAGTATCAGAGAACACCGTCTGGTTTCAAAAATTACCATAGCTCCTAACCCGCCGCTAAATCTTTGCCGAGCCTCCCAACTATGCGTCCCTTTTTCGAGCTTAGATTTCTGCCATACAGGTAACATATATCTTAGTTCCCATATTCTGCCCCATAATATTTTTGCCGTTACAGACTCCAATCTCACCCCTAATATTAAGGATAATGATTTATTTCCCCAAGACTTTGGCTTGCTCCATGACAATGGTCTAGATAAAGAGCAGAATTTATATGGCCGTGGTGTACTTCTAACTATAAACTCTCGTCTCGAGTTTAGACCATTTAAAAAATCGTCCACTGCATTTTTCGAATTTGAGTGCGCTAGAATTTCTACTTCAAAGCAAAGCCTATATACAGGGTGAATGACTCGAACTCCAACTTTTTAAAATGCTATAATTTTTTTAATTTTTGATAAATTTTATTGTGCCAAAGCAAAAAATGTTGGAAAATACATTAATTTTCAAATTGTATCAGTAGTTTTCAATATGTCCACCTTTGGCACGAATAATGGCCTTGAGACTGCCGAAGAAAGCATCGCACGCTGCACGCAAGTGGCTCTGCGGTATTTTGGCCCATTCCCGGCGAAATACTTGTTTGAGGTGGTCCAAACTTTGGTATGTTTTAGTGCCAACCTTCGCCTTCAGAATACCCCAGACAGAGAAATCCAACGGACTTGCATCCGGAGAATTTGCAATCCGCTGTGTCGAAGAAATGAAGTGTGGAAAATTGTTTTTTAACTAATCTTGGTTGACGCGCGCTTTGTGAGACGGTGCCGAGTCTTGTTGAAATGTCCACGGTCTCCGACCGAAATGATTGTTTGCCCAAAGCTTCAATACTGTCTCTAAGACACAGTATACGATCGCATTAATTTTGACGGTCCAAAATACGAGCGGAGATCGACCATCGGCGGTTATGGCGGCCCAAACCATCACCATCGGTGCTGCCTGCTTTCTGGTGGCCGTCCGAAGGTGTAAATTTTCGAAGGACCTCTCTGGAAAGTAAACTCGGTCATTTTGTATGTTGACATACTGTGCGATAACAAATGGCGGCTCATCGGAAAAAACCAAATTCGGCAACTCACCACTTTCGTGCAAGCGTAGCAACTCCTTCGCTCTTTCGGCTCTAACTTTTTTCTGTTGCGGTGTAAGATCGTGTGCTTTTTGGAACTTCAATGGCTTGAGCCCAAGCTCATTTTTCAGTATGTGTTGCATCCGTTCCAACGATATGTTGAGCTCACGAGCCATTTTTCTTCCACTTCGACGCTCAATTCAAGCCTTCACTTTCCGAACCATTTCTGCCAATGTTGCTGTTTTTTTATGACCACTTCCATGGCGTTTTGCAACGCTGCCAGTATCACGGTAACGAGCTATGGTCCGAGACACAAATGGTTTATTCACGTTGAGGTGCTGGAGGGCTCTAACGATAGCTACTTGTGGTTTTCCAGGAAAATATAAAGCAATCACACTATCACGTTTGAATTCCATCGCGGATAAAATTTTTCAAAACAACTGAGACGCAGATCGTTTAAAGGCTTGTAAATAATAAAGTTATCTGTATGTGTCAAAATTTGAGCTCACTGTCATGAACGGTTTGGAAATTATAGCAGTCTGAAGTTGGTTGCAGTTCGAGTCATTCAGGGTGTATTTGTTGCTGCTCAACCAATTCAACATTACCAGCTAGCTATTGGTAACGTTGCTATTTTTTCATATGATTTTAATCTACCTAAGCTTCTATGGGCCCAGATTGACTAGTCCTTCTATACTCCAACAAATCCCACCTCTGAAAAAGAAAATCTTTTCATCAACCGCCTTACTGACTCTGGTCTGTATCAGTTAAGTGGTGTCACCAATAAAATTGGCAGACAGCTCGATCTAGTCTTCGCCACTGATACAGATTATTGCGTCGTTTTAGAAAGTAGACATCTTCTCTCTAAGTTGGATAGTTACTACCCTCCCCGTTCTCTTACGTTGTCATGTGTCAACGGTCTTAATCCCGTTTCATATGAGTATTCTTACAGTTTTAATTTTCATAGGGCAAATTACGAACAACCTCCTTCGTACGGCCAATTTTACCTTTCTCTAAGATAATCATAACAATGCTCATACATCCTTTAAAATCGAAATTTTCAAATCCCAACCTGTACCTTTTTTACCCAAAAAGCATCCCTCATCTTCAACACCCTGATACAATAAAGAGCTGTGCCCTCTTCGTAACATGAGAAATAAACTCTGGTATACTCGTACTTACTTAAAATTGCGTTCCGACACCGCCGGTATCTTCAAGTACCAGTCTGCCCAAATAAATTTCTCTATATTTTGCCAATTTCTCTATGACAACTTTTCAAACCGAATGGACCACACACTCATTTCCGACCCGAAACGATTATTTCAGTTCGGTAAAAGTAGACCGGATAACTATCTATCATCTCTAAATTTTCTGGATAAGTCCTCGGGCGGAATTCAATTCACAATTTTTTTTTCGGCCAAGCGTTCGCCATACATACCGAAGAGCCCGACCACTCTTACTTCTCCTACTTAAATAGCTGCTCACAAACAACTTTGGAATGAGTGCCTATAATTTTATCCTCCCCCTATATTTTTAAAGAAATGTGAAATGCATCGAGCCCAACCTCTTATAGTTCTCTTTCAGGCTTCTAACCCAGGGATTATTTCCCTCAACCAGAATAGGTTCTTTATTAAAAAGGTAGCAAAGACGATATTTCCAACTATCGATCAATTGCTAAGCTTTTTGAGAGCATTATTTATGACATAATGCTTTTCCATTTTGTAATAAATTTATTGTTTCCCAAAACCAGCATGGATTTCTCAAAGGTATATCTACAACGCCAAGCTTAATGGAATTTGTATCAAACACTTTATGTGCTCCAGAATCTGGAAATGAAGTTGACGTAATTGCTACCGATTTCAGCAAAGCCTTTGATAGAATTTCTTATGATATAATCCTTCTAAAATTACAGGCTTTTGGATTTCAAAAAAGCTCCATAAAGTGGGTTCGATCCTATTTAATTTAAATGAACGACATTGCTACGTCCTAGGTTTCTGACCTAATCAAAGCCACTTCTGGTGTCAATTAAGGTAGCCACCTTGGTCCCTTATTATTTATTCTCACTATTTTTTTTATTTTTATTATAATTTTATTCCGTATAAATTCAAATATTTATTTACATTAATACTTAATTATTTTACATTCGATTTTATATACAGAATTCAAGAAAGTGACATTTTTCATTTTGTATAGTTCAAGTATTGAAATAGTGTAAGACAATACAAATGACGGACTGGAGGAATTTTCATATCACAGAACAATGGATGACTGGAGTGGTGACTGTGTTCTCGGCATATTTTTCTCAACACATTTTTCTGCAGAAATATGCACCTGCCCAGTACGCAACACCATATTGAAGCTTAGAATGAAAAATACCACAATACGAGTAAATAATTGTTAGCAGTTTTTTCGAACAAACATTTTGCAGGTAAAAAAAATTTCGGAAAGTGCAGCGAAAATATTTCCTGAAGGACTCCGTATGGTTTTCAAACCCATTCTTGAATCAATAGTGAGCCCCAAGTATTTTAACCATACTTTCTCGATTAAAAAACACTTATCACTGCAACTAAGAGCGCTAACGAAAGATGGGGAGGATGAAGCGGAAATTCGAGGTGTGTTCAGAAAATAACGAGAATTTTAGTTTTTTGAAAAAAATATTTATTTATTCGTCTGCATTGATGTTGTCGCCTTAAATCCTCCAAACACTTCTCATATTCGATCTTCGGGATAGCTTTTAGCACTTTCAGCGATGCGCTTTTAATGTCATCTATGCTTGTAAAACGACGGCCCTTTAAGGTTCTCTTTATTTTTGGAAATAGGAAAAAGTCTCACGGAGCCATGTCAGGCGAATATGGAGGCTGGGGCGTCCTTACAGCATTGTTTTTGGCCAAAAATTCACGAACAAGGAATGAAGTGTGAGCAGTTCAACAATTTTGGAACAAATTTTGCTGCCCACGCGTTTCATACTCAAAACATTCGAAAAAATTGCATGGCATGAGCCAATCGATATGCCAACATCATCAGCGACTTCTGTGATTGTTATTCGCCGATCGTTCATAACCATTTTTTTCACTTTTTCGATGTGCTGGGGCGTCCAGGGCGTTCGTCATCTATAACATCTTCTCGGCCATCTTGAAAACGCTTATACCTCTCGTAAACTCTTGTTTTACTCATACCAGATTCACCATGGGCCTTTGTTAACCCTTCGCAAACTTTGTATTGTATGATACAAATTTTTTGATCCATTTCTTTTAACAAACGAAAATCGTGGAGCTCATAAAAACACGTCTAACCTTAGCGGCTATCACAAACAATGAATACAGCTGAAAATTTGATCATACTTCAGGCCCATAATAAAAAAAAATTCTGACAATCAGATTCTCTAAACCCGAAAAATAACCGTTATTTTCTGAAAACACCTCGTACGTCTGCAATCTGTCAGTTTGTATCTTGGACACTCCCAGTTGATATCCGATACCAAATTCAAAGCACTGTGAGAGCCGTAAAAATAGCCTACATCATCAGCGAAAGCAGTAAGTGTACCTATAAGATTAAGGTCGAACAGTGAATTGATATAGATGAGACACAGAACGGATCCCAACACTGAACCTTGAGATACTCCCAAATTAAGAAACCGAATTTGGCTCCTTATTTCACCAATCTTTACTCTTTGAGATCTATTTGAAAGGTAAGACCTAAACCAATCCATCATGAAGCCACGAAATCCAGTTTTTTCAAGTTTTATCAACATGATATGGTGTTTTTTTTATTTTTTTTATTTACATATAATTTGTGAGGGCTCAAGGGATTTAAGAACCCTTAAAATGTTTGCACACAGCGCGGGCAAAGGAAAATCAAAGAGGATGGAAAGAAAGGTACCGGTGAACGTTGGTTTTGAATGTTTGAAGGTTATAATGGCTAGGAAATAAAGAGCTAGGCAAGGCATTCCATAAGCGAGTTGTACGGCTTAGGAACAAATCACGATATTTTGCAGTACGTTTGAAAGTAGGCTTGAGGGTATACTGAGGCCAGATCAGAGGGGGTAAAATATTTCTTACATCGCTTGAGGAAACCTAGCATTTCGTAGCATTTTTGAAATCGAATATGTGGCCATTCCAACGTAAGTTGTCATTGACACACAGATCGAGAATGGAAAGTTTTTCGGTTTTAACGATGCAAGTGCCATTCATGGCTAATGGCTGGGTGTTTGGATTTCGCTTTAACGACAGCAGACAGCATTGTGTTTTGGAAGCATTAAATTCCACTCTGTTGATATTTCCCCATTTGGTTATGCTGCTAATATGGGAATTTAATGAGCTTAACATACGCTGCCATTCCGTTCTACAGCCGAAGTGCAGGGACTTGAGTTCGGAAACGAATATGAAAAGCAGAGATTACAGTCGCCAGCAAAGGAATATATTGGATTAGAAGTAGCAGAGAAGAGATCATTGATGGAAATTAAAGAGAACGTCGGAGACAGAACGGAGCTCTGGGGGACACCAGCATTTATTTTGTGAATATCAGACTTGAGACCGTCTAAGACAACTTGAATTGAACGTTCCGAAAGGTAATTTCTAACCCTTGAAGAAGAGAGTCATTGATCCCAAAAGCATGCATTTTCGACAAATGAGCCTGATGCCAAACTCTGTCAAATGCCCTAGAAATATTAAGTTTAACGCTCTTGCTTCCGCCTGATTGATGTACACTTTGGTTTCACTTTTCAGTGAGACATGACATCAAACGACCAATGGACTTGTCGCTACGAAGACCGTACTGCCGGTCATTAAAAAGTTTTCGTGATTGGAGATATTTCATAAGCTGACGGTTTTTCAGCGTTTCCATGTAGGTAAAACAGGGGTATATTCGTATTTTCACGGCCACTTTCGGACGTACTCTGAAATATTGTGATTCGTTCCTAAGTCGTACTGGAATGCCTTGCCGAGCTCTCTATTTCCTAGCAATTATAACTTCCAAGCATTTAAGACCAACGTACATCGGTACCTCTCTTTTCTTGCTCCCTAATTTTTCTTCGCCAGCGCTGTGTACAAACATTTTAAGGGTACTCGAATCCTTTGAGCGCTAATTATAAAGAATGAAACCCACGTTATCTTAGGTCTGTACCACTTTTGCGGCCCAATCTTCACAGAACGAATTACGGACACGTTGAGCCAATGTCTGGAATGCTTCGTGATGTTAACGATATTCTACCTGCCTACAACTACCATCTCAGCGAATCTCCATCAAGAACATTCTCCTTTCCACTTATGCTTCATGTCCTAATTTTCTTTAACCGCCCCCACACTTTAGTTTGTATCTTTAGCGTTAAGCAAAATTCTTAGTTTCAAGTTTAGACCATGCTTGTAATAAGCTTTAACAAATCTGTCTGGGGTTGACCCAAGCCTCAAATCAAATCACATCAAGTGGCTTTAAAAAAGTCTTAAACATGGTATTGACTTCGTTAAAGGTTGGCCGGTGCAACCTTACTAGCTGAGTACCTGGGCACCGAAATATAAGCCGACCCACCTGAATTCTGGTCTCATGATGATAGTTACAACAACCACATCAGCGTCTGAAATGTTCATCTCTACTTCGTAAAAATGGGATAAAATATGTTATAGCTCAGAACTTTATCGTTCATAGAACCAAGACTACATATAAAGTCAAAAGCTAAAGCACTTCGACTTAATTAACTAAACCACATTGTACGAGTATATAACAGTCTTTGAATTCCAATCCTCAGGTTCACTAATTGGAAACATAAACTTTCTGCTTGAACGACCAACAACTATAGCGATGTCAAGATTCTTGATGCAGTGTGCCGATAGTTCTATGCCTGACACCGAAGAAGTTAGAATTTTGTAGTGTATTAGACTGCGAAGGCCGTAAACCCTATGCTCGTATTCTACAATACTTCCGTAACAAACCAATAATGACTCTAAAGAAAGGATAATCTCAAACAACGACATATAAAGATTCAATTTCTAGACTCAGAGTTATTGTGCCAGTGAAAACTAAGGACTTTCTCCAGTAAATGAAAGAATTTTGAGGTAAAATGGCCAAAATTCATAAAAGATGAAAAAATGAGCGAAAACCAGCTACGAAGAATTGACTTAAAATCCTTTGCGCTAGTCAATGTAATCATCCAGATGGATTCAGTAAGACTCAACCGTTAAATAATCTTCGCTTCAGCAGATAGAAATTTCCTTTCAGTCATCACAATCCATTCCTTCAACATGATGAATTTCATTCCCTTCCAAATGAAATATTTAACATGGACCTTTTTTCAAGTGCAACGTGGAATGCCGTCTCATCTGGGAGCAAGAAAACAAATGAAAGATGATGAATGTTAGTTCCTAGAATAAAACATCACTGCAGGGCATCCAGCGAATGTGATTATTCCACCCCAACCGAACCATCCTTTCCCGCAAAAGAGGAAAAAAAAATTGCACCTAATGCACACTGTCATTTGGCACCACTTTTAATAAATGAAAATCATGACCTTCAAACAGATGTCGCTCGAAATTTTCCATAACCAAGACTCACATTACGCATTAAGTACCACCTCAGGGTATTTACAAAATTTGACCTCGTTCCAAAAAAAAAAAAAAAATCGAAACATATTTAGAATAATGGTTTAAGGAACTTACCGTAATATCCAGACATATCCATTGGGACTACTTGTATAAGACGATAGCTCTTAACTAATTCCCGTAGAAATAACTGCGACAGATAAAAGAGCAGGACGAGATGCGGATTGTCCGTTAAGACGCCATCAGCAACGGCACTGCAATAAAAATAAAATTAAAATTGTAAAAAAAAAAAACAAAAAAAAAATTACAAAACAATTTTAGAGAGAGAATTTACTGGTTTGCTTGTGTAACTATTGGCATTGGCATCACTCACAAGGACGACTACAGGAACCGGAAACAGGAAAAGGAAAACAATTTCACTTCGGCAATTAAAACCAATTGTGCAGAAGGTAAAGAACAACAACAGCACCAACAACCAGAAGAGCAGATTTACTCGTAATGTGTCATTAAAAAGGATGCAGATGGCGATAGCGATAGCGATAGCGATGCCTAATGGTGGAATTATCTCCTGCTGGGACTTAGTTAATTGCATGTCTGTGAAAGCTCCTTGATGCAATGGCTACGAAGATAATGGAAATACATAATGAGAAAGGATGAAGACGAAATTATTTCTACATCAAAAAGGCATAAAATGATGGATTACTTGATTCCGGTGAAGGATCGAAAGTCCTATTACGACATGAAGGTCTTCCTGAATTGCCTGAAAGAGTATCAGAAAGAGTCGATTAATATTAGCAAAGCCTTAGACTAGATACAATGAAGAATCACAGATTCAAAAGGTTTTCAGCCACCTGACTGTGAGCGTTGTACTTCAGCCCTGGATGAAAATAAGTTTCTGCAAAAATTCGCGGCATTTGTGGCAATACTTCCGAATTAAATGAAAATCTACAAAAAGTATTAGAGATAGATCTAAGCCTTGTGGAATGCCAGCATTAGTTCTGTGTATTTAACCTTTCGTCAGAGTAAAATAAACTTCGTTTCCATTTTTTGTTGACACAAAATAATTATTTATTTGCGTTGTAAAACAAGTTACCATTGTGTGGCAACGGCTTATAGAACATTGCAGCAGTTCGTTCGATAACATACTGGACATTTGAATTCAGCAAACCAGCGAAAAATAGTTGCTTTCGACGGAGTAGATTCCTTCTAACACTTTTTAAGCTATTCATGAGTTTGAATGGTATTTTTTCCCGTTAAGTAACAGTATTTTATCAACGTACGAAACCGGTTTTTTTTTTTTGTATGATTTTGAAAATATCAAAAGGTTCGTCACTAAAACCTCACTATCTGGTCCAATTTTGACAAGAATCGTTTGAGGGTTGACACTACCGAAAAGGGTCCTTTAGATCTACATGGCTATGAGGCTATGATAAGGCCAATTATATCTTATGCGTCGGTTGTCTAGTGGAATAAGCTCTCGCGAAAATACGTTCTTGCTGTCGGAAGGCTAAATTCAGTGACCCTTGTCTGGGTCCCAGCTCACAATGGGATCGCGAGAAATGAAATCGCCCATGAACTTGCCATACAAGGTTCAGACGAGAGTTTTTCAGGACCCGAACCTACGTTGGGTCTGCCTGTGTCCTCGGTTAAGGCTTCTACTGACAGTTGGATCTCATATGAGCATAACTGCAGATGGCATAGGTCCCCGGGATATAGGCAGACCAAACGAATGCTTCCCGACGTCTCTAGCAAGTCAGCGGCCTTTCTGCTGTTCTTCAGCCGGAAAACCTGCAGCTTGATTACTGGCTGGGCATAAGTGGCACAACATTCTGCGATGCTTGCTGTGAAAGTGATGACGACACCGCGGAGCATTATCTCTGTGAATATCCGGCTTACGCTCGCAACGGGCTGCAGGTACTCTGCTCTGACGTGGTGGGTGCTTTTACTGTAGGCACCTTATCACTGAAGCGCTTACTCATCTCTCTTCATAAGACTGAAAGATTTCACTAAAAGGAACTTACAAAGAGTACAATGGACTAGTTCTTTGTTTGAGTGCTCTGCTCCACAGAAAAGAAAAAAAAAATGTTGGCACTAACCAAAAGACGTATGAACATATTACTATAGTTTCCGTCTATGTGTTAGTCTCGGGACATCAATGAATGCTGCATCCAGTGTCACATGAATGTAAAACGTCTCTTGTGGTTTACGTGGGAAGCTGCCTTAAGCCCACGGAGTGCTCATAGGGACTGGAGTGCGTCAATTAGCACCCTGATCTACACGTATTGTTCATTTCATCACCATGGGCAACCCCATTTAGACCCGTACCAATTCGAAGTCGTCGTATAGGCTAGAGGCCCATTTAAAACCTTCGCCAGTCCTGGCACACTGGCACACACTTTTCTACATTTTTAGGGCTGTCTAACAACAGTCAGAAAACCCTCCCTGCGCGTTTAGGTATAAACCACAGCCATCATGACTCTCCCACAAGGTGGTTTACCTCTTTCAAACTAAGCTCGCATCGAAGTTTCAGAGGCTCCTCATGGTTGAGAGTTAAACCTTTGTCGGCTTAACTCCGAAGACCTCTACAGATCTCATATATGGACTAGCCACTGAAAAGCCTTCAAATATGTCGTTGGTCTAATGCTACTCATATTTGCAGCTCCGATTT
The DNA here is from genome assembly GCA_963966105.1 of Volucella zonaria. NCBI lineage: Eukaryota > Metazoa > Arthropoda > Insecta > Diptera > Syrphidae > Volucella > Volucella zonaria. The sequence goes on along the minus strand of OZ014533.1, from coordinate 135,115,393 downwards.
CCTTTTGCATAAGACCAGTTTTGCTCTACCCTGCGGTAGGGGGCAGGGGCCCAGATGAAAATAGAATAGTAATTGAAAGGAGGTTTCTGGACACTGGAATGGATATATTCATGCCACAGTAATACGACGATTTCAAAAACCATATCAAAATAGATGGAGGTGCAAAAGTTTCGAACCGGAAAATATATTACGGCAACGTCATATGGGACCTTAACGGCGATGAAAAGATGGCGAGTATCTTGAGTTTTTTCCAGGATCTGCCGAAGTCTGAAGATTTGGTCGATTGTGGACTCTCTTTATCTGACAGCTCACTGTCCTTCCCTCTCGTTCTTCATTGCAGCACCGCTTAGTAGGCTTCTTGTTTCGCTGCATGTGGTTGTTGGCATTCTTCGTCAAACCAGGAACTTCTTGTTGGTGGTCGGGTAAAACCCAGCATATCAGTTGCGACATCTCTGATGGCAAGTCGGCAGAGTTGCCACTGGTCTTCGGTATTTGATGCTGGCGGCATAGGAGTTGTTGAGACATTACGGGATAACCATTCGGCGAAGATTCTGGCGGTCTCTTGCGATTGCAGTTTTTCTACATTATACGAGTATCTTCACATACTCGTAGTAGTTCTTCTTTGTTGTGGCGCTTGGTAAATCCGCACCTTTGCCTCAACAAGATGGCGATCTGAATCAATCTTGGTTGCCCAGAGCCTTTGGACGTCAAGAATACTGGAGGCATACCTTACATCTATCGCAATTTGATCAATTCGATTTAGCGTTGCATGATCCTACATATGTATATCTTGAGGTAAGGAAACCGTGTGCTTGCTATAATGATATTTTGTCCCACCGCAAAGTCAATAAAGCTAAGTCCGTTTGCCAGACGTGGTGTTGCGTTGGCTATGCTTACCACTTGTACTACTAAGGCTGTCCTCCTTTCCTGCCCTTGCGTTAAAACCGCCTAGTACTACATACTTCGGACATTGCTCATATGACTTTTCGAGGCACTCGTAGAAACATTCTTTGGTGGCATCAACCCTGCGTTCCGTTGGGGCGCATTTTAGGCTTATGTTAACGAATGTTGTGGATTCGGATTCCCATACTTGGAAGCGCAAGACTTCTTGCCTAAGTCTGCCGCATATGGCAAACCCCCATCCAAATAAGCGCTGCTACTTTTCCCTATAGCAAGCACCATAGTATATATCACAGATTTTCGTCCTCCTTATACCCGGCCAATCCAATCGCACTTTCTGGATAACGTTTGCAAGGATCGTCAGCAATGCATCCATTATTATCCGAAGGCATAAGTTGGTTCGTCATATCTCTTCAATCTCTTCCGTACGGGGTTGTGAACCCATTGACGACGTAGGCCAATATTATGCTACCGGCCGAGCATGTCCTTGCCATTTTAGGTAAAGCAAGCACTTCCATACGAATTTGATTATTGCTCGCTGCTGGCCCAATCCAAGCTGTAGAGCACTCAGCAGTTTTCCGATCAATCACCACGCAGGGCAAACAAAATAGTGCTCTATAAGAGATTGAACATCCAAGTCCTCCTCTATACCGCAGAGGTATGAACAGGATGAGTACGCGCCAAAAAGACGGCGAGTTATTTATGGGCTGTATAACGGAAAGGTTTCCATCAACTTGTGTGGTTGGAAATATTTAGTGGACTGGGGAAATATTTGGAGTATGCAACTACATAATGGTGAAAGATGTTAATATTCGTTCGAATTGCTACTCGTATGAGGCTGTTCTGAGTGAACGTCTCATCGTTGAATCAATCGATGGGATTCTTCTGCAAATCGCCCTAAGAAGGTACCTCAATGTCAGGATCAGCAAAGCGGAAATCTTTGGGAGAAAAGTCAGTGAGGACAGTCTCCACGAATCGTTAATAGACAACTCCTTACTGATTTTGTGGCAGAGAGTACCCAGGAAATAAGTTTGATCTCTGAAGGATCAAACTTCCGAGAAAATCTCTAAGGAATTTGCACACAATAACAACTTGGCATGCATCTACTCGTATGCACATAATGTGTGACCCTACTATCCTAGGCTATATCTTTGGAATAGAGTACAAAAAATTAATGTGTTTTTTTAAATGTTTATTTGGGCACTCATTCCTCATTCACTGGATTTATATTCGATGCTATTTGTAAAATCTATGGCACTACATACTCGAACATTTGTGTGCCTGTCGTTGTATCGCTTTTCTTTTCATCAGACCATCATAACCTCCTCGCAAAATTCCAAATTAAAGTGTTTCAAGTCTTTAAGTTGGAAACATAACCAAAAATATGAAATTAAATTAATAAATAAGAATTACAAATTACAGAAAGGGTTCGGGTTCAACTCCCTCGTCTAATTTGAATTTTGTTTTTGATTTTCGAAATTTTCAATTACTTCATCGGCCGTCTGATAAGTTCTAAATCACTGGGTCAATGGAGTTGAGTTGCTTTCAACTCGTCGATACTTTTTCTTGGGTTTCTTCGTATCTTATTTCAAAGGAGGGGTACGGGAAAATTGAGTTATTTTTTGAAATTTTTTTTCAATCGAAACCCTTTCATTGGCAAAGGGATTGGAAGGACAGTAAATGGAATGAGTAAGGATACTTACTCATTCTTTGGCAATACTCAGATCGATTGTACCATTTTCATTGAAAGCTGAATATTCCTTTGGAAATATTGTAATTTTGGTAATGAGGTTATGGCATCAAAAGCTAGATCTATTTACTTGAGTGGGGCTAGAGAGGGTTAGGAAATAGTAGAAGGTTTCCTTGTATTGTAGAAGATAAGCGTGAGCAAGGTTCTGTAAGCTGCAAAGAAGAGCGCTTTTCACACATCGACATGGAAGAACAATTTCTACAACAGGATAACATATGATAGAGAATGGCTGTCGAATCATCTGTGTTCGATATTTTTGTTTTCTGTCAGAACAACGCGAACAGAAACAAAGTGGCACTAATCTTATCATATCTTTCCCTTAATCAAATTTCGCTATTTTTCATTGGAGGAGCGGTTTAATTACAAAGTGCCTCTTGCATCTGTCAGCACTTACAGCCTTAAAGTTTCAGACACAAAATTCTGGGATTTTGTCGTTCTTATCGCAAGTGACCAAGACTTTAGATGGATTAACGATTGTCGCATAGTAAGGGATCAGAATGCAGCTCTCAATCACTTCCATAGAGAGGTATCAGGCAAACCGCTATACTTTGGGAGATTTCGGAGTGCATTAATTTTGTTTTATTTTCCTGTAATGTGGATTTCGAGCCCACTTTCGGATCATACAGAGGTTCAGGTCCTGATAGTCTTGCTTAAAAAGCTCCTGAAGGAACTCCGAAATTGATTTAGTAAACTTGTAAGTGAGAGGATTGAGTAAGAAGACTCTACTCGTAGCTACACTATAAGACCCTGTCCGAAATGACTAACCGCCAGAAGAAGGACGTACAACAGTTGATCTTACGCGATGTCATAAACGGTGACATAAAGCGTGATGTGTGCTGATTCAAAATATTTGGAGTTGAGATCAATAACGATTTTTCAGAGCTAATCAGGATGTTGTATATAGAGATGGACGTCGTTGAATCTCTAATTGTCACAATGGTAATTTTATCGGATTAAAACATCGGCTCTATCAGGCCATTTTGGCCAGGGGATATCAGAATGGGGGTTATGAGTCGTCCACTAAATTAACTCTATTGTTACGAGGGAACCAAACGCCTCTAATTGTAGACGATCCTGAAAAACGAGAAAACAACGAGTAGAAAGCTCTGATCTTGTATAGGATACGAGCAGTCAAACAACAAGTGGAGACTCTAAACTAAATTTAGCATCCAATGCTTTCTAAAATTGGCCGGACAAGATGATGATGAAAAATTTACCTCACACTTCGACGACTTCCAGTAAGTACAAAAGTAGCCTGTATCGACGCGCAGTTTTGTTTTCAGGTATCGGAAGGTTTGGAAACGGATTGTAACAATCCGTATGGAGGCCTAATTCCCAAACATCAACCTGATACGACGTTGAGATATGTCATAGAAGAGATATGTGTAGAATGTTCCAACTAGCTAAATGTCAAAATCTACGGGCAGCGTCCAACGTATGATGCTCAAATCGTTTTCCAATGATTCGAACACTGAGTTTTACCAAAAGAAATAAGAAAACGTTTCCTATAGGGAGGAGTAAAATTTAGTAGCAGAGTCTCAGGCAATACTGGGGATATAGAGATGCCAATATTGCAGACTATTTATTGTATTAGCGGAGACGATTCAAATTCCACTATCAGGCGGAGCCTGAATTTCCACCCACTTGACAAAGTGTAAATTGCAGTATCTAAGTTTAAGTACAATAAGACTACCGGACAGTACAACCTATGCGCCGAACTACTTGGGACAGCTGCAGATGGCTTGGTAGAGAGCATACACCCACTTGTTTCCAAGATTTGGTGGGAGAAATGTATGCCTGACGAATGTTTACCTCGTTTACCCTTTTTGGGAAAAAAAGAAAATGAGAACAAAACGTGATTCCTTTCGTATTCTGATAGAGAGATTATAAACTCATATTTTCCTGAACTGACACGAACTAATCCATCTGCACCAAGTTTAACGTCGACAATGCGAGATAATGGCCAACTGCTTGGTAGATAAAAATTTGACCGAACTAGGCAAAGGTATCCGACCTTGTGGAGGTATTCCGACGACCATTTACTCCAGAAGTGCTCATACACCTGTCGTAGTAACCGGCAACGCGATAGTCGAGATGGTTTTATTTCCAACGCCGATGGTTCCGGCATCATGAGAAAGTGCGCAGGGGTAAGAGTTGCCAGGTCGGATGGATCGTCCGAGAGTGGCTGCAAGGGTCTTGAGTTAAGGCACGCTTCAATCTGGGTTATAAGTGTGGACATCTCTTTAAATATTAGCAGCGTCTCTCTAATAATACGCTAATTTGACGGACTTAACAGCGCGTCGCCTCTTATTTCCTTACTCTGTGCACTTGCTTGTTCGAAGAGGATTCGTAGGTCTTTGTCCCGAAGTCACTTGATAGGCTAGCATATATACCACGCCATGCCACAAACCGGTGATAAACCTGAAGCAAATCCTCGTTGGTATAACCTGAGGCAACGTCTAAATGAACTGCTCGCGTTGATAGGCAGACAAAGACCGCAATGTATAGCTTGTGGGACTTAGTACCACAGCCGAAGATTGATGGGGCCAGCAAAGTCGATTCCTGAATGAAGAAGGCTGATATCGTTGAACTCGCCTGGAAAGTAGATCTCCTATTTGTTCCATAGTAGATGAAGACTGCTTTCGCCAACATTGAAGACACTTGAATATGATAAACCATTTGTCGTACTCGTACTATCCAAAATCTCTGTAACAAATAAAATAACGTCAGCTGCGTACACACGCAGGGTTTTTTTGTGAGCATCCCAAGTAAGCAGCTTCGTAAATTAGGACTGGCGAGGAAGTGCCATCGGATGTATCAGGATGGAGGACTGCATATCGTAAGTGACCACCAACGCGTTGAGACGACTAAGTCTAGTCTTTGCTGGCAATTATTTATTATTGAACAGGGTCTGTAGTTCCTCCGGAAAGTGTAGATTCTTAACGTAAGATATCCAAAACTCTAGAGCGCCGTTTAGCTGATCTGGGGTCAACTCAGTATAGTGGTTAAATACTGCTGATGAATACTGATGACGTCGCAGATTATGGCTGAATTGACAACAACGCGTTGTGACTTTCAGCAGCTTACAAAGCGAGCTATAAAGATTGAGAGGGTAGAATTTCTGATGGTGGGTAGTTGAAGCAAAGCAGGTCGTAGTCCGCCTTTGTGAGTATGTATCGGAAGCACGAAAACTGCCTGAAGCAGGCCATGAAGACGAGGAAACTGTTAACTGTGGCAGTGTGATGTTTCAATCAAATCTTCAACGATATTCTTCGAGTAGTGAGATCAGCAGGGTTCTAGCCGCCTGAGATGTGATGCCTGCAAGCTTACTTGGATCTCGGACGCTCGATTGGCCACGAATGTCTTCTATGTTAAAGGGTGTTTCAGAATTCATGACAACGCTATAGTTGAATCTGTCCAAAGATGGTAAGCTATCTTGAGCTACCATGAGTCCTCTTGCGGCCTGAATTCGCTTTGATAGTCGAACTAGTAGCAGCGCTCCGTATGGCTCAATAGGGACACTAACTTCAAGGGGGCGACCATGGATTTGGAAGCCAAGATCACTACTTGCATAAGCCTTCCTAAGGGAAAAATGGAATGCTGTCTACAAGAAGTGACTCACAACATCAACGAATCGGAGGGAAAGTCAGTTTTTTCTCTGAGAAATATAGTTATAGATTTTATGTACATCGACTCCGCTATCAACTCCGATAATGGCATATCGTTAGAAATTAATGCAAGCGAAGGGTTGCATTGGCCAATCGCTGTTGCTTTGGCCTTAGAAGATAATTGAGAGCATAAACATTAGCGAAGACTAGAGATATCCTTGGTCATTTTGAATGCAAGGTTCTTCGATTAAATTCAAGTCCGTTCTATGTGGACGGACTTCGAAATCGACCTACCGAATTAACATCAGTCTTCGATTACCACCCAGATACAACTTAGAAGAAGAAGTCCTTGTAGTAGGCGCGCACAATAAAAATGGGTCCTTAACTAACAGACGGCTGGTCAAAGTCCGCGCTAACCTGTTAGACTTATTGGTTGAGGTTCAGTTCTATCCCGGGCTTTAGAGCCATCTAATAAAGTAGGTAAATTAGGCCCTACTTTTCATCCCAAATCAAAGCAGTTGCACTACCAGTAGCCTAAGTTACTTTACCTTCTTTCAGTTTGATCTACCTGCCGTATCGAAACAAGAAACACAGGAATGCTATTAAGCCTTTGAATGACCCTTAAAAAAGCTTACCTACTTACTTACGTAACACAATAGTCTGGATTGAACCAACCAACAAAAGCCTCCTCATCTAGAATGATCTGTCTCCAACGCCACACTCTAGGTTGGTTGAGGTCGCTCTACACTTTTTTGCGCCAATTTAGATGCAGTCAATTTCTAGGATGGCACAACATCCTCTAGGGTTAGAATCGGAGACTCTTTGGGCCGGAGCTGTAGTGTCCATTTGCTTAACAAGACCCAGCTATCTTAGCCTCCAGCCCACGTCAATACAAACGGGACAGCGATATTATTTTCTCAAAACGGTCAAGTTTCATCCGTTTCATCCATAGGTCCAGGATGATAATGCGCCCAGAGAAACAGCGATTGAGAAGAATATTTCTGCGCTGATGTCGTTCGTAGGTAAAGCAAGCGACCTCCTTAAATACCTCGAAGCTATAACTGCCAATGATGGCGTTTTGCCCAAACTATGGCTATTGTGTGTGTTTTTTTTTGTTTTGCCCTCGTTTACCGTCAGACTAATTTTGGACTGAAAACAGATCGCGGCTCTTTCGTTGGCTGGATTCTTTCTAGGGCGATGATGGAAAAGTCACCTGACAGTGGATAAGCTTGCCTTACTCTTTTCTTGATATTGAAGGTCTCGGTTACTCATTACAACATAACGAGTTTAGCAGGGATGTCGAAACTGCACTGCTAGCATATGCTTTGTAGTCGCCAATAAGATAGTGAGTGTCGATCTGATATCTCCAGTCTTTTCCAAGATTTTTCGCAGTGTAAATATTTGATCGATGGCAGACTTTCATCGCCTGAAGCCGCACTGGTGTCAACCATCCAGATGGTTCATGAATGGTTTCAAACGTCCAAATAATACGGCGGAAAAAGTCCTGTAAGTAATGTTTAGGAGAGTTATTCCTCTACAGTTGGAGCAGTAACAAGGGTCTCCTTTGTTGTGGATCGGATAAGCGATTCTGTGATTGCATACAGATAGTGAATGATCCTAAGAAGGTAATCTCCAAGTGCTGTAGATATATTAAGAGGCGTCAACAGATTTATTGTATTATTGCAACCTAATCTTCGTCTAAATGCGGGGGACGAAATTCTCAGTCGTCTACGCCCGGGGTAATTGGTCATTCTTCCTGCGCCGTCGAACAGTCTGCAGAATTTGACTTTCCATATTCTCGGCATTCTGCCATGTTCGTTTTGTTCTCAGATAAATCTTTCGAACGTCATTCCTGCATCTGTCCATTTCCACGATCGGATACTCTCTTTTTCTTTCCGAGATGCCAGTGTTATTTCTTTCTTTTTTGTTCATAGAGCTCACGAGCGGCTCTAGTTCATTGCCAAACTAGGGGTTTCAGAAGCATCTTCGCTGATGGCTCGTTGACAACTTTCTCCTTGGTCTTCTATGCGTTAGGATTTTCAGAGAGCTTGATGGAAATGAAATCAGGAAAGATTCTTGCAGTCTTTTAGAATCGCAGCTTTTCGACACGGAACTTTGGTGTTGGCTCCTTTGAAAGTTCTGGCATTCAGAATGGTGAAGAAGGATCTTGCGACGATCGATTGGTAAGGGTCCCAAGTCCCATAATGGATGTTGAGATATGGGACCCTCGTCCAGAGTGCTAAAAGGTTACACCTCGTTACAAATTTCAAAAATCTATTAAAGCATTAAAAGGTAGAGAATGGGAATTATGAATGGTATTGACTCAGCTCATATAGATCGGTCTTGAAATGAAATATGCGATCTGCAACGAAGAAGAGTTTTAACTTTTGACACGTTAGAATGCCAAGTGTAACCAAAGGCCGCAAAAGCAACTCATTGAGAAGTCTCTAAAACAAACGCTAGGAGAGTGATGTAGTGGTGGTGACCCATCGTCCACGTTTTTATTTCTAAAAAAAGGATGGCATCCTGTTTTATCTCGCCCGTCAAATAAGGTCACATAATAAAGGTATGCCTCCATATACTCCCATCTTTTTCACTGATGAAATCTTCTAGTCACCAGAGTGCTAAAATCTCACCAATGATTTGTCTTCAGGCTAACGGCCCCGTCTATTGTTTTTCCTGATGTTTTTATTTTAATTACATAGGCGTCCGCTTAATTAAATCGCATATCATTCAGAAATTAATCCAATTAAACAGCTCTTTTAATTAGAAGCATTAACCGTTGCCCTTTGGCATATTTTATTCGTATTTCCCACAATCCGCAACATTGCCACCCCTACAATTTGTCCAAATACGGAAGAAAATTAATAACCCGGGGCTGAAGGCGACACCGTTCCTCGGAAACCGAAAACCGTTCCATAGTCATCTCCACCAAAAAATTGCTTCCAATTAAACATTTAACGCACGACCAAGTTGGAGAAATAACTCTGGAGCTATAGTACTGCCAAAGATACAAGACTACAGAGCCAAGCCGTTACCGTGCCACTTCCTTTTTAATGGGGTCTTTGAATGAATTGTTCTTTCCGAATAGCACTTTTCCGTAACGCACTCGTAGAGGGTTGATTCCTTTTGTGGAAGAAAGCGCGCCCCATTGTTAAGTGTAGTTTTTGAATAGCATTTTCAGGTTGTCAAATGCGAAGATGCCAAGGAATGCGAGCATATGAATGAATTAATCGTGTACGAGTACTTGTACTTTATGTATACGTTTGTGTATGTATCCTTTGTTCACTCAATCTCGTTGAGTGAGTGAGAATTTCTTAAATGAGGCATGAAATATTAATGTCCTGGAATTTTGCATGCACACAAATGTATGGAGGAGCGCTCTTGTAGGGGAGCATATGGGCTTCGTAAGTATTCATGAAAAGTTCTGAAAGGCAAATGTTGGAAAGCGTCTTTTTAAAATATCACACAGGGGTTGGGTAATAGTCAGAGTTCAGAAATTAAAAGGGGTTCCTACAGCGGGGTGCTGTTCCTTGATGGTAATTTTATGAAAAATGTAAAAAAAGAGCATGTTCCATTGCAGCCATTGAAGCCACTGAGTTTGTTAGACAAATGGAAATACCCTCCGACAAGAGAGTGAAAAAGTAATTTGCCTGTGAAGGTAATTTTATTCATGTTATTGCAATTTTACTAGGCAGGCTTCATAAGTTGTTCATGAAGGGGGAAGAGGTAGTGCTTCCTCAGGGAAATAAACTCACATAGGGACCTATTACAAGTACAATGGTGGGTACTCTACGAGTACTGATATCAGCAGGGACTACGACAGGAATTTTATAAATTAATTTAGGTTTTCGAAGAGGAGGTCTACGAAGGTCGAATTTCATCTTGCTCGACGAGCTTACGTCTTGACGATGACTTCTTTTTCCTAGACATGTGGTACGGGCTTCTAGTTTAATAAGGCCTTGTTCAAAGTTTGAAAGCCTGTCTGCGACCAACTAATTCTCTGGCAGCATACACAGTTCATAGATAGAGAACGATAAACCGTCAGACTCTTGGTACCCAGTTTTGATTATTAAGTTTTGAACAAATTTTGGAAAACAATTTAAAAAAAATTGTTTACCTAGTTGAAACAACAAAATTATTGTATAATGGCTAAAAATCTGTAAAAATTCTCAGCAATAGCTACTTTTTTAAGGTTGAAGTCTGCCGAGTTTCAAATTATTTGAACAGTTACTTTGGCTGGAATAAAAAATTGAGATTATTCAATGCCGAAAACCCCATGAGACTTCAAGCTTGGAGAATATTTTTTTTATTTTTTTCGAACCCAACGAGCCCTTGGGAGCATAAAAATTATAAAAAAAATCAAAATAAGGACCACCCTAATGTAGTATGTGTATATGTCTTCAGTAACACACACTAAGTTGGTTGGTTGGTTCTTTTCAATTTCAGTGCACGACCTATTTCTTAAAGGAGTTGTTCCTGTTCTACAACTTTACGGGCAGAACCGATAAGGGGTTTCAAATGTTCCCACAATAACGCAGATTCTCCTGACCATCGTAGTCTTAAGGAGTCTGATACCGCCTTATCGACGAAGGCTCCTAGTCGGGCATATGTAATTTTTTTCCTAATCACCTGCAGGAACTTCACATCTAAACGGGCCGGTGTCCTTGACGTGCATTCTGTGCATATGCCTTGTAGGTAGCGTTTATAGCCTCTGTTCATGAAAATGCGAATTTCGTTGTAGTACGACATGCGACTGCTCTTTGATGAGTACGCGGATTGGAAGATACTTCGCGCTACTGAGCAAAAATGAGTGTACCGTCATTTAGTATAACCTCTTTAGCCGCCTGTCAAAATTTGGTGACAATCCGACGCTTAGTTTTGTTTTGACATCCGTTTCAAAACATCGTGTTAGTGTTTTTTGCGACCATGGAAAAAGAGTAGTATCGCTCCGCAATCCGATTCTTGTTTTTGAGTGGCAAAACCTGAGAAGAAATCAAACTCATTCTCGATGGTGTGTATGGGACCCATTCACCTTGCCGTACAACCGTTTACCATTTGTTCGCAGAATTTCGCCATGGCCGCACGTCGGTTTTTGATAAACAGCGCCCAAGTGGACGAAAAACGGTTACCACAGGGGAAACTATGGACAAAATCCAAGATCTCGTATTGGTGGACCACCGGGTGAAAATTCGCGAGTTGGCTGAGATAGCAGACATCTCACCTGAATGTGTTAGCCATATCCCGCATGAGATTTTGGGCATGAGAAAGCTGTCCGCGCGATGGGTTCCGTGTTTGCTCACAAGCACAATCGTGAGACTACTTCAAAGACGTGCTTTACTCTGTTTAATCGAAGTTCGGAGGAGTTTCTGCGTCGTTTCTTGACCGTCGATGAGACATGGATTCATTGGTACACACCATAGACCAAAGAACAATCGAAACAATGGGTTTTACCCAGTGAATGTGCTCCAAAGAAGGCGAAGACCGTGCCTTCGGCCGGAAACGTGCTAACACAAAACTAAGCATCGGATTGCCATCAAATTTTGACAGGCGGGCTAAAGGAGGCTATAGTAAATAATGGTACACGCAGTTTGGCTCAGTAGCTCCAATTGGTTCCAATCCAGATACTCATCGAACGGCCCTCGTATATCTCACCACAGGATAGGGCTTCTCGGAAAATTTTGACTGTTACCTTTTTCATTTATAATTGGAGCGTTCTCAAGGGATTTTGTGAACCCTTAAGATGCTTGCTTACAGTGCGGGCGAAGGGAAGTTAAGGAGGGAAGAAAGAGCGATACCGATATACGTTGGTCTTAAATGTTTGCAAGTTATAACGATCAGGAAATAGAGCGCTTGGCAAGGCATTCCATAAGCGAGTTGTTGGGCTTAGAACGAATTACGATATTTTTTACTGATACTGTGGAACCACCAGTCAACATATCGCTACTGTACTGTACTGCCGGCCATTGAGAAGCTTTTGTGTTCTTGGAAAGAAGGGACGTAACTGCAATGGGTCTGTAGGAGGAGATAGAAGAAGATCCACATTTTTTAAGGACCGGTCACGCAAATGTTGTTTTCTATCTGCTCGGAAAGAGTAGGATTGATGAAAAAGCTTACGCTATGGTTTTGCCTGCGAAGAACTACACCTCTTCAGAAGACGGGGAGTTATAGCATTTGGATCAGCGGATTTGTGTAAATTGTCACATAATAAATATGACCCTAGTGAAACCCCCTGTGCAACATAATTATTCGTCGCAACATCTTGTCTTTAGCAACCAAAGATCAAGTGTTGCGAACAACTAAAGATTACCGCAGCTCTCTCTCTAACACCATCTTCGTGAGGAGATGGAGTTGGAGCTTGAGTTAGACTATATTTAAAAACATGCAGTTAGTCTTCAATTCGCATTAGCATCGGTAGCTAACAACATAAAAACCTTCGCAAATAAAACTGTAATCAATAAAGGAAGTGTTGTTTAAAAAAACGAAATTGGTTTTTTTAATCTTTTTATATCAAGATCTTTAAGTACCGTTGCTACTATAAGAGTACAAAAGTGGATTTGTCCTATTGAAGATTCGATGCATTCAAGTGGAGGTGGAGACATGACACAATTTGAAAGTGCTAAACTGGTTGTGAAATACGAAGTGAGAGTGTTGGCCTTATACAAATAGCTGACAGCTGAAATGTCATTATAAATGAGTGTTGGGATGGAGGATGAGGCAGAATTTCTAATGCTTTCGACGAATAACCAACAGTTTTTACTACATTTGGGACATTGTATCTTATAATTTGTTCGCTCAGTAGACGTTCCAGTTTACAGTCTGCTGTAGGTTCAGTCGTGTAGACAAAATATTGCTCCAGTCCTGATAGTCTCTTTACAGCTCGAGTCGTACCGCGCTTTTACTTTTGGTTTGATACTCTTCATCGGATAAGGGATAAATGATCTCATTCTAAAACGATTAGTGTTTGTGGTTATATCAATAGCGGCATCCATGTCGTTATCAAGGAAACATAAGCATCACCTAAAATTCCCAGAGAAGCTGTAAAGGTCTCTCCAATTGGCTTTCACGTGTTGCCATACGGTTCTTTTATGCATTTTTCTCTAACTGTGTGGTCGGTATACGAGATATTAGCTGAGTTGGCAGTATGACTAGCAACATCTCGTATTCGGGTGGGCTCGTTTACAAGCTGGGTCAAGTTGTTTTCCGCAGCGAAGATCTCAACACGCCGTCCAGGTGTTGTCTTTCCAGAATGTAGACGCCATCCAGAATTGTGTACGAGTATATTAAAATCGTCCGTAATAACGATTTCTGTATGAGAATACAGGGTCACAATTCTTTGAATTGAGTCAGACAGCCCATCAAACTCGTATCATAGCAGGTAGGTACGCAGGATTACTGATCAAAACACTACTGTTTGCTGATGATATAGTGCTTCTAGCGCACGCATCAGAATTAGCGATTAGCGATCAATAGATATATGAGTATTGTAAGTTGATATATTTAAAAGAGGAGGAGGGAAATGCTGCAGAAATTAAAAATGACAATACAAAGGCGAAAGTATAGAAATTGGGAATAACGTTTACTTCACTAGAAACTATAGCTACTGTTAAATTATATTTAAATAAAAATCAGCCGGTTTAAATAAATCTAACAATTTTATTTAACGACTTATAGCAACGAGGCTTGAGAATTTGTTCTCAGCAATACTCAGTGGATAATTAAAACATGTAAAGGGTCTTTCATTAAGCACTTCCAATCTTTAAATTTAAATAAACCAAAATGTGTGTGAGATATCATCGAAATTTTTTATTCGTTTGAAAGGCCTATCGATGCCATATAACATCGTTCAAAGGTCCACCGCCGCTTCTCTGAGTGGCGCGCATCTAAAATGTCCAATTTTACATGAGACTGGCGCATAAATCAGGCTGAATTTGACCGATTGCATGGGTTAGGTTGGCTTTGAGGGCCGCTGTGGTTTGTGTCTTATTCACAAGAAAAAGTTTAACGGGGTCAAATCGCACGATCTCGGTGGCCAGTTTACATCACGTCCACGTGAGATGGCCATGCCCTCGAATCGCTCGTGCAGAATTTCCAATGTGGTAGTGGACTGGCTTCCAAATCGGAAGGTTCGGTGTTCGAATCCCAGCCTCGCCTGAAAAACATTAATTTTTTCAGTTAACAAAAATCAAATAAGATTAGTAGTTGACTAGATATCAACAACAAGCCAACTTCCACTAAGAATTTTGTGTCCCCATTAAATGTTGGATGACACCCATGGAGCAAAATAACCACAAAGCCCAAACATCTTTCTTTCTTTCTCTATCCCACTTTCCAAAAAAAACTTAACACATGCTGAGGGCTTATACATAAGTGTATTCATACCCACATGGGTGTTAAGTTCTTTAAGAAAAAAAAAAAAAGCTATGTGGCACGTAGCGCCGGCCTGTTGAAAACACATGTCGTTGGTGTACATATCATCCAATCCAGGCTAAAATAAGTTGGTAATCATCGACCTATAGCGCTCGCCGTTGGCGGTGATGGCCTGGCGAACGTCGTTCTCAAAGAAATATGGGCCGATGACGCCGCCAGTCCAAAATCCACACCAAACCGTGACTTTTTCGAAATGCATTGGACGCTCTTGGATCTCATGTGGATTGGTATCGTCCCAAATTCGACAATTTTGTTTGCTGACGTGCCCACTCATCTAGAAATTGGCCTCATCGCTAAAGATCTTTTTTCGATGAAAGTTTCCAACTGCTCCAGATCCCATTCAGCGAACACACGTCGTTGTCTATGGTCATTTACCTTCAGCTCCTGGGTCAGCTGAATTTTGTACAGGTGCAGGCCCAAGTCACGACGCAAAATTCGCCAAGTTGTGGTCTGCGAAAGGCCGAATTCTTGTGAGCAACGCGAAATCGCCTGCTTCGGATTCTCCTGCACACTTATACGGGTAGCGGCGATGCTTTCGGCAGATCTTGCGCTTCTTCGACATACGGGTGTTGGTTTATCGTTTACTGAACCAGTGGACTCAAATCTATCCACCACACTGCGAATAGTCCTCTAGGTTGGGCGATTATGGCGACCGTAAAATAGGCGAAGCGCGCGGAACTTTTCCCAAACAGGACATCCATTTTAATACAACAATTTTATGATTTACGCGTGTTGTTGAACGCCATGTCTGTCCATGGTGATTTGGCAAAACACACTGAATAAATGACAGATATAGCTTCACTTCAATACGATGGCAGCGACATCTTGATTTCAACATCTGCTTATTGTGCCGCCACATACTGTGTGGCGTGTGCGGCAAAGCCTTGATATGGAGGGACACCTAGTGGAAAAACTAACCACATCTAAAACGGCCATCAACACTGTTTGGAAGAAGTGTCTCACCAATAAATACATTGCCTACAGCAGCAAATGTGAGGTATTTCTGGCTGCGTAGATTTGAAGAGTTATGAAGTACGAGACTGTGGAGAGACTGTTACGATACTATTGTCTATAAAAAGAACATTCCATCTGCCACAAAATACTCTAAATTATTTGCTGATGTTGGAAACAGGTTCCTCTCCGCTTTTCACAAAAAGCCTTAAATTGCATGTAGACTACGTTTCAAGGGTCTTGAAGGTGCCGGATACCCGATTGCAGAAAAAAGCAAGCCGTCTGACCTAAAACGTTGTCCTTCAGTTAGTGCCTGAAACTTGCTTGTAGCCGTGAAATAACAGCAGGTGTTGGAAACCGCAGCTTTACCAACTTACTGCAAGTGTGGACGAACAGCTTAAATCAGTTAACCTAGAGTAGGGGATCTGCATCGCTGTATAGAATGACTTATAGGCCTTTAAGTCATAACTTGCAGAGAAGTAATTACTTCTGTGATGAAAACAGTTTTGATGAAATATCGACCGTGTTTAAGTTGATGGGAGAGCTGCTGAAACTAAATTATATTCCACACATAGATGATCTAACAATACTGTGCAGCTTATGTAACTTGGCGGAGACGAAAGACGCTCTACGTTTCGTTGGAATTTGCGCAGTTATAAAAGAATCTATGAAACATATTTTCGGAAGTGATGTCCTGTCGGCGGAACAAGTACTATTACTTCTTAACGGAATTAAAGTTGCAAAACTATTTCAATACTGTAAAGTACGTTAATAAAAATTCGGCTTGCCTAATCTAATCTAATCTATTGCATATTGTCCTGATGATAATAATTTCTATTTACAGACATTAAAGTCAATAATTGTAAAACATGTGGAAGGACAAAGTTATCACCCGAGCCTGGTTCTGCCTGCAGCCAATTTCACAAGTTCAAGAATGCAGTAAACTGCTGATCTTACGAAAAACTGCTTTGACTGCGCTGACTGTGTATGCCGATTTAAATGGAGTATTGAGATAGAAAAGGTTAATCATAGGCTTCCTCGGATATGAACCTTGCATCCCCGGCCATTCATTGAAAGCTGGAATTTCCGTAATCACATATATATAATACATATACGAGTAAAACAATGCGTAGACTACATTTCGGGTTTTTTCATTTTGAAGACATTTAGTGCGATAATTAGCGACGAGGTTCCCAGGGACCTACATAAGAAGCGATTATGGAAAATAAGGGAGAAGGGTTAACAAAGATACATGTACATATGAATTGGGCAATAAAATAATTTTTTTATGGTCCTTCTTCATATACCGTCCTTTTCTATGTCATATGACCAATAAAATGATTAGGAGGAAAAAGGTTGCAATAACTATTTCCGGTTGTTTACTAGCCATGTGCAGTATCGCACATTATTTATTGTTCTCATTGTTTGTATTTCTTCTTAAAAAAAGGATGAACTTAGGGGACCTGTATTTACCCGCACTAGTTTTGGGTGCCATACACGGGCGATTTCTGGCTATCCGTCCATTTTTCGGGTAATTATTGGTTTTACCCGGGTAATTACTCGTGTTTGGCTTTGGTTAGTTAGTCTGAGACTATCGTTTTGTAAGAAAGCATCGCTACTGTGAAGTTTGTGTGATATAAAAGTAAAAAGTTTTACTACGAAATTTTGTTCTTGAAAAGTTATTGGTAATTATACAAGCTGCACCTATGGAATTGGTAATTGTACTCTTGTAAATTTTAGACAATGGCAGATTTAGGTTGGGATGCCGCAGATCTGGTGATAAATAACAGTACACGCTACCAACTAATAACCGAGGAGGAAAGGCGTGCAGTAGATGAAAGATATGCCGCATTTATGAATAAAGAGAGTGATAATGAAGTTGATCTTTTGGGATGTGAGGATGACGCTGACCTGACAAATTATCCAGAAGGTGCTATTGATGCGTTCGATGTCGAAAGCCAAATGAATGTGGAAATGGATGATGAAGAGTTCTATGAAGACGACGACGAAGAGATGGAAAAGCTTCGTGACGAAGATTCTACTGCCACTGATGCCCGTCATCAGGCTGCCCATTTTACTTCCAAAAATGCCGCAAGATGGTTTAAAGATCTACCAACGAGTAGTCGCATTCGTCCTCATAATATTGTCGATTACACTAGAAGTAAGCCAGGGCCATTGAAAAACTTTCTTCATGATCCATTTACCAACTTTCGATCTCTAATCACCGAAGATATGGCGCACATCATCATTCAAGAAACGGAAAGCCAAGCAGGTAATTGCTACATGGAATGAAGCACATCCAACTAAGCAGAAACAATACAAACAGTTGACTCTAAAAGACTTTGATACTTTTTTGGCTATCATTTTCTATGCTGGGATGGGCAAATCAAACAGCGTGCCTGCTCCAATATACAAATTTATTCGCTTTGATGATGCGATAACACGGTCGGAGAGATTACTCATCAGCAAAACTGCTGCTATTGATGATTTATGGCTTATGCTGCAAGCTAATTTGTCAGCAGATTACAATCCGTACGATTTGATGACCGTGGACGAACAACTTTCTCCTTATCGAGGGTGGACACGTTTCACACAATACATTCCGTCTAAGCCAGCCAAGTACGGAATAAAAGTGTGGTGGTTATGTGATTCGAAGTCCTATTACCCCCTCAAGGATATGATTTATGGTGGAAAGATGCTGGATCAGGAGCGCGAGATCAATCAAGGCCAAAGTATCGTATGCCGGTTAGCTGAAAAATACCTTGATACCGGCCGGACAATATATGCCAACAATTTCTTCTCAACATTGGATTTGGCAGAAATATTGATAAGACGAAAAATTGCCTATGTTGCAACAGTACGCTCAAACAAATCGTTGGTTCCACCCGAGTTTTTATGAAAACCCTCCCGTCCTGTTAGCAGTTCATTTTTTGGATTCTTTGAAGGCAAAGTTTCATTGTTCTCATATGTGCCTAAGAAAAACAAATCGGTGCTGCTGTTATCTACAATGCATTATACTTGTGATGTAGATAATGCAAACGATAAGAGAAAGCCAATTGTTATTGTAGGTCACTATGGACCTTGTTGCCAATATAGGGTGAATGACTCGAACTCCTACTTTTTAAAATGCTATAATTTTTTTATTTCTTGATAAATTTTATTGTGCCAAAGCAAAAAATGTTGGAAAATACATCAATTTCCAAATTGTATCAGTAGTTTTCAATATGTCCACATTTGGCGCGATTAATGGCCTTGAGACGCCCGAAGAAAGCATCGCACGCAAGTGGCTCTGCGGTATTTTGGCCCATTCCCGATGAAGTGCTTATTTGAGATGGTCCAAACTTTGGTATTTTTTAGTGCCAACCTTCGCCTTCAAAATACCTCAGACAGAGAAATCCAACGGACTTGCATCCGGTGAATTTGCAATCCATTGTGTCGAAGAAATGAAGTGTGGAACATTGTTTTTGAACCAATCTTGGTTGACGCGCGTTTTGTGAGACGGTGCAGAGTCTTGTTGAAATGTCCACGGTCTCCGACCGAAATGATTGTTTGCCCAAGGCTTCAATACTGCCTGTAAGATATTTTCACGGTATACGATCGCACGAGCGGACCATCACCATCGGTGCTGCCTGCTTTCTGGTGGCCGTCCGAAGGTGTAAATTTTGGAAGGACCTCTCTGGTAAGTAAACTCGGTCATTTTGTTTGTTGCCATATTGCTCAATAACAAATGGCGACTCATAGGAAAAAACCAAATTCGGCAACTCACCACTTTCGTGCAAGCCTAGCAACTCCTTCGCTCTTTCGACTCTAACTTTTTTCTGTTGCGGTGTAAGTCGTGTGCTTTTTGGAATTTTAATGGCTTGAGCCTAAGCTCATTTTTCAGTTTATGTTGGATCCGTTACAACGATATGTTGAGCTCACGAGCCATTTTTCTTCCACTTTAACGCGGATTTCGCTCAATTCGAGCCTTCACTTTCCAAACCATTTCTGCCAATGTTGCTGTTTTTTATGACCACCTCCATGGCGTTTTGCAACGCTGCCAGTATCACGGTAACGAGCTATAGTTCGAGATACAAATGGTTTATTCACGTTGAGGTGCTGGAGGGCTCTAACTGTGTGGTCTTCCAGCCAAATATAAAGCAATCACACTATCACGTTTGAATTCCATATCACGGATAAAAATTTTTCAACACATCTGAGACACAAATTGTTTAAAGGCTTGTAAACAATAAAATTATCTGTCATGTGTCAAAATTTGAGCTCACTGTCGTGAACAGTTTGAAAATTATAGCAGTCTGAAGTTCGTTGCAGTTCAAGTCATTCAGGGTGTATAACACTATCGAAGCTGTCGCCGATCGGAGGGTTAAGGGTTTTCAAGATACCAGATATCTGATTGCCGAAAAAAGCAGAAATGCATCCGACCCAAAAGGGGGTAGTACAGTGAGTGGCTGAAACAAGTACTATTACTTCTTAACGGAATTAAAGTTTCAAAACTACGAGTATTTCAATACTGTAAGGTACGTTAATGAAAATCCGGCTTGCCTAATCAAATCTAATCTATTGCCCATTATCCTGATGATAATATTTTTTATTTACAGACATTAAAGTCAATAATTGTAAAACTTGTGGAAGGAGAAAGTTATCACCCGAGCCTGGTCCTGCCTGCAGCCATAAGAATTTTAAAAGTTCAATAATGCAGTACACTGCTGAACTTACGAAAAACTGCGTTGAATGGCATGTTGAGATTGACTAGGTTAATCATAGGTTTTCTCAAGATAAGAACCTTGCATTCATAGAGTTTCCGTAACCATATTTGAGGGCAGTATTACCCTATAGAATACATACATATATATCATTGACATATCTTATAAAGGTGATAGCTTTGTTATGTGCTAGAGTGTAGATTCTGCAGTGCGCTATTAGTTATGAGCTCCATCAGTGGAGACTACACTGATTACCTCCTCTTTCTTGGAAAGTAATCAATTTGCTATACTCCAGTGATGAGTGTACACAAGTGTCCCTGAACACTCCCATAATGAACTATTTACATATGCCTGCTTCAAAATCGATACATCGCCAGCAGGTGCTCTTTTGGTTGATTTTAATCAGGGTCTCATCTTTCATTTGAGTTAGAAGTAAATATCCCCTACCCATATCTTAAATAGAGATAAGTTGTTGCCTGCATGGTAAAGATACAAAAATCTTGCAAACACCGATTGCAAATACCTCTTAATTTTCAGGCTCTATGTACTCGTACTATGATACTCGTATATTAAATCCTCTTTGTGACCCATAAAGGTGTTCCATCTTCCGGGCGAATCTTTACTTACCATGCCTGGTGTGCGGGACAGTCTATGTTCATCCCCTATTTAATACTAAAGCTTCATGTCAAGCTTTACCATGCTTTAGCATGCAATTAATGACAAAAAATAATAACCCTGACCGGTCTTGTATATCTTCAGAGGACGCTACCCTTACGTACGAGTACTATGTACGTACGCCTCCCACCTCGTGTATCGTGTCTAAGTGTAATTCTTGTACGAAATGCTAAAAGTATCTCTGCTTCCGAGTTAAGTTGTGTAATTTATTCCTTAGGTCTCTTCATCTAAAGTGGGTGGATGTTTGGTTTTACTTTCTCAGTCGTTGGACAAATGAGAAAGGAGGTAGTCTCCTTTCTTCCTTAGTCGTCCACCATCTATTATACCCAACATCGGCATCCCCAAAAAAAAGGAGCGTTAATTAGAAAATGTATTTCATTGGGAAGGATGCTATTCATTCCGAGTGTGCCTTTATTTTATTTTACTTTTATTTGTATCTTTTCCATTTTCTCTGCAATGCTGCGATCTTATTTTTATTTACTGGCCGGCTAACCCGTAAGAAATGCTTGTGGTATTAAGAGATTTCTAACGTCGTTCGGTGAATATTTAAGTCTAATGAATTTCCCAGAGGCCCAAAACCGGAAAGGTGATAATTTTAACAGCATTTCGGGATAGTTGGTTGACTATGCCTTTGGCATAGAGCAAACATTTGACAGCGGTTGGTTGTATAAAGTGGTCAGAGTGGTGCAAAGGTGGTTTTGGAAAAGGTTCAAGGCGTAACTGGCAGCTATAGGCGTGTCAGAGTTCTTTGAATGACTTGTTTGTTTTGTGATTTAGGAGTTTCCTAGAGGCAGATCTGAAAATGGTTAGTAGAAAAGACGACTTTAATAAAGTCATCCGTTTTGAAGTGGACTAGGAATGGGTAATGTTGTTCCTTCAATAAAGAGTGTCAGACATTACGAATTCAAATATTTTTCCCTGAGAAATTTATGATGTAAATGAAGAAGTCCCTAAGAGAAAAGGGTGTCGTTTAGCCAATGTTAGTGAAAATTACAACTATTTCTACGTTCATTTAAAGAGTCTCTCATTGCGAATAACAAGAAAATTGAGTTGTACAACCAAATGGATTTGCTATCACATCTTTGAGGGCACCAGCTTGTGGTGCATTTTAGTCGCTTGTATGATAAATAGAACCCAACGTTGGAAACGCCTTTAAAATGACAATAACGAAGGTGACCTGGAATGTAATACAACGTATAGGATCCCATGATCATCATACAAAGGGATAGACTTCTCTGACAGATGGTATATAAAAAGTGTTTTTTTTTTCTCAGTTTATCAAGAGCAGTAGTTTCGGACATGGCACGGTCCTAGTGGAGCTACTGCCAAACAATCCAATTCTAACAGATGAAATCCCTTCCATGCTCGACTTCGATAATTCGTATGATATAACATATCCAGAGAGGGAGGGCTGGCACAAAAATCCAATAATCAGGTCAAATGAAATCGCAATTTTCACAGATGGCTCAAAAACAGAGGAAGAAACAGGTTCTGGTATCTTCTCAGAAAACCAAGAACTAAGAGTGTCTATAAGACTTCCGGACGCAAGCAGTGTCTTCCAATCAGAGGTTCCGGCTGTCCTCAGCGCGGCTGAGTTAATGTAGATGAGATCGGTATCCGAAAGAGACAACGCTATCTACATCGATAGCCAGGCCGTACTCAAGGCAATGGAATCAACCAACGTCTACTCTGATACAGCCAGAGGATGTCACACAGTGCTCAAGGCACTATACAGTCAAAAGTGGGTAAGACTGTGCTGGGTGCCAGGACACTGCGGTATTAAAGTAAATGAACAAGCCGATGAGTTTGCAAGAAAAGAAGGCTACCCGACAATAGTGAGGTTGCCAACATCAAACCACCCCTTTGCATAGTAAGGGGAACTATCTAGGAAAAAATTACAAAGACTGTCAACCTAAGGTGGTCAAATCTTGAAGGACACAGGGTATCTAAGGCTCTCTGGCCGTTTTTTTGGCGGCAAAAAGTCTAAGAAGTTAATAAAATTAAACAGGGATAAGCTTAGGACTTATAGGAACTCTGACAGGACACTGTCTCCTACGGAAAGACGCAAAGAGACTTAAAATGTCAGATACGGATATTTGCAGATTCTGCGGCGATCTGCAAGCTGTTGAGTACATAACACACATACTGTGTGAATGCGAGGCAATATCGCGTAGTCGAAGCAAATTTTTCGGGAATAGACGGTACGAACTTCAAATGCCTTCTTGGCTTTTGCAGGGAAATTGGGTGTTTCACCGAGGCGATTGTTAAGGTTGTTTTGGTCTGGTGTCTATGTGATGGCATATCCATCATACCCCTGTATAACTTAACCTATCCTATGAACAACTGGGATGTCTGAGCTAAGACAAATTTGGTTAAGAAAAAAACCGAAAAATGGGTACACTTTTACGCCATAATTTACCAAATACTGTTGGTAAATTTTATCCATTTATGAGTAATTTCAATGCATTACTTAGAGTAACAGCTACGAGTAAGTGCTTCAATGGTAAAATGTCCACTTCCACCACATCAGACCTGAGTACCTATAATTTGATGCGAGTCTTGAATGGACACTAACAGAGATAGTGTCATCAGCAAGTGTCGCAGGATAATGACATTATATTAAAGTGCTAAGCAATGGATAGTGATCTGTTTCAGCGCCAGTAATCCATCTACAGTCCTTCCTACTGATGGAAAGCACGTAAATCGCTGACCTCTTACAGCAGTCGAGAAGTATTCGTTTGGTCTATGTTGCAGTTATGTTGACATAATATCCAATAGTCAATGGAAGATCTAACCAAGACTGCGCGCAGTTGTAACCGAAGATCGGGTTCAGAAAAGCACTCTCCTGAGCCTCGATTAGGAAGTTCATTGCAGTGTAGAAAGATTACAATTTTGACCAACACCAATGTTAGAAAAAATAGTTATTAAATAAATTAGCAACATCTAAAGAGTCAGATACATACAAATTATTATTGTTAATAGTAATGTATACATTTAATTTATTTTATTTTAGAATTTCGTTTATGATCTTTTTAGAATTACCTACGGTATTGAGTAATTTATAACAATTGTAAAATAATTATTTTTCCGAATTGGAATTTCAGTTCTGATCCCACGACATAACTTGTCATAACAGTTTTTAAGTCTTGCATTATTAGGATGCTTATTTAAAAGTAAACCAAGCTTCTTTTTCTTATTATTTTTTTTAGTAATGGAAAAGAAGGCAATGCTCACGGTTTTCATGGATTACAACTGTGTAGTGCATCATGAATTTTTGTCAGAAGGCCAGACAGTAAACAAAGAGTATTATTTGGGCGTTATGAGACGTTTGCTTGAAGCAATTCTGACGAAAAATGCAACAAATACCATCCAACAGCCACCGAATTCACCTGATTTGACTCACTGTGCCTTCTTTCTGTTCAATTGAGTTAAAAAACCACTACGGGGAACGCGTTTCAGCAGCTGCGAGGAAGTAATGGAAAAATCGCAGGAAGCACTGATGGACATACCGAAAACCGAATATAAAAAATGTTTCGAGGATTGTATCAAGCGCTGGCATGAGTGTGTTGCAGTCGATGGGGATTACTTTAAAGGGGACAATATAGATTTAGATGAATAAACTTGTATTTTTAATTTTCTGAATAAATTTTTGATTTTGAAGGTGGTATGTTAAGTTTTTTGGCAAATAGAGAGAGAAAGAAAGATGTTTGGGGTCAGTTCGTTCCATGGGTGGCACCCAACATTTAATAGGGAGACTGAATTCTTAGTGGCTTGATGTTGATTTCTAGTCAACTACTCATCTTATTTGATTTTCGTTAGCTGAAAAAATTGCTATATCTTTCGGGCGAGGCTGGGATTCGAACACCGAACCTTCCGATGTGGAAGCCAGTCTACTACCACTTGAGCCACGGCCACCCGTCAAACTATGATCACTTATGTTTAAATCATAGACCATAGTCTTATATTCAACACATTGTTACAATTAGTACGTAAACGAACATGATACATGCAAAAACTAAGACAAGTACGCTGATTAACCAAAGGCTCAAAACCAAACCCAAGCCAAGTACCAAAAGAAACCGATCGGCGTCAGGTGAATCACACATGATATATATATTGGGCCTTACTATAATAACAACGAATCATTAGTCGCAACTTAAAAAAGGTGACGACTTAAATATAAATACTCGTAAAATATAAATCGAATTATGTCTAAAGTGTACCAATAATAACTTTTACTTAAACTTCAATCTTTCATAACATTGGTTTGACGATAGTAATTATACTTTTTCCAATTGTTATGTTTCAGAAACCTGTCAAAGTTACCAATGAGATCCAGCAGTCGAAATATTCAGCAAGATTTTATTATCGAAATTCCGGCTAAGACGTATATAAGCAATGCAATGCAATTTCGACGTGAGGTCGGTCATCCTCATGGCTTCAATGTGCAGGCAATTCGTCGCATCGTTGAAAAGTTTGAGTGTGAGTACACACTTTTTTTTGGATCTTAAGCCACCAACCAGACAGAGATTGGTGCGAAATAAAGAAAACATAGCCGCCGTAGCGGCCTGTATCGAAGAAGACCCAGAAATGTCGATTTGGAGCCGATCAGCAGAATTCGGCATTGCCAGAGAGTCAACCCGGCTTATTTTGCGGTTGGATTTGGGACTACATCCGTATAAAATGGGAAATGTTGGCCGGGGACGAGGCCCATTCTTTTTTCAGCGGCTATGTCAACAAGCTAAATTACCATTACTGGAGCGAACACAATCCACAAGCGTTCGGTCAGGCAGTAATGCATCCACAAAAATTGACTGTTTGGTGGGGTTTATAGCATGGCGGCATCATCGGACCATATTTCTTTCGAAATGAGGACGGACACATTATTACCATCAATAGTCTAAGTTACAGAACGATGTTAACCGACTTTCTATGGTCAGAGCTCGACAAAATCGATATATCCGAGATGTGGTTCCAACATCTCACACCGTTGTTGTTTTATTTAAATTTGTTTTCCTGTCGTTTTTATCTGGTCACCCTTTATATCAACTTTACACCTTATCATATTACTTCTGTAAAATACCACAACACCGCCAGCGTCATATGAATTATTGCACGTTGAATTAAAAACAAAAAAATGCAAAATTTGGAATGCAAGTCAGCTTCTCGTCTTCAAAGATCCAGATTTCAGATAAAAAAAATTTCAGATAAAAAGTATTAAAACTACTCGTATAGCATAATTTCGATATAGCAAGCTGAACACCTGCTTAAGTGGCAGGCAGCTTTGGAACAATTTACGCGGCATAGGTATTGGCAAGGCAAAGTGTAATTTTTCAGATAACAATGACAGCATTGATTGTTATTCCTTAAACCGAAATTTCTTTTCTTGGTCCTTCTCGTCCGCGTTAGGTGTAACTGAGTTGTTGGCGAGCCTGGCTGTTAATCATCAAAATGTTATAGTTTTGGTTTTCGATCGGTCGATAGTCGATATGCTGGTACTCTCGATAAAGTCAAATGCCATTGGGTTAGACAAAATGCAGCCTATATTTCTAAACCTACTTTTACCAATCATACTGCCTTTTATCACCTTCATCTTCAACACTGTTTTGACAAAAGGAAAGTATCCTACTCAGTGGAAGTTGGCGAAAATTATACCTATTCCCAAAAGTGCTAAATCTAATGAGTTCAGACCAATTCAATTCTGCCCTTTCTGTCCAAGGCTTTTGAACGTTTTTTGCAAAAACAGATGAGCACATATCTTAAAAATAATAACATGATCACACCAAAGCAATCTGGTTTTCGTGGGAAACACAGCTGTATTACCGCCCTGTTGGGTGTTACCGACGATATACGACAAGCATTAGATGAAGAAAAGGTAACTTTCTTTGTGCTCTTAGACTTTTCTAAGGCATCTGACATGGTTGATAACAATATCTTATGTAAAAAGCTCATTCGGCAATATAACTTTTCATCAGGTGCAGTAAAGCTGCTTACATCCTACTTAAACAACAGAATGCAATCAGTTCAGCCCAATGACAATATATCCGATTTTCTTCCAACTGTTAGTGGTGTCCCTCAAGGTTCTATACTTGCCCCCTAATTGTTCTCATTATATGTAAATGAGTAAACAACTGTTCGTCACATCTGTATGCTGATGATGTTCAAATGCATACGAGCTGTCCACTTGGTTTAATTGAGAACGGAGTTTGCTCCATCAATGAAGATCTTGAGGAATTTTCACGTTGGTCTGAGCTTCACGGCTTTTCTTTAAATGCTAAGAAATCGAAGTGCCTAGTCATATCGAAGAAACCACTGCGGATCTTTCGCATTTTCCACTCGAGACCTTTCAACCATAGATTCCTGTTTTGCCTTTAAAATTTCGCAGTGACTTTTCAATGAAGGACCGTGGCAGACAGTGCCTTATTCTTCGCAATCAGCAATCACTGGTGCGAATGCCCTTCATATTCGTATTCCAACCAAATACACTTCTATTCACCTACGAAATCAGTGGAGACTGCTCCTTTCATGGCTCATTCCAGAGCAAAGCAGGAGGTATGCTTATTTTAAACTGAATTTAAAAAAAAAATAGTGCTCCTAGTCCTTGTATCAACCCAGAAGCCATCATCTTCCTTAAATTTTAAACTGTAATCTACTTCTCTATGCCCATAACGAGAATGACTACCCTGTACCTTAACCGTTCCCATGCAGCGATTACTAGTAAAAGAAAAAAAGTAAAAGCAACTCCCAAATGCAAACTTTTGTTCAAGCAACTCAACTTCCTATCCAGGTGGGAAAGGATAAATACTTGGATGGCTACAATTGCTGCAGTTTATCAATAACTTAACAAAAAAAACTCCCCTTCGGCTAGAACTCGATTTGATTCAATTCTCAGTGATTCCAGTGAATATTTTCAAATCAATTACCGAAAACCTCTGCCGAATCATGCTTCTCTCTTATAAATAAACGACCACAGGGGTGGTTATATTATATAAAGTGCGCACCCTCCACCACCCTTTCAATTACCAACTACCGTCGTTGGTAACATTTTTTTTGAAACAAAATCAACAACAACACATGCCACCTACCTTTAGCTTAACAAGTCAATATCCTGAATAATGAATGTCACTGGTTCCACTGTAAAGTCCTTGCCTGACAGCAAGTAAATAGAACTTTCGTCGAAAATATAAATTACCCACCCATCGTCCAATTTAGTTTTGAGAATGCGGGTAATTATCGCCGACAAATGGGCCATTTTGTAGTGTGCGGCATGTGAGTAGTGATGTATAGTAGTTTCCAGTTTGGACGGGGTGTCGAAGAAGGCTTAATGTGTGCACATAATAAATTTTTTAATGTCAGAAAAGTATTTTTTCGGTTTCAATGGAATACGAGTAGGTCTCTGAATGGGGTGGTTGGTGGTTTGTTTTTTTCTATTCCAAGGACGTGTTATGGACAGGTTAAATAGACACGAAGATGTCGGACCACCCACTGAAATAGTACTTGTCGATGCTTCGCAAAAATCTACTGCAGAAGACTATGCAGGTCTTAAAACTCTGTCCTATGAGCAGCATGTTGAAAGAAAAACGGATAACTACCCTTCCTACCATTTTACACTTAAGCTCGCCAATACAATACAACCTCTGAAGATTCTCAAATAAGTGTGGGGCTATTTGCTCAGTTCTTTAGTAAGTCGTGCCATAACCACTCTAAAGACCCTGATCAGCTCTTCTTTTCCCACTTAAAGAGTTGTCCACAAACATCATTGATTTCGGTTGACAATACTCCAGAATTAGCGAAAGAAAAGATTGAATACTTAAAGATGAATCCTCTGACAGTTCAGATGGTCTGCCCGTCAACAAGATGTGTGAATTACTTGCCGCAACCTTTCACAGCTCTCCACTTCACTGGGTATTTGGTAAGAAATATACATACGAGTACATAATATCCCTCCGTAAAAAAAGTCGAAAAAAAAGGAATCCTTAATTAAACGCCCATCGTCTTCCATTCCAAAACCCTTCGAGAGCATTATTCATTATCTATTCATTGCAAATCTTGATAGACTTCAAGCTAAATTCCGGGGTGAACCTGGGCCTCAACTAACAAGCCTCTCTAGTTAGCCCGGTATTTAGCTAACCGCCTCCAGTTGTGCTCTCTAAGTCGGTCTAAGTCTAAGTGCGCACCACCTAAGGTGAGGTCATCCCCGACTGCGTTGTCCATCTGGGTTAGATTCGAAGATTCTGCGGGCCGGAACATTGATATCTATTCGCTTTACATGTCCTAACCATCTCAGGCGACTGATGCGCAGTTTTCTGCTTATATACATAGTTCGTCGTTGAATGTTCTCCTCCAAAGTCCGTCAACACAAACGGGACCGAATATTTTTCTCTTGAAACGACTTTCGGAGCGATCCATGTCTCACGCCATAAAGTAGGACTGTGATGATCAAGGTTTTATATAGAGTCTCGTTAGTTTTGTGGGATAGGGCCTTACAACGCAACTGCCTTCTTAGCCCAAAGAAACATCGATTGGCAAGAGTGATCCTTCGTTTTATTCTACTGTTGTATTGTCGGTAAAATTTAGATATCCTTTACTACCGACGATCTGTCCAATTCGTCGATATTATGTGTCCCTTCTGGTTGACAGCATATACTAGATTTTGCCCTCATTTACTGCTTAGCCCATTTCAATACTACTCGTAGCTAACCCGCCGGTGATAGCCCTCTGAGTTCTCACAATTAAGTCCATATCATCGGCCTACGCTGGTAGTTGCACAGACTTTTGAAAGATTGTGCATTCAGTGTACATTTGTGAGTTCCACACAATTTTTTCAAGTAGGAGTAGCGAGCGTTCTCAATCGTCATCCTGCACAAACGCACGAGTTTGGTGGGGGTGTCAAAACTAGGATCTGCCGGAGAATGAAGATTTGGTCAATTGTGAACATGCTGGTCTGAAACCGCACTGATAGGGGCCAATCAGGTTGTTGGCGATGGGTTTCAGACGTTGACACAAGATTTCAGACAAGATCTGAGTTGAGCAATTGAGGGGGTCTGCTTTTTTATGGTTCGGGCTTACGGTGCTGAGATTCCATCACGCGTATGCTCTTCTGTTCTGATCTGAGAAATGAGTTGCTGCATGCTTCCCACAAATTCATTTCCAGCAGCTTTGAATACTTCGGCCAGTAAGCCATCGTGTACAGCGGATTTGTTGGATTTAAGTTGAGATATTGGTAGCTTTACTTAGTTCTGGTCAGGAGGATGGAAGTTTTGGCTATCATTGTCTAAGTTGAATGATCTATTCTGCCAAACGGTGCCATACTGGCCTTGTTCCTTGTTATACAGTCTGTGGAAAAAGTTTTTCTATATTATCACTACCGACTGCGAGTCTATTACAAGGTTTCCTTCTACAGGCTTCTGTACGGGTCTTCTTGCCTTGACACGATCTTTTTACCTGCTGGAAAAACTTCCGTATGTCCGTACAAACTCTCAATATCTTCGATCGCGCGCTTCTCGTGCTCTTTTTTCTTCTTCTGGAGAAGCCGATGTTCTTCCCATCTGCGCATAGAGCACACGAGCGGCTCTCGTCATTCGTTGCAGCGACGCTTTGAATGCTTTTTGTTTAGCTGCATTTGCTTGCCGGCATGATTTATCAAACCAGGGATTTCTTGGTGGTGGTCGGGTGAAACCCAGCACATTAGTTGCGACGTCTCTGATGCCACGTTGGAAGCGTTTCAACTGGCGGCATAGGACTTGCTTATAGATTTCGGGATACGCGTTCGGCGAATATTCTGGCGGTCACTTGCGATTTCAGCTTTTCTACGTTATATCTTCTCATAAAAGATCTTCTTTGCTGTCGCGTTTGGGAAATCCGCATTCCTACCTTGGCTGTAACAAGGTGGTGATGCGAGTTAATGCTGGTTGCCTGTAAGGTTCGGACGTCCAGAATACTGGAGGCATGTCTTACATGGATCGCAATCTGGTCAATTTGATTTAGATGATAAGGTCGTGGGCGTGCTTTATTTTCATCCTGCCTGTACTGATATTTCGTCCCTCTGCAAAGTCATTGAACCCAAGTCCGCTACCAGAATTGGTGTCGTTTATACTGTGTTTGCGAACTGTCCCTATCTCTTATCCTGTCGTGAAAGCCATTTAGTACGATTTTAACGTCATACTTTGGATATTGCTCATATGTTTTGTCGAGGAGCTCTTTGAAATGTTCTTTGGTGGCGTCGTCCTTGTCTTCCGTATGGGCATGAGCACATATTAGGCTTATGTAAGCCTCTAGCTTAAGTCTCCCACATATCACAATTTTTCATTCCCCTTATGATCGACCCATCCCACTGCACTTTCTGGATTGCGGTGACATTTGTATGATAGTAGTCATACAAATATCCCCGCTTCTTCTAATTGCTCGTCTGCACATGGACTGTTAAGGGTCTGAGCATGGTTCGTCATTTTTTTAATCTCTCCCGTATAGGTTTGTGAGCCCTATGAATGCGTAGGCTAGTACTGTGATACTAGTCGAGCATGACCTGGACACCACTTTAGCCTGAATGATTGATGATTTACTAATGTTGCTATCGGGGACCACCACTCGGCTGTTGTGAACGAAGTTGACTGTTGCGCTGCTGCCCCACTGCTGGTTATGTTACAGTCAGCAGCTTCCTTATTAAATCGCCGCGCAGCAATCCGTCTTGGTCCTCTCTTATTCATCCTGATAATTGACGATTTTAACTGTCAATTCACCATAATGTATGACCCCATTAGACTCTTTGCTTCAAAATGTTGGTTGTGGCTCGTGCAGTGTGCGCCGTGCTGAAACCACACATCTTCTAGTCCTAATCCATCCAATGGATGAATGAACAATTTATTGAGCATATCTCTGTAGCGCTCACCATCTACAGTGAGCATAAACTACACACCATGGAGTGACTTTGTGTAGATATAATGGCTCTTCGTGCATTTCTCGCGAATTTTCAGTGCCCTAAAACCACTAATTTTGTTTGTTCACGCATCCACATAGGTGGAAATGGGCCTCGTCAATGCTCCAGAATCACTGACGAATTGTTCATGGAAAACATAGTAACGATTATAGTACTCCGCGTTCTTCAGGATTATAGCGTTCCATTGCTTATTCACACAAATTCTAATTTTGTTTGCTTCACAAATGTCAAAACCGAATTTACTTGTAAAATCGATGGCACATAAAGAAAGGGTCATACACTGTGGCAGTTTATGAAGATGACATCAGAATCTTTCGGTCCATTTCCTCTACCCCGGTCTGTTCTCCGCTACACGAAAATCTAAACAGGTTTTCCACTCGGTGCCATAACAATATCGTTGAGTTGAACGTCAAAATCCTAAATTGTAACATGCATTAGAAACTTGAAAACTTTTTTAATAATGAACCTGGTCCCTTTTGTAACACAAGTGCGCGATTTATGTAAGCGTAACCTGTGACAAGAAATTTTAGAAGGCCATCAAGAATCCTGCGTTAGATGTCTTGAGTTTGTATTACGCCAAGTTGAAACTCCTAGTTCATCAATGAATATCGGAGGGCATATGCCGGCTGTCAAAAAGTACCATCTGGTATGCGCATAGCTTATAAGAAAGAAAGAAAGATCAGTATATGCAGAAGCTCATGTCGGGAATATGAAAAGTTACTACTGAAGGAATAATGTTTAACCATTCTACCGAAAAGTGAAAGGAACATAAGACGCCTTAAAGCCGAGCTAGAGCCCGTTGGCAGCACCAACAATTTAATTGTTACTATGGATGAAATATGGAATTCTCACTTATGCGAACATGGATGACGAAAGATGATACGAGTATGTCTATTTGTCCACTTGATCTCAATATACAAACGATTGCTATGTTCAATATTCAATCAAACTCTCCCTGGCCCGATTAATTAACGGCTGAACTCTCCAAAGATCTGGATCTGTAACCGACATAGAATCTCATACCTCTAACTATAGTCTGTAGCTGTAAGTGAAACAGAGATTATCAAACAAAACTGACGACATTTGGAACAATTTTCCAGCAATTATGACAGGAGCTTAACAAATTTTCTTAAAAGCCAGAACATAACTATTAACATCAGTGGAATTCTTTACGGGCCATAACCTTCATGCATGCAATCATGAGTATCGTGTCGACCACCGACGAGTGCAGACGTCTTTCTGCACTCGTAATCTCTTATGTGCTGCACAAAAAAAAAAAAAAACAAACAACAACAAAACCCCATTACAGTGCAGTGCAAAGCAAAAATATTACACAGTGCGGGTATCCCACCTCTCCCGCTCCTGGTCGTTTGTACTGTTACTTGCACTCGGCCACCGCCGTTACTGTATTTATCATACGGTACGGGCAGTGACTGAGTGTATGTAACAACTGATGGATAGCGGGTTGTGAGTGAAAATTTTGTTGGTGCACTGCGTTGACGTGCTCTCCCCTCTAGGCTCGTCGGACCATTGTGTCATATCAGCTAAATTCTCGTACACCCACAACACAGTTAGAGAAAAGATCCCTAAAAGAACCGTATAGCACTACGAGAAAGCCAACTGGAGCGGCCTTAACAGCTTCTTTAGGAATTTCAACTGGTCGTTATGTTTCCTCGATAACGACGTGGATACCGCTGCTGACATGATCACAGAAACTATTCTCTTTGGAATGAGATGCTATATCCCTCATCGGATGAAGAGTATCAAATCAAAAGAAAAGGCATGGTACGACTCGAGCTGTAAAGAGGCTGTCAGGGTTAGAGAATTGTTTTTTCGGTCCTACAAGACCAACCCGACGGAGGAAAACCGAAAAAAGTTCAAACGAGCCAGAAATGACTGCAACGTCTTGCTCAAGCGTGTGAAATTTCTATACGACCAAAAACTGAGGGACAAAATACTGCAATGTCCCAAAGGCAGTAAAAATTGTTGGTCATTCGTCAAAAACATTAGAAATTCTGCCTCATCCATCCATCCCAACGCTCATTTACAATGACATTCCAGCTGTCAGCTCTTTGGACAAGGCCAATCTGCTTGCTGCACACTTTGCGGCTAGCTCAACGCTCCCAAATTGTGCTTTGTCCCCGCCTACACTTGAGCACTTGAGTGCGTCGAATCTGCAATGGGACGAATCTACTTTCGCACTCGTGTAGTAGCAAGAGTACTTAAAGATCTCAACTTGCATAAATCCGCTGATCCAGATGGTATATCTCCCCTTCTTCTGAAGAGGTGTTCTTCCACGCTGGCAAAACCACTGCGTAAGCTTTTTCATCAGTCCTACTCTTTAGGACTCTTTCCGAGCAGATGGAAAACAGCATTTGTCCAGCCCGTCCCTAAAAAAGGCGAATTTTCTTCTCTCTCCTCCTACAGACCCATTGCACTTACATCCCTTCTCCCCAAGGGCATGGAAACGCTGATAAACCGTCAGCTCATGAAATATCTCGAAACACGAACACTTCTCAATGACCGGCAATATGGTTTTCGTAGCAACAGGTCCACTGGTGATTTGATGGCATGTCTCACCGAAAAGTGGAACCAAAGCGTACATCAATCTGGCGAAAGCAAGATAGTTGCACTTGATATTTCTAAGGCATTTGACAGAGTTTGGCATCAGGCTCTCTTGTCGAAAATGCGTGCTCTTGGGATCGATGACTCTCTTCTTCAATGGGTTAGAAATTACCTTTCGGAACGTTCAATTCAAGTTGTCTTGGACGGTTTCAAGTCTGATATTCACAAAATAAATGCTGGTATGCCCCAGGGCACCGTCCTGTCTCCGACACTCTTTTTAATTTTCATTAACGATCTCTTGTCTGCTACTTCTAATCCAATATATTCCTTTGCTGATGACAGTACTCTCTGCTTTTCATATTCGTTCCCGGACTCTTCGGCTGTAGAACGGGAACGGCAGCGTATGTTAAGCTCATTAAATTCCGATATTAACAGCATAACTAATTGGGGAACTATCAACCAAGTGGAATTTAATGCTTCCAAAACTCAATGCTGTCTGCTGTCATTAAAGCGAAATTCAAATACCCAGCCATTATTCATGAATGGCACTTGCATCGTCGAAACCGATAAACTTTCCAATCTCGGTATTTGTGTCAGTGACACCTTACGTTGGGATGACCACATATTCGATGTCGCCAAAAATGTTGCGAAATGTCTAGGTTTCCTCAAGCGATGTAAGAAATATTTTACCCCCTTTGATCTGGCCACAATATATAAGGCATTCATTCGGCAAAAATTGGAGTACATTGCCCGCATCTAGTCAGGTGCTCCTAAAACATCTCTGCACCTGCTAGATAGGATTCAAAACCGTGCGATAAAACTAATTGGTGATACTAATACCAGTCAATCAATTGACACCCTCGAACACCGACGTAAAGTCTCCTGTCTCACGTTGTTTTATCGCTATTTCCACCACAAGTGCTCCATTGAAATTACCAGTAGCATTCCGCCTATTCAAACTTTCAACCGTAACACCCGTCTCGCTATGAATGCTCATCAGTATACCCTCAAGCCCATTTTCGGTCGTACTCTAAAATATCGTGATTCTTCCCTAAGCCGTACAACTCGCTTATGGAATGCTCTGCCGATCTCTGTGTTTCCTGGTCGTTATAACTTACAAACATTTAAAAACAATGTACATCGGTACCTGTCTTTTCTTTCTCCATAAATTTCCTTGGCCCGAGCTGTGTACGAACATTTTAAGGGTACAAAACCCCTTAAGCGCGCGCTAATTATGAAAAAAAAACCTGCGCCTCTACAGAATCTGTGAAGACGGAAACTCACGGAAGGATACCTTCCACTCTTTATGGCATTGTCCAAGTCTTAGCAATTTGAGGCAGAGAGCTTTTACTAACTACTTACTTGCTATGACCTCAAGGAGCTATTTTCCAAACAGATCAGAGCATTCCTACTTTCTGTATGTTCGTTTTACTGGATTTTTTTTAGAAAGATGAGTACATGCTTCAGTTTTTAAGCGTCTATAGTATCAGCACATAACAAATCTAGCGCAGAGTATGTGGAGGCTGATGAGAACGTAGGTTGGCGAACAGAGATAGCGATCCGCGGTGTTGTCATGGCTCTTAAAGTAAGCATTGCAAGAAGTTGTGTCAGTTATGTCTAACACACTCAGGTCCTTAGTGAAAGCGTTTTTTGGACAGTTTTTTGGACTGAGTATAGTGCGAAAGTCGCTGATATTTTGTCTACCTGCAGCCTGGAGAGTCACTACATCTGCAGCTACATATATTCTCATAAAACGCGACTTTTAGTGAACGGACGCACACAGTCCAAACGCAGGTTTGGGTCCTGCTGAAAAGCTATACTCTGAGGCTTGCTTAGCATGTTCCTTGGCGATTCTTATGATCCCATTATGAACTGGGACCCAACCAATCCTCGGTGAGGTCACCTTTCTATCTACACTTCGAGAAGTCTTTCATTCTCGCATTAGTTTGGAAGCCGTGAGGTGGTTTAACAAAGTTTATTCGTAGCTTGGCGCCAGATCATCACAACATAGCTAACTGCCATCAGTTTTGCGTATATCTGCGCTTGGAAGACAGACGCACGTTCTCATATTTTCTTAACGAGGAGTGAAATTAAATATGGTTGTCCTCCAGAAAGAACATCCCAGATCGGACTATATTGCTTCCTGGGCACAGGAAAGAGCGATTTTGTATTCTCTTAGCAACAGAAGTTCAGGTGCCATTGCATCAAACCAGACGGCATGTCGATAAGACCAGGGTCAAGAGATAGCTACCACGGCCATCAAAACTCCAGTGCGTGTCGTTCCAAACATCTCGAGCAGAGCCAGGTGTGTTAGGGAAAACTTATCTCCAGGCTTTAATTCGTCTTTTCATACCGATGTAGACCCAGAGGACCCTCTTCTATGGCAACCCACATGACGTGCTTTAAATGCCCATTTGCACTACCAGAAAGCCAACAGCAACGCCTTAAATATTTCAATTATTGTGAATGTTAAGCAATGAGTGGAGATGTCCTGTCGCCGTGTAGGCAGCCCTTACCTACTCCCACTATCACATATTGGCCGCCTTCAGCATCGGCAATCAAGGTCATATTCACTAGAATCACTTTTATCAGAAAAATTGCAATTCAACAAAATTCATCTACACCGTGTTGTCGGCCGAGCTCCATATGTCGTCAAAGGTTGCGTTTTCGAAAGCAGTATCAATGTTGACGAAAAAGCCTGTCGCGTACTCTTTTTTGTCGAGTGTGCCTTTAATTCTGCCAACCAGATTTCGAAGCATAGTCTCGTAGCATTTTCCTCGTTTATAATTATGCTGCATCGTGACCAAGGGATGCATTTTCAAAGCAATTTTGTGCACATGATGCTCAACCAGTCTGTCGATGAATGAAGTCAGTCTGATAGGTGTGAAGTTCTTGGCGATAGTGTAGCCATCTTTTCCAATATTCGGTATTGAGGCTACTTTTACTGTGCGCCAGCGGTTTGGTATGTATGCAGTGTTAGGCCAGTATTGAAGATTTTTTTTCAGAGGTACCAGCAGCTGGTCTATACTTTTATGTAGAATAACTGGATACCAATGGCATGGTGCAAGGCGACTCGAAGGTTTAACATCGTATTTCAGACGTTTTATTAAGGAATTCGCGACTATCGCCAAGCCACTATCTGACCTGTTGCGCAAAGATAGTAAGTTCAAGATGGAAGAACTGTTGTCATACGAGCAGTTAAAAGCAGCCGTAGTTAGTGAACCGGTGTTAAGGTAGTTCGATCTAAAGGCATCAACCGAAGTCCACATCGACGCCAGTATGTATGGCTATGAAGCTGTCCTGTTACAAAGAGATTCGGATGACCAATATTACCAGGTTCGTCTTCATCATCTTGGCGCGTCGTGTTCGTCTCTGGCTTACGGTTCGTGTGTACGAGTGTGTCGTATTAGTTTTCTGTCTACGATTTCTATGTACGTTTTGGTGTATGTGCATGTTAGTTCGTTGTCTATAGCGTAGCGTGCGTTTCTTTGGCTTTCCATCCCACAATCTGCTATCCTGACGGCTCATTCGACTCCTGCACCGTTGACTCAGTGAGGATCTCAGGCAAATCCGGGTAGTCAGAACTTTGTACTTCTTGATGGAGAGTTGTTGAGTACTTGTTGTATTTTATCGACGTGGTGGTACCATTCCTTTGTACTTCCTATACAGGACGTGTTCAACATCGGTATTATGATCTTGTGGATGCTTTCCACCTGGCCGTTGCCTCGAGGAACTTCCGTATAAATCACCAGATGCTGAATGTCCTCCTCCTGATAGTATTCTCCAAACGCCGTTGTTGTGAAGGCTGTTCCCCTATCGGATATAATTCGTCGCGGGTTGCCAAAGACCCTAGACTGACCTTTCAATCTTTGTACTACCTCAGCCATACTAATGTATGGATGGATGTAGCCATACGAATTTGGAGAAGGCATTGACTACCATATGGTTGTACTTCTTGTGGGTTCGTTTTAAAGACCCAACGTGATCAATGTGGTAGGTTCTCAAAGGCTTGTCTTCCTTGTTGATGGGGTTGAGGTAACCTTCCTTCTTTCCCGCTTTGGCTTCAGCTACGACACATTTCACACAACCTCTAACAACGTTGGTCACTTTCGTGTTCAGATCAGGAATAAAGAAAGTTCTTTCCACCAGCTCCTTGGTCTTTGCGATAGAAAAGTACCCCTGACGATGCGCCATATCGATTATTTCCTGCTCCATCAACCTAGGTACTACTACCAGTTCCTTTACCGAATCCTTGAACAAAACCCCGCTCTTCAGGTAGAAGTCTTCGTATTCATCTTTTTCGAAAACTTTTCTAACTGCCCGAAACCAGTCATCCTTGAAATGCGCGTCCTTTATTCTGCAATTTAAGGAATCTTCTATTACGAGGTAGTGTATCTTATTTAGCGCGTCCACATGCCGCTTTTTTGACCCGGAACGGTGTTCAATTTCATATTGAAATTCTTACAAGTACATGTCCCATCTGGATACAAAGGAAGCAACAGTATGTTCGATGGCCTCATCCATCATCGCAATTGATGAGAGATACTACGATAGATATGACGGGTTTTGTTATTTAGCTCACTAGCAGTTTATTTATTAGGAGCTGGTTCTGATAAGTGAAGTGGGTCTGACCTTTTGAGAATTTGGAAAAGACTCTCATATTCGTTTTACTACTTCACCTACCAGCTTCTTAATTCTTAAAGGGTACAGCAAGATCGCTAAAATCTAATTAATCAACTGTAACACAAACTGTAAGCGAAATCACTAACTAAACACCTCAAATTAGTTCCCAACTGAAGCTAATCCCAATCCCACACCCTGGCCTCAGAATCTAATGAAGCACCTTACAGCAACGTATTCGTAGTCAACTTCCAAAGCTTGCTCAATCTCTAACCCGCAAAACCTGTCCTTGGTCAAATTACTCAACCATGCAGTTGATAAAGAATTTTTCGATTTTATATGCTCGGCTCAAGAAAACGACTGCTTGCGTAGGCAGAAAAGGGTATCCAAGGATTCAGGAATTATAAATAAAACTGTTAAACAATTCTGTGGAACAAAAAAAAAAATCAAATCATTTATTTCCCCCACTCAAAGAAAAGTTGTTTCCACTTTTGCGGTAATCTCATTACTTTGACTGCAGTCTTAGTCCTTGCCATTCACAAAACCACTTGTTAAGTCGTAGGTATCCTCTGCCTATTACTACAGACATTGCCAACTAAGGATTATACTGAACAAAAAGGAAAAGAAAATTGTTTCAACAAACACAAGTGCACTTTAATGCCTTCCACGAGACCACCTCAGCCACATTTGATTGTATATATTTGTACGAACAGCCGAGTCTACAAGTAGGACTTCTCCTTTTATACTGGATAAACGCACTACTACTCTCACGTAGTCGAGCACGAATATGATTCCTTTTAATGATTTACGGTGAGGAATGGGTGGATGAAGTAGCTGGGCAACCATTTCGTAATAAACTTACAATGACTTGAAGCCTGGCAAATGAAAAAAAAAAAATGGATTGTCATCCTGGCAACTGGGTCAAGGACTCCGGAGCGTATCCATTAACGCAATTTCATGATGATTGCACGCATATAAAAGGAGCGAATCGAATTACCCGCGCATTCCCTATTCTCGTGAAGGTATTCCACCTACATCACTGTGCACCCCTTAACGTCAATTGTTGTGAACGTTCCGAGATTTTGACGGGTGTTCACCTTTTGCTGGAGTCCCATTGACGCATCTATGGATTGAGTTAAAGAACGTGTATGAGTCCGTGCCCTTTGACAATTTTATCTTTTTGTCAAACAGCATCATTTGTACTGAACACACCCTCTGTACTCGTAATAAGGAATTCTTTGACAGGATATGTAAAGAGGCAGACAGAAAAGATGGGTTAACTGAAATTCAATGTAAAGCTGATTGTATATGCAGATGGAGAAGTAGTTGTACTCACCTTTTGACTTGAGGCATGATTATCTGTACCGTATGCTTGCAGGCTTCCACGCAGGACCTTCGCAATTTCCGGATTTTTTCACGTAATTCAGGGCAGTCTTTTGATTGGCCAACATGGATGAGCATGTCTCGGAATAATGCTACTTGACTGTTGATTTCTACGATAAGCTGCAAAAGAGAAGAGACACGTTAATTGAAGTCCTTTCATATGGTGTTTACATTTACAGAACTATTCTCATGAGTGTGCGTCTGTCTATGTGTGTGTGATTTTGAATTGAGATAGATGAAATAAATGAGTTATTCATGGTGAATTACAAGGATTTGCTTTTGAATTTCACGAGTGGCTTCGTCTTTACATTACGAATGGAAAATCAACATGTTGGGGTTATATGTACACATACATACATGTATTGGTTTGACTTGAAATAACTATGATACTACGAAGAGAAAAAATATCCCAATATTTTTTTTCTTTAAAAAAAAAAAATTAAATTGGTCCAAGGAGTCCTAAAGTACCCTAAAAAAGATGTTAGAGGACGTCTTTCTATATGGCAGTCAATGGCTTGGAGTTGGTTTTTCAGATTCTTGATCTTGACTAACAATGTAATCGATCAAGACACATGTTATATAATAAACATGAAATGTGCTAGTTGACGCAGCATAGTTCATGCTTATTGTCTACTATCACCCTTTACCTATTACCAACCTTGCCAAGCAATTCTATTATACCAATCGCACATTACATTGAATTCAGATTAGTTTTAAGCTACTTTTATCTCTCTCTCTTGTCTTGACCTCCGAGCTGTAAGCATCTCAATAAAGAAAATTGAATCAAGGTAACTTCTTTTATTAAAATTAAAAAAACTGTAATATTGGCGACGAGGATTCGCGAAACACGTGTGGTTAATTATTTAATTAATTATTGGGTCTACAAGTAAGTTTCCAACGTTTTTTTCCAAAATTTGAAGTTTTATTATGAAAACATAGTTTTATTCAAAGTATCGTCCATCGGAAGCTACAACTTTCCCCCATCTTTCTGGCTATTTACGAGTATGAATTCCGGACCAAAAAAATTTCTCGTCTTTCGAGCCCAAGAACGTATCGAGCCAATTTTTGATTTCCTCTACTGAGCTGAAGCGTATTCCCGTAAGAGCGTTCTGCATCGAACGAAACAAATGGTAGTCAGATGGTGCCAAGTCCGGACTGTAAGGCGGGTGAGGCAGAATTTCCCATCCACTATTTTCCAAATAGTTTTTCACCGAAACCGCAACATGTGGCCGAGCGTTGTCGTGATGAAAAATGACGGACTCATGCCTGGTCTCATATCCTGGCCGTTTTGGATTCGATATAATGGTCCTTTGATGGTTTGACCACTCGGAAGCAGTTCGTAGTATACGACACCCTTTTGATCCCACCATATGCATGACCTTATTCACGTGGCTCGCCGGGCTTTGTATACGATTTTCTGCGTTTAGGATTATCATAATAAATCCATTTCTCATCACCAGTGACAATACGATGCAAAAATGATTTATTTTTATATCGCTGCAGTAACATTTCGGACATGCAAAATCGCCGTTCGACGTCTCTTGGCTTCAATTCGTACGGCACCCAGTTTCCAACCTTTTGAATGAATCCCAGTGCTTTTAGGCGCAGGGAAACGGCTTGTTGCGTGACGCCCAATGTTGCAGCAAGTTCTTCTTGAATCTGACACGGATCCTCATCCAGTAAAGTGTCCAATTCCTCGTCTTCAAAACTTTTCGGCTTTCCGGGGCGATCTTTGTCTTCAACTCCAAAATCACCACTTTTGAACCGTTTGACCCACTCGCAGCACGTCGATTCACCAATACATTCCGCCCCATAAGTTTCCGAAAGCAAACGATAGGCCTCAGCCGCACTTTTCTTCATATTAAAGAATAAAAGCAGCGCTTCCCGCAAATGACACTTATTTGGCTGGAAACTTGCCATTATTTTGCTCGGTAAAATGTACGACACCGATAGAACTGCTCAAATATAATGCTGCAAAGTTGTTGACAGATACAAAACCTACAAATAAAACACATGGGGTCTGACATTTCTGCCCGAGATCCACTGGTGGCGCCATCTCTGACAAACGCTGGAAACTTACTTGTAGACCCAATAATAAAAAAAAATTAAAAATGTCCCGACTAATCGGAAATATTAGGTGTTTTTTTTATTATGACCGGATGATCTATATGGATCACTGATTTCTATGCATTACAATAACAACACGTGATCCAGCTCTTGATCTGGATCAATTTTCATGATTCGAAAATTAGTTCACTTAACTCGCTACTGGGTTTCAATTTCATTCGTGGATGTTGGTATCACATATGGAATCATTCAAAGTATGTCATTGCCTGATAAATGTATTAAATATTGTTTTGTAAATCAAATTTTGTTAAACAAATTTAAAGTTCGTTTAAAGAAATATTTTACTCATAACAATAAAAAATTTGTGAATTACTTTAAAGTTCTAAAACCCTTAAGTAAATTCCAGCTAAATTACACTTATTAAGATAAGAATTAAAATCAAAAGCATAAAAAGTCGAACGTATCAAATTTTTATTTTTTTTTTTAATTTCGTTGGTGCGTAAACTCCATACATAAACGTCAAAAATTATTTCAATAGCGGAGTGTCAATGGAGTCGACAAACAATAAAAGGTAAATCTTCAAAAATAATAATTTATTTAATTAAAATAGACACGTATACTTATGAAGTTAACAATTGCTTTTGTAGTTTAAGAAGAATTTGGACGGCAGCAGAAACAAAGGCTTTTCTTGTAGCATATGGTTACAGGAAAGCGGAATTCCAGAATACAAGAACAAAAAAAAGGCCGCAATGAGCAATGTCCTGGAAGACTTGTTAGAACAAAATGCTTTGGTTTGTTGCCGTAATCTGTTTGCACATTTGTACATTTTTTTCTATTTCCAGAGCCAACCAATTGAAATGCTGAACGTGAAATTGAAAAATTTGCTTAGAGCGTACAAAGCAAGTTCCGACACAAGCAAAAGAACTGGACAGTCAGCTACCAAAGCTTCATTCGAGGAGGAGATGGAAGACATCTTTGATACTAAGCCCGAGATCCGCAACAGTCATACCATTAATTTGTCGGGGGATGTAATAGAGGCATTGCCGACGTCAAACAACGCTTGCACAAGTAAATATTTGTTTTTAATTAAATGAACTGTTTTAATCTAACCGATACAGTTCAATCAGAATGTCAATTATCAATTCTATCACCAACTACATCTACGTCCAACAGTTCGGAAAGTACGCCATTAGGAAGAAGGGCTACAAAAAGAACATCTTTTAGGAAAAACCTCCTGAAAGAAGAGTTCCAATTTAAACGGAAGCTGGCGGAAGAAAAAAATAAAATATTGGCTGAATATGCAGAAAAAAAAAATTAAAATATTACAAGAAAAAGAAAAGGCCAAACAGGGCAGATTTGAGAGAAAGGTGCAAGTTTTAAAGGAGCTGTTTATAAAAATAATTCTTATTTTAAATGTAAATGAATTTATTTTTATTTATTGAATTTTTTTTTGTTTCTTATTATTATTGTTATTTTAATAGTTATAGTTATTATTTAATTTAATAAAAGAACTGAATTTCATACAATTATTATGTTTTTATTTATCAAGTTCTCTAGTAAGAGTTGTCGCCTGCTGCTGTTTACTGTTCTATCAATCACGTCAGTTGTAGGAAAATTTTCAAGATCGACTGAGAGTTCGTCATCGACTTCATCGTTGTTATCAGTACATATATTATGCAATATACATCCACATATAACTAAATTTATCACGAGATTTATGTTCCTTTTTTCAGTGAAATGCATGTTCCACGATGACCCGTCCATTAGCATGAAGCACGTTAAATCTTCTTTGGACATTCATTAACATTCCATTATCTTTAAATGGTGGAATTAGCCAGTCTAAGCAAGGATACGCAGAATCTCCAAGTAAAAAAGTGTTGTGTGGAAAAAGTTCAATTCTTCTTTGGAAAGCATTTGCATATAACTCAGACCTTCGTAGAATGCGACTATCATGCAAGCTACCTGGTTCACCACAATAGATGTTGATAAACTTTTTTTTCACATCGACTACTCCTTGTATAGAAATGCTATAAACTCGTTTTCTATTGATATAGCTTTCCCTGTTGGTGATGTTGGCCTTGATCTTTATATGAGAGCCACAATACACCCCACTATTCCCTGAATTTTTGTTTTCTCTTCGCATAAACTTGCGTTTTGTAAAGCTTCATTTTCGTTTGGCCATTAATACTCGTGGCCGACGGATATGAGCCAATATGTTACCCTCTTAATGACATTCCATGCAGTAGAAATAGATATCCCAAACAAATTTAAGATTTCCCGAAAAGTATTTGTGTTCGCCATACACCACAAGAATATATATATTTCTATACCCGGCGAAGTTTTTGGTAGT
Source organism: Volucella zonaria (assembly GCA_963966105.1). Taxonomy (NCBI): domain Eukaryota; kingdom Metazoa; phylum Arthropoda; class Insecta; order Diptera; family Syrphidae; genus Volucella; species Volucella zonaria. The sequence continues at coordinate 135,070,455 of OZ014533.1, read as the reverse complement.
CCTTTTTTAATTGTCCCTCGAAACCTTTCTGTTAACTTGTTACGATCTAAAAGCAGTTGCAATGTATATTTTCCATTGTTAAAGATTGTTATAAATACCTATTAAAATTTGGGCAGTTGGACGTTGTAGTCTGAAATGACTTTTGAAGTCTGAATTGTTGTAGATTTTAATTACTACCTCAAAGTCTCTTATTGTTTTGTGACTGGTTAAAAAATGTTCGGTATCGACAGAGGAATCCGTGTGTTCAACATCCGACAACAAGCCCCCAGATGAACTACTTTCTTCGTCATTGTCATCACTTTCAAATAACCACTTTAATGTAAATAATAACTATTTCAATTACTCGTAAATAAATAAAAACAAGATTATTTACCTCAAAAGCAGCTGCTTGCATTTCCATTTCCAATTTATCTTTTATTTTTTAAAGTGTCAGATCTTTGACAGAAGTAGACGTCAAACTATTACCACAACACAGAATTAAATTTTTCTATGATCCGGACTATAGATCATCCGATCATAATAAAAAACACCTATTGAACCGTTTGTACCTCCATCCAAGAAGAGGCAAAAACTCCGCTTTTTATCACCATCGTGGGAGCCGAAATATATGAAACACTGATGTCATTAACTATTTCAAAAATGCCAAGTGAAAAATCGTGTGAAGAACTCTTAAAATTGCTGCGAGATCATTTTGCTCCGAAGGAGAATAAAAGAGCAGAACGCTATAAATTCAATAAAATTTATCAAGAAGACGGTGAATCGTTAAATGAAATGCATAAAATCTGCAGCTCAAACGTACCGGTTTGGAGATTTTTTAGAAGAAGTCAAAGATGACAGGTTAGCAAAGTACAAATCTCTTATTCTGGATGAAGCTTTGGCGGACAGGTTCATTGTCAGAGTAAAAAGTGACAAAATTCAAGAAATGCTTCTTCGGGATGACTCGTTAACCTTTGAAAGGGTTTTTCAACTAGCATTAAATGTGGAGGCTTCACATAATGCATCATGTGCCATCCAACCGATGTCACACAATATGATATATAATCAACAAAAAAAAGCATTTCCACAAAAAAATAGTTCAAGTATTCGTCATAAACAAAACACCACGTTCAGCGGCTACGATTTCACAAAAACAAAGTACCAGCGATAACTGCAAGCAAATTTGTTTTCGTTGTAGGAGCCGTTTGCATAAAGAGTTTCAGTGTCTAGCAAAAGAATGGCAGTGTTTTGCGTATAACAAGAGGGAGTACATAGCTTCAGAGGTAATGCGAAGTGTGTGAATAGCGTGAGTATTTCCAATCCAAAAAATGGACAGCTGCTTTCTATGGAGGTTGACACGGCAGCATCAACGACTATTATAAGTGACAAAGAATATCTAGATAAGTTCAAAAATTGTAAATTAGAAAAAAACTGTTTCAATGGAATAATAACAATGAATTAATACAAGTTACGCCATCTCTTAGCAAACCGCACGAATTAAGTCATAGACACAATATGTGTGTATCTACTCGTATGTATGTATTAGATGTAAGTAGGTTAAGTAGATTAAGATTTATTTTTAGGTAGTTTGTAGGATTTTAGTTTTAAGTTTTATAATAAAATAAAAAAAATAGTCCTGTTACTAAGTTTTTTTTTTGTAAAAAATGTTTTCTTAGTTTTGTTTATAATGAATATAAATAGTCCAATGCAAATCACTTATTTCCCCTAGACAACATGGCTTCCTAAAGGGTAGGTCAACCACCACAAATCTCGTTGAATTCGTATCCTTTGCCATCTCTGCTCTAGAGAACGGCAACGAAGTCGATGTATTTGCAACCGATTTTAGCAAAGCCTTCGATAAAATCTCTCATCGATTAATACTCTTCAAATTGTCTGCCCTCGGCTTTGAACCCATACTGTTAAAATGGATATCCTCTTACCTCGAAAACCGTTTTTACAGTGTTCGTTTTAGGTCAGCCCACTCCGCTCCATTTTTGGCCACCTCTGGAGTTCCTCAAGGTAGCCATGTCGGTCCCCTTCTCTTTATATTAACCATGAATGATCTCGATAGGATCATCAAACACTCATCCGTCTCCCTTTACGCCGACGATACCAAATTTTTCAAAACCATTTCCTCTCCCCATGACTCCTTCCTTCTTCAACAAGACCTTGATAGTTTTTCGATCTGGTGCCTCAAAAATTGTTTGGAACTTAATAACACCAAATGCCCATCTATCACATTTTCACATAAGCGGCTCAAATCTCCTCCCCGACTCTACCTTCTCCACAACCAACCTATCTCCTCCGTTGAATCTCTTCGCGACCTCGGCATTTTGTGTGATAGGGAGCTCAACTTCCGTTTGCATATGGATGGGATAATCCTTAAAGCCAACTCTGCACTAGGTTTTGTAAAACGATGGTCCAAAGAATTCACCAACCCATACGTGACCAGGTCCCTCTATATTACCTTTGTTCGTCCCCTCCTAGAGTACGCCAGTCAAGTATGGTCCCCATATCATCGCATTCATATCTCGAGAATCGAAAGCATCTAGCGCCGTTTTCTTCGATTCGCTCTTCGAGGTTTGCCCTGGGATGATTCTTTTACTCTGCCCCCCTATCAAAACCGTCTCAACCGTATTAACCTAAACACCCTTGAGGAACGCAGAGATGCAGCCGACTTTCTCTTCATTCATCGACTTCTTTCAGGTCAGGTTGAATGCACGTCTCTTCACAATTCTATTTTTCTCAACACTAACCCTCCAAATCTACGTACCCCTCGTCTCTTCTATCACCCAACCCACCACACCACGCATGCTACGAAAAATTAATTCAAACCCTAGCGTCTTTGACTTCCACCGCACCACTTCCTACCTCAAATCGGTTCTCCTTCACCACAATAACCAACCTTAGTTTTAAGTTTTACGAGTAGTTTAAGATTAAGTTTAATTTTAAGTTATAGCTTGTATTAAGCCGAATAAATGGGGGCTTTCGCCCCTACCAAAATTAAAAATTAAATTAATAGTATAGTATAATAGTAAGATACGTCGAGAGGCATAATTTAAGTGTTAGGTTTAACTTAGAGTGCCCGCATGGGACCAGTAAGTTAGAATAAGATAATTTTAAGTTTATTAAGCTAACTTTTAAGCATTTTTTTTGTCTAGCAAGTAAGTGTAAATTAAGTGATACAATAAAAATGCATATAAACTGAAAAAAAAAACTGGACTGAACTAAATTCTTTTTTAAATTGGTTGTGTTCTTCGTCAAGTGGCTTTTGCCCCTGTCTTGCATAAGAAATAGTAGTAATCCTCTTTGTGTTACAAAAATAGCGAGAACGAGGCCAGGACCATTGATGTTGCGGAGAAAATTCGTAAGTTTAATTCTTAAGTTTACATCCGGGGAATAAACGTGCAAAATATCAAGCGTGTGTAAGCGGATGAAGGTGACTACATGGGTGTTAGCTGCGGCTCAGTTATGGTTACACGAGATGACAGCAATATTGCTGAGTGAATTCGGATCTAGATTGTTGTACCTACCCAGCTATGGACCACGAAGGAGATATAGGTAATTAGAGAAGGCTTCGTTCGTAAAGTGCATTGCCCATGAGATATGAGATTCAAACTAATAAAGGTCGTTTGGGATAGAGACGCTTACTTCATTAAGCGATACACTGCGTATTGTTTACCGGACCAGACTAGACCTAGGTAAAGGCCAAAAGAAAGGCGTACAGCGGAGAGTTAGAACTCCGACGCACAGTGAGGCAAAATACTGAAACTGGAATAAATGCACTGGATAGCGAGTCCGTGCTGGAAACTCTTCTTTTGTATAAGAGTCCACTATCTCAATGCACAAAGAGCATTTTACACATGTACAATATTTATTTTAGTGCTAAGTTCCAAAACATCTTTTGGAAAAGTTTTAAGATGTTTTTTTTTGGGAAGTTTTCTATAGTTGGGCATTTGATCCAGGTTCATAATTTTAGGAGATTCAAGCAGACATCTTTAGCTTACTCTAGGTGAATTAATTCTCATAGCATTGTCCATTTTAATTTACTGCTTTCTCTTATCGGGGCTGCCTGGATCATATTCACGGTTCGCGGCACAAAGAAGCCTTGGTTATACAAGGTGGGCCAGACGTTGTCACCCGATGTTCTTTGGTTGTAGTTTATTTTATGAATAAAAAACTTTAATTCTGCTTTTGGTTTACATTTATTTGATGTCTTAAATTTTTTTCCAGTAAGTCGAGAAAATGATATCGGCTATGTGACCGTCGCCGGAATTGATGACCGCTCGAACCCGATTTGTGGGATTTTCCATTACTCTTGGCAGAACTTCCGGCGATAGGTTCTCGCATTCTTGACGGATATTCTCTTTGAGGGCTACAAGAGTCTGAGGCTTATATACACAGATTCGTGACTTCAAAAAACTCCACAGAAAGACGCCAAAGCGAGAAGTTAGGCGACCGGAAATGCAGCCCTCAGAATTTCGATTGTTGCTCGTGCACCACCCGCCGTTGCTCTATCCTGTTAGAACCGCATGTTCTCCGGTCCCAATTCATCCAATTGAGGAAGGAGAAAGTCGTCGAGCATGGCTTCGTAGCGCTCGCCGTTCACAGTAGTCATTTGGCTCGCGACGTTTTCGAAAAAAATTAGGCCCGATGACGTCTCCAAGTGTAAACAGCACACCATGCAGTAACTTTGAGCAACTGTAATGGCTCTTCGATGCCCCAGAAGCGATAATTTTGCTTATTCACATATCCACATAGATGGAAATGGGCCTCGTTGCTCATGATGATTTTCGATGAAAAGTTGTCCCCCTCGTGGTCGAGATTCAAGATGGTTTGAGCGTAGGTTACACGGGCTTGGAGGTCAACAGTTAACAACTGATGCACTGTCTGCACTTTGTAAGGGAACACCTTAAAGTTTTTCACCAAAATTCTCTGTAAATTTATACCTAATTTCGTGGCACGTCGTCTGGTCGATACTCCAGGGTCCTCTGCGACATCTTCAGCTACAGCTGTGATATTCTCAGCAGAACGCCTACTCCGTGGCCAGCCACACGTGGCAGCACCTCGCGTTGTCCCATACTCTTCTAGGCGAGTGGCTAAACGTTGTAGTGTTTGCACAGTTGATGTCGGACGACTGCGCCAACACCACCGATGTATTACTAGAAAAGTAACCTCCTTGACCGCCAGAAGGCGTTGCTACTGCAAAAAAGGTTATGGTGCCTTAAAGTCCGTTCATATTTAGGCACACATGCCAAATTTCAGTGCGATAATGTGTTTAGTTTTGTTTTGAGAGCTGATTGTTGTTGACGTGTTTGGCATCATGTTGAGTATGCACAAAAACGATTTTCGTTCTCTCATAAAACATTATTTTTTGAGAGGCAAAACGGCCAAGGAAACGAAAGAAAAGTTGGATAAACATTATGGGGCTAATGCTCCGTCAGATTACACCGTCAAATACTGGTTTCGAGGGTTTCGTAGTGGCCGCATATCCACTACCGATCAAGTCCGCAGCGGCAGGCCCTCCGATGCGGTTACAGAGGACAATCTCAAAAAAATACATGAAATGGTGTTGGCTGACCGGAAAGTAAAGGTGCGCCAGCTAGCAGATACCACAAAGATTAGTACTGAGCGCACACGCCATATTTTGGGCAATATTCTGCATATGAAAAAGTTATCCTGCCGCTGGGTGCCGCGAATGCTCACTCCTGACCAAAAACACGAACGCGAGAGCACTTCGAAAGAGTGTTTAGACTTGTTTATGCGGGATCGGTCGGACGTTTGGCGTCGATTGGTAACTGGATTTGGATCCCTCTTCCCAAACCTCAAAAGATGGCTCATCAATAAAAAATTCAGCTCACGCGAGGAAATCATCGACGCCACGGAGACCTTCCGGAAAATTACTTTTCGGACGGGATCAAGAAGTTGGAAAATCGCTGAAATAAGTGTGTCAAACTAAAAAGGGACTATATTGAATAAAATAAAAAAAAAAAACATTTAAAAAAAAAATTTATTTCATTCCCAAGGAGGTTACTTTTCACTCCATCTAGTAAGAATTATTCCGCGTTCTTTAGGCGTATAGTGATTCATGTCTTGTTGATATGTATTTTGTATCTATTTGCCTCACAAATGTCAAAGTAGAGTCGACGTTTCCTACCTTTTGCAAAGATTATAGCATCTTCTGATAGGGTGATGACTTTAGCGCCACCTTGTATATGTAAGATATGTACTCGTACGTGCTCGGAGTATTTCGCTGTTTTGCTCTGTTTTTTGAACTAGGCTCGTATCTAGAGCCTAGACTTTGTCGTTTAGACTATTTATTACCGCGGTGAAATCCTCCTTCCGTCTCTGGAATTAGTCCTCATCCGGCATAAGCATTGATCACCCATTAGCTCAGTTGTGCTCTGAAGATCGCCCTGTTATCGGATATGCGAGCTGCTTCCTCTTCTTCCTGATAAGGGCATTGATGCAGATTTGTTTACCTCATCTCACGTTACGTTTTACCTTGTTACACCTTACGCTATTAGTCCTCAAGTTCTTCCCACTTTGCAACTAAAGATGTCGCAATTCCGAGCTTTAAATGCTGTACGTTCTTCGATGCGTCTCCAGTTATATCTAGAAAACCACGTGCTGTGGCTCTTCTGCCTTGTACCGGTAACATTTCCTGCACCAGTCACCAAAACGATGACCTTAAGCTGCTGATCGTTTTGAATCCTTCATGTAGCAGAGTATAGGATCCCAAAAGCTGGAATCTGAAAAAAGTTTGTGTAGCGGCTGTAGTGGTAGAGCCACCATACATAGTCATATCGTGCAAGTATAATCTGATATCCTCCTCATTTTTGTTGAGGACGTCTAGAAGGCAACTTCTGAAGCTCCAGCTGATTTTCAGGTGATTGATCTGGTTAGACGTGAGTTGCTTATCAGCCCGCAAGAAGCTCGCCATTGTGTTTGCCCATCATATGTTGGGGCGCATTGATGTCATTACCTACCTTGGCATTCGAGGCATTATGATGACGATGCCCACGTTGGGTGCTATATTGAAGGCGGCACTTATTTAGGTGTAGAAACTGGTTTTTTCTTCTGTTGGCACAAAAGACAGTAAATGTTGATTTTTCTTACCTTGGTCACACATACAAGACACAACCAATAGTTTTGAATCAATTACAGACACCGTGGATCAAGGAATTGATTTGGTTATACAACTTAGCTTTCGATCAATCTTGGAAGAGAATATGTTACCATGTGACACCCGAAGAAGGTAGCGTGAAGTTCGTCAAGATTGGATGGAATTGAATGGTTTATACCTAGATGGCATGGCAGGTTGTTCTCGGGTATGAATGATACTAAAATCGCGCAAAGGGCACAATTTCGACGTTGAAAAGTTAGGGAAATGTTAAGGTTGCAGAAGTTGGGTTATCCATTTCGAGAGTCCTTCCAATAATTAGAATGAACTGGGAATGATTCGTTTTAGTGGATGTGCAATCTAAACAAAATTCACTCGAAAGGAAAAGAGTTATCCAGGAATTGGTTTAAGGAGTGAACCGGACACTATGCTCCAATTATCTTGCACTGGATAGGTTAAGTATGTGGGTTAATAGGTTATTCCCAGCCACATTGCTTTCTTAGGCCTCATTGAACTTATGTCTGTGTAGATACATTGTGATGTTTAAATGGAGGATAGTCGGCAATCTACGAGGGGCGTTCAATATATTCTCGGTATCGATATGAAGGAAAATGCGAATTCAATTTAAATTGTTTTTATTTTTCAATATGATCTCCCCTAACATCAATGCATTTGTTACATCTTGAGATAAGCTTTTTTAAACCCTCAAAATAATAAATTTCCTCTTTCTCTGCAAAATACCGACTTGAGTTCTTCATCATCCGAAAATCTTTTTCCACGAAGACATTTTTTCAAATCCGGAAACAGGAAATAATCACTAGGGGCAAGGTCTGGACTATAGGGTGGGTGTTGGATTTCTTCGAAACCACAATCTCGCGCAGCAGCCTTGGAAACTCGCGCCGTGTGAACAGGAGCGTTGTCATGAAGAAGCAACACACCCGCTGCGAGTTTACCCAGCCTTTTCTTTTTAATTTCCTCCCGCAAATTATGCAAAGTGGAAGCGTAGGATGTGGCGTTGATGGTTTCACCTTTTTTTTTGTACTCAATGAGCAAGATTCCCTTTGAGTCCCAAAAAACTGTGGCCATGAGCTTTCGGGCAGACGGAGTGACTTTGAACTTCTTCGGGGGGTCTGTTCCTTTTTTATGCCACTGCATGGACTCTTGTTTGCTTTCAGGGTCATAGTGGTGGACCCATGTTTCGTCCCCAGTAACAATTCGATCCATAACACCGTCCGCGTTCTCACTACACATCTCCAAAAGCTCTCTACAGCATGCGATTCTCACTTTTTTCTGAGGCGCTGTGAGCATTCGTGGCACCCACCTTGCACTGACCTTTGAAAGGTTAAGATGGTCATGAAGAATGGTGTGAATGGTACCAATTGAAAGCTTGGTGATCTCTGCCATCATTTTCACCTTTATTCGGGCATCCTCAAGAACAAGTTTTTCGACTTCTTTGATGCTTTCTCCCGTACAAGCAGTAGCCGGGGCGCCGGAGCGGGGGTCGTCCTCAATGCTCTCTCTGCCTCTCTTGAACTCACTTGACCACTTTTGCACAGTTGATAATGAAGGTGCGGGACCCTGGTAAACAGCCACCATCTCTTCATGAATAGTTTTTTGACTTTTTCCTTGCTTAGTGAGAAATTTAATTACAGCGCGATGCTCAATTTTCACCATCATCGCCTCAGTTGCCATTATGATTCTGTTTAACTAGAGATAAAACGCGAATTAATAATCACATTTATATGAAATTTTACATGAATGCACTAAAATAATAGTGTTACTTGATAAATAAGTCAATTTATATATACAACCACAGCTTCACCCCGATACCGAGAATAGTTTGAACGCCCCTCGTATTTGCAGTGTCTAAGTGTTGGTACCTCTTGCGGTTTGGCGCTAAATTACGTCCGTTTCGCTATGAAGCTTGGCAATGACCATGAGGATCTTAATCGTGCTGATTTATCATTGCTTTTTGATGGGAAAAAATGCAGCCGATGCAAAGAAATGGCTCGATAAGTGTTACCCGGACTCTGCACCAGCCGAACGAACCATTCGCAAGTGGATTGAAAAATTTAAAATTGGTCATACAAGCACCGAAGATAATGCACGCAGTGGACGTCCAAAAGAGGCTGTTTCAGATGAAAACATAAAAAAGGCCACAAAATGATTGAGAATGACCGTAAAGTGAAGTTGATCGAGATCGCTGAGGCTCTGAAGATATCAAAAGAGCGTGTTGGATATATCATACACGAATATTTGGACATGCGAAAGCTCTGTTCAAAAACAACAACGTGTTGATGATTCACCACTTCACACCAGAGTCAAGTCGGCAGTCAGCTGAGTGGCGAGCAGGCGAGGAACCTCCAAAACGACCAAAAACTCAACAGTCGGCTGGAAAGGTTATGGCATTCGTATTTTGGGATGCACATGGAATAATTTTCATCGACTATCTGCAAAAGGGGCAGACTATCAACAGCGACTATTACATTGCGTTGTTGGAGCGTTTGAAGGACGAAATCGCAGAAAAACGGCAGCATTTGAAGAAAAAGAAAGTGCTGTTTCATCAAGACAATGCACCGTGTCACAAGTCGATGAAAACGATGGCAAAATTGAATGAATTCGGCTACGAATTGCTTCCCCACCCACCGTATTCTCCAGATTTGGCCCCCAGCGACTATTTCCTGTTCGCAGACCTCAAAAGAATGCTCGCCCGATGAAGAAGTAATCGCCGAAACAGAGGCCTATTTTGAGGCTAAACCGAAATCGTACTACAAAACTGGTATCGAAAGATTGAAAAATCGTTTCAATCAGTGTATCGCCCTCGAAGGCAACTACGAGTATATTGATAAATAAAGTTGAATTTTGCAAAAATTTTGTGTTTTACTATAAAACGGCACGGTCTTTCCAGCCCATGTGTTAGGTCTTACCTCAGAATAAAAGAAAAGATGGAGGAAGCTCTTCAGATCCTGAATGGCGTTTTAGGCTGATGTCTCCAGACAGGGAACAATCCTGCAGATCTGCAGCGACAACGTAAAAAAATCAGAAAATTTCTAAGCAAATCAGATTTTTACAGATTGAACCAAAACGAATGTAAGAAGCTAATTTGGATTTTGGAAAGAGTCTCTTATAGGGACATACCGAATCTCACGCGAATAGTAAGTGCACCCCGTATTCTACGAGTATCTGACTGTGTTCACGTTGAAAACAAATTTACACCATTATTTCGACCGTGAAGTTGAAGGCCGAGTTTCATGTATGCAAAACTGCTTTGCGTGTGCATCTTCTGTTCAAGATGCAACATGTCTACCACGCGGAAGATCCTGAGAGGCTACGCTTAAAACCTGGTGGGCAGAATTTATGGTGCATTCGACAAGAAGAAGCATGCGCTGAGCATTTTCGCTGACACTAAGAATGCTTCTACAAAGCGACTTTTGACAGTCCGACAAAATGGCTAGACGATTCTAATTTTGTAGATAAAAGCTATGCTGACTGCAGCCACTACATGATTTCGTAGACATAAGTTCTCCGGAAAGGGTCGTCGTCTTGTCACCACTGCTTAAAGCTCTCAATTGTCCCAATGTCTACGATAACACATACTCGATGATGTAGACGTACGGTCTTTTGGATAATGCCCTGACTTTAAAGCTCAGGAGGTTTTAGACATGTGCGATAATTGGAGCACTAGAAACTGGCTTTCAGTCAATCATTCCTAATCGGAGGTTGTTCTTTTTACGGTAAGCAGACAGTTGACGGTTCTGGCTCATCTAGTGCTGAAAGGCATTATGTCACATCGAAAACCTTCAAGGCACTGTTAGGCTTATGGTATTATAAGACAACTTTAGGAATGGGGCTTGAAACTGAGGATAGTTGTTCGTATCTCTACGGTAGGCTTGTCTGGCGGAACAAGCTTTCACGATGCAGCAAAGAACAGTTTGTCTCGGCTGCATGAGCATCTAAAGCACTCCTTACTTTGCTCACTATCATGGCCTGCAGCCTTAAGGTCATCTTCAATTAGAAAGGAAGTAGGCTTTTGTACGATATGGAATGGAATTTTGATAACCTTTTTCGACTATATTTTGCCTAATTCCTTACGGATATGCTTTCCGAAACTAGCTCCAATACAATTTTAAGACGCAGCGTCGGTGTCAAACAACAATGTCTGATTTCGCTACTCGTTAGGAACACTTGTGTCTCTCTACTAAGCGAAGATATACACAATTCTGATGGCAACGAACTATATTGTGAAGAATTGGTACAAGAGGCGAATTATCTGCACCTCTACTGACGACCGAGCTGCTCTTAAAGCCTTGTTCCACCTTTTCACGACTTCCAGACTAGTTCGAGAATCCAAGATTTATCTGAATTTAGTCGGAAGGCTGAATTCACGGAGACTTGTTTATATCCACTGTCTCAATAGGATCACGGGAAATGAAGTCACCGATTGTGATAGCTTAGTGAGGAGAACTTTTTAAGACACTATCCTGCGTTTCGACTGATTGAGTCCTTGTTAACAGCTTCACTTGACAGTTGAGTCTCATGTAAATACAGATATATGAATCTCTATGCTGCTGGTATGCCAAACGAATTCTTCCCGACGTTTCCAAGAGGTGAGCTCAGCGATTGTAAATTGCTTATTGACATCGTGACGGGGCACTACGACTTTGCTTACCACCGAAGTTTGTTGGGCATAAGTTACACAACATTCGATTACGGTTGCTGTTAGAGTGATGAAGACACCGCGTGGTGCTATTACTGTGAGCATCCGACCTTCGCTCTGATCTGACTGCAGGTACTTGGCGCTGATATGGTGGATGCTGGTACAGAAGGCACTTTACTATTGAACTGAGAAATTTTAATGAAAGGCACAATCCTTTCAATGGACAGGTGTTTTTTGTCTGAGAGCCGTGTTCCTACAGAAATACAATAAAAACTCAAAACGTAAGCCCTTTTTGTTTAGGACGGGTGTATAACCAACCAGTCATGCAATGGAATCTATAAATCTAGAAAGGGCGAATGCGTGGTGGACTGAAAACATATCGCAATGCCGCAGATCAGATTATAGTAAGTGGCAAAAACGCCGAGACGATAGATCGTGGGGATACTAAGGGCTCCACTGCCCACGAGAGGATACACACCATAAAAAGAAGCAAGTCATATTTTCTTTAAAGTAAGGTAGCAAAAGTTATAAACTTTCGAAAGATAACAATTCTTCTGGTAAGAGTTGTTTGTTTGAGCTTTTACCTTGGTAGTACTCGTACTTTGATAAATACGACCCTCTCCTTCTATTGTGAAGAGGCTTCCAATTGGGATTGGATTAACTATTTACTTAGAATTCAGTGGTAAATATGGGTAAGTTGTCTACTACTTACATTAAAGCATCCTTATCGGCAGTTTAAGAGTTTCATTCGAATACAAACAGCAGCTCTATAGAGATTAGACGATTGTATTTGTTTGTTATTAAATGCTGGTCGTTCTAAAAGATAGGCGCTCCATAGGGCTTACGAGTTTATACAAGGAATCAGTTCAAATAAACTCGAAACATTTCCTTGAATCAATTGAAGGAAGAAACAAAAACAAAAGGATATGAATACAAAGACACATTCACTGACGGCTGTTCATTTAATCAATATCTTCTCACAAAAAAGGAGTTCCCCTTCTCCTGAGCTTTCTTCTCGTAAGTCTACCCACCAACTCAATGCTCACATTTGCCATCGTAAATATTAAACAAACAACTTTCATGTCTCAAATGTTCCGAGCATTGACATGTCTCTACAGATGATTACATGGCCAGCCCAGAGCCAGCAGTTGCTTTTCATAACCTTTTCACAAAAGCTGGTATAGAATTCATTTACGAGATCCTTGTGTACGCCACTTGCTCCTTTAAGATTCCATTCACCCTAGAAAATGGTGTATAGGGGCATTCAATGCCTTAGTGAACGTTTCTTTATATGCATTGCTTATACAAATGATATCCCAGAAAAGAACATTGTGTATGAATAGTATACTTAGTAATACACACTGTATCCTTGGGGAATTTTGCTTTGTTGCATTAAGTATCCTAGAGCCATATCTTCATAAATTTTTTATCATCATCTTACCCGAAAACCCAACTGTCTGTGCTTGCATAAAACGTCTAATGACATTCGATATTCCGACTTTGTCAAGTGGTATTCTTGAAGTACATTATTCATAGCCGAGAATATAGTGTACCCCTAGATATGGTCCCGAAAATTAATGTAATTAGTTAGATGCCTCATAAAAGATGGTTTGTAGGTTTGAGTTATTGTCCGAAGGGAGTCTGCAACTAGCCAGGCAAAGAATTATCGTTGAATTAGGGTCAATCCGTCCAGACACCAGCCATAGGCTCACAAGTGTCCTTTTTTCAATTATTCAGCTAAAATCCTCAATTGGTATGAGGGACTTTTTGAACAATACTCGTACATCACCACTCGTTCACTTGTCCACTTATCTGCTTGTCGTTGTGCATTTGAGAATTTGCCATTTTATTGAAGGCTCTCCTCTCGGTGACATTAAAGCAGTCTTTGGGAAAATATTTCCACTTGGTCGACTTGGTTGTTATGATGAAATCCTTAAAGGACCTAAACGAGCAATTCCATTTGATAAGTCGATTATTTGCCCGAGGGAAAGTACTTTCGTACTCCATCGGTTCGTCGGGACATATTGAAAAACTGGCTACCCCATATTTTTCACCCAATTAACCTCGAAAATGGCCGTTTCGAGATATAATTTAATAGCATCTACTCGGTCGTTTTTCTTTTTTGTTCGTTCTCCCTGCAAACACTATCCTTGTGGAAGATTGGATGGTTAAACGAGGAAAAAAACACAACAGGAAAATTGAAAGGACTGACCCAGCAAAAAAAAAGGGAAACAAAAAACCGCTAATCTATGGAAGAGTACGAGGACATTCGTATCATGGGTGAACTTAAAAAAATTTGTCCACAATAGGGAAATCAACTCCAGCTCCTGAAGCGGACTTAAATGAAAAAGGCTCTCAAGGACACTTCACTCTTATCACATTACTCGTGCCTGTTCCTTGTTTTTTTTGTCTTTTTCTTTGTTTCTTCTTTTTTTTTTATATTTATCTATGGTCGGAGCGTTTCTGAGAAGCTAAAACAAAAGGAAAGAATTTTTTATCTCAAGTTCAAAGGGATAAATCCACATATTGCCTAGTTGGAGGGTAGGGGCAAAATATGAGGCTTTGGAGGCAAACTTGATGAGAAATTTAAAATTTTTTTTTTTCATTTTAAAAAGAAGGGAAAAACTTTTTACGGTTAGATATTTCTAATCATTCAATTTCTGATGGTAAGCTGGAGCGTTTTCTTTTATCGTCATTTTGACAAAAAAAAGTATCTTCTTGCCGCAGTTTAGTCAAGTATCTGACAAAGGACTTTCCGATTTGTTTTCGTATGGGGGCTCAACTTGTTGGTAAACTTTTATGGGTTAAACTTGGGGAAAATATATGATGGTTGTGTTAGATAGTCGTGAAATGACTTTAATTTCGCTTCCCTACTATTGGTATCTTTCCATCACATTGACTTAAAAAAGCCTCTGGTACTCTTATCTATTTATTTATCTATTTTCAAGATTGAGAATAGAGCGTAAGGGGGGCGTCTATCTGCTTAGATGCCGATTTGCTGTCATAGGCATTTATAGATAGAACAAGTGTTGTACAGCGATGAATGTTTTTTTTGCTTACCTTACTCAAGGGATTTTGGTGTATTCTAAACACGGCATGGGTGAAGGTTCCGACGTACGTTGGTTTTAAATGTTTGTAGATTGCAATGACTAAGAAATAATGACCTCAGCGGGGCATTCCATAATCACGTTGTACTATATTTCAGAGTAAGTCCGAAACGGTCTTGAGGGTAAGGTGCTAAGCATTAATAGCGAGATGGGCGTAATGGATGAAGACTTGAAAGGGTGGAATTCTACCGGCAATTTCGATGAAGCACTGGTGGTTAAAATAGCGAAAAAACAAAGTTAGGCAGAAGACATTTCGTCGGTGTTCGAATGTGTCAATATTGTCAATTAACTGGGTAATATTGACGTCACCTTTGATTTTTAACGCACGGAATCGCATCTTATCTAGGAACTGGACAGTGGTTGTACTCAAACTGTCGGCGAATAAATACTCGTAGCTTATACATTTTGGCCATATCAGATGGAGTAAAATATTTTCTTAAGTCGTTTCAGGAAAATTATATGTTTCACAATATTTTCGCTGTCACTGACGCACAATTTGTGTAAAGTTTGTGGATCTGGACAATGCAAGTGTCATTTATGGATAATGGCTGGGTGTTGAAATCTCGCTTTATTTCGCATTAAATCCACTCTATCGGGAGTCCACTAGTAAGTTATACCCTTGATATCGGAATTAAATGAACATACGTAACATCCGCTAGTTTATTCTACAGCACAAGACCAGGCAAGTGAGCTTCGGTACAAATTTGAAAACCAGA
This sequence comes from Volucella zonaria, assembly GCA_963966105.1. Taxonomy (NCBI): domain Eukaryota; kingdom Metazoa; phylum Arthropoda; class Insecta; order Diptera; family Syrphidae; genus Volucella; species Volucella zonaria. The sequence continues at coordinate 135,054,876 of OZ014533.1, read as the reverse complement.
GAGGACATACGTCTACTTACTTACTTAGATGATGCTACAGCCTAGCGTGCACCTGGGCCTCAACCAGCAAGCGTTTCCAGCCCGCTTGATTTTTAGCCAGCTCTCTCCAGTTTCGCACGATAAGTTGATTGAGGTCCACTTGCACTTGCGTGCGCCACATGAATCGTGGTCTTTCTCTTCTACGCCGCCCCTCGGGAGCGGATTTGAAGACTTTCCACTCTACATGACCAACTCACCTCAGTCGTTGGACTTTCATTCCCTTGGCTAAGTCGATGTTGCTATAGAGCCCGTATAGTTCGTCCTTGTATCTCCTCCTCTGCCCGCGGTCTGTGCAGACGGGACCGAAAATGACCCAAGAAATTTACTTCTCAAAACAGCCAAGAGCGTCCGCTTTTTTAATAAAGCCCCTGCCTCTGTGGCATAGGGCAGGACTGGGATTATAGGGGTCTTATATAGGGGCACTCTTGTTGTTCGAGAGAGGGGTTCGTTAGTCATTTGCCATCTTAGCCCAAAGAGATATTCTTCGTTTGATCCCAGCACCGGTGTCGTTGTCTGAATTGAATTGATAGTGGAGCTTAGGTAGACAAAGTCCATAACTACCTAAAAGTCATATCTGTTGAGGGTGGCGTTCTGTCCGAGACGTCGGTGTTATCCTTTCTTGTTGAGAGCATATACTTGATCTTGCCTTCATTAACCCTTAAATCCATCTTTGGTGGGTCTGCCTGAATATTAGCGAAAGAGCCACTGACATCACGCTGCTTTCTTCTGATTATGTCAATATCATCGGCGTATGCGAGCAATTGGACGGATTTTTGAAAGATTGTGCCTTTAGTGTTGGTGGGTGAGTTTCGCACTACTCTTTCAAGGATGATGTTAAATGATTCCATGACCGCGTGTCGCCTTGTTAAAATTCTTTCTTGACATCAAAGGTCATCCTGCACAAATTAACGAGTTTAGCAGTGATGTCAAAACTAGACATTGTTTTGTATAGCTTATCTGTATAGCTTGTCATCGATGTAAAGATTGTGGTAATCGATTTCGACTTCTTGAGTTTTTTCCACGAAACACCAGTATGAGGATTTGGTCATTTGTGGATTTGTATGTTTTTTTTTTTTTTTGCCTGAAACCGCACCGATAGTGACCAATCAGTGGTGGTGCAGGGTTTCAGACGTTCACACAATATGGCCGATAAGCTCTTGTAAGCGATGTTGAGGAGACAGACAGTGCTAAGGTTACACTCACTGGGCATACTTTCGTCCGACCATATTTTGCAGATGAGTTAGCTGCCACTATGAAGAGCTCGGCAGTTGTTTGTTCGCTTCAGCAGCTTCGTTGGACTTAAGCTTAGATATGGCTATCTTAACTTCATTCAGGTCGGGTGGACTGAATTATTGGTCTACATCGTTCAGGTTGAAAGGTTCATTCTGCGTGACAGCTGTATTTGGTTCGTCATCGCCGTTATACAGTATACAGAAATGCTCTTCCTGCTTTGTATGCCTCTTGCTTAGCTACATGTGCTTTCCGGCACTCGTCCTCAAAAGAGGGCATTCATTATGGTAGCCGAGTGAAACCCAGCGCATCTCTGATCGCTTTTTGGCAATGTTGCCACTGGTCTTCGATACTTGATGCTGTCGGCATACGATCCCTTAAGAAATTAAGGGACACTCGATCGGAAAAAGGATTAGCGATCGCTTGCGACTGTACGACATCAAACTGCCCCACGGTATTAGCTTGTCTTTGCGATTCGGGATATGAGCAACTGTACCTTGGATACTACAATGCAATGGTGCGAGTCGATGTTGGTGACTCGGAACGTTCAGGCATCAATAATACTGGCGGAGTACCTTACGTCGATCGGAATGTTTCAATCTGGTTGACGGTTGATGGATCAGGAGTTCTTCAAATCCCCTATGTCGTGCCAGCTACGACAATGTAGAGTCGTCGCCGAGAAGTCTATTACTTGGATGCGTTATCGGAGGTGGTGTCGTGCAGGCTATACTTTCCGACAGTACTATCAAAGACGCCCTCTCTTCCTAGCTTTGCATTAAAATCGTCGAGGACAATTTTGATGTAATAGCTGGGGCACCGCTCGTAGGTCTAAGAGCTCGTAGAACCTATCTCCGGTGTCGTAATTTTTCTCCTGTGCGGCGTGCGGTTGTTACGTAGCACTTCTTGCCATGCCGGAAACTCAAGACTTCTTGCCTAAGTCTGCCTCTTCGATCAAATACACTCTTGGTTAAGGCGCTCGTATACAAGTATGTCAGATAATTTTTCGCTCCGGTATGGGCAATTTTCCTAAGGAAGAACACTGCCACCACCTAAACAACTGGCAAAAGCTAGAAATCTTTCATCATGTGAACCAATTTATACCAATCATAAGATGTCCATATGACTACCACCATAAAAGTTTAATTGACTACCAAACGTAGCGGACTCACCTCTAACGGTCGCTAATAATCTCGTTCGCAACAACATAGAAAATTGCTTCAATTTTCTGGATATTCAAATTAAAAATTTTCTGATGAATTAAGTCCTCAATTACCTCCTGACTTCTCATAATACTCGTACTCGTACTCGTACCTGATCCTCAAATTGGGTTTTTTGTTATTCAAAATTAAGATATCATCAACTGTTAAACAAATTTGAAGTTTTTAAGCTTCTTACGGAACATAAATTAGTCGTAACGATGCCGTCAATTTTCATATGTTTTCACAAGGACACTCCAAGTCAATCTAAAAATAGATATCCAACCAGAAAGGGCGGGACAGTATTTTTTTTTTGGAAGAAAAAACAAAAAAAATTATTCCTGCTCCCACAAATGTTTGAATAGGACACAAAAAGGGTTAGATGACCTAAATAAATTGGGTTCCTGATGTGTGGATATATCCTCTTGTCAAAAAGGCAAAAGGACATGAACACATGAACACATGAACTCATTGAAGTAGAGGCATTTCTATTATGTGCTCAATTATTTTTAGTGATTGTTTCATTTGCAGTTAGGATAAAAGTTATGAAACTACTTCCGAGAAATATGTGATACATCTTTTAAAATATCCTTCGTTTTCGGATCTACGAGAACACAGAAAATCACACAAAAGAGGACACATGCAAGGAATTTGTAAACAATCGCATTGTTCTACATTTTGTGATTGTCCAAATCAGGATTAAGTTCATTTTCCCTCTCATCTCTCTCTGTAAGTAATCCAATTGTGATAGTAATCCTTCAGACCCAATACCTCAAGATTCATCTCCTTATTCTTTCGTTTCCAATCGGTTTCGATACAATTGATACATAAAAAGAGAATTTATTTATATGCTGTATACCTATACACAAAGTCCTTTATACATATATGGGTACGTCCATGTAATCCCCAGGCAAAGCCACATATACAAAAATTTATAAAAAAAAGAAATAATTGTAACTGCCTTCCCAGTCCTATATTGAATTTCCTTTTCTTGTGTCCGCCTCCTCATTCCTTAGTTGTCTTTTGTATTTGTATTTGCTGTCTAGAAAAGCCCTAAAGGGTAGGACGGGATAGATGGGCGATTGTTTGTAATAAAAATGACACTTTAGTGACAGCTAAAATGAGGGTCTTTCATGCTGTGTAAATATGTCTATTAAGTTACCAGGGTACGTCGCTACCCTTATCGCAACCAATGTTCAGGTTCAGCTTAAAAATGACACATTGCTCCTATCGTTTCGTATCGTATCGAATCGCACTGTGTAGGTGACGAAGACTTTTCGAAAATAACCTAACAAGTACTTTACAGGCTGGCCGACGTGAAGGGTTGGTGTACAATTTAAGCCGTTTGTACGATGTTTGAACTTTATTTTAACTTTGAAGAAATTTTGAAAATAAATTATTGCACCTGTCAGGCATGGATTTGGAGAGGTTTTTCTTTACAATTTGAAAGACTGCGCAGGCATTCAAGAACTTTGTGATCTTTTTGGTGACTGAATTTTTTCGGCATGAAAATTAATTCAATTTGGCGGTTACTCACGAGAAAATTCTGTCTGAAGGGGAACACATTAATGGACCCTCTTATGGAAATTAAAAATCACATCAAAGTAAACTCTTGTCAATGATAAAGCGGTATTTACCCCTAAATATCGGTCGAGAGAAAATATGCCTTTCTGAAGATGAAAAAGGATGGATTCCACGTTCCAACCGACTTCAATACACGGAAATTAAAAAATCACCTGTCTACGACAGATTGGAATACAAGGCAAATTAAACTCTCTCCCCATAAATTTATGTTTCTTTTTCTGCCTGTCGGAACTACTTCAATGTACTCCTTGTACGTTTTTTTTACTGGAATTTCTCAGTCTTTCGCAGAAAGATGAGAAAACATGTACCAGCAGCGAGTACCAATAGACTGATGCGAGCGCAGGGCGGTCACACACAGAGATAATACTTCGCGGTGTCGTCATCACTATCACAGCAAACATCATAGGATGCTGCGTCACCTATGCCAACCACATTTAGCAAAAATAAGACTACGTACACCTGCAGTTTGGAGATCCCAAGAAACCACCCGAATGCCTAAGTTTAATACCGATAAACTAAAGGATCCCGCAGTACGCTAACAACCAGGGGACCACCTTTCACTAGGATTGAGAGCAATCAGTAGCACGGAACCCATCTCCATCGAAAACCATTGGTGTGCTGTGAAAAATTTCTTCATATCCAGTGCTGAAGGTATAGTCAGTCGGTTGCAAGGAATAAACAGTGCTTGGCTTTCCGAAGAAACTTGGACTAGAATCGAAGAAAGAAAACACCTCAAAGCTAGAATCGCAGCTACCTCAGCAGCAGGAAGAATCGAGCTAGAGTCTGCGTATCGCATGAAAATGAGAAGAGTTCACCGTAGCCTGCGATGTGACAAGCTTTACTATATCAACGCCTTGGCTACAGAAGCAGAATAGACCGTTAGTAGGTGTGACATTGGGACTATCTCCAGAATTACCAAAGAGCTCACAAGTGTAAAAAGCTCTAAACAACACTTGGTAAAAGACACAGACGGATCTCTGCCAGTTCCGGATGAATATCAACTAAAAAGGTGGAAGGAGCACTTTTCAGCGGTTTTAAACCGCGTTTTCGTCAATGAAGTGAATCCAATGCCCAATGACCCGTCCGTATTAACAAATTCCCGAATAGGATACAGTGCATCCTATAGAGAAGAAATTTTTACCGCAATCAAAGCACTGAGGAATAACAAAGCGGTTGGACTTGACGGTATTACTGCAGAGCTCTTACGAGCAGCGCCAACAACATCGAGTGAACTCCTGCACCCACTCATTGATAGAGCTTGGGAAACAGAGAGTTTTCCTGAAGTGTGAAAAAAAGGAATGATTGTCAAGCCCCAAAGAAAGGAGACCTGATTGCAGTAGCCAAGGTAATAGCAAAAATCGTCCTGGAGCAAATAAAAGACCACCTCGAAGACACACTCGACGCCGGACAAGCAGGATTCCGAATTGAATCTTCCTGTGTGGACCACATCAACATCCTGCAGATCATCATTGAACAGTAAGTTGAATATCGATCACCACTTCATCTGCTGCTCATAGACTTCGAAAAGGCGTTGGACAGTAACAATAGAAAATTTGTTTGGCTTGCTTTGCGAAGGAGGGACATTACAGATAAATTGATTGCTATTATTAAGGCTACGTATCATGGATCATGGATTTTCATCGAATGACAACAAGGGTAGAGAGAGAAGCCGAAATCGTTGGGCTAAAGGCCAATACGGCAAAAACAGAAAGGATCAGCCTTGGAACTTCCTCAGCTAACCAAGTAGAGATTTTTGGACAATCAGTAGAGATGGTAGAATCGGGAAAGCAAAGGCTGCGATCGGAATGCTCTCCAAAATATGGAGAAATAACTCTAATACCAAGCTGGAACTGTTCAGCCCCAATTTTGAATCCGCACTCCTTTATGGGTGCAGCACTTGGAAAGTCACACCCGCTGTCACAAGGAAGCTGCAAACGTTAGTGAATACTTAGATGTCTGCGAAACATCTTGAGGATTTTCTGGCCCAACCGTGTCTCTAATGATGAACTTTATGCGAGAACAGGTCAGGAACCCATTGAAGACGTAGGTGGCAGTGGATTGGACATACGCGTGCATTGCTATTCAAGCGATGCAGTGGAATCCTCTCACGCAGTGAGGCAAACGAGTGGGCCAACCTAGAGGTACTTGGCGAAGAACGGTCGAAGAGGATTCAGCATAACTGGGGAAGAGTGGTAGAGAGTTGAAATACATCTCCAGAAACCGTACACGATGGCGCGTAGGAGTAGTGGAGGCCCTATGCCCCGCAAGGGGAACCTCCCGGACATAATAGGCCCGAGGCCCTAAGTAAGTAAGAACAGCAACAGGAGTTTTGATATCATTGTATCAGACATCGTGTTCGTAAGACCAGAGAAAAAAAAACAGTGCATGTTATATGTCTAGAGCAGAGCCAGGCTTGTTGCGAAAAGCCTTTGAAGCCTGAAAGCATGGCGACGTTTTTTCGTCGAAGTTTGTTCCACCAGACAACCGATGCATAGGATGTAATTGGTCTTATCATAGTCGCGTAAATCCAAGAGACGGTCATAAACCCAATGTCGTTGCGAAGGCTTCTTTACACCGCCAAAAAGCCGATAGCTGGATGGTACGTTTTCGTGGTAACATGTTTAGTCAAAGAAACTTGTTATTCAGGATTTTTAGCTTTGTTGGAATAAAAAGATGGTCAGACCAGTCAGCCTGCGTCTTTCCATAAAGAAAGACACCCTAGTTTGCAATTAAATGAATGGACTGTATTGTAGAATAAGATTTAATCTTTTATAGGATATAGAACTTAATACTACAGCGATTAAACTTAATATACAAATCTTAACTTATATAAATAATAGGAGTGGGAATAGATAGAAAGTGGAATAGACGGGGAAAAGAAAGAAATGTTGTAAATATACTCGTAAAAATAAAAGTAATTTTAGATTGACTGAAAACAGGACATTATTGCTTTTTTGAATTGGTTTTGGTTAACATTAGTTTTAGTGCGAGATGATAAAGAATTCCAAGTCGAATCGAGTAGACAAAGAATAGACGGGGTGAGTTTAAGTAACGAAAATGGAGTTCGAGAACGTCGAATTATGATCAAACTCACGTAGACCAGCAGCTTACGCTGCACACTGGCCCATTTAAGCGAAAGTACTTGAATAAAGCAATTTTCGGGTGAGCCTACTCGTAAAATGCAAAATGTTTAAATTCACTGGATTAACAAGTGTTTGGAGCTGTGGTAATCGAAAAAATTATTTCTTTTGGATCAATTGGATTTGCTGGCAGTGCAAAATTTATTTCTTTTCAGGCAAAGGGTTTCAGAAAATCATATCCTTTTCATTTTGTGTGATACTCGTATATCTGATGATTTATAAAATTAAAAATGATTGGTTTTTTTTTTATAATATTTTTAAAATTATTTAATTTAGGTTGAGTTCAAAAAAAAAGGTCCGAAAGAGTCCGACCTAAACTCGACAGAAAACTAATTCCTTTATATTTGTAAATATACACTTAAAAGCTCAGGTGCAAATTTGTATCCCCTTGTGCTTAAGCCTGTTCCACCTTTCCTGCCCAAGTTGGAATAATTTTTGACTTTGAGGTTACTTTTCTCCAGAAAATGCACAATAAACACAACGTTTTACCATTTTTTTCTTATGAACGTAACAATAATCATCAACAAGATTGCAAAAAATCCCATATATTTCATATTTGGGAGAACCTGCAACAGGTAAAACAAGGAATTTATGATTTTTTACCTACGTTTCTAACAACGATTGACAATAAGATTGGTTTGCCAAGAATTAATAAGTTAAGGCAAAAACATACATATGTATGTAAATACAACGCTGTACCTTTTAAGAAAGTCATTCTAAGATGCTAAAATTTGGTGAAAATGTGAAGGGCAGCTATACCAACATAACAAATGAGAGCGCACTACATTGGCTAATCGGGAAACTTTTTGAACAACGGACAATATTCGATTCTTCTGCTGTCATATGGTAAATAAGGCCAGAAAATAAAAATTCTCTAAAGCTGTTCAATGGTCTAGTTAGATTGTAAACTTTAAACTACCAAATCAATCTAAAAGAAGCCCAACAGACTCCAGTTTATACACAAAAATAGACCGCTTGGTGATGTTTCTTTGCATCATTAAATTTTTTATTTTTTATTTTTTATAATTAGCGCGCGCTCAAGGCATTTTTAGTACCCTTAAAATGTTTCCACACAGCCCAGGCGAAGGAAAGCTAGGGAGAAAAGAAAGAGAGATACCGATGAACGCTGGTTTTGAATGTTGGCAGGTTACAATGACTAGGAAATAAAGAGCTCGACAGGGCATTCCATAAGTGAGTTGTATGGCTTAGGAAAGATGAGGTGTTCCATTTAGTGATACTGTTTATGTCGGAGTTTAGCATAGGTGGAGGAGCAAAGGAATATATTGGATTATACGTAGCAGACAAGAGATCATTGATGAAGACTAAATATTGTGTCGAAGACAGAACGGAGCCCTGCAATTTATTTTGTTAATATCTGACTAGAAACCATCCACGACAACTTGAATTGAATTTGCCGAAAGGTAATTTCCAATCCATTGAGGAAGAAATTTACCGATCCCCAATGTACGCATTTTCGACAAGAGAGCCTGATGCCAAACTCTGTCAAATGTCTTAGAAATATCAAGTGCAACTATCTTGCTTTCGCCAGATTGATGTACACTTTGGTTCCACATTTCGGGAAGACATGCCACCAAATCACCAGTGGACCTGTTGCTACGAAAACCGTACTGCCGATTATTGAATCTGAATTTGATGTTTTTTAAAGTGCGATGACAGACGATAGTCTATTCATACATTTCTCTGAAGCATTGTGTCAACGAGAGTCTGCTTATAAAATGTGGTTTCAAGAAATGGCATGCCATACGTGGACTTATCAAAATAACAATTTTCCAACATATTACCTTGGAAAAATGGAACCCTTATAAGGTATAGAATGCTAACCTTCTTAGTGTCACACCCTTCCAGAAGCGTTAACGAAACTGTTTTAATCACGTATACCATAGCTTTCAAACATATAGTATCTTATTCTAGACCAGACCTTGGTTTCGGTGGGCAAAATCGCTTCATCAGCTCCACGTGATCAAATAGTGAAAAAACGATGATCGCAGTCTGAGTCTGACTGTACATATATTTAGAGCTAAACACTCGGAACAGCGCAATACCAACTCGGTCAATTTCAGCAAGTACCAGACGGGGCATCTCTGGCTGACCTGACGAAAATTTCCCTTCAGAGGTCTAGTAAGACATGCGCAGCGGAGGAATTACCCTCGATGAAATCAATAGTGACGTATACAAATAGACTAGGGGGAGCTGTATAAAAACTACTTCGACACATTCAGATTTCAGGGTAATAACAAACTTTAAAGACTGGGGCACGGTCCTGAAAAAAGCGATATGGTGGCGGAGAATCCTCTGATGTGCTAATGGCGGAGCCGGCCGACATCTCCGAATTTGGCTACTGACATCGAAAAAACCGGGCCCTTGTTCGAGGGGTTAAAACCAAGGACTTGGCTCTTCAGGTGGGAGGTTGTGTATCGGTTCAACTTCCCTACTACTGAAAAAACGTGCTGAAACAAAAACAACGCTCGGATATGGATGGCTTTACTGCCGACGAACCATGTAAACGACGACAATCCGTTTTTTTTTTTTTTATATTTATTTGTTTTCTTTTCAAGTTAAGTATAATAACAATATTAATAAGTATTACAGAGTTAGTGTGGATTGATTCAGCAAATAATAACTAATTAAAGAGGAAGTTTGATATGGGGCAAAACATCGAAACATCAAATAAAGAAAATTAGAACAAAAAATTCAGTTTATCAATTTAAGTAATGCAAGGTAAATAACGATAAATAATAACAGAATATAACAAATATAGTGAGGTAATAAATTAATATATATATATATATATATATATTTTATTTTTTTTTATAAGGCAATAATTTGTGCTAATACTGGGATAGCCTGTCAATTTTGAGAAGCGATACAATATTTTTGTGGTTTATCGTAAATAACCAGTCTTTAACTCTTTTTAGGAAGGAATTTAAATGTGTTATTGTTCTAATAGTAAGAGGCAATTTATTAAACAATAAGGGAGCTGTAACAGTATAGAAATTAGAGAAATGGGTTTTGCGCACGTTTACACGAAGACTATAAAGCTGAGTAAATCTACTAGGAATGTTTCCACTTCTCTTGAAAAAGTCTTTTAGTACTTTAAGGACATAAAGGTGTTTCAGTGGTAGTATACGTAGTTCTTTAAATAAAGGCCAGCTAGAAGAAGTGCGGTTTTTATTACACGTAATTCTGAGAAGATATTTCTGAGCTGTTAGTATCGGTTTTGATGAGGTGCTATAAGAACCACCCCAACTTGAGATACCATACTGCAGTTTAGAGTGAGCAAGGCCATAATAGATTGTTTTTAAAACGTTTGTGGAACAATATTGCTTGATGAGATACATTTTACGTGTAATTAGTAGCAAATGCAACTTTATGGTATGTATGTGCTCTTTCCAATTTAAATTTTTGGTCAATTACTACTCCAAGGTATTTAAAGTGACGTACTGTTTCGATTTTAAAACAATTACTAGAACAACATGACGTATCGGTATAATTACTTTTATCACAACAGTGTAACGGAAAGCAACATTTTTTACAATCATGAGCATGAAAACATAGATTATAATCTTTTACAACAGTGTTTGTTAATTTAAAGGACATAAGTTTTGTTTTTTCACTTATAATTAAGTAGTGTAGCGTGAACCATATTCTTAATTTTTCTAAATCCTCCGATATTTTTGCTATACAGGACAATGTCGTCTGTGAAGGCCGTAGGAGTTCCGTTTAGGTTTAAGTCAAAGATAGAATTAGTGTAAATTAAGAATAGCAAAGGGCCAATAACTGAGCCCTGCGGAACCCCGTTTTTTAACAATCGAAGATCACTGAAGCTTCCATTTACATTGACCATTTGCTTCCTCCCTTTAAGGTAAGAAGTAAACCAATTATGTATTACTCCTCTAAAACCAGCGTTGTATAATTTTTTTAATAGTAGGTCATGTTGAACCATGTCGAAAGCTTTCGTTATATCAATGAAGAGCGCCATTGTGGATTTATTACAATGTATACTGCCATATAACTGGCTATAGAGTCTCAGAATAGCATCTTCGGTGGACTTTCCTAAACCCAAACTGATTTTTACTAAAAAAAGTTAGATTGGTCTGTAATTACACATATTACTTTTATTGATTTTTTAAAAATTGGAATTACTTCAGCTCTTTTAAGGTACTCAGGGAAGCATCCGTTTAGGACACTTTGGTTAAACAAGTAACAAAGAATATCCATCACGTAGAAACATATTTTTTTCAATAACAAATTAGAGATACCATCACTAGTACATGAACTTTTGTATTTTAATGAGAAAATAACCTTAAGAATTTCTCTTGAACTAAAGGGTTGGAGTACGAAACTGTTTGGTTGAGTGTATGTTGAGGAAGCAGAACAGTTGCAGCTAGACGATTTCTGTGAAGTTGGTTTCAGTTTTTCAGAAATTTCAGTAAAGTATTGATTTTGTTGGAGATCGTTACTGAATCAGTAAAAACAATTACATCTATTTCCAATTTACGGATACCTATTGGTTGTCTACATTTCCCTAGGATGTTGTCAACTACCTTCCATTCTTCTCTCACATTTCCTCTGGCTCGTCCAAACATATCAGAATAATATTTGTTACGTATTTCTTGGATATTTTTCAGAACTGACTTACATAGCTTAGCATAGATTTTTTTAAGTTTTGCATTTTGTGGATGTTTGTTAGCTTTTCTCGCAAACTTGTTTTTGCTTTCGATCATATGCAAGAGCTTAACTGTCATCCACGGTTTTAGAAAATTGTTCTTGTTTGTGGATGTAAGAGAAACGGAAGTACTGTTTTTAATGTGATTTTTTAGGATTTGTAGGAAGATATCGAATGCAATTGATGGGTTTGGTTCAACATAGACTGGTTCCCAGAACTCATATTTTAAGGATTCCTTTAGCTGAGCATAGTTATTGTAATACCTTTTTTTGGGAATATGTGTGATATTACAACCAGGATCATCGATATTATTACATACATTTAGGGTAATCATACAGTGGTCAGTTATTTTTGAATCAAACACAGAACGGTTGAATATTTTATTGTTATTTTTGTGGGTACGCATAAATAAATGATCAATGCAGGTTCTAGTGGACTCTGTTATACGGGTAGGCTCATTAATTAAGCTCTTAAGACCAAAAGACGCCATAAGTAACAGATAACACTCAGTATCTTTATCAGATTCATTGAGAATATTAATATTGATGTCACCAATAACTATTAAATTCTTGTCTTTACAAGAAGTCAGGACATCGTTAAATTCAGAAATGAAGACACATTTAGCAATTGAATGTAATCTGTATACACATAACATCTCATAACGTTCATTCAAGAAATTAAAAGAAAACTTTATGACGTCTGCAGTTGCGTAAGACACAACTTAAGACATTCAAGTGCATAAACATTTGCCACACCACTAGCTGAATAAGTATCGTTGCATTTATCAAATGGAGTATAACCAGGAATACTATAGTAATCTAATTCATTTTCATAGAGCCAAATCTCGCTTAGAACAATGACAACAGGTAAATTCTTTAATGTTTCTAAATGTGCTACCAGGGAAGTAAAGTTCTTCCTAGCACTACGAATATTTTGGTGTAAGCATACAACGTCGACGGAATTAAGAGAATTGATTTTACATGTATTTGAGACTGAGGGGACTGAACAAGAACAAGAGAACTATTCGTAATCTATTTAAGCTATCAGCAGAAGTTATTCTTACTAAAATATCGCCCTCCTTCTTCCTCATATATACAGTCTCATTTTTTGTCCAAACATATTTATATTCCTTTTCTTTCTTCATCTACAATGCAGCATTCAGTAAATGACGTGTTGAAGCTGAATGTTAATATTCGGACCCTTAACATGCTACGTGCAGCCAAACAATTACTGTAGTAGAGGCTCTTGAGCCTTGAGATGGCCCGAGTAAAAGGAACATAAAAAGTGATCGAATTTGCCATATGCGCAAGATGTCTTGAGTTTCCGGTACGCGATTGGGGGTCTTATGACAATTCGCATAACATAATCTTAGTATACGCTCATTCCCCATTAATGACAAAGACATACTTATGAGCAATATCCTAAGTATGACGTTGAAGTGGTACTAGCTGATTTTGACGTCAAGACAGTAAAGGAGGATATTTTTGGTTGGAAAGCAGTTGGAAAGCAAAACCTACACGACATCAAATCTGGTAGCAGACTTAGTACTATTGACTTTGCGACGGGACGAAATGTGATTATACAATAGAAAGTACACTGTTTCCTCATCTCAATACACAAGGGAACATGGCGAGCTCCAGATCATGAAACGCTAAGCCAAATTGATTAGTTTGTGGGCAACGTAAGGCATACCCCCAGTTTTCTGGATGTCCAAACTTTCCGACCAGTCAACATTGATTCGGATAACCATCTTGCTGCAGCTAAAGCACCGAATGTGGATTTCCCACACGCCACAACAAAGAAGAACTGCTGTGACAAGGTATAACATAAAAAAGCTCCAATCGACAGAGCACGATAGAATCTTTGCGAACCCGTATCCCGAGATCTCTCAATAGCACCTATTCCGCCAGAATCAAATATGCGTACAAAGCGCTGTTGCAACGAAAGACGAGAACAGCTCGTGAGCTCTATGAGCAAAAGAAACAAGAAGAACATCGGAAATATTGAAAGTTTGTACTCCAGCAACAACGTACGGAAATTGTATCAAAAGAACGTGTCAACGTAACAAGACTGGTATACAATAGAAGCCTCTAGAGATGTAGAAGGAAACCTTGTAATAGAGCCGCAGTCAATGCTGAGAATATGGGAAAACATTTTTTGCAGAATATGTAATGAAAAATATGCGGTCCCATTTACATTGACGGGCCTTGGAGAAGAAGATTCAACAGCAAACTATACGGGCTGTACGGCGACATCGTCCTAATCAGTCGCCTGAGATGGCTAGGATATGTAGAGCGAATGCACCAATGCAGAGTTTTCGAATCCGTCCCGCAGGGACAACGGATTAAAAGAAGACCTGACGTAAGTGGTGCTCACAAGTGACAACAACCGACTTGGAATGTGCAACTGGAGGCAGTCAGCTAATGATCGAACTTACCGAAGAGGCGTGGTAGTTGAGACACATATTCACCCCGAATTATAGCCCTCTTTCCACTCTGAATTCAACTGTGGTTCGGAATTTGAGGTTCTTCGACGGGTCTACTCATGTCATTCAACTCAAACCCTTCGAATTAGTGTTCTATTATTGCTACCTCAACACATGCTGTCCTCCAAAAATGAATTAAGTATACGCACGAGTGACCAAAATAACTTTGCCAAGTCACTCCTATTTTAAGCCAATCAAAAAGGAGGCTAAATTCCATATTCCGTGCAAGTTAATTATGAACGTCTAGAAAATACCACAGCAGGTACCATTAACTACTCTCTGTATTAATGCGAAACCGGGGTAAAGGTCTTATGAAACGGATTGACGAACACCCGCTAGATATTTCATAATCCATTCAATCAATTATTCTAAATAATTTAATAGATATCATCACAACGCTGCAATGGATTCCGAAAATATCTTTTCCTCCCGAAAGGTCAGAATAAGAAATACTCCTACATACTACTCGTAGAACCCTCCTTAATCCAGATGGACAGTTTTTCTGAAAGAATTTGACACAGGGATACTCTTAAAATACAACACCGACCGAAGTGCGATGTCCTTTTCGTTGTCTGACAGATGTGTATTCTTAAATTAAAATCCTCCTTCTATTCTGGAAAATGAGAAAAAAGAAAAAAAAGGGAGAAAAGAAGAATAAGAATTACCGTGCTTAAATTCGTAATTTTTTCCAATTCCAACGCTGTGGTACCATGATGATGATGACTATGTAAGTGATGAGTGGTCAACATATTGTGATATCCTTAAACCAATCCACTAATCCACACGGGGATCTCTTATCCGATTATAGCGTGTATCTACTTGTCTCCTCTTCAACTGGATATTAAACGGATGGCAAACGAAGGAAGTTTTATATTTGTAGTGAAGGAGGATGAAGGAATATAACAATTTAAGCTATAAAGATAACGGTAAGATGATGGTATTGAATGAGTTTTTGTTATCGTTATGTAATCGATTCTTCTTGGTGTAGAGTTGTTGGCATTTGCTCTATCTCTACGACTACGACTACTTCTACTACTCCTATCGCTTGATTGACGTATTTTAACGGGATACAAGGATACTCGTCGTAATAATAATGATGATGGTCCAAGTCCAATAGAATATGGAATCCTGTATCCGTTATCATAAATATTTAGCTTCTCCCTGAGTAGATGTAGCTTCCTATTGCCATCGAAGTTGTCATAAGGAGTTATTGCCGATGGTGATACACGATGCCATCGCATAATATTTGATTTGTAACGAACTCCGAGAGTTATGATTTCTATTTCTTTTTATTTTTATTTTTTTTTTTGTTTCTTCAATTTGTACGTAAGGATATTTTTTCTTTATTTCTTCACTTTTTTATAGGTTGTGTACTTTTAAGAAGATTTATGTGTGTTTGTTTTTTTTTTTAATTCCTTAACTATGTTACATTTTTATAGGTCTGCCTTGAATTATAAGTCCTGTCACGGTTAAGTTTGTTTGTTTGGTTTTGGAAACGTATGGTGGAATAACAAGCCAATCGATTGCAAGATTCAAGAGAGAGAACGGATCAAATGCGGATACTTTTAGCAATATGTGGTATTCCAAAATCGATAGAGAAACCTCATACTTATATTATTATTGTTCCTAACATCCTAGCCGAACATGGAACTACTTATGATATCTATGGTGTTGGTCGACGGACCTAATACCTGATGGGCTGGAAAATACCTGTAAAAACGTGATGCAAACAGTTCTACGCCTTATTTAGAAGAAAGAGGTTCAAAAAAAGACAGAACACACTTTCTAATAACAGGCCCTGAAGGCGATGCGAATGAAATCCCCTTAGTCAATAAGCTATTGGGTAACTTCGCAATCAAGTGTCACAACCAAAATTCTTGAAATGCTGAAGGTTATAAAGGCCAAGCTACGTCACTCAAGACGGAGAAACCATTGATATCAATATTATACATGAGCTCTGGACAAACTTTACCACAAACTAGGTCTCGGTAAGCCAATAATTGGTCTCTTACTAAGTAAATATATTACTTCCTTGGTCTATTAACACTTGAAATTAGACTCAGTTGAAGAATTGGGACCACTAACACAGACCAGCGAAAAGGCCATGTACCTTTTTAAATATCGTGTTCAATAAGATACAGCAAAATAAAAGCCTTCCACTGTGGTTGAATAAAAATTTCACTAACCTTAGCAGGTCAACTGTAATCTCCAACATCTGTCGAAGGGACATTCATTAATCATTATGCACTAAGCAAATACGACAAATATTGACTTCCGAAAATATGTTGAACATAACAGTTGTTCAAACCTTTAACGCTCATAAGGGCATGTCATTTGCAACGCCCATCTCTATCGTAAGAGGCGACTAAAATCCACAGAATCGGAGACGGAAAACAGAAATTGCAAAAAGTAAAACAAATGACCCCGTCGTCCTGGTAAAACTGGTAAAACTGAACTCTGTATAAAATATAGCAATGTACAAAACCGTAAATATAAATATCCCAGGTGGCACACCAGGTAAACTGGAAAATCCACCTTTCCCGGAGGTAATTGCTTCTACAATAGAATTCCAAAAGGAGTTCACTCACACCAAGAACTCCACCAAAAAGATCACGCCAAAAAGCCTTACCGCCAAAGATAGCTCTATATTTGTAAGTATACCTAAAATACGACAAGAAAAATCTGGAATTGGAACATACAATTGCTTCACAAGCGAAATTAAATACAAACGACTATTCCAACGAATGGTACGCCGAAATTAAAGCAAAAAATCTAGAAGAAATTGTTATAAGTTTGTTAAAACAGATAAAAAACTTAGAAATAAAAGTTACCCTGTTGGACTGTACTGTCCAATGAATCCAGCAAGAAAATAGCTCACAGATGAAGAGGAGCTTGCGCTAGAGACAGGTGGACATTAGAAGGAAGGTAAAAGGCCAACGAAAACATGCAAGGCAAAAGAAAGTCCTGAAACATCTGCAAAAAGTCATGAGAGTACAGATATGGCAAAACATGTAAATTTATAAGTTTAGATGAATGATAAAAGGCTTGAAAAGACAACCATTGGCGTGAAAAGATAGCCGTTACCACCAGCAACAACGATCTCTGGAATAAAGACTTGGTGAGTTATTATTGAACAAAAAACAAAAGCATGAAAGCTAACATCATCTGTCGAAGACATATATAGAGAAATCACTGATGAGCTAACGAACATCAATTTGCAATGGCACTCATATGAAAGTATGGCTATTAGACCTTGTCTGTCTCAACAATCGATAACTACCACCCTCTCATTATTCTCTAGTTTTTTTCATAACTCTTCTGCCCAGTCCACTCTTTCACAAAATCAGTGACCATCTCAGCAGATCCCCCCTTAAACTTTCATAACCTAAGTATGCCTTATCCATTTTTTATACAGAAATATTTAATTCTTTTTCCCGCCTTATAACATCATCTACTAGTCCTCCCTGGTATAATCGCAAGCTTCGTTCCTTACGAAATAAGAGAAACAAGCTATGGGCTGTTTTCCTTCGCACCAGATCCTTTTCCGACTATTCCAACTATCTTGGCGCTTACCTTCATTTTACCTAACTTTACGATTCCCTTTACCATCGCTACCTTAACAATGCGCAAGTCAACCTTATAAACTACCCTAAGTTCTTTTTCAAACAATCCTTCACCAACGACTTCGGTCCACTATATGAATCCCATTTAAATCCCCTACTGAACTACTCCCATGGCCCACTTCTCTCTCACACCTTGGACTCGTCTTTTATCGAGCTACACGAACTTAATGACCCAGCCCAGATGGCCTCCCTGCCATATTCTTTAAAAAAATGTTCTTCCTCTCTTTCCCTTGCCCATTCTAATCACTTTCATCTATCCTTTTCACAAGGAGAGTTTCCTCTTGGAAAACTTCCTTCATAACCCTGATCCACAAAAAAGGATCAAAGAACGAAATAGCAAACTATCGTCCAATCGCTAAACCCTCCCATATACCCAAACTCTTCGAATGTATTTTGTATGAAGCTCTAAGCTTCCAAATCAAATCACTAATTTCCCTTAGACAACATGGCTTCCTGAAGGGTAGGTCAACCACCGCAAATCTTGTTGAATTCGTATCCTTTGCACTCTCTGCCCTAGAGAATGGCAACTAAGTCGATGTAGTTGCAACCGACTTTAGCAAGGCCTTCGATAAAATCTCTCATCGATTAATACTCGTACTCTTCAAATTGTCTGCCATCGGCCTTGAATCCCTGCTGTTAAAATGGATATCGTGTTAGCTCGAAAACCGTTTTTACAGTGTTCGCTTCAGATCAGACTACTCGGTTCCTTTTTTGGCCACCTCTGGAGTCCCATTAGGCAGCCATCTCGGTCCCCTTCTATTTATATTAACCATCAATTATCTCGATAGGATCATCATCAAACACTCGTCTGTCTCCCTTCACGCCGACGATAGCAAATTTTTCAAAACCATTTCCTCTCCTCATGACTCCTTATTCATTCAATAAGACCTTGATAGTTTTTCGATCTGGTGCCTCAAAAATTGTTTGGAACTTAATATAACCAAATGCCAATCCATCACCTTTTCACATAAGCGGTACCAACCTGCTTCCCGACTCTACCTTCTCCACAACCTACTCGTACCTATCTCCTCCGTTCAATCTCTTCGCGACCTCGGCATTTTGTGTGATGGGGAGCTCAACTTACGGTTACATATGGACGGCATAATCCTTAAACCCAACTTTGCCAACCATTCAATCTTCCATGTCCTACAAAAAATCAATTCAAACCCTACCGTCTTTGACTTCCACCGCACCACTCTCTACCACAAATCCGTTCTTCTTCACCACTCCAACCAACCTTTTTTTTAAGTTTAAGTTTAAGCTTAATTCTCAGTTATAACACATGGGCTGAAAAGTCTGTTTCTAAGTGAAGGCACCACTTGAATTAAATCCATACCATTTTCAGTTAGTACCAAC
The DNA here is from genome assembly GCA_963966105.1 of Volucella zonaria. Classification (NCBI taxonomy): domain Eukaryota; kingdom Metazoa; phylum Arthropoda; class Insecta; order Diptera; family Syrphidae; genus Volucella; species Volucella zonaria. The sequence continues at coordinate 135,035,536 of OZ014533.1, read as the reverse complement.
CTTCAAAAGATACGTATATAAATTTGACAGCTGTCGAACGATTAGTTGTCGAGATATACCGTTGTGAGTGAAGCAACTTTTGATATTGTGAAAAAAATGGATTCAAAGCAATTTCGTGTGTTGATTTATCATTGCTTTTTGATGGGAAAAAATGCAGCCGATGCAAAGAAATGGCTCGATAAGTGTTACCCAGCCGAACGAACCATTCGCAAGTGGATTGAAAAATTTAAAAGTGGTCATACAAGCACCGAAGATGATGCACGCAGTGGACGTCCAAAAGAGGCTGTTTCAGATGAAAACATCAAAAAAGTCCACAAAATGATTACGAATGACCGTAAAGTGAAGTTGATCGAGATCGCTGAGGCTCTGAAGATATCAAAAGAGCGTGGAATATTTGAACATGCGAAAGCTCTGTTCAAAGTGGGTGCCGCGTTTGCTCACAGTCGGCCAAAAACAACAACGTGTTGATGATTCAGAGGAGTGTTTAAAGCTGTTCAGCCGCAATAAAGCCGAATTTTTGCGTTGGTATGTGGCAATGGATGAAACTTGGCTCCATCACTTCACACCAGAGTCAAGTCGGCAGTCAGCTGAGTGGCGAGCAGGCGACGAACCTCGTCCAAAACGACCAAAAACTCAACAGTCGGCTGGCAAGGTTATGGCATCCGTATTTTGGGATGTACATGGAATAATTTTCATCGACTATCTCCAAAAGGGGCAGACTATGAACAGCGACTATTATATTGCGTTGTTGGAGCGTTTGAAGGACGAAATCGCAGAAAAACGGCCGCATTTGAAGCAAGAGAAAGTGCTGTTTCATCAAGACAATGCACCGTGTTACAAGTCGATGAAAACGATGGCAAAATTGAATGAATTCGGCTACGAATTGCTTCCCCACCCACGGTATTCTCCAGATTTGGCCCCCAGCGACTGTTCGCAGACCTCAAAAGAATGCTCGCTGGAAAGAGATTTAAGACCGAATCGCCGAAACAGAGGCCTATTTTGAGGCTAAACCGAAATCGTACTACAAAACTGGTATCGGAAGATTGAAAAATCGTTTCAATCAGTGTATCGCCCTCGAAGGCAACTATATTGATAAATAAAGTTGAATTTTGCAAAAATTTTGTGTTTTACTATAAAACGGACTTTTCAGCCCATGTGTTAGCTTGTGTTAAGCCGAATCAATGGGGGCCTTCGCCCCTACCAAAGCTAGAGTATTAGTCATAGGTCTTCACTTCTCGTGTGATGAACACGATTAATAAGAAATTCAAGGTTTTGGAAGCCAAAAACTTTACAAAAAAATAAAGAACAAGAGGTAATGACGGGGAACCAATGACAAGAAATAGAAAACTACTTCTTTTTATGTCCTCCTTTAACACTCAAGAAGATATCGAAATTGTAAACGCTATTAAATCAGTAATAGGCATTGTTGTTAAGAGTGAGCCACTTCGAAGTAGTTCCAAAATGAATATCTCAATGCAAACGATGCCAAGCCTTCGGACGTACGCAAAGCCTTATAAAAGAGATCATGTGAAGGAAAATAAACAAAAACTAGCTGTCCACTAAAAAAGGATGAGAAAGCGAATTGTATTTTCCTCAACAGAGGACTTAATTAGTTTTTCACAGCCAACTTCACACTTAAGCCGGATAATCATTATACATTTAGACAGCTGATATACAAAGGCTTGCTAGTGAAAAAGTTCGATTGATTCTACGCAGTAGTTTTTAGTTGGTGCCCTTTCAAATATTGAAAATGAAAAGCAGCACTTTCGGCATGTTTTACTTTTTTACTATTGAAAAGTTAAAAATGCTGGTCAAGCAATAAAAAAAGTTATTCGATGTGTGTGGGGAAGTTGTATTGACAGAACGCCAGTACAAAAACGGGTTTGAAAAATTTCGATCCGACAAATTTGATGTTGAAGATGCACCACGTTCTGTAAGGCCAGTTGAGGCAAACCAGTAAATAACAACTCGTGGGATCGCTGAGAGATTAAATTTATCGAATTCGACAGTTCATGATCATTTGAAATGCCTTGGTGTAATGTCAAAGCTCGACATATGGGTTCCTCATGTTCTTACGGAAAGAAATTTGTATCGTAGCGTTAATGTCTGTGATTTGCTTCTCAATCGTCAAGAAAATGATCCAGCTTTGAAGCGCATCATCACTGTGGACGAGAAATTGGTTATCTATAACAATGTTAAACGCAAGAGATTATGGAGTAAAAAAAGATGAACTGGCCCAAAGAATTTCGAAAGCCGAGATTCATCAAAAAAAAGGTGATGCTATCTGTTTGGTGGGATTTCAAATGAATGTTTTTTTTTTTTAGCTTCCACCGGACAACACAACAATTAATTTTGAAGTGTACTGTCCTTAGCTGGGCAAATTGAATGATTCACTTAAACAGAAAAGGCCAGAATTGATCAATAGAAAACTTATAGTGTTCCTCCAAGATAATGCGATACCTCATACAAGTTTGATAATTCGCCAAAAACTCTTACTTCTCATTATTATCATTTCCAGTCTCTACAAAATTTTTTAGACGGTAAAACCTTTACTTCAACTGAGGAGGTCAAAAATCACCTGAATCACCTTTTTACCAGCAAAGCACAACAATTTTATGAGCGTAGAATCATGCTACTATCAGAAATATGCCAAAATTTATTGTACCAGAATGGACAATATATACTTCAATAAAATATTTATTCACTATAAGAGAATCTTCTTTCATTTTTATAAAAAAAAGAAGAACAATTCAATAATTACAGAGGTTTTCCGATTGCAAAGGAATATCAAGAAAGGACAAACAACGTCATTACCAATCACCAATAAAATCCACTCATATTTATATAAAATCAAGAAACAAGGTAAACGTTTAAAACAATAAAGTACTCGTACACAAACTTGCCAGTAATGAATAACAAATCGCATTCCCAAATTGTGAAAAATACACGTAGAGCAGGTGAAACGTCAGTAAAGAAAATGCTTCTTAGTATTATTGAAAGATTGGATAATCAAGATAAAATCATTAAGCTACTATGCAAAGGAATTTCCACAGGAAAAAAAAACAAGAAAATAATAATGACTACAAATCCGAGAGTCGCAACCTCCAATGCAACACATCTCTGAATTTTAGATATTTCTATGCGATGAAGCTTGCCAGATTTCTGAACAGAAATTACAATTCGTGGGCACCTCTGTTACCACTCTCCCCATCCAGCTGACAGTGCCGGGGGAGGTAGTGTTGTAATTATAAAAAGTACATATTTTTGAGCCTTACGAATTTCCTAAAATAGCAACACAAACAATGCAAGTAGCGACATTTTGACTGTAAGCAAATAATTTAAAATCGTTGGCATATACTGCCCACCCAAGCATTCGCCCACAGAGGAATCTTAATGACCTTTTTTGAACTCTTGCCATGTGACCAAGCGAAAATGCCAGATGTTATTGACTTCTTTATTGAAAGCAGTCGGCATGTCAATAAAACAAATAACAAACGTCAAATTTACGGACAAAATAACGAACTGGTGTAAATTTAAAGAATTACTCGAATTTATTGCGGATATACAACAGGCAGCAGAAGATAGGACACTGACTGATTGACTGATAGGACCCACATAAATTAGGGAATTTATGTTAGAAAAGGTATCCTAGCGATAAAACCATATTTAATAGACTAAATAACAATCTTAAAAAAAGTATTGGTGAACTTAAAAAATAGAACTCTAATTAAATATCTTTGTAACTTAACTGCTGACAAAGTCACAGACTACTCCCTTTGGAAAGCTGCCCAGCACTTAAAGAGATCTTAAGCGTAAGCAGTTTTGGGAACTCGGTGCAAATTACAAATACCGAGTGCTGTTGACAACACCACATCGGCATATTACCCCGGCGTAAAATCCCGGACCTTACAAGTTTATGAAAAAAAAAAAATAAAATAAAATAAAAAACATTTCATGGGAAATGGATCGCAACACAAAATGTCAAGCTTTTTTCGGAGCACCTGACAAATGTTTTTAAACCTTTGCCACATAGCGTTTCAAATGAACATCTTGAATCCCTTGATAGAGTAGACGAAGACGTAATCCCTAAAAGAGATCATAAGGTGTTAACTGCCCAATCCCTAAAGAAACTACACTTTATATCGTTGGTAAAACTTCAGCTTATAATTAATGTTTGTTTTAGACAAAGATACTCGTATGTTTCACATTACTGGAAGATAGTAGAAATTTTGGTTATACCTATTGGGTATATAACTTAATTCGTTTTTTTTCAAAATTTGAACGTTTATTTAAGAAAAACATGTACAATAGTATTATTCAAAGTATTGCCCATCTGAACCTATGACTTTCTCCCATCTTTCTGGCAATTTGTGGATCCCATCCCAAAAGAACTGCGCCGGCTTGGCAGCCAAGAATAAATCAAGCCAATTTTTGATATTCTGCTCTGATGTGAACCGTATTTCAGTGAGGGCGTTCTGCATCGACCGGAACAAATGGTAGTCAGAAGGGGCAAAGTCTGGGCTATAAGGAGGGTGGGGTAATACTTCCCATCCACTGTTTTCCAAATAGTTCTTAACCGGAATAGCAACGTGGGGCCGAGCGTTGTCATGATGGAAAATTATTGCCTCGTGTCTGGTCGCATATTCCGGGCGTTTTTCGACCACTGCTCTCTTCAAACGGATTAATTGTGTTCGGTAGCGTTGTCCATTAATGGTTCTACCCAGTTTTAGCAGCTCATAATACAGCACACAGATCTGATCCCACCAAATACAGAGCATTACCTTCGCGCCATGGATATTCGGCTTTGCCGTTGATTTGGCTGGTTGGCCGGGTTTCACATATGATTTTTTGCGCTTGGGGTTGTCGTAATGGATCCATTTTTCATCACCAGTAACAATCCGATGCAAAAATGACTTCCCTTTGTGCCGTTCCAGCAGCATTTCGGACATGCTAAACCGCCTTTCGACGTCTCTCGGCTTAAGTTCATGTTGAACCCAATTTCCTTGCTTTTGAATATATCCAGCTGCTTTTAATCGTTTTGAAATGGCTGCTTGAGTGACACCCAAAGATTCTGCGAGCTCTTCTTGTGTTTGGCAACAATCTTCGTAGAGTAATGCTTCCAGTTCTTCATCTTCAAACTTTTTTGGCTGCCCACGGCGTTCATCGTCTTCCAAGCCAAAATCACCACTTTTAAATCGTGCAAACCACTTTTGGCACGTTCGCTCAGCTAGCGCATGTTTACCATAAACCTCCACCAAAATAGGATGACTTTCGGCAGCAGTTTTCTTCATGAAGAAGAACTCCCCGCAAAAACACTTTTTCAGGCACAAAGTTCGACATATTTGAGTGAAAAAAAATTATTGTTGTTTACGCTTCAAATGAATGACATATACTGAAATCACGTACAATGACAGTAGCTTTCCAACGCATGTTCCAATGGAATAATAACAATGGAATAATACAAGTTACGCCATCTCTTAGCAAACCACACGAATTAAGTTAAGGCAAGCCTCTATCAGAATTTTCATCATACAGGTCAATTTCACTTTTACCGGTATTATCAAAACTTTTCGCATAACTGCTTCTTAAAGACTAGAGCAAGGAAGGCTTATCCCCACTCATCAGTTCGGGTTTACAAATAAACACTCGACAATAAACCATGCGCATCGTATAACTAATTTTATAGAAATAACACCAGAAGAAACACAAGTGTGTTCTCCATTATTCTCAAACGTTGCACAGGCTTTTGATAAAATTTGGTATAAGGCATTAGAGTATAGACTTCATAGGAATCTACCTAGACAATACCATGAGATACTTAAATCATATATAGCACATAGATTCTTTAGATTTTGCTATTGCTCAGCATATTCTAGGCTTAAAGGAATACAAGCAGGAATTCCACAGGGAAGTGCTCTGGGACCCAACCTATATTTATAATATACTACTGAGATACCACATACGAATGATGCGATGATAGTCACATTCGCAGACGACACTGCTCTTTTATCAACTGATTGATGCTGTCGCTAAAGCAACACAAAAGCTGTAAAATTCACTTAACGAGATATATGATTGGATGCAACGGTGGGGAATTAAACTTAATGAGTCAAAGTTCACCCATATCAATTTTACAAATAAAAAAATAACGAATGTTCCTTATTCTAATACAGCTAAACATCTGAGTATGGATCTAGATGCTAAATTGAAATGGAAAGTACATGTGACAAATAAAGTATTGTAGAAGAGCTGAACATTAGATATAAAGGGTCTTTCATTAAGCGCTTCCTATCTTTAAATTTAAATAAAACAAAGAGCGTGTGAGATATCATCGAAATTTTTTATTCGTTTGTTTTAGTTTTAAACGCATTTTATTTTCTAATTCATTAACTCTTACATACTAACAAAAAATGCTTAAATGCTAGCTTAAAATTACTTAACAAAGTTATACTAACTTACTGGCCCCACACAGGCACTCTAAGCTACTCTAAACTCTTATATATATGTCTTTCGACTTTGTTTACATTTTATACTTATATATACTTATTTTCTATGCTTAAGGCTAAGAAAAGAATTTAACAAAAAACTTAGCATATGGACATATTTTTTATAAAAACTTAACATCTAGCTTAAAATAAATCTTAGTCTACCTAACCTACCTACACAATACACACATATATACACATAGACAATATTCACAATGACATACATATACTAGTATATACCTATGTATATACTAATATAAATATGTATTTCTTAAATACTAACCTAAACCTATGCAAGCTGGCCATTGCTATTCACAGTGTAAATGGATTGGTCAGCTCTGCCCCATTAGTGAGGCTGGTCCGTAATTGACGGAAACGACGACGAAACATCTTCTCCATCATTCAACCACCAGAAATGCTGGTGCTGCCGAACGACATCCCTCTTATCGCGATTCCCCACCGCCCTACTGAACCTGAGACGATCCACACTGCCGTGTGCGACGTCTCTGTCGTAGTTGAGTCGCCTGTCCCCAGCTTTCCGAGCGACATAGAAGATTAACGGGACCGCTGATCTATCCTGGATCAACCCTATCTGATCTAGGTAGAGGAATGCTTCCGGTGGAACGAAGCCGTCAGAGCGCACACTCTCGTGGTAAAGGTAGTTGGGGTAGTAAGCCCCCGATATCAGGTTATTCGTCGAGGTCATTGCTCTTGCAATGTGCCTTCGAGTCAGCTTAATTACGAAGTTGTCCACTCGTATTAGGTTCGCCCTGTTGTAAAGGACCTCATTACGATAAAATTTTTTGTACTCCGACTCTGGTGTTCTGTACAAGCGAAGGCAAGCCCTAAGGCAAGCCCTAAGGCAAGCCCTCTCAAACACCCGAATCTTTTCCATTAAGCTTGCTCGCACATTGAACCACACAGGACAACCAAATACCAGCATGGGCCTGATAAGGGCCATGTAGCAGATTACCTTTACCCTCGCATCGAGTTGGCTGCTATAAAACAGTCTCTTTGTAAGGGCAAAAGCTCCTTTGGCTCTGGCCAGAGCAGCATCTACATTTTTGTCAAAATACAGAAACTGATCTAGCCAGATCCCAAGGTATCTGACTACATTTCGACAGGCAAGTGGCTGTCCGTGTTGTCCAATGATCGAGAACTTTCGCCAATTTTTTCTGGTATCCCTAGAGGCTCTAGACAACGGCGTCCTAAAGAGAATGGTTTCCGACTTCTGAAAGTTGATTTTCAACTTCCAGTCATCGCAAAATCGTCTTATCTTATCGAAGTCACGCTGCAAGAGAGTATTAATGACCTCGATTTTTGGACCTGTTCTGTACGCTATCAAATCGTCTGCGTACGCAATAGTATGGGGAAGTGAACCTATCAAGTCGCTTGTATAAATGTTGAATAGGATCGGCGAATTGACCGCGCCTTGCTGAAGACCATTTTTAATTTGAAATATACCAACAGAAGTCACATCGCCATTTTTCACGATGAACTGTCTGTTGGTTAGCATATTATAAAGAATGTACAAGAGTGGTTTACTGATCCCCAGCCTAGTCAGCCTATAGAAAAGACCCTCTAACCATACAGTGTCGAAGGCCTTCTCCAAGTCAACAAGGCAGGCACCAGTGCATTGGTTTTTGCCTTTATTCCATTGGATATCGGACACCAGTTTAGACGCGGCATGTGAGATATCATGTCCCGCCTTAAAACCGAATTGATTATCCGGAACTATATGTTTGTCCTCAACCCACCTAGACAGAGCTCTATTGATTACTTTTTCAAACACCTTACTGATATTCGGAAGGAGACTTATCGACCGGAGATTCGCCGGATTGGATATATCCTTTCCCTTTTTGGGGATAGGTTGAACCACCGCCGTTTTCCAATGCGCTGGATAATGTGCATTATTCATTGCATTATTAAACAGGGTGGTGTAAATGTCCACCGCTTCTAGAGGAAGATGTCGAAGCACGATGTTTGGAATACCATCGGTCCCCACTGATTTCTTAGCCCTGATTGTGTCGAAGATCTCACGGAGCTCTTCCTTCGAAATGAACGGAGGTAGGTCACCCTCTCTGGTAATGACAGTATTTGCCATATTTTCGTCGCTGAAGCGAGTGAAACCAGAGCCCTCGGATCGCCAGTTCTCTACTTCATTTCGAATGTAGAGGTTGTGCACCAAGACGCGATTGTCCAGGTCATAATTAGGACCAATGGTATCAGTGGCCTTGTATATTTCCTGGAAAGTCGCCCCTATGGCCTCAACCTTCTCCTGTGGATCCTCGATCACAAAGAAGTCGTCATCATTAGCGGCCTCATTTGGATCAATACCTGCTATTGTCAGTAACCGTTCGTTGTCTGTTGTCCGGGCTATTTTAAGACACTGAAGGTCGTTTTGATTTTTTCTCCGAAATAGTTTATTTATTTGTGGGAACATATTCGGGTTGCTGGTGTTTACAGCCCGAACCCTGTTGTTCCAATACGAACTTACAGAAATTCTGTAATTCTCTTTTATTAACGTTTGAATATTTTTAATTGACGCCTTCAGTGTCCTAATCTCCGGGTCTTGTCTGTCAGTTAACTGTCTGTACAAGTTTTTGAGTCTTGTCAGAAGTCTACTTTTCTGTCGGTGCAGTACGTCAATAGTAGGATTGCGGAACAGGTCTTCGTTAGTCGTATGTCGATATCGTGGTATTGTAGAGTCCATAGTTTGTTTAATTGTCTCGTCCATTTGTTTTAGGTAATTGTCGATCTCCTCGTTTGTCAAATTCCTATTGGACGGTGGGTGGAGCGTATTCGAGGAGAGCGCACTTGTCATGGTTGCGGAGAAGCGTGTCCATCGAGTCTTACTGTAGTTGTAAGAATATCTTTGGACAAACTCCTCCAATTCCGCAATTTCGTTGGGAACTGTAATTTCGGTACTAAAACCGCAATGGTCACTGTCATACACGAATGTGCGCAGACAGTTTAGCGTTTGTAAATTCGTACCTGTCAGTCGTATACGTTCGTCGTACAGCAGTAGATCCAAATAAGACCCGCCTCTGGGAAACGACGGATTATCCGTCGCTTTAAGACCGAGTCTGTACATGACATCGTGCTGACCCCACGAATCGAGTAGTAGGTTCCCTCTAGTATTTGGCAAATTATTTCCCCAATCTCTGTGTCTAGCGTTGAAGTCCCCGCCGATTATAAAATAATTTTTTTTTTTTTTTTTTTTTTATTCGTTTGAAAGGCCTATCGATGCCATTATGCATGGAATATAACACCGTTCAAATGTGGCGCGCATCCGAAATGTTCAATTTCTCAAGACTCTGGCGAATAAATCAGACTGAATTTGAACAGGTTGTTGAACGCTATGTCCGTCCATGGTGATTTCGCAAAACAAACTGAATAAATGACAGCCAATTTGATAGATGTATCCTCAACAATATGGTCGCTATCAACCGTCAAAATTCGGAAGTCCCTATTGGAAGACCCTGTATATGTAAATATTTTTTTTTTATAATTAGCGCGCGCTCAAGGGGTTAGATACGCTTAAAATGTAAATGGAAACTTAGGGACGAAGCAAAGAGAGGTACCGATGTACATTGGTCTTAAATGTTTGCAAGTTATAATAACTACGAAATAGAGGGCTCGACATGGCGTTCCATAAGCGAGTTGTACGGCTTAGGAACGAATCACGATATTTGAGAGTGGGCTTGACGCTGTACTGATAAGCATTCATAACGAGACAGGTGTTGCGGTTGAAGGTTTGAAGGGGTGGAATGTTACTTGCGATTTCTATGGAGAACTGGTGATGGAAATAGCAATAGAACAAAGTGAAACACGAGACAGTATTTCGGTGTTCGAGGATGTCAATTGACTGACTGAAATTAGTATCGTCTATGAGTCTTATTGCACGGGTTTAAATCCTATCTATTAGCAAGTGCAGATATGTTTTAGGAGGACCTGGCCAGATGTGAGCATTGTACTCCAATTTCCAATATTTCTTACATCGCTTGATTAAACTTAGACATTTCGCAGCATTTTTGGCGACATCGAATATGTGGTCATTCCAACGTAAGTTGTCATTGACACACATACCGAGAATGGAAAGTTCTTCGGCTTCGACGATATAAGTGCCATCAATGGATAATGGCTGGGTATTTAAATTTCGCTTTAACGACAGCAGACAGCATTTGTTTTGGAAGCATTAAGTTCCACTCTGTTGATAGCTCCCCAATTAGTTATGCTGTTAATATCGGAATTTCAAGTGCTTAACATGCGTGAGGTTCCCGTTCTACAGCCGAAGAGTAGGGGCGTGAGTCCGGGAACGAATATGAAAAGCAGAGAGTACTATCAACAGCAAAGGAATATATTGGATTAGAAGTAGCAAACAAGAGGTTACTAATGAAAATTAAGAAGAGTGTCGGAGACAGAACGGAGCCCTGGGGTACATCAACATTTATTTTGTGAATATCAGACTTGAAACCGTCCCAGACAACTTGAATTGAACGTTCCGAAAGATAGTTTCTAATCCTTGAAAGAGAGATTTGTTGATCCCAAATGCACGCATTTTCGACAAAAGGACCTGATGCCGAACTCTGTCAAATGCCTCAGAGATAGCAAGTGCAACTATCTTGCTTTCGCCAGATTGATGTACGCTTTGGTTCCACTTTTCGGTGAGACATGCCATCAGATCACCAGTGGACCTGATGCTACCAAAACCGTACTGCCGGTCATTTCGTGTTTCGAGATATTTCATGAGCTGGCTGTTTATCAGCGTTTCTTGGAAAGAAGAGACGTAAGTGCAATGGGTCTGTAGGAGGAGGAAGAAGAAGATTCGCCTTTTTTAGTCAAGGGCTGGACTAATGCTGTTTTCCATCTTCTCGGAAAGGGTCCTAAAGAGTAGGATTGATGGAAAAGCTTACGCAGTGATTTTGCCAGCGTTGGAGAACACCTCTTCATTTGCTACTACACGAGTGCGAAAGTGGATTCGTCCCATTGTAGATTCGACGCACTCAAGTGTAGGCGGGAACAAAGCATAATCTGGGAGTGTTGAGCTAGCCGCAAAGTATGCAGCTGACAGAGCTAGCAGGCGGAATGTCATTATAAATGAGCGTTGGGATGGAGGATGAGGCAGAAGTTATAATATTTTTGACGAACGACCAACAATTTTTACTGCCTTTGGGACATTTTAGTATTTTTTGCCTCAGCTTTTGTTCGTATTGAAATTTCGCACACATAAGAAACACGTTGCAGTCATTCCTAGCTCGTTGGAACTTTTTCGGTTTTCCTCTGGCGGGTTGGTCTCGTAGGACGTTTCTCTAACCCTGACAGCCTTTTTACAGCTCGAGTCGTACTAAGCCTTTTCTTTCGGTCTGATACTCTTAATCCGATGGTAGATTAACAAATTGTTCGCACAAAAAAATTAATTTTAAAAACTTAACAAAAAACCGCATTTAAATGGTCCAGGTTGCCAATGGTCGGTTTACCTTCATGTAATACGGCAGTAAGGATCTTATAAACGACGTTTAACAGACTAATGCTCCTGTAGTTGGCGCAGTTTAGAGGGTCTCCTTTCCTCAGAACCTAACAGGCTATGCTCAGGTTCCATTCAGCGGACAAATTATACACCTGTGCATGCTCTGTTCTAGATGCTTTCCGGCCAAACCGTCAGATTCAGCTGATTTGTTAGATCAAAGGTGAAATATAGCTATCTTCATTTCGTTTTGATCAGGTGGTCAGATATTTTCGAGTGTATACTGCCTGACAGCGGTATTTTCATCGCTTTCGCCGTTAAATAGTCTGTAGACGGTGTAAACTTCGATGTCCAGTTCGGTTTTAATGCGCTGACCCCTCCTTTTTATCTTCTGGTAAAATTTCCGAGCCTCATTCCGACAGTAGCATCTCTTGATCTCTTCAACTTCGCGTTTATCAAACTCCGTCATTTTATTTCGGAGAAGCTTGTGTTCGATTTGCGTACTATCCTGCTATGTGTCGACAGCAGCTCTCAATTCTCCCATGGGTGTCTTGTTTGTGGTGGAAAAGCCCTTACAAAGTATAATTTGGGTCTTATCCTTTAAATTGAAAGTGGGGTTGATGAATAAAAATTGCTTAGTATCCTGGAATGGAATTTTGCTGTTCATATATAAGTAGATTACCCTCAGGACGACGCAACATAGAGCTATTATAGTTGAGTAGTCAATAAAAAAAAAACCATAACAATTTAATCGCAATGAAATAAAAGTCAAATGTCTCAAATCACAACTTTTATTTTCCCAAATGAGGTCGAATAAAATATTCATCGCCACTGTACACCAAATGGTAAAATGGCCTGGAAAAATAAAAATCTTTTTCGTTTGCGTTTTTTTTTGTGTTCTACAGATATAAACGTCAATAACAGATGTCATACGCTAGACAGTTTCATTTTTTAATCTACTGCGATGATAAAACCCATATGTCCAACTATGCTATAGCGAAAAAAGATTCGCTTTTATGATATGGAATGGACGCTACTGACGGTTACCAGATTACTCATCATACGGTTGTCAAACGCAGCCCAAGGGGATTTCAGTACCGGGGTCTTCAATTGTGGATTCTCGTTGTGGATTAAAAAAGAAAATCATAACTAAAACCATCGGGACATGAGGGAGAAATGTTTTTATGAAAACGTTACTCACAGACTAACTAACTTATGTACAAGTAAGTATACATATACGAGTGTATCTTGCCAGGGACACGCAATTTTTTCGAAAAGTCAATTGCCCGGAAGTGAATTATATTACCACCACATCATTGCCCGATAGCAAATGAAGGCACTTAGGATAGGTCTTTTGCCTATTACAAGTAAGGGTAGAATGAACTCATACACTACAATCGCAATCGACTACAAGAACCTAAGTTAGACAAAGTCCCTTACTATTGAACCTCTAAGTTATAGCTGTCGGCTATGACGTTTTGTCCAATTCGTTGATATACTTGCTTTTGCCCGTATCTACCCGCTAAACCCATTTTGGCGCCACCCGTGCGGTAATAGCCCACTGAGTTCTGCCAATTATGACGATATCATCGGTGTACGCTAGTAACATAGATGCACAGACTTTTGAAAGATTGTGCCTCCAGTGTTCGCTTGTTAGTTTCACACAATTCCTTCAGCTATGATGTTAAAGAATTCACATGACAGCGTGTCACCTTGTCTAAAATCTTCCTGACATCAAGGGTCTCGGTTAAGTTGTCACCTACTTGACGGAGCAGTCATTGTTCTCCATCGTCATTCTGGACAGACGGGCGAGTTTGTATGCTCTGCTCTGTATACTCTGTTTAGCTCGTTTCTATAAATGCTGTCATATGGGGCCTTAAAATCGATGAAAAGATGGCGGGTATCGATTTGGACTTCTTGAGTTTTTTCATGGATATGCCAGAGTGCGAAGGTTGTTGACGTATTAGACGTTCACATAATATGACAGATAGGATCTTGTATACAATGTTGAGGAGAATTATACTTCTATAGTTGGCGCAGTTGAGGGTGTTTCCTATTTTGTGGATCTTGAAAAAAGTGCTGAGATTCAATTCATCAGGCATGTACTGTTCTGACCAGATCTGAGAAATAAGTTGCTGTATGCTCTCCACAAATTCGCTTCCACCAGCTTTGAATACCTCAGCCGGTAAGACGTCAGGTCCAACCGCTTTGCTGGACTTCTGCTTAGATATTGCCATCCTGACGGAAGCTTAAGCTATCATCGCCCATGTTAAATGGCCCATTTGCCGGACGGCGGGATGGTGGCCTGTCCCGTTATTCAATCTGCAGAAAAAGTTTTTCCATACTATCAGTACCACAAAGTTTTTTTCTTGGTCTCTAGAGGTTTCTGTACGTTCAATATCTTCGATCGCGCGCTTCTTGTACTCTTTTTTCTTCTTTCTGGATAAGCCGATGTTCTTCCCGTCTTTTCTGCTCGTAGAATTCACGAGCGCCTCTCATCCCTTCGTTTCAGTGCCGCTTTGTACGCTTCTTGTTTAGCTGCATGTGCCTGCCGGCATTCTTCATCAAACCGGGGATTTCTTGGTGGTGTTCGGGTGAAATCAAGCGCATCAGCTACGACATCTCTGATGGCATATTTTCAGCATTGTCACTGGTCTTAGGTGCTTGATGCTTGTGGCATAGGATTTGTTGAGAGATTCAGGGATACGCGTTCGGCGAAGATTCTGGTGGTCTCTTGCGATTGCAGCTGTTCTGCGTTATAACTTCTCACAGTAGTTGTTTTTTGTTGTGGCGCTTTGGAAATCCGCATTCGCAACTTGGTTGCAATAAGGTACACTGGCGGCACGCACTATTTCGATCGTAATGTAGTCAATTTGATTTAGCATTTCATGATCTGGAGACGACCATGTCTCCTTGTGTTTGCCATAGCGATATTTCGTCCCGCTGAGAGGTCAATAAGCCTCAGCCCATTGCTCGACGTCAAGTAGGCTATGCCTACTAACTGTTCTTCCTTTCTTATTCTGACGTTAAAACCGCACAGTATGATTTTAAGGCCTTATTTCGGACATTGCTAGTATGTCTTGCTGTGAAGATGGTAGAAATATTCTTTGGTGGCGCCGTCCTTGCCTTCCGTAGGGGCACGAGCGCATGTTAGGCCTATGATAGCGAATTTAGCTTTGATGCGGATTGTCATAAGAGGCTCGCTCACGTGCCGAAAGTATAAGATATTTTGCCTGAATTTTCCGCATATGGTAAATCCGCGTTCGAATAAGCGCTGGTTCTCTTCTTTACAGTAACCACCAGTAGTATATAGGTATATCTTCATCATAGGAGTCAAGGGCATCTGCTAATTGCTCGGCTGCACGTGGCGCACTAAGTTTTCGAACATTCCACATGTAGATCTGAAGGTCGTCGTTGTCCTTTAGACGTGTACAAGAGTCGTAAACAGTGCATCCGCTTTTATCCGAGGCCATTAATTGGTTCATCGTATCTTTTTAATCTCGTGCATATAGAGTTTGAGCCCTATGACGTCGTAGGCCAGTATGATTCACTGGTCGAGCAAATCCTTGCCATTTTAGCCTGCAAGAGTGAATGTTTACACATGCAGTTATGTGAACCACAACTGGGAGGTAAATCAAGCACTACGCTATGAACTTGATCATTACGCTGTTGGCCCAATTCGAGTTACAGGATAGTCATCAGTTTCCCCAATGGCCGAACAGATCAACCACTGTTTTCATGGAGATCGTTAAAGTCGTAGCGATTGCCAAAAAATCAAATGCAATCTCTGCTAGTGATTTTACACATAAAAGCATCATAGAAAGCCTCTATAAGGTTCTTGAGAAACTGCTTTCGAAACAAATAATTGCTTATCTATCTTCGCCTTCTAGACCATTTTCCATCAGGATTTAGAGCTGCTCCTTGGCTACAATAAATATCTTGGACAATATTAGGTATGACTTTGATAGAGCCTATGTAACACTCCTTTGTCTACCCGATTTCTTAAAAGTATTCGGTGAAGTCAACCATAAAATTTCAAGAATTTGGGTTTAACGAATAAGCTGTCCGGGCTATTAGAAGTTATCTCTCCCACTGGTGGCAAAGAGTTGTTATTGGTGACAAACCTTCGGAGCTCAAAATACAATAATTAGACAAGGCATGCCTCAGGAATCAATTCTCGGGCCTATTTTATTTACCAATGACTTGCCATCGGTCCACGTTTATGCTGATGATGGTCAACTTTATCTGGCCCGTCCAATGAGTTAGATTTGTTAAGGATCCAGAAGTGGTCGATGATAAATGGGCCGTTGCTAAGTTCCGATTAGTCGAAAGTTCTCCCAATCACTAACTCTGTGTGTAAACTATCTGACTCCTGCAGGTAATTTATCTGGATATAATCATGCAATATCTGTTGTTGGATGGATGTTGTTGAAGCTCTGGCTTACAGCTAGCTTCACTACTTTTGAAATCCGACGGAAACTTATAATATCCTTACACCTAGCCATAATAAGTTACGCCGATGTGGTTCTTGACTTTCTTGACTTTCTACCACAGCGAAAACACGAGTTAGGTATGAGGTATACGAGGGTTGTCTGAAATGTTTCCGACCGAACAATGATACAAGACATTTTTTCTCAAATTTTTTTTTACTTTTCTACATAGTCTCCTTGTAACTCTACACACTTCTCCCAGCTATGCTTCCATCCCTCTAACCCGTCCAAATAGTACTTGGCGTTTTTCTCTGCAAGATAATTGTTCACGAAGGTGATTGCCTCCTCATTTGACGAAAATCTTTGTCATCCGAGCGCAGTTTTTAGATGAGGGAACAAAAAGAAGTCGCTTGGGGCTAGATCTGGTGAATAAGGCAAATGTGGCCGTTTTTCCGCAATTTCTGCCTTCAGCTTGGCAAGTAATGATGCGTAGTATGCTCCTGTAATGCTTTTTCCTTTTTGAAGATAATCGATTAAGATTACTCCTTTACTATCCCAAAAAACTATTCGAAGTCGACATCACTTTCCCAGCCGAAAAAACAGTTTTTCCTTTTTTTGGAGCCGGCTCGCCCTTTACAGTCCACTGTTTTGGCTGAATTTTTATTTCGGGCGTATAATGGTGCATCCAAGTTTCATCTACAGTAATTAATCGGCGCCAAAACTCGGATTTACTGCACCTAAACTGCGCCAACAGAGCGTTGGAAATGTTCATTCGAACACGTTTATGGTCTAACGTAAGCAAACGCAGCACCCAACGCGCGGACAGCTTTCTCATGCCTAGATCTTTGGATATTTTCATAACCTCTACTATATCTCTCACTTTAATTCGGCGGTCGTCTAACACCATTTGGTGAACTTTAGCTATATTATGGTCAGTGGTTGCAGTTTTTGGACGTCCCGAACGTTCACCATGTCCCAAGCTCTTACGGCCACGTTTAAATTCAACTGCCAAAAATTTCACTGTGGTAAATGAGAGTCCAACTCATTTTTGATTTGCGTAGGCGTATGGCCTTTTAAAAACAAGAATTTACGAGTAATAACAGCTCGATACTCAATTTTTTCCATTTTCACAAAAAAACACTCACAACGACTGTCAACTAAAACCTGCGCGTGTAAAATGGCTGAAACTTCTGTAAGTAACTGCCAAAAGATGCACAACTAGCATTCACTAGCTTTTATTGACGAATGCCGCTATCTTTACGCTGCGGTTCTTTTCAGACAACCCTCGTAAGCAACCTGGAGCTTACGAAAAGATAGCGAGTCAAGATCACTGTAGACAGCTGCGGCATATGAAATAATGGGCATTATGAGAGTGAGCGCTAGTCTCCGGCGAGTATTCCAGGGGTATAGCTGGCTGAAATCCAAAGTTTACGCAAGCATCCGTACACGCGCCCAAACAACGATATTAACATGGTTATAGCCAGAAAGCTTTCGGTTTATGCTGATACCTAGACTTGTAGCCGCCTCAACTAACCTAATCTTACTACCGGCTAAGTATACATCAAGAACTAGACTTATCTGAAAAGACTTGTTTGATATCGGAATTACTTGGCATTTTTTTGAGTTCAAACCTAGTCCATTTAACAATAGAAGCGAGATCCTCATTTAGTAGTGACACTAGTTCACTATTTTTTTAACCGGATGCGATAGGTAAAGTTGAACATCATCAGCGTAGAAATCAATAAGTGCGTGCTTACAGATCGATGCTAGGTCTTTTATGTACCTACAGAACAAAATTGGGTCCAATATTGATCCCTGAGGAACCCCTTGAGAAACTGACCGGAGACCTGAGCGGTTGTTACCAACAACGACTATTTGTGACCGTCCACATAAAAAAGCTTTACAGCTCTTTCACTAAAACCATAGTAATGGTGCAGTTTCCAACAAAGAATGGCGTGGTTCACTCTGTCAAAAGCCTTAGAGAAATCAAGCAGGCAAAGCAGCGTCACTAATCCTTTGTCAAAATCTTGCCTGATGTCATCCAAGATTTTTACCATGGCGGAAGAACAGCTATGATTCTTCCTAAAGCCCGATTGAAAAGGGCTCAATAGGGAATTTTCAACCAAGTGTTTCTGAATTTGTGACTCTATTACTTTTTCAAAGACCTTAGAGAGGCAAGG
The DNA here is from genome assembly GCA_963966105.1 of Volucella zonaria. Taxonomy (NCBI): domain Eukaryota; kingdom Metazoa; phylum Arthropoda; class Insecta; order Diptera; family Syrphidae; genus Volucella; species Volucella zonaria. Next base: position 135,016,974 of record OZ014533.1, on the reverse strand, counting down.
TAAGATACTAACAGGTCTGCAGTCAGAAAAATCGGAAGCAGTGGTCTTTTTAGGAACAGGTACAACCTTTGCACATTTCCATGCCAGAGGAGTAGTAGATGTTGCTATACAAAATTGATCATATGTGTTAGATGGCCTATGACGTGCAGCAAAATACGATTTATGAAGCATAGTGGTAAGCCGTCTTCACCAATAGCATTTGATTTTGAACCTTTAATGACACAAAGGACATCAACCTCCGTAACTACTTCAAACTCAATTTCCTGTTCAAAGCCTCTGCTGGAGACAACGTCATACTCGAAACAATCGGCAGCAGCATCATTTGAAACAAAATAGTCGTTCAATTCATCTAAATCAATAGCGCAGTTCCTGTCACTACTCACACCAATGCCAACTTTGAGTAGATTTCTCCACAGTAACTTGGAGGGTAAGGAAGTGCTCAGTTTAGATAAATAGTAGTGTCGCTTAGATGCACGAACAGCATCGGTTGCAGCGTTACGAGCACCTTTATACCTGTTCCAGTTAATCGCGGTTTGGCTACGTTTCCACTTACTGTACAGTCTGTTTCACTTTTTTAGAACACCAACCACCCCTTCCGTGAATCAGGGACACGCACTGTTTCGGATCGCGACAGTTTTTGTTGGTACATTCATTACAAGCCTCTGGAAAATGGCTAGCTTTTCATTTAGATCGGCAACCATTCTGCAACTCAACCATGGGACCGAGTTTGATGCGGTCGTGGCTTATTGATGAGTAATCCCTATAAACAAAATAGCTTGAGGAAGACTTGTGGTAGGTACAGAACAGCAGATCATGCTCAATGACACCTTCAAAAGAGATCTGATCAAACAGTAAGGCAGAAAGTGAATCAGATACAATAACAAGGTCTAAAAGGTTCGGTGGTGCACCTGGCCAGAAACATGTTGGATAGGAATTATTTACAATTTCCAGGCCACTTGCCGCCGCTATATCTTTCACTTGATAAGACTGCGAATCATTTTTAAGCATGTTGGCATTAAAATCACCACAAACGGCAATGTCATTATATAAAGGGGAGAATTCGGATAGAGAAGATTCAGTTGAAAAAACACGATTTGGATTGCAGCAGCAGGCAACCAAACATTTAACAGACCCATCAGAAACTTCTGCAATCAAATACTCAACATCAGTTCCTAGCGACTTTTTTATGGTTTCACATTGGAAAATTTCCCCTTCAATACATCGTAACACCACATTCTGTTGTACATAGACTAAAATGTAAATTTATTTATGTTTTAATAAACAATACTAATAATAATAATAGTAAATCATCTAAAAAAGTTGTTACAATACTCTAAACTTGAAAAACGCATCTGGCTAATCCCCAGTATGGGTATGGTATGGCAAACCATCGTATCATAAACAAATACAAAACAGGTTCACTATTTTTTTTATTTTAATAATGCCGACACGAACATATGCATGTACTCGTAGGCTCGTATTTAGTTTCCCTCCTTTTGGCGGTGTTCCCAGAACATGTATCTGTGCCACCATATACGAATACGTACAACCTAATGCAAAGGACTGAACATACGGAATAGAGATATTAATATTGGCCCACTCCCTGGAGTATTCGAAAACGCCTAAACTCGCAGGTAATTTAAATGTTTTACCCCTTTTCCGCCTGACTGGTAGTTTTATTGTTATGCCTGACTGAATTCCAGAATCACCCACCACCATCTCCACCCACTCGATACACACCTACCTACTCCCCGGTTGAATATATAATTTGATATTGAAAATTCCCGTAAGAAGGAAGTAATTAGAGGATTACTGCAAATTTAAATATAATCCCAGCTCTCGAACCATTGAAGCATACACAAAATTACCTGATTTCATTTTTGAAAATCCTTCAATCGGTTTTTCGTCCTCATAGCCATGAGGTAGAAAAGTTTCTGTATTTTGCTTTGCTGTCGAAAGTGATATGCCTTCGGTTACCATACTTTGCCGGATTTTTGGAAGGAAGTGAAAAGTTAGTGGCAGACTAAGTGAAAAGTGATGTAGGAAATATTTTGCATGAGAAATTGGATGGAGTCGTCCTGACATATGTTCCTCAAGCGGAATACTGATTTGGAGGAGAAAGTGATGTAAAACGGTTTTTGTAGTTTGGAAGCACTTCTTTCCGGAGGAGATTCAATCGAGAATGTGTTGACATTCGGAGGATGGATGATGATGCAGTCTTATTTTACTCTCTCAGTGAAATGCCTTTGGGATATTTTTACTTCTGAATTAAACGGTTTAACTTTGTAAACATTGCAATGGGAGCACAGAGTTTTTTTTGTATCCTTCAAGGACTTGAAAGTATATAAGAAAGATTCGAATGCACCATTTTTTGTTGAAGTAATTTTAGCACACTGGATTAAGGAAGATAGCAACGGTAAAAGAGCGTTTGATAGTACGTAACCGAAAAAAATCATTACGATGGGTCTCTCTTCCAAGAGCGATGCAATGGGCCTAGGTGTTGAGTTATTGCATTTGATGCTTAGAAACCTGTGTGTCGATATGGGAATTGAGAAATGAAAAAATAAGACCCTTTACATTATTGAGTTGATTGAGTCTTGTGAGATGTGCTTAGAATAGTTTTCGGCCAGCTGCCGAAACACACTGGACCTGACCATGTACTGGTATACTATCGTTTTATACACTCACAATCTTTTATGGTTACAAGCAGCAGTAAAACAGCAGTTGATCAAACTCACCGAAGTGCAGGAAACACAAACACGTAACAACGTCTGATAAGTCTGTTCACTAGGTGCGTCTGTATTCCGATAGAGTTTTGTTTCTAGCAATATGATTGCTTGTACGCTATATTTTGAAGGGAAGATTGAATAAAATCAGCGTATAGGATAAGCTAAGATGAAGTTAAGGCATTTGTTAGCACTTTCATTTAAGTGAACTTGATAAAGTAATGAGAATCTGCTGTGAAGGACGACGTACGACAGATTAATTGTAGCGCCAACAGCCGGCGTGGCAGATATAATACATAGGCTGCTTCAATATAACTTGAAGCTGAAGCCACTAAAGATCCTCACGAATACCACCTGGATCAAAAAATTTATTCAGAAAATTTCAAATACAAATTTATTCATCTAAATCTATATTGTGTCCTTTAGAGTAATCCCCATCGACTGCAACACACTCATGCCAGCGCTTGATACAATCCTCGAAACATTTTTTATATTCGGTTTTCGGTATGTCCATCAGTGCTTCCTGCGATTTTTCCATTACTTCCTCTCGTATGCTGAAGCGCGTTCCCCGTAGTGGTTTTTTAACTCGATTGAACAGAAAGAAGTCACAGGGAGCCAAATCAGGTGAATTCGGTGGCTGTTGGATGGTATTTGTTGCATTTTTCGTCAAAAAATTACGTCGTGCGACCACGACGGTGCGTTATCATGGTGCAAAATCCACGAGTTTTCTGACCACAATTCTGGTCTCTTTCGGCAAATTGCTTCAAACAAACGTCTCATAACGCCCAAATAATACTATTTGTTTACTGTCTGGCCTTCTGGGAAAAATTCATGATGCACTACACTATCGTAATCCACGAAAACCACGTGGTTTTTTTGGTCTCGGCTCACTTGGTGAACGAAATTCACTTGCCTGATGTCTGGATTGCGTGTCGTACTTATAAACCCACGTCTCGTCTCCAGTAATGATCCCTTTGATGAATGTGGGATCGGATTCAGCCTCGCAAATCATCTCTTTTGCCATTTGCGACGTCAACACGGTTTTTTTTTTTGCAAGAAATTGAGGTCTTTTGGCAACAACTTTGCTGCTACACGACGGAAACCGAAATCATTAACCAAAATGTCTTGGACGGATCCATAGGCAATGTTCAAGTCCTCCGCTATCTGTCTGATGGTTAATTTGCCGGTTTTCGTCGGTTTTCGATGTCGATGGTCTGCCACTGCGTTCATTATCTTCGATTGACTCACGATCACCTTGGAACCGCTCGTGCCACTGGTAAATGACCGTTTTCTTTAGAGAATCGTTGCTGAAACACGTTTCCAATATTTCCGACGTTCGCGCACCATTAAATACGTTTTTTAGGCAAAATTTACGAGTAATACAAGTTCGTTGTTGCAAATTTCAATCCATTTCTAAAATTGTAAAAAATCGCCAACTCACACAAAGATAGATCTACTCTTGGCTACGTAACTTTTGCAAATGTCAAGCTATGGCGTTAAGATTTAGAGGGAATGTTAGCAATAGATTTACCAACTTAACAAAAAAAAACAGAACTTAAATCGGAGTAATGGGAGCGCCACACGGTGGTGTGGTGCGGGAACTTTTTGATCAAGGTGGTATTAAGGGTGTTGAAATAGAGATGGTGGCGGACTACGCCTATATGTGTCGCGTAATGAGCTAGCTCTTATACCCCTTGTCCGAAGCACTGATTCGGCCCCTGGTCCTCTAAATTGAGCTGGTATATGGAGTATTTACCCAGTCATATAAGAGTCCTCTATTGATTCTTGTGTAAAGACGGATTCATTGACGGGGCTGTGTAAAAAAAAACAGAACGACGCTCTGATCTGCAAATGGGAATACTGAGTAGTACTTAGAAACCAATCAGTGAACCTGTAGAACGATGGAAATCGAGAATTGTATCTTATACCCAACCAAAGTGGAGTACTCGAAAGGAAATATTATCGAAAGTTGGACAAATCAGCTGAAGTGGATGGCCTAACGGGCAACTGATCCCGCTTTAACAATGGGGAATGCCTTCGTACTAACTCATTTCTGAGATTTGGTCATAAAAAATGTCTGGCCAATGGAAACTCAATGGAAAAGAAGGCCTTTTACTCCAACAGTAGAGGCATTATTAGTAGTGTCCTTAGCATCACGTTCAAGATTTTGGCTGCCATGTAAAGTGAATGTCTGAAATTTTTTGCATTGGCAACCACCAATGCGGTTTTAGACCCAATAGGTTCATAACTGGCCAAGGCTGCATATGAAGGTATGATAGAGACGAGCTAAATGGAGCCACATATAATTTTCCAACAGTCAGTGCAATTAGGTTGTGGATGAGGATAAAGCCAGGTAAAGAATTTGTCATATGTTTCACACTCGATTAATATTGTACTTAAATATCGAATCGTTTCTGGATTGTCAGGATAACATTGGTCTTGGTTTTGGTCTTCAATGGCGTAAAATTGCACCTCCGCAGAGGGCAAGCGACATCACCAAAACGTCTGAATACATTTACAATGACCATTAGTGAGTGTAAGGTTGATTGTAATATAGATATGTGGTGCATGTGGCGACATCCGACTAGAACCAGATATTGCTTGAGTTCAATTCCTCGTTTTCTGATTAAAAGTAATTGCTCAACATATAGTACAGTTCGACCAAGTGTGGCTAATATTCAGTCAATGAGATCTGTAATTGAGGTTCTCGCACAGCAGCAATATTCTCGACTCGATATCCTGCTCAAACAAGAGGATATTTTTTGCATCAACGACGGGGCAGAACGAATATTAAAGTGACCATTGATGAGTGGCCGTATTGAACGCAACATCATTCGGCCCACTTTCTGCATTGAAGTGATTTGGAGAAGGAGATTCAATAGAAAATATGCACCAGGCGTTTAGAATGACTACGACGGTCGACCAAAGACTTTGTTTAATGAGCACACTTATGTATTTGTTGCGGCATAGATTCCCACGCAACTGTAGCGCCATCTGGACAGTATAGATGTAGTATAGGGTAACCAGATAAGAATAAAGCTACGTTCATGCCTTTATGTGGGGAATAGCACATCATTCAAATGGCCGCTTCGGCTTTGCTGGAAGTGCTTCAAGCGGTCGGTCCAATTTTTGATGACTCGGTTCAATATGTGCGCGTTATTCCGGCAATAGCGTGTCGAATGTTGGCCTCAAGCTCGTCCAAGATGGTTGGCTTGTTAGCGTAGACGTAGTGAGTAAATAATCGAGCGGCGTCTAATCGCATGATTGCAGTGGCCAATTGATGAACGCTCACCGTGGGATGACCTAGTCGCCAAATTTCTCCTTCACAACTTGGACCGTTGCGTAGTCTTTTTGGAACCACACCGACATAAAGTCGGTTAACATTGCTCTATAAGTGAGACTATTAACGGTAACGGCCTCATTTCGAAAGAAATAAGGTCCGATGATGCCGCCGTGCCATAAATCGCACCAAATAGTCAATCTTTGAGGATGCATTGATGCTTAGCCGAACACTTGTGGGTTGTGTTCGCTCCAATAATGGCAATTTTGTTTGTTGACATAGCCGCTGAGCCAAAAATTGGCCTCGTCCGAGAAGATGATTTTTTGTGCAAAATCCGAATCTCCGGCCAACATTTCCTGCTCCCAATTAGTAAACTCACAGCATTATCTATGGTCTTCCGGCTTAAATTCTTACGTCATCACAATTTTATATGGATGTAGGCCCAGATCCAACCGCAAAATAAGCCAGGTTGACCGGCGCTGAATCGACATTTCTTGATTTTCTTTGATACTGGTGGCTATGTTTTCTTCATTTCATTTATCAGGTTGGTGGCTTAAGATCCAAAAGAGTGTACTCACGCTCAAAAATTTCCACCGTGCGACGAATTGCCTGCATACTGTAGCTTTGATGACGACTGACCTCACGACGAAATTCGCGTTGCGTATTTACAACTGAGCCGGAATTTCGGTAAATTTTTTTGATAATTTCTGCAAGCGTAACACGATGCATGATGAAATGGCAAACCTTATTCAATATTTTGTCAGCTCGATGTGATTGATAAATTTGACAGCTACTGAAACATACTAATTGGAAGAACTATCATCGCTATACTATGAAATGTTTGATATTGTTGTTTTTTTTAGTATAGTACTCTGTACCTTGACTGAGGTAAATGCAGTTTTCGTAATCAAAGTAGGTAAGCCCTCTTTCGTTCTACCGCACGATCTTGCTTCCATCAGTATGTCATACTTTCTCTTATAAACTCTCGAAAGGATACTCGACTATCACACTAAGTGCGACTTCAAACACAGGAGAATTACCAGCTCACAACACCCATGGCGGTTAATAGCATTATGCTTTCTTTTAAGACCCATTCAAGGGAGCAATAGGAGGTGTGGTAGCAGAGAATGACAGTCTGCCCCAAGCATATTTTAATTTGAACGAGTAGTTGTAATCCTAGTGTTACTATGTCAAAAATGAATCTACTCTTCCTTTCAAATCAAATCTTTTCAATCACAACACCATGCATCATTCCAACTAAGTCCATAATTGTCAGAGTTTCTGAAGTAGAGATGGTCCCGAAAGAGCTCATATTAGGATAATGACAGCACTCGTAACCACTGACACGTATGTGTCAGGTTGAGGGTTGCTCATCAGTTCAACTACGACATTACGAAACAACTTGAAGTCTCTGATACGAATAATACCATTGTTGACGGTCCATGCTTCTAGAAAAAAGCGAACGATTTTCGGCACCTTACGTGGAATGTCAGGGTACCTATCACATTCTACGCAGCTAAACACCTCGTATACATCTCAGAATGCTATAAATCAGATCTAAACGCGTGTAAGTTTGTAAGAAGTGCGATGGAATGGACTAAGTGTAAGAAGGATGGAAAACTGCGACATATGTCATTTTCATTGGTATTCTGACCAATCTTGTTACAATCAGAGTGTTCCAAACCGCTTACATTGTTTTATTGCGGCCAAGGTACGAATGTGGATCTTCCTAACGCCGCAAACAAAAGGAAATCCTGTGAGGAAGTTTACCGTCGAAATGCTGCAATTGCAAGAAACTGCCAGAGAGATCAAGGGCTGGATGCCCTGCGGTGCCTACATCTTTTATCGAAGCCCAGTGCCAGAGCTGCCTATAAGCCATTAGAAATACCTCCCGCGACTGCAAAGGGAATAAAAAAGAACAATGTTGTAGCAAAAAAGTCGTTCGGAGATTTTACCAGAAAATAAATATAAGGTCAACAAAGTGCGAGCGGAACCTTTCAAGGGAACTGGATTCGTATTCACAGATGTTAATCGGTATTAAGGGCGAATATTTGATGTCAGGTAGAATTAAGTATTCAACCTGAACGATGATTGGCAACAATCCCAATCACCTCGATGAAGTTCCTCACTCACCCATATTAAGGTCAAACAAGTCGTCCGGTAGGGCCCAGATCCTACTCTGTTCAACGCGGGTAGAGAAGACTTTGTGAAGAACCTGCACCAAACCATCTCTTAAATGGGGTCGGACGAAAACATATCGCCATATTTCATGTATGGAACATCATCATTGCATCCGCAATCGTGAAGGAAGCCACGCTCTCGTCTACGCTAACTGTATGTAGAGGTACATATTAGCCTCCTCAATATTGCCTATAAGATCTTCTCTACCTTAATCATCTAAAGTCTTTTGTCAGCAAATTGGTGGATCTTTGTCAGCGTAGTTTCAGGGCTGGAAAGTGCACCGTCGACCAGATTTTTACATTACGACAAATCTTGGAAAATACGCTCAAGTTCTCAATCGACACCAACCACCTATGTATTGGTCAAGCTTAAGGGTGTCTTTGACAGCGTGTATAGGAAGTAATCCAGTTTTGGCAAACCTGATAAACTTGTCCGCCTCTGCAGAAAGCTTGCTGTTTCTCGAGAGCCGGTAACGATTTTACCGAGACTTTTGATGTCATGGGATTTCTTCAACATTATGTTTGAGAGTATTTAGCGAACCTCACAAGCCAACACCAAAGGTACAGCCTGCCAAAAGGTTGCATAACTACTTGCCAGGCAGAACACAGCGAGAAGGATTTACTGTAAACTATAAAGGTTATACAAAATTGGCGACTCGGACAAGACGTCATAATAGACAGGTATATTTTGGAAGTAGTCAGGGACTTAATTAGGTTCCGCAGTTCACTAAACAACGACCCAATTTTTGAGATCATTGGAAGAGTATATCTTGCCAATCGCTATTTTTGTTTTTGGGATTAGAAGGCAGTTGAGTAGCTTTCTTTCGGCTAGCTACTAAAAAGGAATCCTCCTCTTCGGGCAGAGGCATAAACTTTATCAGGGAAGTATGGAGAGGCGCTTGGTCATTTTGGGAGAAAAGTACTTGAAATGATCTACGGACCTGTCTGCATCGATGGAGAGTGGTGGAGGAGACTTAACCAAGAATTATACGTCCTGTACAGTGACATGGTGTTGCATACAGAGTCTGAATACACCGGCTGGGACATATGCACGACAGCTTTAATGTTTGGAAAATCTTCGAATTCATCACTGATGTAAAAACCCTTCCAAAGGTAGAGTGTGCAAGCGGATAGTAAGTTCAACCAATTTGGCGTGTGATGGTGAAAGCAGCTAGCAAACAAAAAGGCTGGCTGGAGGTTTAGAAAACATGTTGAAATGGTGCTTAACTTTAGACTGACAACGATGTCGATGCAACGAATTTCCGAATAAAATTCGATTCTGGTAGCAACAATGAGATCGCTTCACATCCCAACACTGAATACAAATCGAGAAAATTCAGGGCTTTCCGCAGTATATCTATGAAGCAGGGTATCGGCTGAGGGTCACACAGAAACAGATGTAAGCAGTAGAATAGAGAAGCAAGAGCTTCTTTCTTCCAGATAATATCCTAGATCTGTAGAAGAAATTTTTTAGCATGAAAACCAGGCTGACACAAGGGCTAACCAGAGCTGATTTATGGGCTTATAACTAAGAAGGTAGTTAGTCACTCGAGCGCTGCGAATCTTTTTGAATCGATACCTCGAAACCTCTAAGGACAAGCTAAATCAATAAACTGGAGGGAAGTGGCAGGGAATTTTCACATTCTCTAAGATGGGTTCTCTGTAAAATGTTTAATGATGTGGAATCCAGTGACCGAATCAAACAGAAAAGTGAGGAACCATTTACATAGATCCGAACTGTCATCTGCGCATAAGTGCAATACAAATCATTCCTTAATGAGCAGAAGAGCATTATCAATGCTACCAAAATTCAGTGATCAGAGCAATGATACAAAAATATACATTTCTTCCGCGTGGTTCAACCACGTCCTTATCCCCCAGCTGGCATTAAACTTAATAAAGACGTCCAAGGTTGACTTGGATCTACTAATGTGCTGTCAACTTTTGTAGCGGACTCTTCTCTTTTGATTCCCATTTATCAAGATAAATCATCAGAAATAAGAATTAATACTAAAAGACACTGACAAAACATTAATTCTTCCTTTCATCTATCATCCCCTGCTCGGCAAGCTCATGTATGAAATTCCTCGAAACATAAAAACTTTTTCGCCTCCCAAAGGCATCCGTATATGTTTCCCTGTTTCCCCCCACTGTCCTTCCGTCCACTGGAAATCAGCGCTATTAGGAAATCACCATCAATATCCTTTCTCTCGTTAATTTTAATTTTTCCGGAATAGCAGTTCCGATTTCCGGCGATAGCATTTCGTTGGCATTGCTTGTTTTTGTGTTCCAAAGTGTCGACCCAAATGAATATTGATTCGCTGGAAAATGGAGTTTTCTACTTTTTTTTTCGGCCTCCATCTGCATTTTTTAGCCAAATGGCACACGCACAAAATATTCAAAAGCCACTTCGTGTCAATAAAAAAAAATGAGCGAAAAACATCAAAAGTAAAACGAGAAACAATAAAAGTTCATGTGTTCAAGTTTTTTTTTTACCGTTGAACACCCACCATGTCCATGCCCATAACATATACTCGTACAGGAAACCGGATTAACCCTCCGAAAAAGGATGAGGGTGGCTGGAAAACTTTTTCATTTCCGTTTCATTGTGAAATGAAATCCAAGTCTCATTTAAAATAATTAGCCACGTCTTTCGTGCGCGCAATTTTAGGTCAGAATTTGACGTGGGTGAGTAGATTAGTGGGTACCTGAGCGGGTTTATGTGTTTGTGAGTGTTTTGGATATAAAAACAAAGCATTTGAGGAAATTCGTCCTGAACGGTGTATGCGGGAGTATTTATACATGAGTTCCGCATAATTTTTCTGGTAGCTTGAATGGAAATGCGTGTAGACTCGTACTTTTATGCGCATTCATTGTGCGGTTGTTGTTGAATGATGTTGATGGAGAGGGGTTGTTGCAAAGCCACATAAAGGCGGGAATTTGGTGTAATTAATGAGAATTTTCGTTCAAATATCATATGCTGGCTGGTGTCAGATATCCTTTATTTATGCATGTAATGCTGCAAAGCGGTTTGTGGGACTTATCACTTGACCTCCACGTTTGTATGCGCCTTTTGTTTTGTCAATTGGCAAGGTATTGTTGCATGCTTTTGTCAAGCCGCATCTAAACATGCAACAAATCCAAACCAATGTGTGGAATATTGAGAGAGGTAAAGTTTTTTGGTTTTGTATAATAAATCCGTCATAGCAGGTCGTTTTTAATTTGGACTTTGAGTTAACCACAGCATTTTCCACGCGAAAGGGATGTTCTATTCATACAAAAATGGAATTCAAGTCATAGAAATGATAGAAGGGTTTCGAATGGAAGAACAAGTACGAGTATATCTGTGGTACATCTGCTTTGCTCTTGTCTAAAAAAAAAAAATAGAGCAAGAACTCCTTTAACGTATTTGGAGCAGAGCTGCTTAGAGATTGGTATAACCAAATCCCTTTGTCTAAGGGATACACCGATTTGAAAAGGCCTTTTGTTGTAGAGGAGACATCATAGTCATGAAAGGATGGACAAGGTAAAAAAGAATGCAGAATTGTGACAGAGCAAAAATACCATCTTTTAAGAACCATGTCGTCCAGGAAAATAACGATAATGTCATCTGGTGGACAGACAGAAAGCAGTACGAACCGAGTATTTTCATCACCATTGATGGTTCTCTCGCAATCACGACTTTTGACGGCGTGTGCAACTCGGCAGACAACATGATATAGACGGCTATATGGTTTCGATCAGAATAAGTGCCACGAAAGGAATGGGATGCAGCGTTGGAGCACAACGATGATAGTCCTAACTCCTCGTTAGGAAAATGTGGGTCAATTAGCCAAGCGGCGGTATACACAATTCTGAAGGCAACGAATTTTATTATGAAGAATTGCTATAGAGGGCGACACATCTCTGTCTGTAGTAATGTAAAAATGCTCAGTAAAACCGACGGGGGTTTCAATTCATCAAAATTCTTTGTTAGACCGATCACGACGACAATGTAGAAAGAACTAAATTCAGGAAAATCAATAGTAAAACGATGCGACTTATGTTATTAAGATGTCTGTGCGCTTCTGCTCTTTGCTTTGTTCCGTTTCAACAATTGTCAACACCCTGCGCTGGCGACGAAGATGACAATTCCAATAGATACAAAAGTTGAACTGGTCGCCTTGTACGCTTATGGTCTGCATACCGAATCTCGTACGCTCTTACCTTCTTACCATCTCTCCCGGTGAATGTGTCCTCGATTACAGCTAACTTCCAGTGAATTCTGGGACAGGACGGGTCGAATACCAACACCATATCACCATTTTGAAGCACAGCGGATTGTAGTGGAAGGATCCACCTTTTCCAAAGTTTCGTAGTGAATTTCATTCGTTGCTTCCACATATTCTGCAGTTGAGTGGAGGTAGACACATCAAAACGATTTGAGAATTGTTCACTTCCTAACAAGAAATGCGCAGGTGATAAAGGCACTTCATCTAAAGGATCACTAGAGACATACGTCAGTGGACGCGCGTTGACCATACCCTCAGCTTCAACGATAACAGTACGCAATCGCTCAAAAGTAAGCTTGGTCTTACCAATAACTACTCTCAGAGTATTCTTGATAGTGCGAATCAATCGTTCCCAAAATCCGCCCCACCATGGAGCGCGTTCCACTATGAACTTCCATCAAATTTTACGATGTGAAAACAAGTTTTGAAAGTGTTCAAAATCGAACACTTTACCGGCTCAATCAAATTCCAATGCGGCTAGTCTAAATGTCTTTGCGTTGTCCGAGAATATAACGGATGGTACGCGCCTGCGTGCCATGAAACGGCGCAGCGCCATCATACAGCTTTCCATTGATAAGCTGATCACCAATTCAAGATGTACGGCGCGAACAGCGGCACACGTTATGACCATCATATAAATTCTTGACCTGTTGCCCTTGTTATTATCGAAACAATAAAAATGGCCTGCAAAATCCACTCTTACGTTCTCAAATAGCCTTGACAAACTGATCCTTTCCAATGGAAGCGAACCAAAGGGTTGTGATCCTGCTTTACCCCACAGTTTACTTTTACATCGAAAAATATGTTAGCTGGTAAGTTTGTGGATGATTTTCTAATGAGCCTGAACACTGAAGAAGCGGGTGGGAAGCTGTGCAAGGAAGCAGCCGTTTTGATGGAAGATGCCTCAGTAAAGCTACGGAAATGGAATTCCAACAACTCTAACATACGAAATATCGTGGGCGCAGAAGTGGGTCCACCGATTCAAAAGATTCTTGGGATCGCCTGGTATGTTCATTCCAATGAACTGCCTGTTTCATTGAAAGCCGTTTCAACAATTTTCAACAAGTAACAGCCAAACTGTATTTACATAGTCCTAGCTCCACTCACTTATTTGAGAACGAATGGCTGCTCTAAACGCAATAGTTGACACCCAAGAACTTGATAGGCAAGTCTCAGTGGAGATTTTTCTGCATATGGATCTGCGCTAGGACCCTTTACCTTTCACTAGAGCTTCAAGTGACAGCCGGGTTTTATGCGAGCATAACTGCAGATGGCATTGCTTTCCTGGAAGATGGCAGACAAATGGAATACTTCCCGACATTTCTATTTTTGGCTCAGCGGCTATGTCAACAAGCGAAATTGCTATCATTGGAGCGAACACAATCCACAAGTGTTCGTTCGGGCAAGCATCCACATATATACCAGCGACGGAACGCTCGAAGTTGTCAAGGAGACAATTGGCCGCCGCAGTTATGCGATTTGACACCACTCGATTATTTTCTCTGAGGTTAAGTCCTTAGTCTACGCTAGCAAGCCAACCACCTTGTACGAACTCGAGGACAACATTCGACACGCTATTGCCGGAATAACGCCGCACATATTGGACCGAGTTATCAAAAATTGGACCGATAGCCTGAAGCACTGCCAGCGAAGCCGAAGCGGCCATTTGAATGATGTGCTATTCCACACATAATGGCATGAACGTACGAGGGTTGTCTGAAGTTTTTACTTGACAGTCGTTTGAGTGAGTCGATGTGAGTGTTTTTTGTGAAAATGGAAAAAATTGAGTATCGAGCTGTTATTAAATTCTTGTTTTTGAAAGGCAATACGCCTACGCAAATCAAAAATGAGTTGGACTCTGTGTATGGGGACCCTGCACCATCATTTACCACAGTGAAATTTTGGGCAGCTGAATTTAAACGTGGTCGTAAGAGCTTGGGAGATGATGAACGTTCGGGACGTCCAAAACCTGCAAACACTGACGATAACATTGCTAAAGTTCATCAAATGGTGTTAGACGACCGCCGAATTAAAGTGAGAGAGATAGTAGAGGGTATGAAAATGTCCAAAGAACGTGTTTGTTAATATTATGTAAATCAAGATTTAGGCATGAGAAAGCTGTCCGCGCGTGGTGTGCCGCGTTTGCTTATGTTAGACCAAAAACGTGTTCGAATGAACATTTCCAGTAAATAAATCCGAGTTTTGGCGCCGATTAATTACTGTAGATGAAGCTTGGATACCCCATTATACGCCCGAAACAAAAATTCAGTCAAAAGAGCTAGTCGGCTCCTAAAAAAGCAAAAACTGTTTTTTTCGGCTGGGAAAGTGATGGCGACTGTTTTTAGGGATAGTAAAGGTGTTATTTTGATCGATTATCTTCAAAAAGGAAAAATCATTACAGGAGCATACTACGCACCATTACTACGCCAAGCTGAAGGCAGAAATTGCGGAAAAACGGCCACATTTGCAGAAAAAGAAAATCCTGTTTCACCAAGACAAAGCGCCATCTCACACCCCAGCGGTTGCCATGGCGAAAATCCATGAATTCCGCCTTATTCACCAGATCTAGCCCCAAGCGACTTCTTTTTGTTCCCTCATCTAAAAACTGCGCTCGGAGGACAGAGATTTTCTTCAAATGAGGAGGCAATCACCTTCGTGAAGAATTATTTTGCAGAGAAAAACGCCAAGTACTATTTGGATGGGTTAGAGAGATAGGAGCATCGCTGGGAGAAGTGTGTAGAGTTACAAGGAGACTATGTAGAAAAATAAAGAAAAATTTTGAGAAAAAATGTCTTGTATCATTGTTCGGCTGCTTCAGAAAACCCTCGTAGCCTCAAAACAAAGCCTAAATCAATTTTATATTTCACACCGTTGTTGTTTTATTTAATTTTTTTTCCAATCAGAGGTCCTGGCTATCCTCAAGGCGGCTGAGCTAATGCAGATGAAATCGGTATCGGAAAGAGATATCACTATCTAAGTCGATAGCCAGGCCGCGCCCAAGGCAATAAAATCAACCAACGTTAACTCTGATACAGTCAGGGGTTGTCGCACAGTGCTTATGGCACTATGCAGTCAGAACCGATTTAGACTGTGCTGGATACCAGGACACTGCGGTATTAAAAGAAATGAACAAGCGGCTATGCTTGCAAGAAAAGGAGGGCTACTCGACAATAGTGAGGTTGCCAACATCAAACCACCCCCAATTTAAACTGCGATAAGCTTATGATAGTAATGGGAATCCTGACAGGACACTGTTTCCTGCAGAAACACGTAAAGAGGCTCAAATTGTCATATACGGATATCTGCAGATTCTGCGGTGATCTGCAAGCTGTTGAGGACATAACAGACATACAGTGTGAATGCAAGGCAATATCGCGTAGTCAAAGGAAATTTTAAGAAATAGACCGCACGAACTTCAAAGGCCTTCTTGGCTTTTGCAGGGAAATTGGGTGTTTTACTAAGGAGATTGTTAAGGTTTTTGCCATTTGGGTTCACAGGGATTGCGATGGGCCCTTTTTGGTGCCTGGTGTCTGTGTGATAGCATATTCATCACACCCCTATGTAACCTTACCTAACCTTTTATATCATATTTTACACATATTATCATTGAAAAATTAGTGGACACCCTGTATAGATGCGAGAAATACTGAGATATTGCGTATGAAATACAAAGTGTTTAACAGTCGGAACATTTTATTATGATACATGCTCCTATCTAGACCAGTAATGCTTAGAGCAAGTACAATATCAAAAATCTGGACAGACAGCCACTTTTCCGATGGTCAAAATCTCGTCAACTACTACGAGTGATGAACACTAGGGCAACAAAGGCAACTATTTTCTATGCTTTAAGTGGCCAGAATTCACATCCTCTTCAATCTCCAAAGCCATCGGAAGAGGTGATAATTGAGAGTGGTTTTGGAGGATGGTTCTGCTGCAATGGAAATCGAAAACATAGGGAATTCTGTTAGCTTCACATAGCATACGCGACAGTGGTTCGTTAAAACCGTATGCTGTTCGGTGGTTATTTAGATGAAAAAGACAGGTCCTGAAATTGCGGGGTTTGGTATTACAAAAAAATCTGATCCAGCAGTAAAGAGGCGGTTAAGAGTTGGTGTATACAGAGAATATCGGCGGATTCGCGGCGTTTTTCCAGTGATAGTAAACCTAGCAATTTGAGTCGGTCGATGTAAGGCAGAAGGATATAGTGAGCAACCCATGGGTGACCAAAGAGAAACATAGGAATCTACGATGGGCAGCTTCAGTACATAGAATATGGTTTTCATAGTAAGCGGACCATACCAGGCTAGCATATTCGAGAAGTGACCTAACAAAGGTGATATACACGGATTTTGTGACATAAGGGTCTGTAAACTCTTTGGTCCATTATTTAACAAAACCAAGCACGGAGTTACCTCCGCTAATTATGGAATTAATGCTGGTGCGGAAATTGAGTTCGTTATCACAGATAACGTTCAAGTCTGGCCTTGAAGTGACCGATGCTACAGCTTGGGTTGATATATAGTAAGTTCGGTCTGGAAGTGTTGAACACTTGCGGGAGCATGAGATGACTGGGCAGTTCTTTGTGTTGAAGGCAAGGAAGTTTTTGTGGCACCATATTGAGAACCTATTGGGATCGACTTGTAAAGGTTGAGAATCAGAAAATCTGGAAAGTCGTCTATAGATTTTCATTTTCATTTTCATCAACATCGACAGATACTTTTAAGGTTTTTATATTATTTACAACATCATTAATAATAATCAAAATGAAAATTAATGCACCAAGGTGATTTTAACACGATGTTGTCCATCTTGGTTTTTATCATGATTCACGTCACTTATAAAAACTGCATACAACCCCCTAGGACATTTTAAACAATATTCGTAGATTGACTACGTCTTCTATAGTTGGCTCATATAATACGATTTCAACCGATTTAATAGCTTAACCGGTTGGAGGAGTTTTTATGCCCACAGCGTAATAAATCATGTAAAAACTGTGTCGCCTTTATAAATGAATAAATTCTTATAAACAAAAGCATATGCGTTGAAAAATCTGTCAAAATTAAAAACTTCAAATGGATAGCCTCTAAGTGAGGTGGTGAACTTCTCCAGGAATTTCATAATCTCTCGTCTAAGTCTCTTTAGCTCGGACCCATTAAAAACTTCTTTCAAAAACTTGGCATACTTAAACTTTTCCCTCTGTAACACATTCTAAAATTCTGAACTAAACTCCTTGCCTTCTTGTGCGCTTCACCCCAGTACCTCAAAAGTTGTTCGTTAAATTGCGACTGGCGTAGCCTGTCCTGAATATTTTCGTCTTTCCAAAAAAAAAGAAGTTTAATTAGCGAAAACTTCTTAACCAAGTTCATGGTGTCGCGCGGTACGACGTTAATTTTCCTCATATATAAATGTTCAAGCTCAAATTGAGTAGGGGGTGGGTGTACGACTTCTACTCAATTTTCTTGCACTTTACGTCGTCTCCAGAAGTAGATAAAATTATTAAACTTATTTTATTGACAATTCCCTTGTGTGTATGGGCGGGCTGTCGGTTGCGAATACCGAAGAGCAAATGGCAAATGGCATTTACTGAATTAATCGCCTTTTGTTATTTACGTTGTTTAAAGCTTTATAGTTACACCAAATACACCCACCTACTAATACTGATGAACTTAAAAAGGATACTACAACCTCAAGTTTATGTGCATGAGCATATAGTTCTGGCTGTTGCTAAGCCTCCTGAGAGGGGATGTTTCTATTTACGGAGGAAAATATTTTTGTATGCGGATAGGTACTTCCGATAATTACACAGATGGAGGAAGAATTCTTGTTTTTTTGTAAAAAAGAAAAATGATATAGGGACAGAGAAATGATTTTATGTGCCATGAACAAACTTATAGATGAGGATCTGAGATTCTGCTCCTCTAGCAGGCAATGAAAATTTAATGAAAAGTTAACGAACATACTCGCATATCTGACAAACATGTTGCGAATGGTCATGAATATTTTTTTTAATTAAATCGGATGTCTGCTGCTTCGTTTCATTCAAAGAGATGTTTCATGAAGTTCTTGGAATAATTTCTGCAGCTTTTTCGAGGAACGATGAATTAAAAAAAAAAAATCATATTCTTTCTTTCATTCAGGAAATTAAATTCCAAAATTAGATTTTTAAATTGACTTTTAATTAAATTTTTATTATTTAAATAAATTTCAAAAAAGTTTAGACAAATTTGAGGTTTATCTACATATTTTCCTGTATTAGAAGGAGGTAGGTTTGGGCCGTTAAATTTTCATCCGGGTATAGGCTTTCATTGGCCTTCTTCTAATTATTTGTCATGTCTAAAATATCAAATGCTATTTCAGATAATGAAGACCTCTTTACTGACTCCGTTTCCAACTCCAGCCCTTTTCAAGTAAATTCTACTCCTAATAATTTAATTTTTAATTTAATTTAATTTATTCGGCTTAACACAAGCTATAACTGAAAATTAAGCTTAAACTTAAACTTAAAACCAAGGTTGGTTGGAGTGGTGAAGGAGAACGAATTTGAGGTAGGGAGTGGTGCGGTAGAAGTCAAAGACGGTAGGGTTTGAATTGATTTTTCGTAGCAAAGGGGAGATTGCTTCGTTCGTGCCATAGGAGGTGTGGTGGCTTGGTAGATAGAAGAGACGAGGGGTACACAGACGTAGTGTTGAGGAAAATAGAGTTGTGAAAGGATGAGCATACAACGTGGCCTAAAAGGAGTCGATGAATCAAGTGAAAGTCGGCTGAACCTCTGCGTTTAAGTTGATAGGGTTGAGACGGTTTTGATAGGGGGGCAGAATAAAAGAATCGTTCCAGGGCATACCTCGAAGAGCAAATCGAAGAAAGCGGCGCTGGATGCTTTCGATCCTCGAGATATGAACACGATGATCTTGGGGCCGCACTTGACTGGCGTACTCTGGGCGAACAAAGGTAATATAGAGGGACCTGGTCACATACTTATGGGTTGGTGAATTCTTTAGACCACCGTTTTACACAATCTAGTGCAGAGTTGGCTTTAAGGATTATCCCATCCATATGTAACCTGAAGTTGAGCTCCATATCATACAAAATGCCGAGGTCGCGAATTTCGTCGGAGGAGGAGATAGGTTGGTTGTGGAGAAGGTAGAGTCAGGGAGGAGGACGGTGCCGCTTATGTGAAAAGGTGATGGATTGGCAGTTGGGTATATGTATTAAGTTCCAAACAATTTATAAGGCACCAGATCGAAAAATTATCATGGTCTTGTTGAAGGAGGAAGGAAGGAAGGAGTCATGGGGAGAGGAAATATAAAGGGAGACAGACGAGTGTTTGATGATCCTATCGAGATCATTTGTGGTTAATATAAAAACAAGGGGAACGAGATGGCTGCCTTGTGGAACACCAGAGGTGGCCAGAATTGAAGCCGAGTGGGCTTTTTTTTTTTTGTGTTATAATTTACGCGCGTCTAAGGGGTTATGAATACCCTAATACTGTTGCCTGGGCGCGGGCGGAAAGATAGAAGGAGGAGAAAGGAAAGCATTGTTGTGATGTAGTGGTTTGAAACTCAGGTGTGTTTGGTTTCGATATTGACTCTCCAGGTGTGGGAGTCCGAATAGGACGGAGAGATTTTTCTTCTCTCGGAATGTGAGGTTATGAATTTTAACGGTTGTTTTGTGCTTGAAAACCCTACAACAGCCAAATCTACATGTCAGTGTTATGCCTTCACACGCAGATTTTTCTGACTGAGTTCCAATTACACAAATGAAAACTTGCTGTGGCTAGGATTCGAACCTTGACCTTCCGAGTGAGAAGCGATAGCTAGTACCACTACACCGCGGACTGACCTAAAACGAACACTGTAAAAACGATTTTCGGGGTAAGAGGATGTCCATTTTAATAATATGGGTTCAAGCCGAGAGCAGACAATTTGAAGAGTACGAGTATTATTCGATGAGAGATTTTACCGAAGGCCTTGCTAAAATCGGTTTCAACTACATCGACTCCGTTGGCATTCTCTAAGGCAGAGAGGACAAAGGATACGAATTCAACGAGATTTGTGGTGGTTGACCTACCCTTCAGACTAGGGGAAATAAGTGATTTGCATTGGAACTTCATGCATACAAATACTTTCAAAGAGTTTGGGTATATAGGAGAGTTCAGCGATTGGGCGATAGTTTGTTATTCCCTTCTTTGATCCTTTTTTGTGGATCGGGGTTGTGGAGGAGGTTTTCCAAGCCTGAGGAAATTCTCCTTGTGAAAAGATAGACGAAAGCGATTAGAAAGGGCAAAGGAAAGAGAGGAAGAACATTTTTTTAATGAATATGTCAGGGAAGCCTTCTGAGCCGGGTGTGAATTCGTCATTAAGTTGGTGTAACTTATATTCGATATAAGACAGTTCCAGGGTGTGAGAGAGTAGAGGGCCATTGGAGAAATGCAGTAGTTAATTAAAATAGGATGGATCCGGTACAAAGGAGTCGTTGGTGAACGATTGTTTGGGAAAGGTGGCAAATAGGTTGGCAATGGCGAGTGAATCGGTTGATGACTTGTTGTTGAAAAAGAGGGAAGGACTTTCTTTTGTAGTTAACAAATTGGTAAAAGGACTTCGGGTCATTTATAAGGTTGACTAGCACCTTATTAAGGTAACGCTGGTAAAGGGAATCGCAAGTTCGGTGAAATGAAGGTAAGCGCCAAGATAGTTGGAATAGTCGGAAAAGGATCTGGTCCGCAGGAAAACAGCCCATAACTTGTTTCTCTTATTTCGTAAGGAACGAAGATTGCGATTATAACAGGCAGGACTAGTAGATGATGTTTTAAGGCGTGAAAACGAAACATAAATGTAAAAGGAATTAAATAATTCTCTATAAAACATCATTTATACTCAGGTTGTGAAAGTTAAAGGGGGATCTGCTGAGATAGTCACTGATTTTGTGAAAGTTTGCTTTATGAAAATCGTTGGATGACAGAATTGTGGGGGGAGTGGACTGGACAGAAGAGTTATGAAAAAACTAGAGAAGAAGGGGAGGTGGTAGTTACGGATTATTGAGAGAGACAGAGGACAGAGTGAGACTGTGGAGTAATTGAACCTGTTATGAAAAACGAATGATCATCTGATGGAGTCCACTGTAGCTGAGGAAGATTAAAGTTGCCGAAAATAAGAATATCGTCAATAGAGTCAAACAGGTCAATTAAATGGTCGACCGCACCGGTAGCAAGTTGGTAGGATTCAATAGGTTGAGCTGATAGGATGTAGCAACAAATAACATAAAGGCACTCGAAGGGGAGTGATATTTTTATTGCGACAAAGTCGACTTTAGAGTATAAAGAAATGGTAATGGGAGAAGAGTTAAGGCTGTTGTGGATCGCCAGTAGGACGATCATCATTTGGACGGGTAAAATCTTCGTCGCGAAAAACATTAAAAGCAGGAGGGAACAATTACCGGTTCTTTCTTCCGGGAATCAGATTGGCTGCAGTCAGGTCGTGAATATTAAAGGAAAGAGCATGCGATTGGCGTAGAACAGCATTGGTTTTAGAGCTAAGACCTCTTACATTCTGGTAATAAAAAGTAAGAGTGATGTTGCGGGGTGGAGGTGTGAGGCGGGATGGTTTAAATGCTGGCAAGGGATGCAAGTTACGGACGAAAAAATTTATCGTGGTCGGCTTGGCTTCGCTGTAGGTGTGGGATTTGCTTCGGCCGAATGCATCGAGGTCGTCTACCATTTTCCACTTACCACTAAAAATTTCGTGGTATCTGACAGAGGTTCCTGAGTCTGATAGGGTCGGTAGGGAGGCCTTCCTGATGGATGGAAACCATGACGCTGGTTTTCGACTTTCCTTCGTAACAAGCTCCAGTTAGGATCGGGACTACAGCTTCGTTTTTTATTAAGATGTATCTTTTTTATTTTAAGGAGGAAGTTGGAGAGGGGTCTTGAACTGTTTTGTTGAACAGCAAGTCCCTGGACATAGTTCGACAGCCAGAGCAGCTTCACGATGGAGCAATTGAGAGCGTTAAACAGACAATTGATCAATATTCAACATATTGATGGTAGAATTCGGCCATGTTCATGTTCATTAACAGTGCTAGTGAATCATCTGCCCGTAACATAGTGCCGAGTTATATGTGCCGTCAAAAGTTGCAGGCAATGCTTCTAAATGGTATTTCAACAAGAGGTATATGATTTGTTTTTTGAATAAAACGAACAATTGTCCAGATGTCTCTGAACCTTTTATTTCATTATAAAGTAGATACATGAGGATTATTTATGGAATACAATACCCCGCCTCCTAATCCCTTTCTCAGATTTTTCAATTACCATTTCATCTTTTCAGATGAGGCCCATTTCAACAGTAGCGACTTCGTTAATAAGGACAATTAAAGCATCTGGGGCACCGAAAATCAACGACTGATTCAATTAGATTGAACTTTAAAGGTCTGAAGCTCTTGACAGATGAGCAATCATCTTTACTAATTTTTGATATAAAAACTTCCCTTACTGTTCAAGAGTGATTCGATATGCACGCCATTGCCAGGATATCAGGGGAACTTTCTTTTTAGTTGTCAGTAATATATTAATACTTGTGTTCTTGTAGCATAATAGATCAATGAAGCGATTAAAGGACCCAGTACTATTTTCATCCTCATTCATCACCACAACCGATGACAGATACCGACAACAGCGGGTGGTGTTACTCAGCTCAGTTATAATTTCGCTGATAAGAGCTGGTGGGAAGCCGGTTATGATTCGGTTACCTGGAGCTGATTTGCTCTTTTTGAGAACATCGACGAGTATGCTGGTTTCGTCGAATATTTCGATCTTTTTGCAAAAGTCTTTATAGGATGCACTCTTCAATGTCCGAATAAGCCTCTTAAGTATTTTATTTTTCTTCTATCTGTAAAGGAAGGGGTCTTCTAGTAGGGACTTCCCAACTTTGACAGTTGATAGCGGCCATACTGTTGAAGCTACATCTGTCAAATTGGCTGTGATTTATTCAGTCTGTTTTGTCAAATCACCATGGACGGACACAGCGTTCAACAACGCGTGCAAATGACACAATTGTTTTATCAAGATGGGTGTTCTGTTCGGGCAACGTTCCGCGCGCTTCGCCCATTTTACGTTCGCCATAATCCTTCTACCGAGAGGACTATTCGCAGTGTGGTGGATTAATTTGAGTCCACTGGTTCAGTAAGCGATAAACCAACACCCGTACGTCGACGAAAAGTAGGATCTGACAAAACATCGCCGCTGTCCGTGACAGTGTGCAGGAGAATCCGCGGCAGTCGATTTCGCGTCGCTTACAAGAACTCGGCCTTTCGCACGCCACAAATTCGCGAATTTTGCGTTGTGACTTGTGCCTGCACCCGTACAAAATTCATCTGACTCAGAAGCTGAAGGTAAATAACCAAGCGATGCGTGCTCGCTGAATGAGCTCTGGAGCTCATCGAAAAATCATCTTCAGCAATGAGGGCCATTTCTAGATGAATGTGTACGTCAGCAAACAAAATTTTCGAATTTGGTGCGATACCAGTCCGCATGAGATCCAAGAGCGTCAAATGTATCCCGAAAAAGTCACTGTTTGGTGTTGATTTTAGGCTGCCGGCATCATCGGTTTATATTTCTTTGAGAACGATGTTGGCCAGGCCATCACTGTCAACCGCAAGCGCTATAGGTCGATGACCACCAACTTCTGTTGGCCTGAATTGGCTGATATGGACGGCTCTACGTGCCAGCTCTGTTGCGCCACGCCACTTTGGAAATTCTGCACGAGCAATTCGAGGGCATGGTCATCTCACGTGGAGCTGATGTGAACTGGCCACTGAAATCGTGCAATATGACCCCGTTAGACTTTTTCTTGTGGGGTTTTCTTAAGTCGCAGGTCTATGCGAATAAGCTACAAATCACAGCGGCCCTCAAAGCTAACTTAACCCATGCCATTGGTCAAATTCAGCCTGATTTATGCGCCAGAGTCATGGGAAATTGGACATTTCGGATGAGTGCCACCCAGGGAAGCCGCGGAGGACATCTGAACGATGTTATATTCCGTCCATAATGGCACCGACAGGCCTTTCAAACGAATAAAAAATTTCGATATTATCTTACACACACTTTGTTTTATTTAAATTTAAAAATAGGAAACCCTGAATGAAAGACCCTTTAGCAGCCTGTGACCTGTTTAGAAATTGTCTGGCTTGTTCAGATGGTCTGCAGATCGACGTCTAACCAATTTGTAATTCTTGTTGAGAGCACACTACAGATAAAAGTATTTGTTGAGGGAATTGTTCGAGTTCTGAATGACTTAATTCATCTTTTGTCTTAAACTTAAATACTTGACGAACTTTTTCAGGTTCTTCCTAGTGCTTACCCATTTGATTTTTCTCGAGTTCTTCTTCTTTAGTATACTGAGAATCTGACGTCGAAATCTCCGGTAACATTTTTTTAGTTGATAATGTAATATTATGCCAATAAGATACGGTTAAGCCGTCTTCCTTTCATGATAGCAAAATGAAACGACACTCTTCTCACGTTGCTTACGAATTATTCTGAGTCTTTGATGGTGGCGGCAGTACCGATATGGGAATTGGGCTGAGGCAACATCCAATTTATCCATTCGTGATATAAGAAAGACGGCAGAAAGCAAATGCTGTTAGGACAAGATTCCGGTCTTTCAAAATACGCAAACATCCAAGGCCCTACCCTTGATTTTTCCACATATTCAGTAAGCACAATAAGCGTTGTTTTGTTCTTAGGGTAAAAAAGATTAGATGCCTACATCCATTGTCTATGGAAGCCCTAGTCACAGATGCTTGGTACATACATACACAGCTCGAGAACTCCCCTTCTGAACCCAGAAAGCTCATCAGAGACATAATAAAAGTAAGGCCTTTAAGGTATTGCTTACTCGTACATTCGTCATTTTGAGTCGCAGGGCTTGAGTTGTACGAGAAATGAAAGTTTGAATGGCCTTGCTAGACAAATTATTTCATTCCCAGATCAATCTGGAAGTCGAGGGTCTGCTTTTGTCTTTCGACCCAATCAGAAGTACACTGCCCTTCCCCTATTGTTTAAAATATGAAGCATAAAATTTGCTCAAGGGTTGTGTAAAATATTGATTTGAAAATACTTGTCCTCTTTTTCAATAGAAACATCTCCTCTAAGTCAAGTCGGATCTATGATTCAACAACAGGATAATCGACTTCCTAGAAGAAGATTGAGTGCACTTGTATCGAACAAACTTACTCATGATGCAGTATTCTTGTTGCCCTAACAAATCGTACCCTTTTCTGCAGCTTAGTTTAGCAAGCTTGGTGTCTTGACGCATGAGTTTGTCAATACCCTGTCTTTTATGGTAGCGATAGAAGGAAATAAACCCAACATATCAAGTAGACGACATCAAAAAAAATCTAAAATTTCCCCGCACAGTAAGGATATTTTCTAGTGTAGGGGAATGGCATGTGTATATTGCAAAATAAGCTATTTTTGTTACAACTAGTACAATTTAATTTTTTTGCATTGGTAACTATAATGTCGAGCTCAGCACAATTTATGTATAAAAGAAAGTGAAATAAAGAACTGAATATCAATGAGTGTGATGAATCGAATTAAGCCTTTGATTTATCCAGTGTGAGGCTGCATGTTTTAGATTTTCATGGTCCTTCGAGCCGGATTAGCCAGACTAGTGAGTATCTAGTATAGAGAATATTGGTACAGGACCAATTCCACAACAATTATCAAAAGAGTGTAGAGTGATTATAGGTACAAAGTTAGTTGCAATCAAGAACTATGACTGAATTCGAAGACATTGCGAATTTTAGAAGAAGTCCATCGTTTATGAACCAATTTCAAGAATGATGGGGAACCCCGATGCTCTATGATGAATTTTACAGAAAGACTGGAGCAGTTGGAGCAGTATTGGATAGCCTTCCAAATAAACAACGAACATTTGGAAGAGCTAAAGAAGGCAAACTCACAGCATAACTATTTGATAAAGAAGTATTTTAGACAATTTAAAACAAGGTATCTCGACTTTAAGGCTACGTTTTAGGCAAAATTGGATCACCTTCAAAGGATAACACATTCAAGCATCACACTTAGCAAGTTCAAATCCAGCTGCATCAATACAGTCTTCAAGTAACCCATCAGAAAGAACGAGGAAGTCTGCTGACAACATGGAGTGCCCAGCAAGCTTTAACAACTTGGAATGGAATGCTGGACAAAGTTGGCGGCAATGAATGAGAATGTTATCACTGGAAGAAGCTGAAAACGAGCAGGTGTACGTGTCCAGCAACGAGTTCATCGATTTGGAGGAGATGTATGAAAATACGTACATCCAAACCAAAGAGGCAGAACAACGACCACAGCAACCGAAGGCGGTAACTACACAAGCTCCAACACAGCGGTGAATCAAGTTTCGAACCACAAGCATACCAGTATTCAGCGGAAGGTATGAAGAGTGGATACCATTTTGGGAACTACTCGAACGATTATCTCACAAGAATGGATAGTTAACCTATTTCGAACACCATTGGTCAACAACTACATTCAACAATGTTGACCAACATGGATACGTCAAAAGAAATCCTAAAAACTTAGGAATTGGCATTAGCTCTTGGGCTCCATTAGTCATTCAGCTATTATATCCAAAACTTGACCCAGAATCTATAAAATTGTATCACCAGTCAAGAGGAACGTCAACAGAAATTGCAAGGCTAAGTGCATTTTTGACTTCATCGAGGGAAGGTTCCGAGAATTAAGATGCAGTCGCTAACAAAAAACCGTCTAACAACGATCATTCAGTGAAAATGCGTTGTGTGCAGCGAATCTCATCAACTGTTCAACTGTAAAAGGTTCCTAAGTATGAAGCCGAAACTCCAAATGGAAGTGGTCCATAGGTCGAAGATGTATTTCAAGTGTTTGCGAGACAGACATTCAGCAAGAGGGAGTTTGCATACAGCGTCATGATTCTTTGCGCCTTTTCCCTCGACGTGAGAGTGCAGCTGACTTGGTGGCAGAAGTGAAGAAGCAGCAATGATAATACGAGTCACTACAGTGTGTCATAGTACTAGGTGGACATATGCATTGGGGAACAGGTTAAGGTCATACGAGCTCTGTTTGATCAAGAGTCTCGATTTTTTTTCGTGACAGAGAAGTTAGCGTGTCAAATAAGGGTACCGTTGGTCAAGTATGAATCAAAGATCAATGGAGTAATGGCCATGCTACACAAATCATGGCAGCATGTCACCTTACCATTTAATCGATTCCGGACGGGAAAATCAGCTTGGAAGTAGAAGCTCTAGTATAACATCAAGACTGCCACTAGAACAATTAACAACCAACCAGGAGCCATACCTTCAAGGGCTAAAATTGACGGATTCATAGTATGAACATCCGAAGGAGATTAAATTGCTGATACGATCAGGCATTCTGCAACAATTTTGGACGCATTGATTAATCAAGGGTCCAGCTAATACTCCAACGGCACATAATACGAGGTTTTGGCTGGATACTATCGGGACCAGTCATCACCACACAAACTCCAAGGAAGCAGGTACAACTTGTACCAAAACTTGAAGATGTAGCGGAGGATAAAGGCCCCGACAAGCATAAGGATAAGCAGAAGAAGTCCAAGTCAAGTATACCGAAGACGAGGAACTAAACAAGAGCAAGCCAATTTGAACTAGAAATTCCCGATGACATCTTCGAAGAGGAATACGTCGAGTTCTTCAAATCCTTAATCAACGACTGTTCCTCGATATCTCAGCAACTACACAGTGGACAAACAATTTATTTGGCCACGTTAATATTCTTAATTTATTAGGTGTCCTCACAGAGAACATCAAATACACCATACTTGAACTTTGGTTTGACAAAGACTTCCATGTAAGCTAGATTCTGCTGGGTGGAAGATGCTCTAATGGAGGACAAGTCAATCCACTTTTACGTAGATGGATCAAAAACCGATAGCGGCATTAGTGGCGGTGTCTTCTCAGATAAGCTAAAACTAAGCCTCTCCTTCCGTCTTCCAAATCACTGTAGCGTCTTCCAGGGCCAACAATTTTGGCGGTTAAAGAAGCTCTGTCCTGGCTGAAGAAAAACGTGATATCTGCAAAGGATATCCGCATCAAGTCCCTGACCTCAGTCTCATTAAATTTTAAAACCGCTCTTGAATGCCGATCATGTGTTACGGAGATGGCGAAGCAGTTCAACCTTCATCTTTGTGGGAATTGTAGAGCCGATGAACTCGCCAAAATCGGAACCACTCTACCGATTCTACCGGAAAAGGGTAGCATAGGTACGAGTATACCAATCGCTACGTGCAAATTAATATTAAAGCTGGTTGCCAATAAAAGAACAGACCTTAGGTGGACTGTAGGACCAACATGTCTTGCGACTAAACAGATTTGGCCAAACTCTAGATCCGAATCGCTCTGAGGGTCTGATCCTTCTTAATAGGAAACATCAAAGCGCCATCATAGGTGTCAGCACTGGACACTGGCTCATACGCAAGCATGCAAGAAAGCTGGGCGCCTTTGCAAAAGATTTCTGTAGAAGTTGCATGGACGAGGAGGAAGAGGAGACAATCCTGCACCTAATTTGTACATGTCCAGCTCTCTTCCAGGGAAGAAAACTTCATTTAGGAGCTTTCTTCTACAATGACCTAAACGATCTAAAGAATATAGACGTTAACAGTCACCTACGCTTCATCATAAGCTCAAACTGGTTCCATGAATAAAAGGATTGCAGATCTACATAGCATTACAGTGGGCTAATATGCCTAAGTGGGTTGGTCTTTCCAACAGCCACTTTTACCTACCTATGTGCCTACCTAACTAACGACTGGGGGGATCATTTGGCTGTCAAGCATTTCCCTGTTCGTGCTCCCTCGTGTGCCGTAATTGCGAGGATCTTATTTCATCTCACTTGAACTTCATGAAAGGTGTCGTCGATTCCGAAGATTTGCCTCTAAACATCTCTCGTGAAATGTTGCAGCAAAACAGGGTACTCAAATTTATTCGCATGAACGTAACCAAAAAATGCTTGGATTGTCTGAGGAATACAACTGAAGACAAGGAGAACTAAAAAATTCAACGAGCAATTCAGCAAAGTCTTGAAACTGGGTGCCCACGAAGACAACAACAGCATGGCCAAGCTCTCCAATTTGTTATGTTTCCAGACTTCTGCCTAGGGAGAGGAAGCTTGCTATTCGGCCGATTATGCCAGTCGCATGAAGGAGAATCCGAAACACATCTATTTACTTCATCACAGGTAAGTCCAACGATCCAGTTAGCAATTTTGCGTTCGTAGAACGTGTCAAGGAACGTGGCGATGAAGCACTTGGTGTCTGTTACCAAGGAAGATCTTGAATTGCCAGAAGAGGGCGCAGAAAAGAAGAAACGCGAAGAGGAAAAAGTCAAATTGGAAAGCCTCTGCAAAGTGATGAAATTAATCTTAGACAAACAGGTCGAAAAGGTCGCGTCTCGAATCATTTGGTTGGGTCAATCTGCAGTATCGTTACATTACAGTATGGCTGGTCTATCAACATGGTCTATCATGAAAGCACAAGCCTTGTGGCAAGTAGCACTTGGAAATCAATTCAGTCCATCCATTTATTGATATTCTTCGTCAGAAATGCAAAGTCGGCAAGAAAGACAAAGCAGTAAAAAACTTGGTCATCCTTTTATTTGAGATCTCCATTACTATCATCTGACGTCTCATTGCATATCCCATAACTGCATGCTTCGAAAATTTATCGCATGTTCAAGCTGAGATCATCGATGACAACAAACAATCAAATAAAACTAGTCACCAATTGGGCCTGTAAGCTATAAGGCTTGGATGTAGGTCAAAACGTTCTTCAGGCTACAACATGCTCATATTTCGAGTAACAAGAAAGAATATCTCCAACCATTTCTAGGTTACAAGAGGCATCTGAAGAATCTATAGCATCGGGTATGTAGAGCTGTACATATAAGAAATCAATAAATAAAAATTATAAGCCAACTCGGAGTCAACTAAAACGACCATCAAGTGAACAACAAGAACAATTTACAATACAAAAGCATTTTGACATGCATAGCAAGAACTCCAGATGAAAAAGCAGCTTCCGTCTGATTATCAAAGACCTCATCCTTTCGTCTAACCGAATTCATCAACCTAATGAACTAATTGAGAAAGGTCAGAAATTATTCACAATACGAGTACTCGTATGCCATCCTGTACCCCCCAAAATCCAGACGAAAATAGACCAAAGCAAGGGACAGAGCTTCTACCCAATTTTCCAAATTCAAATGTTCTGAGCTCGTTCGTCATTCAGTTCATGTTCACTTCACATAAGGACTTTAATTACAAGGCAAATAATTTCTCAGAGCAGATGACCTATTAAGCTAACAATTTCTGTCCTCAAAGTGCAATAACCATGAACCTCAACCTCCATGTTCACATTTTCTACATACAAAAAAGGGTATCCATTTGACCTTTGCAAAGTACACTTTAACTACCATGTCACTGCATAATGTAGACATTGCGCTTTTATTAAAACACCAAAGGGGTTAAACAATTCCAAGGATCCCTAGTCCTTGGACCAGTCTCTCTCTGTTTAATGGGAATTCGCATACACGCTTTGGTGGTTATAAAAACCGCCCAAGGAAAGGCATCCCGACCCAACAAAGTTAATTTTAAAAAGAAAAAAAAAATGCCAAAATCTCGGCAAGAACAAACACATGGGTTCGGCACTCCGATCCCTAAGCCTTTGAGGTCTAAGATAACAATACATATGTACTCGTATATCCCATCCCACCCGTTAAGAAATATGTGTGATCCTTAAATCCTTATCCTCTTACGTTCACATTTGCCATAGCTAAGTTAATGGATTCCATAAATTCGATTATAATCCTTCAAGTAGCCGTAATAGGTTTCTGTTTCTAACATACTCCTTATTATCCCGGAAGCATACGAGTATTTCTCTCAACTTAATTCGATAAAAAGGAAATGCATTCCTCTAAACAAACAAACTTAACCCCAGGGAATCACTTGTATCCGTGAGCTTAACACTTTTAAATAAGCCACTGCATTTTTCGTATCCGAAAATCACTATTGAGATGCTGTATTCTATTCGTAGTTATTGCAGATACGGATACCTACACCTACTGCATTTTATCCGAGCACATTAACTTTCACTGCGACTCAGTAACAACTCACTTCATCGAACTGGGTAATTGCCCTTCTCATCTCATCATACGGAGTCCGAATTATCACATAACCGATTGCTGTATCGTATGTATCTTGGGCTTGTATCCGTATCGAAACGCATCGCAGCTAACCCGAAAATATTAAACAAAACCGTTACTTCAAAACAACACCGAAATTCGCGAATAAAACCGAACACGAAAGTCCTTTTTACCCGTTCTACTACTGCTGTTCCGCAATAAGGGCATCACAATCATAACAACGCACTACCACTTAACCAAAACACGTTCCGTTGTTAAGTAAACACTTGGTACTCCTTCTTCTATCGAATGTGAGGATACTTGGTAGAAGGAACACAAATATAGATGACCAAAAAACCACAGAAAATGAACAGCAGTAAAAAAGGACGACAAAAACCGTGTCAAACTATTCAAAATGTTATTTTTGTAAAACGACACTGTTCCAACAGGGTCGAGATCACGCAAGAGACTATTTTGTCGTGGCCGATGACATTGTTTGGTTCTCTTGTCTCTCCAAATTTTTGTCAGGATATTGCTTGAATTTTCTGGATATGCTGCAGGGCAACATGTTGCCAAAGGCAGGTTTCAAGATTTCATAGAAGAGCTTTAGTTTTAGTACATACGAGCATGCATTGGGGAGGTGCTCCCCTTCATTTTGGTTTGGATCTAACGGTGGCCATGAAACACTCGTACATGTGCATGAGCTTTTGATTGTTATGCGCTTTTCTCTTCCAAATAGAAAGGTATCCTTTGTATTGGCAGAGCTTTTTGTTTTCTCTTTCAGTTGGTTCTGAAAGACTTTCGATTTCATGCAGGTTCTGTGGAGTTTGTTTGGTTTTTTTTCAACTTTTTTTTTCAAATTTGGACAGTTTTGGAGGAGTATTTTATGGGAAATGATACGAGAGAGTTGACGGTATCTGGAATATTTCGAAACAGTCCTCGTACTCAGTTCTCGCACTTTTTAATGGGCCACAACGAACTACATAATATAACAATAGTAAAGATTTGAAGGATAAGACGCGCAAGCCACCACAAACCTTATACAGCACGTGCTCCAATCTAATTACATAAATGGATATTCTAGGAAAAGTAAACGACTTCAAGTGTAGGCTGAAGTACGGTACTTCTAGTAAACCAGTGGATCTTTTGAAGTGCCACTGCGAGGCAACGAACCAACTATTGT
Organism: Volucella zonaria; assembly: GCA_963966105.1. Taxonomy (NCBI): domain Eukaryota; kingdom Metazoa; phylum Arthropoda; class Insecta; order Diptera; family Syrphidae; genus Volucella; species Volucella zonaria. The sequence goes on along the minus strand of OZ014533.1, from coordinate 134,984,134 downwards.
ACATACTTTGGGTTTATTGGTTAATTACAAATTTTTACGAAGACCTTACGCCTGGTAAGCAAGGAGGAAGCAAGCTTCTGGAGTTGTTTCCAGAATCATTAGTATGGCAAGCTCGTCTGATATTTCCAAGTGTTTGTTTTGTTTTATAAACAAATTGTGCTAATTGGTGGGGAGGCTTTTCATTATTAATAAAAACAAAATACACAATGAACGCAGTTGTTACTTTGACTTTCCTTTGATTCTATGGCCATGGATGTTGGATTTAAAGAACGCATTTTATGCTACCCAGTCGGAACAATGAACAGGGGTTTTTTTTTCTCTGGATTAAGTTAGCATTACATGAAAAATGCATGGTAAATTTAATAAGAATTTCCAGAAGTCAGAAATGAGTTTATTTTTGCTTATTGATCTCAATTCTGGACTTCCTTGTTCACCAGTCGTTCCATGAAGTTTAACTAACTCGGCAGTTGAATGTGTTCGTTGAAAGTGTGGGGGTCTGAATCCACCCTCTAAACTGGAGTCCACATATTTTGTTCCATAACTCATCGGCTTTAGAGAAGGCATCTAACAAGATTTCCGCTACCACGTTATGTCAGTCGGTACCTTAGTAGTACGACTCGAGCTGTAAAGAAGCTGTCAGGGTTAGACAAATGTTTTTTCGGTCCTTCAAGACCAACCCAACAGAGGAAAACTGAAAAAGTTTAAGCGAGCCAGGAATGACTGCAACGTCTTTCTCAAGCGTGTGAAATTCCAGTACGACCAATACTGAGGCAAAAAATACTGCAATGTCCCAAAGGTAGTAAAAAATGTTGGTCGTTCGTCAGAAATATTAAAAATTCAGCCTCATCCTCCATCCTAAGGCTTATTTATAATGACATTCCAGCTGTCATCTCTTTGGACAAGGCCAATCTGCTTGCTGCACACTTTGCGGCTAGCTCAACACTCCCAGATTTTGCTTTGTCCCCGCCTACACTTGAGTGCGTCGAATATACAATGGGACGAATCCACTTTCGCACTCGTGTATATCTCAACATGCATAAATCCACTGGTCCAGATGGTATATCTCCCCTTCTTCTGAAGAGATGTTTTTCCACGCTGCCAAAGCCAGATGGAAAACAGCATTTGTCCAGCCCGTCCCTAAAAAAGGCGAATCTTATTCTCTCTCCTCCTACAGACCTATTGCACTAACGTCCTTTCTCTCCAAGGTCATGGAAACGCTGATAAACCGTCAGCTCATGAAATATCTCGAAACACGAAAACACGAGGCATATAAAATCAAGGACAGGTATCGACAAAGTACTCGTATTTCGCAGTATCGATTGTGTAAGCTCAGATCGGTATGTATTCGATATCCACTTGAAATGGCTACCAGAAATGCATGTCGACACTACATCTGCATTGCTAACAAATCCCTTAGCCCTTTTGCCATCATTTGAATTATCAAAACTAGACTTCGGTTGATCCACAGTATGCCCCCCCCATTCGATCCTTGAACTGCTTTTGAATGTCACTTCCTCATCTTCTTTTCTAGCCCACCACGTTTTGATTCGAAGCTTGTAGCACATATGCAAAAAGCTTTCGAAAACTCAAATCCAATAGTGCAGCTTTGATAGACCAAACTGCAATGCATTCGAATTATTTTCCTTTGATGAGATTTGATGTACGTACATCATAAAACCCTTTCGAGCTTACTTCGCCCTGAGAAGAGATATGATAGTATGATATGGTAACATTTGAACACCTTTGAACACCTTTCCATCTGCCATTGTAAGACGAAGTTTGTGTGAAAATCGAACAATTTTATCTTCAATATTAACTTCTGAGATGTTAAAGTTTTGAATTTGGGAATCCATTTTCAACTTTTTAGAAACCGTAAGTTTCGTCCTGGAAACGGACTGATGTAGAAAAAATCATTTCAAGGACAAAATCAAAATCGTTTGTTGCCCTCTATTCGAACTATAGGGCTGTAGGGAGTGTAAAACCCGAAGTCATGCACTAGGTATACACAACGGTCATGATAGGTACCATTTCTTAATTATACAAGTACAGCTACTTGGTGGCCTGCAGTGGAAAGGCTGACTTACATCAGCCTGTTATTAAAAAAAACGCAACGATTTCTCTACAAAAGTATCACTGGTGCGTTAAGAACCTCTCCAACAGCGACTGTCCGAAGTTTGCTCCATTTGCTACTTACAGGCTGAAAGTGACACCAGCCACCTGATTCTAGAAAGGAAACAAGGAGATAACTCTCCTCAAAAGGGCTTTACAGACGGCTCTAATACGTTTGTTCTGAGGACCCTTATATACACAAATCGTCCAGCAAACCCATGTACTGTACCCTCTTCCAAGCTAGAGTCTCAGCTATATCAGGCCGCTGCTTGGCTCAGCTTGATTCCAATACCCGCGTTAGATATGGCAATATACATTGACAGTCAAGCAGCGATCAGATCTCCAACATTAAACCCCATAAATTCAATAGTCGTTAGAAATTCCCACGCATTTCTCAACGAGATCACACTTTGTTGGGTTTCCAGGAGACTGGCGTCGCTGAAGAGCAAGCCAGACTCCGATTCCTGGGAACTAATGGTAGACAGCTTGATAACGTTAAGTAACCTATGTTCTGTACTGAACAAAGGTGGACTCATTGATACAATCATAAGGCGTCTATTGTAGTGTAAGAAGGCTCATAATCAATCCTTAACGACCATAAGAGCTGATCAGCCTCATTGGAAGAAACTCACAGCTATTGAGTATGCTTCACAGGAATTTCTGCAAGGGCCGCGGAGACGAAGAATTTGTGGTGCACTTCCTTTTCAACTGACCTGTCTTTTCGAGCATCAAAATGCCATCTCTAGTCAATTACCAATTCCAAGATCTAAATGATATCCGTGTCATGGAGATCACTGAGCTTAACAAATTTATAAAGAAATCTCTGTTCTTCCAGGATTAGCTAGAGAGTCGCCCTCCTATGCTATCACACTGTTATCACAATGGAGTTGTAAGTCTTAGTACATCTCAACGAGGACCACTCTGACCTAACCTAACCCAAGGCAATAATTTCATGGCCAGCCCACGTCCCATAAGTACCGCCACCCTCCTGGAGCCACATATCGTTCAAATCAATGTTGTCCACATTTTCGAAGAAATAATCACGTATCATCATTCCATAGTGGAAAGTGATAATGTGCGCACGCGTAGATAGTATCGCAAAAAAAAAAAAAAATTTTTCGCAAACGTTCCTTAAACGATTCTGAGGATGAGCCTTTCTCTCCTTAAAAATACCCTCAAGTGCAAAAAATATAAAATTTCCAAAATTGGTTCTGTCAATAACTATTCAAACTATTTCCAACCTCTTCAAAGCTTAAACGATGATTCGGAAATCGACAGAAGTGTCGAAAGTGAGCCTACTACTAAAGCAGTAGATAGTGTTCCTCCCATTATCGTGTTAAAATTAAATAGTGAACTCCTGCATTCAGTTCTTAAAAAAATTATGGTTCAAAACTACCGAATAGAAAACATGTCATTAGGTCACACAATATTATATTCCTCTTTCGATACATACGAAAGTGTCATAAATGAATTTAACCATCTTAACCTTCAATATTTCTCCCATGAGCGGAAAAACATCAGACCTTTCAAAGTGACTATTTCTGGACTCGATTTCTACAACACGGATGTCTTAAAAAGGGAATTGATCTCTATCGGAATCAAATGTATAGATGTTAAGCCTATAACACTTAAGTCCAACATGAACAACTCTATACACTACATATACTTAGTCTACATCGAACGCGGAACAATTAATATGAACGATCTTCGAAGAAAATATAAACATAACCCTGCAAAAATCACGCAATGTCACAACTGCTAGCTTCACGCACATGGCACCGTGCACTGCCACGTTCAAAGTTTTTGCACCAACTGTTCTGGGTACTACAACACAAAAGATTGTGACTTTTCTCATACGATCAAATGCGCCAATTGTAGCGGACGGCACAAATCATCCGACCCAACATGCATTAGTCGAAAGCAATATCTGGAAATACGGGACAACATCAGCTCACGAAATCGGGCCAATAAGAACAAACCACCTAGTAACATGTTACAACAACAACAACGCCCCTATGACAGCTTTTCTATAAGTGAATGTCACAGATTAGATAGACATAACCGTAGAGGAGGAGGAGTTGCCGTTGTTATCAGGAAAGGATTAACACATTCTTTAAAAAAATCACTAAACCTTCGGTTCACAGAAGCTGTTGGAATCGACATAATCCTAGAAGGTAATTCTAAGTTGAGTATTATTTTCGCCTATTTCCCTTGAGAAAATAGTGTTTGGTTAAGAGGGCTCAATTTAGAAGAGATCTAGAAGAAGAGGTGACCTTAACTGCCGTCATCGAGCATGAGGTTGTTTAAGGGCGAACTGCTGGGATAATATTCTTTACGATATCTTTATCCCCCTGGACACATGTTCATTCCATCCACACCTTCTTTAAATCCTTTCGTTCTTGATGTCTTCATAACTAATATATCTTACCACTGTTCTACCCATAGAACACTGAATAGATTAGGATCAAATCATTTTCCTGTCAGTTTAATAGTTAGCATTTCGATAAGATCTTATGTTGAAATGAGACATATTTACACTGATGTCAATTGAAATAGGTACAAAACTTACATATATAAACAGAAACGTTGATAACAATGACGTGGTAGTAGAAGATACAATCTCCACTGACTCTATTGATCTACAATACATATAGAAAAATTTATTTCTACAGTCAAAAGAGCTGAAGACTTTGCTATACCTAAGAGACCGACTTCAAATTTTCAAAATACCCGTCTTCCATTTTATATTCTACGTATTATTCTTCGAAGGAACTGTGAAAGAAGGAAATGGCTCCGCTACCGACTTAATTGCTTCTCCGAAAATATGAACATACTGAACACCATTATTAAAGAAGAAATCTTAGCTTTCAAAAATAGACGGTGGAATTCTCTTCTCTCCACTTTCGACAGCTCTAGCCCACCTTTCTGGAAAATCACGAAAGTCATCAAAATTAGAAGCAAGTACTTGCCTCCATTAATAGTTGACAACACTACGCTTCTAACGCAAAAAGAAAAGGTGGAAGCTCTGGCCCAAACTTTTAGCAAAAACAATTTGATTGCTGCTCACCTTGGTGACAATCATACCAAATCTGTAGTGGCTTCTACAGTTTCGCTTATCTCAAACATTCCGCTTGTCATTGACGAAACTTACTTGACTAACTCTAATGAGATTCAAAGCTTTATCAAGCTAATAAAAGCTAAAAAATCTCCAGGCCTAGATAAAGTCAATAACATGCTTCTGAAAGCCCTACCAAAAAAGGGAATAGAGATGTTGACATTAATTTTTAATTCATGTGTTAAGCTTTGTTATTTCCCTAACAAGTGGAAAACTGTTAAAGTCGTTCCTATTGCAAAGCCCGGTAAACCAAAAGATAAGCCCTCCAGTTACAGGCCTATAAGTTTATTCAGCAACTTAAGCAAGTTGTTATAAAAAATTATCAAAGTGAGAATGGAGAAGTACATGGAGGATTATGTTGCTCTTCCTGATTCTCAATTTGGTTTTCGTAAACATCATTCAACCTGCCATCAAATTGTCAGAATCAAAAACTACATAAAAAATAACTACGTTAAAAAAATCTACTGGCCTGGTACTACTAGATATAGGAAAAGCCTTTGATATTGTCTGCCATGATGGACTTATTTTTAAACTCTACCACTACAACTTTCCGATCCCAATCGCCAATATCAATCGAAGCTTTCTTAAAGAAAGAACCTTTTCAGTTTGCATGGGCAATAATTACTCAATTGTCAAAAATATAAGATTCGGTGTCCCTCAAGGTTCAATCTTTGGCCCATTACTATTCAACATATATATATCAGATCTGAAAGTAAGTAATGAAAACACTCATCTAGGGATGTATGCTAACGATACCGCCATTTTTGCGTCTGGCATTCTATTTTCCGACGTTTTCCATTTTTTGCAGAACTCCTTAAAAGACATCGAACAATATTGTAAAAAGTGGAAAATTAAGGTGAATGCAGACAAAACTGAAGCCGTCTGGTTTACTAGACGCAGAAAAGAATGTTTCCTTCCCAACGGTAGAAAACTTAAATTGTACTCAAATTACATAAATTTGGCAAATTATTGCAAATATCTCAGAGTGGTGTTAGATAAAAGACTTACTTTCAACACGCACATAGCAAGCCGTATAGAAAAAATGAATGTTACTACTAGAATTCTATATCCCTTTATTAATAAAAATTCGGATCTCAATACAGTAATAAGATAATTTTATTTAAGTCAATCTTCCGAGCCATCCTCCTCTATGGCGCCCTTATATGGTATAACTGTGCTAAAACACATCAGCTGAAATTGCAAAGGTGTCAAAAAATTCTAAAAATGATACTTAGATTACCATGGGATTTTCCAACCCTTAGTCTCCATGATTTGGCAAACGTCAAACTTATTACAATAATTGTTAACGATATGAAGATTAAATTTTACGAAAGATGTTCTTATTCAGAAAACGCACTCATTACTCATTTAAGTGAAGAGGGCTAATTTGCAATATTACTCGTAGTTTTTAAGATTCAAATAAGGGTTTTTGATTATAGCTTTTCCCTTAAATAACAAATTTTTGAACTTTGTATTTTAAGTCATAATATACTCGTATGTATACCATATATATCAAAATATTGAAGTTGTAAAGGAAGTTTTTCCTAAATCTCTTGAATATAAATAACAAATAATTGTAACTTTTTGTAATCAGAGCTACTAAATAAAATTCTTACTTTATCACGTATCATTGCCTAATTAGGTTGGCAATTGTCTGTAGCGCCGGTTTTGGCATTGATTTTGGAAAAATAGGGACTGATTAGCATCATTAGCATAAGGACCACACAAAACAGTGCACTTTTGTAGATGTAATTGATTTTCACGTGCCTCCTCTGAATTTTCCCTATTCCAGAGGCAGAAATTGGCTCACATTTAGCCAAAAGTGAGTCTCATCAACAGATAAGCTTCTCGATAAAATTAAAAATTGAGTTCAAATCGCTCAAGATTTTAGTTTGCGAACCAGCTGGGTCTTACATTCTTTTTGCCAAAGTGTTGGCCTCAATGCCTAATTGATAATTCCGAATCAGATTTTTTGTAAGAAACTTTAGTTATATGATGGTGGGGGCTCCCGCCCAATTATCAAGGCTTCGCCCATTAATGACGTTGTCTAATAAAAAGCGGGGGCAGAGCATATTACTGGTCTTATCGTAAACATCTTCAGATAACGCCTCTGAATGGTTGCTACGATTTGACCAGTAACAAGTTGCCCATCATAGGTCTTGTTGGCGGCTGGACTACCGGTAGTCAATACCAGGACTTAAATCACGGTACCATGGGAGTCAGGAGCCCCCCGGATTTCGGTCCGGGCCTGACTTGTTGAGGTAGGCCCCCTTGTGGGAGCATCATGGTGGATGTGGTTTAAATCCAAATCGCTGGAAAGGGTCTGACCCATTGTAGAGTAGCAAATAAGTACTAGGTTCTCTGACCCTAAGAACAGTAAGAGGTTTTAGGTCGGCCTCGACTCATACCAAGGGTGGAACTTGTGCCTCCAACACAGTTCCGAATTGGTATCAAAGAATTGACGGAGAGCGATGGCAAGGCGTATCTTTGCTCCCTATGGATGTATGGGCATCCCGTAAACATAAGGTTTACATGACAAGTGGTTTACGTTAAAAATCATCAGACGTTCTGTATGATGTGATCCATAAGTAGTGTTGTCGAATCTCCTGCGTTGTAACTTGAGACGTTACACGTTAACGAATATCTGCCAATAGACTACTGTCAAATTTTGAGCAAATTGCATCATACCAGGTGTATTCCAAAGTAATCAGGACTTCCTAAAAATAAGAAAAACAAAAAGTTTTTTTTGGCAAAACCGATGTATGTTATTCAAAATATTCTCCTTCCAACTCCTTATAGCGATTTGCATGGTCTAAAAGCATATTGAATGACTATTTCAGATCGTCGCCCGGGATGTCCTTCAGGATTTCGGTGCAAGCCTTTTGGATGGCTTCTACATCCACAAAACACTTGCCTTTCATCGACAAATGCATTTTTCCGAAAAGGTAGAACTCGCATCGTGCCAAATCAGGCGAATACGGAGAGTGGTTGACATTTAAAATGCGATTTTATACATAAAATAAATCGGTCACAAGTGGCGATGGATGAAATGGCGCATTATCGTGCAACAAACACCAACTTCCTTCTGTGCGATATTCTGGCCGAATACGATATACCAAATGCTTTAAAACAACAAGTTAGAATTGCGAATTAACGATGGAACGAATTCTTTGTGGACAATGCCCTTGGAATCGTAAAAGCAGATTAACATTGTCTTCACTTTTAACACCCTCAAGCGATTTTTATTCTGATATGGTTCGTCTTGCGCCTTCCACTCGGCAGTTTGGCACTTGAATTCTGGATCACATTGAAAACAGCACGTTTCATCGCCAGTCACAGTGTTATAAAGGAAGTTTTTGTTCTCTTTGGCCTCCTTGATGGTGTCCTTCGAATGAGCAATTTTTGGTCGAAGTTCATTTTTGCGGCGATGACACAAACATACTGCCCCTTCAGAAGCAATAACTTCGCTTCTATTCGTCATGAATGTCATCAAATTTTGAGTATGGGGGAAAGAAGGTCCACCGTATCAGAGACCCCTGTAATGCGGTAAGGCTACGTTACAACCAAAGGACGTCAGGTATCCAGAGGGCTCCATTCGCGGTGCTCTATTGATTTTACATCCCGAGCACCATTCACGCCTTAGCACGGGTCGCATAACACCTTGCCTTGAGGATGGGATACTTGTTTGAGTGGCGGCATTTACTGCCCCATCACGGATCTGGGAATCCGGCCCAGATGGATTTTAGTCGCCTCTTACGTCAGGCATTCCTAGCGCAGGGGAGCCCCTATCCACAGGAGGGCATGACGCATATTAAAAGAAACGTGATGGACTTAAAAATAATTTCAGACAAATATATTGGCCACTAGAAAGGCATTCCAAGTTAAGCACACATAGCAAACTGCTCATCTATAAGCAAGTGCTTAAACCTGTATGGACGTACGGTATTCAACTTTGGGGTTGTTTTAAACCAATCAACCGAAATATTCTCCAAACCTATCAAAACAAAGTTCTAAGAGAAATCGTGAATGTCCCATGGTATATCAGAAACAGCGATATCCACAGAGACTTAGCAATAAATACCGTCGAGGACGAAATAATGAACTTTGCTCGCGAACTCCGTATTCGTTTTCATGGTCATCGTAATAATAAAAAAACTCAAAATTCTGTCCGAGACAAACTTTGTGCTTCGATTACAAAGAACGAGACCATTCGATCTGGCGCGATAAGGTCTATCCGCATATAATAGCGGTACTAGCAGGTGCTTTTGCTGGAAAGCTATCTGCCCCACGCGAATACTATTTGAAACGGAAACTACTTGATAAGGTAACTTAGTTGTAGTTGACAAGAAGGGAGGCGTTTTTTAGTGAGTAAAAATCTCACACTCCTACGAGCACCGGGCTCATAGTGTCTATGAAGATTTGCACAGCTACCCATGGAAGAAAAATAAATAAAAATTTGATGGTACCGGGTACATCAGTGGAGGGTTTATCCTTCCGACGCATGTAATTGCCAATATACATACATAGATGGCCCGTCTAGAAATACTTATTTTTAAAAAGTCCTGCTTACTTTGGAATGGACTTTATGCATGTAGTTTGGGTGTGACAGTCATCGAGGGTGGACCTAGACAACCGCGAAAATTTTGGGAAGAGTGCAAAAAAGTAAATTTCGGGTCAAAACATCGAAAACGTCTTTGGCGCTGTTTACTGCAATCCGGGCGAGCTCTTATACCATTTCATAACCATGGACGAGACATGGATCCATAACACAATGGAGACCAGGTAGCAGTTGAAACACTCCATTCCTTCCAGCGAATCGGTAGCGAGAGAAGCCAAGGTGTTTCCGGGATGCAGGTGTGATAATCCGCATTAATCCAATTTATCTTTAAAGTGGAATAAATATCAGCGGCGAATATTATGCCAACTTATTGGACCAGCTCCATTTTCGGAAATTCCACGAATTGTGCTACGAATTGTGCTACGAATTGCCCCCTCATCATTTATATTCCCCGGATTTAACTTCTAGAGCCTATTTCCTCTTTCCAAACTTGAAGAAATGGCTCGGCGGAAAGATATTTGGATGAAATCATCGCTCAAACGCCTTTTCTGGGAACCTCGACAAATCTTGCTATTTACATAGAAGGACGAAGTGTACTGAATTCAAAAGAGGCTGCGTTAAAAACTAAAACGTTTTCTTCTAAAAAGTTCCAACTTATAAATCCACCTTCGCACATACACAAAATATAATTTGTGTAGCCAAAACTAATTAATTTGTTGTGACATTTTTGTGTAATTTGCTTTCAAATTCACTCACCTTATGTGGATCTCTGGACGTTGTTAAAAATATGCTCGGCACATAAATTGACATTCTATGACCGACCATAGAATGTCGAGTAACAATCGAACTATTTCTCGAAGTTCTCTCCACCGTTATCGAACAACGATGCATTTTTGCGGTAGTTCCTTGCGTATCTTAACCTCAAATCAAACACAAACTATACTCCACTTAAACACTTCATCCTCACACAAAGCAATTTCACGTAATTTTGAGCAGATTTTCCATATTAAGGATCACTTCAAACAAATCAGCTAGTCCAATTGTTGTGTGGCGTCGATATTGGGCAAATTCCTGTCGGCCATCGTCACTCAGGATCCATTTCCCTTTTATTTAAAAATCTTTTCCAAAACAACCACAATGTCCACCTGGTGCTACCCTCTCAACGTACCCAAAATCACGGTGGCCGCGTTCTCGATTTATCTTTAAAAAAAACCCAACTGACTAGACGGAAAGACTTAAACGAACTGATGACACACTGTTGATGCGACAACGCAAAACCAAGTGCATGCACTTCAATTTTATGCTAATAAAAGGATATGGATACATCCCTCATTTGTTCGCTTTAAAATGAGCCTTTGTACATGCCAACCGGATGTATACTTCTCAACGTTGCGTGTAGTTATACGGTTGGTGGTATCCCTTGATGATGTTTTCCCTTCAAATATCGTAAAAAATGATTTTTACTGCTAATTGGTTGTTGAAAATGGAGTTTGTTTCTAAAAACATTGTTGCTGTAGGAGTCTTGGCAATTTCAAAAAATTCACAATGTGACGCAACGAAATATGCTTGCCAGTTAAGTGTTCATAAATCAAAATTTTATAGATGCGCCGTGGGATTATGACATCATCGGATTAATTAGATTTTTCTTTATCAAGCTGGAAATGTTTCCAGGGGATCATGTAAATGGATAAATTTAAAGAGGAGGCTTCCATCATGCGGCTAAGACTAGGCAAAGCAAAATTGCTTACCAGGCAATGAAGTCTTGAAAGGCTTCCGGCTGATGTCAGACCAATACTTTCAAAACTACGATAGGCAAATTGTATAACAAAAACATCATACTAATAGTCTAGATGATATTATCGAGCGTCTACATTGAGTCCTTTGAATCCACAGAGTAGTTCCGGGCACTTTTTGTCTACATGTCCAGTGATATAGGGTCTTGAGCCATGCTATCTTGGTCTTCTATTGTAGAAACATTGTAGATTTGGTTGCGATTGACATACTGTTAAAGAAAGTCTGGACAATACTCGTAATTCTTGGAAAGCACCCAAGCTTTGACTGTAAGAAAGCAGCCAGTTTAGAGTGTCCTTGACATTCTGTACAGACAACACCTGAAGGACGGTATGAAACCAAAAGTTTGAATTCCGGGACTTACTCGTAACTTAAACTTCTTCCCCTGATAAATACACCGCTGAGGTGATTTCCTCTATAAAATCCTCTGACTACTGTGCCATACTAGGCTATTTCTCTGACCATGCAGTAAAGAAACAATTCCCTAAAGAACCGTGTTGCAATACGAGAAAGTCAATTATATCGGACTAAACATGTTCTTACGGAATTTCAACAGGTTGTTGTGTTTTCTATTTGGAGACATGGAATGATATCCTTCGTCCTTAAGCGGATGAATAGTATAAAACCAAAGGAAAAAACGACTGCAGTATCCCAAATCCTTCATCAACGATCATTTGCAATGACATTCCACCTTTCACATCTTTGAATACGGTCCACCTGTGGACATATCTCCTTTCTCATTCATCTAGTAGTAGTAGTTTCTTTTTTTGTGGATCTTTATTACGTACACCGCATAGATATGCGGTTGTGTTAAACTCCTGAAATGACGTATTAGACCAGACCCAGCACCACGGAGCCGCATTAGAATTATATCAGTATGGAGCCGTAAAAAGGAACCCCACATCTGTGACTCGCCCCTTGGATAGACTGATGGTCATCATGCCTTGAAGCATCCATGGTCTTCCCACATGCAGATTCCTTGTCAGGCTTCAATTGTAATTATTTATTTTTCCTCTAATGTCACAGTTAGATGACGGTCCTAAAGGGGAGATGGCTCAAGTGCACCTCGCTCTGAACTTCCTCTAGTTTTTTTTGTCGAATCACCGATTAAACGAAATCATTTTTTGTTCTTTGAATAGCGCTGTAGTTTAATATAGCCGGGACGATGTATGCAGGCATCTGAACCACATCTGCTGCAACCAACCAAAAAGCAATTGCATCTCCAGGAAGTTTTTGCGGCCATACGATGAAAATATTGACCGTGTCCAGATAGGAGTTGGGTAAGATTATAATTTACGTCACCTTAACCTCGATACAATCAAGGCCGCACTAACTCCTTCCTTAATTATATTCTCTCTCTCAACGTCATTAAAGTAACTGCTACGAAGGATGCCATCCGATTACCGTACACGATTCGAAGCGCCCTAGTTGGCTGCATAATGCTAAACCACGTTCATGTCCAATTACTGGAAAGCGCATCCTCACCGTACAACCATATAGATTTGGCGACCGTCACAAGAAGCTTTCTTTTGGCTTCTTTTGCCTTCCCAACCCACATAGCCCTCATGATCACCTTCTCCATCATTCTAATAATGTGTTGCCGAACACGAGTGGGGAATCAATGTAGACTAGAAGACACCTAACCCCCAGGCTGGCACAGGTTGCTGTACCCACGACATTCACACGAAAATCCGTCTCAAAGCGAGCTGGAAACCATGTGCCCTCAGACATCAGGCTACTCTCACGACCGCCAAATTAATTCTGCAATTGACCTATCTCGTGAACTTGCCTCCAAATCTAACACAAAGCCGTTGGCGAAACAAATAAATTTTGGCAAAATGTGCGAGCGGAAGAAGAGCCAGAGACTTTTTCATGTCCAGAATATTTCGCTTTCACAGGCTTGCCATTACAAGATTACTTTTTTCGGTCTTGCTTATTAGTCGGTGGACGCATCAAATGAACCACACTAGTTAACAAATAGTCTACAGATGCCCATATGAAATGAGGCAACCTTTACGTGCTACAGATAATCGAGGCAAGAGCAAAATATAACTTGATGACAGGTAAGGCCCAAGAACACTGAATGGCGACATGAAATAAAACTGTGAGAATAAATGAACAGAAATGTTCTGCTCTGTGTCTGTCTTCAAGCGCTCAAGGCTGTCGGAAATGATCATGTAAAAAGTTGTGATAGTAGCAAACATCCCTGTGGTACTCCACGATAAATTTGATAGATACCGTAAAACCGCCTAACTTTAACCAGTCTGGTAAGAAATCATTCGCAGTGTTTTTGTCCGTTTCGTGATATATTCGATTTTAGTCTTAAGTTATCGGCTGTTGAATTGTGAACATAATCAATACTTTACTTCAGTGTTTGCATTTCCGGTGCGCTTTTAATTGTTAAAAAAACATCCTAGTCAAAGTATACCTGACCATTTTTAACTTTGACCATAAGACAATGAAAAACGTGTTGTTTAAGTTTTGGGGTATTTTATTACGAAAAAGTTGCAAATTCCACATAAATAAAATAATATTTATTTATATATAAATTAAAAAAAAAAACTTATTTTTCGAAGACATGTAGAATAGTAAGTGGAAAAAAGAACGAATGACCAGGATATAAAAACTAAAATATATTACTTCAAAGTTAAATTTTAAATTCCACATAAGATTATCAGAAAGATTTAAAAAAAAACTTTTAAGGGAGAATTAACAATAAACAAAAGTATGTTAAAAGTATGTTTTTAATGAAAAAAAACAGATTATGAGTAGGAACAAAAAAATTATTAAAAATGGATAGGCTATTTAAAATGAATTTTTGGTATTTAGAACAACTTCCATGAGGTCTTCTAGGGATGAAGGGCTCAAGTGCTCTGCCATAACTCTGTTTGAAATATAGTGCCGTAATAAGAAGGACTCGGGGGCCGTTCGCGAGTTAGACTTGCTTCTGCTTGGACCGGACTTCCTTGAAGCTCTTCAACGCTTATTCCCTTTCCAGGTATAACTCTAACCTTGCTCATTTTCTTTCTTCCCGGTGAGTCTTCTTTACCATGTCTCATTTCTTTTAATAAATCTACAACGCACGATGATAAATTTAGTAGCTGTTTCTTCTAGATGTTCTTCCCTAGGCATTCTTGTCATCACTTGTTGAGGATCAAAAGGTAAAATTCTACACTTTTTGAAGCCAGATATTAAATTCGTTGACAAACCATTTTCATTCAAGGATTATTCTACCAGTTCTTTATGCATTTTGCGAAACTTATCTTTAGCTAGCAGTTGCGAAGTTCTTGATTTGCTTACTTTCCACTTCATTAAAATGGTCCTCCATATTTTTTTTAGAGGACCGAAGAATGCTATGTCTAACGGTTGTAGAAGGTGTGTTGAATTTGGAGGAAAACAAGCAAACTTGATTTTGTTTTGTACCGCAGCTTCAACTACATCTACGGAAAAGTGACTTGAAAGATTATCTCCCAATAGAACGATTTCCCCATCCAAATTTCTCGTGCATAGTATGAAGTTATTAATGAACCAATCTTTAAAAATTGTAGCATCAAACCAATCCGACTTGCTTCTATTATATTTTGTGTTTTTTGGCCCGCCTTCCATCCATTGTTCCCATAATTGTTCCTATTTATAGACAACATAAGAGGGCAATAATTCTCCAACTGCCGAGCCACTGAACATAACCGATATACTGGTCTTCGAACTATCCATTACTCTTTCCGGGTATTTGAAACCCTTTTTTTTTTAAAAAAAAACACTTCTGGGAACCGGGATCATCTGATAAATGGGTTTCATCGTAGTTAAATATATTGTATAACTAGCTGAAATATACTCCCCATTATCAAAAGTGGTAGCCTTTTTTAAATTATTAAAATATTCTCCTATAAACGTTCTTGTTAACTTTGCCTTGGATGTTTTAAGGTTTTGACGCATTCGCTTGCTAAGAAGTGCATTATTTCTTTTGAAGAACCTTTCTAGCCAATCTTTACCCAAAGGTATTTGTTTTTTTTTGTTTTCTCACGTTTATTCCGATAGTTGGCCGCCAGTTTTTGAACTTCTATCCCACTTAAAGAAAAGCCCCATTTGCTTGTGATTAGTATAGCTTGAACTAAGAGTTTTTCCTCAGCATCTGTAAAAATACAAGGCCTTCCAAACGCCTTACCATTCCTTTGATGCAATACCGAAATGCTGAGCGCACTTTGTGATAGACATTTCTTTTTTTTCAAATATTTGCAATGCTTCCTCCATTTTGTTACTACTCGTAGATGTACTATTGTAACGCCTAGAAGGAGTTTACCTTTGCTTGGATATTTTAACCTATTTATATAAAAAGAAAAAGATTTAGGCTAGGTAGGTAGGTAGCATAAAAAGGAACTAGTCAAAGCCAAACTAGCAATCAAAGTTAAATTGATCAATGTATGTCACTCGTAACACTGCCGGTCAAAGTTAAAAATTTGTGGTCAGAGTTTTACGAATATGCCACATTTGGCAAGTGACTTTTTCTTATTTATATCAAATCTATTCTATTATTCATACGACTACCAAAATAATCATATTAATGAGAGAAAATGTTAGTCTACTTACTTGTAATAAATTGCACTCAAAAAAATTACTAAAAACACAAAATATCGGAACCTCTTTGAGGAGCTCAAATCATTTAAGTCTTACTTGCACTAATTTAATTTACCGTTAGATTTTTTTCAAATGTTTTCACCTCATGAACTGAAAACCGTCACTTAGCTGATAAAGCAACCTTTCAATCCAAACCAAATTATGTAGAAATTACTCACATGTAGATACTGCTGTTTTAAAAATAAAAGTTATCTGATTTTGGTCAAAGTAAGGCGGTTTTACGGTATGCTTTGTTGTTCCGTTGATTGTCCCAAAAATTAACAAATCGTAATCTGATAAAGGCTTTGTATACTGTGTCTTCGTAGTAGCGCCTACTTGTCCAAGGATGCTGTCTCCATGTTAACGAAACTTTATGTTGCTCTCAAGGAATCATTAACCTTTTTCGCTCCATAGGCAGAAATCTAAAAATTACAACGGATCTGAGACTTTACATAAGGACGTTGAAAAACATCTAAACATGATCCGACAACAATGGAAAGGATTAAGAGTAATACTCCTCCCGAAAATGTGTAAAGCCCGCAAAGCAGCCATCATCCTATAAACCTCTATGTATGCTGTATGGGACAGCGAAAGTAAGTGAAAAATCATCTGCGAAAGATCGAACTACGATAGTATTAGGTGCGGAACCAAGTTTAATAGATGGCTCCAGCAGTAAGTGCTGGTAATTTTGACACATCCAAAACATCACGAACCAAGCCTAAACATATGGTAAGCAAACCGTTTTGACACATTAGTGATTTTATTTTGGCGTGATATACTTTTGATGTTGTGAAAATGTCTGATTTTGTGCCAAATAATTGTCATTTGCGGAAAGTGTTGATTTTCTCTTCTTACGTTCGAAGAACACGGCGGTTGAAGCACATCTAGAGCTTCAAAAGGGTTTCGGAGATGCTGCTCTAATTGAAACAACGTGCCGTAATTGGTTCCATTGCTTCAAAGATGGTGATTTTGATGTTGACGACCGTCCGCGTGAAGGAAAGCCAAAATCCTTTGAAGTCGCTGAATTGGAGGCATTGCTCCATGAGGATCTATGTCAAACGCAAGAAGAGTTTGCTTCAGCATTATGATGTACCCGCCAGGCCATTTTCAAGCGATTGCATGCGAAAAACGGCAACAATACGAGCCAAGCCACGAAAAAGTGATTCTACAGCATAAAAACGCTCGGCCTCACGTTGCCAAACTCGCGAGAACCAACCTGGAAATGTTGAAATGGGAAGTCTTACCCCACCCTCAATATTCTCCAGATATTTCGCGGTCCGATTGTTATTTGATCCGTTCGATGGCACATGGTCTAGCTGATCGCCAGTTGCACTCATGTGAAGACATCAAAAAATGGCTTGATTCGTGGATAGCCTTTAAATATGAACACTTTTACTGTAACGGTATTCAAGCTCTGCCAGAAAGATGGCAACAAGTTGTAGCCAGCGATGGGCAATACTTTGAATGATTCATTTGTAACAATTTTTTCACAATGAAGTTGCATTTTCATCAAAAATATAACTTAGGAAAAAGCGAAGCACACATGCCATATAGGGGATATCGCAAAGAAAAAAAATACGGGACGGTCGTAACGCTCGTTGCGGGATATTATGATGATTTGAAAATTAAATCCTCTTCTACGACACAAAGGCCAAGGAATAGAAAATAAAGAAGAAGTTCCGCAAGGGTATGTTCTAGACCCAGTATTGTGGAATAAATTGTGAGATATAGAACTTCGAAGGCATCATTGGATACGTAAGGGGTGTTTTTAGAGGTATGATTTATAAACTGGTAACACTGCTTCTACAGATTGGAAATTTGACAGTTGAAAATGGGTTTGTGGTTAATACATTTTGCCATTTTACAATGAATAGATTAACGCCAGAACAGAGCGTGAAAATTTATATTGAAAACCATGGTTCTGTTCGCCAAATTTATAGTACGCTACGTCAATTTTACGGTCGACATAATCGTCCATCTGAGCAAGGTATTCGGAACACGATGAATAGTTTTCGCAACACGTACACTCTAGTAGATCGTAATCCTGCATCCTCAAAGGCGATAAACAGTGCGAACGGAAGAAGCTATTGCCATTGTGGAGCACAGTGTTGAAGAGAATCCGAATGAGTCGATTCGCTATCGTGCCCATCTACTTTGTGGAAGATTTTATGGAAAGATCTTGGCTTGAAAGCTTATAAGATCCAGCTTGTGCAAAAGTTGAAACTGCGTGACCATTATACGCGTCGTAGGTTCGGTGAATGGGCCAAAAACATGATTCAGTTTGATCCTCATTTTCAACGCAAAATTTTGTTCTCCGATGACGCTCATTTTTGTTTAAATGAATATTTAAGCAAGCAAAATTGTCGAGACGCCCTTACAACCAATAAAACTCACTGCTTAGTGTGCTTTATGGGCTGGTGGAATCATCGGCCCATATTTCTTTAAGGACGATGCCGGCCAGAATATTACCGTCAATGGAGAGCGCTGTAGAAACATGATTTCTGACTTCTTCGTTCCTCAGTTGAATGGCATTGACGTGACAGAGTTTGGGTTTCAACAAGAAGGCGGAACATGCCACATGGCGTGCGACACCATCAATTTATTGCGGTAAGCATTTGCTTAATTTCGCGTAATGGACCTGCGAACTGGCCTCCACGATCCTGTTATCTTACTCCTTTAGATTACTTTCTTTGGGGGTATGTAAAATCGCTAGTCTATGCCGATAAACCAGGGACGTTGGACGATTTGGAAGGCAAGATTCACCGTGTTATTGCTGATATAGGCCTCAGTTGCTCGATAAACTTGTCGAAAATTGGACTTTGCGATTCTGCCTCAGTCGAACTAGTCGTCGAATGCATATGCCCTATGTCATATTTAAACACTGATGGCATAAAATTATTTATTAAACAATACTAATATCATAGACATTAACATTAGCTTCAAGTATTTTATTTTATATTGAATTTGTGTACCTGTAAAAAAAACCCACTTTAGTAGTAACCATTGTTAAAACGAAAAATGAATCGATAAAACTCTGCAACGACACTATCAAAAGTAGAAAGACATGACTTGACTCTCTAGAACTGATAGGTCACAAAGCAGAGGGTACACGTCAAAAAACACAGCATCGAGTCATGGCCCAATATTATGAACTAAGGTGCACTGTTTGACCATAGGCTATATTATAGACCCCACATAAAATGCACAAACAAGAATGCCAATGGAGCAGTTGCCGTAATATCTACCGTTTATCTGCTAATAAAATCTGATGTATGCTGGTTCTACAATATATGGCCAAAAGTATGGAGACGTGACAGAGAAGATGCACAAAATAGCATCACTCAGAGTATGCTGGGCAAGAACGATGAGCCACACCACAAGGAGATAGTTACTGGTCCAACAAGCCAACAAAATGAGCACCTAACAAACGAGCTCACAATTAATAGCAAATCCTAGGCTCTTTGAAGTCAAGCCTAAGGACGATTCCGTGGGGCTAAGACAGGGACGATGACTCTACTAATAATTTCAAGTAATGAAGGTAGCAGAATGGAACTACCTGTACAAATCTTAATTTATCCAAACTAAATCTGCTGGTTTAAATGGAATGGTTACGCAGAAATTCAACATGCCTATACATAATATATTTCAATTCTTTATGACCATACTACTCCGCTCCTGCACAGAATTGGGCAGTCCCTAAAAACATATAACAGACCTAGACTACCCCCTTCCAAAGTCAGCATGTCACGTTTAAATCTTTGCTTAGTTTCACTTACACCACAAACTAAAGGCAACTATTAACAGCAACCTGTTTCTATTATCTACTCCCCCTTTTAGCTATTCAATTCAGATCGTGGAAATAAGGTAAACCGTATCTAGATAGACATATACGAGGGTATAGATATTTATAAACCTCTTAACATACGCGTTAAAGGCCTTGCAGGTAGGTAAACAAGCTCCCATTTAAGATTTAAGGAATTTTAATATTCTTTCTGTTGGCTCTATTCATCGTGCAGGAATGCTGTCATCCTTGTTGTACGAGTATACTTGAATTCAGCTAAAAGATGGAAGAAAGGACGAAAAAAAAAAGGAGAAAAAGAAAAGATGAATGAGCTACCTGGTACGTGGGACTCACTATTTTTTATGACAAGTAAACGGCTTTCTTCGAAAAGGATTCGTAAAGGTGAAAGTGACATAGTTAGCTTAGTAGAGGAAAAGGGTAATAAAAGAAAAACTTCACTTGTTGCCAGTCGTTTGAAAGGATGTTTCAGCATGATGAAATGCCACGTTTTCAGCAAACGAATACGGGAATGAGAAATTGTTTAAACCAGTGCTTATCACGCTCTGACAGTGGAGCTGAATGAATAGGTCACTGCATTCCAAAATTATGCTTAGGGACAGTGCCTTAAGCAGTGCTTAAGTCTTGCCCCGGGAGTCACGAGCAGCGATTTAGTTCTGTCTTCTCAAAAAACAATTAATAGAGGGGTACTGTATGCCACAAGTTCAGACTGAAGATTTATGGATTGAGGCTGATCTTTTGCTGTAGGGTTTCTGTCATCAATGTGAGTCAAAAGAAAACTTTTGATGTATTGAAGTCATCCCGATATAGACAATCCCAGTCCGGTTAATATCTTAGAAGTGCATTATCGATGAAAATGTTTGTGTTGATACTGATGCTGATAGTTGATAGCAGAGGTAATAAGAGCAATGACTTTAAATTTACAACTCTTCATTTCTACATTTGGCCATCATGGTTCTCCGACTGTCCTCAGTCGGACTGGTTTACGTCATCGTCGTCATCGCTGTCGTGAGATATCTAGGGCTTCATGCAATCAGCTTTTTTTTTTTTATATAATTTACGCGCGCCTAAGGGGTTATGAATACCCTTATACTGTTGCCTGGGCGCGGGCGGAAAGATAGAAGGAGGAGAAAAGAAAGTTTGTGATGTAGTGGTTTGAAACTCAGGTGTGTTTGGTTCCGATATTGACTCTCCTGGGGTGGGAGTCCGAATAGGACGGAGAGATTTTCTTCACTCAGAATATGGTGAGGTTGTGAATTTTAGCGGTTGTTTTTGTGTTTGAAAACCCTACAACAGCCAAACAAATGAAAGCTTGTCGTGGCTAGGATTCGAACCTTGACCCTCCGAGTGAGAAGCGATTGCTAGTACCGCTACACCACGGCCACCCCGTCTGCTGCAGATGTCGTGTTGGACCCTTCGTGTTGTCCAACCTTTCGGACGTCGTAGCGATCTTTACCTTTGACTCGGATAAATTCGTATGTTCCAAAGTGTTTGGCATGCAGTTTTAGTCCCACACGAAACACCGTTCGCATAATCGTCACTAGGTCATGCAGCTTATGTTGTGTGGCCACTTTTCTCTTCCTGTCGTATGTTCGTGAGGACTTTGCATCTTGTCAGTCTCTTCCTTTGCCGGTCTGTGTAGTTCGTCTCGAGTCTCCTCAAACTGGTCTAATATGACTTCTTCCAGAAGCTTCATCAGTTGCTAGTTGTTCTCGCACTTCATTGCCACCTGGCTACGAACTAGAGCCACTATTCTTTCCCCATCGCGGTCTCGCCATTTACTCGTATGTGCGTAGTGATGTAGCTCACCAAATTCCACCACAATGCAGTCCCTGTTCCAATCCGGAATTCAATTTCATATGGTTAAAATTCCGTGTCTGTAAACAAATTATCCACTACTGCTTTATATACAGAAGCCCCAAACTGGACAGCAACTCGACCTTTCACGACTTTGATGCGCTGTCTGACTCCATTCAAAGAATTGTATCCCCGTATCCTCATACTGAAATCGTTATTACGGGCGAATTCAATATACACAATTCTGAGTGGATTCGACATTGTGGACAGACAACACCCGAGGGACGGTGTGTTGAGATCTTCGCTGCGGAAAATAACTTAACCCAGCTTGTAAATGATCGCACGCGAATACCAGACGTTGATAGTCATACCAACAACACCTTGGATTTGTTTTTAATTTCTTACCCTGAGAAGTACTTTGATGTGCTCTTCCCTCTAGGCTCGTCGGAACATTGTGTCATATCAGCTAATTTCTTATACACCGACCACAAAGTTTGAGAAAAGATTCCTAAAAGAACCGTATGGCAATACAAGAAAGCCAATTGGAGCGGATTTAACACCTCTTTAGGAAATTTAACTGCTCGTTATGTCTCCTCGATAACGACATGAATGCCGCTGCTAATATGATCACAAACACTTCGGAACGAGATCCTTTACCCCTCATCGGATGAAGAGTATCAGACCAAAAGAAAAGGCATGGTACGACTCGAGCTGTAAAGAGGCTCTCAGGGTTAGAGAATTATTTTTTCGGTCCTTCAAGACCAACCCGACAGAGGAAAACCGAAAAAAGTTTAAACGAGCCAGAAATGACTGCAACGTCTTCCTCAAGCGTGTGAAGTTCCAATACGACCAAAACTGAGGCAAAAAATACTGCAATGTCCCAAAGGTAGTAAAAATTGTTGGTCATTCGTCAAAAACATTAGAAATTCTGCCTCATCCTCCATCCCAACGCTCATTTATAATGACATTCCGCCTGCTAGCTCTGTCAGCTGCACACTTTGCGGCTAGCTCAACACTCCCAGATTGTGCTTTGTTCCCGCCTACACTTGAATGCGTTGAATCTACAATGAGACGAATCCATTTTCGCACTCGTGTAGTAGCAAGAGTACTTAAAGGTCTCAACTTGCATAAATCCGCTGGTCCAGATGGTACATCTCGCCTTCTTCTGAAGAGGTGTTCTTCCTCGCTGGCAAAACCACTGCGTAAGCTTTTTCATTAATCCTGCTCTTTCCGAGCAGATGGAAAGCAGCATTTGTCCAGCCCGTCCTTAAAAAAGGCGAATCTTCTTCTCTCTCCTCCTTCAAGCCCATTGCACTTACGTCCCTTCTCTCCAAGGTCATGGAAACGTTGATAAACCGTCAGCTCATGAAATATCTCGAAACACGAAAACTTCTCAATGATCGGCAATATGGTTTTGGTAGCAACAGGTCCAGTGGTGACTTGATGGCAAAATAGTTGCAATTGATTTTTCTAACGCACTTCACAGAGTTTGGAATCAGGCTCTTTCGTCGAAAATGCGTGCTTTTGGGATAGATGACTCTCTTTTTCAGTGGATTAGAAATTACTTTTCGGAACGTTCAATTCAAGTTGTCTTGGATGGTTTCAAGTCGGATATTCACAAAATAAATGCTGGTGTGCCCCAGGGCTCCGTTCTGTCTCCAATACTCTTTTAATCTTGATCAATGATCTCTTGTCTGCTACTTAAAATCCAATATATTCCTTTGCTGACGACAGTACTCTCTGCTTTTCATATTCGTTTCCGGACCCACGTCTCTGCTCTTCGGCTGTAGAACGGGAACGACAGCGTATGTTAGGCTCATTAAATTCCGACATTAACAGCATAACTAATTGGGGAACTATCAACCGAGTGGAATTTAAGGCTTCCAAAACTCAATGGTGTCTGCTGTCGTTAAAGCAAAATTTAAACACTCAGCCATTATCCATGAATGGCACTTGCATCGTCGAAACCGATAAACTTTCCATTCTCGGTATGTGCATCAGTGACAACTTACGTTGGAATGACCACATATTCGATGTCGTCAAAAATGCTGCGAAATGTCAAGGTTTCCTCAAGCGATGTAAGAAATACTTCACCCCTTCTGATCAGGCCCCAATGTACTCGTATATGGCGTTTATCTGCCAAAAATTGGAGTACAATGCCCACATCTGGTCAGATGCTCCTAAAACATCTCTGCACCTGCTAGATAGGATTCAAAACCGTACTATAAAACTCATTGGCGACACTAATATCAGTCAATCAATTGACAACCTCGAGCACCGACGAAATGTCTCCTGTCTCACTTTGTTTTATCGCTATTTTCACCACCAGTGCTCCATCGAAATCGCCAGTAGCATTCAAACTTTTAACCGTAACACCCATCTCGCTATGAATGCTCATCAGTATACCCACAAGCCCATTTTCGGACGTACTCTAAAATAACGTGATTCTTTCCTAAGCCGTTCTACTCGCTTATGGAATGTCCTGCCGATCTCTATGTTTCCTGGTCGTTATAACTTACAGACAATTAAAAACAATGTACATCGGTACCTGTCTTTTCTTGCTCCCTAAATTTCCTTCTATCGTGCTGGGTACAAACATTTTAAGGGTACAAAAATCCTTGATTCTTAAAAAAAAATAATAATCAGACTAAGCTATTGCAGGATTTTGGTGGCACTCATTCTCAATCACTCCCCTCCTCTTTTCTCAACCTGGGCTTGAGACCGGCTACGGCGGAGTTTAGTTGAAACACATCTTTTCTACGATTGCTAATCTTTAAGACTGTACATACTCGTAGTATAGCGTTTGGCGGCTGCTAAAACACTTTCTACAATAAGTCCACGCAATTCATGGGCAATCCTGAAGCCATCTACATCTTCAGTTGCATCTACCTTGTCATCATATTGTAGAAACGCCAACAGCAATTGAGTAAAAGAAAGTAACTGACCTAAAGTAAACGTGGACAAAGCTAAATACCAACTATTGACAAGAAAAGAATCCTTATCACTAAGGGCATAACTTCATTGTCGAAAACTATGTATAATACGTCTTTATAGTGAAATGCCTTACGTACTATAAGGAGGTCTGTTGGTGTTGACCATCCCCGTGTGTCCGGCTCTCTCCGCATGCTTTCGGATCATACGGACTAAAACTCCTCCCAACCCTGTGGCTTCTGACACAACCCCCTGGGACCACTCATCGCATTACTTCAAGAGGCTGTGATCCTATACCCTTTCGGGTTTACGTGCTTTCCCGGTATCGTTCTTCTTCTCTTTTCTTTCACAAACTGGCAAATTCTTCCCCAGTTCAGGTCACTCGTCAGCATTTTATCCACTATGTTTTCTGGGTTGAAGGCACCAATGCTATTTTCCAGTACTGTGCGTTGGGCTTTCCATCTCCTGCAGGCAAAAAAGGTGTGATGTACGTCGTCTGCTGGAGAGTCACGTACTGGCAGGCTGGGCTATCCGTTTTGCCGATCCTATGTAAAAAGGCTTTGAAATTTCGGTGTCCGGTGAGGAACTGAGTGACGAAGTAGTTGACCTCCCCGTGTTTCCGGTCTTTCCACTCAAGCTACATTTCTTATCAACCTCGCTGTCCACCTTCCTCTGCTTTCCGAGATCCAGCGATCTTGCCACTTCCGTATCGTTTCCTGCTCTGCTTGGTCGATTGCCGCTTCCAATCCGATTTCTGCCTTGTTTTTGTGGACGTACTTCCTTTGTGCCGCTAGGAGATCGATTAAAGTCACTCCTGCGACTACAATGACGGCTGGTTCCGACACCGTTCGGTAAGAGCCAGCCATGAGTAGAGCTCCACATCTTTGCACTGCCGCCATCTGCTTCCGGTACTTTTCTTGTCGAATCGCGTCTGACCAGATCTCGCTTCTATATAGGAGAATGGCATGCGTTGTCGACATTAATAGCCTGCGCTTACTTGGCGTTGGACCACCTATGTTCGCCATTAATCTACTGAGTGATGTTGTAACTCTAGAGGCTCTTTTCGCTGCGTACTTTATCTGTTGCCAGAAAGTTAGTTTTGTGTCAAGCCTCAATCCCAAATACCTCACCGCGTCCTTGCTCTTAATGACTTCAGAGCCAATTGGGAAGTTTGTTTGTGTCGGGATTTTCTTCTTCGTCAGAAGGCTTACCTCAGTTTTCTCTGTTGCCAAACTAAGACGGTGCTCATCCATCCAGAAGGTTGTTCATCACATGACTTTGTTCAACTTTCTTTGCGCGTTTTCAGTGTCTCTTGCCGTTATCACTGCCGCGATGTCGTCTGTGTACCCAACGAGAAAGGTGTCTTCGGGCATCTCCATCCGCAGTATATCATCATAGAAGATGTTCCAGAGGTCTGGTCCCAGGATTGATCCCTGTGCTGCTCCAGATGTTACTTCTGGAGTGGCAACTTCCTTGTTGGGCGGTTTGAACAGACTTCACCACTTCTTCAATAGCTCCGACGGTGGAACGTCCTATCCTGAACCCTGTCAAGTCTTCCGCTCTTTGCACTGCATCTGCGAGCCGTGATTTGAGCAGTTTTTCCATCAGTTTTCCCGCAGTGTCCAGCATACATTAGGGCCTGTACGCTGATGGGGAGTCTGGGTCTCGTTTTACTTTGCTGATCAGTACCAATCGTTGCTTTTTCCAGATCTTTTGGGAAGTCTCCTTCTTCGAGGCAACTGTTGTACATGTTGAGCAGCAGGTTAGGGCATGCTTGGGCAGTCACTTTTATTACTTCTGCTGGAATTCCATCTGGGATGGTATTCCCATCTGTTTTTCTTCTGTTTTTCATTGTCAGCAAGGCTAATCCCAACTCTTCTTCGCTAAAACCTGGAGTTTCCTGTCGTCGGGCTGGTGTGTTGTCGGGAAGTCTGACCGGATGAACTGGGAAAAGGGTGTTTACAATGCACTCCATCTTGTCTCCGCTTAGAATAGGAGGTGCCGATTGGGCTCCCAGTTTCCACATTACGACCTTGTAACCTAGCCCCCAGGGGTCGCTGTTTATGTCTCGGCGGAGATCCTCCCACTTCCGTTTTTGGTCGATGGTTGATGGCCCTCTTGAGCTCGGATCTTTTGGTTCTGAACTCCGCTAGAGCTTTCTTTATGTTTTCAGAGCGTCTTCTCCTTCCCCTGATGACTATGAGCCTAAGTTAGTTTAGTTTTAAATGCATTTTATTATCTTAATCATTAACCCTTACATACTAACAAAAAATGCTTAAATGCTAGCTTAAAATTACTTAACAATCTTATACTAACTTACTGGCCCCACACAGGCACTCTAAGCTACTCTAAATTCTTATATCTATGTCTTTCGACTTTGTTTACATTTTATACTTATATATACTTATTTTCTATGCTGAAGGCTAAGAAAAGAATGTAACAAAAAACTTAGCATATGGACTTAATTTTTTATAAAAACTTAATATCTAACTTAAAATAAACCTTAGTCTAACTAACCTACATACACAATACATACAAATAGATATTATACATTCACAATTATATACATATAATTTGTATATATTAGTATATACAAAGGTATATACTAATATATGTATATATTTCTTAAATGCTAACCTAAACCTATGTAAGCTGGCCATCGCTATTCACAGAGCAAATAGATTGGTCAGCTCTGCCCCATTAGTGAGGCTGATCAGTAATTGACGGAAACGACGATGAAACATCTTCTCCATCATTCAACCACCAGAAATGCTGGTGCTGCCGAACGACATCCCTCTTATCGCGATTCCCCACCGCCCTACTGAACCTGAGACGATCCACACTGCCGTGTGCGACGTCTCTGCCGTAGTTGAGTCGCCTGTCCCCAGCTTTCCGAGCGACATGGAAGATTAACGGGACCGCTGATCTATCCTGGATCAACCCTATCTGATCCAGGTATAGGAATGCTTCCGGTGGAACGAAGCCGTCAGAGCGCACACTCTCGTGGTAAAGGTAGTTGGGGTAGTAAGCCCCAGATATCAGGTTATTCGTCGAGTTCATTGCTCTTGCAATGTGCCTTCGAGTCAGCTTAATTACGAAGTTGTCTACTCGCATTAGGTTCGCCCTGTTGTAAAGGACCTCATTACGATAAAATTTTTTGTACTCCGACTCTGGTGTTCTGTACAAGCGAAGGTAAGCCCTAAGGCAAGCCCTCTCAAACACCCGAATCTTTTCCATTAAGCTTGCTCGTACATTGAACCACACGGGGCACCCGAATACCAGCATGGGCCTGATAAGGGCCATGTAGCAGATTACCTTTACCCTCGCATCGAGTTGGCTGCTATAAAACAGTCTCTTTGTAAGGGCAAAAGCGCCTTTGGCTCTGGCCAGAGCAGCATCTACATTTTTATCAAAATACAGAAACTGATCTAGCCAGATCCCAAGGTATCTGACTACATTTCGACAGGCAAGAGGCTGTCCGTGTTGTCCAATGATCGAGAACTTACGCCAATTTTTTCTGGTATCCCTAGAGGCTCTAGACAACGGCGTCCTAAAGAGAATGGTTTCCGACTTCTGAAAGTTGATTTTCAACTTCCAGTCATCGCAAAATCGTCTTATCTTATCGAAATCACGCTGCAAGAGAGTATTAATGACCTCGATTTTTGGACCTGTTCTGTACGCTATCAAATCGTCTGCGTACGCAATAATATGGGGAAGTGAACCTATCAAGTCGCTTGTATAAATGTTGAATAGGATCGGCGAATTGACCGCGCCTTGCTGAAGACCATTTTTAATTTGAAATATTCCAACAGAAGTCACATCGCCATTTTTCACGATGAACTGTCTGTTGGTTAGCATATTAAAAAGAATGTACAAGAGTGGTTTACTGATCCCCAGCCTAGTCAGCTTATAGAAAAGACCCTCTAACCATACAGTGTCGAAGGCCTTCTCCAAGTCAACAAGGCAGGCACCAGTGCATTGGTTTTTGCCTTTATTCCATTGGATATCGGACACCAGTTTAGACGCGGCATGTGAGATATCATGTCCCGCCTTAAAACCGAATTGATTATCCGGAACTATATGTTTGTCCTCAACCCACCTAGACAGAGCTCTATTGATTACTTTTTCAAACACCTTACTGATATTCGGAAGGAGACTTATCGAACGGAGATTCGCCGGATTGGATATATCCTTTCCCTTTTTGGGGATAGGTTGAACCACCGCCGTTTTCCAATGCGCTGGATAATGTGCATTATTCATTGCATTATTAAACAGGGTGGTGTAAATGTCCACCGCTTCTAGAGGAAGATGTCGAAGCACGATGTTCGGAATACCATCGGTCCCCACTGATTTCTTAGCCCTGATTGTGTCGAAGATTTCATGGAGCTCTTCCTTCGAAATGAACGGAGGTAGGTCACCCTCTCTGGTAATGACAGTATTTGCCATATTTTCGTCGCTGAACCGGGTGAAACCAGAGCCCTCGGATCGCCAGTTCTCTACTTCATTTCGAATGTAGAGGTCGTGCACCAAGACGCGATTATCCAGGTCATAATTAGGACCAATGGTATCAGTGGCTTTGTATATTTCCTGGAAAGTCGCGCCTATGGCCTCAACTTTCTCCTGTGGATCCTCGATCACAAAGAAGTCGTCATCATCAGCGGCCTCATTTGGATCAATACCTGCTATTGTCAGTAACCGTTCGTTGTCTGTTGTCCGCGCTATTTTAAGACACTGAAGGTCGTTTTGATTTTTTCTCCGAAATATCTTATTTATTTGCGGGAACATATTCGGGTTGCTGGTGTTTACAGCCCGAATTTTGTTGTTCCAATACAAACTTACAGAAATTCTGTAATTCTCTTTTATTAACGTTTGAATATTTTTAATCGACGCCTTCAGTGTCCTAATCTCCGGGTCTTGTCTGTCAGTAAACTGTCTGTACAAGTTTTTGAGTCTTGTCAGTAGTCTACTTTTCTGTCGGTGCAGTGCGTCAATAGTAGGATTGCGGAACAGGTCTTCGTTAGTCGTATGTCTATATCGTGGTATTGTAGCGTCCATAATTTGTTTAATTGTCTCGTCCATTTGTTTTAGGTAATTGTCGATCTCCTCGTTTGACAAATTCCTATTGGCCGGTAGATGGAGCGTGTTCGAAGCGAGTGCTCTTGTCAAGGTTGCAGAGAAGCGTGTCCATCGAGTCTTACTGTAGTTGTAAGAATATCTTTGGACAAACTCCTCCAATTCCGCAATTTCGTTGGGAACTGTAATTTCGGTGCTAAAACCGCAATGGTCACTGTCATACACGAATGTGCGCAGACAGTTAAGCGTTTGTAAATTCGTACCTGTCAGTCGTATACGTTCGTCGTACAGCAGTAGATCCAAATAAGACCCGCCTCTGGGAAACGACGGGTTATCCGTCGCTTTAAGACCGAGTCTGTACATGACATCGTGCTGACCCCACCAATCGAGTAGTAGGTTCCCTCTAGTATTTGGCAAATTATTTCCCCAATCTCTGTGTTTAGCGTTGAAATCCCCGCCGATTACAAAATAATTCTCCCCCGATTCCAGCCTCAGAAGTCGAAAAAGCGTGTCAAGCTCTGTAATAAATAAAGTGGATTGTGAAGTCTCAGGTGCATAAACAGAGGCCAAGTACAGCCGCTTTCCACTGCGGAGCGGGATGTAAATGACGACTGCCTCCAACACCCGGAACCTACGCAACGCTCCCTTGTACACTCTGTGAAATTTTATACCTTGTTTAATGAAGATCGCGACACCGCCTCCACGTTCGGATCCGGGCCGGTTTCTCCTTCTAACAATATAATTATTGTACTCCAGTTTGTGCTTATCGGTTAGCTTGGTTTCGCTAGCGAAAAGCACATCAGGAGTTTGGTCTTGTAGCAATTTAAACATCGCGGCTCTTCGTTCGATCCTAATCAGTGAATTAACATTTACCGCAAGGACCTTCAAAGATTGCTCCACCATGTGCGTACCCATTACGACACGTGTTGCGTTAGGCCCGGCAGCAGCGCGTAGATCTGGTCCACCCGCTTGGCCTGTTCTTGCACCTGCTTTTGCAGCTGAGCCATCTGCCCTTGGATTGCGAGCAAGATGGCCAGCATGTTGGGTGCAGCTTCCGTTGTTCTCGGCATTGGCGCTGGAGAAGCAACAGTCGCTTGCTGTACCGTAGCCCCCCTACCTGCCGCCATTTGGGCGTAGGAAATTTGGGACGTGACGGCTGGTGTTTGAAACCTAGCAGGTGAACGTTTGACCTCCACCTTCTGCTGCTGAGCCAGTTTTGATTTTTTAATATCAGCGAACTTAGGACAACCCCGATAGTTTGCGGTGTGTCCCACGTTCCCACATAATACGCACGAGAGCTGCGTCCTATCGGATGCTCCGTCCCTACCCAGAGCACACTCCTCAGAACTGTGGTTCTTTGCGGACTTCACGCATCGAGGCTGCATTTGGCAGTTCGACGCGGCGTGCCCGAACCTCTGGCAGCGAACGCATTGTATAACGCCTTCGCTCCTTTTTAATTTTTCCCAGTGAACCACCTGGTAGTCTAGGACATTGATACTCCTTAGACTATCCAGACGGCTTTCGGGACTGAGCTGCACCAGGAAGAACGGCAGACTCCGTTTCTCCCGCCTGGCTCTAGCTGTGGTAAATGGCTTTACCCCCACAAACTTGAGTCCTTCGCACTCCTTCTCTTTAAGCAGTGCCAGGATCTCCCCAGGATCAGAAGACGGTTCCAACCCCTTCAGCAGCATCGATTGCCGCTTTTCACACTTCGGTGTGAATGAGTAGTGCTCCGTCGTCGTTTCCTTTAGGAGCTCTTTCACTTTCGCGTAGCCCTCCACTGTATTACAGTGGATGGCATGGCGATCGTTCCCCAATCTCTTAATATTAAAATTATTACCAATGACCAGCCTACACAGGTCCTTGGTAGCACTTACCTCCAATTTATAGGTGTTGATAGGAGGCACCTTCTCCTTCTTCTTCTTCTGCTGTTGCTGTTGTTGTTGTTGTTGTTGTTGTTGTTGTTGTTGTTGTTGTTGTTGTTGTTGTTGTTGTTGTTGTTGTTGTTGTTGTTGTTGTTGTTGCTGCTGCTGCTGTTGTTGTTGCTGCTGCTGCTGCTGCTTATGCTGTTGCCGTTGTTGTTGCTGCTGCTGCTGCTGTTTATGCTGTTGCCGTTTTTGTGGCTGCACTTGTTGTTGCTGGTGTTTCTTAACATTTTGTTGCTGTAACACTTGTGCTACTTTATTTACTTGGTGTTGTTGTTGTTTCTGCTTTTGAGCAAGCTGCTGTTGTTGGGATTGCTCTTGCTCTTCCCTCTTCCTTCTTGCCATCTGCTTTTCTTTTATGGCCAGCACTCTTTGTTGTAGCATTTTGATGCTACTACTAATGGCCTCCATCTCTTAATCTTCATCATCCGATTCGCTTGCGGCCAATGAAGCGAAGTTGTTTCCTTCCCTCACTCCGCCGCCAAGCAGCTTTACAGTTGCCGTTGGTAGTTTCCTCCTTCTCTTTGGCTTTGGAGTTTGGTTCGAACCACTCGAAGCCTCACCCGACATTTCAGCAGATCCCGCTATAGGCATAGCGGACCGCTCACCACATTCCATCACGTGATGTTAATCAAACACCGCACTTTAAGTTTATATTTATTTTTATATAAAAAAATAAAAAATAAAAAAAAATTGTCTGCCGACTATTTGGAGTCGAACCCACGACCTTTGCAATCTCAACCGAACACACTCACTCTGCGCTAATTGGAGCCTAAATCCAAGTTGAACAATGTCTTATTTAAGCGACTCACTTTCACACTTACAAGTCGAAACAAGTTTACACTCCGCGGAGGTCTATGAACGACTGACTATGAGCCTAAGTTGCAGGTATCTGCTGCGCAGCTCAGCTATTTCGTCTATCCACCAGTACACTGGATTTCTCCTTCTTTTGTTGCAGCTTTTCCTGGGCATTGAAGCATCACATGCGAGCCGTATCAGTTGCATCGTGGCTTCAGCTTTTACTTTCGCGGATCCTTGTACTTGGAGCACGGCACTTTCTCCTTCTTCAATGACGGATTTGAAAAGCTCTTCGTCTAACCTATTGATGTTCCATGTCGGTGCTGGTGAACGGTTCCAGATAGTGGTTCGCTGGTTTGCGTCCTTATTCTTACGGATGTAGATTCCGTAGCGAAGGTTACATCCGGTGCCTGTTTGCCCTGGCCCCCTGAAAGTCGGAGTGTTACCTACATTTGCTACGTTTAGACCTTGTCTCGTAGCCATCTCAAGTATTTGCCTTCCTCGAGAGTCTGTAGTTGTTATTCCCCACTCTTGAGCTCTGGCGTTAAAGTTGCCGGCAAGCAGGATCTCATTTAAGAAGTCCCCCAGGTCATCCAGTTTTTGTCGGAAATCGTCGATCCTGTCATTCGGGCTGAAATATATGTTTACAACCGTGAGTCCATCGGTCTTGGCCCACGCGAAACCTCTTTGTGTACCTTGGTTTGGGCCCCCGCCCAATTATCAAGGCTTCGCCCATCAATGGCGTTGTCTAATAAAAAGCGGGGGTAGTTTATTCTATAACTGGTCTTATCGAAAACATCCATGAATGGATGATACGATTTGACCAGTTATAAGTTGCCGGTCATAGGTCTTGTTGGTAGGCTTGACCACCGGTAGTCCATACCAGGACTTAAATCACGGTACCATGGGAGTCAGGAGCCCCCCGGATTTCGGTCCGGGCCTGACTTGTTAGAGGTAGGCCCCCTTGTGGGAGCGTCATGGTGGCTGTGGTTTAAACCCAAATCGCGGGTACGGGTTTCCTTTTTGGTTTAGCCCATTGTAGAGTTGCAAATGAAGTACTGGGTGCTGCGACCCTAAGAGCAGCAAGAGGTTTTGGGTAGGCCTCGACTCATACCAAGGGTGGGACTTGTGCCTCCAACACAAGTTCTGCTTTGGTATAAAATATAAGCGAAGTATTAGTAAATATAAAGCGAGTATTTAGCGATGGCAAGGCGTATCCTTGCTCCCTATGGATGTATGGGCACCTCGTAGACATTACGCCTTACGGCAGGAGGTTTACGTTAAAAATCCAGGTACGTTCTGTACCTTGGTTTCAGTTGTCTTTCAACAGCGAAACAGAGCGGACGTATTGACAGTAATCGGTAATCGGTGTTAAGTTAGTTTTCGAAAGGTCTTTGTAATTGCGGGAATTAACGTAATTACGGTCGCTTCGGTTGTGATTTTTTCGAGAGGAATTAAATATCAATTAAGTATTAAGTGTGAAGTGTCATGCGGCTGCACTTTTCAGTGCGGACGAATTTTGAATTTTGTTTTTACATTGATGTGGTGATTAGTGTGGTGATTGGTTTTACCAATTATAAAAGAGGAGAAATCCCCAAAATTAGTTTTGGTAATTTTGTGTTCACTCGTAGTTTTCTGAGTTTTGTGTTGTGCGGTGTTAAGTGTTGGCAGGCAGTGTTTGGGTAGGAGACATGCCTCCTACCAAAAAGAAAACAGGAAGCAACATTAGGGAGAAGCTGGAAAGGCTTGTGGAGAAGGGGATTGAGGTAGCCATATTAAACCAAGAAGACTCGGAAATGGAGATGAGTGTAGCCCCAGCTAAGAAGAGAACCTGTGAGGTCGTAAGCCCGAACAGTGTTAAAAGGCCGAAATCGGTAAGTAATTCAAAAATAACACAAAATATAAGTTCGGAATTGAACGAGAAAACCTTCCTGGATGCGAGGGGTACGAATATTTTGTACCTAAATCGTCAGCTGGGCGATTTGGCTAGGGGGCTTTCGGAGGTGATTTTTGAAAGGGGGGAAGTTGACCCTGTCCTTGCAAACTGGGTAAATAGTATCTGTAAGGGGTACGAAGCTGCTCGTTGGGGAAAACGAGCGGCTAAAACGTTGCCTGAAACACACCCCAGAGGTTGTGCGTCCGCAGCCCTTGCATAATTCTGGGCTTCCCTCAGCTGCCAAAAAGAAGAAGAGGAGCTTCGCTCAAGTGGCAGCTTAAAAACTGGCAACTCCAATTTTAGGTAGGCAGGGCTAGAGGTTTCGATCCCTCAAAAACCTGCCTCAAGGGTGGTGATAAAAGGCGTGACTACCTCCATCACCCCGGTGGAGTTCATGAATCAACTTCATGAACTACATTTCAAGGAGGAATATACCTTTGAATATTTCAAAAACGAGGTGAAAATGGTAACCCGACCATGGAGTACCAAAGAAGGAGGCAGCGTTAACATTGTGCTGGAGAGTCTTGGTTCAGCGTAAGTGCTTAAAGTACTCCTTGCTAGTGGGCGCTGCTACATTGGGTGGTACTCCTTTCCTGTAAAGGAGTACAAAACCATTGTTGGCTGCTTCCGATGCCTCGGTCTTGACCATGGCGTTGCCGATTGCAAGACCCAGGAGGTATGTCGCCGTTGCGGTGAAGAAGGACATCACTCAAAAGATTGCTCAAAACCGGCCAAATGCCGGAACTGCTCGCTTAAGGGAGGAGCAGCCAACCACCGTATGGTGTCCCGCGTAGCGGCGGGAAACTAAGGAAGAAATTCCAAAGCGCTCAGGCTACCAACGCTGAAAACTTGACTCAGTTGGGCTCTGCCTTCCGGCGATGCCTTGCTGAGTACAAGAGAATGATTGTCCAAGTCAAGGAAGATGACTGGAGAAGATTTACGGATTCAAATAGGGACAATCCTTGGGGAAGGCTCTACAAAATATGTAGAGCTAACAATAAATTACCCGAGGTTGAACGCATATGCGTGGGTGATACTACACATAAGGAGTGGAGGGACTGCATAGGTGCCTTACTCAATGCATTCTTCCCTAGAGATGACCGAGCTGAGGCCCCACTGGCTACAGAATCAGTAGCCAACTCAGAACTGCGAACCGAGGAGATGGAACACGCTGTTTCACTTCTCCGTTCAAAGAGGTCTCCTGGACTAGACGGAATGACTGGCGAAATGGTGAAAGCCATTTGGAAAGTCGTTCCGGATTATCTACGCTGCACTTTCAGCAGATGCATTGAGGCGAATCACTTTCGTGATCGTGAAGTCTACCGACAGGATTAGGTCAAACCCTGGATCCTATTGGGGCATCAGACTGCTTCCGGTACTTGGAAAAGTACTAGAAAGGTTTACGGTGGAAAGACTTCTGGAGAATATGACCGAACCAATGTCTCCTTTCCAATTCGGATTCAAAAAAGGCATGTCTATTGAGGACGCTTGGGCATATGTCAAAGATTGTGTCCAGGCAAGTAGGAAAAACTATGTCTTAGGCATCTTTATAGATTTTAAAGGTGCTTTTGACAACTTAAGCTGGGGAAGTGTCGTAGATTGCAGGATGTGGGATGCCGGGAAATTGACTTGGAAAAGCTACTTTTCTGGCAGAAGCCCATGTGCAACGAATGCAGGTTTAAATGAAAGTGTGCGTGTGAGTGTGGAGCGTGGATGTCCTCAGGTCTCTATCTGTGGCCCATTCATTTGTAACCTCATGATGGACCTACTGCTAGGGCAGATACGTGAGACCTGCAAGTACTGCACATATGCGGATGACCTGTTACTTATTCTTGGGGGACGCTCCAGGAGAGTGTTGCAAGAAATGGGAAACAGGGTAATCCAAATCGTCGTGGAGCGATAGTGTGGGCGTCGCCGTATCAGAGGAAAAGTCTGTAATGATGGTCCTCAAGGGAAACTCATTTAAACGACGACTTCCAACAATCCGTTTGAATAGTAATACCCTTAGTTATGTGACGCAAGTCAAGTATCTAGGCATAACCATGAGCGAGAATCTGAACTTCTTACCACATTCGGAAAGTATCAAGGACAAACTCACAAAGTTTGGGGGACAGGTAAGGCGCATTATGCTGTCTGACTGGGGGCTTGGTAGGCGTGCTGTGCGCACCATATATGGTGGCCTTTTCGTTGCTTGTGCAACATTCGGGGCATCAGTGTGGAGTGACATAGTCATGACTAAGTGGGGTCTCAGAAAGATCCTCTCTTGCCACAGAGTGGTCTTACTTGACTGCTTACCCGTTTGCTGCACTGTCTCTACAGAGGCACTACAGGTGTTGTTGGGAGTACCACCCCTTGACTTGGAAGCTATCCGTCGAGGATTAGCCTTCAAAGGGAGGAGAGGTTTACCGCTAACAGAGCGTGATTGGGTGTCTGACAATGGAGTCAACCAGATGTCCTTCCGGGAGCGTAAGCGCTAGCTAGACGAACGCGTCATATCTAGATGGCAATCTAGATAGGACGATAGCGTAAACGGCAGAGTCACTTACCGTTTCCTGAAGAATGTCTTATTCATGCGAGAGCGGCCTGAGCTGAGTTTTAGCCTCAACTTTGGCTTTCTTCTTATTGGTCATGGTTCCTTTAATGCATTTTTGCAAAAGAGTGGTCTAAGCCAGGTGGAAGGCTGCTCGTGTGGAGCTCCTTTTGAAGACTGGATACACGTTTTGTGTGAATGTTCGGGGTATGATGATGTCAGAGATCTTGAAGCTATGGGCGTAGGTTTTGAAGACGGTGTTTGTGACGTTAGCAGTGTTCTAGGTAGCTTAACCCTGGAGCTCAGTGAGCAGGGCCAAAAGGCGGCCAGTCCTGGACAATAACGTGCCCCACTGGAAGTAACCGCAAGGTTGCGAAGCTCGACCGGAGGCTATATTCTGGTACCACGGGAGGTCAGGAGCCCCGGAACTTAGATCTGGCCTGACCTAGGAGTTGTCCCGCTTGTGGGAGTATCGTGGTGGCTGTGGTTTATACCCAAAATCGCGGGGAGAGTAGGCCAAGTGGTGTTTGAACATCATGTGGCTGAGTATATGTTGTAGCTATGACCTTTGCTCAGCTTTCTGATGGCCGTAGCGCTAATTGGTCTGCTCGATGTGGAGTTGCATTCCAACCCGGTGCTATGACCCACAGAATGGCAGAGGTTTTAGATAGGCCTCAACCCTATACCAAGAGAGAAGATCGTGCCTTACACACGACATCTAGTAGGTACCGGAGGTAGTATTTTTACTATCCGAATTGCGTTGAATGACGGATTGTTTTAATCCTGTTATGAGCGTAAGCGCTCCGTGGGATAAGGCCTTCACGGCAGGTGTCCACGTAAAACACAAGAACCGTTCTGCACCTTGGTTTTTCAGGGAGAATGCCTTGTGTCTGGTATCCAGATTGCAGCTGTTCCTGGACACCTTAGGAACCGCGATAGTGAAATGACCTGTGCCAACTGAACTGTGCTCAAGGAACACACGCTGCTCCAAACACAGATATTAAAAAATGCAGTAAGTTTCTCCACTAAAAGCTCACACAGAGACTGAAATAATCGTGGGCCAAAGTAATCATATAGATGAATCGATGACTATCCATAACTGAAGTGTCCACGTCTCATAAATCAATCTAACTGGTGCATGGACATTTATATTTATGTAAATAAACGAGTTCCAAACTTTAGACCTATCTACCATCCAGTTAGTTTCGGATTGTGCTGCTGATTGCGCGTTCTCGAATTTTTGTTTATTGTTTTTGTTTTTTTAGAGTCGGACATGCTACATTTGTTCCTGAAATTTTTCGCAGATTCCGAGACTTATGGAAACTTCTCCATAAACAATCAGAACGACAAACATATTTATTTCACAGCTCCCCAGTCGAAAAACGTGTTTTTTTTTTTTGGAATTCAACTAAATTCAAACTAACTTATGTGTATTTGTATATACACAGTACACACCCTGTAGATAATACGAGCACATAGCTTGCCATGGATTGTTGTTCTAATAAACAAAAACCCAAAGTAAGCCCTTACATGACAGCTAAATCAGCGTTCCAGTATTTCACGCACTCGCCTGCGGAACATTAAGGCGATTCGTTTGGAATCATTTAGAAGTGCATAAGTGTTATTTGCATTCAGTTGCAGTTGAGTTTTGAATACGGATCGGACCGAAAATGGATGATAATTGGACTATAGAGTAAGTGGAAGATGCATTTACCCAATCAGGATAATCATAATTTTGTTTTCATAAAAGTGACATATGTAGCGAGGACTCAGATGATGCAATTAAATTACATCCAGGAGCGATGTAAGTAACTTTAAAAAAAAACAAAAACACCACCTCAACCTTGTGATGATGACAATTTTTCTTTCTTTTCCTTCTAACAATCAAGCCGCTATCGTAATGATTTTGCAGCGAAAATCTGGAAGAGAAAACGGAGCACCAGCAATGACACAAAAGTGAATAATGAAATTGATTACGACGATAGAAATCCTCTAACATCCACAACATTTATAAAACTAGGGAAGGCTTCTGATATCAAGGACCAACCTACATCTAGACTAAGAAGGCTAACAACTTGTATTAAACCGCGTTCTCTTTGTGACAACCTGGATACTCGCATCCCTGCGGATTCGCAATCAAGATCATATAGATGCAGCCTTAAAGAAAAACCCTTTGCGTTACCGACCGCTATTTGTCAAAAGCCATGCCCGTCAAGGTGCCCTAAGCCTCTTAAAAGGGAACAACCCTCTTCTACTAATTCAAAGCTAATTGACTTATTTTCTTGGAAGCCGTGGAGTCCCGATTTCGCAGAAAGTGATCGAAAAATTTGGATAGGCAACTTTAAACCAGTTACCCCTATAAGGGAAGAATGTGTTGAATACTCGTATGATAACAAAAGGTCTGCACACCCTTTAAAACCTATAGCTTCAAACCCACTTGAAAGAAAGCTTACAGTGACAAGGACTTTCACTTACAACGAAGTATCCTCTTCCGAATTAAAAGAACCTATCAAAAGTAAACCAACTACTGTTCGCATGGACTGTAATGCCGACGTCGATGGACAATCAAAGTCATGCCAGAATGTATTGATTGGAAATCCTTCTAAAATTACGAAACGAAAGAAATCTGAAATAACTTGCATCGTTAAGCATACACGCCCTTTAGGATATACTAAACCTATTCAAAGAAGACGACCTGGGACTTCGGAACCAAATAAACAAAATGGGTTCAATTTTTCAGAGCCTTGGCGTCGCTATCCTGCGAAGAGTCAGCAGAAGAAACGGATGGGTGACCTCAAAGGAGTTACTCCAATACGAGATAAGCACTCGAAATGTGCGAAATGACCACAAAAAGTTAATTGACGTAGCACCACGTCCGTTGGTTGATGCTTCTTTAGAAAAATCTTACGAAAAGGACCAAAAGTCCAAGAGATAACAAACAAAATAAGAAGACTCATTCAAACGAGTGAGAAGACGAAGTTACAAGCATAAGCACATTTTATCGCTTGTGATGTATTTTATTGACGCATATTCATATTTTTTTTCTGTCGGCACAAAATACTCAAATAAAGAACTGGTCCAATGTACGAGTACCAACACCATGTATGTTCCTTTGACCTGCGCTTTCAAGCTGTATCTAATTTAGTAAGATGGTCATGAGACCATCCGAGAAGGCTCAACTACAATACATTAATTTGCCAGCTCAGATTTCAGCGGAAACTATAGCACTAACGAGCACAGGAAAGATCCATTTCGATTAATATTTTCTCACAAACAGGAGTTCTGCTGTCATTGCTTCAGACAGCATGTCAAAAACCCAGATTCAGAAGAAAGTGCAGTGGAGGTTTTACCATTTACCACAGACCACTTATTTTATGAACATTAAGGGCAGGAGGATTCGTCAGTGTGTCTATTGCAGAGTTTGGCATGCTAGAGAAGGCCCTATTGCCTTTAGGATATATTTTTGTAAAGGTTTCCTCCACCTAACAACTGCTCATAGCATACAATTGCTCTTACCACAGCCATGTAGCTAAAATGGACACTCTTTGATGATAAGCCATATGCCCTGTGTCTGCCGAAAGCTCGTTTACATTGCCACAAAGCCAACAGAACCGTGAAGTTTTTGATGCAACATTTTCAGTCCAAACAAGTTTGCGCAATAAGAGCCCTATGCACTAGGGTTGCTCGTGTGCACAATGAAAGTAACCAGCGTATACAACTCCCTGTCACGTGGGCCTTCAATTTCCCCAACCAGATTTTCCGCGTTGGTAGCCATGTTGCATCTTGGACAGAGCTTGCTTAGTTAGAAATATGAATTCACTGTGTTTTCAGGGGAGAGTTTTCCGATTCCAAACATGGGTTAGCATTCTTTGCGTCCTTGGTTAGGGCTTCCATTTACAACTGGGTTGAATATGAGCCCAAATGCAGAGGGCATGATACCCCATGTTGCCGAAAGACGTAATGACTTCTCACCTACGCGCGCGCTCAAGGGGTTTGAGTACCCTTAAATTGTTTGTACACAGCGCGGACCAAGAAAATTTAGGGAGGAACAATGGACAGGTACCGATGTACATTGTTTTTAATTGTCTGTAAGTTATAACGACCAGGAAACATAGAGATCGGCAGGACATTCCACAAGCGAGTAGAACGGCTTAGGAAAGAATCACGTTATTTTAGAGTACGACCGAAAATGGGCTTGTGGGTATACTGATGAGCATTCATAGCGAGATGGGTGTTACGGTTGAAAGTTTGTATGGGCGGAATGCTACTGGCGATTTCAATGGAACACTGGTGGTGAGACAGGAGATATTACGTCGGTGTTAAGGGAGGCCAATTGATTGACTGATATTAGGATCACCTACGAGTTTTATCGCATAGTTTTGAATCCTATCTAGCAAGTGCAGAGATGTTTTAGGAGCACCTGACTAGATGTGGGCAATGTACTCCAATTTTTGGCGGATGAATGCCTTATATATTGAGGCCAGGTCAGAGGGGGCGAAATAATTCTTACATCGGTTGAGGAAACCTAGACATTTCGCAGCACTTTTGACGACACTGAATATGTGGTCATTCCAACGTAGGTTGTCACTGACACACATACCGAGAATGGAAAGTTTATCGGCTTCGACGATGCAAGTGTCATTCATGGATAATGGCTGTGTATTTGAATTTCGCTTTAATGACAGCAGACAGCATTGAGTTTTGGAAGCATTAAATTCCACTTGGTTGATAGTTCCCCAATTGTTTATGCTGTTAATATCGGAATTTAATGAGCTTAACATACGCTGCCGTTCCCGTTCTACAGCCGAAGAGAAGGGACGTGAGTCCGGGAACGAATATGAAAAGCAGAGAGTACTGTCGTCAGCAAAGGAATAAATTAGATTAGAAGTAGCAGACAAGAGATCGTTAATGAAAATTAAAAAGAGTGTCGGAGATAGAACGGAGCCCTGGGGCATACCAGCATTTATTTTGTGAATATCAGACTTGAAACCGTCCAAGACAACTTGAATTGAACGTTCCGAAAAGTAATTTCTAATCCACTGAAAAAGAGAGTCATCTATCCCAAAAGCACGCATTTTCGACGAAAGAGCCTGATTCCAAACTCTGTCACATGCCTTAGAAATATCAAGTGAAACTATTTTGCTTTCCCAGATTTATGTAGGCTTTGGTTCCACTCTTCGGTGAGACATGCCATCAAATCAGCACTGCACCTGTTGCTGTGAAAACCATATTGCCGGTCATTGAGAAGTTTTCGTGTTTCGAGATATTTCATGAGCTGATGGTTTATCAGCGTCTCTATGACCTTGGAGAGAAGGGACATAAGTGCAATGGGTCCGTAGGACGAGAGAGAAGAAGTTTGGCGATATCTCATCTTTATACGGAGGACTGAGAAATTCAAGTACCAGTAACAGACAATGGACTTCTTCGTTCGAGTGCTCAGATCGGACAGAAAACCAAAAAATGATATAAAATAAGTCACATGACAACAATTCCCGTCATTTGCTTTCTTACTACTTCCTAGCTTTTTTCCTGTTCCTGTCTTATTGGCTTGAAACATTCCTTTTTTTCTCTTCGGGGGAGCCGATATTCCTCCTGCCTTTGCTCATACGGCGCACGAGATGCTCTCGTTTTTCTTTCCAACACCGCCACAGAGCCCAGTCGTTCTTTTACATGGGCCTGTATGCACTCTTATCAAATCCGCGACTCCGTGGTTGTGATCGGATATAATCGATCACATCCGTTCTGTAAATATCTGATGCGTGTTGGCATTGATGCTATTAATTTTCAGAACTATATGGAGGTTAACGAGAGCTTGGGGGATACATGATTTGAAAGGTTTTGGTGGGATGTAGCGATAGAAGCATTTCATCGATACACCTTTCCACGGTATATGTTCTTGGTCATGTCGTCTTAAAGGACCTTGGCTGCAACTAATGCAACATAGATCGCAATATTTTAATTTTGGTTGACGGTCTTTGAGTAGTGAAAAGCATGTCCTTTTGTAATTATTATCGTGAAGAAATCGTGTGATATTCCGCCGCATGCCAAAGCCACTTAGCCGTGTGGACGGCTACTGTGTACTATCAAAGATATTCACTTTTCCTATTCTAGAGCTACGATCACCTAAAACGATTTTATCGTTGATTTTAGCGTCTACATCTATTGTGGAAGAACGATGTTTGCCAATTTGGCCCTCAAGTTACAAGCATTCTGGCATAACTCTGCTGCTTACAGCGCTGCTTCTATTCTTTGAAGTATACGAATATATAACAATTTTTCATCCCTTTTTGCCTGACCCATTGTACTTTGTTCATAATTTATATGAGTCCCTCATAGGTAATTAACGGTCTGCTTAAGTCTCAGATCTTATCCTGTAAGCAGTATGACAGTCAATCAGTATTCGATGTTCGATGCCATTGTCAGAAACTGCTCCAAGATCAGTCGGAAGGGGCATGATTTCTGAAACCACTTTTCCCTTTCTCTGCGAAACACACAATAACAACTACTTTACTCCGCTGATATGGACAGTTCATCATTAAGTCTATGAATACCTAGACATAAACAAATCTGCCATCCAGAGAGCTCTCAACCCAAAACCTAGATAATCACAAAAAATCAGGAAAATTAGTCGTCTGAATAGATTTATTTTAATTTATTTATAAATCAGTTTTACACATTTTGTATTCAATAAAAATTACAAGGAGTTAAAAGTTGATAAAATGCATCAATGAGCTTTCTGTATGCTCTCTATTCTCACTCATTTGAAGGTGATCCAGAAGCATCCTCTTCCTCTTCTGCTTCTTTTAGGAAATTTATTATAGCAGATTTTGTTGCCCGTTCCCCAGTACGAGTATTTCGTGCTGTTTGGTGTAACTTCTTCATAGGCTTTCGCCCATTTTTGTTGAGATGGGTACTCCTTGGATTCTTAAAAAAAATTAAACGCTCTTCCATTTTTGGGCGAGATTGTTTAACGTATCCGGAAGTTCCTGGCTTTTCAAAAGACATTTCAAGAGATTTGTTGCAGTATGGAATTACATGCGAGCTTCTGCGGGGGATAGTCTCCTGATTACCGGCAAAAGAACCCGATTCCAAATCGGTGGCTTCTCCGAGTTCAGGTGAAGTTTGAACAGCTTTAGAAGAAGTCTCCATGGGCTTAGGTACAGCGTATTCAGGAGCGAGTGGATTTTCTTTACTATGCTCCTCAGCACAGTTGGATTTTGAGTCATCCCCTTGTCGTGCTTCAATTACGTCATCAATGCGTACCTCAGTACTATAAAAAAAAAAATTGTGATTCCAAACTTGAAAAGTAGAAGTAGCATCTACTTACTCAGCGGTCCAATTTTTGTCCATTTTCGGCTTTTGTTATATGTATTCGCACTTAAGATTGATTCGATCTTGTATCCAAGACTCCACAGAGGCTGGGGTCAAATTCACTTCACCAATGTATCCAATAAATTGGCTTAACGATCTACCGAATACGAACTCGTAACTTGAACGATCTAGCACAAAGTGATTAAATAGCACGACTGCGGGAAAAATATGGCACTGTAGCTATTTATACAGACGATTCTTAAATCTGCGATAATCGTGAACCATACGTGTGAAGTACGGTGTATCCTACACATACACACGCCAGGCATTTACTCGTTCATAGTGTGAGTCTGTATTCCAATAAATTCTGCGATTCGATATTGTGCATTCAGCGTTATACGACTAAAAAATTGTCTGAGTTCTTTGGTTTGTTTATTTTTGGATTTCTTATAAACATTGCCTTCTGACAGCAGTAGGATTG
Source organism: Volucella zonaria (assembly GCA_963966105.1). Lineage (NCBI taxonomy): Eukaryota > Metazoa > Arthropoda > Insecta > Diptera > Syrphidae > Volucella > Volucella zonaria. The sequence goes on along the minus strand of OZ014533.1, from coordinate 134,939,366 downwards.
TTTTTTTTAGATGTAGATACTTCAAGTTCGTGGCCACACTAAGGGTCCCAGTTCAGTTAGTTCTCCTTGTCTTCGGATTCGAAAAAAGTTAGTTTCCTTCCCGGAAAAATTATTTAGGTTCAATGCGAACTAAAACCATTTCGTTGCGTTTCTTAAGACGTCATGGTGTTAGTGCAAATTATGACTTCATTGCATTGAAAAGATACTCCTAGCACGTGAAGGGAATGCGAAAGGCAATATCACCGGCCCTTGCGCTGTATCTTGAGTTTGACGATACAAATAAAACAGATCACCCGGAGCTCGGAAACCACAAGCCAAGTTAAATTCGGTGCATTAACTCGGTTTAGTCAAAATGCAATGCGGACCGACGGCTGGTAGATAAGTATTAATACAGTTGTCAGTGGACACCAAGTCCAGGTGGACTTTCATATACGTTAGAATAACGTGAAACCTCGAATATAGATTTTAAATTGATCCCCGCCGAATTATCAACAGGACAGCACAGACTTCTTCTGGCAGCGTTTTTTTTTTGTAAGAAATCATATATGTTATAACCGACCTCAGCCGGAAAAAAAAACACTGGCACAATTTTTTCTAGCGCTCTAGACGCTAAAAATAATCATTAGTAAAGATAAAAACGATTGTCGTGGACAAAGCGGAGCCCTTCGGCAAATCAGCATTTATTTTGGGGGTACCAAACCTGAAACCGTTTAAAGCAACTTGAATTGAACGCTGCAAAAGGAAATGCACGCATTTTTGACAAAAGAGCCTGGTGCTAAATTCTATCAAATGTGTTTGAAGTATAAAGTCCAATAAGTGCTTTGTGAAGACTATGGTTCCAAGGTGAGCCTAAAGAATAGAACCTTATCACCCCTTGGCCGATATGCAAGAAAGGAGACCCTCTTCACTTTTCTTAACATAGCGTGTTATAAGATCTTATCTGCCATCATCTGTGAATGCCTGAAGCCAATTGTTGGCAAATTTCCGACTGGCCCTTATCAATGTGGTTTAAGAGTCGGCAAGTCAAAAATGGACGAAATATTCACAACGCAAGAAGTCAAAATTGATACGAACGACCTGGTTATTAATATTAAGGCCACAAACGAGTAAAGCAACATCTACAGAAGAGAGCTGTAAGAGCCATGTGTAGCTTTGGTATCCCTGCCAAACTCATCAGATTGTGCATAAGGATGTGCGAAACTCCCAAGTGAACGCCAGGGGCACATTTTCCAAATGTCTACGCAACTACTTGCATACTCTAATGACATTGACATTAACATCATTACCAGAGCTCAGCGGGCTGTCACTGTTGCATTCGCAAGTGTTGGAAACGAAGTGTTAAAAATGGGTTTGATCGTAAGTGTGGTGTCAATAAGTAGGGACACACAACATCGACGAATTGGATAGAACGTCACAATAGACAGGCTCTAAGGTAGTTACGGGCCTTGTATACCCCAACTGGCATTTGGTCTTTGTTGAGGAGCAGTTAGACTTAGCCTCGCGGAGGCAATGCGATAGCCAATTTTGGAACCAAAGAAATTTTTTGCTAAATTTTTCAAAATCGATTATCTTCATAGAGCAAGGATCACTTAGGTTTCGGTTATTGTAATTCGTAGGGATTGGATACCTGCCAAAGCAGGACAGTTGCAAAGAAAGTTGGCAACAGATTCCTCTTACTCATTGTGAGGAATACTCTATCGCTACTTGATCACTTAGGACCGAGTAGGGCTCATATAAGCCTATAATTCTCGATGACTCCATCTAAATTGACCTTAGTCAGTGATTGAAAGTGTCGTTTTTTTTGCGTGAGACATTGCGAATGTCAAATTGTTAACTACAAATTTGTTCCAAGTGATCCGCTTCTGGCCAGTTCTCTGGCACATCTCGGTGTTTGGGAAGCCACTTTCTGGTAATTATAGGTTGTTGATTAAACGGCAGCAATGTAGTTTGGGTAACTAAATCTTTCCATGTTTGCGTTGCTGAGTGTTTCCCAGCCTGCGGACAGAGTTAGCTGTAATCTGCATTGGTATAAGCCTATATTGAGGAAAAACGAAGCAACGTTTGGAGGGCTTTTGGAGCGATTCTTAACGGGTCAACGGTGCTTAAACCAACAACTCGCTGTATGACCTTGTATTGTAGACCTCACCTCGATCTACAGCCCTCTTGTCCTGCATCTTATTTTTTCCGCCATCAGGTTGTTGTCTAAAATGAACCGTAAACACAAAAAAATTATCCAGACACTCAAAAGGATAGGATCATGTGAGGACAACATAGCATTATCTTACCGAAAACTCCATTAAGATTTATTTTATTTTTTTAATAGCGTAAGCTCAATGGGTTAAGGTACCCTTAAAATGTTTGCACACAGCGTGGCCGAAGGAAAATTAGGGAGAAAAAAGATAGGTACCGATGTACATTGGTTTTAAATGTCTGAATGTAACAATGACTAGGAAATACAGATCTCGGCTGGGCATTCTACAAGCGAGTTGTTCGGCTAAGGAACGAGTTACGACATTTTAGAGTACGTCCAAAAGTGGGCTTAAGGGTACACTGATGAGCATCCATAGCGAGACGTGTGTTACAGTTAAAGGTTTGAAGGGGCGGAATGCTACTGGTGATTTCTATTGAGCATTGGTGGTGGAAACAGCGATAGAACAAAGTGACACATGAGACATTTCGTCGGTGTTCAAGGGTGTCCATTGGCGGAGTGATAATAGCATCACCTATGAGTTTTATCGCACGGTTTTGAATCCTATCTAGCAGGTGCAGAGATGTGTTAGATGTACCTGAACAGATGTAGTCATTATAAATACTCAAATTTCGGGCGGATAAAAACCTGATACTCGTATATTGAAGCCAGATCAGAAAGGAAAAATCATTTTCGACATCGTTTGAGAAAACGATAAGTTGTCATTGACACACATAACGAGAATGGAAAGTTTTCCGGTTTAGACGATGCAAGTGCCATTCATGGATAATGGCTGAAACATTAAATTCAACTCTGTTAGTGGTTCCTCAATTAGTCACGCTGTTAGTATTAGAGAGTACTGCCGTCAGCAAAGGAATATATTGGATTAGGAGTAGCAGAGAAGAGTTCATTGATTAAAAATGAGAAGAGTGTCGGGGACAGAACGAAGCCCAGGGGCACACCAACATTTATTTTGTGAACATCCAACTTGAAACCATCCAAGACAACTTGAATTGAACGTTCCGAAAGGTAATTTCTAATCCATTAAAGAAGTGAGTCATATATCCCGAATGCGCGCAGAGCCTGATGACAAACTCTGTCAAATTCCTTAGAGATATCAAGTGCAACTATCTTGCTTTCACCAGATTGATGCATGCTTTGGTTCCACTTGTCGGTGAGACATGCCATTAAATCTAATGTGGTTATGTTGCTACGAAAACCATACTGCCGGTCATTGAGAAGTTTTGGTGTTTCGAGATATTTCACGAGTTGACGGTTTATCAGCATTTTCATGACCATGGAAAGAAGGGACGTCAGTGCAATGGGTCCGTAGGAGGAGAGAGAAGAAGATTCGCCTTTTTTAGTGACCCGCTGGACAAATGATGTTTTCAATTTGCTCGGGAAGAGTCCTAAAATCATTGGTATACGAGCATACTTATAAATCACAAACTATTTGAGCCTTGAAAGCCAATATTCAGCGTATTATTGGTAAGATAAACCCCTAAATATTCGAATGGGCGGCTAAAAATTTGGCCGACAGGATTTCCTTCGTAAGAAATAGCCAACTCAATATATGTCGTTATTGTTTAAAAGCATTTATGTAACTCATAACACACTCGATACATAATCACTTTGAAGGGTTATTTTTCGCACACATAGATCCACTACCAAAGGGATGGTAGACGTAGTAGTCGAGACTGTATTCCAATTTAAATTTGGGAAGTAGGATTCGACTGTACGCTTTCCCGTGTTTAATGATTGCAAGAAAGTTCATTGCCCAACCGGAAAAACATATATCAGATGCAGTCAAAGCCCTTTTTTTTCGTTAGGAGTGCTGCTGAGTCTTTAGATCTTTAAGGCGACGTTGCTTACATCAAATAAATTTTGTCGAAGTAATGTCGAAATATTTCTAAATAATGCCTGTCTAAGAAGTCGGGCGATACAAAAACTGAAACTGAAACTTCAAACATCTTAAGATTAAAGAAGATCTCTAGACTTCCAGCTTAAAGGCGACTTTAACTTCATGTGTTGAATCTCCTTGAAGTGGAAATTGAAAGTAAAAGAAACATTTCGCTCTTGGGATTCAACAAACGATTTTCTCAAGGAAACAACCCTCTTCAGTAGCGGATTTGATTTGATTTTCTTCTCTGACTCCGATGGGGCCAATTCAAATAAATGGTTTCCGTTTTGGGTTAACCTTTTGTGTGAGTTTCATTTTGATTTTAATTTGTTTTTGTCTATTTTATATTTATAGACCAAGCAATAGGGGAATTCCGCTATTTTGCCTTGCAGAATAAAACAATTGGAAACGTACTTCAAACGAAATGGATTCCCAGGAAGGATTGAATCTATTCTATGTGGCAACGAATGCAATAACTAGAAAATAAAATTCATTTTATGTTAACAATAATGCTCTTCTCTAAATGCTCTGCTTACCGAAACATTACAAAAAATAAACACACATCGACCCTGACATTTTAATTTAATTTAATTTAAAGAAAAATAAACAAACAAAAAAAAATACACAATAAATATTAAAGTATCCGTTGTGCCACAGAGGACACAGAGAACTAAAATTCTGCATAAATTCCCCAACTAAAAGCAAAAATATTTGTTTTCCATGATTTTCGGATAATTTGCATTTCAAATGAATGCTAATTCAAAAAAGTTACAATTCATATCTGCAAACTTCTAAACATAACGACTCCTTCTTTATTTTTGTGTGGAGCCGCTGTGGGTAGTACATATCTGTAGTCTGTGTCTGTACCATTACCAAGCAAAATATAAAATTTTAAGGCTATGCTGCACCTTCATGTGCACAAAAATAGGAGAGAAAAGGTTTTTTCTTTTGTTAAAATTAATAAAATAAAATTCAATATTGAAATGGAAAAAAATAAGAGAATTCTTTTGTGTCAGAATGCCATGTCCTTGACTTTACGGAACATGAGTTTCTAAATTGAATGAAGCTGCAAACTCATCTGAAGTAGTATGGGGATTTCGGCTTTAGTTTCATGGGAATCATTTGGGCCGAAAAGAATTCAATAATTTGGCAATGAGTCCAGAGATTAAATGCTTCCTAATAAGAACCTTCAAACTGCAGGAGTGCTCTGTTCTGCGTATTCTTCAAATCCACCTTGATCAGGAGTTATGGAATCTGCGACAATTTATACTTCAACATAGCGGATTCGCTTATCGTCAATTGGGTCCTTACCATACAAGCTAAACCTCACATCTCTCTAAATTTTGGTACAGACTACAGCTTTGCTGTCTTTCCTATAATTGCTTGCTTGGCGCTAGTGAGCATTTAATGAAACATTTCGATTTCAGATCTCGGTATGGTCTCCTTATGCGATGTATACACGCCTTGGTCTGCTCATCGTACGTTTTTTCTTCCCTGGGTTAACAAAAGATTTAGTCGCAATAAAGCAGTTAAATTTTCGAATGTCTTACCCCAATCACTGCCATATTCTTTTACACTTGTCGGGGAAGCGCGGTACAGAAAGCGACGATTGCTTGTCAGGCACCAGCGCCTCGAGCACCGGAGGGGCAGATCCTCAGTTACCACGTCAGATACTATGATACTAGATCTATGCGTTGCTGCCAGGCTTAACGCACCTCCAGGTGTAATGGGTACGAACATGACGGAGCGAAAGGTTCTTGCGCTGATTGTGAATTCACTGAACGAAGAGCCATACTTTTTAAGTTGCTCAAAGACCAAGCCCCTGACGTGCTTTTGGTTAGCGAAACAAAGCTAAACAAAAAGCACAAGTTGAGGCACAGAAAATATAAAATTGTAAGAAGAAACCGACCCAACTTCGTGGCGTTGCGAGCTTCATTAAAAAAGGCTTGCGATTTAAAAAAGTGTACAGATGTGTAGTGCGTAGGCTCCAGAGTACTGAAAGCATGTATCGTGTAGTTCCCTCTCCGTAGTGGAAAGCGGTAGTACATGGTACTGCCTAGGCGCCTAAACCTACTCAATCCACCTTATTTATCTCAGAACTCGAGACACTTTTTCGATTCCTAAGGCTGGAATCGGAGGAGAACTATGTATGGTATTTCATAATTGGCGCTGATTTTGACGCCAAACACAGAGATTGGGGAAATAATATACCAAACACAGTATTATGTACCGGCTCGGTCTAAAAGCGATGGATAATCCGTCATTTTCCAGACAGGAATCAATCCAATCGAGAGATTGAGAGGCACCTCAAATAAATGGATGAAACCATCGAACGAACGATGGACAGTACCATAACTCGGTACCGATACACTTACAACGAAGACTTATTCAGCAATGCAACTTTTGACGCACTTAACCAACACAAGAGTAGATTGCTGTTGAGACTAAAAACCTTGTACAGACAGTTTACTGACAGACATAACCCGGAGATCATGACACTCAAGTCGTCGATCAAAAACCTCCAAGTGTTAATAAAAGAAAATTACAGGGTTTCTGTAAGTTTGTATTGGAATAACAAAATTCAGACTGTAAACACCAGTAACCCGAATATGTTTCTGCAAATAAATAAAATATTTAGGAGGAAAGATCAAAACGGCATTTCATGTCTAAACATCGCCCGAACGACGAACAAAGAACAATTACTGTTAACAGCAGATATAGATCCAGAAGCAGCTGTCGATGATGAGAATTTTTTTGTGGTTGTGGATCCGCAAGAGAAGGTAGAGGCCGTAGGAGCGTTTTTCCAGGAAGTGTACAAGGCAAATAAAGTCATTGACCCGAGTCACGACATGGAAAATCAGGCCCTTGTGCACAATTTCTACCTTCAAAATGATATGGAGAATTGACGATTCAAGAATTCAGGGTTCACTGAGGTCAATGACGAAAATATGGCAAATAATGCCATCGCCATCGAGAGAGAGCTACCCCCTTTCATTTCGAGGGAAGAGCTCCATGCGATCTTGGAATCACAGAGAAGTAAGAAATCAGTGGGAACCGATCTATCTACAGGTCCACCGCACCTTTTCTGGCTGTAACGAACCAATCTTCCGTATGCTCCGAAAGGTCCGCTCAAATCTCTCCCTCTGGCCGGCCTGGCTTTAGACCGGAAAAACCCACTACAAATACAATTTTCGGACTCACTTGCATCAATGGAGATTGGTTCATGAGGCTGTTCAGCGATACAGCACTTGTAAGAAAAGCTCGAATATCTCGGTTTAGATGACTGGGCCACATTGACCGCATGAGCACCAGCGTCTTAGACCGGAAATTTTCGACGTCAACCCAGAGAGTCAACGCAACGTAACAGAGGGCGACCTCCCTCTTCAATTGACCCCATTTCGACACTCACTGTTAAATTAACGCAGCAAACTAGCGATACCACCGAATGTCGCTATGTGCACTCTAGGCTTAATAAAATATGAGAATATACGTCTATATCTCGCTTACAAAAACAAAAACAAGCGCCATGAAGGCCTCCCAATCGACGTTAGCAGTCTCAGGAAACTTTATATAAAGTATCACGAGATTTTCAATACGCCTCCCCAAAAAGTTGCAGACGATCTTGCCGCTCTTCGCCACTATGTACACTCTAAAATTGTCTCACACCTCCAACGCAGTCGACCACGATAAATTTTTTCGATCCTAAAAAGTCATGCAAAAACCTCCCTCTCACCTTCTATTACCAGAATGTAAGAGGACTGCGTTCTAAGACCCACGCCGTTTTGTGCCAATCTCATGCTCTCCCATTTGATATCTATGGTCTGACCGAAAGTAGTATTATCCCCAACATAAAAAACCAGGAGTTATTTCCTCTTTCTTTTTACGTTTTTCGGGATTATGATCGCGCACCCTCCTTGAGTGCGATCCCCTTGCCGAGGTGCTCTACTTTCTATTCACAACAGCTTGGAGTCCTCTCTCGTTGCAACTTCATCCTCTCCTAAGCTCGACTTTGTGTTGGTTAAAATAACACTTACTCGTAGATGCTTGTATGTTATGTGTTGTTACATTCTTCCGGCGCAAAGTATCGAATCCTACCAACATGCTATTGCAGCAATTTACAATTTAGTCAACTTATCAGACTCGCTTGATGATATCATTATCTTTGGCGATTTTAATCTGCCTCAACTGGAGTGGACTCCATCTGAAGACCTATCTTTTTTCATCGCTTGCAATCTTATTTCCACTAAGGAATGGCTCTTCTTAGATCGGCTAACAGACTCTAGTCTATGCCAAGTCAGTGGCGTTTCCAACTATATGGAAAGGCAATTAGACCTTATCTTCACAACTGATCCCATCAACTCCTCAGTATCGTGCTGTCCCCTATCTCTTTCAACTATTGATAACTTTCATCCTCCACTTCTTCTCTCATTTTTTCCACAACTCTCCCTTTCAGACGCCTCCCAACGCAGTTCTATATTCTTATTGGGTCGATAATTCATGCGGTTTGCTAAGAGATGGCGTAACTTGTATTATTCCATTGTCATTATTCCATTGGAACATGCGTTGGAAAGCTACTGTCATTGTACGTCATTTCAGTATATGTCATTCATTTGAAGCGTAAACAACAATAATTTTTTTTCACTCAAATATGTCGAACTTTGTGCCTGAAAAAGTGTTTTTGCGGGGAGTTCTTCTTCATGAAGAAAACTGCTGCCGAAAGTCATCGTATTTTGGTGGAAGTTTATGGTGAACATGCGCTAGCTGAGCGAACGTGCCAAAAGTGGTTTGCACGAAAAGTGGTGATTTTGGCTTGGAAGACGATGAACGTCCTGGGCAGCGAAGAAAGTTTGAAGATGAAGAACTGGAAGCATTACTCTATGAAGATTGTTGCCAAACACAAGAAGAGCTCGCAGAATCTTTGGGTGTCACGTCGAAAGGCGGTTTTGCATGTCCGAAATGCTGCTGGAATGCCACAAAAGGAAGTCATTTTTGCATCGGATTGTTACTGGTGATAAAAAATGGATCCATTACGACAACCCCAAGCGTAAAAAATCATATGTGAAACCCGGCCAACCAGCCAAATCAACGGCAAAGCCGAATATCCATGGCGCGAAGGTAATGCCCTGAATATGGTGAGATCATATGGGTGTGCTGTGTTATGAGTTGCTAAAACTGGATGAAACCATCAATGGACAATGCTACCGAACACAATTAATCCGTTTGAAGAGAGCAGTGGCCGAAAAACGGCCGGAATATGCAACCAGACACGAGGCAATAATTTTCCATCATGACAACGCTCGGGCACACGTTGCTATTCCGGTTAAGAACTATTTGGAAAACAGTAGATGGGAAGTCTTACTCCTCCCGCCTTATAGGCCAGACCTTGCAGCTTCTGACTACCATTTGTTCCGGTCGATGCAGAACGCCCTCACTGAAATACGGCTCACACAAAGCAGAATATCAAAAATTGGCTTGATTCATTCTTGGCTGCCAAGCCGGCGCAGTTCTTTAGGGATGGGATCCACAAATTGCCAAAAAGATGGGAAAAAGTCATAGCTTCAGATGGGCAATACTTTGAATAATACTATTGTACAAGTTTTTCTTAAATAAACGATCAAATTTTGAAAAAAAAACCCACGAATTAAGTTATATACCCAATGCAATTTTCACAAAGCTAATTTCCGCAACATCAATACCTATCTAAGCAGGGCTTCTTTCGAGTTTACCAATCTATCTTTGATCGCTGCCCTCTCCATTTTTCACAGAGACATATTCAAATTCATCTCCCTTTATGTGCTTTATTCCCACTATAAAACATCTTCTACATTCCCTCCTTGGTATAATCGTAGACTCCGCTCACTACGAAACACAGGAAACAAGTTATGGGCAGTATTCCTTCGCACCCACTCTTCCTCCAACTATTCAAATTATTTAGGTGTATATCTTCATTTCATTGAACCCTATAACCTTCTCTATCAACGCTACCTAAATAGTAAGCAAACCAAATTCATAAATGACGCCAAGTCCTTTTTTCAATTTGCCAATTGCAAAAGTAAGACTTCCTTTCTAGTTTTTGAAACCAAATCTTGAAGTGATCCTCCGACCATCGCCAATTTTATTACTACATTTTTCAAACCATCATTTGCCAACAACTCCTTTACCAGATCCCTCTTACTTCAATGACCTACCAAACTTCTCCATTGGTCCCTTTCTCACTCAAAATTTCGATCCTGCAGTTATTGAAGAAAAGTTACTCAATCTTAAAAATGAATTTGTACCTGGCGCAGACGGACTCCTCGCCGTATTTCTTAAAAAATGCTCTTCCAACTTGTCTCTACACATTTCCTACCTTTTTGTCTATTCCTTACACAGGGAAAATTTCCCCAGATTTGGAAGACCTCTTTTATAATCCCGATACACAAGAAGGGATCTAAGCATGCAGTTACCATTTATCGTCCAATTGCTAAACTCTCTCATATACCCAAACTCTTTGAAAGCATTTTGTACGAAGCCTTAAGCTTCAAATGCAAGCCTTTTATTTCACCCCGACAACATGGTTTTATAAAAGGTAGATCAACTACCACAAACCTAGTTGAATTCGTGTATTTTACTCTCGCAGCCTTAGAAAATGGAAAAGAAATCGATGTTATTGCAACTGATTTCACTAAAGCGTTTGATAGGATATCTCATCAATTGATCCTCTTCAAATTGTCTGCTCTGGGATTTGAGCCTCTCTTATTAAAATGGATTTCTTCTTACCTGGCAAACCGATATTATAGTGTTCGATTTAGATCCGCCCTTTCTGTTCCATTCCTGGTCTCATCTGGAGTTCCACAAGGCAGTCATCTTGGCCCTCTTCTCTTCATTCTTGCTATCAACGATGTTGAGAAGGTAATTAAACACTCCTCCCTCTCCCTTTACGCTGACGACACAACATTTTTTAAAACTATTTCCTCTCCCCATGACTGTGCCCTTCTTCAAGAAAACCTTGATCGGTTTACAATCTGGTGCCGCAAAAACTGCCAAGAACTTAATATAGCAAAATGTCAATCTATAACCTTCTCACGTAAATGCAACCCGTCTCCTCCCCGACTTTATTTTCTCCATGGTCAACCAGGAGATTCAGTCTTTTCAAGACCTTGGCATATTATTCGACTGCGAGCTTAATTTCCGTTCGCATATCGATAAGATGATCTTCAAAGCCAACTCATCACTTGGCTTTATTAAACGGTGGTCCAAGGAATTTTCCAACCCGTATATAACCAGATCTCTCTATATTACCTTTGTTCGCTGCCTGCTTGAGTATGCCAGTTAAGCTTGGCCTCCCTTTCACCGGGTTCATGTTTCCCGAATCGAGGGTATTCAACGTCGATTCCTCTGACTTGCACTCCGTGGTTTGCCGTGGAACGACCCTTTAATCGTATCTTCCTATCAGGACCGCCTCAAACTTCTAAATATGAATTCGTTAGAAGAACGTAGGAATACTGTTGACATTCTTTTCATTCATCGACTTCTCTTAGTTTCCATCGACTGTGCATCCATTTTGAACTCCATTTCCTTCAATACCAACCCCCGCAATCTACGTTGTCCTCGTCTCTTCTATCTACCGGCCCACCGCATGTCTTATGGCTCCAACGAACCAATCTCCCGAATGCTCCGAAAGGTCAACTCAAACCTCTCTCTTTTTGATTTCCACCTGAGCACTCCTCGTCTCAAACAAGACCTCCTCCATTACTTTCTTGGTCCCTAGCTCTTAAGGCTTTCTGTTAGTTTTGAGTCCTAGTTTTTAAGTTAGATTAAGCTTGTATTAAGCCAATAAATGAGGGCTTAGCCCCCATCAAAATTGGCGCACGCAATTAAGAGGAGATCTCCGCCAACTTTGTGTGCGCAACTGGACGCAGTTGGAAAAAGATCACGCCAGCTGGAGAGGCATGTTAGCTGAGGCTCTGATCCACCGCAGACTGTAGTGCCACCTAATTAAGTAAGTAAGTAAGTAAGGGTCTGATCAGCGCAGCCTTCAATTCTGGGCTAACTTGTCATGAGGATACCAATCAATGCGAATACATCTGATAGAATATTGCAGCTATATCCGGAATTGTAAAAGTTGCAGAGCGAAGCAAGAAAAAAGTGCCAAGCAAGAATAATATCTTGTCTGGAGTAAAGAGGACCTAGGTAGCCATCCAGCTCGTGATAATCGATTTCTTGCAATTGGCTGTTGTATCAGAACCCAACCTTTACTTGAACAAAAAAAATTAAAAATATCCAAAATGGAACGTCAAATTATTGCAGGAGGTGTAACGGCTGAGCAAAGAGCTTGACTAACTTAATAATTGCTGGTGACGCTAGTACTTCAGTGGATCTAGGGCTCTACCAATAGTCCTGAACATTAAACATTGATCCAATTGTCTCCAGTTCCACACACTAAGTTGGTTTAGGAAGACTTTTCTCTCGCAACTAAAGGCAATTTCGTCTTTTCCAGATAAAGTTCTTGCCTCCGTGCTTTTCAGTTAGGCAACGACGACAAAAGTCTTGAGAAATGCTGTCTTCGTTGATCATAAAAGACAATTATTTTTCAGTAACACGGTTATTCTATTGTCTGAATTTAATCCTTTACTGCCTCAAGCCTTTGGTTTCCTATGTTGGGATGCTGTTCGAGCTATTGGTGTTGGGTATATCCGTAAACGCATAGCGATAGCTGTCTGATTTCTTCTCAGAATGTCGATGTTATAAGCGGATGTAGCTCTCATTTAAAGAAAATTTAGGTGTTGGAGACTCTTCGAACTTGACACAGCGTCAACTGGTGAAGCTGCCATTAAATTCTCTTGCACTTCCACAAAGTCTTTGGCATTTAAAAAGTTCCTACATTAAAGTTTAAACTTTTGAGATTTCTCAAGAAATAGAATACTCTAGCACGTGCAGTAAGTGTTTATTCAATTGATATTGACTTACCACTCACGCCGCCGGTAATTTCACTCCGTCAATAAGAAAATGAATCTGAAAATCTGTAAAGTTTCCAAGTAAAACTAAAAACTCTGGCAACCAGGAAACTTTTTTACAGCTGGCCAAGTGCAATATCTCGTGTAATTGCTAAGCAACTTCAAACTTTTCCAATTTCTAACGAACGTCCGTTTTTACCACTAAAAGCGTAATATTCTCGAGCGGTCTTTTCAAAAGATCATAAAAAAAAGTTACGTATTCGCCAGAGGAACTGTTAAAATCCTTTTACTGCTCCTCATATGGTACTTCAATCGCATTCTTCATTAAACTTCCGAACTTTCAAAAAATTCCAAAAAAATTTTTCAAATGTTCAATACTCAAACTCCCATACCCGGGAATTTATTGTTGAACAGTAGAATACAATGAGCAATGAACTTTTCCCCATTTACAATCATCTGTCAGTCTTGGAGTTTTGTTCGCTAAATTTCTGTGTTATCACGTGCAAAGGAGAAATTACCTTTTGGCAATAATTCACTTACAGAGGGATTTCACAGGATGGCTATATAACATACTCGAAACTTCCATTTGAGCAATTCTCAGTTGAATACCTTCAACAGGAAATGAGAAAACGTTTGTATTTTTAACGCTCCAACCAAAAATGAAATCAAGTCGTGTACATATACAAACATGATATACTCGTATATAAGTATGTTTGCGTATGTATCATACGTATAAGTCAATCAACTCATTCATAGAGAAATGAGTAGATACTTTGTAGATACATAAACAGGAGCACGGCAGGATATTGACTGAGTTTCAATGCCTCAGGGAGCAAACGTGGATGATATGGGTGAAGGAATTTTCAGAGAAGGATACGATGGAAGGTATCTTTCTTCATTAGCAGACATTCATTTAAAGGTCAATGTACAAGTACTTCAAGGATGCTGTTCTATGCGCTGGTTTAAAAGCACCGCTTTAACTGCATGAAATACTATTACCTCGTTAAATAGTCAGAGTATTTATGTATTGCAGAAGTTTTTTTCATGAGGAAAGGCAATCATCTTGAGGAATCCAAAGTCAACGAGCACAAACTGGAGTACAACAATTATATTGTTAGAAGAAGAAACCGGCCCAGATCCAAATGTGGAGGCGGGGTCGCGATCTTCATTAAACAAGGTATAAAATTTCACAGAGTGTATAGGGGAGTGTTGCGCAGGTTCCGGGTGTTGGAGGCAGTCGTCATTTACATCCCGCTCCGCAGTGGAAAGCGGCTGTACTTGGCTTCTGTTTATGCACCTGAGAATTCACAATCCACTTTATTCATCACAGAGCTCGATACGCTTTTTCGACTCCTGAGGCTGGAATCGGGGGAGAATTATTTTATAATCGGCGGGGATTTTAACGCTAAACACAGAGATTGGGGAAATAATTTGCCAAATACTAGAGGGAACCTACTACTCGATTGGTGGGGTCAGCACGATGTCATGTACAGACTCGGTCTTAAAGCGACGGATAACCCGTCGTTTCCCAGAGGCGGGTCTTATTTGGATCTACTGCTGTACGACGAACGTTTACGACTGACTGGTACGAATTTACAAACGCTAAACTGTCTGCGCACATTCGTGTATGACAGCGACCATTGCGGTTTTAGCACCAAAATTACAGTTCCCAACGAAATTGCGGAATTGGAGGAGTTTGTCCAAAGATATTCTTACAACTACAGTAAGACTCGATGGACACGCTTCTCCGCAACCTTGACAAGAGCACTCTCCTCGAACACGCTCCACCCACCGTCCAATAGGAATTTGTCAAACGAGGAGATCGACAATTACCTAAAACAAATGGACGAGACAATTAAACAAACTATGGACACTACAATACCGCGGTATCGACATACGACTAACGAAGACCTGTTCCGCAATCCTACTATTGACGCACTGCACCGACAGAAAAGTAGACTTCTGACAAGACTCAAAAACTTGTACAGACAGTTAACTGACAGACAAGACCCGGAAATTAGGACACTGAAGGCATCGATTAAAAATATTCAAACGTTAATAAAAGAGAATTACAGAATTTCTGTAAGTTCGTATTGGAACAACAGGATTCGGGCTGTAAACACCAGCAACCCGAATATGTTCCCGCAAATAAATAAAATATTTCGGAGAAAAAATCAAAACGACCTTCAGTGTCTTAAAATAGCCCGGACAACAGACAACGAATGGTTACTGACAATAGCAGGTATTGATCCAAATGAGGCCGCTGATGATGACGACTTCTTTGTGGTCGAGGATCCACAGGAGAAGGTTGAAGCCATAGGGGCGACTTTCCAGGAAATATACAAGGCCACTGATACCATTGGCCCTAATTATGACCTGGACAATCGCGTCTTGGTGCACGACTTCTACATTCGAAATGAAGTAGAGAACTGGCGATCCGAGGGCTCTGGTTTCACCCGGTTCAGCGACGAAAATATGGCAAATAATGTCATTACCAGAGAGGGTGACCTACCCCCGTTCATTTCGAAGGAAGAGCTGCATGAGATCTTCGACACAATCAGGGCTAAGAAATCAGTGGGGACCGATAGTATTCCGAACATCGTGCTTCGACATCTTCCACTAGAAGCGGTGGACATTTACACCACCCTGTTTAATAATGCAATGAATAATGCACATTATCCAACGCATTGGAAAACGGCGGTGGTGCAACCTATTCCCAAAAAGGGAAAGGATATATCCAATCCGGCGAATCTCCGGTCGATAAGTCTCCTTCCGAATATCAGTAAGGTGTTTGAAAAAGTAATCAATAGAGCTCTGTCTAGGTGGGTTGAGGACAAACATATAGTTCCGGATAATCAATTCGGTTTTAAGGCGGGACATGATATCTCACATGCCGCGTCTAAACTGGTGTCCGATATCCAATGGAATAAAGGCAAAAACCAATGCACTGGTGCCTGCCTTGTTGACTTGGAGAAGGCCTTCGACACCGTATGGTTAGAGGGTCTTTTCTATAAGCTGACTAGGCTGGGGATCAGTAAACCACTCTTGTACATTCTTTATAATATGCTAACCAACAGACAGTTCTTCGTGAAAAATGGCGATGTGACTTCTGTTGGAATATTTCAAATTAAAAATGGTCTTCAGCAAGGCGCGGTCAATTCGCCGATCCTATTCAACATTTATACAAGCGATTTGATAGGTGCACTTCCCCATACTATTGCGTACGCAGACGATTTGATAGCGTACAGGACAGGTCCAAAAATCGAGGTCATTAATACTCTCTTGCAGCGTGACTTCGATAAGATAAGACGATTTTGCGATGACTGGAAGTTGAAAATCAACTTTCAGAAGTCGGAAACCATTCTCTTTAGGACGCCGTTATCTAGAGCCTCTAGGGATACCAGAAAAAATTGGCGAAAGTTCTCGATCATTGGACAACGCGGACAGCCTCTTGCCTGTCGAAATGTAGTCAGATACCTTGGGATCTGGCTAGATCAGTTTCTGTATTTTGACAAAAATGTAGACGCTGCTCTGGCCAGAGCTAAAGGCGCTTTTGCCCTTACAAAGAGACTGTTTTATAGCAGCCAACTCGATGCGAGGGTAAAGGTAATCTGCTACATGGCCCTTATCAGGCCCATGCTGGTATTCGGGTGCCCCGTGTGGTTCAATGTACGAGCGAGCTTAATGGAAAAGATTCGGGTGTTTGAGAGGGCTTGCCTTAGGGCTTGCCTTCGCTTGTACAGAACACCAGAGTCGGAGTACAAAAAATTTTATCGTAATGAGGTGCTTTACAACGGGGCGAACCTAATACGAGTGGACAACTTCGTAATTAAGCTGACTCGAAGGCACATTGCAAGAGCAATGACCTCGATGAATAACCTGATATCTGGGGCTTACTACCCCAATTACCTTTACCACGAGAGTGTGCGCTATGATGGCTTCGTTCCACCGGAAGCATTCCTCTACCTAGATCAGATAGGGTTGATCCAGGATAGATCGGCGGTCCCGTTAATCTACCATGTCGCTCGGACAGCTGG
The DNA here is from genome assembly GCA_963966105.1 of Volucella zonaria. Classification (NCBI taxonomy): domain Eukaryota; kingdom Metazoa; phylum Arthropoda; class Insecta; order Diptera; family Syrphidae; genus Volucella; species Volucella zonaria. Next base: position 134,922,305 of record OZ014533.1, on the reverse strand, counting down.
GGACAGGCGACTCAACTACAACGGAGACGTCGCACACGGCAGTGTGGATCGTCTCAGGTTCAGTAGGGCGGTGGGGAATCGTGATAAGAGGGATGTCGTTCGGCAGCACCAGCATTTCTGGTGGTTGAATGATGGAGAAGATGTTTCGTCGTCGTTTCCGTCAATTACGGACCAGCCTCACTAATGAGGCAGAGCTGACCAGTCTATTTGCTCTGTAAATAGCGATGGCCAGCTTGCATAGGTTTAGGTTAGCACTTAAGAAATATATATATATATTAGTATATATAAAGGTATATACTGGTATATGTATGTAATTGTGTATAATGTCTATGTGTGTGTATGTGTGTATTGTGTATGTAGGTTAGGTAGACTAAGGTTGATTTTAAGTTAGATATTAAGATTTTATAAAAAATAAAAAATTATGTCCGTATGCTAAGTTTTTGTTAACAATTTTTTTCTTAGCCTTAAGTATAGAAAATAGATATTCCTAAGTAATGTAAATAAAGTCGAAAGACATAAATATAAGAATTTAGAGTAGCTTAGAGCGCCTGTGTGGGGCCAGTAAGTTAGTATAAGGTTGTTAAGTAATTTTAAGCTAGCATTTAAGCATTTTCTGTTAGTATGTAAGAGTTAATGATTTAGAAAATAAAATGCATTTAAAACTAACTAACTAAACTCCAAAGTCAACGACTTATGGTGCCATCACCTAGGGACACTAATAAGACATTAAACCGAAAGCTATCAAGCTGGTATTGTAGATTGTTTACTGCAAGTTTGATCAACAATTTGGAGCAAAATGATCATCAGCTCCCGTTGTAATAGTAGTGGAACTATTAACACCCATTGCACTATCTTCACATATGGTAGTTCGACCAGCTGTTGGGATATACAGTGTTGGCCAAAACTAAAGCAACTAAACTCGCAAGTCTGTGTTTTGCGATACATTTCATATAAATTTAGTCCAAAGTTAAAAAAAAATGTTGCCAATAGCTTGGAGTATTGTTGATTAATTTATAAAATCAATGAGTAGCAATTTTACGGCATTGTAAAAAAAATTTTAGGCATCCAATTGAATTCATTTTACTTTTCAGCTGGCCAAAATAAAAGTAATTCAGTTTGCCCCGTAATTTTTCCTTAAAGTTCTCCGTTCTAAAAAAAACGTTACTTTGACCAAACTACTCATATCTGAATTGTCAATATTAAAAAAAAGATAATTGACTCATTTGCGTGTATTAGTCTGCTGCAGGATCTTCCTCCCAAAATTTTACCTAAAGTGGCTAAAAATAAATACTCCAATGAGATTAAAGAAAAAAATTATTAGCGAATATACTCGTACAGTGTGTTTGACAGAAGCGTGTGGTTTAAAAGAAAATAACCGCTTGACTTATTTAATATGGTGTCCAGTCTGCTCCATTCCCAATTATAGCCTCGCAATTTTTTTGCGCAGTCCTGCGGTAATTGTCACCAAACTGTTTTAGCAATTTAAGCTGTTTAAGCAGTTTAAGCTGTTTTATTGTCTTTACATTATTTCTTTAATCATTTGTTTCATAAGTCTCTAGACGTTTTCAATCGGATTGGCGTCTGGAGACTGAGATGGCCAATCCAACCCATTGACGTCATTTCTCTCTTTGAAGCCCTGACAGATACGACTACGATCGTTGTCCTCTTGTTGGGGCCTATCCACGTCCGAATAGCATTTCAGCGGATCTCAGAAGTTCTTTCTCGCACAGTTGAATCATTCTTTGAACATTGAGATTCCCGATAATGGTCAGCGATTTTCCGAAACCCGAAAAAAACTTATGGCTCTTAGACAACCTCAAGTGATGAATCACTCAACCTGCTACTGGACACTTACTTTCCAGGTAGCATCCAATTCGCGGTCAGTAGCAAGCCCAGCAGGACTACTGTACCCGTGACACCAAAATTCATGGCCTGATTACAAGAGACAAACTGCTCTGGGCGTTGCATAGCTTCAAACCATACAAGTCTGCTGGTCCGGACGGTATAATACCTGCCGAGCTACAAAGGTCCTCAGGTATTATCCTGCCTACGTTCGAAAATATCATGAGGAGCTATGTAGAACTGATCCACATTCCACTGTCATATGTAGTTTTCATTCCCAAAGCTTCAAATTGCTCTCATATTGTCCCAAAGCACCTTAGACTTATTAGTCTATCACTTTTCCTTCTGAAAACTCTAGAACGACTGACTGATATCCATATACGAGCTAAAATTGATCCAAAACTTTTATCAACGGCTCGACTTGCCTACTGTAAAGGAAAGTCGGTGGAAACGGCTCTGCATTCACTGACTAGCCACATCGAACGATCCCTACATCATGGTTGCTTTCCTGGACATAGAGGGTGCCTTTAACAACGTCAACACCTCCGCAATCACGAATGCCCTGTCAACTCTGCACTCACTTGGGAAGTTGATCAGTCTTATGCTAAATAGGAGGATAATCAACTCCAAGCTGGGTCGACATTCTGTTAAAAGATGTATCAGCAGAGGTACGCGCATGGCGGTATCCTCTCTCCATTTCTCTGGAACTTAGTGGTTAAGGTTAATGCACTCCAGATATACCTGGAAGTGGGTGGTAGCAGGGTGATTGTCCATGCGGATGACGTTGCTGTATCCGTCTCAGGTAATCATCCAAATACCATTAAAGAACTCCTACAACTAAATTTTAACAGATTAACCCGTTGAGCAGATCGCTGTGCATTGGGAGTAAACCTCCATAAAACTGATCTTGTCCGCTTTTCCAGGAAATACAAAATTCCAATTACAGACACTCCCTCAACAAACGGTACCAGTGTCCTCAATGTAAGCGAGGTCATTCTTAACTTGAATGTACATCCTCTTAAAAATACTCCTTTGGCCTTTGACATCACTGCACTCACACCTTGTCTACAACATGCTATCAATCAGAGTCAATGTTGGATCCTCAGAACATTGGATGGTCCAGAATACTATGCCTCGTATCGATCGCAAGCTAACCAATCAGGGGACTACCAAGTCCCTTTGTAGATATTGCAGTTTGTCAAATGCTAGTTTACATTTCTCGTGCTGTAAATTCGGTTATCCTGTTGGGGGTAGTGGAGTCAGAAGGGTTTTCCTCTTGACGTCAAGTTTAGAACGTTTCTAGAAATTTTTATTGAGAAATAATAAAAAGCATTCCTTGGTAGATGTTCAAAGTCATTCTCTTCCTCTGTGAAGGGGTAAGCATTCATCAGGCTTGTGCTGGCGAATTCGCTCATACGTTAGATATAAGCTCTACGCGTTTGCTCTAGTTTTTCTCCTCTTCAAATGGTCTAGAGTAGCTGTCACAGTTTTTCTTCCTTTTTTGACAGTGAAAACAAATTTTTAACAATCTCAGGCATCAGCATATTGTCCGGCCGTGTGTAAACTGTACAGTGTCAGCACATTTCTAGTGGAATGGTGAAGGACATTCTTAGATCGGCTTTGAAATCAACGTCGATTGTTTTCAATTCCTCAACCGTTAAAGTCTGTATTACATATTGTCCAGACGGAGCATATAGGTACACTGAATTTAACTTAGTTTGAGCTTTCGGAGCTCTGGATGATCTGTTTTATTTACATAGTCAAACTCAGGATACAGTACAAGCGCCGGGGATGTTGCCTTTCGCATTCCCTTCACGTACTAGGAGTATCTTTTCAATGCAATGAAGTCATCATTTGCACTAACACCATGACCTCTTAAGAAACGCAACGAAATGGTTTTAGTTTGCCATTGAACCTAAATAATGTTTGCGGGAAGGAAATTAACTTTTTTCGAATCCAAAGACAAGAAGAACTATCTGACCTTGGACTAAGGCAACCCTTAGTGTGGACGAAGTATCTACATCTAAATAAAAACAATCCTACTGCTGTCAGAAGGCAATGTTGATAAGAAATCCAAACATAAACAAACCAAAGAACTCAGACAATTTCTTTGTCGTATAACGCTGAATGCACAATATCGAATCGCAGAATTTATTGGAATACAGACTCACACTATGAACGAGTAAATGCCTGGCGTGTGTATGTGTAGGATACACCGTACTTCACACGTATATTTCACGATTATCGCAGATTTAAGAATTGTCTGTATAAATAGCTACAGTGCCATATTTTTCCCGCGGTTGTGCTATTTAATCACTTTGTGCTAGATCGTTCAAGTTACGAGTTCGTATTCGGTAGATCGTTAAGCCAGTTTATTGGATACATTGGTGAAGTGAATTTTACCCCAGCCTCTGTGGAGTCTTGGATACAAGATCGAATCAATCTTAAGTGCGAATACATATAACAAAAGCCGAAAATGGACAAAAATTGGACCGCTGAGTAAGTAGATGCTACTTCTACTTTTCAAGTTTGGAATCACAATTTTTTTTTTTATAGTAGTGAGGTACGCATTGATGACGTAATTGAAGCACGACAAGGGGATGACTCAAAATCCAACTGTGCTGAGGATCATAGTAAAGAAAATCCACTCGCTCCTGAATACGCTGTACCTAAGCCCATGGAGACTTCTTCTAAAGCTGTTCAAACTTCACCTGAACTCGGAGAAGCCACCGATTTGGAATCGGGTTCTTTTGCCGGTAATCAGGAGACTATCCCCCCCAGAGGTTCGCATATAATTTTATATGGGAACAAATCTCTTGAAATGTCTTTTGAAAAGCCAGGAACTTCCGGATACGCTAAACAATCTCGCCCAAAAATGGAAGAGCGTTTAATTTTTTTTAAGAATCCAAGGAGTACCCATCTCAACAAAAATGGGCGAAAGCCTATGAAGAAGTTACACCAAACAGCACGAAATACTCGTACAGGGGAACGGGCAACAAAATCTGCTATAATAAATTTCCTAAAAGAAGCAGAAGAGGAAGAGGATGCTTCAGGATCACCTTCAAATGAGTGAGAATAGAGAGCATACAGCAAAGCTCATTGAAGCATTTTATCAACTTTTAACTCCTTGTAATTCTTATTGAATACAAAATGTGTAAAACTGATTCATAAATAAATTAAAATAAATCTATTCAGATGACTAATTTTCCTGATTTTTTGTGATTATCTAGGTTCTTGGGTTGAGAGTTCGATCGATGGCAGATTCGTTTATGTTTAGGCATTCATAGACTTAATGACCTGTACATATCAGCGGAGTACAGTAGTTGTTATTGGGCGTTTGATGGAGGAAGGGAAAAGTGGTTTCAGAAATCATGCCCCTTCCGACTGGCCCTGGACCAGTTTCTGACAATGGCATCGAACATCGAATACTGATTGACTGTCACACTGCTTACAGGATAAGATCTGAGACTTAAGCAGACCGTTAATTACCTAGAGGGACTCATATAAATTATGAACAAAGTACAATGGGTCAGGCAAAAAGGGGTGAACAATTGTTATATATTCGTATACTTCAAAGAATAGAAGCAGCGCTGTAAGCAGCAGAGTTAAGCCAGAATGCTTGTAACTTGAGGGACAAATTGGCAAACATCGTTCTTCCACAATAGATGTAGACGCCAAAATCGACGATAAAATCGTTTTAGGTGATCGTAGCTCTAGAATAGGAAAAGTGAATATCTTTGATAGTACACAGTAGCCGTCCACACGGCTAAGTGGCCTTGGCATGCGGCGGAATATCACACGATTTCTTCACGATAATAATTACAAAAGGACATGCTTTTCACTACTCAAAGACTGTCAACCAAAATTAAAATGTTGCCATCGATGCTTGGACTCGTACTTTTACTTAGTTGTATCCAAGGTCCTTTAAAACGACATAAAGAAGGACATATACCGTGGAGAGGTCTAGCGATGAAATGCTTCTATCGCAACATCCCATCAAAACCTTTCAGATCATGTATCCCTCAAGCTCTCGTTAATATCCATATAGTGCTGGAAATTAATAGCATCAATGCCAACACGCATCAGAAATTGACAGAACGGATGTGATGGGTTTTATCCGATTACAACCACGGAGTCCAGGGTTTGATAACAGTGCATTCAGTCACATGTAAAAGAACAACTAGGGTCTCTGGAGGTGTTGGAAATTAAAACGGGAGCATCTCGTGGGCCGTATGAGCTAAGGTGGCAGGAGAAATATCGCAGAAACAGAAGCAACCTGTCAAGCCAATAACACAGGAATAGGAACAAAAACGGGGAATTACATAGTAAGAAAGTCACAATCGGTGGTAAAATAACGTTTTCTACAGGTCGTTAAACGACGAGGGCGACCCAAATTCCGATATCAGAGAGAATGAACCATTTATCTTGAATGGGTGCCAAGATTTTCTCCACTCGACCAAAATGAAGTATGGATAGCAATATCCAAATTTAAGCACATCAAGGCAACTGAGCCGGATTGATTACCTGACGAGCTATTGAAGGAAGTAGAAGATGGCCTAGAAGAGGGCACAGGCTACTCATGAAAAAATATGAAAACAGCTACACGGTCTAGTTTTGGTATTCAACCTACGGTCGTCAGGTTGACGATGGAGAGCTCTTGTTGCTCCGAAATGTTGCAACCACTCCCACCAAGGACTTCCATTCTTTAGAGAAAAAACTTGAACAAAGAAATTGTTGTCATGTGACTAATTTTATGTTATTTCTTTGTTTTCGATTTGATCAGAGCACTAAGCCATAGAATTTGTCCATTGCACACCTCGTATGTTACTGTTACTTGAATTTCTCAGTTCTTAGGAGAAATTTGAGTACCTAAAGCAAGCGTTGTAAGATGTTTTATAAATTATGCCTAGCAGAGTTAGGTGCTTTGTAAAAACGAGGTTCTCTATTGCGATGCTAATAAGCATTCTGAAGTCTTTCCTTCTGAGAGACAGCAAGAAAGTCCTTGTCCAGCTGGCAATCTGGAGAGTAACGCCGTCTGCAATTATGCTCATATGAAACCCCACTCTTATTTCTTTAGCTCCTCAACGACTTTCCTCAGTGCCTTGCATAGCAAATTTGTTAGCGATTTCATCTCCCGTCATCCCACTGTGACCTAGGACACAAACAAATTTAGTGGATTAGCTCTTTTCACTGCATTCAGAGAAGAAATGCGTTTTTGAATTTGCTTGGAAGTGCTGAGGGGAGAGAGTAATGCATTAAGTGCAGCTTTGCTGTCCCTACAGACGCAGATACTTCTCCCCGTCCCCCAATTCATAAAAATGTATGTAGTTCATTGCTATTAGGATTAAGTATTTCTCCGCTTGAAAGATAGACACCATCGTCGCATAGTCAGCCGATTTTGGGGCCAAGCGTGAAGAATCGATAACAGTGTTTTACTGGCTCAGATTCTGCCACCGGGGAAATTGAATTCGTATTTTCTCAGTACAGCAGAAGTTCCATACGCCCAGAATCGAAAGACAGTTGGAGTGCTGGGTTATCAAAACTCCAAAACTTATTTTCTTTCACGCGCAATATGGCGTTGAAGGTGCGTCCCATAATATGAAGGGCGAGTGAGGTTCATCAGTGCATCTAGAACAGAGACAAACCGTTTTTTGGAATCTGTCATTTACTGAATTTAATGTGGTTGCTCTTTTCGTCAGATGTCGTACAATCTTTGGCAATTGTAGTCATGGAGTCGTTTACCATGCAACAAGGCATTCTTGTTTTTTCAATCTTGTTGCGAAAATGGGCGATCTGTAAAAGTAAGTTTCGTAAAATTTGAGAATTTTTCGGTTAACATAATCGCCCTAGTGAGTCGGGAATTCGTGCAAAGGTGAAGCGTTTTGAAGAAACTTGGCCAGCACGTACGCGCCAAAAAAATCACCACTGTGAGCGAAGGTGTTCAAAAGCAGCGAGGTACCTCAATTCGTCGCCGATGTCAACAATTTTGCCTCTCTTATAGCACTTTAAGGAGAATATCAAAAGTTGATCTTCATTTTAGCGCTTAGAAAATCCCAATTACACAACAATTGAAGCCTTTGGGCCATCTATGACATCGCCGATTTGTTAACTGGTGTTGGGTAGCCATTTGAACTCGGAATTTGATCTTTTCCGATGAAGCCCAATAAACAAAATTGTCCTTTTCGGGGGCCGGAAAATGCATACAAGGTTTACGAAAAACTAATGCATCCCCAAAAAGTCAGTGTATGGTGTGGATTAGGGGTTGGCGGCATCATTGGCCCGTACTTTTCGAAGATGAGGCTGGAGAGACAGTTACAATGAATGGAGAACGTTACCGCAACATGTTGACCGTCTATTATTTTTTTTCCAAAATTGAATGAATGGGGCGTGGACGGTCTCTGGATGGTGCTACCGCCCACACAAGCCATCAATCAATCAATTTATGGCTTACGAAATTTGAAGAACGCATTATTTCGGTTAGAGGAGAAGTTGATTGGCTTCTAAGGTCATGTGAGTTGACACTATTTGAAGAGTAAGGTCTATGGCAATAACCCAGCGACAATTTAGGATCCCAAACATAACATCCAAACGCGGCTATTGACCCACTTATGCTTCAAAAAGTCGTCCACAATTTTGACCTTCGGGTGGTCGCATGCAACAGAAGCCATGGTCGGTACATGAACGATGTTGTTTCCCATTCGTAATTGTCATAGATAGAGCATTATTAATCAATAAAATTCTGTTTTAATTTCACAATAGATGGGTGTTTAATTTAATGAAGACTTCCACACTAGCTGTTGGTTCATCCTTTACATCACTTCTTAAAAACTAAAGATGGTTCCATATTCCTACTGCAGTGTCGAATTCAGGTCTCGATTATAGAAACTTAATCCCAGAATTTCTTTTCGCCATAATGCAGCTCATAACTTTTCTGATTGTTTTTGAATCAGCACTTTGAGTACGTTCCACTACTGATCCAATACTTGTGTCTTTGAAATACCGGATCCGCTAGACTTTTCAGTAAAATCTCCATCTTACATTGTATTTGTTTCATAATGCACCACCTCTGGTTTGAGTGCACTCTTAAAACATTCCTTGCCAACCATTCAACATTTCGTTCAGTAAATCTACGCACGTGTAGGGTAGGTAGGTAGGGTAAGTAAGAGTAGCTGTTGGAAAGACCAACTCAATTAGGCCTATTGGCCCATTATGCTGCCACGTGGATCTATATTATGATCCTCTTACTCATGGAAACAGTTTGAGTTTATGATGAAGCGTACGAGACAGTTTACGTCTATATTTTTTTAGATCGTTTAAGTCATTGTAAAAGAAAGCTCCTAAGTGAAGATTTCTTCTCTGGGAGAGAGCTGGACATGTACAGAGTAGGTGGAGGATTGTCTCCTCTTCCTCCACGTCCATTCAGCTTCTACAGAAACGGTTTGTAAAAGCGCCAAGCCTTCTTGCATGCTTGCCTATGAGGCAGTATCCAGTGATGACACCTATGATGGCGCTGAGATGTTTCCTATTTAGAAGGATCAGACTCTTAGAGCGATTCAGATCTAGCTTTGGCCAGATCTGTTTAGTCGGTATACATGTTGATCCAACAGTCCACCTTTTATTGGCATCCAGCTTTTATTGATTTGCACATAGCGATAGGTATACCCGTACCTATGCTACCGTTTTCCGGTAGAATAGGTAGAGTGGTTCCAATTTTGGCGAGTTCGTCGGCCCTAGAGTTCTCTGGAATGTCTCTGTGGCCCGACATCCAACAAAGGTGAAGCTTGAACTGCCCTGCCATCTCCGAAAGAGATGATTGGCATTCAAGGGCGGTTATCGAATTTAATGAGATGAATCCAGGGACTTGATAGCGGCCTGACCATCCAAAAAGATGCGGATATCCTATGCAGATATCACGTTTTTTTTCAGCTAGGACAGAGCTTCTGTAATCTCCAAAATTTCCGCCTGGAACACCTTAGAGTGATTTAGAAGACAGAAAGAGAGGCCTAGATTTAGCTTATCAGAGAAAAAACCGCCACCAACCCTGCTATCAGTTTTAGATCCATCTGTGTAGAGATGGATTAACTTGTCCTCTATGAAAGCATCTTCATTCCAGAAGGATCTTGAGGGGAACGTTACATGGAAGTCTTTGTCAAACCACAGTTCAGGTATGGTGTAATCGATGTTCTCTGTGAGGATTCCTAATGTATTAAGAATGTTAGCGTGGCCAACTGAATTATTTGTCCACTGTGTAATCGATTTATGACGAATAGCTGCAGTCACAGCTACTTGCTTGCTGAAGATATTGAGGGGCGTCAAGTGAAATAGAATATCTAGAAGTAGAACGTAGGGAACCGCTTACGCATAGACATGCTGTTCTTTGATTCGGCTTAGGTTGCTGCAATTGACTGCACTGTCTAAGGCCGTCCACCAGATAACAACCCCGTAGGTGAGTATCGGTCATATGAACGAGAAGTATAGCCAGTGGGTTATGTGAGGTTGCAGCCACCATTTATTCCCAATGGCTTTTTTACAAAAGAATAAAGCTACTGCAGCTTTATTGCATCTTGTCCGAGCTGGTAGTCATGGTAGCTAAAGCTCATTAAATTATATTAGCATTGTAATTTATTTGCGTGTTAATAAAGATATAAATAAATAAATAAATAAATATTGCATCTTTCTTGAGTGTTAGGTTTCCAGTTTAGTTTCCTGTCAAAAACGAGACCCAAATATTTTGCTGCATCGGAAAAGACTAAACTGGTACCGTTTATTAAGGGAGGGTCTGTAGCTGGAATTTTTTATTTCCTGGAAAAGAGGACAAGATCAGTTTTATGGGGGCTTACTCCCAATCCACAGCGATCTGCGCAACTGTTTAATCTGTTGATATTTAGTTGAAGTAGTTCTTTAATGGTATTAAGTTGCTTGCCTATCCGCATAGGCAATCACCCTGCTACCACCCGCTTCCAGGTATATCAGTAGTTCATTAACCACTAAGTTCCAGACGAGGAGAGTGAATATACAGCTTTGCGGCGTACCTCTGCTAATACATCTTTTAGCAGCAACCCCACCCAGTTTGGAGTTGATTATCCTGATGTTTAGCATAAGACTGATCAACTCCCCAAGTGAATCCCCTACCTGCAGAGTTGATTGAGCAGTCGTGATTGCGGATGTGTTGACGTTGTTAAGGGCACCCTCTACGTCCAGGAATGCGACCCATGTTGACTCTCTATATTGTAGGGATCGTTCGATTTATAGTAGGCAAGTTGATCCATTCACAAAAGTGTTGGATAAAGTTTTGCTCGTATATGGATATCAGTCAGTCGTTCTAGAGTTTTCAGAAGGAAAGATGATAGACTAAGGTGCTTTGGGACAACATGAGAACATTTTTCGGCTTTGAGAATGAAAATTATATTGAATTCTCTCCATGACACTCTAATGTGAATCAGTTCTACACAGCTCCTTATGATATTCTCCAGCGTAGGCAGGATAATACCTGAGGACCTTTGTAGCTCGGCAGGTATTACACCGTCCGGATCAGCAGACTTGTATGGTTTGAATCTATGCACTGCCCAGAGCAGTTTGTCTTTTGTAATCAGACCATGAATTCTGGTCACGGTTGCAATAGTCCTGTTTATAGGTTGCAGTTTGAGTGATTCATCACTTGAGGTTGTCCAAGAGCCACCGGTGTTTTTCACACAGCCAGGCATCGTAGGATTTGTAGAGAGAATTTTTCGCAGTCGCTATGTCTCAGAGATTTCTGTGATTTTGTCATAGAATGATCTCCAGGATTGTCGCTTTGCCTTACACGCAAACTAAATTTGTTAAATTTAATTTGGATACGAAGAATAATCGCACTATGTTTTACCTAGATAATTTCTTATTATCGGCGTCACGGTGAATTCTTTTTTCCACATAAATTTTAGCAGAACGTTCTGATAACATTGTTGAGTTCTCGAGTATTATCAAACTATTGATTGATCAACTTCAATAATTCAGAGTAAAATCGAGTATTATATACCCTGAATGACTCGAACTGAAACCAAGTTCAGACTGCTATAATTTCCAAACCGTTCATGACAGTGAGCTCAAATTTTGACACATGACAGATAATTTTATTATTTACAAGCTTTTTAAACAATTTGCGTCTCAGTTGTGTTGAAAAATTTTTATCCGCGATGGAATTCAAACGCGATAGTGCGATTTTATATTTGGCTGGAAAACCACAAGTAGCTATCGTTAGAGCCCTTCAGCACCTTAACGTGAATAAATCATTTGTGTCTCGAACCATAACTCGTTACCGTGATACTGGCAGCGTTGCAAAACGCCATGGAATGCCATTCGAACCAGAAATGGTTCGGAAAGTGAAGGCTCGAATTGAGCGAAATCCGCGTCGAAGTGGAAGAAAAATGGCTCGTGAGCTCAAAATATCGTTGGAACGTTGTTGGATGCAACACATACTAAAAAATGAGCTTGGGCTCAAGCCATTGAACTTCCAAAAAGCACACGATCTTACACCGCAACAGAAAAAAGTTAGAGTCGAAAGAGCGAACGAGTTGCTACGCTTGCACGAAAGTGGTGAGTTGCCGAATTTAGTTTGGTTTTTTCCGATGAGTCGCCATTTGTTATCGAGCAATATGTCAACAAACAAAATGACCGAGTTTACTTCCCAGAGAGGCCCTTCGAAAATTTACACCTTCGGACGGCAACCAGAAAGCAGGTAGCACCGATGGTGGGTTTGGGCCGCCATAACCGCCGATGGTTGCTCTCCGCTCGTATTTTTGGACCGTGGCGTCAAAATTAATGCGATCGTATACCGTGAAACTATCTTAGAGGCAGTATTGAAGCCTTGGGCAAACAATCATTTCGATCGGAGACCGTGGACATTTCAACAAGATTCGGCATTTCAACAAGAGCAGGGGCGTGAGTCCAGGAACGAATATGGAAAGCAGAGAGTGCTGTCATCAGCAAAGGAATATATTGGATTAGAAGTGGCAGATAAGAGATCATTAATGAAAATTAAAACGAGTGTCGGAGACAGAACGGAACCATGGGGCACACCAGCATTTATTTTGTGAATATCAGACTTGAAACCGTCCAAGACAACTTGAATTGAACGTTCCGAAAGGTAATTTCTAATCCATTGAAGAAGAGAGTCATCGATCCCAAGAGCACGCATTTTCGACAAAAGAGCCTGATGCCAAACTCTGTCAAATGCCTCAGAAATATCAAGTGCAACTATTTTGCTTTCGCCAGATTGATGTACGCTTTGGTTCCACTTTTCGGTGAGACATGCCATCAAATCACCTGTGGACCTGTTGCTACCAAAACCGTACTGCCGGTCATTGAGAAGTTTTCGTGTTTCGAGATGGCAGTTTATCAGCGTTTCCATGATCTTGGAAAGAAGGGACGTAAGTGCAATGGGTCTGTAGGAGGAGAGAGAAGAAGATTCGCCTTTTTTAGGGACGGGCTGGACAAATGCTGTTTTCCATCTTCTCGGGAAGAGTCCTAAGGAGTAGGATTGATGAAAAAGCTGATTTTGCCAGCGAGGAAGAGCACCTCTTCAGAACAAGGGGATATATACCATCTGTACCAGTGGATTTATGTACGAGGGGCGTTCAACATATTCTCGATATCGGGATGAAGCTGTGGTTGTATATATAAATTGACTTATTTATCAGGTAATACTATTATTTTAGTGCATTCACGTAAAATTTCATATAAATGTGATTATTAATTCGCGTTTTATCTCTAGTTAAACAGAATCATAATGGCAACTGAGACGATGATGGTGAAAATTGAGCATCGCGCTGTAATTAAATTTCTCACTAAGCAAGAAAAAAGTCAAAAAACTATTCATGAAGAGATGGTGGCTGTTTACCAGGGTTCCGCACCTTCATTATCAACTGTGCAAAAGTGGTCAAGTGAGTTCAAGAGAGGCAGAGAGAGCATTGAAGACGACCCCCGCTCCGGCGCCCCGGCTACTGCTTGTACGGGAGAAAGCATCAAAGAAGTCGAAAAACTTGTTCTTGAGGATGCCCGAATAAAGGTGAAAATGATGGCAGAGATCACCAAGCTTTCAATTGGTACCATTCACACCATTCTTCATGACCATCTTAACCTTTCAAAGGTCAGTGCAAGGTGGGTGCCACGAATGCTCACAGCGCCTCAGAAAAAAGTGAAAATCGCATGCTGTAGAGAGCTTTTGGAGATGTGTAGTGAGAACGCGGACGGTGTTATGGATCGAATTGTTACTGGGGACGAAACATGGGTCCACCACTATGACCCTGAAAGCAAACAAGAGTCCATGAAGTGGCATAAAAAAGGAACAGACCCCCCGAAGAAGTTCAAAGTCACTCCGTCTGCCGGGAAGCTCATGGCCATAGTTTTTTGGGACTCAAAGGGAATCTTGCTCATTGAGTACAAAGAAAAAGGTGAAACCATCAACGCCACATCCTACGCTTCCACTTTGCATAATTTGCGGGAGGAAATTAAAAAGAAAAGACGGGGTAAACTCGCAGCGGGTGTGTTGCTTCTTCATGACAACGCTCCTGTTCACACGGCGCGAGTTTCCAAGGCTGCTGCGCGAGATTGTGGTTTCGAAGAAATCCAACACCCACCCTATAGTCCAGACCTTGGCCCTAGTGATTATTTCCTGTTTCCGGATTTTAAAAAAATGTCTTCGTGGAAAAAGATTTTCGGATGATGAAGAACTCAAGTCGGTATTTTGCAGAGAAAGAGGAAATTTATTTTTTTGAGGGTTTAAAAAAGCTTATCTCAAGATGTAACAAATGCATTGATGTTAGGGGAGATTATATTGAATAAAAACAATTTAAATTGAATTCGCATTTTCTTTCATATCGATACCGAGAATATATTGAACGCCCCTCGTATGTTGAGATGTTTAAGTACTCTTGCTACCACACGAGTGCGAAAGTAGATTCGTCCCGTTGAAGATTCGACGCACTCTAGTGTAGGCGGGGACAAAGCACAAGTACTGAGCTGGCCGCAAAATGCGCAGCAAGCAGATTGGCCTTGTCCAAAGAGCTGACAGCTGGAATGTCATTGTAAATGAGCGTTGGGATGGAGGATGAGGCAGAATTTCTAATGTTTTTGACGAATGACCAATTTGAAGCAATACTTGTCACAGAAGCCTCATAAATGGGGGTATACAATTTTTATTCTTTATGGTGTGGCTGGTTTTGCATACGATTTTGAAGTATTTGTATACGGGTCTTGAAAATAATAGTGCGGAACGTACAAAGAACCAGACTTGGGACCAAGTAGCAACATAGTTGTGCGCTTATGTCGAAAAGTTCCCCGGGCATGTAATTACAAAATTTATTTTGACAATTTTTCTACGTCTGTTCAACTGCAATATTATTTGACGAAACTAGGGATCTTTTCCCTCGGAACAGTCAGGAGAAATCGGATTCCGAATTGCAAGCTTTCAAGCGAAGACGCAATGAAAAATGAAGAAAGAGGAAGCTCTTTCGAATTTGTTGCTGATTTTAAAGGAATCTCGATTTCAAACATCACATGAAAGGATAATAAATGCTTCAACATGTTTTCGACTTTCATTGGAATTGGACCTGAAAGTAACATAAAAAGGTTTGACAGGAAAGAAAAGTCAAATATAATGATAAAATGTTCGGCTTTGATAAAAGGGTATAATCGACATATGAGAGGCGTAGATTTGATGGACAGCTTCATCGGAAGAGTCAAAATTTCAATGAAATCGGAAAAATGGTATATGCGACTTTTTATCACTGTGTCGGCATGGCCGTTATTAATTCATGGCTCCTTTATAAGTGAACTTCAGCCCACAATGACGTCAATTTGGTTCGCTTTCGAGTCGAATTGGCAAAAACGCTTTGTGACATTGGAACCATTTTATCGTCTTCTTTGAAACGGGGAAGACCCTCAGGAAGCCCAACTGTTTCTTCTCTTCATTCAGAAAAAAGACGAAGAGGACCAACAACACCGATACCGACAACAGACGTAAGACATGATGGAATCAACCATATGCCTATTTGGAATGCCGAACGACAGAGGTGCAAGTTTCCCTCATGCAAATTAAAATCATTTATAACCTGTCGTGCAAAGTTGCACTTTGTTTGAATAAAGACAACAATTGTTTTGAGAAATTTCATGAGAAGTAGATTATTTTTGAAATGTATAAAGCACTGAAATATTTTGAAAAAAATTAAATTTTTGAAGAAAAATATAAAAGTGGATTTTTTTTCTTTCCTTAATGCATGGTGTGCCATATCTGTCACAAACTCTATTTAAGCAAATTATAAACAAAAACTTGGATAAAACTAAAAACTATTGATAAGAAAAATCTCTTAAAGTCATGACTTAGCAAGGATAATTTTTATTTTATGTTTTAAAAACTCATGCACGTAAGGGTTAATATTATTGAGCAAGTAATCGATTTTCATTCATGCGCCCCATTGTCTGAGGTCATCATTTACGTGTACTTAGGAAGTATAGGTGTCAGTGCCAGGTATATCACCATTACGAGTAGCATAGAAAATGGATACTCAATACGCCAGAGCATGAAAAAAAAAATTAATATCCTAAAGAGGTCCAGCGAGTTCAGTGAAAAATTAAAAAATTAAGTTTGCACATAATGTAAAACAATCTACCCGCAACTACTGCTGATAAGAGGCTCCGCTCTTTGATTTTATGTTTACAAGAAAACTAAATACGAACAAACAAGTTGGTGTCACACAATGCTGAGTGTGTGTTCTCGAATTTCTAATTTCCTTGAATCATGAGTCAGACTTGAAGGCTGAAGTATGCAACACGCTTGGACATTTCCACGCTCCATTAAAATGCTCCATGAGAAGTTCCGCGAATTTCGCATCTGATGTAAACGTCTCCACAATCATAGTGCCATATTTGTTCCGCACTTGTGCCGTCCAAGACTAAAGTCATTTTATGGGAATTCGGAGAAAATGAGAGCGTCTATGTGCATACACTCGTACATACCTGGACCTGTACATAGTTTGCTGTACGCTCTGGTTTGACGTTCTTATATGACGCATCGGTTTGTATATTTCAAAATAAAAAATTGCGCGGTCTTCAACGAAAGCCAGTCCGGTCGAGTAAATGGAGACCTTCGATTGATCGCTAAATGGGTTTCCGTTGGATACCTTTGTGGAGTGTATCTGACTCGTGAACAAAGTGCAGTTGACTTCTGAACACGTAAAGGGCTGTTCTGTTTTTAATCTCAAGTACAGATCAATACGATAAGGACCGGAAATGGATAACAATTGGCTCACTGAGTAAGTGGTTGATAACTGTTTCTAATCCTTATTGAAAATATAAAAAAAAATTGTTTTCAAAGGAATGACATAAACGGCAAAGACACCGCTGATGGAATTGAATTACGACCAGGAGCAGTGTAAGTTGCACATGAAATCTCACACAAAACCACATAATCAAGCTGACTTTTTTATTTTTTTCTTTCTTACAAATAAGTCGGGCTCAAAATATTGCCAAAGAAATGTGGAGGGACGAACTCAGTAAGATGTGTGTCAATGGTGACAAAAATAGGTCCACTCCTGCATATACTGTACCAGTAAACCCAAGATGGAATTGTGTTATCAAGGATCAATCTAAATGCCCATCAAGAGACTTGAACGAATTTACACAAAGCCCTTTAGCCAATAGTCTGAGCACTTACTCATATATCCCAACTGATCCGCAATCAAGATCAAACCAAAGCGAAAAATCGTTTGGATCTACTGCTTCCACATCTCAAGAGCTAGACACTCTAGAATACGCAGAACTGTTTCAAAGAAACGGATTTCAAGAGAATACTTCCGCACGGAATGAGACTAGTGACATACGAATACTTTCAGATAAATTGTGGATGCCCTATCTCTCAAAAGCAGAACGAAAAATTTCGATGGATCACGTCAAAGAGAAACTTAATAAGAAACCAACCTTACCTGATAAGTATCCCGATCCTCTTGCATTCACTGTATCTTCAACACCTAGAAGCCCTACAAAGGACAGAGCAACTACTTCTTGTATGTGCTGTAATGCCTCTGAGCTTGCGGACACACAATCGAAATCATACCGAAATGCCTTAGTTGGAAATCCTCTTGTCCTTACGACACCCAAGAAAGCTGAAGTAACTTTGGAGTCTTGGAGTCCCTATCTCACTGAATATGAATGGAGGACTCACCTCAGCGCAGTTACCCCCATAAGAGACGAATCCGTGGGCAATGATAGTTCAAAGTGATCTACTGAAACACTATGCTCATGCGGTGACACCAGTTCTTACGTGATCGACAAAAGACGACGAAGAAGAAAATATAAAAAAGTGAGGACGTAACATAAGTAAAGGATTTTATTTTTTGAATTTGAAAAACCTATCTTGTCATTGATTATAGATTCCTAAATGTAAAGAACTGATTTATGAAAAATAAAATGCATGAAAGTATATTCTTGTAGCTTGCTAGTTGTTTTTTTTTTCGGATGTACTCGCATCAAGCCGGCTTTCAGAATCACCTGGGAACGAAGGCATGTATTCTGAAGAGAATCTCTGCTACTAGGCTGGTACTGGTATACATACGAAAACATTGGAGAAAAGCAAGAATAACTTTTATGCAGAAAATCGGAAAAAATGACTACACCCTCGCCAAGAGCTTCATACCTATCAGTTTGACCTGCTTCATGTTGAAGAGCATGCAAAGAATGGTCGAGTTCCATGTGTGCAAAACTGTTTTGTGAATGCATCTGGGATGCAAAACGCCTACCAATGCAGAAGATACTCTGAAAATGCGAAAAACTCTGGTGGGTAGGGCTGGGTATCTTCATCGATAGTAATAAACGCACCAACTTGGCCAAACATATCCACAGTGACGACGTATTGGTTTTGTGGATAAAAGCAATGCTGCATAGGATTCTGATTGTGGATGCTGACTGCGGCCGATGCTGTGGTGCCCGGTGATTCCTTTCTCAACTGTTATGTCGCATGTAGGTCTACTCACTGCATAGCGCCTAGTTATTTAGTTTTTGTTCTGAGAGCTCGCTTGACCGCAGATTTTTTAACATCCAGGAATTTCTGCACTTAATGAGCTGTCCATATCGTTTCTGTATGACATTAGGTATCAGCGGAGTACAGTAGTTATTATTGGGCGATCCACAGAGAAAGGGAAAAATAATTCCAGAAATCATGCCCCTTCCGACTTGCCTTGGCCCAGTTTCTAACTGCCACATTGCTTACACGATAAGATTTGTAACTTGAGGAGTTCGTTAATTATCTGTAAGGGTCTCATATGAATTGTGAGGCAAAAAGGGAATGAACAATAGTTACCTACTCGTATACTGCAGAGAATAGAAGCAGAGTAATTGAGTTCCTCCAGTCTTTTCTGGATTTGCATGACCCCAGAACGGCAATTTTGCTAGTTACAAACTCATTTCTATAAAAAATAAGAATTGACTTGATATGCCCAATCGACCAATCTGCGAGCTCGCAGTTAGATCTTATGTCCGTGTGGTCGAGACCTTTTCAAAAATTTTCCATATGATGATGGTCAAATTTTTGTCCTCAATACCGATTTGATATTTCCGGATCTTCTGCCACACTATCATTTATAGCGGCTAGAGTTGCTTCTTTACGCACATTACATTTTCGTAATCTGATACATGTGGTACGAAATTTATCTGCAACACGACGAATAACAATGAATTGCCAGCATGACGACTCAGTTTGAAAGTATCTTAATCCACATTGGAAAAACATGCTTTGGAAAAGGATTAAGAATTAGATAAGCATACGCATATGCGATATCTGTAATATCCAGGTTGATGCCATATAACATATAGTACAAGCGAACTTGAGATAAGATCCTTTTGAGTTCCATCGCAATGCATTCCTTCCGGTTTACACCCTATTTCCGGATTTTTTTCAGACGCAAAGACAATACGCAATTTTTTCCAACCCTCAAACATTTATTTGGTGGTCAAAAGGATAGTGAATGCGATTATATGAGAACACAAGCGTTCTCACCCAAGCCTTACGCCATCAACTCCTACTACTCACCTCCACGTGGTGACTGCTGGGTGCCTAGTACCTCGACTGGAGATGGGGTAGCCAACCCCTGTGGAAGATTGTTAGTGGAAGCTGGTCAAAGTGGGGGGGGGGGAGTGACATCTCACTAAGGCACTTTCTCCTATTTTCGGGCGGCAGAGGACGAATTCCAAAGATAGAATCAACCGTGGAATCCACAGTTCCAGTTAGGTCGAACTAGTACTATCTCTATATGAGCTGCTTCAACGTACTTGAATCCCAAGTCTATAAGGATCTCCAAAACTAAGTCAGGGTGTTGGAAAAGAGTTGGTGGCGGATGAGCCCTTGATAATGGCCAACGGCAGCACTCATATCCCCGAAGCGAGTTACTCCGGAAATTGATCAGGCTCCTTTTGTGCTAGGAGTCCCAAAAAGAGCCTGGCCCTCGAGGTTGGGGGTTGTGCATGAGGTTAACTGCCCAAACCCGTAAAAAAGTAATTGTTACGAAGCGAGTAATAACCTCGGATAAGGACGGACTCACTGTTGACGACCCTGCAGAACGAATAAAGGACAACGACTTTTGGATCTGCATGTGGAAGGTTCGGACCTTGAACAAATCGCGTGTAGCCGAGCAATTAATGGAGGCCTTAGACTTCTATAAAGCAGATACCCCAGGAAGTGCGGTTGGAAGGGAAAGGAAAAATAAAGATGCATATGCAGCGTCTATTTGGATGCGGATATGTTGTAAGGGGAAGAATTAGGCAACAAGTCTTGAGCTTCCGACACGTGAATGAACGCCTGATAACAATCCGTATCAAAGGTAAATTCGCTAACATCAGCCTTACGCGCGATCAGAGGAAGAGGATGATGCTACCAAAGAAAGTTTCTACGAGCTCCTCGACACAATCTACGAGCAAAGTCCGATGTATGACGTTAAAATCGTCCTAGGTGACTTTAATGTCAGAATTGGAAAGGAGCACAATCGAAAGACATAGCCTACACGATACCACGTCAGGAAATGGACTTAGGCTAATCGCTGCGGGACGTAAAGTTACTATAGTAAGCACATGGTTTCCTCACTTCAATATTCACAAGGGAACATGGCAGACACCAAATCAGCAAACTGTCAACCAGATTAATCATGTTGCGATCGATGTAAGGCACTCTTCAAATATTTTAAACGTTCGAACATACCGAGCGGCCAACATAGACTCAGACTACTACCCAGTTGCAGCCAAGGTACGTCTACGAATATCTTAGAAGCCATAACAACGGGGAAATACTATGAGGAGATTTAACGTTGAACAGTTGCAATCGCAATAAGCCGCCAGAACCTTTGCGGATCACGTATTCCTCAACATCTCGAGAAGTAATTCGCAGCCAGCATCAAGTGCTGAAAACCAGTGGCTTAGATCCCGAGAAGCTATCAGAATGCCGCAACTGACGTGCTGGGTTTCACCCGCCCACCACCACGAAACCACTGGTTTGATGAAGAGCGCCGGCAAGCACACGCAGCAAAACAACATGATTACAAATCTGGGCTGTACAAAAGGACGAGAGCAGCTCGTGAGCTCTACGAGAAAAAGAGGAGGGAAGAACATCGGCTACTCCAGGAATAATGTTCGGAAGTTTACCAAAAGGTAAAAAGAAAGTTTCAGGGTAATAAGACCCAAAGGGAAACTTTTAGCGATAAATAAGGAAACCATTTCTGCAGACTGCTAAACGGCGAAGACAACACAAATTCCGCTGCCAGGCAGAGAGAACCATTCAATATTGACGATGCAAGTCAAGAATTCCGTCCACCCGACCAAACTGAAGTGAGGATAGCAATACTTAAACTGAAGTCGAACAAGGCTGCCGGGTCGGACGGCCAACCCGCCAAACTATTTAAGGCAGCAGGAAATAACCTGTTAGAGAGCATACACCAACTTATTTCCAAGATTTTGTCGGATGAATGTATGCCAGATGAATGGAACCTCAGCGTCGTTTGCCCGGTTCACTAGAAAGCAGATAAGGAGCTATCAGTCTTCTGATGTACAACGCATGTACAAACTTGTTTGCAGTATTCTGCGAGCGCCTGAGACCATTTTTCAATGAACTGATTGGACCCTATCAGTGTGGTTTTAGGCCCGGTAAGTCCAAAATTGACCAAATATTCACAGTACGACATATCGTGGAGAAAACCCAAGAAGTTCAGACCGATACATGCGACCTTTTTGTCGATTTTAAAGCAGCTTATGACAGCATCTACTGAGATGAGCTGTGCAGAGCCGTATCTAGTTTTGGCACGATGGAGAAAGCCCGTTGCTGCCACGGGTCGGTAACGACCTAACCGAGACCTTTGATGTCAAAAAAGTATTTAGGCAAGACACCGCACAGAACAGAAGCGGCAAAAATCGGTCTAGCGGTAAACGAGGGCAAAACAAAATATATGCTGTCATCAAGAAGGGATACCCAACATCGACGAATTCGCCAGAATGTCACAATCGACAGCTATGACTTTGAGGTAGTAAGAGACTTTGTCTACCACGGCTCTGCTATAACATCCGAAAACGACATCTCTTCAGAAATCAAACGAAGAATAATGCTTGCCAAACGCTGTTTTTTGGGCTGAGAAGACAAATGTGTAGTAAGGCACTCTATCGAACAACGAAGGAAACTCTATACATATAAGACCCTTGTAACCCCAGTCCTGCTCTATGTTTCCGAAGCATGGACCCTTTCGAAAGGGCATGAAGATATCCTTGGTCGTTTTAAGAGAAAATTTTTTCGTAAGTTATTTGGTCCCGTATGCGTTGACGGGTTCTGGAGAAGACGATTCAACGGTGAACTCTATGAGCTGTGCAGCGACATCGACCTGGTCAAAAAACGGTGCATTGGGCGTTTGAAATGGCTGGGACATGTAGAGTGAATGAACACCAACGCTTCAGCCCGCAGAATCTTCGACTTGTTAGCCAAAGTCCGCGCTAATTGAAGAGACTTATTGTAATTAAGTAAGTAGACATTTATTTAATAACGTTGACAATAATCCTAATGTATTGACTGAATTGGACTTACATCCTCAGTAAATTATGGCAGGATCTACAGAAGTTTCATTGTCCCTTTATGACGCAAAGATTTCTGCGGAAAAACTACGAAGAGGAGCAGCTTGTTTGGAACTATCCAGATCTTGATATGAATTCAAAGAGGTTACTAAATCTTATACATATTACGGAAGTTTTCCATCTTAGAGAGAGCAGGACAATCACAGAGAAACTGGGGAACACATGAAATTTTTTCCTGATCGTCATTATGATGCCAGAGACGACATGCACATCCAGCGGGTTAGTTAAACTACAAAATGATCTTTTAATACTGGTTGTTAGCTAAAGGGTTCTAGATATTTAGTACTTCGATGCATTTAAGGCGGAGCTTCAAGCCTGGTTGTTCAAGTAGAGTCCATCCTTTATTCCAAAGAAGCGGTTAGTTTATAGAGTTTTACAGTGAACTCCAGTCCCTGTGCCGTGGTTCAATTTAGACACATCGATATAGAAGATCAGCTCTTCTGCATTGATGATATCGGCAATTCACTCATTTTTTTTTTTGGAGAAATCTAATCTTCTGTCAAAGAAGTTTTCTGCAGTACGACAGCGATAGAGTACGTAGACATTGCCGTAGGATGACCACCAAATTGATGAAATATAGTCCCAGCAGAATGGGGATAAGCTTGATCTCCATTGCTTCTGCGTGTGTACTCTTGAATGATAATAGAATTTTGATGCAAGCTATCCTCGGGTTGTGTGTGAGGCTTGAGAGCTGGTAGGTAGCGCTTCTCTAAGGTCTTCCTCCAAAATCGCTTACCGCATATCAGGATGTGTTTTGCAACCGTTGGCTATAGGATATATTCAGTGTATAACCTTTTAGTAGCCCCAGGTAGTATTCAACGTCTTTAGCATGATATGTACATTCCTCAAACTTGGGTTTTCCAGATTGGAGTCTAAGGTTAAATGCGGTTCGACTCCCGTTTAATCTTTGGAGTTTGAAGGTTAGTGACCTATTGTATGTGAAGGAATCAATCTCCGGTTTTGATGAATTGAATTTCTTACAACAATGTGTAGTAGTAGTTGTTGTCTAAGAACAAAAATATGCCATTGGTATTTTTACCAGACTCCAAAAAATCATCTTTCTTGGCTGCGTATGTCTTTCGCTAGCACGCCTGGCTCCGTTCTAGACGCAATCTCCATCTTCTTGATATTCACTCATTTATATTTCGTATAAAAAGAAGTGCTCTTTGATACAACACGCACTAATGGCGATGATACAACACTAACCTGATGGCAACGAACTGCGGCTTCCAAGCTTGTTCAAAAATGCAAGAATTCGCTCAACCCGGTCGGAAAGCTAGATTCAGTTAGTCTTGTTTTGTCTATTGCTCAACATGCCTACTATAAAGGAAGCCGATGAGAATGGTTCTACATTCACTGGCTAGCCACATCGAGCAATCACTATAGTATAGAGAGTACACAGTGGTCGCGTTCCTGCCCTTAACAATGTCTGGACATCCGCATTCACTACTGCGCTGTCAGCTCTGAAGATAGATGACTCTCTTGGGGAGTTGACGACAGCAGCTTTATTACTTAAAAAACAAATCCATAGTGAACAAATGGGGACTTCAACCTCGCGTTATTGTACGTCTCGATTATAAAACCGATATGCAATTACGGGGTGGTTGCCCGGTGGAAGGCCCTAGACAATGCCGGCAACTGAAGCAAACTATGCGCAGTCCTAAGAATAGCATGTCGTTGCATAACCGGATAACAGGATATTCTATTTCACCGGACACCCCTCGATATTTTCAAGAGGCAAGTGGCTGCTAACG
Organism: Volucella zonaria; assembly: GCA_963966105.1. Classification (NCBI taxonomy): domain Eukaryota; kingdom Metazoa; phylum Arthropoda; class Insecta; order Diptera; family Syrphidae; genus Volucella; species Volucella zonaria. The sequence continues at coordinate 134,897,580 of OZ014533.1, read as the reverse complement.
CTATTCGCCTTAAAGCGACTACACAGCGGTCAATTAAACCATTTGGCCACGTTAATATTCTTAGGGAAATACTTATAGAGAACATCGACTACATTATGCCGCAACATTGGCAAAGTCTTTCATATAAGCATCCCCTCTAGGTCTTTCTGGGAGGAAAATGCTTTCATACTCGTAGATGACAATACAATCCATTTCTACACAGATGGATACAAGACTGACAGCGGGGTTGGTGACGATATTTTCAGACATGTAACCTTAGCCGAATCCTCTCCTTCCGTCTCAAAATCACTGTAGCCTGTTCCAAGCGGAAATTTGGGCGAATAAAAATGTCCTGTTCTGGCTGAAGAAAAACGTGATATCTGCAAGGGATATCCGCATCTTTTCGGATGGTCAGGGCGCTATAATATCCCTGTACTCAGTCTCACTAAATTCTAAAGCCGTCCTTGTCTACCAATCATCTCTCAGGGAGATAGCGGAGCAGTTCAACATTCACCTAAGCTGGGTGCCGGGCCAAGGAGATAATCCAGGGAATTGTAGGGCCGACAAACTCGCCTAAATTGGAACCACTCTACTTTTCCTACCTGAAAAATGGAGTATCGGTATACCAATCAAACCGTAGGTTTGCATGTCCGGTGACCAACAAAATCTGGCCAAAACTGGAGTGTCATAGACAAGCATGCAAAATGGCTTGGCGGTTTTACGAATAACTTCTGCAGAAGTTGCATGGACAATGAAGAGGAGGAGACAATCCTCCACATACCCAGTACATGGCGGGCGATCTCCGAAAGAGCTTTCTGTTACAATATTGGGTCTATAACTTCGTGCGGGTTGCTTAGAGATCTCGTAACTTATATTATTCCATTGCTATTATTCCATTGGAACATGCGTTGGAAAGCTACTGTCATTGTACGTCATTTCAGTATATGTCATTCATTTGAAGCGTAAACAACAATAATTTTTTTTCACTCAAATATGTCGAACTTTGTGCCTGAAAAAGTGTTTTTACGGGGAGCTCTTCTTCATTACTTTAATATGAAGAAAACTGCTGCCGAAAGTCATCGTATTTTGGTGGAAGTTTATGGTGAACATGCGCTAGCTGAGCGAACGTGCCAAAAGTGGTTTGCACGATTTAAAAGTGGTGATTTTGGCTTGGAAGATGATGAACGTCCTGGGCAGCCAAATAAGTTTGAAGATGAAGAACTGGAAGCATTACTCTATGAAGATTGTTGTCAAATACAAGAAGAGCTCGCAGAATCTTTGGGTGTGACTCAAGCAGCCATTTCAAAACGTTTAAAAGCAGCTGTATATATTCAAAAGCAAGGAAATTGGGTTCCACATGAACTCAAGCCGAGAGACGTCGAAAGGCGGTTTTGCATGTCCGAAATGCTGCTGGAACGCCACAAATGGAAGTCATTTTTGCATCGGATTGTTACTGGTAATGAAAAATGGATCCATTACGACAACCCCCAGCGCAAAAAATCATATGTGAAACCCGGCCAACCAGGCAAATCAACGGCAAAGTCGAATATCCATGGCGCGAAGGTAATGCTCTGTATTTGGTGGAATCAGATGGGTGTGCTGTATTATGAGCTGCTAAAACTGGGTGAAACCATCAGTGGCCGAAAAACGGCCGGAATATGCGACCAGATACGAGGCAATAATTTTCCATCATGACAACGCTCAGCCCCACGTTGCTATTCCGGTTAAGAACTATTTGGAAAACAGTGGATGGGAAGTCTTACCCCACCCGCCTTATAGCCCAGACCTTACCCCTTCTGACTACCATTTGTTCCGGTCGATGCAGAACGCCCTCACTGAAATACGGTTCACATCAGAGCAGAATATCAAAAATTGCCTTGATTCATTCTTGGCTGCCAAGCCGGCGCAGTTCATATGGGATGGGATCCACAAATTGCCAGAAAGATGGGAAAAAGTCATAGCTCCAGACTGGCAATACTTTGAATAATACTATTGTACATGTTTTTCTTAAATAAACGTTCAAATTTTGGAAAAAAACGCACGAATTAAGTTATATACCCAATATTTGTCAAAAATTTGAGGAAACATACTTTTTTAAAGCAAAATTTTCTAAGTATGAGGATATAAGTCCAAACGCTTTGGTCTCCAGTACTTCACCTACTCGTGACAGCCTTTGATTGGTATTTATCTTCACTTCGGTTTTAAAAGCGGGACTACTGCCACAAAGAGTGCATTTGATATGGGACCCAAAGCGCCAGTCTGTTTTATTCCAGGATTTTGTAAAAGGAAAAACAAAGCTAATACGTTAAACTGGCTGGGGTGGTACAATACTGGTGTGCATGCCATAGACTCACAGATTGGTTTCGAAATGAGGATGAGATGAATTTTGCAGCTTCAAGATGCTCTAAATGCATCAGTAGGAGAGATACTTCTAAGCTATGTAGAAGATTCCCGATTTAGTTCTTCTTTGAAAATAATTCACAGGGCTTACCAGAATCTACATATTCCATGGTATTACCAATATTCAGTACTTGAAAGCAGATGCCTTTTGGCAGTAAATAATGATGAATTTGATGTCAAAGGCCAGTTTCTCATACTATCTCTCGATCTTCCTCAGAACGATTTCTCATCAAAATTGGTGGTTCCCATTTCATCGAACACAATAATTTCCTATCTAAGTTGCATTTTTTAAACTACAATTTAATTTATCGTCAATTGCTGCAACTATATCCGGAAAACATTCCTCTTCCTGAAATTTATATGCAAACATTTTTTCAAGGAAGTAATTTCCTCGGAAACTTTATGCATTTCGAAAGTACGGATCTCTCCTTATTATTCATTCTCTTTTGTATGTTGAAAATAATAAGAACTTTTGTTGCGTTCGTATTATACGAGCACAGCAGAGGGGATACTTTTGGTATTACGTATTCAGACAGCAACTTAGTTTCAATAATTTTCGGCATTGTTTACTGGAAAATTTCGGCTTGAAGTAATTGTTTGTGGGAGTTGAATTGAAAGTGAGCTGTAGGATACAGCACACAGCGATTCGAAACAAATGTTGCCTTCGTCTTACGAAGGATTGTTATATAAATAATATGTAATTTATATCCACACAAGGAACTTATTTAGTCGAGTTGTGTGTGTGAAGATAAAATCCTTTTCCAAATTTCAGTTAAATTATGGTTCGGGATAAATTGAATTAAGTGTATCTGAGCTTAAATTTTGAGCCCCTCAACGGTCTGAATTTTAATTTTATTGCTTAGATGGTTGGTTTATTTGTGGGTGCTACATACGCTCCAAGAGGGAGAGATAAAGTATCTTGAATTTCAATTTTAGTGTGCCAGGCTTTTATACAATTTGCTGATTAGCACTTCAAAAACCCACGTGACCATAAGTTACTTCGTTCGAGGATCTTTCCAATTTACCAAACGACCTATGAATTGATAAAGCTAATAAAATTAAAGTGCAAACGGGACCAATGGGGTAGAACCCAAATGGAACCCTAGAAAATAAGAAAACCCCCAATTTTTTACGACAATTCAATTGTAACACATAATAATGAAGAAGATTTGATTGGTTTCCATCAGTCCGATAAATTGAACAAATATTTGTACCACTACAGATCCTAGAGAAAACCCAAAGCCCTTTCGCAAAAATTCGTTAATGCAAGGTGATGCGCTCCCATATGTCTCGCTTCACATCATACTTGAGAACACTCGTATTGTGTCAAACTCCAAGAGTCTGTGCAAAGGTTTCCATACGCTGCTATGTCGATTCTGATTTTATTTGTTTCGAAATAGTTACTTAATTATTCAACTATAATACTCGTAATAATGGATAACACAAAAGAGCAAGATAATCAATCGTTCTGTATTCGAAAAGTCACTCCTTGTGGTGCCGTGTGTTTCATTGCTGACCAGTCCGCTTAGAAGCGTTAATTGGGAATTGAGTTTAGTCTGTGGCGTCAGAAGGAGCTGCATGAAAAAGATTGTATTCTTCTTAATTTTCTAATGCTGAGCCCAAATAATGGTCCTGAGGTCAATGTCTTCTTGTACCATTTCCCACATTTCACGTAGTCTTTTCACATATTCTATGGTCTTTTGGGCTATGTAATCCACTTCTTCAACTATTATGAAACGACCAATGCCAAATCTTATCGAACTATGTGCCAAATCGTCAACAGTTCCGATTGCACGAAGTACATACGACGGTTCCATTGAAGCTGATGTACATGCAGATCCACTTGATAGTGCTACATCCTTGAGAGCCGTCAGCAATTACTCACCCTCCACATAGGCAAACGATAAATTCAGGCAACCAGGGTATGTTTGATTAGGATCTCCATTTCGAACTACATGAGTAAGACCTTCCATGATTTTGTCGTGCAATCGTTTGGACAAGAAGTTAACCCACTTCTTATCTTATGCCATTTCATTTTTAGCAATAGCACATGCTGTTCCCATTCCAACTGCTAATGGTGCTGGAACAGTTCCACTGCGAAGGCCACGCTCTTGCCCGCCACCACTTTGAATGGGTACAAGACGAACTCGTGGCTTCCTGCCCAACAACAGTGCGCCAATTACCTTTGGGCCATAGATCTTATGGCTAGAGATGGACATAAAGTTGATGTTTTGCTTGCGCATATCGATTGGAACTTTGGCAACAGCTTGTGCAGCATCAGTGTGGAATAGAACTTTGTTTGCTTGGCAAATGGCACTTATATCGGAAATAGGTTGCCGAACACGAATTTCAAAGAAGTCTGTGGCGTTATGGCCTGCTCCAATTCTTTAAAATCTAATAATCCGTTCGATTTTACAGGCAAATATATGACGTTCAATCCTCCAGCATCCAGTGCTCGACAAGAGTCTAAGACACATTTATGTTCAGTTTGTGTTGTTATGATGTTATTCTTCTTTTCACCATAGAACCGTGCAACACATTTCAACGCAATATTATTCGATTCGGTAGAACTCTAAGTAAAGATTATTTCCTTATTTCATTGCAACTTGTTCACGTGCTGTTTCCACAGCTTTCTCCGACCCTCAACCATAGAAATGACTACGCGAATGTGGATTGCCATACTTGTGTGTTAGGTATGGTAGCATAGCATCCAAAACGCGGGGATCTATTGGTGTTGTGGCTTGGGCATCCAGATACAAAGGTCTCTTTTCAGGTACTTAAAATTGAATAAAAGGTCTGTCGCCTTTTAGTTTTTTGCCATTCGATTCAGATGAAGGTTGTGAAATGGTTTTCTCGCGGTTAACCTCGAATTTTATGTTTCGGTCGGTCGAAGCAAAACGACGGCAACATGCTTGTTTAGGCATTTTGCCGTTTCAAAGTGAACAAGTTTGTTGGGTAGAATTGAAAGTCGTTGCATCATTTTTGCGGAAAACTTCAGGTTGCGATTTAATTCACTAGAACATACTTTAAACAATTCCCTTTTGTGTTGCGAGGAAGCGAACTGTTCCTGGAGTGGTGGGATTATTGAAAATTGAAATAGGAAAATAGTATGCTTTCGACTGGTCTTTCTTCTTGATTTAACTAAAGCTTTGATTAAGGGAACTAGGCCACTCTAAGATTTTCAAAAAATCAATTTTTTTCAATGGCCCTTAGGACCTCAAAAATGATATCCCAAAAATGATGGCCGGGAAATATCTCGAAGTACTTGTTTTTCAAAGTATAGTACAAGGCCTCCAGGTAGGCATCGAGCCTCTTATGAACTTTAAACGCGTTTATCTCATAACTGCATTTTTCAAGTTGGCCGCACCAATAACTTGAACAATTTTCAACCAATTCAATTTAAATTTTAACCAGGTCCTTGGAAATATATTGTCTAAATAAGTACATAGGATTTTTTTTTAAATGTCATAGTTCTTTTGCTATTAACAATTTCCTGGTGATTGTGACCATTCGGCCACGGCTACAGCTGCGTACTTCTCCAGCTATTGTTGTGACTCATCATAATTCAAAATTTACAGGAACTATTGGTATGGCCATATATCCTTATGTTTTATAGTCAATCATATGTACAATAAACTTCTACACGATTTATTTTATATTTTTCCTGAAAAAAAAACAACACAAAAACGCTTTTTACGGCTTCTAGAGTGGCCTAACCCCTTAGTCATCAAATTCATATACTCGTATGATGCAGGAATGCGTGGATAGCTTCCTACTTAACAAATAGAAAACAAAAAAAATCAAATAAATGGCACCCATAGTAGTCTGTGTAATGTATTTTTTGGTATGCCACAAGGTTCAATCTTGGGCCCTATACTCGTTTTATTTTTTGCCAATTCCATATTTAAGTAGAATTTCAAAGGCAAGTCTTTGACTTTTGCTGATGGTATAGCTCTCTCCTATCGAAGCAAACCTCCATTCGATCTAATTGCTGATATCAACGCAGACACGGATATTTTAAAACACAGGTTTGCTTTGCTTGAAATGGTTTGGAGTAATAAGACAAAGGTGATGTACTTCAGCTTGTCGGAGTCTTCTATCTTGTCTATCTACTATCATTTCTTAGGCTGTTGTAAATCCGACTTCGGTCTCATCGATGGAGTTTTTGAGCACTTACTCAAGATATTGTTCTCGGATAGGTTTCGTGAAATCCTTCAAGTATCTCGGAGTTATTTTAGATAGTAAATCAAGCTGGTCTGAGCATACGAATACACATATTTACTCTGTTACTGTTTTTCCAGGCAATTTTTTACCTTAGATTAGATTAAGCGGGGAGGTGTACAGTATTCAATCTGACATTGAACAAGAACATAGATAAATAATTTGTCTGAACAGTATGTCCCAAGGTTAAACTGCGGCAGTTCAACTAACAACAAAAGAGGTGAATCTCTTCTAGAATTTAATAGCTAAGAATAATCCTGAAATTCTAGACTACGGAAATAGCTATACCTTTTTAAACTGAATTAGGGAAGCGTCCTTGATCTCACCTTATATTACAACTGAAAGGTCGGTGTCGAAAAATCTGCTTCGACATCCTAATTGGCTCAACAAATTCCGTATGTTATAGATAGCCTAGATCCACAGATTGGGATACATATAATCTAGAACTCATGGATTACACGTCCAATTACTGCAAAAGCATAAGAAGCATTAACAGCAGCCAAGTTACCATTAAATCTGGCTATCATAAGGGTTACCCAGATAATAAACTCGTCAAATTAGGAACGCACACCAGAAAGCCATATAACATGGCGAAAAGCGATGTGGAATGGGCTGAGTACTTTGAAACACTCACAAAGTGTAACCGAGAAATTAGAAGAGCTAAAAGAGAATCATGGAAAAAGTTCTACCAATATCTCTACTACTCGAAGCAATGCTCGAGAACACAATGGCACCCATGTGGAAGGCGGCCTACAGACGCAACAGCTCTTAGTCGAAACCCATTTTCCAAATTCCACCATCACATCCATTGCACCAGAGAGAACTGGAGGAGGTCAAATTTCTTGGAAAGAGGTAATGCTCAAAGAAGGTATTAGATGACCTGGTTTACGGAAATTATACACACCAATAAAACTTGATATACATGGCCCACTATATAGAAATCCGCTTCACAAAAACCAATATGCGTATCAACCAAGAAAGCGGCAACGTATGCTCTTCAGGAACTCACCATAAGAATTGAGAAATCCCTCAGAATCAAAAAAAAATGCGGTGGGCTACTTCTTGACATCGAAGGAGTTTTTGACAACACCGGACACGCTCAGATATGCAGATACATCCAAGAAACAGGAATAGGCAATACTACATGCAATTAGGTAAGGCACATGCTTAACGGTAAAAATATTAAAGCTGTATATAGTAAGGCAGTGACAAAACCAGCGTCACGGCTGCGAAAGGTTGGCCCTAGGGTGGTGTTTTCTCCTCCCTGCGATGGTCCAACGTAGTGATTGAACTGCTAAACATACTCAGCAATGACGATTTCTATGTCCAAGGATACATTGATAACATTCGGATCCTTATCAGAAGTAAGTTCGAAGAAACTATCTCGGAACGCCTCCAGAGGGCAACCTTGTTGCTAACTGGTGCAAGAAAGTTGGAATAAACGTCAACCCCAAAAAAAGCACCATAGCTGCCTTTACCACAAAAAGGAAACTGGACAAATTGGATCAAAAACTCACTCCGAAAACACACATAAAAAAATAGCCAGGATCTCACTATGGATCAGCAATAGTTTACTGGGCAGAAACCGGGGCTTTAACCCAAGACACTGTGCATGTACACAGTAATTGCCATACCTATAAAACTAAACAAAAGTCTACACGGGCTGGACTCGGAATAAACTTCAAAGACTTGCCTGTGCGTGCGCTTCGGGTGCAATGAGTACAGCACTCACCGCTGCACACAGAGAAACTGCCAATACCTCACTGTGCAGAAGTATGGACAGAAGCATCTCCATATTTCAAGCTGAGATACATGCAATAGAGCTCTGTAATAGAGAGAACTTAAACATGCATGCCACCATCAAGAACACCTACATTCTCTCTGACAGCCAAACCGCCTTACTCGCTATCAACGCTTTTGAGATGAGAACTGCTTTAAACTTTTCCAAACACTAGCCAGCACCAATATAGTCCATTTAATCTGGGTGCCAGGTCACAGTGGTTATGATTGTAATGCAAAAGCAGACGAATTGGCCAGAAAAGATACTGCCTCAACATTCATGTTGCCACGACCATTTTGTCAGTAACCAATTAGCTGCGCAAAAAGCTGGATAAATAGCCGGCTAAAAACAAAGGCACTCAATTATTGGACGGAAACTGAAGATACAGGAAGCGTCAGATACACGCAGTAACCAGACTGCTAACGGGTCACTGAACAGCCAAAAAATACTGTTTGACTATGTAGATAAGACAAGACCATAACTCTCGCATGTGCAACGAGGACGAAGAAACATATCCTCTGCCACTGTAACTTCTTAAGCAGAACACGTCTAAGTCTTCTAGGTAAGCCATACCTTGAGGTAAAAGACATCACTACCTGTTCAATCAAAGATACAGCCGAATTTATTAAAATTTCAGGCATCATGGTTGAGCTCTAACTTGATGAAATCACAATGGATCTAACCTGGTGGCAGTGATAAGTGTACAATGAATATGGTCTAACTTGTTGGGGAGGAACATGTGAGACCAAAAAACCTTCTACATCACTTCAAAACAATGGACTCAAAGTGAAGAATCGACTCCAATGAGGGCGAAGACAGTTCCATCTGCAGGCAAGTTCATGGCGTCAGTTTTTTGGAATGAGCGTGGGATAATTTTCATTGATTATCTTCAGAAAGGAAAAACAATCAACGGCGTGTATTATGCAAACTTGTTGCAGCGTTTGAAAGATGAAATCAGGAAAAAACAGCCGTATTTGGCGAAGAAAAATGTTTTGTTTCATCAAAACAAGGCATCAGTTCACTCATCCGTCATCACGATTGCCCAAATCAATGAGTTAAAGTTCGAATTGCTTCCTCATGCACAATATTCGCCTGATTTAGCCCCCTAGAGTTTATTTTTATATTTCTGAACTTGGAAAAATGGCTGGGTGCTAAAAGATTTGCCCACAATAAAGAGGTGGAGTTTGCGGTTGATGGCTATTTTAAGGAGCTCAATGATCCTCACTATAAACAGGGCATCGAAGCGATGTTCTCGAGAAAAAAACATATTTTTGCCCAATTTTTTTTTGTCTTCTTTGTTAGGTCGGGTACCTCTGTTCCTACCTTCGTATATCTCTTTCGTGTACTCTGACTTTTGCCACGTTAGATATTAATTGTATGTAAAATGGTCGTGAATCTTTCCGAAACTGTGCCTCACATGTAGTGGTAGTAAGTTCCATAAGCGGATGGCGTTGACGAAGAACTGTCGCTCAAAAGTAAGGCGGAAGCAATGCGGGTATATTAGTTTCAGAGATCTTTTTGAGGATCGAAAGTGTAGTCGTTCGGACCACCAAGTGCGTTTTCGGAGGAATAAAGCGCTGCGAGATCCGTAATGTACTAAGAACACCATAGGTTTTACCGACGGTGGCGTTATAGTAAGACTAGCAAGTTAAGGACCCATTACAAATCATGAATAGGTTCTTAGCAGTTTCAACACTAGTTCCTAGGAAAATAGGATAGATTTAAGTTTTTTCTGTTTATCACTAGGCAATTGGACTTTAATGGGAGTAAACTGTAAGTCCATTTCTATCTGCCTAAAGGGAAATATCTTCTAAGTCCTTGCTGATTTTATTGCACAGTGTTCAAAGAGTCCCAGCGATTTCAACTCTTGCACAAGTTGGATCTTATAAGCTTTTAAGGCAAGATATTTCCATAAAATCTTCTATAAAGTAGATAAGCATAGCTCCGATTGCTGTGCACGATTGCGAGTCGACTCATTTGCATTCTCCTCAACACTGCGCTCCACAACGTCAATAATTTCATCTGTTCGTACTGTTTGTCGTCTTTGTGGATGCTTATTATCCACTAGAGTGTACGTGGTACGAAAAAGATTCATCACGTTCCGAATAATTTGCTTAGTTGGACGATTATGTCGACCGTAAGATGGACGTAGAGTACGATAAGTTTGGCGAACCCAACCATGGTTTTAAAAATAAGTTTGCCCAAATTGAACGCGTTGTTCTGGCGTTGGTCTATTTTTCATAGAATGGCAAAACGCACCAACCACCAATTAACTTTCAACTGTCAAATTGCCAATCAGTATAAACAGTGTTGCAATTTGAAAACCAAACCTCTAAAAAAACACCCTCTACAGGCAAAAGAGTAGAGATCCTAATATTTCACCTCGTGGAACCCCTCTTGTGATAGGGAGAAAACCAGACATTTTGTTCGCTACTTCGACTGCTTTTTCCTTTGCCGAAGATATTAGAAAATTAATCTCTCAGCACTTGCAGATAATCTGTAGTTTATTGCAAAAATGTATATGGTCCAGCGTATTAAAGGCCATGGAGAGATCTAAAATAGTACTAAAAAGACAACGCGATATGTGTCCAAAGTGTAAGGAGTCAGTTGGCCATGGAGGCATCCATGATGCAGGAGTAGATGGCACTGGCACGCTCGCTGTTGCTCGGCTCTAGCTCGTAGGATGGGGTTGGTTCTTGCCACTACCCCATGCAGCTCAACTCAACTTACCTTTTTGTTTCATGCCGAAATATCAAAAAAAAAAACAAGGATAGTTAAGGAGAAAGCTACGTTATTTTACGGACGGACTTAAAAGAGAGGAGGAGAGAAAGATGATAGAAAAGATAGGAAAAGAAAGAGCAAAATCACTTCTGTGTGCCATCACCACTGTGCAAGACCAGGACGAGCGCGATATAGCTAACTAAACCTATATTAACCTAAACCCTAACCCTACTCGGCCGTGGTTCATGTGGTAGTGGACTGGCTTCCAAATCGGGAGGTTCGGTGTTCGAATCCCAGCCTCGCCCGAAAGATATATCATCCATTTTTTCAGTTAACGAAAATCAAGCAAGACGAGTAGTTGACTAGAAATCAACATCAAGTCAACAAGCCAATGTCTTCCCATTAAATGTTGGGTGCCACCTATGGACCGAAATAATCACTGAGTCCAAACTTCTTCCTTTCTCTCTCTATCCCATTTTCCAAAAAACTTAACACATGCTGAGGCATGAGGTAAGTGTATTCTTACCCACTTGAGTGTTAAGTTCTTTTTTAAAAAAAAAAAAAAAAACTTAAATAACGACTTATAACACTAAGCCTAAAGCTAACTTGACCCTATGTACCCTACACCTAATAATATGTCCCAGGGTCACACAGCGATGACAGCTCGTCACGACCTGAAATAAGCCGGGTGTTGTTGGCTGAGGATGGCCAACCCACCCTTATCGCACTTGGATGCGACCAATTGCTACCATTCTGGTCAAAACTGTGAATGGTACAGTAACAAAAAAGGTTCAGAAAAGTCAGTGCGTCATATCCGTTACGTCGTCATCGTTTGTACGTCACGTCTGGTAAGAGTCGGCCCCATCGAAGGACTGTCGGTCCGCCCATCCACACACCACTTGCGCTAGTCTTACTCCATCACTTTAATAAAAAAAAACAAATCTATTTCAAATCATCATACGATTCATTCTATTTTATTTCGCTAGAAGGGATTTATAAAATAAAGGAACTTACTGATTGTACAACAATTTTGAGTTTTTTTTTTTTTAAAATTTTATTCCATTTATCCTACAGGTCTTGAATACTGCATATGGAACAACCGAAGATGAGTGTAGCGACACGGTCCTTAATGTTGTGTCGCAGTATGTCGACTAGGTCCAGTTCGCGTGGTCGGTTGGTCATATGTATAGTCATCGACCGTATGTCGCCGTAAAAGTCATCGAATGTCTCATGAGGTAACTGTTTCCTATCCATGATGGACCTAGAATTTCGTGATCCCGTCGTCCATCTCTAAATTGTTTGATCAGCTCAGCTTTAAGATCGTGGTAGCTGAGCTGTTAGTCCCCCCCGATTTCTTCTAGATATTCCCAGTACCATCTTTCAGCCGGGCCTGAAACTAGGTGATGGAACTGGGCTAGCAGCCGGTTAGAAGACACCCCATTCTTCCTCTTCAGAGTTTCAATGCGGAATAAGAAACTTTCTACCGGCATCGTCTTGGAAGTGCCGTCAAATTTGATCCCCCACTTATGGATAGAAATACTTATTCTTCGGAAATCGTCGCGGTAGCAGTCTCCTGGAATGTCCTGGGCCCTGTCTATCTCTGGCAATTGAGCAACCGCGAGCGTGGCCTCCGTGGCCAAGTGACTCCTTACAAAAGCCAATCGAAATTGTTGTCAAATTGAAAATAACTGACGCACAAGTGTGTTAGCAATTTTTTTAAGGAGTGAACGTCTCTCTACCAGAAGAAATGCTCTACATAGTTTGCGATTAAATTCCCAGCTTAAAATACAATTCGCTTTAAATGGTTTTTAACAATAGTAGCCCCTACGGTTTTCAAAAAACTATCTGACTATATCTCCGACGTTAAAAAAAATTGTCCCTTCTTCTCAATAGAATGAACTCAGGGTTTTTAACTTCGATACTTATCAAATTAAAATAATAGACATTAATTAAAATATTAAATATATAAATGTACATGAATAAATTAATTCATTTCTCATGTAGCCATTTTCACTACTACCTTGAGCTTGAAGCATAGCTACAGGGTCCACCCTATTTTGTTTATTTTTTCTGGGTAATATTAAATTCTGTTCCTTAACCAAATATATATAAATAATTAATAACTCACAAGTTCCTATAAATTGTTCAAAATATCTTCTATTTTTGTATATCTACACCCTGAATGTTATAATTTCCAAACCGTTCATGACAGTGAGCTCAAATTTTGCCACATGACAGATAATTTTATTATTTACAAGCCTTTTAAACGATTTGCGTCTCAGTTGTGTTGAAAAATTTTTTCAGTTCAGTTCAGTTTAAATGCATTTTTATTTTCTTAATTAATTTACGCTAGACAAAAAAATGTTTAAAAATTAGCTTAAATAACTTACAAATAATGTTATACTAACTTAATGGCCCCATACGGGCACTCTAAGTTAAACCTAACACTTAAACTAAGTCTTTCGACGTATATTACATTCTATATTTAATTTTATACTTATATGTTAAAACTAAAACTATGAAAATAGATTTTAATCAAAAACTTAGTATATGGACATTTTAATAGTATTATAAAAACCTAAAAACTTACAGCCTACTTAAAAATACTTACATCTAATACTTACACATATATATACATATATGCACATAATGCATCTATACTTAATATATTCACATATGTACATATATGTATATGTTTATATAAATTTTTTTTTGTTATTTTTTATTTTTATTCATACTTAAAACTACGTAAGCCGGCCATGGCTAAAAACAAAATTAGGCTGGCCCACTTTGCTTCACAAGAAGCTACCTATTACTTGAGGAATTCGACTACGAACCCTCCCCTCCTTCAAATAGCCACCAAAATTGTTGGAGCTGCAGAGCAACATCCCTCATGTCGCGACTCCCTACCGTCCTACTGAACCGGAGACGCTCCGCACTGCCATGTGCGATGTCTCTGTCGTAGTTGAGTCGCCTACCCGCAACTGTTCGAGCGACGTGGAAGATTAGCGGCACTGCCAATCTGTCCTGGATCAGACCTTTCCTATCTAGATAGAGGAACGCTTCTGGAGGAATAAAGCCGTCAAAGCGAACTCTCTCATGATACATATAATTAGGGTAGTAAGCCCCAGAGATCAGGTTGTTCGACGATGTCATTGCTCTTGCAATGTGCCTTTGAGTCAACTTAATGACGAAATTGTCCACTCTTATTAGGTTCACCCTATTGTACAAGACCTCATTACGATAGAATTTTATGTACCTCGGACTCTGGTGTTCTGTATAAGCGAAGACCAGCCCTCTCAAACATCCGAATCTTTTCGAATAAGCTTGCTCTCACCTTGAACCACACGGGACATCCAAATACAAGCATAGGCCGGATCAGGGCCATGTAGCAGATCACCTTCACCCTCGCATCGAGTTGGTTGTTATAAAATAGTCTCTTTGTAAGGGCAAAAGCACCTTTGACTCTGGCCAGAACAACATCTATATGTTTGTTAACATACAGATATTGATCTAGCCAAATCCCAAGGTATCTGACTGTATTTCGACAAGCAAGTGGCTGCCCGTGATGTCCCACGATGGAAAACTTCCGCCAATTCTTTCTAGTATCCCTAGAGGCCCCAGACAAAGGCGTCCTAAACAAAATGGTTTCCGACTTCTGAAAGTTGATTTTCAACTTCCAGTCATCGCAATATCGCTTAATTTTATCGAAGTCACGTTGCAAGAGTATGTTAATGACCTCAATCTTTGGACCTGATCTGTACGCGATTAAGTCGTCTGCGTGCGCTATAGCATGGTGAAGTGAACCTATCAGATCACTATCAGGTCAATGTTGAATAGGATCGGCGAATTCACCGCACCTTGTTGCGGACCGTTTTTAATGTTAAATGTTCCAGCAGAAGTCACATCGCCATTCTTCACGATGAACTGTCTACTGGAGAGCATATCAAAGACAATATACAGCAGTGGTTTACTAATACCCAACCTGTCCAGCTTGAAAATGAGCCCTTCTAACCATACTGAATCGAAGGCCTTCTCCAAGTCAATCAGGCAGGCACCAGTGCACTGTTTCTTGCCTTTGTTCCATTGGATATCAGAAACCAGTTTGGACGCAGCGTGAATGATATCATGCCCCGCCTTGAAACCGAATTGATTATCCGGAACGATATGTTTGTCCTCAACCCACTTAGTCAGGACTCTATTGATCACCTTCTCGAAAACCTTACTGATGTTTGGAAGAAGACTGATCGAGCGGAGATTCGCCGGATTGGAAGTATCTTTATTCCTTTTGGGAATGGGATGTACCACCGCTGTTTTCCAATGCGCTGGATAATGTGCATTATTCATTGCATTATTAAACAGGGTGGTATAAATGTCCACCGCTTCTAGTGTCAGATGTCGAAGCACAATATTCGGTATTTCATCGGTTCCCACTGATTTCTTACTTCTAAGTGAGTCGAAGATCGTTTGGAGCTCCACCTTAGAAATGAACGGGGGTAATACCCTATCGTCGGCGATGACATTATTAGCCATATTCTCGTCACTGAACTGGGTGAAACCCGAGCTCTCGAATCACCAGTTCACTATTTCATTTCGAAGGTAGAAATTGTGCACAAGGACCCGATTTTCCAGGTCGTGGTTGGGCCCAATTATGTCATTCGCCTTGTACACTTCCTGGAAAGTCGCTCCTATAGCCTCTACTTTGTCCTGTGGATCCTCGATCACAAAGAAGTTGTCATCATCAAAGGCCTCATTTGGATCAATGCCTGCTGCTACAAGTATTTGTTCGTTGTTCGTCGTTCGGGCGATTTTGAGACATGGAAGGTCGTTTTGATTATTTCTCCGAAATATTTTATTTATTTGCGGGAACATATTCGGGTTGCTGGTGTTTACAGCCCGAATTTTGTTGTCCCAATACAAGCTTACAGAATTTCTGTAATTTTTCTTTATTAAAATCTGGAGGTTTTTAATCGACGACTTCAGTGTCATGGTCTCCGGGTTATGTCTGTCAGTAAACTGTCTGTACAAGGTTTTTAGTCTTGACAGCAGTCTACTTTTATATGGGTGCAGTGCTTGGAATGTTGCATTGCGGAATAAGTCTTCGTTGTCAGTGTGTTGATACCGAGGTATCGTTTTGTCCATTGTTCGTTTAATTGTCTCGTCCATTAGTTTTAGATACCTGTCAATCTCCTCGTTTGACAGATTTCTGTTGGACGGTGGGTAGAGCGAATTCGAGGAGAGTGCTCTCGTCAGTATTCTTGAGAAGTGTGTCCAACGCACTCTACTATAATTGTAGGAATGCCTTTGAACGAACTCATCCAATTCCGCAGTTTCGTTGGGAACAGTTCTTTCGGTGCTGAGACCGCAATGATCGCTGTCATACACGAGAGTACGTAGACAGTTTATGGTATGTTGGTTTGTGCACGTCATGTGTATTCGTGTGTCGAACAGCAGAAGATCCAAATAGGACCCGTGTCTGGGAAACGACGGACTATCCGTCGCTTTGAGGCCGAGTCGATACATTATACTGTGCTGACCCCACCAATTGAATAGTAGGTTCCCTCTAGTATTTGGTGTGTTATTTCCCCAATCTCTATGTTTGGCGTTGAAATCTCCGCCGATAATAAAGTAGTTCTCCTCCAATTCCAGTCTTAGGAATCGAAAAAGTGTCTCGAGCTCTGAGATGAATAAGGTGGATTGAGTAGCCTTAGGTGCAAAGACAGACGCCATATATAACCGCTTTTGAACAATTTTTATCCGCGATGGAATTCAAACGTGATAGTGCGATTTTATATTTGGCTGGAAAACCGCAAATAGCTATCGTTAGAGCCCTCCAGCACCTTAATATGAATAAATCATTTGTGTCTCGAACCATAGCTCGTTACCGTGATACTGACAGCGTTGCAAATCGCCATGGAGGTGGTCATAAAAAAACAGCAACATTGACAGAAATTGTTCGGAAAGTGAAGGCTCGAATTGAGCGAAATCCGTGTCGAAGTGGAAGAAAAATGGCTCGTGAGCTCAACATATCGTTGGAACGTTGTTCGATGCAACACATACTGAAAAATGAGCTTGGGCTCAAGCCATTGAAGTTCCAAAAAGCACACGATCTTACACCGCAACAGAAAAAAGTTAGAGTCGAAAGAGCGAACGAGTTGCTACGCTTGCACGAAAGTGGTGAGTTGCCGAATTTGGTTTTTTCCGATTAGTCGCCATTTGTTATCGAGCAATATGTCAACAAACAAAATGACCGAGTTTACTTGCCAGAGAGGTCCTTCGAATATTTTCACTTTCGGACGGGCACCAGAAAGCAGGCAGCACCGATGGTGATGGTTTGGGCCGCCATAACCGCCGATGGTCGCTCTCCGTTCGTATTTTCGGACCGTGGCGTCAAAATTAATGCGATCGTATACCGTGAAACTGTCTTAGAGGTAGTATTGAAGCCTTGGGCAAACAATCATTTCAGTCGGAGACCATGGACATTTCAACAAGACTCGGCACCGTCTCACAAAGTGCGTCAACCAAGATTGGTTAAAAAACAATGTTCCACACTTCATTTCTTCGACACAATGGATTGAAAATTCTCCGGATGCAAATCCGTTGGATTTCTCTGTCTGGGGTATTTTGAAGGCGAAGATTGGCACTAAAAAATACCAAAGTTTGGACCACCTCAAACAAGCACTTTGCCAGGAATGGGCCAAAATACCGCAGAGCCACTTGCGTGCAGCGTGCGATGCTTTCTTCGGCCGTCTCAATTCCATTATCCGCGCCAGAGGTGGACATATTGAAAACTCCTGATACAATTTGAAAAGTGATGTATTTTTCAACATTTTTTGCTTTGGCACAATAAAATTTATCAAAAAATAAAAAAATTATAGCATTGTAAAAAGTTGGAGTTCGAGTCATTCACCCTGTATATTTGATGGCACATTCGCTACTACCTGTAGCTTCAAGCATAGCTCCAGGGACCACCTTATTTTATTTATGTTTTCAGGGTAATCCCAATATATATGTATAAATTATTAATAACTAATAAGGTCCTATAAATTGTTCAAAATATCTTCTATTTTTGATATCTATTTAAAATAATAAAAATAAAAAATAAACAGAATTAAATCATTAACGTCATTCTCACAAGACATTACGAAAGCAGCGAGGAGTGCTGATAAGGTAGGAATCCTTTTAAATGACAACAACAAAAGGCTTAATTTTCACCTCCATCCATAAAATTAAAACACCAAAAGACCATAAACCCAAACAGCGTTCAATTGAAAACAACTTCACCACAAATTATATAATCAAAACTGTCAAAAGTGTCAGAGCAGAACTGCCAAAATAATGATGTCCTTATGCTTTTTATTAGCTAATGGCTGCTGGTATCCTTAGTCAACGCCATGCTTTAAACTATACACTAATGACTAAGAAGGACATCAGCGCTATGACAGATTGCTAACATTTTTCATTTGGAAAACTTTTCCCATTATCCGAGTATTTGCTTACGTACATTGAGCAATAACAAAATTTATTATCGAGGAATTCACTCTAATGACTGCGGAGAGGGTGACAAAGTTATTGATAGAGTTACGAATATGCCACTGGAAAGTTTTACTTAACTATTAATTTCAGAAAATACCCGGAAGAATTGTAGAGATGACATCTGATTAATAATGCGTTAATCCGGTGTTGCTTGGTGGATGGACCAGGACCATCAATGGTAGTCAGGACAATTTTGCTCAAGACGATGGGGGATTAAGTGGACTGAGTTGGGGATATTTTAATGACACTTGATTTAGGATATTGCTTTGATCGCAAGTTGTCAGTTTTAAATGTTTTTCGACTAGGGAAGCCGCTTATTGAAACCTAGCCCAAGCTATCGTTTGTAATTTAAAAAGAGAGGCGAACTCTGTATACTACCATTAGATAGATGCATCGTAGTCTATCGAGTAGTAGTGAAAAAGAACGCCAATCACCAAGAAGCACACTATTGAGTGCAACTTTAAGCAATACCAGCAGAAAATTAAGCGCACCTGGAGGACAAAACTCCCTGCACCAAAGACCGTCCTTAACATAATATTGAGTGCAGGACTACAAAGTTGATACTAAAGAAATGGCACGTGTTGACTAGGACGTCTTTGACTGTTACAGCACCTTCTTCAGTGTACTAGTGTTGACTTCTTTTGAATCTTGGTTCAGGGCTATTCAGAATCGATTCTTTTTTAAGCCTGTTCAATCTTTCGTTTCGGAATGCAGAACAATGCCATAGCTGGCCAACTGTCCAACAAGCTATCAATTGAGCGGCTTTGAATTGGAGATGGTTTCAAGGCCAGAATCGGCCGATGGTTTGAGTATGAACGTCGAGCCATTCAAAATTCTCTTGGTTGCTTAGAAGGCTGTGCTCTGCCTTCATTGTATTTATTCATGCCATAGTGCACATTGTCCTCACATAATATCTCTACAGGAACCATCTCTAGTCTCGGATGAATAAGGGGTTTCACACGAGGGGTTGGAAAGACCGATAACTCATCTTTATGTCTCACCATCTAAATTTGTGCAATTTTGCAACCAAAATGTAATTGCTGCAGACATATGAGTAAGCTACGAGCTGGACGGAAAATGGCGCAAATTTGTCGTTGTGTCAGTTTATTTTCCCTATGGTTCGTTACTACCGCCACCACCACCGAAGGCGTTGGCCGAACTTAATGAGTACTGTGATTCCAGGAAGATAGGACTTATCATATGCTGCGATGCTAATGCTCTTAATACTTTTTGGGGCCGTAGCAAGTGCAACGTGAGAAGCAATTATCTCCTGGATTTCACACTATCGTCTTACCTGGTTGTCAACAATGTTGGCTCTATCCCAGGTATGCTAAGGAGATTACTGGCTGGAAAGTACTATCGGAGACCTCCATGTTAGACCACACGTATATCGAATTCAGAATCGGATGCGAGGTCTCCGCCTTATTGAAGAGGATGAATACGTAGGAAACTAACTAATCCCGCACCAAGGGTTTTGAAATGGCTTGTCCAGCTAATAAGTAGTACTGTAGATCACCTGTTCTCTGGTGGAACGCAGATCTGCAGCGGCTTCGTAAAGAAACAAAAATCTTTTTAATCAGGTCACTTCGGGCTAATTTGGAGGAAAACGGAAATCTTTACAGGTCGAAGCAAAAACAATATAAAAAGCTTAGCCTCTTAGATAGATTTACCCGAAAAGATCGAAACTGTCGGTGAAACCAGTAGGCTGGTCAAAATCCTCAAATCTTCAAAAGGAGTAGGTCAACCGGGCTGGAACTACTCAGAAAATCCGATTCCACCTATACTGAGTGAAAAGCACGGACTCTCCGTCTCATGTTTGAGGCCCAATTCCTATGTAACCTAATCGGAACCAGCTCACAACCAGCTCCTATTAACGAATCTGCTACTGAATTGAATAACACAACACGCCGTAGCTGGTATATCTTATCGGTTGTGGTGGCAGATGAAGCCATTAAATATGCTTGCTTCCTTTGATGGCACCAATGGCATATACTTAGTCATGAGTATGTTACAAAAAGGTATGCATCAGCTGCTGGCTGCTAGCCTAATCTTCATTGCTAGCCTAGCACATATGCCTCAACCCTAACGAACAGTGAGAGTAGCCCTTACACTGAAAATCGGAAAGTAGGACTATATGCACGCCATGAGCTTCAGACCTATAAATCTTACTTCCTTCATGTTGAAAAGCATCGAGAGAATGTTCGAGATCCATGTGCGCAAAATTATAGGAAACCTTGCGATTGCATCATCTGTCTGCAATGTAACACACCAACCAACGCGGAAGATCCAGCGAGAGTGCACTTCAGAATCTGGTAGGCAGAATTGAAGGCGCACTCGACGAGAGGGAATACCATTTGGGTATTTCCATCGACGATGCTTTCGACAACGCAACTTTAGACGGAATGTATAACTCGGCTAGACAAAACGGCGTAGACGAATCACTAGTTTTGTGGTTAAAGCAATGCTGGTGAATAGAAAATTGATTGCGGATGCTGACTGTAGCCCATATGTGGAGGCTGGAGTAAACAGGGTTTGTCCGCATCCGGCATCCCTACTTCATTGTTATGGTGCATGTTGGTCGACTCACTGCTCAACGGGCCCCATAGATCTGACGTCTATGTAAAGGCATACGCAGATGACGTAGCTGTACTGTCTGTTGTCTGTTGGGTCGTGTCTAGTTACTGTCTGCTGTATCTATAGCACAGGCAGCCCTAGACGTGATCGACGACTGGTGGACTACTAAAGGGCTTTCAGTCAACCCTCTCAAAACTGGCAATGCAAATGAGCTATCGGCAAGACATGGGGCTTGTCATCAAGAAGGGTCCTCTGGTTCTACATGGCTATGATGAGGCCAAATATCCTATGCTTCGGTTGTCTGCTGGAATAAGTTCTCACGAAAAAGAGGTGATTGCGGTCTGCTTCGGCTGAATAGGAGATTTCCCTACCATACCTGGCTCTGCTGCAGATGCATTGATAAATCTCGCTATCCTTGATATACAATCATGGGCTGCACTCCCAAAGCCATTTTCTGTTTATATATTGTAGAAGTGGTCTTTGGTACAACACGCATTGAAGTTTTGATGATCTTACGCTCCGGCTGCCTTATGACTCTGGTCTTATGGATTTGCCGTCTGAATCAATGACGCCAGAACTCGACGAATAGACTTCCGCTGTGCCCAATTCAGCTTTCTTTCAGATTCCGAACCAAGAAAGGAATGCAGTCGAGTCTTCACGGGCAGCTCGAAAACTGATATTCATAGGATATTGCGCTAGTGTCTTTCAAGCGGACGACAAAATTAGATTTCACTTCTCGTTGGGAAAACTTGTGTTTGTCTTCCATGTGGAGATACATACACGGAGATGGCAATGAACCATATGGTGAAGAACCGGTGGAGGAGGCGACGCAATCGCATCTGTAGCGACAGCCAAGCTGCACTTAGACCCTTGCTGAAACCCCTTTCAACTTCCAAGCTAGTTCAAGAATTCAAAACATCACTAAACGCAGTCGGAAGGCTAAATTCACTGAAACTTGTTTGGATCCCAGTTGACACGTATCACGGTATCACGGGGAATGAAGTCGTTGATGAACTTACAAAACAAGATTCAGAGGAGAGTATATCAGGATCTGAACCTACGTTAGGTCTACCTGCGTACTTGATTAAGACTTTCAGTGACAGTTGGGTTTCATATGAGCACTGCTACAGATAGCATGACTCCCCAGATTGCAGGCAGGCCAAACGAATGCTTCCCGGCGTCTCTAGGAAGTCAGCGGTCTTCCTGCTGTCACTCAGCATGAAAGGCAGCAAGTTGCTTATTTGCGCCGTGACGGTGCACTTCACTTTTGCTAAGCACTTAAATGTGCTGGGCATAAGTGATACAGCATCCTGCGAGGTTTGCTGTGAAAGTGATGACGACACCACTGAGCAGTACCTCTGTGAATGTTCGGCTTACGCTCGCATCAGGCTGCAGGTACTCGGCGTTGATGTGGTGGGTGCTGGTGCAGTAGGTACTTTATCATTGAAGCGCTTACGAATCCTTCTTCGAAATGCTGAACGATTTCATTAAAATGAACTTACAAAGAGTACAATCGATGTGCAGTCTCGATAGACTAAACCTACAACAAAAGAAGAGCCTTGTTTTCCTCCTGTGAATTTGGAAAGATTATTTCTGTAGAGCTCAGTTGGAATGAACCATCCGGTCTAACCGAAAACAGATAACATTTCCATCCAAACGGCCAATATGAAGCCAGGACAGCCGTCTCCAAGTCTAACAAAACTACTGAACTCGATGGCTTAACTACCGAGCTGCTTAAAAAAGCATCTCTAAAATCTTGGTCGACGAAAGTGTGCCCGACGATCTTAGAGAAGGAATACCCACTGTATTGCGCCAACTACAAGAATATAAAATCCTGTCTATCGTACGCCTAAGACCCTTCGTAAATAGTCTAACAGTCTGGTTTTAGGACAGGAAAGTCAACCATAGATCAAATTTTCACATTACGGCAGATCTTGCAAAAACCCCAGGAGTTCCAGCAGCATCTAAATCGATGATAGGGCTATGTCTAGGCTTAGCATCCCCGCCAAACTCATTCGACTATGCAGGATGACGATGGAGAGTACTCACTGTTCCGTCAAAGGCGATGCTGACAAAATTCAATGTCGGAAAAGGACTTAAATAAGGCGATCTTTTCACCGTCGTTCATTAAAGAATTAGGTGAAACCCAGAAGTCATCGCAGAAGGCACCATATTTCAAAAGTCTGTTCAGTTACTCGCATATGCAGGCGACATTGACAGAATGGGAAGAACACATCGAGCTGTCAACGGAGCGTGTGCGACTATTGAGCAAAGTGTCCAATGAAGTAAAAACAGAGTATAAGTTGTCAATAAAAGGGACATACAACGTCGACAACTAGAATAAAACGTTGCTATAGGCAGGTTCAACATTAAGGTAGTAAGGGACTTTGTCCACTTCGGCTGCGCTGTTAACTCCGACAACGACACCAGCGTGGAAATTATACGAAGAATCACTCTTGCTACACTGTTTTGAGTACTAGTAGAGAGGTTTTCTATCGAGAAATCAAAAAGGCCTCATACAAGACGCCCAAAAACCAGGAGATTGGCTAAAGCGGATGAAAATGCTCTTGGCGGCTTCAAGGAAAAAGGTGTTCACGTTAGCATCAATAGGGAATGAAGCAGACAGAAAACATCTACATACGAGTAGATGGCTAGGTCACAGTATAGGCACAAGTGTCCTGGCTCAGAAAGTTTTCGACTCCAACCCAGATGGACAACGCACTAAACAAAAGTGGAAGGAGACCTCAGCCAACTTCGTGCGTGCAACTGGAGGTAGCTGGCAAAAGATTACGCTAGCTGGAGAGGCATGTTACTTGAAGCCCTTGTCCATCCCAGACTACGTATATCAAACTCCATCTAAGTAAGCAATCAATATTTCCAAGTGCAGCAGTGACATCTCTTGACATCAAAGGTCTCGGTGAGATTGCTTTTGGCTTTTACAGTATTACGAGCGTTTGTCATAGCTACGAGTATACCGCACAATCTGACGAGTTTGCCAGGGGTGCAGGAGTTACACATAACTTTGTGTTACAGTCTAAGATCTAAGCTATTACTTGGCTGCACGTGGAGTCCTAATATTTCAAGTGTAGATTCAAGAGACGTAGTCCTTCTTAAAATAAAAATTCAAATCTCAATTAAATATTCTCCAAAGTGAAGCGCGTAAAGGTGAAGATGTATCTGCCACATAGGAAAATGGACTTTGGCTCTAACATTACGTCCCTGTTTCCGACTTATGTTCACTTTCTTATAAAAGCAAAGAGAATGCAATCTGCGTTAAATATCAACAAAGTACTCACTCCACTCGGAATTCGCAAGCTGTCATGAAAAATTATTTCCAATCATCCTGGCCGAATCGAATCGAAATGAACGGGGTTTGAATATGTCCTTGCTTATTTGAATTTGTAAAGATCTTGCAGAGCTCATAATCAAATTATCCGCAACCTTCTTCTTCTTCTTCTTTTTTTTTATATCAGATCGGGGTACAAATGGCTGGGGCAAGGCCTTCATATCACCAAAATGGTCAATTGACCTGCTCAATCTAGCTTAACATTGGAAAAGCTTTTAATCTACTAAAGCCTTTTCAGCTCTAAAATTGCAAAATCAATGCTTTCGCACGCTTCCTCCAATGTTTATGAGCACAAAAGTACTGCCAATGGAAACACCTAACACAGGTAAATCCATCTATCCACTTTACCGTCCATTAGAGAGGCCGTTTCGCCATTTATCCGTTCGTAGCAACATCAATCCCAAAGGAATTATTATTCAAAAACTTTTTGTTGTTGTTGTACCACGTGGACTTTTGTAAACAAAACAACAACAACAGACCGATGCGGCAGGTGTAACATCCTTCCGGAAACCCTTTTTCCACCTGATTGCTAGATGAAGCCATTCGACTTAATGGGGTTTGAATGTTACCCCCATGGTGATATGAGCTCACACACCCGTCTCTTACCAGAGGACATCATAAATCCCAGCACCTAAGGGAGCATGAAATGCGTGGATTATTGACATTTCCAACACCGGAACTCACCCTACATTGCCGAGGCATCTGAGGTGGGCCCCGAAAAAAGGTTAATGAGTTCACTCCAATTTATCAATTAGCTTCGTTTCGTTCAAGCACGTGAAACAATGAAATAGGGCTACAGTTGGATGTTGGATGTTGGATGTTGGGCCCATTGATTCGAAAATGTACCTCGTTATAGGGAGGTAAGTGAAAAGTTACCCCTAAGTGGAAAATGATGTAGAAAATGATTTTTCTCGGGGACGAGATGCGTGTTATGTTGTCGAAATATGGGCTGTAGGGATGTAGAAAAGGGACTAAGGAATGGAGTTATGATGGTGCTATTCAGAAGGGTTGGAATTCTGAGATGGAAGTATCCTATATTTAGAGGATTTGAAATACATTTAAAGTAAGTTCTATATGAGGTGAAATATTAGAATTGAAATTTCGTAAATATGCCATAAAATGGTGGCAAAATCCTTTCTCTACCCTTTTCCTTAAATTGGGACACACCATAAGTTATGGGCACTTATTTTTAGTAAAACCTATTTAGGGATATATGGGAAAGGAAGCTTAAAGTAATTGCTAATGGAGTTATTGGGGTAACGGCAAAGAAAGGCACTGAGAAGGTTCACTTAATTGTTGTTAATAACTCAAGTATGCCATTTTGTAGTGAAGTAAGTTTCACAAACAAATTTGAGGATATACTTTATGATGGAGGACAATTTGGAAAACAGGAAATCTAAGTCGAAATTTTGTGGGAATTAGATGGTGTTACAATTCAAGGCGAACCTGGATCTCAACCAACGAACGATCTTCACCAGTTATGTACCTAGAGACCCCTACTACCTAAAATTGTTCTTCTACTGAATTGCTATCCATTGGCTCTCTATCTCCTTAAAATCGAAGTCATTTCATTCAAGATAATGTCTTTGCAAAGTTCATATAGTTCACCGTCACCGTCAGATGGTATCAAAGGTCGTACAGATGGTCAAAGCGACCAAGGATTTCTTCACCCGCTCTTAAAGCAGAACTGGGATGATCTAAGATCCTGACCATGTTTGTTTGAGTGAAGGTATTGCTACAGATTCGCCTTCTGAACTCAAAGAGAGAGAACATATTTATTGTGATGCCAGTACTCCCGTAACATATATGCCAGAGTAGATGAAGTCCCAGACTTACTTATTTACTTAGATAGCGCTACAGTTCGGGGTGAATCTGGGCTTCAGCCAACAAGCCTCTCTAGTTAGTCCGGTCTTTAGTTAACTGCCTGCAGTTGTGAACTCCAAGTCTGTTGAGGTCCACTTCTACTTGTGCGTGCACCTAAGGTGAGGTCTTCTTCTACTGCGTTATCCCTCCGGGTGAGATTCGAAGACTCTGCGGGCCATCTCAGGCGACTGATGAACAGTTTTCCGACTATGCCGATGTCACTATACAGCTCGTATAGTTCGTTGTTGAATCTTTTCCTTCAAAACCCGTCAACTCAAACGGGATCGAATATTTTTCGGAAGATTTTTCTCTTGAAACGACTGATAATACCTTCATTCGCTTTCGGTAGTGTCCACGTTTCTGGGCCATAAAGTAGGATTTAGAGCATCAAGGTCTTATACAGAATATCCTTTGTTTTTCGTGATAGGGCCTTACTCCTCAATTGCCTCCTTAGCTCAAAGAAACGAGGATTGGCAAGAGTGATTCTTCGTTCTATTTCTGCTGAGGTGTTGTTGCTAGAATTTATTTCAGAGTCAAGGTAGATAAAGTCTTTTACTACCTCGAAATTACAGCTGTCAATTGTGACCTCATCTATGCCTTAACCCTTTGTGGGAGCTTCCGTTTCAACACCAGCGAAATTCTCATAATTATGACGACATCATCAACGTGCGATAGTAGTTGCACAAACTTTTGAAATATTGTGCTTCCAGTGTTCATTTGCGAGTTCTGCACATTTCTTGCAAATACGATGCAAAAGAACTCAATTAACAGCGCGTCACCTAATAAGACATCGAAGGTCTCGTTCTCAATCGTCATTCTGCACAGACGAACAAGTTATATTTCGCAGGAGTTATCATACGTGGCCTTTAGGTCGGTAAAAGAGTGTAGTTTATCGTTTCAATAGGCGTGGAAGCTCGATCTATCAAGTTATCGAGGTAGGGTTCTGAATGTTCACAATAAATGTCCGAACATCCAAAGGACAGACATCGCTTAAGATGAAAGCCCTGTGGTAACCAAGGTATGAATGAGGATATTCTGTCCAGCGCAAAACCGAATTAGTACTTGTAGAAAGTTTGGCATCGAAAGGTTACAATCGCAAAAGATTGTCACAACCTTTAGTAGTCAAGTGTCACTTCAACTCTAAAGGAGTGTTTACCCAACTGCCGCAAGTAGTCCCCTGTTTGATGATGAAGCTGGACAAGCAGTTATCGTTCATTACTTCTACAAGCAGAATGAAAGACGTAACTCCATCTTCTCAGTCTGAATAATAAGGAACATAAGAAGCAAACTACTGAGACAATAAAAATACGAGTATGTTACTACAGGAATGCCATGGCCATGCCTGCAAAGGCGTAGAATTTCAGTCGTTTCTGAGGATATGGAGGATCAGTTTTGCAATCTTTTAAATGGTGAAGATGGCAAAGATACTTCTGTCACCAGAATGTACGATTCAATTCACTTTTCAGCACGAATGACAAAGTGGTAAGATTTCAATCCACTCTATTGCACGGATCTTGTTCCGTGTTATCTTTGAATCCACGTCAGGGAAATGACATAATTGAACAAAACCATATTTAAGGCACCGCGTTCAAGTGCAAAGGGACCTCAGTCAACCAAAAAATTTGTGAAGTTTCTATGGTTGGGCCGATGTTCACCCACCCCAACCCTAACCATCCTATAGCTAGGATGCATACGATAGCAACAGAGGCATTGTATTAGAAACAGGACGACGTACTCTCACAACATCACAACATATAACCATTACAAGAAACTAAATACCAAAAGACGGGTAAACAAGCTAATATTTAAAAATCGCGGCATTCACTTTAAACACCGTGATTTATTTTAAACAATTGACAACAGACAATCGGATTGCAAACCAAAGGAGGCAAAAACTTTGTGGCCCACTGCATAAAGGCAAAGGCGACACGAGAAATTGCAACATCTTCCGATTTTTCACTACGACGGTCCTATCCACCCAAATGATGATTCCCCCTGTCGAGGGGTCCTACTGCCAATCCACAACAGCCTTAACTCTTCTCCGGTTACCATTTTTTCATCCTCTAAAGTCAACTTTGTCGCAATAGAAATATCACTCCCCTTCAAGTGCTTTTACATTATGTGTTGCTACCTCCTATCAGCTCAACCTACTGAATCCTACCAACTTGCTATCGATGCGATCGACCATTTCATTGACATCTCTGACTCTCTTGACGAAGTCCTTATTTTCGGCGACTTTAATCTTCCTCAGCTACAGTGGACTCCATCAGATGATCAATCGTTTTTCATCGCTTTAAATGCCAACTCAGCTAAGGAATGTCTCTTCTTAGATCGCTTAACAGACTTAAGTCTATGCCAAGTCAGTATATCCAACTGCATGGGCAGGCAGTTAGAAATTATTTTCACAACACAACAAATTCAATTAACCCCTCAGTCTCACTTTGTCCCCTGTCTTTCTCAGCAATCGATAACTGCAACCCTCCTCTTCTTCTCTCGTTTTTTCATAATTCTTCTGTCCAGTCCACTCCCCCCACAACCCTTTCAACCAAGGATTTTCATAAAGCAAACTTTCTCAAAATCAGTGACTATCTCAGTAGATCCCCCTTTAACTTTCACAACCTGAGTATGCCTAATCAATTTTTCGTACAGAAAAATTTAATTCCTTTTCCCTTTACGTTCCCTTTTCCCACCTTAAAACATCACTTACTCGTCCTCACTGGTATAATCGCAAGCTTCGTTCCTTAGAGAATAAGTGAAACAAGTTATGGGCTATTTTCCTTCGAACCAGATCCTTTTCAGACTATTCCAACTTATCTTCATTTCACGGGACTTTACGATTCCCTTTACCAGCGCTACCTTAACAATGCGCAAGTAAACCTTATAAACGACCCTAAGTCCTTTTTCCAATTTGTTAACTACAAAAGAAAGTCCGATGGCTACCCTCCTTCCCTCTCTTTCAACAACAAGTCATCAACCGATCCACTCACCATTGCCAACTTATTGGCCACCTTTTCAAAAACAATCCTTCACCACGACTTCTTTGTACTTATCTACTGAATATCTCACACCCTGGACCCGTCTTATATCAAACATATGTTACACCAACTTAATGACGAATTCACACCCGACCCAAATGGCC
Source organism: Volucella zonaria (assembly GCA_963966105.1). NCBI lineage: Eukaryota > Metazoa > Arthropoda > Insecta > Diptera > Syrphidae > Volucella > Volucella zonaria. The sequence continues at coordinate 134,868,021 of OZ014533.1, read as the reverse complement.
ACCCTGCCATATTCCTTAAAAAATGTTCTTCCTCTCTTTCCCTTACTCTTTCTAATCTATCTATCCCTTTCACAAGGAGAATTTCCTCTCATTTCCTCAGGAGTGACTGCAACACCTTTCTACAATGTTGGAAATTCCATTGCGACCAAAACCCGAGGCAAAATATACTACAATGCCCCAATGGTAGTCAAAATTGCTGGTCGTTCCTCAAAAAGATCAGAAATTCTGCCTCATCCTCCATCCCAACGTTCATTTACAATGACATTCCAGCTGCCAGCTCTTTGTACAAGGCCAATCTGCTTGCTGCACACTTTGCGGCTAGCTCAACACTCCCAGATTGTGCCTTGTCCCCGCCTACACTTGAGTGCGTCGAATCTTCAATGGGACGAATCCACTTTAGCACTCGTGTAGTAGTAAGAGTTCTTAAAGATCTTAACATTCACAAATCCGGTGGTCCAGATGGTATATCTCTCCTCCTTCTGAAGAGGTGTTCTTCCTCGCTGGCAAAATCACTGCGTAAGCTTTTTCATCAATCCTACTCTATAGGACTATTTCCGAGAAGATGGAAAACAGTATTTGCCCAGCCCGTCCCTAAAAAAGGCGAATCTTCCTCTCTCTCCTCCTACAGACGCATTGGACTTACGTCCCTTCTTTCCAAGATCATGGAAATGCTGATAAACTGCCAGCTCATGAAATATCTCGAAACACGAAAACTTCTCAATGACCGACAATATGGTTTTCGTAGCAACAGGTCCACTGGTGATTTGATGGCATGTCTCACCGAAAAGTGGAACCAAAGCGTACATCAATCTGGCGAAAGCAAGATAGTTGCACTTGATATTTCTAAGGCATTTGACAGAGTTTGGCATCAGGCTCTCTTGTCGAAAATGCGTGCTCTTGGGATCGATGACTCTCTTCTTCAATGGATTAGAAATTACCTTTCGGAACGTTCAATTCAAGTTGTCTTGGACGGTTTCAAGTCTGATATTCACAAAATAAATGCTGGTGTGCCCCAGGGATCCGTTCTGTCTTCGACACTCTTTTTAATTTTCATTAATGATCTCTTGTCTGCTACTTCTAATCCAATTTATTCCTTTGCTGATGACAGTACTCTCTGCTTTTCATATTCGTTCCCGGACCCACGTCCCTGCTCTTCGGCTGTAGAACGGGAACGACAGCGTATGTTAAGCTCATTAAATTCCAATATCCAACAGCATAACCAATTGGGGAACTATCAAAACTCAATGGTGTCTGTTGTCATTAAAGCAAAATTTAAACACTGAGCCATTATCCATGAATTGCACTTGCATCGTCGAAACCGATAAACTTTCCATTCTCGGTATGTGTGTCAGTGACAACTTACGTTGGGATGACCACATATTCGATGTCGCCAAAAATGTTGCGAAATGTTTAGGTTTCCTCAAGCGATGTAAGAAATATTTTACCCCCTCTGATCTGGCCACAATATATAAGGCATTCATCCGCCAAAAATTGGAGTACATTGTCCGCATCTAGTCAGGTGCTCCTAAAACATCTCTGCACCTGCTAGATAGGATTCAAAACCGTGCGATAAAACTAATTGGTGATACTAATATCAGTCAATCAATCGACACCCTCGAACACTGACAAAGTCTCCTGTCTCACTTTGTTTTATCGCTATTTCCACCACCAGTGCTCCATTGAAATTGCCAGTAGCATTCCGCCCATTCAAACTTTCAACCGTAGTACCCGTCTCGCTATGAATGCTCATCAGTATACCCTCAAGCCCACTATCGGACGTACTCTGAAATATCTTAGCTCGTTCCTAAGCTGAAAAACTCGCTTGTAGAATGTCCTGCCGAGCTCTCTATTTCGTGATCGTTATAACTTGCAAACATTTAAGGTAAATGTACATCGGTGAAATACCGATTTTATCCTTCTCTCTGATTTTCCTTTGCCCGCGCTGTGTGCAAACATTTTAAGGATACTCAAATCCTTGGAGCGCGCACTATGCTTCCGATTACACTCTCAAAAATGTCCTCCCTTAATTTTTTGGTAGCGTCGTCTTCTTCCTCTGTGGCGCATTAGCGCATATCAGGTTGATGTCGGCGAATATAACCTTGGTGCGTATTGTTATAAGGCATTTGCTTACTTGTCAAAATCTCAAGACTTTTTGCCTGTCTGCCACTTCCAACAAATCCGCTCCAGATCGATGCTGTTTATTTTCTCTCTCGCAATTGCCGTATTCATCCCGCCACACTTTCTGGAAAGCGGTGATAAATGCTTCATAGCTATCGGGGGCCTCCGTCAAGCCAAAGGTCAAGCAGGTGATGACAGAAAATCATCTTGGCAGACCGAGTTCCTTGTGAAACAAGTGTGAAAGAACCGTATTTTTGAGCCTTTTTGCAATAACTTAGCACGATAATAAACAAAAAATCAGCCTGACTTCACCACTCGTAAACCATAGATGGGAAACATTGTGGTTAATTTACTATGTCAATACAAGTGGAAATCCTACCTCGCGCATCATACAACCCAGGCATGAGACACCACTTTTTTGCAAAGCTATAGGCTCCAATGTGTAGGCCTATGAAAAATCCGACCCAAATAGCAATAGTAGCTCAAGCTCCAACCGAGGTACAAAGGAGAGGACGAAAGATAAATAATTGGATTACTCAGTTATTGGCCTCCATGTCGAGTTGATCCAAAGTAGAATGGCCTGTGGAATGGTTCTAAAGTCCGTAAAATTTAGACAACCTTAGAAGTGCCTCATCAGCAATTCAGATTCATGGCAGAAATATGTATGTAGGCTGAGAAGTAACAACACGGATACGTTTGAAAAGAAGCAGAAGAAGATGGTAAACATCTCGAATATTCAGTCACTTTAGCGTTGATATCACAATTTCTCTGTGCTTCTCTTACCTGAAAATGCAATGATGGTTGAGTAAATAATTTAGTAGCCTCGCACCTAGCATACGGCCACGATTTTTCTTCTCCATTGTATCTCGAACATTTTCAACGAACGAGATCGATATGATTTAACCACTCTCACAAAAAATAAAAAAAGAAAAACCACACGTGAGATAATTTAAAAAATATTCTGTTGCCGAAATAGGTGTTAACATTCGAGTAATATGAAACGTGCTCTACTCAGTCATCATTACTAGCACATATGATCGCACAGCGGGCTCCACAAGATTTTCATTATCCTAGAACGTGCTACGTACTTACCCCCGATACAGTTACGAATATCCTTCGCTACTTTTACACACACGTAAACGGTCTTTTCAGTGTGCTCCTCATGTTTCTCAGGTTCATCTCACATTAAAGGCGATATAGTCTGATGAAAAGAATGGAAAATACTCCTAAGGAGGGCAATGTTTCTTAATCTAAATGGATAACTCAATTTAAGATGTGGGTCCTTTATCAAATAAAAAAAAAAAAAAAAAAAAAAACCAAACGAAACGAAACGAAAACATGAGGAAGGTTGTCCTTTAAGAAACCACTTAAGTAATGAAGACAATTTCGTTTACCATGCATGTATACGCACACTACCATACTTTATTTGGATTACTCATGATTTAGGACAAGGTCAAATGGTTGTAGACACATGGGAAAATTAAAATAAAGTGCCCAGATACATTTAATGTCTATCAACATGTGTCCAAGAGAAAGCTTTCTGAATAGCAATTTTGTCGTTCTATTGAACATAAAGTAAACTAAATTGGAACCCTCGGGTAATGGAATAATTTGAAAGTGTCCAGCTTTTATCCTGGTTTACTTTACTAAGAATATACTAGACTAGTCTGTCAATAAATTTGGCCGCTACTTCTGAAATAAATTAAATCATTACTTAAACTAATTTGTTTCAGAATTTCGTCATTAAATTGTAGCAAACTGCCGCAATGCTATTAAATTTAATCAATGTCCTTGAGTTGTCGACAACATTAGATTAATAGCTTTTGATAAAATCTTAATAGCTGTGCCGCCAAGTGCCAAAGGATATGGAATGAAAAAACCAAAGAGTAAGCAAAAATTAGTTCAGTTTGGCTGTCAATTTTAAAATATTATTAAATAAATCGATCACTGTTGTGTAAGAACAGGGTATTTAATAGAAAAACATGAAAACGTTTAAAACACTGAAAAAATATCACATTTGTGTGAGTATAATTGGTTCTTTACTTACTTAATCTTACCCATTTGTCTCTAAAGGCCCCTTTTTCAGATTCCCAAGATAGCATTCTCGAATAAGAGGTTCCCTAGGTAGCATGTTGAAGAATCTTACCGATATCCAACTATAATTAGCGCGTTGTGGAATGCAAAAGGCTCGGAAGCAATTATACCAGTCTAGGAGAGTCTCATCTTATCTACTTACTTACTTAGGTCCTCGGACCTATCATGTCCGTGAGGTTCCCCTTCATGTACGGCTTCTGGAGATGTATCTTAGCTCTCTCAAATTCTTCAGCAGTTGTGCGTGAGAGGTTCCATTGCATCACTTGACTCGCAATGCACTCGTGATCCCTACGAGGCGTATACCCAATCCACTACCACTTACGTCTTCGCATGATTGGATCCATGGGTTCCTGACCTGTTCTCGCATGAAGTTCATCATTAGAGATACGGTTGGGCCAGAAAATCCTCAAGATGTTTCGCAGATATCTATTCACGAATGTTTACAGCTTTCTTGTGACAGCGGGTGTGACTTTCCAAGTGCTGCACCCATAAGGAAGAACGGATTCCACATTGGAGTTGAACAGTCGTAGTCTGGTCTTTAGGCTGATAGAGTTGTTTCTCCATATTTTAGACAGCATTTCGAAGGCAGCCTTTGCTTTCCCGCCAGCACTAGAGGCAATACTTCCAAGATATTGAAAATTCTCTACCATCTACTGATTGTCCAGAAATCTCTACTTGATTTCATGAGGAAGTTATAAGGCTAATCCTTTTTGTTTTTGCCGTATTGATCTTTAGCCCAACGATTTGGGCTTCTCTCTCTACCCTCGTTGTCATTTTATGGAGATTCATGAACCTATGAGAGAGTAAGCATACGTCGTCCGCGTAGTCCAGATGATTGAGGTGTGATTGCAGAGTCCACTGAGTTCCTCCATTTCCTGTCGAAAGGAACAGTATTGGTGACAGTATACAGTTCTACCTAACCGCACTTAGGATTTCGAACTCCTCTGACAACCTTCCTTTATGCAGAATTATGGATCCATCATATGTAGCCTTGATAATAGCAATCATCCTGCGCAAAGCAAGCCAGATAAATTCTCTATATGCAGACATTGTCGAACGCCTTTTCGAAGTCTATGTGGAGCAGGTGAAGTGGTGATTGATATTCAACGCATTGTTCGATGATGATCCACAAGGTGTTGACGTGGTCCACACAGGAAGATCAGTGCGGAATCCTGCTTGTTCGGCACCGAGTGTGTCTTCGAGGTGGCCTTTTATTTATTCCAGAACGATTTTTGCTATTACCTTGGCTACTGCAGTCAGCACGCAAATTCTTCTGCAGTTTTCGCAACGCGTAAAGCCTCCTTTCTTTGGAAGCTTGATTCCTTTTTCCACTCTTCAGGAAAACTCTCTGTTTCCCAAGCTCTCTCGATGGGTGGGTGCAGAAGCTCACTCGATGTTGTTGGCGCTGCTCGTAAGAGCTCTGCGGTAATACCGTCAAATCCAACCGGTTTGTTGTTCCTCAGTGTTTTCATTGCAGTAAAGATTTCTACTCTACTGGAAGCTGTAGTGAGCATTTGGGAATATTTTACTACGGACGGGTCATTGGGCGCTAGGTTCACTTTACTGGAGAAAACGCGGTTTAAAACCACAGAAAAATACTCTATCCACCTTTTGAGCTGGTCCTCATCCGAAACTAGCAGAGATCCGCTTATGTCTTTTACTAGGTGTTGTTTAGAGCTTTGGACACCTATGAGCTCTTTGGTAGCCTCTTCTGCTTCTGTAGTTAAGTTGATATAGTTACGCTTATCACGACGCACACTACGGTGGACTTATCACATCTCCATGTGATACGCAAACTCTAGCTCTTTTCACACTGCTGCTGATGCAGCTGCGATGCTAGTTTTGAGGTATTTTCTTTCTTTGATCCTAGCCCAAGTTTTTTCGGAAAGTCAAGCACTGTTTCTTCCTTGCGACCGGCCGACTATACTTTCAGCACCGGATATGAAGACGTTTTTCGCAGCACACCAATGGTTTTCGATGTTGGTAGGTTCCATGCAACTAATTGCTCTCAGTCCTTGTGAAAGTTGGTCTCCTAATTCTTGGTTGACTGCGGGATCCTTTAGTCTATCGGTATTAAACTGAGGCATTCGGGTGTTTTCTTGAGTCCTCCAAATTTCAGTTGTACGTAGTCTTACGGAGTCAACTATCAGATGTTGGTCCCGGGCCATTCCCATGTCTGCACCCCCTCTGTTACGAATGTCCTGTAGACTGCTTCTAAATCGCCGACTAATCCCGAAGTGATCAATGTTGCTGGAAGTTGCTTTTTTATCCGTTGACACCCATCTGACTTTGTTGCACGTCTTGTGCTCAAACATGGTCCCACCTGTTAAAAGGCGGTTGGCGTTGCAAAAATCGGCAAAATGCTTACCATTGTCGTTGCGGTTGCCAACACCATGCTTTTCCATAACATGCCTGATTCCATCATTGTCATTGCCAACCTTGGCAATCATGTCTCCCATTACCATTAAAATGTGTACGCGTGATATACTATCATAAGCAGCACTAAGCCGGTAATAAAAGGCCTCCTCCTCCTCGACAGAATGGGGCTCCATTGCGGCGTAACACTATATGATGGTAACGCGACGGAGTCTACTCCGTAACCTGGCTTTCAGGACCCTGTCGACTAAAGACTCCCAGGAAATTAAGCTTTTGGGAGCTGTTTTGGAAAGAGACAATCCAACGCCAGATTCCCGATAGCTTCTAGTTGCCTTTCCGGAGTAGAATAGTACAGGGTTGCGAGTTGGAGACTTAAACTTCCCCGAGCCCAACCATCTAACTTCACTAATCCCAAAGATGTCCATCTTACATCGCATGGATTCCTTCTCTAATTGGAAGAATCTGGCACTTTGAGCACCTTCACTCCCGTTGTCGAGAAGCGTCTTCACATTCCATAAACTGATTTTTGTCCGGGTACAATAGCCAAATGTCGTCAACGTATTATCATTAGTTATCCGAGGCGTAGTATTGGTTTCGGTAGTGGTTTTGATTTCAGTTACGAAGAATGCTAACCTGCGTACCTTATCCTAGAAAGCTAGGCCTTTCGCGCTTGTAACTTTAGCCTATTTACGTATATAGGGATACGCAAATAGTTGCACGGGGACCAAGTTCTGATCAGTGAGCAGGTCACCCAAATCCCACCTTAGATTTATTCCATTCGAACTTTTATCCAAGATCCAGCTAACGGGGATATTAAAACGCTGGATCCTTGACGTAGAGGCTAGGCTTTTCCGTTAGCTGAAAGATTATTGTCCTTTTTCTTGATGGAATTTTGTCTTATCTAATACGAGTAAGTGGAGCATTACACTGAAGTCTAACTGCATCTGAAATTTAAAGGGTTTGCATTTACCTTTCTAGAAAGAGACTTTGCTATTGAAAACTAAGTAAAGGTGATTTAAGTGTGAGGCCTCCATGTCGTGACCTCGGAGAAATATTGCTTAGCAACATCTACTTTTCTTTTATATTACAAATATCCTTCGCTCCGAGATTAAATCTAAGACACCAGTGATCCATTTGGTTGGCGGTCCGTTGGCCTGGCTATAGTCAGAATGTTTTGTAGATTCATGATACGAAAATTTGGTGCTATAAGCAGATGTAGCCCGAATTCGTCCTGACTCCCATAAAGAAACTAACCAAATCAGAATGTGTCCTAAAATAGGCAAACGATTATAATCGACCGATTCTCCTGCCTGCAAAGACCCTCAGCAGCAAAAACAACAAAACCTACAAAGTAAAGAGTATAGCAAATTGACAATTATAAGACTGAGTTAAAATAATCCATTGAACTATAAGTCGCCTAAAGGACAATAAAGATTTAGGCATTGAATTGTGAAACGCAGCCTTGGTGCGATAAGTGCAGAAAGAGCCAGAAGTTCGAAAAATACGCCCTAGATAGGAATAGAACGACATGTAAAATCCTGCTATCGTGAGCCCTTTATAAGGACGCCGCAAACTAACCAGGATGTCTTAAGTTCTAGTACAGAAGGAGTAAATTTTCCTCGGCCGCAAAAGAGTTTAAACGACGATCAGTATCCGGTCAGACACAAGCTGCGCCCTATTTGCTGTAGTCAGGCGAAGACCAGTGAAGCGATGCATCTATGGTAAGATGGACGACTAGTTCACATTATGTACCAGTTTATTGGTGCAATGCTCAGCAAATCGCTCAGCTACCAGCTGAATGTCACCGCGCAAGAAGACGGTATCGATGCAACCGCTAAAGAGGCAATTTCACTGAACTCCAGGATCGGTATAAACACCAGCAAACGCCGTAGTTTCAAAGAAGCGGATGAACAGCCTTGGGGGAGCGCCTACCACGTTGTAATGAAGAAATGAAAAACCTCCCGAGTTTCATTTCCCACCTGCCTAGATGTACTGCTGAAAATAGTGAAAGGCCTTTTCACCAGACAAAGGGGAAATTCATTGGAGGAACAACAGCAGAACAACTAATTCCTAGAGTCACAGCCAAAGAGATCATCGACGCTTTGGGAAGAAAAAGCCTCTGAGCCAGATGGCATACCAAATATAGCCTTTAAGACTACGATCAAAGCCAGAATGGACATACTCGTATAAGTATATGTGGACATTTATAACTTGCTTCGCTTGCTTCAGCGAAGGAGTTTTGCCCAGACAATGGAAGAAACAGAACCTCGTATTACTACTAAAAGGAGGCAAACCCGCAAGGGACTCATCAGCCTACCGTCCACTATGTATGCTGGATTCGGCGGGAAAATATTGGAGCGTATCTTCTCTAATAGATTAGAAGCAACTATTGCTGCCATTAAAGCAGTTGCTGGTACAGCAAAAATGATCATAGAAGGAAGACGATAGAGTAGAGGCGCAAAACAGTACAGGAGTGTCATACCACTGGGCGTCAAAAACGCTTTCAACATCGCGAGTTGGGTACATATTCTAGAAGCGCTACGAGACATGAAAGCACCAATTTACATGCGAAACGTTTTGAAAAACTACTTCAGAAAGAGAGTTTTATTATACCACATAGACGTGATGAAGTACACGGTCACAAGAGGAGTACCACAGGGATCGGTCCTGGGGCCGGTGCTGTGGAATGTAATGAATGATGGCATTCTCCGTCTTGATCTAGCAGACATTGTTTTCGTCATAACAGCAACACTTTTAGAAGAAGTTGTCCAGAGCATCATCTGCTCTCACACTAGCTGAACACAAAACGAATGCGGTATTAATTACAAGTAGAAAACGAAAAGAAACAGTAGGTGAACATGCAATACAATAGCATCCAAGTCAGTAACAAAATATCTTGGCGTTATGATTGACTTAAAATTATCTTTAAGGAATATGAGAGTTGCAGGTAAGTTGCGGGTAAGTGCGTATAATGCTGTATATAGGAGGGCCTAGGTATAACAATCCTAGCTAAAGTAATGTAGTTATGACAGTAATGCTTTATGGATCGCCAATCTGGGCCTAGTGAAATCTTGCAAAAGGAAAATCAAAGCAGTGAAAAGGCTCTGTGCAGTCAGAGTGATCAGCGCATTCCATACAATTTCGGGCAAAGCGGAGTGCGTTATCGCAGGAACACTTCCAATTAGTGTGCTTGCAGAAGAGCTGCAGAGACGATTCATAAAGAACAGACATGAGGGGCGTCTCCCGCATAGTGACACGAATGCATCGAGTTTAGGATAATGGAGAATTTCGTCAAAAGACCGATATACTTTTCGCCTTATTCCGACTATCGAAACTTGGGTAAACCGAAAAAATAGAGAAGTTAATTTTTATATAACACAATTGCAAACGGGACATGGCTGTTTTCGTTACGATACCATGGAGAGATGGAGCATGTATTCTTCCGCAGCCTAAGATTCCAGCTACAAAGAGAAACTCTTCGAGAAATACAGGAAGAATCACCAACTCCCAAGAACACGTCACATGTTAGAATCGGAAAATAAGTGGAGCACAGTGAGCCTCTTCGTAGGAAATACGAGTATATGTAGAGAGAGAAAGGAGAGAAAGTAAAAACAACGCACGAAACAGAGCAGCGAATGCGAGGGAACAACATCCGGCCATCGCTCAAAATAGAACAACGCAAACAAGGCAGGCAGACATATGCGAATTTATACGCATACAACATCACGTAAATGCGTAGAATAAGGCAAGAGCCAAGAAGAATAAACGCTGCTCCGGTGAGAATCATGCTTACGTACCACCATTTAGTGGCAACCGATACATACTTTGACACATCAAAACGACACCATCGTTTGAACCTACTTACAGAAGTCCACCAAAAACGAAGATCCACATACACTACACATACCGTCACACCCTCAGACACATTCATTTATAAACACGCAAGTCTTTGCACACAACCTCCCACTTAAATGCTTCTACATAACCGTCTATACTAACAATTCTTAAACATTGTAACGTACTCAGATCTACACATATACGTACCCACATCACATACACAGGCACTAAGCCGGAAAGCCTGGTGAGGCTTAGCTCAGGCAACTGTGGGGGTCACAGTTGGCGGATAGTGAATGTCCTGGAATAATGGAGGTTAACTGCGATTTCCTGCCGGCAGGAGCTTAGATGGTGAAGGATCTTCTTTTTTTTACACATCCATAGTATAACCATAATTTTTTTTTGTCGGAACAGAGCACTCAGACAAAGAGCTAGTCCATTGTACCTTTGTAAGTTCCTTTTAATGAAATCTTTCAGTCTTTCGAAGAAAGATGAGTTAGCGCTTCAGTGATAAAGTGCCTGCAGTACCAGCACCTACCACTTTAACGCCGAATACCTGGAAATTGATGCGACTTCGTTTGGTCTGCCTGCCACCTGGGGAGTCACGTCATCTGCAATTGTGCTCATATGAAACCCAACTATCAATGGAAGCAATTAGCGAGGACGCAGGCAGACCCAACATAGATTCGGGTAATGAGAAACTCTCCTCGTTTCCCTTGATCCCATTATCACCTGGACTCAGAAAAGCCTCAGTGAATTTAGCCTTCCGACTACGTTTAGTGATGTTTTGCATTGCTAAACTTCCTTAGAAGTCGTAAGAGGGCCTAAGCGCAGCTTGGCTGTCACTACCGATGCAAGTGCTTCGCCTGCTCCACCGGTTTTTCACAACATAGTTCGTTGCCATCCGCTTGGAAGACAGACGCAAGTTTTCCTACCTAGAAATCTAACGTTGTCGTCCTCCAGAAAGACACCAGCGCCACATCCTACATCGGTTTTGGACCTATCCGTGAAGACCCGACTGCGTTTCTTTCCTGACTCAGATTCGGGCCGAAATCAGTCCTGGGGACAAAGAAAGTCGATTTCATATTTTTGCCACAGCAGGAGTTCTTGCATCAGATGACATAGGACCAGAGTCATAAGACAGCCAGCGCGCAAGGTCATCAAAACTCCAGTGTATGTTGTACCAAAGATCAGTTCTTCTTAAAGATGGCTTTGAGAGTGCTGCCCTTGATATGAATATCTAGGAGGAAGATGCATCAATACGTCTAGAGCGGAGGCAGTTGTGCTTGGGAAAGCCCTCTCGCAGCCGAGACAAACCGTTCTTTGGAGTCTGGCAAAAGAAGCAAGCATGTATTATTGTGGGAGCTTATTCCGACAGGCAACCGAGGCATAGGATATAATTGGCTTTATCATAACCATGTTGATCCAGCTTCTTTGCACAGCCAGAAGGCCGATAGCTCCTTAGAAGCTATCGACGTAACATGTTTGGTCCATAGAAATTTGTTATCCAGGATGCCACCCAAATGTTTAGCATCTTTGGAGGATTCGATGGCGATGCCATTAAGCACTAGATGAGTCACACCAAACAGCTTCCTTTTTCGCATAAATCTTGGGAGGATTGACTGAAAGTCCAGTATGCTTGCGCATAGATGTCAGAATTATAGAGAGTGTTGTGCAGTGAGTTGACCAATATACACCATAGCAGTGGAGATAGAACGCCGCCCTGCGGTCAACACATGTTTGCTCTAGCCTCCTGTGTCCTACCCACCACCATTGCTTTTATCTACAAATCGAGTGACTCATCTACGCCGTGTTGTCTGGCCGAGTTACGTATGCCGTCGAAAGTTGCGTTTTCGAAAGCACCCACAACATCGATAAAAACACCCATGGCGTATTCCTTCCTTCATCAACTCCAGATTCTGAAATGTACTCTTGCAGGATCTTCCGCTTTGGTAGACGTGTTGTATCGCAGACAGTGGATGCATTCGCAAGGCAGTTTTGCGCACATGGTTCTGGACCATTCTTTCGATGCTTTTCAACATGAATTAAATTAGACTTATAGGTCTGAAGCTCTTGGCGAGCATGTAGTCCACCTTTCCGATTTTCGGAATAAAGGCTACTCCCACTATTCGCCAGGGTTCCGGTATGTATACCAGGGCCAGGTAAGCTGTGAAGATTCTCTTCAGAGTTATCAGGAACTGTCTATAACTTTTTGTAACATAACTGGGTATATGCAATCCGTGCCAGGCGACTTGAAGCCATCAAAGCAAGAAACAGCATATTTAATGGCCTCATCCGTCACCAGTTCACCAGCAGATTCGTTAATATGTAGAAGCTCATTGTGAGCTGGTTCCGATTAGATTACATGAGAAGTGAGCCTTAAGCGTGAGGCGGAGAGTCTCTGCTTTCGACTCAGTATAGGTGCCGTCAGATTTTGTGAGTGGTTCCAGTCCGGTTGATCTACTCCTTTTGAAGATTTTGACCAGCCTACTGGTTTAACAGACAGTTTCGATCTTTTCGCAAAAGTCTTTCTAAGAGGCACTCTTCGAAGTCCGATTAAGCCTCTAACATTATTTTTGCTTCGATTTGTAAAGATCCAGTCTACCTCCAAATTAGCCTGAAGTGACCTGCTTAGGAAGATTTCTTGTTTCTTTAAGAAGCCGCTGCAGATCTGCGTTCCACCGAGTAGCTTACTAGCTGTGCATCCCATTTCAAAACCCTTGGTGCTGGTGCCGTTACGGTTCTGAACAGCTTCTTCTAGTTTTTGTTTTGTCTTGAGATTAGGGGAGCTACGGATTAGTTGGTTTGCTACGGATTCCAACTTTTCAACAAGGTCGAGACCTCGCATCTGGCCAGTAATTTGGAGACCACGATTCCAGCCGGTAATCTCCTTAGCATAACTGTTGGATAACGTTAAGTCGATTGCTTGCTGTCTTACCCTCTTCACAAAAGTTGGGTGAGAACCAGCACTGTTGACAAGCAGGTCAGATGATAGTATGAGATCCAGGAGGCGATTGCCTTTCACGTTGCCCCAAAGAGTATTCTGAGCACTAGCATCGCAGCATAATGATAAGTCTCGTCTTCTTGGAATTACAGTATTCAACGAGTTCGGCGGTGTTGGTGGAATCATAGGGAAAACAAGCTGACGCAACGACGAATTCGTGCCATTCTCCGTCCGGTTCGCAGCTTATGGCCGTTCGTCATAAAGTGGTGTGAGTCATTAAACAACTGAAACCGGAGATACTTTTATTCCACACCCATACTTCCTGTATAGATATCGTGTGAGAGAATAATCTTACTCACCACGGATAAACGAGTCGACAATGAAGTGGTGTTATTTCATTTTCAGACCCTCCAAAGTCTGTGAATTTTAACGACCCCCATATTTAATATTCAGTTATTATAAATTTGTTACCGGAGATCAAGCTTTAACTTGTTTCTGAGGTTTTCAATTGAAATCCACTGAGACCGTCATATGTTAGAACCCAACCAGAAAGCCCATGGTAACAGGAAGATAAATGAACAAACCCTACTCATTACAGACACAAGTTGGTAAGTACCGTACCGATACTCGTACAACCTTCTGTTCCAGATGAGTTTTACAAACCCACGTTCTTCTCTTACAGTCATTTCCTGTGACAGAACACAAAAGGAAATCGACAGTAATATGTTGTCACTAGCTGTGGACCAAATTATCGTACACTTAATAGAAACAGGACCATACTTTTGGGTAAACTAATCAATAAAATCCTTGTTGGGACATCATACACATCTCCTATCCAAGTGATACCTCTTTCCAGAATGGTACGGATGTTGTTTATGAGAAGTCTGTGTCCGAGTTATTAATTCTTGATTTGAAGATTACCGGATGATAAGTATCTTAGAACTCATGATGTGTCCTGGCGTGGTACCAAGGAGCAGATATTGATTTACGGCTAATAATAGCGCATTGGAAATGCCGGTTTTGAAGGTCATATTTGATGAAGACCTTTAATTTTGCGTTTGATTACTTGCTCGTGGAGATTTATGATACTGAAATTATTTCCGTTGGCAATATCTTCACGCCTGTAAATATTGGGTTGAGGAGTTCCTATATGTCAGAAGGCATGTGAAACCGTTTCATAGGAAAATTACGTTTGGTTATGTGAGGCAATTCGTCTAATCAGTACAAATTAGGGACACTACGAGTACGTGAACCTGGTCTCATTTAACAGCAGCATACTGGAATAACTCAGTTTACAGCGTAATTGAAGTCAGATACTAGCATTAGCTGTAATAGGAGTAACTATAGTTCGGGCAAATTTAATTACCATCCTCGATACCCAAAGGTTAGCCTAAATATGTCACACAGGATTTTAATGTAATTTTCCGCTTCGTAAATACCGAGTTTGTATGTTCATGGATAATATTGGAACTATTAATGCGATTAGCATGCAAGGATATTTCGAAAGCACTTAGAACCAATTAAGAGACACCAGTGTATTCAGGAGATTTAAAATGGGGTTTGCATGGCTGCAGTTAACTCGAAAATATCCTGTATGGGGGCAGAAACTAAAAAGAAAATCGCATCATACATCTACTTAAACGTTAAATTTTAATATTAGTTAAGAGGACGAAATATTTTCATAGGAAAATTTGTTAATACCATATATCGGGTGACTTATGGCAACGGCCTATGCAATGATATTACATTTCGTCCCTCTAGGCACGTAAAACCTAAGATGACCCTGAGGCACATTTCATCGGCTTCCCATAGCTGGAGATACATTCATACAATATGTTGCTTTTCAGGAACTGTTAGCTGGAACGGCTGCACAATGACTCCGGAAACTGATGAGAATTTCGAGTGAGACGAGTGTTACAGCTGAGGGCTTAAAGGGGCCGAATGCCACTGAGCATTTTGTTGCAGCACTGGTGGTGAAAATAGCGATAAAATAAGGTAAGACAGAATACTTTTCGTCAGTGTTCAAGGGTGTTATTCGGCTGTGTGATATCATCACCTGTGAGTTTTATTGTACGATTTTTAATCCTATCTAGCAAGTGCATAGAAGTCTTCAGAGCATCTCACCAGATGTGGTCATTTTGCTCCAATTTTTGGCGGGAAAATGCCTTATTATTGTGGCCAGATCAGACGGGAGAGTAATGATTTCATACATTGTCTCAAGAAACCTAGATATTTCCCAGCATTTTTGGCGATATCGATTCCCACGTAGGTTGTCATTATTCTGATTTTAGCCGAACCACCAGCAAGTCAACACTGATGAAGAAATCAGAAGAAAACCAACGAAATCCAGAATCAGCCGGGACAAAATAACCTGAAATGATTTAAACAGAGAAAGAGCTTTAAAGTGCCATTAAGCAAAAAGAAGAAATATTCGCGCATGGTATGTGGAACAACTTTAATGAAAAATGTAGGGGCTATCCAAAAATCAGGGCAAAGGCCCTGTCCCAAGTAAAGGAAGAAACGTGGCGGTGGAACGATGAAACAAAAGGGGTGGTAAGAAATAACAGGAAGCCATTTAAGCTTGGACTATCCCTTATTCTTAGGGAGAAACGAAATCATATTTTCGGACACCACCTTGGTGTCAGTTGAGACTCGTGCACTGGTTGGAATCGAACCAACGTGATACTCAGTGAAACCTCTCTTTTGCCGCATGGCTTGAATTAACTCTGGTACCGTATTCATATTACTTGAGGGTAGAGCTATCGTTCGGGTTCTTAGAACCCCAAGCAACTACAAGCAACTTCGTCCCCTAGACATTGTGAAGGACAGCTGAGTCAGCGCAGCAGAGATTTGCACCTCTGATAGTGCTCCAATTGAGGCCATTAAATTTGCGGGCGCCACTCTTGTGATTAGTTCACTGCCTTGCTGATAGCTCAAGTGAGCCAAGTTGGCTCTATACCAATCCATACCCAAGCGCCCACTGACTGCTCCCCCATTATTTTCTTTTGTTACAGTACCTAAGTACCCGCGGTCCTCCATGCGACTTCCCTACTTAATACCGCGGGGATGGTTTCGAGCGTAAGTAACAGACACAACAGTCCCCTAACAGCTGCTATGCCACCTTGTCCGCGGTATTATCCAACTCACAATGACTTCGCTAGTTGTACTGAGGTAAGTCGCTAACAGGGACCACGTCTCAACAGCGTATCCATCCACAATTTGGCGCCGTTTCGGCCTCTCGCAGACTTGGACTAATTACAGCTCAAATTAGTTCGAAAGTTTTTACGAACGTTGGAAAACCAGACACAAAAAGCAGTAGTTTTAGCAGAGAGGCATTGTATCGGGAAATGGAAGAGGCACTCTCATAAGAAATTCTTCGGAACGGTAATACCAGTGCCAAGGGAACTGTATAAAGGCAAAAGCAACACGATAAAGTGCAACAACTAATGATTGGAGAACTATATGTCGCATAATATGAATAGAGGTCCATATAATCAGCAACGCGATAATATTTCACTCCATGGCAGTCAGTATATCATTGTGAGAGATAAATCGAAATATCGAATATCCTTGGTTTCATCCCTGGCCGCGGTTTCAGCACCTTTTCAAGCATTTTCCCTGCAAAGTGGTCTGTACGCACTTTGCCTTTGCTGACTAGCACCAAGCGTTGCGTCTTCTAACTCCTGAGAAGGGCTACCTCAAGGCAGCTATTGTATATATCCAGCAGTAGATGTGGACATGTTTGGGGAATCTCCTTTAGCATGTCGTTCGGTGTTCCGTCCGGTATGGCGGCTTTTCGATTTTGTAGGGTTTTCAAGGCTAGACTCAATTCTTCATAGCTGAAAGCTGAAATTTCTTGCCGTTGGGCCAGAGTCATGGCGGGGGGCCTGAGAAAGTGAGCGTGTCAAACATGCGATCCATCTTTTCTTTACTTAGTACAGAGTTTATCGCCCGATCTACTAGATTTTCCTGACGACCTTATAGCCTAGACCGCAGGGCTCACTATTGACGTCTCAGAAAAAATCCTCTCACTCCCGTTTTTTGCTCGTACTTATGGCCCTCTTGAGCTTAGATCTGTTGGTTTTGAAATTTGATAGAATATCTTCCATAGGCTCAGCGTATCTTCTCATTCCTTGGTGACTCCGGCTATCTCCACGGTCCACCAGTACACTGGGGCCCTTTTTCTATTGGAACTATGGCAGCGCCCTAAAGTCGGAGTATAGCATCCTTTTTCGATCACAGACGTTTCGTTGAATCTATTAAGGTTCCACCTCGGAGCTTATCCAATTTGGAACTCGTTGGTCCCCTCGTATTTCGAAGATTATGTATTGATGGTCTTCAGTTCTCTCTTCTTGCGGATGTCGATTCCGTCGCGAAGGTGAAGTCCGGTATAGTTCCTCCAAATCCAAGT
Source organism: Volucella zonaria (assembly GCA_963966105.1). NCBI lineage: Eukaryota > Metazoa > Arthropoda > Insecta > Diptera > Syrphidae > Volucella > Volucella zonaria. Next base: position 134,850,244 of record OZ014533.1, on the reverse strand, counting down.
CTCCTGAACATGACTGATTCTCCTACGTCTACTACTTTAAGACGTCTCGCAGTGATCTCGAGTATTCGCCTTCCTCGTGAGTTTGTGGTTGGCTTGGCATCCCCCAATTCGGGGCCCGGCCATTGCAATCTCCGGAAACCGAGATCTTCCATTCGATTTCAGTCATGAAGTTCTCCAAGTTTTCAAGTTTTTGCCGGATTTCCCATATCCTTTCGCTTGGAGTTAGATAGGTCCATCATGCCACAAAGTCTCTTTGTGTTCCTTGGCTTTTTGAGATAGTAACTGTTCCTAATGTGTCCGTAATCCAGTTTGGCCCTTTCTTGCAAGTGTATTGTTCACTTCTAATTTAATCAGGAAGTTGTCAGCCGTTTGACTTCTGTGAAGATTTCCTTGAGGTATTCTGGTCATTGGAAGTACTTCTCCGCCTTTCCAAGTGCTTCTCTGTACGCTCGACATTTACCTGAACCCGGAACATGATCTAATGCTGATTGTGGACTCTTTATATCCGCACATAGGCAGCACTTCGGATGATTTTGGCAGTCCACAGTTGAAGCACACCCCTTATCCTTTCCTGTCTGCACCACTACAGGTTGCGTGCTGATGTTCGTATCCAAACTACGTAAACTATGTGAGACCTCCATTCTTCTTCGGATTCGACATAGAACCCATTCAATTTTGGTACTAGGGGTTTTCAACGAGCTTCGGTTCTTTCCTGTGATTACAACCTGGAGGTCCGACATCGGTTCGCTAATCCTCTTTCTTAAGGCTTCTTCAACTCCCTCCACTGTAGTTAGTTCGTCCAAGTCCCTAATTTCGAGTAAAGTTTTTGGTTCAGGGCAGCGGACAGTTGTCCTATTGCCAAGAATTTCTTTGAGAGATTTCCCAAATGGCTCCTTGCCCTTTGTCTTTGAGCCAAGCTCTAGGAGTACATCCCCAGATTCCGCGTGGCAATAGTTTTTATGTGGTCCGGGAAAATTCCAATAAATGGATCTCCAATGTGGTTGCATCAGAGGACCAGACCAGAAACAGACAATGGTTGCGGTAGGTAATAGAAACTTCAAGCCGAGCTGTAGCAAAGACTACTCCTTTTCAAACTAACCAGGATTTATCAGTGCATCCAGGGTACAGCTAGGCATGCTGAAGAAAGGTACCGTGCCGTCAGGACAGGCCGTTCTTTGAAATCTGATGAAAGTGAGAGAACAACGTTTACGTTAGAGCGTAGAATTGGTCTGATCATAGACCTAATCATCCAGAGGATGTCTTTCAGTAAAAAGCCACTTACTCCAGGTATTTTTGCTATCCAGGGTGACAAACAAATATTAGTTTCATTGTACAAATGTTGTGTAATAGCTGTTAGTGTTAAGTCATGCTTCCTTCTTCTTGTAAAGAAAACAACCTTAAAGTACTAGGCAAGATCTATGATACAAGACAGCTACATCATTCGCATGTACCTGAGGAACGATGTTTGAATTTTTAAAGTAGACCAACAGAAATCTTAGCAGTAGCGACGCGACATCTGTTTAGCAGAAATCCGCTTTCTTTTCGTCCACTTCGATGGTAGGCAGAGGGCCGGCTTAGCTCCGAAAAGTTAGTCGGTTTCATTTTGTAATGAATTACACACATCGGAATCGCCGTTGGAAGGGTTTTAGTTTTGGCACTTTTCCGTGAGTCTGTCTCACGCCTTTTTCTTATCCCTGCAAGTATCTATGCAGTCATAGAACCTTTCAGCTTCTGTTTCCTAGTGTGGAATATCCTCATATTTTCAATCGCGCTATTTTCGTGCACCTATCTGGGGCCTCTTGAATTTTAAGTCAGATTGCTTTCCTGACAGTCTTGGTGTTATAAGCATAGTAGTCCTTACCACGGGATTGCCTTTCTAAACCCGTAAATTTTCTTTTAGTAACTTTTCGCATAGTTTAAACTGGCGTACGTTATTTAAATGTTGTCTTCTTCGAATGAATTTGTCGGAACAGATTTCTTCGAAAATTGAGAAGATAGAAATACGAGCACGAAGGGAATTCTCCATTGAGACCTACTGCACCTACGGTTGTTGGTTCTCAAGTGGTTCTCATGCTTCATTTTGATTATATCTAGAGGGTCTTATCGAGAGGAAGAAATTTATTTCCGTATTTGCATTCCTCTTTGAGTGTATTTAATGGCGTGAAAAGAGGATTGTAGGTGGATTAAATGAATTGCTTGTATCTGGCGTTGAAGTATCCTGCCTTTCCAAGACTGTAAATTGGACGTTATCCAAGGAAACTTGTATAGTATTCAAGGTTTGAAGAAAAACCACGAGTTCTCCCCATTTGAATCATAAATCGTTTTTTTCTTTAAATATTTCCCGGTACTTCCATTTTTAGCTTGTGGTTATGAGCAATTCCTTTTCAAGTTTTAGGATACCATATTTTCGTGTCCAAATCCTCTCATGCAAGTGATAAATTTCAAATTGTGAATAATTTGATTATGGTGACAGAGCAGCTTTTGTAAGCTCCTTGTACTACTGGTGTCACCAATTCCCGCGGGTCCTTCTTCATCAAACCACATCTCTTCCATGCATGGAATCCAATCAAAAGACATAACTCACATATGGGACAGTGGAATGGAAAAACGAGAAAATAAAATCCTTAATCCGTATCATTCAATTTAACACGAAAGGTGACGCATAATCCCGAAGGAATAAACACGTAGCTTACCAGGATCTACATTGGGAATCATAGTTAATCCTTGGGTTTGTAAAGGTGGTTAAGTATAAATCACCCACAAAAAAAAGGACACACAAGGATTTGAAATGTATTTTTCTACGGAAATCCACTCATTGTGGCATTGGCTCCATATATCTTTCTTGGCTGTCTGCCGAATTCACATGCTCCGTTCCATATAAGTAGCTTTACCTGAAAATTGAAAATAGGTTACCGCTGAAAGGCGCTTTGTAGGGAGTTCCTGGGTGGTTTTGCTGAAGGTCCGTGGAATTGTTGTATTTGCCTACAAAGGTTCTACACAGATGATACTTGTGTAGTGGTCTTGGATATGTGTAAACCAAGGAGACCATTATAGGATTGTGCAGTAGGGATTGAAAGCTTGTTACGTCTCTGAAAAATGGATGCAATTCACCATCCCGTATACCAATGTAAAGAGGACTAAAGGTGAAAATGAAAAAAAAAAAAAAAACAGATCTCCTTGTGTTTGGGCAGCTTAGAAATTCATAATTCAAAAGATAAAAGATATTTTCGGACAGTTTATTTTTGTTGCGAACAATGAGCTTAAGGTACATCTGTTCTTCTGAGCCTGGGACTTGACCTCTTATAATTTATTGTATGGTAAATGTTTAATTCAAAGTTTATTTAAGTCATACATACGAGTATGTACGTACAAGGCTCTGCTCCAAGGAGTCAATTGTCTTTGAATTTGTATAATTAATCGTGATGAATGCCTCTCAGGCTTCTTTCTTCATCATCATTTAATGAGAAATGGTGAGTGGCTCATTTCGATAAAAATTGCCGACATTTGTGAAGCTTACGATTGGCTCAGAAAATCTTGTTACAATGGTCCTCATTTTACTCTGAGTATTCTGGGTAGGTTCATTTCCATCGTCACAGATTACTCTAAAACTGCCGAAGGCATTAGCACACGTATTTTGCTTGCGTATACACATTCTTCAGTCAACCCACATGCGTTACCGCCGAATGCTCAACTATTCATTAGGCCACTACCGCCTCATCCTGATTCTGATGTTAGAGGCAACAGTTGAATGTCTCTCAACGAGACTTGAATGGCTGATGGAACTGTCTCTTGATAACCTCAAGCCAACAATGCCTACGCCAAACAAATGATACATTTTCGAGAGCTGTCATAGGCTAGCAACAGGTGAACTTATCGAAATAGCTGTGAGACAACTGGACTAATGTCGGTCAAGTGGGTTGCTTAACTTTAGGGGAAGAGTTACCTTTAAACTCATAATTACAACAAATGGGCACTGTGTCATTTTTCTAAAAGATTTCTGCATGAGCCCAAGAGGCGATGTGGAAGAGGTAGAAGAAGTCGTTCAAGACCTGAACAGTGCCCTGAATATTTTAACCCGTTGCAGATTAATCGGTCTATGGTGGTGCGAAGAATCTCAGCAACCAGAAAATGTTGGTCGAGTCATACTTATTTGAAGGAATGGACTCCATGTAGCTCGAAATAGAAGGATGATAAGAGGTTTACTTGGATTTCGAGTTTCAGTTCTTCTTCGGTATCCAGGTAACCAGATCATAACTTGCTCGGGATGAGCTCATATTACCGGAATTATAAATGAGATGAGTAATGTAACTTTCCGTAGTTGGTGTTTGTCCTCGGTTGTTGTGACAAATGAGACGGGTTCAATGTTGACATAAATCCAGTAATGCGGGGCAACTGGTCTTGTTGTCAAATCTAAAGACAATGTTCACAGCTAGCTTGGAACTAGCCTAGCGAACGGGAAGAGTTGCATTCATAGCAAAAACCAAGATTTCCAGACCCATCAGTCTGACTATGACTGTGAAAAATAGCATAAGAAGAATGGTTGAGCTTCATGAATGCAAAACTCAACAAGAAGAAGTGTGCGCTGGACATTGTGTCATCGTTTTTGAGGGTACGCATCTTTTGACAGCAACACACCCTGTCAACATGGCGCTGGTGGCTCCGTAATTGAGTGGATGAAAGGAACGCTCCTGAATATAACCCTGGTTGAGGATGCTGACTGTAGTCACTATGCGATTGCAGGGTAAACAGACAGCGTTATGTTTTCAATTTTCAATTTCAATTTCAATTAATTAGCGCATTTTTCAAGTACGACATCCAGCTGTCAAAATATTCAGTAAGCTTTGCATCGTTTTTCGCTTGCCAAATATGCGGAAATTATCAAAAAATTTCATCGTGAGGTCAGTTGTCATCATGGTTGCAGTGTGCATTCAATTCGTCGCACTGTTGAAATGTTTGAGAGTGCGTACACTCTTTTGGATCTTAAGTCATCAACAAGACAGAGATTGGTGCGAAGCATAGCAACCATAAATGTCGATTCGTCGCCGTTCAGCTGTATTGACAATCGCCACAGAATTAACACTGCTTATTTTGCGGTTGTAGGCCCACATCCGAATAAGATTGTGCTGATGCAAGAATTAAAGCCGGAGGACCACAGACAACACCGTGAGTTCGCTAATTGGGCGTTGGAAATGTTGACCGGAGACCCGGATTTTTGCCCAAAAAATCATCTTCTGCAACGGGGACCATTTGTGGCCCAGCTGCTATGTCCAAAGCAAAATTGCCATCATTGGAGCGAACATAATCCACAAGTGCTCGGCCAGTGCATCCACACAGATTGAGTGTTTGATGCGGTTTATAGCATGGCGGCATCATCGTACCACATTTCGTTCGAAATGAGGAAGGAGACACCATTACCTTCAATGGCCTCAGGTATAGAGCGATGTTAAACCGGCTTTCTGTGATCAGAGCTCGACAACATCGATATATCTGAGCTGTGGTTTCAACAAGACGGCTATACATACCATACAAGCGACGCAACGCTCGAAGTTGTGAAGGAGAAATTTGGCGACTGGGTCATCTCACGGCGAGTGCTCATCATGCGATTTGACAAGTCAAAATGTCGTCAAGTCCTTAATCAAGGCTAACAAGTCAACCATGTGGTCGACGTGGTACGTACGCAATGGTTGGACGCTCTTTTCAATGGGGTTCAGAAATCCTTCGCCCTTTCCGGCTTTCCTTGCTGCTAATATGCAGGCAACGCAGTTGGAAGTCACATTTTCCACGAGTGCTGACAAATTCGGTATAAAATAATCTTACTTTGCATCACTCTCAGGACCACTAAAAGGTGATCTTCAGCTACAAATTTGTTAAGCAGGTCGTTTCTCATTTCGAAATCTTTATATAGTAGGTACCTGCAATAGCCAAAACATCGATTATTATTTGGCAAAATTCATCTTTACCTTGGGCTTTCTTGATTCGCGATATGATGCCATCTTCGATCCGCCTTTCTACTGGGAATCGGCTTAGAGCGTCCACATGCCGCATTGCTGTCCCCGCTCGATGAAAAACCTCACATTGAAATTCTTGCAACATTATAGCCCATCTGGCTACTCGTGGGCACAAATCTTTCTTGTTCACACTGGATGAAAGCCTGTGTCATGCTTTTGCAACAATACGCCTCCATACCCAATCATACTGACATCCGTATGTAGTTCTGTTTCTGCTCCGGGTCGAAAAGGTTTCAGAACAGGTTCTCTGCAGAGCATGTATTTAAGCGCATCGAACGCAGCACTTTGATCCCTTCCAACTTAAAAACAGAATCTTTCCTCGTCAGATCTGTTAACGGCTTTGCTAGATAAGCGTAGTTCGGAATGAACTTTCGCAAAAATCCAGTTAATTCTAGGAAGCTTTGAACTTGTTTTACGTTTGCAGGTTTTGGAAAATGTCTCCTCCGAAGGTTTGATGCTTCTGTCCTCAACAACATGTCCCTAGAATTCCACTTTTCTGCTAAGAGCTAAGAAAGTGACACTTCTCCCATTTAATGACCAATCCATTTTCTCTGCTACTGCCAATACTGTCTTTAGCTTCTGCAAATATTCTTCTTCGTCCTCTGCGGCTATGATAACGTCGCGTCGTCCTGATATAATAATAAATACCCCTGTCAAATCAGCTCTCGGAATATAACGTTGAAACACTGATGGTAAATTACATAGGCCGAAAGGGACTTTAAGAAATTTCTACTACCCATCAGGTGTTACAAAAGAGGTGTATGTTATTTTCGGCTTTCTTCTGAGGCATTGACATGAAAGAATCCGTTCCTTAAATCTAGCACTGTAAACACTTTTGCGCTGTGGAGCTTCTTCAAGATTTCTTCCATTATAGGGAGGGCATACCGATCCTTGATTATAGCGACTACTACCATCCTTTTTCTTTACCAGCACTATGGGACTAGCAAAGTCCGACCGACTATGCTGTATTACCCCGTCCACTAAGCACTCGTCTATTTGCTTATAAACGATTTCTCTCTCCGGAGCAGCGAAGCGCCTAGCCTTCTGATATACTGGAGCTTCGTATTGTAGAATCAAATTCATTTTTGAGTGAATATGATTTAATAGCTTCCTCAATTCGTTCTTTAAAATCGACATCCTTCTCCTCTTCCACTGAGATACTTAGTTTATCGTTTTCGTCTAGATCTACATCTTTTATGTAGTGGTCGGATGCTGATGACTTTACCTTTGATGATTGTAATCTCCACGCTTTCTAGAAAATCCTTTCCAAGTAGGATTTGGTCTGGAATCCATTCGCCTCGCACTACTTGGAACCTAACCTCATATCCGCCTTCGTCTATTACTAGGGATATTACATCGGATCCCAATGCATCTTGCGGTACATTGCAGAAACCTTTTATTGTCTTCCCAGCCTACTTGCTTTTGCACGGATTCGTGCATGACAGAAACTTCGTTTCCACTGTCTATGAAAGCATAAAACCTTTTGTTTCCGATGTTTAGCAATATTTGACTATCCTCAGCCTGAAGTCGCAGGAATCGATTAAGGCTCCTTGAAGTTGATCCATTCCCTTGATCAGTAGTTGGACAGCTAGCGGATACATGCCCAAATCGATTACATTTGAAGCACTCTATCTTTATCCGGGCAGCCTTGTGCTAAGTACGAACCGGAACCACAATTATGACATCGCCTTCTTTTATCATCACGATGCTCTTCACGCAAATAATTTGGCTTACTGGATGCACTAGACCTACGAGTATTATCCGTTTTCGGCTTTGGCATGTGACGTTGTACCCTTTTATAGCACTCTAACTTTTCTTTGAATTCGTCTAAAGACCTCGCTTCGTACAATAGTATTTTGTTATTTGGAGCATCCGGAATTCCATTCACAATGTACCCAATTGTTGACGATTCATCTACTTGACCTCGGTCAGCAATCTGCGTCATCACGTATACTATAGATATTCTAGCAAGCTTGCTGTCGTTAATTTCTTTCTTTTCTCCAGCATTCGGTGCTCTTTGGCGGCTGAGGGACCCTTTCCAAATTCCCTATTCAACTTTTCTTTTAATGTGGCCCAGTTTGAAATACCACGGGATGACTCAACATGGAGGTATTTTTGGATGTCAGTCCACTCACAAGCTGTTGAAATGTCTTCAAATTCCTTTACCCAGTCCTGGTAATTATGACTCTCCTCGCCCGAAAACTTTTTTAGTGACTCTTCTATGTCCCTGAAAACTAAATTATTCTGACTGGCAATTTTATGCTTTTGAGAGTTGTTTCCTTCCTCTGTACTGTCGTAATCCTGCGTGCTGCTTTCATCGTTAACGTTGTTTTCTCTCTGATCCTCGTTTACCTCGTTGATTTGTATCTTACGTTCTACTTGTGACTTCTTCGTTCACTTCGTTGTTTTGCGGCGAGGTAAGGTAACGAACTATCTTCTTTCTTCATTTTAACTCAGCTCAACACCTTCGGTCCCTTCTCACTACAGCGACCAGATATTTAACCCTTTAAGTAGGGTATACCAGGCCCATGCCTGGTAATCCATGATCATACCGCTCCAGCCACAATGACTAGTAACGTGAACTTCCTTCAGTTGGTCATCTTCCCTTAATTGCCTTTCATTACTCCACGTTCTACTGTTTATATTCGACTGTACACTGGGTCAACTAGCTTCATGCTCACCAGATCGTTCCTCGGTCAAGACGCTAACGATCTAATTTACCTTTGCGATCGACCTTCAACGGTTAACCTTTCATGTGTCCTTGGTAATTTCTCTGGGATTCGAGGGATTACTGGATCCATATTTCCAAATATGGAGGAACAAATAGGATGTACAAACTGCAACAGGTATCGGGATGCTCTATTCGGCACGAAACATCACTGCAATACGTAGTTCAAATGTTTCAAAGATATGAATTTTCACGGCTGGACTACGAGTACATTCTTTTCAAAACCTCGTGGGAGAATTTAACCGAATAATTGCAATTATCCGTACACGATTCAATGTAACCACTCAAAGTGGCGTTTAATTTAATTGTCCCTTAGCAACGTGTTACCTTCTTTCGGGAAGTTTCTAATTAATACGAGTACCAGAACTTATCTTCTCCCAGAGGAGTTTCATGTAAAGATAGCGATACGGAGTACAGCATGTTATCGTTTATTTCACTTGAATTCATGGGAAGTTATTCTAAATGCTCAGATCTAATACCTCCTAGGAATAGCTGATACTCATTTAAATACCATTCAGGAAATTAAAAAAAAAAAAAATTCTGTATCCCTTCATGTGTATAAATTAGCGTCATCGTAAATCCACACAAGTGTAGGTGAGGAATATCTAAAGAATAAGGACAACATTTTGTTAGCTCATTCAATTTCGAATGCTACATTCGTTACTCGGATATATTTTTGTGTGTTAAATGGAAAAAGATACGACGAGTAGGGAAGTATGAACAAATTACTCCACCGGATGGTGTATTCAAATTCGAAATTTTATTTATCTCCTATTTGACTAGGAACGAAGGAAGTGGTTGTGCATCCATTTTCTGAACACAAAAGTGTACGTTTTCTTCTTCCGTACTCGTACATCATCGTTGGCATTGTGATAAAGCATAAAGAATGAATAAAGGAGTTCATGCGGAAAAGGATTCTTGTGAGTACACTGCATAAACCTATCCATGTTTGCGTAACTCTTTTTTATTTATACATTTTTGAGGGAACTATAAATCCTATTTATTTATTTATTCAAATAATTTAACAACAATTAATTTTGGCATACGTGCTACACCCAAAGGGAGAGGCAGGATGTTAGATATTGACATAGTTTTGTTACGTTACGTATTTGGAAGTTTTCGAGGGTTTATGCTTACGAAGCTTGAAAATTCAATTAAAATTAAACGAAACAAAGAAGAAGGAAAAATGTTTTGAAGTATACTCGTACTTAATAGAATTTACAGAACGAAAATACAATTAATAAGTTTTATAAGTTTTTTTAAAATTAATGGCTGGTTAAAAATTGAATAACATGTGCTAGTTGTCTTCGCCCGTAGTTGCTGATGTCTGTCGGAGTTTCAAGTAGATGTCTGACTCCTCTTCTTATGTTCTGATTGAGATGTATAGGTTGCTGAAATCTGTTGTTATCATAATACTCGGCCAGTGTCGCCATCTTAAATACTGTTGACATCTACAATAGTGTTGTTATTGTTTATGATTTTTAATAAGAGGCGTTGAATGTTGAAGATAGTGTCCAGATGACTTTTGGAGGCGTTTGCCTAAGTTAGGATTCCATATCACACTCAGCTAATGAGTAATAGATATTTCTCGGGTCTTCGGTTGTGTAATATTTCCTAATGCCTGTCATCGCAAGGACTGCGCTCTTCAATTGTAGACGAATTCGATTAAAGTGCTCGTGCCAAGTAAAGTGATCATCTATGATGATTCCTAGGTATTTAGGCTTTTTACCAACCTCAATGAGTTCACTTATTCTTTTTTTTAAATCTACGCCCGCCCTTGCATACAGCGCGGGTAACCGAAAATTAGGGAGGAAACAATGAGAAGTACCGATGAACATTGGTTTTAAATGTTTGCAAGTTGTAGTCATTACAAATAGAGAGCTCGACAGGTCATTCCATAAGCGAGTTGTGTGGATTAGGAACAAATCACGATATTTTAGAGTACGTCCGAAAGCGGGCTTTTGAGGTTAAACTGATGAGCACTCACAGCGAGGCGGATGTTGTGATTAAAGGTTTGAAGAGCCGGAATGCTGCTTCAATTTCAATGGAGCACTGGTGGTGAAAATAGCGATCGAACAAGGTAAGGCAGGAAACATTTCGTCGGTGTTCCGAATTGACGATTGACTGGGTGATATTAGCATCACCTATACGTTTTATCGCACGGTTTATCGCATGGTTTAGGTGCAGCGCGGTTTTAGGAGCACCTGACCATATGTAAGCGCTATATTTCAATTTTGGGTAAATAAAGGCTATACAGGGGGAGCCAGATCAGAAGGGCTGAAATAATTCTTACATCGTTTCGGGAAACGTAGCTGTTTCGCAGCATTTTTGGCTACATCAAGTATGGTGTCATTCGAACCTGTGTTGGTTTTTCGGTGTCAACGATGCAAGTTCCATTTGTAGAAATAGGAGGGCATCCACATTTCGCTTTAATGACAGCAGACAGCGTTGTATTTTGAAAGCATTGAATTCTACTCCAATTTGTTGTGTGGTGATGCGGTTTGTATCGGTATTTAATGAGCTAAGAATACGTTGCTGTTCCATGCAGAGCAGGGATCTGAATCCGGGAACGAATATGAAAAGTAGAGAGTACAGTCATCAACAAAGTAATATATTGGAATAGAAGAGACCATTGACAACTTGACCTGAACGTTCCGAACGGTAAGAAGAGAGTCGTCGATCCCAAAGCACGCATTTTTGACAAAAGGTCCTGATGCCAAACTCTGTCAAATGACTTAAAAAATATCAAGCGCATGTATCTTGCTTTCGACAGATTAATGTACTCTTTGGTTCAACTTTTCGGTGAAACATGCCCTCAAAACACCAGTGGAGCTGTTGCTATGAAAACCGTATTGTGCGTCCTTGAGAAGCTTTCGCGATCCACGATATTTCAGGAGCTGATGATTTATCAGCGTTTCCATGATTTTAGAAAGAAGGAACGTAAATACAATGGGTCTGTAGGAGGAGAGAGGAGAACATTCCCCCGTTAGGGTCTGGACAAATGGTGTTTTCTATCTGGTCAGAAAGAGTCTTAAAGTGTAGGATTATATATAGAAAGCATGAACACCTCTTCAGAAGAAGGGGAGCTATACCATCTGGAATAGCGGATTTATTAATGTTTAGTAATCTTGCTACTACATGAGTGTGAAAGTGGATTCGTCCCCTTGAAGACTCAAGATTCCTCTTTCCCTAACGCTTACAGCCTCTTTACAGCTGGATGCACTTCATCCGACGAGGAATATAGGGCCAAAGTGGATGAATAGCTACTAAAGAATCTGTGAAAGCCGCTGCAATGGGCTTTCTCGTATTGCCATACGGTTCTGTAGGAAGTGAAATGTGATATCTCCATTGAAATTAAAAGACTGCGGTATCACAATGCGCATTATCCGGCCTAATTAAACTGGCTTGATGGAAGCTTCCGTTCTAACTTGACTTTGTTGCTGAATCTTTCCCACCAGAATCCGGCTATTTCCTCGATCTGATATACTCGTATAGTGATGAATCATCTCTGGAAACTACTGATTACATCTTATTTCCCATAGAGGGTAGGGTATTCTGGTTCCAACCAAGAGTGTGTATTTAAAGTGTATTTAAATACAAAGCTGATATTGCTTTTCTTTTATTTAGTTTCTGATGAGCCGCAGAAGCAAGCCGGAACACGAGGAAGTGTCTATATTAAATGTCACTTCGGAAACGGCTGCCACTTTTATTTCATGTTTCCTACTTCACTCCTCGAACACGTCCAGGAGACTCCATATTCTTATTTTCGAAGGATTTAATGGGAGTTTGGGCTTGCTTCATTCGCAGGTCAGCGGTCACGGCGCCTGGGGCTGGTTCTTTGAAATTTTGACATCAGTTACTACTCTTCTGATAGGATTGACATTAACTCCGATGGAAGGAACAATCGCTTTCTGTATCTGAAGACCCAAGCTCACTTCGTATTCGATTTTACCAAGTACACCAATTCCGGAAATTACTGAGCTTACCCACGCATCTCTCTTAAATTTTGAAATAAATCTGATTCCATGGCCAATGAGTCGGTTTTTCGAAAATTATTTCAAAACATTTCATTTAAATTTTATGCCTGATCTATGGTTTACTTAGCAAGAATTTGTCGAATATTTTTATTTTAATCTGTCCTGTTTTGAATTCACAATGTATTTGTGTGCCACATGGTTTGGTTAGGGAATTACGAATATGTGATGAAAATGTATTGAAAACATTCGAGTACGTGTCCTACAATTTTATTTTAGGATTATTTTTTTTTTCGATTTATTTTTACGTGCTGGATAAATGTATGCAGATACATTGCTTCTGTCATTTGCTGATTGGATTGTCAATGTACATATATAGCGAATGCAGGTTTCAAATTTTGACTTAGGTTTGTACGTTAAATTAATTTATGAACACACAAGTTATATGTATTTTATGATAAATTGCGTTCAGAGCGAAAAACTGAAATACCACTCTATAAAGATGACTATTTCAAAAATAGATTAGCTGCAAATTTTGGTAACACAAAAAGGGAATTGATGGTTATTAACGAAATTTTTAACAGGGCCAATATAAATTCAGACATTGTTATAAACAATAATAACGCTCCCATAACCCCTAGAAGTTATTAATTTATTTTAATGATTTTTTTCGAATTTTAGTTCTTTGCAGGATTATTCTAAGGATGATAACCAACATGATTTATTTCTAAAACAAATCAGTTTACGGCACTTCAAATACAAAAAATTATATTATCACTAATATAAGATAATGACAAGTTTTCCAGTTTTGTTTTGAAAAATATTTCTGATCAAATTTCGGATGTCTTATGTTTAATATTCAATGCCTGCGTTCAGAGTGTAATTTTTCCAGAATCACTAAAGATAGCAGTAATTAATACTGCTCCATAAAAAGGGTGACGCTACGGTACTAAATAACTATGGTCCTATTTCACTGCATTCTGTTTTCTCAAATGTTTATGAAAGAGATATGAAATCTAGAATTCTATCTTTCCTAGATAGAAAAATTTTTCTTAATATTTCACAATTTAGGCTTAGAAGCGGAAGATCTACTGAAAGTGCTTTGATAAAATTAACTGGTGAAATTTATAATAGTTTGAATATTTCTGATATTTCTGTCCCTCTTTTCACAGACATTACTAAAGCTCTTGATATGGTGAACCATTCCATGATGCAGGTTTCAGAAGTTTTATTTACGACTGGCTTGCTTCATATTTAACAAATCGTAAGCAAATAGGAGAAATCAAAAACTGTTTCAGTTCACAGAATTTAATCAACATAGGTGTACCGCAAGGTTCCGTCTTAGGTCCCATCGTATTTTTAATCTGCTCTGTCCTATTCCAACAAGAGAAAACTTAGCTTTTTGTTGAATGTCAATAATGATTCAGATATATTGCGTAGATGGTTCAATCAGCATAGAATGGTAACCAGCAATAAAACTAAATTTATACTCTTCAATATCAAAGATTCAATATGTGTTGCTAGAGATTTATTTTAGGCTGCCACGATCCTATTACCTTCAGCAGTAACGTCACTTGCAGCAGCGCCTGCTTCCAAATTGATCGCGTCGACAATGTTAACTGTTTAGGTATTAGACTAGATAATAAGTTCAGTTGGAAAGACCATATCTTATACCTAAAGCAGTACCTGAATAGAGTTATCGGGTAAATCGATCATTTTAGCTTCTACTGTAGTCCATCAATCTTAAAGTTAGTCTACAATGGTTTATTGAAATCAAAGCTCCAGCACGGACTATCTTGTTGTGGGGTGGTAAGTGTTTCAATAATATTTTGTAGAATCTTTACTTAGAAAGCAAAAACACGCAATCAGAATTATGTGTAAGGTAAATCGTAGAACTTCTTGTTGGGAATTCTTCTGTTAAAGCATCTCTACTGCTATAAGGCAAGTCCAGTTTCTTCAAGAACTAAAAAAAAATTAAAATAGAGAAAAGTGGTCGAGGATTAAAGGACATTTATGTTCCGAACTGGTGCTATTTTGATGCCCTAAAGTTTCTGGATCTTGCGAGAGGAAGAGAAACAACTTACACACTGGTAAGTGATTTTTTATTGAATTATATTTACATTGTTATTGAGTAAAAAGTATCTTAGTAATAAGCACGAAGAGGAATATGTATAATACTCGTACTTTAAATGACCTTCTGATAATACCATGGTACTTCGCCAACTTGGGATACAAAATAATCTTTAAATTCATCTCGAATTGAATTTGCAGCTTGCGTTGTACTTTCAAAAGGTCGAGGTTCCAAAGGAATAAAGTTATCAGCTGGCATACCTTCTTCAAACTCTTGCAAGTATTTTGCAGCACTACTTCCTGAAACCAAAAAATTGTCAAGGACGCAAAGTGTGGAAGTTATAAGTTCAACTTTTTTTGGAGAAAGTTCTATTGGTTTCCTTAGAACTCTAAGCCTGCTTGATAAAATTCCGAATACACTTTCGACCATGCGCCTCGCCCTTGATAGACGGTAATTGAATACTCTTTTATCTATAGGCTGATGATTGTACGAATATGATTTATTAAATAATTTGTTAACGTGAACGCATCGTCAGCTACTAAAACATAGGGTGCAGCTTTAAGCCTTCCCATAAAAAGCGATGGGGGTGGCAATTTAGTATTGCGAAACACTCCGGCGCCAAATATACGTCCAATGTGTAATGTTCTCAGTGTGTGTGGTTGGAGATGACACACTTTTATGCAGCAGCGGGGCACGCTTGCGGTTGCACGGCGTTCGTTCGTCGGAGGGGTGGGATCTTGCTGCTCTTATCTGGAACTTACTAAATTATCGTGCCGTAAAATAATGAAACAAAGCTAAAAGAAATGTAAAACAAAGCCTTGCTTATTGGCTTAGTTCAGAAGGGACATACGAACATGAACCAAAAAAAAAACTTATTGTAGTGTTTTAGGTATTTTAACACATAAAGGAGCCCTCCCACAGCAACTGACTTCGTCATTTGCACCATAACTATTCCTTTCCTAAATTTGTTTTGGAACAGTCCCTATCTATTATTCTCTAACACTATTCTAGGTGACTATTTCAACGATCGCGAACTAGTTTAACACATCATGATATTATAATATGGAACATCACAAATTAAGAATTAGTAACTCGAAGGATATATTGGCCAGATTGCTATCTGGTGATGCTTTTATTTGGATTCATTACACCAACATATAAACACATAAATTTTATCGAATTATTTAATTATTTAAAAGGCAAAACCGATGGTCTGTGATTTAGCTAAGAACGTGTTAATGTGATTGTATATATATATATATATTTATTTGTGTATCTCATAGTATGTATGTGTAAAATTATCATATATTTTAAGGAGGTTAAGTATATTAATGTTCAATATACAAATCGTAAAGGAAATATGTATTAAATAGTATTAAATATTCAGGTAATTATTATTTCAAATATGTACTTAGTATGGAAGAAAAAAAAAATATATATAAGTTTTAAGAATAGTTGTAAAAAAAAGTTATGTGTATAAGCCAGTGAAAAGTAAGTCAATAGTTATGTACTCACGTTTATATCCAGGTCGATGAATTTTGTGCACAAATTTCAGGAGCATATGGATGTTGCGTATCTCTTTTGATTTTCAATGAACAATATAAATTTATCACTTTTCCTTGGCTTTTAACAATTATGCATATATTTTGTAGTCGTCATTCTTATCACTACTACGAAATTAATTCAATCTTTTTTTTTTTTTTTGACGGTGAAAATGAAATGTGCGAAAGAATATGCAATTACAAATTAACACCTTTATACGCGATGAAGAATTTGACGGCAGATATTATGGTTAGGGGATGTATTTCTTTAATTCCGATCAGTTAGATTTTGTGATGACGTTAGATCCGTGTATGACTTGCGAAACAAACACTCTGATATGCAAAAAAAAGTGAAATTTTCGAGTTTCGAGTGGCTTTTTATTTTTGTTGTCTTCATATATTTGAACTTTTGTTCCGGATTTTACTTGCTGGCTTTTACATCCATACACATACGTACATATGTATGTATGCTCAAGATGCTCAACAAATTTTGGGGCAATCATATGGACATTTGGAGGTTAGCTTGAAACCAGTGGGTTAGTTTTCCGCACAGTAGTCCTTATGACCCATCCATAAATGAAATGGACTCTATTGGGACCTTGAAAATTCTGTCCAAAAGTCAACGTGTCTGCGAAATTGGTTAAGTACACATATGTTCACCAAGTAATCCAAAATTCTTACGTCCTCGTATATCTTCTTTTGTTTTTTTCCCCAAGGGCACGTGTGATGTGCAGAAAAGCTGTGAACTCCACTGGCACTTATGGCTTAAATCCAATACTGTGCCCTCGCAAAAGAGTAACAAAAATGCAGAGAGGCTAGGCTAGAATTTTCTAAATTATTATAATGTAATACCGCAACTAACCGCAAGCTGAAACGTGTTTTAACTACGCTAATAACCAAAAAAAATTTGACTTACGCAGCAGATGTCCAATCGACGAAAGGCAGGTTAAAAGAAAAAAGGAAGAGGGAGATATTGCACTGCCTTAAATACTCTGCGATGTGCTAAGGGAAATTAGCCAAAACACCAATTGTTATAATAGTCGCGTTCACGCTAATAAGCTGGTTTGAGCCTTAGATGTTTGAGCGAACTGTTATACGTTGGAGAAATCTAATTTGAAGCTGAATTTTAAGTTGAAAGCAGGATTTGAATAAAAATAATTTGTGCAGGGATCACGCTACAAATGCATCCACCGTTCATGTACATAATTTTGTATTCCGCATCCACAACAATCATTAAAGCAATACTATGAGTACCTTTATAGTAAACTAGCTGACCCTGCGAACTTCGTACCGCCTAATAGTCGATTTCTTAATTTTTTAGTTTTTTTAATACTTATTCTGCTATTGGGGACGCTGGGTTAGCTAGTAAGATAAAAAAAAAGAAAAAAGAAAGTTCATAAGTCAACAATTACATTATGTAAAAAAATAAAAATTGTAAAACACCTAAAATTCTTTTAATAGTCAATAAAGAATCATAATTAAAATTACAATTTCACATTTTTTTATTATGATACCTACTTATTACAATATATTTCATTTTATTTTTACTGATTCTAAATTAAGTTTTATTTTTATTGTAGTACTTTATGGTGCACGATATTTTTTGTTTGATTACCTGGCGCGTAAACAAACAGACCAGATTTTTTTCCAACATGGGAACAGGCAACATACAATTGACCATGCGAGAAACATGGGTTTTCTAGATTAATACCACAAACACTTAATGACTGCCCCTGGCATTTGTTTATAGTCATAGCGAAAGCAAGCCGTACTGGAAACTGCAGTCGTTTAAACTCGAATGGTACGTTAGTCGAAATCATTGGGATGCGGGGCATCAAAACGTCTTGTCCTTTATACTTTCCTTTCAATATGATTGCTTCTATTACGTTATTCAGCAATTTTTTTATCGCTAATCGTGTGCGGTTACAAAGTCGCGGTTGGCTAATATTGCGCAACATTATATCTACAGATCCAACCTTTAATTGAAGATTGTGAGGCGGAAATCCTAGTGAGTTTAAAAATTCCGGTGTATAGTTCACGACATCATCTTCATTAGTTGCCGTATCAACTGATTTATATGTCCTCATTTCGCCAGGAATGTCATCTTGAATTTTGAAATTTTGTGTGTTTTTGTGTTTTTGGCAGCCAGTATAGCTCGTTCGCTCAATCAATCATGGAATAAGTAATTTTGAGCAACATTTGGAAACACTTTTTGAATGAGTTCAGCTTTTGATTGAGTTAACTGACAAAGACTCTCAGGAAAGGTGATGCAGCCAGTCAGCACGTCTATAGGAAATTTGCCATTACCAATATCAATGAGTTGTTTAGAGAATATCTCTCCAGATTGATCATTTTGCAACATGACACGCATATTCTTGCTTAAATGTAATACCCTGACATGTTTCCACAAATTGGGGGACTTTAAACATACATTCAGTTCATCAGCTGGCGTTGAACGTGGAACCACTGGCAATGTTTGCCGAAAATCTCCTGCTAATAAAATCATTGCTCCACCAAATTGGTTTTGGTTGTTCCGTAGATCTTTTAAGGTTCTATCTAAGGCCTCTAAAGATTTTTTATGCGCCATCGTGCATTCATCCTACACTATTAGTTTACATTGCTGCAAAACCTTTGCCATTGCAGAATTCTTGGAAATGTTGCAGGTTGGAGTTTCGTTGTTTTGCATATTCAATGGCAATTTTAGAGCTGAATGGGCTGTTCGACCGCCTTTAAGCAAAGTTGCTGCAATACCTGACGAGGCAAGAGCAAGGGCAAGAGCAATTAAATTTGTTGAGCGAATTGTTGCCAATATCAAAGTAATCAAAAATGTCCAAGAAGTAAATCCCTCCAGTTCCATCATTTATTACTTTCATAAGAGTATCAAATACGTATTTTTGTTTTTCGTTCAATAGTGGAAGATTTATTTGAATCGATTTGAAAGTATTGAGATCATACAATTTTACAACTTGATCAAAAGCATCGTGCATTGGGCGATTGGGCGCGGCCATGCCCAATTGATATAATAGCTTGTTTGACATCATCAAGCACATTTCCTCAATGGAAATCAATGCCTCATTGTAAATTTCTTCACATATTTTTAAATTCAGATTCCCTGTTCTATTGCGTATTTTAAACAAAATATCGTCAAACATATTATCTTTGTATTTTATACACAAATCAATTGGTTTTGATTGGAAGGATGTAGATATGATAATTGAAAACAATGTTCGTATTTGATTAGCTTGTGATGTAATTGTTTCCGATATTAATGTCCGTGAATAGCGCTTTAAATATTTACCATCCATCATACATGGTGCATTTTGATTAAGTGTTCCACATGGACCATGTATCATGTTTTTGATAACTACCTCATGCAAGCCAGGATCTAAATATTCATTAGGGATATCAGCTGATATAACTTCATCATCATAATTTTTTCAACCACCAAATCAAAATGTGTCCACGTTTCTGCCACTCTACAGAATACATCCAGCAGCGTGTCTCATCAAACACACAATGTTTCACAATTAAATCCATTAAAGATTTCAACTTTTGTCTGAAGAATCTTGCTGTAATGTCATGACGATCAATAGCTGATTGGGCCAGGGAATAACGCTTGTTTAATTTCTATCCATTGTGGATTGCATGCAAATGTAATGAACAAATCTGCTGTGCCATAATGCCGAACATAGGACATGGCATCTTGAGCATATTCATGCATCTGCCGAGGACTTCCGATGCAGGTTGCTGGAAGAATAGTCATCCGGCCAACATTTTCTGCATTTCCATCAGAATTAATTGCATCTCGAAGGTGAATATACTCTTCAGATCGAAGTTTGGTCTGATTCAACCTGATGAATGTTAATCTCTCAGTTTCAATCTTTACATACATATCAACAACATATCTGTGACATAATCGCCGGCATTTCAAGATGTGTTTGTCTTCATTTTCTCTGATCATTAGGCGGTATGAATAATAGTTCATTGAACTAACTTTTTTGTTGATTTAAGAACCTGTAAATATTTTTTTATTATAATGATGACTGTTGAATAACAAATTAAACTATTTAGTAGGTGACGTAACATCTCATAAACCAATATTTCAATTACCAGTAATGGGATTTATCATCTTGATTGAGAAATCGTAGCCATCTTCACCTCCCCAAAATATAATGGGATATTGTGGTTCCTTAATACGCTGTAATTGATTATTTCGACGATGTAAAACAATATCACGTGACCCCAAATTTTCTCCAACAAGAACAATGGCAACTTCATCAATAGTAGGTGTTGGGGTGTGTAGGGTTATTCTTTACTTTTAAATTTGTGTGGGGTAAGTGTACGGGGGTAGAAAAATGCTGTTGAATGAAAACACGTCTTTTCTTGATCTTGTGTAACAGCAAAGAGAATCTTTATTCTTCTTCCGGAAATTCACCATGGGCTGAAAAGTCAGTGCCGTTTCTAAGAGAGGGCACCGCTTAAATTAAATCCATACCATTTTCAGTTAGTACCAACCTTCAAAAGATACGTGTATAAATTTGACAGCTGTCGGACGATTAGTTCTCGAGATATAGCGTTGTGAGTGAAGCAACTTTTATTATTGTGAAAAAAAATGGATTCAAAGCAATTTTGTGTGTTGATTTATCATTGCTTTTTGATGGGAAAAAATGCAGCCGATGCAAAGAAATGCCTTCATAAGTGTTACCCAGCCGAACGAACCATTCGCAAGTGGATTGAAAAATTTAAAAGTGGTCATACAAGCACCGAAGATGATGCACGCAGTGGACGTCCAAAAGAGGCTGTTTCAGATGAAAACATCAAAAAAGTCCACAAAATGATTACGAATGACCGTAAAGTGAAGTTGATCGAGATAGCTGAGGCTCTGAAGATATCAAAAGAGCGTGTTGGATATATCATACACGAATATTTGGACATGCGAAAGCTGTGTTCAAAGTGGGTGCCGCGTTTGCTCACAGTCGACCAAAAACAACAACGTGTTGATGATTCAGAGGAGTGTTTAAAGCTGTTCAACCGCAATAAAGCCGAATTTTTGCGTCGGTATGTGACAATGGATGAAACTTGGCTCCATCACTTCACACCAGAGTCAAGTCGGCAGTCAGCTGAGTGGCGAGCAGGCGATGAACCTCGTCCTCGGCTGGCAAGATTATGGCATCCATATTTTGGGATGCACATGGAATAATTTTCATCGACTATCTCCAAAAGGGGCAGACTATCAACACCGACTATTACATTGCGTTGTTGGAGCGTTTGAAGGACGAAATCGCAGAAAAACGGCCTCATTTGAAGCAAGAGAAAGTGCTGTTTCATCAAGACAATGCATCGTGTCACAAGTCGATGAAAACGATGGCAAAATTGAATGAATTCGGCTACGAATTGCTTCCCCGCCCACAGTATTCTCCAGATTTGGCCCCCAGCGACTGTTTCCTGTTCGCAGACCTCAAAAGAATGCTCGCCGGAAAGAGATTTAAGACCGATGAAGAAGTAATCGCCGAAACAGAGGCCTATTTTGAGGCTAAACCGAAATCGTACTACAAAACTGGTATCGAAAGATTGAAAAATCATTTCAATCAGTGTATCTCCCTCGAAGGCAACTATATTGATAAATAAAGTTGAATTTTGCAAAAATTTTGTGTTTTACTATAAATCGGCATGGAATTTTCAGCCCATGTTACTTCCATATTTGATTATTACACTAAGTGTCATACAAGGCAAAATCTGAACTTTACGTTACGTTTACTGGTTTACATTTTATGTATTGGGTACATAATTTCGTGCAGGTTTTTTTTCAAAATTTTAACGTTTATTTAAGAAAATCATGTACAATAGTATTATTCAAAGTATTGCCCATCTGAAGCTATTACTTTTTCCCATCTTTCTGGATCCCATCCCAAGAACCGTATTTCAGGGAGGGCGTTCTGCATCGACCGGAACAAATGGTAGTCAGAAGGGGCAAGGTCTGGGCTATAAGGCGGGTGGGGTAAGACTTCCCATCCACTGTTTTCCAAATAGTTCTTAACCGGAATAGCAACGTGGGGCTGAGCGTTGTCATGATGGAAAATTATTGCCTCGTGTCTGGTCGCATATTCCGGCCGTTTTTCGGCCACTGATGGTTTCACCCAGTTTTAGCAGCTCATAATACAGCACACCCATCTGATTCCACCAAATACAGAGCATTACCTTCGCGCCATGGATATTCGTCGTTGCCGTTGATTTGGCTGGCTGGCCGGGTTTCACATATGATTTTTTGCGCTTGGGGTTGTCGTAATAGATCCATTTTTCATCACCAGTAACAATCCGATGCAAAAATGACTTCCTGTTGTGGCGTTCCAGCAGCATTTCGGACATGCAAAACCGCCTTTCGACGTCTCTCGGCTTGAGTTCATGTGGAACCCAATTTCCTTGCTTTTGAATATATCCAGCTGCTTTTAAACGTTTTGAAATGGCTGCTTGAGTGACACCCAAAGATTCTGCGAGCTGTTCTTGTGTTTGGCGACAATCTTCATAGAGTAATGCTTCCAGTTCTTCATCTTCAAACTTTTTTGGCTGCCCAGGACGTTCATCGTCTTCCAAGCCAAAATCACCAGTTTTAAATCGTGCAAACCACTTTTGGCACGTTCGCTCAGCTAGCGCATGTTCACCATAAACTTCCACCAAAATACGATGACTTTCGGTAGCAGTTTTGTTCATGAAGAAGAACTCCCCACAAAAACAAAGTTCGACATATTTGAGTGAAAAAAAATTATTGTTGTCTACGCTTCAAACGAATGACATATACTGAAATGGCGTGCAATGACAGTAGCTTTCCAACGCATGTTCCAATGGAATAATAACAATGGACTAATACAAGTTATGTCATCTATTAGCAAACCGCACGAATTAAGTTCAATTTACATAGTTTATCTTAATTTTAAATAAAGATTGTAATTTCAGGCAGAGTAATTAATTTCAAGTTTTAACAAAGTCAAAGATAATAATTGCAATTATAAGTATGTTGTACTTTCGAACAGTAGGTGCATTAAAACGTCCTGCATGTTGGCCCACAGGAGTTTTATCAGCTCTGATAACAATTTTGTGATAATCAGGTGGCATCATATCCATTGCACTTTTAAATAATATAATCAATTGATTGTGTTCGTGAAATAAGTTTTGTATTGTAATTGTTCAACTATTGACCTTTTCACTGAATTGTTATGTGCACAACGTAGATTGATTTCATGTTGAGAATTGCCCAGAAAATAAATTTGCAAAAACTTGTAGTCGCTATCTGGCACTGGTAACGGTAAACCTACTCTGTGATATATTCTGGGGTGAACTATCGTGTCCAAATCTATGGAGGTATTTCCGGTAGCCGCCGTGCCCAGACAGGAACTGTGTGATGTGGTAGTTACAGTTCCCCCATGGTCTCTTTATCCATGTTTCTATGATGGGAATGAGCTTGTAGGTCCACCTGCCTTTTATGGAGCGGTCCCACCTGGTTTTCCACAGCGGATGCTGCCTTTTCTTCTTCCTTAATCCTCTTTGCCTCTTGCCGGTTCGAGGGTCGCCCAAGATACACCCTCTTCATCTCATCCGCGAGGATGTCTATTGGGATCATTCCAGCTAAAACGCTGGCTACATCATCGGAGATTGTGCGGAATCCGCTGATTACTCTGATTGCACAGAGCCTGTGAGCTGATGATAACTCTCTTCTACACTCGTTTGTCGCCAGTACACCTGAACATATTGGAGCAGCATATAGGAGTACCGAGCTGACCACTCTGGTCAGCAAGATCCTTTCGGGCGCATGCGGGTCCGCCAATGTTCGGTAGCATTCGGAAGAGTGCCGCCTGCATCAGCGATGCTTTCTTGCTAGCGTACTCGACGTGAGTTTTGAAGCGCAGCCGATTGTCGATCATGACCCCAAGGTACCTTAAGGATTCTTTAGAGCTAGTTGTCTGGTCTCCGACGCGGAAGTTCGCGTATTCCACCGCCTTGCGGCTGGTCATTAGGACAGCTTCAGTCTTGTGTGCAGCTAGTTCCAGACCCGTAGACTCCAGCCATTCCTCTATCTTTACAACTGCCTCGTCTGTGGCAGACTCCACCTCGTGAATGTGCTTGGCTTCTATAACCACTGCTATGTCGTCAGCGAAGCCAATAACCTTGACACCCTCAGGCAGGGTAAGTCGCAGAACTCAGTCGTACATAATGTTCAATAGGAGAGATCCAAGGACCGGCCCTTGAGGGACTCCCGCGGAAACACTTTAGTGCTTAGCACCATCGTCCCAGGGGTCTAAGTTAGCCTTCGCAGAGCTATCTAAAACTCCTTGACTTACTCTCTTTAATGGCACGTTCCAGTTCCCGTTCGCCAGTTTAAAGTTGGTTAGCCGTTCTTGGAAATCTTGTCTTCCTCTGGATCTCTGAGATCTTCGTCGTGCTTGTAGGCACTTCGCTCTGAGCCGCTTAATCTCGTCGGTCCACCAGTAGCAAGGCTCGCCTCCTTTACTGCGTTTATCTTTGCCGATATTAAATAAGATAGCCTGATGATCACTGTAGGTATATTCTTCACCGACTCCCTATTTGGTTTCTTGCAAGAGTGAGTTACTCATGTATGTGATGTCGATGATTGACCATCTGCTTGCCTTTCGGAAAGTACCCGCTTCACCTTTGTTGGCCAGACTTATATCCAATCCTGCGAAGGATTCCAGGAGAGCTCTCCCCCTTACGTCTGTGGTTCTACTTCCCTAATCAGTAGCCCAAGCGTTGAAATCCCCAGCAATAAAAACTGAGTGTTTTCCTCGTGCGTCAGCTACAATGTCGTCCAACAGCTTCATATAATCCGCCAGTGATAGACTGGGGGGGCGCATAACAACTGTTAAAATGTACGCCATTTATCTTAGCAGATGCGAAGTGGTCTCCCCGATGGCCGACTGACTGCAGGGGATGGTTCCCACAGGTCCATATCGCAACCTTTTTTATTGTCATCTGTCCAGTTGCTTCCGTCTATGGGTTTATACGGTTCGCTTATTAGGCCTACGTCGATTCTTTTCTCCCATACTGTTTGCGCCAGAAGGTTCTGCGCGGCTGCGCAGTGGTTTAGATTTATCTGCACAACATTCATCATTTTAATTTGGCCAGTACCTTCTTGAGTACCGGGCATTTGCTGCTACCAGCCACGTGTCCAGCGTTTTCTGGCGTAGCCATCTTACACCAGAAGCATAATGTATCATCTTTGCATTCTTTGGCTATGTAACCTTCTTTTCCACAGTTTCTGCACTGCTTGGATCGGTCATGCTAGCTTTTACATTGGCGCGCCCTATGGCCAAACTCCAGCCACCTGAAGCTTAGTGTTGGAAATCCTAATAGACTTGGTATTCAAGCACGTTGAAGCAGCTTATATAGAGCTGCAAGCAGGCTAAAATGGGAATGTTCTGATCGACAAGTAGCATAGTACTGCCCTATGCCATCATAGAGCTCATACAAATCAGAGATAACAAAAGTGTGACAAATCAGCTTCGGATACTGATGGACTCACTACTGACGTTCCTTGAAAAACTAGTAAAGGACTATGATCTGTATGTGGAATGTTCGGACTCTTAACAGACTATAGTAGTAGCAGCGGGCAATCTTTAACTGCCACAAAGCAGACATAACCGCCATTCAAGAAGTATGATGGGGGCCATTCAAAGAGGATGCAAAACTGTAGTTTCTACTGTGGAGAATTCTAAAACAACTGGCGCGGCAAAGACAGAAGTCGCCAGGGTTTACTCTGATACGGATTCGATGTCAACGTAAGACTTGGAAAACATGCCTTGAACGCCTGACGATGATTCATAAGCATCATAAACGCCAACACCCCGACAGGGGAGAATTATGACCTTACCAAAGCCTGCTCCTACGAGATCGACAAGATCTACGAGCAATGTTCTAAATGTGAGATGAAAATCGTCCTTGGTGATTGTAATGCTAAGATAGGCAAGGTGGGAATCTTTGTTAATACAGTCGGAAAGAATATCCTCCACGACATCACCTCCTGAATTGGATACAGGCTTATTGGCTTTGCCGCGCAATGAAACTATACCCAGTGCATGATTCCACACCTTCAACCATAACTAAAACCACATCGTCAACCAAATGATCATATTGCGATCGACGCATGCAGAATTTTGGATGTCCGAATATTCCGTTCGTCATTCCATTGTATAGATGTACAATTTTCTTCCTGCGTTGAGCAGGCTTATAAGTTAGGCAAGTTAAGTCCGATTGAATGAGACTAGTTCACAGTAGCTACTACAAGGAGTCGCTTTTGGCACAACTGATGTGTAGTCACAGTTACAGCATTGGGCATTTCCAGTTTCCGGGTACCCAGTACCCATCCTAATAATATAAGACCCAGGCACAACTCAGTTTTTCTTTTCTGTTTTCAAATCCTGCCGAAATGTCAAGAAAAATCTGCTGGATAGAATCACTCTATGTGGAAGTGCCTCGACCTATGTTTCCAGTGGCTGACTTCATTTAAGAAATTTCTTCATCAAAACGTCGCAATCGTGTTGTATATAAACCGAGCCTAAAATTAACTCAGTTATTGAGTGAATCCTAGCGTCAAGTGTCATCGCAAAAGACGAGTTTTGTTTTAAGTATGTCAACATGGCATCGTCATTCGCACCAAATTAACCCCATCTAACATTTGAGTATTTCTAACCATATGAGGAGGTTTGCCGATGATTTGAATTGGTTTTGAATATCCAATCTGACTTGAGTTCGAAATACACCAAAAAATCGTGGACACGTATTCTCATAGCTCTGTTCATCCCATAATGACAGGGCGAGAAAAAGAAGTCCATAAAGGGCTAACACCCATTAATGTCGATGGAAAAAAAAAATCGATCAATAAGCGTCAAGTAGAATTCAAACCCTGAAACATGAGATCCCTACATACATACATCCATTCAGAAACTCTATCAAAATTACTTTCAGACATTCAAGGACAATAGACAGGGTAGAAGGATTCCTTATTCCACCAGCATCTCAGCAATCACTGAAGCAGAACATTCGATTATTCTACACTTTCGAATGCGGACTGAAAGTAAAAATTACTGCAGATACATAGGTGCTCGTACATACGAGTTCATATTTGTCTTTCATGGTTTCTTCCAAATCAAAAATGCACTTCAACAAAATCCAATGACACACTATATGCCAGACATGAGTTATTGACAGGTCTATTAGAATTTTGAAACCAAAACGAGAATAGAAGTGAAATACCCCAAAAACATCCTCAGCACCATAGCACAGCTCTAAAAAAAACCCAGTCACTGGAAAAAATATACTCGAGCAAAAAAAAGAAATGATTTCTTATACACGAGCATTTCAACGTATCTGACTATATGACTATCTGACTATCTGACTGTCTACTAAGCAACTCTACCTTTCGTGCAGATGTACCATAAACTATGAGCTTATCAAAGGAGTTTTTGACTGCGGCCTCATCCTTCATGCCTTGTTTCGTCCTCGACAAAGTTATGACAATGATGCCATAAAGTCTGCCATGAAACACATGTTCCAATGCCAGAGTAATGTGTACATTTCCTCAAGGATACCCCGAAAAAAAACAAACGAACACGATGCTGAATTTTTTTAATAAGATAAATTGCAATGAAATGTTTACCACATATTGATTTCGTGTGTTCTTTTGTCCTTGAGGATACACAAGATGTTCTAGTTGTACAATAGTAGGTAGTACTCGTAGAAGATACTGGAGTTCTTAGTTTATTGAGATTTATTGGGGTATGCAGTCTATCGGAACGTAGTTTTCACAAGCTTCGGGTTATGGAACTGTGCAAATCGTTTGTATTCTTCAAGTGTTCACGAGGAAACTTAAGTGGTATCTTTGCTACTTATATGTATTTGTACGCTTGCTAAGAAGAAGTTTTGAAAAGTGACAATCGACAAACCAGGTGAGGCAGTACCTGAATCAAAATATCCTAAAACCGCCGCTATCACCGACAGGCAGTGATATGGCATGAAATTTTAAAAAGCATACTAGTGTCTGCCTAATTCATCTGACGAATGACAGGGAAGAGAAACCCTTAAGTCGCATCTTGTTGATCAACTGGAAATAATTCGATACGACCCCTCTTGTCCAAGATTGAATTTGCGAAACTACTTATGGCTATTTAGTCATGTTTTCGCATGGACCGTTCCGGTGGGAAGGTGAAAAAGAATTGAATTTCAGAAAAGAAAGACTTTTTTAAGCCACTGCCAACAAATATTGGGATATCAAAGCCCTGATCTTTCGGTCAATGACTGGAAACTTTTCCTAGACGCTCCCAAAGAAACTACAAGAAAACACACAGAGGAGAGAAGATGGTCATCGTCCTCCTCTGACAGCCGAATTCATTCGTTAGAATCTAACGCAAGAAATTGCACCTTCAAATTTGGAGTAAAAGATATTGGGTTGGGGTCATTGTAAAAACAGAAGGATCTAGTCGCTGATTCATCGAATATATTCTCGCATGATTCGCCTTCAAAACCTGTCATCCTGACATAGAGCTAAAGGTGGTACAGATTAACCTCAAGAGGCCAGAATGTCTTCGGAGAACTTATGCTCGGGCTAAAGGCTTCAACATCTTCTGTAACATACGAGTGGGCAATAGTCCTCCTTTGATCACTAATAAGCTCCAAGAACTTATTGACGGCACTCTTGTCTCAAATTGTCTTTCAAATTGGATACACATCTGAACAGTATCGGATAAACCATCGGTTACCTCAGCAAATCCAACAAGTGATTGCCACAGCACAGTAGGTTCGCTAATGTCAAACTGGCTACATGCGGGAGTAACAATTTGATATCTTGGCTGACGAACTCAACAACGAACTCACTTCTAGCCTTATATTGCCTTTACTTAACGTTGTCCTACAGCAAAATATTGTAAACGCCAGCAGTGGTAGCCTACAGATCTCTAAGAACTGCTCTGAAAGAGCAGGAAGAAATTTAAGTGTGCTAAACTATCTGTGCCAGAGTGGGGCTGGAGAAACTACTAGCAATACTTAAAGAACTTCTAACGAAAAGTAAGGAAGGCCCAACGTAGGTTCTGCATCAACTCAAGTGAATCTACGATACGAAAGAAAGTTCTGCCAATGTCTCAAATTTTTAGCGTGCTTAAGAACCTGACGAAGGTGTCAGTCAATACCGAGAGAAAATTATGAACACTGACTTTACTGACTGCACTTTAGCTACCCACTCCATACCTACTTTGAAAAGATCTGCCCGCCTACAATTGATGATCTGTGTGGAAAATCCGAAATGGACACTTTGCGACTTCGAACCTTAAAAGGCGACCGATCGGATCTCTGCATAACTACCGAATCACAATGTCAGAGGGATCCTGTAATACAATCTGAAAGATGGTTTGTTGTCAACATGCCTATCACAAAAATAAATCGGTTGAGACTGCAAGAAAACGTTGACACTTTTCCTGCTCCTAATCCACTTCATAATCATTAGTAAAGTCTTGAATGCAAAATTAGGTCGGTGCTCCACAAGAAGAAGTCCAAACAGAGTAACACTCCAAAGAGGCATGAGTATGTTCTCTCCTTCTGAACGAAATCAAGTCCTTAATGGGCTAGTTACCAAATTATAGAACGTGAAATATGGTACATACAATTGCTTATGAAGACGATGTCACATATATTGGACCAATAACCACAGGGAGATTCTCGTCTTGGACACCTAGCTGTGGCCTAAGCGTGAATCTAGTCAAAATGGAACCGGTCTCTTCCATAAGAAAAATTTAATTTTCTTCAGATGAACGTTAAATGGCAGCTCTTTGAGTCTCTGAAGCTAAAGAGTTGGCGTAAGGGTATTCTGTGAGGTCCTCAGTTCTCTAACTTCAAACACCATACATTTGAGAGTGGTTAGGGACTTTACATGATCACATTACTTGAATGTTGGATTCCAAGACACTCGGGTGCTCCAGGAAACTGTGTCGCTCATGAACTGGCCAGACTAGGATCTCTAGGAACGAATTCGTCCGCCAAGGTCATGCGCCAAATGAATGAACCGCTTTTAAGTGGTTTGTGAAGAGAGCCATAGGTAGACTCATCGCAACAATTGTGAGACAAAAAGACTAATTTGACTCGTTTCTTGAAACTAAGAAACGTAATCATGGAATGTAGACGACCCGCGCAATGATTGAGTATTTTTCGCTAAGAGGTAGACTGAAGACAATTAATGTGCTATTATAGTTACTGGTATCGCCAGGACGACGCCACTAACTTTCTATCCAAATCGTGGATCGCTGCTTCTGCTGGGCAAATGAAAAGAAGTTCTACAAGAAGGAAGAAATATCGTATCAAAGGACCGAGACTCGGTTCACAAATTGTATAAGGAAAGTTCGTAACAGAGTTACAGTCAGTGCTGATGACCACTTCCCTAAAATGTGTAGTCAAAATGAGGACTAATATTTTACTCTATATCCGCTACCTACATAAATGCAGCATTCTTCAAGCTGAGAAGAGATTGATACGTGTGTGTTGGATCTTGCTTCATGAAACAAGACTCTAATTATTCTTTGAAAAATATGTAGTCATGCCTGTGTTTGATTATTCTAGAGAAGGAGGAAGCTCAAAAGCTTATTAAACAAATGTGCGATGTCGATCTGGTTAAAGTAAAACAAGACAAATCAACACAGCTGAAGAAAATGCCACTCATAGGTATAATATGACTGAAAGGGAACTCAACCAACTTGCGATGCTCAACAGGAATCGGTTTGCTAAGCGCTGAGGTGACTAGGGAGACTTGATGGCTTAGATCCAGGTTCATGACAGTCTAGCAACATCTACACAATTTAGTAAATTATATGGTTCATTGAATTGTTTTCATCATGAAGATCCACTTCCTATTTCAAGGAGGGTGTCAATAGACATATGGGAAGTAAAACGTTGTAACCTTGTAAGGCCTTTCCTCTGTACTTCATCTAAGTTAATATCAATGGACTAGGTAAAAGCAACTGTTCAGATATATTTAAAGAACACTTACAGCCCACAGCTCACTGCAGTTACTTCGCAAAGTTTGTTGTTGCTATGCATTGAAGGATTTCCCACATGAGATAAGTCTAGCCCATTACCAAGCTTGCATACTCTAAAACAACACCAACATAACCGATTCCAGAGTTTCCCCTATTTCCTTACAATGAACCAAAACTCTTTATATACTCGTAAATCGTAATTGGTATCTTCAAACTCAGCACTTTCTTGGGGTATCCAGTGTGTATATCCTTTTATTATAGCACTTTCTACCGAAGGCTATTATAATCTACTTTATCGTCAATGGGTAATTGAATATAATCTTATGGAATGCGCAGTTACGATTATGAGTAATAAAGATCGAAGATTTATTCCATGTAAATATTAGTTGCACGTAAACGAAATTCAAATGGTCGACTATCGCTTAAGGATACGTACAAAAGATTATCGCCTTATAGCTAACAAATCATTTCTTATCGTTTTTACTATGAAAACGAGTAATGCTATTATCCCTGACAATGGGGGGACTTTAAATACTGTTAAGTAGAGAAATTCTATCAAGGACAAAACCAGAACATAATTCGATAGATGATACATATAGGGGTTGTTGATTATCGATGAATGGGCAAATGTTACAAAGCGTACAAGTGAAGGCCCTGCTTGCAAATTAAAAGGCCGATATGGGATGGAGACCAAACTATCACAATTTTTGCTTCAAACATCCTTTTCTAGAACACATCTAACTATTTTCGAATTACTATACTCATCTATTGAAATATCCTAACTTTTTTGATGTTCAGCCCAAAGTAAGAAAATTAGTTGTGATGACCTCACTGTAAAGTGTAAAAAAGGGTGAGAAGAAATATCCTGTGGTGCATCGATCTCGCCAGCATAGCTGGATAAAGTAGTCCTAGTTAGTAAAATAAGGTTTTTAGTTTTTTTTTTAAATCAAAAATTAACTTTTAAATTAAATTGTTGATTTAATTTTCTTCTCAAAAAGCGTAATACGATTCCATATACTTGCTTGGATACAGGAGGATGGTAAACGTGGAGAATATTATCTCTAAGCTAGAATGCATTTATCTAAATAAAGTATTTTTTTTTATTCATTAAATATGACTTTTTTTTTTTAATTCATAGCAAGGGTTTGCTTTTGTATTGCTTCAGCCTCTAGATTGTTTGAAAGCACTTATTGTTCCTTTAACCCTGATTTCATCGGTATTTGTTCATGTGGTGGCTTTGGATGGTATCCTTTATTTTATTCGCTGGTCCTTTCTGTACAAAAAGAGCATAAACATGAATTGCGCTTTTGGTTGTTAACCCTTCTGTCAATGGATGTTTTAAAACCTTCCCATCAATGGAATAGGTCTGGCTGGACCTTCATACATTTTGTATGAAAATTGATGGAACCCAATGAAATAATTGAAGCTTTTTTTGTTATTTTGGACATGTTATTATTTTTATTTTTAATTTCAAGTTTTTTGTTTTTACATAACACTAATATTAAGAAGTAATTTCTTGGTTTACATATTTATGGAACTTATGTAACTGAATACTGTGCTCTAAACAGACAGGCTCTTCGCAGGCAGTGCATGTAAATCTGGTTTTTCTTTGTATTTTATCGTTTATTCTGCAAATTCTACACGATCACGCTACGACCACAAACGTGTCCTTGTCAATGCGCAGCTCAAAATTTTCTTTGAGCAGAAAACCATTCATCACGAGACAGCTGCGTGTTTAAAAAGGCTGCTGGATACATCAGCGGAATGCCGACACGCTCTGAAAAATCTAAGTATACCGGTAGAGCATTGGGATACTATACTGAAGAAACTTCCTACAATAACCCAACAACTGTGGGAAGGAAAGCTAGGTTCAGATAAGGAGCTACCCGTGTTTAGGTACTTTTGCGAGTTTTTAGAAGCTAGATTTAGGAAGTTAGAGGCAGTTGGGCAGCAGCAGGATACAATTTAAAACAATGTCTCAGTTGCAAAGTATGCAACAAAGGAGCTCATTTGCTTCGAACTTGCAACCGACTTTTGAAATTGGACATTGCATTACGTAGAAGTGCAGTAGGCAAAATCGGCGGCTGCGAAAACTGTTTGGTATACAGTCGTAACAGGGCAATGTCCCAGCAGAGTTCGATGCTATTTCTGCCAACAGCTTCACCACTCCCTTTTGCATTATAATCCTCCTTCACACACACATCCTAGTACACACACACCAAACGCAAACACCACACTACACATTCAGCGCGACGCACTCACTCCCACACCATATCACTTATCTGCACTCGTGAATGCGGGATCAGAGGCCACGTTTATTACTAGTAAAGCAGCCAAGCGTTTGTATCTAAAAGGCAAACGCACTTTCGCCGATGTGTCAGCTCTGGGGAAGGTCAGCAGCGGAACGTGTCACAGCTACACGGATATTACCCTTGGGTCTCTACATTCGGGCTACAAGATCAATACCGGAGCTCTAATTTTTCACTCCCTGACCGGGCTTCTTCCGGCCAACGAAAGCGTTGGAACCATATCAATGGCTTGTCTCTGGCTGACCCAAAATTCTTCGAACCTGCGGAAGTCGATCGCAGGAAGCACTAATGGACATACCGAAAACCGAATATAAAAAATGTTTCGAGGATTAAATCAAGCGCTGGCATAAGTGTGTTGCAGCCGATGGGGATTACTTCGAAGGGGACAATATAGATTTAGATGAATAAACTTGTATTTGTAATTTTCTGAATACATTCTGAATACATTCCTTGATTTTTGATCGAGAAAACCTTGTTTTTTAGCCCACTTCTATAATACAAGCCGTTAAAGGTGTTCCTAGCGTCAAGGAAAATGCGCAAAGTGTAATCCTTCTCGCAAGATCTTTTGCATAAGTATCCACTTTAAAGGACACATTCATAAAGATGCCATGCTGTCAGTGCTCTTGTGTAGTGCTCTTTAACCCTTTTCTTAAAAACATACCATATTACAACAATGAAATTGGAATGATTCGAAAAATTATCTGTACTCTTAATTTGGACATGTGTAGCAAAGGAACAATTCGAAAATTGTTTACAAAGTTCAGCAAAGGACCTTTACAGGTCGTCCCTGTGCTTTGCTGTTGAATGGACCATCGAAAGGCAAACACCTAGAGAAAAGGATGCCCCACCCTTAATATGATTTTGCAATTTACATATTTGACCAACAGGCGTGTGAATCTTTGTTTGGATTGAGTCCTTACTGCGACGAATAGCACATCCTGTTCGATTATATCAAGAGTCTCTTAGGGAACTTGCCAAGGCAAATCTACAAACCAATAAATTATCATCAAATCATACTCCAGAGATTTTACCAAAAAAACACTGTTCTCTTGAAAATAGGATTTTTTTTATATAATTGCGTACACTCAAGGGATTTTTAGTACCGTTAAAGTGTTTACTCACAGCGTGGGCGAAGGGAAAAGGCAAAATTGAGATTCCGATACGCTTTGGTCTTACTCCTAATTGTATAATGACTAGGAAATAAAGACCTCGAGAGGGGATTCCATAAGCGATTTTTAGGGTTTAGGGATTAATCCAGATATTTCAGAGGACTTCTGACAATGGGCTAGGAGGTATGTTGATGAGGGTGGAATGCTACTGGCAATTTCAATGGAACACTGGTGGTGAAAATAGAGATACAACAAAGTGAAATAAAAGATATTACGCCGGTGCTCAAGGGTGTCAAGTGACTCGGCAATATTACCGTCATCTGCGAGTTTTATTGCACACTTCCGAACCTTATCTAGCAAAGAGGTCTTGTGGGCACATGACCAGATGTGGACTCCAATATCGGGTGGATAGATATCTTATGTTACTTGAGGAAACCTTTACATTTTGATCATTCCAACGTATGTTGTCGTTGGAGAATGGAAATCTTTTCGGCTTCAACAATGTGCCATTCGTGGGTAATCGCTGGTTGTTTAAATCTGTCTTGATAGCAGACAATATTGCGTTTCGAAAGTAAAACATTTCGTTCTGTTAATGGTTTCTTTTATGTCTTCGAGAGAAAGATGTTGTCTGGTTCATGGTGTAATTAAATGACTTAAAGCTGATGATTGGTTTACAACAATAAGAATATTGGAGTTACGAATGCTAATGTATGTTAGTGGTACTATTTTAGTATTACCCATGCAATATTACAATATAAAGATCCTAGCATTTCCTCGCACTTTATTTTGAATTTAGCTATGAGGCGGCCTTGCTTTTTAATCGTTCTGATCGTCTAATCCCTACAGGTGTTCCAGGAGATTCAGGAAAATTAGCTTAAGCCGAACTTTTGTTCAAACTCGTTTTTTTCATTTCCGTTATCAGAACGTCGACATTTGATTCATCAAGAGCCATCCGTTGTTCTTCCAAGTTGACTTCTACCCCTGATGTTTCACCGGTTCCTCCTGTTGCGGTAAAATTTACCACAACAAGCTGGACTCTTTTTACTTGAAACCTTCGCTTCACTCCTTCGAACCTTTCCCTTTGTAACAGTTGTTCGTCCAAAATTCTGAGAGAGTGATGGGCAGCCATGGGCGCATCAGCCATCGGTGCACTTCCTCAGCATCTTGGAAGGACAACAAAAATAGCTACGACGGACGGTCAAAAAAAAAAATAAAACTCGTGGAAGAACCCCGCAGAGCAGGCGGACGGTTTGCTACAAGAGCGCAAGGAAAGCGCAAGGGTCCAACACGAAATAGCCGACCCTTGTCCCAAATGTTGTTTTGTCTCCCCTAATGGGTAGTCTCCAGCTTTAAGTAGAGCTAAGGCATCCGCTCCATCCTTCCAGCTCCTAACCCCTTCATCTTGTGACCCGCCTTGTCTGTTATGTCCGTTGTCGCTTCGGAGGAACGTATTTGCGAAAGGTACCTGTGGATTTTTCCAATCCCGGACTTCCGCCTTTACGCTCCTAAGAAGTGACAACCAGTAGGGCCACCCGGGAAAGACAGAGCCAGGCGGACGGCCTGGAACACTCAGAACATATGGCGGACGGCCATATTATTTGGACTACACACCTAGAGCCAGATGGGCGGTCTGGAACCTTATGTGTAAATAAAATATCTACAACCCGCACACGTTGCCTAGAGTCAGGCGGACTGCCTGCAACTCTCTGCAACACACACCACACAATACACCCATAAAAAAAAAAAAAAAAAAAACAAACACATCAAACGAAACAAAACAAATTGTACAATGAAAAATAAAACATAATTAATGTAAAGAGTGGGACGCTATCTGATATTCCCTCCCCCCCCTCCCTCAAAATCCGCACGGAAGCCCACCGGGTCCACTTTTCATAAGGGAATTTAATTTGAGAAAATTTTCCTTCTTCCTCCCTCACTTTTCAAAAGTTTAATCTAAGATCCCTAGATCCTGACTTAGTTCCCCTTTCGTAATTGCAAACGCAAAGAAAAGGAACTTCCTTTGTCACTTCGGCTTACTTCAGGGATCAAATTCGGGGAAAGAAGGGTTTATGTGAACCCAAGACAGCTCAGGGAAAACGTTCACTCAGGCCAAAGGAAATTCCCAGAATTCGGAAATTTCCCCGAGGATCTGGGTAGTCAAAGTGGCACACTTGAATGTATGAAAGAGCGGTCTAGCGGTGCTCCCAGCCACGGTTACACGCTCCAGCGGAACGCTGTACACATATACCAGACATTGGGCCTGCTGACCGAGTAGATGTTATGCACGAATGTGTGGGCGAGTGACCAATGGTCTGAGTGGACATAAGTCGAATCAGGGCAGCCACTTCTTGGTTGAATGCAACGCAGTATAGAGGTTAAAAAGGAAAAAAGTAAAGAGATCTAGGTCCAAGTGACAAAGAAAGGAAGTAGAGAAAGGAAAATTTAAACAGCAAAACAAAAGAAAAAAAAAAACATTTAAGTGCAAAGTCAAAGGAAAAGAGGACATGATCAGGGAATCACAGGAAGAACTGGGAGGACGAGGAAAGAAGGATGCAAAGCTAAGTATTGTGTAGTAAGAGTGTATAGTGAGATCCCGGTAGGCTTTCGCCAACGTGAAAAAAAAATTATTACTCCCTACAAAAAAAAAGGCCCGTTTACCTTTCCCGCGACCCACTAGAAAAAAAAATTATTTTCAATCGTTCGGGAAGGCGACAATAGTGGCCTACTCTTAAGCGGTTTCTACTACGGTAGAACGTGACTTTCGACTTTTGTTTTGTTTTTTTCATCGTTTTAAGGTTTCGCAATTCCTTGCTAAAAAGATTGCGTGTCGCCTACGGACACATTTGTGTATTTTTACTTTTTTGAGATCTGCTACCTCCGTATACTTTTATTTCCGTTTTTCTTAACCACAAACCCACTGCCAGCTGAGCAGCCGAAAGTGGCAGCACTCAACCTGCTGCCTGTTGCAAATTTTCTCTTTTTGGTTTTTGTTCGTTGTTGGCGTTGCAGTCCGCCATTACCGAAATAACCGCCACCTGTGTGGTTCGCGATCGCTTTGTTGTTTTTTTATTTTTGAAGTTCGATTCCTGCCGGCGGACCGGCTACTGAATAATTAAAATAATTATTAAAAATTGCAACAACCGCGGAAAAAAATACGGTACGTATGTGCTGAATAGCATTTTCACGACAAAACTCTGCAAAGTGTTGAGATGTAAATTGTGTTCCATTGTCGCTCACTATTGTTTTGGTAAGCCCTTCGATAGAAGAAAATATATTCCTGAACGCTTTGACTGTAGTTTCTGAAGTTGCTGTCGTCATGGACAGAATGTAGGGGAATCCCGAGAAAGAATCGACACAAATCAGCCACATGCATCCACGACATCTACTCGTATATGTATTCGATTCCAAGGTTCTGTCTCCTTTGGCCAACTGATAAATTCTTTTTGAGGATTACTTGCTTCCGATTGACAGCTTCTGCAATCAGCAACAAATATCTCAATTTGTTGATCAATTTTCGGAAACCAAATAAAACGACGTGCTTTTTTGTCTTCATGCAAAATCTTCCAACGGAGCTGGAATCACAACACGCGGATGATAAGTGTGAAGTAATATCACGCCTCCATGCATATTTAGAGAGTGTTTCCTAACGAAATAGGGCTGCAAATATAGCTCACTTGCCTTTAAATGCCCTTAAATGGCCATCCTAACTGTATAAATTGTATCACCTTAGAAGGCGTTGGGTCTTTAACAGTCTGACGCCGAAGCAAATTAATATCAATCGGATGGGTATCCAATACCTTGTCGCATATTGCTTGTACTCCGCAACAGGATTCTTCTTGCTTATCAAAATCATTGTCTGGTCCAATTGGAAGACGTGAGAGCGCATCCGCATTCGCATGCTTTGTGGCTGGCCGTTATCTAATAGTAAAGTCATAATCCATGAATAAAATTGCCGATCTCTGCAATCTCTGAAGAATCATTTCCGGCAATTTTTTACTTGGATTATAAATCGTCATCAGTGGTTTGGGATCCGTTAGCAGTTCAAATGATCTGCCATAAATATACTGGTGAAATTTCGTAATGCCGTACACAATGGAAAGTGCTTCCTTTTCTATTTAGCTGTAAGCCATTTGATGGATGTTAAGTGTTTTTGAAGGCGAGGCGAGATTACTGCGCCGATTTCGTAATTGGAAGCATCCGTCGCTAGCATAAGAGAAAGATCTTTATTAAAATTAACAAGTTTTGATGCATAAACTATTCCTTGCTTAAGATTGTCAAAAGCACTTTGTTCTTTTGCTGACCACCGAAAAGCAGTACCTTTACGACGTAAAACTTTAAGAGGTCCAGCAATGTGAGAAAAATTTGAAATAAATCGGTGATAGTAATTAAATTTTCCAAGAGCTGCTTCTACCTCCTTGATGTTTGAAGAGGTGGGTAAATTTTTGATTGCTAGCAATCGGTCTTCCAGGGGGCGAATGCCTTGTGCCCTAGATATGCGACCTCTGTTTATGAAATACGAGGGGCGTTCAATATATTCTCGGTATCGATATGAAGGAAAATGCAAATTCAATTTAAATTGTTTTTATTTTTCAATATAATCTTCCCTAACATCAATGCATTTGTTACATCTTGAGATAAGCTTTTTTAAACCCTCAAAAAAATAAATTTCCTCCTCCTCCATTTATTGCCGACTTGAGTTCTTCATCATCCGAAAATCTTTTTCCACGAAGACATTTTTTCAAATCCGGAAACAGGAAATAATCGCTAGGGGCAAGGTCTGGACTATAGGGTGGGTGTTGGATTTCTTCGAAACCACAATCTCGCTCAGAAGCCTTGGAAACTCGCGCCGTGTGAACAGGAGCGTTGTCATGAAGAAGCAACACACCCGCTGCGAGTTTACCCCGTCTTTTCTTTTTAATTTCCTCCCGCAAATTATGCAAAGTGGAAGCGTAGGATGTGGCGTTGATG
Source organism: Volucella zonaria (assembly GCA_963966105.1). Taxonomy (NCBI): domain Eukaryota; kingdom Metazoa; phylum Arthropoda; class Insecta; order Diptera; family Syrphidae; genus Volucella; species Volucella zonaria. Next base: position 134,810,510 of record OZ014533.1, on the reverse strand, counting down.
GTTTCACCTTTTTTTTTGCACTCAATGAGCAAGATTCACTTTGAGTCCCAAAAAACTGTGGCCATGAGCTTCCCGGCAGACGGAGTGACTTTGAACTTCTTCGGGGGGTCTGTTCCTTTTTTATGCTACTGCATGGACTCTTGTTTGCTTTCAGGGTCATAGTGGTGGACCCATGTTTCGTCCCCAGTAACAATTCGATCCATAACACCGTCCGCGTTCTCACTACACATCTCCAAAAGCTCTCTACAGCATGCGATTCTCACTTTTTTCTGAGGCGCTGTGAGCATTCGTGGCACCCACCTTGCACTGACCTTTGAAAGGTTAAGATGGTCATGAAGAATGGTGTGAATGGTACCAATTGAAAGCTTGGTGATCTCTGCCATCATTTTCACTTTTATTCGGGCATCCTCAAGAACAAGTTTTTCGACTTCTTTGATGCTTTCTCCCGTACAAGCAGTAGCCGGGTCGCCGGAGCGGATGTCGTCTTCAGTGCTCTCTCTGCCTCTCTTGAACTCACTTGACCACTTTTGCACAGTTGATAATGAAGGTGCGGAACCCTGGTAAACAGCCACCATCTCTTCATGAATAGTTTTTTGACTTTTTCCTTGCTTAGTGAGAAATTTAATTACAGCGCGATGCTCAATTTTCATCATCATCGTCTCAGTTGCCATTATGATTCTGTTTAACTAGAGATAAAACGCGAATTAATAATCACATTTATATGAAATTTTACATGAATGCACTAAAATAATAGTATTACTTGATAAATAAGTCAATTTATATATACAACCACAGCTTCACCCCGATACCGAGAATAGTTTGAACGCCCCTCGTAGCACTTATACTTATTGCAGTGACAGCCGCTTGATTCGAGTCTCTCAAATACAGCGGAGAGATTTCCAATATGTTATTCATCGGATTTTGGTGTTACCACTAAATCGTGTAAGTCCACCACCACGGGCAAAGCAGCTCATAATTGTTCCATCACGTTTTGAAACTCTCCTGGGGCACAGCTTATAACAGAAGGTAAACGTTGGTATTCTAACAAGTCAAATGGAGTATTTATAACAGCCATTTTTTTGGATTCTGAATCCAGTTCGATCTGCAGATACGCGCCAGACAAATCGATTTTTGTAGAACGTTTCCCTTCTTGTAGTTTGTGAAATATATCACGAATTCGTGGGATGGGGTGTCTATTGGCCACAATTCGCTAATTTATTGTGACTCTAAAGTCGCCGCATACGCGCACTGTACCTGACTTTTTTGGTACAACGACGATAGGCGTATCCCATTGTATCCTGGCTGGCTTAAATATTCCTCAGCGAACTAAAGGACCAAATTCCTGCTTTGTAGCTTTTTGTAAAGGATTATTCGTGGTCTGAAAAATGTAGGCTTGGCGTTGGGCAATAATTAACAAGACACCTTAACGAGGGTCAAAAAGTTTTGGGTATTTCGCGCAGAGGTCGTTAATGCGGCTAGGTAATCTCGATCAAAAAGCCCATTTTGATACCAATGAGATTACTGCCAACGTCACTATTAACTACTAATATCTCGAATTCCACTTCTAATTCTCCAACTAGTTCGAGTTTCTTGCCAGCGTATGCCGATATACGCACGTCAGAAGCTGGGGTGCACTGAGGAGAATCCAAGTCGCTCTATCCTGATTTGCTGATAATAGCCAGTGTGGTACCTGTGTCAATCTGGAATGTAATAATACAATCCATTAACTAATAAACTAAGCATCAATTTCTTTCTTTCTCGAAATACGTTTCCGCGTTCTCCTTTCTTTGAAAAAATTAAATTATTTTGTCTTTTAAATTTAGTCTTAGCAAATGATTTTTGTTTAGTGCTATCGAACTTTGGATCCTTTTTGTAATGTTCGCGTTCTCCCTGATTGGAATTTCGTTTAGATAAGCACACATTTTCGATGTGACCTTTTTTACCGCAATAATTGCATAACAATTTCATGAAACGACATTTATTACATGGATGTGAATTATTACACCCCGGACATGACTGGCCGTATGATCCACTGGATATACCGTTTGACATTGAACTTAAAATCGAATTCCCGTCTTGTGCGCGCGTTTGATTTACATCCACCGAAAGATAACCATTTATTACCGACCACGTTTTCGTCGTTGTTGTTGCTACCCCTAATTCTAGAACTTCCTCTAAGGTCGGATTTGATTTCTGTAATGCCCTTACTCTCACTGACTCATGTGGTATGCTGAAGACAATCACATCCCGAATTATAAAGTCTAAAAAAGATATGTTGCATGCAACACAAATAAACCCACAATTTCGCGCGATTCCACCTACGAGGGTTGTCTGAAAAGTTAACGTAAAGATAGCGGCACTCGTCAATAAAAGCTGGTGAATGCTAGTTGTGCATCTTTTGGTAGTTACTTATCGAAGTTTCAGTCATTTTGGGCGCGCAGTTTTTAGTTGACAGCCCTTTGAGTGAGTCGATATGAGTGTTTTTGTGCAAATGGGAAAAATTGAGTATCGAGCTGTTATTAAATTCTTGTATTTGAAAGGCAATACGTCTACGCAAATCAAAAATGAGTTGGACTCTTTGTATGGGGACTCTGCACCATCATTTGCCACAGTGAAATTTTGGGCAGCTGAATTTAAACGTGGCCGTAAGAGCTTGGGAGATGATGAAGGGTCGGGACGTCCAAAAAAAGCAAAAACTGTTTTTTCAGCTGGGAAAGTGATGGCGACTGTTTTTTTAGGATAGTAAAGGAGTTATCTGAACCGATTATCTTGAAAAAGGAAAAACCATTAGAGGAGCATACTACGCATCATTACTTGCCAAGCTGAAGGCAGAAATTGCGGAAAAACGGCCACATTTGCAGAAAAATAAAATCCTGTTTCACCTAGCCAACGCGTCGTCTCACACCTCAGCGGTTGCCATGGCGAAAATCTATGAATTACGGTTTGAACTGCTTGACCATCCGCCTTATTCACCAGATCTAGCTCCAAGCGACTTCTTTTTGTTCCCTCATCTAAAAACTACGCTCGGAGGACAGAGATTCTCGTCAAATGAGGAGGCAATCACCTTCGTGAACAATTATTTTGCAGAAAAAAACGCCAAGTACTATTTGGATGGGTTAGAGAGATGGGAGCATCGCTGGGAAAAGTGTGTAGATTTACAAGGAGACTATGTAGAAAAATAAAAAAAAATTTGGAGAAAAAATGTCTTGTATCATTGTTCGGTCAACCCTCGTAAATCGGCCACCCATTCTACATGTGTTTTAGATAAAAAAATTTCACTTAATTTTCCCGCTAGTTCCTTAAACGTTTTAGACGAAAAATCCCCGAAATCATATAATTTCTGCAATACCTCATAAGTGTCTGTACCTATCCAGGATAAGCAACATGCCCGTTTTTGCTTATCTTGTTCTACTTGATGCGCTTCAAAGTGGTGATTAAGCTTGGACAAATAAGTTTTCCAGTTCTCGATATCTTTGTTAAGCTCGCGAAAAACTGCAACTGCATGTGAACGTGGTGTGCTTCTGGTACCGCTTGAATTGCTAGAAATTTTTTCTAAGCACTCTTCTTGGTTTCTTAACATTTTTTCCTTAACATGAATTCCTGCTGATTATTAAAAATAAAAAATAAATTCGCTATGTTTCAAATCTCGTCGCCAGATGTGGTTTACAATAATACTTAAGAGCATTGGAGTTACCAATGTCAATGTAGTAGTACTATTTTAGTATTACCCATGTAACACATGGGTAACACATGGGCCGTGCCGTTTCTAAGAGAGGGCACCGCTTAAATTAAATCCATACCGTTTTCAGTTAGTACCAACCCTCAAAAGATACGTGTATAAATTTGACAGCTGTCGGGCGATTAGTTCTCGAGATATAGCGTTGTGAGTGAAGCAACTTTTATTATTGTGAAAAAAAATTAATTCAAAGCAATTTCGTGTGTTGATTTATCATTGCTTTTTGATAGGAAAAAATGCAGCCGATGCAAAGAAATGGCTTCATAAGTGCACCAGCCGAACGAACCATTCGCAAGTGGATTGAAAAATTTAAAAGTGGTCATACAAGCACCGAAGATGATGCACGTAGTGGACGTCCAAAAGAGGCTGTTTCAACTGAAAACATCAAAAAAGTCCACAAAATGATTAAGAATGACCGTAAACTGAAGTTGATCGAGATAGCTGCGGCTCTGAAGATATCAAAAGAGCGTGTTGGATATATCATACACGAATATTTGGACATGTGAGAGCTCTGTTCAACGTGAGTGCCGCGTTTGCTCACAGTCGACCAAAAACAACAATGTGTTGATGATTCAGAGGAGTGTTTAAAGCTGTTCAACCGCAATAAAGCCGAATTTTTGTGTCGGTATGTGACAATGGATGAAACTTGGCTCCATCACTTCACACCAGAGTCAAGTCGACAGTCAGCTGAGTGGCGAGCAGGCGACGAACCTCGTCCTCGGCTGGCGAGGTTATGGCATCCGTATTTTGGGATGCATATGGAATAATTTTCATCGACTATCTCCAAAAGGGGCAGACCATCAACAGCGACTATTACTTTGCGTTGTTGGAGCGTTTGAAGGACGAAATTGCAGAAAAACGGCCGCATTTGAAGCAAGAGAAAGTGCTGTTTCATCAAGACAATGCATCGTGTCACAAGTCGATGAAAACGATGGCAGAATTGAATGAATTCGGCTACGAATTGCTTCCCCACCCACCGTATTCTCCAGATTTGGCCCCCAGCGACTATTTCCTGTTCGCAGACCTCAAAAGAATGCTCGCCGGAAAGGGATTTAAGACCGATGAAGAAGTAATCGCCGAAACAGAGGCCTATTTTGAGGCTAAACCGAAATTGTCCTAAAAAACTGGTATCGAAAGATTGAAAAATCGTTTCAATCAGTGTGTCGCCCTCGAAGGCAACTATTGTATATGGATAAATAAAGTTGAATTTTACAAAAATTTTGTGTTTTACTATAAAACGGACTTTTCAGCCCATGTGTTAGATCTTAGCAGTTTCCAATTAGTTGTGCTGTTAATATCGGAGTATCGTTCTACATCCGAAGAGCAAGTACGCGAGTCCGGGAACTAAAAGAAAAGCAGAGAGTACTGTCGTCAGTAAATGAATTAGAACCAACAAACAAGAGTTCATTGATGAAAATTAAAAAAGAATGTCAGAGACAGAACAGAGCCCTGGGGCAGCCCAACATTTATTTTGTGGATATCGGACTTGAAACAGTCAACTTAGATTGACCGTGCCGAAAAGTAATTTCTAATTCATTGAAGAAGAGATTCATCGATTACAAATGCACCAATTTTTGACAAAAGGGCCTGATGCCAAATGCCTCAAAAATATCCAGTGGAACTATCTTGGTTTCGCCAGATTGGTGTAGACTGTGGGCCTACTTTTCAGCGAGACATGCCATCAAATCACCAGTATACTTTTCATTGAAAAATTTTCGTATTTCGGAATATTTCATAAACTGACGGTTTACCAGTGTTTCTATGATTTTGGAAAGAAGGGACGTACGATATGTACAGTAGGAGCAGAGAGAAGAGGATTCGCCTCTTTTATTACTGGGCCAGTACTATCTGTACCAGCGCGTTTGTATATACCATATTAAGATCATTACGCTACTACACGACTGCGAAAGTAGATTCGTCCCATTGAATAATCGATGCTCTTAAATGTAAGTAGAGACATGACATAGTCTGAAAGGGTTGAACTGGCTGCGAAGTGCATACCAGGCAGATTAGCTGGTTGCAGAATCACATGCAGCATAATTAACTCTTCGGAAATTAACAGGATTTTGGTTTTTCATTGAAAACAAGTTAACTTACTTGACTATGATGGGAGGGTTGACCAAGCCCTTTCGGGCAATCTATTGTAGCTTTCTCTAAAGAAGTTTTTTTTTTTTCCTTTATCTATTTTCCAAAATATGTCTAAATGTCATGTGGATGTTTCCGCAAGAAAATCTAATCCCAATCCTTCAAAAAAATCATACCTTTTCAATCAACCCATATAAGTTAGTAAAGCAAATCTGCAGATATGATTTAGATGGCATTTGAGACCATTCATGAGTTTCTTCAACGAGCATCTCTACTAGCCGGAGATACAAACCTGAGGACGTTAAAAAAAATTTTTCTTTGGAAATACACAAGTAGTTGTGTAGATTTTTACCCCTGACATTTAAAAGACATCAAATGTCCATCGGAATGATTGAAGAAGGGAATTGCCAGCAGAGGTATATATCTGGAGAAAGAAGTATGAATAATTTGTGGTTGATGGTAAGTAATTTCTGATGCTGTTTAGTTTAGGACGCGGCTTTGGGCATAAGCAATTAGCCAAGGCTGTCATCATGTGATGACTGTGATCGCGGCTGTTTTCATATTTAATTCAATTTCAGAGTTGGATTAGAGTGTTACGTCAATTTGTTTAGTTGCACTTCGGGTGTGATATTTGGCACTATTCGTGCTTAATGATATCTTTGTGAATGTTGATGGCACTTGAGGAAGTAATTACTGCTTTCTGAAGAGATTTGTTTTGGTTTGCTTCGAAAACAACCATATGAAGCCATTTCTACAGTCAGACTATTGATGCTGGAGGTGTGTCTGGCGTCGATCGCAATGCGATCAATCTAGGGATATTCAAGTGCCATTATAAGTGTTGAAATGATGGAACCGCGGGCTCGCTACTCAAAGGTTATGTCCACTTACAAATTCTAAAAACTTGAATCCATTGTCGCACGTAGTGTTATGCAATTTGTTTTCGATGACCAGCTTAAAGACGGATTCCTTAGCCAGCTTTGCGTTAGAATTTCCGAGTACAATTTTAGTGTCGTATCTGATCATATGTTAGATTTAGGAAATCATGAATTTCATCTTTATTGTTGTCATCCTTTTTTTTTAAAAAAAACTTAACACTCAAGTGGGTATGAATACACTTATAATGCCTCAGCATGTGTTAAGTTTCTTGGAAAATGGGATAGAGAGAGAAATAAAGATGTTTGGGCTCAGTGGTTATTTCACTCCATGGGTGGCATCCAACATTTAAGGGGAGACTAAATTCTTAGTGGAAGTTGGCTTGATGTTGATTTCTAGTCGACTACTCATCTTAAATGATTTTTGTTAACTGAAAAATGAATATGTCTTTCGGGCGAGGCTTGGATTCAAATACCCAACCTTCCGATTTGGAAGCCCGACCAAAACCACCTGAGCCACTGCCACCCACAAATACACTGTACGAGTATGTAGGCAAATCAGGCTTATACTTCTGAGCAGAACCTCAACTGCTGGTTGCGTATGAACTTAGTTTTTTTTTTTGGAGGGGGAAGTTACATGCTTCCATGCGAATCTTCCAACCTAGAGTGCCTTAATAAAACACTTTGACAAAGGTCTGGCTAAATTGTCAGGCATCAGTAGCCTCGCTGTGATTATGAGAGCCGCTATTGGCCTATTAGTGTTTCCGTGGATAAAACACAATTCTGAATATGTCGATATAGCTCTAAAGGAAGGTATCTACCGACTAGGTTAAGCTCATTTGATCTGTATATCGAATTCTTTCACCGCCATCCAGATGAAGGATAAGTGTCGTAGTGCAAACACTTTCCTCCACTTTCTCGTCAGCATGTCCCATTGACATTCTGCAGGAATTTGACTACTTTCAAACAAAGGTGCAAGACTCCCAGGCTTCACCGAGTGGGGACTAGAACTTGACTTAAGTGTCGACGCTTCTGTCTTTATAAAACGCTTTACCACAATTGCAAACCCTGATCTTTCGCCTTTAATCTACTTATAGGACAATTTGCGCCGTTTCTGTCGATAGGTACAATAAGAAGCATCAAGAAGATATGTCAGCTCTATGATTAGCTTTAAAAAGATTAACAATGCAATCGGAATTGGTGTTTCCTGTTAACTCGAGGAGCCTATAGGAGTAAGACAACTGTGAAAAAATTAACAAGCTTACAATTATCAACTTCTGAAGGAATCAGAAACCGTCATGAGTTTGAAAGAAAGATATTAGGGTTTGAAGTCCTGGCGAAACAGTTTTGTGTTACTCCAGTTGTGCTACATAACACTTGCTGGCTCTAGAATCAGAGTCTCTAAGTGTGCTCAAAATTTGCAGCGTACACCGGAAGTCCTTTGAGAGCTTTGTAATATCTGAAAAAATAGGACATATGCAAGTGTACCTAATTTTTGAAAATAAATCTCTCGCCAAAAATGTCAAACTCTTTACGAAATTTGGTTATTCATAGGTGCATGTAGCCAAATATAAATATTCTCGCTTTTGTAATGTTTGTTCATCAAAAAAAACGAGATTTGTAGTGCGTCAAATTAATCTTCGCCACCACACATGAAGACATGAAGTAACTCCTTGACAGGCAACAGTCCTGTTCTGGTATAATTTTCATGTCATACCACCCACATCATGAAAACCAAATAGATATTCGCATAAATCTTCAGAGGCAAAAAAAGAATGTCATGAATCCTTTCTCCGAAGGAAGACCATTTCCCTGGGCTGTATAAATTTTCAAGAAACCAAGATACACTTTTATTCACCCTGTGGAGCACGATGGAGCACTTTTATTTTGATTGCTACAATTTTCCAGCAGATGGTTCCGTAATTAAATAGAAAAGCGATTTAATCACATGCTTCCGCTTAAGTCTTTTCACTGGCAATGGAATGACGGAAGTCCAGAAAACTCGTTATGCCCAAAGGAGAATTCCACAGTCGATTTTTAAATTAACAATTTCAGCGGCGCGGTACTTTTTGTCAGAAATGCAAATCTGTGGACGTTAAAAAAAGATTTTTTTTTTTTGGAAAATCACAAGTAGCCGGGTAGATTTTTACCTCTGACATTTAGAAGACATCAAGTGTCCATCGGAATGATTGAAGAAAGGAAATGCCTGCAGAGGTATATATCTGGAGAAGGAAGGATGAATAATTTGTGGTTGATGGTAAGTAATTTCTAATGCTGCTTGGTTTAGGACGCGGCTTTGGGCATAAGCAATTAGCCAGGGCTGTCATCATGCGATGACTGTGATTATCGCGGTTGTTTTCATATTTAATTCAATTTCGCAGTTGGATTAGAGTGTTATGTAAATTTGTTTAGCTGCACTTCAGGTGTGACACTTGGCACTATTCGTGCTTAATGATATCTGTGAAGTGAATTACTCCTTTCTGATGTGATTTTTTTTTTGCTTTGCTTCGAAAAGAAACAAATGAAACCTCTTGTTGATAAATGCGCCTTTACCCAGCTTTCATTCCAAGGAATTGGAAAACAATCCGGCTTTAGTTTATTGATTTTACTCGCTTACCTCGCATTGGTAACACTTCGTAGAGTACCTATTGGCCTACAAATTGAAATGTCCACATTACTACTTACATCGGCTATAAACGCTTCCTTATGATAACCCTACTTATACCCACAGTAAGGGCTCAACAGAACTTCTATTTTTCTTTTTTGATCTACTCTCCATAAAAATATATATAAGTCATGAAACGCTAAACGATACCTGAAGGATATTCGACAGCCACCTTATAGGGAATATATTGTACAAATCAATAAATTGCGTTCGGAGCTCAGTAACCACTATTTGACGTAGTACAACTAGGAGTCCAAATAAAGGTATTGGGTACTTGCTTGGTGAAGCGCATAGGTAACTCATATCAATGAGTTGCCAAACCTTCGATCAAGCATCCTTAAGAATATAAATTTGTGGTTGTTGATTTTTGAAGTTGTGTCAGACAGCAGTATTTTTCAAGATATGTGTTATTGCGAGTGTGTAATACTCTTTGATTCCAGAATTGCAAAATGTCACGTTCGAAGAAAATAATAATGAAGGAGATTGAAGACATTGGGTTATTCCACATGAAATGTCCGATTTTGTAGTACAAATTTAAAAGCCAATATTATTTTTCCGTAAATTTTTATCCAAACAAAATAGGATCCGTTGTCTTCTATGGCATCCTTCCAACGTGATACAAGGTCAAAAATTCCTTTTTCGTAGAAGTGCTGGCTTTTTGAGGCAATGAAATCTTCTTTATGACCTCTGCTCGGTTCTGGAAGACCTTCTGCCAGCAAAATGAATCCAGATTGCAGAAAAGATGGTAATCCTTCTTCACAATATTTGATAGGGTTTATCGTTTCTCCTGGTTGAAGAAATGAAAATTGAATTGGTCCTTTCGATGTCCACCAAATTGTCACCATAACCTTTGTGAAGATCGGGTTTGGGTGTGTGTTTTGGTTTTTCATCCAGATCTCTTGCGATTATCATACAGTATCCACTTTTCATCACATGTGACTATCCGGTGAAAAAACGGTTCAGTTTGGTTTCTTAATGTAAGCGATGCACAGATTTCCAGGCGCCGTAGTTTTTGGCATTCGTTCAGTTCATGGGATACCCACTTGTCGAGTTTCTTCACCTTTCCTATGAGAGAAAGGTGTCGACTTCTTGTCATTGGGGATACTTCCATGCTTTGTACAATACCCAGCACCGATTTCGTTGGGTCCGCATCCACCGTTGCTCTTAGAACATCGTCGTCAACTAACGTTTCCGGCTTTCCCACGTGGTTCATTTTTGAGGATTAAATCTTCCGGCACTTTTCAAATCAATATCGTTTACCGCGACATCCTTAAATGCGTCATTAATGTTTTCCATTGCCAATGCCGCATTATATCCCATTTTAAATTCGTAAGGAAAGAAGGTTTGAATTTGAACTGGCGACTGCATGGTAAATAATTCTTAGAAAAAAATAACGGTACTTGTAATGAACCCTAAAATTCTCCCATGTCAAGCATACATACCACTTTATTTTATGAAAAAGTAAATTTAACGTTCTGGCACAGATGTTCACTCGAGTATTTCTTATTTCCGACTGAGCGAAAATCGGACATTAGATGTGGTACGACGGTTGGCTGAAAAGTTTCCGACCGAAGAATGATACAAGATCTTCTTTCACAAATTTTTTTTTATTTTTCTACATAGTCTCCTTGTAACCCTACACACTTCTCCCAAGGTGATTTTCGATGAGGGAACAAAAGGAAGTCGCTTGGGGCTAGATCTGGTGAATAAGGTGGATGGTCAAGCAGTTCAAACCGTAATTCATGGATTTTCGCCATGGCAACCGCTGAGGTGTGAGACGGCGCGGCGCGTTGTCTCGGTGAAACAGGATTTTCTTTTTCTACAAATGTGGCCGTTGTTCCGCAATTTCTGCCTTCAGCTTGGCAAGTAATGATGCATAGTATGCACCTGCAATGGTTTTTCCTTTTTGAAGATAATCGATTAAGATAACTCTTTTACTATCCCAAAAAAAAAACAGTCGTCATCACTTTCCCAGCCGAGAAAACAGTTTTTGCTTTTTTTGGAGCCAGCTCGCCCTTTGCAGTCCACTGTTTTGACTGAATCTTTGTTTCGGGCGTATAATGGTGTATCCAAGTTTCATCTACAGTAATTAATCAGCGCCAAAACTTGGATTTATTGCGTCTAAACTGCGCCAACAGAGCGTTGGAAATGTTCATTCGAACACGTTTTTGGTCTAACGTAAGCAAAAGCGGCACCCAATGCGCGGACAGCTTTCTCATGCCTAAATCTTGGTTCAATATGTAACAAACACGTTCTTTGCACATTTTCATAAACTCTACTATCTCTCTCACTTTAATTCGGCGGTCGTCTAACACCATTTGGTGAACTTTAGCAATGTTATCGTCAGGGGGTGCAGTTTTTGGACGTCCCGCACGTTCATCATCTCCCAAGCTCTTACGGCCACGTTTAAATTCAGCTGCCCAAAATTTCATGTGGCCGAGTCCCCATACACAGAGTTCAACCCATTTTTGATTTGCGTAGGCGTATTGCCTTTCAAAAACAAAAATTTACGAGTAATAACAGCTCGATACTCAATTTTTTCCATTTCCACAAAAAATACATCGACTCTGCAATATTTACTTGAAAATCGCACAGATTTAAGTATGCTGGGCATAAGTCCCACTACAGCCTGCGACGATTGCTGTGAGTGTGATAACGACACCGCAGAGTACTATGTTTCTGAGTGTTCGGCTTACATTCACATCATGCTGCAGGAACTCGGCGCTGTTAGGTGCTAAACTATTGGCACATTACCACTCAAGCGCTTGCTCATATCTTTATAAAAGGCTGATAACATCCAGGAAAGAGAACATACAAGGACTAATAATCTCAAGTGCGACAGACAAGCTAATACACAGAAAACCTAAGGCAATAGAAAAAATCATTTCGAAACTTCAGGTTCAAAGCAACCAACAAAACCTAAATTTAGTTTAAGTAACCTACCGGGATTTCTGGCTGAGAATTTTAGCATGGGATTTCGATGTGGTGCAATGAAAATACTTCCCTTGTCTCTTCATTTATGTAATTGGTTTTCACTATCACTTCCACAACCATCTCTACACATTTATTTATCTACTTAGTAATGCAGTTACTGCCATCATCCTGTCAGTAATAATAGTCACAACCACAGAACTAACGTAACATATGTGGATATCAGCATTTTTACACCACATGCTCGTATTATGCATTCCCTATTTGAGTGAAAGGCATTCGAAATATTTCGTTTCAAAGCTTCACAAAGAGGCAACAAATTATTCAAATTCCCTAACTCTTGCACTTTTTACCTACGTGAAGGGAATTTCAAATATCTCACCATCTGCATTCCAGCATACACCCACGTATATCTATCACCAATGTTGGAAAAATTGCTTTCATTCCAATGTTTGTTAATTTTTTTTGTTTCCCCCAGAAACCAATTTGTTTTAAGCCGCTTCCAACATTTTCAAAACCTACCTCATACAGGTGTTCGAATACAAATGGAATTTTGATGAATGGTGCTTTAAAAATATGGACGTGTGTTTTGTTTTTGACGATACATATACTCGCATGTAGGATTGTTATGCTATGTGGGTTCTTGTACAAAACAGCTACTAATTTTTACTACCGAGGATAAGCTTCTAAGGGGTGCAAACGAATTTCGTTTATATTCAATTTGAATGCTACCATGCATCTGAAAATACAGTCTGCTGTTGCAATACATTGTAAGTGCGCTCTCCATTTTCCCAAATGCAATAATCTGCATACTCGTATGAATATCCGTAATTTGTGACGCACGTTTCTGGAACAATACCACTTTCTTATGGAATTTGACGGATCCCAGCTGAGACAGTTCCATTGAATATGAGTCAGCTAAACGTGACCCGTGTTTTATGAGACATGGTAACCATACATATCTGACGAAAGGTGGCAGAATTTTAACAAAATTGAATTTCCATACAAGTACGAGTGTACTTAAATTTTATTGAATATGTTAATTCTTGTTACATTCATTTCATTCGTTCCTGTGTGGGTCCTAGGGCCTCTACTATGCCTATGCGCCATCGAGTGCGGTTTTTGGAAATGTGTCTCAGCTCTCCCCAACTTTTTCCCAGTTGCAGTGCTTCCTTCTCAACTCTTCTGAGCCACGTACTCCTAGGACCGCCGCGCATCCTACCGTCCTGAGTAAGCGGGTTCCATTGCATCGCTTGGTTAGCTATGGACCTGTCACCCTTTCGGAGAGTGCGACCAATCCACTGCCACTTTCGTCGTCGTATGGTTGTACCTATAGGTTCATGGTCCGTTCTCTAATAAAACTGTTAGTTAGAGATACGGCTTGGCCAGAATATCCTTAAAATGTAGCGTAGGCACCTATTGACAAACGTTTGCACCTTCCTCGTGATAGTGGTGGTCACGCTCCAGGTACCACATCCATATAGTTGCACGGATTCAACATTGGAACAGAACAGTCGTAGCGTGGTGTTTAAGCTAATTGCATTACTTCGCCAAACTGTGGATAGCATCCCAAACGCAGATTTTGCTTTGCCTATTATGCGGTTGGCTATATCCCGTTCGGTTCCGCCATCGGTTGAGACAATACTCCCAAGGCATTGGAAACTCTCCACTCTCTCAACCGTCTGTCCAGCAACACATATATGAGTTGATGAGTTTGGTCTTAGGCTGATCATTTTTGTTTTTGCCGAGTTAATTTTCAGCCCAACGACGTCTGCTTCCTTCTCCACATTTGTTGTCATTTGGTGAAGGTCCATTATTCTGTGAGACAGAAGGCATACATCGTTGGCGTAGTCAAGGTGTTTGAGTTCAGATGTAAGAGTCCATCGAACTCCTCCATTTCCTGTTAACAAGGCCGCATTCAGCACATCGCTAATCACCAGCTGATGCCGTTGGCGCAGCTAGAAACAGCTCCGCAGATATGTCGTCAAATCCTACCGTCTTATTGGTTTTCAGTGGTTTGATCCCGGCAATAATCTCTTCCTTACTGGGGGGCTGGGGTGCGAATTCGGGAATTTCTTTCTACGGACACTTCAGTCTGACTTGGGTGCATATTGCTGACGAATACTCGGTTTAGAACCGCAGCAAAATGCTCCTTCCATATTTTCAGCTGATCTTCATCCAATATTAGTAACAAACCGTCTAAGCCTTTCACTGGGTGTTGAGTAGAGCTTCGGCCACCTATAAGCTCTTTGGTGTTTCTGTGAACGGTTCTGCTGTCGCACCTCGCTGCTGTTTCTTCTGCTTGCGTGGCCAGCGCATTGATGTAATTGCGCTTGTCACTTCCCACGCTACGCTACACTTCTCTCATCTTCATGCGATATAGAGACTCTAGCTCGATCCTCCCACACCCTATGCGATCGACCGATAATCCTTTCAGCACCAGATGTGAAAACAGTTTTCACAGCACACCAATGGTCTTGGATGGTGGCGGGCAGTTTCCATTGATTGTTTCCACTCTTCTGTGAGAGATGGTCCCTTAGTTCTTGTCGGATACGAGATCGTGTCTGTCATATTATGTGAACGTCTGGAACCCTTCGCCAACAACCTGATTGGTCCCTATTAATGCGGTTTCACAATCGAAAGCCCACAATCGACCAAATTTTTACACTCTCGCAGATCCGGGAAAAAACTCAAGAAGTCCAAATCAATAACCACCATCTTTTCATCGATTTTAAGGTCGCATATGACAGCATTTATAGTTTTGGCATCCCAAAAGAACCAAGAACCAACAATCTCAAAGACCGCTCGCTGCTACTCGTACAGCAAGCTCGATAACGACTTAACCAAGACCTTTGATGTCAAAAAAGATTTTAGATAATGTGACGGGCAGACTACGACTTCCCTAACATGAAAGAATTGTGCAGAAGTCACATGCGAACACTGGACGCACAATCTTTCAAGTCTGTGCAACTACTAGCGTATGCCAATGATATCTACATAATTGGGAGAACTCAGCTGCAAAACCAAGTATATGCTGTCAACAAGAAGGGACACAATCGGACAGAACATCACAATCGACAGCAATAATTTGGAGGCAGCAAAGGACCTTATTTACCTTGGAGCTGCTATGAGTTCTGCCAAGAACACCTCAGTAGAAATGAAACGAAGATTGACTCTTGGCAATCGATGTTTTTTGGGTTTAGAAGGCAATTGAGTAGTAAGGCCATATCCCGAAAAACTAAAGAGGCCTTATATAAGACCTTGGTCATCCCTGTTGTTGTTTCGAGAGAAAAATCCTTCGAAAAATATTTGATCCCATTTCTGTTTCTGTTGACGGACTGTAAACGAGAAAATTCAAAGACGAACAATACGAGCTGTACAACGACATCGTCCTAGTTAGAAAACTACACATCAGTCGCCTGAGATGCCTAAGACATGTAAAGCGAATGGATACCAATGCTCCTGCCCACAGAGTTTTCGAATCTAACCCGGAGGCACAACGCAGTAGAGGAAGACCTCACCTGTCGGTGGCCGAAATTATCCGGAATCTCAAAGTTAGATTGGTGCCGTATTCAAAATTTTAAAGCCGATGATTTGAGGTGTGATCGATGTGAATGAGGAATCCAATTCATTTCCATAAAATCCATATGACATTGTTGGTATAGCTTAGTCCCACAAATGTTTGCCACTTCATGTTTCACTATTCGTACTTAACATACTTATGTACTTACTATTTGCGGCATCATCATTTCTAGCAGTAAGTCTTTAACTTCCCTAAGTCTTCTACAGATACTCTCTTCATCCCTGAATATCCTATTGGTTTCTATGAAGACCTTCATTGATAATATGGTTGTGTTAGAGAGCTTTTTCGCTATTTTCACTGATTTTCAAAGCAGCAAAGTCTCAATATTGAAGCCAAAAGGTCATAGCTTGGTATAAAGACTGATAGTACGTGTATGTTCCGAAATATTTATTGCGTAGCAACATTGCAACATTGCAATTGAAGGGAATTTGAAAATTCCGCTGACTATCGACGGTTCATCGCTGACCCAGAAAGTGCTATTTCTTGCTGCTTCTCTGAATTCACTTGCTTCGATTTGTTGGAAGTCTTTAATCCCATGAGGGAGTAAGCAGCTAATGTCAACGTAACCAAGATATTTGAGGTTAAATGGAAGAGTAGACCCAATTTCTTGTTTTCCTGTCGCTATGATTGATCACGTAATAAATTTATGTATAATCACTGTTTAGAATGAAATTGGCAACAAGCTCGGAAGTCAATCACCTAAAGGATCCATTCAACCTCGGCGGTGAAAGTCAAGAGATGCACCACCCAACCAAAATAAAGTGAGGATTGTAGTATCCAAGCTTAAGTACAACAAGTCTGACTTAGCGGACGATAACAGGAGGTGACTTGGAAGAGATCATGCCCAAGAACGATGCCTGTGACATAGATCATTAGCACTGTTTGCCCGATCCACAAGAAATACGACCTTCTTAATTGCTCCAACTATCATACACATTTGTAGATGTTCATTCTCCTTAACATCGCATATACGAGTAAGATTTATCTGCTGTATAATGTGAACGCCACAAGCCGTTTTGGAAGCATTAAATTCCACTCGGTTGATAATTCCTCAATTGGTTATGCTGTTAATATCGGAATTTAATGAACTTAACATACGCTGCCTTTCCCATTCTACAGACGAAAAGCAGGGGCGAGAGTCCGGGAACGAATATGAAAAGCAGAGAGTACTGTCGTCAGCAAAGGAATATATTGGATTAGAAGTAGCAGACAAGAGATCGTTGATGAAAATTAAAAAGAGTGTCGGAGACAGAACGGAGCCCTAGGGCACACCAGCATTTATTTTGTGAATATCAGACAACTTGAATTGAACGTTTCGAAAGGTAATTTCTAATCCATTGAAGAAGAGAGTCATCGATCCCAAAAGCACGCATTTTCGGCAAAAGATCCTGATGCCAAACTCTGTGAAGTGCGTTAGAAATATCAATTGCAACTATCTTGCTTTCGCCAGATTGATGCACGCATTCGTTCCACTTTTCGGTGAGACATGCCATCAGATCACCAGTGGACCTGTTGCTACGAAAACCGTACTGCGGGTCATTGAGAAGTTTCCGTGTTTCGAGATATTTCATGAGCTGACGGTGTATCAGCGTTTCCTCGGAAAGAAGAGGCGTAAATGAGTCTGTAGGAGAAGAGAGAAGAAGATTCGCCTTTTTTAGGAACGGGCTGGATAAATGCTCTTTTCCATCTTCTCGGAAGGAGTCCTAAGTAGTAGGATTGGTGAAAAAGCTTACGCAGTGGTTTTGCCAGCGTGTAAGAACACTTCTTCAGAAGTAGGGGAGATATACCATCTGGACCGGCAGATTTATGAATGTTTGAGGTCTTTAAGTACTCTTGATACTACACAAGTGCGAAAGTGGGTTTGTCCCATTGAAGATTCGACGCACTCAAGTTTAGGCGGAAAAAAGCACAATCTGGGAATGTTGAGCTGACCGCAAAGTGTGCAGCAAACAGATTGGCCTTATCCAAAGAGCTGACAGCTGGAATGTCATTGTAAATGAACGTTGAGGATGAGTTGGAATTTCTAATATTTTTAACGAACGACCAACAATTTTTACTACCTTTGGGACATTGCACTATTTTTTGCGTCAACTTTTGGTCGTATTGGAATTTTACACGCTTGAGAGAGACGTTGCAGTTATTTCTGGCTCGTTTAATTTTTTTTCGGTTTTACTCTGTTGAGTTGGTTTTGAAGGACCGAAAAAATATTTCTCTAACCCTGACAGCCTGTTTACAGCTCGAGTCGTACCACGCCTTTTCTTCTGGTTTGATACTCTTCATCCGATGAGGGATAAAGTTTCTCGTTCCAAAGAGAATGGTGTCTGTGATCATATCAGCTGCGGCATCCACGTCGTTATCGAGGAAATATAACGTTCAGTTAAAATTCCTAAAGAAGCTGTTAAGGCCGCTCCAGTTGGCTTTCTCGTATTGCCATACGGTTCTTTTAGGAATCTTTTCTGTAACTTTGTGGTGGGTATACGAGAATTTAGTTGATATGACACAATGGTCCGACGAGCCTAGGGGGAGAGCACATCAACGCAGTACTTGGCAGGGTGAGAAGTTAAAAACAAGTCCAGGGTGTTGGCGGTATGACTACCAACGTCTGGTATTCGTGTGGGCTCATTTACAAGCTACGTTAAGTTGTTTTCCGAAACGAAGATTTCAACACACCATCCTTCGGGTGTTGTCTATCCAGAATGTCGAAGCCATCCAGAATTGTGCATATTAAAATAACCAGTAATAAGGATTTCAATATGAGGATGCAGGGATACAATTCTTTGAATGGAGTCAGACAGAGCTTAATACTCGTTAAGGTCGAATTGCAGTCTAATTTGGGGGTTTTGTAAAGAAAGCAGTAGTGGATAATTTGCTTACGCAGATGGAATTTTAAACATATGAAATTGTATTCCGGTTTGGAACAGGGATTGCATTTCGGTAGTGTTTCGTAAGCTACATCATTTCGCACATAAATGGCCAGACAGCGATGAGAGAAGAATAATGACCCTAGTTCGTATCCATGTAGCTTCAGATCATAGTGATCTGAGAGGTGTGAGCGGGGATTTACCTGTGTTTCGCTAAGTGCCAAAATAGTTGGCCTGTACATTGATTACTGATTGCACTGATTGCCAGTGATTACTTTTTAGCCCGCCTATATTAACCACGTCCGCCCTGAATTCCCGAGCCATAACCACAAGCAAACACAGTAGACACAAACACCGACGATGCTTAGCAAGACTGCGAAGTGAAAATTCTGACGTTGGTTTACCAAATCCAATTATTGTGCCCTTACAACAACATGAAACAGTGCAACAAAAAAAAAATAACACACTCGCAACCCGCTATCCATCAGTTGTTACATCATAATCACTTTCCATGTCATATGACAAATACCACAATGGCATGACTACCTGTTAACTGTATGCCACAGTACTATGTCCAGGAGCGGGAGATGTAAGATACCCGCGCTCTGTAATATTTTTTTATTTTTTTTTTGTGTCGAAAATCACTTTGGTTAACGATATAGTCCTGGAGAATTGCACGCAAATTTAAAGACTCCCTTGATTACAGAGAAGTCGTAAAGCCTTATTCTACTCTGACATTATTTCTTCGAAGCTACCGGTAATCCACTCATTCAGGACGCTTTTCAAGAGATCGCTGTTCTTCGAAACCTTTTATCCCATTCTGAGTTAAAACGATTTTTGGCAGACCTAGAAGAATCACCCGCTATGACGTCGGGTGTCAATATGGTAGCCCAGAAGCCCGCCCAATTTACATTCGATTTACTAGGATTAAAGCGTTACTATCTAGAACTCTCCAATCAAATTTTTATGATAATATAATATACCTAACCGGTTTCCATTAAATTTCCTAAGGTTGCATTTTATTCCGGAATCAGTTGATGGATTCCATTATTCTGTGTATTCTTTTGTTATACGTTAATGGATCCTTAATTTACTGTCATTAAAGCATTTAAGGATAGACAAGAGTAGACTGAATGGGTAAACAATTTGTGCAGAGCTCAGCGTAATGACCTGGCAACTTCCCCATCCATCCCCCGCCATTCCATCATAATAACTCACTAAAACACGACGATCGATGAAAACAATACACGCTGTAATTTCAGTTATCAACACGAGTCCTTTTCAGGATGTTGTGGTTAAGATAATGATTGACTTTGTATTTAATATCATGCTGTGTATAAATAAATACATTTGCACTATAACGACTGGATATTTTCATCCCCGAGACCCAATCAAATGAACACAAATTATGGTTTTGGTTAATTACAGGACATATTGACTGGTGTTATGGATAATGCACAGATGTACGATGTACGATGTACGATGTACGATGTACGATGTACGATGTATGCTTACACATGTTGTAATACATCATCCATTAACATACTTTTATCGGTTCAATAAAGTGAAGATAAAAAAATTGTAACAATAATACGCAGGCGATGACATTTCAAAGGATCTTTCATCATAATATCCCCTATCCCATATCCCCTGACATTAGGATATGTCCACATAAAAATCGATTTCGCTTTATTGCTTTTGGGGAAGTTTCATCTTATTTAAGGGACGAATAAGTTTATTGCTACGTCATAAAATTCGAAATGTTTTGGTAGGTCGGTTGATACTCGTACATGTAATATACATTTACACATGTGAACGTCCTTTGCACATCACTTATTCGTACCTCTTTCGCAAATACATACCTTTGCTGTTCGAGTAAAAGCTTTTTGGCTTATAAAATTGTTTATTAGCTTCACAGGGGTAAATAGATCCATTATTAAGGGAAGAATGGGTCTTTCCTATCCTCGGCAAGGATGAATTTAAATCATAAAATAATAAACCCTCGGTTTTTAAAAGGACAACAAACTCTAAATGGGTTTTATGGGTTTCCCATGTTTCAGGAGACAGAGACTAACAAAACCCATACCTAATTCCGATAATTTTAGTTGAGTGCTTTGGCATTAGATATTTTGTCGTGAAGCATATTTTAATTACCGTAAAACGTATAGAGGATTTCTAGAAGTTCAATTAAAAATGTGATACTTGTACGAGAATTTCTATCAAATTCAACTCTGTGTTGAGCGTTTAGTTCCTCAAACCAATTGTAGGGCATAGGGGGTCCGGAATTGTTCAGAGTTCTGCAATTCACTGAGGTTCCCTCCAGCTTAACCCCAGTGTACGTGATTCCTCCTCAACTGTACAGCTCTACATTTGCCCTGTGCGACGACAGATCCGAATGAGCGGATTCCATTGCGTGCCTGCCTTTGTACCTTAAAATGTGGCCATCCAGACCTGTGCCTCCGTCTTACAAGACAGCATTTCCGATATATAGGACTTATTGTCCCGCAATGGTGTTCTTATGGGTATTGCAGACGAAACTGCCTTCATTTTTGCGGTATTTATTTTGAGGCAAATAAAGGCAGGCAAAAATTATCGGAGTAGTTCAGATGTTGCAGATGACATTGCCCATCTCAGTCCCATATTTGTTCCCGATAGTGCTGCACAGTGAATGTCGCTTACAACAAAGAAAATCAATAAAGAACTCAGCCTTGCCTACATACATTTTCGTTATGTATGTAGGATACGGCATTCACAACCTTCATAGATATCCTGAATTGCGAATATAGCAATGAGTTTTTCTAGAATACTGAACGGATTGTTCAATAATGATCCGCAGTGTGTTGAGAGCCTGCCTGTCTGACTCGTTCTAGAATTTCTCTATCAATTAATTTGGCTACTGCAAGAAGCACGCATATTCCTCTCCAGTGTCCACATCCCCAGCGCCAACGCGTCTCTTTCAACTTAACCCCAACCACCCATATTATCCCCTCTCAATCTTCTACGCCACCAATCCCAGCTAACAACTCATTTCCTGACTTCGACCTACAAACTGGAGCTAAGTACCCTAATTTTATTTACTCCCATACCCTAAAAACAACATCTCATCCGTCGCCCAACTCCATATCCAACCACGTATCTCCATCTTCCTCCTCCACTGTCCCTATTCTTGATCCCCTTTCCACCCACAGTTAAACTAACCCAGCAAACCAATGGAACTACAGAAAGTCGCTATGCACTCTCTAGGCTCAGAGAGAGAAAGATATATGAAAACATTCGTCTCTTTCTCGCCTATCTACATGACAAATCTTACTCGGTCTGCTACAAAGGGAAGCCCAAAACCAGCGTCATGGTATCCATCCAGCAGGAAGCCCTGCCTACCGACCCTATCAGTCTCAGGAACCTCAGAAAGCAGCAGACGACCTTGCTGCATTTGGCCACTACGTTCACTCTAAACGAGTCTCACACCTACAGCGAAGCCGAGCTGACCACGATAAATTTTTTCGTCCATAACGTGCCTCCCTTGTCAGCACTTAAGCCTTCCCCCACCCCACAACAACCCTCTTACATTTTACTACCAGATTGTAAGAGGTCTTCGCTCTAAAACCAATGCAGTCCTACGTCAATTGCATTCTCTTCCCTTTGATATGTACGCCCTAACTGAAACCAATCTGATTCCCGATATAAAGAACAAGAAATTGTTCCCCCTACCCGCCCAAATGATGATTCCCCATATAGAGGCGTCCTACTGGCGATCCACAACAGCCTTAACTCTTCTCCCATTACCATGTCTGCAGCCTCTAAAGTCGACTTTGTCGATATAAAAATATCACTATCGTTCAAGTCCCTTTACGTTTTATGTTGCTACATCCTGCCAGCTCAACCCATCGAATCTTACCAACTTGTTGTCGATGCAATCGACCATTTAATTGACCTGTCTAACTCTACTGATGATATCTTTATTTTCGGCGACTTTAATCTTCCTCAGCTACAGTGGACTCCATCAGACGATCAACCGTTCTTCATCGCTTCAAATGCCAACTCAGTTAAGGAATGTCTGTTCTTAGATCGCTTAACAGACTCAAGTCTATGCGAAGTTAGTGGTGTATCCAACTATATGGCAGGCAATTGGACCTTATTTTCACAACAAATTCAATTAACTCCTCAGTCTCACTTTGTCCCCTATCTCTCTTAACAATCGACAACTACCACCCCCCCCCCCTCTACTTTCATTTTTTCATAACTCTTCTTTCCAGTCCACTCCCCCCACAACTCTCTCATCGTACGACTTTCATAAAGCAAACTTTCACAAAATCAGTGAATAACTTAGCAAATCCCTCTTTAACGTTCACAACCTAAGTGTAACTGATGCCTTATCCATTTTTTATAAAGAAATATTTAATTCTTTTTGCCTTTAGTCCTCCCTGGTATAATCGCAAGCTTCGTTCCTTACGACACAAGAGAAACAAGTTATGGGCTGTTTTCCTGCGTACCAGATCCTTTTCCGACTATTCCAACTATCTTGGTGCTTATCTTCATTTCACCGAACTTTACGATTCCCTTTACCAGCGTTACCTTAACAATGCGCAAGTCAACCTTATAAATGACCCTAAGTCCTTTTACCAATTTGTTGCTCGTAACTGCAAAAGAAAGTCCGATGGTTACCCTCCTTCCCTCTCTTTCAACAACAAGTCATCAACCGATCCACTCACCATAGCCAACCTATTTGCCACCTCTTTTAAATAATCCTTCACTAACAACTCCTTTGTACCAGATCCATCCTATTTTAGTTACCTACTGAACTTCTCCAATGGCCCACTTCTCTCTCACATCTTGGACCCCTCCTATATCGAATATAAATTACACCAACTCAATGACGAATTTACACCCGGCCCAGATGGCCTCCCTACCATATTTCTTAAAAAATGTTCTTCGTCTCTTTCCCTTGCTCTTTCTGAACGCTTTCATCTATCCCTTTCACAAGGAGAATTTCCTCAGGTTTGGAAAACCTCCACAAAAAAGGATCAAAGAACGAAATAACAAACTATCGTCCAATCGCTAAACTCTCCCATATACCCAAACTCCTCGAAAGTATTTTGTATGAAGTTCTAAGCTTCCAATGCAAATCACTTATTTGCCCTAGACAACATGGCTTCCTGAAGAGTAGGCCAATCACCACAAACTTCGTTGAATTCGTATCCTTTGCCATCTCTGCCCTAAAGAACGGCAACGAAGTCGATGTAGTTGCAACAGATTTTAGCAAAGCCTTCGATAAAATTTCTCATCGATTAATACTCTTCCTCGACTTTGAACCCATACTGTTAAAATGGATATCCTCTTACCTCGAAGACCGTTTTTACAGTGTTCGCTTTAGGTCAGCCTGCTCGGCTCCATTTTTGGCCACATCTGGATTTCCTCAAGGCATCCATCTCGGTCCCCTTCTTTTTATATTAACCATAAATGATCTCGATGGGGTCATCAAACACTAGTCCGTCTCCCTTTACGCCGACGATGCCAAATTTTTCAAAACCATTTCCTCTCTCCATGACTCCTTCCTCCTTCAACAAGGCCTTGATAGTTTTTCGATCTGGTGCCTCAAAAATTGTTTGGAACTTAATATCACCAAATGCCCATCCATCACATTTTCACATAAGCGGCTCAAATCTCCTCCCCGACTCTACCTTCTCCACAACCAACCTATCTCCTCCGTTGAATCTCTTCGCGACCTCGGCATTTTGTATGATAGGGAGCTCAACTTCCGTTTACATGTGGATGGGATAGTCCTTAAAGCCAACTCTGCACTGGGTTTTGTAAAACGATGGTCCAAAGAATTCACCAACCCATACGTGACCAGGTCCCTCTATATTACCTTTGTTCGCCCCCTTCTAGAGTACGTCAGTCAAGTATGGTGCCCATATCATCGCGTTCATATCTCGAGAATCGAAAGCATCCAGCGCCGTTTTCTTTGATTTGCTCCCTTCATAACTCTATTTTCCTCAACACTAACCCTAGTAATCTACGTACCCCTCGTCTCTTTTATTTTCCAACCCACCATACCTCCTATGGCGTTACGAAAAATTAATTCAAACCCTAGCGTCTTTGACTTCCTCCGCACCACTTCCTAACTCAAATCCGTTCTCCTTCACCACTCTACCTAACCTTAGTTTTAAGTTTTAGTTTAAAATTTTAAGTTATATAGTAGCTTGTATTAAGCCGAATAAATAGGGGCGTTCGCCCCCACCAAAATGAAAATTCGTTCAGATTTTACTTCTTAGGCAGTTTGACAATCATTCCGCTCTTCCAATCTTCTGGAAAGACTTCCATGTCCCATGTTTTCCAAATTAGTTGTTGTATATGTTGCGCGCGGCTGGGAAGCAATTTATGCAAACTGCGTTGTTTTTTTTACTGTCCTGATAGCCGATACAATTTTAGTTTCACTGGGAGGTGCATATTCGGGAATTTGTTCCAGCGAAAGACCGGTTCGGTACTTGCTTAATAACGTAGTACAACAGCAAAGGGATCCTTCCTTCTGGTTAGCTGCTCCTCATCCAAAGCCAATAAGTTGCCATCTGAGTCTTTTACCTTTTGCCACCTGTCAGTTCCTTTATGATATTGCAGATGGCCCTACTGTCACATATGCTGACTGCTTCATCTGTTCTGGTGGCTAGTGCGTGGATATACGAGTTCACACATAATTACGCTGTTAAGAACCATTTCCTCTGGTGTTTGCCTCAGATGAATACAAACTGTTCTTTCAGTACAAGAGTGGCGCTGATGATTTTTTGAGCCTCTAAGGCAGGGTGGTCCCATATTTTGTGGCGCATATTATGCCTGGGTAATTTTACCTAAATGGGGTGGTGGTGGTTAATGGATGGAGTTCGACGGCGTATTGAAGCAATTTTAAGATGGTGGACCCCCTTTATACCGATGTCTGCTCCACGATTATTTCGGACGTCATCAATGCAGTGTCCTAAGCGCGAGCTGATTGCTTTATGGTCGACCAGGTTCGATGTTCGCTGTTTATCAGTCGATACCCAACTGACCTTGTTGCAGTGGTTTTACCTGAACAGTGTGCCGCCAAAGAGCAAGCGGTTGACTTTTCAAAAGTCAGAAAACGTTTCGCCGTTGTCATTTCTGAGGCCGTGCGGATATGTTTAAGCCCCATGTTGTGAATTCCTGCCTTGGCATTGAAATGGTGGTGACGTCTAGTTGGTTGTGGAATCATCCTTAACCTTTAGCCCCGTCGTCCTCATATTCGCATATTTAGATGATGGTGATGTTCCTCACTCTACCCTTAAGCCTACCCGTCAATATCCTATCACTGAGTGGCAACCAGTACATGAGGCTACCACAAGCTTTTAGGATCGGTAGCAGACCTGCTTGATTTCTGCGTGTAGTGATCTGCGGTTTGCCCAAGGCGATGAGGAAGCCTCCATTTTCGGAGGATAGATGCCGTAGTCCCACCACCTTATTTCCCTAAATACAAGATTCTCAGATTTGCATCGCATGCGCTCTCGCTTAAGCTGGTGGAATCTGGAATTGTAGGCCTTCTTTCCTATTGTTGAAGAGGGTCTTAACATTCGAGAACCCAATCGTTGTCCTGAGTCGATAGCCAATGGTCGATAACAACGTATCCGTCCGTATTCGAGGCATTAATAACCGTTTCAGAGTTCATTGTGTTTTATGGCACGTCGGCGAAAGAGGATGAAAAGGCTCTCGGGAGAAAAATTTTTCGCGTAATTATCGTTCTTGTCTTCTCAATGAAGAATTGAGAAGCGTTTCAAAAGCGTTTGCAGCGATGCCGACCTCGACAGAAAAGCGCGAATAACCCGGGTTAGATGGTTACATCATCTTGAATGCATAGGCCGTACCGTCCTGACCTAGAAAGTTTTCGAATCCAACCGAGAAAGATAACGTAAACCATGACGACCTCAACTTAGGTGAGGCACACGAGTGGAAGGGAATTTCCGACAACTTCATGTGAGCATCTGTAGGCAGCTGGCAAAAGACCGCGTTTGCTGGAGAGTCATGTTAGCTGTGACCCTGGTTCGCCCTGGACTGCAGCGATACATAAGCCATTAAGTAACAACCGACACCGTATATGTAGGATATTATTTCATACACACACACCAGGGTCTCATCATCTCGTATCACATTGTTATTTTCGAGCACTTAGACAAAAAACTAGTCCATTGTACTCTGTGTAAGTTCATTTCAATGAAATCTTTCAGTCTTTCAAAGAAAGATGAGTAAGGGCAGAGTACCTGCAGCCTGATGTGAGCGTCAGCCGAATATTCATAGAAGTAGTACTCCGCGGTGTCGTCATCACTTTTACAGCAAGCGTCGCAGGGTGTTGTATCACTTATGCCCAGCACATTTAAGTGCTTCGCAAAAGTCGCTGATTTCGTTGAAATGACACGAAGAATTCGTTTGGTCTGCCTTCAGCCTGGCCAGTCATGTCATCTGCAGTAGTGCTCATATGAAACCCAACTATCAATCAACCGAGAACGCAGACAGACACAAAGTGGGTTCCATGATCCCATAGCAACCTGGGACCCAGACGAGACTCCGTGAATTTCGTCTTCCGAATGCGTTCAATTATTTCTTCAATTCTTGAGTTAGCTTGGAAATCGAAAGCCTCTAAGCGCAGCTTGGCTGTCGCTACAGATGCAAATACTTCACCCCTAGACCGGCTCTTCACAAAATAGTTCGTTGCCATCTCAGTATATCTCCACTTGGAAGACAAATGCAAGTTTTCCTAACAAGTAGTGAAATCTAATTTTGTCGTCCACCAGAAAGACACCATCGTAACGTCCTATATCAGTTTTGGAGCCGTCCGTGAAAACCCCACTGCATTCCTTTCCTGGCTCGGAATCTGACCGAAACCAGTCTTGGTCACAGGGAAAGTCAATTGGTCGAGTTCTGGTGTCATTGTATCCGACGGCATCTCCATAAGACCAGAGTTATAAGCCAGCCGGCGGGCAAGGTCATGGAAGCTCCAGTGTGTGTTATACCAAAGACCACCTCTTTTTAAACGGAAGATCCTTTTGAAAGTTCAGATTCATCAATGTGTCTAGAGCGGACGAAGATGTGCCCCCATGCAGCCCAGACAGACCGTTCTTTGGAGTCTGGTAAAAGCAGCAATCACGTATTTTCGTGAGAGCTTATTCCACCAGACAAGCGGCGCATAGGATAAAATAGGCCTTATTATAACCGTGTAGATGTAGAGGACTCTCGTCGGTGGCAGGCTCTATGTCTTTTCTGTGCCAGAAGACCGACAGCACCTTAGATGTGACATGTTTAAACCATATAACATTTTTTATCGAGGATGACACCCAAATACTTAGCTTGTTTGTACGAAAATGCCTTTAAACACTGGATAAGTCAGACCTGACAACTTCTCGTAAAGAGAACAACCTCAGGTTTGAGAAGGTTGAAGGCTGATTTGTAGTGAACCATCAGGGTATGCTTGTACATCGACGTCAGAACTATTGAGTGTTGAGCAGTGAGTTGACCAACATGCACCATAGCAGTGGAGATAGAACGCTGCCATGCGAGCAACACCTGTTTACCTCTGCCATCACATATTGGCCACAGCCAGCATCCGCAATCAATGTCCTATTCATCAGCATTGCTTTAACCACAAAACTAGTGATTTGTCTACGCCGTGTTGTTTGACCGCGTTACACAGGCCGTCAAAAGTTGCGCTGTCGAAAGCACCCTCGACGTCGCTAAGAATGTCCAGGGCATATTCCATCCTTCTTCAATTCTATTCACCAGATTCTGAAGCGCTCTCTCGCAGATCTTCCTGCGTGTTGCATCGCAGACAGAGGATGCACTCTCAAGGCAGTTTTGGGCACATGGATCTGGAACATTCTCTCGATGCTTTTCAACCTGAATGAGGTTAGACTTATAGGTCTGAATCTCTTGGCGAACATATGGCCTTCCTTTCCGATTTTCGGTATAAGGGCTACTCCCACTTTCCGCCAGGGTTCCGGTATGTATGCCAGTGCCAGGTAAGCTGGGGATGATCTATGGCTTTTTGTAACATAACTGGGTATATTTCATCGGTGCCAGGCAACCTGAAGCCATCAAAGGAAGGAACAGCATGTTTAGTTGCCTCATCCGTCACCGCAACCAATGATATATACGAGCTACGCCGTGTTGTGTTTCTCAGCTCGCTAGTAGCTTCGTTAATAGGAGCTGGTTGTGAACTGGTTCCGATTGGGTTACATGGGAGTGAACCTTAACCATGAGACGGAGAGGCTCTGCTTTCGAATCAGTATACGTTCCAACAGATTTTCTGAGTTATTCCAGCCCGCCTGATCTACTCTTTTTGAAGACTTTGAACAGCCTACTAGTTTCACCGACAGTTTTGATCTTTTCGCAAAACTTCTTATAAGAGGCAATCTTCGAAATCCGAATAAGCTTTTTTCGATCTGTGAAGATTCCAGTCTTCCTCCAAACAAGCCTTAAGTGACTTTTAGAAGTTTTTTGGTTTCTTCATGAAGACGCTGCAGAGCTGCATTTCACCAAGGAACGGGCGACCTGCAGAGCTGTTTACTAGCTGCACATGCCATTTCAAAACACTTAGTGAGGATACCGTTCAAGTATTGAACAGCTTCCTCTAGATTTTGTTTTGTCCTGATCTTAGGGGGAGCACTATTGGACTTGTCGGCCTGGAACCATTTCTGGTACTCAGTGTTCGATTTGGCCTTCAGTGCGTTCAACGATTTGTTCATTATCTCCTCTCGGGTATTGAAGCGAGCTCCCCGATGGGGTATGGAACAGGAAAAAGTCACACGGATAAAATAAATCTGGTAGCCGTTGGATTTTACTTGTAGATATGTTGGTTTGGCAAGAAATGCACGCACTGGGAGATGGGGCGTCATCGTGATAAAAAATCAACGAGTTGTCTTTCCAAAAAAAATTTTGTTTGTAACTACGTTCACCCAAACGTCTAATAATACCCATGATCCATGAAAACAGTAAGCATCATCTTCCTTTCTGACTGAAAACGACGTGATTTCGTCGGTTTTGGCTCAGTTGAACTATGCCATTCGGACGCTTGATATGGGGTTTGCGTGCCGTACTTATTAACCTACATCTCGTCACCAGTAGCAATACGTTTGATGAACATTTTGTCTAAGTCAGCATTCCGTTTACAATATCCACACGCTGCTTTTTTCGCAGGATATTTAAGTCCTTTTCCAAGAAGCGACACATGCCAAGCCAAGTAGATTGGTTAAAATGTCACGAATGAATCCAAACGAAGGCTGCTCTCCACTAACGCTCTGATGGTCAATTTGTGGTTCACGACCAGTAAATCTTTAATTTTATCGATGTGCTCCTGAGTTATTGATGTGGATGGTCTGCCAGAATGGTCGTCATCGTCGTTGACATCAAGACCATTTCCGAAGCATGCATGCCAATCGTTTTCTTTAGAACGTTGTTGCCAAAATACTTTTTTAAAATTAAAAAAAAAAAGCAAATCGTATAAAGGATCCTTACATTGCCTGCGACCGTTAAGTGAAAAGAAAAGAGTCCATTGGCGATACTTTAGGAAAGCCTTTTGTTAGATATTTCAATCATTTCTTCTAACACATATATCTACAGTTTATATCTGTTACACAGAAGTCTGTAATTCATTAGCTGCATCAGCAAGTCAGTCAATACACCCCACAGATAATCCTGTAACCAACAGAGATTCTTTTTCTTCTCCGTCTGCTTCCACAAACTAATACAAAATTAATAAGCTCTCCTCGCAGCAGTATTTACTGATATTATTGATTGGGAACAATGAGCAAAAATTCGTTTCTTATTTATTGCAGTTCCGTGAAAAGAAAGAGAAATAATCTTGTAAAGCGAGCTTTCAATGCTTTCAGGTCCTCTGAGCGCCAATCGATGCATATAGTACTAAAGTACACACAAAAGGACCTCCACAGTCCTGAAATGGATAAATTTATCAATACAAAAAAGGAATAAGACATCAGATTCATTCATCTTTTATTACATCCAGCCCCTGCCACTGTATCTTTTATTTATTTCGTTGTGTTGCATTACGAGTATCTCCCGAAATATGTTTAACAATGGCACAGATTGATGTCGATAAGGATGTCGATGTCGATGCCGATGTCGATGTCAATGTCGAATAGTACTAAAATAACTTTCCAAGAGATTGTCAGGCATATTGACGGTTCTGAGCGATCGAACACTTTTTTATGCTTCACATTTACGACTTGTGAATGGCACGTGAACGGTATTAAAATTTATACCTTGAAAGCGCTAAATATGGCCGGAAAAGCACTATAAACTTTCTGTAGAGGTACTGGTATAAGGTGTACACGGTGAATGTTGTAAAAACAAAAAAAATGTTTTGGAAGGATAAAAATAGGAGAAGTAACATGTGGATGTAGTACAATACATTCATTTGCCACGTGTCAAGCGTTAAAGCATTCCTCAAGAACCCCGATATAGGCTTTGTATATTACTTGCTTATTTAGGTGGTGTTACAGTCCGGGGTGTACCAAATTATTGCAAGCTGGCTCCGGTGATTCACTCCAAGTATGTTGAGGTTACTTTCCACCCACTTGTGGGCGCTACTTTAAACGTGGTCGCTCTCTTCTGCGAGATAGAATCGAAAACTCTTTAGGACAGAACTGTGGCATCTGAATCGTAAAACAAGACCCTTCCTTCTCAGACGTTGAATCTGTAGACGCCTGATCCGACCGATGTCGCTGTACAGCCTTTCATGTCATGGCTAAATCTTCTCATTAATACAAATATGCCCTCAAATCACGCATGGTACACGTATCTTCCTCTAGAAATGGACAAGTACTTCTTCATCCGCTTTCCGCGATATCCAAGCCTCACCGCCATAGAGCAGAACTGGGATAATTATGGTCTTGTATAAAGACACTTTGGCGGCTCTCGTAATTGGTAATGGTAATTCAGTGTCTGATTTCTTTGATGATGTCGTTGCTGCGGAACCAAATGAGATGAAATCCCGCACTACCTCGAAGTGATAACTGCCAATGGTCATCTTCCAGTCGCTGGTTTTGATCGCACTTATTATGACAGCGCATACTTTTGACTTCGTTTTCCGTCAGACAAATTTTGGCTGCTTCTGCCTTAACACTCACGAAAAGTTCATTGATGCCTCGTCCATAGAAATTATGATGTCCCTTTTGTTGGCCAGGGAGTTTTGCCCGACTATTTTTAGAGCGGCGTTAAAAAAGTCACGTGCAAGTGCCCCGCCACCTTGATATTGAATGGCTTGCCTAATTTATCACCGAATTTGATGGAGCAGCGAGAAGTCTCTATAGTAATCCTGCACAACCAGACCAGTTAAAGACGTCAAAATTATACATGGCATTGCGATGTTAAACTCGACAAATAAGGGATGAGTGTCCATCTGAGATTCCCAAGTCGTACTGTGAACATTTGATTGACGGTGGAGTTTTCTTGCCTGGCACCTCACTTATATGAACCAACCAGAATGTTCTTGAATGTTTTTAGACGCTCACATAATACGAGAGAAAAGATCTTATAGACGGTATTCAGGAGACTTTTTGCTCTGTCTGATGGGGCTGTCAAAAGGCTCTTCTTTCTTGCTGATCGGGCAAACGCTGCTGAGAATCCATGCATCGGGCAAGCTTATGTTTCAGAAGAACTGGTGCTTGTTTCCAGTTCATCTGCAGGTGCTTTAAATAGCTCTTTAGGCAGCTCGTCTCCGTCAACAGATTTATTTGACTTTAGCTTCAATATTTCTGCCTTAATTTTGTCTGGGTCAAAGGGACCCAGGTCGTCTTCATCCAGGATAAAGGAGTTCAACCATCGTCGCCGCTATACACTCTATGGAGATTGTTCATGTTCATCTTTGCAGGTTTCTAGGTTTGTAGCCTTTGCATGTTCGTTTAGTTCTGATAAAGCTTTCGGACGTTATTTCTCCAGTAACATCTCACCATTTCCTCGATCACGCGCCTCCCAAGCCTGTGCTCTTGCGTTTTTTACAGATCGTAGAGCTCATGAGCAGCTCTCGTCATTCGATGCAACGCAGCTTTATAAGCTTTTGTTTCACTGCATATTCCTGCCTACATTCAACGCCGAACCAGCTGTTTCTTTTTGGCGGCCACAGGTCTTCAAGTCTACAGTCACAGACGGCTTTACGGCAGCAGAAAGCATTAGCTCAAACGTCTTCTCTAAGGGCGATTGCGTACCCAAATCCGAAGTCTCAGCTTTCCATCAGACCGCTGCTTGACTCATCACGAAACTATAAGCGTGGCGGATGTTGCAATATAAATGAAATCTCATAACGAGATGGCCATGCAACACAAATTCACACTCTGCTGAGTTCCGGGCCACTTGGACATCCCAAAGAACTTAATCGCTGATGAACTGGTTAGATTCGAATCCCAAGAAACAAATAATAGACAGCTTGACAACGTCAAATCACAAACGTCTTACAACAAATAAATGGCACATACTGGTTAAAAAATTGATTATAAGTTACAAGTAGTGTTGTTAACAACAACGCCGGTGATAGATTTGTGGACTGGGTAGCGCCACTTTTATGTTCACTTGAAGATTTCTCCTTGGTTGAATTTGCGACCTACTCGTATTTTATCGGCGCCGGCCCAGGAGAAATACGATGCCACCAAATTCTAGGTCTCATCAGCTCTGCGTTCGAGTTATTGTGTTCGCCAAAGAGAAGAACCTATGAAGAAGTTGTAACTGTTAAACACCATGGATTCACCGAACCAGATTGAACTTTTCCCAGAAGTATGGAACTGATTTGTCTTCATCTTCTTGGGAATAGAAGCGTTTGAAGTCGTCAAAGTTGAAGGTCCCATTGGACACAGAATCGAATGGATCTTTTGACTTGGGTTTCAAAACAAGAGTCTCATCGGTAGCATCTATTTCTATCTTCTTTTTCCTATGCTTCCTTCGTTAGATCTGGCCTATTTTCTTGCTGTTTCCTCTCGTTTTTCTTCTTATCGGTCTTGGCAGAGCCAGCACTGGTAACAGCACTGGTTTTGCCTCAGAATTCGGCGTATTTCTTTAGATCGCGCAGGACGTTGCCTTTGAGTGCATCTTGATCCTGTGGCTGATAGAGGATTGTGTTAAACCATCTGCTGAGATTATAATGGTGAACTTTTGGCCAGAAAGACGCACCCACCCACGAGATATGTGAATTTGAGCAATTTCTTGTTAAAGACGGTTACGGCAGCGGCGTATTCTTGGGTAATAGTCAATAAAAAGAGGTAATACCCAGTAGCATGAGGCCGGTGCAATCTCATTCTCAACAAAGTTGATTCACAATGAATACCAGCTAAGGTTTGGAGGTATTTATTGGCACCGCGAAATTGTTGCAGGCACCTTGCCAGTTGGGAACTTCTTGAAGTAGATTTACATATTTGTCTCGTCAAATGAAAGGCTAGTCGACTGTGAGACATTTTGAATCCATTCTCGATCCTAAACGATCAAGAGAGCCTATTAACCTTAGGAGAAGAAAGGATGCTGACTATCTGATAGCGAATAGGAACTGGTTGCAGTTATGTCGGAAATGAGTTTCTCAGTGGAGACGCTAACAGATTTCCTGGTTGTTTCTAGCCTGGCTGGTTATTGAAATTGTGTGTGGTAAAAAAAAATGGCATACCGTTTTACCTGACTGCTGATTCATATGAATATCTTATAGATAATTAACAGTCTACTCAGATTGCAGATATTTTCCTGACAGTCGATCGATATTCGATGTTCGATGCCATTGTCAGAAACTGAAAAGCCCGCTGGAAAGGGGATACTTTCTGATTATTTTTTATCCTTTTACAATGTGTCAGACAATAACAACTACTGCAATAAGCTAATTCCTAATATATGGAGAGTTCACTAAGTGCACAAGCGCCTAGCCATAGACAAATCTGCAATACAGCGAGCTCTCAACCCAGGAACCTAGATAAACACACAAGAAATCAGAAAAATGAGTCACCTGGTTGCATTTTAATTTATTTATGAATCAGTTTTACACGTTTTGTACTCAATAATAATTACGAAGAGGTAAAACTTAAGATGAGCTCTCTATTCTCACTCATTTGAAGGTGATCCTGAAGCATCCTCTTACTCTGCTGCTTCTTTTAGAAAGAATTAGAATTAGAATTATTACATTAGATTTTGCAATACGTTCCCCATTACGAGTTCTTCGTCCTCTTTTGTGTAACTTCTTCATAGTCTTTCGCCCATTTTTCTTGAGATAAATACTCCTTGGCTTGTTACAAAAAAAGATACGCTGTTCCATTTTTGGTCGAGAAAGTTTAGCAAATCCGAAAGTTTCTGGCTTTTCAAAGATCGAAGATATAGGTTCAAAAGATATGTCAAAAGATTTGTTCCCGTATGAAATTTTATGCAATTCACCTAGGGTGACAGTCTTCTGATTACCGGCAAAAGAACCTGATTCAAAATTTGTTGCTTCTCCGAGTTCAGATGAAGATTGAACGAGTTTAGAAGATGTCTTCATGGGCTTAGGTACAGCGTATGCTGGAGTGGATGGGCTTCCATCACTATGATCCCCAGCACAGTTAAATTTAGAGTCATCCCCTTGTCGTGAATCAATTTCATCATCCAAGCGTACCTCACTATTAAAAAAACAAAATAAAATTGTGATTCCAAACTTGAGAAGGGTAGCATCTACTTACTCAGCGATCCAATTTTTGTTCATTTTTGGCTTTTTTGAGTCGCTTTTATATTCAAAATTACACTGAGACTGAGTACAAATCAGATTCACTTCAGGAAGAAATTGAACAAACTGGTTAAACGATCTACCGAATGTCACCTCAAACTCGAACGGTGCAGCACAAAGTGATTGAATAGCACAACTGCGGGAAAAATTTGGCACTCTAGAGTCTAGCTATTTACGAGGGTTGCCTGAAAAGTTTCCGTAACGTAAAGGTAGTGACAGTTGTGCATATTTTGATAGTTACTTATCGAAGTTTCAGTGTGTTTTTTACATATTAGATCAAGATTTATTCAAGAGAAAGCTGTCCGCACGTTGGGTGTCGCGTTTGCTTACGTTACACCAAAAACGTGTTCGAATGAACATTTACAACGCTTTGTCGGCGCAGTTTAGGCGCAATAAATCCGAGTTTTAGCCCATTAATTACTGTAGATGGAACTTGGATACACCATTATACGCCCGAAACAAAAATTCACTGCAAAGGGCGAGCAGGCTCCAAAAAAAGCAAAAACTGTTTTTTCGTCCGAAAAAGTGATGGCGACTGGTTTTTGGGAGTTATCTTAGTCGATTATCTTCAAAAAGGAAAAACCATTGCAGGTGCATACTACGCATCATTACTTGCCAAGCTGAAGGCAGAAATTGCGGAACAACGGCCACATTTGCAGAAAAAGAAAATCCTGTTCCACCAAGACAACGCGCCGTCTCACACCTCAGCGGTTGCCATGGCGAAAATCCATGAATTACGGTCTGAACTGCTTGACCATCCGCCTTATTCACCAGATCTAGCCCCAAGCGACTTCTTTTTGTTCCCTCGTCTAAAAACTACGCTCGGAGGACAGAAATTTTCGTCAAATGAGGAGGCAATCACCTTCGTGTACAATTATTTTGGAGAGAAAAACGCCAAGTACTATTTGGACAGGTTGGAGAGATGGGAGCATCGCTGGGAGAAGTATGTAGAGTTACAAGAAGACTATGTAGAAATATAAAAAAAAATTTGAGAAAAAATGTCTTGTATCATTGTTCGGTCGGAAACTTTTGTATACAGACGATTCGTAAAGCTGCGGTAATCGTGAAACATACATATGAAGTACGGTGTATCCCATACATGCGTATCTCTGGCATTTACTCGTACATAGTGTGCGTCAGTATTCCAGGAAATTTTGCAATTCGACATCGCGCATTCAGCATTATTCGATAAGGCATTGTCGGTTTGGTTTGTTTATATTTAGATTTCTTATAAACAGCACGTTCTGGCAGCAGTAACATTGTTTTTGGAGATGAATGACCAGCTTCGACCATACGAAGGGTTACTTGAAGATGATATCTGTCAGTTCTAGCTAAAACCATTCAATTGAATTTTTTTGGACCTCATGGTCTTAATGCAAATCAGTCCTGACCTGGATTTGTTATATGATGTTTTGAAAAGATACTCCTGTTACGTGTTGGCACTTTGCTGTAAGATGAGTTCAACTATAGAGCACAACACCCGGAGCTCCCAAAGCAGAAAAATTATATTCAGTACATCGATTTAGATAAAACTTTTCGGCTAGTGAATTACCCTAAACAAAGTTGGATGTGATTTCAAAGAGAGAGATTCAGAGGTAACCTTTGCCCTTGCACCTAAAATGTTCTGATTCCTTACTCACTACCTGCGTCTGAACCATAAGCGGAACGCTTACACCCACATAGTGGAAGAGAATCACTTTATTCTGGATTACTTGGTGAACATATTATTTGTACTTAGCCAATTTCTAGACACGTTGACTATTGGATAGAATTTTCAAGTTTCCAAATATGTCCATTTCATTTGTGGAAGGATCGTAAAGACTACTGTGCGGGAAAGTAATCCACTGGTTTCTGCACAGTAGGTATGTGTGTGAATGAAAAAGCCAGCAATTAAACCACCGAATAGAAGTTAAAATATCTGAAGGCAACAAAAAAAAACAAAAATCATTGAGGCCGCTCGAAACCAATTTCATCCCTTTGTGCATATCAGAGCGTTTGTTTATCAAGTCCATGAACGGACCTAACGTCTCTAAGAAATCAGTTGTGCCCCACCTCTACTGCTGCTAAAAAAGTATGACATCTCCGCCAATACACTCTGAGAACGTTAAAAATTGTAAAATTTACTAGAATAGTAACTCACCATACATATGTACTAGTAAATGCCTGGGATATGCATGAATGGGATACGCTGTACTTCTCATGTATGTTTCACTATTACCGCAGCTTTGAGAATCGTTTCTATAAATAGCTAGAGTGACGTATTTTTCCCGCTGTTGCGCTATCCAATCACTTTTTGCTAGATCGCTCTAGTTAGAGTTATCATCCGGTTGATCGTTAAACCACTTTGTTCGATACCTTGGTGGAGTGAAGCTGACTTGTGCTTAGTTTCTGTGGAATTTCGAATACGAAAGCGACTCAGCTAAAACTGTGACCAGTCTATAGTACGGATGCATATAACATAGCCCGAACATGGACAAAAATTGGACCGCTAAGTAAGTATATTAAGACCATCTTCAGGTTCGAATTCACCATTTCATTGTAAATTGTTTTTAAAATAGTAAAAAATGCCAGGATGATGAAATTGAATTGCGACAAGAAGAAATGTAAGTAGCACTGAGATGAAGAACCAAAATCCAATTAAAAATAATTTTACTCCTTTCAATCAAGCAATTTACGAAATCTTGAGGAGGCATTTCGGAAGCTGAAACTAGAGGCTAAGGATGATACTAAATTCGACTGTGTTAAGGATCCGAATGATAAAAATCCACCCTCTCCTGCATGCGCTTTATCTAAGAAACCAAGGGGGACTTCAAGCAACGTGGGTCAACCTTCATCCGAACTCGGAGAAGCAACAAATTATTTTGACGGTAATCAGGAGACAATCACCCGAGCAGCTCTGCAGAAGAAGGTTTTGAGATTGAGGATACTAAATTATCAATTTCTGAAACGAAAGGATTCTCCGGTTACTCTAAACCCCTTGTGCAAAAACAAACTCTCTTTCGCAACTCCTGTTACTCATGTGTCAAAGAAAGAACGTGGATTTTGTTTTAAGATCCCAAGGAGTATCAATATCAAGAAAACCGTGCGTTTATCCATGAAGGATCTACGCAAGAATCTATCCCAAAGAGGAAGAAATAATTTGGAATTATTGTTTAAATTGTTGCTAATAGAGGCTCTAGGAGATCAAACAAGACCAAAGGAAGTTTCAGTCTAACCAAATGAGTGATAACAAAGAGTGTTTTTACTTAAGTTTCAACTTTGTAATTATTGAGTACAATTGTATGTGTGAAACTGATTAATAAATAAACTAAAAGATAATCATTCAATTAGCTGACTAATTTTATTTTTTTAAGTTTTTGTAGTTTCCTAGGCTTCTGGTGTGAGTGCTCCCTTGATTGTAAATTTTGCTTGTAATTTGACGGCCAAACTGACTACCATCATTCTTTCACAGTAGAAATGGACAGTGAAATCGTTTAACGTGATCTCAGCTCTAGAATATGAAAAGTGGATATCTTTAGTACCACTACAGTAGTAGTTCATACGACAACCGGTCTAAAAACGAACAAAATCATTGACCTTGGTATGAGGCGGAATATTCCAAAAAATGGAGTACGA
Organism: Volucella zonaria; assembly: GCA_963966105.1. NCBI lineage: Eukaryota > Metazoa > Arthropoda > Insecta > Diptera > Syrphidae > Volucella > Volucella zonaria. The sequence continues at coordinate 134,771,430 of OZ014533.1, read as the reverse complement.
TTTCTTCACCAAAATATTTACAAAGGAGCATACTTTTCACTTAATCAAAAACCATCAGCCAGAACTAAAATATTGCGATCGATGCAGTGCACTGTCACCACGATGGACTCGGATTTGTACGCGCTTGGAGCCAAGGTACTTCTTCAAATATTTCACAAGACATGACGACGGAGATGTACAGGGAAGAAGTTTATCGGCGAAAGGTAAGTAGGGTAGGGTAGGAAGAGTAGCCGTTGGAAACACCAACCCACTTAGGCCTAGTGACCTATTGTGACGCCACGTGGATCTATGATCCTCTTACTAATGGAACCAGTTTGAGATTATGATGAAGCGTAGGAGACTGTTTACGTCTATACATATATTTTAGATCGTATAGGTCATTGTGGGAGAAAGCTCCTAAGTGAAGCTTTCTTCTCTGGGAGAGAGCTGGTCATGTAGGGAGAAGGTGGAGGGTTATCTCCTCTTCCTCTTCGTCCACGCAACTTCTACAGTACAGTTCGTTTGGAAAAGCACCAAGCCTTATGGCATGCTTGCCTATAAGGCACGCTTGCTGCGCACTTTGCGGCTAGCTCAACAGCCACATATTGTACTTTGAACCCGCCTACACTTGAGTGCATCGAATCTTCAGTGGGACGAATCCACTTTCGCACTCGTGTAGTAGCAAGAGTTTTTAAAGGTCTTAACATTCACAAATCCGGTAGTCCAGATGGTAATTCTCCCTTCTTCTGAAGGGGTGTTCTTCCTCGATGGCAAAACCATTGGTTAAGATCTTTCATCAATCCTACTCTTTAGGACTCTTTGCGAGCAGATGGAAGACAGAAATTGTCCAGCTCGTCCCTAAAAAAGGCGAATATTCTTCTCCATCCTATAGACCCATTGCAGTTACGTCCCTTCTTTCCAAGGTCATGGAAACGCTGATAAACCGTTAGCTCATGAGATATCTCGAAACGGGAAAACTTCTTAATGACCGACAGTATCTATGGTTTTCGTAGCAACAGGTCCATTGGTGATTTGATGGCATGTTTCACTGAAAAGTGGAACCAAAGCGTACATCAATCTGGTGAAAGCAAGATAGTTGCCCTTGATATTTCTAAGGCGTTTGACAAAGTTTGGCATCAAGCCCTTTTGTCGAAAATGCGTGCTTTTGTGATCCATGAGGCTCTTCTTCAATGGATTAGAAATTACCTTTCGGGACGTACAATTCAAATTGTCTTTGATGGTTTCAAGTTTGACATAAACGAAATAAATGCTGGTGTGCCCCAGGGCTCCCTTCGGTCTCCGACACTCTTTTTAATTTTCTTCAACGATCTCTTGTCTGCTTCTTCTAATCCAATATATTCCTTTGCTGACAACACTACTTTCTGCTTTTCATATTCGTTCCCGCACTTACGTCCTTGCTCTTCGGCTGTAGAAGGGGAGCGCCAGGGTATGTTAAACACATTAAATTCTGGTACTAACAGCATAACTAATTGGGGAACCACTAACACTTTGCTATCGTTAAAGTGAAATTTAAACACCCAGCCGTTATCCATGAATGGCAGTTGCACCGTCGAAACCGAAAAACTTTCCATTCTCGGTATGTGTGTCTATGACAAGTTACGTTGGAATGACCACATATTCGATGTCGTCAAAAATGCATCGAAATGTCTAGGTATCCTCAAGCGATGTAAGAAATACTTCACCTCCTTTGATCTGGCCTCAATATATAAGGCGTTTATCCGCCCGAAATTGGAGTACAATGCCCACATCTGGTCGGGTGCGCCCAAAACATATCTGCACCTGCTAGATAGGATAGTAATATCACAGGTGATAGTAATATCAGTCAATCAATAGACACCCTCAAACACCGACGTAATGTCTCACGTATCACTCTATTTTATCGCTATTTCCACCACCAGTGCTCAATAGAAACCGCCAGTAATATATCGCCCGTTCAAACTTTTACACCCGCCTCGCTATGAATGGTCACTTTTGGACGTACTCTAAAATATCGTGATGTGTTCCTAAGCCGTACAACCTGCTTATGGAATGCCCTTCCTAGCTCTTTATTTCCTAGTCATTATAACCTTCAAACATTTAAAACCAACGTTTACCGGTAGCTCTCTTTCCATCCTCCCTGATTTTCCTTTGCAAGTAGCTTAAATACATTAAGCGCGCGCAAATTATAAAAAGGAAATCAAATTTAAGGTCAAATAGGATGTGGCGATTGTCTGACATTGAGGCTTTGGATGAGACACGCCAGTTCGTTATAAATTTTTTTATAAAATCGGTGCAAAAAGTGAGGTCTAATACCTCTGTCCTAATGCTGTTTATAAAAGTGAGGTTGCTTCCCTGGAAATTGTTTGAATTAATAAATTCTATTAGAGACTCACCCCGTTTGTTTATATTTGAGCTGCTCCAGACTGTATAATGGGCGTTTGCGTCGCAGCCTACAATGAGTTGCAGGTTTTTATTAGCACAGTAATCGACCATTCCCTTCAGTGGCAAGAAGTCTAAGTAGCTGGAGTCATAGGGCAGGTACGCTGAGCATATAACACCTTCTCTCTTACCTGCATTGGTATGCAGCTCAGCTTTTACAGCTACCAGATCTTTGTTGGTGTGTTCTGGTTAGTGGAATCATATAATAACTCACCTGAGAGTCCCTTTACCTGGTTTTTAAGGGAATATATTTATATAGCTTTTTATGGCGATAATTGGTTGCCCGTAAAATGGTCGTGGCAACATGAATGTTGAAGCCGAACGTTTCTTGGCCAATTCGTCTGCTCTTTCATTATAATAACTGAACATATAATATGATATGACATTGTATAAGAAGCTCATCAGTTCTAGAAAATTGATATTGCACGTAGTGTTCCGCTTACATATATTTGGGAACTGACTAGGGGCAGATGGCTATGCAGGAGCGTGTGTTCTTTCTATTGAGACAATCATAATCAAATCAAATCTCCATCCAATGGCCAACAGATTTCCCTAGTAACTGTGAGAATAAAGTAGTAGCCAAATGGCAATTTTAAACGGTATCCCATAGCACTACCCGAAGCCATAGAAACACATTTCAAAACTCTCCAGTTGACATCAAAAATGATTGTCCATTCGCCACTCTGGAATGTTTGACAGGTATTTCGGATTTTATTTCACAAAAAACTCGATAAACCCATCAGTCATCAGTAAATTAGGGTTCAAAGGTTCTCCATTCCACCAATAAATCCAAGTTAAACTCTGTTCAATCAAATATAAATTATAACCGAAAATTCCGTCACGTACATCCAGTTACTCTTTCAGTTCTTTTTTTTTTTGTTTTTCTTCTTTTAAAAGGACGAAGACGAATTCCTTAGAGTCCTCTGCATGTCCTTTAATGTTAATACCTCACGCCAACGGTACCATTTTTTTTTACCTTAATCGCCAGTAAATTGCTTTATTGTTAAAAAGTTTCACGTTTTAATTAATATCTTCCTAAATTTACGTACATAACGAGCCGAACAAGGTGTAAATAAATCATTCTTCCGACTCGTGCAGCACGAGTCCTTGGATAACCTTAATGAGCGACGCGTGACTTAATAAAACAAGACTTATATAGTACAAGTATGTATACAGAGTTACAAGGGAAGTAAATACACCTTTTTTTTATGTAGAGCCTGGACCGTCTCTTCTTCGTTGAAAATATTTTAATGGCAATACAGGGGGAGAGGTTCGGGGATAGACATTGACATTGGAATCACCACCAAATGACCTTTTGATACCTTGTATGAAACGTTTAACAGCTTTGAAGTTGAAGGAGAATAGGAAGAGACTATATAAAGACATAAAGAGAAGGAAAGGGTCGTTTGGGATATTGAAGGATACGACTTTTTAAACTATTTATTCCTATAGAACCTTATTAGGGTTATAAAAGGCCTAATATCTCTGATACAAGGGAGTTGTGTCGAATATAAGAAAAAATCTGATTCCTGGACGATGGTTAAGAGGGTACCCACCGACTGTCTTAAACATGGATGAGGCCAGTAGCGAAACGTTTTATATTTGCGTCGAGTCCTTGCTTAATTTCCTCTCCCCTTTTGGCTGCGGCTGCATGTGTAAAGTCTTGCATATGCCAGCTTAAAGTGTTGGATAAAGGAAGAGCTATAGAACTCCTAGATGAAATAAGTGGTTTTGCCTGCATCTTATTCATTGGAACTTTGACACATTCAGCCCAGAGTTGTCAGAAATAGAGATGGTGGCGGAAGAATTCATGTAAAGTCAATGACAGCACTCATAAACTCGTACGCAGATATCTACACTGATGTAAACGGCCAAGTGATACAAAGAGTCCTGTATATGGTAGAGCTTACTCGTCCTGTTTATTACCAAGAAGATAAGGAGCGGCTATTTTGATGCGGATTTCTCATTAGAAACAGTTTTAAGCAAGACATCTGGAGTTTCAGGGGTGTAAGCTAGCGCCTCTGAATCAATGCTTAATTCGTCAACATCGGTGTAGTATGCACCAACGGAGGGAAAGGCACCAAGGAGGATCTCATCGACAAGAAATATGCTAACCTTGATGTTAAAGTCATCCTAGGTAATTTAAACACGTTTGAATATAAATTCAACTTGTTCAAAAGGGATCGCGAAGGGCTCGTTTTGGTGCCTAACCTAGTTTAAACACTGAACTCAGAAAGGAGAACATCTTTTGTAGCATAGCCTATTTTAGTCCGATCTATACCACCTCCGACAACAGACTCCGGTAAATAGACTTCGGTTCGAAGCGAAATGTCACTGGGAAACTGAAGGTCTCCTTATCGGCAATCAGATTATTCACATTATGATCGACGCAGACGCGGTTTTAGTATTTTGGATTTTCAATCGTTCCGAAATGCCGGCATTGAATCGGACTACCTTGTCGTTTGAATGCGCATATCGCTAATATCGCTTAGAAAAGTAAATGCTCGTTTATAATTGCCATCAGAAGGCTCTAAACGCAATAAACAGATCGGTATTTGCAAGTGCCGCTTCTGATATGGTAATTTTCTCTAATCATCACTACGAAAGCTGGTGCACAATTTAACCTGGATGGTGATGGATAATAAGTCTGTACACCCGACATCGACAAAGTGAACCTAGCCATATCAAAACTGAAGTCCAACAAGATTGACGGCTTAACTGCTAAGCCGTTCAGGACGGCGGAAGATGACTTTATGAAGATGCATGGATCAAATAATTTCTAAAATATGATCGGGCGAAAGCATGCTATTTGCAAAGAACCCCAAGATATTACCTGATACTGGAAAAAGAAGACCTTGTTAGCTGCGTCAACTACAAAGCCCTCAGTTTCCTTAAAATTGCCAGTTAGATCATTTCTGCCATACTATAAATCGCCTAAGTGCTCTTGTCAACCAGCTAATGTGTCACGGCCAAATCTTGGGAAAGACTTTCGTGCATCAAATCGACTCATAGTCGTACAACCTACGAGGGGCGTTCAAACTATTCTCGGTATCGAGGTGAAGCTGTGGTTGTATATATAAACTGACTTATTTATCAAGTAATACTATTATTTTAGTGCATTCATGTAAAATTTCATATAAATGTGATTATTAATTCGCGATTTATCTCTAGTTAAACAGAATCATAATGGCAACTGAGACGATGATGGTGAAAATTGAGCATCGCGCTGTAATTAAATTTCTCACTAAGCAAGGAAAAAGTCAAAAAACTATTCATGAAGAGATGGTGGCTGTTTACCAGGGTTCCGCACCTTCATTATCAACTGTGCAAAAGTGGTCAAGTGAGTTCAAGAGAGGCAGAGAGGCATTGAAGACGACCCCCGCTCCGGCGCCCCGGCTACTGCTTGTACGGGAGAAAGCATCAAAGAAGTCGAAAAACTTGTTCTTGAGGATGCCCGAATAAAGGTGAAAATGATGGCAGAGATCACCAAGCTTTCAATTGGTACCATTCACACCATTCTTCATGACCATCTTAACCTTTCAAAGGTCAGTGCAAGGTGGGTGCCACGAATGCTCATAGCGCCTCAGAAAAAAGTGAGAATCGCATGCTGTAGAGAGCTTTTGGAGATGTGTAGTGAGAACGCGGACGGTGTTATGGATCGAATTGTTACTGGGGACGAAACATGGGTCCACCACTATGACCCTGAAAGCAAACAAGAGTCCATGCAGTGGCATAAAAAAGGAACAGACCCCCCGAAGAAGTTCAAAGTCACTCCGTCCGCCGGGAAGCTCATGGCCACAGTTTTTTGGGACTCAAAGGGAATCTTGCTCATTAAGTACAAAAAAAAAAGGTGAAACCATCAACGCCACATCCTACGCTTCCACTTTGCATAATTTGTGGGAGGAAATTAAAAAGAAAAGACGGGGTAAACTCGCAGCGGGTGTGTTGCTTCTTCATGACAACGCTCCTGTTCACACGGCGCGAGTTTCCAAGGCTGCTGCGCGAGATTGTGGTTTCGAAGAAATCCAACACCCACCCTATAGTCCAGACCTTGCCCCTAGTGATTATTTCCTGTTTCCGGATTTGAAAAAATGTCTTCGTGGAAAAAGATTTTCGGATGATGAAGAACTCAAGTCGGTATTTTGCAGAGAAAGAGGAAATTTATTTTTTTGAGGGTTTAAAAAAGCTTATCTCAAGATGTAACAAATGCATTGATGTTAGGGGAGATTATATTGAAAAATAAAAACAATTTAAATTGAATTCGAATTTTCCTTCATATCGATACCGAGAATATATTGAACGCCCCTCGTATTTGTCGATTTTAAAATCACTTATGAGAGCCTACAACGGGTAAAACTATACAAAGCTAAATTTATACGGCTCTGCAGGACGTCCATGGTCGTTTGTCATCGTAAATCGTCGCTGATTTATTGAGAACTTTGATGTGATAAATAGCTTCCGACAAAGAGGTCCGCTGTCATGAAAATTCTTTAACGTCGCACTTAAGAGTATTGTGCGAGACTCGCAACACTAGAGCTACAATCTTTCAAACGACTGTACAGCTACTTGCCGATGTGTATGACATAGACATTTCCGACATAACATTACGGACGGTTTGTGAGGGATTTAGAAATATTGCGCATGCTGTCATTGAGAAATAAACACACAACATCAACGAATCGGACAGAACATCACAATGGACAGGTACAACTTTGAGGCTGTTAAGGACCTCATTTTTTTAGTTTGTCAGGTAACATGCACAACGACATTGCCTTAGAGATCTTCGAAGAGCAACTTTCGGCAATCGCCGTCTTTTTGGGCTTAGCAATCTACATATCTCTCGTAAAACCAAAATACCACTCAATAACGAATTAATCACCTTGGTCCTTATTTATGGCGCCAAGACATTGGACTTGGAAAAAGTGTTTCAAATAATCTACATACATCCTGTCTTCATCAGAGGAGAGTAGATGAGGAGATCTGACCAGGAGCTGTTAGGGTTATATGACGATATCGACTGGCTTAAATGTCTGGATCGTGCAGATCAGATGAACACCAGCGCTTGAGCTCAAAAGATATTTGAATCCATCTCAACAGCAGAGTAAGACTCCACCGAGAGTAGAGCATGGAATAAAATAGTAATCCTTAATAACCAGCCTTTCGAACCAGCTAGCAAAACCTAGGACTGGCTGGAGAAGAATGTTCGTTAAAGAGTAGGGCCTCCCCGAACTGTAATATATTTAGCTTCAATATAACAGCACCCTTTCCAGCATATGAGGCTCTACCTCATCAACAGCGCTCTGAATATTGGCTGCCAAGGCCTGAAGAGTTTGCGATTTATCACCATCCTCCAACAAACAGCCATCCTGCCAGAACCGCATATGGTTTACATCAATGTCGTCCATATTTTCGAAGAAATAATCACAGATAATTGCCCGAGAACTAAGTGCAACGCGAGCTTTGGATACATTTTTGAAAGGGTGACGCTAGTGATGCCACCAGTGTGAAGATCTCATCAAAGAGTGCATCTTCACGGAGGAAACCCTCCGACAGCAGCGCCATGAGATATACGTGGACAGCAGACGTGCTTCAAAGAAGGCAATTTAGCGTAGCCAGCTGCAGTCTTTAAGGAGCTCTGCGCAAGCGCTGACATGAACCCGTAGGGGATTGCCCAGAAGACAGCTGTAAACACTGTAAGAGGAGGTAGATCGCCGCAACCTACAGATCCTCCCCTGATGAACAAAATTGTTGCCACACTGTTCCCCAGGACGGTGGACAGAATCTCTCCCCACGCCCCATTACCACAGGGACCGATCCCGGAGGTTAGTATAGCGGAAGTCCTCATGGCTATGAATCGACTTCAGCCAAATTAGGCCCCGGGCCCAGATGGCATCCCGAGCGTGGCAATCGCTTTGGGCATAAAGGTAATCCCGGCCCTTTTTGCAAGGCTATTTACGGCATGCTGGAAGGAAGGCACGTTCCCGAAGCAATGAAAAAGGTAGAACTTAATCCTGATTCTCTAGCCAGGGAAGAATCCTCAAGATCCCTCGGGATATCGACCAATCTGCCTTTTGGACGAACTTGGAAAAACACTCGAATCATCTGAATGAAGCCTTGGAAGGCCCCGGCAGTCTGAACCAGCGGCAGTTCGGCTTCAGAAAATACAGATCGACTCTGGTCGTCAGCATAGCTCGAAATGCTACGGCTGGAGAAAGATGGACAAGCGATTCCAAGAAATACTGTGATCTAGTCACGTTGGACGTGAGGAAGGCTTTCAACTCAGCCAGATTGTCCCGTATCGTACACGCACTTGAGGCCCTGGGGTTCCAAACTACCGCCACAGAATCGTGCGCGATTACTTCAGGGATAGGGGGCTGCAATACACAACGGACGTCGCGATGTCAGTGTACAGCGTTACAGAGCGACATGCGGAGTCCCCAAAGGCTCGGTTCTGGGCCCCACCCTCTAGAACGCGATGTACAGCAACGCCCGAGGAGTGCACGATCGTGGGGTACACGGATGACCTAGCCGTAGTGGTTGTGGCCAAGACTATTGAAGATATCACGACTAGAAGCACGAAGGTGGTGGGCATGGTGACCAGTTGGCAGCAAAGACCTGGCGGCACAGAAGACCGAAACAGTCCTCTTGACCACAAGAAAAAAGAGAGTGGCGATTTTACGGTCACGTCGAAGCTTATTCTGCGATATCTGGGAGTCCTCCTAGATGCAAGGATTTGCTTTAAGGAGCATCTAAAGTAAGTAAAAAGTAAAGCAGAAGATCCGACGGGACAATCTGTCAAAAGAGGATGCCCGGCGTAATACAATTCGTGCATGGCAAAGTAGATGGAGCCGTTCCCAAAATGGTAGATGGACGTATGCCCTTATCCCCAACGTCGATGAATGGTTGCAGAGGGGGCATGGAGAGGTAAAATACTACCTCACGCAAGCTTTCAGTGGGCATGGCTGGTTTAGAGGCTATCTCCATCGCCTCGGCATTGAAGATGATCCTCACTGCCCAAACTATGAGAGAACAATAGACGATGCGGAGCATGTACTCTACTCGTGCCCGAGACTAGAGCACATCAGCAGCTCCATGAAAGAAGCAATCGGGTCCTTCAGCGATAAACCTGGTCCCCAGTATGTTAGGCAGCCCCCGGAAATGGCAGGCTATTGAAGACTCAATCGTGACATTGATGATGGAGCTGAGAACTATAGAATGACGCCGGGAGAGTGAGCGTTTCCAGCGAGGAGTAACTTCTCCACAAACTTGACAGTGACGACTAGATGAACGCTTTGAGCCTTTGCTCAGGACATCCTTCTGACGAAATACCTAACGGTGGTTCCAGGAGGAACTTCCCATCCGAACGATGAGGACACGTTTTTAGTGCGGTTAAAGTCCCACACTGACTTTTAGGCTTTCGATGCTTTTGAGCTTTTGAGTCCTCATTAAAAAAAAAAAAAAGATGTCCTTGAAGTAAAATCTTCCTGAAGTTCTTCGACTCAAATAGCTGAGGTTGGGACAGTAGCAGAAAAAGTATAGGGTCCCTACAGCCTCTGCAGAGATCGCCGTCAGTAAGGCGCAGCTTTATTGCGTGTTTCCCAAGAAGATTATGACCTGTGAGCAACCCAACAAGTGGAGATATTTCAGCTCTATTTTTGAAGAGAATCTTGCTTGTTCTGGATTTGCTGAGTTTCGCCCGTAGTTGTGTTGAGGTCTCGCAGGTTGAAAGGTTTTCCCACCTTTCAATGGATTTTATTTATATCGTTCGCTCCACTGGTATTCTAAGAGTGCAGAGTGGAGGTTTGATACTTTGATATGCCAGTTCCCTTTCTAGGGAGGATCGTTCTCGAGCTAGCTCGTCTGCATGCTCATTGCCTGCCAATTCTTTATGGCAGGGACGCAGCATAGCGTAATTTTATGCTGAATGGAAAGAGCTTTAAACTCTACGCGACAGCGCTTCTCAAGCCTCGATTTGATTTTGACTGCCACGATGACCTTAATGACAGCCTGGCTGTCAATAAATATAGTAATATCTCCGTCGTATATTGCGTTCAATATTCAAAAGTTCAATTGATTGGAGACGATCCCGGCGCTTGTTCCTGCCTCCATCATTGATCCGTCCGTGATGATGGGTGTCGAGTTTGGTACCATTTGGTTCTTATCCCATTCCTCTCAAAGCACCCACTGGTCGTGAATTCGTCTCACTGTTGCATTAAATTTTCAACTCTCATGACAAGTGTTTGTCTCACTTTATTTACCAACATTTAGTCATTTTGTCCAGCATTTGGAACTGCCACTGTATCTAATGCAGGCACCAGCCCTCGTATAGGTATAATCAATTTTGATTTGAGCTTTTTTCACTTTTATTGAAAATCACTTAATCTCCTACTGACAATTCAATGGAATAGATACAGTGTGACAATCGCATTGAATACGACTAACATTTATTGGAATGCAATCAAAGTGTCACTTTTGGGAGAAATTGAATTCATTTCCAAAAGATAAAAACGAACACGATCTACCGTATCTAGATATTACAAATATACAGCCTTGAAACATCAACTGACACACAATGACCATACAGAGGCATTGTCCTTTTGGTAGCTTTTTCCTGCTATGTCTTCTATCGCCGACATTAACGACCGATTTCGAATCGTCGAATCGTCGAACCGGTTTGATTCGATACCAGGGTAATAGATGCATTTCCCCGAATACGGATTGGATTTCATTGTTATTGTAGTATGGAGGATATCTAGTTTTATTGTTTACGCTGACTGAACAAATTGTTTCCTGATAGTATTCGTACCACTGGACTATCTAAATGGGACAGCGATTGATTTGCAATGGCCAAAGATTAAGTAGAAATCGACACGACAAGCTTATGAGAAATATAGTATACGAATCTATCAACTCATTCGATGATATGAATAGGAGGACTGGAACTGCGAAAACGTGCTTTAAGAGGAAACTCGTTTTGTGTTGCGAATAGTAAGGTTTGGAAAGAAGTATATTCGATTTGCTAAGGATCATATTCGAGAAGATGGTTGGATAAATGTAGTCACAGTAACTTCTGAAAAGCTAAGCCTTAACAGATGATTGCTTTCTTTTATTAAACTAATTGGCTAAAAGACGTTGTTTAACAGAGAGGAAACTACTCCTTACTTTCACAATAAAAAAATGGTGACTTAAATGGCCGAAGCAAGTTCGGGCTACTCAAGGGTTGTATTTATTATAGCAAAAAAAAAAAAACTGATAGAAAGATGGTTGTTGATTTAAACCAAATAAATAATTGAATTCCAAGCTCATGTAATTATGAAAATTACGTAAACTAAAAACAATGTAACGTAAATCGGCCCATACACATGAAACAAGTTTTAACATATAGCGGTTCCAAGCAAAGTTGTACGTGTATGGCTAGGTTTTAACACCGATATTTTGGTTTTAAAACGTTTTTCAAGAAAATCAAATCGTTTTTAATTTCTATTGCGGTTTTAAAACATATTTCATGTGTATGGCTTTGTTTTGACGCATTTATGTCATTTCTAGTGCAACTCTGTTGGTGTACACATCGTCGCGTGCAAATTTTGGCTGCTGTATAATTTAAACAGTGTTTTTTTTTAAATGGCGGCTTGGCCGGATTTTTTAAGAATTTACAAAGACCATCCCGAATTGTGGCAGATTAAAACCGTGGACTACAAAAATCAGGATAAAAAGAATAGAGCATGGGAGAAATTAGTTGCGAAATACAAGGAAATAGATTCCAACGCAACTGTGCATTTGGTAAAGAAAAAAATCATCTGCTTACGAACATCCTTCAGGCGAGAGCTCCAAAAAATAAAAAAGATTGAAAAATTGGGAGCTGGTACCGGTGATGTACAGTATTGTGCAAAACCTAAGCAACCATCTGAAATCGATATTTTACAGTGAATTTTTTAAACTTTCTGCTACACTAAATAAAAAGAATTGAATGTGGAATGATGTATAAGAGTATATTTTGAAATTTATAATTTTTTGAGAAAATAATATTACTAAAAATAGCCAAATTTAGCTGTGTAAAACCTAAAAAACTTTGTAATTCAATGTAAAAAGGAAAAAGCTAACAGTATTTTTCCAGCCAGGTCACACATAAAATGTTATAAGCTCTATGTCTTTGATCTTGTCGCATTGTCTTTGATCAATTTTATATTGACTTGGATGCAGAATTGATGAGATTTAATAATGTAGCGACAAATATACTTCACCTGTTTTAAACTAAAGATTATTGAAGAATTTAAGTCTGGAGACTCTTAGAAAATATTAGCTAAATGATATAAAGGTAGTAAATCCATTATTTCACGTCTAATAAAAACATATCATGCAACGGGAGTCGGTGAAAATTTAAATTTCGGTGGTAGGCCGCGTAAGACAACAAGTCGAAGAGATAGAAACATTTGTGGTGTAATTAAAAAACAACCATTTATAAGTTCAAATGAAATTGAAAATTACTAAATTTCAATATTGATGCTAGCATGGTGCGTAGACGTGCTATTGAGAATAATCTTCAAAGCTATAGGCCGCGCAAGAAACCGATGCTCACAAAAAGGCATTTAGAGAACATGTTGCGCAATTAAATCATTTAAACCTAATTCAAAATTAACTCTTTTCATATTAGGGTAAATTTTGCAGGAAACTATCAACATTGGGCTCCTGAAAAATGTAAAACAGTTCTTTTCAGCGATAATTCTAAGTTTAATTTATTTACGAGTAATTCTGATGGGATGTGTCATGGCAGACATTGTAAAGGCCAACGACTTAATCCTACATCCTGCATACTCACTGTTAAGCATGGTGGTGGTAGTTTGATGGTATGGACGTGTTTTTCGGCAGGAGGTGTATGTTCATTCTACGAAACCGAAGGAATTATGGAACGATTCAATTACAAATCGATTCTAGAATCAGCAATGCTACCACATGCACAGTGGGAAATGCCACTTCGTTGGATGTTTCAACAGGATAACGATCCGAAACACACATCGAAGCTGATAAAGGGGTGGACAAAGGATAGTGAAATTTAAGCACTTGATTGGTTGGCCCAATCACCCGACTTCAATCCCAACGAAAACCTGTTTGGCATTCTTAAAAGCCGGGTAGCTGGACAAAGTTTTTCCAACAATATAGAGCTGTACAATGCTTTGAAAAGTGATTGGGAAAATATATCCCAGGCTACAATTTCAAAGCTAATTGCTTCTAGGCGCCGTCGTTGTGCCGAAGTTATTCAAAATAAGGAATATTACAATAAATATTAAAACAGTTGCTTGCATAGCAGAATTTGGCTATATTTTTGATTTTCGGTTTTTTTCTTTTTTAATTTTCATGTTAGTAGCACATTTCTTATGAAGTTGTGAATTTCAAAATATACTCTTAAATACATCATTCGATATTCATTTGTTTTTATTTGGTGTGATAGAAGGTTTAAAAATTTTCTGTGAAATGTTGATTTCAGATGGTTGCTTAGGTTTTGCACAACACTGTACCAACACTATGGTACTTTCAGTATACCCAAGTGGAAGGTATTTCAATGATGGATTTGGAGGCTGATGTTTTGAGAGAGCAAGAAGTAGTAATTTTTATTTGAATTTAATAATTTATTGAACATTTAATAATAAAATGTGAAAATTATTTGTTCTGCCATGGGACTGCACAAACTGCGTTAAAATATTTGCAAAATTTGTTGCGAATCTCGTTGGCATTTATAGTAGGGTTTCTACCTATTAACGGCTGCAGTTGGTGGAGTTATCCATCTGATCGCCAGGATCCAATGCGTATTTTTCCTGTGCAAATATATTTTTTGTCTACGCTGTATTGCAGATAGTTATTGGGACTACGATACTTTAAAAAAATATGAAGATGCGAGCAAGCAAGTACAATTATGGATGAATTCTCCGGGGATAAATTGAACTTGTTTAAAATAATTCGAAATCGGCTGGACAAAATTCCAAAAGAATTTTCCACAATTCCTCTTGCTCGTGATAGTCGATAGTTAAAGATTTCTTCTTCTTTTGATAACTGCTTTCGACTGTAGGGCTTCATCAGATTTTCCATCAGAGGAAATGCATCATCTCCAACGAAGACAAATAGAGGATACTCATCACTGAACGGCATTTTTTCGGAGCATGGTATGTCAAATTTATTCTTGTCATATTTTTGCTTGAATTTCGTTTGTGCGAGTACACCAGCATCAGAGACTCTTCCATTTGTAACAACTTCAATCAAAACAAACTCGTAACAAAACGTATTAAAGTAATACGATCCTGATCCTGCTGGCTTTCTTATTTCTACCTAGATATGTTCGCCATCGATAGCACCCATGCAGTGAAATTCCATACATCCTTAGCCAGCAATTTCCAATCTTGTTCAATTCTTGGTGTCTAAAGAAAGGCAGCGTAAAAAGAAAATAATTTAAGAAATTTACTTAATTTTTTTTATATTTTTAGGCAGAAGTACAAAGCACATCACATTGAAAACGCTCATTATGTCGGAAAACTGATTTTCTTGCTAGAGCAGTTCAGCATTTAGATGAGGCGAAAAAACTACGGCAAAAAGATGAAGCAGACATTTTTTCGGAGACTTGGGCTGTCATTTTCAGAAAGTTGGCAAATTACCAAAAAGAGCCATCGACGATTTCTTTGGCAGGCTCGGAGTTGAATACACTCAAAGCCCAACAACAAATGCTAGAAATCAGTTTGCCCAATTTTCGAGGCAACCATCAGATAACTTTATTCTCCATCGCGTACAAAGAAGTTTCATTATGACTCGATGTTCTACACCATATTCATTTATATCAAGTGACACTGTCTCTGCGTCGCCAAAACAGGACAGATTTTGTAATCGTCAATAATTTCTACAGAAAGTCAAATTCAAATAATAAGTCAAGAAAGTCCCCAGTCATTTGCTGATCTTTTAAGCGATTCTTCGTATCAATAAAACAGTTTTTCAAATACAATGTAGATACTAAATTGATCAAAGTTCCTGGAATGTATCGAGAAAATTGAAAATAGAAGTTTATTCATCTAAATCTATATTGTCCCCTTCAGAGTAATCCCCATCGACTGTAATACACTTATGCCAGCGCTTGATCCAATCCTCGAAACATTTTTTATATTCGGTTTTCGGTATGTCCATCAGTGCTTCCTGCGATTTTTCCATTACTTCTTCTCAGCTGCTGAAACGCGTTCCCCGTACTGGTTTTTTAACTCGATTGAACAGAAAGAAGTCACAGGGAGCCAAATCAGGTGTATGCGGTTCCTGTTGGATGGTATTTGTTGCATTTTTCGTCGAAAAATTACGAATAATGATGGCACGTGCGACGGTGCGTTATCATGGTGCAAAATCCATGAGTTTTCTGCCCACAATTCTGGTCTCTTTCGACGAATTGCTTCACGCAAACGTCTCATAACGCCCAAATAATACGTACTCTTTGCTTACTATCTGGCCTTCTGGCAAAAATTCATGATGCGCTACACCGTTGTAATCCATGAAAACCGTGAGCATTGCCTTCTTTTTTGACTGAAAACGACGTGGTTTTTTTTGTTCTCGGCTCATTTGGTGAACGCCATTCACTTGCCTGATATCTGGATTGCGTGTCGTACTCATAAACCCACGGCCACGTCTGGTCTCCAGTAATGATCCTTTTGATGAATGTAAATCATCTCTTTTGCAACGTCAACACGGTCTCTTTTTTACATGAAATTGAGGTCTTTTGGCACCAACTTTGCTACTACACGACGGAAACCCAAATCATTAACCAAAATGGCTTGGACGGATCCATAGGCAATGTTCAAGTCCTCCGCTATCTCTCTGATGGTTAATTTGCGGTTATTGACCAACATTTCTTTTACTCGTACTTCATCAATGTTTTCGTCGGTTTTCGATGTCAATGGTCTGCCACTGCGTTCATCATCTTCGACTGAATCACGACCACTTTTGAACCGCTCGTGACACTGGTAAATGACCGTTTTCTTTAGAGAATCGTTGCCGAAACACTTTTCCAACATTTCCAACGTTCGCGCACCATTTAATCCGTTTTACACGCAAAATTTAATACTCGTACAAGTTCGTTGTTGCAAATTGAAATCCATTTCTAAAATTGTAAAAAATCGCCAACACACACAGTGATCGTAGATGTACTCTTGGCTACGTAACTTTTGCAAATGTCAATATATGATGCTAAGATTTAGAGGGAATGTCAACAACAGATTTACCAACTTAACTAAAAAAAAACAGAACTCAAATCGGAACAATGGGAGCACCACACGGTGATGTGGTGCAGGAACTTTTTGATCAAGGTGTTATGTCAAATTAGCATTAAAGGAAACATTTACACAAAACAAAGAAATCGCATTTTATAACATTGAAGTGAATAGTTTGTTTTATTTTAAGTTACTTTTTAATCTACACAGTTTTCATACAGTTTTCATACAGTTTTAGACAGCAAATGTTAATTTCACAACACAGTTGTTACTGTATGAGTCATTAAAGGAATTACAACACGGTTAAACAAAATATTCGATGTAATAGCATCTCTCATGTGCGCATTTCGTTTTTTTTTTTATAAAGGGTTCCACTAAAAGCAGAAGCTCTTGATAAGTCAAAACATCCATCCTTAAAAAAATTTTGTAGTCTCCAGGTGAATGATCCTCTAAATTCCTTAGAAGATCCACGTGTGAAAATGTTCAGCGTTTCAGATAACAATCCTTTGCCCAAATTTGTTTTTTTTTTTTTTTTGGTTTATACTCCCTAGACAAAATACGATATCACTGTCACAGTCTATTGCGATGTGCTTTCAATTCAAAAACCAGCATGCGACTAAGGTTTTCGCTTTTGGTTCGATGTGTATGGCGGAAAAAAACATACCGCATAACATAAAACAAATGTATAACACATTACAACATGTAACGTTAAAGTAAAAATCCCATTACGATTAAAGAGATTGTTAACAAGAAAGGCTGTCTTTACTTTCAACCAAAATGTGAGACTCATTTGTACAATAAAGAACCAGCATATTTTATTTAACTGTGGACAATTCATTGGTCCTTCGAGCCGGATTAACATTTTTAAACATTAAATACTTTATGTTACAAAAGAGTGGAAGGTTCGGGTTTGTACAATTTTACATTCATTTCGCGTCGACATTTTTTGTGGTGTGAGTAGGATGAATGCGCTTACGCCTTGGATAAGTGCATTTAAATGTATGAGCATGTGCATGTGCGGTGATGTATTTTATTTTTTTTTTAACGAGGACTCAAAAGCATCGAAAGCCTAGACGTCATTATGGCACTTTAACCGCACTAAAACGTGTTCTCATCGTCCGGACGGGAAGATCCTCTTGGAACCGCCGTTAGGTATTTCATCAGAAGGATTTCCTGACCAAAGGCTCAAAAAACTTCATTCGACAATTGCAACAATTCTTTAATGGAAACAACGCTTTAGTTACGATGTTTAAAGCGGCGATGGAGAAAATGAACTCAGACAAACGCAGATTTGTCTTCAAACATGATGGCGCTCCAGCCGGATAACATTTAGGGCGATACAATGCTTCTACTTATGCAGACATTTGTTCATTGGTTATTGGCGATCAAGCACACAGAAGAGATATTGTTCTTCACCGAAGAACCGTTGGACCGTTACAAAGAATATCCGAAACGCATAGATCATATGACGCTCTGCAGCATTCATTGTCAGGGGCAATTTTGATACGACATTACGATGAAAATGCTAAATCCAATTACAGGTTAAATGTTAATTAACACTTGATCCTTCAACTGTTCGATCTCGTATTTGCAGGCCTTCCGACAAATAGGAATCTCAGCTCCATGAACTAGTACGCCTATTGAATGATGCATCGTCCGAATGATGAGAATATCATTTTGGAATGTCGCCATTTATTTAAAAACTGCGAGTGAATGACTCCTGTTCATTAAATTGAACCAGGCAAAACTACGATGCGACGACTACATCCACGTGCGAGATGCTGTGAACACTGACGGAAATGCGCAGAATCTTGGACAACTGGTGATTTTACCATTGTCTCATATTGGAAGTCCTCGCCATATGCATGTGTATGCACAGGACGTAATGACATGTGTACGCAACTACGGAACACCGGACTTATTTATCACTTTTACGTGTAATCCGAAGTAGAACGAAATTAAAAGGGAGTTGTATTAGGGACAAAAACCGAAAGACTGTCACGATATAATTGCGAGAGTATTTAAGCAGAAAGTGAAGATGGTGATGGAAGTGATCGTGAAGCATCTAGCGTTCGACATTACAAGGTGTTGGATGTATTCGGTCGAGTGGTAGAAACGCGGTCTACCCCACGCACATATTTTGATTTGGCTGATGACCAAATTGCGGTCTGATGAAGTAGACGATATCATATCAGCTGAAATCCCCGACCAAATCGCCGATCGAGAGATACAAGAGATTGTCAGAACGCATATGGTGCATGGACTGTGTGGCGCATTGAATCCAAAATCACCACGCATGGATGACGGAAAATGCACGACACGATGCCCACTGCCATTAGTAGCTGAAACAGTAACGCTATCAGATGGATATCCAGTTTATCGACGATGCTCAAAGGACATTAACGAGTTCGTTGTGCCGCATTGTCCATTGTTTTCCCACATTTTTAATGCTTACGTAAACGTTGAGAGCTGTCATTCTGCAAAATCAGTTAAATATTTGTGCAAATATGTAACGAAAGGCAGTGGCAGTGTTTGGAGTTGGTTCTGAAAATGGCAATGATGAAGTCTACCAATACCAAATGGGTCGATATGTGAACACCAACGAGGCGCTGTGGCGTTTATTCTCTTTCGCAACAAGCGGTCAGACCACCGTCAACCACGTTGACAAGTTTCTTTTAGATCTGTGCAACTGACCCCTTTGCCGCTACATTGTTGTATGCTGATATGCCCAAATATTACATTTGGATTTAGTCAACGAAAAAAATTTCAGCGTCGCAAACAAGGAGTTCCAGTTGCGTATTGGTCAGGTGTGTTCTCAACTGATGCACTTGGACGCATTTACACTGTTCATCCATCGAATGTTGAATGTTTCTACTTGCGCTTACTGTTGATTAACGTACATGTCCTAAAATCATTCACACATTTACGAACGGTAAATGGTCATCTTTTTCAAACAGATCGAGAGCCGTGCCAGCATTTAAGCTTATTGGAGAACGACTCATAATGGGACCAAATAATCGCTGAGTCCGTGGCCACATCGAAT
The DNA here is from genome assembly GCA_963966105.1 of Volucella zonaria. Classification (NCBI taxonomy): domain Eukaryota; kingdom Metazoa; phylum Arthropoda; class Insecta; order Diptera; family Syrphidae; genus Volucella; species Volucella zonaria. The sequence goes on along the minus strand of OZ014533.1, from coordinate 134,751,741 downwards.
GCGTGTCAAATAAGAACGCTATTGACCATCATTGTGACAACATGCTATCCGACTCAACCTACAGAATTGTGGAACAAGTACAAGGACGACATGTGTGCAGACATATGAGCATCGCGTACGAAATGCAGTGCACAATCCGGAAGTGGCAATGTGTGAGGAAATATATAGTACAACGAAGGACTGATTGCCATTGGGGATTTGTGCATCACTATAGCAAATAAATTATTAATCCAGGTTGGCATGATTGCGTCGAATCGACCCATGCATAATGCGTTCGATCAAGAACTGAACCGTGAGCATCTATACGACCGTAATGTGCTGTAAGAAGCGGTACCATTGCTGAATGATCAACAAAACTTTGATGCAATCGGTGGACAACATTACTGGTGGGATCTTTTTCCTGGATGCGCAAGGTGGAACAGGTAAGACATTCGTCATTTCGCTGATTCTGGCCACGATTCGAACGCAAGGTGACGTTGCACTAGCTCTCGCATCATGCGGAATAACAGCGACGCTATTAGACGGAGGACGTACTGCACATTCCGCACTCAAACTGCCATTGAAATTGAACACAACGGAAACTCCAACGTGCAACATCACCCGCAACAGTGCAATAGCAAAACTGTGGATTGAATGCAACCTAATTGTTTGAGAGGAATGTACAATGTCCCACAAGAAATCAATTAAAGCGCTAAACATCTGCAAGATATTCGACGCAACAACAACGTCTTTGGCGGTGTAATGATTCTGTTGGCAGGAGACTTTAGACAAACGTTGCCAGTGATTCCCCGTTGGACTGCTGCAGATGAGTTCAATGCATGCCTGAAGGCATCATCGTTGTTGAAGACACGTGTTGTTGACAACGAATATGAGAGTCCAGTTTCAAAGTGCTGAACAATTTTCAAAGCAATTGTTAGAAATTGGTAACGGAAAGGTCCCAGTAGATGCGACGACATGGTTTAATAACGTTTCGGCATGATTCTGCCAATTCGTGGATTCACAAGCGGCTCTCATTGACAATGGGTTTCCCGAAGTAAATCGAAATCATCGTAATTACGCTTGGCTTAATGAACGCGCAATCCTTGCCGCAAAGAATATCGATGTCAACGCATTGGATTTCACCATTCAATCGCAAATTACCGGAGATTTAGTGTCATACAAATCAGTTGATTCCACCACTAATCAAGATGAAGTAGTGAATTATCCGACGGAGGTTTTGAATTCCTTGGATATACCCGGATTTCCACCCCATAATTTGCAAATCAAAAACGGTTCCAAACCAAAACCACGACTGTGCAATTGTACCAGACTTGCTGTTAAGAATTTGATGCCGAATCTGATAGAAGCAACAATTGTAAAAGGAAAATATTCGGGGGAAAATGTGTTCATTCCTCGTATTCCGTTGATTAGGACCAATAAATTTCAGGGACAATCCTTTAATGTTTATGGCCTGAATTTGGAGAATCCATGTTTTTAGCATGGCCAATTATATACGAGTATGTAGCGTGCTCACGTGTCGGCAGACCATCTAGTACAAAATATATATTGTACATTGCATTTCCGAACAGGGCAGTTTTGGTTCCAGCGGAGGTTCCATTAGATATTTTGAGTGTTTCCGATCTGCCAGATAAGGCAAGGAATTACCACGCCATATCGGTAGATGTCAAGACTCTATATATATATGGCAGAGGCCAAGTTCATAGATCATGTCCACATTTGTAGAAAATTACATCACATTATGTGCTGTTTCTTCATCCAAACTCCTTACTTGTCCAAAGCCATATATTAGGTATGATTCTATTGTCACAATTACCTAGAACTGAACTTATTTCATGCACCAAATATTCAAACGTTTTTCAAAACGGATGCATTTCTCTACCTCAGGCGTCTAACCTAAATCATTCATCTACCACCAAAAACTACATTACGATGATGAACAATATTTGTTTGTATGTCAACTTACTCAAGGACTTGTCGCAACTCACTCCGGAAACGAAAAAGGAGATAGTAAATATTTTCCTTCAACATATTGGGTTCTTTAGAAGGCTTTTCCCCGGCATACTCCTCGCCCAATCACTTTAAAATCCAACAGAGTCGTCAGTACGAGTACATCCCGAGGAGATATTTCCTCACCCATCCGTTCTGGCAAGCTATTCGAGCGTTAAGATCAAGAGCAAAATTTCTGTTTGGTTTTATTTTCGGAGTTTACTTTCAATAGAACCTTTCAAGTGAAGATGCTCAATAGTCCATAAAGGAAAAGCAACCAGCTACTACAAGGAAATCCATGTTGATGGCAATGTACGAGTGCGGATACCTATGAACGTGCAGCTTTTTGCTGGAGCATGCTTATTTGTTTTGGAATTTTGTAAAGCAGGCAAATTGAGGTTTTTACGTTTTTTTGCTTTCGAAAGACACCATGACCTTTTCCGTACGGTTGAAGTACAGAATTAAACACCTCACTGCATTTGGTTTGGATTTGAACAGAAAAACGGACGGCCTTTCGTTTCCTTCGACTGAATATGAATGTTTAAGAAAGCTAAAGCAATTGGCCAAGATGGTTTGGTTTTTGAAAATTCGTAACAGATGGATAGAAAAGATGAAAAGGATGTATGGTTCGCTGACCATTGGATTTACGTTTGTAAAGAATTTGTTGGAAACCTTTAAACTTTCAAAAGGCACATCTTTGGGGCATATTCATTCAACTCACTTTGTACGTTCACATCTCAGCATCTGGCCATTTAAAGTCCATGTGTGTCCGGTGTAATCCGATTAAATGAGCCTGCATGTTAACAAATTCATGCATGCCACTGACACTGTTTTCCGAGATAAATTACGAGAACATCAGTCTCAAATTGGAGTCAATTTGTCAAAGGCATCTGCAACATACGCGCAAGTTAATTAATTCAATTTTAAGTCTGTGGCTTGTGGGGTATGCAATGACAAAGTGAAAGTAAATTTACAATTTACGCGTGAGTTTCTGTGTTTGTCTGTAGCGTCACCTACGTCTATACTAGGATGAAATGCAATTACATTTTGCGACAAAGGGTAGATAAGGATTCAGCTTTGAATGCCCTCATGAAGGCGGATATTGGCAGAGATATCTGCTGGGATGAGTTGGGATGTACACTGAATTTTTTCTATCTAATTTAATTTTAACTATTAATCAATCAACCGTGGAGGTGCAATGAAAATTTTAATGAAATAGTATCAGTGCAACTCAGGCTACGATTCAGACAGTCATTCATCTATGGTTCTATTCTTAATCACCATATTCGACTGGCTCTCAACTGGAGCCTTAAGACCAAAATATTTCCCAACTTTTTTCCTCCTGTCTATATCCCTAAGCAACCCCCTTCACGTCTCCCCGCAAAAGCACCAACTGAATCTCTCCATCCAAGCCCCAACGTGTTTCTTTTAATTTAACCCCTGCCCCTGGTACTTTTTCTGCCCGCTGCCCCTCCCACGAATACTAACATCTGGTTTCCTAATGTCGATCTTACAACAGAAGCCAAATACACAAACTTTGTCAGCTCACATATCTTAAATCCCAATTCTACCCCACCTTCCCCCTCGTTTTCTCGGGCCCCTGCCCCTATTTTTGATCCAAATAAATAGACACGATGGAATGTCGTTACGCGCTCTCAAGGCTAAAGGTAAAAAGATATACGAAAATATATGTCTCTTTCTCCCATATCTTTACGATAAATCCGATTCTGTTTGCTTTGAAGGAAAAACGAAAACGATTGTCATGGTCTCCATCCAACTGGAAGGCCTTTCTACTGATATAACCAGTCTCAGGAAACTGTACAAAAGGTACCACGAAATCTTCAATACACTTCCCTAAAAGGTTGCGGATGACCTCACCACTTTCCGCAGCTATGTACACTCTAAAAGAGTTTCTCACCTTCAGCGTAGCCGAGCTGACCATAATAAATTTTTTCGTTCCTAACTTGCCTTCTTTACCTGTATTTCATCTACACTCCCCTACCCCTCCCCTCCGCTTAACAAACTACCTCTTACATTTTACTATCAAAACATAAGAGGCTTGCGCTTTAAAACTCGTGCAGCTTTGTCTAAATCTCACGGCTCTATGCTCTTACAGAAACTACGAGGGCGGGTCAATAAGTCCGTGACTTTTGGATTAAAACAGATTTTTTGATAAAAAAATAATTTTATTTTTCAACGTAGTCTCCCTTGAGCTCTATGCACTTTGTCCAACGCTTCTCCAATTTTTTTATCCCTTCCAAAAAAAATGATTTGTCGAGGTCCTCAAAATGACGAGATGACTTCATCATTGGAGTCAAATCTTTTTCCACCAAGCCATTTCTTCAGGTTTGGGAACAAGAAGTAGTCGCTCGGAGCCAAATCTGGAGAATAGGGTGGATGAGGGAGCAATTCATAGCCCAATTCATGGATTTTTGCCATGGCAACTGCACATGTGTGCACCCTTGGTGGAAAAGAACTTTTTTCTTGGCCAAATGAGGTCGTTTTTTTTTCAAATCGTCATTGAATCGGTCCAATAAGTTGGCATAATATTCCCCATTGATTGTTCTTCCCTTTTGAAGGTAGTCAATGTGGATTATCCCGCGTGCATCCCAAAAAACAGTCGCCATAACTTTATTGGCTGACAAACCCACCTTGGCCTTCTTTGGCGCCGATTCACCCTTAGAAACCCACTGTTTTGACTGTTGTTTGTTCTCTGGTGTGTTGTGATGGATCCATGTTTCGTCCACGGTTACGGTTACAAAACGGCGCAAAAACTCCTCCATATTGCGATTAAACAACGCCAAACCTTCCTGTGAAGTTGTTACACGATTACGTTTGTCGACTGTGAGCAAACGCGGCACCCATCTTGCGGAAAGCTTTCTCATGCCCAAGTGATCATTCAAAATTGAAACCACTGAGCCATGCGAGATCCCTACGGCTCCCACAATCTCTCGCACTTTCAATCTTCGGTCGGCCAACACCATATCGTGAATTTTTTCGATTGTTTCGGGTGTAGAGACCTCAACTGGGCGTCCAGGACGTTCGGACGTTCGGCATCTTCAGTGCTTGTACGGCCACAACGAAATTCAGTAAACCACTTTTTTACCATTGAAATCGATGGTGCAGAGTCCCCATAGTATTTATCAAGCTTAGCCTTGGTCTCGGTAATGGTTTTTTTTCGCAAGAAATAATGCTTAATAAGCACACGAAATTCACTTTTTTTCCATTTTCTCCTCAAATTAATGAGTAGTCTGATAAAAATAGCTGTCAAACACAAACTAACTGACGCAGCAAGTTTAAATTTTGACAGGAGTCAACTGACAGATGCCTGTTGACAGGAGCAGTGTTGCTGTTTCAGTAAAGAGGTCAGAAATTCAAAAATGCACGGAATTATTGACCCGCCCTCGTATTTTGATCCCCGAAATAAAGAGCCAGGAGGTCTTCTCATAATGTTTTCCGAGAGGACGATAACCCTCTCCCTATGGTTAACGATCCTGCCCACCCTAAAGTTGATTCTCCATGCACAAGTGTCATATTTGCTATTCGCAATAACCTCAATGCTTCTCTCATCGCTATCTCTTCTTCTGTGAAAATTGACTTTGTTTCAATTAAAATAACACTTCCCAAAAGGTCGCTGTATGTTATGTGTTGGTACATTCTCCCAGATCAAACTATCGAATCCTTGCTATTAAAGCAATTGACCAACTAATTGACCTAAGTGATTCCATCGACAATATCCTTATCCTTGGTGACTTTAATCTGCCCCTGCTGAAGTGGATTCCATCGGACGATTACTTATTTTTTACCGCGTCAAACGCTAGTTAATCCAAGGAATGTCTATTCATGGATAGCATAACCGACTCGAGCCTATGCCAAGTAAGTGGCGTCCTTAACTCCATCGGTAGGTAACTAGACCTGATTTTAACTAGCGATCCCATTGACTTCACAGTAGCGTTTTGCCCTTTTACCCGTCAACTACAAATGAAAATCAGACGGTTATATTCCCTCTCTCTCAAACAAACTTTTTCAAACAATCTTTAGCTGACAACTTCTTCGTACCCGATCACATATTTCCATTCCACCAAATTTGAACGACCTCTTTCATAACTCCCGCTTCACAAAAAGGGATCAAAGAATGAAGTAACCAGCTACTGTCCCATTGCTAAGCCTTCCCACATACCTAAAATGTTCGAAAGTTTTTTATATGAAGTTCTAAGCTTTCAGTGCAAGTCAGTTTTATCACCCAGTCAGCATGGATTCCTGAAAGGTAGATCAACTACTACAAATTTAGTCGAATTCGTATCCTTGTGCTTTCAGCCCTAGAAAATAGCAATGAAATAGATGCTACAGATTTCGCTAAGGCCTTTGACAAAATATCACATCAGTTGATCCTTTTCAAATTGTCTTCCCTCGGTTTAGACCCCATATTGTTAAAACGGATATCTTCTTATCTCCAGAACCGTTACTATAGGGTTCGCTTTAGGTCAGTCTTCTCAGCCTCGTTCTTAGCCACTTCTGGTGTCCCACAAGGTAGATGAATGCCCCTTGTCTTTCATTTTTTTTTTTGTTTTTTAAAAGAACTTAACATTCAAGTGGGTATGAATACACTTATAGTGCCTCAGCATGTGTGAAGTTTTTTACAAAATGGGATAGAGAGAGAAAGAAATTTTAACTATAAACGATCTTAACAGGATTATTAAACCCTGATTCCTATCCATTTACGACGATGACACTTAGGTCTCCAAGACTATTTGATCAGCCCAAGACTCCATTCTCCTTCAAGAAGACCTCGATAGGTTTTCAACTTGGTATAAAAAAAATTTCCTTGAGTTTAATGTCTCCAAATGTCAGTCTATGACTTTGTCTCGTAAGTCCAATCAATCCCCCTCCACTTTATTTTCTGCATGACCAACCTGTACCCCAGGTTCTATACGGTCGCGATCGTGGAATGTTATACGATAGAGAGTTAAACTTCCGTTCGCATATTGATGAGATAATACTTAAAGCCAACTCATCGCTCGGTTGTATCAAACGATGGTCTAAAGAATTTTGCAAACCTTATGTGACAAGATCACTTTACGTTACCATTGTCCAGTCCCTCCTCGAATATGCCAGCTCAGTGTGTTAACCCCTACCAGCGAGTTCATATATCCCGAATCGAGAACATTCAACGTCGTTTTCTTCGTTTTGCCTTCGTGGTCTATCCTGGGATACCTCCCTATCGTGACCGCCTCAAATTTTTCAACCTGAATACCCTCGAAAAGCAGCAGAGACGTAGCTGACATTCTCTTCATTCATCGACTACTCTCTGGTTCTGGGGATTGCGCTTTTCCACAATTCCATTTCCTTCAACACTAACCCTTGTCCTCGTCTCTTCTACATATATTCCAACCCACCGCACCTGTTATGGTTCTAACGAACCAATTTCCTGCATTCTCCGTAAGGTCAACTCAAACCTCCCCCTTCTTGATTTTAGCCTGAGTACTTCTCGTCTTAAACTTGATCTCCTCCACCATTCCCTTACTTCCTAATCCCTCAACTGTTGTTAGTTTTTAAGTCCTAATTTTTAAGTTAGTCCAAGCTTGTATTAAGCGAAGTAAATTGGGGGCGTTAGATCAAGTCAGATATCCTTTTAAATGTGCCACCGCCAAATTATCAAGGCTTTGCCCATAAAAGACGCTGCCTAATAAAAAGCGGGGGCAGAGCATATTACTGGTCTTATCGTAAAAATCTTCAGATAACGCCTCTGAAGGTTGCTACGATTTGACCAGTTACAAGTTGCCGGTCATATGTCTTGTTGGCGGCAGGACCACCGGTAGTCACTACAAGGACTTAAATCACGGTACCATGGGAGTCAGGAGCCCACCGGATTTCGGTCCGGGCCTGACTTGTTGAGGTAGGCCTCCTTATGGGAGCGTCATGGTGGCTGTGGTTTACACTCAAATCGCGGGAAAGGGTCTTCCTATTGGTTTGACCCATTGTTGAGTTGCAAATAAGTACTGGGGGCTGTGACCTTAAGAACAGCAAGAGGTTTTAGGTCGGCCTCGACTCATACCAAGGGTGGAACTTGTGCCTCCAACACAGTTCCGTATTGGTATCAAAGGATTGACGGAGAGCGATGGCAAGGCGTATCCTTGCTCCCATGGATGTATGGGCATCCCGTAAACATAAGTCTACATGACAGGTGGTTTACGTTAAAAACCAGAGACTAATGTCCTTTTAGATGCATTTTCTGCTTCCCTGATTACGGTGCTTCTTTGTCTGAGTCAGGACGGTTACCCTCATGTGTCATTAAATCAAGTTACCTCAAACAACCGGTGCGACTTGTTAGATAATCTGAAGTCAAAAGCCACTAAGATTTTGCTGAATGGGCTTCCACATCTATATTGACTGCAACATATATGAGGCAATACAAGTGCTGCCAATGCACTCGGAAAAATGCACTGTTTTTTCAAAGATGACCGTGAGAACAACATTACCATCAATGGCGCACCTGAACGATAAAGTGATTTCGAATTGTTTTTTGCCCAAAATGCAGGTGCTGAAGCTGGCCAGTTTGTGGTTCCAGCAAGACGGCGCTACATGCCACACAGCACGCGAATTGATGGACCAATTGAGAAATGAGTTCGGTTAGCAATTTATCTCTCGTTTTGGACCGGTGATAAATTTTTTTTATGGGGATATAGTATGTCAAATTTCTCGTCTATGCCAATAAACCGCCGTCAATTGCAGCGTTGGACGGCAACATAACACGTGTTATTGGCAAGGTAACAGTGATTGAAAATTGGACTCTCCGTATGAACTACTTAACACGTAGTCGTGGTCAATATTTATGTTCGGTTAGGGTGTGATGAATATGCTATCGCACAGACTCCAGGCACCAGGTACCAAAACGGGCCCATCGCGATCCCTGTGAAACCAGTTGAATTCGCCTTCAAATGGCAACAATCTAAAGAATCGACCTGGTGAAACACCCAATTTTCGTGCAAAAGCCAAGAAGGCCTTTGAAGTTCGTGCCGTCTACTTGCTCTAGGTTTTCGAAAAAGTATTTCCCTAAAAATTTTCTTCGACTACGCGATATTGCCTTGCATTCACACTGTATGTGTGTTATGTCCTCAACAGCTTGCAGATCACCGCAGAATCGGCTGATATCCGTATCTTACAATTTGAGTCTCTTTGCATGTTGCTGCAGGAAACAGTGTGCTGTCAGGATTCGTATTACTGTTCTAAGCCTATCCTTGTTTAATTTTATTAACTTCCTAGACCTTTTGTCATCAAAGGGACTTGGATACCCTGTGCCCTTCAAAACTCGACCACCTTTGTGCCCCTCACTATGCAAAGGGCTGGTGTAGCCCTCCTTTTTTTGCGAGCTCGTCCGCATGTTAATTTCCTTTAATACCACAGTGTGCTGGCACCAAGCACAGTCTTACCCGGTTCTGACTGCATAGTGCCTTAAGCACTATGACTGTCTCAAAGTTGACGTTGGTTGATTCAATTGCCTTGAGTGCGGCCTGGCTATCGATATCTCTTTCGGATACCGATCTCATCTGCATTAGCTCAGCCACCCTCGGGACAGCCAGAAATGGTCAACATTCATATGAAATTCGAGTAATCTTTAAAAGGCTTCGGTAGGATAGACGTATTCCTGTAGGAGGCAGATCAATCAAAGCATCAAAATCTATCAACAGACGTACAGACGGATCCAGAAGCGTAAAAATAAATAAATCTGTGGGGCAATAACCAGGTGTGGCCTACGGCTAAGCCTCTCTACTTCCTAATGTTTCTAGACGACACAAAGCCAAGATAATGAAAGACTCTTTTCGTAAACAATATTTTTGTCTTCCGGTGATTTGCCATTGCCTACCTGAGGGTCGTCAGATTTTTGTACTTTTCGGTAATGTATCCAGTATAGTAGTTGAGGAATTTATCCACTGCTCCTTGCAATTATGACTGTTGTCCTGAAACCTAGTGTCGGTATTTAAAGAAGATAATAAAAATGTAAGAGAGAAGAGATCTGGAGCATAAGGAACGTCCTAGTGATGTTATTGTACGTGGCATACCTTATTCTTCTGACGAAAATAGAGTTGATATTATAAAAGCCATCTGTGCTCGATTACAATATGCCAATGCGAGTAAATCTACGAGCAGTAATAGGCCATTGCTAATTCGCCTTGTTCCCCATGCTGAAAAAAGGGCATTTCTTTCCGTATTCCACAGGAATAAGGATCTCCTGCTCTCGTAGCTCTGCTCTTATTTATATTAATGTGAGCTTAACACCTGACAATAGCTTTCTGTTGTGACATGCTGTGAGGACTCGAATCGGCAATGTTTACATAAACAAGGGCAAAGACGATTATAAGATGAAAATTTCCATCACAGTAAACTTCCCATAAACGAAAATTTTGTATTTGCAACTGTCGATGATGTCGTCGATTTAATTATCTTCGTATCTATTCACGTTAACCCATCTACAATATACTTATTTTATCTAACTATTTCATATATCTATTTATATTTATTATGTGCATCTTCCATACAGCGCTTCCCTGTATTCCTTTATTCACACTCAACTTTATTGTCCTATTTCCTCTTATTCTTATGGTTTCGTGTTGTTTTTTCTGTGAAATTAGTTTTGCATGGAGCTCCAGTCATTTGTTTTATTTGTGTGCTTGTTGGTGATGGAAAATTATGAGCCGAGCTGTGCGATCCATTTTAAAAAAACGTGGCTAATGTCTTTAAGGAGTTATACTCGTGTAAACGCCCGTAGTCTAAATACTTGTGAATTAGACTTCCTCTGATAGATGTGGGATTGATATACGAGTAGTAACTATGTACAACTTGGTTCAAGACTATAGTCGATGATATCTTCTACGAAATTCCTAATTATATATTTGTTGCGCAATGACAGAATTATTGACACCAGTGATGGTGGAATTGCTATATATTTCAATGAGTCTCTTGGTTGTGAGCCTGTCAAAAAATCTGAAAGCAGTTTCATTGAGTATCTCTTTTTTGAAGTTTCCAATGGCAAGGTTAAAGGTTTTTCCAGCGATTTAAAAAGGTCTAATCCAGATTCTTCCCACTCTAAAATCCTTATTTAGGTATAGCTTCAACTGGAGCTACATGCCACAGGCCTGGAGGGAGGTAAACCTAGTTTTTATCTCCAAACCAAATAAATCTAAGTCTTATCGCCCAATAAGACTTATCGGTATACACATCATTTACACATTTCTAGGTACGTCTACGTCCGCAAATACAGGCCACTTGTTTCGTCACTAAGTAAAACACAGGTAGATCCTCGCCTACACCTCTTTAACCATTCTGGTCTGAAGCTACCTGGGTACGACCTAGTGCCATTATTCTTACCCCATCGCGGTCTCGTCATTTACGTGCGTAGTGATGTAGCTTACCAAATTCCACCACAATGTAGTCCATGTTCCAATCCGTAATTCAATTTCATATGGTTAAAATTCAATCTCCGTAAGCAAATAATCCGCTACTGCTTTATTTACAGGAGCCCCAAAGTGGACAGCAATTCGACTTTTAACGAGTTTGATGAGCTGTCTGACTCTATTCAAAGAATTGTATCCCTGTATCCTCATACTCAAATTGTTATTACGGGCGATTTCAATTCTGGGCGGCTTCGACATTCTGGACAGACAAAACCCGAAGGACGGTGTGTTGAAAATTTCACTGCGGAAAATTACATGACCCAGCTTGTAAATATGCTCACGCGAATACCAGACGTTGATACTCATAACGCCAACATCCTGGACTTTTTTTTAACTTCTCAAATTAATAAGTATACTGTGGATGTGCTTTCCCCTCTATTGGACTATTGAGTCACGTCAGCTAATTTCACGTACTCCGGGCGCACAGATTCCTAAAAGAACATATGGCAGCACGAGATTGTCAATTGGAGGGGGTTTAACAGCTTCTTTAGGAATTTTAACTGGTTGTCATGTTTCACCTGATAGACTTCTTTATCGCAAAAGGAGTACACGCTAGTTACGTCAAAGTTGAAGAAAGCTTCGATCTTTCCTCCGATCATTCTCCAATTATCCTTTCATTGTGCGAATTCTTGGTTAAGAAACAGAGACTATGCAGATCAAGGACTTCAATAACTAAGGTACTAATACCTACCTAGAAAGCCTCAGAGCGAAAAAAAATACCAATTACTTCATATGGAGAGCCGTTAAAAGTCATCGAAAGCCCCAAATATACGTGACGCGAATAAGAACAAACCAACATGACTGGGCGAAAGAAGATAAAGAAAAAGCTAACGTTTTCGCCGACCATCTTGCAGAAACGTTCAAACCATTCAACGGGCAAGTGCTTCCAGAGAATGTCAATACGCTAGACGTGACGACGAACCTTCCAATAGAAAAGGCTACACTTAGGGAACTTAGACAAGTTATAGCCCCCCGCATCAGTTCAAAGTTGCTGAAGCTATCATGGTTCCGAAACCCGGTAAACCGCTGACTGAAGTCAAGTCATACAGACCAATATCGCTCCTCCCGATTATATCGCAGGGCTTCGAGTGAATCTTACTTAATCGTCTTAAGCCGATATTGACACAAATCGCCTCTTGCCCGATCATCAATTTGGCTTTAGAAGCCAACACTCTGCTGTTGACCAAGTGCGCCGAATAACCGATGTAATTAAACGAGCAATCGAGTGTAAGTTAGTCTGTTCAAGTGCATTCCTTGACGTTTCGCAAGCTTTTGGTAAGACAATTCTTACCCGAGCAATTGTCTCCGATTTTAAGCTCATACCTAGATGACCGACTCTTCCGTGTCAGACACGGTAACGAATATTCCAATTTTAAGACAATAAAGGCAGGGGTGCCACAAGGTAGTATGCTTGACCCTCTGCTATATTCGCTTTTTACCTGCGACACACCGCAAACGGACGATACTGTGCTAGCCATATTTGCTGATGACTCTGCCATTTTGGCAACAGCTAAAACTGCTAGGTTGCAACATACCCTTACACGGATTAACAATTGGACAAAGACTTGGCGAATCCCGCTTAATGAACACAAACAGGATGCCTCGGAGGTTTCCGTTAGTTTGTCACAGAATGACCTCGATGATTGTGGCTTTGCCTTTCTCAGTTCTTTTTTATATATGTGGAGGTATTCCTTGTAGGAGTCCTTGCAGCCACTTTTCTTGTGCTTTTTGCTGGGTTGGAAAGTTTTCAGCAAACGGTTCTAAGCGGTCCCAGGGCTGATGTCCACAAGTGCGGCTTTTTCTTGCCTTTAGGTTGAAATAGAGAGCAGGTAGCACCGATTGCCTGATTGCCTGATTGCCTGACTGAGAGCCAGGTGAAATCCTTGACTTTATCCCTGGTGTCGCGTTTAGAGAAGAGTGTTTTTAAAAAGGTTCCTTCGCATTTTGACCAAACAGTTTCCCAATAATTCCGGAATGCTAGTTGGCGGGTAGGAGCATCATTCAGGCTTAATTGGATGTATCTATGATCTAAAATAGGATGTTCAAACGATACCATCCAGTTCGGTTACATGTTGTTATCGGAGACTAGAGTGATATCTAGCATTTCCTGTCGGTTTCTTGTTATGAAAGTGGGCTCCTTGGCAATGTTGCAAACAATGAGGTTAGTACATATAATGTAATCAAAAAGTGACTCACCTCTATTGTTGATGTCGGTACTGTCGGCTCCTCATGATGAGGCCAGTTTTCTGCCATTCAGCTCCCAGTACCACCATTTCTATGTTGTCACCAGGGAGAGGGCCCACATGGTCGTGGCCAACAGCTATGTCGGCGTCACTGAGGATAGGAAGTAAAAATGCATTAAGACTACGTTTCACTAATATACAAGCTCTAAGCTTACCTTTGTCTCTTGTATAGGGCGGAGCGTATGTAGGCGATCCAGGTCCACGAACCACGCGTTTCACGATCCATGGTTCCTGGATTAGGATCATTTCTTCTGCGTTTTTGGAAACACGTAGACGAGTGTGGCCGAGGCCTTTTTGAAGTGATGGAAAATAATTTTGAGAAACCGTAGCATCATTGCCACAATCTGCCAGAGGGGACTCCACCATTTGAGTCCCCCGATTAAGTCCTCCATAGAGCCCATCTTCATCTTCTGATCGTAACGGATCTCCTTTTAATTCGTCGTCGGTTTCCATTTTCGACAAGGTATCGGAGATGGAGACTGTCGGCTTAGTTGTTACCTCGGATAGATTGGAGTCGTCACTATCCAATTCAGGAAAGGATATCATCGCTCCAGGATCTGAGGATGAATTTGCAATTTCAGTTAAAGGAGGCGGAGGCTGCTTATTAGCATCCAGTTCATTCTTTAGTCTGCTCTAATGGGTGAAAGGATTCCTTATTGATCACAATTAACGCGCATCTATCAGGACCCCTTAGTTTGGCTACCTTCCAGTCGTGATTCGGAAGTTCGGAGGGCTGATGATCTCCAGAATGTTTTCTTTGGAGGAGGCTTCTAGTGAGATCCAGGTAGGAGTTATACGTCTGATAGGGACCTCATCCTTAGCCACGACCTCTCCTAATCCACCTAGGGCTTTTGTGTAAAGATCGAGATATATTTTGTTTGCACCAGCGGGAGGGCCTTTTGGGAATCGACACGGTTTTCTACAACGATCTCTGGCGCTGGAAGAAGTCTTTTAACATTTTGGGAGCAGCGGATAATCCGTCTTTAAGGGTGTTTACTTTTCATGTTCGCAGTTCTCCTAACATCCGGAATGGATCCGAGAGTTTTGATTATGCGTAAGGCATTTCGGGGTCGTCGGCAGCAGAGCGCCTTGGAGGGCGATTGCTAACGCAGCTGAGCTTTTGAATCCCCTATTGGGGATGGATTTTTGTAGCAGCAGGAAAATCGTGGCCTGCCACAAGCCTGGTCCTGCTACGGATTTTTGCCACTCCTTGAAGGTTTCGATTTTGACTCTCAATTTTTATTAAAGAGTAGATATACGTTGTCTTTCTTTGACACAGGGATTTCGATGGCACGCGCTAGGTCAAATTTCGGTGCGTGTTGTAGCATGGAATAGATCGCTCTAAACGGAAGGTGGTTTTGAAGGTGCACACCATTATATGAATGACAAAGACTGGTGAATCAGTGCGTCTAGAGCGGAGCCAGGCATGGTAGGAAAGGTCCATATACAGCCGAGATAGACCATTTTTTGGTGTCTGGTAAAAGCAGCAGTGACGTATTTCACCAGAATAGGAAATGTCATAAGTTTTCTTTTTACCTTGAGTCCCATGCAACAATAGGATCCTTTACTAATTGTCATTCATTTACACAAGAAAAAGGAGCAGGCGCAAAATAAATGAGCAGTCACTCTATAATTATATAAAAAAGGCAATGTTGGCATTTGCATACGCAGGTTGCTACTTAAGTTTTGAGATATGGCGATACCGGTGTAGATACGTCAAATCTGACAACCGCGTCGTACAGTTTGACGTTTTTAATTGTACACGTGCTCAGGACTTCTTGTCATATGAGTGCTATTTGCGTTTTCTACGAGACTTGAAAAATTCATCTCAGCCTAAAAATGGAATTAAATCGTGAACGTGCCGATCAAATCGATACGACTTTTGGCGATGAAGTACCATCCTGAAGTTTTCTGTAGGTCGTCGAACAACGGTTTTTTTTTCTGAAAGCATCGATGCTGTGCGGGTGCTGATATTGCAAGATCGTCATGTGACTTATCGTGAAATTGAGGCATGCTTGAGCATTAGTTCCACTCGCATACATTTATTTTAAAAGTGCATGAACTCAACACATCAAATTGATTGATCATCTCCCGTACAACCCTGATTTGGCATCGGGTCAAGGTTTTTTGACGCCTAAAGAAGCGTTCGGAGTGGAAAAAATGCCTCGAAAATGTGCATGGAGAGTAAAGCCACTTTCGATGATAAATATTTGCTTTTACTGGTTTTTCTCAAAATTTAAGTAACAACCTAGGTACATACGTAAAATCGGTCTACCAAGACGTCCACTAGTGAACTACTCTAGTCACACACCGTAGACGAGAAAGCTTCACGTACATAGTATCTGCATACAACCAAAATCTGGAAAAAATTTTCGATGTAAGACCACTACTTCATCCTCAGATAAGATACGAAATCGTATAACGCAATCACTTCCTAGCCCTGAATAATGGAGCGGCAAAGCGAATTTCAGGAGTGCTCCCTAATTTTTCCGAAAGTGATGATATCAAATCTTAAATCCCACTTTTCTAACAAAAAACTCCATCAAACGTCTATTTTTTTTACAAATACATACCACGAAACGCGAAAATACCACGGCTTAAGTTTTTAAAATCGCTTATTCTGGATCCACGGCACCAACGGATAAGGAGAAAGTCATTGAATTTCATTTCCATCTACAGGAGTCGAGTTATTCACTTCTTAAGAAAATTAATTTATTTGATGAATCCCTCATTCTCCGTCTTTCGTTTTCATTTTATCTTTTTAAGCGTCGATTTCGTTAATGTCATGACGGTCTTACGAAGAGTATCATACTTTAAAAATTGCCAATTTCGCTCTCGGTAAGGAGAAATCCTAGATGAAGTCAAGGATCTCGACAGCAGGGTCAGTGAACATCGAAGTATGTAGTTGATGGTTGTGTTTGTACCATCTTTTCGTTTACAAAGACTCATTAAGATAATTGAGGAAGTGGAATACAAAGCTGTTTGTAGGAAAAATATTGTATAAACGTACCCTAATCCCGGATAAGGAAGTCAGTTGAGATAAAAGAATCTCTATTAAGGATAACTGCCGCAGTGTATTTAGTGGGATTTATTATACTTTTATTGAAGGGCCTCGCCAGGGGAAAGCTTCAGTGAAGGCCAACAAATAATTTAAGATTAATTTACTGATAACTATGAAGCAATCATATATCGTATATCTGTTCAGATGGGGTGAATTATCATTCAAAATTAAATCATAGCGTTAAGTGCTATACGAGTATTCATTTGTTCTTGAAGGGGTCTCTTGCTCCCTAGAACAAATCAAACTGAGAGCATGTTTCATAGAGAAAACTTTTGAGTACACACCAACTGAATCTGTCATCCTAATTAACATTTCGCATCCAAAATCCCCAAAAACCCTTCGTTGTTTTAGGTTCGGGGAAAGGTCACGTACTATTCGCCTTTTTTGTTACTTAAAAATGAATTAAAAACTAAAAATGCAAATGAGGGGGAGAATTCCTGTTACAAGAATAGTTTTCCATTCTCATTACAGTTTCCTTTGTAACAAAAAAAAAATTAAAAAAATTCAACAAAACACAAAGAAACTTTGAAGCTAGCACTATCGCGCTTTTGAGAACGCTCCGCGTGTACTGTGCGAATATTTCATTATGAATTAATTGAGAAACTTTGCCCTTGTATGCAGCAGGGATGCTTACTCGTAAGCTTGGACAGGTTTCCTAGTCGACGTAGTGAGCTCAAAGGACATAAAAATTAAAGAAAAACAAAAAGTAAATGTGAGAAGTCAAGTGAAACGGAATTAATTTAAAAAAGGATAAAGTAAAATGTAATGTTGATGAACTTTGAAGAGCGCACGAGTACATTGCTTTTGTCGAAAATGTTTGTGGAATTGCTGAGATCTTTGGCATGTCACTTTAAATTATGGACTACGTTGGCATCTATGACACATATGAATGTCGTCCAACAACTCTACAAAGTTTAGTCACAGCATGACACTGACTACTGTGCACTAAGTGCACTAAGACAAAAACTAGTCTTCCATGCTGCTTCTAATTGAGTGTTTTGTAAATATAAGTATGAGCAATAGTCACCATGTTGTGGTGGCCAAAAGAGTAGGGAATGCGTTCTCACTCTAGTCTGACACCATTAACTCCTACTACTTACCTCCACATGGCGACTATGTCAGGGTGTTGGAAAAAAGTTGGTGACGGAAGAGTCCTTAGAAGGGGCCAACGGCAGCACCCTCAACCCCGAGGCGGGTTACTGGCTTCAGAAATTGCTGCGGCTCCTTTTGTCCCAAAAAGGGCCTGGCCCCTCAGGTTGGAGGTCGTGAGTGGGGTTAACTGCCCTACCACGTAAAAAAGTAGTTGCTACGACCAATAGCATCGAGTAGGGGCGACCCTGAAAAACGAACAAAGAACAACGACATTCGGATCTGCACGTGGAATATTCGGACCTTAAACAGGTCGCATACAGCCGAACAATTAGCGGAGATCTTACAGGCAATGTCCGATGTATGACGTTAAAATCGTCGTCGTCGCCTTTAATGCCAAAATTGGAAAGGATGACATATTTAATAGCACAATCGGAAGTCATAGCCTACACGACATCACATCTGGAAATGAAATTAAGCTAATCGATTTCTATAGCAAGCACACGATTTCCTCACCACAATATTCACAAGGGAACAAGGCACACACCAGATCAGCAAACTGTCAAGCAGCCAACATAAACTCGGACCACTACCTAGTTGTATCCAAGGTACCTCTACGGATATTTCAGACGCCACAACAACGAGGAAATACTATGCGGAAATCTAAGGTTGAACGGTTGTCGATCGCGTATCCCACAACCTCCGAAGAAATCCTTTGCAGCCAGCATCAAGTGTTGAAGACCACTGGCTTAGATGTCGAGAAGCCATCAGAAGTGCCGCAACTGACGTGCTGGGTTTCATCCGCTCACCACCACGAAATCCCTGGTTTGGTGAAGAGTGCCGGCAAGCACATGCGGCATAACAACATACCTACAAACTGGCGCTGCCCAAAAGGAGGAGAGACGCTCGTGAGCTCTACGAGCAAAAGAGGAGGGAAAAACATCGAGATCGAGAAAATAGAGAGGTGCTACTCCACGAATAATGTTCGGAAGTTTACCAAAAGATAAAAAGAACGTTTCAGGGTAATAAGACCCGAACGGAAACCTGTAGCGATAAACAAGGAAAGCTTGTAATAGAGTCACAGTCGGTGCTGACGAAATAGAAAAGCCATTTCGGCAGATTACTAAATGGCGACATAAATTCCGTTGTCAGACAGAGCGACCCAGTCAAAATTGACGATGCAACAAGGCAGACATTACTGCGCTCCAGGAAATATGGTGACAGGATCAGGATGAACGATCTAAAGTTGATCCACTAGTTTTGTCTACGGCTCAAAGTTCTATATCATAGAGAGTACACAATATTTCGCTTTCCTGGACATAGAAGGTGTCTTTAACAAAATCAACATATCCGCATATGTGCTGACAATTCTAAACGTAGATGACTCTCTTGGGGAGTTGATAAGTCTTATGCTAAATAGCAGGATAATCAACTCCAAACTGGATGGAAATTATCAGCAACCTTCTGTATCAAAACTGGATGTATGCCACCGTTCCCAAGCGACTTGGCGCCATCATACTTACTGTAGGACAGTGCATGTTAGATTGACACAAAAAATTCGAAAAAAACAAATGGCCAACTACACTTATTCAAATGAGCATCGGAATATGCTTTCATGTAATTTATTTTTCATAAATCAGTTCTTTACACTTTGTGCTCATTACTCAAGGATAAAAATTTTATAAAAATAAAATGCCTAACTGAAGCAAGTTTTTCTTCTCATATTTTATTCTTTATCGGTGAGATCATATAAACCCCGGTATCATCGGACGAGCATGGTGTTTCAGTAGACCAATTGGAACTATCATTTCCAACGGATTCGTCTCTTATGGGGATAAGTGCGCTGAGGTCGATCCTCCAAGTTATTCGCTCATACACAGGGAAGGGACTCCAAGCTTCGAAAGTTACTTCAGTTTTCTTGGATGTCGGATCGAGCGGATCTCCAATCAAGACATTTCGGTATGATTTCGATTGTGTGTCCGCAAGTTCAGTGGCATTACAGCTCATACAAGAAGTAGTTGCTCTGTCCTTTTTAGGTCTTCTAAAGCGTTTGTAAGTCGCAGTTCTTCTAGGTGTTGAAGATGCAGTGAATACAGGAGGATCGGGATACTTATCAGGCAAGGTTGGTTTCTTATTAAGTTTCTCTTTAACAGGATCCATCCAAATTTTTCTTTCGGCTTTTGAGAGATAAGGCCTCCACAATTTATCTGGAAGTAGGTCACTAGTTTCATTGAGTGCGGAAGTAACCTCTTGAAATCCTTTTCTTTGAAAGAGTTTAGCGTATTCTAAAGATTCGCGCTCTTGAGAGGTGGAAGCAGTAGATCCAAACGATTTTTCGCTTTGATTTGATCTTGATTGCGAATCAGCTGTAATATACGAGTAAGTGCTCAGACTATTGGCTAAAGATCTTAATGTAATTTCGTTTAAGTCTCTTGATGGGTATTTAGATTGATCCTTGATAGCAGAATTCCATCTTAGTTTTACTGGTACACTATATGTCGGAGTGAATCTATTTGTGTCACCTTTAACACACATCTTACTGAGTTCGTTGCTCCACATTGCCTTTGCAATATTTTGAGCGCGACTTAATTGCAGGAAACAAAAAAAGGAAAAAGTCAGCTTGATTATGCGGTTTTGTGTGGGATTTTATGTGGTACTTACACTGCTCCTGGTCGTAATTCAATTCCATCAGCAGAGTCTTTGCAGAATATGTCATTCCTTTGAAAAAATTTTTTTTTATATTTTCAATGAGCATTAGAAAGAGCTATCAACCACTTACCCAGTGAGCCAATTGTTATCCATTTCCGGTCCTTATCGTATTGATCTGTACTTGAGATTAAAAACAGAACAGCCCCTTACGTGTTCAGAAGTCAACTGCACTTTGTTCACACTCCACAGAGGTATTAACGATCAATCGAAGGTCTCCATTTACTCGACCGGACTGGCTTTCGTTGAAGACTACGCAATTATTTATATTTTAAATATACAAAGCGATGCGTCATATAAGAACGTCAAATCAGAGCGTATAGCAAACTATTTACATGTCCAGGTATGTATATGCACATCTCTACACGGACATTAGTTCTCATTTGCTCGAATTCCCATAAAATGGTTTCATTTTTGGACGGCACAAGAGCGGAACAAATATGGCACTATGACGATTGTGAAGACGTTTACATACAATTCGCGGAACATCTCACGGAGCGTGGAAAAGTTCAAGCGTATTGCACTTCAAGTGTGACTCAGGATTCCAGGAAAATGGAAATTTGAGAACGCACAGACAGCTTTGTACGACACCAGCTTGTTCTAAATATTTTAGTTTGCTTGTGTTTAGTTTTCTTATTAACATTAAATCCCTGGCAGCAGTACCTCTTCTGATTAGCACTATCGAGCTTAGCGTTATTAATATGTGGAAACTACAGAGCAGATTCTATGTATTTGACTGATCCTACTGGAGTTCCTAAAGATGTGTATTTAAGATGCGCAGTGAATATCCAGTTGCTATAATAATGGTGATATAACACTGACACTGGTGCATTTTTATCGACTCACTGCTTAACGCTCTTAATTGATTTAACGTCTTCGGATCATGCCAAGCGACTGTCCGCTCTAAATCGCAGGCATATCTAGACGTCAGTTTTTTCAGTTTATGGTATATGCATTTTTGTTATATTGAATTACCAGCTTACCAGCACTTACCAGCTATACAAAAAAACGCTTAAAAATTAGCTTAATTAACTTAAAATTATCTTATTCTAACTTACTGGCCCCATGCGGGCACTAAAAGTTAAACCTTATACTTAAATTATGTCTTTCGACGTATCTTACGTTACATATTTATAGTGTTTCTATTCATTATAAAGAAAACATTTTTTAACAAAAACTTAGCAACATGACTTTTTTTTACGAAGGTTGTCTGAAATGTTTCCGAACACTGATACAAGACATTTTTTCTCAAAATTTGTTTTTATTTTTCTACATAGTCTCCTTGTAACTCTACACACTTCTTCCAGTGATGCTCCCATCTCTCCAACTTGTCCAAATAGTACTTGGCGTTTTTCTCTGCAAAATAATTGTTCACGAAGGTGATTGCCTCCTCATTTGACGAAAATCCTTGTCCTCCGAGCGCAGTTTTTAGATGAGGGAACAAAAAGAAGTCGCTTGGAGCTAGATCTGGTGAATAAGGCGGATGGTCAAGCAGTTCAGACCGTAATTCTTGGATTTTCGCCATGGCCACCGCTGAGGTGTAGGACGGCGCGTTGTCTTGGTGAAACAGGATTTTCTTTTTCTGCAAATGTGGTCGTTTTTCCGCAATTTCTGCCTTCGGCTTGGCAAGTAATGATGCGTAGTATGCAGTTTTTCCTTTTTGAAGATAATCGACTAAGATAACTCCTTTACTATTTCAAAAAACAGTCGTCATCACTTTCCCAGCCGAAAAAACAGTTTTTGCTTTTTTTAGAGCCGGCTCGCCCTTTGCAGTTCACTGTTTTGACTGAGTTTTTGTTTCTGGCGTACAATGGTGTATCCAAGTTTCATCTACAGTAATTAATCGACGGCAAAACTCGGATTTATTGCGCCTAAACTGCGCCAACAGAGCCTTGGAAATGTTCATTCGAACACGTTTTTGGTCTAACGTAAGCAAACGCGGCACCCAACACGCGGACAGCTTTCTCATGCCTAAATCTTGGTTCAATATGTAACAAGCACGTTCTTTGGACATTTTCATAACCTCTACTATCTCTCGCACTTTAATTCGGCGGTTCACCATTTGGTGAACTTTAGCAATGTTATCGTTAGCGGTTGCAATTTTTGGACGTCCCCAACGTTCATCATCTCCCAAGCTCTTACGGCCACGTTTAAATTGAGCTGCCCAAAATTTCACTGTGGTAAATGATAGTGCAGAGTTCCCATACACAGAGTGCAATTCATTTTTGATTTGCGTAGGCGTATTGCCTTTCAAAAACAAGAATTCAACAACAGCTCGATATTCAATTTTTTCCATTTTCACAAAAAACACTCACATCGACTCACTCAAACGATTGTCAACTAAAAACTGCGCTTCCAAAAGGACTGAAACTTCGGTAAGTAACTGCCAAAAGATGCACAACTAGCATTCACTAGCTTTTATTGACAACCCTCAAATCAAATCAAGCTATCGAAAATAATATCAACGAATATCCTAATGTTGAAAGTCAAATATAGACAAATTAGATATTGACGTAATGCCTTTTCTATTAGCTGAAAATATGCATATCCCAGAAGATGCAAACACTTCTACTAAAAATAACCCAATATCTCAATGTTTGCTATGGCCAAAAATACCAGAGCGGAGAGGGAAGTATAATTCAAGCCTAAGCGTACCATTTGTTATAACTTCAAAAGACTGGCAAGATATTTTTACAAAAAATAAAGAAGATAAGGAAAGACTACAAAAATTACAGAATGAGAGAAAGCTTAAAAGGGAAATGAAGAGAAAACTAAAAAGGAAAAGAATTTGTAAGAATCTCAAGAAAAAGCCAAAGACTAAGATAATTTCTAACGATAAGGTAGATATTTTAAATTAGTCTTGGTTTGAAGACTTAAGAAATAATATTTCCAATGACTCAAAAACTGAACTTGTTGAAACAACTTCATTTACTATTACTAGTAAAAGTAAAGGTATTCCATCTCGAGGATTTTACAGAAACACCAGTCTGCAAACTCACTAAATATGAGTAATCGTTTGTTTCTTTGTTTTTTTAATTAACTCTCGTTTACCAATGTTCTTTAGTTTTTATATTTATTTTATTTAAAATAAAGCTTAAAAAGCAATTAAATCAAAATACAAACGTTAATGCAATTTATAGACTGAAATATAGAAAAATGAAATCTAGTTATTTATTGATATTTTGTTTACTTTATTTATTGTTAATTTATTCGTTTTTATTAGTTTACACAAACTGCTAATAGTTTTAAAAATACTTAAAATATTTTAAATGTGTATGCCAATCATTGGAGTTACTGGTGCCAATATGTGGCCAAACTATGCCAATCATTGGCAAAAATGTATTTTTTAATTTTTTCTTTGTTTATAAAATATTTAACCAATCAGTGTTGAACTTCTAAATTTCAAATGAAAAATAATATATTAAGTTATTAAAAAACGAATATTAAAACCCGTTTTCTTTTCCTCGGATTCTCTGTAAGACTTAATCGTGGTAAGTATCCTTACAGTGCCAATCATTGGGTAGTTTACCCTACGAGTATGCTGAATTTTTCTTAAAATGCGTGGCACCGTGTGATGGGTACAGCTAGTCTCTTAATAAAAAAAATTATTGCCTATGGCCGACTTACATAATTGGATTGTGTCCTGCAGTTCCATCTTGAAGGTGTTGATTTGTGGCACCCTTTGTTTCTATTTTTGTTGTTGTTGTTGGTGTTGTTGTTGCTTTTTGGTTGCTTTTGTTTCTGCGGTTGTTGCTGCTTTTGTTGTAGCTGCTTCAATTGTTGCTGTTGTTACAATTGAGCTTTAGGTTGCTGATTTTATAATTTTTAATTAGCTGTAGTTGTTGCTCTTTTGTTTGCTTTTTGGATTGCTCCATTTGCCTGTGTTGTTGCTGGTAGAGATTTTGCTGCTCGCTTTCCCTCCTTGCCATTTGTTTGGCTTTTATGTCGAGTATTTGCTGTTGTAGCAATTCGATATTAAAAACTGAAACGAATAAAATTTGGAAACTTCAAAGTAAAATAAAAATATTTTTATAATTCATATAAATTTTTTTTTTTCTTTCCTCAACTCCTTTCGAATGTCCTTCATAAGGTTGGTGACAGTTACTCGTACATCCGCGATCTTTTTGGACGCTCTTTTCCATTTAGCACTAAGATCTTTTACGTCCTTTGCACACTACTCACTTTTCCTCAATTTAGTTTTGACCAAAGCCCAATACTGTTCAATGGGACGGCACTGTGGAACATTGGATGGATTCATGTCTTTTGGGACAAAGTCGACATTTTTAGCAACAAGAAAGCTCAACGTCGCATGAGCATGGTGAGCTGAAGCTAAATCTGGCCAAAATAATGTTGAACCCTCGTGTTTGTTTAAGAACGGAATTAACCGTTTTTTTAGACACTCGTTAATGTACACTTCTCCATTAATTGTTCCCGTTGTAATAAACGATGAGCTTCTGTGTCCAAATGGCAAATGGCCTGCCAAACGAGATATTTTGACCCGAATTTTTCCATCCTAATCGATGTTGCTGATTGCGAAAGAATCTCAGCTGCAAATGAGTTGTGAAACTGCGCACCTGGAAGAGTAGTAAAGTCGGCTTTGACAGAAGTTTCGTCATCCAAAACCAAGCACGCTTTCTTGTTGCCGATCAACTCGTATAGCTTTCGGGCTCGTGTTTTTATGACTTTGTTTTGCTTTTCAGTAAATTTTGGTATTTTTTTGTTTTTTTCGTGTTTTTAGACCGTTACGTTTTTTAGATCTTTGTACCATTGTTTGTTTTTTTTGTTTTTTAAAGAACTTAACACTCAAGTGAGTGTGAATACACTTATAATGCCCCAGCATGTGTTTTTTGGAAAATGGGATAGAGAGAGAAACAAAGATGTTTGGACTCAGTGGTTATTTCGCTCCATGGGTGGCATCCAACATTTAATGGAGAGACTAAATTCTTAGTGGAAGTTGGCTTGATGTTGATTTCTAGTCAACTAATCGTCTTACTTGATTTTCGTTGAAAAAATGGATGATATGTCTTTCGGGGAGGCTGGGATTTGAACACCGTGCCTTCCGATTTGAAAGCCACTCCGCTTTTTCATTTTTTTTTCATTTTAAATGTATTGTTATTTTCTTAATTCATTTACACATACAAGCTAGATAAAAAAATGCTTAAAAATTTGCGTAACTAACTTAC
Organism: Volucella zonaria; assembly: GCA_963966105.1. NCBI lineage: Eukaryota > Metazoa > Arthropoda > Insecta > Diptera > Syrphidae > Volucella > Volucella zonaria. The sequence goes on along the minus strand of OZ014533.1, from coordinate 134,726,021 downwards.
TAATAATCTTGTTCTAACTTACTGGCCCCATGCGTGCAATCTAGGTTAAACATAATACTTAAACTATGTCTTTCGACGTTTCGAACAGTCATTATTATTTATATTTATATTTATACAAACTAAAACTAAGAAAAAGGAAAAACTTAGTATATGGAATTTTTGTAAAAAAAAAATAAAAATAAAATAAAACTAAAACTAAAACTTATAAACTAACTACCTAAAAAAAATAAACAAAAATAGAAAATAAATCTAAATCTTAACCTACTTATACTACCTTATTTTAACACATATAATACAATACAATTTTTTTTTTCTTGTATGGATTACCCCTTTTTTAGAAAAAAGTTGTCATCCATCTCTTTTGTTCTTTTATTATTTTTTTTTTATTTTTTTGTGATTTTTATAATTTTTTTTCTTCCATCTAACTTAATATACCTAAATCTATGTAAGCCGGCCATGGCTAATAAAACGACCGACCGACCGACCGACTTTGCTTCACATGAAGCTACCCATTACTTGAGGGATTCGACGACGAACCCTCCCCTCCTTCAACTAGCCACCAAAATTGTTGGTGCTGCCGAGCAACATCCCTCATGTCGCGACTCCCTACCGCCCTACTGAACCGGAGACGCTCCGCACTGCCATGTTCGGCGTCTCTGTCGTAGTTGAGTCGCCTGTCCGCAACTGTCCGAGGGACCTGGATCAGACCTTTCATATCTAGGAAGAGGAACGCTTCTGGAGGAATAAAGCCGTCAAAGCGAACTCTCTCATGATAATTAGGGTACGAAGCCCCGGAGATCAGGTTATTCGACGAGGTCATTGCTCTTGCAATGTGCCTTCGAGTCAACTTAATAACAAAATTGTCCACTCTTATTAAGTTCGCCCTATTGTATAAGACCTCATTACGATAGAATTTTATGTACCTCGGACTCTGGTGTTCTGTATAAGCGAAGACCAGCCCTCTCAAACACCCGAATCTTTTCGAATAAGATTGCTCTAACCTTGAACCACACGGGACATCCAAATACAAGCATAGGCCGGATAAGGGCCATGTAGCAGATCACCTTTACCCTCGCATCGAGTTGGCTGTTATAAAACAGTCTCTTTGTAAGGGCAAAAGCACCTTTGACTCTGGTCAGAACAACATCTATATGTTTGTTAAAATACAGATATTGATCTAGCCAAATCCCAAGGTATCTGACTATATTTCGACAAGCAAGTGGCTGTCAGTGATGTCCCATGATCGAAAACTTCCGCCAATTCTTTCTGGTATCCCTAGAGGCCCCAGACAAAGGCGTCCTAAACAAAATGGTTTCCGACTTCTGAAAGTTGATTTTCAACTTCCAGTCATCGCAATATCGCTTAATTTTATCGAAGTCACGTTGCAAGAGTATGTTAATGACCTCAATCTTTGGACCTGATCTGTACGCGATTAAGTCGTCTGCGTGCGCTATAGCATGGTGAAGTGAACCTATCAGATCACGATCAGGTCAATGTTGAATAGGATCGGCGAATTTACCGCACCTTGTTGCAGACCGTTTTTAATGTTAAACGTTCCAGCAGAAGTCACATCGCCATTCTTCACGATGAACTGTCTACTGGAGAGCATATCAAAGAAAATATGCAGCAGTGGTTTACTAATGCGTAACCTGTCAAGCTTGAAGAAGAGTCCTTCTAACCATACCGTATCGAAGTCCTTTTCCAAGTCCATCAGTAGGCACCAGTGCACTGGTTCTTGCCTTTGTTCCATTGGATATCAGAAACCAGTTTAGACTCAGCGTGAATGATATCATGCCCCGCCTTGAAACCGAATTGATTATCCGGAACTATATGTTTGTCCTCAACCCACTTAGTCAGGACTCTATTGATCACCTTCTCGAAAACCTTACTGATGTTTGGAAGAAGACTGATCGACCGCAGATTCGCTGGATTGGATGTGTCTTTATCCTTTTTGGGGATGGGATGTACAATTGCAGTTTTCCAATGCGCTGGATAATGTGCATTATTCATTGCAGTATTAAACAGGGTGGTATAAATGTTCACCGCTTCTAGTGGGAGATGTCGAAGCACAATGTTCGGTATTTCATCGGTTCCCACTGATTTCTTACTTCTAAGCGATTCGAAGATCGTTTGGAGATCCGCCTTCGAAATGAACGGGGGTAATATCGTCGGCGATGACATTATTTGCCATATTCTCGTCACTGAACTTGGTGAAACCCGAGCTCTCGTCGTGCACAAGGACTCGATTTTCCAGGTCGTGGTTGGGGCCAATGATTCGCCTTGTACACTTCCTGGAAAGTCGCTAAAAAAAAAGCCACTCAGCTACCACTTGAGCCACGGCCACCCACAAATACAGTGTACGTCTATTTAGGCATTACATTTCCGAGCAACACCTCTGGATGACATAGTCCGGTTTTTTACGATGGTACCCACTATTTTCCTGTCCAAATTTGTATCAAGTGCTCCACTTTTAGCTCCACTTTTCTGTTCTCGCTTAACTGTCAACGTCTTCAAATATCATTTAATAACAGAATCCACTGTACTGCGAGCTATGTTTAAATTTTTTCCGATGAAATGGTTTGGACGCGAAGTATTTTCGAGCCATTTGTCAATGATCTTTTTCAGCGTTCCTCTTGGCTCATATTTTATAAATATTTTAAACCGCACCGAACTAAAATCAATAACAAACTGAAACTAGAAAATATACAGGTTAATTTGGGTACAAAATGGGATCATAATTTTAACGCATTGGAAGTATAGCCCGTATTAAAATTTACAGATTTTATTTGTTTCAGTCCTTACTATTCATTATCCGACCCGCGTTTACGCAGTTGATCTTGTAGCCCCTTTATTTACTTCAACCTCCATCTTTTCGGTTGACGTAGAGAGGGCAGGGCGCTTTGTAGAGCTGAGAGTTCGTTTTAGAAAAACAAAACAAAAAACGATCCGGTGAACACTGTTTTTTTTTCAGTTTAAATGCATTTTTATTTGATCTCTTAATTTACTCTTACATGCTAGACAAAAAAACGCTTAAAAATTAGCTTAAATAACTTAGAAATAATCTTATTCTAACTTACTGGCCCCATGCGGGCACTCTAAATTAAACCTAACCCTTAAACTATATCCTTCGACGTATATTAATAGTTGGGAACACTCGCGCTGAGCTAATTGGTGCCTGACAAACTCAATGTCTAGGTAAATAAATAGAAACTTTATTCTACACTTAATTTTGCTTTGTAGCTGAAGCACTTTCTGTCCCGACGAAAGTCAGTGAACGACTGTGCTCGGGTGATTGTCTCCTGGTCACCTTTAAAATAAATTGTTGCTTCTCCGAGCTCGGTTGAAGGTTGACCCACGTTACCCGAAGTCCCCCTTGGTTTCTTAGGTAAAGCGCACGCAGGAGCGGGTGGATTTTTATCATTCGGATCCTCAACACAGTCGAATTTATTGTCATCCTTAGTCTCAAGTTTCAGCTTCCAAAATGCCTCCTCAAGATTTCGTAAATTGCTTAATTGAAAGGAGTAAAATTATTTTTAATTGGATTTTGGTTCTTCATCTCAGTACTACTTACATTTCTTCTCGCAATTCAATTTCGTTATCCTGGCATTTTTTACTATTATAAAAACAATTTACATTAAAATGGTGAATTCGAACCTGAAGATGGTCTTAATATACTTACTTAGCGGTCCAATTTTTGTCCATGTTCGGGCTTTGTTATATGTATCCGTACTATAGACTGGTCACAGTTTTAGCTGAGTCGCTTTCGTATTCAAAATTCCACAGAAACCAAGCACAAGTCAGCTTCACTCCACCAAGGTATCGAACAAACTGGTTTAACTATCAACCGGATGATAACTCTAACTAGAGCGATCTAGCAAAAAGTGATTGGATAGCGCAACTGCGGGAAAAATACGTCACTCTAGCTATTTATAGAAACGATTCTTAAAGCTGTGGTAATAGTGAAACATACATAAGAAGTACAGAGTATCCCAGGAATTTACTCGTACGTATGTATGATGAGTTGGTATTCTAGTAAATTGTACAATTTTTAACGTTCTCAGAGTGTATTGGTGGAGATGTCATACTTTTTTAGCACCAGTAGAGGTGGGGCACCACTGATTTTGTAGTGACGTTAGGTTCGTTCATGGGCTTGATAAACAAACGTTCTGACATGTACAAAGGGATGAAATTGGTTTCGAGCGGCCTCAATGATTTTTGCTTTTTTTTTCTGTTGCCTTCAGATATTTTAACTTTTATTCGGTGCTTTAATTGCTGGCTTTTTCATTCATACACTTACCTACTGTGCAGAAACCAGTGGATTACTTTCCCGCACAGTAGTCTTTACGATCCTTCCACAAATGAAATGGACATTTTTGGAAACTTGAAAATTCTATCCAATAGTCAACGTGTCTGGAAAATTGGCTAAGTACACACATGTTCACCAAGTAATCCAGAATAAAGTGATTCTCTTCCTCTATGTGGGTGTAAGCGTTCCGCTTATAGTTCAATCGCAACTAGTGTGTAAGGAATCAGAACATTTCAGGTGCAAGGGCAAAGGCTATCTCTGAATCTCTCTCTGAAATCACCTCCAAATTTGTTTATGGTAATTCGTTAGAAAAGTTTTATCTAAATCTATGTAGTGAATATAACTTAGATTGTGCTTTGGGAGCTCCGGGTGTTGTGCTCTATAGTTGAACTCATCTTACAGCAAAGTGCCAACACGTAACAGGAGTATCTCTTCAAAACATCATATAACAAATCCAGGTCATCTCTGATTTGCATTAAAACCATGAGGTCCTCAAAAATGCAATCAAATGGTTTCACCTAGAACCAACAGATATCCACGAAAGGAACCCTTCTTATGGTCATGAGTGGAGTATCTTCATCTCCAGAAACAATGTTACTGCTGCCAGAATGTGCTGTTTATAAGAAATCTAAATATAAAGAACTTAAACCAATGCCTTGTCGAATAATGCTGAATGCGCGATACCGAATTGCAGAATTTACTGGAATACTGATTCATGTGTACGAGTAAATTCCTGTGGTATGTATGTATGCGATACGCTTTACTTCATATGTTTCACGATTATCGCAGCTTTAGAAATAGTCCCCATAAGTAACTAGAATGTCATATTTTTCCGGTAGTTGTGCCATTCAATCACTTTGTGCTAGATCATTCGAGTTAGAGGTGGCATTCGGCAGATCGTTAAACTATTTTGTTCGATATCTTATTGAAGTGAATCTGACTAGTACTCAGTCTCTGTGGAATTTCGAATACGAAAGCGACTCAGTTAAAACTGACCGAAAATGGACAAAAATTGGACCGCCAAGTAAGTAGGTGATACCTCTTTCAAATTCTAATTGACCATTCTATTTTATTTTTAAAAAAGTGAAGTATGCTTGGATGATGACGCTAAATTCAACTATGCTGAGAATCATGGTGATAAAAAACCACCTGCTCATGCATACGCTGTACCTAGCAAATCTGTCGAGGCTCCAGATAACGGCGGTCAATCTTCATCCCAACTTGGAGAAGCAATAACTTTTGAGCCACATTCTTTTGTCGATAATCAGGAGACGATCACCATCAGGAGCAATTCTGCAGAAACCTCATTTGAGGCTACGTCTTCGATCACTCAAAGACCAGGACCATCTGGATACGCTAATCCACTTCATCAAAAGAAACTCGCCTTTCTAAGTTATTTTGAACTTGAGCCAAAGGCACAAGTTCAAAATGTTGTGGGAAGAAACTAAGGAGTACCTATCTCGAGAAAAGCGAACCACAAACTGTGAAGTTACCCCGAACAGGAAGGAATACCTTTGAATTTATAGAAGGATTGCTACAAGGATGTCCCGAAGATATCGAACAAGATCAAATGAATGTTCAGGATCGCCTTCAAATGAGTGAAAACAAAGCGTAGACTCATTGAAACAATTTATAAAATTTTGACACATACTCGTAAATAGCTCTTTATACTACGAGTACAATTGATTATTGAATGCAAAATGTGTAAAATTGATTAATAAATAAATTAAAAGATAACTGTACAGATGACTATTTTTCCAGATTTTATGTGATTATCTAGGTTTCTGGTTTGGAAGCTCGGTTGATTGCACATTTGTCCTAATAGGCTGTCCATATTTTTCTGTGTAATGTAGAGTGTGGTAACCTAATTCGTCAAGGATATTTTGAGAAATGATCTCTGGGTACATTCTAAGAAAAAAAATCGTTCTACAGTAAAGGTCTATCTCTAATTTGACATCATTTATCGAGGATTTTAGAAAAGGCTTACTTTGATATATCCTGAGCAATGTTAATGGAAATTGCTCTGTTAAAAGTTGTCTGCGCTTTGTTAAAAAACGGGAACAACCCAAATTCCGATGTCAGGCAAAATGAACCATTCAGAGATGAATGCCAAGACTTCGTCCAATCGATTAAAAAAAAAGTTTGGATAGCAATATCTTAACATAAGCATATTTAGGCTGCCGAGCCAGACGGATTACGTTCCGACCTTTTAAAGGAAGCAGAAGGTGGCCTTGTAAAAAGCCAGCGGGACAGCGCAAAAGTCATTGGCTTCTTAAGAACACAAGCTAGAATTTGTTAGGTCTTCCGGCAACATTGAATCTCATACCGTCTGCAGTTATGCTCATATGGAACCCGAGTATAAATGGAAGCCCTAACCAAGGACGCAGACAGTGCTAACCCAGGTTTGGGTCCTGAAAACACAGTAAATTCATATTTCTAACTAAACATTCTTGAACTAGCTTGGAAGTTATTAATGGATTCAGAAATCCTTAGCTGTCGATACAGAGGCAGATAAATAACCTCCACCACCGATTCTTCACATCATAGCTTATTATCATCCTCTTGCCAAGATGCCAGCTGCCTATCAACGCCGAAGATCTGGTGGGAGGAATTGCAATATACGCCTTTATAGGTGATCGTCCACCTAGTCAATACCTGTAGTAGTGAACGCTCTTGCAGGAGTTACTCTTTTCTTAGATAATGGTCCCATGATTTGTCTTGGTAAAGTGGGTTTCAAACGAAAACAAATTATGCAATTGCGAATTACTTTGCGAATAATGTCACGAGCTTCAATGATTCAATATGTTTCTCGAAAAATATTGTGCAATGCTTGACAGCCAACATGCAAGGACTTTTACAACAAATTAGAGTTGTTGTAAATGTGTGATGTTTTGGAAGCAATATTTGGTTTAGACTACTATTATGGGAGAGCGATGCGTGGTGAATTCGTCCACCTAGTCGAAGAATATTTTCTTCCAATATAGGTGATAGCGACCGAAGTGAACTTGAACGATGAATGTCCTTTCCCCGTAGAAGTTGGTCAATTTCTGGTGCGAATTGGGTGATTTGAATGTTGCGAATAATGCGAAAAAGTGATGTCTCAAATTCTTGTGGTGTGAAAGGACCGTATTGTTTATTGTGAGGATTTCTGCCATTGTGTATAGCTGTTTTGTATAGCTGTTTTGTATAGCTGTTATGCAATTTGCAATCTGTGACGAGATCTGTATGTTGAATCGATATCATTGAAAGTATTTTTTTACGTTGTTTTGGAATATCCTCAATAATGCTATTTAATGCTTTGGGCCATAAAGCAAGAGGGAGTTGAAGGAACTCTGGTTCCTCAAACCATAATTTGTTGGCGATAAGTTGTTTTGGGAAGCGACCTCTTGAGACTAGGTCAGCTAGATTTTGGTCTGTTGGAACGTGGTGCCATGTCGCGGACTCAGAAGCTTTGTGAATGTTTTACACTCGATTGGCAACAAATGTCGTTCACCGGTGAGGTTCTGATGCAATCCATGATAGAACAATGCTAGAGTCAGTCCAACAGTATGTCGAAAAGGCTTGATCCTTGAAAATGCTGTGAATCTTTTGAAGCAAATCTACCAATAGCCATGCTGCACATAACTCTAGACGTGGCAAAGTGAGTTGTTTTAATGGGGTCGTCCTTAATTTCGCACACAACAGGTGACGAAGCCATTATATCTTCAGTTCGAATATACACACAAGCCCCATAAGCCCTTGTACTGGCATCTGCAAATGCATGAATTTGTGAGTTAGTAATACTCAAAGCTACATACCGGGGAATCTTGATGTTGTTTATCTGTGCTAGTTGCCTGCGATATTCTAACCATTGGGTGCGAAGATTTTCAGGATTGGATTCACCAAACCCAACGGATCGAAAAATTGCGATACTTCTGGAAGTATGGTGCGTTTAGTTAAACTGGTAGATTCTTTAGTTGGTGTGTACATGAAACAAAAGATGTCGTCAGTTGGATTCCATCCTAACCCGAGTGCCTTGATGCATTCTGAGCCACCAATCGTGATATATGGTAGGACTCCTATTCTCTTCTGCGATATCTGCTAAAATACTGGGTTTGTTGGCTGCCAATTTGCGAAGTGGAAATCCTCGCGTTGCAAACAATTGTGTTACTTCTTGCTTAATAAGGTTGACATCTTCGATGGTGTCAGCTCCAGACATGAGGTTATCGACATAGAAGTCGCGAAGGATTATAAGAGATCCTATTGGAAACCGAGTTGTGTTATCACAGCCAATTGCTGTATACATTTTACTGCGAGGTAGGGTGCACAACTTGTGCAATAGGTGACAGTATCTAATTGGTAGGTTCCGATTGCCATTTCGATCTCCATTAGATGCACTGCACATTCACATCTCTAGGATCAACAAAGATTTGGCGATACATTTTGGCGATATCAGCAACAATAACAAAACGATGTGTGCGAAAACGTACAACGATTTTGAATACATCATCTTGTAAAGTTGGACCAACCATCAAAATATCATTGAGGGCCTTGCCTGACGATATCCTACTGGATGCGTCGAAAACCACTCGAACTTTGGTTGAAGTGCTTTCAGGTTTATAGACAGCGTGACGTACAATTTAATTTAATGTTTGTTGGCCTGCTTCTATGCTGGGTATATGATGCATGTGCTTCATCTCAATGCACTCATCCATAAAGTTGTGATAAGCGGTCTTCTAGCTATTGTGTAGGAGCGTCCGAGAACCTTTGGGCTATTGCGAAATGGAAGTCGAACGATGAATTTATTCAAATGTGGACATCTTGTTGTCGTTTCCTTGAAAATCTGCTCACATTCCAATTCCTCTGCTATGTGAGTGGTGCTGTTGTTGTTCAAATTGTCCTCTATTTCCCAGAATCGTTGTAGTAATTCTTCTATGGTCGGAGTTGTGGGTGGATGCGAGATTGGCGAGTGTGGTTTTATAAGACGTATTGTTATGCGAATTTTTTTCGTGGGAAGGTGAGAAATCGTCATAGACACTATAGGCCCGAAGCCTATAGTAGTGTGAGATTCTTACTCACTAAAAAACACCTCCCTTATGCAAACCACGACTGAGTTCACACTCAACAAGTAGTTCTTCTATCGCATTTTATTTTGTTTTTATAAGATTTTCCATTGAAAATTCCTGTGTACTTTAGAAAAATTACGCGCTGCTAATCACCGCGCTAGATCGAGAGGCTTAGTCCTTTTCAGACGGCGCAATAAATTTGTCTCGTCGAGGATCTGTTGAACAGAAATATTCGTATGACCTTGTAATCGAGAGACTCCTAAGTCTCTGTGGATATCATCGTTTCTAATGTACTAATGTACTACGGCGCATTAACAATACCTCGAAGAACTTTGTTTTGGAATATCTGTAATACATTAATGTTACTATTTTTAGTACAACCCCAAAGTTGTACACCATATGTCCAGATCGGTTTTAGCACTTGATTGTATAACAGCAGTTTGTTCTCTAAGCTAAGCTTGGAATACTTTCCAATAAGCCAGTAAATATCTCTATATTTGATTTCAAGCTCTTCACGTTTTTTCTTGACGTGTGCTCTCCATTTTAGTTTAGCGTCGAGTGTCATACCGAGATATTTGGCATCGTTCGCGTAAGGAAAACGTACTGCGTTGATAAACACCGGTGGATTCTCAATTTTCCTGAGAGTGAAGTTCACGTGGACAGACTTGTTTTCATTAAGCGCGATTCGCCAAGTCTTTGTCCAATTGTTAATCCGTGTAAGGGCACGTTGCAACTTGGCAGTTGCTTCTTCGACTGTTTTAGCCGTTGCCAGTAAAAAGCAAATATAGCAGAGGGCCAAGTACACTTCCTTGCGGCACCCCCGCCTTTATTGTCTTAAAAGTGGAATATTCGTTTCCGTGTCTCACACGGAAGAGTCGGTCTTCCAGGTATGAACCTAAAATACAAGATAATTGCTGGGGTAGGGCTTGTCGAAGTTTATATTTTACGCCTTCGTGCCATACCTTATCAAAGGCTTGCGAAACGTCAAGGAATGCGCTTGAACATACTAACTTACACTCGATTGCTCGTTCAATTACATCAGTTATTCGATGCACTTGGTCAACTGTAGAGTGTTGGCTTCTAAAGCCAAATTGATGATCACGCAAGAGAGAAGTTGTGTCGGTAATTGGTTCAAGACGATTAAGAAGGATTCGCTCGAAGACCTTCGATGTAATCGGGAGAAGTGATATTGGTCTATATGACTTAACTTCAGTGAGCGGTTTACCGGGTTTCGGAACCATAATAACTTCGGCTACTTTCCACTGGTGCGGTACATGCTCTAATCTAATGCTGGCATTTATAAGATAGAGCAGCTTTAGCAAACCTTTTTTCGGCAACGCTTTGAGTATCTCTCCCGTTATGCGAATTTGTTGTGGTGCCTCCAAATCTAATCCATCCAAAAGCGGTTTTTTGAAGAGTAGGTAAATTTCGCCCGAGTCTAATTTGACCGACTAAAAGTATGTCGAAGAACAAGCCGGCACCGATCAAAATGTCAATCGAACTTGGTTGATTAAAATGCAAATCCGTAAGTTTGATGTTCGTGGGCAAGTTCCAATCGTTCGTATTGATGTATTGTTGTGGATGATAGTCTGTGATGTTCTGCAGAACCACCGCCTCGAGGTCAACGGAGAACGACGAATGTAGGTCTAATAATTTTAATTGACAACTATAACGAGCTGATGACTTGGAGCCACCAATGCCGCACAGATTGATGTCTGCTGCCTTCGTCTCAAGTTGCACAAACTGTGAGATGCGATTGGTGACGAAATTGAGTTGAGAAGCTCAATCAAATATTGCCTGTGCTATGATTCATACTCCGTGCTCATTTTGCAATTGAACTAGTGCTGTAGCGAGGATTACATGACTTTCGGAAGTGTTGGTTTGTAAAGCTGTTGATGTGGAATCGAATGCTACTGATTTTGATGTGCTTGCTTTTGACCCGAGGCTATGAACGTTGTCTGTTCCTTGATGAAATTCTTCAGACTTAGTACGGTGAAGTAACGTATTGTGCGACACTTGACACAGTTGGCATTTATTGATGAAATTACAACTTTGTACTTGATGATTTGGTTGTAGGCAGTTGATGCACAGCTTCAGCTCTTTCACTAATTTAAAACGATTTTCTGCACTAAGGTTGGTAAACTTTGAACATGTGAAAGGATTGTGTGATGGTGTTGATTTTCAGAAGACACAAGTTGATGATAATGATGGTTTTTGAGATGTTACAAAGCTGGCGTTATTAGTATAGTTTGATATTGACCCAAATTTTTGTGGTTTTGGTCCAAAGGATGGTGCGATACTTGGTGCGATACTTGGTGCGATAATTGGTTGACGATTAGCTTTCACAATTTCCGTTGTTTGACACCGACATTGTAAGAATGCAGATAAGTCATCCCATGTTGGAAATTCAGCTTCAAATAGTGATGTCGTATTGCTTGTGTCGAACTTTGAATCCACTTTTGAGGCGATTTCTTCTTCCCATTTGCCCTGATACTCGCTATCCAACTTGGTGACGAGTAAATGAAGAAGCAATCCATTAGTGACTTGTTCCTTGTAGGCTAGTGAAGCAATGCCCGAAGATTGCATTAATGGTGTCCACCATGTTGTGAATGTCTGACACAGATGGTTTTCTGATTGCCTGCAATTCAAAAATTTATTTTCTAGTCCTCTTTTAGTTGGATACACTCATTCCAGCGATTTTCCAACTTCTTGATCCCGTCCGAAAAGTAATTTTCCGGAAGGTCTGCAAAATACTCCTCCGTGGCGTCGATGGTGATTTCCTCGAGTGAGCTGAATTTTTTATTGATGAGCTATCTTTTGAGGTTTGGGAAGAGATAATAGTCCACGAGATCCAAATCCAGTTACCAATCGGCGCCAAAAGTCCACCCGATTCCGCATCAGCAAGTCCAAACCCTCTTTCGAAGTGCTCTCGCGTTCGTGTTTTTGGTCATTCGCTGCACCCAGCGGCAGGATAACTTTTTCATATGCAGAATATTGGAGCATTAGCCCCATAATATTTATCCAACTATTCTTTTGTTTCTTTCGCCGTTTAACTCTCAAAAAATAATGTTTTATGAGGGAACGAAAATCGTCAACATGATGCCAAACACGTCAACAACAATCAGCTGTCAAAACAAAACTAAAGACAGTGTCGCACTGAAATTTGGTATGTCTTCCTAAATATGAACGGACTTCAAGGCACCATAACCTTGTTTGCAGTGGCAGCGTATTCTGGCGGTCAAGGAGGTCACTTTTCACTTCATCTAGTACAACGAGTCTTACTCCGATGCAAAAATTTCATTTTTTTAAGTCGTGTCTTCGGGAAGAAGCTTTAAGTCTTCTTAATCATTTACCTATGTGTGACGCTACTTATGACATAGGCATAGAATAGGTTAGAAAAGAAGTCTGATAGGCCCCAATTTGTTATAAATAGCTATGTTGCATTAAATCTTTTATGGATTTACCACCTGCACTTAATTCAAACTTTGAGCTCCTTCGTAACCTATTAGACAGAGCTGATGAAATCGACAGAGGATTAACGTCAATTAATTCTTTAAATAGAGATCCATAGCTTATTTATATTTTAGTAAATAAGCTGGACCCTAAAACGCGACAGGCATGGTCTGATGACAGTGTTTCGGAAGAGACACCGACAATCGAACAGTTTCTAGATTTCCTTGAGCGTCGTTGCGAAGAATTAGAAAACTGCAAGAGTAACCCTCGCGAAAGTGGTAGGGCAAGAATTCTTGTAAAAAGTGTAGCTCACCGCATATACTTCCTCAATGTTCAGACTTTTTGACCAGGGATGGGCAGAGTCGGAGGGAATTTGTTAAGTCCAATAAACTTTGTTTGAATTGCTTAAGTATATCAGCCCGTTGCCAATCTAAGTTTAGATATAGGGCGTGCCTCATACTTAATTAGTAACCGCTCAACTAACACATCTTCATCAAAGTTCCTAACTGGAGCCAAGCCAAGGAATTTACACCACAAACCCTGACAAATACATCAAGTTCTTCACCAACACCGGTTATTTCAGAACACGTTATAAATAACATACTTTACCACCAACTGTTGTCGGTAAGGTCCTCGGTAAATATTAGTTTACTTATTGATTCAGGTTCCCAGATTTATTTTATTTTTGAGTCTTATGTTCAAAGGCTTGGGCGGAAGAGAACAAATAGTAGGATATCCATTTGTGGTATTGGATCCACCAGCGCTGGCAGATCCAGAGGATTTATTTCGTTGGTTATAAGGTCACGCTGTGATAAGTTTAGTATCCCCGTCAATACATTTGTTCTATCAAAAGTAACTACCAACTTACCTACCCATTCGTTTCCAAAAGAGGATTGGGATCATCTAAGTCAATTTTATTTAGCTGATCCTTCATTCAATCAACCAGGCAGTGTTGATATTCTTTTAGGAGCGGACAAAGCATGAACCATTTTATAAGGCAATGTCGTTCGCAGTAAGCGAGGCTATTCAATCGCTTATCAAACTATTTTTGGTTGGGTTTTGGCTGGACAGCTTCTATCCAACACAAAATTAAACGTAGTCTTTAGTCATGCTGTCGTAGATATAGATTCAATCTTACAATCGTTCTGGACAATCGAGGAGATTGCACTGAAATTTGGTTCATCTGTGGAAGACACATTAATTGAAAAACATTTTAGTCAAGCCCATAATCGCAACATCTCCGGTCGATACATGCTCACTATGTTTAAATCGCAAACAAATTTTGCTGGCACCCTGAGTGGCGCAGTTTGTCGGTTACAATCTATGGAAAGAAAATTCTCTCAAAATCATGAGATCTTCGCGAACTATTCTCGTTTTCTCTATGAGGATTTGAGCTTGGGACACATGGCAAAAGTGTTTTATCTTCCCCGTCATGCCGTTCTCAAGGCAGATAGCTCAACATCTGAGCTTCGGGTCGTGTTTTACGGGTCCTTTAAGGACAAAAACGGACACTCCTTAAACGACCTACTAATAATCGGTCCACCTATACAGCGAAATCTCTTTTCGATATGTATACGATTTCGCCACTTTCGATTCGTATTTACGGCGGACATCACCAGATTTTAGTATCAGAAGACGATTCTCATTTCCAAAGGATAGTTTGGCGGAAATCACCTAATGAACCACTTTAACATTTTCACTTACGGACTGTAACTTACGGCACATCTCACGCTCCTTTTTTGCCGGTTAGGATTCTGGAATAACTCGCCAAAGACTACGAAAAAGGGTACCCGGTCGCGTCGGAAATCGTGCTTAACGATTTTTACGTAGACGATGTTGCTTCTGGAGCAGAAACGCCAGAAGAAGCTATCGTCAAGAAGCACGTGTTAATTGAACTTCTCTCTAAGTGCGGTATGAAACTTGATAAATGGCAAAGTAAATCCAGTGCTCTGTTGGATGGGAAAAATCCTAGTTTCCTTAACAATTTCTCTGTTAATACAATACGTACCGGGTAAAAACCACCCCGTTTAAGTTGGAACTATACCGCGAGTGAAAAGATTACAAAGCGCCAAATCTTGAAAGACGTCGCTCGAATCTTTGACCCTCTGCGTTTCTCTCTCCATCGGTCGTACAATTAAAAATTCTCTTTCAAGAACTTTGGCACCAGAAACTCGACTGGGATGATCAGGCGCCTGATTCAATTGGCAAATAGTGGAGAAAGTATCGTAATGAACTCCAGCTTCTTACTAAAATTGAAATTCCGCGAATTCTCGGGCTCGGGCAACCTACTTTTGAACTGCACGGATTCTCCGATGCGTCATCATCTGCATATGCCGCGGTCATTTATTCCCGTTACCAACTCCAAGTGGGAAATTCGAGACCAATGACGTAGCCGCAAAGTCTCGGGTCGCGTCGTTAAAAGAATTGAGTATTCGCCGACTAGAACTCAGTGCCGCTGTGCTACTCGCCCGTCTCTTTATTGCTGTTCAGACCTCCCTCAATATCACTTTTAAAAATATTTTTGGCTGGTCTGATTCGAAAAACCAGTGACTTTTTAGTAACAGGTAACCACTCATTTGAAGATATTGCTACAAAAGCAGAAGAAAGAACAGGCTCATCTTAAGATTCTGAATATTTTCACTGAAATCGCTTGAATCACCATCTAATGGAACATATTCTTCGGAATCTGAAGCTTCGAAATCAAAATCTTCATTATCAGATTCCTCGTTTCGACGCGTGTTTCCATAAAATATGTTGGGGTTAATGGTGATTAGTTCACATAGTTCACATAGTTATCACAAAAACGTGTTAATTAACATCAATATCTATTGACGATCCTAGTTGCTGCTATTCTTATAACTTCATTACTTTCTTATATTACTTTCGATGAACTTCCTGAGCAGTCTTCCAGTATACCTGCTGCCAAAGACGTTAATGCAAATTCCGTTTTTCAGTCAACTTTGTGCCATTATAAACGAATCTGAAGATGTGATAGAGATGCGTCATAAGTATGATCTCCGACTAAGGCCCACATTGAAATATATCCACCCATTTGCTTTAAAAGACCGCATTGGAAAATTTTAGAATCAATAGATTGCGGATATCTCTTATACCTTCCCAACCGCAGCTTTCAACAGCGGTTATAGCTAAACCAAATGGTTAACCATTTATCTCCATTAAAATTGATTTGCCATTTCTTTGTAAGTTACTGACGACCGACAATGAAAACGACGCACGGCGCAATATGTCCTTGTAACTTAAGATGCCATCAATTTCCAGGGCACACCAGTAAGAACTTAACTGCTTAGCTCCCCCGTTTTTGCTGCAATGCAATTCTTATGACAAAGACATCGTCGTTGACTGAAGCGTTCCGGATTCAGAGTTTAACTCATTCTCAAGGACTTGCTTTCGTAAAATTGTTTCTTCTAAAATTTTTTTTAGTCATTTTTTTCCACTTTTCCATTTTTCCACTTGACCTTAGTCATTGTCCTTTTTATTGTCCTTTCGGTTCCAACATGTGCATTGGTGTTATTATTTTACTCACGTAGAATTTATCACTACTCGAAGGATGGCGGATAAATTGGCATTCTTTGTGAGGACTGTGGTGGATAGTTGTTTACATTGTGTGGGGCTAGTAATGAGGGGTTGAACTTAAGTATCTTCACACTGAAGGAGTGAAAAGATGAAAGATAAATGTTTTCTTTGTAAGGCGAAGACATTTTTACACAAAAAAAAAAGAGAAAAACCCGGGGGGTAGATTTAATTAGGTGCAGCTGAACTAGAGCAGTCTAGTTTTAGACGAAATACCGGGTGTGATGGATAATGTGCCGAGGGCTTTAAATGGAGACTCTTTGACATACTATATTTTTAGGAAAAAACGAATGGTTGGGGGGGTCCAGAAATGCATCGCATTCGAGATACAGAGGTTTCAAGAAAAGCCATACGCTGCCCTCTTTTGACTCCTACCGACAATAACGCCTTTTGAATTTATCCATGTATGGCAACAAATGGGATATAGTTATAAGAACTTCAACTGTTTCAAAGTAAATGTTGCCCTAAAATTAATGTGTCAAAAGTTATTGAAGATCAAAGTGATTTTTGTATTTTTAAACTTGAAATTCTGATTTTGTCATAATTTTTTTCCAAAAAATATCTTATCAACCCCCAGGTTTTGAAATTCTGAAACATGAACCTAATATTCGCAGACAAAAGGAAATAAGGTCACAAGTCAATAGTTTTCGAGATACGACCCAACTTATTGAAACAGGTGAAACACTCAAGTAGAAATTGTTAAAAATTTTAGGGGGTTTTATTTCTTTTCATCAAACATTGAATCATATCAATTGTTCAAAGCAAAGCGCATACAATGTCCATTCTTTCCGATTCGTCTCGGAATTTCACAGCTGCCCATGGTTTAAGTCATCCAATTTTGTCATTTCTGATGACTAAACAATGCCCAAAGACCGTGAAGGGCTCAGAGTGGGTGCATCCCACCATATCCACGAATTTTGGTACATGCGATATAACCATTCTCTAATTGCACGACCATAATATGCGGGAACGCCATCCTGCTTCTAGACAATGGCTGTTCTTTGTTGCAGTGGTATACCACCTAATACATATATAATTCACCTTGTAGACAGCTGATAGGGTCCGATCAGCTTGTTACCCAATATGCCTGCCTACATATTGACATTGTACTTATGCTAAAAAGCTGTGTTTCATGGAGTGTGGGTTGCTTTCTTCCCAGATATGTAAATTGTGGAAATTAGTAATGTCATCCCTGATGAATTGGGACTCATTCGTCTATAGAATCCGGCCAATAAAGTTGTTTCCTTAAAGCTTCTTTACAGAACGTAATTGCAGAAAACGCTTCTCTGAGTCCTCGGGTGGTAGCTCCTGCACTGATATATGAGGAGATGCACACATGCCTTCTGAACATAAAATTCTCCAGATATAAGTCCTGGACAGATTGAAATGTCTGTTTAGTTGCGTAAGACTGATATTCCTAACGTAATGTGAAACGTCTTCGTAACAGCGAACGCTTTTTGCTAAAGCAGGATGTGAGTCGAACGACGATTTCCACATTGTTCCTGTCTCCATCAATCTGGAAAATGTTCTAATCAGTGTCATGCCATTTGGGGTAGTCCTATCAGGATATCATCTCAGCTATTCCAATCTCATTTATTGAGTGTTGCCATTGCAGAAACTATAGACATAACGCGTGTTGAAAACGTCCATCTCGAGAATATAATGAATTATACCTCAATATCTCCGTTAAAAGCTACAAACTGGTTATTCAATTAATGTTACATCCCTTTCATATTATTTTGTGCTTAATTTTTTTTCAGAAAAAGGAAATGTAATTTTTTTTTTGACCGGTGTAGTTTTTTTCACATTTTAGCCGTCATAAAATGAAGTTTTTTAAAAAAAAAATTATTGGATTTATATTGCTTATAATCTTAATTTACTGGAAAAAAATTGTAAAGCAGCTGTTAACTAGTTACCTAAGTTTTATATGTAGTTTGAGCAAGTTGGGTTGTATATTGAAAACTACTGACTTGAGATGAACTGACCTTATTTCTTTTTGTCCGCGAATACTAGGTTTACGTTTTAGAGTTTCACAAAGTCGGGGTTGATAAAATATTTTTCGGTAAAAAATTATGAAAAAATTATAATTAGAATTTTTTTTTTTAAATAAAATCACTTTTGGCCTTAAATAACTTTTCGCACACTAATTTTAATGCAACGTTTGAAACAATTGAAGTGCTCATAATTCCGAGTTCAACAATACTCCATTTACTATGGGCATATTGCCCATACTTCTAATAGATGTTATTTTCAGTAGGAGTCAAAACAGGGCAGCGTAAGGCTTTGCTTAGAACATCTGTAACTGAGATCCATTTAATACGCCCGTTCCCACCATACAATTTTTTTATCAAACTAATTCGTGCGGTTTTTTTCAAAATTTGAACGTTTATTTAACATAACCATGTACAATAGTATTATTTAAAGTATTGCCCATCTGAAGATATGACTTTTTCCCATCTTTCTGGCAATTTGTGGATCCCATCCCAAAAGAACTGCGCCGGCTTGGCAGCCAATTTTTGATATTCTGCTCTGATGTGAACCGTATTTCAGTGAGGGCGTTCTGCATCAACCGGAACAAATGGTAGTCAGAAGGGGCAAGGTCTGGGCTATAAGGCGGGTGGGGTAGGACTTCCCATCCACTGTTTTCCAAATAGTTCTTAACCGGAATGGCAACTTGGTACCGAGCGTTGTCATGATGGAAAATTATTGCCTCGTGTCTGGTCGCATATTCCGGGCGTTTTTCGGCCACTGCTCTCTTCAAACAGATTAATTGTGTTCGGTAGCGTTGTCCATTGATGGTTTCACCCGGTTTTAGCAGCTCATAATACAGCACACATATCTGATCAAACCAAATACAGAGCATTATCTTCGCGCCAACGGCTTTGCCGTTGATTTGGCTGGTTGGCCGGGTTTCACATATGATTTTTTGCGCTTGGGGTTATCGTAATGGATCCATTTTTTATCACCAGTAACAATCCGATGCAAAAATGACTTCCTTTTGTGGCGTTCCAGCAGCATTTCGGACATGCAAAATCGCCTTTCGACGTCTCTCGGCTTGAGTTCATGTGGAATCCAATTTCCTTGCTATTGAATATATCCAGCTACTTTTAAACGTTTTGAAATGGCTGCTTGAGTGACACCCAAAGATTCTGCGAGCTCTTCTTGTGTTTGGCAACAATCTTCATAGATTAATGCTTCCAGTTCTTCATCCTCAAACTTTTTTGGCTGCCCAGAACGTTCATCGTCTTCCAAGCCAAAATCACTTTGCAAACCACTTTTGGCACTTTCGCTCAACTAGCGCATGTTCAACATAAACTTCCACCAAAATACGATGACTTTCGGCAGCAGTTTTCTTCATGTTAAAGTAATGAAGAAGAACTCCCCGCAAAAACACTTTTTCAGGCACAAAGTTCGACATATTTGAGTGAAAAAAAATTATTGTTGTTTACGCTTCAAATGAATGACATATACTGAAATGACGTACAATGACAGTAGCTTTCCAATGCATGTTCCAATGGAATAATAACAATGGAATAATACAAGTTACGCCATCTCTTAGCAAACCGCACGAATTAAGTTATAGACCCATCGTTAAAGTCTTGCACACATTACCAACACCACCAGTAGATAGCAATTTTAAGAATAGAACAAGGAGCTTCGTTACACACATTATGAATAAAATTTTATTTTCAATAGCTGGTCCATACGCTTACGCCCGTTTGAATAGGTTGTTCAACTAATCTGAAAACAATGATATTAGTGGAATCTGCCGACAGGCATCATTCTATTACTCGATCCATCTATCCGTCAACACCCAATCACTTTTTATACTTTTTCCGCGGTGCTATATAGTCCGCACAACTCAAGGATAAAAATTGTCTTTCCTATCCCTATATACTGATCTTTTATCAGCTTATGAGCATCGATCTGTTCTTGTCAAGTTTGCCACCGCCCAATTTTCAAGGCTTCGCCCATCACTAACGTTGTCTAATAAAAATCGGGTGCAGATCTTGACGAGTTACAAGCGGCCGGTCATAGGTCTTGTTGGTGGCAGGATTACCGGTAGTCACTACAAGGACTTAAATCACGGTGCATTGGGAGCCCCCCTGATCTCGGTTCGGGTCTGGCTTGTTGAGGTAGGCCCCAGTGTGGGAGCGTCATGGTGACTATGATTTAAGCCCAATGTCGAGTTTGCAATAAGTACTGCATGCTGTGACCCAGATCAGTAAGAGGTTTTAGATCGGCCTCGACTCATACCAAAGATGGAACTTGTACCCCCAATACAGTTCCGAATTGGTACTCAGGAAGGCGGCAGGCGATGGCAATGCGTATCTTTCCTCCCATGGATATGTGGGCATCCCGTGAAATTAATTCTCCACGACAGGTGTTCATGTTAAATCCTTGAGACTACATATGTTCTCTTCAAGTCTTTTACAAAATTTGTGTACCTATCAAGCTAAGAGTCATACTGAGGGCGCCTCAACTTCTTCGGCACCATTATTCAGTTAAGAACATAACACTGGAGGTGTAAGCGCCAGCATTCACCAGCGTGGGAATAGACTCTAAGCGATTCTGTTAACATGCAAAAGATCAAAAAAATGTGAGAACAAAGTGGAAACTTCAATCTCAAATTACTCATTGACCTTATATTTTGATCACTAGATCCAAAGGTGTATCTCCAGTAAAAGGGGTCAACCTTCTTATTTATCAGTCTTGCATTCCTTAGCAGGGAGAAGTAGATGAGTATTTGGTGTATCCTTATAATTAAAGAACCATTGTTGTTTTGTCAGTTAAAGGGGTTGTCTCCTTGATAAGGTGGAACCTGATATGTGCATCTATACTAAACAGATATAACATCCTTGAATTCGATTGCAACAACGTCATTGGAACGGAACGGAATATATGCATTTAGGGAAACTACAATCAAAAGCTGTTAGATAGCCTTTTGGTTTCAAAGGATCCCACTATTTTGGGTGAAAATTAAAGACTTGTTAAGTGAGCGAAAAAGGATGAATATGGAGTCCCTTAGGGATTAAAACTAGGTCCGATTCTTTTCGGTCTCTATACGAATGGGCTTCTTCTTGCCTTTAGGAAAAGTATTTCCTTAGCTTTAGCTGACGATATCGTACGGCGATTGTGGTGCGACACAGATCCCTGGAGATGGCAATATCTATGATGAAAAAGGAACTCGAAACTGATGTGAAATGGTGCCATGACAACGGCTTGGTTTCTATTGCTTATGAAAGTCATGCACAAACTCAAGTTTTAAAGTGAAGCATATCCCAATAAAAACTTAGATACGATGGCTGACATAGTGACGTAAAAGAACACATTAAATTTGGAGACAGTAGCAAATACCTGGAAGTCATTGACTATCATGACAAACACAACGGCAAAATGCTTAGGTATATTTATATTCCATATTGCTATGGATTCGATATTATACGGAAGCCGAATTCTCTAAAGTTTTTTTTAGGGTAAATGGTAAATTCAGCTTGTCGGCGGTATTATAACCATCACCACCATCTGTAGAAGTAGTCTATCCATATTCTCAGCACCGACTGCGACTCTAATAATAGTTGTCCATGTTGCAGGCTAAAACTTTCGAACTTCATTCCTTTGGTAACGTCTCTCTATTTCCACGATCGTGTGCTTCTTTTTCTTTCCAAGAAGACTGTGTTCTACCCCTCTTTTCTGCTCGTAGACCTAACGAGCTGTTCTTGTTCTTCTATGCGCCTAGGTTTTATATATGTCCTGTTTCATGTGTCCTAAATTCATCGTCAAGCCAGAGGTTTCCTTGTTGTTGCGCTTTGAATCCAAATACATGAGAAACATCTTCCCTGCTCGAAGAGAGAGCTTGAGGGAGATGCGACCGGCAGCGATCTTACTTGACCCCGTCGTGCCTGTGATATCTTCATCAAGAATCGATGTCGGCTCATCGAAAAGTCTCGATATCCAGAATGCTGAAAGAGAGTCTAGCGTCGATCGCAATGTAATCAACCTGGTTGACGATGGATCAGGAGATCTAGAAGTCCTTTTATCAATGTTGATATGATGGAACCGTTTGGTGTCTACTGATAGGTTAGGGTGCATTATAAATTCTAAAAGCCTGAATCCATGGTCGGACGTGGTGTTGTGTAGGTTGTGTTTTCCGACGACCCACTCAAAGACGGCTTCCTTACCCAGCCGTCCGTTGAGATCTCCTAGCACAGGTACTAGTCAAAGCTACAGGGCTCACAGGCTTCAGCACACGTACGTGAATTTCACCTATTGGCCATCTAAAGTTGCTGGTTGTTGGCATACCATAGACTAAACGCAGCATGAATAACAAAAAGTCTAGAGTACGAGCGGGGCTGTCAATTAACAGGGCCATTTCTCTAGAGAAGATCATTACCGAACTTCACGTACAATAAGTCGATAGTTCAGTTTTTCAGTCAGTCAGTTTATATGCATTTTTATTATTTCACTTAATTTACTCTTACTTGCTAGACAAAAAAATGCTTAAAAGTTAGCTTAATTAACTTAAAATTATCTTACTCTAACTTACTGGCCCCATGCGGGCACTCTAAGTTAAACCTAACACTTAAATTATGTCTTTCGACGTACCTTACTACTATACTATACTATTTCTATTCATTATAATTAAAACTAAGAAAACATTTTTTACAAAAAAAAACTTAGTAACAGGACTTTTTTTTCTATTTTATTATAAAACTTAAAACTAATATCCTACAAACTACCTACAAATAAATTTTAATCTACTTAACCTACTTACATACATCTAATACATACTTATATACATATACATATATACATAATATATATATACTTAATATATAAATACATGCATATATATATATGTTGTTTTTTTTTGAATTTTTTATTTTTATTAATTTTTTTTTTGTTTTTATATATTTTTTTTCTTAAATCTAACTTACTCCTCCTTACTCCTACTTAAAACTATGTAAGCCGGCCGTGGCTAAAAAAATTAGGCGACCCACTTTGCTTCACATGAAGCTATCAAGTATTGGAGAAATTCGACGACGAAGCATCCTCTCCCTCAAAAAGCCACCAAAATTGATGGTGCTGCTGAGCAACATCCCTCCTATCGCGACTCCCTACCGCCCTACTGAACCGGAGACGCTCCGCACTGCCATGTGCGACGTCTCTGTCGTAGTTGAGTCGCCTGTCCGCAGCTGTTCGAGCAACGTGGAAGATTAGCGGCACCGCCAATCTGTCCTGGATCAGACCTTTGCTATCAAGGTAGAGGAACGCTTCTGGAGGAACATAGCCGTCAAAGCGAACTCTCTCATGATACATATAATTAGGGTAGTAAGCCCCAGAGATCAGGTTGTTCGACGATGTCATTGCTCTTGCAATGTGCCTTCGAGTCAACTTAATAACAAAATTGTCCACTCTTATTAGGTTCACCCTATTGTACAAGACCTCATTGCGATAGAATTTTATGTACTCAGATTCTGGTGTTCTGTATAACCGAAGACAAGCCCTAAGGCAAGCCCTCTCAAACACCCGAATCTTTTCCAATAAACTTGTTCTCACGTTGAACCACACGGGACATCCAAACACAAGCATAGGCCGGATAAGGGCCATGTAGCAGATCACCTTCACCCTCGCATCGAGTTGGCTGTTGTAAAACAGTCTCCTTGTAAGGGCAAAAGCACCTCTGGCTCTGGCCAGAGCAACATCTATATGTTTGTTAAAATACAGATATTGATCTAGCCAGATCCCAAGGTATCTGACTACATTTCGACAAGCAAGTGGCTGTCCATGTTGTCCGACGATAGAGAACTTTCGCCAATTCTTTCTGGTATCCCTAGAGGCCCCAGACAAAGGCGTCCTAAACAGAATGGTTTCCGATTTTCAACTTCCAGTCATCGCAATATCGTTTAATTTTATCGAAGTCACGTTGTAAAAGTGTATTAATGACCTCAATCTTTGGACCTGATCTGTACGCAATTAAGTCGTCTGCGTACGCTATGGCATGGTGAAGTGAACCTATCAGATCACTTGTGTAAATGTTGAATAGGATCGGCGAATTTACCGCACCCTGTTGCAGACCGTTTTTAATGTTAAATGTTCCAGCGGAAGTCACATCGCCATTCTTCACTATGAACTGTCTACTGGAGAGCATATCAAAAAGAATATACAGCAGTGGTTTACTAATGCCCAACCTGTCCAGCTTGAAGAAGAGTCCCTCTAACCATACGGTGTCGAAGGCTTTTTCCAAGTCAATCAGGCAGGCACCAGTGCACTGTTTCTTGCTTTTGTTCCATTGGATATCAGAAACCAGTTTAGACGCAGCATGAATGATATCATGCCCCGCCTTGAAGCCGAATTGATTATCCGGAACGATATGTTTGTCCTCAACCCACTTAGTCAGGACTCTATTGATCACCTTCTCGAAAACCTTACTGATGTTTGGAAGAAGACTGATCGAGCGGAGATTCGCCGGATTGGAAGTATCTTTATTCCTTTTGGGAATGGGATGTACCACCGCAGTTTTCCAATCCGCATTAATCATTTCATTATTAAACAGGGTGGTATAAATGTCCACCGCTTCTAGTGGGAGATGTCGAAGCACAATGTTCGGTATTTCATCGGTTCCCACTGATTTCTTACTTCTAAGTGATTCGAAGATCGTTTGGAGCTCTTCCTTCGAAATGAATGTTGGTAATACCCTTTCGTTGGTGATGACATTGTTTGCCATATTCTCGTCACTGAACTGGGTGAAACCCGAGCTCTCGAATCGCCAATCCGCAATTTCATTTCGAAGGCAGGAATTGTGCACAAGGACTCGACTCTCCAGGTCGTGGTTCGAGCCAATGATATAATTCGCCTTGTACACTTCCTGGAAAGTCGCTCCTATAGCCTCTACCTTCTCCTGCGGATCCTCGACCACAAAGAAGGTGTCATCATCAACGGCCTCATTTGGATCAATGCCTGCTGCTACAAGTATTTGTTCGTTGTTCGTCGTTCGGCCGATTCTAAGACATGGAAGGTCGTTCTGATTATTTCTCCGAATTTTATTTATTTGCGGGAACATATTCGGGTTGCTGGTGTTGACAGCTCGAATTTTATTGTTCCAATACAAACTTACAGAATTTCTGTAATTTTCCTTTATTAATGTTTGGAGGTTTTTAATCGACGACTTCAATGTCATGATCTCCGGGTTATGTCTGTCAGTAAACTGTCTGTACAAGGTTTTTAGTCTTGACAGCAGTCTACTTTTATGTCGGTGCAGTGCGTCAATGGTTGCGTTGCGGAATAAGTCTTCGTTGTCAGTGTGTTGATACCGTGGTATCGTTTTGTCCATAGTTCGTTTGATTGTCTCGTCCATTAGTCTTAGATATCTGTCAATCTCCTCGTCTGACAGATTTCTATTGGACGGTGGGTAGAGCGAATTCGAGAAGAGTGCTCTCGTCAGTATTCTTGAGAAGTGTGTCCAACGCACTCTACTATAATTGTAGTAATACCTTTGACAAAACTCTTCCAATTCCGCAGTTTCGTTGGGAACAGTTATTTCGGTGCTGAGACCGCAATGGTCACTGTCATACACGAAAGTGCGTAGACAGTTTGTAGTTTGTTGGTTAGTGCACGTCAGTTGTATTCGTGAGTCGAACAGCAGGAGATCCAAATAGGACCCGTGTCTGGGAAACGAGTCGATACATCACACTGTGCTGACCCCACCAATTGAATAGTAGGTTCCCTCTAGTATTTGGTATATTATTTCCCCAATCTCTATGTTTGGCGTTGAAATCTCCGCCGATAATAAAATAGTTGTCTTCCAATTCCAGCCTCAGAAATCGAAAAAGTGTCTCGAGCTCTGAGATGAATAAGGTGGATTGAGTAGCCTTAGGTGCATAGACAGACACCATGTACAACCGCTTTCCACTACGGAGAGGGATGTACATGACGCATGCTTCCAGCACCCGAAACCTACGTACCACACGACTGTATATTCTTTTGGAACGCAGTCCCTTTCTTACAAAGATTGCAACACCTCCTCCTTGAATGGAATTGGGTCGGTTTCTTCGTAATATTTCATACCTTCTGTGCCTCATCTTGTGTCTTTTGGTAAGCTTAGTTTCGCTAACCAAAAGCACATCAGGGGCTTGGTCTTTAAGCAACTTAAACAGTGCGGCTCTTCGTTCGAACCTAATCAGTGAATTAACATTCACTGCAAGGACCTTCAATAAGTCGATAGTGGCACGCACTGTGTGACAAGTTGCGCCATCTTATTGGAACTACATATCTTCGACGTCTTCTAGTTCGAATTTATCTAGAAAAGGAAACTGGTTAACATGAATCGATAGCGGCCTTTAAACGAATTCCCTTCATTCCTGGTGTCTGACTGGAACGGCAATAATTGAGTGAATAAGTCGATTTGAATCTCGGCACAAATCGCTCAATTGAACGCTTATCGGGACGATTATAACTTCCAGTTTTATTTTAAATTGGGATAAATGAAAGGTGACAAATTTACAATGTTTTAAACAACTTAGCGACTACCGAATCGACCTCTGTACTACGTAACAAAAACAAGACACTCTTCTTAACTCCTCTGTTGTTAACTCGTTGACCCAGCTCGTGTCTTCCTCGATCCCCACCACGTCCATCGCATTGTTTGGTATCCTATAGTCAGTTCCAGATGTTTAGGTAGTTCAACACTCTATACCATGTCCATAGCTTTATCGCCATCGTCAGTAAAAATACTTATCTGGGTCGTCGGTTCTTCACTTCTACATATATATAGCGTCTGTCAAAAATGCTACGCCCGAGTTCAGAGAATCTTTATTGCGTAAACGGGGCGCATCTTACGAAATTCCTTTTATTCATGCCTATATGCAAAGTGATAACGTTTTATTTTAACTTTGACATAGAAAATTGCTACCAGGGAATCGCATTAGCTAGTGGCATCAGTTTATATTATACTTTGCTCCTTCAAGTTGTTTTCAAACGACCATATCATAGATACTTTTTTAACATTGCTTAAGAAATCAAATTCATATTTAATGACTAAAACGAAA
Source organism: Volucella zonaria (assembly GCA_963966105.1). NCBI lineage: Eukaryota > Metazoa > Arthropoda > Insecta > Diptera > Syrphidae > Volucella > Volucella zonaria. The sequence goes on along the minus strand of OZ014533.1, from coordinate 134,698,578 downwards.
CCTTATGTTTCTGTAAAAACCTTAAGTCAACCATTATTTCGAAATTAACTATAAACGGTGCACCAAACCAATACCCTTGCCATAAAAATGTATATGTCAATAAAAACAAGTCATTTTAATGACGCCATACATATGAGCTTTAAATATCACCATCTGGCAAAAATTTATTCAGTAACAGTCATCGTTAAAATAACCGTAGTCCCTTACTTAATTGGAAAGCTATCACGTTTTTAAGACAAAGTAGCTCCAAGGACCGTTTCCTTGGAAGTGTATACTTTACACACGGTACAACTTTATTAGTATCGTCAAAGCCATAAAATGGAATTCATTAGTATTCCAGGTGAAGGTTATCATTTAAACGTCATCGGTTGCTGGTCGTTAATGCTACTCGTAATATTATGGCCGTAAGGGTTTCCCCACAAAATTATATTTCTATACCTCTTCTGAAAATGAGAAAATATTTCAGCACAATACGTTAAAATGTTGAATGCCTTCATTCGGTATATGAGCAATCAAATATGACAATAAATTACAGCTGATTGATGTACTAAAATTGAAGGTAAACATTTTCGATTACACGATTGGATGCGAGTAATAAGCTTCTCTCTATTATAGTACGTGCCACGTGGAGTATCTGGAGTATCAACACCTACGTATCTGGAGCTGACTAGACTTATGGGACTTTTGAGAAAGTTCGCACAATTTAACAATAACCATATTAGTCTGGAAAAAAATTACATAAAATTGAAATCAATTTTGTATCTCTTATGGACATTTTTGGAGTACTGAAAATAGACAATAGAAACATTTTAAATCGCTTTTGCCATAGAAGTCCATCTGTTTGTGACTCCAATTGCTTCGACTTCAATCCGGAAAGTGGCTTTACAATTCATAGTTTAAGAGCCTACAGCAAATTTTGGATGTGATATGATAACCAAAATATGCGTATATTAGTGTGAAGGTATGCACGATACGATATCAAATCCATAAGTCTGGCAGCGATTCGTCGCAGCTGAGGTTAGTAATGGTAGGTTGAAGAAGTGATTTTTTCCAAAGTCTAGATTTTTGTGATAACCACTTGAATTTAGTATCAAATGAAAGGAAAGACTGCCCTAATCACAAAAGTGCTGGTGCCAGACGTTTTACACGCAGCCAAATCCTTGCCAGACACAATTTTAATATGTGAAAATTGCCTTTTTTGGGCAATTCTCATAACCAAAAATGTTGAAATAAAGTAGAAGTCTTTAAGTTATCATGGAAAACGTATAACTGTTTTGTACAATTGCTTTAAACTATGGGTAGAGGCAAAACAAGCAAGTTTGCTGATAAAACTACAATTGTGTTGAGTAGTTGCATTTTTCTGCCCGTGAAGTGAAAATGTCGAAACAAGTTGAAAGTAAATGTGTTCTGCATTCAAGTGAAAGTCCTAAACAATGTGGCAAAATTATTTTGTTTAATATCCAAACTTTAGAAAAGTGCACTAACCTTTTAAAATGCCGAAAAATTAGAAATTTTAAATACTCGGACGTTGATCTACCAACGACAGTCGATAGTTTAAGTGGATATCATAGCCCGTGCTATCGGTTGTGTATTGCAGTCTCGAATCAGTTTTTATCTTCGATGCAAGGAAATGAACTTAAGTTATACTTAATTATTTAATAGTCTGTATAGTTTTCTAAACGCAAACATCTCTCACTTGCGTATACAGAGTGCCTGAAAGCAATAATAAGGAAATTACCTGTGCCAATATCACACCTGAAAGTACACAAACCCATACTGATGCAGTGTCAGCCGATACCACTTGTTTTTTTTTTGTGTTCATGTTACTAAATATTCGAAGGGAAGGAAAGAAAAGGTTATATCTGGACGGAGATCCACATTGGAATATGTTGTTTGCAAAACAATCCTTCTTGGGAATGATGCGGTGTACCAAACCTTGACTAACAGCCCTGAAGGCGATGAAATGAAATACCACAAGACATGTCTTGCTAAATATCTGCAAGAGACCAATAATTTGGAAAGAAAAGTAACGGCGAAAAAATCTGTGTACTGGCATTCCCAAAAATATGCACTATCATTTATTTATGAATTTGTGGATGAACACATATTGAAATTGAAAGAAATCGGATGCATTTGATGACATTGCTAATTTGTATCATCAAAAATTATGCTAGAAAGGCCAGTCAATAACTTATTCCAAATTTTATTTGAAAAGGAAACTACTGAATATATACAAAGGGAGAATGTAATGAAAAAGATTCAAAATCAATATTGTTCATTTTGGATGCCAGTATGAATGATTGCCAAGAAAGTTTCCTAAACGATACAATTACATCCGTTAATTTAAAATCTGCTTCCAACACACTTTTTCTCAATTTGGGAACCTAAGAAATACAGCAGAGCATTTAGTCACTATTGAAGAATTTGTCTGTAGTATGTACCAAATGAGGGCTTCGAACCAAGATATGAAATTTTCTATTGGGTCTACAAGTAAGTTTCCAGCGTTTGTCAGAGATGGCGCCACCAGTGGATCCCGGGCAGAAATGTCAGACCCCATGTGTTTTATTTGTAGGTTTTGTTTCTGTCAACAACTTTGCAGCGTTATATTTGAGCAATTCTATCGGTGTCGTACATTTTATCGAGCAAAATCATGGCAAGTTTCCAGCCAAATAAACGTTATTTGCGGGAAGCGCTGCTTTTATTCTTTAATATGAAGAAAAGTGCGGCTGAGACCTATCGTTTGCTTTCGGAAACTTATGGGGCGGAATGTATTGGTGAATTGACGTTTCGCGAGTGGTTCAAACGGTTCAAAAGTGGTGATTTTGGAGTTGAAGACAAAGATCGCCCCGGAAAGCCGAAAAGTTTTGAAGACGAGGAATTGGACGCTTTACTGGATGAGGATCCGTGTCAGATTCAAGAAGAACTTGCTGCATCATTGGGCGTCACGCAACAAGCCGTTTCCCTGTGCCTAAAAGCACTGGGATTCATTCAAAAGGTTGGAAACTGGGTGCCGTACGAATTGAAGCCAAGAGACGTCGAACGGCGATTTTGCATGTCCGAAATGTTACTGCAGCGGTATAAAAATAAATCATTTTTGCATCGTATTGTCACTGGTGATGAGAAATGGATTTATTATGATAATCCTAAGCGCAGAAAATCATATACAAAGCCCGGCGAGCCCGCCCAATCCACGCCGAAACGAAATATTCACGTGAATAAGGTCATGCTCTGCATATGGTGGGATCAAAAGGGTGTCGTATACTACAAACTGCTTCCGAGTGGTGAAACCATCAAAGGACCATTATATCGAACCCAACTAATTCGTTTGAAGCGGGCATTAAAAGAAAAACGGCCAGAATATGAGACCAGGCATGAGTCCGTCATTTTTCATCACGACAACGCTCGGCCACCTGTTGCGGCTTCGGCGAAAAACTATTTGGGAAATTGGATGGGAAATTCTGCCTCACCCGCTTTACAGTCCAGACTTGGCACCATCTGACTACCACTTGTTTCGTTCGATGCAGAACGCTCTTACGAGAATACGCTTCAGCTCAGTAGAGGAAATCAAAAATTGGCTCGATACGTTCTTGGGCTCGAAAGACGATAAATTTTTTTGGTCCGGAATTCATAAATTGCCAGAAAGAATAAAGCATTGTAACTATGTTTTCATAATAAAACTTAAAATTTTGGAAAAAATCGCTGGAAACATACTTGTAGACCCAATATAAAACTTGAAAGCCCAAATCAAACAAAATTTTTAAAAATATTAAAAGTAAGTAACATGTTTTAATAGTAAATACGTAATTGAATTAATTTGCTTGCCTTAGGTTTTGAAGGAAGTCTTTTGCCCCCGAATAAATCAGTATTACTACAGCAAGTAAATAGATGTAACTATATATGTCACGTATGGAGGAATGCTGTTAAAAACGAGGCTATTCAATTATCACCATCAGATAGTAGTTGTTTGTCAGAAGACAACAAGTACATCGTCAAATGGTTCAATGGAAATGTCGCTCCTAATAGATTAGAAGACATTTTACTTAATAAAGAGGATAAAGAAGATGTATCTGATGATGAAGATACTTATACTAGCGATTCATCGGATCAATTTGATGAGGAATAGTAGTTATGAATTAGTTTTGATTTATTTCAGTTTCAATTTCAAGTTTAAAACATTGAAATACTATTAGTTCTTACTTCTCAGATCTTAGTTAATAGTTCTTATATGATAATGTCAATGTATTTTTATTTTATGTACAAAATAATTACACTTTTATAGCAATACGTGAAGTATATTACAAATATTTATTTTGGTCCTTCCTGTTATCAGATATGTTTGTTCTATCGCAAGATTGTTACGAGAATTGCTTAAAAAAGGTAATTTTCACATATTAAAATTGCATCTGGCAAGGATTTCGTGATTAGGGCAGTCTATTCTTTCTTTTGATACTAAATTCAAGTGGTTATCACAAAAATCTAGACTTTGGAAAAAATCACTTCTTCTAAGTTACACTAACCTCAGCTGCGACGAATCGCTGCCAGACTTATGGATTTGATATCGTATCGTGCATACCTTCACACTAATATACGCATATTTTGGTTATCATATCACAGCCAAAATTTGCTGTGGGCTCATGGTCTATCAGCTTCGCCATAAAATTGATAAACTACAAATGCCTTTGCATTGGAACTACCGCGAATATTCTCTAGTGTTCAATCAAATCTCTAGTCTTCAGTTACTTCGAACTTGTGCTGGAAGAGTGACACTAAAACTCCTTCGTACCATACAGGATTTAATTTTCAACTTTGTCCGTATATTCTTAGGTGATACTCGGCCTTGTCCAACAGAAAACAACTAGACACGCTTTAAGGAAGGGCGTGCTAAGTTCGTCAATGCTCCGCCAATGCACAAAATGAAACGTAAAGAAAACGATTCAGGGTCTGAATGACACACTCCTCAAATATCTGGAACGGAAAGGCCCAGCCATTTAGACCACTGTCGATCTCCCGTTCGAAGGGGGAACTGCGTAAAGGAACCCGAATATTTCTTAATAGATCTCTTAGTGCTAATTTACAGGAAATCCGGAATCTTGACTGACAAAAGCAGAAAGGATATCTTAGAGCTCCTCTAATAACCACTAACCGAAAAGATCGAAACGTTCGGTGAAACAAGCAGGTTAGTCAAATATGTTGATGCTTCCTTTGATGGCTTTAAGCCAGCTGGCACCGATGCGATGGGGTTTTTTTAGTAGCGCGCGCTCATGGGGTTCAGTCACTCTTAAAATATTTGCACACAGTGAGGGCGAAGGAATATTAGGAAGGAAAGAAAAAAAGAACGTACCCATGTACGTTCGTTTTAATTGTCTGAATGCTACAATGACTAGGAAATAGAGAGCTCGGCAGGGCATACCACAAGGAAGTTGTTCGACTTAGGAACGATATTTCAGAGCACACCCAAAAGTGGGCTTGAGGGTATACTGATCAGCATTCATAGCGAGACGCGTATTACGGGTGAAGTATTTCTTACTTCGCTTGAGGAAACCAAGACATTTCGCAGCATTTTTTACGACACCGAATATGTGGTCATTCCAACGTAAGTTGTCATTGACACACATGCCGGAAAATTTAAAGTTTATCGGTTTCGACGATGCAAGTGCCATTCGTGGATAATGGCTTTAACGACAGCAGACCAGACAGCACTGTGTTTCGGAAGCATTAAATTCCACTCTATTGATTGTTCCTTAATTGATGATGCTGTTTATATCGGAATTTAATGAGTTTAACATACGCTGCCGTTCCCATTCTACAGCCAAAGAGCAGGGACGTAAGTGCGGGAACGAATATGAAAAGCAGAAAGTAGTGTTGTCAGCAAAGGAATATATTGTATTAGAAGAAGCAGACAAGAGATCGTTGAAGAAAATTAAAAAGAGTGTTGGAGACCGAAGGGAGCCCTGGGGCACACCAGCATTTATTTTGTGAATATCAGACTTGAAACCAATCAAGATAACTTGAATTAAACTTCCCGAAAGGTAGTTTCTGAAGAAGAGAGTCATCGATACCAAATGCACGCATTTTCGAAAACGGAGCTTGATTCCAAACTCTGTAGAATTCCTTAGAAATATCAAGTTCATCTGTCTTGCTTTCGCCAAAGTGATGTCGATGGGACACGCCAACAAATCACCAATTGCTACGAAAACCGTACTGCCGGTCATTGATAAATTTTCCTGTTTCGAGATATTTCATGAGCTGACGGTTTATCAGCGCTTCCATGACCTTGGAACGAAGGTACGTAGTGCAATGGGTCTGTAGGAGGAGAGAGAAGAAAATTCGCCTTTTTTAGGGACGAGCTGGACAAATGATGGTTTTCATCTTCTCAGAAAGAGTCCTAAAGAATAGGATTGATGGAAAGTTTACGCAGTGATTTTTCCAGCGTGAAAGAACACCTCTTCAGAAGAAGAGGGGATATACCATCTGGACCAGCGGATTTTTGTAAGTTGAGATATCAAAGTACTCTTGCTACTACACGAGTGCGATAGTGGATTCATCCCACTGAAGATTCAACGTATTCAAGGGCAGGCGGAGACAAAGCACAATCTGGAAGTGTTGAGCTGGCCGCAAAATGTGAAGCAAGCAGATTGGCCTTGTCCAAAGAGCTGACAGACGGAAAGTCATTGTAAATGAGCGTTGGGATGGAGGATGAGGCATCATTTCTGATGTTTTTGACGAACGTCCAAAAACTTTTACTACCTTTGGGACATTGTAGTATTTTTTGTCTCAGTTTTTGGTCGCATTAAAATTTCGCACACCTAAGAAAGACAGTCATTCCTGGCTCGTTTGAACTCTTTTAGGATTTCCTTTGCCGGGCTGGTCTTGTAGGATGTGTTTCACTAAGTGCCAAAACAGCTTGTCTGTGGACGTGCGTAGAAAGTATGTTTGCTATGTCCACCCTAAATTCCCGAGTCACATTTATTCAGTTATCCTAGAAAAACGAAATGGCCATTGCTAGCAAGGCACTGCAATTCACTTCAAACTGCTGGCGAACGGTAAGACCTATACCTATTTATGCTTTGTCAGGAGTTTCAACAAACTGATCCCAAATCGACAAGTATGAGACTTTGAAAACAAGTTGCAAGCGGATCTGCCTAAAAACAAATTTTGCAAGAGCAATGTGAAAAAGTCCCAGCTTCTTTCAAACTGAGCTTTACGCTAGCCCAGAATATGACATTATCAGCATTGGAATGGGAACGAAAGGAGGTAACATATATATACTCGCGGTAGAGCAGTATTTTAAGCATTAAACTCAGACTGGTTTTTCTTTAAATCGGTGCTATACTGTCTTAATATTTAAGATTCATCAAAGAGGAACAAAGTAGAGCTCTGGGCCGTATCAGTCACAAAGAAAAGCTGACGAAATGGCTGGATGAGTTTCAGCTGATACATTTCTGCGACATACCTTATTCGGCAGCACGTACAATGTAGTGCTATACTCAAGCACCATCTATTTTCTTCCAAGAACTCTGCACATGTCCGAGCAAAATATTCTTTAAAGCATCCTCAAATTCCACGATTGAAAGCATGTTTCCAGTACAAAAAAACACCAGTCATGCTGGCATGTCAAGCAGAACCGTCACTGTAAAACCCCAGACTATATGGTGACTATTTAGTCAATTAAAAAAAAAATCAAAAAATAGATAGTGGGACTTTCAAATTTGGGTAGCACTACAGTGTGAACGTGTCCTATTTTATGAAAATGAAAATGAACAAGCATTGATGTATGAACTCTCTACCTTCATCAAATAATTGCAGATTTTTGTAGAAAGAAATTCAATATGAAAAGTTAAACCTTTGGATTGCAAAATCCCTATCCAGGAAATATAAAAAACAACTCAAAATTCCTTTCACTGCTTTATCATGTGAAATAAATTCTCCTCACATTCATAGTTGATTTGTAACATATGCCGGAAACGCACAAAAACTCCTTCCTCCGCAAAGGAAAAAATGGAAAAAAAATTCTGTAAATTGACACGAAAACGAGTGACATAAAGTATCTATCACATTCTCTTCTCACTTCATAAGGATCTGCCAACAAAGAAATTGAAAAAAAAAAAAACAAGAATTACTCTCACATGGTGTGTCATACTCGTACAATCATCTTCACGTTGTCAACAAATGTTGCCTAGAATCGTAATTTTCAATTCGGTCCTTATAGTCACCACAAAACTTCGCCTCCTTTACCATACGTTAAATTGTCAGATGTTTTTTTTTTTTTTTCTGCCGATTTGTTTCCTTTTTGTTTCGGTTGTCCCGAAATCTTCAAGAGCTGACGATAACAAAACAAAATTAAAACAAGAGTTAAGATATTGACGATAGATACTGACTCAGACCGTAAGGAAGAATCAAAAAAAAAAAAAAAAATTAATAAAGCGAGCGAAAAAGCACTTAAGCCTTGAGGCACACCATCTGCAGCAAACACCATATGACACTTTTCCCATCCTCCGTCTGACATTGCCCTAGTTTGGCATAAATTTTTCAGAAATGAATATTGGTATGAGCTGGTGACGAAGGGTGGGCAACCAAATTGAGTTCTTATTGTTTGACAGTCATCGCAAACTCATCAAATGCTGCCTCCTCGGTTATTTTGACGCCTCCAACTGGGAATAGGCGACATACATTCTGACACATACTCGTACGTGCCGCTATAGTCATCCTACACGTACCTCGACAAAAGAATGGATGATTTTGTTCAAGGACACGCCAAAATCGAAGCCACAGCTACGTTTTGCCACACTTACTTAATGAGAGAAGTTGTATCCAGAATTTGTAAACGATTTGTGCTTTTGTCACCAAGGACGTTGCTCCCTTATCGCGTATCAAAATTAATCAGACGGAGTAAATATTTGTTTTTAGTTCGACCCATTTAACAGATTGTGTTATCATAGACATTTAGCACAAAGGGAAGATTAATTATGTTCGTCCGTCGGGAGTGGTGGATGAGCAGTAGATACTCTGGCGGATACGTAACATTTTTTTTTTGTGATTTTTTTTGTGTTATCTCGTTTCTGTCTGTGGGGTTCTCATTTCGCTTAATCGAATAAATTAAGTGATCTGTCTTTGTGTCGATGAAAATGGGTTACAAATTTAGTAGTGCTCCGGGTGGAATTAGACTTTATTCGATTGAGGTACGAGGTGGCTCACAATTCTTGAACTTGTGGATGGAATTTTTATCTCATACAGTGGTAATGAGGTCATCGATGGCACATACACAGTGATGCTTCTGCTGGCAGAATCTATACTGATGGCCTGTCACCAGCATACTAATTCCGTAGCGAACGATATATTAAACATTTAAAGCAAAAATCGGAAAAGGAGCTTAACAGTCCGACTTCCTTCATGTTAAAGAGGACGAACGGAATGGTCGAATTTCATGTGGGCAAACATGCTTTAGCAATGCATTCTTTGTATAAGATGCAACATGTCTACCAGCGAGAAGGATCTTACGAGACCGCGCTTCTGGATCTGATGAACAGAATAGAATGCACACTCGTCAAGAAGAAATACGCTCTGGGCGTTTTCATTGACGTTTAGGCTGCTTTCAGCTATGAAACTTTTGATGGTATATGTCACTCGCCCAGGCGAATAACTAAGTTTGTAGACAAGAATAATGCTGGTAAATAGGGCCATTCTTGCGGATGCTTACTGCTGCCAATGTGTAATGGTGTAAGTAAATAGGAATTGCACACAAGACGTCATAATGTCTCCGCATGTTAGCGGAGTCACTGCTTGATGCTCTCAATAGTTCTGACGCCTATGCATATGCAGACGATGAACTTAGTTATTCTGTCTGTTTGGTTATGTCTAGCGACTGTAGGCAGCCATAGACGTTATCGACGATTGATGTACTAGAAATGGGCTTTCTCTCTTAAAACTAAGGTTGTTCTCTTTACCAGAAGTAGGAAGATGACTGGTCTCACTCATCTAGTGCTTAAAGGAATCGCCATTTGTTTCTCCAACGAAACTTAATATTTGGGTGTCATAGGGAATAACAAACTTCTTGGGACTTAACATTTGGCGTCACAAGCGTCCAAAGTGTTATGCGTCTTCTAGTAGTTAATCTTTGCCGATAAAGCGTCAGCAACGCTTTCACTAAACTTTACTAGAACGGTCTTTTTGGCTAAGGGGTTTCCGTAGCACGCCTGGTGCTGCTCCAGACACTCTGATGAATCACTTTCTCCTTGATATTCATATCATGGGTGCGCTCTCAAAGCCATCTTCCTTTTAAAAGAAATGGTCTTTGGTACAACACGCACTGCAGTTTTGATGACCTTGAGCCATCGAATGGACTTGACTTCTGATGCAATAACCCCAGAACTCTGGTTGCGGGAAAAAATGTCGGCCAGAATCTGAACCAGGACGGATCTAAAACAGATCTAGAATTTAACGCTGGTGACGGAGGACGACAAAGTTAATTTTTGCTCTTCATTGGGACAACTTGTGTATATCTCCCAAGTGGAGATATACGCAATGTGGCGAAGCATTTGTATTGTATCTGTAGCGGCAGACAGGCTATTCTCGAAGCCCTGCTTCCAGGGCACAATGGGATTACGGGAAATGAACTTTTTAAAGCAAGGTTTAGAGGAGACTTTTTAAGGACCTGAAACCGATTGTCTATTCCGCGGTTAGGGCTTCAATTGACAGTTGGTTTCCAAATGAGCACAATTGTGATTTCCTATTTACCATCAAACCAAACGAATGCTTCCCGGAACCTCTAGAGGTCAGCGATTTTCCTGGCATCGGGACGGCCACTACGATTTTGCTAAGCACTATGTATGATGTTCTGGCCATAAGTGACATAAGATCCTGCGAGACTTACTGCGAAAGCTATAACGACACCGAGGAGCACTACCTCTGCGAACATCCGGCGTTGTTATGTCCTAGGTAAGGGACTTTTGGATTACGTTATAAGAAATACTTTTATCCTTTCAAGGCGTATTGCTTATTTACTGCAGCGTCGGTTGCCACTGTCGCAGATATAAAGCTTTGTAGATTATGCTTTCTGTATAAGCCAGGAAAATTCTTACCTTTCATTCAAATTTCTTATCCATCAGTGATTCGAGTGAATGTTGTCTTTTCAAGATGTGAACGTTCCTCGTACAGATTCAAATGGCGTTGTCTTTTTTGTTTGTATTTCGCAGGGTCAGCAGCAGTGGATCCTTATGAAAGGAGGTTGGATCCCAACTGTTTTAGCATCCTGACTACTCCCGAAAATCTGTAACGACCTCAGTCTAAACTATTATAAGATATCATTCACGCTAATTGTTGAAGCCACCGTTGACTTGAATTCAGCTGAATTCTGATGGCGGCATCAGAGTGTTAAGGTTTTGCACTTAAAAGTTTAGTAAGTCGAGTACTCATTGACACGACTAGGCACCACTAGAAGGTGAAATAAATACAATTGATGCGATACATAGTTTCACCACTGGCCATCCGTTCATAGAACAACATCAAGTCATGAGGCAGGAAATCCTTGAAATTGGCCCTGATAACTCTGAAAAAGCCGTCTAAAATGTCGGATACCGGGTTATAAGGGTGATCCAGTGTGCTTGAAAGCTGATTAGCTCGCCAAATATGAAAAAACACCACATACGAGCACTTATTTGCTTAGCTGGCACTACAGTCCTGGGCCCTCAACCAATAATCTTCTCCAGTTATCACGATTTCTGGCACGTTATCTCCAGTGCCGCATTCCAAGTACTGTGAGTTTTCCTTTTGCTTGTCCTCTGTTGGATCCTCCCACTGTAATAATACTCGAAGCCTCTTTAGTTCGGAGCTGTAACCTCCATCCAGTGATCATAGCCAAGCCACCTGTAGGCGCACAACTAGAAAGATTCCCTAATTCCGCCTCATACAAGCGGGACCAAAAATCATCTTTTTATCGACACAGCCAAGTGATTCTTCATTCGCTTTCGGCAACGTCCATAACGCAAGGTCGGATGTTTAGCATCTTTTACAACACCAGATTGGTCTTTCGATTGAAGCATCTGCTCTTCAATTGCCTCCTGAGTCTCAATATACAAAAGTAATTCTGTGTCTGATTTTAGCGCTGATGTCGTTGCTTCTTCTAAGTACTGAGGCAAGGAAGACGAAGTTCTTAACCACCTCGATGTGGTAACTGCCAATGGCGACATTCTGGCCAAGCCTTCGGTCGTGTGCATTCTTTTCAAATGGCAACATGTATAAGGTGACCAGATAAGAACGATTGGAAGAAAAATTAAATAAGACAACAACGGTGTGAGACATAAAATTTATTCTGGCTTTATTTTGAAGTTATATGCATGCCATTCAAATTTCCTCATTGGCTTCGCTGGCAGTACTTCAAGCGGTCGGTCCAATTTTTGATGACTAGGTCCAATATGTGCGACGTTATTCCGGCAATAACATGTCGAATGTTGGCGCAGTGCTCGTCTACGGCTTGTTACCGTAGACTAGGGACTTGACGAAGGCCCTGAGAAAATAATCGAGTGGTGTCAAATCGCCTGATGGCTGCGGCCGATTGATGAACGCTCGCAGTGAGATGACCCAGTCGCCAAATTTCTCCTTCACAACTTCGAGCGTTACGTTGCTTGTATGCAATGTAGCGTCGTATGGTTAGAGCCACAGCTCGGATATATCGTTGTTGTCGAGCTCTGACCACAAAAGGTCGGTTAACATCGCTCTATACCTGAGACCATTGACGGTACTCAATTTGAAAAAAATAAAGTCCGATGATGCCGCCATGCCATAAATCGCATCAAACAGTCAATCTATGTAGATGCATTAATACTTGTCCGAAGACTTGTGGATTGTGTTCGCTTCAATAACACCCGCTGGGCCCAAAATGGGCCATGTCCGAGAAGATGGTTTTTTGGCCAAAATATCGATCATTTGGCCATCATTTTCAGTGGCTTCAATTCTTGCGTCAGAACAGTTTTATACGGATGTAGGCCCAAATAAGCCGGGTCGACTTTCTGGTCATGCCCAATTCAGCTGATCGGCGCCGAATCGACATTTCTAAGTATTCTTGGACACTAGCCGCTACGGCGGCTAGGTTTTCTTCATTTCACACCAATCTCTGTTTGGTTGGTAGCTTAAGATGCATGATAAAATGGCAGACCTTGCTGAATATATTGACAGCTGGATTGGGAACTTTGACATTTGCTGAAACATAATAATTGGTAAAACTATTATTGTTATCTGGTCAATCATTATAACTAAAACCAAGGGGTGGGTGGATTAGAAGAAGAGGCGTAAGTAAAGTAATGGACATATTGTTGAGGTGGAAGTCAAGGAGATGTACAATAGTACATCGTTAGCTTCCTGTGGATAAGGCTTTGGTTCAAGGTATCCGTATGTTGATGAACAACTTTTCGGCGTGTAGAAAAAGGCTGTAAGTCTATAAGTTTTAGTCGATCAATGCAAGATGATAGGTTCATGTCATTAGTGTAGGGAAGACCACGTCGGGTGAATCGGGGAAACGTACGTTGTACAGGTTCTACCCGCAGAATGTGGGTTGCGTAATAAGGTGACCAAACACGGCCTGAATATCCAAGAATAAACGTAGTGGTTGGAGAATTCCGTCGACCTGTGTTTGATAAAGCCAAGCTTGGAGTTGTCTTTCTTTATAATATTAAGAGGGAAAGAAAATTCAGTTCCCTATCATAGACTACAGCCTCACGCAACTCAGTTACCAAGTGGACGGGTTAATTTAAGATTTGAATAAGTGCGAGGAGTACTGGAAGGTGCTTACGAGTATATGTTATTTCTTGCTATTTGTTAACTTTGAGCTTAAGGAAATTCATTCACCAAGTAGAAAGTCCATTGAGATCACTTTGCGTGAGATGAGATATGTCTGAAGATCTTTATGTCATCAGCGTAGACAGATATACATATGTACATATATGAACTACTAATTAGAGAGTCAACATCATTAGTTTTTAGAGTGAATAATAAGGGCCCAAGATGGCTACCTTGAGGCACCCAAGAAAGGGAATGGAAATTGTAGACCTAAATGGAACATTGCAATGTCGACCGTCTAAATAGAGCCTAGAGCCTTTACCTTAAGCAGAATGATTTTATGAGAGAATTTATGAAAGACCTTACTGAGATCGGTAGCCATCACAACAACTCCTACCCCGTATTCAATTGTGCATAAAGTATTTGACACGAATTCGGTAAGACTTGTAGTTGTATAGTAGATCGTACTTTCAGAATTCCTTGTTTATTTTTCGAAAAGATAGATTTGCGATGAAGAAGCATTGAGTCATAAATGATGCTGTCAAACAGTTTAGGTATGCAGAAGAGCTTAGCGATAGTTCAGAAGTTAGAGAGTTCATCCTTGAAGCCTTTTTTATGCAGAGGAGTTATGTAAAGATTCTACCAAATCATGGGAAAGATTACTTGCGAGATGGAAAGCTGAAAGAGAGCTACAAGGGTTTTTTTTCAATAGTAGAACGGGCTACCCATTAAGTCTGACGTAGTAGACATCATTGAGATTTCCTATTTTCCTACTTACTTGTTCTATCGTTATATAAATTGAACAGTTGTTTAGGTACGAGAAATAAAAATGCTTAGATTCTTGTGTCAGCAAAATGATTTTACAATAATTGTACTTGAGGATCTACAGAGGTTGTGTCTGAAAGCCTCAGGAAAGATTCGTTGTTATCGGACTTTCTTTTGATGTTGATAAACTGAAAGAATATGTAGTTTGGGATCGGTGATGAGGATGTGGCCCATTCGGTTCAAGTAGCTATGGTAAAGAGATTAAGAAAGCTTAGAGAATTCGATGAAGGCTGAGTGGTAGCCAATGGAATCAGTATTGGACCATGATCTAAAATAAGTGTAGAAGAGTTTGTAATGAGACTATCCTTGTCAGAGGCAGATTTTTTGAAATTAAACATTCTATTCCAAATTTACTATCTTGCTCAAAAATTCGGGCGTATTAAATTCTTAAAATACTAATTTTATCAGTTAAACTTTCAGAAAAAAAAAAACTTTTAATAACGTCCCGCAGCATAAAAATTGAAAGTTACGTGTTTTGTTTTTGTTCAAAGTCAATTTTCAAAGAGACAATTTTTGCTATTTTTGTTTTGTTTTTCTTTTATACACTTTCGGATGGAAAGATTCTCGTACTTCAATAACAAAAGTCATAACAAAGTCTTACTTTGGTCCTTCATTTTTCAAGAGCAATCTTGTTAACTGAAGTAAATGAGAGGATGGAATGCTGTTCTTATCCCTTTGAATTGTCTGCTAAAAATTAAACTAATTATTTTTTTAAGGAGAATTTCCATTTATAGAGGCAAAGAAAATGGGGATAAATGAATAAAATGAGGAAAAAGAAAACAGAATTAAAAAAAGGATTAAGATTATGTGCGCCATTCAACTTTTTTTCTTTTTTTTTATTTAGAGACTGGGTGAATGTGGGTACACTGGAATCATTTTTGCTTTTAATTTATTAAAATGGCGGTATTCTCTCTTTGTATATAAAAAAAAATGGTCTGGGGTTTTTGAATGAAAGAAGAGATAAAAATTATTTTCCGTTTGTACCACGAAGCACACAGCTTGAGTTTTTTTTGTGGAGAATTTGCTTTTTGCCAGTTAAATTCTGGACTATGAGAATGAGCATATCGTTATGCTAGTAAATCAAAAGATTAGTGACGGAATATATGCATCTGGTGCTCATGATTTATACACTGTTGTCCTATATTCAAGAGGATAATTTTTTTTTTAAATTTCCTTCAAAATTTGAACCACCGCAAGTAGGGGGAAGTCTAGGACTATAAGCCCATTGCAGGATAATAAACAATTTTAGACGATGGGGTTATCAAGGTGCTGAACAAGAACACTCAACTTCACTTAGATTCATGAAATCGGTGTTCCGACCTTTTAAAAAAAAAAAAAAACGAATAATTTAGGTAATAAAATAAACCGAAAGAAGGACAAACATATTTTGGCTCAGGTGTTGCATATTGGAACTGCAAAATGCCAGACATATGGTATGAAGGCCTATAATAAGAAGAAAGTCTTAAGCTACTTATCGTCGGGCTGCCTTTTTCCGATGCAGACTGTATAAGGTTGAGGAAGGTGAAAAAAAAAACGGTTCGACACTCTGATACCATTTTAAGGGATCCTGTTATATATGACTCTAGTAAACATTATTTCCCTACCCGTTGAACCAATTGAGCTGCTGACAAAACATAACACGTTTTCAATGTCTCACTAAGTCAAACCATTAAGGTTAGAAAGGTAGAACTTCCAGATGGAGCAATCATTTTTGATAGCGAAACTTATACAGAAGGCGGGGGATGACTGCTCCATTCTTCTTCCGTGAGGCTTCTGCAAAAATCGCATTGATTATATGTTCGTACACGATAGGCTCTTTTGCATCCTTGCCTATGAGAGAGTTCCGAATAATGGCACGTATTAGTATCTTACCGTAACATGAACTCACATAAAGCGATTGGTATACTGATGATATCAGTGTTTGGCAGAATATGTTGTGTATAATACAGCAATTCATATCAAATTTGGGTCACCTGATTTGCGCTCAGGGGTATATAGAGAATAAGGTGACAGTATCAAAGAAGAGTTCTATAATCTCTTAGAAAAAATATACATATGCTCCAGCTTTCACACCAAAATTGTGCCAGCAGATCTTAACGCAAGGCTGGGTAAGAAAGTCATCTCTGGGCGGGTAATCGGGAAATATAGCCTGCATAACACCACATCCGACAATGCATTCAGGTTTTTAAAACTTGTAACGTAGAGTAACCCGCTGGCTACTAAACAGCACGCTGTTCCCACCCTTGATCAGTCAATTGTCAGCAAAATTGATCGTCGAAACCACACAGTCCTCCAGTATTCTGGATGTTCAAACTTTCCGAGGAGCCAACTTCGACGCGGATTATTACGTTGTTGCAGCCAGAGTAGGAATGCGGATGTCACAAGGCACAATCGAATCAAGTAAATACCGAAGACGAAAAGCCGCAATGGCTAAGGCTCTCTCAAAGTTCAAATCCCCATATAAAACCCGTAGAACACCAAAGAATGTTAGAATGTTGTCAGCAAGCTATCAGAGAAGTTGTCTTTGATGTGATTGATTTCAAAACGCCGCCACAAGGAAATCTCTGTTTTGACGATTAATGTGGCCAAATAAGAAGTATATAACGGTGCACTGTATCGAAGGACGAGAGTTGCTCGTAACTTCTATGAGCAAAACAAAAGGGAAAAGCACAGGCTTCTCGGAAAATAAAGTCAAAATAACGAGAAGCGTGCGGTCGAGGATATGGAGAGATGTTACTGCAGGAATGTAACTCGAAAGTTTTATCAGAGAAATTAAGTGGACATGCCAGTGCTACAAAGGTATGTGCTAAGAATATAGAAACACTTCCACTGCAGATTGTATAACGGCGATGATGGTCGAAATACCGCTTTCAGCAGAATGAACCATTCATCGTAGACGAAGACGACAGAGAGTTCTGTCCCCATGATCCAGATGAAGTATGAAGCAATATTAAAGCTAAGGTTTAATAAGGCCACTTGTAAGGACTGCCTGCTGAACTAAAGGGTGACCAGATAGCAATGATAGTTTTCCCAATTGTTGTGTATCAACAGCTGTTAAAGTTACCAATGGCATCCAACTGTCAAAATAATCAGTAAGGTTTGCCATTTTATCATGCATTGTTTTACGATTGCCGAAAAAATATTATCGAAATGCAGGTTCAGTTGTAAATACGGGACGTGAATTTCGGTTGTTATCATGGCTTTAGTGTGCAGGCAATTCATTGCACCGTGAAAAAATTTGAGCGTGAATACACTCTTTTGGATCTTAAGCCACCAACCAGATAGAGATTGGTGTGAAATGAAGAAAATATAGCCGGCCAGTATCCAAGAATACACAGAAATGTCGATTCGACGCCGATCAGCTAAATTGAGCACCGTCAGAGGGTCAACCTGGCCCCTTTTCCGGTTGGATTTGGGCCCACATCCGTGCTGACACAAGAATTGAAGCCGAACGACCATACACAAAGTGCTGGAAATGTTAGCCAGAGATCCTCATTTCGGCCAAAAAATCATATTCTAGGACGAATACCATTTTTGGCTCAACGGCTATGTTAATAAGCAGAATTTCCGTTACTGGAGCGAACACAGTCCACAAGTGTTCGGACAAGCATCAATGCATCCACAAAGATTGACTGTTTGATGCGGTTTATGGCATGGTGGTATCATCGGACTTTATTTCTTTCAAAATGAGGAAGGAGACACCGTTGCCGTTAATGGTCTCAGGTATTGAGCGATGTTAACTGATTTCTGTAGTTAGAGCTCGACAACATTTAAGCGACGTAACGTTCGAAGTTGTGAAGGAGAAATTTGTCGACTGGGTAATCCCACGGCGTGCGTTCATTAATTGGCCGCAGCGATCATGCAATTTAACGCCACTCGATTATTTTCTCTAGGTCTACGTCAAGTCCTTAGTCTACGCTAACAAGCCAACCACTTTGGACGAGCTCGAGGCCAACATTCGACGCGCTATTTCCGGAATAACGCCGTACATATTGGATCGAGTCATTAAAAATTGCAACGACCGCTTGAAGCACTGCCAGCGAAAACAAAGCTGCCATTTGAAGGATGTACTCTTTCCCACATAATAACATGAAGGTAGCTTCAAAATAAAGCTAGAATTGTTGTTTCATTTAAATTGTTTGTTTTATTGTTTTATAAATCTATGCGGGCCTCAAATGAAATTAAAAGAAGTGTTTCTTTACTTCAATGTGGCAAAATATCTCCAGCCTAGATTCATGCTTTCAAGGGTCTTTTACTTTGTATCGCATTTAGATTTCGACTTTCTGTGATAAAATAACTCATTGAATCCAAAACGGAAACACCAAACGTCAAGGAAAGTCAACTTAAAGAGTGCGCCGCTTAACATGTGGTAAAGGCTGGAAGATCGTAAGCCTTATACCGAGGTAGAGAAATATTAATATTGTGTAGGTCTACCTTTGCCTTTCATTACTCTCAGTAAAAGCTATCGTACTCAGTTGACACTTCAATTTTGAAACCTTGCTTTGCCTTGCTAAGTATACCATATACAGGGTCCGGCAAAATGCTCTTCCACATTTTGCATCGCCACTGTGCCCGAAACACTGAAGAGAGGGGGAACTTAGGGCAGTCGGTAGCTTGCGCCTTGCCATTTGAGTAGTCGTCATGAATTAGACGAAACATTTATGAAAAGTAACGAATCTGTGACTACGACGCAAAGAACTTTTCGTACTCACTTCGCGCTTGGTAGACATGCTCCAGTTCCAGATCGCAAAACAATACCGTTAGAGCTACAGGTTCAGCCTTTAAGAGAAAATCAACTGGTTAACCCAGAAAATGTTGCAGTTGTAAGAGAAAGAGTTGAACGATATCCTAGCCGTTCAGCTGTTAAACGTGCCCCTGTTTTGCGTTTGTCAGATCGTTCTGTTAGAAGAATTTTACACGCCACGCCGATCTGAAGTTCCACCCATACAAAAGGATGATCGTGCAAAAACTTAGTGAACGGGACTGGGAAAATAACAGAGCATGCTCCTACGATGTTCCTCAAAACATCCCAAAATGCTCTTTTAATAACGAGTGACGAAGCTCATTTCCATCTTTCTGGCTAAATTTTCGCTACTGGGCACCGGAGAATCCGCGGCACCTCCATAAAAGGCAACTTCACAGCCCATTTGTTATCGTTTGGTGTGCTGTTCGATCTTCTGCGCCTTTTCGCACAGCTAAAGTTCATTTAATCGATAAATGTGGACGTCTTGGAGAGGTTAGTGATGTGAAGTCTCCCGCTCGGGTTTAATCGGCAAGGTCAGCTGAAAATGTGACCGAAAACCAAGATGTGTCCATTAGGAGAGGATCACAGAAATTGGGCCTATTTGCAACCACTTTGCATCGCATTTTGCATAAAGATCTTGGCCTACATATATGGTTATGAGGGCCAGTTGATACATAAACTGTAGCAAGCAGACCGTGCAGAACAAATTGTTCTTTTAGGTCTATGTACGTTAAAAATAAAGTCCGCGCTAATGCTCCGCTAACGATTTTTGTACTAAAAAATATAATATCACAGCTGTCATTCGTAAAATACAGCCGCAATTATGCGAAAACGTGATCAAAAATTTCATCAAAAGAATGATCATTTGTAAGCAGAGCCGAGTCGGACATTTGGCAGATGTTGTATTTCATTACTAATCTCAGAGTTAGTGTTCTAGACTAAAATAAAAATATAACCACTTTTCGTAAAAATGTTGCGTTTTTCCATTATCGATAAATGACACCTCTTATTGGGTGACTCTATATTAGCTAGAGCACGTGCTATGGCAGTAGTGGCATTTTGTCGAGAATCATAAGTAGAAGAAGTGCAACATCGAAGCACAGCCATGCTGCTGAAAGTCGGAAGATATTCTATCGCCGAAATAGATTGCAGAAGAGCATTGATACGTGCTAATGGAGGAACAACGAAATTTGCGAAAGATAGAAAGACTACTTTGGAACAATACCATCCCCACTGCAGGTGTGCATCAAGAAATAGCAGATTTTAGCGAAACAGTTAAACAGTTGCTAGCCTGAATTCACTGTGACCGAAATTGCCGACGAATATGCTGGACAAAGTTCAAGGAGAGTTTTCCAGGACACGGACCAGTGCCAAGTCTGGCAGCGCCCTCGATTAGGGATTCCATTGACAGTACAGCATAATAAGTAAAGTGGAAATAATCAAATAAATCCAAACTAAAATTGGAGAACATTAAGGCAATGTTCAAATTCCGTTGCTTTTCGGCATTGTACCATATTGTTTTTGAAGCAACACACTGTTGGAGCGACTTCTCCTCTTTCGCTGATGAAGCACCATCTGAAGCAAAGATGTGACAAGCAGTCAAATAACTAATTGAATCAAGGTGTTAGACTAAAATTGCTTTAGAATCAGTCTTGCACTAAAGTACGAAAAATTCAAGTACTGAGTCTGTGTCGTTAATTTCCTTGGAAAGTATTTTGAAGATGTTGTACGTAGAATCAGTGTAGAGTGGCTATAATGGTGAAGAAAGGAAACTTTGTTATACATTTATTTATTTTTCAAATCACGATACAAATAAATTTGTAAAGTCCGGCATTTCACGCCGAGGTACTATGCCCATTTGGCGTATTTTATGTCAACAACACGCGGTGTACCGAGTTCCAATGTGGTCCCCCATCTAAGTACTTACCGCGCCCAAGAAGTATTAGCGTGGTCTTCTCAAGAAGCACAATAGTGGTCAACTTTATTACGAGAATAGAGAAAGAAGCCGAAAGAAAAATTATTGGATTACTCAAAGGCGAAAACATCACCAAACTCGTGGTTTTTAGACCAAACTATCCAAAAAAGTGCCTTTTAGAATGTTCTACTTAAAATCTGTGAATTAAGCCAATACTAAAATGCAGCTTAAAATTTTATTATACATGCCACTAGTATTTCAACCGTTAAGAAACGAAGAAGAAAAAGATGTGAATTATGTGAAACTAGGCCATCGACCTTGTTAAGATTCGTAGACTTGGGATGTTCAACTTAGTCCGTATAATCTTTGATTCAAGATGTCGAAAGGAAGTCTGATAACTTAAATTATCTGTTGAGTAAGTTGTCAGACTAATAGAACTTAATGACAGGAAAACAAGTTCTTCTAAACCAAACAAAAAATCTTATCATTTTGTCAAGATTACGTTAGTCGATTCAACAGTCCTATTTCGAATGCCGTATACAATTTAGGTTTCCATTAAACTTCTATATTCTATAATTAGAAGAATCGATACCATGATTCAAACTTAATGGCATAATTTATGTAAGCTTACAACATAGAAGCTGCTACGATCGCCTTCGTGTTTGGTTAAATCTAGTGCTCGAGGAATAGTAATGGGTCTTTCAACAAGGACATAACAATTTTGTATTTAAATGAAACACAGTAGTAGTAGTACACAGGCGTAGTACATATGTCCAATTTAAGTATGGAATTCGATCTCGTTCATATGAACACTCCGAGCACGTTTGCAGCGATCGATCCTTTGCTGCCAATTTTACGCCACTCTTTCACCTATATCGACCGCAACGCTGATAATTTCGGGTTCGATATTATTTCTAAGCATTGTTGGCTTGTTGGAATAAACTTAGCGTAACCAAATAAAGAGAAATCCAACGGCGGTAAGTCGCACGTACGACTCGAGCTGTAAAAAGGCTGTCAGGGTTAGAGAAATGTTTTTTTCGGTCCTTCAAGACCAGCCCAACTGAGGAAAACCGAAAAACGAGCCAAAAATGACTGCAATGCCTTTCTTAAGCGTGTGAAATTCCAATACGACCACAATCTGAAGCAAACAATTTTACAATGTCCCAAAGGCAGTAAACATTTTTGGTCATTCGTCAAAAACATTAGAAATTCTGCCTCATCCTCCATACCAACGCTCATTTACAATGACATTCCAGCTATCTGCTCTTTGGACAAGGCCAATCTGCTTGCTGCACACTTTGCGACCAGCTCAACACTCCCAGATTGTGCTTCGTATAGTAGTAAGACTTCTTAAAGGTCTTAACATTCACAAATCCAGATGGTATATCTCCCCACCTTCTGAGAAGGGGTGTTTTTCCTCCCTGGGAAAACCACTGTGTAAGCTTTTTCATCAAATCTACTCCTTAGGACTCTTTCCGAGCAGATGGAAATCAGCATTTGTCCAGCCCATCCCTAAAAAAGGCGAATCTTCCTCTCTCTCCACCTACAGACCCATTACACTTACGTCCCGCCTTTCCAAGGTCATGGAAACGCTGATAAACCGTCAGCTCATGAAATATCTCGAAACACGAAAATTTCTCAATGACCGGCAGTTTTCGTAGCAATAGGTCCACTTTCGATTTGATTGCATGTCTCATCGACAAGTGGAACCAAAGCGTACATCAATCTGGCGAAAGTAAGATAGTTGCACTTGATATTTCGAAGGCATTTGACAGAGTTTGTCATCAGGCTCTTTTGTCGAAAATGCGTGCTTTTGGGATCTACGACTCTCTTCTTCATTGGATTAGAAACTACCTTTCGGAACGTTCAATTCAAGTTGTCTTGGATGGTTTCAAGTCCGATATTCACAAAATAAATGCTGGTGTGCCCCAGGGCTCCGTTCTGTCTCCGACACTCTTTTTAATCTTCATTAACGATCTCTTGTCTACTACTTCTAATCCAATTTATTCTTTTGCTGATGACAGCACTCTCTGCTTCTCATATTCGTTCCCGGACTCACGCCTGGAACGGGAACGGCAGCGTATTTTAAGCTCATTAAATTCTGATATTAACAGCATATCTAATTGGGGAACCGCTAACAGGGTAGAATTTCATGCTTCCAAAGCACAATGCTGTCTGCTGTCATTAAAGCGGAATTCAAATACCCAGCCATTATCCATGAATAGCACTTGCATCGTCGCAACCGATAAATTTTCCATTCTTGGTATGTATGTCAGTGACAATTTACGTTTGAATGACCATATATTCGGTGTCGCCAAAAATGCTGCGAATTGCCTAGGTTTCCTCAAGCTTTGTAAGGAATACTTTACCCCCTCTGATCTGGCCTAAATATATGTATAAGGCATTCACCCGCCCGAAATTGGAGTACAATGCCCACATCTGGTCGAGTGCGCCCAAAACATCTCCACACCTACTAGATAGGATTCAAGACCGTGCGATAAAACTCATATGTGATGCTAATATCACTCAGTCAATGGAGACTTGAATACCGACGAAATTTCTCGTGTGCCACTTTGTTCTATCACTATTTCCATCACCGGTGCTCTATTGAAATTGCCAGTTGCATTCCACCCGTTCAATCCTTCAACAGTAACACTCGTCTCGCTATGAATCTCAAGCCCACTTTCGGACGTACTCTAAAATATCGTGATTCATTCCTAAGCCGCACAACTCGCTTATGGAATTCCCTGTCTAGCTCATTATAACTTTCAAACATTTAAAACCAACGTTCACAGGTACCTCTCTTTCAATCTCTCCTTCGCCCGCGCTATATGCATACATTTTAAGGATACTTAAAATCCTTGGGCGCTCGAAATTATAAAAAAAAAAAATCTTGATATCACTGATGCCAAGTCCATCCAATTCAGGCTAAAATTAGGCTCCCAACATGCAAGAGTCTTCTGTTCTTGAATTAACTTGATCTTGTAAGGGTGAAGGCTAAGAAGTTTATTCAAAATTCGCCACAATGTGGATTGAGAGTTTTCCAATTCCTGTGAACGGCGTGGAATCGACTGATTTAGCTGATTTTGAACTGAAGCACTTCAACCAAAACCTTGTCTCACTGGCACAGGCGCATTCAATAGTGAATATGTTGACTCGAACTTAGAATACACAACCTGTTTGGTGGGACGATTATTATGATCGAAAATTGAAGTAAGCCCTCTAAAAGTTTCTACCACCGACTCAGCAATTTTTAATAATTTCCAAACTTTACTCGCTCGTGAACTTTACCATGAGAAGAATGTAAAACTTGACTGACATTTTGACATTGACAGATCATAAAAAAAGTTTGAGGGTGCTTTTTTAATAAAATACAAAATTGTCATGTCCCTATAGACAAACCTGTTAAATGCGGTATCACAAAAGTCCAATTAAACTGATGACAAAGCCAAAGTGTTAGTGTTGCAAGGAAAAAACGTCCTATTACCAAACAGGTAAGGGGTTATTAAAGCTCCCCTAAATAAGATCTTCTCTGAAATACCCCACGCAATATTTTGTCTGTGCGAATCATGCATTAGAAATTAACGCTTTCCTTCCTCGTAAATTTCACCACACAAATAAACGATGTCCTTAATTCCTTTCTTTTGTCAATGACTTCCTGCCCCCGCGTTCGTATTATATATTTTAGTATGGCACTCGCGAACTGCCGCAGATTGAGTGCTTCTACAAAAATTCCAGCCCAGTTATACGAGGGTGAAATTGCGGTTTCATTCAATTATATTCCTTCAAAAGACCATTTCCGAGGTTAATTGACCAAAAAATATGTGGTACTCCGCTTTGCTGTTTATAGCCGGATTCAGGAGTCCTTTCATTTTTCTCGAAAGTGGCCACCCGCACAGAGGAGGGTCCATTTTTTTTTTTTTTCTAAAATTTTATTGTCAACTCGGGAAGTTTGTTTAGTAGCGGAAATAATTTTATTACCAGCGACGGTTAAAGAACTCCTTAAATTCTCAAGGCAATGTTTGGGTATTGTAGGCGTAGGGGTTGGCAGCACTGGAGTAGTAATTGAATTATTAAAGTAGCTCGAAGGTTCTTTTTTTTATCTTAGAGAACAACAAATTGATCTTATATTGGTATTGTGGTATTAATTATTCAGGCAATACATATGTATGTACACTCGACAAAACAATCAAAAAGCCGTGACAGTAGGCGATTCATGCCCCAGAATAAGGAAACAATGGCGGTCTAATAGAAGGAGACTTTTCTCGTTTCTATTTTCAGTTTTTCTTGTCCTACATTTGCTCGTATCTAGACATCAATTGAGTTATCAGATAGAACAGAAAAAAAAAACACAACCGAGGACCGCCTCAACTAGAAAGTGATAGGAAAAATCAATAATTCGTGTCGACAGAATGACGTATGTATTGTAGGAGTATGTACATTGTCGTCTATTGAGTAAATCACAAATGTACGAGTACTTGTATCCGTGTTGTCGAAATGGTCAATTGTATGTAGTTGGAGGCATCGTTCAATAGAAGATGGGAATCGCAAGACATAATTGAATTGTTGTTAAAGTCATTTTAATGAAAAAAAAAAAAATAATAATAAAAAATCGAACATAACTGAAATTGTCAGATTTGTATCTGGTGAAGAAGAGAAACGAATAACGAACATTGACAGGAGTCAGACGATAAAATGTAAATACTCTGAATGTTGATGAACAGGAGATCTGATAAGTGAGTCAATATAATTAATGTTTTCAACACGATAGACTCTGAACTGGAAGGCTGTTTCTGCGCTTTAGTAATTCAAATTCAATGGTGATGTAGATTTTTAAAGTTCCAGTGATTCCATATACCTGAGTTCGCTTAATTTTAGGCTGCGAACCAGTTCTAAAGACGAGGACAGCAGCACAAAGATGGAAAGAGGACATAAGTTTCAGCTCTATTGTGTCTATAGAATAGGAACTGCTTTAGGTCCTTGTGATCTGTTGGCGGAACGGATTATTTTTGGTTCATAAAACATTGTTTCGAAAGACAGTTTACATATCGGTCGACTGCTTGAAGATTTTGTTAGAAAGTTCCGCCCTAAATATGATGAAAATCGACTTAAAACCAATTCCTCTTTCTGGAACTGTAAACAAGCTGAATAATACACTTGTGGTAGCGACATACGAGACATCCGTAACCTTATGTGGTGATGGGTGAGGTCAGTGTGCACGCTGTCATGTCTTTAATAACTTGAATTCGACTGAGTTTAAATTGCCATACAAAGCTTAGATGCAGAAAGATTAAGACCAGCTGCAGCTAACTCTGAAGAATTGCTTTGTAACCAGCTTACGCTCAATCGATTATACACATCCTTGAAATACAATACTTGCACTCAGGTAAGGCGAATTAGGGGCAAAAATATAAGATATGCCGACGTGTGTTGGTTTTGAATGTCTTGAAGTTATAATGACTAGAGAATAAAGAGTTCGACAGGGCTTTCTGTAAGCAAGTTGAAAGAACTGAAGAAATAATTCAACAAAGTTCAGTGCATATCGAGAATTAATTAATGAGTATACAAGTATTTGTGGAGACGGCTGCATGGGTGGCTATTTTTCATATTTTTTTTTTGTTTTTGGCTAGGGAATTGTGGAAAAGCTAATTACGACGAAAGGTACTCCTGCTCTGCTTCTAGTATTGTACGACTCCCACCCACTGAAAACCACCTTAACCCCCTTCATCTTGACACTATCTACACCGGAATAGCTTTTGCATTACTTCAGAGTGACGCCGTTTTCTTTCCCATTTGGTGGCCGGCTTTTTTGTACAAGGTGGGGCAAAGTTAATTATCCACTTTAATTTTTGAATTACTTTTTTACAAAATGAAAAAAAGTGATTTTGAGTGATGGAAATCTTTACTCGGACCTTTACAATAGGCATTAACTGATGCACTGTTTGCACATTATACGGGAACATGTGAAAATTTTCCTCTAAAATTCACTGTAGGGTCCGTCTGGTGATGCCCAATTGCGTGGCCCGTCGTTCTTCGTTCTCAGCGACATTGGCAGCCACAGCCGCGATATTATCAGCCGAACGACCAGTTCGGTTGCGACCACGCTCTGAATGGTCTCCTGTGGTTCCATTCTGTTCGAGTCGAGTAGCTAAGCGCCGGAATGTCGAAATTCATGCTGCGCTAACACCTCCAACCGATTATTGCTCAAAAATATTGGCACAATTATTCCACGCTCTTGCGGAGTATAGCGCCCCATTGCTTATCTGTTTGTATACTGCAGCTGTCTAGTTCACAAATGTCAAATATGATTGACGTAAGATGCCATTTGCAAAAATCATAACATCTTCCAATAGAGCAATTAATTTTGAGCCACCTTGTACTTATCTATCTTGCCGGTAAGGCAAGTCATCCTGAGTGCGACTTCTATGAAAGCCCAGGTCTGATCGCTCGGTAGCACCTTTTCGACCATATTTCCAGCTTCCCACATCCTGCAGACGAGGAAAATGTGGTTTGCATCGTTGAAAGGCGTTGAAATATCCGTGTCCGACGAGAAATTGGGTAACGTTTTAGCTTACTTCGCCATGTTTCCGTCTATTTCATTTAGCCACGTCCTTGATCAACTTCGTAGTCAATCGTCCTCTACTTTCCGAGTTCCACCACTCTTGCCACTGCCAACTTATGAGCTCCTTTGCCTCCTCGATTGCAGCTTTCACTCCAATTCCCATTTTTTATCGTATACTTACTTCGTTCCTGGCGCTAGGAGATCGATAGGGCCACTCCTGCGACTACATGGACGGCTGGTTCCAATACGGTTCGGTAAGAGCTTGCCATTAGTAGAGCTCCTCAGACTCACAGATCTCACAGTCATTTAGAAGAATGGTGTGTATGATCGACGCTAGTTGCTTTCGCTTGCTGGCAATAAAACCGATTCCCTGCTAGTGTTACAGGGCGCTTAACAGCGATAATGTTGATAAAATAATGTCA
The DNA here is from genome assembly GCA_963966105.1 of Volucella zonaria. Classification (NCBI taxonomy): domain Eukaryota; kingdom Metazoa; phylum Arthropoda; class Insecta; order Diptera; family Syrphidae; genus Volucella; species Volucella zonaria. Next base: position 134,670,340 of record OZ014533.1, on the reverse strand, counting down.
CACAGATGTTTGTTAAAAGGTGAAATGTATGCCGCGACTGAAGTATTTATTGTAGCAATCCAAGACCAAGTAATCTCAGCGAAAAATTACCAAAAGCGTGTCACGAAAGATCAGAACGTAAGAGATGATATGTGTCGCAGATGCAGAACCCGAGACAATAGATCACGTGATATCAGGTTCCACGATCCTTGCTCAGAGTGAATACACAAGAAGGCATAATAACGTCGTTAAGACTCTTTATAGGAAGATACTTGAAAAACATAAACTCCCGGTCGATAAAACACCTTATTATGCATATGACCCCTCCGCGGTAGTGAAAAACGAGAACATCAACGTTTACTACGACCGCTCAATTCATTCTGTGTATACAAGGCTCCATAAGCGCCCGCACATCAACATAATTGATAAGCAAGAGCGGAGTGGTTTTTTCATCGATGTTGCGAGTCCAGCAAACAGAAACATGAGTCGAACTTATACCGAAAAACGAAGCAGATATTCTGAGCGTAACTGGGATATGAAGGATGTTGAAATAATCCCTATAATCAGAGCTGAAGGATTACTGCACAATAATCTGAGAGACGATATGAAGTTACTGGGACTGAGACAATGCAAAAACCTGTGATAATTGATACCTGCCACATAACAAGAAAGCTCATTAACTTAAATTAAGTCATAATAATTAAGAAATAGTAAATGCATGTATGGGCTAAAGACTCCAAAGTATATTGTAAATACTCTAAAAGGAGAGAAAAATAGAAATAATAATAATAGAGCAAAATCAGGTAATAGAGCACTTTTAGTTTGGAGAAGCCCATAAGTATCTGGGATTCCTGTAATTAAAGTGCATAAACCAAAGTTTGATTAAAAACAGCTTTATGAATCAATTTAAGGCAAGGTTAAGTGTGCAGTTATCAAGTCAGGTCTCAGCAGATGTAACAAGTGTAAAGTCATCCACACTTGGGCAGTACCCATACTAACCTCCTCATTTGTAGTTATAAAGTGGTTTCCGACTGACATAATGCATCTGGGCATATTGTTCCGCACATCACTTACTCGTTATCAAAGGCGTCATACACAAGGAGCCGTCGAAAGAATAACATTGCCACAAAGTAAGGGAGGCAGAGAAATAGTTCATCTCCGCTAGCTTCACCATTCGCAAAGTCCATTATTTCCAAAGCAGTTCGTCACCACGCCTGAAGGCCATAAGCTGGTGGCCGTGGCTCAACTACAATAGTAGTGGACTGGCTTCCAAATCGGAAGGTTCGGTGTTCGAATCCCAACCGCGCCCGAAAGACATTAATTAACAAATATCAAGTAAGATGAAGCTGACTAGAAATTAGCAATAAGCCAACTTCCACTAAGAATCTAGTCTCCCCATTAAATGTCGGATGCCACCCATAGAGCGAAATAAACACTGAGCCCAATTATCTTTCTATCTCTCTCTATCTATCCCATTTACCAAACAACTTAATACTTGCTGAGGCATAATAAGTGTATTCATACCCACTTGAGTTTTAAATTCGTTTAAAAAAAAAACTCAAGCGATGACACCCCTTTGTTTCTCAATAGGCACGAGTTTCCCACCACCGAAGATATAATTACTGTCGATGAGCTCATGTCAGCCTGGAAATCAGAGCCTATTCACGGAAAACATGCGCAGGACCTTCAGATGCAGCATATAGACAGAAATGCCTCAAATTTGTGGCTTGTGAAAGGCAAATTATTCTCTCAAACGGAAGGCTTCGTTTTAGCGATCCAGAACAGAGTGATACCAACCGGAAACTACCGAAGGTTGCCGTTCTGAGCGAAAGGATCAAAGACAAACGCAGACGATGTGAAGACGCTGGTGAAACGATTGATCACATACTTGGAGGTTCCAATAAATGCAGTCGCACCTCTTCACTATTCGAATCGTCACAACAACGTTCCCAAGTAATCCACAGTTAGCGGTACAAGCAGGTTTTCGGTATGTCCATCAGTGCTTCCTGCGATTTTTCCATTACTTCCTCTCGGCTGCTGTAACGCGTTCCCCGTAGTGGTTTTTTAACTCGATTAAGCAGAAAGAAGTCACAGAGAGCCAAATCAGGTAAATTCGGTGACTGTTGGATGGTATTTGTTGCATTTTTCGTCAAAAAATTACGAATAATGATGGCACTGTGCGACGGTGCATTATCATGGTGCAAAATCCACGAGTTTTCTGCCCACAATTCTGGCTTCTTTCGTCGAATTGCTTCACGCAAACGTCTCATAACGCCCAAATAATACTCTTTGTTTACTGTCTGGCCTTCTGGCAAAAATTCATGATGCACTAAACCGTTGTAATCCATGAAAACCGTGAGCATTGCCTTCTTTTTCGACTGAAAACAACGTGGTTTTTTTGGTCTCGACTCATTTGGTGGACGCCATTCACTTGCCTGATATCTGGATTACGTGTCGTACTCATAAGCCCACGTCTCGTCTCCAGTAATGATCCTTTTGATGAATGTGGGATCGGATTCAGCCTCGCAAATGATCTCTTTTGCGACGTCAACAAGGTCTCGTTTTTGCATGAAATTGAGGTCTTTTGGCACCAACTTTGCTGCTACACGACGGAAACCCAAATCGTTAACCAAACCTGGACGGATCCAGGCAATATTTAAGTCCTCCGCTATCTCTCTGATGGTTAATTTGCGGTTATTGACCAACATTTGTTTTACGAGTACTTCATCAATATTTTCGTCGGTTTTCGATGTCGATGGTCTGCCACTGCGTTCATCATCTTCGATTGACTCACGACCACTTTTGAACCGCTCGTGTCACTGGTAAACGACCGTTTTTTTTAGAGAATCGTTGCCGAAACAATTTTCCAATATTTCCAACGTTCGCGCACCATTTAATCCGTTTTTTACGCAAAATGTAATACTCGTACAAGTTCGTTGTTGCAAATTTAAATCCATTTCTAAAATTGTAAAAAATCGCCAACACACACAAATATAGATGTACTCTTGGCTACGTAACTTTTGCAAATGTCAAGCTATGACGCTAAGATTTAGAAGGAATATCAACAACGGATTTACCAACTTAACAAAAAAAACAGAACTTAAATCGGAATAATGGGAGCGCCACACGGTGGTGTGGTGTGGGAACTTTTTGATCAAGGTGATATATTGGGTTGTACCGCTCAGTCGGAAATGAGAAGTTCTCGAGTGAACATCTGTGACAGAACGTTAAATTCTCTTTTTTTATAAAATAAAGTGATACGTGTGCTTGACATGTGAGAATTTTAGGGTTCATTACAAGTACCGTTATTTTTTTTCTAGGAATTATTTACCATGCTGTCGGCAGTTCAAATTCGAACTCTCTTCCTTTACGAATTTAAAATGGGACATAATGCGTCATTGGCAATGAAAAACATTAATGACGCAGTTGAGGATGTAACGGTAAATGAACGCGCTATACGACGTTGGTTTGGAAGGTTCCCAACGAAATCGGTGCACGAGATTGCATAAAGTATCCCCAGTGACAATAAGTCGACACCTGTCTCTCATAGGAAAGGAACGAATCCTAAAACCTGCGCATCGCTTACATTAAGAAGCAAAACTGAACCGTTTTTGCACCGGATAGTCACCTGTAATGAAAAATGGATACTGTATGATAATCGTGAAAGATCTGGGCAGTGGTTGGATGCAGATGAAAAACCAAAACACACCCCCAAGCCCGATCTTCACACAAAAAAGGTTATGATGACAATTTGGAGGACATCGGAAGGACCAATCCAATTTTCATCTCTTCAACCAGGAGAAACGATAAACCCTATCAAATATTGTGAGGAAATCGACATATTGCATTCCAAATTGGCTGAAAAGCAACCTGCGTTGGTCAATAGACACCGACCGATCCTTTTGCATGACAATGCTAGACCCCATACCTCACAAGTAACGGTGCAAAAACTGTGACAGCTGGGATTTGAAATTCTTCGGCATCCACCGTACTCTCCTGATATTTCCCCAACGGATTACCATCTTTTCTGCAATCTGGATTCATTTTGCCGGCAGAAGGTCTTTCGGAACCGAGCAGAGTTCATGAAAGCCTTTGAAGATTTCACTGCTTCAAAAAGTCAGCACTTCTACGAAAAATGAATATTTGACCTTGTATCACGTTGGAAGAATGTCATAGAAGCCAACGGATCCTATTTTGATTAAATAAAAATTTATGGAAAAATGATATTGGCTTTTAAATTTTACTATATAATCGGACATTTTATGTGGTACAACCCAATATGATTTGGCAATGCTGCTGAGTAGAAACCTACAGACCACCTACGCAACGAAAGTCTCCAAGTACACCCCTCTGGCTATAGAAGTAAGTCGAAATAATCCCAAGGGTTATATCGGCAACCGGATTCGTCCCCAATCACCTAACCCCTGAACCTAAAAAAGGTTGGGATGGAAAATCTGATGCCACAAATTCAGAAATCAGTATTATTGGATTCATGTGCTATTGTTCAAAGATTCTTAAATTTACAATAAAATAAGCAGACCGTATGGGCATAGAACCAGGATTATGCCTCGGCAGAGCCTAATCCCTTGGCAAGCTTGCGAGGGATAGGTGTTATCCAGCTCCGAACTGAGTTAAAACAAATGTCTATAATAATAGTAATAATAATAATAATAATAATTATAATAATTATAATCACAATAAATCAAATTAATTATAAGACTTACCAATGAAATATTCACTTAAACACTCTACATTTTCTCGTTCAAAGCGATACAGTTGCTCGAAATTTGAATCAGTCCCCGATTTTCGTTCCTTATATACACTTGTCGAGTTAACACTTATATACTTTGCAATTATGAATAGAATTTAAACATTTCTTTTCCAAATTTGAATTATTCTGCGACCTTACTATGGCGAAAGTCTATTACAGTAGTATTGTATCTCAAAAAAACTACCAAAGACAAGTAAAAGTAGATGCCATGGAATTTTCAAGTTGGTCGATAGAAAGTTGAAAATTTGCAGTATTTACTGCAGAAAAAAATCACATACTAGTTCTTATGCATTCCAAAAAAAAGGATTTAGTACAAAAATTCGACCGAAAAAGATATATTTATTATTTACTCCATTTTTATGTATACCAAAATTCGTAAATTTACTTAGAAAATCTTCAGTAAAAACATTTGCTATCTTTTATGCATACCACCAAATGTATTGATAGATAGAAATCTAAATGACTGTTATAGCCGTTGTTACCGCCAAATTCTCCGTCCAACGCGCCATACTACGGAAGAGTGCCCGACCACTACGAAGTGTGGTCGTAAGTTAAGGTGGTAAAAATGGGCGCCACGCGATTGCTCTTCCATTTAACTACCCATACCTAGAATCGCGACTAAATGTGGGATTCGCGCATCTTTTGCTATGACAAAACAAAAAAAAAAGAAACGTTTTCAATCTTACAATCTAGCTTAATTCTACATTAGCAATTCAAATAGTTGACGAGTTGACGAATAGAATAAAAAAGAGGAAAAAAAGAAGAACAAAAATAGAAAAAAGGGAACACAATTAAAGACCTTATTAAAATCGCGGGAACGAATCCAGGATATCTATTGTTCGCGACAAGGGACAGCATAATTAAATCAAACGACACAACTATTCCATATGGCCGCGTATGAAGAATTTATTATAATAATATATACAGTAACTCACATAACTGACCACATGTTTTCTTATAAAATAAAAATGAATAAACTCGTTGAGCTTCAATGTTAAAAAAATCGAAATTGTTGCTGAATGCATGTTTCTGAAAAAAAAAAGATAAAAACAATTCATTAAAACAAGCATGTGATCAATTTTGTGAGTTGGATTTACTTCAAGACTTCATACTGTTTTAATATTTTGTGTGGCCTCCTTTAGCGGATAAAACACTTTTAACTCTTCTTGGCATGGAGTTTACTACATTTGTGTATACCTCTGGTGGAATATTATCCCACTCAATCTAAACTCTGGATCATAATTCGTCCAGTGTCTTAGCCGCAGCACCATACTTAGACAGTTGCCTTTTAATGTAGCCCCAAAGGTATTCTATTGAGTTTAAGTCTGGAGATCGAGGGGGCCACTCCAAAACTTCAAATCCATGACATTCTAGCTAATCTTTTGTGGTTTTGGCTGTGTGTTTGGGATCGTTATCGTGTTGAAACGTAACGTCCAAAACCGATTTATTCCATTTTTGTAGACTTGGTTCTAGGCAAGATGTCAAAATGTCTGTGTACATCTGAGCCGTCATCCGTCCCTCGATTCTCTTGCACATGCCTACACTATGAGATGTCATGCACCCCCAAAGCACGACCGTTTCTTTAACCAGCCTCTTTGAAAGTTGTTGTCGCATCTTCTTCCATACCCATTCGCGGCCGTCTGAACCAAATCGGTTTATTTTGGTCTCACCTGACCAAATAATCTTAGCCCGGTCCTCTTCTGTGTATAATTTATATGTTAGCAAACGCTTTTCGGAGAGCCATGTGCCTTTTTGTTAGTAGAGGCTTTTCGATTTTAGCTCTACCCTTCAGGCCAGCTTTTCGAAGCACTCTTCTTACAGTTTCAGCACTAACATCAACATTATGATTGGATAATAATGAGTGTTGAACTTCAACGGCATTACTGTGCTCTCCAGAAAGTACTTGTCGTACAAGTTTTCTTTGACAAGGCTGTGATAGAATTTGTTTTCTTCAATTTGAGTTTGTTTTAATCTCCAAGCTTAGTGTTTTTCTTAGTTTGCTGATGAAGCCTACAGAACATTTAAATTGTTTGGAGATTTCTCGGTGACCTAAGCCTTTTTTTTAAGTCGTTTTCAATCCCTTTCTTCACGTCGGTTTGTATAGCTCTCATCCTGTAAGTCATTTTCTTTTAAAACTTGATAATTTTATCAAAAAGTGAAAAAACCGTAATTTGTTCTTTTAAATCACACCTATTAATTCTGTAATTTATTTCCTTAGTTACACTTAGAACTTAATTTTTGTAATACAATAAATTCTTTACCTTTTAATTACAAGAATATCAAAACTCACAAAATTGATCACATCGAAAGTCTAATTAAATCAGCTGTAGATCTTCTTTGCAGCACAGTACTTTTCCGATAAAGTAACTGCAACAAAATTGCCAGTTACGTAAATAGCAGACTTTAACATATAAACAATCGAGTAACGAATCTTAACAACGGCGAGATAAGAGTGCAATGCAGAAATATGAAACATGTGAACAATTATGGGAGTCACTGTACGTATATATAAAACAAAGTAATTTTATCTGGTTCGTATTGCTGCTTCCAGCCGGACTCGATTCGTCCCGATCCTCTTGACTTCAGTCGTTTCTTGTTTAAACGCAAGCACTCAAATGATGCTGGTTACAACTGCGGAAAAAAAAATAAATAGGGCAAAGGACTCGGAGTGTCGAACTATCTCCAGCCACCAAGGAAAATTATTTCACAGTCTCTGTCCATTCTATTTGTTTCTTATTATTCACACACAAGAACAAAAAGTAATTTAGGTCTTCCGAGAGTTTCGCTTCTTCTCTTTTTTTGCGCTACCGAAGAGCTACCTGTTTCCCGTATCGTTCAAGGGTTTGATATTCTTTCCTTTTATTAACTTAACACTCCTTTTTTTTCTTATGCGCAGGCAAACGAACAACGGCACTAAGTGGGCACTAATTCCATCTTAGTCCACCCTGGTTTGGTTTACCTTTCTCGACTTCACTTTTTTTTCCTTTTTTTTGAACTCCTAATTTGCACAACGACCGACCTCCTTGCCTGACTCTTCCCAACCCGCCTTTTCTTTTCCAACTCACCCACTAAAAATCCTTTCAAATTTCACTCAACACTGCCAGTTGCCTCTCGATTGTTTTCGCTCAATTCCTTCTCTCATAAAAACAGATTCATCAGACCACTTGCCCTGATCTTCCACATCTCCTAATCAAAACAGTAAGTCTTCATACCATACACCCCGAATGACTCGAACTGAAACCAACTTCAGACTGCTATAATTTCGAAACCGTTCATGACAGTGAGCTCAAATTTTGACACATGACAGATAATTTTATTATTTACAAGCCTTTTAAACGATTTGCGTCTCAGTTGTGTTGAAAAATTTCTATCCGCGATGGAATTCAAACGTGATAGTGTGATTGCCTTACACTTGGCTGGAAAACCACAAGTAGCTATCGTTAGAGCCCTCCAGCACCTCAACGTGAATAAATCATTTGTATCTCGAACCATAGCTCGTTACCGTGATACTGGTAGCGTTGCAAAACGCCATAGAGGTGGTCATAAAAAAAACAGCAACATCGGCAGAAATGGTTTGGAAAGTGAAGGCTCGAATTGAGCGAAATCCGCGTCGAAGTGGAAGAAAAATCGCTCGTGAGCTCAACATATCGTTGGAACGGATGCAACACATACTGAAAAATGAGTTTGGGCTCAAGCCATTGAAGTTCCAGAAAGCACACGATCTTACACCGCAACAGAAAGAAGTTAGAGTCGAAACAGCGAAGGAGTTGCTACGCTTGCACGAAAGTTATGAGTTGCCGAATTTGGTTTTTTCCGATGAGTGGCCATTTGTTATCGCGCAATATTTCAACAAATAAAATGACTGAGTTCACTTGCCAGAGAGGTCCTTCGAAAATTTACACTTTCGGACGGCCACCAGAAAGCAGGCAGCACCGATGGTGATGGTTTGGGCCGCCATAACCGCCGATGGTCGCCCTCCGCTCGTATTTTTGGACCGTGGCGTCAAAATTAATGCGATCGTATACCGTTAAACTGTCTTAGAGGCAGTATTGAAGCCTTGGGCAAACAATCATTTCGGTCGGAGACAGTGGACATTTCAACAAGACTCAGCACCGTCTCACAAAGCGCGCGTCAACCAAGATTGATTAAAAAACAATGTTCCACACTTCATGTCTTCGACACAATGGATTACAAATTCTCCGGATGCAAATCCGTTGGATTTCTCTGTCTGGGGTATTTTGAAGGCGAAGGTTGGCACTAAAAAATACCAAAGTTTGGACCAACTCAAACAAGCACTTCGCCGGGAATGGACCAAAATACCGCAGAGCCACTTGCGTGCAGCGTGCGATGCTTACTTCGGCGGTCTCAAGGCCATTATTCGCGCCAAAGGTGATACAATTTGAAAATTGATGTATTTTCCAGAATTTTTTGCTTTGGCACAATACAATTTATCAAAAAATAAAAAAATTATAGCATATAGCAAAGGAGTTCGAGTCATTCACCCTGTAGTATGGCGATGGAAATCTTGCCCCAAAAGAAAGAAGAAAAAAACAAAAAAGACAACTGCGATCCTACATGGGGGGACTCGAACCTAAGAACGTAGAAGAGTGCGGGTGCCCATTACTAGTAGTATTGAAAAGGATAAATAACTTATATGCTAATTCCAAAGAGGTAAGAGAAGCCTACATCATCCACAAAAGCAGTAGACGAACCTTTGAAATTTAATGCCAGCAATGGATTTACGTAGACCAGAAATAGTGTTGGCCCTAAAACGGAACCCTGAGGTACACCGCGATTAAATAATTAAATTCCTCTTCTTATTTTCACTCTTTAGTACGAGATCATACTTGCTGCAGTTATTTCCTCCTCCGTTTTGAAAGCCTTAATTATGAATCTGTCATATATTGCCCTTCATCAGGGTTTAACATTATTGGAGACAAATCTGTAAAAGTGCATCTATGGTAGATTCTCCTTTTTTTTAATTGAAATTAAACTACAGGACGGAAGAACTTGTATTATTTAAGAAGCTCAGACGAATCGGATATCTTCATAAGCTTTTCAAGTGTTTTACTGAAAGCTGAATGCCTTGAGATGGACCTTTAATTACGAACTTCAACAGGAGAATCGCTTTTGAGCAATAGCATCCGAACTACAAATTTGAGGTTATCAAGAAAGATTCGCCCGAATACGCAACGATTAAAAATACCTCCTAAGACATCCATTACGAAATATAAATTTCTTTGCAATTTGTTGGCCACATTCTCTGATGGATGGTTTGAACAGAGTCTAATATAAAAGCCCATATTGTTGTTTTTAGATTGCAAACATTGCAAACTGCTTTGACAGGTATCGCTCCGTCAATTTGTCAGTTGTTTGGCTCAAGTTAAACAAAATTGATGACGTCAAATACATCAGGATGTTTTAGGTTTTTTATCATTGATCATTTTTGGTTTTGAGTTTGTTTGGCCACATATTTTTAACTTTCCTGACTATATTCTAGGCGAAAGGTATCCCAGATACAAGTTCAATTGATGTTATTTCAAAAACAATGGGAATCTCTTTGAAGAGTCTTTATAATGTGAATAATCGTCTAATACCCCCCTCCGGTTTTTTTTTTTTGCGAAACTAATTCATCAAATTTGTCTCTAATCAATCACCGAGACGAATGATTTCGTGAAAATAACGTCGAGTTTAATTCGCTTGAATGATGACCTTGTCAGAACGGCCTTCACCATTCAACAGCCACTCTGCCCACTTGTAGCATTCTTCTCCATTTTCATGCTAAAGAGCAGTTTCATTATTGGGGTTTGTATTGTACTAAGGAAGTGCTCAAAAGCGTTTCCTTTTTTCGAATCGGAACAAACTTCAGTTGAAGTAATTTATGCCTCCGGTCTGTTTATCTTGAGTAGGTAGACTGCTGAATCGGATACGAGTATTTAAGTACTAGTAGCCGTTTTTCTTTTTTGTGTTCTTTGGAAAATCGCTTTGGAAAGAATTAATTAGGAAATAAATCTCTTCCGCAGGGGGCTTCATCTATTTTGCGATTTTGTTTTAATATATTCCGTTTACTGAATAACTTTTCGTGTAAGCTGGTAAGCCGTAGCTTTGTTTGGGGAGAATAACTGATATTAAATCTTTGATTTAACAAGTTAGTCACTGAAAAGATAGATTTTTTTTGATATGGTATAACTTATATTCTCACATTAATAGACGTTTTCTTACTGGTGTTATGCGACAAATTATTTAACACTTATGACTTAGTTAATTGGGGATTAGTTGCTTCTCCATGTCATGGGCAGTTATTCGAAATTACTAATTGCACACTTTGCAGCCACTTTAATCCTGCCAAATTTTGTCATGCCAAACTCGTCATGTTGTGTTGAATGAATAAAGAATCCTTCCTGCTCTACGAAGGTCTGTAATGTATCTGGCTCGAACATAAGTCAGATTTTGTCATGTCTCAGCCTACACTTGAGCGAGTCGAATCTTCAATGGAACAAATATATTTTCTTACTCGTTTAGTGGCAAGAGGGATGAAGGATATTAATACACACGAATCCACTGCTAAAGATGGTACGTCACCTGTCCTTCTGAAGAAGGGTTCTTTCACGATGGCAAAACCAAGACGTAAGCTTTTTCTTCCACCCTCTTTCATTGGTCCGGCTCTTTCTTCAAATATACGAATCTTTTTCCCTCTTCCCCTACAAATTCATTTCGCTAACGTCCCTATGGTTAAGTTCATAGACACCCTAATTAACAGTCCGCTCATAAAGTACAAGTATCTCGAGAGATGAACACTTGTTTACGACTGCCAGTACGGTTTTCGTGCCACCAGGTCTACTAGTAATTCGATGGAATGACTTATCAAAAATTGGAACCAAGTTTTACACAAATCTTGCGAAACCAAGGCAGTTGCACTCGATATTTCATTATAGGTTTGCGTAAACTCTATCACAGCTTGGCTCAGTCCCAGGCTCAGAAAGGAGCAATGCATTCACTGAATATAACATTATGTTGAGTTTGACGGTGCAAATGTAAGTCAAAGCTCGGACCTGGTCAAGCGAAACAGGGCGAACTTACCAGTACCAGAACCTTAAGTCTGGTAGTGATACAACGCTAATGTTTCGGTGAATGAATTCCCAAGACGTAGACAATCCTGATATTATAGCCAGATTCAGCGGTTCGCTCGTTTGTGTTACTTCGTTATATTCGGCCATGTCCCAGGTTATGCGAGAATTTATCGGAAACGGCACATTGAAGGATCTAATCTCCAGATTGGGGTTCGTGCCAATACCTTAAATGCCAAACTACCTAGGAAACTAAAAGTTATTATTAATCACCCCAGCAAAATTAAAATGAAAAAGGACAACGATTTGATTAGGGTTAGGGTTAGGTAAAAGGAGCTGTGGGAAAAACCAATCCACTTTGGCTAATTCGCCCATAGTGATGCCACATGGATCTACTCTTGGAAGCAATTTGAGCTTCTGACGAAGCGTAGGAGACTGTTAGCATGTATGTATATTGTTAAGGTCGCTTACATTATTGTAGAAGAAAGCTCCTAAGTTTAGTTTCTTCTTTTGGGAGCGAGTTGAGCATGTACAGAATACGTAGAAGATTCTCTCCTCCTCCTGCTCCTCATCCATGCAGCTTCACCTGAAGTCATTTGTAAAAAATGTTGACCCCCAGCGCAAAGCCATATCCATGTCAAAATTCTACAAACCTCCACAACTGGTCACATACCACATCAGTAAACTGATGTTGAGCACCTCCGCTGCACGGAAGTACATTGAAACATGAATATGTCTAGCGTCGCTGACCAGCAAAGTTTCATATCGAGTGTCGCTTTATAGCAAGTGCGTGGATTTTCGTCGGAATATTTTTCGCCGATCAAATCGACTTCTTTCGCCTGCGCGATATTCCGATTTTGTTTTCGAGGAATCGACGTTCAAATTCTACATCTGCAGCGACGCGCTCGCTCACAAAGACATTTCGCGGTGGCTTGGAAATGGAATCATCAACTTGTAAATCTTCGGATTTAAGTTTCCGCTTTACCTTAAGTCTAGCTTTCGCTTTTTGTTGGCTTCCCGTATCGAAACTGCCTGTCGTTTACGCGATTCACCTTTACGATTAGCAGAGTTTTCTGGCGTAGATTTTTGGGCCGTTGCTTTCGCTTACATGATTCCCGCATTCATTCAGCCTCCAATTTTAGAGAAATTTTTCCAACACAGTATTGAAACGCAACGCTACGAACTAACTCAAACCTGAAACCGAGAATCAATAGCATTAGCTATTAAGCATTAGCCCCTGAGCGATGAAAAAAAGACGTGATAACACCTATGATAGCTCTGAGGTGTTTCCTTTTTTGACAGATCAAACTCTTAGAGCGATCCAGATCCAGCTTTGGCCAGATTTGTTTAGTCGCTAGGCATGTTGACCGTACAGTCCACCTGAGGCTAGTTGTTCTATTAGCATCCAGCTTTAGTAGTAATTTGCACGTATGAATGGGTATACCGATGCGATGGCGAGTTCGTCGACCCTACAATTCCCTAGAATGTCCCTGTGCCCTTGCACTCAACATAGGAGAAAGTTGAACTGCTCTGGCCTCTTCCAAAAAGATGATCGGCTGTCAAGGGCGGTTTTAGAATTTTGTGAGACTGAGTCCAGAGTTTAATTGCAGTCTCACTATCCGAAAAGATTTGCATATCCCTTACAAATATCATATTTTTCTACAGCTTGGACAGGACTTCTTTAATCTCCAAAATTTCCTCCTGAAACACACTACAGTGATTTGGAAGCCGGCGCCATCAGCCCCTCTGTCGGTTGGTCTTGAATCCATTCGTATAGAAATGGATTGACTTGCCATCCATGAAAGCATCTTCCTCCCAAAATGATCGAGAGCGGGTTCTTACATGAAAGTCTTTGTCAAACCAATGTTGGGACATAGTGTACTTGATGTTCTCTGGAAGAATTCCTAGTACGTTAGGAATACTAGGGTGGTCAAATGATTTATTTGTTCATTGTGTAGTCGCTGCGTTAGCAGCTACTCGCCTACTGAAAATATTCAGTGGTATCAAGTGAATCCAATGCCGCGAAGGAAATAGGACGTAAGGCTCCGTTTATGCACAGATATGCTGTCCTTTGGACTTTGCTTAGTTTGCTTCATTTTAGTGCTTTGTCTAAGGTAGTCCACCAGACAGTCACTCCGTAGATGAGTATTGGTTTAATGATCGAGACATGTAGCCAGTGGGTAATGGGAGGTTGAAATCTCCATTTCTTCCCAATGGCTTTTTTGCAAGATATTAAAACTACTGTAGCTTTCTCTCTCCATTGAATTTTGGGTTTCCAGTTTAGTTTCCTGCAGCCAAAAATAAGACACAGATAGTTCGAAGTATCGGAAAAGACTATGCTGGTACCGTTGCTTGGGGGTCTACGACTGAAATTTGGTATTTCCTGGAAAAGAGGACAAGATCAAATTCATTCCGATTTACTCCCAATCCACAACGATCCGCCCAACCGGTTAGTCCGTTAAGTTTTAGCTGTAAGGGTTCTTAAATGATATTGTACAGGATACGGTTATAGGAACGCCTTCCATATAGGAAATCACCCTTCTACCACCCGCTTCCAGGTATACCAGGTGTTTATTAACCACTAAGTTCCAGAGAACAGATAAAAGGATACAATCTGGCGGCGTACCTCTGCTGCCACATTTTTTTAGCAGAAGCCCCACTAGTTCGGAGTTGATTATCCGCTATTTAGCATAGGGCTGATTAAGTACCCAAGTGAGTCATCTCCCTTCAGAGTTCACAGTATATTTGTGATTGTATTAATATTGTTTATGGCGCCTTCTATGTCAAGGAACGCTACCACTATGTACACTCTAGGAATCGTTCAATGTGGCTAGTCAATGTATGTAGAGCCATTTCCACCCACTTCCTTAAAGCATGTATGTTGAGCCGTGGACAAAAGTCGTACATCATATATGGATATCAATTAGTCGCTCTAGAGTTTTCAGAAGGAAATATGGTAGACTTATAAGTCCGAGGTCCTTTAAGAGAACAGGAGAACATTTTCCGGTTTTGGGAATGAAAACTACAATTCCTTAACCTCTCTCCATGACAAGGAAATGTGGATCATTTCTACACAGCTTCTCATAATATTCTTAAGCGTTGCAAGGATGACCTCTGAGGACCTTTGTAGCTCGGCAGGTATTGTACCATTCCATCCAGCAGACTTGTATGGTTTGAGTCTATGCAGCACCCAGAGCAGCTTGTTTTGTTTTTTTGATCAGACGTAAATTTTAGTCACGGCAGCAGTAGTCCTGCTAAGTTTGTTACTGGGAGTGAATAGGAAGCTACCTGGGAAGTAGGTGTCCAGCAGTAGATTAATTGCACTAAGCACACTGCCATCTACCATCTACGAAGAATGAATATGACATCGGCTAATTTTGATGAAGATTTTTCGTCAGAGGAAAAAGCCGGTACGTTCCCGATATTTCAGCATTTGCGTAGTTATAATCCGCATGGAAGCCTGATATGTGCTTATGTTCCCACACAGGATAAAGCAAACATGTCAAAGATTGCTTCTGCATAGCCAAAGATGCGACTCATGGCCTATGCGCGATATTAAGATCGTCCTTGGTGATTTCAATCCCAAGGTAAGAAGGGAAAGATTGTTAAGGCGCAGATTTGCAAGACATAACCTGCATGACACCAGTTCTGAAAATAGTATAAGGTGAGACTAAATATCATCACACCCATTATAGGTTTCTCCCACCTTAAATTCCACAAATGAATGGTGCTGGCAATCCTTGATCAAAAAACTCTCAATCAAATTGATCACAATGCAATCGAAGCATAACACTCCTCCAGTATTCCCGATATTCTAATGTTTGGAGACAATACCAACTCGGAGTACTACCTTGTTATAGGGAAAGTACAATCGCAAGAGACTGTTCGAGTCTACCAAACTCTCTCGAGAAATTTCATCAAGCCCTGATGCCCATCAGAGTTGCCTGATAATGTGCAAATTTTCAACGGATAACCACAACGAAAATTCTAATTTGTTGGTTCAACATAACCGACAGGTGCATGCAGTTAAGCAAAGGGGCGCTGTAAAGAAAGACGAGGAGGAGATAGCAGAAACAATGGCTTCTCAGAAAGATAAACAAAGAAGCAGAAGGGCGCTGGAACGAGGTCATGCAGAGGTGCTCCAGCACAAATTATGTTTAGCAGTTCCATGAAATTTTAAAAAGAACTTGTCAGGAATACAAGTTGATACAACAACATTCCGCGGGAACTCAGCAATGATGAGATGGGTTTTATAGGGCTGTGTCAAGTTTTCGCTTCTCGACTAAATTCGTCCCTCTACGCAGGATGGCAATGAAGAACAGCACCGAGGCATTTAATACAACAAAAATTGACAAGGTGACTCGCTGTTATATAATTTTTTCATCATATAAGAATTGTACAAAACTCATAGGCCAATATCAGAGCATAGGCAGACAACGTTGTTATTGCCGCTTTTCTGTCCATTGAAGTAAAAGCGACAAAAATGAGTCAAATGTTATAGCATGTGTTGTCCATTATAGCTTTGAGGGAATGAAGAACTGTGCTTCGCTGTAAATGTAAACAACTACACCAGCGTGGTGATGAAGCGAAGAACTGCTTCTTACTGTATGGTGCGAAAGCATCCGCTTCACCAAATCTGATGAGAATGCCATTATAGCTTTCGAGTGGTGTACGATCCCGCCCGCATTAATTATACAATACAACAACGAACTGTGTAGACTAAACAGCGACGTGTGTCAGAAAGACCATAATTCATTAGTTTAGTAGGCTAGGATATTTTGTACGAAGAGACATCTGCGTTCTTGTAAGAAAAGACCTGGCCTGAGCAGGCGCATTCAACTGCAACAGGATCTCAATGAACTTACTGTGCAAAATTGGAAGAGGCAAAAGTTAGTCGGGGGCCAGATTCACGGCTGACAGTACCACCTAAACACCAACTTAAGCAAATTGTGTATGTGTATTACATAAGTAGTGACACTCCCGAGACATTGATGTTAAAAAAAGGCTCCGAGAAGATGATGCCCTGTCACACAATATTACACCTAAAAACATTGTTCAAAACCCGCAATTCGTCGAATGTTTAGAACCGTAGACGAACAATGATGGCGGAAAGGAAATTTTAAACAGCGAAATGGAAATAGCAGACGGGCTAAAGTATTATTGTTACCGAAGGCAAAAGCAGGTATAAGCTACCGATAGTTTCCAATAGCAATCCTAATGGCTATTGGACTTGCATCATATTGTTTAGAAGGTATTACAGGAGGACATTATTTACCTCTTTCACCACTTAAAGACATGCGCGACCATACATGAGCAAACATTTTTCCATTTTCAAAAAAATCGATTGCTGCCAATCCACATTAGTCAGTTTAGGCCACCATCAGGTATCTAATTGTGCCAAGAGACTTAAGTATTAGCCTTCCCTACGGAGAGATGGAGCAATAGCAAACCATTTTGTTTACTATTGCATGACGATTTAAGTAATATTTTAAGGACACTACTGTGTCTGTATCATAAAATAATGAACCAGCAGGTGTTTCCACAGATTGTGTCAAAGTAAGCCGAAAGGGCTCTACTCGGCCTTTCGTGGAAAAGCACAACCTCACAATGTCCTCTGTGTTTGAGAAGAATTTATCTTCACCGAAAAGCCCCAAACAGATCAGATTTGAACCGATTTCGGGATCAATGAAGACTGTCCAATTAAATTTAAAATAAGAACAGTTCAACATTTGAAATTGTTCGTCCTTCACCATTAAAGCACTCTCCAGAGAGTGCTGGATACGAAGCAGGCTTATGTATATCCTTTTTGTTAACATTAAACCAATAACAATGGACATTTGATATGGTACTACGACTTTTGTACAAACAAAACATCACTTGAGCACTATTTCTGGTGTGAAATCCTATTCCAAATTATGTTGTGGATAATAATTTATACGCATCCTGAATTTCCTTTAATTCGTCACAACTTAATCGACGAAACAACGCAAAAAATTGACAAAAAGTTGTACACCCTCTGTGGAGTTCAAGCCCAGGACAAGAACTAAATCTTTTCTGGCACACGATTCGTGGCTTTTCTGCATCAGGCATAAATTTGTTGCAAACAAGGGGGGCTTCTCCTAATTGTTTAAAGTCGCATGTTGACAAGAATAATTTGTTGGCTTGCCAGAAGCTTTTGTTAATCCTACTGCGGGTAGTTAATGTGTCCCCCTGTTTAGTACACCAGCCTTGAACATGAATACGAGAAAGCTTTCCATTTGAGGTGGTTGGCTCTGTGTTCTTGAGGGTGATTTTTTCTCTTTGTATTTCAAAAGAGATTTGCTAAATATCATACGTTGGAACCTTTGAGATGTAAATGGCTTGAAAGATACTCCGTGATGGCTTCATCATTATATAAAAAATGTGCGTACGTACTCGTATATGCAAATTGGTATAATTTATGAGTTCTAATGCCTTCGGGATAAAGAAAGATATGATTCCGCTTATATCCATTTACAGAGGTGATTCGATTTGAATTTGTTTCGACATAAAGGACCTGTTCTACCAATAGATCTCTGTTGTAGGGTTTGAACTGGAGCTTGAATATTAAGTTGCAAAATTTACATGTCATATCGCAAAGGTTGCCCTTCAGTGTTTCCCCAAAAACCTCTATTCCATTAGAAGATTATAGATCATTGGATATGGGAAAGATGGCTGGTTTCCATCAATAGAGGATAATCCAACAAGAGATGTGTTTTCAAATTTCGCGCCATTATTGAACTGTCAACACTCGATTTTCACTCCGACAAGTAAAAACTAGGAGGTTGTTAAATATGCATCGATACATACCCGCCCAACGCGCTGAAATAGTGAAAATTCACTACAAAAACGATGAAAATACCGCGGAAACATTTCGTAAGGTTCGTAATGCTTTTGGTCATCAGTAAGTGCTTCCTCGCACAGCTATATCGAATTTAATCGATAAATGTGGACGAATAGGACAGATTAGTGATGTGACGCATCACTAGGAGTAGGTCATTATTTTCAAGAAAACCTTAACTCTTTTAGACGGGCAAGACGCCAGTTAAGAGCTGCGATCAAAGAAAGTAAAGCGACATGCTTCAGGCGCCTGTGTAACGAAGCTGATCTAAATCCTTGCGGTACTGCATATAGTATGGTAATAGCTAAAGCAAAGCTATATATCGAGGAAGCGAACAGAGAAGCAGAAATCCCACAGATATCAACGGACGAACTGATCAAGGTATGCAGAAAAATAAACGATAATAAAGCGCCTGAATCCGACGGAATTTCAAATAAGGTCGTAAAAGCAGCTGTCTATAAAAGACAACACATGTTCATAACAACATACCAGAGATGTCTAAAGGAAGGAATTTTTTCCTGACGCATGGAAAAAAATAGCATTTGTTACTCCTCCCCAAGGTGAAATATAGGGTCTTATATAGAGTTTCCTAGGTTGTTCGAGCATTACTACATAGTTGCCTTCTCAGCCCAAAGAAACAGCGATTGCCAAACGTTATTCTTCGTTTGATTTCTGAAGAGGTGTCCTTGTCAGATGTGATAGCAGACCGAGGTAGACAAAGTCCCTTACTACCTCAAAGTTATTGCTGTCGATTGTGACACTTTGGAAAATTCGTCGATGTTGGGTGTCCTTTCTTGTTGACGGCATATACTTTGTTTTGCCCTCGTTTCCCGCTAGACCCGTTTTTGCTGCTTCTGTTCCTATACCCTCAAACGCACCAGTGACAGCTTGCTGTGTTGTACCAATTATGTCAATATCGATCGCACCTGTGCTGGGTTGTGAGTTTTACACAATTCTTTCAAGCATGATGTTAAAGAAGTCATATGACAACGCGTCGCCTTGCCTAAATCCTTTTTTGACACCAAAGGTCTCGGTTAGGTCGTTACCGACCTTGATGCAGAAGCGACCTTTCTCCATCGTCATCTTGCAACAAGCGGACGAGTTTGGCTGGGATACCAAAACTAGACATGGCTCTGTATAACTCGTCTCTGTAGATGCTGTCATATGCGGCTTTAAAATCGATAAAAAGGTGGTGAGTATCGATCTGAACTTCTTGGGTTTTCACCAGAATCTGCCGTAGTGTGAATATTTGGTCAATTGTGGACTTACCGGTCCTAAAGCCTTTTCTGATAGGGTCCAATCAGACCATTGACAAATGGTTTCCGGCGCTCGCAAAATACGGCAGACTAGATCTTATATGCCATGTTTAGGAGACTGATACCTCTATGGTTGGCGCAGTTTAGAGGGTCTCCTTTCTTGTAAACTGAGCAAACAATGCTGAGGTTTCATTCATCAGGTCATCTCCTGCCGCCTTAAATAGTTCGGCGAGTAGGCATTAGGCCCGGCAGCCTTGTTCGACTTCAGTTTAGATATTGCTATCCTCACTTCATTTTGGTCGGGTAGACGGAATTCTTGACTTGCATCGTCAATATTAAATGGTTCGCTCTGCCTGACAGCGGAACTTGTGTCGTCTTCGCCTTTTAGCAGTCTGCAGAAATGGTTTTTCCATATAATCAGCACCTACTGTGACTCTACTATAAGGTTTCCTTGTTTATCACAAAAGGTTTCCGTTCGGGTCTTATTACCCTGAAACGTTCTTTTTACCTTTTGGTAAACTTCCGAACATTATTCCTGGAGTAGCACCTCTTTATTTCCTCTATTCCGAGCTTCTCATGTTCTTTCTTTTTTTCTCCGGAGAAGCCTATGTTTTTCCCTCCTCTTTTGCTCGTAGAGCTCACGAGCGTCTCTCCTCCTTTTGTGCAGCGCCGGTTTGCAGGCATGTTGTTTTGCTGCATGTGCTTGCCGGCACTCTTTATCAAATCAAGGGTTTCGTGGTGGTGGGCGGGTGAATATCCAGTACGTCAGTTATGACATTTCTGATGGCTTCTCGGAATCTAAGCCATTGGTCTTCAGCACTTGATGCTGGCTGCGAAGGACTTCTCGAGAGGTCCGGCGATCGGCAAAGGTTCTGGCGACTTGTTCCGATCGACAACGGTTCAACCTTAAATCTCCTCATAGTATTTCCCCGTTGTTGTGGCGTCTGAGATATCGTAGACGTAGCTTGGCTGCAACTAGGTAGTGGTCCGAGTCTATTTTGGCCGCTCGGAATGTTCTAAAATACTTGAGGAGTGCCGCCTTACGTCGATCTAGTTGACCGTTTGCTAATCTGGTGTCTGGCATGTTTCCTTGTGAATATAGCGGTGAGGAACCTTGTGGTTGCTATAGTAACGTTACCAGACGTGGTGTTGTGTAGGCTATGTCTTCCGATTGTGCTATCAAATACTCGTATGTCTTCCTTTTCAATTTTGGCATTAAAGTCGCCTAGGACGATTTTAACGACATACATCGGACATTACTAGTAGATTTTGTCAAGGAGCTCGTAGAAACTTTCTTTGGTAGCATCGTCCTTTTCCTCTGTTGGGGTGTGAGCGCATCTAAGTCTGATGTTTACTCTGATACGGATTGCTATAAGGCGTTCACTCACGTGTCGAGAACTCAAGACTACTTGTCTAAGTCTGCCGCTTACAACAAATCCGCATCCAAATAGACGCTGCTTACGTTCCCTACAGCAATCCAAATAGTAAACCTCACAGTTTTTCATCTTTATTTGCCCAGGCCATCCGACCGCGCTTC
The DNA here is from genome assembly GCA_963966105.1 of Volucella zonaria. Lineage (NCBI taxonomy): Eukaryota > Metazoa > Arthropoda > Insecta > Diptera > Syrphidae > Volucella > Volucella zonaria. The sequence goes on along the minus strand of OZ014533.1, from coordinate 134,648,871 downwards.
CCGGATGACGGTGATATTTGCTTTATAGCAGTCTAGGGCCTCCGCTAATTGTTCAAGGTCCGAACATTCTACGTGCAGATCCGAAAGTCGTTATCCGTTGTTCGTTTTGCAGGGTCGTCAACAGTGAATCCGTCCTTAATATCGCTTCGTAACAATTACTTTTTTACGTGATTGGGCAGTGAACCCCACGCGCCAACCCTCAACCTAGAGGGACAGACCCTTTTTGGGATCCGTAAGACAAGAGGGGCCGTACTAAAGTGCTGCCGTTGGTCCTAATTAAGGGCTCATTCGCAACCAACTCTTTTCCAACACCCTGAATTAATGTTGGAGATCCCTATAGACTTGGTATGCACGTAGCAGCTCATGTAGAGATAGCACTAGCCACCAGGTGAACCATCTTCATATCGGCCAACGTATCATTTACGAAAGACTATTGTCAGTAGCGGAGGTAAAAGGAGGTTTTAGAAAATCGCTGCCATAGATACCATAAAAGCGGTAATAGACACTGCGACTAAAAAGATTGTAGGGGAAAGATGGCTGCCGCATTGGAATATTGCGAATCGATAACAAGAGAACTTTCTAGAATGGATACACCACGCTATTTACTTAAGATAGTAAGATGCTATCTCAACAATAGGCAGATTCAATACCAAACAGAAGATGGAATCAAATATTGCAGTGTCTCTGTAGGAGTACCACATGGATCAGTGCTAGGACCAGTATTGTAGAATATTATGTAAGACGGTGGCGCTGCCAGGAGGAGGAAGACTGGGAAGTTCACACAATAGGTTTCGCTGATGACATTACTATTATTACGGTGGCCAAACACATTCACGAAGTGGAATTTGCTGCAAATGCTGGACTTGAACATTCTGACCACAAAACTGAGGCGATTTTAATAACCAGCTGTAGGACCGTGGAATATGCAACCTTCCCGGTTGAGAGCCAAACAATTCGGTCTAAAGATGCACCGAAATACCTGGGAGTAATGTTAAATAATAGACTGCAGTTTGGACGACATGTCTTTTATGCCAGCGAGAAGGCATCTTTACTACAAGCGGCATTATCACGAATTCTACCAAATGTCGGTGGTCCTGGTTACATTAGAAAGGTGTTACTTTCAGGAGTGATCAGCTGAGTTCTTGTTTACGCTGCCCCGGTTTGGGCTACGGCACTAGTCAGACAGGATGCTAAGAAAAAACTATCGTCGGCATACAGACTATGCGCATTGAGGACAATGTGTGGCTTGCGAACGATATCAGATGAAGTAGCATATGTTATCTCAGAAATGGTACCCATCGACATAAGTACTTGCGGATGAGGTGCTTAGGGTATACAACAAAATTGGGTCCAACCTTCACGTAGAAACGCATGAAATAAAAAGGATCAAAGAGGAGGAAAGAGGTGGCAGAATAGATGGCACAACACCACAAAAGGCCGATGGACTTATAAGATAATTCCGTCGATACAAGTGTGGGTAAACCTGACGCAGGGGACGCAGCTACAGTTCTTATCTGGTCAACGGGGGTACCGTAAATATCTGTACCGCTTTGGGCACGATGACTCTTCCTTGTGTCCAAATTGTCCAAATGACGACGAAGATGGGGAGCACGAAGAAAGAAGAGGCAACGTACCGTGAGTTTATAACCGGTGTGCAGAAAAAACTCCGCCGAATGGAACGGGTACGACGTGCTGAAACAGCAAGGATTCAGGAGATAGCATAGATTCTGACCATCACCGCGAAGTAATACCAGAATGGAGTGCCGTGGGGATAGTGGTTGAAGTGTGCAAGGTGTGGTTTAGTACGTTGGAGCATTCAGGGCTATGAATCGTGCTTCCTAGTGGCTGGGGCTACTAGTATATTTGGAAGATTACACACCCTACGGGGCAGCCATGCCATAAAAAAAAGTGATGTGCAGACTCCCACCCGTGTTCATTCGACGAAGTCATCTTCAAATATCGCAGTTGTGTCCATTTAGAGACGATTACAGAAATTGGACCTATCCGTAACCACTTTGCACCGCATTTTGCATAAAGATCTAGCCCTACATGGTTATAAGGTCCAGTTGCCACTGGAATTGAAACCAGAAAGACGCGCACAGCACCCTGGGTACTGGAAATGAATGAACAAGAAGATGATTTTTTATGCAAAATTATTTTGAGTGATGAGCCTAATTTCCAATGGTCTGTGTACGTAAACAAACAAAACTGTCGCATCTGGGGCTCCGAAAACCCAAGAAAAATAGTGAAACAAACCCTCTACCCACAACGAGTAACAGTTTGTTGCGGTTTTTGGGCTGGCGGTGTCCTTGGGATATATTTTTTTCAAAAATGGTGCTAGTGCGACCAATTCAGTGAATGGGTTGCGTTACCGAAAGATGTTGACTAGCTTTGTTTTGCCTGAAATTGATGCTATGTATCTGGACTACGTTTATTTTCAGCACACTCACAGCTGGTGAATGGCTCTATTGCGTGACATTCCTGGACGTGTGTTTTCTCGAAATAGAGACTTCAATCGGGCGCTAAAATCGATTTAACGCCATTAGACTTTTTCCTTTAGGGCTATATTAAAGATAAAGCCTATGCCAATACTCCACCAACGATTCCAGCACTAAAACAAAATATCAGAGCTGTTATTCGCGAAATACTCGTACAGTCGCAATTATGTGAAGGCGAGATGAAAAATATCATCAAAAGAATGACTATTTGTAGGCAGAGCCGAGGTGGACATTTGGCAGATATTATACTCATATTTCATTGCTAACCCCAGGTTTGGGCTTTACAATAAAAAAAAATTGTGACCACTTTTCATAAAAACGTCGCATTTTTCTGGTGACTTAAAATTACGCCTCTTGTTGGATGAACCCATTCATATACATAATGACCTTGGTGCCAGGATTCATACACCAATCAGTCTTACTTCATCGTTTTTTCTGTTACCAACATGAATACCACAAAGCCTATCATTTAGAAACTAATCACATTCAATAAAATGTGAATGTGCACAAGCTAACAAAAACCGTGCTCACTGGACTAGCCTAAGGCATCCTCGCCTCTTAACAAGAATTGTATGTATGTCAATCCGTCGCAACGTAAAAAAGGATACGTTTCATAACTCAGAAGATACCTTTTACTACTTTGTATGCAGACGACGTGAAGTGCTTATACATATCATGAATTCAAAATTATCTCACTCGTAAATTTGATTGTCCTGACACATTCATGGATGAAAAGGTATTCTATATAAAGGAACCCATTTCAACGCCCTATACACATTGTGCTTAATGTCAACAATCATCATCGTGAATCCGGACATTGAATTGGTTGGGGTTATATTGCATGCACAGTCGATTTAAATTTGAAGGAGAGGTTCCATTTAGTCTCTTCGTGTAGTCCTTGGACTAGATATATTGTAATTGGAAAGGTTTATGTTTTTTTAATGGATATTCACAAATGCCCTCAGAGGACATGAAAAACTTGCTTTGTATTGTATTTGTTGACTTTTAAAAGCGCTTATGGAGAGATAAGTCAAACCGCGGTTACGATGGCTGGAATATATCTGGCTCTAGAGTCACAACACATCTTCAAATAAGGATATGTGATATAGACTACAGACTAAATTAGGTCCTTTGATCCCGAGAGGAACTTGATTGAGGGTAAAATACGTAATTTGTCCACGGTTTTGTAATATTCCTCGTCAGTGGCAGTGAGTATTTTATTGACCACGCATGTCTGTGATGGAAGTCCTTCTTACCGAATTTCAGCTTAACACATATTTTATACATTCTCACCATTTTCGGAATTCTGAGGCGTTGGGTGAACTCCAGATCTGCAAGGACCCTATAGTTTAGGAGTTTTTCTACATTATCCACCAGCAATTGAAAGACCATCATTGTTGATTTCTTCCTTGCTGAGGCATGTATGGATCACACCTTTTTGTCGACAGGCCATATAGCTAACATTGAAAGGGATAATGAAAGCCTATGCTTGGATTAAGCGAGAAATCTAAGAGAATATTAAGCAGTTAACAAGTTCCTCATTGCCTTATTCTGAGATCTGGTTGAATGTATTGGAGAAAAGTTTGGAAAGAGCTCGTTGTCTAGTTCCTGGCCATACCAGGCAAATACAAAAAAAGTGGACAAGTGTAATGTGGAATCCTTTGCTAAGCTACAGATGTTCTGTAAAAAAATGTTAAATTGTTGAGTCTAAAATCCATTTACTTACTTATGTGAAAGGATCGACTAACAAGCCTCTCCAGTTTGTCCGGTCTTTAGATAACTGCCTCCAGTTGCGCACTCCAAGTGGGTTGAGGTCCCCTTCCACTTGTGCTCGCCACCTAAGGTGAGATGCACCTCTACTGCGTTGTCCCTCCGAGTTAGATTCGAAGGCTCTGCGGGACGGAGCATTGGTGTTCATTCAATCTGCATGTTCTAGCAATCTCAGGCGACTGATTTCGAACTAGTTCGACGTCGCTGAATCTTCTCCTCCAAGCCCGTCGACCCAAACGCACGACTGAGGATATATTCATCTGCTTTCGTTAGGGTTCATGCTTCTGCAGCATAAAGTAGGACTGGGACAACCTAGGTCTTATGTAGAGTCTCCTTAGATTTTCTGGATACGGCCTTACTGCTCAATTGCTCAAGTAGCGATTGGAAAAATGATTCCTCTTTTTATTTCTGCTGAGGTGTTGTTGGCAGAACTCACAGCAGATCCAAGGTAGAGACAGTCCTTTACTGTCTCGAAAGCTGTTAATTGTAAAGTTCTGTTCCTATTCGTCGATCTTGTGTGTCCCTCTTTGTTGACAGCACTTACTTGGTTTTGCTCCCATTTAGCTGTTTTGACAGCTTCCTTTTCAAAACCAGCGAAAACAGCGGTGACAACCCGCTGAGTTCTTCCAATTATGTCGATATCTTCGGCTAGTAGTTGCACAGACTTTTGAATGATAGTGCCTCCGGTGTTCACTTGTGAGTTAGGCACTATCCTTTCCAGTATGATGTTAAAGAGGTCACATGACAGTGCTTCTCCTCCTCTAAAACCTTTTTTGACATCAAAGGGTTCAGTTAATTCGTTACCAACATTAACGGAGCAACGAGCGTTCTCAATCGTTATTCAGCACAGACGGACGAGTTGGCAGGGATGCACACACTCGACATGGCTCTATATAGTTCTTCTCTATAAATGCTGTCATGTGCCGCCTTAAACTCGATGAAAAGATGGTGGGTATTGATTTGGATTGCTTGAGTTTTTTCTAGGATCTGCCTGAGTGTGAAGATTTGCTCAATAATTTTGGACATTCCTGAAACCAGGGACGAATCAGGTTGTTGACGAAGAGTCTCAGACGTTCACACAGTATGGCAGATAAGATTATGTATCCGATATTGAGAAGACTTTACATCTTTAGTACGCACAACTGAGGGTGTCTCCTTTTTTGTGGATCAGGCATACGGTGCTGTTATACAATAATTCATCAGCCATACATTCTTTTCACCAGATCTGAGAAATGAGTTGGTGCATGATCTACACAAAGTCATTGCCAGCATTCCGGTAAGCCGTCAGGTCCAGTTGATTTGATGGGTTTTAACTTAGATATAGCTATCCTTACTTCTTTCTGGTCAGGTTGACGGAAGTTTTGGCTATTATCGTCTAAGTTTAATGGTCTATTCTACCTGACGACGTCATGTTGGGCTTATTCACCGTTATCCAGTCTCCAGAAAAAGTGTTTCCGTATTCTCAGCACCGACTGTGACTCCAATACAAGGTTTCCTTCTTCATCTCTAAACGTCTTCTTGCCTTCACACATTCTTTTTACCTGTTGGTAAAACTTCCGTACGTTATTCCTGGAGTACAACCTCTTAATATCTTAGATGCCGGGATAATATGGCAATAGTGTCCTGTCAAAAACGACTTAATTACAGAAACAGGATGTTTGGAGGACGAATTCACGTGATAGAATCAATGGTGGCGTCAACAGCTAGCATGGCTGAAGTTAACAAAGACTTTTGAAGAAGACTGAAACAGTAGTGGCTCATTATGTTGGCTTTCAAGACTTACAAAGTCTGTGGTTTATTGTGGTAAATGCGAAATTTCAAAAAACCCCAAAGGAAGAAGTCGGGCGCAGTCAGATCTGGCGAATAGACCGGCCAGTTCAAATTGCCATGGAGATTAACTGGCAATAAGCCCATTAAGACGCATCGGCGTCTTGACATGTTTTTAATGGGGATTTAATTTAACGGAATTAGCCATATTGACTCCATTTTGGGGTGAAATGTGTTAAGCATTCGGCCGACCCGTCGGCCCTTTTATCTATCAACCGTCAACCAGATTGGTCACTTTTCAATAGGCGCAATGCGAGGCTCCGGTATTCTGGTTGTTATGGGCAAGATACGAATGCGTTGTGACATGCCGCTGTGGAGCTGCAATCCCAAAAAACAACCAGCGCCTGTGCCGATCAAGTGTCCCTTATACTCGATCGATGTCATGCCGCCAGCATCCTATCTCGAAATCTAGTGGTAAAGTTGCTAAAAACTCATCGGAGATGACAACCACTACCTCGAATCAGAACGTTCGATAGCGTATACAGGGAAACAAAAATCATATAGAGCGTCTTTGCAAAGGAGGTCTGTATCAGCTCATGATCTCAAAAAAGGAAGAGTGAGTAGAAAAAAAAGAGAATGCAAGCCTGCAGAAACAAGTGCATGAAACTAGAGGCAGATTTACAGTCAGTGATAAGGATATGGAAAGAAACATTTCTACAAACGGTTAAAGGATTAAACATTCGGCTGTCACACAAGGTGAACTATTCAACCTGGATGACGATAGGAAACAATTCCGTCCACCCGACTTCGGTCACGTGAACTTAAGTGCGACAAGTATGCTGCTGTGGAATTGTCGTCGCTTCCCAAAATAATAAAAATAATCAACTCCAACTTTCAACGACGATTAAAGGATTTTATTATTTCTTTATTAAATACTAAATAAAACTAAATTTAATTGGACCTACTGGGGAAATTGGATGCTGTCGCATCGGTGGTTGGTGAAAGACTCCCAGAAAAAACAATTTGTTCAAGCTTTGCGTGACAGCTACAAGTGAATTTCTTACGCACACAACCACACTCACCGTAGTGAAACAAATTGTGTGTAGCCGTCATTTCTCGCTGCCGCACGGAGTTTTCATCGAATCGAGCACGAGAACAGAGTTTCCAACATAACCTCCAAATGAGGTTATGTGCTCGCCCCACTGCTAGTGATAGCCCAGTTGCTGAGCTTTTCGAGGCGGTAGAAGACGACTTTGTAAAAGGCATGTCCCAGAAAGCATGTAAGAACAAAGCATGGAGGTGAATGGAATTCGAGCAATGTATCCCTGATCGACCCTTCCGGCTCATGACTGGAAAGTCCCGAAACTGGAAGAACTAAGGGGCCCTTAAATGCACGATAATTGTGATCAACAACGAATCCCTTAACCCTATAGCACTAGCTAAGGTCATGATTCGGTTCGGCTTCGAGTCAACACACCTAAGGGTTTATAAAAAGGATAAGCTGGATTTTGATAACAAACTCCCTCCTCCTTTAACCAAAAAGCAGCCTCAGATCTTGGAGCGTCGATATCCTTTCCTGAAATTGGATAGCGACAACTCCAATCTATTCGAGACTACAACTAAGCCGTCGGTTTCCTCCTCTGACACTCTGTCGGAAATGGAGACCGACGACGAATTAAAAAGAGATCCTTTACGATCAGAGGAGGAAGATGAGCTCTTGGGCTCATGTTCAGATTCGGAGGACTCGAACAGCACCGTGGTGGGGGCTCCTCTGGCAGAATGTGGCATTGATGCTATGGTTTCACTAGATTAATCTCCATCACTCCAAAAAGGCCAAAAACCCCGTCCGCCCTCATTCTGCGTCCCTCCAAAAACGCTGAAGACATCATCCTAATCCCGGAGCCATGGATCGTAGAAGGCGTGGTTCGAGGACCTAGCACACCTGTATACAGTCTGCTCTATATAAGAGACAAAGATTGGATTAGAACTCGTATATTAGTGCAACGTAGCCTTAATGCATTCTTACTTCCTTACCTCAGCGACTCCGACTTAACCTTTGCCAGACCGAAGACTGCCAAATGCACCTACTCTGGATGGCATCGGCATTTCTAGCCACGATCAAGTGGGCCCACCTCTTGATAACCTAGAAAAGGTTTAACTGGAAGCTGGAAGGAAATGCTAGACATTACTCTTGTCTCCGACAACATCACTCAAATACTAACGAACTAGATTGTATCGTTTGAGCACTCATTTTCAGATCGAAGATACATCCAGTTAAGTCTGAATGATTCTCCTACCCGCCAGCTAACATTCCGGAATTATTGGAAAACTGATTTGTCAAAATGCAGACGAACACTTTTAAAAAAACTCTCCTCTGAACCTTCCCGCGTAACACCAACTAGCCTGAAGTAAAAGTCAAGGACTTTACCTGGCTCAAGGACTTTAATGGCTGCTGCCTGCCCTCTAATTCAACCTAGAGGCAAGAAAAAGCCGCACTGGTTGAAATTAGAGCTGGGACCGCTTAGAAACGTTTGCAGAAAACTTTCCAACCTATCAAAACGCATAAGAAAAGTGACTGACAAGGGCTCCTACAAGGAATCCCTCAGAATATATAAAAATTTACTGAGGAAGGCAAATCGACAATTATAGAGGCATCGCGGCTAAAAAAAATCTCCTGTTTCTCTTTGAAAAAAAACCTATGGCTCTTGGACAACCTCAGGTGATGAATCACTCTACCTGCTACTGGACACCCACTTTCCAGGTAATTCCCAATCTATGGCCAGTAACAACCTTAGTAGAACTACTGCTCTCGCGACAGCTCACGGTCTGATTAGAAGACACAAGCTGCTCTGGGCGCTGCGTAGCTTGGAACCATTCAAGTCTGCTGGGCCGGACGGTACCTGCTGAGTTATAATGGTCCTCAGATATCATATTGCCAACGCTAGAGAGTATTGTGAGGAGGTGCGTAAAAATAATCTACATTCCTTTGTCATGGAGAGAAGTTCATCTAGCTTTCAATGTTCTCGTGTTGTCCCAAAGGATCTCAGACCTATAATTCTATCATCTTTCCTTCTTGAAACTCTAGAACGATTGATTGATATCCATATACAACCTAAAATTGGTCCACGACTCGTGTCTACGGCTCAACATGTCTGCTGTAAAGGAATGTCGTTGGAAACGGTTCTATATTCACAGACTAGCCACGTCTAACGATCCCTATATTATAAAAGGTGCACAAGGGCCGCATTCCTAGACATAGAAGGTGCCTTTAACAACGTCGACACATCCGCAATCACGACTGCCCTGCCAACCTTGCGGGTATACGACTCACTTGTGGAGTTGATCAGTCTTATGCTAACTAGTAGGATAATCAACTCTAAACTGAGTAGAGCTTCAGCTAAAAGATGTATCAGCCGAAGTACGCCGCAAGGCTGTGTCCTTTCACCACTTCTCTGGAACTTAGCGGTTAATGAACAGCTGATATACCTGGAAGCGGGTGATAGCAAGGTGATTCTCTACACGAATGTCGTTGCAACAGCAGTTTCAGGTAAGCATCTTAATACCTTTAAGGAACACCTTCTGCTAATTCTTAACAGATTAACCCGTTGTCGTCCTCCTGTCCAGGAAATAGAAAATTCCAATCATAGACCCTCTCTTGATCAAGGGTACCAATTTAGTCTTCTCCGAAGGAACGGAATATCTGGGTCTTAGTTTTGAGAGGAAACTGAACTAGAAACCCAATATTCAGAAAAGAGTAAAGAAAGCTACAGTAGTTGTAATCTCTTGCAAAAAGCGATTGGGAAGAAATGGGAACTTCGACCAGCAAACTGAACAAAGTCCAAAGTCCAAAGAACATCATGTCTGTGCATAAGCGGAGCCCTACGTTCTACTTCCTCCCCAGCTCTGGATATTCTGTTTCACTTGACACCCCTCGATATTTTCAGCAGGCAAGTGGCTGCGACTGCAGCTATTCGCCTTAAAGCGACTTCACATTGGACAAATAAATTGTTTCGCCACACGAATATTCTTAATACACTAGGAATTCTTCCAGAAAACATCCATTACACTATAGGAACCCCAATATTGGTTTGACAAAGACTTTCAGGTAAGCATCCCCTTCTAGGAGAAAGATGCTTACATGGATGACAAGTCAACTCGCTTCTGTGCAGATGGATACAAGACTGATAGCGAGGTTAGTGACGGTGTTTTCTCTCAGGTGTCTCAGGCGGAAATTTTGGCGATTAAAGAAGTCCTGATATCCGCATCTTTACGACTAGTCAGGCCGCTTTCAAATCCCTGGATTCAGTCTCAACAAATTTTAAAACCCAAACCCATTTTTGTGGTTTCAATGCTTGCGAAAACAACAGTGATAGATCGCTTCATTATGTCACCATAGAGATTCTCCTCTGTTATGCTCTACCTGCACCTCGACCCGATAGTCAGAAAACGTGTATATGTGCAGAATTATAACTACGATTACGTACACCACATTGTTTCCAAAGTTTAAAAAAAACCAAAACCACTATTCAAAAATTGCAGTACCCTTTAAAATACAAAACCTTTCTACTTCCAACTCCATACAATGAGATCTTTGGGATTTAATTGAAATTTAAGGATACGATACAATTTTAGTATGTCTAATGCTAATGTACGGATATCTCTTGAACATATTCATAAAATTCGATTATTGCTTTTGACAGTATCGCTGCCTTATCCAGCTTGTCACGTTTTTAATACTCGTGAAATACCTTTTTTCGAATACACTTTATCAACTGAAACTTTCCTCAGGTTTTCGCATTTGAAAAAAGGAAAAAAAAAAACCGAAAGACTTATCGAAGCGTACTCTGAATTGTAAATTTTCATGACATCCTGTATTTTGGAGAATTCTTACGTCATTGGTGTTTTTTTTTTGTTTTGTACATTATCCTTGCCAGACGTTGCTACCTGACTTGCTATTGTTCGAGCAATCAGTTGAAGTAGATTAATGTTACACTCGTACTTGAAAAGCTGGAAATTACAGGAGACCATCGAATACCTTTGAAAGCCTTCTTTGATTGGTTTTTTTGCTATGCATCGGTTGATTTTTATTTAATTTTTGTTTTTGTAATTTCAAATACAAGTGGAGGAAGGATGCCAATTGAAAGTTTAATAATGTCAATGGCATGATAAACGTCGAAATTGATTGGCAAAGATTAGGGAGTTGACAACTCAAGGAGCCGATTATGTAAATTCCCAACTGCTTGACTGACTAATCGAGAGTTTAAGATGAAGTAGATCTACGGCGGTGACAGCTAGAGAAACTCATTATTTTCTTCATATTGAACTGAAATCCGAAATGACCTCATGTGTACTCGTATGTTAAACTGTTTAGGCCCAGCCCATAGAGAAGGACTTTGGTGATTAAATTTCGTTGAATACGAGGTTCGACTTAGAACCGAGATACTTCTATTAATATTCCGTTTAGACTGTGATAACTCGCGCTTACGATATTAAGAAAACTAGCTCCTGCACTGTTGACAGAATTAAGAGGGCCTTATATCTTACACAATAGATCAGTAATACGTCCATTTATTTAAGCTTGGTTTATGGCTGACCAGGAAGTTACTGAAAATTGGACGTACGCTTGCTCCCGACGTAGTTTCATAGATTTGCTCGTAAGGGTCAGCTAGCAGTTTAATATTTTGTGACAGATGTTTAGATGATAGCAACTGCTTCAATATGGACGTAGCTGCCTTTGCCTTGCTCAGAACTTTTCTTGCGTGTTTGTTGAATTCGAATCTATTTTGTAGGTGAATGCCCATGTACTTCGTCTCTGTTTTAAGAGGTATTCGACTGTCAAGAATATGTAAGGAGAACGTTTTACTCTCTTTCACGACTAATCAATGTCCCTTTCCGTAACAGTTTCCAGTATTTATACTTAGGCCCCAAGTATTAAGATAGGAAACTAAAGCGGGTATATAGTTTCTAATACTATTTAGAGCAACATGAGGTATTACATCACTAGTTAGGATAATGGTGTCGTCAGCATACAAAATAGCTCCTGGCTCGTTCACAATCGGATCGTTAATGGGAAAATCTGGATGGAATATATTGAACAGCTTAGGTCCAAGTATGGACCCTTGGGGAACCTCCGAAAGGACAGAAAATTCATCAGATACTTGAAAACTCACAGATATGCAGGCGATTCTTGAACTTAGGAAGCTAGCAATCATTCTAGTAATAGGAACAGGAAAGTTACTGTTAAATAACTTAAAAATCATTCCTGCATGCTAAATAGAATCAAAAGCCGCCTGTAAGTCTATGTCCAATGCAACAGTAAATTTTTTTTTGTCTCGGGTTATATATTATCTTGTTGCATAGAACCAAAGAGGCATATTCCGTCTAATGACCCTTTCTAAAACCAAACTGATTATTTGGAATGACATTCGTATCCTCGCAAAAGTTATTTACGGCTTCCGTTAGAACTCGCTCAAATAATTTTCCCATCCCTTGTTTTTTGGCTATAGGTAATATCCTTGACTTTTTCCAGACAGTAGGAAAATAACAATTATTTATGCAGTGGTTATATGTGACCGAAAGTGTAACAACATTGTTATTGATATTAATTCTTTATACAGTGTTGGCCAAAACTATTGGGTATATAATTTATTTCGTGCGGTTTTTTTTTTCAAAATTTGAACGTTTATTTAAGAAAAACATGTAAAATAGTATTATTCAAAGTATTGCCCATCTGAAGCTATGACTTTTTCCCATCTTTCTGGAAATTTGTGGACCCCATTCCAAAAGAACTGCGCCGGATTGGCAACCAAGAATGAATCAAGCCAATTTTTGATATTCTGCTCTGATGTGAACCGTATTTCGGTAAGGGCGTTCTGCATCGACCGGAACAAATGGTAGTCAGAAGGGGCAAGGTCTGGGCTATAAGGTGGGTGGGGTAAGACTTCCCATCCCCTGTTTTCCAAATAGTTCTTAACCGGAATAGCAACGTGGGGCCGAGCGTTGTCATGATGGAAAATTATTTCCTCGTGTCTGTTCGCATATTCCGGGCGTTTTTCGGCCACTGCTCTCTTCAAATGGATTAATTGTGTTCGGTAGCGTTGTCCATTGATGGTTTCACCCGGTCTTAGCAGCTCATAATACAGCACTCCCATCTGATCCCACCAAATACAGAGCATTACATTCGCGCCATTGATATTCGGCTTTGCCGTTGATTTGGCTGGTTGGCCGGGTTTCACATATGATTTTTTGCGCTTGGGGTTGTCGTAATGGATCCATTTTTCATCACCAGTAACAATCCGATGCAAAAATGACTTCCTTTTGTGGCGGTCCAGCAGCATTTCGGACATGCAAAACCGCCTTTCGACGTCTCTCGGCTTGAGTTCATGTGGAACCCAATTTCCTTGCTTTTGAATATATCTAGCTGCTTTTAAACGTTTTGAAATGGCTGATTGAGTGACACCCAAAGATTATGCGAGCTCTACTTGTGTTTGGCAACAATCTTCATAGAGTAACGCTTCCAGTTCTTCATCTTCAAACTTTTTTGACTGCCCAGGGCGTTCATCGTCTTCCAAGCCAAAATCACCACTTTTAAATCGTACAAACCACTGTTGGCACGTTCGCTCAGTTAACGCATGTTCACCATAAACTTCCACCAAAATACGATGACTTTCGGCAACAGTTTTCTTCATGAAGAAGAACTCCCCGCAAAAATACTTTTCAGGCACAAAGTTCGATATATGTGAGTGAAAAAATGAATGACATATACTGAAATGACGTACAATGACAGTAGCTTTGCAACGCATGTTCCAATGGAATAATAACAATGGAATAATACAAGTTACGCCATTTCTTAGCACGAAAAATTCTCACTTCGGAAAAAAGTAAGCAACATTAAAAAAAAAACTTGTGACAGCTTAAAAATATTTATATTTTCCTATTCACAAAATATTACGTTAAATGTTATCTAATTTTTAATAAAATAAAATAATTAAAAATCCATTGAAAACAAGTGGATAAGTGGACTAAAGCACATACACCCTGTTATTGCCTTCAGTCAGCAAATTTTACCGTTTACTTATAATATGCATCAAAGATTGGTGTTTTTCTTTTTAAAAACATTCTAAACAATGAAAAAAAATTATTTGCTTGTATGATCGGCGGCGTTTTAAAGCGGAAGCTGAAATTGTGTTTAATTGTGACAAAAAGGTGATAAAATGGCTCGTAATAAGATAGATAGATAGATAGATAGATTTATTATTGTTTCTGATTTACATTTTACAAAATTGTTTGATTTTCTTTAATCGTTTAAGCTTGGCTTTGCCGTCTGCCCGATTGACATCAATTAAAAAAAAAAATAATAATAAATAAATAAATAAATAAATAATAAATTTGTGGAAAGTTAATTTTAAAATAAAGTATTCATAGTTGTTTTTTTAATTATAATATACGTTTGATCTTTTAGAAGGCTTCGTTTATAATTTGGTCTCTATAGAACATGGCGGTTTGATAATAATTATAGAGGTGTATTATGTCACATTCGTAGTTAAGAAGGGCTAAAACTTCTGCTTCAGGCTTAACATTACTGCCTAATATGCTTCTCCTTATTTCACGTAGAACTGGACATTTGCCAACAAAATGGATGACATCCTCTTTTTCTTTCACGTTACTACTCTCTTTCTTTCAAACTACAGTATGAAGTATAAGGCATGTAATGAAGCCTTATCAGTTCTCCTCTCTTTTTAAAGATCGCCGAGATAAGTTCCTGTTTATTTTCGTTACGGAAGTAATTACGTTCGTACAAGTTGTGAGAAAGAAGGCTGTAGATTGATCGGTGCACTGATGATTTAGCCTCGTTTATGTAGTCCAATCTGCATTGTTCGTCTACCTTAGCAACAAGAGTCAAGAGTCCTTTATTGAAGTACCTTTCATTTTCATCTTTTATTTGTAAATTGGTTCCACAGTAGCCCGCAAGTTCTACTAATTTGTTATACCAAAGATTTTTCTTCTCGATCGCTTGTAATGCTAGAATTTTCGGAAGTCGTTCATTTGGCATATTAAGAACTTTTGAGTGTTCTTATGAAAAGTGGTGACATGCCTGTCTCAATTATGATCATGTAATTAGGCGTGTTTTTGGGTAAGCGAAAGCATCTTTTTACGAACGAAGTACCTAAGAAGGTTTTCGACAGTCTCATACTTTTCTCCTCCCCAGACCTGTGCTGCGTACAACATAATAGATTCAGCTAACGCTATGATCAATTGTTTTGTTCGAAAAGCAATTTTTCCATGTTGCGTTTATAGCACTTTTTGCTTTAACTAATTTGTCTTTGAGGTGACTTTCCATATTTTGGTTGCTTGTTATCGTTACTCCCAGATATTTGTAAGCTTTTACGATTTCGATTGGCTGTCTGTTAAAATGCCATTTCTCGTTCCTGGCTATTCTACCCGATCCTTTTCGAAAAACCAGGTTCAGGTTCCAAAATCGGCAGTATACCTCAAGACGATTAATCATCAGCTGGAGAGTTTCGGGTGAATAAGCAAGCAGTACAACGTCGTTCGCAAAAAGAAGAGCTTGGATAAGAGTTTCCGAAATTTGTATACCACCAGGTAGAAATCCGACTAGGTCCTCAATGAAAAGGGCATCCTTGCTTGACACCCATCTTTGATTTAAACCACTCAGAGATTTCAGATCCGTTCCATACAGCTGATAAATTTCCATCGTAGATGTTTTCAAGCGCTTTTCCAAACTTCCATAATTGTATAATTTAAAGAATAAAGCCCTGCGGTCCACTGTATCAAAGGCAGCTTTGAAGTTGACAAAAAAGACGTATAGCTTCTTTTTCTGTTCGGCTATGCTCTGCAGTACAAAAATATTATCAATGGTCGAATAGCCGCTTCAAAATCCAGCTTGAAATTCGCCGACTATAAATCCAACTTGTTAGCCTGTCATTGAGAATTGTTGTAAATAGCTTGTAAGAGGCTTTAAGGAAAGAGATTCCTCGATAATTGGCTGGACCAGCTATGTTACCCTTTTTATGGATGGGACATATAATAGATTCCTTGAATTGTGCTGGTATTTCTCCAGTGTCCAAAATGGTATTAATCACGGAGGCTAATCTGATAGTGAGCGTTTCTGTTCCATATTTTATTATTGGTCTATAACTTAATTCGTGCGGTTTGCTAAGAGATGGCGTAACTTGTATTATTCCATTATTATGATTAAATGAGAACATGCGTTGGAAAGCTACTGTCATTGTACGTCATTTCAGTATATGTCATTCAGCGTAAACAACAATAATTTTTTTTCACTCAAATATGTCGAACTTTGTGCCTGAAAAAGTGTTTTTGCGGGGAGTTCTTCTTCATTACTCTAACATGAAGAAAACTGCTGCCGAAAGTCATCGTATTTTGGTGGAAGTTTATGGTGAACATCCGCTAGCTGAGCAAATATGCCAAAAGTGGTTTGTACGATTTAAAAGTGGTGATTTTGGCTTGGAAGACGATGAACGTCCTGGGCATCCAAAAAAGTTTGAAGATGAAGAACTGGAAGCATTACTCTATGAAGATTGTTGGCAAACACAAGAAGAGCTCGCAGAATTTTTGGGTGTCACTCAAGCAGCCATTTCAAAACGTTTAAAAGCAGCTAGATATATTCAAAAGCAAGGAAATTGGGTTCCACATGAACTCAAGCCGAGAGACGGCGAAAGGCGGTTTTGCATGTCCGAAATGCTGCTGGAACGCCACAAAAGGAAGTCATTTTTGCATCGGATTGTTACTGGTGATGAAAAATGGATCCATTACGACAACCCCAAGCGCAAAAAATCATATGTGAAACCCGGCCAACCATCCAAATCAACGGCAAAGCCGAATATCCATGGCGCGAATGTAATGCTCTGTATTTGGTGGGATCAGATGGGAGTGCTGTATTATGAGCTGCTAAGACCTACCGAACACAATTAATCCGTTTGAAGAGAGCAGTGGCCGAAAAACGCCCGGAATATGCGACCAGACACGAGGCAATAATTTTCCATCATGGCAAAGCTCGGCCCCCGGTTAGGAGCTATTTGGAAAACAGTGGATGGGAAGTCTTACCCCACCCGCCTTATAGCCCAGACCTTGCCCCTTCTGACTACCATTTGTTCCGGTCGATGCAGAACGCCCTTACCGAAATACGGTTCACATCAGAGCAGAATATCAAAAATTGGCTTGATTCATTCTTGGCTGCCAAGCCGGCGCAGTTCTTTTGGGATGGGATCCACAAATTGCCAGAAAGATGGGAAATACTTCAGATGGGCAATACTTTGAATAATACTATTGTACATATTTTTCTTAAATAAACGTTCAAATTTTGAAAAAAAAAACCGCACGAATTTATTTATATACCCAATAGTTCCATTGGTATCCTGTCTGATCCTGGTGCTTTTCCATCCTGAAGTTTCCTCAAAACATTGAGCACTTCCTCATGTGTTATAGCAGTATCTAAAATTTCATTTGAATATTCAAGTTTTGCGTAGTGGATAGGTGGGGTAAGAGTTTCAGGGTTCAAAAGTAATTTAAAGTGGTCGTACAATGCGCCTTTGTTTATTTTTTTACTTATTTGGAGTTTTTTGCCATTTAATTGGTTTACGGACATCCAGAATTCTTTGGTATCTCTGCAGTCGGTAAGCTTAAGAGCTTCAGTTTCAGAAATCTAGCAATTTGACTCCTCTTGCGTTAATTGTTGTGTCTTTTGATTTTCGTTGCTTTCCCGCATATCTGTTTTCTCTTCCTTCTTCTGTTCCTATTCTAGCATTCAGATCTCCAATTACCATGACATTATCGCTTTCGCTGAGTTCAATAAAACTATAAAGTTCATTAAAGTCTCTTTACCAGTGATTACAATTTATGTACGAAGGTATAATAATATTTTTAGTTATTATTTCAAGGATATTAATTTTATCCACTACTGACCAAAATATCATCCTCCGCTCGCCCTTCCTCTGGAGTTTAGTCTTGTTGCCGGAATCCAAATAAACTCAAAGCTGTTAAAACTATTTGTATACAAATTATATTCGTCTTCGACTAAAAATGTTTCGTATAAGAACACGATATCAAAAGTATTAACTAAATTGAAAAATTGTATGTTTAGAGATTTATTGCTTAAGCCTGATACGTTATAACTAATAATTTTAGGATTTCTAAATTCAATATTTTTTTTTACATTTTGGCAGGATGATGGCGCCATCCTATGCTTTAAGGGAAATGCTGTTGGTTTGTGTATGTACTAAACTGTGCCCATAGTGAAAACTAGGTGGCGCGCGATGATCTTGTTTGATGTTTACATCTTCTGAAGTTGAAGTATTATCCTTCTCCATGAGAGAAGACAGCTGATATTGAAGATCGGTCTCATATATGTCATTTAAAACTTGAATTCCGCCGGTAGTGTTGTTATGCAAAAATCGCAGCGTGGGGCTCCAGCGAAAAATATTTCTGTTAATGAACATTCTATCGTCTCTTACCAGTACTTTGATTTTTGGATTACTTTCATTAAGACGTCTTTTGATGGACATCAGTTTATTCCTCTTCTGACGAACCGAGGCGGGTAGATCTTTAGGCATTGTAATTCTCGTGTTACGCAGTGTGTTGGATGATTTGTTTTCGGTGTTCCGTTTCTTTATTTCTTCTATTTGGTTCTCCAATTGTTCGTACTTTTTTTCTAATGACGCGATTTTTGAAGATAATATAATATTCGTTTCCATGATTTTTGTCTGGGCTATGATGATTGCGTCGATGTCACTTTTCTTTGCTACCTCTGCCATTTTCGCATCTAGAATATCCCCCAGCATAATGCAAAGATCATTTTTGGACATTGATCCCACTTGCTCTGCAGATATTTTTGTAGAAGATTGCACCTTTTTTGATGTAGGGGTCACAGGTGAAATTTCTTGCACTTTTCTTTTGGTGATAGGCATATAGTTGAGGTTATAGGCGCTTTCTTTGGAAATTCTAAAATAAACCTTAATGATCTACAACTCACTTGAACTTTAATTGATTTCGGATTAAGGAGTCTTTATCCACACTTTATTTGAGTATAAGCGTTATTTTTTATTAACGATTAAATAGACTTTTCAATTCTAAATTCAATGAAATTTAACACAAACTTCTCTGTTTATTTGACAGATGTCAATCTCCAAATAAGTACTCTGACGAAATAAAAGAAGAAATAGTTTCTGATTTTGAAGGCGGTAAATCAGTCACATTTATTGCAAAAAAATTTGGTATAAGTCATTCGGTGATTTCGCGAGTAATAGCTCGATTTCGTGCTCGGGGAAATGTCCAAATGGTGCACAGTGGCGGTAGTCCCCGAAAAACGACCAGTCACGAGGAAAAACGAATTCTAAGGCTTATTAAAAAGGACCCCTTTATATCCTCAAAATGTGTACAAAAAGAACTGGGCCTTGAGATCTCAAGTAAGACAATCCGGCGAAAAGCGCTTGATAGTGGCTTAAAATCATATCGTTCTATAAAAAAGCCATTTATTTCTCTAAAAATTCGACGCGCGAGAATTGAGTTTGCAAAAGAACACCTTAATTTTCATTCGGTACGGAGGCCGAAAGGCGAAGGCCTAAATCCACGATTCACCAAGAGTACAGTGAAACACGTTGGTGGCAGTATTATTGTATGGGGATGTTTTCCCGGTCATGGAGTCGGGCCAATTCATAGGATTAGTGGTATAATGGATCATTTCGTGTACCGGGATATCCTTCAAAACGTCGTGCTTCCTAATGCTGAGGAGAATATGCCATTGCGATGGATTTTCCAACAAGACAACGATCCTAAACATACCGCTAAACTTGTGAAGGATTGGCTTAACGAAAGCGAAATAACTGTTATGAAGTGGTTGAACTCAACCCCATAGAGAATCTATGGCGAATTGTAGATCAAAGGATTGATCGCACGAAATGCAATAACTTAGACTCACTGCTACGACAAGCACAAATTGGCTGGAATAACATCCCAATGCATACTATTGACAATCTAATTGCCTCAATGCGTCATCGATGTGCTGCGGTAATCAAAAATAATGGATATGCCACTAAGTATTAGTTTCAAAAATTTTTTTTTTTTATTTGTTTATAAATTCGAAAATGTGCTTTAGTTTTGTCCACTTATTTTTCAATGGATTTTTAATTAATTTATTTTATAAAAAATTAGATAAGATTTAACGTAAAATGAATAATGGTAAATCAAAGAGTAATATTTTGTGAAAACGAAAATATAAAAGTTTTTAAACTCTCATAAGCTTTTTTAATATTCTTTACTTTTTACCTATATTTTTCGTGCTATAGTTTTGGCCAACACTGTATGTAGGTTGATTCTATTGTATTTTGTGAGGTGACTACAGAGGATAAGTTGCTAAGAACCAGATATTTGGGGAGAAGGATGTCAGGTATGAGAGGTTTTCAAATCGTTGACTGTTTGAAGTATTTGGCTAGTCGAGTCAGGATCAAAAGAAGGTGTTTTTTCAAGGTATATGCGTAAGGTTACGAAATACTGGCAACCCTGTCTAATCAACAGCGACAAGGAAATCTTCTAGAATGACGCCAAAGACAGGATAAAAAAACGACAGCAACTGTGGACGAGGAAAAAAGGGAAGTTCTAGTCAGTTGAGAAACGAACGTGGACGTGATAGGACCAACCCTCAGTTACTGTTTTTTTGTAAAAGTGTTCTTCTATATAGAATGCTAATGGATTCTATAAATATTTAGTTGTTGTCAGTCAGTCAGTTCCAAAATATTTCCTTTTAGTTGCCCCATCGATTTCCTTAAAGACTTGCGGGGAAAGTATTATTTTCTGCAAACAATTCCGAAGCCAAATTGATCGAATTTTCATAAGGTTATTAGTTTGCACAGAGATATGACTGTATCTTTGATCTTTTAAATTAATATTAGAGGATTTGCTTTGAACACATGAGACAATTTTATCATTTAAGTCGTTAAGCACATGAATCCACCCAATGTTCCACAGTGCCGTCCCATTGAAAGGTATTGGGCTTTGGTCAAAGCTAAATTGAGGAAAAGTGAGCAGTGTGCAAAGGACGTAAAAGATTTTAGTGCTAAATGGAAAAGAGCGTCCAAAAGGATCACGGATGTAACTGTCACCAACCTTATGAAGGACATTCGAAAGAAGTTGAGGAAAGAATGGGAACCCAAATAATTTTTTTTATTTTTTGTAATTATGAATGAATTTAATAAAAACAGAGTTTTAAAGCAAATAAAAAAAATTTACATGAATTATGAAAGTATTTTTTTTTTTTTACTTTGAAGTTTCCAAATTTTATTCGTTTCAGTCCTTAGCACTTTATCTATTTCATAGTTAGAAATATTTCTTTTACAGCTTAGACCATTTCGAAAATTTTGCATAGCAGATATTGAACAAGATATTAAGAAAAAGTCCAGAACAGAAGAGGATCTAGGGAACGCCGGACTGTGAGGGGATACAAAATCAAGTCGAATAAATGGCCTATTATGAAACCAATTGTTCACTAGTCTCCCATTATCATTATCAATTTGGATGTCTCGCATTAAAGTCGCCTCCAAGTGCTTGTAATACTACGTAGCCTATTTAATGCACTGGTAAGGTTTTGACCGGCTAATGATGGATGTAATATTTGATAACTCGGCCACAAATGTCGGATTCTGTATGGCAGATCTGTAAAGGGAATATTGAATAAATTTCTTTTATGGTATTTACTATATTTATGGTATTGTTGATACTGTAATAAATGTGTTACGCATGGCTGAACACGCCTCCACGTAGTCAGCCATTATTGTTGTCAAAAATGACACAACTGTCATTGCAGAAAATACAGGCGCCACAAAAAATAATTTGATGGAATTAGAGCGCGAATAAAGAAGAGTAATAAGTTGTATTTTATTTTTTGGTTTCAACTTAATTTTCTTGGCAACCCACTTGAGGATAAAACAAATATTTACAACAATAGGGGCGGGTTTCCATTATGCGCCCTAAGCAACATTTTTTTTTCCGGTTTACAATGGCCTAAAAAACATAAATATAATATTATTAAATAAAACAAATAACAAAATAAACATTGCTTAGTACGCATAATGGAAACCTAAGCCTAAATTATTGCTATGGTACAATACTTTGCAATATCTGCAAACGAAAACTTGTCATTAGTGAATGTATTTATTGTATCCCTTACTTGCATTCTATTTTTACTTGCTAGATATTTAGATTTTTGAGGTAGGATTAGGCATTTCAAAAAGCCCTGTACATCGCATTATGACTGAAAAATTGGACACGTGAAAGCTGTGCGCAAGATGGTTGCCGCAATTACTTACAATGGAACAGAAACAGCGCCATGAGGATGTTTCAATCGAGTGTTTGGCGAAGTTTCACAGCAATAAAGCCGAGTTTTTTCATCGATTCATAATCATGGATGAAACATTGGTCCATCACCTCACAACCGAGACGAAGGAACAGTCGAAACAATGGACTCAAAGGGGAGAATCGGCTCCAAAGAAGGCGAAGAGAGTTCCATCTGCTGGCAAGGTCATGACGTCAGTTGTTTGGAATACGCGTTCCTTTCAGAAAGGAAAAACAATCAATGGCGTGTATTATGCGAAGTTATTGCAGCGTTGGAAAGATGGAATCAAAAAAAAACGGCCGCACTTGGCGAAGAAAAAAGTTTTGTTTCATCAAGACAATGCATCAGTTCACACATCCGTCATTTCGACGGCCAAAATCAATGAGTTAAAGTTCGAATTATTTCCTCATGCACCCTATTTGCCAGATTTAGCGCCCTCAGATTATTTTCTATTTCGGAATTTGATAGAATGGCTCGGTGGTAAAAGATTTGCCAAAAGTAGAAAGGCGGAGCCTGCGGTTGACGGCTATTTTAAGGAGCTCGACGATTCTCTTAAACATAGCTGGAAAAATGTATTGAACTAAAAGGAAACTACGTAGAGAAATAAACATACTTTTAGCCAATTTTTTTTGTGCTTTCTTTATTAGGTCGGATACTTCTGGGACTACCCTCGTAACGTTGTCTTCCAAGGCTGCAATTGACGCTGGTTTATCGGCATGGACGAGAAATTTGACATATCCCCTTAAAAAATTGTCTAAAGGCGTCAAATTGTACGATCTAGTCGTCGAATTCACCAGTCCAAAACGTGAGTTAAATTGCTCACCAAAATCATTTCTGAATTGGTCCAAGGATTCCGTGCTGTGTGGCATGTAGCGCCCACTTGATGGAACCACATATCGACCAGATTCAGCTTGTAAATTTTGGGGAAAAAAAAGTTCGAAATCATTGAATGATAGCGGGCGCCGTTGACGGTAACGTTGTTTTCACGGTCATCTTTGAATAAGTATGGGCCAACAGTTCCACCGGACAATAAACCGTACCAAACAGCGCATTTTTCCGGGTATATTTGCAGGTCTTGTGTTGCCTGAGGTTGCTTATCGGAGTAAATTCTGTAGCTTTTTTTATTAACATACCCATTTAGCCAGAAATGAGCTTCATCGCTGAGGACAATTTTTCAATAAAAAATCGGATCCTCCTTCAGCTTTTTTAAGGCCCACTCACCGAAAATTCGACGCTATGGCAGGTCGTTCGGTAAAATCTTCCACGTTGTTGAGTAACATAATCCTAATTACTGCGAACGGCGACGAATGGACAAATCATTGTCTTCATTAACACTAGCGGATACAGGCGCCATTTTTTTCTCTGCACGCATACGGGCAGGTGGCTTGATGTCCAGTAGCATGAAATTGGTGCGAAATTTGGTCAAATTCGGTCGAAAATATTTTTCACAGATCACGAATTTTGATAATAAAATTGCTGTGTTCATATTTCCATTTTGTTGGCCTCCTTCCACACTAATTTCAACAGTATGTTTGGGTTTCGACTGCTACTGTATGTTCCAAGTTTTAAGATTAACTGGATCGGTAAATGATCAGATTATGTACTCTTATCTGGACCCTTATCTAATTGTATTTCTGTTAAGTAGAAAAGATGGTATCCGCCAAGTGGCCGCCGCCTGTGTTGATACACATTTGTGCCCATTTTATCACATTTTCCATGACTTTCCGCAAGATTTCCGGTGTTAACTGTTCGCATTTATGTCAAATATTCTAATAAAGGGATGCGATTGTCTAAAGCTTGTTGGCATAAACCCGTGACTTCAAGTAGCCCCAAAGAAAGAAGTCTGGCATATCGCCAAATCGCCAAAATGGGAGATTACGCGCCCAGGAAACGCTTCCTTCACAATATCCTTTGTGGCTCGTGATGTGTCTGCGGTTGCACCGTCTTGTTGAAACCACATGTTTACAAAGCCCCGCTCATCCAATTCCAGCAGTAAGAAGTCGTTTATCACGGCCCTGTAGCTTTCGCCAGTAACAGTGACCGTATTGCCGATGGCGTTCTCAAGAAAATACGGCCCAATCACTCCTACCGCGTAAACGCCGCACCACACAGTGGCTTTGAGTGGATATAATGGCTCTTCGTGCATCACACGCGAATTTTCAGTGCCCCAGAAACGAAGATTTCGCTTATTGACGTTACCAATTAAGTGGATACGTGCGTCCTCGCTCATGCTGATGATGATGATTTTCGACACAAAATCGTTCTCTACGTTGTTGAGATTGAGGATGACTTCACAGCAATTCACACGTGACTGATGGTCAGGAGGCATTAACTGATGTACTGTTTGCACTTTGCACGGAAACATGTGCAAGTCTTTCAGTAAAATTCGCTGTAGGGTCCGTCTGGTGATGCCAAATTGCGTGGCCCTTCGTCCGGTTGATGTTTCTTCGTTCTCAGCAACATCGGCAGCCACAGCCGCGATATTATCGGCTTAACGACCAGTCCGGTGGCGGCCACTCCCTGCATGGTCTCCTGTGGTTATACTCTGTTCGAGTCGAGTAGCTAAGCGCCGGAATGTTTGCCCAGTTGGTGCGACACGATTAGCAAATAGACGTCGAAAATCAAGCTGCGCTAACACCTCCAATCGATTATTGGCCAAGAACATCAACACAATTATTTCAAGCTCTTGCAGAGTATAGCACTCCATTGCTTATCTGTTTGTATACTGTGGCTGTCTAGTTCACAAATGTCAAATAGTATCACGCTATAGTATTCCGATAGCGTGATTCATCTTAAGCCACCTAGTACTTACATTTGGTCGCCTGTATATTGCGTGAATGTACTTTTTTTTCCTTTTTGGGTTATTTCCAGGCGTATGCCTTCATAGTTGACAGGATATCCTGATGTAATAGCAAAACTTATCGCATCGGGTGACAGACGGAATCGTAACAACATACATTTTTTTCGTCCAAATGTTATCTTTAGATTGAGGACCATATCTTTCAGGAACAGTAACAACCAGGTTACATGTACTCCAGCCTTTATTTCGCCTTATGGTAAGATTTACATCTCCTGCTGCATTACATTACATGAATGCCAGTATGATGTAACTATTTCTTCTGATAAATGATATTTCTGCCACTGCCCTTCTCCAGCATAATTTAGGTTTCCAGATTGTTTTTAAGGTTTCGATTTAGTTGGAAGCTTCTGCTTTGGCCTTGCACGGAAATAGTCTTTTTAGAAGTGGTGACCTGGGTAAGCTGAATAACATCAGCTAGAAACTCATAAGCGACAGAAACTTTGATGGAACAGCATTCGTCATTTTATCGCGAAGCTGCGGATGTAAGTGCTTTAGTAGGAAAAAATTGAGGCAATGACTAGGCATCGACCTAATTGAAGAAATTATGATCCTTCTCCACTCTGGGCTGTAGCACCATTGAGAAAAAACAGAAAAGAGATTAATTTCCTTAAACCAAATTTTGAAGATGAAAAAATGAGTGCTGCGTCCAATTTAGGGAATCTGCTCAGCACTAAGGAATATAGAGGACATTGTTTCTCCTTAGTGCAAATGTTTATTACTCACATGTTTCTACTGAAACTAGTTTACCTACTTGGTCAAGCAAAATCTTATTGCAATTGAATTACCTAACAATGCTATCGCATTAATACCACTTTGCTCAGAAAGACCATTCAAGCTGTACCCTATTTCCTAAGAACAAATCCAAGTTAATGTCTTTTATAGGAACCCAGGTAAGCATGCATATTCATTTGTGCTTTAATATGTATGAGTACATTTACCGAATTGTCAAAGTACCGTTTTTGTTACTTTGGCCATTTGAAGGAAAACTACATTTCAACTTGGCCCAATGACAAAAGTTTCACAGAAATTTCACCAAGAGTATTTCCATAGAGCATTTCAAAAGGAATTGAGGTTAAGTATACGATGTATATTGTTGTGTGTCTGTATTTGTAGAAATTCAAGAGTCTTAGGGAGTGTAATTTTACCGTTATTAAAGCTTACGACTTGAATTGTGGTTAACGTAATCGAATTTATCTACCCATGGTCTTCTCCGTGGGAAACTTTTACCCAACAAAATAGAAAAAGGTATCTACTCCTACTCGTACAATAACGACGTACACTTCAACTAGCAACTTTTTTTTTTTTCTTTCTTTCTTTTTTGTGTCTTTTGTTGTAGGAAATTTTAGGGATGTGGTACAAATGTCAAGAGATATTCTTTCTCTAATTTCGGCGAATGTCTTTTCTGGTTCCGCAGAGCTACTTACTAAAAAAAAATGTTTTGTCCCTTGAAGATGGCCGATAAGTTTCAAAAGACAGTGAAGTAGCCAACAGATTCAAATAAAAAGAAAGAAAATTAATTTAATTTGAATAAATTACTTATAGCAGTGACAAATGTCATTGGATCAAGTCAAATTTAATTTTTCAAATTTAAGGTCGGATCCGAGTTGGCTAGGGTTTTCGTTAAAGTACTTGGATTTCACAAAGTCCTTGTAGTTGGAAGGGTTGGAATACTGAGAGTCGGGAATGAGGAATATGTAAAGAAGATAAGGATACTTACAACATACTTGAGTCTTGTTTCAGTTTTCTACAAAGCGTTCAAGTTCTCTTCCACTTGTTTCAATTATCCCCGATTCCTGTTCAACTATTTAATACATACCTCCCCAGGCTGCTGCGTAAACGAAATCCATTGCATGGAATATTTTCTGTCTTCTCTCCTTATAGTGTGCCCGATACTTTGTTAGTTACGACTTCTGATCTGTTCTCGTTTGAAATATGATTTAGTCAGAAAACAATCAGAACTAGCTGTGATAACTTATCTAAGGACACTTATTAAAAAGCTCTGTAGCTCGAAAAATGAAGCCTTATATGCCACCCAATGCACTGCTTTATAATAACCCACGACATGTTCATAGAAAGATATTAGGCGAGCCTGTTGATTCTAATAGAATTCAGGAGTTTCTTGATCCTGTTGAGTATTATCATCAGCAATATTTCGGCTACTGCTGGAAGAACCCCTAGGAGGGTCAAAAACATTGTAGGTGCTTCCGACTTTCTGACAGTATAAAGTAGCAATAGAGTTCCTTTAGATCTACACGCCAATGGAAAGTCCACTGTCTTGACTGCATGGGAGCCTCTCACATAACCGCTGGCTCTACTCTAGACGCACTGATGAATTTCCTCTACTAGGTACTCGTATAATGGGCTGCACCCTGAAAGCCATCTCCCGTTTAAAAAATCAAAACCCTTTGGTACAATGTGCACCTGAATTGTAATGTTTTGCGCACCGACTGTCTGATGACAGGAGGACTCCTGTTGCAGGAATAGTTTCATCCAAAATATGAGTTCGGATGAGCATATAGTTGGTTTTTTACGTATGGCTCCACAACTGATCTAGAATGCTATCCTGTTATCTTTTTGTAGGACGTCAATGTTAGATGTCATTCCTCGTTAGAAGGACTTTCGTTTGTCTTCCGAGCGGAGATATAAGCAATCCTAATGGCAATGAACTACATTGTAACGTATCGGTGAAGGATTAATCAAAAATTTTTCGGAATTTATTCAGAAAATTTAAAATACAAGTTTATACATCTAAATCTATATTGTCCCATTTAAAGTAATCTCCATCGACTGCAACACACTTATGACAGCGCTTGATCCAATAATCGAAGCATTTTTCATATCGGTTTTCGGTACTTCCTGCGGTTTTTCCATTACTTCCTCTCGGCTGCTGAAACGCGTTTCCCGTAGTGGTTTTTTAACTCGATTAAACAGAAAGAAGTCACAGGGAGCCAAATCAAGTGAATCCAGTGGCTGTTGGATGGTATTTGTTGTATTTTTCGTCAAAGAATTTTCGTCAAAAAATTACGAATAATGATGGCATTGTGCGACGGTACGTTATCATGGTGCAAAATCCACGAGTTTTCTGCTCACAATTCTGGTATCTTTCGGCGAATTGCTTCACGCAAACGTCTCATAACGCCCAAATAATACTCTTTGTTTACTGTCTGGCCTTCTGGCAAAAATTCATGATGCACTACACCGTTGTACTCGTAATCCATGAAAACCGTGAGCATTGCCTTCTCTTTTAACTGAAAATGGCGTGGTTTTTTTGGTCTCGGCTCATTTGGTGAACGCCATTCACTTGCCTGATGTCTGGATTGCGTGTTGTACTCAACTCATAAACCCACGTCTCGTCTCCAGTAATGATTCTTTTGATGAATGTGGGATCGGATTCAGCCTAGCAAATCATCTCTTTTGCGACGTCAACCCGGTCTCTTTTTTGCATGAAATTGAGGCCTTTGGCACCAACTTTGCTGCTACACGACGGAAACCCAAATCATTAACCAAAATGTCTTGGACGGATCCATAGGCAATGTTCGAGTCCTCCGCTCTCTCTCTGATGGTTAATTTGCGGTTATTGACCAACATTTCTTTTACGAGTACTTCATCAATGTTTTCGTCAATTTTCGATGTCGCTATAGTGAGCTTAGTGTGACTGGACGTGTTTTTGAATCGCTCTGTGAATTAGTGGCCTTATTACCCATTTTAAAAAGTTTAAATAGCTCTGATAAGCAATCAATCCAAAGACAGTGACTTTTTTATCAACACATGTTTCTTTTAAACATCAGAGTAGATTTTTTTTCTTTTTTTCCTATATTTGATTTTGAATTATAAATTAGTCTTTTTAAAATTCAAATTATTCCCCTGTTAAGATGTATGTGTGTGGGCATTGCGGTGAACACCTCCCCATCGAAGGCGATTTTGCAGTGTGTTCGTCGTGCAAGCGAAAGCTTCACTTCGAATGCACTACGGTTACAGAAATGCCAAACATTCAGGAACGGTGGAGATGTCCAAATTACGGCTGCAGCCAGCAATGTGGTAGTACGAGTACCTGTTCCTCAGACTACACAAGAACAACCGTCAAAGAGAATGCGTGAACTTAGTAACCCCCGTAAAGAAACTAACACCAGCTCAAATGACAACAACTCATCTGTTATAGCGGAAATCCGTCTTCTTAGAGGGAAAGTTAAAGAAATTATGGCAAGCTGCGATTTCCTATCCGCTAAGTATGATGATCTCAACACTAACATGAGAAAACACAATGACCTGATGGACAACATAATAAAAGAACTGAATGAAATAAAAGAAACCAACAAAAGGAAAGATGGAGATTTGTGTGGGAAAGCGCATATAATTGTTGCTGTCTAACTTTTAATGTAAGATCTTTGAGAAAGAACTGGAATGATTTCTGCCTTAACATCAGCCACTTCATCAATATGTTAAAAATAATAGTTTTAGTTGAAACTAATATAGAAGATGAAGAAAAAGGACTTTAGAGTTTAGATGGTTTCGAACCGGAGTTTCTGAATCGAGATAAACGTAGAGGAGGTGGAATTCTTATGTTAATACGTAAAGAAGTAGAATATGAACGATTAAGATTTGAAAGTGTGTCATACGAAAGTATCCAAGTCCAAATTAAAGAGAGTAATAAGTATCAATATGTAATAGGAATATATAGACCACCAGGTAACAGCCGAAAAGCATTTATCGAAGAATACGGACACAACGTTGGACAACTGAGAAAAAAGGACGAGATAATGTTAATGGGTGATATGAACATCAATGTGAATGATTTGGATGCGTATGGTATGAAAGAATATCTTGAGATGCTGACGTCACTGGGATTGATTAATGTGATTACGGCGTATACCAGAGTAGACCCGGACACTGGAGCAAAATCAACGATTGACCACATTTTAACTAACGCTACACATAACCAAATCATGTACTTCCCACAAAGAAAAACCTCAGCTGTTAAAGAAAACTCAGTCAGCCTGTCCTATATATCTAACGATAAGGATAATAAACTAATTGCAAATACAAACTGGGATGAAATTTGGAATGAAAGGGATGCTATCTTACTTTATCAGAAGATTCATAATAAAATGAATTATATTTATGACGCAGCGACATCTATGAAAAAAATAAAAAAGAGAAGAAAGTTTAGCCCATGGATATCTTCTGAATTAAAAGGAAAATGTAAAAAAAGGGACGAACTTTACAGAAAGTGGAAAAACAATAGACTAAACAAAGCATATGAACAAGAATATAAGACCTTCAGAAACAGACTGAACAAGGAAATAACGGCCCAAAAATCTATTTTTTATAAGTCCAAGTTCAACCAAATAAGATCTGACCCCCAGAAAAACATGGGGCCTAGTACATGAGATATTGGGAAGGAAAAAGCCTAGTTTGGATGAAACAATAATAAAGAACTTCACGGGTAAAATGTGTCTGAATAACTTAAGTAATGCGTGTGCAAACAACTTCAGCACACAAATAAAAGATATTGTGCATCATTGTGACTCGGTTACATCGACACACACAAAATCAAGATTAAAAAGCACAATTTATATTCAGGAAACAGATTTCTTTGAAACTCGAAGTATAATTAATCTATTGAGTGAAAACAAGTCGCCAGGTATTGATGGAATACGAGCTATTGATATAAAAAGGCACACGGACATATTAACACCATTATTGTGTAAATTAATTAACTTAAGTATTGCACAAGCAAAAATCCCTACAATCTTAAAAACTGCTGTAATCAGACCGATATACAAGGGAGGTACAAAAAGCGACCTTAAAAATTATCGGTCAATATCAATATTGCCAGTAATAGAAAAGTGCATGGAAGAGGTGATAAAAAACAGGCTGCAAGGCTTTATCGCAAAAAATTCGCTGATATACGCGATCCAGTACGGCTTCCATAAAAATAAAAGCACTGGTAAGCTGTTAGGAGAATTTGCAAATTGCGTCAACCAAAGTCTAAATAAAAGTCATCATGTTTTTGTGTTATTCGTGGACTTCAGTAAAGCTTTCGATACACTGAACCATGATAAACTAGTAGAAGTACTGGAAAATATTGGTTTACGAGGAATGATAGTAGATTGGCTACGAGAATATCTGACGAACAGGCAATTTTGCGTCAAAATAAACAACGCATACAGCCAAAATGAAAACATTCAATATGGAGTCCCGCAGGGATCAAAACTGGGTCCAATTCTGTTCATATTGTACACCAATGAGCTGTTACGAGTTTTCAAGAAGGCCATTCCATTTGCATATGCAGACGATATGGCGATAGTGGTGCGTCACAGATCCTTACATACGGCAACAGAAATTTTGCAGGAGGAGTTTGACAACGCGGTAAAGCTGTTTTTACGATCACGGCTTAACGATCAATACTTCTAAAACAAAAGTGGTGCATATACGAAACCCGCAATTTAGGGCTACACAATTGCAAATCCACTTCAAAAATGAATCCTGCAATAGTTCGGTTAATTGTCCTATCAACACAGTTGAAAGATACAAATATCTGGGAGTTACGATCGACAACAACTTTTTGTGGGATAAGCATATAGATGAATTGCGAGTGAGCCTCAGAAGAGCTTTATATGCACTAAGCCATCTAAAATACCATGCCACAACGGCCGTATTAACACAAGCCTACTTTGCCCTTGTCGAATCTAAACTTAGGTACGGTATACTTGCATGGGGCAATGCATCAGCAACACATATGCAGAAAATTCAAAAACTCCAAAACTCGGCACTGAAGAAGATAGGCGTACATAACCAGCTCAATATTCCGGAAGAAAGGCGTTTTAAAGTTCTTCAAGTAGAAGATATCTTCAAGATGACCCTTATACTGGAGTACTACGACGACAACAGATTCATAACACCAATTCAACATACAATCAACACAAGAATACGGGCTCAAGGTATGCTTCACGAACCCCGATTCTACAATAACTACGGGAGAAGACATCTGGAATGCAGAGTACCTGAAGCGCTCAACACAATTCTGCAAGAACTAAAAAATATGCAAAATATTAAAACTAGAAAGAAAATTATAAAAAAATTTTTCTTGAATTCGAACTTACTCGTAAATAGCTAAATTTCAAACTTAATTCACTTACTAAACTATCTTATTAATTATTAGTTTTTTTTCCTTAAAGATCTAATTATTATTAAAAAGATTGTATTATGCTTTAATCTAAGCTTCCTTACCATTAATTAATGATAAAACTGTGAAAAGCAATCTTCTGCAGAAAAGCCCTTAAGGCTTCGCAGAAATATCTAACCAATGTTAAGTTTTTAATGAAAGTAATGAAATAAAATGAAATGAAATGAAAAAAAAATGAAAAAATGATGGTCTGCCACTGCGTTCATCATCATCGATTGACTCACGACCACTTTTGAACCGCTCGTGTCACTGGTAAACGACCGTTTTTTTTAGAGAATCGTTGCCGAAACACTTTTTCAACATTTCCAACGTTCGCGCACCATTTAATCCGTTTTACACGCAAAATTTAATACGAGTACAAGTTCGTTGTTGCAAATTGAAATCCATTTCTAAAATTGTAAAAAAATCGCCAACACACACAGATATAGATGTACTCTTGGCTACGTAACTTTTGCAAATGCCAAGCTATGACGTTAGGATTTAGAGGGAATGTCAATAACAGATTTACCAACTTAACAAAAAAAACAGAACTCTAATCGGAACAATGGGAGCGCCAGATGGTGGTGTGGTGCGGGAACTTTTTGATCAAGGTGGTACGTTACAACTGCCAACCTATGCCTAAAGCCCCCCTGACGAAACCTCTCACTACTTCTAAACGCGTTCAAAAACGCAAAACTTCAGCAGACCAAAAGCTGAATTCTCTTATTCTTGCTTAGGTCCCAGGTCACAATGGGAACACATAAAATGAGATCGCCGAGAAACTTGTTAGGCAAGGCTCGGAAGAGCATTTATTGGAACACGAATCTCCTTTAGGACTGCCTGCATTCTCGGTAAAAGCTTACATTGAATATTGGGTTCTACGAGTATGTTAGCAAACTGCAGGTGATATGACTTCAGTACGATATAGAAGGCTCAATGGCATTGTAACGGAGCACTACGCTCTTATTTTTCTTGCTAAGCACCTAACTGAGCTAAGCGTAAGTGACGCAACATCCTGCGATATTTTCTGTGACTCTCACGACATTACACAGTACTAGAGTCGAAGTCTACGCTGGGAATAAGGAAAGAATACTTCTTCAGACTACATAACGGCGATGATGGTCACGACGAAAACAACCTAGACGAAGTTAGCGTAGCAATATCGATCGCAGCTAGGGCAGACGGGCTGCGTACTGTAGACGACCTGGTTAGGATATTCACCATCTAATCTCAACGATTTGGTCAGAGGAAAGCATGCCCGAAGCAAATAATCTCAGCATCGTTTGCCCGATCCACAAATTATAGGGGATTATAAGGTCTTTCCTTTTTTGACTTTCTTAACATCATCCTGGAAAGA
Source organism: Volucella zonaria (assembly GCA_963966105.1). Lineage (NCBI taxonomy): Eukaryota > Metazoa > Arthropoda > Insecta > Diptera > Syrphidae > Volucella > Volucella zonaria. The sequence goes on along the minus strand of OZ014533.1, from coordinate 134,615,088 downwards.
ATCGTGCAAAACTCACTGGCCAACAAAAGAGGCAAGACCCTTTTAAGTGTGCAGAATTTCTTGCGTAAATGGATGATACTGCGAGTACTGTGATTAAACGAAGACAGCGAGCCATTAATGCAGCTTTTGCGAGTATTCAAGCTGAAGCGGCTTACGGTCACTACCGCAAGCAAAAAAAATTACATCCTATCATCTGAAAATGACATACACTACCAATGGCTTGGCCAGAGTATCACCATTAGGAATTATAATTTCGAGGTGCGAGTAATCAAAGACCCTGGATGCACTATTAAAAGTAGCACCGACATCAGCACAGAAATCAGATGTACTCGTAGGTTCAGGGGGAATTGGAGGAATAACAAAGCCCTCTGGTTTGTAGAATCACACCGGCCGTCATCATCCAGGTTCTGTTTTGTAGCGCAGTGGCTTGGAGCATGTCGAATTCGGATGGGGAAGCACTTGGCCGTTTCGAGAGAAGGATTGGAGAATGAGATGCAACCCCAAATTGTAAGGGCTGTGCAGCGACTTCGGTCTAGTCAGGAGTCTATGGATCCAACGTTTGAGATCGTGTGAACGATCACTGCAGCTCCGGCCCAAGAGGTCATTAATTCCAACTCCGACAGCCGATGCTGCAGAAGACGTCCGCATCTAAGGTGCCGTGTTCAAGTGGAATGGGACCTAAACCAACTTGGAGTCGGCACTTTAGGCAACTAACGAGAGATCGTGTTAGCAGGAGGGTCTTGTAAGAATTAGGCAATACTCTATAAACCATATAACAGTCCGAGTACCGCAGGAGCTATTGATGTTTCCCCCTTAATATTTACCTCCTTGAGACCGTATTTGTAAGCAAGTTTACTTTTACTTTCTCTAAAGGCTCAGGTGCCTCCCGGATCGACTTTATTCCTTTTCCTTCGTCATGTGAAGATGGGGTATTATACTCAAATCCATAATGGACCCTAACCGATGCTCTTAGTATTGAGCTCAGTCAGTTTGGATGTCAAAGATACTTGTCCCACCTAACGGGTTTATATAAATTTTGTAGTGAAATAATATTTTCCGGAAAGTTTCTTATTTTTACTGATGCAGCGGTTAGAACATATTGGATACATAGTTTGGGAATGAGGTAGGGTTTCGTATAATTCGTTTGTTGTATTAGTCCCAATGAATCAGCAGCAGATTCCTTTAAAATGAATTTACTTGCGACAGAGATGTCCCTCGGTATTACTCTTTATCCAATCAAGTACAGACGTTACTCTCGTATTTACTCCGTAGGTTGTACCGCAGTCTTTTCCATAACTTATAACTCCCAAAAGATACTGCCGATTAGCGATAAGTATAACAGGACCTCCGGAATCATACTGGCATCCATCCTTATCTGGCGCATAGGTACAAAGATGAGAACTACTAATAAAATACTCTTTTTGGCATTTCTTATTTGAAATAACCTTAACCGTAACAGTTTTTAGTACATCAGATATCGGACCACCAAACGATGTTGCTCCCCAGCCAATTAAATCAACATCAAATCCTTCAAAGGTCGTGTTCCTGAAGTTGCAAAAAAGATTAATATGAAACTATGAATGAAAATCTATACACTTGGACCTACTGAGCACCAAATGGAAGACAAACTGGACCGACATTTTGTGACCACTTGATATCTTTGGCTGTCTTCAAAAGTGCTACGTCTTTAGTGCGCCCATTTTGTCCGTTACGAGGATGTTCAATTATCTTCTCAACAAAATATAACGATACATATTCAGCTGGAAAATAAGTTTGTATTATAGAACCGACTGGGTTTCAATAAAAAAAACAAAAACCATGCATACAAGGATTATTCACATCGACCAATCCTGTTACGATCAGAATATCATTTGCTTGAATATCATCTTTAATGCAATGTCGGGCAGTTAACACATACCGGTGATTTACTGAAAATAAATAAACCTGTATTTACATTTTTATTTTACAATCTCACACTAACTAATAGTTCCACCGCAGAGCAAACGTGACGGATTAGGACGCAAATCGTATATAACAACCATGGATGGGTATTCGCCAAGTGTTGCATTAGTGCCTCCTACGATTCTGGTTTTTTGCATCCAACCACACTCGCAAGACTGATCTCGGATTGTAAGTTCACATAGAACTCGGCCTTCAGTTTCGGTTTTCCCGTCTGTGGACTCGAAAGTTAATGCTATTTGGGAAAAGCTGTATGCTCGTGTAAAGTTCCCTTTTCCGCAGAATTTTTGGGCATCTCTCATCTCCAAATCGCCAGTGGGAGATACATAGAGCGCCTTACCCTCACACTTTGGGTCGTTCGCCTAGAACCAAATATTTTAAACAGAATTAACTTTAAAGAAACATGTCGAATTAGAACGTAAAGGAATCTGAAATTTCAAACTAAAGCAATGGAGGAGCTATGCAAAGATCTGCTTAAATAAACGGTCTTTCATTAAGCGCTTACTGTCCTTAAATTTAAATAAAACAAAGTGTGTGTGAGATGTCATCGACATTTTTTATTCGTTTGAACGGCCTATCGATGCCATTGTGTATGCCATATATAACATCGTTCAAATGTCCGCCGCGGCTTCTCTGGGTGGCGCGCATCCGAAATGTCCAATTTTCAATGACTCTAGCCCATAAATCAGGCTGAATTTGACCGATGGCGTGGGTTATGTTGGGTTTGAGGGCCGCTGTGGTTTGTAGCTTATTTGCATAGATCTCCGACTTCAGAAAACCCCACAAGAAAACGTCTAATGGGGTCAAATCGGAAAATCTCGGTGGTCAGTTCACATCACCTCCTCGTGAGATGACCATGCCCTCGAATCGCTGGTGCAGAATTTCCAAAGAGGCGTGTGTTGTGTGACATGTAGCGCCATCCTCTTGAAAACACAAGTCGTTGGTGTCCACATCATCCAATTCAGGCCAAAAAGATGTTGGTAATCATCGACCTATAGCGCTTGCCGTTGACGGTGATGGCCTGGCCAACGCAGTTCTCAAAGAAATATGGACCGATGACGCCCCCAGCCAAAATCCACACCAAACAGTGACCTTTTCGGGATGCATTGGACACGCTTGGATCTTATGTGGATTGGTATCGTCCCAAATTCGACAATTTTGTTTATTGACGTACTCATTCATCCAGAAATGGGCCTCATAGCTGAAGATGATTTTTCGATGAAAATTAGGGTCAGTCTCCAACTGCTCCAGAACCCATTCAGCGAACACACGTCGTTGTCTATGGTCGTTTACCTTCAGCTCCTGGATTAGTTGAATTTTGTACGGGTACAGGACCCAGTCACGATGCAAAATTCGCCAAGTTATGGTCTGCGAAAAGCCGAGTTCTTATGAGCGACGCGAAATCGACTGCCCCGGATTCTCCTGCACACTCTCACGGACAGCGGCAATGTTTTCAGCAGATTTTGCGTTTCGTCGACGTACGGGTGTTGGTTTGTACAGCATTTGAGATTGATTCGTTCGTGTGGTGGTGTGGTGGCGAGGGGCGAGGGGTACTTAGATTTCGAGGATTGGTGTTGAGGAAAATACAGTTGTGAAGGGACGCGCATTCAACGTGACCTAAAAGGAGTCGATGAATGAAGAGAAAGTCGGTTGCATCTCTGCGTTCCTCAAGGGTGTTTAAGTTGATAAGGTTGAGACGGTTTTAATAGGGGGCAGAATAAAAGAATCGTTCCAGGGCATACCTCGAAGAGCAAATCGAAGAAAACGGCGCTGGATGCTTTCGATTCTCGAGATATGAACACGATGATATGGGGACCACACTTGACTAGCGTACTCTGGGAGGGGGGCGAACAAAGGTAATATAGACTTGCCTGGTCCCGTATGGGTTAGTGAATTCTTTGGACCACCATTTTAAAAGCCAAGTGCAGAGTTGGCTGTCACACACAATGCCGAGGCCGCGGAGAGATTGAATGGTGGATATAGGTTGATTGCGGAGAAGGTAGAGTCAAGGAGGAGATTGGTGCAACTTATTTGAAAAGGTGATGGATTGGCCTTTGGGTATATTAAGTTCCAAACAAGTTTTGAGGCACCAGATCGAAAAACTATCAAGGTCTTGTTGAAGGAGGAAGAGTAAGGTTTGCCATTTCATCACGCATCGTTTTAAGTTTGCCGAACGTGAGGAAATTATTTAAAAGAAATATCGAAATTCCGTCTCAGTTGTAAATACGCAACGTGAATTCCGTCGTGAGGTCGGTCGTCATCATGGCACCGTGGAAAAGTTTGAGCGTGAGTACACTCTTTTAGATCTTAAGCCATCAACCAGACAGAGATTGGTACGAAATGAAGAAAACATAGCCGCTGTAGTGGCCAGTATCGAAGAAGACACAGAAACGTCGATTCGGCACTGATCAGCTGAATCACCAGGGAGACGACCATAGACAACGCCGCCAGCTAGCTAATGGGGCGCTGGAAATGTTAGCCAAAAAATTATCTTCTCGGACGAGGCATATTTTTGGCTCAGCGGCTATGTCAACAAGCAAAATTGCCATTATTAGAGTAAACACAATCTACATGTGTTCGGCCAAGAATCAATGCATCCACAAAGATTGGCTGTTTGGTGCGGTTTATGGCATGGCGGCAACATCAATTCTTATTTCCTTCGAAATGAGGAAGGAGGGTCCGTTACCGTCAATGGTCTCAGGTATAGACCGACGTTAATCCACTTTCTGTGGTCAAAGTTCGACAACATCGATATATCCCAGCTGTGGTTCCAACAAGATGGCGCTAAATGCCATACAAGCGACGCAATGCTTGAAGTTGTGAAGGAGAAACTTGGTGACTGGATCATCTCTCGGCGAGCGTTCATCAATTGGCCACCGCGATCATGCAATTTGATACCACTCGGTTATTTTCTCTGGGGCTACGTCGAGTCCTTAGTCTGCGCTACCAAGTCAACCACTTTGGAAGAGCTCGAGGCCAACATTCGACGCACTATTTCCGGAATAACGCCGCATATATTGGACCGAGTCAGCAAAAATGGACAGACCGCTTGAAGCACTGCCAGCAAAGCCGAGACGGCCATTTGAATGATTTGCTATTCTACGCATAATGGCATGAGCGTAGTTTCAAAATAAAGTCAGAATCGATGTTGTACCCCACACCGTTGCTGTTTTATTTAAATTATTTGTCCTATCTGATCACTCTAAAGAAGGACTCAAACACGTTTACAACATAGCGATCATTGTGGAGATATATGCGGTCTGTCAATGGTACATTAGCGGCTATTGAAATACAGTCAGAAGAGAAAGAATCAAAAGAAAAAGGACACACAACAGCAACGGATTGGTTAGCATTTCCCATCTCCCAACAGCAACCTATAGGTTAATCGAGGTTAGGGCTAAAAATGTGGTTGTTAATCTAAGCAACTATATGCTCAGCAAATCTCTATTAAGAAACCTCTCTAGTAAATCCTTACTGCCACAAATCCCACTCAAAAATTCTTCGAATGATATTGAATCCGATTTGCATAGACTTAGCATAGCTAAGTTGAACGAATGAACACCGAAGCTTTGACGCGATAGGCCTTCGAATCTATCTCTGAGGGACAACTTAGTGGGAAAAGACCACGCATTAGTTTACCGCTTAAGGGCAAAAGGAATTTCGATCAACTTTATATGCACAGCTGTAGGCGATTAGCACAACATCGAGCTAGCTCTTACTTTAGCCCCACTACCACCCAGAGGTTAAATTCCAACCTAAAGTATCAAATGCAACAACAGAAAATACAATATATATCCAAAGAAATTTTAAAGGCTCCTAGTTTGCTGTAATTTTTAGAAATGAGTAAAAGAAAAATAGAAATAAATTATTTAGTACGAAACCACTGTTGGAAGCGTTAATCTGCTGTCTCTCCTTCACTAAAACCACAAGCTAAGATTGTTTTAGTCACAAGTTAGCAATCCAACAAGATTTTGCTTATTGGTAATGCTGAAGAAACCATTTAACTCACTACAACTTGGCTGCTCAAATCAATAAAACCCGAAGGAAGACAGGCGTTACAACGAAGTCAAAATTTTAGGCAAATTCTCATAAAATCGTAAACTCTAATGACTTTTCCCTAAAAGTTTCCAAATCTTAACAACTAAATGAATTTAGTTCTTACAGAAAGCGCTAGCATACCAACCATTGTTTCCAAGGTGCATTTTAATTCCATTTCATGATCCTGTGGTCCTATAATCTTATACCGACAAGATGACTTCTTGCTTATGTTCGGATAATCTGGTGAGTAAAAATAGTAAGTGCCATCTTCCTTATGAAGGGTGTGGTTACACACGTCTTGAGATGATTGAGCGACTTGTAAAATCACCAGTATACCTAAATAACTCTGATTAGTTTCAATTTATGCAATCCTCAAACAAAAATACTATTACAAACAAAAACAAAGGCTTTTTCAAGCATGACCAATGATTTTTACACCGCAATTTTTTTTTAAACCGACTAAACTAGACGGCAAGGGATTCGAATTGCTCGTGCACAAATTTAAAACAAAACAGTCTATCTCACGGGCACCTTCGTTTGTTTTATAGCCTCACTTACATCAAAAGTGTAATTTTAATATTTTTTTCGTTATAATAATTACGACAGTTCTAAATCAAAACAAGGTTTAATAATATGTTGTTAAGTATTTAGGAAAATATTTAAAAAGTCAATCGACCTGAGTCACGATAACAGCGGTTAATGAGTTATCTACTCTACAATTCAATATATTTAGTGGTAATGTTACGTTATTAAAGTGCGACAGTTTAATGTTGTAAGTATTGGAAGGTCCACCTTGATTGAGATCTTTCGCTTTCAAGCTGTTTTTCCGGGCTGGATTCGAACGTATCGTCTGTGCACATCCGATCTAAAGGCTCAGCTCCTCAATTAGCCTTATACCATATGTAGATAATACCGAAGGTCACCGTTAATAGAAGCCCTAAATGAAAACACAAGCAATCATAACGTTGGTTCGGGCCATGAAAGCCTCTGCTCTGAGCATTGCATAGCAGATTCGTCGGAGATTTCGGGAACTGGATAAGACTCAGTGAATTTAGCACGATATAATTGCGTATGTCACCGTTTCGAAGAAAAGGGCAAATTTCTAGACAAGCAGTTGTAGCCCTTCAGAAAAACACAAGCGCTGCATCCTAAATCCGTTTTGGAGCCACCCGTAAAGACCCGACTACATTCCTTTCCTGGCTTATATTATCTTGGCCACAGGGAACCTCGATTTCGTATTATTGCCGCAGCAGAAGTTCCAGCGTCATTCCAGAGTCAAAGAACAGTCGGCGCGCAAGATCATCAAAACCTCAGTGTTATACCAAAGACCACTTCTCTGTAAACGATAGATGATTCTGTGAGTACAGCACATTATGTGAATATCAAAGGGAGAAGGATTCATCAATTTGTTCGGAGCAGAGCAAGGTATGCTACGCAACCGATACAAACCATTCTTTAGAGTCTGGTAAAGGCTCCAATGACATATTTTCATGAGAGCCTGTTCCACCAGACAACCGACGCACAGGAGATAATTAGCCCTATCATAGCGATGTAGATCCAACGGATCCTTCTTGGTGGCAGGCCTCATATGTTGCCGACAGCTCCTTTGCACCGCCAGTAAGCCGACAGCGGCTTATAGGCTTTCGACGTAACATGTTTAGTCCATAGAAGTTGGTTTTCCAGGCTGGCACCCAAAAACTTAGCTTCCTTGCAGAATTGTATTTTTTATGTATGATTCTCAGCACCGATCGAACGATGGCCTGAACCAAAGATAACACTGAACACGGGATCCCACTATGCCAGCTGTTGATTCCTCCAGATAGTGCTTTGACGGGAGCTGCACCTGGGGAAAGTTTGGCGCCACGTGATTTTGTAGGAACCACGAAACCTTTACGAGTTAGGAAAAAAGGAATGATAAACAAACAAAAATCCCCGAAGCAAAAATTGAACCACGTTATAAAGCTCCGTTCTAGCACGACGATTATATTTTTTGTAATTAGCGGATCACTCGTCGGTTGAGTGACCGACCAGCTATTTTAAAGTTTCGAACGCAAAGATTTCTTTTCGATTTTTTCTCGATTTCTTTGCACGCGCGATCCACGAGAATCACAATCTGAAAATAAATAAAATGGTTTTCACTTCACTATTCTGAACTATACTGTGATTAGCTGTGTCCTTGCGGTGTTGCGCCCTTTTCTGGCACAGACATTTTTTTTTTGTCCCGTTGCTACCGTATCCCTTTCTCCATTTCTTCCTTCTGTCCTTTCTCCTTTTCCTCTGCCTCTTTTTTTTTGCATTTTTGGCATTTTTGGCATTGCAAAACTGACGACTCGACTTTACAGAAAAAAAATTCCGAAGCAAAAATTCGCTAGAGAACTCGCACGAAAACCAGGCTGACCCTCTATGTTTTCTGGTCGTCACTAAAGTGACTTCTAGATCTTTTCACTTCCAAAATCCCCGTCTGACTCACATACACGTTCACACACAAATTCATTTGGTTATAGCGCACATAACTACGGGGTTATTAGCTACAACACTAGCAGATATTGCTAGTGTGTGCACCAGTGTCCAACTATTGCTCTCAATTATACCGTTGTAAACATTCATACTAAACTCCTCTGTCGGAATTTTCTCCCACTTCCAGTCGTAACTGGGAACTGAGAGAGTTTATGGAAGTTGTGGATCCTTATACCTATTTCCCCTAACGTTGGATTCTTAAACCAAATTGCGAAGAGCGGTGATTATTTTTTTTCTTTTCCCCCATCGAATTATGTTAGTAATCGAATTTTGCAAAACAAAACAAACGCGAAGGAGAGAGGAAACTCGATCGAAAGGCAGCTAGAGTATTGGGACGAGAGAAAGAAGGTGTCCATGGGATCGTATCCCGATCTAGCCATTCTCCGGATCGCCACCACTAACAAAAGCCAAGTATAGAGTGACCAGATAAGAATGACAGGATACAAAATTTAAATAAAACAGCAACGATGTGAGATATAAAATTGATTCTGGCTTTTATTTTGAAGCTAAGTTCATGCCATCATTCAAATGGCCGCCTCGGTTTCGCTGGCAGTGGTTCATGCGGTCGGTCCAATTTTTGATGACTCGGTCAAATATATGCGGCGTTATTCCGGCAATAGCGAGTCGAATGTTGGCCTCGAGCTCGTCCAAATTGGTTGGCTTGTTAGCAAGGACTAAAGACTTGACGTAGGCACAGAGAAAATAATCGAGCGGTGTCAAATCGCATGATCGGGGCGACCAATTAATGAACGCACGCCGTGAGAGCGTTGCGTCGCTTGTATAGCTTGGATATAACGATGTTGTCGTGCTCTGATCACAGAAAGTGAGTTAACAGCGCTCTATACCACAGACCATTGACGCTAACGGTGTCTCCTTCCTGATTTCGATAGAAATAAGGTCCGATGATGCCACCTTGCCATAAACCGCACCAAACAGTCAACCTTTGTAGATGCATTGATTCTTGCCCGAACACTTGTAGATTGTGTTTACTCTAATAATGGCAATTTTGCTTGTTGACATGGCCGCTGAGCCGAAAATGGTCCTCGTCCGGGAAGATGATATTTTGGCCAAAATCCGGATCTCTGGCCAACATTTCCAGCTCCCAATTAGCAAACTCATGGCGTTGCCTATGGTCATACGGCTACAATTCATTCGTGGCACAATCTTATATGGATGTAGGCCCAAATCGGACTGCAAAATGAGCCAGATTGACTCTCTGGCGATTCTCAATTCAGCTTATCGGCGCCAAAGCGACATTTTTGGGTCTTTTTCGATACTGGGCGGTACGGCGGCTATGTTTTCTTCATTTCGCACCAATCTCTGTCTGGTTGGTGGCTTAAGATCCAAAAGAGTGCACTCACGCTCAAACTTTTCACGGTGCGACGAATTGCCTGCACACTGCAGCCATGATGGCGACCGACCTCACGATGAAATTCACGATCCGTATTTACAACTGAGCAGGAATTACGTTAATAAAATTTAAAAACTGCAGCCCGTTCGGCAATCGTAAAACGATGCATGATGTTGTGGCTAACCTCACTAATTATTTTGACAATTGGATGTCATTGGTAACTTTGACAGTTGCTGAGACATAAAAATTGGAAAAACTATCGTTGCTATCTGGTCACCCTATGCGGGTCCCTAACTACTCGGGTGCATCGGCATCCGGATTTGGAGGAATGGGGACTGACCAATAGCGTGTCACCCCTTACAATTAATTATTTGTTTGTTTATGTTGTCATTGGGCCTTTCTGCCCTCTGGCCACGACCAGTTGTGTATTCTTGTTATTTGTAGTTGCCCTTGGTTGTCGCTTTTTGTTGTTGTTTGGTGTTGCTATTTGTTTCTTTGTTTCCTCCATGTGGACTCTCAAATTCCTTAGCAGTTCGCCTACATGCATTTGCTCCTCCTTCGGTCGTCGTCCCTTCACCCATCGAACCTGACTTTTACAGCTGGTAAGTCGTTGGGGTATGCTTGAATATGCTGGCCGTCTGCCTACACACTTCTATTGCTCCTCTGTTGCTCCCTCGTTGAGGCGTAACTACGAAAGTGATCGTAGTCTCTTCACCCACCGATCGTTCTCCTCTGAGCTAGCTCTCTAACTATCTGCATCCACATCAATTGTCGAGATGTGATGCTGATGTTCATATCCATATCGGTTTTGGGATGTGGTGCTCTTCCGGCCTCAGAATTTCTTGACTTTCGTTGGGGTGTGAGTTTGAGAGACCGTCGGGCCCACCCGCCATCATCGTCTTGTGGTATCTGGCTTGAAAGGACTGTCCTAGGCTCCTGGTTCGTCGTGAATCTCCCTACTGTCCTTATTCCTGGTGGACCTCCTGTCGCACCCAGGTTTCCTGGTTCATCGTGAGTCTCCCTACTGTCATCGTTCCTGGTGGACCTCATGTCAAACACCGGGTTCCTGGTTCGTTGTGAGTCTCACTACTGTCCTTAGAGCTTCACCGGCTCTGTGGAGAAAACCGCCCGTAACACCGACATGGGTTGTTTTCGGAGGTCTGGGGTTGGTGGGCCGTTGGCTGATGGAATAATCATGGCTGCCCTCCACCTGCAGCAGAGCTCGGTGTTTCCGCTCAAAAAAAAGAGGGACCGAAAAGACTTGTAAAGGAAGAGTCAACCTTGCTGTGAGAAAATTTACAGCGACAGATAGTGATGCCTTTAAACACTAGATGAATCAGACCAGTGAGTTTCCTCCTTCCCGTAAAAAGAATTTCCTCAGTTTCTAGAGGATTGTAGGATTGCTTTTTTCTCAAGTAGGTATGACTACACTTATAATGCCAAAGTATGTGCTAAGTTCGTCGAAAAATTTGACAGAAAAAAAAGAAAGATATTTAGGCACAGTGGCTATTTCGGTCCATAGATGGCGAGTGTACAGCCACCATCCATAACATATATGCCTGTGCTTGGATGTCAAAACTATTGAGAGCGTTAATCAGTGAGTCTATTAACATGCACAATGGCAATGGGGACAGAACGCCGCCCTGCAGGCAGCCCACGTTCAGCCCCGCCATTACATAATGGCTGCAATCGGCATCCAAAATCAGGGTCCCATTCACCAACATCACAAAACTAGTGATTTTTCCTTGCCGTGCTGCTTGGCCGAGTTATACATCCCGTCAAAAGCTGGGTTGTCAGTGTTAATGAAAATGCACAGCGCGTATATTTTCGAGTGCGTCTTCAATTCCTCTACCAGATTTTGAGCGCAATTTCGCAAGATCTTCTGCGTTGGTAAGCACGTTGCATCTCAGACTGAGGATTCATTCACAAGGCGCTATCGGCGGGCGTGTAGTCCTCTTTTCCGATTTTAAATACTGTAGATCAGTGCAAGGCTGGCAGTGAAGATTCTCTTCAGAGACCAGCTGAACATAACTGGCTATATGATATCGGTGCCAGGCGACTTGAAACCACCAGCAGTTTCATTAATAGCAACTGGTTGCGAGCTTGTTCTGATCAGGTAACCTGGGAAGTGAGTGTCGAGAAATAGGCACAGACTCTCCTATGCTTTCGACTCAGTTTAGGTGCCATCAGATTTTCTAAGTGACTCCTGCCTAGCCCCTTTTGAGAACTTTGACTGCTGCCTCGATCTTTGGCAAAAGGCATCGTCGCAATCCAAGTTTACTTCTTATATTATTTTTGTTTTGATCTGCGAAGATTTAAGACTTATTTAGATGTTTTCTACCTTCTTTACGTAGTCGGGGCGAATCTTCTTTCCACTATGGAACGGACGGTCGTCACTATTGTTTTGACATGTCAGTTCAGAGCGTTTGGTGATGGCATCATTTGGTGTTGAACAGACTCCTCTAGCTTTTGCTTTGTTCTGTGTTTGGGGTGAATATGGTAGAAGCACACATTCACCTTAAAGCGTGTTCAGTTGATTTTCTGCGGGTTCTTCCTCTTTAACAAGATCTAGATCTCGCATCCGATTGTGAATTCGGTGTATCTATGATCTGAGATGTAAACCTTTTTGTGTTCGCCCTGGATAGCATCGATAGCATCAGCCAACCAAGTTGGATGGTATACAATTCAGAAGATGAATGCCTCTCATGTTGCATTTGCTACTACCCCAAAACTTTTTTGAGCAGTATCATTGCCCCTTATGATAAGTACCATCTTCCTGGAATCACAGTATTCAATGAGTTCAAGTACTACCTTCAGTGGTGGTGGTAGTACCAAATCGTAAGAAAAATAAACTACCGCTCCGATGAACTTGTGAACTCGTATTTTACTCGTATGTCTGCAGCAACTAAACTTTGGTTGCCGTACAAATTGCCTGAATTTTTGCCAGTCGTCCTACTCGTAGTTCGATTCTCTTACAAGTCTGTTGAAATCTCCTCCAATGAAAATCATTTCCTTGCTTGATGCTGTAACCATATTTCCTCTTCTGTTAAGCATTCAGATATTGCTGCCATTATTGTTAAACTGCTTATAAAATATTCACCGCTTTCCACCTTTCTGTGCGCCGCAGTTTGTTAATAATTTTTATTTTTACTTTTTAAAAAAAATCATGGGGTTATGCATCACTTTAAAATGCAACTCCTGTCTCAAGTGATTCTCTGTTACCCTCATTGTCTTCCATGGCAATAATTTGCCTTGGATCGCCGTAAAAGTGCTTTATCTCTGCAATAAAACCTTTTAATCGCACTTCAGACTTACTTGTGTTGTAAAATTTAATGCAACAATAAGTTGTCTCCCACGACTATAAACTTTGGGGAATTTAAATTAAAATGAGTGATGAGAAGCGTGACTTAATCTCTTGAATTCAGTGGAAGCACTGTAGCATTAAATTATCCCTAAGATGGAAAGATACATAAATATGGTACACGGAAAATTTGTGCGTAATTCGTTTAGGTTAAGGTTTATTTAAAGGGATGTGTATGCCACATCTTCAAGCTAATATGCCAAATTCTATATCCCCGCTGTGAGCTTTTGATGTCATCTTTAAAGCATCTTGTCGTGAAGTTAACTGCTTGGCTATGATTTTACTTTTTATAATCCGGAGACCAAAAGAAGACTAACGATCTTCGATTATGAATATGAAATGTTCAGATTTATAAACTGCATTCAACCAATCATTTGAGAAAGGCCGCTAGTAGACGTAACTAGCTAACTAAAAGGTGTCCAACAAAACGAAAATCAAACGGTAAAATGTGTTCTAGGGAGTTATATTTTAGTGAGCTAATGATGAGCCTGACTATGTGCTTACAGTTGAACAGCCGAAATGGCCCTTTGTGAACTTTGACGATGCGTTGACACATCGGGTAAGGCACTAGTAATAACTTATTAGGATACGTCTCTGCTTGTATCTGTTAAGGGAATGTAGGGGAAGGATAGGTACATATCCTCTCTTTTATTGACCTGATCGGCTGTAATATGTAACTCCAAAGTCATAACCAGGAGCCGTATGGCAAGGAACTTTCGCGTTGGACATAAACAGTAAAAGCCGGTATTGACCATCTAAACATAATCACACATGTGCCTGGAATGTGAGACTCTGAGCTCTATCTAGTTGAGACACTAGACGTCTTAAAAACCGACCATGTATGCAAAAAAAAAAAAAGTTCCGACCAGTAAAAGAAGACAGTCAAAAACTGCGATAATATCATACAAAACTACAGGAATTTCAACTGCGGAGCGCATATTTGAAGACAGGCGGAGTAAAAAAGTCATCTGATTTGGACACATAAGTAAACGACTGATGACAATCCGTATCAGGGGTAAATTCGCTAACATGAGAGATAAAGCAATGCTTCCAAGGAAAGCTTCAAAGAACTTCTAGAGAGAACCTTTAGGAAGGGTCTCAAGTCTCAATGTCAGGTTAGGAAAACATGTAAGCTTTGGTAATGCTTTGTACATTCACAACCTGAGCGTCATAAAATGTGGAATAGGACACATACCAACTTAGTTTGTAAGTAAAAATTACATCGACAATCTACAAGTTCTCCTGATCAAAACCCCACAACCCAGATTGATCATTTCCCAATAAACAAAAGACATGCGTATGCATTTTGTGCATACATTTCGAAATGACAATATTTACTCAAATCACTAGCAGTAGCCAAGGTATTCTGCGAATGCGGAAATAAAGGGCAGTTGAGCTCTTGCCAAATGAAGCAAGATAATTTAAAGTCAGGCAGTCACAATCATACGACACCGCCAGACCCTTTGCCAACAGTGTTTCCCTTAACTTATATCAGAATTACGCATAACCAGTGGGTGATCAGTGTTAGTGCTGCCACAAGGCCATTAGAACTACCGTCTGTGATGAGCTACTCATAGGTTTCATAAAATGCTCACAAGTAAGGAGCCTATTATAGTTCGACAATGAATGCCGATCATCCAAACAAAAAGCGTACAGAACTTCTCATGATTTTTAACGTAAACCACCAGTCATGGAGACCTTATCTTTACGGGATGCCCATACATCCATAGCGAGCAACCTTGCCATCGCTCTCTGTCAATTCTTTGATACCAATTCAGAACTGTGTTGGAGGCACAAGTTCCGCCCTTGGTATGAGTCGAGGCCGACCTAAAACTTCTTACTGTTCTTAGGGTCACAGCACCCAGTGCTTATTTGCAACTCTACAATGGGTTAGACCCATTCCCGCGATTTGGGTTTAAACCACAGCCACCATGACGCTCCCACAAGGGGGCCTACCTCAAACAAGTCAGGCCCGGACCGAAATCCGGGGGACTCCTGACTCCCATGGTATCGTGATTTAAGTCCTGGTATGGACTACCTGTGGTCCAGCCGCCAACAAGACCTATGACCGGCAACTTGTTACTGGTCAAATCGTTGCAACCATTCAGAGGCGTTATCTGAAGAAGTTTACGATAAGACCAGTAATATGCTCTGCTCCTGCTTTTTATTAGGCAACGTCATTGATGGGCGAAGCCTTGATAATTGGGCGGGGGCCCACAAAAAGTGTACAGTGCAACACTTCATGCAAGGACAAGCGCTGAGATAGGAGCTGCTGTTGACACTTAACAACTGAGAAGAGCTGAATGAGTACTCCGCCGAAGGAAAAGGAGGAAGTTCGTAAGGCACCAAGTCCTTTTTTCATTTTTATTCATTATTCTCCATTACAAAAGTATTTGTAGAGCTTGCATTTATCCTAACAAAATGGAGAATAGTTAGTGGCATTAGATATTTGAATAATAGTGTTAATACCACTTCAAATAAAGATTTAGGTGAACATATTAAAAATATAAAATTCAAACTAAAAATATATCTAGGTACAGGTAGGACTTCTTATAAAGACGGAAAAATTCAAAAGCGAAAGCAAAATCCTTTTTAGCCTTTTATGTGTTAAACAATATAGCGAACCAAAATTTCAACTTAATCGTGATCGTTGAATCGTCTCCTCCAAAACCCATCAACGCATACGGGACCTAATATCTTACGAAGAAAGCTTTAGAAAGGGTCCATTCTTCGGAACCATAGAGCAGGACTGGAATTACAAGGGTCTTATATTGCGCTTCCTTGGTTGTTCGGCAGAGGGCCTTACTACACAGTTGCCTTCTCAGCCCAAAGAAACAGCGATTGGCAAGCGTTATTCTTCGTTTAATTTCTGAAGAGATGTCGTTTTCAGGAGTGATATCAGAGCTGAGATAGACAAAGTCCATTACTACTTCAAAGTTATAGTTGTCGATTGTGACATTCTGGCCGATTCGTCGGTTTTGGGTGTCCCTTCTTGTTGACAGCATATATGAGTACTTTGTTTGCCCTCGTTTGCCACTAGACCCATTTTCGCCGCTTCTGTTCCTATACTCGCAAATGCACCAGTGACAGCTCACAGTGTTGTACCAATTATGTCAATATCGTCTGCGTATGCAAGCAATTGAAGAGACTTTTGAACGATCGCACCTGTGCTGGGTTGTGAGTTTTACACAATTCTTTCAAGCATGATGTTAAAGAAGTCATATGACAGCGCGTCGCGCGAGGCAGAAGCGATCTTTCTCGATCGTCATCCTGCACAAGAGGACGAGTTTGGCAGGGATACCAAAACTAGACATGGCGCTATATAACTCGTCTCTGTAGATGCTGTCATATGCGGCTTTAAAATCGATAAAAAGGTGGTGAGTAGCGATCTGAATTTCTTGGGTTTTCTCCAAGATCTCCGTAGAGTGAATATTTGGACAATTTTGGACTTACCGGGCCTAAAACCACACCAATCCGATAGTTGGCAAATGGTTTCAGGCGCTCGCACAATACGGCAGATAAGATCTTATATGCGATGTTTAGGAGACTGATACCTCTATAGTTGGCGTTGTTTAGATGGTCTCCTTTCTTGTGAACCAGGAAAACGGTGCTGAGGTTCCATTCATCAGGCATACATTCATGGTCTCCTGCTAAATAGTTAAGCGGGTAGGCCTTCCGCCCCGACAGCCTTGTTCGACTTCAGTTTTGATATTGCTATCCTTACTTCAATTTGATCGGGTGGAGGGAATTCTTGACTTGCATTTTGAATTTGAATAGATCGCTAGGCCTGACAGCGGACTTTGTGTCATCTTCGGCGTTTAACAGTCTGCAGAAATGGGTTTTCCATATCCTCAGCACCGACTGTGACTCTACTACAAGATTCTTTTTACCTTTTTGTAAAACTTCCGAACATTATTCCTGGAGTAGCACCCCTCTATTTCCTCGATCCCGAGCTTCGCGAAGTCGATGTTCTTCCCTCTTCTTTTGCTCGTAGAGCTCACGAGCGGCTCTCGTTCTTTTGTTCAGCGCCGCTTGTAGGCATGTTGTTTTACTCTTTATTAAACCAGGGGTTTCGTGGTGGTGGGCGGGTGAAACCTGCGGCATTTCTGATGGTTTATCAGCATCTAAGCCACTTCTCTTCAGTACTTGTGCTGGTTACAAAGGACTTCTCGAGAAGTTGAGGGATACGCGATCGGCAAAGGCTTTGGCGGCTTGTTGCGATTGCAACCATTCAATGTTAAATCTCCTCATAGTATTTCCCCATTTTTGTGGCGCCTGATATATCCGTAGACGTACCTTGGCTGCAACTAGGTAGTGGTCCGTGTCTATGTTGGCCGCTCGGAATGTTCGGACATCTAAAATACTTGGGGAGTGCCTTTCGTCGATCACAATATTCCCTTGTGAATACTGAGGTGATGAAACCGTATGCTTGCTATAGTAACGTTACGCCCCGCAACGAAATCTATTAACCTAAGCCCGTTTCCAGGCGTGCTGTCATGTAGTTATGTCTCCCCTCCGATTGTGCTACCAAATATGTCCTTCTTTTCAATTTTGGCATTAAAGTCACCTAGGACGATTTTAACGTCCTACACAGGACATTTCTCGTAGTTATTGTCGAGGAGCTCGTAGAAATCTTCTTTGGTAGCATCGTCCTTTTCCTCTGTTGGGGCATGAGCGCATATAAGGCTGATGTTAACGAGTTTACCTTTGATATGGATTGTTATAAGGCTTCCACTCAGATGCTGCTTACGTTCCCTATAGCAATCACCGTAGTAAACGTCACAATTGTTCACCCTTCTTTTGCCCGGCCCATCCTACCACACTTCCTGGATGGCGGTTATATAACAATGTAAGGCCTGAACAGTCAAGGTCTGAACACTCCACGTGTAGATCCGAAAGTCGTTGTCCTAGAAAGTATGTTCCAACGTAAGCTATATTCGTCGAAAATTGGACTCTGCATGTAGCCACACCTTATATAAAAAATTTTTAGTACGCTATAACAAAATAGGTATTTCACTGGAAGAATTTTCAGTAGTCTAAAATGTTCTGAACAATGGTCTAGACGACTGCATTTGCAGATTTTCCTTATAGCCACCTTTCGAAGGACGATCAACTGCTGCCGTTTATTAATGTAAGCACTTCCCCAACTGTACATAGTTTTGAGTGAAAAATACAGAAATAAATTGTTTTTAATATATTTCTGGAGCAAAACTAGTTGAGGCGATAGAATAAAGCATTAGTTGCACTTTGTCCATGTTAACCGTTATTTAATCGATTGCTTTTATGCTTCGTTGTAGCGGAAAAGATTTTTGTTTTTACTTGTTTGCAATCATGGAATGGGATGACATCGAAAATCGTGTCGTTGTGATAGGCTTCTAGAGGTCTAATATGGCAAAAGGTGATATCTTTCGGACCTTGCAACCGCTTGGAATCACTCGCTGTTTTGTTTATCGTACTATGAAATTATTCGTGAATACTGGTGGAGTACGTGAAAGTCAAAAATCCGGCCGTCCACGCAGTGTGAGGACTCCGGGAGCCATCAAAGCCATGCTGGTTCGAATCAGACGTAAACCATTGGAAAAGCGGGACATGAACCTTTCGTAAAAATCTATGCCTCGCATCATCAAAGAAGACTTGGGACTTAGTGCCTACAAAAGACACAGTGTACACCTGCTAACAGCCGCATTGAAGCAAAAACGTAAGCAAAAATCAAAAGTTATCTTAAGGCGGTACGCTGTTAATGCTTACAGACGAATTCTGTTCAACGACGAGAACATTTTTACGGTCGAAGAAACTTTTAATAAGCAAAATGACTTGCGCATCAAAAGAAGTTCCAGGGTTGAAAGGGGACACCACCTCGCAAATGTAATGGTATGGTGGGGTGGTGGTGAGCTACGATAGCATAACCAACCTCCATTTTCCTGAAAAAGGAGTCAAGACTTCTCTGTTTTGGAAGACGTCTTTAAGCCGTTAAGCCGAAAAATGTTCGCAAGCAAGCACTGAACATTCCAACAAGATTCTGCTCCAGCCTACGAGGGGCGTTCAATATATTCTCGGTATCGATATGAAGGAAAATGCGAATTCAATTTAAATTGTTTTTATTTTTCAATATGATCTCCCCTAACATCAATGCATTTGTTACATCTTGAGATAAGCTTTTTTAAACCCTCAAAATAATAAATTTCCTCCTCCTCCATTTATTGCCGACTTGAGTTCTTCATCATCCGAAAATCTTTTTCCACGAAGACATTTTTTTCAAATCCGGAAACAGGATATAATCACTAGGGGCAAGGTCTGGACTATAGGGTGGGTGTTGGATTTCTTCGAAACCACAATCTCGCGCAGCAGCCTTGGAAACTCGCGCCGTGTGAACAGGAGCGTTGTCATGAAGAAGCAACACACCCGCTGCGAGCTTACCCCGTCTTTTCTTTTTAATTTCCTCCCGCAAATTATGCAAAGTGGAAGCGTAGGATGTGGCGTTGATGGTTTCACCTTTTTTTTTGTACTCAATGAGCAAGATTCCCTTTGAGTCCCAAAAAACTGTGGCCATGAGCTTTCGGGCAGACGGAGTGACTTTGAACTTCTTCGGGGGGTCTGTTCCTTTTTTATGCCACTGCATGGACTCTTGTTTGCTTTCAGGGTCATAGTGGTGGACCCATGTTTCGTCACCAGTAACAATTCGATCCATAACACCGTCCGCGTTCTCACTACACATCTCCAAAAGCTCTCTACAGCATGCGATTCTCACTTTTTATCTGAGGCGCTGTGAGCATTCGTGGCACCCACTTTGCACTGACCTGTGAAAGGTTAAGATGGTCATGAAGAATGGTGTGAATGGTACCAATTGAAAGCTTGGTGATCTCTGCCATCATTTTCACCTTTATTCGGGCATCCTCAAGAACAAGTTTTTCGACTTCTTTGATGCTTTCTCCCGTACAAGCAGTAGCCGGGGCGCCGGAGCGGGGGTCGTCCTCAATGCTCTCTCTGCCTCTCTTGAACTCACTTGACCACTTTTGCACAGTTGATAATGAAGGTGCGGAACCCTGGTAAACAGCCACCATCTCTTCATGAATAGTTTTTTGACTTTTTCCTTGCTTAGTGAGAAATTTAATTAAAGCGCGATGCTCAATTTTCACCATCATCGTCTCAGTTGCCATTATGATTCTGTTTAACTAGAGATAAAACGCGAATTAATAATCACATTTATATGAAATTTTACATGAATGCACTAAAATAATAGTATTACTTGATAAATAAGTCAATTTATATATGCAACCACAGCTTCACCCCGATACCGAGAATATCTTGAACGCCCGTCGTACAAGGCGAAAACCACTCAAGAGTGGCTAAAAAAATATACCCTACCTCTTATCACCGGTTGATTAGCCAGCTGGTAGTCGAGACCTCAACCCGTTGGGATCTGTTTAAGAAGAAATGGCCTGCTCTACTCATCACCGAAATATTGAGTGTTTGAAGCGAGCGGTGTCGACAACTTTCCAATGAATGAGATCCGCAATACGATTAATGATAAGCCAGTACGTCTCAGTCCACCATAATTTGTAGCTAGGGATTTAACAAATCAAAAGTATTAATTTAACATAAGTTTTTCTTTATATTAGTATTTATGAGCACATATATGTATGATGTATATTCAGTCTTCTAATAAACAAATCTTAAACTAACAGCTAAAAATGTTGGCTGAAGCATATCCAATTCCTAGATTATTAGCAAAGGCTTTAACTGCTCCCTTAAAAGGCAATGCAAACATGGAATTAATATCTGTAAATTAAAAACAGAAAAGGTCCGAGAACAGATCCTTAAGGAACACCAAGATTAAGAGTCGTTAGGAAATTTAGGGTCATTCCAATTTTTATATGTTCTGTCCTGTCCTTAAGATAAGAAGCAAACCAAGTTACTCATAACTCCGCAGAAGCCTACATTATGAAGAATTCTGTAATCAACCATATCAAACGCTTTGGTTATATCAATAAAAAGACTAGCACAGGATCTTTTGTCATCCAATCCTTTTTGTATGAAGTCCAAAAGAGCATCTTCAGAAGATAAAGCTGTCTTAAACACAACTCTTTTTTTAACCGCTTTTTCAAAAACTTTCCAAATCAAGGACAATGCGAAATCGGCCGTAGTTATTACGTGTAAAGTGTAATCATAATGGCACATTTAAGTTTTTCGGGGAACACACCCGCCAGAAACCTCAAATTAAAAAAATGTGCCGAAATATCAACGATGTAGGGGGCGATGTTTTTCAGCAAAAGATAAGAAATGGCATCATTTTCAAAGGCATTTTAAATTATTTTAAGAATTAATGATTTTTAATACCTCATAGCACTGATTGCTACAAAAAAGAAGCTGCTCCTGAAAAAATAGTTATCAGCAGAACAAGAACTACGCTATGCAATTAAATTCCCTGGAGAGCGGTTTTGTCCAATGTGATTACCAAAGTGATTACTAAACTCATTCGCAACTTGCCCAGGATCAGTCATGAAACCATCACCACTATTAAGAATCAAGGATAGATGTTGGTCCTTGGGATTACGATTAAGTAAGCTATTTATCACTTTCCACTCATGTTTTAAATTACCTCATAAGCCTGCAAAACAACGCCTAGAAGATCCTTACTGACCGAACAATATAAGACCAATAATCCATAACCTGATTGGCTTATATTACTGTAGCTTCAGTCCTGATAAACCTACTATCGACCATATATTCGCTGTGCGGAAATCTAGAAGCAGACTTAACACCGCATTGGTTTTAATGTTACTTATGATAGCATCTTTAGAGTCAGTCTATACAGGATACAGAGCCATTTCTATTTTTGGCATCCCTGCCAAACTCTATCCGTTTTACAGCAAATTTACGGTGAAATCACATAGCTTTGTCAAATGCAGAAATATCACAGAACTGACCAATGTCAAAAAAGGTATCCTACAGGACTTGACGCTTTCATGGGAACTCGCTAACTTTTGCGATAATTGTAGGAAACCAGTAAGCCAATTCCAGGGGGATAATATATCAAGAATTTGTAAAACTTCTCGCATATGCAGATGGCGTTGACATAATCGGGAGGAATCAAAGTGCTGTCGCTGGTCTTAAGTTAGGTTCCAGTAATGACATCATCGCGGAGATCAAGGAAGCTCTAAACTCGGCCCTTAGTGAGACCTTGGTCAGTTTCAGTTTATATGCATTTTTATTCTCAATCATTAATTAATTCTTAAATGCTAGACAAAAAAACGCTTAAAAATTAGCTTAATTAACTTAAAATTATTAAGTTAGAATAAGATATCTAACTTACTGGCCCCATGCGGGCACTCTAAGTTAAACCTAACACTTATTAGTGAGACCTTGGGACTTTTGTCGCGTGCGCGTTGACAGACAATACATATCCCAGTCAAAAGGGTCTTTAAATCAAATCCACCTTGTTAGCACAATGCAGTAAAGGAACGCCCTACCTCATGTGGTGCACGCAGTTATTAGCTCATGTCAATCTCTACATGCTCAACTGAAGGCAGATAACTAAAGATCGAGTTGCTATAAAAGGAGTGCTGGTTGGGGCCTATGAACACTTCTGTCTCTGTAGGCTGCAGTTCTGAACAAGGTGAATAAGAATTCGTTAAATCGGAAATGGAAGTTAGCAAAATTCAGGCACGAAATCTTAAGCTTCAAACTAATTAATGAAGACCTCTTGGGAATTGGTAACTTGCGCCCGATAACTCTTCATGAATTCAAAGAGGAGAAGAACGACTTTGCCAAAACAATTTTCTTCAAACTTTACGACAACAAATACCAATAATGTCTTAACAATGATATGTTCGTCCTTGTTGATCTAAAGGTTAATATTCTGAAAGACAACCGTGTTTAGCTGCGCATTTGTAGGACGAAATATTGCGCGACACTACCTTGAGTAACAAACTCATCTGAACCGCAGCAGGGAGCAAATACCTTAGAGTAGACTACTTAAGTACCGAAGGAGTCTTCACAAGCGCGCGTGTAAGTAAGTGTCAACATCCGGAGTTAATAATTATTACCAATCCTCCGGGCATCTCTGTCTTTTATCCTGCTGAGTTACTTAAGAAGATACAGACCACCAATGAACTGGTGGCAATAAATAAATAGAACTCCTAACAAAGGAATAAGTTCATCCTGGGTTGTAGCGTCACCTCAGTTACTGTACATTGTGCATATACTCAAAAGCTAAATTAGGAAAATTTCACCAGCAACAATCTGTTGGAGAGTAGAAACAAGCCCACCTATGGAATGAAAACCTTTCAGAACACTATGTCAGTTTAATATGTAAGTCATTCAAGCTAAGACTCCTTTTTCGGTTGGTTGGTACCGATGAGCTTCAAAATTGCTTAAAGAATTGATATCCAACAGTTCTTCGGCCACTTTCACCCGAAGACAATGGTTGTTCCAATCACGACATTGACAATAGGACCTACTTAAATCACTATTAGCTGCGCAATAAACTTCAAAATTGGCGATCCGAGAATCACGGTTTCACCGCATTCAGTGAAGAAAACGCGGCAAGTGTCATCATCGCCGATGAACGAGATTCCTCGCATTTGTTCGTGTGAAAATATGAACTCCTGTGCATCTTTGAATCTCTAAAAAACAAAAAATCGTCGGGAGTAGACGATATTCCAAATGTCGTATTAAGACACCTGCCCTTTGAAGCAGTGGATATATTTACTACGCTATTTAACAATGCGCTGAATAATGCATATTATCCGACGCATTGGAAAACAGCAGTGAGAACTAAACCTGCTAAACTTCGGTCAATTAGTTTGCTTCCGAATATTAGCAAGATATTTGGGAAGGTGGCTAATAGAGCGATGTTAAGCTGGGCTGAGGAAAATAATATAATTCAGGAAAATCAGGTTGGTTTTAGGGCGAGGCAGGACACTATTCATGCTGCGTCAAAGCTGGTCTCGAGCATACAATAGAATAAATGCAAGAATCAGTGTATGGGTGCCTGCCTCGTCGACTTTGAGAAGGCCTTCGACACCGTATGGTTAGAAGGCCTTTTCTATAAGTTGACCAGAATGGGCATGCCGAAACCCCTACTATATATGATTTACGATATGCTCATGCGAAAGAAGTTCGTTATTAAATGTGACAACGTCATTTCGAGCAAGATCTTTGACATTAAAAACGACTTACAACAGGGGCTGTGATTTCTCCGATACTGTTTAACATTTACGCAAGTTATCTAGTAGGTTCCCTCAATCATGCCACAGCGTACGCAGATGATATAGGGGCGTACAGACCAGGTTCAAAAATCGAAGTCATCAATACTCTTCTGCAGCGTGATTTCGATCATATTAAGTCGTATTGCGACAATTGGAAATTGAAAATCAATTTTCAAAAGTCGGAAACAATCTTGTTTAGAGCTCCATTGAGATGGGCTTCTAGGGATACCAGATATAACTGGCGAAATTTTACAGCACGAACTGCCATTAGCGGTGAGAAGCGTAGTGAGATACCTTGGTATCTGGCTCGACAAGTATTTCTATTTTGACGAACATATAGATGCTTGCCTTGCTGGGGCCAAAAAGGCTTTAGTCCTGACAAAAAGATTAGTTCACAGCGGTCATCTTGGCTCCAGAGTGAAGGTCATATGCTATGTGGCCCTAATCAGGCCAGGCGCATGGTTGCCCCGTGTGGTTTAATGGAGCGCCGTATCAGATGGAAAAGATTCAGGTGTTTGAAAGGCAGTGTCTTAGGACCTGTCTCGGCTTGTATAGAACACCAGAATCAGAGTACAAAAAATATTATCCCAACAAAGTCCTTAACGATGGGGCTAATCTGAATAGGATTGACAATTTCCTGATTAAAGTGATTCGAATACACGTTGTAAGAACAATGACCAACGATAATAGCCTGATCTTTGGGGCTTATTACCACGAGAGCACACTTCTATCGGGCTTTATCCCGCCAGAAGCATTTCTCCATATTGGTTAGTGCAAAGCAGGGATGGTGTCCCGGTAATATACGCGATTGCGGACAGTGATCGGATCGATGCTGAGAAACAGTACACCGAATTCTGGTGGCTTCTATAAGGGGAGAAGGTGGGCTCGGCCTCCTAGGTCGGTACGTTGCTAAGGTAACACATTCCTTCAAGATGTAAATTAGATTAAGGATAGTTAGGGGGATCTCGTGAAAAGGCTACATTCGTTAACAAAAGGCGGCGCGTCTGAAAAGTGACCGATGCTTTATGGCATGGGTTAAATCTCGGGGATGCTTGTACACTATGTTGACGAATACCATGCGCCCGAAATCGCAATTGGGATGGTGACCACTCAGTGCGAGAGGCTAAGCTCAGAACGCTCGATAAGAGCCAGTAAGCTAGAATAAGTAACTATCATTGTTAAATTAGATTTAATCATTTTTGTCTATGTAAGTAATAAAAATGAATTTAAAAGTAAAGTAAAACTACAATGGTTCCACTACTCTACACCACTTCACTTTAGTTGACAGGAAAGACCCATTTCCATTTTTATGAGTCAAAGTCCTACGAATCAGGCCGCGCTTTATATTATGCTCGTAAATACTTTGAATATGTCCTAGATTTGCGATTCAAATTCGCCACATAGTGTTTTCAGTCAGTAAAAGCAAAGCTAATAAGGAGCTCTCTAATCATCCGACAATATGCATAATTGCGCCCCTAGAACTAGCTATGTCTTGAAATTACTCGTCCAATGTCCTGTTTCATTTTTCAATTTATCCCAAGCGAATTTCCTTTTTCACAACTGCCTACTCTAATCGAAATTATTATCAATGTACGCGTACATCCCCCTGAGGCATAAACTATCCTCCTCCGTTTAAACAGTGATTTTGCAAACTCCAAGTATTTCACATTTTCGGAAGAGTAAAATCAAATGCCGTAAGGACTTTGGCATTCCGAAAATGTCCCTAGTATTAGCTTAATCCTGATAATGGTATTCCCGCCTTGGTTCCAGTTTTGATACTCCTTCTTAAGGTTGGGCAATCTTCAAATTGCCAAATGATGATGATAGCGATGTAATCGAGATGCAAATTTTCTGTTATCCTCTGGATTATCTTGGATTTTAGGAAAACGGCCATTTGTGGCGCCAATAACGAAGTTTATTTAAAAATTCCTTTTTCTATTGTTTCCCCTTAAGCTCTGGACTGTTCGTTTAATTGAATTTTTGGGCGGTTTCTTAACTGGCGGGGGGTTTTTGATATTAAAAATTTCAATTTCATAAACGTGGAAGTTTGATGACTAGTGATCCATATGAACTAGGAGCGGGCTTGCGAAAATGGCGACAATTAGAATTCCGTTCATACCGTTTGGATTTGAAAAAACTTATACGTTTTGGGTTAAAGCCATGTGGTAATCACTACAAAATATCAATTTTTCCACCCTGGATGTGAAACAGGTACGAGTCCAAAACCAAATACAAGTGAAATCATCCCTAACCTCATTGTATCAATTGGTGTTTTTTTTTTTCAGCTGGAAAAGGGTATCCTTCGATGTACGTGGTTTCCACATTTTTTTGGCAGCCTTATTTTAAGAAATCAGAGTACGTTATGGTTGCCAATAAATCTCCATTAAAATTGATTTCTTCAGTATTGCCCCAAGTGGATGCCACTTCAATATGTTCCCCCAGAGTGAACCCACATTAATCTCTGCCATTTCCATGGTTCAAAGAAAGAAATTCCCTTTTCTGCACCGCCGGCCGTTTATGACAAGAATTCCTTCATTGTATTCGTATGTAGTTTTTAGCTTGAAGGGGAACACTCAAGAAAATGTTGTACATATTTGGGGTAACAAAGTATAGAAACTTTTTGCTTCAACATACAGAATAAAATGTTAATGCATATCCATAGCTGAAAGTGTCTATAAAACTCCCAGACACAGGGGTTATTTTCTACTCAGAAATTCTAGCGATCCTTGGTGCGTCAAAGCAAATGAGGTTGGAATCAATATCTTGTAACGATATCGTCATCTACTTATGATAAAACAATCTACTTACATCTTTTTTCAAATATTCAAAGGCACTCTCTCAATTCTCCAGGCATTAGCCACGCAGAACCCGATATATTCTGTAACACGACATTATGGAACAGGAAAAATAGAAATAGCTCATGATGAGAAGGGCAGTTAAAAAAGAGTTACGCATGGATGTCAAACTACCCCTTTGCATTAGAAAGGATTTCATTGAAGATAAAGTCACTCGGGTAATTTTTATTTTCATATAAAAGAACTACCCTTTACATTTATTTTTTGAAAAGTGATTTTGAAGGTGTTGGCCGTAACATGGTCCATTCTAAAGTTCCAATTTTCGATAACGTGTTCGAGCATTACGAGTGGTATTTGTCGAATGGCTCGAGTAATCTTGGCCTCCAATTCCTCAATCATAGCCGGCTTTTCCAAAGAAAAAGTCTAGAGGTGTGAAGTTACGTGACCCAGGTGGCCAATTCACCGATCCAAAACGTGAAATTAAGTATTCACCGAATCGTCCTCGCAAGAAAATCATGGTTTCACGGGATGTGTTGGTAAGACGTTTGCGGGAATAGGTTATCGCTTGGCATTTGTTGACATTAAGCTCCAAAAAGTTTTGCTTGAACCATACCGAAATGACTTGGAAATTCTCATGTCATCAGCGTAAATGGAATGATTAGAATTCGTTAAGATGAAATTTATATCGTTAATCGTTAGGATAAAGATGATTGGTCCAAGGTGACTACCCTGAGGGACACCAGATATTGCCTTAATGGAATCGGATATTGACGATCTGAAGATGACTCTGTATTCTCGGTCTTCTAAATAGAACTTGGTCCATGCCACAAAATGAAGGATAAAACCAGTTTAAAAATGATAAGTTGGTGAGTTCAATGCGTTGCTGAAATTTGTGGAAATTGAAACGACTTCATCACCGTCCTCTAAATAACAAAGCGTCCTAGACACGAACACGGTTAGGTTAGTGGTGGTTGATTTACCTTTCATGAAACCGTTCCGATTTGTGCAGATAGTTGGCCTACAGTAGGGAAGCAGTTGCTAATAGACTATGCTTTCGAAAAGTTTAGGTATGCAAGAGGGTTTTGCTATGGGCCTATAATTATCGCCTTCGGCCTTACTTCCTTTTTTATGAATAAGGATGATATAAGACTCTTTCCATAAGAAAGGCAAGCCAAGTTAAATAGGGCATTAAGAGGAGGACCGAGATGGGTTAGACACTCTTTTATTACAATAGCCGGAAGGCGGAAGGTCATCAGTGCCGGATGTAAAATCATCTTAAATTTGTTAATCTTTTCAGATATCAAAGATGTTGTTGTATTTAGCGAGATGGATGACGTCTCAGGACACTTTCTCATATACTTTAGTCCTATGTACATATATACTAGCATTGGGTTCAGCTGATTTCTTAGAAAAGGATTTGTCTAAATGACAGGGAAAGAAATATGCAATGGCTTTGGGTCGGCAGAAGATTCACTAAGAAATTTGAGAGTAGATGGGTAGCCGACTGACTTTCTTTTGGTATTAACAAATTGGTAGAAGCGTTTAATGTCCGAGACTGAGCTAAATTGCATGCGGTCGAGGTACTCAAGGCAAATAGACTCACAAAGTTTAGAAAAACGATTGTATACCAATCGATAATTACTATATGTAGTCGGAATCAGATCGAGTTCTTAAGAGTTTGGGCCACAACTTGTTTCTGTTATTACGGAGAGAGCGCAACTCCTTGTTGTGCCAGAGAGGAGCTGACATCCAGTCCTTTCGGAAAGTATGAGGGATGCGTGAAAACAGTTCCGGATTGATAGTAAATCATCTCGGCCATAGGGATTATCAGCTGTTTCAAACCCATCTTTTCGAAAAACGTTGAAATTTGGTGGAAACTGCTAATGGTTTTTAATATCTGAAATTAGATTTGTTTCAATAAAAACAATTAGGTTATAGGGAAACTTTTGAGAATTGAGATATACGTAAACCTGTTTAATTTTGGTAGTAAATGGACAGGCATTTTGGACTGGAGGATACAAAATTCAGTTTATTAGGAACTACGACAGCGGGTCAATAAGACTTTTTGAATTTCCGACCTCTTTACTGAAACAGCAACACTGCTCCTGTCAACAGGCATCTGTCAGTTGACTCCTGTCAAAATTTAAACTTGCTGCGTCAGTTAGTTTGTGTTTGACAGCTATTTTTATCAGACTACTCACTAATTTGAGGAGAAAATGGAAAAAAGTGAATTTCGTGTGCTTATTAAGCATTATTTCTTGCGAAAAAAAACCATTACCGAGACCAAGGCTAAGCTTGATAAATACTATGGGGACTCTGCACCATCGATTTCAATGGTAAAAAAGTGGTTTACTGAATTTCGTTGTGGCCGTACAAGCACTGAAGATGCCGAACGTCCTGGACGCCCAGTTGAGGTCTCTACACCCGAAACAATCGAAAAAATTCACGATATGGTGTTGGCCGACCGAAGATTGAAAGTGCGAGAGATTGTGGAAGCCGTAGGGATCTCGCATGGCTCAGTGGTTTCAATTTTGAATGATCACTTGGGCATGAGAAAGCTTTCCGCAAGATGGGTGCCGCGTTTGCTCACAGTCGACCACAAACGCAATCGTGTAACAACTTCACAGGAAGGTTTGGCGTTGTTTAATCGCAATATGGAGGAGTTTTTGCGCCGTTTTGTAACCGTGGACGAAACATGGATCCATCACAACACACCAGAGAACAAACAACAGTCAAAACAGTGGGTTTCTAAGGGTGAATCGGCGCCAAAGAAGGCCAAGGT
Organism: Volucella zonaria; assembly: GCA_963966105.1. NCBI lineage: Eukaryota > Metazoa > Arthropoda > Insecta > Diptera > Syrphidae > Volucella > Volucella zonaria. The sequence goes on along the minus strand of OZ014533.1, from coordinate 134,585,075 downwards.
GGGTTTGTCAGCCAATAAAGTTATGGCGACTGTTTTTTGGGATGCACGCGGGATAATCCACATTGACTACCTTCAAAAGGGAAGAACAATCAATGGGGAATATTATGCCAACTTATTGGACCGATTCAATGACGATTTGAAAAAAAAAACGACCTCATTTGGCCAAGAAAAAAGTTTTTTTCCACCAAGACAATGCAAGGGTGCACACATGTGCAGTTGCCATGGCAAAAATCCATGAATTGGGCTAGGACTTGCTCCCTCATCCACCCTATTCTCCAGATTTATCTCCGAGCGACTACTTCTTGTTCCCAAACCTGAAGAAATGGCTTGGTGGAAAAAGATTTGACTCCAATGATGAAGTCATCTCGCAAACAAAGGCCTATTTTGAGGACCTCGACAAATCATTTTTTTTGGAAGGGATAAAAAAATTGGAGAAGCGTTGGACAAAGTGTATAGAGCACAAGGGAGACTACGTTGAAAAATAAAATTATTTTTTTATCAAAAAATCTGTGTTTTAATCCAAAAGTCACGGACTTATTGACCCGCCTTCGTATAATAGTTTTTTTTAAAACTTGAACGAGTTCTTTGCAAGTGGGAATGACATTTAGAGCTGACATGCGAAGACAGTGTAGGAAGGTCATTTTGAACTTCTTCGGAAGAGATGTCGAAACTCTCATGGTAGCGAACGAAAATTTTCATCAATTCCTCTGGCTTGATAGGAGGAGCTTCTCTTTGAATCGAAATCATAATATTGGTTTTGGCTATGCCATTATTGCGAACGGAGATGGGTTTCTCATGCAAGTAGGCAAGGAAGGGCCGAACATTTTCATAAATGCCGCGGTCTCTCAAACTAGATATTACATAACGACTGTCATCATTCATATCAGAAATTTTTTTAGTGAATTTGACAGCGGGTGGAAGAGTGGGTCAACGTATTGGTGGTACACGAATTAAGTGAACAAGTGACTTAAGAAGGGACAGGTTTGTCAAGTACCTCGGATCTAGAATGTTGACAAGTGAAGGGGGTTGGATCGGAGCACGGTACAGATAATAAGGTAATATATTGCGCATGTGTCAACAAAATAAAATACCGAAAAACCAATATGGCTGCCGAGAGTGATCAATTTTTTTTTACATATGCTGTACGTTAATAATTGCTTGAGTTCGAATTCTTTATGGAGACTTTTATTCATTTATAATGATAAATATCGATTAATAGCGATTCTAAAACAACAATCATCTGCGACTTGGTGTCGGGGTATCTGGAAACAAATTTAATATGTGTGTTGATGAGCAAATATAACACATAATTTATTAGAACATAAGTTAATATAAAAATGATTCTATGTTTACAAAAAAATACGAGTACCACAAATTTAAAATAGACTAGCTTAACTCTACTATTTTACAATATTTTCTATTGTATTATTTAGGTGTTTAATTCTAAAGTACATATGTGAATGGAAGAAAATTTACAATAAATTATATCATCTTCATTAAACATTTTAAAAATTGTCTCCATCTTCTCCATATTTACCATCATTTCGTCTGTAGGTTTTTGAAGATATCCCTCCGTCAGCTGATTGGTCCACGTGAACGATGTCTTTTACTGGGTATTTTGTACAGCTAAATCTGGATTCTTGATCCTGTGGTAAATGTATCCTGCCAAATGCTTCAGTCCATCGTACTGTACAGTTCATCTACCAGCTCTTCAGTTGCTATGAAGTCGGAATTAAGTGCGTTCAGTAGAGTGCTACTTAAATAGTCCATACCTTCTACTCGTCAATCGGGTGTATTGTCTACCAAATTATTGCCTGTGGAAGGTATAAATACGAACGTGTTGTATTAAAAGAAAATATGGTTACTTAGAGAATCAAACATAACATTCATAGATAAACTTCCTTCATTTGGTCCAAGTTTGTATGAACGAGGTCGATACATGAATTCCTAACGATTTGAATGATCATATAGGCCACCTTTGGATCGAATCGTTCCGAAAAAATTCTCTAAAACATCTTGATTCAGTCTGTATATCAGTAAATACGAAATACTGTATTCAGTCTTTAAGTCGTTGTATAGAAGTTTAAGAGAATTATTCGTCATGATAATGCCTAAAAGTATTAACAAAATTTGTTTTATTCAACATTACCTTTCTGGAAGAGCATCATGGTTCGTTTTCATTTAACCCTCATATTAAGCATTACCAAGGTCATCTCATCGACAATTCCAAATTGGAGCGATTCTGAAAGTCCAATGCCTTGAATTCGTTCCCGACTATCCTGGTAAGGAACTCTTACATTGAGACAGTCGAACCAATCATTGAAATTGAAAAGATCTAGATGACACTTGATTTTTAAGGAAATTTAAATTATTACCTGCTTAAAAAATACAGAACACTTAAGCCAGCCTTCCGAACTTAGTTCCCCTAAACTACCAGCCCGCATAATAGCTTTGTTGCAAGTTCCATTTTTTGACGTTCTGCACCTTTAACGTATAAATTGGTTAGTGATATTTTATATGCAATACTCAAATCAGACTTATCATTAGTTTTCGAAATAAGCTCTTCTTTCATTCCTTTGGAAATGAGTTGCCCATCCAAAATAAAACCACCATTATCAACGAAATTGTTCCAGATGAGTTTTATGAGATGAGGCACATCCTTAATCCATCGGTTGGGTTTTGAAAAAACGATTTTGTAACCGTTCACGCAGCAAACCTTGATTTGTTCCCCCGAGATCATAGACGATTGCACACACTTTGAAACCACATTCACCTAATTGGTGAATGACTTAATACTAAACAGTATTTGTTTGGTCATCCGTTGGTCTAAATCGTAAAAAATTGGCTGTTTCCAATTGCCAATCAATCCCCTTATCATCGCCACTTGGACATATTTCGCAGCTTTCAGAGTTTCATCCTTCCATATGTCGTAGACAATGAAAGTACACAAATTTTGTCGACTGCTTCCATATGGATGTTTTTCATAATATTCAACACGAATGGGATTATTCCGGATATACCTCTAATTTTGAGCACCACTTTTAAAAGTGTTCTCACAGCTGGAAGAGGGTATTGTTTTCGCAACAGCAATCGGTAGGCGCGGGGGCCAGCTGCATGTATTGCGATCGCATTAGGAATATCGTCTAAAGACCACTTTGCACGTTTTTGACGACATTCTAATTTTCTTAATTGGCCCTTGGCAAAAATATGACCAACGGAGTGAATAGTTTTTTGCTGATTCCAGTTTTCTGCTTTCAATTTTGCTATTTGCTCCAATAATCTGCAAAATACAAAAACTGGTTGAAATTCTAATTACACTAATTTAATACTTCATCTATTCTACTTACTGAGAATATGTAGAGATGATTTCATCAGTTTGTGTACTACACTCGACCATTATTGGTTTCACTTGTGTACCGCAGTCTACCTTGGAAGCATCAGTTTGCGTAGAGCAATCACACTTGTTTGATAGAAATAAATCCTCCGCGGGGACTTCCAGATCTATGTTCTCCTTGTCATGCACAATTAGTGCATCACTGAAATAAAAAAACCGAGTGTTATTAGTGTAAATAACGGTTATAATAATTGTTCACATATACCTTGGGATCAGAAGTCTATTTTGAATCCGTAAATCCCGTGGGCAATGATACCTAAAATTAAGGAACTTCTTTAATTCTAGTTGTTTTCCAAACTATTCCATATTGCTCGTACAATGAATTTCACAAAATCAATTTTTTTTTGAAATATTTGACACAAATTCGCGCCGTTTTTGTATTTAACTTGTCTTTTCGGCGGCACAAAAAAACCCACATGGGAACTCATTACTCCGCGTGCTGTTGACAAAACGCGCCACATGGGCATAGTACCCCGGCATTAAATCCCGAACCCTACAAATTAATTTGTATCGTTCCCTTGATAATAATAATAATAATAAAAACCCACTGCTGGCACATTTTACTTTGTTTTGGAAACGAGTGATACGATCTCTCTTCATTTCCAGTTTTATTTTTGCTTTTATTGTTGTTAACACAACACCCGTACACAGCACACGTAAAATATGCCAAGTTTTTACATACTACAAGACGGATATAGTCTATTTAGTCACGTATTATCGAATAATGAAAACTGGGTTTCAAATTTTTTGATGGCATAGCGAATTATGAGTTCGGTAGGCGGATTATGTGGACCATAAGTTGGTCTAAATGGACGAAACACATTCCTCGTAAAACCCCAATTTTCGTAATACAGCTCAATAATTTGTAAACGCCGTTAAGGGTTAAGTCTTTCCAGGATGAAATTCAAACAATGCTGAACAAAAATACCATAACAGTGTTACACGACGCATGAGTGATCTCTTATGAAATCCACACTGCAAAAAGTACCTCTAAAAGAATCACCCTTTATAAAAGTCAAGACCTGAAGGGAGACCAGTCTAAGATGATCAAATTAACGGTGACATATAGTATCCTATGCATTATGACCATTTTTTTTATTACAAGCTCAAGATAAATTCTTAAATTTAGCAGAGCAATTCAAGGCTTCAGTGAAGATTTCGCATGCGCACCACCTTTTAAAGAATCTGTCTCAGAGTACCTTACCGAAGTGCCGCGGTAACCAGCAGGCTGAAGTTCATTCCTAATAAAATTCGTCTTGGGACATTAAGAGAAAATAAACTATATAAACTACAGGAGTAACTCAGGCTCTGAAAGGAAATGGGCAGCTTCTCGAGGAAAAGGTTTCACTTTTACTTTTAAGCTTTCAATTGAAATGTTTCCCACCAAGGTATCGTTGTAAAGCTGAGCCAACAATTTGGTGTTTACGATGGCATTTTTGTAATTCTGGGTATCATATGCCTTGTGTTTTGTGCCTTGTGATGGAAATCAGTCCTTACTTAAACTAGCAGTGGTTCCACACTCCCGAAAACCAATGAAGGGAAGCAGCTAGGTTTTAACCGCTGGGATACAAAAGTCATTTTGACTGGATTATAATTTTCCATTCGAACGTTTAAACTGAATCAATGTGGTCTTCATGGATAAGCAATCCTGCACTTATCGTCTACAGCTGCTCATCCCATCGTCGCAACGCTACCAAAGAAAAAACACAGCACTTTACCCTGATGACCATTTGAGATGGGCGTCAGGACTCTTCGGACCATAGTGTTAAGATTCTTTTGCTCTAGGTAAGTAAACTCTAAAAGTAAACAGTCTATGCTTATAACCAGTACAGTCCATCAAAATATATTCTAATTTGAAACAATGTCTTCCTTTACAAACATAAATTGGTGACAAGGTGCAGTGGTTAAAACCGTCAACTACTACGCAAGACGCTCTGTGCTCAAATCTCTGGCTAGGTCTTGTTATTCAAGGGACCACCATTCTGTATAGTTGTAAAGATCTAGGAACCATGTACTAGCTAAGATAACAGTCTATTTATTGTTCGTTTTTGACGCCATTCAGGGCTCCTAAATAGACAATACTCTGCTCCCTGCTTCACCAGAGCAAACGTCGCAACTATTGATCTTTCACTTGCGGCACTAAATGTGCCCTGTGTCCCTAATAATGGTTTCATGGGGGTTAAAGTCTCCTCTAGAAAGAAAGTACTTATCGCTTCACAACAAAATATTGCTCCGTGGCCCGTAAGTTCAGCCAACTATCTCCATTCCCACATTCCGACTAGGTGGTAAGAAATCATTCAATCTTCTGGATATCGAATCTATCGAAGAAAGTAGGATAAAATTATCACAAGGTCGACGGCTGGCATTGTCATTGATTCCATCTAGAGAATTCCTTCGGCGCAAATCAACCCATAACGTGCCTGGTCTAAGATGTGTCTATGCACTGAGCTTATGTTGACCTGTGCCTGAGCAGCTTCAAAAGTTCGGTCACTCTTATATATATAGCCGAGGTTAAGAACTAAAATTTGCTGATGAATGATGATTAGGCACTTATGTCCTTGAATTTTATTTTTAACAAGACGTCTAACATATGTGTATCGGTTGCAATTAATAGGATAGGCCTTTTCGTACTCTTAGGCCTAAGCTGCAGGCCTTAGATATTATTCAGTCACCAACGAGCAGTTTCCACGAGATCAAAAGTCGGGTACGCTGCTCATGAACCCTTTCTCATGGGCTAACTCTACCTTGAGCCTGAATTAATTTACCAAAACAACATAATTCCAAAGCATCTCACTGAGTCATGGCTGATATATATGATCTAGATACTAATACGATGAAATGCGCCAGCAGGGAGTCGTTCCAATAGCCTACTGCTCACTAATTCTTTTCTTTCGCCCTAATCTATAAGCTATTTCCTAGCTATATCAGGTGACTGATTTGTGCTCTCATAAAACTGGTTTCATCCGCCTTCGCCAACTAAGCTTCGGCACCACGGAGCAGAACTGGGATGATAAAATGAGTAATCGATTCAGTGACAAAGTGTTTATCGCCACCCAAAACATCAACTTCTACCTTCTGCGAGCATAATTAGGACATTTACAAAGGCAGTGCTCCGCAGACAGGAAATATTCTTTAGTAAAAGTGTATTCCCCCTCCAGTAAAATGTTTTTTCTGCCGAGACGCAACAGAAAGACAAACTCTTAAGGGACGTCCGGAAACGGTCATTTGATCTGTCTTCAATCTTGAAGACCATGTCGTCTGCTCACATAGACCCAATTATTAGTGGAAGTGCAACGCTTGATTAGATCTTGAGAATTCCTCCAGCCAGCCTCGCCTATGACATTCATCTTATAACCTTCAATGCCAATCTCTAACCTTCTCACGTAAATGCAACCCGTCTGCTCCCCGACATTATTTTCTTTATGGTCAGCAAATTCCCAACCAACCTCGGCATATTATTCGACTTGTTAGTTTATTTGCCAACCCGAACGTAACCAGATATACTTATGTAAACTCAAGCAGGGGGCAAGAGTATGTTCATGTTTCCCGAATCGAGGGTATTCAAGGTCGATTCCTCTGATTTGCTCTCCATGGTCTGCCCTTGAACAACACTTTAAACTTACCCCCCAATCAGGAGCGCCTTAAACTTCTAAATATGAATTCATTAGAAGAACGTAGGAATATTCCTGACGTTCTTTGCATTCATCGACTGCTCTCAGATTCCATCAACTGCGCATCCAACTGCGCATCAACACCGACCCGCGTAATCTATGTTGTCCTCGCCTCAAACTCAAACCTCTCCGTTTTTGTTTTCAACTTGAGCGCTACTCCTCGTCTCAAACAAGATCTCTTCCACCATTCCCTTGGTTCCTAGCTCTCAAGCCTTTCTGTTAGTTTTTAGTCCTAGTTTTTAAGTCTGATTAAGTACCAAATAAATGGGAGCCTCAGCCCCCACCAAAATTAAATTAAACTTGACTCGATACTTGACTGTCGCTAAAAACGCAACCATTTCGCCCCATCTACCCAACCCTCACAATATAGTTCATTCCCATCAGGATCTTGTATGGCACTGATTGTCGTCCTCCACGAAGATCCAGCGACGTAGATGATATCAATTCTGAGAACGTCCGAACTCAGATTCTGGCGAATCCAGTCCTGATAGTTCAGCTGACATTGCGACGGCATGTCCATAAGAAGAGACTCCTTTTGGGAAGCACATATTAGATAAGGGTAATGCATAAACATTAGCATGTAACAATCTTTCGCTACAAAGACCCAGAATTAACCTAAAAGTTCTACCAGAAAGATTCGTCGAAAATGATTTCAAAATTCACATCCACGCTTCTGAAAACTTTTCAATTTGTCTTATTTGTCGCTTGTTGAGAGAACCTTAGTGAGCGTAATAATGATAAATGCTGCTCCTGTTTCTCCAACAACTTTGGTGAATTAATTTGAATTTATTACTTCAATTTTGGAGATGAGTTTTTTTCTGTGCTTAACATAAACACGGAGTTTCCTGTCCCTTTTTTGAGTTTTACTCGAATACCTGCTCGGAACTTTGGAAATAAATAAAAGTTCTCAAGGAACTTGAAGAGCAGAGAAGCAGTGAATCGAGGAACAGGACACAATTGAAGGAACGTGGGCTTATGGCTCAAGAACAGCTGACTTAGTCGAAACCTAAACGTAGTTTGTTTTGTTTATGAGAAGGATGTTGAGAGCTTTTACCGTGTTCAGCATCCTCATGGTTTAACTTTGTTATTGTATTTTCAACGCTCTAGGCTTTATCAGTATTTACAACTGTGGATGTGACCTTGATTTTTAAGGGGGCCGCACATTGCATTCATAGCTTTTGAATACTCTTTCTCTATTTTGAAAAGCTTTTTCATTAATAAGAGTGAATCTAAAAGTATTTAAGAGAACATATTTTGAGACAGAAATTTTAGCAACATTGTTGCAGAAGTAATCACTTCAAGGATATATGGTATGTACTTTTGAAAATCAGAGGAAAGTGAAGCCTTCACTATTTTTATTGACATTTCTAATTGAATTATGGTACTTTGTTAGGTTTGAGAAGTCTCTATTTTAAATAATGAGGAGGTATAGAGCCTTTTAAATGTCAAACGCATTTTCAGTGGTAAGAGTGTGAAGAATATCAAAGGAATAGTAGCTGAATATCATTAGATACAGCAACATTCAAGTATTGTTCCAAAATAAATCTGCAGGATGAGATTCAGAAAAGAAATCGGGAAGGACCTCTAATAATTAGGAACCAATCTCAAATTAAAATCAAAATATAAAGCATGTATTCTGAAGATCTATAGAAGAATGATTCATGACATTCTGTTATTCATATGATTTCAGCCTTCTGACCGTTTGGGGCTCTATCTCACCTATAACGTGCTGAATATTGGCTTCCAAGGTCTGAATTGTTTGCAGTTGATAAGCATACACCACAGGCTTCAAATAGCTCCTTGATTTTCTTTCACACAGTTAATACGAATTTTTCACAGTAGTTTTCGATCCACACAGTGGTGACGAACATTTCGGTCCTTCGAGCCGGATAATTTAAAATTCATTTTAATTTTTTTTTGAGGCAAATAATTCAGCGCATAATCTGTCGGCACATCTTAAACGGAGGAAACTAAAAGGGGATAAATCGAAAGAAGGAAGGAACCACAACAGGATTTACTGAATCTCAAAAAAGGAATCTGCAATAGAAAGACACAGAGTGAGTACAATTGTACGTTTATGTGCATATAATACACACATTTATTTATAAGAATGCTGCTTCAGTTACCTTATTTAAGAATACTTGTGGTCAAATACTTAAAGATCGTGAAAATTTTAATAAAATCAATGATCCTCTACGAAGAACAAAAAATTATTTATCCACATGACTTGGCGTGCTGGAGACAATTTTAAGCTCGTTGGCGGGATATATCAGGAAATAATCGCTTCTGGGAAGGATGAGAAATTGGAAAGTGAGTGTGAAATCTTATTTGATAAGGCAAATGAAGTTTAGCTAGGAGCTGTTGGATTAATTAGAAAGGCTTCCTCCGCTAACAAATTGCTCTTTGGAATCCAATTATTTCATGAATTCATCGCATAAACATGACATCAGGTTGCCCAAAATCATGGTTCCACCATTTTCCAGGCTTATGATGCTCCTTCTACGATCTTTTCGTATCCCTTGTTTTTCTGAGATACATAAGCGGCAGTAATTTAAATCTAGCATGACAGTTGAAGCAGAACGATTGCCGCAGCATTTAGGTATCGACATCGGAATTTATGAACAAGCTTGGTCCATTAACGGTATGTTCACAAGCGCATTCTGGTTAGCGCTCAGCTTAAGACCTTCTTTGATCACCCCGGTATTCAATCTGAGAGATCCAATGCCACGTCTTCTACACAAAAATTGGGGGAAGAAAAATTGGATACCAAAAGAAGTTACCAACTTCTAAGGCATTCTGCAAGTTCCTCGAAACCCGATTTTGCACACTGGAAGGTATCAACCAGCAAAAACCAAAAACCAAAACATCAGCATAGAAGAGCACTCTACGTCACAATGTTTTCCATGGAAAATCAACACACAGAGGACAATTTTCGCATAAGATCTGTTATCAAGGCCAACATTCAATTCGTGCTTGTAACAAGTTTCCTGGAATGGATGTAAGTGTCAGGAATAGCGCCGTAAACCAAATGTGGCAATACCAACAGCCAGTATGGCGTGAAGTGCAATAAACATCACCTAGTAATGGTAAAAGTATAATTTATCGATGAATGCTGCCTCATTGAAAAACGAGATGGTACCTCTGCATGGGAATACCTATAGCACTAACAGTAAGTCCTATTTTAAGGTCTACACGTGGAGTTTCCTGAAAGATTCTTCAGAAATTATAAAATTCAAAGTGGGTAAATGGGGATTCTCCAGCCTGATTTCAGAAGAAGTATTGGCTAGTAACGCCTCGGATTCAGGCGCCTCGGATGCGGACGCCTCGGATGCGAACACCTCGGATGCGGACACCTCAGTAACAGACGGATTCTGCCGACAATTGGCCATTGAGCTCATATGACGAATGGATTCTGGAATATCAAGACCGTCCTTAACAATAGAAAAGAGGGTCTCTAAAATTCAAGATTCCTACTAAACTAAATCGTTAATTCATGCGGTGTAAATTGAACATCCTAGAAATCAGAGCTGATCCCTTCGACACTGGCAGCAACTTCCTGGTCTACTGTGGGAAACCAACAAACATCACTCACGAATCTGAAGCATACTTACTCGTAAATCTAGAGACAGAGAAAGGATCTAGATAAGATTAGGAACATAACCTCTATCCAGACCTATAGTCCGCCCAACTATACGGATAATGGTGACAGGGACGATTTCTTAACACACGGAAGGTAGATTACAACGTGGTGAAAAATCTTAACGCAAAGGTAAGCAACTACAATATCATGTTCAAACACGTGATGGACCACACGCATTCGATGTGATATCTTAGATCTGGAGAAGCTATGTTTTCAGCAAAACAACTCAACTAAGACTGCTCGCATTAAATGGGAAAACAGTACTCCTCTTTGGGTTTAGTGCCAGTAAAGTGAGCAAAACCATCAAAAGGAAGTTCCAAACCTTCATACGTGTAAATAGATGTCTCCCAAGCATACAAGGATCTTCTGGCCAACCCGTGCATCGAACGACCTACCAGACGTGATTACTTGCCAAGAACCAGTAGACGTCAAAATAGAGGGCATAAGTAGCAGTGGATTGGTTACACCTTACCGCGCGAAATCGTCGAAGAATCGTTTTTCTTTTTCCGATCTTTGCTTTCTAAGAATAAATTTTGAATATTTCAATTTCAAATCCAGGATTCCAACTATGAAGACTTGTCAGGAAATACTTTGTTTTCAAGAGCTATGCCGGGATCCAGCAGATGGCGCCTCAACTTGTGTGCCTCAAAACTTCAAAGGTTGTGGTTTCCAGGAACAAAATTACCAGGCCCATCGCGGTTTGTTCTCTATATCTCTACAGTGTTTGCAATCAAATTGGTTGTAATCAAATCTGAAGGCACGTGGAAAACCACCAACTGGATAGTTTCGAATCTATGTGCTCCAACCTACTTCCTCCTATCAGAATTACTATTAATTTTCTGTCAAGTGATGGTAAGGCTTCACTTAGGGCAAACAGTCCTTTTTCTAAGTCTTTGCATTGTAATTCTAATCCTTCCGCATATTTCAAATAAAAGCCAGATCCTCAGGGTGTATTAAAAAAAAACTTCCAAATTCAGAATGCCACAGCCCTAACTACTATATCTTAACCTTTATTTCGTTTGACAAATCTCTTAATCTGATGGTGCTTAGTTAGAACGCAAAACGTTGCACCGGCCTTAACAATCATATATTCAGTCAAGCACATTTATGTGTAACTTATGCAAAGCTTTTTCTTCGTCAGTCCTTACAACACAGTTTACTGAAAAAGGTTCTTACAATCCACTTCGACTTTCACCAACATTCCGAACGTTTAAGGCCATCGAAATAATGTATGTTAATATTTGCCTCTCTTCAAGCCATCACAACAGACACAGATACAATTTAGAATGTAAATCGAATTCTCCACACACCATAGTCATCCATCCTTTCATTAAGTTCACTTTTATGTTCGTATCAGCTCCACTTGAGATCCAGTCTCAGGAACCTGAAAGCAGTCCTTGAATATAAATGTGAACTCTCTAGCGAAAAGGATGGTATAGTTGATTGAAATGTTGCATGGCTTATGGAGGAAGGTATTGCAGCCCATCACACCCCTACTAAGGCCACAACAATTTTCTGAATGGCATTCAGTAATCCCTATCCTAGGATGTATCCTACTATCTACGAGTACGTACATAAAAATAATAAATTCCCTCACACACTATTATACAAAAGTTCATACATCTATCTGTAGAAATTCGAAAGGATAAAACGCGCGAACAATTTACGTTTCTGTGCAAATTATTGTGTTCACCTTTTCAAGTCATGCGAATTATTTTCGACACTTTGGCAGGTAATTGCTTTTCTGGATTGTTGGAAACGGATGCCAATTCCTAGTTGGCTAACCATTACTTTTGCTTTTGACAAGAGTGAGAATTTATTGCAGAGCAATAAAAATGAGCTGAAAAGGTGCTCCTAATATACCTACATACTCGTATGTGTTGGGATAATTAATAAATCTTCGATTAAGTGAGTCTGGGCCGGTAATTACAAAAATGCCAACCAATTGTCTAAATTCCATTGTAAGTTGTTCTAGATGGTATGATGGGAAAGTGATTATTTGTAATGGGACAAGATGTACGGGTACAGCTTTCGAAGGACATGTGATTTATTGTATTCACATTAAGGTGTTGGTTCAAGGAAGAAATCGTAGGGGGATGGACATATGGAGAGATTAAGGTGAGAGATAGAAACTATCGCTAATGTAAGAACGCCTAAAAAGCGGTCTTAATTTGCATTTTGCCAAAATTAACTTATATCCTTTTTATGCACATACCACCGGCATGAAGTTGGCTTGTACTGACATCTGTGGAACCATCAAGCAAGCCCTTTAACAATTTTGAAAAGCACCTATTCACAAATTCGGGCTTTTGATCACAATTAGCTTGGGTCAACGTTCCCTATAGGATCACTTTTTTATCTCAACCAAATTCCTAGTTCTATTATCGTAATTTGAAGTCACTCCGCCGAAAATTATCCAGAGTATGTTAGTCTAGGTTGCCGGGTAGGTTAGGTTAGGCTAAACAGGGGTATGATGGATATGCTATCACACAGACACCAGGCAGCAAAACGGGCCCATCGCGATCCCTGTGGAACCAGTTAAAATTACTTCAAATGGCAAAAGCCTAAACAATCTCCCTGCTGAAACACCCAATTTCCTTGTAAAAGCCAAAAAAGCCTTTGAAGTTCATGCCGTCTATTTCCTCAAGGTTTTCGAAAAAGTATTTCCCTAAAAACTTTCTTCGACTACGCGATATTGCCTCGCATACATACTGTACGTGCGTTATGTCCTCAACAGCTTGCAAATCACCGCAGAATCTTTAAATATCCGTATCTGACAATCTGAGTTTCTTTGCGTGCTTCCCCAGGAGACAGTGTCCTGTCAGGATTCCTATTACTGTCCTAAGCTTAGCCCTGTTTAATTTTATTAGCTTCCTAGATCTTTCGCCGTCAAAAAGTGGCCAGGGAGCATTGGCCTTAAAAGCTTGACCACCTTAAGTTGGCACGTTTTTGATTTTTTCCCCGATAGTACCCCCCACTATGCTGGAAACCTCACTATTTTCGAATGGCCCTCCTTTTCTTGCAAGCTTGTTCATTTTCTTTAATACTGCAGCGTCCTGGCACCCAGCACAGTCTTACCCGATTCTGACTGCATAATGCCTTAAGCACTGACTGAATCAGAGTTGTCGTTGGGTGATTCCATTGCCTTGAGAGAGATCTGGCTATCGATGTAGATAGCGATATCTGTTTCGGATACCGATCTCATCTGCATTAGCTCAGCCGTCCTTAGGACAGCTATAACCTCTGATTGGAAGACACTGCTTGCGTCCGGTAGTCTTATAGGCACTCTTAGTTCGGGGTCTTCCGAGAAGATACCAGAACCTGTTCCTTCATTTGTCTTTGAGCCATCTGTGAAAATTGCAATTTTATTCGACCTGATTATTGCATTTTTCCTCCAGTCCTGCCTCCCCGGATATATTGTATACGGAATGTCGAAGTCGACCAAGGAAGGAATTTCATCCGTTAGAATTGGATTGCCTGGCAGTAACTCCGCTAGGACCGTGCCATGTCCGAAACCACTATTCTTGAGGTAACCCAAATATCTTTCTCTCTCTCTCTATCTAATTTTCCGAAAACTTAACACGTGCTCTGGCATTTTAAGAGTAGAAATACCCTCTTGAGTGTTAAGTTCTCTTAAAAATAAAAAAAATAAGAAAAAGATTTGTGAGTCGCATCGCACTGTTGCCAGCAAGTTTTTTGATCTGTAAATCAAGCGGTGTTAGGTGCAAAAAGGTGTCCAATGCTTCCATATAGGTGGTATGGAGCGCATCTGTGATGGCTATGAAAGCCGTTCTTTGAACCGCCACTATTTTTCCGTAAACCGTTTTCTTGTGTGCTGCTTTCCACCATACCAGTGCGCCGTATATAAGTATGGGTCTTACCACCACCGTATACAGCCAGTACACCATAGCAGGTTTCCTACTGTTCTTTTACAGATAAAAAGAGCATTATAAGCCTTTTTGATTGCCGGGTAGATGAAATATCTGCTGAGTCTATTCTAAGTCTAAGTCATCTTGTTGCATCCGCGAATTTGAAAAGATATTTACTCATATGTGAAGCACCAGATAGTTTTGAGAGGTCGTGCAAGTAATAACTTCCTAAAGTTCTTCGTCTCAAATTACTGAGGCTGGGATAGTGACAGAAAAAGTGGAGGGTATCCTCTCGTGAACCTATCTCCCCACAGCCTTTGGAGAGGTCGTCGTCCGTAAGGTACTGCTTGCGTGCGCCCCCTGAAGATGAAGGCCTGTGAGGAATTCTGTTCTAGATTTGCTGAGTTCCAGTTCTAGCAGGTTGGAAGGTTTTTACACATCTCATTGGCTTTTATTTGTATCGTTCGCACCACTACTATGTTCCTTCCTTCCTAGGTCATGAAAATGCTAATAAATTGTTAGCTCTAGAAATGTCTCGAAACACAAAAATTTCTCAATGACCTGCAGTACGGTGTTTCCATATACAGATCCAGTGGTGATGACATGTCCCACTGAAAAGTGGAAACAAAGCCTTGATGTTGGTGAAGGTAAGATACGAGTAGCTGAACTTGATATATCTAGGACATCTGACAGAGTTTAACATCAGAATCTTTTGTCGAAAATGTATGGGTTTGGGAGCGATGAATATCTTGATCTTTTGGAAAACTAAATTCAAGTTGTCTTCAAGTTTGATGCTGGTGTAAATTCTAGTGTGACCCAGGACTCCGTTCTGTCTACCTAATTTGCATTAACGATCTCTTATCTGCTATTTTTAATCCAGTTTATTTGTTTGGTGTGGATAGTACTCTCTGCTTTTCATATGCGTTCCCGGCCTCAAGTCCCTGCTCTTCGGCTGGGTCCATACTTAGCTCATTAAATTCCGATATAAACACTACATAACCAATTCTTTTCTTTTTTTTTTGTAATGAACTTAATATCCAAGTGGGTATGACTACACGTAAAATACCTGAGCACGTGTTGAGTTTCTAGGAAAATGGGACAGAGGTAGAAAGAACGATGAACGATGTTTGGGCACTCAGCAACAGAGTGGAATCTAAGCTCGCCGTCTGCCGTCTTTAAAAGGAAATTTAAACACCCAGCTATTACCTATAAACGGCACTTGCATCATCCAAACCGAACATTTATCCATCCATCTTTCTTTCCTCAGACATACATCAATGACAACCCATGTTGGAATGACCACATATTCGATGTCGCCAATGATGCTATTTATCTAGGTTTCCTCGGGCCTCTATGAATAAGGCATTTACCCGCTCAAGCTTGGAGTACAAAACCATTCTCTACTTGGTTGGTAGAAATCAAAACCGTGCGATAAATCTCATAGGTGATGCTAATATTGAAAGGTCAATGGACACCGCCTAAACGTCCGACGTAATGACTCTTACCTCACCTTGTTCTTTCGTTATTTTCAACACCAGTACCCAACCGAAATCGCCAGTAGCATTCCACCCCTTCAAATCGTCAACCGGATCATCTGTTTCGCAATAAATGCTCATCAGTTTACGGTTAGGGCTACTTCAACTACACTCCCAAATTTCATCATTCTTTCCCAAGCCGTACAACTACCTTATCGAGTGCCCTGCCAAGCTCTTTATTTCCTAGTCATTACAACCTACGAACATTTAAGGTTACACTCGGCTTCGACATCCCGTATGAATGTAATATATCCGGAGAGGGAGGACTGGGGAAAAAATGCAATAATCAGGTCAAATGAAATTGCAATTTTCATAGAAGGCTCAAAAACAGAGGAAGGAACAGGTTCTGAGTGTCTACCGGATGCACGCAGTGTCTTCCAATCAGAGGTTCTAGCTGTCCTCATGGCGGCTGAGCTAATGCAAATGAGATCGGTATCCGAAAGAGATATCGCTGTCTACATCGATAGCCAGGCCTCACTCAAGGCAATGGAATCACCCAACGACAACTCTGATACAGTCGGGAGCTGTCGCACAGAGCTCAAGACACTATGCAGTCAGAACCGGGTAAGACTGTGCTGGGTACCATTACACTGCGGTATTAAAGGAAATGAACAGGCGGATGAGCTTGCAAGAAAAGGAGTGCTACTCAACAATGGTGAGATTGCCAACATCAAACCACCTCTCTGCATAGTGAGAGGCACTATCGAGGAAAAAATCATAAAGACTGCCAACCTAAGATGGTCAAGTCTTGAAGGACACAGGGTATTCAAGGCTCTCTGGCCACTTTTTGACGGCAAAAGATCTAGGAAGCTAATAAAATTAAATAGGGATAAGCTTAGGACAGTAATAGGAATCCATACAGGACACTGTCTCCTGCGGAAACACGCAAAGAGACTCAAATTGTCAGATACGGATATTTACAGATTCTGCGGAGGTCACCAATCTGTTGAGGATATTCTACACATACCTACTGTGCGAATGCGAATGCGAGGCAATATCACGTAGTCGAAAGAAATTATTCGGAGACCTAGAGGAAATAGACGGCACGAACTTCAAAGGCCTCCTTTGCTTTTGCAGGGAAACAGGGTGTTTAACCAGGGAGAGTGCTTAGGTTTTTGCCATTTGAAGACAAATTCAACTGATTCCACAGGCATCACAATGGGCACGTTTTGGTGTCTGGTGTCTGTGTGATGGCATATCCATCATACCCCTGTTTAACCTAACCTAACTTAAGTTTACACAAATCCCCTTCAGCGCTTACCATTGTAAAACAAAAAAGGTACCGAATGACACCCAAACAGACTCGCGAAACTGCCCAAAATACTAAAGAGAGACTTACCATATACTCGTATGTATATGCTACGTATCCTGAACGGTCTTAAGAGGGAACAGATCTGAAATAGTGGTGAAGCCTAAAATTAGGTCCTTGAACAAAGTATCCAACTCATCAAACGTGACGACATCCTTTTTTATGACAATTTTATGATAGATTGGAGTCTAATTTGACGAACAAGCGGGAAGGTCATTAGCTGTGGCCACTTGTTTTTAAAAACTTTGACCTTGTAAAGGGTCCTTCATTAAGCGCTTCCTATCTATAAATTTAAATAAAACAAAGTGTGTGTGAGATATCATCGACATTTTTCATTCGTTTGAAAGGCCTATTGATGCCATTATGTATGGAATGTAACATCGCTAAAATGTCCGCCGTGGCTTCTGCGGGTGGCACGCATCTGAAATGTAAAATTTTTCATGACTCTGGCGCATAAATCAAGCTGAATTTGACCGATGGCATTAGCTATGTTGGCCTTGAGAGCCGCTGTGGTTTGTGACTTATTCGCATAGACCTGCGACTTCAGAAAATACCACAAGAAAAAGTCGAACGGAGTCAAATCGCACAATCTCGGTGGCCAGTTCACGTCCCCTCCACGTGAGATGACCATGCGTCCATATCATCCAATTCAGGCCAAAAGAAGTTGGTAATCATCGACCTATAGTGCTCGCCGTTGACGGTGATGGCCTGGCCAACGTTGTTCTCAAAGAAATATGGACCGATGACGCCGCCAGCCCAAAATCCAGACCAAACAATGACTTTTTCGGGATGCATTGCACGCTCTTGGTTCTCATGTGGATGGTTGACGTACCCACTCATCCACAAATGGACATCATCGCTGAAGATGATTTTTCGATGAAAATTAGGGTCAGTTTCCAACTGCTCCAAAGCCCATTCAGCGAACACACATCGTTGTCTATGGTCATTTATCTTCAGCTCCTGGGTTAGTTGAATTTTTTACAGGTGCAACCCCAAGTCACGACGCAAAATTCGCCAAGTTGTGGTCTGCGAAAAGCCGAGTTCTTGTGAGCGACGCGAAATCGATTGCCTCGGATTCTCCTGCACACTCTCACGGACAGCTGCAATGTTTTCAGCAGATTTTGCGTTTCGTCGACGTACGGGTGTTGGTTTATCGTTTACTGAACCAGTGGACTCATATTTATCCACCACACTGCGAATAGTCCTGTCGGTAGAACGATTATGGCGACCGTAAAATGGGCGAAGCGCGGAACGTTGCCCGAACAGAACACCCATTCTAATAAAACAATTTTATCATTTGCACGCTGTGTCCGTCCGTCCGACAGATGTAGCTTCAATGATATGGCTGCTATCAACTGTCAAAATTCAGAAATCCTGAAATTAGACTTTCGTACTAATATTTGGATCTAGAGCTCTTCAGATAGCTTTCCTCTATATATTGTATGTTATAACGTGCCCATTAGATTTATGGTATGTATCTTCGATAAAAACTATTAGACATACGCCCTTCAATGTAATCCAGAT
The DNA here is from genome assembly GCA_963966105.1 of Volucella zonaria. Classification (NCBI taxonomy): domain Eukaryota; kingdom Metazoa; phylum Arthropoda; class Insecta; order Diptera; family Syrphidae; genus Volucella; species Volucella zonaria. Next base: position 134,566,133 of record OZ014533.1, on the reverse strand, counting down.
AAACTCCTCGTGTCCACCATCAAAATCGATTAACAACAGTTATCGTAGCTACTGAAATTCAATATTCTGAAAAATGGTGATTAGCGAAGTTTTAATGTAGTCGGTACTGATAACTAGTGAGTTTTTAAATCGCCTTGCTTCCAGGATTACTTAAGTTACTAACTTAACTATTTTCAGTGTTTGCACTGCTTTAGCTTCCGCTCTTTAGGAAACTCGACAATCCTCATTTTTTTCAACTCAGTACGACGGCATTCTGCAGCCTCAATCTAAGAAATTTCACCAAGCGTTCCTCGTAGAGTTCCGCGGGCGTGTCGCAAATTCCTCCTTATTATTGTTTTCCAGTGCTTTGATCGTGGCCCTGATAGATCTTTGTAAAAAACAACTTCGAGCATTACTTTTCTCAAGAATCTCACTCCAATTTTGATGGGTAAAGCTAGTACCAACAGGTTACACAACCATACCATAGTATTCCATGCATTTTCTATGTTTGTCGTCATCCAAAACTAGCTAAAGAAATGTCTTCGACACTTACAATGCACTGGTTGCAGCTTCGATTACCAGAGTCCGATTCTAGATGATTCTGCATACGGTTTTCGTGTCCCACCTGCTAGGAGCCTATTCTATAATACTTCTCTGTTCCGGGCATTTATAAAGTTGCGCTTTCCACTTCATACGCTACCTTATACTTTTCTGATTTCTGTGCGACTTATGAACACCAGCTCTTTGCTTTGCTTCTAGGGAAATGAAATGCGAGTTTTCAGCCTCGACCGTGATTACCAACGCTTAACGACAATGTTAAATCTAATGTTAGGTCCACTATAGACTCACACGATGTTGTATCTAATGAATATTACATCAACGTCATCTTGATTTAACTCGCAACATCAATGATATTAGTAATGATGAAGCTAGAGGCAGCAAAATTGTAATAACAGATTTTCGATCAAAATTGATGACATACCTCAGTCGCTCACAACACGTCAATCCTGGCCGAAATGCTTGAACCTGCATATATAGGGTCAAGGGTAGAGCAATAATACTGCGAATTAAGGTTATATATGCTACCATAGATAGAGGCTAAACAGATATTTAGTTTTGGCATCCCTGGCAAACTCACCCCGTTTATGCAAAATGAAAAGAAAAAATGTCCGCTGACCGGTTAAAATGCCAGCAACTACCAGACTCTCTTGATGTCCGAAGAGCATAGAGAAGAGGCGACAAAGCACATAGGTATTATAATACAGTTCCCAGTCTAATACTCGTACAATAGTTATGCTGCACGTGGTTTACCGGATATAATCATGCTAACGAAAGCATTTTTAATATGAAGGTTGCACCATCTATCCCAGAGAATTGAGAAATCGGTTTCCCCTGATTTTTTCGAGGAGTTGCTGAATTTTGTTGATTTATTTAACAAGTCAATATATCGCTACTTTGAAAGAAGACCGGCAAAACTCGAAAAAATTTTTTGTAAAAGTATCAGCAGTGCAAGTTTGACTATACGCCGTCAGATCGCAGATATAGCATTTTTATAAACATCAGCAAGTTGTATTGAAACATCATTCGGCAATAGTTTTTCCAAATTAATATATTTCGACTTTTATCAGCCGCCTTCCAAAGAAATGATATGTCGAAAACGAACCCAAATTCAGATTTAGATTTTACGAAAACCCGGAATTGTTAAGTGTTTCCGTGGTGTAGTGGTTATCACATCCGCCTAACACGCGGAAGGCCCCCGGTTCGATCCCGGGCGGAAACAATTTGTTTTTTTCCCATCTTTTCATGACTTTTCTTATGCCAGGCTTCGGCTAATAAATTAAGATCCATGTCAATAATTTAGGATTGGCTTATTCCGAACGCTTTGGTTTACAGTGGTGATGTTTTGGCGTGCTAGTTGTGGATGTCCATGCTGGTGGGTTGATCTACCCCCGGGGTAGAAGAACGTATCCTCTTGCCTAGAAAATGGCTGCATACATTAGTTCACTATTCAGCGGCTGCTGCGATAGCTATCCAAGGGTGCCACGTAGAGGCTGAATGTCAGCTTGAACTGTACAGTGACCGGGTTCGTATCTGGCATCTCTTCTATGTAGTTGAGCGTGTTCAGAACTTTACCCTGTATGTGCATTTCAACGCCATTGAAGGAGTTGAATTCACCAACCCATCCTAGCTGGCACCATGTATGTATACATTTAAGACATTTAAGATCTATGCGACATTATTGGAGCAAATGTTGGCCAGCAAAATATTTTTGAGACGATGACATTGACCAGATGGAAAACAATAAAAAGGATCTAGCACTTCAGGGATAACAGCGATTTTAAGGTACTTGAAACAAATGGATACGTCAAACTTTTTAAAATAAAAGCATTTTTAGAGTGGAGTTACAAAAACCGGGTTTCCGGATTCAGTTACGACTTCGAAATTTTTACTGGAGAGCAGAGTAACACCTTCTTCGAAAATGTATCTGATTTAGGATTCAGTGGTAAAGTAGTGACGAGGCTTTCATACACATGCCTGGCAAGTTTATCGGCGATTTTATTTCCCGTGATCCCATTGTGGCCTGGGACCCAGACAAGGGTCTTGCATTCTTGAACTAGCTTGGAAGTCGTAAGAGGGTTTAGCACGGCTTTAAGTGCAGCTTGGCTGTTGCTACAGATTCAAATGCTTCGCACCCTCCACCGGTTACCCGCAATGTAGTTCGCTACCATCAGGATTGCGTAAATCTCCGCTGCGAAGACAGATGCGAGCTTTCCTAACGTATAGTGAAATCTAACGTTGTCGTCCCGACTGCATTCCTTTCCTGGGTCCTGGCTCAAATTCTGGCCGAAACCAGTCCTGGGCACAGGGAAAGTCGATTTCGTATTTTTTCCTCAACGGGGTTCTGGTGTCACTGCATCGGACAGCATGTCCATAAGACCAAAGTCATAAGATAGACGACGGACAATGTCATCAAAGCTCTAGTGCGTGTTGTACCAAAGACCACTTCATTTTAAATGGAAGATGGCTTTGAAAGTGCAGCAGGTGATACAAACATCAAGTGGAGGGGGATTCATCAATGCGTCTAGAGCGTAGCCAGGAGTGCTGGGAAAGCCCCCATGCGTCCGAGACAAACCGTTCTTTGGGGTATGGTAGAAGCCACGATCAGGTATTTTCGCGAGAGCTTATTCCACCAGACAATCGACGCATAGGATGAATATAATTGCCCTTATCATAGCTGTGTAGATCCAAAGAACCTTTCTCGGTGACAGGACCCATGTCTTGCTAATAGCTAACGAAAGCTGACATGTTTTGTCTGACCGTGGAAGCCAGGCCCTGCAATTGACCTACAGTATTTTCAGGGCCGGATGTGACAACTACTTTTGAACCGTTTCTATGAGCTTGTGGCCTCCTTGAATGGTGGATGGTACTGAACTACTCACCAAATGTAATCCCTTAGTTGTTAGTGGGTTATGTGATACTTTAGTCTGACTATATTGAAAATGACTATCTTTGCGTTGGGGTGAGATCTTTTATCCACTGAAACTATTATATGAGGGTGATCTCGTACCATACACACATCTACTCCCAATCTGTTTTGGATGCGCTACGGCCAAAGCAGTAATTGATGGCTAAATGTTAAATTTTATGAGAAATTGTTTCTTCATCAATTCACTTCCAGCTGACTTTATGTCAGGCACTGTGATCAAACATGGAAATTCCTATGCCAAGGTGATAAGAAACCTTTAGCCATTGTCATTGCAGGTTCCAAATTATCAGATGTAAACTCTTCATTGTTGTTGCCTACATGACAACCAATTCCGCCATCTCATTGACTATGACTCCATAAGTCATATTTTTAAATACGCATCAAGTTGATTGCAAAAAGTCTGCTTTGTATCAGTCCATGATGCGTCGTACTTTACTCCGAATTTATTCATCTTGATTCTGCTGAGAAACTGGAACTTTGCATGGTGAGTTTCTGGATAGTCTTTCAGAGAAAAAAAAACGCGGACTTACGCATTAAGACAGGTTCTAGCCCAAATGCTTACATCAAAAAGGTTCAACAAATATCGCACAAACGCTTACTTAAATTGCAGGATTCTGGCATTCTGAGGGCTCTAACCCAGAGAACCGGGAAATGTCCTCACATTCCAAAAAGCAATATTAGTCCAAATAAAGTAGCCAAAAGTCGTTAAAATGTGATCATTCCTTGTCCAAAAGGTAGTACCGCCTCAGTGTTAGCGTGTCTTCAATAAAACCAAATTTGTTGCCAACATTTTTAAAGAGCACCAAAACAATAGAGGCAAAATATTCATTAATGACAGCCTTACTGCACAAACACGATTCTACAGAAGGCTAAACAGCTGAAACAAACAGAACAAATGTCAATACGTATGGATAAGAAATTCAACAGTACTACTCAGAAGAAAGGAAGGCGATTAAAATTAAGTGTTATGAGGATTTTTCTAAATATGATTTTAATATCTTTTAATGATTGTTTTAAATGATAAATAGTAATTTAAATAATATTATTTTTGAAGTTCCTCGTAATAGTACTAGTATTTTGTCTTCCTCAAATTCAAATTCTGAAGATATCACCTGTCTTTGTATTGACCATCCTAAAGTAGAGTCATTCTCTGGTGTTTCAATAGTTCATCAAAATATTCGCAGTTTAAGACAGAACTTAGATGTTTTCTTGGCTCATCTTACATCGCTAGACCATTTACCTGACTTCGTATTTCTTTCAGAAATATGGATTTTTGATTTTGAGGTATCTAATTTTAAGTTTAAAATTCATAACTATACATTTAAAGCATTCTGTAATAATTCGTATGCAGCTGGTGGAGTGGCAGTATATTACAGGAGTGATATAGAATGCGAAATTTTGTATCCTAAACTTATAACTACTGATTTGATTATATTAAATTGTGAAATATTTGGTTCTCGATTCTGTTTAACTGCTATTTACAGACTTCATCTGTTTACTGTTAGGGCTTTTGTGGAAGAGTTTTCTGCATTTTTGGAAAATCACAAATTCAAAAACCCTGTACTTTTGGGAGATTTCAACATTGATCTTGTGACTGATTCGTCTGATACTGATATTTTTCTTACTGCTTTGTCCTCCTTTGGCTTTGCGTCATTGGTGAACAAACCAACCAGAGGTCTTTCATGTTTAGACCATATATTTTTAAGATTACATTGGAATAATACTATGAAATATAAAGCACATGTATTTGATCTTAAGATAACCGATCATAACTTAACCAGCCTTCAGTTTGACGATTTCGTCGCCAGAACTAAACAATTCTATTTGAAAAAAATTAAAAAGATCAATTTCCAAACACTGAAATCCGCTTTATTTTTTGAATTGTGGGAAGAGGTTTATAGTAATGGTGATCCATCTGTAGCCTTTGACTTATTTCTCAACAAGCTTCAAGTGTTAATATCGAACAATAGTCAGCCTTTAAATAAAACGGACAAGCAGCTAACATGTCTTAAACCATTGTTGCGTGCAAATCACGCCCCAAAAATCCTCCACTCCCTTTTCCATCTGTTGTCTGCTGACCTCTTCTTTTCTCCCCCCCCCCCCCTTCTAGTGTTGTCCCTTCTTTTCTTTCTTCCCGTCATACTCTGGATGCCACGGTACAGGTGGGATTCACTGGATCTTCTGAATTCAGTTCCCTCCCCCGGCCTACCGCTCCAGAGATGACCACATAGGTACCCCTGAGAGAGCCAGGCGGACGGAATGGAGACTCTAGCGGACGGACGGTCCGCCCGTTGATGCCCCGAGAGATCTACACAATTGGCAATGGCTGCGAGCCCACCGTACCTGACATTGTTTGCCCCAGGATTCTAAATTTGTATAACCCCCCTACCCCAACAAAAAGAACTAAAAACCAAATTGTAAAGGAAAGCCCACAATTCCCCGCGGTCGATACTCGGCTCCCTATGTCTGCAAGAAGGTTTACTGACCCCCCCATTGTAAACCTGGTAAAACAAGTTTTCCTCCCTATCCGGCGGTCTCAATTAAAGCTCTCAACCTTAGCTTTGGTTTCGGGTCAGAGGGCTGGCTTTGAACCAAAGCAATCACTTGGATGACAAAACAAACAGAACGAACAAACATGACCCACAAACATAGAACATCGACTGGTGTGATTGGCTGGGGATTCAGTGAGAAGCTGTTGGAGCTCTGGATGTGATTCCCTTTGCTCTAACAGCTGAATTGGCGGAACCCCATGTGTGTGTGTGTGCGTATGAGTGGCGGCGATGGCCAAAAAGGCGGATAAGTTCATTCGATAACTTATCGTCTTAAGGGCAGGAGCCAACAAGTAAAAAGAAGAGCGAGTACCAAAAAAACAAAAAAACGACAATAAAAAGAAAAAAAAAGAGAATAGGAACGAGAACAAGAACACGAACAAGAACGCGAACGAGAACAAGAACACGAACGAGAAAAGGAACGAGAACAAGAGCACGAACGAGAACAAGAACGAGAACAAGAACGAGAACAAGAATAACGAAGTAAAACAAATCGAGGACGAGAGACAGCTAACGGATACGACCGGACGAAAGTCGGTGATTGTGGCGGAGACGGCTCACCCTCCTCCACCAGCAGAATACCCAGCTAGAGAGCGACCCCGCATAGGCAGGAAAACCCCGTAAAAAAAAAAAGAGATAAGTACCCCCCCCCCCCTTTTTTTTTGAATAACACATATTACATATTTGTGAAATTAATATCGACCATTTTGGCGACAAAACCCGAGTCCGTAAGCCTTCTCACCGTTATCGTGAAACCGTTCGTAAAACGGTTAGATCACTTAATTGCGCGACCCGCTAGCCGTACCGGTGCGACAGCGCGGAACTGTGGGCCTTCCGTTGGCCGACCCGTTAAAATAAAAATTAGCGTAGAATTTTTAAGCAACTTTTTTTCTAATAACACTTTCGGCATACCCTGTGATCCCCCAAAAGAAAAGAAAAGAAAAATAAACCATAAATTCCCCATCAGGGAAAAGATAAATTGTGCGTTCTTTTTCTCAGTTGTTTTCCCAATTTCGCATTAAAAATTGGGTGGCGCCTACCTGTTGTGTTGTTACCAATTTTTTTGTTGAGCGATCTTCCCGAACCCCCCCCCCCTTGCTGAGCAGCCGGTGTGTGCAGCTAACCAACAGCTGCTTGTTGCAATTCCGGTTTTCTGCGATTCCTTCTTGGACTCACGTTCGCTTTTGTGCAGTCCACTTCATTCGCTCATCAACCACCACCTGTGTGGTTGCGGTCGTCATCTCCTCTGTTTTTTTTGGTTTATTGTTTTGCCGGCAGTCCGGCATTTCCATTGCATAATAGTTTAAATAATTTAGTTCTCTCTCCCCCAGGATTTGCAACACAATGGATGAACTTATGTTTGCTAAACAAAATAAATAAAAAAAAAAAACTGCTTGCTTGTATAAAAAAACATCCAAATAACATAAGGCTTCAAAGAGCATAAGAAAATCTTTGCCATGATCTTAAAGCTGATATTCCAAACTGTCGGGATACTTATTTCAAAAATAAGCTTTCCGAAAACTTAGGTAACCCAAAAAAAGAATGGCAAATTGTCAATGACATTTTAAATAAAAAGAATATACAAAATATGAATGTAGTTATTGTAGCCAATAATGCGACTGTATCTGAGCCTTCAAACATTGCAAATTTATTTAATGATTACTTTTCAAGAATTGGATATAATTTGATTGCATATTCGCTTAATACCAATTCATGTCGCTGTTATAACATGATAATAGAGGATACTTTTTATCCCAAGAGTTTCTTTTGTAAAGAATTTACTTCACTTGAAATACATGCAATTATAATTTCCTTAAAATCGTCTAATTCATCATCTGATGATATGTTTACCAGCAACATTATAAAACAGATTTCTTTTTTTATTTCTGATGTGCTATGCCATATTTTCAATCTTAGTTTAAAAAAAGGAATTTTTCCTGAATCACTGAAGCTAGCAGTAGTTATTCCTCTACATAAAAAAGGCGCCACTACATGTCTAAATAATTACCGTCCCATTTCCATTCTTTTGAAAGAGGCATAAAATCAAGAATCCTTTGCTTTCTAAAGAAATCCAAATTTTTGAGTGATTACCAATACGGTTTTTGGAGTGGAAGATCTACTGAGAATGCTGTCTTAAAATTATGTGGCGAAATTTATGATAGTTTGAATGATTCAGAGGTGCCTGCATCTCTGTTCATTGATATAACAAAGGCTTTTGATACGGTAGATCACACTTTGTTGCTTGATAAGTTGTATAAGGCAGGTTTTAGAGGTAAAATTCATGACTGGTTCGCGTCGTATTTAAAGAACAGAAAGCAAAAGGTTAGAATTCAGAATATTTTAAGTTCTGAAAGATGTACTAATATAGGTGTTCCTCAGGGCTCCGTTTTGGGTCCTATACTATTCTTGATTTTTGTGAACTCGCTTTTCGTTCAACATTTTAATGGCAAAATAACATCCTTTGCTGATGATACTTCCTTATCATATTCTTCGAAAAACCAGTTTCAATTATTCACTGATATAAACAATGATTTGGAAATTCTGCGAAAATGGTTTAATTTGCATAGACTTGTTATAAGTGACAAAACAAAACTTATGGTTTTTAATATTCAGGGGACAGTCTATGAAGATATGGTAATAAAATATCATCCACCCAATTGTTGTAGATATCCTCTCAATAATAATTGTACGAATGATAATAACAACAATACATCTTATAATGACAACATCAACTGTTCAGATAATTGTTTTGACATTGAGAAAGTTAAAAGTTTCAAATATTTAGGTATTATTTTGGATTATAGGATGTGTTAGAATGATCATACATCTGACCTGAAGAATTAACTTAACAATGTTGTGAGGCAAATCTACCATCTCAGTCTTTACTGTAGTCAACCGATTTTAAAGCTGGTTTACAATGGTTTATTTAAATCCAGACTACAATATGGTCTTTCTTGTTGGGGTGGTACTTATCAGAATAAAATTGCACCTTTGCTTATCAAACAAAAACACGCCATTCGAGTTATCTGCAGAGCCAGTCGTATCACTCCTAGCTTTCTTTTGTTCAAAAACCTAAACATTCTTCCACTAAAATATTTATACTTTTATAAGGTTCTGAAAATATTTTTTGAGAAATCAGGATACTCATCGGCAAGATTGTATGGATCTCACAATTTACGCATCTACAGTAGGAATTTATTAACCGTACCTTTTATAAAAAAATCTCTTTTTTCTCACTCCTTTAATGTTACTGCATCTCGCTTATTCAACAGACTACCAGAAAATCTAAGATGTGAGAGAATCGAATCTATTTTCTTAAAAAATGTTAAGCTCTTGCTCTTTTCTTTAAACCATAACGAAATTAATAACTTTTTAAATATTTTTGTTTGAGCTCTTGTACATATGTATATGCTTTTACTTTTATGTATTCATTTATTTTTTTTGACTTAAACCTATAGTATGCGCTCTTAGAATTGTTTTAAATTTTATAATTGATCCCCATCAATAGATAATTACTTTTGTATTTAGTTCATTGAATGGCGCATCCAACTCTTGTCCATCGGACAATCGGATGTTCCTAACTATTTTATATGAAATCTTATAGTTATTACTGTGTTTTTGTTTTCTTTTCCTTCTAATAAATATATTTTTCTGAATTGTTAGTTATAAGTTTTCAAATGAAATAAAGTAAAAAAAAAAAAAAAAACCAAGTTAATAGACCCGGCTAGTTTCTCCAGAACAATTGTACTGGCCGCACTTACAATAATACATCAAAGCTGATACGAAAACATATAGTTGACCAGGGACCACCAATAGGATGTAAAGTAATCACTTCATTACGAATTTAATTGTCGCCCTATTGCCTCGAAGAAGTCTTCATTTTCCCGATCAACAGTAATACAGATATTGACCCTTAAACCACTTCCGGACTAGTTTGAGGATGCGAAAGGCTCTGAACCGCCTATATGAGAGCTACCGGCTTCCTCGATGTCAGTTCTTCCGTTTGCTGTTGAGTACTCGTATCTCATGAATGCAATTGGAGGTGGCAGGACTACCACTAACCTTTTCCTATGCATCTAAAAGTACTAGGCATAAGTGACACCACTGGGATGTGGAATGTAAAAATGATGATGAAACTACAGGCCATTCCTTGGCGAGTGTTTGTCGGTGTGCAAGTGCTGGGCACTATATCATTACACATCTTTCACCCAAAAACAAAGAAAGATAGAAGCCCTTCTCAAGATGATATGCTTAACGAAATATCCAGGAATGTAAGTCTCTATAAACCTTTCGGTACTTCCCATTTCGAGTTCGTAAAAATTCGGTTGCGGTTCCGAACAATGTCTATTTTGATACCAGGACGTCTAATATTACTATAGCTTCATACTTGAAAAGCATTCCAATCCAACGTATAAAAACGACCACATAAAGCAAGCTGGCGTAGGCATATAGATGCTGATTTTAACCAACTCAACATGCCTACCTGAATATGAACCTCGATGGATCATCTTGAATCTAACCAGTTCAACTTGAATTTAAGACGACTGAGCACCTTGTCGGATTTGTCACACCAAGTCAGTTTTCTGACAGGTCGAAAAAGAAGAAGACTGACAGGAGAACGAATCACCGACCACCTTAACGCCTCTCACACATGATTTTCGCCGCTATTATGATATCAGAATGTTCTGCGAAATCCTTTCAAATTATTCCGATAATCGCTTACAACTTTGAGCACTTTAAAAGTAGCAGCGAAAAGTAACTCAACCTTTGCAGACAAATTCATCCCTCATTTAAGGAAGTATCCGCATCTCCATTACCATCGAAACGTCTGCTTGAAATTCGTTCCACATAAAAAAAGTTCATGTTGAAACGTAAATTATGCGGAAAATTTATTTTACTGTACCGTCGACGAATGACTTCTACTTGCGCCTGCATAGTGTCCTTTTGAAAAAGTTTTGCCGCTTCCTTTGATCGACTTGTGGTTTGGCACGGATTCTCCCTCCAACAAGATGGTGTACTCGTAGCCAATTAAAATTTGAAATGAACTGGAAATTTCATTTACCTCATCTGGTTGCCCTGGTAGGTGGAACTTGCCCCGAAACCACAGATTTTATTCTGAACTTTTGTTTGGTGGATACAATTGAGAGTTTGCTATCAAAGGAGGCTTATCTGGGAGTAGGTTTCCTTTGAAAGGACAGAAAATTCTCTTCAAGATATAAACCAGTATTAGTCACTTGATTTGACATAATTGTGGTCTTCGTTTAGGTATTAGTTATCATGATGAACCACATCTTTTACTGTCAGTGCTCAATAGGCCGGAAATTTACAAACACAAAAAGAAGTAGATATTTGTTTTTTTTTTTCGCGGTAAAATCTCTGCAGAGTTTTTAATAATAAAGCGGTAAAGTAAAATGAGACAATATTGAGTGGATGTATTAAAAATAAAAGAGACTTATCCAATTTTGAAAGTATCTTAACTACTAATTAAACCAATTGTTTTCCATGGCTTTGTGGGGCGCGAAGGTATCTAGAATATTGGTCGTTATCGTCATTTTCCTAGCAATCGTTGCATCAGACTGTGAAACCAGAAGCTAAGAAGCAATCGGCCTACCACTAGCCCACCTAACTTCCCTCCCATTCCCACCTCACCTTCTAACTACAAAATAGAACCGCATATTTCGATTGATACTTGACAAAAAGGCGTTTAGTTAGTGATATGTTCACATCCAACATCAAGTGACCTCCGATCGCAATCCATCCTTCATGTAATGTATCGAGCGCAGACTTTTCTATCCCAACTGCTCATAGGACATAATTTCTACCTCATTTACATAAATGGTCAGCCTGGAAAGCTAAGCGATAGCAGAGAATCTTCACAAAGCTCGATAAATAGTTAAATGCTCACCCTAGATTACAAGTGTTTTGAAAAAAAAAAACTTTTCTTTGGTACAAGAAGCCATGTTTCATTATTGAGGAATTTTTTGGGGAGTCTTTCTCACTTCTTTATAAACGCAATAGCCTCGACACACTATATACCTAAACTCGATAAATAACAAATGCTGCACGACTTATTGCACGTGGTAGGGACACTTTACAACATAGCTAATTGTCACGCAAATTCTCACAAAAACTCGCCATATTTATACCAAGCCAGCCAGGAGTCTATGTGCCTCGGGTCTATAGTACGGACGAGATTGTTGTTATTTTAAACAAACTGGCAGTGGCTCAAGTGGTAGTGTATTGTCTTCCCCATCGGATGGCTTGGGGTTCAATACCAACACTGCCCGAAAGACATGACCACTGAGCTCAAACACCTTTCTCTTTCCTTCTATCCAATTTTCCAAGAAACTTAACACGTGCTCCGGTATTTTAAAAGTAGTAACACCCTCTTGAGAGTTAATAATATAGGCACCTAGAATAATACAAAACATTATATCACACAATGAAACATATTATTACGAATATATTATATAAAGGGTGTTCTTTTAAAGGTTGAGTTTTTAAACTGGCAACACTGTTTCCACAGATTGTCAATTTGACAGTTGAAAGTTGATTTGTGGTTAGTACATCTTGCTAATTTACGATGAATAGATTAGCGCCAGAACAACGCGTACAAATTCTGCAAACTTATTTTGAAAACCATGGTTCGGTTCGCCAAACTTATCGTGCGCTACGTCCATTTTACGGTCGACATAATCGTCCATCTGAGTAAGTTATTCGGAACACGATGAATCGTTTTCGCACCATGTACAATCTAGTGTACGCATCCCCAAAGACGACAAACAGTGCGAACAGAGGAAGCTAATGCCGTTGTGGGGTGCAGTGTCCGCTGGTCCAGATGGTAAGTCTTCCCCTTTTTCTGAACAGGTGTTCTTCCTCGCTGGCAAAACTATTGCGTAAGCTTTTTCATCAATCCTACTCTTTAGCACTCTTTCCGAGAAGATGGAAAACAGCATTTGTCCAGCCCGTCCCTAAAAAAGGCGAATCTTCTTCTCTCTCCTCCTGCAGACCCATTGCACTTACGTCCTTTTTTTCCAAGGTCATGGAAACGCTGATAAACCGTCAGCTCATGAAATATCTCGAAGAGCAACAACTTCTTAATGGCCGGCAGTATGGTTTTCGTAGCAATATGTGTCTACTGGTGATTTTATGGAATGTCTCACCGAAAAGTGGAACCAAAGCGTACATCAATCTGGCGAAAGCAAGATAGTTGCACTTGATATTTCTAATGCAGTTGACAGAGTTTGGCATCAGGCTCTTTTGTCGAAAATGCGTGCATTTGGGATCGATGACTCTCTTCTTCAATGGATTAGAAATTACCGGTTTCAAGTCTGATATTCACAAAATAAATGCTGGTGTGCCCCAGGGCTCCGTTCTGTCTCCGATACTTTTTTTTAATTTTCATCAAGGATTTCTCGTCTGCTACTTCCAATCCAATATATTCCTTTGCTGATGACAGTACTCTTTGCTTTTCATATTCGTTCCCGGGCTCACGCCCCTACTCTTCGGCTGTGGAATGGGAACGGCAGCGTATGTTAAGCTCATTAAATTCTGATATTAACATCATATCTAATTGGGGAACCACTAACAGAGTAGAATTTAATGCTTCCAAAGCACAATGCTGTCTGCTGTCATTAAAGCGGAATTCAAATACCCAGCCATTATCCATGAATAGCGCTTGCATCGTTGAACCGATAAACTTTCCATTCTCGGTATGCGTGTCAGTGACAACTTACATTGGAATGACCGCATATTCGATGTCGTCAAAAATGCTGCGAAACGTCTAGGTTTCTTTGAACGATGTAAGAAATACTTTAGCCCCTCTGATCTGGCCACAATATATAAGGCATTCATCCCCCCAAAATTCGAATACAATGCCCACATCTGGCCAGGTGCTCCTAAAGCATCTCTGCACCTGCTAAATAGGATTCAAAACGGTGCGATAAAACTCATTGGTGATACTAATATCAGTCAATCAATTGACAACCTCGAACATCGACGTAATGTCTACTGCCTCACTTTGTTTTATCGCCATTTCCTCCAACAGTGCTCCATTGGAATCGCCAGTAGCACTCCACCCATTCAAACTTTCAACCGTAACACCCGTCTCGCTATAAATGCTCATCAGTATACCCTCAAGCCCATTTTCGGACGTACTCTAAAATATCGTGATTCTTTCCTAAGCCGTTCTCCTCGCATATGGAATGCTCTGCCGATCTCTGTGTTTCCTTGTCGTTATAACTTACAAACAATTAAAAACAATGTACATCGGTACCTGTCCTTTCTTCCTCCCTAAATTTCCTTTGCCTGCGCTGTGTACAAGCGTAATGAGCGCGCGCTCATTATAAAAACAAAAAAAAAAAGTTTTGAGGAAAATCCGAATGAGTCGATTCGCCATCGTGCACAGCAATTGGAGCTATAACCATCCACTTTCTGGAAGATTTTACGGAAAGATGTTGGCTTCAAAGCTTAGAAGATTCAGCTTGTGCAAAAGTTGAAACCGCTTGCTCATTATGCGCGTCGTAGGTTCGGTGAATGGGCCGAAAATATGATTTAGCTTGATCCTCATTTTCAACGCAAAATTTGTACTCGTAAACAAGCAAAATTGCCAAATTTGGAGTAGTGAGAACCCAGAAGCCTTTGTCGAGATGCCCTTACAACCATTAAACCTCACTGTTTGGTGTGCCTTATGGGCTGGTGGAATCGTCCGCCCATATTTCTTTAACGACGATGCGGGCCAGAATGTTACCGTCAATGGAGAGCGCTATAGAAACATGATTTCTGACTTCCTCGTTCCTCAGTTGAATGGCATTGACGTGACAGAGTTTTGATTTCATCGAGATGGAGCAACATGCTACACGGCGTGCGACACCATCAATTTATTTCGGGAAATATTTGCTGACCGCATAATTTCGTGTAATAGACGTGTGAATTGGCCTCCACGATCCTGTGATCTCACAGATCACTTTCTCTGCGGGTATGTGAAGTCACTAGCCAATGCCGATAAACCAAGGACGTTAGACGATTTGGATGTCAACATTCGCCGTGTTATTGCTGATATACGGCCCCATTTGCTCGATTGCGCTTCATTCGAGCCAGTCGTGGCACGCATATGCTCAATACTATATTTAATGGCGTAAAATTATGTATTAAATAAAGCTACTATAATAGATATAACATGAGCTACAAGTGTTTTATTTTATATTGCATTTGTATACCTCTAAAAAAAACACCCTTTATATTACAATATAGCAGACAACCAAACTAGGTCAACCGATTTCGCAGGACCAATTCTTTTGCCGGGCTGTTCTATGTTCTATGTCCTTATCTTCTTGGCGTTGACAACCAAAGCCAAGCCAGACCAAGCTAAATTTTGTTGTTAAGCTGACGTTTTCTGTTACATGCTGAGGATGCTTTTGGTGTTGTAATCAAGTTAGGTATTGCACTTCGATGGTGGTAAGAATGATAATGACGAAGCTAGTGTTCTCATGCTTTATCCCATTTCGGCGGATAATTTTTTTTATTTTGGTGGAGGCAACGCCCCCATTTACATATTTGGCATAATGCAAGCTTACTGTGACTAAAAAACTAAGACTTAAGAACTAACAAAAATGCAGGGTTAGGTACTCAGGGAATGGTGGAGGAGATCAAGTTTTAAACGAAAAGTGCTCAGATTAAAATCAATGCGGAGGATAGAAGAGACGAGGACATCGTAAATTACGAGGGTTAATGATGAAGCAAATAGAAATGGAAAGGGAGGCACAATCCACGGAACCAGAGATGAATGAAAAAAATATCAGCTGCTTCTCTTCGTTTTTCGAGTGTATTCAGGTTAAGAAGTTTCAAGCGGTCACGATAGGGTAAGATAAAGGGGTCATCCCAGGATAGTCCTCGAAGGGCAAATCGAAGGAAACGACGTTAAATGTTCTCGATTCGAGATATATGGTATGAGCTCGCTGAAAGGGGAACCACACTCGGCTGGCATATACGAGAAGGGACCGGACAAGGGTAATGTGAATTGACTTTGTCACATAGGGGTTGCAAAATTGTTTAGACCATCGTTTGATACAACCGAGCGATGAGTTGGCTTTAAGTATTATCTCATCAATATGCGAACGAAAGTTTAACTCTCTATCGTATAATATTCCAAGGTCGCGAAGAGATTGAAACTGGGGTATATGTTGGCCATGCAGAAAATAAAGTCGAGGGAGATATTGATTGGAATTACGTGACAAAATCATAGATTGACATTTGGAGACAGCATTTTTTAGACACCAAATGGAAAACCTATTGAGGTCTTCTTGAAGGAGAATAGAGTCTTGGGATGAAGAAATAGTTTTGGAGAACTTAGTGCCTTCGGCGTGAATGGATAGGGAGCAGTGTTTAGTAAAATATAAAAGAGGCTACCTAGATGGCTTTTTTATGGGGCACGCGATGTAATTAAAAACGGGGTTGAGAAAGCTGACCTAAAATGGACGCTATAAAAGCAGTTCTCTAGATAAGATGATAACTATTTTAATAATATGGGACCAAGACCGAGGGAAAATAATTTGAAAATGATCAATCGACGCAATATTTTATCGAAGGCCTTAGCAAAATCTGTAGCAATAACATCATTGAGATTTTGTAACTTTTCTTCTATAAGGGTAGGATCAAAAGATTGAGAGAGAGAAGGGCCGATGCAGAAATTGGGAAGGTACTTGAAATATATGGTGTCGGGTACGAAGAAGTTGTCAGCAAATGATTGTTTGAAGAAGTTTGCAAAATAGTTGGCAAAAGTACTACCTTGATCAGAGAGATCCCGGAATGTATCCAGAAAATTGGAAATACAAGTTTATTCATCTAAATCTATATTGTCCCCTTCAACTGCAACACACTTATGCCAGCGCTTGATCCAATCCCCGAAGCATTTTTCATATTCGGTTTTCGGTACTTCCTGCGAGTTTTCCATTACTTCCTCTCGGCTGCTGAAACGCGTTTCCCCGCAGTGGTTTTTTAACTCAAATGAACAGAAAGAAGTCACAGGGAGCCAAATCAGGTGAATTCGGTAGCTGTTGGATGGTATTTTTTGCATTTTTCGTCAAAAAATTACGAATAATGATGGCACTGTACGACGATGCGTTATCATGATGCAAAATCCACGAGTTTTCTGCCCACAATTCTGGGTCTTTCGGCGAATTGCTTCACGCAAACGTCTCATAACGCCCAAATACGAATAATACTCTCTGTTTACTGTCTGGCATTCTGGCAAAAATTCATGATGCACTACACCGTTGTAATCCATGAAAACCGTGAGCATTGCCTTCTTTTTTGACTGAAAACGACGTGTTTTTTTTGGTCTCGGCTCATTTGATGAACGCCATTCACTTGCCTGATATCTGGATTGCGTGTCGTACTCATAAACCCACGGCCACGTCTGGTCTCCAGTAATGATCCTTTTGATGAATGTAAATCATCTCTTTTACAACGTCAACACGGTCTCTTTTTTACATGAAATTGAGGTCTTTTGGCACCAACTTTGCTACTACACGACGGAAACCCAAATCATTAACCAAAATGGCTTGGACGGATCCATAGGCAATGTTCAAGTCCTGATGGTTAATCTGCGGTTATTGACCAACATTTCTTTTACGAGTACTTCATCAATGTTTTCGTCGGTTTTCGATGTCGATGGGTTGCCACTGCGTTCATCATCTTCGATTGACTCACGACCACTTTTGATCCGCTCGTGCCACTGGTAAACGACCGTTTTCTTTAGAGAATCGTTGCCGAAACACTTTTCCAACATTTCCAACGTTCGCGCACCATGAAATCCGTTTTTTACGCAAAATTTAATACGAGTACAAGTTCGTTGTTGCAAATTGAAATCCATTTCTAAAATTGTAAAAAATCGCCAACACACACAGAGATAGATGTACTCTTGGCTACGTAACTTTTGCAAATGTCAAGATATGATGCTAAGATTTAGAGGGAATGTCAACAACAGATTTACCAACTTAACAAAAAAAACAGAACTCAAATCGGAACAATGGGAGCGCCATGGTGGTGTGGTGCGGGAACTTTTTGATCAAGGTGGTATGTGACTTGTCACCATGTTGGGTACTTTGAATCTACATACACAGCTATAAAAGGACCTATTATATCTCATTATGCGTCGACTATCTGCACGAAAATATCATATATTACTGCTTCTTTCGTCCGACTCCAAGGGATTGTCTGTCTTAGCTGCATAGAGACCTTCCTTCGTGCTCCTGGCTCTTTTCTGAGCACACTGATGAATTCTCCTTCTCTTGATATTCATATCATGGATGGCACGTTTAAAGCTATCATCCGTTTAAAAAGAAGTTGTCTTTGGTACAACATGCACTGGAGTTTCGATGACAGTGAGCAGCGACTGTCCTTCTTTTATGGTTAGATGCAATTATACCAGAACTCCTGTTGCTTCTAGAGAACAACTACGTTATAGTATTTCACTCCTCGTTAGCAAAATTAGCGCCAGTCTAACAAGTGAAGGTATACGCAGTTCGAATGACAATAAACTGTACTGTAAAGAATCGGTGAAAGGCAAAATATCTGCTACGAGCAGTTCGAGAATGCAGTCTCTGATGGCAGTTGGAAGGCTGAATTCACTGAGCCTTGTTTAAGTCCTAGTTTGGAAGAATTCAAGACTTTTCTGTTGCATCTCATAAGGAAGAACTGTGTATTTCTAATTGGCATTATAATAGGCCATTACGCTTTTACTTATCACGTAGACAAATATAAGCGACACAACAGCTTGTGATGCTTACTGTTAGAGTGATGAGCCTCGTGAGCCTCGCATTAGCCTGCCGACAATCGGGGTTAATGTGGTGGATGCTGGTAATATAGTCAAAGCTGAAAAGGACGAGTACAATAGACTATCTCTTTGTCGGACACTTCTCTTCCGACAGAAAAAAATAGCCAGTTCTGGCATTGAATTTGAAAAGTAATCGGGACAGCCTCCATAGGGGATACCCAAGAGGTAGTAGAAGTCCTCTTTTAACTGAGGACTTTATTGTATGCTGTGATGGTTATGTCGGCATTTTACTATGTGGGGATACTTTGAATTTGTATGCGATTCTTTGACGCGTCCTTCTATTCGCGCCTTCTCATCGTTATTAAATCGAGCCGTGGATATCCTAGCTTTTCACTCCTATTATAGTGGTAAAGTCGTTCGGCTTCAGATGTAGAACTGTTAGTTTAACGGTTTCTCTTTCCCGGAATTCGTTGCTCAGCATTTACTCTGACTCTATCCCTGTGCAATAGTAAGGTGAAGTACGATTTGATGGTCATGCAAAAATCGTAAACCTAAGGTGTACAATGGTCTCGTAGTACTCGCCAATCACAATCATCGCTAGCACTTATTTCAGCTATCGAAATGGTAATGCATTTCGTTTCCTACAAACGAAAACAAATAAATTGGACCCAAATAAATCCTTTAAATTCCGCATAGCCTGACCACTTACCCCCTCAATTTTATTACAAATGACCAACTTCCTTCTAACCCTTCCACCAAAATTTTTCAGTTTATTTTCAGATTACAACTACCACGTCGATTACAATTTACGTCAATGGGGAATTGAATGTATTCCCATAAAAAAAAAAACATTTACGACTCATAAACATGAGATTTGCTCATCTCATCAGGGTAAAAGAAATCCATGGGATCCATTCGATATCCGCTTGTGAAGGGAAAAACAAATGATTTATCGTTAAAACAGCTCCCAACAGATCTATTGCCTTAAGGACTTGGCAATAAACAAAAACATCATCAACTCGGGATGCATAACATTTCACCTGC
The DNA here is from genome assembly GCA_963966105.1 of Volucella zonaria. Taxonomy (NCBI): domain Eukaryota; kingdom Metazoa; phylum Arthropoda; class Insecta; order Diptera; family Syrphidae; genus Volucella; species Volucella zonaria. Next base: position 134,546,299 of record OZ014533.1, on the reverse strand, counting down.
CAGGCATGACCTTTCTATTTACAGAAGCAATGACGTCTACATTTTTGGAACTATGATGGCATCCTTGCAACCAATCAACTTACAATCCTATAAGACTTAACTGTTCGAATAGAGCAGTCAGACTTTCGAGTGGTCCATTATTTTAGGCCACTTTCACCCAAGTGGTAGTTAGGAAATGTAAGAATAGGAACTTCAAATTCAGAAAATTCAGGAAAATGTAGCACCTTCCTCATCATTGACCACTTATCGGCTACAGGAAAAGAACTGTTGAGATAACTTTTAAAATCATTTAAAAGGTTACCCTTAATAGAAACAACCTTAAGCTCTATGGATGGAGAAAAAATTCACTTTCTCAAACTTTATAGCTAGCAATCGAGTCTAACTAACCCTTTTGGGCAGAGCGTTTACATTTTATTACCACACACTACCAATGCAACGCTGAAGCCGATTAGACTTTATTGTCGACAGGGAATTGGATGTGATGCCATAAAACCACTCGCTTATGAGTCATGAAGATGAGATTTTCTTCCATCTTCACATTGGTCGAAAGTAGCCGTAGGGCATAAGCAAATGATTATCGTAAAAGAGTCATCAACTGTGCCATGGCATTAAGGGGTTTCTGAAGTAAACACTATCAACATGAAGGCGAACAAAAAACGTATAGTACCTGATGGGCGTTTACGCTGTAAATTTTGGAAAATCACCTTGAGTATGATGTTTTTCATTTCCTTGTTAATAGTAGTAGAGGGTGTGTTGTAATGTGGAATACAATTTGCACAGATACCACGAATCCTATTGGAAAGAAGCGCTTCAATGAAACTACTGACCCGTTTGCCTTAATTGTTAACTGGAAGCTCATTTTGTCGACTCTTGAAGCTTCATACGGAAGCGGTCCCTTTATTTTAATCGTTATTTGTTAGGATAAAATGCTTCATATCTCTAATATGCACATTCCTCTGTTGGTGGATACCTTGAATGATACTTGAATCCCTATCTCTAGGAAAGCATGTAGTTGTGCAACCAGGGATCCACTTTAATGCCAAGTTCCTCCCAGCAAGTCGCTATTTCAAGACCAATCCAGCGTTTAAATTTGAGGTGGTGTGTCGACAAGTGGGTAATATCCAACAATTAATGCGACAATTAGCAGAAAGCAGCGCGTGGTGGAAAGTACGGACGTGGCTGAAGCTTAACGGCTGACCTCAACTCTGTCCAAGATCAGATGCAAACGTAGATCTAGAAGAACGTCATCGTCCAGTTGTGGCTTCTTTGGGATTTTATTCAACGGTATTCATCTGTAACCAGACTGCTGCGGATAACTGCATGGTGCAATGGTGCATGCGAGCGGTAGTTCTCTTTCGACAAAGTTGACAAAAGGCAAGTTCTTTAAATCAACCCTCTCCACTCACGCCATCCGAGTTGAATGAAGCTAAAATATTTTGGATTAAGATTACTCGAAACATTACTCGAACTTAACCAACTGTCTAAGCTTGAGCCCATTTCAAAAAATTGTTCTCTATTTATAGATTCAAAGGGAATCCTTTGGCTTGGCGGTTGGCTTTGCAATGTCCAAATCGATGCGAATATGAAACACCCGGTTATCCTGCCGAAGTATTCTTTATTTACGAAACTCGTGTTAGACCACAAACATCGTTTGGCTTTTCATGGTGGCGTACAATTGACGCTGGTTATCGTAAGAAGAAGCTTTTGGGTACTTTGAGGCCACAATCTCGTCTGCGCCTGACATCGAGCTGAAACGGCTAAGCAGTTAATGGGCCAACTTCCAGTCAGCCAGACTATTTCGTCGTGGCTGTTTGATATGCGGGCCCTGTTGAACAATCCTTGGAACTGATTATTCGATGACCCAACTTGACTAAAGTGGCTGGAGTCGCGAAACTCCATGCTTCCCACAAAATTGAAAGTATCAACCTATGAAGAGATCTGTTCTCGCTTTGTAGTTGCCTTGGTTGGAAGTTTTTTTCAAAATATCCACCCGGCACTTTGAATTCAGAAAACAACTTCGTGACGGTAATCAAGTGCCTGGGAGTGAGTGGGAGGGAGTGCTTAAAATACGCATATCCCATATAATGCGTTAACTTCATGCTCAGACAACCTACATCCTACCTCTTAACCTTGCCGTAGAAAGATATCCCAATAGGCTAATCCAAATGGCTCTCACTTTTTATCTCATACTTTATTACGAACGAAATTAGTTTCTCGAAAATAGTCCATTCATTTGCAGCTTAGGACGTCATTAAATCCGGATTGAGGTACTTTCTTTATTATTTGACATTTTAGAAAATCAACGGTGGTAGGATTGCGAGTATTTCACGGTTTCATGAGCATGTAAACATATTATAACGTGTATCTGTGATTTATTGCGTCATATCCGTATCTGGTGTGGCAAAAAAATTTCCTTCAAATAGCAGTCTCAGCACGATTTAGTCAACTGATGACAATTTAATGGTGCGCAGCAGCAGCAATTGTGCTATCCACCTACTCGAATTCATATCTCGCAGGCATCATAAATATTTTCAATTTTATTGCTGTCGGATATTTATGACGTGTATCTTTGTTTGAAATTAAAAATTATGAACGCAAGCAAATTTTCGTTTACTGCCGGGTGGGTGTTATTTTGTATGGAGTAACTGTGGTGATACGAGGATAAGGTAGATGAAAGGATTTAACTATGTATATGCGTCAAATATGGATATTGCGAAACAATGGGATCAAAAGGATTTTGTCATTAGGCACATATGAGTAGAGCTGTGGTTTTGTAACATACGAGTATACCACAGATATTCATTTCACGCGTTCCTTTAGATACAAGCCAGCTCTGCAAAGAACGAGAGCAACGGGAACACTATGAACTAAGGAGAATGGTGGAACAATGACTTCTCATAAAGAAAAAAAAAGGGGCACAGAAGCACTCGATCGATGACATGGGGAGGTGCTTCTGCACAAATGATACTCGGAAGTTCTACCAAAAATGTGAAAAGCATTTACCAAGGACACAAATTCTCACCAGAACCAAACATGGGAACGTAATACGTAGTAGGTTAGGTTAGGCAATAAGGGATGTAGTAGTCCCTAAGGGACAAGTATACACGGAAGCCTATTGATATATTGTGATCACCTGTTGGCTGAAAACCAGACAGAGCTCCCAATGAATCTAATGAGATGTATCAGTTTTGCTTTGCTGACGTCCTTAAGTTCTCCAAGAAGCCTGTAACCTATTTGTTTTGCACGACGTATTTAAAGGTCAGGGCAGTCTCACAGGAAGTGTGTGATAGTCTCTACGTTATTTTGATTATTACAACTTCTACAATAATCTTGGGATTTTGAGGCTTCTATTCTGCTGGCCATCCTGCCAATGAGACAGTGTCCGTTGTGTGTGTTATTCCTGTGCAGAAAGGCACCGTATCTCCTCACGCTGATAAGTACTCCGTTGATGTGCTCTCCTCTCTAGGCTCGTCGGACCATTGAATTTTATGAATTTTAACTAATCGTTATGTTTCATCGATAATGACGTGGATGCTGCTGCTGACATGATCACAGAAACTATTCTCTTTGGAATGAGATGCTTTATCCCTCATCGGATGAAGAGTATCAAACCAAAAGAAAAAGCATGGTACGACTCGAGCTGTAAAGAGGCTGTCAGGGTTAGAGAATTGTATTTTTGGTCCAACAAGACCAACCTGACAGAGGAAAACCGAAAAAAGTTTAAACGAGCCAGAAATGACTGCAACGTCTTTCTCAAGGGTGAGAAATTCCAATACGACCAAACAGTAACAATTTTTGGTCATTCGTCAAAAACATTAGAAATTCTGCATCAACCTCCATCCCAACGCTCATTTACAATGACATTCCAGCTGTCAGCTCTTTGGACAAGGCCAATCTGCTTGCTGCACACTTTGCGGCTAGCTCAACACTCCCAGATTATGCTTTGTCCCCGCCTACACTTGAGTGGGTCGAATCTTCAATGGGACAAATCCAGTTTCGCACTTGTGTAGTAGCAAGAATTCTTAAAGATCTCAACATACATAAATCCGCTGGTCCAGATGGTATATCTCCTCTTCTTCTTCCTCGCTGGCAAAACCACTGCGTAAGCTTTTTCATCAATCCTACCGTTTAAGACTCTTTCCGATCAGATGGAAAACAGCATTTGTCCAGCTCGTCTCTAAATCTTCCTCTCTCTCGTCCTACAGACCCATTGCACTTACATCCCTTCTTTCGAAAGTCATGGAAACGCTGATAAGCTGTACTGACCGGCAGTACAGTTTTCGTAACAACAGGTCCACTGGTGATTTGATAGCATGTCTCACCGAAAAGTAGAACCAAAGCGTACATCAATCTGGCGAAAGCAAGATAGTTGCACTTGATATTTCTAATGCAGTTGACAGAGTTTGGCATCAGGGTCTTTTGTTGAAAATGCGTGCTCTTGCGATCGATGACTCTCTTCTTCAATGGATTAGAAATTACCTTACGAAACGTCCAATTCAAGTTGTCTTGGATGGTTTCAAGCCTGATATTCACAAAATAAATGCTGGTGTGCCTCTGGGCTCCGTTCTGTCTCCGACTCTCTTTTTAATTTTCATCAATGATCCCTTGTCTGCTACCTCTAATCCAATATACTCCTTTGCTGACGACAGTACTCTCTGCTTTTCATATTCATTCCCGGACTCACGTCCCTGCTCTTCGGCTACAGAACGGGGACGGTTCATTAAATTCTGATATTACCAGCATAACTAATTGGGGAACTACTAACAGAGTAGAATTTAATGCTTCCAAAACACAATGCTGTCTGCTGTCGTTAAAGCGAAATTTAAACACCCAGCCATTATCCATGAATGGCATTTGCATCGTCGAAACCGATACACTTTCCATTCTCGGTATGTGTGTCAATGAAAACTTACGTTGGAATGACCACTTATTCGATGTGGCCAAAAATGCTGCAAAATGTTCAGAGAAAAAATATTTCTCCCCTTCTGATCTGGCCTCAATATATAAGGCATTCATCCGCCCAAAATTCGAGTACAATGCCCACATCTGTCAGGCGCTCCTTAAACATCTCTGCCCTGCTAGAAAGCATTCAAAACCATGCGATACAACTCGTAGGTGATACTAATATCAGTCAATCAATTGACATCCTCGAACACCGACGTAATGTCTCCTATCCCACTTTGTTTTGTCGTTTTGCTCCATTGAAATCGCCAGTAGCATTCCGCCCATTCAAACTTTCAACCGTAACGCCCGTCTTGCTTTGAATGCTCATCAGTATACCCTTAAGCCCATTTTCGAAGTTACTCTAAAATCTGGTGATTCGTTCCTAAGTCGTACAACTCGCTTATGGAATGCCCTGTCGATCTCTGTATTTCCTGGTCGTTATAACTTACAAACATTTAATAACAGTGTACCTGTACCTGTCTTTTCTTCCTAAATTTCCTTCGCCCGCGCTGTGTACAAACATTTTAAGGGTACACAAACCCCTTGAGTGTGCACTATTTAGCACTACCGTGTGCGACGTCTCTGTCGTAGTTGAGTCGCCTGTACGCAGCTATTCGAGCGACGTGGAAGATTAGCGGCACCGCAAATCTGTCCTGTAGAGGAACGCTTCTGGAGGAATAAAGCCGTCAAAGCGAACTCTCTCGCGAAACATATAATTAGGGTAGTAAGCCCCGGAGATCAGGTTGTTCGATGAGGTCATTGCTCTTGCAATGTGCCTTCGAGTCAACTTAATGACGAAATTGTCCGCTCTTATTAGGTTCGCCCTATTGTACAAGACCTCATTAGGATAGAATCTTATGTACTCAAACATGTCCTAATACAAGCCCTCTCAAACACACATGGGCCGGATAAGGGCCATATAGCAGATCACCTTCACCCTCGCATCGAGTTGGCTGCTATAAACAGTCTTTTTGTAAGGACAAAAGCACCTTTGCTCTGGCCAGAACAACATCAACGAGTATATGTTTGTTAAAATACAGATATTGATCTAGCCAGATTCCAAGGTATCTGACTATATTTCGGCAAGTAAATGGCTGTCCATGTTGTCCGACGATAGAAAACTTTCACCAATTCTTTCTGGTGTCTCTAGAGGCCCCAGACAGAGGCGTCCGAAACAGAATGGTTTCCGACTTCTGAAAGTTAATTTTCAACTTCCAGTCCTCGCAATATCGCTTAATTTTGTCGAAGTCACTTTGCAGAAGTATGTTAATGACCTCAATCTTTGGACCTGATCTGTACGCGATTAAGTCGTGTGATGTTCCAGCAGAAGTCACATCGCCATTTTTCACGATGAACTGTCTATCTGTAAGCATATTGCAAAAAATATACCGAAATGGCTTACTAATGCCCAACCTATTCAGTTTGGAAAAGAGTCCCTCTAATCACACGGTATCGAAGGCCTTTTCCAAGTCAATCAGGCACTCACCCGTGCACTGGTTTTTGCCTTTGTTCCATAGAATATCAGATACCAGTTTAGACGCAGCATGAATGATAACATGCCCCGCCTTGAAAACGAGTTGATTATCCGGAACTATATGTTTGCCCTCAACCCACTTAATCATTACTCTATTGATCACCTTTTCGGAAACCTTACTGATGTTTGGAAGAAGACTGATCGACCGGAGATTCGCTGTATTGGATGTGTCGTTATCCCTTTCTTTGAATGGATGTACCACCGCACTTTTTCAATGCTCTGGATAATGGGCATTATTCATTGTATTATTAAACTGGGTGGTGTATATGTCCACCGCTTCTAGTGGGAGATGTCGAAGCACAATGTTCGGTATTTCATCGGTTCCCACTGGATTTCCTACTTCTAAGTGATTCGAAGATTGTTTGGAGCTCTTCCTTCGAAATGAACGGGGATAGCACCCTATCATAGTTATTCGCCATATCCTTGTCACTGAACTGGGTGAAAACCGAGGTCCCGAATCGCAAGTTCACTATTTCATTTCGAAGTAGAAATTGTGCACAAGGACTTAATTTTTCAGGTCGTGGTTCGGGCAAATGATGTCATTCGGCTTTTACACTTCCTGGAAAGTGGCTCCTATAGCCTCTATCTTCTCCTACGGATCCTCGATCACAAAATTTATCATCATTAACGGCCTCATTTGGATCGATGCCTGCTGCTATGAATATGTGCTCGTTGTCCGTCGTTGGGACAACATTCTTTCCTCCGAAAAATGTAATTATTTGCGGGAACATATTCGGGTTGGTGGTGTTTACAGCCCGAATTTTGTTGTTCCAATACAAACTTACAGAATTTCTGTAATTTTCTTTTATTAATGTTTGGACATTTTTGATCGACAACTTAAATTCATGATCTCCGGGATATGTCTGTGAGTAGACTGTGCTAGCTCATCCGTCTTCTCATTCCCATTCACTTTTGTGTGTCCAGGCACGTAGAAAATATGCACTCGGTGAGATTCACCGGCTCTACGTAGGAGTTTGACGACATTTTACATAGATTACATCTATTGATTTGGCGGTTTCACTTGCCAAAGTTTTTATAGCTGCTTGACTCTCTACAAAGATAGAGATTACTGAGGGAGTAAATATTTCTGCTTGAAGAATATTACAATCGTCCGGAATCTGTAAAGAGTCCTGGATCTGTAGCATTTCAGAGTAGATTCCAGCTCTAGTACCTTTCTCCAGTTTAGAGCCGTCCATGTAGAGGTGGAGTTTTCCATTTTTGGACCTCCTATCAAGGTCCATACTTGGCACTACACTTCGTCAGTTTTGATGGTTCATATCCCTGTATAGTAGACGCGTGCCCTAAACTGCGGTGCGTCCATTGGTCTGATCCTTTTAGTGTAATCGAGCTTTTGCAGCGAGTGCATTTAAGAAATTGATCTAAAGGAAAGAGACTGTACATTAGCTCTCGTGCAGCTCCAGGAGTATACCTTAACGCTACTCTTTGAACTTTTGCGAGTGTTTTGAGATAACTAGTCTTTTACGCGGCTTTTAACCACCAATGCACCATAAATAAGGATAGGTCTAACTATGGCCACATGCAGCCAGTGTGTTATACATGTTGTTAGTCCCCAAACGTTTACCAAACATCCTTTGTCATGTGTGGAATGCTGCTAATGTTTTTTTGGTTCTTTCTTCGATGTTACGCTTCCAACTGAGATTGCTGTCTAGCATGATTTCTAGATGAAAGACTTATCCTAACACGTGGATCCTTGTCACAAACCACTCGTCAACTTGCGTACCCAAGTCTCCAACTAAGTAACCGGTGCAGAGCCATATCTATCACTTCTATGAGTACCTTATTTTTCTTGGGTAGTATGTTGACTGACAATCCGTCTTCACTGTAGTGAAATCTGAGTCATACCGTCTTCATCCTTTTCTCGGTATTCTGAGTCTTTCATTACATCAGCTGTGCGACATTCTTTCTTGAATGCCTAAACAACCCCTTGGCGGCGGCCTGCATCGGTACTTACTGCAAGCTATTCAACGGAGGTTTTTTCAGTTTAAGTTTCATATTTTATTTGATGGACATAGATTGCGAGAAAATAATGGTTCCGTTGAATATTCCCCTTTCTAGCTATGCATAGATCAAATCTTATGCAGTACGTCGGTGGCATAATCAGTTCTTATTTCGTCAAAACTGAGAGCGGAGCACTAGTTACTGTCAATAGATACCGATATAATCCGATGATCAACGATTATATGTTCCCTAATTTGCGTGACATCAATATGGAGGGTGCTCCACTCCATACTGCCAACGAAAGCATCGTTTTATTAAAAACACAATTTAGTTATAAAGTCATTTCAAGAAATAGACCCGTCAATTCGCCACCAAGATCATCCGATTTGACGACGTTAGATTGTTTTCTGGGAAGATACGTCAAGTCACTAGCTTATGCCGATAAACCAGCAACAACTGGGCTTTGGAGCAAAACATTGTTCGAGTAATACGCGAAATACGCCCCCAAATGCTCGAAAGAGTGGTTGATAATTGGACCTGCAGAATGCGCTTTGTACGAGGCCCGAAACTATTTTAAATATTAAATCGTAACCAAGTCAATTTCTGTACTTTTAAAAACAAGACCCTTTTGATCTCCGCTCAAAATAACACAGCTAAGCGCAATTTTGGTTTTTGGTTCACAAAAGGATCTACATGAAAATCAACCTAAGGGCATGCACTCTTTCTTCTCTACAATAAAACGTAGTCCTCAGTGGACTACTTACCAAATTAGAGGACGCCGAATGTTATGTGGTAGGTTGTTCAGGTGATGTCACTCTCTATTAATCAGACAAACACCAGCAGACCAACGCTGGAAAGTGTGACCAATACCAGCCTGCTAGAAAAAACGCGACCAGCTACCGTGCAAGCATCACTGGCGCATTAAGAGCCCCTCCAACGACGGCGAAGGCATTGGTGCAAAGGCCTTTTCTGTGGACCTCTGCATACACAAATTGTTCAGCCTAGCCAAACACTGCATGGTCTTCCATGCCGTAGTCTCAGCTAATACCGGCGTCGGATATTGCAATTAACATAGAGAGTCAAGCAGCGATTAGGTCTCAATTTCCGAACACCATAAACTCGAGATTGCTTAGAGACTGCCCACATCCCTCAACGAGATGACTAAGCAGTATAAGATCACACTCTGCTGAGTTCCGGGATATTCGGGCGTCCCCTGGAACTGCGTCGCTGATGAACTGGCCAAACTCGGATTCATAGTAACAAATTGTAAGCAACTTGACGATCTTAAGCAACATGTCCTACGCTAAAAAAGTATCAGTTTCAAGCACTCTCTAAGATCAGTCATAGGATCTAGAGAGCTGATCAACCTTAGGAGTAGAGATAACTCCAAGCACGGGAGAATGTGCATTGCCTTGCACTTCCGAGATCTAAATGATGTCTGCCCCACAAAAATCAAATCCTTTGACTAAGGAGTTGGGTTTGTCTCTTTGTGCGAAGGCGTTCAACGTCTGCCACATGTTGTTAGACATGGGAAGCTCGTATTTTCCTAGAAACTGCATAATAGGGTCGCAGCATTCATTGTGTATATTTTCTGGGTTACCATGTGCTGCTGCATATCCTTCAATCGTTGTACATAAAAGGTTGTTTGGACTCGTGGTTAATATCTGAAATAATATGTATGCATCGACTTGTCTTAAGCAATCAATATTATCGACCCCGTCTCCTCCAGTAAGAAACCATCATAGACTTTACCCAAACCTTAGCCAGCTTAACTCTGATAAAACGTGTTTGAAAGCGTCGTTTCTACCCCAATACTCAAAAGTCAACCACTAAGAGCACCGTGCTTCACGGAACAATGACAATAAAATATGTATTTAAGTGCTCGACGACTTGGACAGCGGTATAATCAGCATCAGGATTAGACATTAGTTTCACAAGCTTTACCCGAGCCAAAGATAATGCGATTTGTTCAAACCAACTCCCCATAACGAACAGAAATTCTCGTTAAGGATGAGAAATTTCCTTTCCATCTTCATGGAGAAAGTTTGTGCTTTTTTTTTTTTTTTAGGCGACATTTGAAAAATTGACAAACAAACTGAAACCATCACCCCTAAAACAAACTCTCAACTAAACCACAAGGTAGACCCTCCGTTAATCAATGCTCGCTTAATTAGCAAATGGCACCTCCGACCGTGTACTTCAATTGCTGTATAGCTCTTCTGCTCTATGATGAAACCCAGTTTAGCAAGGAGAAAGTTCCAAGAAATTAAATGCCACGATGTTGACATTTTATGTGACGTCCCTTTAACCGAAACACTTTACCACAAAGTCATTAGGTTAGTCTTGGATTACGTTACAATCTTCCTCTCCTAAACTTATCCGGGAATAGAAATTGCTACCAGGAGATCCATTGCAAAAGCAGTTATCCATGCGAGAACTTTTAAAGAGTTTGTCCATCTATGAAACATAAACCAAGCGCTCAACCATGGATGAGATACTCGTAATCTTTATCTCTGTCGAATTATTATTATTTCTTTTTTTTTTTTTTCGTTTCAGACCACGAAACCTTAACAAGTTCTGGGAAATGCTTGAAAGGAAGAACAGAAAATACCTCAAAGAATTGGATGGAGAATTCCTTAATGAGAAGATATACCATGTACTCGTGCTTGCAAGTCCTTAAATCTGTTCTCAACGGTGTCAAGTGCACTATCGCGATTTAAGTGAAACACCTGCTAACTGTGTGGGGAGCTCTTATCCTTCAGTTACTATCAATTTTGGAATGAACCGGGACCACATACTCCTACGTGGTACCTTTTCGTATCTATACAATACACATAACGCACAAGTGGTAACGAAGTACTATCCATACTCATACTCATATGAGTGCTACTGCTATCTATCTGGGGATTTCAGCGACTTATCCGACTCAGATTCAGGTCTTCTACACTAGAGTTTCAGCGTGCCAGCTGAACGTTTGAAGGGAGATATATTTCACTTTAGGGAGAACGTACGTTAACAAACATGTGCAAACAATTTTACTATCCTCTTAAAGCAATTTGCTACTATTTGTGTATGACTGCAGCCAATGGGTGAGGTGAAGAATCCTTGACAAAGCTTATACGTCAACATGTACGTGTATATCCTCGCTTGCACCGGAAGGAAGTTAGCTCGCTTGTGGAACTAGAGAAAAAAAAAACAATAACAGTTCTGAGTTTGCAGGTAGATAGATTCAATTACATTTAGCTACGTGGTCGGAACTACTTCAAGGAAATTGTGTTCAACACTTGCTGGAGACGGAAATTCGTCTGATTCTGGCACTTCATTTGTGGACAGACTATTGGTTTTCAGGATCAAAATCATCAGGCTGCTCAACAGTCCGCCAAGTGAAATCACTCTATCGATAGACGCCTAATTAGTTTGTCATCATACTCATAGGTTTAGTTTTGGTAGCTAGCCTCTACCCCACAACCCACAACACTTGTCCTTGTGGTTTCATTCACTGTGACGTACTCCAGGGGGATTAGCTGCATTTTACTATGATATCGTGGCAAGTCCTGGATATTTTGGAAGTATTGACGTAGGTTCCAAGTGTTGCATTTCTTAAGTGACAGTCATTTGAATAGTGATGAGGAATGTGAAGTGGCTTTCATTTGGATCTTATGTTCTAGCATTTCTTTGCGATTATTGAGTAGTGGCTGGACCAACCAAAGTGTCCAGACATGATCCATTGCAGACCCTTTCTTGCTAGTTCGTCAACCATTATCTCTTCATGTGTTCAAAGACGGAACAACAAAAATGAGCATCATTGATACATACATGCCCCTTCCGTAATTTGAAAGAATCATAGCTTCGAAGACTCTGCTCTGACCAATGAGCCTGATTGACCTGTAAAAATGCAATATCTCTAAGAACAGGACGGAATGGCTTCCTACTTAGTTACTTAGGTGGCACTGCAGCTCGCGGTGAATATGGGCCTCAACTAACAAGCCACCTGGAGAGGTCTTTAGCTAACCGCCTTCCTTATTTCAGCTCATGAAATACCCCGAAATACGAAAACTTCTTAATGACCGGCAGTATGGTTTTCGTAGCAACAGGTCCACTGGTGATCTAATGGCATGTCTCACCGAAAAGTGGAATCAAAGCGTACATCAATCTGGCGAAAGCAAGATAGTTGCACTTGATATTTCTAAGGCATTTGACAGAGTTTGGCATGAGGCTCTGTTCTTCACTGGATTAGAAATTACCTTTCGGAACGTTCAATTCAAGTTGTCTTGGATGGTTTCAAGTCTGATATTCACAAAATTAATGCTGATGTACCCCAGGGCTAAGTACTGTCTCCGACACTCTTTTTAATTTTTATCAACGATCTCTTGTCTGCTACTTCTGATCCTTTGCTGTCGACAGTACTCTCTGCTTTTCATATTCGTTCCCGGACTCACGTCCTTGCTCTTCGGCTCTAGAACGGGAACGCCAGCGTATGTTAAGCTCATTAAATTCTGATATTAACAGCATAACTAATTGGGGAACCATTAACAGAGTAGGATTCAATGCTTCCAAAATACAATGCTGTCTGCTATCGTTAAAGCGAAATTTAAGCAGTCAGTCATTGCCCATGAATGGCACATCGAAACCGATCAACTTTCCATTCTCGGTATGTGTGTCAATGACAACTTACGTTGGAATGACCACATATTTGATGTCGCCAAAATTGCTGCAAAACACTCAGGTTTCAAGCGATGTAAGAAATATGTCTCCCCTTCTGATCTGGTCTCATTATATAGAGCATTCATCCGCCCAAAATTGAAGTAGGTACAATGCCCATATCTGGTCGGGTGCGCCCAAAACATCTCCGCACCTGCTAGATAGGTTTCAAAACTTTGCAATACAACTCATAGGTGATACTAATATCACTCAAACAGTGGACCCCCTCAAACACCGACGTAATGTCTCGTGTCTCACTCTGTTTTATTGCTATTTCCACCACCAGTGCTCCATAGAAATCGCCATTAGCATTCCGTCCCTTCAAACTTTTAATCGTAACACCCGTCTCGGGCCTGCCCTGCCTAGCTCTATATTTCCTAGTCATTATAACCTTCGAACATTTAAAACCAACGTTCACCGGCACCTCTCTTTCTATCCTCCCAGATTTTCTTTCACCCGCACTGTGTGCAAACATTTTAAGGGTACTTAAATCCCTTGAATGCGGGTATACATGAGGTGACTGAGGCGCAGTTTTCTGACATGGTCGATGTCGCTATACAACTGTATAGGTCGTCGTTGAATCCGCTCCTCCAAATCTCATTAACGCAAACGGGACCGAATATTGAAAGATTTTTTTCTCTCGAAACGACTGAGGATATCTTCATCGGCTTTGGAATGGAACCTATTCTCTAGCGACATAAAGTAGGACAGGTATGATCAAGGTCTTATATGGAGTGACCTTAGTCTTTTTACTGTACAATTGCCTTCTTACCCCAAAGAAACAGCGACTGGCAAGACTGATTCTTCGTTCTATATCTGCTGAGATGTTGTTGGCAGAATTCATAGCAGATCCAAGGTAGACAAAGTCCTTTACTATATCGGAGTTATAGCTATCGACTGTGACGTTCTGTCCAATTCGCCGATGTTGTATGTCCCTTCTTGTTGACAGAATATACTTGGTTTTGCCCTCATTTACCGCTAAACCCATTTTGCCAGCTCCCTTTTCAATACTGCTAGCGAACACGCCGCTGACAGCCCGGTGAGTTTTCCGAATTATCTCGATATCATCGGCGTACGCTAGTAGCTGCACAAACTTCTGAAAGACTGCGCCTCCAGTGTGCACTTGTGAGTTCCGCATTATCCTTTCTTGTATAATGTTAAAGAAGTCACATGACAGTGCTTCACTTTATCTAAAACCACTTTTGACATCAAAGGTCTCGGTTAAGTCGTTACCGACATTGACGGAGCAGCGAGCGTTCTCAATCGTCATTCTGCACAGACGGACGGTCTTAACAGGGATGCCAAAATTAGACATGGCTCTATATACGAGTAGCTTGTCTTTATGAATACTGTCACATGCGGCCTTAAAATCGATGAAAAGATGGTGGGTACCGATTTGGACTTCTTGAGTTTTTTGCAGGATCTGCCGGAGTGTGAAGATTTGGACGATTGTGGACTTTCCTGATCTGAAATCGCTGAACTGATAGGGATCAATCAGGCTGTTGACGAATAGTTTCGGACGTTCACGCAATATGGCGGAAAGATCTTGTAACCGATGTTAAAGAGACTTATAACTCTATAGTTGGCGCAGTTGATGGTATCTCTTTTTTTGTGGATCGGGCATACGGTGCTGAGATTCCATTCATCAGGCCTAGACTCTTCTGTCCAGATCTGAGAAATTAGTTGGTGCATGCTTTCCATAAAGTCATTGGTAGCAGCTTTGAATACCTCTGCCGGTAACATGTCAGGTCCAGCTGATTTCTTGGCCTTCAGCTTAGATATTGCCAAGTTTGCTTCGTTCTGGTCAGGAGGACGAAAATGTTGGCTATCATCGTCTAAGCTGAATGGTCTACTCTGCCTGACGGCGGGATGTTGGGCTTCTTCGCTGTTACACAGTCTGCATAAAAATCACCGACTGCGGCTCTACTACATCGTTTCCTTCTTCATGTCTACAGGCTTCTGTGCGGGTCCTCTTGCCTTGACACGTTCTTTTTAGCTGTAGAGCTTCCGTACGTTATTCCTGGAGCACAACCTCTCAATATTTTCGATCGCGCGTTTCTCGTGCTCCGTTTTCTTCTTTTGGAGAAGCCGATGTTCTTCCGTCTCTTCTGCTCATAAAACTCACGAGCAGCTCTCGTCCTTCGTTGTAGCGCAGCTTTGTAGGCTTCTTGTTCAGCTGCATGTGCTTGCCAGAATTTTTCATCAAACCAGGGTGAGCACATCAGTTGCGGGGTCCCTGATGGCACGTTGGCAGCGTTGCCACTGATCTTCGGTACATGCGGCATAAGGATTGTTGAAAGATTTCAGGATACGAGTTCAGCGAGGATCCTGTCTGTCTTTTGTGATTGCAACTTTTTACGTTATATCTTCTCACAGTAGTTCTTCTTTAATGTGATTTTTAGGAAATCTGCATTTTCACCTTATCGACAACAAGGTGGTGATGCGATTCAATGTTGGCTGCCCGGAACCTTCGGACGTTCAGAATACTGGAGGCATGCTTTACGTCTATGTGAACATCTGTCTGGAAATCGAATCGAGGCCGATCTAAAACCTCTTGCTGATCTTATGGTCTCTGCGCCCAGTACTTATTGCAACTCTAAATTGGGTCCAAACCTACAGGAGGACACTTCCCGCCATTCTGAGTTTAAACCACAGCCACCATGACGCTCCCACAAGGGGACCGCAACAGGCTCGGACCAAGATCCGAGGGACTCTTGACTCCCATGGTGCCCTGATTTAAAACCTGTCGCCAACAAGACCTATGACCGGCAGCGTGTAACTGGTCAAATTGTAGCAACCTTCAGAAACGTTAAATTCAGAAAACCGATACAATAAGTCCAGTACTTTGCTCTGTCCCGCTTTTTATTAGACAACGTCATTGATGGGTGAAGCCTTGATAATTGGGCGGGGGCCCCCCAAAATGATCAAATTGACTTAACGTTTGATGATCCAGAGACCGCCGTGTTCCCTTGTTCATATTGAGTGTGCTTGCTATACAATCACAGTGTGTTATACATATTTCGTCTCGCCACAAAGTCAAAACCATAAGTCCGTTGCCAGACGTGATGTCGTGTAGGCTATACTTACCATCTGTCTTACCAAAGATGTCCTAATTTCCTATTCTGGCGTTAAAATGGCCTTGTAGGATTTTCACGTCGTATTTCGGATTGCTCATATGTCAAGGAGCTCGTAGGAACATTGTTTGGTGGCGTTGTCCTTGACTTCCTTAGGGGCATGGATGTATTTCAGGCTTATGTTAGCGAATTTAACCTTGATCCGGATTGTCATAAGACCCTCTCTTTAACATATGGCAAATCCGCATCCAAATAAGCGCTGTTTCTTTTCCCTATATCAACATTGTACTTTATATATCACAATTCTTCATCCAACTTATGTCCGGCCCAATCCATCGCACTCGTACTTCCAGGATGACGGTGATTTATATCTGCGTGATAGCAGGCAAAGGCCTCTGCTAACTGTTCGGCTGTACGTGACCTGTTAGGGGTCCGAATATTAAACGTGCATATCCGAAGGTCGTTGTCCTTTAAACGTCTGCTAGGGTCGTCAACAGTGAGTCCATTTTTATCCGTCACATATTTTAATCTCTTCCGTCTAGACCTGTGAGTCATATGACGGCGTAGGCCAGTATAATGCTACTGGCCGGGCACGCCCTTGCCATTTTAGCCTGCATGAGTAAGGGTTAACTAACTAGTTAGGGACAACCAAATCCTGTTGGTTGGAGAAGAGCCTGATTAATGAAACCTCAGCATCGTTTCCCCCAATTCTGAAGAAAACAGACCCTCTTAGTTGCACGAACTATTGAGACAGTCTCCTTAACATTGCATACAAGATCTTGCCTGCCATATTTTGCGAAACATGTAGTTGGCCCATGTCCAGTTAATCCAGAATTGGCTAAATATTCACACTTCGGCAGATTCTAGAGAAAACTCAGCAAACCAGATTGATAATCATCACTCCTTGTGGATTTCAAGGGTGCTTTCGGCACAGTCTGTAGCGATGACTTATGACTACGCACGGTCTTGTTTAGGTCCTTCTCTGACATTGACGGACTCGGTTTTGTCATTAACGACCTTGACGGAGCAGCGTACTTTCTCCATCGTCATCCTGCACAGTCGAATGAGCTTGGCACTGAATGAGCTTGACGGCTGAAGAACAACAGAAAGTTGTTGACTGCCAAAGATGACGGTATTGCCACGCTCAAATTTCGGCTTAAATTATTATTATATATGGACTTTATGTCCATAATCAAGTAAACGAGTACCGCCACAGTATGTGTACTTACCTAGTCTTGTCATAAATACTGATGCAAAGAAAAACTTACGCCAAATGAAAACGTGCTCATATTTTTAAAAACAAATTTATACTTTTTATTTGTCAGCTAGGGAGCTACAAATTATGGAAGACTTCATTCGAAATGGCTTCCCTTTGCCTTAAAGCACGACGTGAGACGTACTGGTCAATCATCAATCGCATTACGAACCTCAATCATCAGAAAGTTTTCGACAGCGCGGACAAGGGCTCGCTTCAAAGACCCAATATTTCGGTGATGAGTAGAGCAGGCCATTCCCTCTAAAACGGACTTCGACTACCAGCTGGCCGATCATCCGGTAATACGAAGTCGGATACATTTTTTAGCCACTCTTGAGTGGTTTTCGCCTTGTGGACTGGAGAATCTTGTCTTGTCCAGTGCTTGTTTGCGAACATTATTCAGCTTAACTTCTTAACGACGTCTTCCAAAACAGTGGTTTAGTAAATTTTCACCGCTGTCTTGACTCCTTTTCCACAAAATCGTAGTTTACGCGGACGCCCCTCCATACTATTACATTCGCAGGGTGACGTACTCCTTCAACCGTTGGAACTTCTTTTAATGCCCACACTTCTTCGACGGTAAAAATTTTCATTTTGTCGTCGGTGGACAGAATTGGCCTGTGAGAATATTCTTCAGAGAGCTTTTGATTTTTGCTTACGTTTCTGCTTCAATGCAAGTGTTAGCAGGTGTCCAGTGCATCCTTTGTAGGCACTAAGTCCCAAGTCTTCTTTGATGATGCCAGACATCGATTTTTGCGAAACGTTCATTTCCGGCGACAAAATCTTCTGGTTTATCAGCGATTTGCGATTGGTGGCTCCCGGAGTCCTCACAGTCCGTAGACTGCCGGATCTTTGACGGTCGCAATCTGCACGACAGTATCCTCGAGTAATTTACTTGACCTGATACCGGTGATAGTTTTCCCAATTGTTATGTTTCAGCAGCTGTCAAAATTACTAATGACATCCAGCTGTCAAAATATTCATTAAGGTTAGCCATTTCATCATACATCGTTTTGCACTTCCCGAACGTGTGGAAATTGTTAAAAAATATCGAACGGCCTACACCCGTATAAGATTGTGCTGACGCAATAGTCATACAACCATAGACAACGCCATGAGTTTGCTAATTAGGCGGAGAGATCCGGATTTTGGACAAAAAATCATCTTTTTGGACGAGGCGCATTTATGGCACAGCGGCTATGTCAACAAGCAAAATTGCCATTATTAGAGCGAACACAATCCACAAGTGTTCGGCCAAGCATCAATTCATCCACAAAGATTGACTATTTGGTGTGGTTTATGGTATGGTGGCATCATCGGACCTTATTTCTTTCGAAATGAGGAAGGTTTCAAAGTTACCATCGATGGTCTCAGGTGTAGAGCGATGTTAACCGACTATGCCCAGAGCTCGACAGCATCGATATATACGAGCTGTGGTTCTAACAAGACGGCGCTACATGCCATATAAACGACGCAATGCTCGAAGTTGTGGAAGAGAAATTTGGCGAGTGGGTCATCTCACGGCGAGCGTTCATCAATTGGCCGCCGTGATCCTGGGATTTGACAGCTCTCGATTATTTTCTCTGGAGCTACGCCAAGTCCTTAGTCTACGCTAACAAGCCAGCCATTTTGGACAACATCGAGGTTAAAATTCGACACGCTTTTGCCGGAATAACGCCGTGCACATTGCGTGTTTTTTCGAAACTCATTACGGCTAGCCTCCAAAGCTTCTTCTGAAAGAAGACCAATAGGCAAATCAAAGGATGAAATCATGTCTTGACCATGGATTAGTAATTTGTGGCGTGCAGTATCAATTGTAAATCTTTCCTTTCGATTAACAATGCAGGAAATTTTGAAATACCAATTTTTTCCGAAAAAGCTAAGACTTTCAAAATAATTGAAAATTTTGTTATTGATCTTTCGTCGATCCACCACCAGTGCATTCCGCCCATTTAAACTTTCAACCGCAACACCCGTCTCGCTATGAATGCTCATCAGGATACCCTCGAGCCCAGTATTTTTACTGTGATTCTTTCCTAAGCCGTACAACTCGCTTATGGATTGCCCTGCCGATCTCTGTGTTTCCTGGTCGTTATAACTTACAAACATTCAAAAACAATGTACATGGGCACCTGTCCTTTCTTCCTCCCTAAATTTCCTTCGGCCGCGCTGTGTACAAACATTTTAAGGGGACACAAACCCCTTGACCGCGCGCTCAATATAATAAAAAAAAAAAAAACTGCCAACAAAGTCGAGGCGGTCATTTGAATGATGTACTATTCCACGCATAATGGAATGAGCGTAGCTTCAAAATAATGCCAGAATCAATTTTATATCTCACAACCGTTATTGTTTTCATTTCATCAACTAAATTAGGTATTTGGTGTTATATGTGGTCTCCACTGGAAATTTAAATTGCTTGACGCGTTTCTTACAATAAATTATTGCCAGTGGAGACCATGCGTTATGTAAAGGGTGAGCCAACAGATGGTGTGGATGTTGACTGCCAATTACTTTCATTTACTGGATTCAATGTGGTTGAACTTTGTAACAGATGTCGAACAATCTTTAGCAGTTTTAGTCATGGAGTCGTTTACCACGCAGCAACGCAGTTTTGTTATTACGAAAATTGCCGATCTGTGAAAGTAACATTTCGTAAAATTCGTGAATATTTCGGTCAACATAAGCGCCCTAGTGAGTCCGACATTCGTGCAATGGTGAAACGTTTTGAAGAAAGTCGTTCGGTATCGGTTTCCATATCAACATACTCGGCCAGCACGTACAGGCCAAAGCATCACCACTGTAGGCGAAAGTGTTCAAAACCAGCCAGGCACCTCATTTCGTCGCGGAGTTCAACAATTGGGCCTCACTTATGGCACTTTATGGCGAATTTGAAAAGCCTTTGATCCATCTACAACTTCGCCGATTTATTAATTAGATGTTGGATCGCCAGGACTTCTTATCGAATTTGATCTTTTCCGATGAAAGAAAATTGTCATTTCTGTGGACCGGAAAACCGATACAAGGTTCACGGATTATGGGTGACACCACTGGCCCGTAGTTTTTTGAAGATGAGGCTGGAGAGACAGTTACTGTGAATGGAGAACGTTACCGCAATATGTTGACCGGCTATTTTTTCCAAAATTGAATGAATCGGGTCTGGACGATCTCTGGTTTAACAGGATGGTGCTACCGGGACTTCTTCCTGTGGGGTTATTTGAAGAGTAAGGTCTATGCCAATAACCCAGCGACAATTTAGGAACTCAAACATAAAATCCAAACAGAAATTGCGGCCATTGAGCCACTTATTCTTCAAAAAGTCATCGATAATTCTGACCTTTTGATGGTCGCATGCAACAGCAGATGTGGTGATCACATGAACGATGTTGTATTCCACTCATCGAACTTTATTAATCAATAAAATTCTACGTTGTGTGTTTAATTTAATGAAAACTTCCACACCAGCTGTTGGCTCATCCTTTACAATACAAACGTTTCCAGCTTTTATCCTTGCCTCTCCTCAGAATACCACAAAAGTTAGGAGATAACCCATTGCCAATCAGTGGAGACAGCAAACTGCTCAAAAATGGATAGATGCAACAATCGGTGCTTCGTCCACACACAGAAATTCATCAAGTGGCAAGGCAGCTGTCATGCACATGTCCTGGTCCTACAACTACAGCAGCAACAGAGGAGACGGGCTGAAAGCTGACACTTTCTCATTCCACAGAAACCCAGGCTGATTGGCAATTTGGCGAAATCGCCTGTGTGCTACTGGCACTCATAAGTCATGACACCAGTGACACATTGTTCACTTGCGAGTGGTTGACCTAAGTGCCTCGGACAGTTGGAAGTCTGTCTCATTGAATTGAAATGTCCCATAACTCCTCGGGCAATGAGAGTGTTTTTTTGAATTTGGTGCTCAACCTACTGTTGCACTTTGGCGAATTTTGCATAGTTTCGCACAGTTTGCCAGCGGAAACAACCAGCAATTTGTCAAATTTAAATAAAATTCGCATAAAGTCACGCACGGAATGCATATCCAGGAAGTGTACGTAGGTGTGTAGGCATAAATTCTCAACATCACAATTCGGTGTTACCCTCCGGTAACATTACCAAATTCTACCCACGCAACAATACGTCACACTTATCCAACAGCAACAAAACAAAACGAAACAAAAGAACTTACCAGGGGTTAACCGTCAGGGCATGCCAGGGGTTAACCGTCAGGGCATGCCACCGCACCATTCTCATCCCTTGAACTCATTTGCACTCTCAAATTCCTTTTGCCGCCCTTGCGGACTGCGTTTTTTTGTTTTTCTAAATGACGGTTCCATTAATTCATAGTCAACCCCTGTTGGCACGGACACTAGGCATATGATGAAGGCAAAAGGACAAAACAAACCCTTAATCCGGGGCACAACACAACAATAAGAAATGTAACGAACTTTTTTCAAATTCTTTTTTTTCGGTTGGATAGGGGAAACTAGTGTGCATATTTGAATTTGTACAACAGTTTGAGAGACACAGCTGGAAAAACACCTGCTTCCATTTGTCGGTTATTTTGAATAAAACCTGTCAGCGTATAGAGTGAAGTTGGGCTTGCTTATGAATTGAATTGTTGTTCCAGAGCAGGGTGGGTGTTTTATTTTATTTTAATATAACGGGTGATACAAAACGAAATTTTCTTGAAAGTTATTAATCTTAAAAAAAAATAACCTGTTCGACATTTTACTTAAACTGACCTAAAGAGAAGTTATTTAGCAGATTTAACATTTAAAAAGCAGAGACTTTTAAGATAAGATTCATATTTTAAGGTCATAAATGGTATAACGATAATTGAACCCATCAGACTTCCATAGAACGTCCGCTGGTTATAATTCTCTTGGTGGAAATGATATTGTCGTGTAAGTAAATATGTTATAGTCGGACCTAGAAATCGGAGATACTCCCAAGTCTCGATCAAGATTTTTTGAACTCTGAATAGCTCTAGCTCACCAATAGATGTATTCATTTGGGTCTGGAAACAAAAAATATTCCGTGCTATAAGACATTAGTAGACCGAAGAGCAAACAAAATACAAATCGTAATAAATATTGAGGGATCCAGGATTAGTTAAGTAACTGGCACTGCCACGCGACGAGCGCACATCAGAGTTATTGTATTTACAGTGACAATTCTATATGCAAGAACAATCACAGTAGGACCCTCTTTGACATCGCCCGGAACCTAGCTGGTAGCCCTAGCACCAAAGAACACCTGGAAGCAAATTAAGTGGTTCTCTTTTAAATTCGAATGAGAATCAACTTGGAATTAGAATTGTCAGCCATAGTAGCACATCAGACCTCCAAGTAACACAGAGATTGTCGATCATTGCCATCGAATCTCGCAACAATATCAAATAAGAAAGGATATACTGAAATTTCTGACGGAAATTCGCATTTCTTTTAAGCCGCATTAAGATACTCCATTCAATCTTACGAAGCGCAACGAATAATTAAAGTTTCCTGAAGAGTGAGGCAATATAATGATCATAAAGCTTCTTTAAAAAGGCAATCCAAGGGAATTTTCGTTCTTTCTGCATCGAGGATAAATGTCTGCTGCTTTTAACGAACTTTAAAAAGACCTCTGGCATTGTGAAACGAGATTGTATTCGGCCGACCATACACACAAATCGAGTAGACAATGGTACATGCTTTCACCATTGCTATTTTTGTAGTCTCTAGTAGCGTTATACGCTCACAACTTTGGAGTGAAAACCTGAGTGATTCAATGGAAAATGAAACCAACTCCAACACACTTTGTGTACGGTGAAGATATCTGTTTACTGTCGTACAGGATTACGAGTACATGTGTATTGCAAACTACTGGAAACCGGGGCAGACAGTGTAGACAGCGCTGAAACTTTCTAACTCTCAATCAAACAATGAGCAGAGGATTTTGCAAACAAATGAACGGTAGTATACCACTGCCTACTACAAACTAACAGAAATCAATCTATTAACATGCAAATCATTTACCACCTGCGCCATATCACGAGCATCTTATAGTGGACTTGTGAAAACTAAGGCCAACCAGCTTTTACAAACCAAGAATTAATATCGTTTTCCTGATGGACTTGATGATACTAGATCTTAGTGACCATGACATCTAGAAACATAGCGGTGGTCATTAGAATACACTTTTCTTCTTATGTCATTCCTGGAAACCTTGTCACTTTGTAGAGCTACGCAATGAGAATTTGTGTCTGACTACAAAAGCACAGCAGAACGATACCACCGGTTTTAAAATGTATCGCGATAGCTTCTCATAAACCCTAGTAATAAGAAGTTGAGTCTATATAGGCCCCTTTAACCCAACAATGTATCTTTATCTAAACTCATTGATGTCAGGAAATTGTCGTAGAGTCTGAAACAGAAATGTAAAAATAGCCACTTCATATTATCTATCCACGAAAATAGTTGCCTCATACATCACCCCATTTGATTTGATATATCGACGAAGTCGGGCTCCTATCTCATTAGAAAGGAGGCTCAGAATTTTCCGACGGCGATTCAATAGTCCACGACCTTTTGAATAATTTCTCAACATAGTCTGCTTTGGGCTCAATACACTTCGTCAAACGCTTCTGAGAATTTTTTAATCACTTTCAAGTGATAAGAACCGTTGGGGTTCTCAAAATAGGCGTTCGTCAGAGCGATGATTTCGTCATCTGATTCAAATTTCTTTCCTCAGCTCCATTTCTTTAGATTTGGAAGCAAAAAAATCCCGAGAACATGGCGTATGAGCGAGCAGTTCGTAGCCCAATTCATGAAACTTCGAGATTGCGTCAACGCAGAGGCCTTTCTTATCTGCCAAAATATTCTCACTTTTTCCTAAAATCCAAACTGGTCAAATAAGTTGACAAAATATTCAGCGCTGATTTCCCTTCTGAAGGTAAGTGATGAGGATTATGCAGCTCATAAAACTGTCCCCATGACCTTGTATGCCGACAGACATAGCTTGTCCTTCTTCGGTGCCGATTCACCCGGATCTACATACTTTTTGACTGCTGCCTCTCGATCTCCGGTATCTTGTACTGGATACATGTTACGTAAAAGGTTATGAAACTGCTCAAAACCTCGTCCTGATTAGGGTTAAAAAACGCCAAGAACACCTTCAAAGTTGTAACACGTGATCAATTGTGAGCATAAATGTACCCGATTGTCTGCCTTGAAAACTAAATGACATGGCTCACTTACGATTTCAAAGTAGTCTATTTTCAAATGGTAGTTAACGGGAGCAGTATTGCAAGTTACAAAACGAAAAATTCAAACAGTCACGAACGCATCCATCCAATCTCGTACTACGTCTTGCTACCTGAAAAGCATATTTTTCGTACAGCTTTTCTCGATAACATTATCTTCAATTTCCCCGGGCTTTAGCCAAATCTACATATATTGCCACTTTCACATTAATACTTGTCTGCGTAGTCATATAATTCTTGTGAATCTGGCATACGATACTAACTTTCGTTGAATAGCCTCCAAGTCATAAAAACGCTCCACTTTCTCGGCGGTCTTCAGCTAAAGGAATAAATAGAAGTTGGCCGGCTACCCGATCTGGTGAATATGGTGAGTAAATGATAGCAAAATTTGATTTTCTAGCCAAAAAATGGATTGCTAATAATGACGAATGTGCGGGACAATTATCGTGAAGGAAGAGTCAATCGTGTCTCAAAAGTCGGTCGAATGCTTACTTCACTAATATTCAGTTGCTCAGACAATATTTTGTCCATGAACGGCATTTGAATCGTCTGTCAATCACTGGCGGCCGTTTTTAAACCATGAATACCAATTAAACACCTTATTTCGAGCCAAACACTCTTCACCATACGCAGTTTTCAACAGCTGAAAAGGTTTCGTGCTGGTTTTATCCAATTTAAAACAAAATTTAACGTTGCGCAGGCACTTCAAACGAATACTGTTGAATACTAAATCAAGTTATCGCGCTAAAATTTTTGTAAAGGCTATAAAAAGCAAAAAAAAACATAAAAGCGATACAAGTACTTGTACACTTTATATTAAAGCAATCTTTGGAATTGTTTAAACAAATTCGATGGAGCAATTCTGCTCCTCAGAAGCCCATCTTCTTTGAAAAGTCCGAGAAATCTCTTTTCCTGGATAAAATTGATGTGAAACACATGTCTGTTGCAGGTCCCTTCTGATCCGCTGGATTATCAAAGGAGAATCCAGGACTAAAACATGTTCTTTCGATTCGCGTTTAACGTGAAAATCTGTTTAACCAATAGTTCAACCCAACAAATTTCTGAATCGAGAAAGAATAAATATTTCCATAAAAATTAATTCAAATATTTTGTTGGATAAAAATGTTGGCAGCTGAATCACCCTGTGCCAAATTCAAATGCAAGCTCCCCCACGAAAATCCAACTGTCACAGCTGTCAGTTGTGCACTTTACATTTGTTTACTTCACGCCCTTAGGGCCGGTGGTTTTCGATTTGTACCTTCGTGTTTATTTCTTTCGTTTTAATTTTTATCAATTTGTCTAACTTTTTCGAGTGAAAAAGTGATAAACAATTTGAAAAAATGCTCAGCAAAATCAATTAAACAAAAAATATACTTAAATCCGAAGGCAACTACAGAAAGAAAACGACTTTGAGCAGTGCAACCGAAGGGGTGAGTTTTTTTTTTTTATTCATTTCGGTTCTGCGTCACACGAATTGGTAATAAAAATGCAGAAAATTCCTCAACTTTATGAATGAAACAACAAAAACCAGTAATTAGTAATAATTTCTAATTTAATTGACAATAATTTCCACAATTTTTCGTGCAATTCTAGTCGGATCTTTCTGCAGAAAGAACACCGGAACAATTTATAGGCTTCATCTGCAAGAGTAATGCTCGAGTGAGTTTCTTGTTTTTTTTTGTTTCTGTTTGAATTTATTCCCGTGCCTCTTACCGAAGTGTAAACCATTCGTCAGGCAGTCTCGCTACCACAGTTTCTATTCTAATTGGAGTCCGAGAAGGTGGTTTTGCTGCTTCGGTTTCCCCTTTGTGTGTCTAGTGCTTCCGTAAGTGTTTCATGTGTCGGTTGCCGGGTTCTATTTTTGTACAGGCACAGGCATTTCTGTTCTTATTACTGACGAAATGCGTTTTTTTTTTGTTTCCTTCTCATAATTGTCTGTTCGACTGGGCCTGTGGCTTATCACTTACGCAATTCTGTAATTTGATTAATTTTCCTCGCCGTTAACAAGTTCTCGTTCATCTCGAATAGGCAAACGAACGAAATATTGAATCTCAATTCTTGTACGTGCTGAAAAGTATGATTTAGCCACGACCAGAAACGACGCAAATGTGCCTATTCGTAAGTAGAAATGGGATTTCTAGTTAATCCACAATAATATCTAGTTGAATGTACCTTTGAGTGGCAGCTTGGCAGAGCTGGCAATAGGCGCTGTGCAATGTGTGATGTTTTTGTCTCTTGTACTTACGATTAGTGGCGGCATAATTGACCGGCAAGTCGTATGTACGAACTACATAAGTCGCAGTTCAAAAAGTTCGGCTAATGACTTTAGTTTCGAGTGAGCGGTGTCCGAGATAGCTTCTCAGTGTCCGGTGGATTATAATAAAATCGACTTAAGTGGGCCATAAACCCAAACCTACAAATAGTACGTTGTAAAAAAGAAGACAAAAAAAAAATCGATCAAAGTGATTTAATTGTCAGTGTTTCGTGCGGCGTTGAAGACGAACCACACCGGAACAACTCGTCATTGTACAGTCCGCTAGCTGTGCTGTGTGCTGTGACATACTGGTATTCCATGGGGGAAAGGATACAGGCGTGCGTGCCAAAGTAAGAATTACGAATATTGATAGCTAGTCCCGAAAGTCCTTGATGGTGTATTCTTGAATATTCAAGGGATTCATTCTGCTATGTCAGTTATTGTGTTTTGTGTGTCAATTATACCCTCATGCATACTGAAGAAGGTTTCCTTGGCTCTTTGTATGCTTGAAAGATTTGCCGTTGGTATTGGCTTTGTTTTATGAAATAATTGCGCACTTCTTTGAGCAGTGGATACAATTATCCCCAGCTTTTCAGTGATTTGTGGGCTAAGTGTTTGGATTACTCCCTGCTCCGGTCTACTCGCGCGTACACAATAATCAGCATAAATGGAGTAAAGTAGAAGAGGAGGAATATTTTGAATAGCCCGTTAATGGTAGGCTGGCTTTGATGCATATTCAGCACACGAGGGTGGTGTTCTAGTTGGTGATTTTCTTCCGGATTTTTCTGATGGTATATGGGCACGAGAATCTTTTAATAAAACCGTTTGACTTTGAAAAGATCTTTCTTCTTGTTTTGCATTCGTTGAATGATGCTTTGCTGGTTGGATGGGTGTAAAGTGTTTGCAGTTCTTTTATCGTTTGCTTAGTACGGTGGTTATGTAAGAGACTCAGAAACTCTCATTAACTACTTCAATTTATGTTTGCGTAACGCTTTTCGAGCAACGAGGTTGCTCGTTTTGTTTAATCCGTTTTTTTGGAATCCTTTTCCACGTCTTCAAAGTAGCGGTTGCCATATATTCAACTTGAATTCGCTTACTATGCCGCTGGATGGCTATTATTTAGAGGTGGACTGTTGTTTCTGCTTAATATTTTGTCAAAAATACGTCAGGCTTGATCTGGAAAGTATTGGTACTGCAAAGTGATCGTTTTATAGGTTTAGAGCTCGACATTATCGTGATCTCCTACTCGTTTATGGTAGTAGGCCGTTAATTTGTTGGATCTGCTAAAGTGTTTTCGAAGTTTGCTTGACATTATTGCTGAAACAGCTTGAGCAATTTACCTTGCAAGTTTACCTGGTTAGCACAGGCTTAGAATCTTTTACGTTTGTAGTCGCTCAGTAATTTGCGTAGTTAATACGAGTAGAAAACGATTCGGGGGCCTGCGTGGTGATTGATCGGGAAACTGCTGAGTGTCCTACAACTTGAATTGGGCCAGCAGCGTAACAATCAATCTCGTAGTGAAGTGCTTGCCTTGCCTTGTCCCCGGTAACTGCAAGACTAAACCCTTACTCATGCTAAAATTACAAGGGCATGCCAGACCGGTAGCATTATACTAGCCTATGCGGTGATAGGGCTCACAACCCTATACGGAAGAGATTAAAATATGTGACGAACCAACGAAGGGCCTCGGATAAAAATGACAACTCTAGCTGTCCAGAACCTTTGGAGCTGACCGTGGAATGTTCGACTACGTGCAGCAATTAGCAGAGGCCCTTAACTACTATCAGCAAGATAACACCGTCATCCAAGAAGTGCGAGCGCGATGGTATAGGCCGGACATAAGGGGGATGAAGAACCGTGATATATACAGTGCTATAGGGATTTCCGGATCTGCCATAAGCGGCAGACTTAGGCAAGAAGTCTTGAGCTTCTGACACTTGGGTGAAAATGGGTTTTATGAAAATCCGCATCAAAGATAAATTCGCTAACATAAGCCAACTATGGCCCATGCCCCTACGGAAGACAAGGACCACGTCCCCCAAGAATGTTTCTACGATCCTCGACAAGGCATATGGGCAATGTCCGAAGTATGGCGTAACAATCGTAATAGGCGATTTTAACGCCAGGATAGGAAAGGAGGACAT
Source organism: Volucella zonaria (assembly GCA_963966105.1). Lineage (NCBI taxonomy): Eukaryota > Metazoa > Arthropoda > Insecta > Diptera > Syrphidae > Volucella > Volucella zonaria. The sequence continues at coordinate 134,517,188 of OZ014533.1, read as the reverse complement.
CTTGGTTATCATAGCCGGCACGGCACCACGTGAAAGAGCACTATAGAACACTATAGCAAGCACACGGTTTCTCAATATAAGAGGACATAGCGGTCTCCGGATCATCAAACACTAAACAGAATTAATCATTTTGCGATAGACGTAAGGCATGCCTCCAGTATCCTGGATGTATGAACGTTCTGGGAAGCCAACATTGACAAAGACCACCAACTTGTTGCAACCTAGGTGCGAATGCGGTTCTCCCAAGCGTCACAACAAAGAAATCACATGAAACCGCCACAATTTTCATCGAACGGATATCCAGAGATCTCTCAACAACTCCTATGCCGACAGAATCAAGTACTGAAGACCAGTGGCAACTCTGCCAACGTGCCATCAGAGACGCCGCAACTGATGTGCTGGGTTTCACCGGACCACCATAAAGATATCCCTGGTTCGATGAAGAATGCCAACAAGCGCATGCAGCTAAACAAGAAGACTTCAAATCGGCAACGAATGGCGAGATCTGCATCGAGCATCGAGCATCGAGCATCGGCTTCTCCAGAAGAAGAAAAAAGAGCATGAGAAATGCGTGATGGAAGATATTGAGGCATTGTACTCCAGGAATAAGGTGCGGAAGTTTTACCACAGGCAAAAAGAAAGTGTCAAGGCAAGAGGACCCGTACAAAAACCTCTAGGGCTGAAGAACGCAACGTTGTAAAGGGTGACCAGATAGAAAAAAATATTTAAAAAAGCGGTGTGAGATATAAAATTGATTCTGTCTTGTGAGCACATCATTGGAATGGCCCCCTCGGCTTTGCTGGCAGTTCTTCAAGCGGTCAGTCAAGTGTGGCGTTATTCCGGCAATCGCGTGCCGAACATTGGCCTCTAGCTCGTCCAAAGTGGTTGGCTTATTAGCGTAGACTAAGGACTTGGCGTAGCCCCAGAGAAAATAAACGAGTGGTGTCAAAAGGCATGTCACCAAATTTCTCCTTCACAACTTCGAGCGTTGCGTTGCTTGTATGGCATGTAGCGCCGTCTTGTTGGAACCTTATTTCGAAAGAAATAACGTTCGATGATGCCGCCATGCCGTAAACCACACCAAACAGTCAATCTTTGTGAATGCATTGATGCTTCGCCGAACACTTTTGAATTGTGTTCGCTCCAATAACGGCAATTTTGCTTGTTGACATTGCCGCTGCACCAAAAAAGGGCCTCGTCCGAGAAGATGATTTTTTGGCCAAAATCCGGATCTCCGGTCAATATATCCAGCGCCCAATTAATGAAACCCACGGCGTTGTCTATGGTCGGTCCGGCTTCAATTCAGCACAATCCAACCGCAAATTAAGCCGGGTTGACTCTCTGGCGATGCCCAATTCCGCTGACCGGCGCCGAATCGGTACTTCTGGGTCTTCTTCGATACTGGCCGCTACGGCAGCGATGTTTTCTTCATTTCACTCCAGTCTCTGCTTGGTTGGTGGCTTAAGATCCACAAGAATGTACTCACGCTCAAATCCACTTTGCGACGAATTGCCTGCACACTGAAGTCAAGACGACGAGGCGGAATTTCGATAAAAAAAAATAAAAATGGAAAAACTATCATTACTATCTGGTCACCGTATGGTAGAGTTACAGCCGGTGCTGAGAATATGAAAACTTTTTCTGCAGACTGTATAACGGCGAAGAAGCCCAATACCCCGCCGTTAGGCAGAATAGATCAGACAAGACTGATAGGGTAAAAAACTCAGAAACCATAGCCTACACGACACTATGTCTGGAATGGGGGTCAGGGCAGCATTTCTATTTTGCTCTGTGCTACAGGAACTTAGAATTTATCAGGAATGGATGAGGCCGTCATAGATTGTTCTAACAAAGCAACTCTTCGACGGTAAATGTACTGTCCTAGTCACAAGTTCGGCCCACAATAAATGGAGTATGTAGAGCGCTCCGTTTAAGAGAATCTTCGAATCCACTCTATAGGAAAGGCATAGAGGAAAACCTCGAATCCGATGGTACGCAGGTGGAAAGGGGTTAGAGTCCCTCTCCAATAGGAATAGGCAATTAGCTTCCGATCAAGCTCAACGCTTGCTGATTGATGCCCAGTTTCACTACCAGACTGCAGCAGCATCTACAGTGAAATCATTTTTTTTTTCTCTGATGAGAGTTTAGATTCTTTTCTTGGCTTGGCTTGGATTCGGAGCGCACCAATGTAAGGCTATATTTTTGACCCCTCATCCATCCATCAAACTTTTAACACGAAATCCTCAGTTGTCTAATGAGATTTTAACCTCGAATTTGGTAGGCAAGTAGATCACTTTTGTCTCAGGAAGATTCGAGAGAATAGCCAAGAGACCTGATTGTCTACTCTGTTCCTTGCTGTTCTCCTTAAAATAAGTAATGCTTCCTTGCGTCGAGTCTGAAAGTTTCTACTCCTAAGCCAGTGCAAGGAGGGAACTCCTGGTTAATTTTTCCTTTCCCCGCTGTTTTGGATTGTTTTTGCAAAATCCTCGACATTCGAACTAGCCTTTTATATTTGTTTGCCTTTGATCTGTTTTGAAGCCTTCTGGTTTCCCTATGTAGTCACAACAGATCTGTGATGCTGCTACATTTTATAGGGTCATCCAACATGAGGTGCCATTTTAAATGGATAAAAAAAATGCAACATTTTTATGAAAGGTGGTGGTATGTTTATTTTAATCGAAAGTACTAACTCTGAGGTTAGTAATCGAATACAACATCTGCCAAATGTCCGCCTCGGTTCTGCCGCAAATAGTCATTATTTTGATGAAATTTTTCACCATAATTGCATAATTGCGGCTGTATTTCGCGAATAACAACTCTGATATTTTCTTTTTGTGCATGAATCGTTGGTGGAGCTGGCGTAGACTTTATCGTTAACACAGTCCCAAAGGAAAAAAATGTAATGGTGTTAAATCGCACGATCTCGGCAGCCAATTGAGGTCTCCATTTTGGCAAATCCCACGTCCAGGAAATTTGTCACGCAGTAGAGCCATTGTTTCACCAGCTGTGTGGCATATGGCGCCCTTCTACTAAAAATAAATGTCGTCCACATCCATAGTCTCAGTTTCAGGTAAAAGAAGTCAGCCAACATCATTCGGTAACGCAATCCGTTTACTGAAACTGTCGAAAAAATATGGACCAGTGACACTGCTATCTCAAAAACTACACCCAACTACCACTCGTTGTGGATGAAGTGGTTGTTCCACTATTTCTCCAGGGTTTTCGGAGCTCCCATCACTCAGAATATTTTTGTGTCAAAAATCATGATCTTGTCCATTCATTTCCAGTACCCAATCAGCGAAAGTATGGCGTTATGTGTGGTCTGCTGGCTTCAATTTTTATGCCAATTGGATCTTATAACCTTGTAGGCCATGATCTTTATGCAAAAAGTGATGGCGGATAGGCTCAATTCCTGTGACCGTGTCCAAATGGATAAACCTGGGTATATTTTCACATCACTAACCTATCCGAGATTCACTATAGCTGTGTGAGAAGGCGCTTGATGATGACCAAAAGCAGTACGAACTTTTAATCTAATAACCTTCAAGTTTTCACTAAGTAAAAGTCATCGCAAAGATAGTTGAATGTCCAATAGTTGTTCCAATGCTTTCAAGGCAAGCTTTACATTCTTCGACCAGTTGGATGGACCTATCCTAAATATCTATCGCTTTTGTTGACTGAGCGCTAGAATCTCATGTTCTATGGTGGGTTTGTTTGTGGCCGTCAATAACATTGTTGTAGCTAAATTTTCCTCGTTCGGTGGACTATTTCCTCCGACTCACATCCCGAACCAACTTCATCAGTTCTCGCTCCACCGTTAGACCCAAGCCCCCGCGTTAACGCGTCTCTTTCAAATTAACCCCAACCGCTCACACTAACTCCTCTGAAATACCTAACCTCTCTGCACATGTCCCCACTAGCACTTCTTTCCCAAATTTCTATCTAAAAACCGGAGCTAAATATCCCGATTTCATAAGGTCCCATATTATAAATCCCTCATCTGAGAAAGTGTCTAATGTCCCTTCAATTACCGCTGCATCGTCCTCAAAATCTTGGTTGATCAGCCCCATTTTATGATTCCCTTCTGCCTCCCACAGTTAAAATAACCCAACAGACTTTTGACACAACAGAATGTCGTTATGCACTTTCTAGGCTTAGAGAAAAAAAGGACATACGAGAATATACGTCTCCTTCTAGCGTATCTGCATAACAAATCAGACTCAGTTTGTTATGAGGAAACAACTAAAATAAGCGTCATGGTCTCCATACAGCAGGAAGGTCTCCCTACTGACCTTACAAGTCTGAAGAACTTATGCTGAGGAACTTGCTGCTCTCGGTAACTTTGTGCACTCAAAAAGGATCTCACACCTTCAACGAAGCAGAGCTGACAACGACAAATTTTTTTGTCCCTAACGTGCTACCATTGCCAGTGTTTCAACCATCCACTCGTACTGCTCTGCTCGAAATAACATCCCTCTTACCATCTACTATCAAAACGTAAGAGGACTGCGATCTAAGACCCGTGCCGTCTTGCGCAAATCTCACGCTCTCCCATTTGAGGTCTACGCTCTGACCGAAACTAATCTAACTCCCGATATAAAGAATCAGGAATTATTCCCCCCTAGTTTCAATGTTTTTCGAGACGATGATCTTACCCGTCTAAATGATGATTCTCCTTGTCGAGGTGTCCTATTGGCCGTCCACAATGACCTAAACTCTTCTCCAACCGCTGTTTCTACTTCTTCTAAGCTTGACTTTGTTTCAATAAAGATAACACTCTCCAGCAGGTCTCTGTACGTTATGTGTTTTTACATCCTACAGGCACAACCAATCGAATGCTACCAACTCGCTATCGATGCAATTGATGAAATAATTAACTTATCTGATCCTCTCGATGATATCATCGTATTCGGCGATTACAATCTACCTCAACTGCACTGGACATCGCAAACCCTCGAGTAAAGAATGCCTCTTCTTGGATAAGCTTACAGACTCTAGCTTATGCCAAGTTAGTGGGGTCTTCAACTATATGGGTAGGCAATTAGACCTCATTTTCACCACTGACCCCATAAGCTCCTCTGTCCCGCGATATCCCCTTTCACTATCGACCATTGATTACTTTCACCCACCACTTCTTCTTTCTTTTTTCCACCACTCACCTATCCGCCCCACCCCATCTGCAGCTGCCTCTTCTTACGACTTTCATAAAGCAAATTTCCACAAAATTAACGCTTATCTTAGTGAGTGTTCTTTTGATTTCGCCAATATGCCCCTTAAAAGTGCTTTCTCTATTTTCTATAGAGAATTATTCAATTCTATTTCTCTCTCCGAAATAAGACCCTTTCTACGAGCCCCCCTGGTACAATCGTAAACTTCGCTCTTTACGTAACAAGAGAAACAAATTATGGGCAATTTTCCTCCGATCCAACTCTTTTGCTAACTATTCAAACTATCTCGGGTCATACCTTCAATTCGCCCAGCTTTATAAGATTCTCCACCAGCGATACCTTGATAGTGCGCTTATAAACGATCCTAAGTCCTTCTACCAATTCGTTAACTACAAAAAAAAATCTGACGGTTTTCCTCCATCCGTCTCATATGAAAACATGTCATCAACCCATCCGCATACTATAGCCAACTTTTTTGCTACATTTTTAAGCAATCTTTTGCCGATAATTCCTTCATACTGTATCCCTCTTATTTCAAATGCCTACTTAACTTCCCCATTGGTCCCTCTATTTCTCAAATATACCCAAACGCCTCAAAAGCCTTAAGCTTCCATTGCAAATCTCTTACTTCCCCTAATCAACACGGCTTTCTGAAAGGTAGATTATCTACCACTAACCTCGCCGAATTTGTGTCCTCTGTTCTCTCAGCCTTAGAAAATGGTAAAGAAGTTGACGTTATAACAACTGATTTCAGTAAGGCTTTTGACAAGATATCTCATAAACTAATCCCGTTCAAATTGTCCATCCTGGGCTTTGAACCCATTTTGCTTAAATGGATATCTTCTTACCCGGACAATCGCTTTTATAGTGTTCGTTTCAGGTCTGTCATATCGGTCCCTTTCTTGGCCCCTTCAGGTGTTCCTCAAGGTAGTCACCTAGGTCCACTTATCTTCATCCTAACTATTAACGATCAGCACTTTCTCTCTATGCTGACGATACCAAATTTTTTAAACCCATTTCCTCACAATACGACTCTAGCCTCCTTCAAATAGATCTAAATAGTTTTTCCACCTGGTGTCACCAATCGATTACCTTTTCACGTAAGTGCAACAAGTCTACTCCCCGAACTTACCTTCTCCACGGCCAGCTTATAACCCTTGTTCAGACTATCCGCGACCTTGGCATATTATGCGACAGGGAGCTTAATTTCCGCTCGCATATCGATGAGATAATTACCAAAGCAAATTCATCGCTTGGCTTCGTTAAAAGACGGTCCAAAGATTTCTGTAACCCGTACGTGACCAGATCACTATACATCACTTACGTTCGCCCCCTTCTCGAGTACGCTAGCCAATCGTGGTGTCCCTTTCAACGAGTTCACTTAATCAGAATTGAGAGGATCCAGCGTAGTTTTCTTCGATTTGCTCTTCGAGGTCTACCTTGGAACGATCTTCTAATCTATCAAGACCGTCTCAAACTCATTAACCGGAATACCCTTGATAAACGAAGGGACGCAGCAGACATTCTTTTCATTCACCGACTCCTCTCAGGCTCCGTCGATTGCATATCTCTTTACAACTCCATTTTCTACTAACCCTCGAAATCTATTGTACGTTACCCCCGTCTATTTTATCTAACAACCCATCGCACCGTTTTCGATTTTAATCGCAGCACACTTTACCTCAAATTCGATCTCCTTCACCATCCCTAGCCTTAAAACCCTAATTAAATATTTTGTATTTTAGTTTTTTAAGTTTGAATTAAGCCAAATAAATGGGGGCATTTTGAAAACCAGTCGTTTTGCCTCTGTCTGACGTTCAGTAACCATTGCCCTTATCTAGTTGATTGTGGTGATATCACAGTTCACAAAAAAGCCAACGTGCATCAGTATTTCGCTTTTCTCCCTCATTAGTTTGGGTTTCGTCAGTAAGCGTCTTAAAGGAGACTTTGAATTCAGCTGTAAGGCTTCAGGGGGGATTTTTCACCTCTCTACTCAATCATACGAGTGCCATGAAGATAGCTGTCTGAGTTGCCCTAAAAACTATTCAAATATACTAGTTTGCTAATCTTAAAAAACATATCAGCGTTGCTCCAGCTGGTAAATACTATGACCGGAGGAAGAACAGGATCTTGAAGACCCTTCATGGTCGGGTCATCTTCTGAAGTAGAATCAGCTCATTAATATTCAAAACCCCGATGTTATGGAAATTAATTTTTAAATTTCGAACCGCCTTGACATAGGTCTTAAGAAACGTATTGTTTGATGGATTTAGAAGACCCCAACAACTGTCATACTCATCACTGACTGTTGCCTAGAGCTGTGACTATCTGTCAGTTTTTACTGATTCTGTATATGCTTCCGCGGACGGCAGGAATTTACTTTTTCTCCTGGTTCTGCGGCGGAAGCTCTTATCACTTCTCGCGCTAGACTTACCTTCGTTCTCACTTTGCCAGAGGTAGTGCGATTCGATATCCAATAGCTGCTTGTTCGTTGAACAGGGCCCCCGCCCAATTATCAAGGCTTCGCCCATAAATGACGTTGTCTCATAAAAAGCGGGGGCAGAGCATATTACTGGTCTTATCGTAAACATCTTCAGATAACAGCCTCTGAATGGTTGCTACGATTTGACCAGTTACAAGTTGCCGATCATAGGTCTTGTTGGCGGCTTGACCACCGGTAGTCCATACCAGGACTCAAATCACGGTACCATGGGAGTCAGGAGCCCCCCGGATTTCGGTCCGGGCCTGACTTGTTAGAAGTAGGCCCCCTTGTGGGAGCGTCATGGTGGCTGTGGTTTAAACCCAAATCGCCGGAAGGGGTCTTCCTGTTGGTTTGACCCATTGTAGAGTTGCAAATAAGTACTGGGTGCTGTGACCCTAAGAACAGTAAGAGGTTTTAGGTCGGCCTCGACTCATACCAAGGGTGGAACTTGTGCCTCCAACACAGTTCCGAATTGGTATCAGAATATTTGTTGCGAACGATGGCAAGGCGTATCCTTGCTCCCTATGGATGTATGGTCATCTCGTAAACATAAGGTCTACATGACAGGTGGTTTACGTTAAAAATCATGGAACGTTCTGTTCGTTGAACAGCTTAGATAACTCTATAGACAAATATGCACTCTGTCTTTCTTGACATCTTTCGACAAAACGAGCATATTCTGCTTCTGGCTTTCCAGTCAAATGTTTCGTCTTTGATTGTCGATGCTTACCTAATCATCCAAGGTTCTCATCGCAATTAGGATATCCGCTTTCAGTGCTACGTTTTTAAAGTTATGATGCCACAGTTTATCTACAAAGTATGTCTACATCAAGCCATGCTGTGTGGCTAAGAAATTTTCTAGTCCTAATTCGATTTTAATGCAAAGGCAAACCTATCAAGTCGCAAAAATTCCTGAAAATATGCGATGAGCTCAAGAGTCATAGATAAGCTCTTATAGGAACAGTATCCCTCAATGGCTTCCTTTGAAAAAGTATGAATTGAACTATTACGCCGACGGTGTCAGAGTTCATTGCTAATGATGTTGGTGACATCACTACGACATTGTCGTTCGCAGGGCAAGTGAAGCTTTGACATACAACACTTAGGGGGAAGACAAAAAGTAACCAGGCACACAGTCAAAGGGTTCCATGTATACTCGTACTCTCCCAGACAGCGAAATATTAATCATCGCCTCTAATTTATAATTTTTCTTGTTGCGAGTTCACCCTCTAAAATTTCATTTCTACGATTCTTTCTGGGATTTGTACTTCCTTTGTGTGTGTCGCAAAACAAACAAATCATTACCATGAGGACGCATTCGAAATCACAAAATCTCAAACAAGTGCTTTCAAAGCAAGTAATTAGCACAACTGAAGCCATATTCCCGTCGACTTTGACATCAAAGTTCTCCCAGATGGAGCTCTGAAGTCGGAATCTCACTGTGCCTCTGTTTTATCGTCGCAGTGTTTTTGTTTAGATATCTTTCACTTTGCATTTCTCCGGCGTTAATTAATCCCTATCCCTGCGCTGGCGATGCCGCTGAAATGATTTATTTGTCCGTCGAGTGGCTGTTTCCCTTGTCTTTCTACAAATTTAATTGTCTATTTGGCTTCACGTGTTTGAGTTGTTTCGTATTCGTTTTGGTAGTTTCGAAATTTTGTTGTTTTGTTTATTCGATTTCCAAATCCAAATACAACACCAACGCCAGACATTTGAACTGGAGAATCCATTTGATTGGTGGTGTTCTATGGTAATGATGAGATCTTAAGTTGTATATTGACCTCGTGCTATCCACAGGATAAAGATCTCTCGTTGTTTACCCACAAGTAGCTATGTATGTATCTGCTATGTGTTTTTGAGATTCTAAACGGGCTACAGGGTTGGAACGTCAGCAATTTGTTTACGGATTTATGTTTTCTCAAAAATGAATATTCACAATTGACTTTGAGCTTGAAAAGATGTTGTGATATTATCGGTTGTTCGTTTCGCTTTTGGGTTTCTATAGAGCAGAATTTATGAGTTCAGATGCGTGCTTCCAAATGGACTGATAATGGCCAGAGTGAGCACGTTGGTACGGTGGCCTAGATTTATTTGGGGTGTGCTATCTTTATGACCAGATGATGAAATAGCTGAGAGCAATTTGTTTCCTTCATAATTCAGTAATCAACCGTAATTGTCTGTTAACTTGTGATGTGCGTTTGTCACTTGTGTCGGCGCCTACAGTGTTTAGTATCTATTAGTAGTTTGGTAGTTCTGTGGAATATACTACAAGTATTTCAACATCAACATCAATTTGAACAGAAATAGATCGTGGTGCAGTCTAGAATGCATACATTTTTGTTTCATGTAACATGTGCGAGATACTTTTTGGTGACGACGACGTTCTCGTTTATTTAAAGTGTGTCTACTTTCCGACAGATACGAGACAAGCGGAAACTGATTGATTTGTAAGCAATTAGGTTAAGCGTGGTCGGGGGCTTATTTGCGTGTCAAATTTTGATTCATATCTGAGTACATATTTCCCTTTTGATGACCCAACTGTTGTGTAATTGAGCAAGAGCAGTGGAGCTTGTAAGCAGCAATTTTCGTATCATCAGCCGGAAATTTGTGCCGCTGCCAGTGTTTTCATGTTCAATTGTTTTGGTACGGGATCAGCATATGGAAGTTATTATCTTAACGTATTCCCAACCTTGGATAGGTCCTCGACTTGTGTGTTTTTATCTAGGCTTATCACGGACCTCTCAGACCAAATCTTCTAGCATTTCATTTAGGAGTTTTGTTTATTTTATTTCCCAGATTCGGTTACCGAGCTTGTTCTGGAATAATATACCGAGTGTTAGCAAATGTTTTGTTACAGGGTTTTTGGCCAATAAAGGGTGACCAGATAAGAACGATAGGAAAAAACATTCAAATGAAAGTACAACGGTGTGAGATATAAAATTGATATTTTGAAGCTACGTTCATGCCATTACGAGTGGGATAGCACATCATTCAAATGGCCGCCTCGGCTTCGCTGGCAGTGGTTCAGGCGGTCGGTCCAATTTTTCATAACTTGATCCAATATGTGCGGCGTGTTTCCGGCAATAGCGTCGAGCTCATCAAAAGTGGTTGGCTTGTTAGCGTAGACTAAGGACTTGACGTAGCCGAAGAGAAAAAAATCGAGAGCTGTCAAATCCCAGGATCACGGCGGCCAATTGATGAACGCTCGCCGTAAGATGACCCAGTCGCCAAATTTCTCCTTCACAACTCCTAGCGTTGCGTCGCTTGTATGGCATATAGCGCCGCCGTGTTGGAACCACAGCTCCGATATATTAATGTTGTCGAACTCTGATCACAGAAAGCTCTATACCTGAGACCATTGACGGTAACGGTGTCTCCTTCTTCATTTCGAAAGAAATAAGGTCCGATGTTGCCGCCATGCCATAATCCGCACCAAACAGTCAGTCTTTGTGGATGCATTGATTCTTGACCGAACATTTGTGGATTGTGTTCGCTACAATAACGGCAATTTTGTTTTGACATAGTCGCTGAGCCAAAAATGGGCCTCGTCCAAGAAGATGATTTTTTGGCCAAAATGTGGATCTCCGGCCAGTATTTCCAGCGCCCAATTAGCGAACTCACGGCGTTGTGTATGTTCGCCCGGCTTCAAACATCAAAACATTAGAAGCATGCGAAAAAATGTTGATAACTTCCTTGCACATTTACGAGGGGCGTTCAATATATTCTCGGTATCGATATGAAGGAAAATGCGAATTCAATTTTCAATATAATCTCCCCGAACATCAATGCATTTGTTACATCTTGAGATAAGCTTTTTTAAACCCTCAAAAAAATAAATTTCCTCTTTCTCTGCAAAATACCGACTTGAGTTCTTCATCATCCGAAAATCTTTTTCCACGAAGACATTTTTTCAAATCCGGAAACAGGAAATAATCACTAGGGGCAAGGTCTGGACTATAGGGTGGGTGTTGGATTTCTTCGAAACCACAATCTCGCGCAGCAGCCTAGGAAACTCGCGCCGTGTGAACAGGAGCTTTGTCATGAAGAAGCAACACACCCGCTGCGAGTTTACCCCGTCTTTTCTTTTTAATTACCTCTCGCAAATTATGCAAAGTGGAAGCGTAGGATGTGGCGTTGATGGTTTCACCTGTTTTTTTGTACTCAATGAGCAAGATTCCCTTTGAGTCCCAAAAAACTGTGGCCATGAGCTTCCCGGCAGACGGAGTGACTTTGAACTTCTTCGGGGGGTCTGTTCCTGCCACTGCATGGACTCTTGTTTGCTTTCAGGGTCATAGTGGTGGACCCATGTTTCGTCCCCAGTAACAATTCGATCCATAACACCGTCCGCGTTCTCACTACACATCTCCAAAAGCTCTCTACAGCATGCGATTCTCATTTTTTTCTGAGGCGCTGTGAGCATTCGTGGCACCCACCTTGCACTGACCTTTGAAAGGTTAAGATGGTCATGAAGAATGGTGTGAATGGTACCAATTGAAAGCTTGGTGATCTCTGCCATCATTTTCACCTTTATTCGGGCATCCTCAAGAACAAGTTTTTCGACTTCTTTGATGCTTTCTCCCGTACAAGCAGTAGCCGGGGCGCCGGAGCGGGGGTCGTCTTCAATGCTCTCTCTGCCTCTCTTGAACTCACTTGACCACTTTTGCACAGTTGATAATGAAGGTGCGGAACCCTGGTAAACAGCCACCATCTCTTCATGAATAGTTTTTTGACTTTTTCCTTGCTTAGTGAGAAATTTAATTACAGCGCGATGCTCAATTTTCACCATCTCAGTTGCCATTATGATTCTGTTTAACTAGAGATAAAACGCGAATTAATAATCACATTTATATGAAATTTTACATGAATGCACTAAAATAATAGTATTACTTGATAAATAAGTCAATTTATATATACAACCACAGCTTCACCCCGATACCGAGAATAGTTTGAACGCCCCTCGTAAATTCTTTTAAAAATCAGCCTGATTGGATTTTCTTATCAGAAATTTGGATTTATGAAGAGGAAAAATCATTTTTTGACATACAAGGGTACCAACCAATATTTTGTTGCAATAACAAATATGCATCTGGCGGTGTTGCTGCTTTCATTAAAGATTCATTTCGCTTTGAAGATAACGGTTTCAACTTAAATACCTGTGACGTTTTAAAAATTAGAATTGTTAATTTAGAGCTGACTTTTTCCTGTTTATATAGATTTAATAAGCCAACCTTGTCTAATAACATGTTTTATGAGGACTTGGAAAATTTATTGTCAGGTGAAACAAATGATACTATCCTTTTGGGTGATATCAATTTAGACATCTTACATAATTCTAATTTTGTAGATAAATATTTGTTTCTTTTATCTTCTTTTGGATTTGAATCCAAAAGAAGCATAAATAGACCTACTCGCTTCTCATCTAGAACTTGTATTGACCATATTATGGTACGTTTTTCTAACTCTCGAACAACTCAAATCTACAACTCTGTTGTCAATTTGCTAAATTGTTCAAAAAAAAGAATAAACATCCCAATAACAATAATATAAATTCTACTTACAAACAATTATGTAAAGATATTTTAAAACAAGTTTCTTCGTGCAAAAATAATTACTATATGAACAAATTTCGTGAGGTTAAAGGTGAATCAAGGAAAGAATGGGAACTAATAAGAGGCATATTAAATAAATCTGTTCAGAAAGACCGAATTTATAGTATAGAAGATAATATTTTTATCTTATCAGAAAAATTCAATAGTTTCTTTTCTTCTGTAGGTGCAAAGGTAGTCTCTGATAGTTCCGTTTTATGCTGTGATTGTAACTGTTTAGTTGATGAAGTGTCATGTTCTCAAAGTTTCTTCTTTAATCCCATATCGTCATTTGAACTATTGGGTCTACAAGTAAGTTTCCAGCGTTTTTTTTTTCCAAAATTTGAAGTTTTATTATGAAAACATAGTTACAATGCTTTATTCAAAGTATCGTCCATCGGAAGCTACAACTTTCCCCCCATCTTTCTGGCAATTTATGAATTTCGGACCAAAAAAATTTCTCGTCTTTCGAGCCCAAGAACGTATCGAGCCAATTTTTGATTTCTTCTACTGAGCTGAAGCGTATTCCCGTAAGAGCGTTCTGCATCGAACGAAACAAGTGGTAGTCAGATGGTGCCAAGTCTGGACTGTAAGGCGGGTGAGGCAGAATTTCCCATCCACTATTTTTCAAATAGTTTTTCACCGAAACCGCAACATGTGGCCGAGCGTTGTCGTGATGAAAAATGACGGACTGATGCCTGGTCTCATATTCTGGCCGGTTTTCTTTTAATGCCCGCTTCAAACGAATTAGTTGGGTTCGATATAATGGTCCTTTGATGGGTTCACTACTCGGAAGCAGTTCGCAGTATACGACACCCTTTTGATCCCACCATATGCAGAGCATGACCTTATTCACGTGAATATTTCGTTTCGGCGTCGATTGGGCGGGCTCGCCGGGCTTTATATACGATTTTCTGCGTTTAGGATTATCATAATAAATCCATTTCTCATCACCAGTGACAATACGATGCAAAAATGATTTATTTTTATACCGCTGCAGTAACATTTCGGACATGCAAAATCGCCGTTCGACGTCTCTTGGCTTCAATTCGTACGGCACCCAGTTTCCAACCTTTTGAATGAATCCCAGTGCTTGTAGGCATAGGGAAACGGCTTGTTGCGTGACGCCCAATGATGCAGCAAGTTCTTCTTGAATCTGACACAGATCCTTATCCAGTAAAGCGTCCAATTCCTCGTCTTCAAAACTTTTCGGCTTTCCAACTCCAAAATCACCACTTTTGAACCGTTTGAACCACTCGCGGCACGTCAATTCACCAATACATTCCGCCCCATAAGTTTCCGAAAGCAAACGATAGGTCTCAGCCGCACTTTTCTTCATATTAAAGAATAAAAGCAGCGCTTCCCGTAAATGACGTTTATTTGGCTGGAAACTTGCCAAGATTTTGCTGGATAAAATGTACGACACCGATAGAACTGCTTAAATATAACGCTGCAAAGTTGTTGACAGATACAAAACCTACAAATAAAATACATAGGATCTGACATTTCTGCCCGGGGTCCACTGGTGGCGCCATCTCTGACAAACGCTGGAAACTTACTTGTAGATCCAATATATAAAATTATCTTGTCTCTTAAAAACTCTAACTCACAAATAACTGAGAGTTTTTCAAATAACTTTATAAAAAAAATAGCTTTTAATATCTGTGATATTTTATGTTTCATTTTCAATAAAAGCGTTGCATGTGGTGTTTTTCCTGATTGTTTAAAAGTCGCTGAAGTTATTCCTTTGTTCAAGAAAGGAGATAATAACTTAATTAATAATTACAGGCCTATTTCCTTACTTTCAATATTCTCGAAAGTTTTTGAAAAAGCATTAAAGATAAGAATGGTCAAGTTTTTAGAAAAAAAATAAATTCTCTAGTGATTGCCAATTTGGTTTTCGATCAGGTCGTTCCACCGAGAGTGCATTATTAAATTTTTGTTCTGATATCTACAACAGCTTCAATAATACTGCCGCACTCTTTGTGGACATAACAAAAGCATTCGATACGGTGGATCATACTATACTCTTAGATAAGTTGTTCAAATGTGGTTTTAGGGGTAAATTTCATAACTGGTTTCATTCATATCTATCGAATAGATCTCAAAGAGTGAAAATTGATGAGGTGTTAAGTTCTCATAGAACTGTATCTATAGGTGTTCCACAGGGTTCCGTGCTAGGTCCATTATTGTTTTTAATCTTTATTAATTCTCTCTTTGGGCAAAACTATCATAGTAAACTTACAGCTTTTGCTGATAATATGGCATCTGCTTTTACTAGTGCTTCTGTTTTGAATCTTTTCTCAGATATCAATCATGACCTTGAAGTTCTTCGTCATTGGTTCAAAATCCACAAAATGGTCATAAGTGACAAAACCAAGATTATGTTTTTTAGTCCTAATGGCAAAAAAGTTGACTACTGGATCTTTCTCTTTTCACTCTGGGAACTGCCCTAGATTTAAACATAGTGCGGCTATTTGCAGCTCAAATAACAATACTCAGACTTTTTTCGATCAACTTTCGTGTTCGAACAAATGTTTTTGTATTGATGAGGTAAGAGAAGGTACTTACTTGGTGTTACTCTGGACTGGATGATGAATTGGTCTGCCCACTCGAATGCACTAAAAAATAAATCTTTTGTCAACTACTAGGCAATTCTATTTTTTAAAATCCTATTGCTCATAGGATCTTCTAAAGAGCATTTATTATGGCTTAATACATTCAAAGCTCGAATATGGCTTAGTTGTTTGGGGTGGCACTCATTACAACAAAATCTTCCCTCTTCTTGTGTCTCAAAAACATGTTATTACACTTATCTGCTGCAAAAATCGACGATATGACAGCTTTTCATTATTTAAAAGTCTCAATATTCTACCCTTGAAACATTTATTTTGTTTTAAAGTTTTAAAAATATTTTTTAAGAGATCGGGTTATTCATTAAATAGGATCAATTCTAATTACCGACTTAGAGTAAATGAACAAAATCTTGTGCTAGTTCCTTACCACAATCTGCAAATATTTTTTCAATTTTTTTCTTCAATTGCTCCAAGATTTTTTAATAAATTACCCTATAGCATACGATGTACTCGAAATGAATCCATTTTCCTCAAGAAAGTCAAATCTTGGCTGTTAGAGTTCAATTATAAAGATATTCTTGACCTGCTTCGTGTTTTATTTTAGTAAAATTCTTAATTTACATTTGTGTCATAAAGTTTTTAATGACCCCACTCATTCTGTTTATTGATTTTTTGATTTTTCTACCTGTTTTCGCCTCTAGTTCCTTATGAACAGTAGATTACAGATTCTTTTCTTTTTATTGATATTGATTGATTGTTATATGTACGTATAAATAAATAAATAAAAAAAAAAAAAAAATGTTGCGTCAGCACAATCTTATACGGATGTAGGCCCAAATCTAGCCGCAAAATAAACCGGGTTGACTCTGGCGATGCCCTATTCAGCTGACCGGTCGCGAATCGACATTTCTGGGCCTTCTTCGATACTTGCCGCTACGACGGCTGTGTTTTCTTGGCGGCCAATGGTTGGCGGCTTAAGATCCAAAAGATCAAACATTTCCACGGTGCGACGAATTCCCTGCATGACGACCGACCTCACGACGAAACTCACGTTGCGTATTTACAACTGAGCATGGCTACAAATTATAGAACAACTTATTCGAAATGCCCCCATGTGCTTTCCAGCCACCGCGAAGACGGTCTGGTCCCTCATCCATTACAGTACGCACTTCATGCATTGGAAAATTTTCCTCTGCTCGGACGCGGGCGTGCTTCGAAGACTTAATACTTGAATGTCAAGTTGAGTAAGCCATAATCTCCAGAACGGACCATAGCCTTGTAGTCTAATGGATTGAGGTCTGGGCTACCAGATGGCCAATCATCCGGGGAAATGAAGTTCGGAATGTGGTTTTTGATCCATGTTTGAGTCGTTTTTGCCGTATGAGATGGAGCGGAGTCTTGTTGAAAGGCCTACGGTTTATTTGCGAATAGCGTTCTCTAAAACCTCCGTTTTGACACCATGACTCCATCGTAAGCGACTCCACACCAAACCATCACAGAAGCAGGGTGGTGGTCACGTTGAACTCTCGGGACGAGTTCAGACGCATGTCGTGATAACAGAGCATACACTCTGAAGTTCTGTTTGTTGAACGATTCTTCAACGGGGAAAATTTTCACGTCAGTATAAAGAACTCGCCTGTGAATGTTCTATACGTACTGTGGGGAGGCAGGGCTTTACCTTTCTGTTTCAATGCTTCTGTGAGTAAGTGGCCCGGCGTGTCTGTTGTATGCGCTGAGTACTAAATCACGTTTTAGGATGCGCGATGCGCTTTCCTTGCTGATACCCATCTCTCGAGACATGATTTTCTGCTTGCGCAGCGGATTTCAATAAATTCGATTCTCCACGGCGTTGATGACTTGTGGCATTCGCACTGTGCGCGTACGGCCAGATTTTGCTCGGTCGACTATTCCACCAGTATCCTTAAATAACTTCACGGTACGATACTCAAAGTTTCATGTGATTTTCAGTGGCTGCGACATTCGAAAGATTTGGTCTTTTTCGTAGCAGGCCAATTACGATAACGCGATTTCCGAGCGAGCCCCATTTCATGATCGCAAGCACCTGACGTCAAAAACTTTGCAATTTGTCACTTGTTAAATAGCTGTCAAGTTGGAGTGAATGCGTTCATTGGTTCTTGAGAATGAATGTGTTTTGTGTACCAAAACATTTGCTAATACTAGGTATACGTTGGGTGCAATGTGCAGTTTTTAATCGTCGGAAGAACCATTAAAACTTCTTTGTTTACCGTTTCCTGCTTGCCGTCTTATGTAATGTTTTCCATAAATTAAGTTAACCAAGGCCCACACATATCGCCCAGATACATCCACAACAAATCAGTTTCCATGTTTTTGTAATGCGCCCTGTTCACCTCAACTTTCTTGCTCTTTTGGACAGAAGTAGAAATAAAGCCACTTCTCCAAAATTCTCCGGGAAACGACCATTCTCATCGACTGTTTGTAGATCTTTGGAACCCGAACTATTACGAGCACATACGCGTATGCACTACAAGCAGGCTTCTTTGCACAGCGTGCATAAGAACGGAGTATGCAACCCTATGTCTAGTTCTGACATCCCTGCCAAACTTGTCAGGTTATGCAGGATGATTATGGAAAATTCTTGCTGCTCCATCAATGTCGGTAATGAATTAACCGACACCTTCAATGTCAAGAAAGGTTTTAAACAAAGAGACGCACTCAAGTCATGTGACTTTTTAAACATCGCGTTAGAAAGAATTGCGAAATTCACTGGCCAACAAAAAAGGGACGCTCCAACTTAAAACAAATTGGATGCCATTGATGTGGACGAACACACCGAGTCGTCAAAGAAGCTTACGTGAGTATTGAGGGCGAAGTGGCCAAAATGGGATTGACGGTAAACGAGAGCAAAAGAAAGTGCATGCTGTCATCAAAAAATGACGCACACCACCGACGGCAGTTATAGCATAGAGGTAGCTTCGTCTACCTTGATTCCGTAGGAAAAACGTCTCAGAATTACTCTTGCAAATCGCTGTTTATTTGGGTTCAAGCGGCTCTGTTACTTAAACAGAGGGCTCTTTCGTAAAATCAAACTGGCTTTATGGCGCAGGGGCTTGGAAGAAACACTTGACCATTTCAAGAGGAAAACAGATCTTTACAGGGTTCTACTAGATGGAGTGAAAAGTGACCTCTTTGGGAATTAAAAACATTTTTTTTAAAATGTTTTTTTATATTCAATATAGTCCTCTTTTAGTTTGATACACTTATTCCAGCGATTTTCCAACTTCTTGATCCCGTCCGAAAAATAATTTTCCGGAAGGTCTGCAAAATACTCCTCCATGGCGTCGATGATTTCCTCGTGTGAGCTGAATTTTTTATTGATGAGCCATCTTCTGAGGTTTGGGAAGAGGTAATAGTCCGAAGGAGCCAAATCGGGCGAATACGGTGGATGCGACAGCAATTGGAGCCGTAAGTAATTGATTTTAGCCGTGGTTGCGATGCATTGTTTTGCAAAAACAAAATTTTTTTTCGCTTCATGTGAGGCTGTTTTGCAGCGATTTCGGCCTTAAATCGCTCCAATAATACACAGTAATACTCGCTGTTGATCATTTTTCCTTTTTCGAGGTAGTCCACGAAGAGTATGCTATGACAATCCCAGAAAACCGACGCCATAACCTTTCCGACCCATCGAGCCTACCTCGCCCGCTTCGGAGCACTCGTGCTGGCTTCAGTCCATTGTCGGGCACTCATTCTATTCTCTGGTGTGTAATAGTGGATCCAAGTTACCAATCGATGCCAAAAGTCCGCCCGATTACGCATCAGCAAGTCCAAACACTCTTTCGAAGTGCTCCTCGCGTACGTGTTTTTAGTCAGGAGTAAGCATTCGCGGCACTCAGCGGCAGGATAATTTTTTCATATGCAGAATATTGCCCAAAATATGGCGTGTGCTAGTAGTATCCGCTAGCTCGCGCACCTTCACTTTCCGGTCAGCCAACACCATTTCATGTATTTTTTTGACATTGTCCTCTGTAACCGCATCGGAGGGCCTGCCGCTGCGGACTTGATCGGTAGTGGAGTTGCGGCCACCACGAAACTCTCGAAACCAATATTTGACGGTGTAATCTGACGGAGCATTAGCCCGATAATATTTATCCAACTTTTCTTTTGTTTCCTTCGCCGTTTTGCCTCTCAGAAAATAATGTTTTATGAGAGAACGAAAATCGTTTTTGTCCAAACTCAACATGATGCCTAACACGTTAACAACAATCAGCTGTCAAAACAAAACTAAAGACAGTATCGCCCTGAAATTTGGCATGTCTGCCTAAATATGAACGGACTTCAAGACACCATAACCCTTTTGGCAGTAGCAGCGCATTCTGGCGGTCAAGGATGTCACTTTTCACTCCATCTAGTATTTCATTCGGTTTTTATACCAACGAACTTTTGAGATTATTAGAAAAATCCACTGCCTACGCCTATGCCGAAGACATAGCAATCTTCGTGAAATGCAAATGCTTTAATTATGCCATGAAAATATTGCAAGACGAATTCAACGCTGTGTCTAACTGGTGCCACGATAAAGAACTGGTCTTAAATGCAGCCAAAACAAAGTTGATGCACATACCTATCCCATTATAGCGAGAAGAAACTGTTCAAATACATAACTGTCAAAACTATCAGCTAGCAGTACAGCAATAGAGGTGGTCAAAAGCATCAAATATTTCGGAGTAACCACCGATGAGCATTTTCTGTGGCGTGAACATATAAATGCCCTGCGTCTTCAGCTAAAGAGCACTATTTTTGCCATGGTGTATCGAAAGCCATTCTCAAATTTAGAAGTACAAAGCACGTATACTACTCGCTTTCAGAGTCGCCCAAAACATATGGGATTCTGGCCTAGGGAAACGCAGCAAAAAATCAATTCGTCTTTTAAATTCCTAGATGACAATGCAATCTTTCAGATGACAAGCTGCTACATCGCATGGACGACCAGCGTTTTCTGCAGCCTATACCCCACACGCTAAACACAAGAAGACTAGCCCAAGGGATGCTAGATGTTCCGGAAACTTACAACGCTTACTTAAATCAAGAACTACGATGCACTATCCGAAAATTAATTAATAAACTTCCTCAATTTTTGAAAGCCATTCCGAATTTTAAGAAACGAAAAGAAGAGTTAAAAAACTGTAAAGTAGAAATTAAAATCAAGCTATCTCCACTCCAAGTGAGTAGCAATGTACAGTTCTTGGATTTCTTATAGAAAATCTGCAATAGCTCCTACAGCTAAAGCAGACCAATTAAACGAAAGAAGGTTTTAGGCTTCACAGCAATTTTGCACGCAGTAAAATACTTAGCTGTCTCCCCGCATTTCCACATTACTCCTCTTCTCATGATCATGCATAAAGTGAAGGAAAACCTTAAATCATTTCCCTTTTTCTTTACAGATCTCTCTACTAACATGGCGAAGGATTTTCTTCTACTGCTTATTGCTTGCGCTCAGTGTTTGACTCTTGTCATTGCAGAGTCACCGGTGGCACTAGCTCCCATCACTGACAACTACTCCGATGATAACTACCTCGAATCAAACAATCTCGAATATAGCATTGAAAGCGCAACACAATTCTTAGACGACCACGAAAGATCCGGTAAAACTCTCTACAAAACCGAAAGCCACAATGACATCGAAAACTCACCGAGTAAAATATCTTTCAAGGATCTCAAACCGAAGAAATCATCATATCAAGCGACAACCAAACTACGGGATAACATCTTCTCCAAGCAGTCAACTCATTTTATTGTTGCGTCGAAGTTGGTACGTCCAGGAATTATCTACAAAGTTTCTGTGTCCATTTTAGAAGCCAAATATCCAATAACAGTTCATGCGAGTATCTCTCATGATGAAGTGGAAATTTCTGGCGATTCAAAGGAAGTCAAAGAAGGCATTCCAGAAACGTTACTCATGCGAGTTCCAACTAGCAGTGTAGCTGGTCATTATAGACTTCGCGTCAAAGGTTTTTATGCCAACATCCATCCGTCGGAGAACTTAGCGTTCCTTAACGAAACTGACTTGATCTTCTCGCAGAGATCGCTTTCGATTTTCGTGGAAACTGATAAACCCTTCTACAGGCAAGGAGATACCGTCAGATTTCGGACTATTCCCATTAATACCGAGCTAAAAGGATATGACAAAGCGATTGATGTCTTCATGCTGGATCCCAATAAGCATATCCTTCGTAGGTGGCTGTCGAGGTTGTCGTATTTGGGCAGTGTAAGTTTGGAGTATACGTTGTCCGATCAACCCATATTCGGTGAATGGACGATAAGAGTTGTAGCTCAAGGACAGGTTGAGGAAGCGCATTTCTTTGTCGAAGAATTCTATCAAACAAGGTTTGAAGTGAATGTCACAATGCCGGAGAGTTTTCTGATCACCCAGCCAGTAATATCGGGTAAGGTGATGGCTAACTTTACAAGTGGTGCTCCAGTAAAAGGCAATCTAACACTGAAAGCCATTTTGGCTCCAATAGGTTCAATTGATTACAAAGCGCTGAACGAAAAGTACCGCTTAGGGCGAGTGGAAAAGCAGATTTTTAATACTTCTCTCGACGAATTGAAGGAACATGCGATGAAGAATGGCCATTTTGGCTCAGTAAGCCGTATAATGGCGGAGGTCTTCTTCCATACTTGCGTTACTTTAATGGAACTTTTGATTTTCACCTGCCAATGAGTCAACTGCAAGAAATGTCATCGAACCTCTCCGGCATGGAACTCTTCATCACAGCCTCTGTTGGTGAAAAATTCTACAATGAGATCAACTCGGCTTACGCCTTGACACGTTTGTATAGTGCTGATCTGAAATCGTCCTTTCTGGGCGAACAAGTTCAGGTTTTCAAGCCTTCAATGGTCTTTACAACACACATCGTAGTAGAACACGAAGACGGCTCACCATTAAGTGCAGAGTTTCTTGATAGCACAGAGATGATTGTCACTGGAATGATACAAAGTAAAAGTGGCGCTCAGGAGTATCCTTTGCAAAAATTGCAAATGTCTGCGCGACATATTGGAATTTGGGAGTTGAAAATCGATTTACTCACCGACATGGACTTGGATAAGGAATTTCTGGGGGGAATTCTAACAATGAAGCTAGAGGCACGTTATCGAAACACGAAAGCGGAGTTGCTTCTAATCACCCACCACTCACCGAGAAATCAATTTATCGGAGTCACTACCAGCACTGAGGATGCCGAAGTCGGGGAGTACATCATATTCCATATTCGATCGAACTTCTACGTAGAGTCGTTCAATTATCTGATCATGTCAAAGGGGGTTGTGCTGCTAAGCGATGAGGAGGCTATGGAAGAGGGAAGCCACACAATGGCTGTGACTTTGTCTGCTGAAATGGCTCCGGTGGCCACCATTGTTGTGTGGAAGGTAAGTTTTTATCTGTTAACTAAGTTTAGGAAGATGGTTAAGGTTGTTTCCACTTTCAATTTAGGTAACCCAACAAGGCGAAGTTGTCGCAGACTCGCTAAGTTTCCCAGTAAATGGTTTGTCAAGAAATAACTTCAGCTTGTACGTAAACAACCGCAAGTCCCGTACAGGTGAACGGGTTGAAGTGGCGGTATATGGAGAACCAGGCTCATTTGTTGGCATCTCTGCCATTGATAATGCATTAAATAACGACTTAACCAAAATGAACATTCTGCAGAAGATGTCAACGTTCGATGAAAACGGGAGTGGTGTTTACACTCACATATTTCATGGATTGTCAGATGAGGTAGTCACCTATGCAGCTACGTCGTTTGGCATTGATCCAAATCGGACTTTTGAACTGTGCAACTTAGTGGTCTTCACCGATGCTGAGGTGCCAAAAAAATGGGAGCCTTCTGGTGAAGAAAACATCAATAGAGAAAATAAGCCCAAATTGAATGAAACAGAACTAATGGAGTTTCGGAGATATCGCTTTAATAGGATTCAGAGGCACTACGACAACGTTTGGCTGTGGAAAGATGTCAACATCGGCCCACATGGACGATTTATCTTCAGTGTTACCGTTCCTGATGGACCTGCACACTGGATGGTGTCTGCTTTTAGTGTAAGCCTATCGAGAGGATTCGGAATGATGACTGCACCAGTAGACTATATCGGGGTTCAACCGTTTTACATAAATGTAGAGATGCCTTTAGAGTGTAGACAAGGCGAACAAGTGGGAATAAGAGTGGTAGTCTTTAACTATAGATGCAGCGCAACTGAGGCAACTGTCGTTCTCCATGATTCGAGTGAGTACAAGTTTGTTCATGTGGAGGAAGATGGGATTGTTACCGCTTATAACCCCCGAACATCACATGGAGAGCAGCAGTTTTTCGTTTACTTAGAACCACAGAGTTCTAGTGTCGTTTACATCCCCATAGTGCCTACAAGATTAGGGGATATATTGGTCACAGTTCATGCTGCCACTCTTCTTGGAACTGATCAGATCACTCGTCATCTTAGAGTCGAACCGGATGGTCTTCCTCAATACCGACACCAGTCGATACTTCTAGACTTGAGCAACCGAGCTCATGTAATCCAGTACATGCACATCAACATCACTGAGACCCCCATAATACCGTATCAAGTTGATCGATATTTTGTCTATGGGTCGAATCGCGCCAAGATCTCTGTTGTTGGTGATGTAGTTGGACCGATATTTCCAACAATGCCAGTGAATGCAACGTCGCTGTTGAATTTGCCAATGGAATGTGCCGAGCAAAATGCATTTAGTTTCGCTGCAAATCTCTACACCGTCATGTATATGCGTCTGATTAATCAACGAAACAAAACGATAGAGAAGAATGCATTCCACCATCTGAATCTTGCTTACCAACGACAGCTGAGCTTTATGCGCGATGATGGTTCATTTGCACTATTTCGTTCTGACTGGAATAACTCTGAATCCTCAGTTTGGCTAACTGCCTATTGCGTGAGAACATTCCAAGAGGCGGCTTTCTATGAATGGGAAAACTTCATTTACATTGACACAGCTGTGATAGAGAAAGGAATTCGATGGATTCTCCAACACCAAGGGCCTGAAGGAGGATTTTCCGAGGTTACTTGGTTGCCAGATCGCAAGATGAATCATTCGAATATTGCTAATCGCAATATTTCGCTCACTGCTCATGTCTTGATTACCCTGGCGACGGTTAAGGACCTATCTGGAAGCTTAGGAGCTCGTGTTGCTTTGTCACAACAAAGGGCTCTAACATGGATCGAAAGGAATATGCAACTTTTGCAAGAAACTGACGATGCCTTTGTTGTGGCGATAACTGCATACGCTTTGTTGCTTTGTAGAGCACCAACTGCGGAACATGCCTTTGCCATATTACGGACTCACACGAAAACCGTTGGAGAGTATATGTACTGGGGAATGGATGACCTCTCACAGCCGCCAACTAAGATAGAAAATCAGAAATATTTCTCCCTTCCTCGGCTGCCGTATGAATACGATTCGGAGAACATCGAAACGACGGCGTACGCATTGTTGGTATATGTTCATCGGCGGGAGGTCATTGTGGATCCCATTGTTAGATGGTTAAACGCACAAAGATTGACTGATGGTGGTTGGGCTTCAACGCAGGTATAAAAGTTTTTCTATAACATGCTTCTCTCAATATGATCTCACAAATTTTTTATTTTTTTTGTAGGACACTGCAGTTGCACTCAAGGCACTGATCGAGTACACGGTGCATTCTCGGATCCGGGACGTTTCCTCTCTCAGCATTTCTATAGAAACAACTGCGCTGCGAGACAACAGACAAACCCTCTACATTGATGATAGAAATTTAGCTCAGTTGCAGAGCATCGAAGTAAGAAAGGTTTTCGATGATTTTTTTTTAAAAAGTTTTTGCTAAATTTTATGTTTTTGGTTTTAGATTCCAAACGCATGGGGAACTGTAAAAGTCCAAGCGAAGGGAACTGGTTATGCTATCTTGCAAATGCATGTTCAGTACAACGTGGACATTGAGAAATTCCAAACAAAGCCGCCAGTTCCGTCGTTTAGCTTACAAACAAATGCACTGTTCCAAGGAAGAAACCATTCACACATTTCTTACGTCAGCTGCCAAAGGTTTGTTGAAAGAAAGTTCTTTTTAGACATAGGTGACTCAAGACCAACATGTGTTGTCCTAGATCTACCAATCCCATTCCTCTTTATCGAGCTGCAGTAAACTAGAAACACTTGCACGGTTTTTGAGAAAGATTATAGTGTGACAAAAGTTAATCCGTCGAAGGACTTTCCATCCGCTTTCGTCAAATCCAGTTCTGTATTATGCTGCAGAAATACGCTGACTAAGTGTCATCAGACCTCCTAAAGAGAATTTAGGTCCTTTTTTGCTTCCTTCATCTAAAGTAATATCGATTGTTAGTGTTGGATTGGTTGGGTTGGGATCAGTTTTTTTTTTTTAACACATGGCTTTTTGAGCAAAGTACGAAACCAATGCGAATTCTAGCAGAGTTTTTCAGATCGGCCTATATCTGTAGGCAATGAACGGTGCAATGGCATTGTGAAATTTATGCGCAATCCAACGCAAACAACGATGTCGGCACGGAATCGTGAACGTTTTTTAATGGTGGGAAATCAAAACGGAAAAAGGAAGTTAAGGACAACAGACAAGATCTTAAAAAGATGTAAAAAGTGGAATCGATGGTAACTCGTTTTAACTTGGAATACGAGCGATATGAAAAATAAAAGAAGGAATAGATTGTTGGCATAGGCACGCGAGTTAACCAAAGAGCATTTCTTACAGCATTGCCAAAATGTCTCCTTCGAAGGAGACCCAGTTGTCGAGATGCTACTAAACAAAAAGCAGCATAATACAAGAAGTAGCAATGTCTGTGCAACAGATATTAGGAAGGACGAAATGTGAGAAGTTTTGGTACCTAATATGCTGTAACTGTACTGGGCAGTCGTACCGGATTGCACACCTTTCAAAATGTCGATGAAAATTGACAATGTTGGATTCAAATTGCTTTCGATTGATTAACATAAAAAACATTGCTTGAGACAGTCAGGTTAAAGCTGAAGGTGATTCGGAAAACTGTAAAAATGGCCTATCGTTGCAGCTTATGTCTCGTACAATGTAATTTAACGACCTAACTCTAGGCAGTCGACGTCGCAGTTTAGTAGAATTTCTTTCCAATCGGTACGGCAATCTGATGTAAAGGATGTTTTGACTAAATGATCTTCTGAAAAAGACAACTTTTAAACCGTTTTATCAGATTTGATATTCATATTCTGTATTGCTTCATAAATCTTCATGAATAGACTTAAACTAGAACAACGTTTCTGTATCATTTAAACTTATTTTGAAAATCTGCTTTTAACCCGCGAAACGTATATGTTTGGTCCTCATAATCGACCAAATGAGCTTGCTATTTGGAGTATTGAAGATAAATTTTGTGCCACATAGACTTCAGATGACGCAAAGCCAATAACGCTCCAATTGTGTATACAGAAAGACCTTAGGCGTTGTATGGGAGTCAATTTGCCCTCGATCGCAAAAATTTGGCTTTTGGTCGTTTACAGCCTGGAAAAACTCTCGGCCGCACAGGTTTGGGATGTAGTTGGTGCAAAAACTAAAGCCACCAGAGCATGCTCAACTTCGCGGATTGGGCTCTTGAGCAGCTCGAAGCCGTCCCTTATTTTTATTGAAAAATTGTATTTAGTGACCAGGTTCACTTTTTGCTCAATGAGTTTTTGGACAAAAATGCAACAATGGTGTTGTCCTAATGCACTGTTTGGCATGGTCTTCGTGGTTGACATTATACCACTATCGTGGAGCTCACGTTACAGCCAACATTACCGGACAGTGATTGTATTGAAAACATAATGTCATGAACCATCCTTCATGGTGAAAAAAGATTTTTGCATTCAAACACGCTAATGTTAATGAAAAGTACTATAGCTCTTAAAAAAGCACCCTTTGCGATGCGATAGTTTATTGAAATAGAATATTTGGTGGTTTTAGGAGGTGGTTTTCCAGTTTTTTTGTCTGTGTCGATGGCTAAAATGTGACAAATTACACCGGTAAACACGAATTTTGAGTCTGGGTTTTGCTCATTTCATTCTTATTTCTCCCACCCTACTAAATAAAAAAAACAAATGCTTATCTAAAAAAGTTTGTTTATGTGGCTGTCCTTTTTTAACTCTTTATTGTACAAGGTGGGTCATAATGTACGACCCTATTGGAAAGTTCCGTAGTTTTCACAAATAGCGTCGAATTTCAATTCGGTTTTGACATTTGTGAAGCAAACAGAATTTGTGTGAATAAGCAATGGAACGCTATATTCCTGAAGAATGCGGAATAATCACGATGTTTTCGATAAACAATTCGTCAGTGATGTTTGCGCAAATTTCGTGCTCGTTTTCCTAGCCCCCCAGCTCCCACTGGCCGTTCAATGTTGCGTTTAGCCTCACGACCACTTTTAGAGAATGGAACAACACGGGGCCGAGCAAGCATTAGAAGGCCTCGTACCTCTCGTTCGGCTGAGAATATTGTCGTCGCCTCCGACCAGACGACGTGCTATGCAATTGACCCTTTCACGCACGTCCCTGCAGCGCATTTTGGTGAAAGACGTTAAAATGTTTCTTTACAAAGTTCAGACAGTCCATAAGCTGATGGGTGTTGACCGTGAATCGCGTTTAACCTACTCTCACTCTCTCCAGAATCTCAGCAACTAAGTGGACGATTTTGCGTCAAAAATTGTCATGAGTGACGACGCTCATTTCCACCTATCTGGATACGTGAACAAACAAAATTTGTGGTTCTGGAGCACTGAAAATCCGCGAGTAATGCACGAAGAGCCATTACATCCACTCAAAGTCACTGCATGGTGTGCTGTTTACGCTGAAGGAGTCATTGGACTATTTTTTTTTTTAAAGAACGGTGGGGACCAAACGGTCACTGTGGATGGTGAGCGCTACGGAGGCATGATCAATGAATTTTCATTTCCAAATTGGTTGAATTGAGACTGGAGGACATGCGTCCAGCAGCACGGAGCAGCGACGCATACTGCATGAGCCACAATCGACATTCTAAGGCAGCGTTATATTGGGTCTATAACTTAATTCGCGCGGTTTGCTAAGAGATGGCGTAACTTCTATTATTCCATTGGAACATGCGTTGAAAAGCTACTATCATTGTACGTCATTTCAGTATATGTCATTCATTTGAAGCGTAAACAACAATAATTTTTTTTCACTCAAATATGTCGAACTTTGTGCCCGAAAAAGTGTTTTTGCGGGAAGTTCTTCTTCATTGTTTTAATATGAAGAAAACTGCTGCCGAAAGTTATCGTATTTTGGTGGAAGTTTAGGGTGAACATGCGCTAGCTGAGCGAACGTGCCAAAAGTGGTTTGCACGATTTAAAAGTGGTGATTTTGGCTTGGAAGACGATGAGCGTCCTGGGCAGCCAAAAAAGTTTGAAGATGAAGAACTGGAAGCATTATTCTATGAAGATTGTTGCCAAACACAAGAAGAGCTCGCAGAATCTTTGGGTGTCACTCAAGCAGCCATTTCAAAACGTTTAAAAGCAGCTGGATATATTCAAAAGCAAGGAAATTGGGTTCCACATGAACTCAAGCCGAGAGACGTCGAAAGGCGGTTTTGTATGTCCGAAATGCTGCTGGAACGCCACAAAAGGAAGTCCTTTTTGCATCGGATTGTTACTGGTGATGAAAAGTGGATACATTACGACTACCCCAACCGCAAAAAATCATATGTGAAACCCGGCCAACCAGCCAAATCAACGGCCAAATCGGGCCGAACATCCATGGCCCGAAGGTAATGCTCTGTATTTGGTGGGATCAGATGGGTGTGCTGTATTATGAGCTGCTAAAACTGGGTGAAACCATCAATGGACAACGCTACCGAACACAATTAATCCGTTTGAAGAGAACAGTGGCCGAAAAACGCCCGGAATATGCGACCAGACACGAGGCAATAATTTTCCATCATGACAACGCTCGGCCCCACGTTGCTATTCCGGTTCAGAACTATTTGGAAAACAGTGGATGGGAAGTCTTACCCCACGCGCCTTGTAGCCCAGACCTTGCCCCTTCTGACTACAATTTGTTCCGATCGATGCAGAACGCCCACACTGAAATACGATTCACATCAGAGCAGAATATCAAAAATTGGCTTGATTCATTCTTGGCTGCCAAGCCGGCGCAGTTCTTTTGGGATGGGATCCACAAATTGCCAGAAAGATGGGAAAAAGTCATAGCTTCAGATGGGCAATACTTTGAATAATACTATTGTACATGTTTTTCTTAAATAAACGTTCAAATTTTGAAAAAAAAACCGCACGAAGTTATATACCCAATACATTATGCCCCACTTTGTACTTAAAAATAAAAATAAACTTTTGCATTGACTAACTAAAAAATAACTTAAAACAAATAACTACAGCAACAAAATTAATAAAAAACACAAAAAAATTATTAAAAATGAATACTACATCTACTTCCCTTGTGATTGTATAGACTGTCTCGTACATATTATCTCCCGACTATTATCTCCCATCATTCTCAAATTATATTGACCCTGATAACGACGTTCAAAATCCATATTCCGAGTAGGCACCCATATTGTCTTTAAATTGGTCTACGTGAACATGTACACGGCTGTCCCATGCTTGCCTTTTATGTGTATTGAGTAACTGTAGAAATTGGTTCCTAGCTATTATTTTCTTTATTTGTGGTCCGACGAAAATATTAGCTTTTACTTTGGCTTCGGTTGAATTCGGAAACAATTTTTTTAGAAAGCTTCATAATCTTCCCCAAGAGCTTTTACGGCTTCATAAGGCCTAATTTTATATGCTATGGAGGCATCAATATGTGTTTAAGCTCGGCAATTAACTCACATTTAACATTATGTTTCCCTACCTCGAACTCGGTTCTTTTAGGCCATGAGCGCTGCTGGTAATTCGAATTTCTGCTCTAATGCTCTGCTCTAATGTCCAATAAGCCAAGGTAGCGAGGATGTTTGGTATACCTGCCTTGCGTTCCCACCAGGAAGTCAACCATACTAAAATCCGTTATCCCTGGCCACTTGTACTACATACCATATACATAGGGTACTCTAAATTCTAAACACTCTCCTAATTTTCTTTGAGCACCACGGAATGTGCCAACTAATGAAAATTTATTTCCAATGTCAGAATGAGCACATGGAATTCTGATTTCTTCAAACAACCCATTCACATCACTACAATGGCAAAGCGCGTCTTCGAATCTTTCTTTGATGACTTATTGTAAGATTTGTTTCCAGCTAGTTCCACTGTTTCAACCGAGAAGGTAGAACAGGGCAGGGTCAGATCTCTAACTAAGTGGTTTAATTTTTTGGAGTCAATGAGGTGTGGTTCGGAACGTACTGATTGTATCACGAAGTCATCGCTCTTATAGCTAGTAGTTTGGGATTGAGATACAGCGATATTTTGTAGCTCTTGTAGCTAATGAAGCACGTGAGTAAAAAGTCAAATCTTCTCTCAGCGCTCCTTTCCGATTTTACTTAATACAACACGTTTCTCTTTATACACTCATATCATTGTAAAAGGTATTTTTCGGCATAGAGAATTAGAGCTAGAGAATTAATCATTGAAATTAGAACTCAACGAAAATATTTTGTTTTGTTGATCTGTGCTATGATTGAACTTGGACTTAGTACTTCGCAGGAAGTCAAAAAACCAGTCGTAGCTAGATTTTTTTTTCAACTGCTGCTACAAGCTCCTTTATCAGTAACCATCTGTGGTCTGACCTTTTGCCTATTTAAGATCGAAAAATCTCCTTCCCGACCTTGGTAACCGGCGAATTTCAATTTGTAGCTTGTGCCAGATTTTCTATTGGAAGAACACATCGATGAATTCATTATGATTCTCTTTTCGTTGACGATAATCCTTTGCTCGACAATCTTATATCTGCCTCTAGCATGCAGATCGCAATTTTGACGATGCACAAAAAATCTTGGGTCTGGGAAAAAGTTCATGGCGTTTTTTGGCGCCTTAGCCCATGATGAAGTATTGGTCACGTCCGATAATCGGAAGCATCAAAGATCGTTTGCACAGTATAGTGAACCGTCACAAGTTCTTGCGAAGCCAGGATTGACACCACAGAGGTGATGCTGTGTGTGTGCTAGGGCTGAAAGAGATTTTTCCACAATAGGGTGCTTAAACGGCTTATTGTCAACTTTACTGTGAATAACTCGAGCGATTACCCCGGACAATTGAAAGAAAAGGCCTTGAATTGATCAATAGGAACTATGTTGTCCTCCATAATAACAAGGCTCGGACCACACACTTCTTTGATGACCGTCAAAAATCGCTAGAGCTTGGTTGGGAAGTTTTAATGCACACAGCATATAATTCGGACAAAACATTCTATGGCTATCACTTGTTTCGGTCTCTGCAGAGGTCTGTCAATGGGATTAAGTTGGCTTTACGATAAACCTGTGGAAACCACTTGAAATATAAAGAAAAACATGACAACCACAGAGATGTAAATATTATATTAAGCATGTTAATGAGTGACTGGAGGAACGTGTATTCGCGAAGTTCTTAAAAAAACTCCAAGCCGTCAAACGTTGAATTTCAATCGATGTTAGAGGGAGGAAGATCGAGGAAAGTCGTTTGGCCATTTATACGTCTTTAAAGATAACAGGAGAACCCTGGAACATTATAGCCTTAATCGAGTCCCGAATAAGCGGCCTAAAATTTGGCTACTGAGGG
The DNA here is from genome assembly GCA_963966105.1 of Volucella zonaria. Classification (NCBI taxonomy): domain Eukaryota; kingdom Metazoa; phylum Arthropoda; class Insecta; order Diptera; family Syrphidae; genus Volucella; species Volucella zonaria. The sequence continues at coordinate 134,484,643 of OZ014533.1, read as the reverse complement.
CCGAAGACATACAAATTCCAGCGAAAAATATGTACCCACCGAAACAACTCGCAATACAAATGGTGCGATCAATGATCTATGCAATTATGTCACTTTGTTTTGTATTTTAATTCTGGTTTGATGTCGTCCTGAGCTCATACAACTTCAAATTTCAAACGATGAACTGACTTTTTGATGCTTTGCTTGATTGCTAAAATGACAGTTGTAAGAAATTTGGCATCCACAAGCTAGATCCGTGCACTATATGTTTCACTCGTATGTTAATTGAAAAACAATCGGATGATTGGTGGCGTATTGTATGTACGAGTATAACATGAAATGTAATTAACCTTTTTCAATGATAGTAGACTAAGAGTTCAGTTGCAACAATCCAGTCAGTTTCCTTTATTTGTCCTAATCCTCCTACACAGTGCTAATGTATGTTCATCTTTTTATTACAGTTGGATCAATTTGAATGAATCTGAGCGATCTGGCATGGCGATTCTTGATGTCACTATCCCAACGGGATATTTTATACAGCAGCAAAAGCTCGATTCTTATGTTTTAAGTAACAGCGTTCGAAATTTACGTCGAGCAAAGTATATGGATAAAAAGATTGTTTTTTACTTTGATTATGTAAGTAACGAGGAATGATGTTTCTTATTGCAATTAATAAAATAAAATGTATTTATTCTTTCAGCTGGACAATTCGGAAATATGCCTTAATTTCACCGTCGAACGGTGGTATCCAGTTGCTAATATGTCACGATATTTACCAATCCGGGTTTATGATTATTATGCACCAGGTAAGAGTCTGCATATTAGATTATACGAGTTCGGGTCAATAAGCCCGTGACTTTTGGATTAAAACACAGATTTTTTGATAAAAAATAATTTTATTTTTCAACGTAGTGTCCCTTGAGCTCTATACACTTTGTCCAACGCTTCTCCAATTTTTTTTATCCCTTCCAAAAAAAATGATTTGTCGAGGTCCTCAAAATAGGCCTTTGTTTGCGAGATGACTTCATCATTGGAGTCAAATCTTTTTCCACCAAGCCATTTCTTCAGGTTTGGGAACAAGAAGTAGTCGCTTGGAGCCAAATCTGGAGAATAGGGTGGATGAGGGAGCAATTCATAACCCAATTCATGGATTTTTGCCATGGCAACTGCACATGTGTGCACCCTTGCATTGTCTTGGTGGAAAAGAACTTTTTTCTTGGCCAAATGAGGTCGTTTTTTTTTTCAAATCGTCATTGAATCGGTCCAATAAGTTGGCATAATATTCCCCATTGATTGTTCTTCCCTTTTGAAGGTAGTCAATGTGGATTATCCCGCGTGCATCCCAAAAAACAGTCGCCATAACTTTATTGGCTGACAAACCCACCTTGGCCTTCTTTGGCGCCGATTCACCCTTAGAAACCCACTGTTTTGACTGTTGTTTGTTCTCTGGTGTGTTGTGATGGATCCATGTTTCGTCCACGGTTACAAAACGGCGCAAAAACTCCTCCATATTGCGATTAAACAACGCCAAACCTTCCTGTGAAGTTGTTACACGATTGCGTTTGTGGTCGACCGTGAGCAAACGCGGCAACCATCTTGCGGAAAGCTTTCTCATGCCCAAATGATCATTCAAAATTGAAACCACTGAACCATGCGAGATCCCTACGGCTTCCACAATCTCTCGCACTTTCAATCTTCGGTCGGCCAACACCATATCGTGAATTTTTTCGATTGTTTCGGGTGTAGAGACCTCAACTGGGCGTCCAGGACGTTCGGCATCTTCAGTGCTTGTACGGCCACAACGAAATTCAGTAAACCACTTTTTTACCATTGAAATCGATGGTGCAGAGTCCCCATAGTATTTATCAAGCTTAGCCTTGGTCTCGGTAATGGTTTTTTTTCGCAAGAAATAATGCTTAATAAGCACACGAAATTCACTTTTTTCCATTTTCTCCTCAAATTAGTGAGTAGTCTGATAAAAATAGCTGTCAAACACAAACTAACTGACGCAGCAAGTTTAAATTTTGACAGGTGTCAACTGACAGATGCCTGTTGACAGGAGCAGTGTTGCTGTTTCAGTAAAGAGGTCAGAAATTCAAATTGACCCGCCCTCGTAGAATACTTGTCCTTCATATTTAAAGTTCTTGTGGGATCATGACCTCCAAGCGTGGGCCGATAATCGTTCTCTGATTGTGTTTAACTCTTTTGTGGATTCCGTTAGGAGTGCCTTCTTATCGTGTAACTAATCCACCTTCATTTGATGTATGTATATTTGGAGACACTCTTTTGACTTTTATTAAGTCATAGAGTTTACAGGATGACGTGGTTCCTGAAAAAAATTGGCTAAGCATAAAAAAGACAGAACGGCTGATTCCAGACCAAAGTACATATAAGCTTGCCTTTCAAAAGCTTTCGATTTTATAGTTTATCGGCAAATTGATGACGTTATTGAACAAGAATAACTTCTATTCTTCTATTCCCAGCCACATGTGTAAGACAGGATTACTAGAAGTAACAGATACCATCCGCCTTGGGATAGATCATAAAAATGTAACACAACTGGCACTTCTTCACTTCTCCAAATTCTTTGATTTGGGTTACCTTATTGCCCTGTAAAAAAAAATTCAAGTTATCTAACGATCAACTCCTTCCTTTCAGTCAACAAAGGTTCAGTACTCGTTCCGAATCCTTAGTGTTCTCAATTTTCATAAATGATTGTTTGTCCCGTTATAAATTTCATATGCATGCTGAGCACAATTTTCTTTGAATTTTCCAATGGGGTTGATGGAAGACAAAGTTGTAAAGGTTTACAAAAATTCATCTGCCATACCATCTTGGACATCCCTAAACTTATTAATTATAGATGCATCTAATTCCTAGGTTCTGTGAGTATCTTGGAATTTTATCCAGTCGCGTAATACTCCATCAATTATCTTAACAATTTTTACATTGGGCTTGTGAAAAAGTAAAGAAAGTCTTGACTTGGAATGATTATATCACGAATTTAACATCTGAAATTTATGGAAGCCTTCGGGGCTTAATAACAACTGGAGGCTACCTTCTTGAGCAAATGAAGCTCAAGTTGGGCAATTCACTTACTAGACTTCTGCAATGTACGGTTGCGAATTTATTGTTACTTCTGATGTCAGTTCGTACAGCAAACTGAACCAGCATTCAATTTCGTAGTGCAGAGTATATTTTCAACATCCGAAAATTCGATATTGTCTCTAAAGACTATTGACTATAATAATGCTGTCGACTGTGTAGGACTCTCTCGTACATTTTCATAATATCAAACATACCTTTCACCGATCGGTGCCTTTATACTGTGGAAGAAGAAAGTTCTCCCTCCACTAGCCATTTAGATCCAAGATTGTCGATTTTCGTGTGAAATATCATCCACATTTTTTATTCATTTGAAAGGCCTATCGAAGCCATTATGCATGGAATATAGCATCATTAAAATGACCGCCGCGGCTTCTTTGGGTGGCGTGCATCCGAAATGTACAATTTTCCATGACTGTGATGCATAAATCAAGCTGAATTTGATCGATGGCATGGGTTATGTTGGCTTTCAAGGCCGCTGTGGTTTGTGGGTTATTCGTATAGACGTGCGACTTCAGAAAACCCCACAAGAAAAAGTCTAAAGGGGTCAAATCGCACGATATCGGTGGCCAGTTCACATCACCTCCACGTGAAATGATCATGCCCTCGAATCGCCCGTGCAGAATTTCCAATATGTCGTGAGCTGTGTTGTACGTAGCGCCGACCAGTTGAAACCACATGTCGTTGGTTTCCATATTATCCAATTCAGGCCAAAAGAAGTTGGTAATCATCGACCTATATCGTTCGCCGTTGACGACGATGGCCTGAATAACATCTTTTTCAAACAAATATGGATCGATCCACCGCCAGCCCAAAATCCACCCCAAACAGTGACTTTTTCGGGATGCATTGGACGCTCTTGGATCACATGTGGATTGGTATCGTCTCAAATTCGACAATTTTGTTTGTTGACGTACCCATTCATTTAGAAATGGGCCTCATCGCTGAAGATGATTTTTCGACGAAAATTGGGGTCAGTTTCCAACTGCTCCAGAGCCCATTCAGTGAACACACGTTGTTGTCTATGGTCATTGAATTTTGTACGGGTGCAGGCCCAAGTCATAAGGCAAAATTCACCAAGTTGTGGTCTTCGAAAGGCCGAATTCTTGTAAGCGACGCGAAATCGACTGCCTCGGATTCTCCTGCATACTCTCACGGACAGCGGCGATGTTTTCGGCAGATCTTACGTTTTGTCGACGTACGGGTGCTGGTTTATCGTTTACTGAACCAGTGGACTCAAATTTATTCATCACACTGCGAATAGCCCTCTCGGTAGGACGATTATGGCGACCGTAAAATGGGCGAAGCGCGTCTAACATTGCCCGAACAGAACACCCATTTTGATAAAACAATTTTATCATTTGCACGTGTTATTGAACGCTATGTCCATCCATGGTGATTTGGCAAAACAGACTGAGTAAATGACAGCCTATTTGACAGATGTAGTTTCAACAATATGGCCGATATCAACAGTCAAAGTAGGGAAAACCCTCTTGGAAGCCCCTGTATTATGTTGTACCATATGAAATGTCCGGACTTAAATAAGTTCGCTATAAGAAGCTCTCGAGTAAACATCTGTAGCGGGAAGTGCACATTTTTTTTTATACCTACGTTGTTTGATGTCTGAAACACGTTCGTTGCAATTACAGTAATTGTTTCCTAGATATTGTTTATCATGCTGTCGACGACTCAAACTTGGACTCTTTTCCCTTATGAATTTAAATTGGGATATAACGCGTCTCTGGCAGCGAAAAACATTAGTGTCACATTTAAGGATGTAGCAGTAAATGAAAGAAACATTCGACGTTGGCTTGCTAAGTTCCGTTCGGGAGATCTTAACCCCGAAAACGAACGGGAAACCAGAAAAGGTAATTGCCGACAATGTTTTAAAATCAACGGTAGAAGCAGAGCCAACAAAAACGTTATACAGAACATGGTAGTATCCCCCATGACAATAAGTCGACACCTATCCATTCCAAAAGTGAATGTCCCAAAAACTACGCCGCTTAGAAATCTGTGCACCGCTGAGCTTAAGGTACCAAAATGAACCACTTTTGCACCGTATAATCCACGTGTGATGATAAGTGGATTTTGTATGATACCTGGACAGTGGTTGGATGCAGAAAAAAAAACCAAAACACATCCTCAAAGAAGGTCTTCACACAGAAAAGGTTATAGTGACAATCTGGTGGACATCGAAAGGATCAATTCCCTTTTTTTCAATCAGGAGAATTTGCATGCGAAATTGGCTGAAAAGCAACCTGCGTTGGGAAACAGACATGGTCCGATCCTATTGCATTTCAATGGTAGACCCCATACGCCACGCGTAACGGTGCAAAAACTGCTACAAGTGTGATTTGAAATTCTTCCGCATCCACCTTACTCTCCTGATGTTTCTCCAACGGACAGTCACCTTTTCTGCAGTCTGGAGTCATTTTGTCGTCAGTAGGTATTCCGAAACCGAGCAGAGGTCATAAAAGCCTTTAAAAACTTTATAGCGTCCAAAAATCAAGCCTTCTATAAAAAAGGAATAGTAGATGCTAACCGCACATATTTTGACTAAATAAAAACTTTTAAAAAAAAATATTGGCCTTTAAATGTTTACCTCAAAATCGGACATTTCATGTGGTACAACCTAATACAAGTACGAATAGAAAGGTACCGCATCAGAGTCTGCTCAAGGGGTTTTTGTATCCTTAAAATGTTCGTACACAGCGCGGATGAAGGAAGTTTAGGGAGGAAGAAAAGACAGGTGCCGATGTACATTGTTTTTGAATGTTTGTAAGTTATAAAGACCAGGAAACACAGAGATCGGCAGGGCATTCCATAAGCGAGTTGTGCGGCTTAGGAACGAATCACGATATTTTAGAGTGCGTCCGAAAGTGGGCTTGAGGGTACACGGATGAGAATTCATAGCGAGACGTGTGTTACGGTTAAAGGTTTGAATAGGCGGAATGCTACAGGCGATTTCTATGGAGTACTGGTGGCGGAAATAGCGATAAAACAAAGTGAGACAAGGAGACATTACGTCAGTGTTCGAGGGTGTCAATTGATTGACTGATATTATGTAGTATCACCAATAAGTTTTATCGCACGGTTTTGAATCCTATCTAGCAGGTGCAGAGATGTTTTAGGAGCACCTGACCAGATGTGGACATTGTACTCGAATTTTGGGCGGATAAGCGTCTTATATATTGAGGCCAGATCAGAGGGGGTGAAATATTTCTTACATCGCCTGAGGAAACCTAGACATTTCGCAGCATTTTTGACGACATCGAATATGTGATCATTCCAACATAAGTTTTCATTGACACACATACCGAGAATGGAAAGTGTATCGGTTTCGACGATGCAAGTGCTATTTATAGATAACGGCTGGGTGTTTAAATTTCGCTTTAACGACAGCAGGCAGCATTGAGTTTTGGAAGCATTAAATTCTACTCTGTTAGTGGTTTCCCAATTAGTTAAGCTGTTAATATCGGAATTTAATGAGCTTAACATACGCTGCAGTTCCCGTTCTACAGCCGAAGAGCAGGGACGTGAGTCCGGGAACGAATATGGAAAGCAGAGAATACTGTCACCAGCAGAGGAATATATTGGATTAGAAGTAGCAGACAAGAGATTGTTGATGAAAACTAAAAAGAGAGTCGGAGACAGGACAGAGTCCTGAGGCACACCAGCATTTATTTTGTGAATATCAGACTTGAAACCATCCAGAGCAACTGGAATTGAACGTTCCGAAAGGTAATTTCTAATCCATTGAAGAAGAGAATCTTTGATTCCAAATGCACGCCAAATGCCAAACTCTGTCAAATGCCTTAGAAATATCAAGTGCAACTATCTTGCTTTCGCCAGATTGATGTACGCTTTTCGGTGAGACATGCCATCAGATCACCAGTGGACCTGTTGCTACGTAAACTATACTACCGGTCATTGAGAAGTTTTCGCGTTTTGAGATATTTCATGAGCTGACGGTTTATCAGCGTTTCCTCGGAAAGAAGAGACGTAAATGAGTCTGTAGGAGAAGAGAGAAGAAGATTCGCCTTTTTTAGGAACGGGCTGGATAAATGCTGTTTTCCATCTTCTCGGAAGGAGTCCTAAGTAGTAGGATTGGTGAAAAAGCTTACGCAGTGGTTTTGCCAGCGAGGAAGAACACCTCTTCAGAAGGAGGGGAAATATACCATCTGGACCAGCGGATTTGTGAATGTTAATATCTTTAAGAACTCTTGCTACTACACGAGTGCGAAAGTGGATTTGTCCCATTGAAGATTCGACGCACTCAAGTGTAGGCAGAGTCAAAGCCCAATCTGCGAGTGATGAGCTGACCGCAAAGTGTGCAGCAAGCAGATTGGCCTTGTCCAAGCTGACAGCTGGAATGTCATTGTAGGATGAGGCAGCATTTCTAATGTTTTCAACGAATGACCAAAAATTTTTACTACCTTTGGGACATTGCAGTATTTTTTGCCTCAGTTTTTGGTCGTATTGGAATTTCACACGCTTTATATAGACGTTGCAGTCATTTCTGGCTCGTTTGAACTTTTGTCGGTTTTCCTCTGTCGGGTTGGTCTTGTAGGATCGAACAAACAATTCTCTAACCCTGACAGCCTCTTTACAGCTCGAGTCGTACCATGCCTTTTCTTTTGGTCTGATACTCTTCATCCGATGAGGGATAAAGCATCTCATTCCAAAGAAAATAGTTTCTGTGATCATGTCAGCAGCGGCATCCACGTCGTTATCGAGGAAACATAACGATTAGTTAAAATTCCTAAAGAAGTTGTTAAGTCCGCTCAAATTGGCTTTCTCGTATTACCATACGGTTCTTTTAGGAATTTTTTCGCTAACTGTGTGGTGGGTGTACGAGAATTTAGCTGATATGATACAATGGTCCGACGAGCCTAGAGGGGAGAGCACATCAACGCAGTACTTGTCAGGGTGAGAAGTTAAAAATAAGTCCAGGGTGTTGGCGGTATGACTGTCAACGTGTGGTATTCGTGTGGGCTCATTTACAAGCTGGGTTAAATTATTTTCCTCAGCGAAGATCTCAACACACCGTCCTTCGGGTGTTGTCTCTCCAGAATGTCGAAGCCAACCAGAATTGTGTATATTGAAATCGCCCGTAATCACGATTTCAGTATGAGGATACAGGGATACGATTCTTTGAATGGAGTCAGGCAGCGCATCAAACTCGTGAAAGGTCGAGTTGCAGTCCAGTTTGGGGCTTCTGTAAATCAAACAGTAGTGCATAATTTGCTTACGGAGATGGAATTTTAACCACTTTTATAACTCGTTCAAAAATTTTTAATGGTTTTAGTTATTTAAAGCAAGATACATTCGGTTTTTCTTACTTTTAAACTTACTTAGTGGTCTCTTTGATTGTTGGAGTTCTCTACCTCAAATTGGGTCCCTTTCGTTCTTTTCGATCCATTTATTTGGGTACAATTCAAAGTGTTTGCCGTTGTGCACCCACGTCCACTTCTTTCACACATTTTCGAAATATCTTCTTCTCGAAGGACCCAATGTTACCGCATCTTTTCTAAACCTGAGAGGATTGTCCTGATTTTCGAGTTAGCAATTTTGAATCAAGTCGTCTCATCAGCTTAGGTAATGTTTTGCCAAATCTCTGCTAAAGTATCTTTGTAGCTATTGTTTGTTTTAGAATTTAGATCATGACCAACTGATTTATTTTTTGTCGGAAGCATGAACATTATACAATAACAATAATATTCTCTTTCTTTGCAGAACGGTTTAACGAAACAATTTTTGATGCCTTACCTACATATCTACTTAATATCTGCGAAGTTTGCGGAAGTTCACAGTGTCCTTATTGCATTGTATACAATGGGTCTCAAAGAACCAAAATATCACTTACCATTTTAACCATAAGCATCTCATTAATTTATTTTATAACTAAAAGTTTACCTACGAATTTATTTGATAATTATTTATATTTAGTATAGTCTCGTATCTCTCTACTGTTACCAAAGATAGTCCTTAGCAACTAGCAACTAGCAACACATATGTATTTTATGAATTTATTTTTTAATATTTTCTATATGTACACCGTAAATCGGTATGCTTTCTTAGTCATTTTTCAGTATGAATTTCTATCAGTCTTTTAAGCAACACATGCCATCTACAAACTTGTGTAAACCCTCCAGATAGAAATTCAGTCAGATCCTTTGAATTTATTTTTAATTTTTCCAAACTTGACTCATGCTCAATGCTCACTAAGAATATACTCAAAGTATCTTAACTAGTCAAATGCTGAAGCAAAATTGAATTTTTCACGGATTCCTCCAAATGTATTGTACTTACTATTGAACTGATTATTTTTTAATTTAAAACTTTCTAATTTATTTTATTTATTAAACAAAAAAAGCAAAATCGAAATTCAAGCAATTCTTCATATCAAAAACGTTAAAATGATCTTTTGTAAAAGAGTATTTTTATTTATACTCAAAAAGGAAACAACAAATGTATTTTTTGAAAGTTAGAAACCTAAAAATCAAAACTAGATGTTTTTTTTTATCACGAACAGAAATTCGTGTATACTCCACCAAAGTAGTTGTAAGATGTTTTTTGCCTTAGGAGAAAGTAGTATTGTTCATATTGTATTTGTACAAGTCGTACATATGTTAGTTTTGAACACTGTATTAAGGGAGTGCATAGAAAGGTTTTCGAAAGCAAAGAAGATGGCCTCAATAATTGCCTTATCTAGAATTATATTCAATATACCTCAGAACCCTTTCCAATTGTTATATACATCTTTTTAACAAAAAAAAAAAAAAAAAAAGAGTAAAGACCTCACAATCATATGCACGCTCTTTAAACCTTTTATATATATTTATAAAAAAAATAACCTTAAGAATCGAACAAATAAGTTACAAATTGTAATCCGTCCTTTTTGTATTTAAAAAGTGTTTTAAATAAAAATAAATTATAAAATAGGTTTTTAAATATTTTTTGAACATCATTCGTTAAAGAATTGTTTTGAATTTTTTGACGATGATTCGGTAAACCAACTCTGAATTTTTACTTCACAGCTGTGCTTAGTAACGTCGGTGTTTGTGCTTTTTGTGTTTGTCTTTCTTTATAATGACTCGGGAATTTAGAGTGGATATTGCCAATATACGCGGGCTAAAAAGTAATCACTTTTCTGAGTACGTCCACGTCTGTAACTATAGACCAGCTGTTTTGGCACTTAGTGAAACACAAGTAGATCCCCGCCCACACCTCTCAGATCACTCTGATCTGAAGCCACCTGGCTACGAACTGGTGCCACTATTCTTCTCTCACCGCGGTCTCGCCATCTACGTGCATAGTCATGCAGCTTACCAAATTCCACCACAATGAAGTACCTGTTCCAATCCAGAATTCAATTTCATGTGGTTAAATTTTCATCTCCGAAAGCGAATTATCCACTACTGTTTTATTTACAGAAGCCCCAAACTGGACAGCAATTCGACTTTTAACGAATTCGATGCGCTGTCTGACTCCATTCAAAGAATTGTATCCCTGTATCCTCATACTGAAATCGTTATTACGGGCGATTTCAATATACACAATTCTGAATGTCGAACATTCTGGACAGACAACACCCGAAAGACGGTGTGTTGAGATCTTCGCTGCGGAAAATAATTTAACCCAGCTTGTAAATGAGCCCACACGATACCGCCAATACCCTGCACTTGTTTTTAACTTCTCACCCTGACAAGTACTGCGTTGATGTGCTATGCAGAACTCAATGAATTCAGGCTTTTAACTGTATTCAGTAGTGTTGTAGCTTTGAGAGTGCTGCCCATGACATGAATATTAAGGCAGGGAGATCCATCAGTGCGTCTTGCAAGGCATGCTATAGAAAGCCTCGACAGTTCTTTTTTTTATATATAATTACCGCGCGCTCAAAGGATTTGTGTACCCTTAAAATGTTTGTACGCCGCGCCGACATCGTCTTGGAGGCTTTCGACGTAACATGTTTGATCCAAAAAAGTTTGTTATCCAGGAAGAAACCCAAACACTCGTACTTTGCTTCTTTGGAGAATTGGGTGGTGGTGCCATTCCATTAAGCACTACATGAGTCAGGCTAGTCAGCTTCCTCCTTTTATTAAGGAGAACGAACTCAGTTTTGAGAGGATTGACGGAAAGCCCATTTCTTGTTCATCAATCGTCGAACACATCTAGGGCTGCCTCCGCTTAGAGCCGACAGTTGCTAGACACAATCCAATAGACAGTATAGCTACATCATCTGCATGTGCTTGAGCTTTGGCATCAGAACTATTGAGAGCTTTTAGCAGTGCACTGTAGCAGTGGAGAAGGGATAGGCTTACCCCTTCCATTACATGTCGGCCGCAATCAGTATCCGCAATCAGGGTTCCATTCACCATAATTTCTTTTATCTACAAATCTAGTGATTCATCTAAGCTCTGTTGTTGGATCGAGTTACATATGCCCGCAATGCCACGAATGTCGATGAAAACGACCAGCGCGTATTTAATTCTTGTCTTGTCGAGAGCGCCTACAATTCTACCCACAAGATTTTGAAGCACACTATTGCAGGATCTTACGCGTTGGTAGGCATCTTAAACTGAACATGCATTTGCAAAAAAGTTTTGCGCACGTGGAGCTTGATAGTTCTCTCCATGCTCTTTAACATGAACAAATTCAGACTTATAGGCCTGAAGTTTTTGGCGAGCGTGTAGTCCTCTTTTTCCGATTTTCGGTGTAAAGGCTACTCTCGTTGTTCGACAGGGTTTTGGTACCTATGTATGCCAACGCCAGGCTAGCAGCTGGTCTATATCTTTTTGTAGCATAACTGGATATATTCCATCAGTAAGAAGCAACTTAAGGCCATCCAAGGAAGCAAATTCAAAGACAGACCGCGTCTTCCTTCACCGAAATCGGTGATTGTTACCAGCTACGGCGTGTTGCATATTCAGTTCATTTGTGGCTTCGTGAATAAAACTTGTTACGAACTGGCTCTGATTAGATTGCCTGCGAAGTGAATCTCAAGCATCAGAGAGAGATTCTCTGCTTTCGCCTCAGTGTAGGTGCCTCCAAATTTCAAACATATGTCCATGTGGGTATTGCTAAGCAGATGCGCTTTCATGTCATTTTATAAATTTCATAACTAAGCCGAAAGGGCATAGGCCGATGCTACGCAAGTTATTATATTGTTTAAAACGAATCCGTCCGCTATTCTGACACTCTCAGATAAAAATAGTTTTTTCTAAGAGCCGCAGAACGCATGGTTCATGCTACGTGTTTCGTGACCGATTTCAGGCATTTTGCTTTCTTAGTCGTTGTTGACGAACCGCATCGTTAGTTTAATTTTGGGCCACACTTTCGAGTATTTGGGAACCTATTGGTGAGTAAAATGTTGAATGTTGGCTTCCAAGGCCCCTGAGAAGTTTGTGGTTTATCAGGACAGACCACCGATTTTACATAGCCCCACAAGAAGTAATCGGGTGGCGTCAAATTACACGATCTCGGTGGCCAAATCACTGATTCATTTCGCGATATAGTATTGCCGTTAAAACGACTCTTCAGTGACTCAGTGATTTTCTAGGCAGCAAAGCATGTAGCGCAACCCTGCTGGATTCATTTGTAATCCAAATTAATGTCGTTCATATTCTTGAAGAAATAATCCCTGATCATTGTCTGCTAACATTAAGCTTTGACAGAAAAGCAAACTCCGGTCCCATTTTTGAAAATATAAGGACTACTGATGTCACAACCCGTGGAGATCTCACCAAATGTGTATTCTGACTTTTGTGGGTGTAATTGAGTCTCGTGAGTCTCTTCTGGATTTGCACTTCTCCAGTAACGATAATTTTGATTAATCAGAAAACCATTGAGGTGAGCCTTATCACCAAATACGAGTCCACTTCACGCTGTTCGGTAGCGCAATTCCCAAACTTTTGTCATGATTTAAATTCCTGCATCAGCTGGATCTTATGCAGGTGAAGGACGAGCTCTTTTTCGCTAAATTTCTACAGAGTGCACGGCGAATGGATAATTCCCGATCTTCCGCAACACTTTCTTCTGTACAAACATTATGTTGACGTTTTGTTGGTTTTTCGTCACGTACGAGTATTGTAGATTAAAAATCACATGATAGTCCATCGTCTCAATGAAAGCATTTTTTTACACTAGCAGCGAGCTTTCTGTATGTTTATCGTCCAGAGCCGGACACTTTTAGCACGAATTCTAAAACTGGACATGGTGTCATATAATTCTCCCTGATATACATGGCAGGGCGTATAGGGCTGTAAGATCGACAAATACCATAGGTGATGAGTATTAATTTTGAATGCGAGTACCTTTTAAAAGATCTGTCTTAACGCAAAAATCTGATCGGTAGTGGACTTTCTAGGTTCAGTTAGTTGACAAAAGATTTTAGCCGAAAACATAGTACGACAGAGAAGAAGTTATGGACGATGTTGAGGAGATTTATGTTTCTAAATTTGACACAGAGTCGAAAGTCTCCTTTCTTCAGGATCGGGCATACAACACTGAGCTTCCATTCGTTTGGGATGCTATAGTCTGACAATATTTTAGAGACAATTTGTAGCATGCTGTTCAAAAAAGGCATCTTACAGTGTGTGACAAAACTAAAGAAACTTTTAATATTCTACCCCCTACCATTGCTTACTAAACGAGATACGATGAAAAATTATTTCTATACACAACTTTTCGTCTTTATATTGTAACACTCAAATGTTATTTATTAAAAAAATATCAAATTCTATTTATTTTAAAATGTTTTACATATCAAAAATAATAATTCGTAAAATGCGACGTTGTCAAAACTAAAGCAACTCCCATTTAACCAGACCATCTGGTCAAACAAATCAAAAGTATATAAACATTTGGGTACCATTAGGTTACATTCCGTTAAACAATACTTGCTGTTGTCTGTTTACATCTATTATTCATTGTATTCATCACCAATTGTTAAGTGTTAGGAAAAAGAAGTAAATTTTATATTTAGAGATTTTTTTAAGGATAATGGCCAGAAATAAATTTGGAAATGAACTTAAAAATTAGATTATTGAAGATTTCCTTAGTGGAACGAAACAAAAAGACATTTGTTTTAAATATTTAATGGAAAAATTAGTTGTTTGTCGTTTAATTAAGCGATTTCAACAGAAATGGACAGTGCAAACAATTCACCTTGGCAGTAGACCCCGAGAAACAAATGCAAGGCAGGATCATCTCGTAATACGGGAGTTCAAAAAAGATCTTAGAACATCTTCACGGAAAGTTGTCAATTATAGGCCAGCAAATAAACCATTTGTGTCAATGAAAAACAGGATAGCGCGCATAAAGTTTGCGAAAGAGCACATTAACTGGACAATAAAGAAATGGAGAACAGTGCTATGGTCAGATGAATCCAAATATAATATCAAGGGATTAGATGGAAGTGCGCACGTTAGACGACCAAAAGGAAAACGCTTAGACCCAAAATATTGCCACGTCACAGTTAAGCACGGTGGGGGCAATGTCATGGTGTGGGGTTGTTTCTCCGGCCAGGGAATGAGGCCTATCCACCAAATTGCGGACATTTTAAATGGCCAAGGGTACAAAAATATAACTCAGGACATTATGTTTCCATACGCAGATGACAACATGCCCTTGCGCTGGATATTCCAACATGACAATGACCCCAAACACAAGTCTAGCTTCGTGATCATTCAGGTTAACTGTACCCGGAGTGTGTGTTCTGGAATGGCCAGCGCAATCACCTGATCTCAATTCCATAGAGAATCTATTCGGACTCAAGTTTACTCCTCCAAGGCATCTATTTTTGCGGCTATAAAAGAAGAATGGTGTAAAATCCCCATGGGTACAATAAACAGTCCTTCAAAATAACGGATATCCAACGAATTATTAATTAACAGTCAATACTTATTCCGAATTAAGGTTAGTTGTTAAGTTGCTTTAGTTTTGTCAACGCCTTACGAAAAGATGATTTTGTTCTCCATTGAATTTCTTGTTATACGAGGGTTTCCGACCGAACAATGATATTTTTTTTATATTTCTACATAGTCTCCTTGTAACTGTACACACTTCTCCCAGAGATGCTCCCATCTCTCTAACCCGTCTAAATAGTATTTGGCGTTTTCCTCTGCAAAATAATTGTTCACGAAGGTGATTGCCTCCTCATTTGACAAAAATCTCTGTCCTCTGAGCGCAGTTTTTAGATGAGGGAACAAAAAGAAGTCGCTTGGGGCTAAATCTAGTGAATAAGGCGGATGGTCAAGCAGTTCAAACCGTAATTCATGGTATTTTGCCATGGCAACCGCTGAGGTGTGAGACGGCGCGTTGTCTTGGTGAAATAGGATTTTCTTTTTCTGCAAATGTGATCGTTTTTCCGCAATTTCTGACTATGCTCCTGTAATGGTTTTTTCTTTTTAAAGGTAATCGATTAAGATAACTCGTTTACTATCCCAAAAAAACAATCGCCATCACTTTTCCAGCCGAAAAAACAGTTTTTGCTTTTTTTGGAGCTGGCTCGCCCTTAGCAGTCCACCTTTTGACTGAATTTTTGTTTCGGGCGTATGGTGTATCCAATTAATTAATCGGTGCCAAAACTTGAATTTATTGCGCCTAAACTGCGCTAACAGAGCGTTGGAAATGTTCATTCGAACACGTTTTTGGTCTAACGTAAGCAAACGCGGCACCCAGTGCGCGGACAGCTGTCTCATGCCTAAATCTTGATTTAATATGTAACAAACACGTTCTTTGGACATTTTCATAGACTCTACCATCTCTCTCACTTTAATTCAGCGGTCGTCTAACACCATTTGGTGAACTTTAGCAATGTTATCGTCAGTGGTTGCAGTTTTTGGACGTCCCGAACGTTCATCACCTCCCAAGCTCTTACGGCCACGTTTAAATTCAGCTGCCCAAAATTTCACTGTGGTAAGTGATGGTGCAGAGTCCCCATACACAGGGTCCAACTCATTTTTGATTTGCGTAGGCATATTGCCTTTCAAAAACAAGCTCGATACTCAATTTTTTCCATTTTCACAAAAAACACTCACATCGACTCACTCAAACGACTGTCAACTAAAAACTGCGCCTCCAAAATGACTGAAACTTCAGTATGTAACTGTCAGAAGATGTACAACTAGCATTCACTAACTTTTATTGACGAGTGCCGCTATCTTTACGTCGGTCCCTCGCATGTTACATAAATAAAATAAACAAAAAATAATGTTTTTGAAGAAAGAATATTTGAAGTATCTTTGTATTTTAAAGTTTTAACTTACATCGTTTTTACATATCCTTTTGTTCTCGTGCCAAGTAGAAAGACAGGTACCTAGATTTTTAAAAGTTGCTTTAATTTTGTCACACACTGTATATTTAGTCAGTAGAACGGGTTGCCCGTCTTAATAAGCAAATGAACCTTATCCTTATACTCGTATGTCACTGGATGCCATGAAGGTGACCAATAAAGGGGTTACATTGTATTTCCTCATCCATGAAATAAAAAAAGAGAAGGAAAACGCACTTTTTTCTTCAATAATAAATGTATGATTTATTTGCACATTTCCACTTTTTTTTTGTTTGTTTTAAAATTTTGATATTTTACACAAATAATTATTATTTCCTAAGATCCATGAAATCCTGTAAAAAACTAAACGCTCAACAGGCTCCATTTAACTAAATTGTTGTCTTAATAATTGTTTTTTAATCAAAATCAAAAAAAAAAAAAAAAAAACAAAATATTCCAAGTTAATTTTGAATTTTCTACACTCAAAAATCCAAATGTTTCTTCGGTAAATTATACAATACCATATATCAAATAACACATCTGAAATATATACATTCGTGATGTTAAATTAAGAGAAAAACTATATATAAATATTCTTTCACATTAAACAGTTATTTGTTAAGTAAACACTCAATCAAAAGAAATCGATGTCAACAAAAAACCGATATAACAAAATTTGTTTTTTTTCTTTTTTTTACTAATATTATAATTATAACCGTTAAACAACATTACATCACATTTTACTTTCTTTTTACTTTTTTGTTTTTTGTTTTTTTTTTTTTTTTAAATGTAGATACTCTATATTTAATAAGACTAACGTAATTAGGTACTTTTACACATTCAGAGTTAATTTTCTTTTTTTTGTTTTTTCATTTTAATTTAATAATGTTTTGATTTTTTTTTTACTTTTTTGAAACGTGAACAAATTTTTGTATTTTCTTAATTTTTCTTTTTAACTAATTGAATCTTTTTCGGGCTTAATAATTTGTTATATAGAAATGTTTTTCTGTTTTTTTTTTTATTTTTTTTTTTGTAATAAGCATAAAATGGTAAGATTTGATTTTTTTGTTTTGTTTTTCTTGTAATTAACCACCGTAAATTTTCTTATTATAATACAATCTATCTAAATAGTTTTGCTTTTTTGTTTTGTTTTTTTTTTTTTTTGTTTTGTTTACTTATATTAAGAGAATTGGTGTTATTCTTCATTTATCTTAAGACTTATGAGACTAAATGACTATTTTAATTTTATCCATCTCTCTGCAATTTTGGTTTGGTTTATTACTCGTAATATATTTAATAAAAATAATTATTAATAAAAATATGAAAGGTTAAAGAAAAATATAAAAGGAAACAATAAATTAAAACAAAATTGTAAAGTAAGATTAGATGATTTTAAATGAATTATCTACGCTTGTTGGATTGCTCACTGGCTATCATTTTAGGGGGCGGCACACAGCAAAGTTGCGCCTCTGGAGAGGCTGTGGGGACACAGGGTCACGGGAGGATACCCTCTACTTTCTGTGCCACTATTCCAGCCTCAGTAATTTGATACAAAGACTTTTAGGAAGTCACTTATTCCATGACCTCTCAGAGCTATCTGCTGCTTAACTTACAGCTCTTTTCTGATTCGCTGGTGCGACAAGATGGTTTAGACCCGCTCCAGGATCAAACGACAAAGAATGCGATATGGAAAGCAGAGGCAAAAACTAGGAACCGCAACCAGATTCACCTGCTCGAGCATCACAATGGGTCTATACGGATCTAAGTGTGATGAGGTATAGACTGTTTTCGGCTCCAGATACCACATCCAACCGCTAACCTTACCTAACCTAGTGATCCGGGGAGGCAGGGTGAAGTTTTTCACTTTCAAAACAATTTTCAGAAGAGTCAAAGGTTCAAACAGAGACTAAACTTTTATCCCCTGAGCAGTTACATTTCAATAAGCGGAATTGTCTAGTTCCAACCAAGCAATTACACTAGTCGGCAATTGGCATAAGTATTTTGACGAAACCTTTTTCTGATTATTGAAGCCAGCTTAGCTTAGTATCGTTAAATAACGGAGTAAAAATGATGCCCTACACAAAGAATCTGTATTTTTAGCTCTATGCATGCTAAATTTTATATTGTCTACCTTTTGCGTTCTATTTCTGCTGACAAGAATGCATGGAGACAAGAAATTTTTGCTTGCCATAAGTATTTTGACGGAAGCTTTGTGTAAATACGATTGCACTTTTGAGCACGCTAGAGCCGAACAACTTTTGTATTTAAGTTTAACTGATATTACACGTTAATAAAAAAAATAAAAATTGATTAAAAGGTGTTATAAACCATGGGTAAAACGGCAGAGTTGAGTTTGGTTACCAGATCTTCGATGGTAGCAAAGTTTAACGCTGGAACGGCAGTAAAAGACATAGTAAAAGAGTTTAATGTGTCGCGTTAAACTGTGCACTATCAAATTAATAAGTTTAAAAGGCATAGCGACATCAGTAACTTAGCGAGATTAGGTGCTAAGCGCAAAACAACGCCCACTCAAGACCGAGTCCTTCTACGGGAATTAAAAAAAAATTTTTTTCTGAAGCCTCAATCTGCTCCAGATCAATGGAATTTGATGGCCAAGAATCCAAGCAGTGAGCACACTGTCGGACAACGTTTAAAGGAAAGCTATTTTAGGACAATTAAAGCTAAGGACGTGCCATCTTAAAAGACTGGCCTTTGCAAAGGAACACCTGCACAAGCCAAGTGAGTTCTGGAGAAACGTTTTATGGACAGATGAAAGCTCCTTTGAGTATAACTCATCAAAAAACACATTTTTTTGTAAAATTACCAAAGGTAGTAAGGCAAAAGAAATGACCCGTTTGCCATAGAGCAAGCCATGGTGGAGGCTCTGTCATGTTCTGGGGATGTGTTGCGTATAATGGGCTGGGTGACTTGGTTCCTGTCACCGGCTCGATGAACCAACATCAATATTTGATCACCCTAAATGAAAATACCTTTACTTTTGCAAATAGGCTTATTGGGGAATCATTAATCCTGCAACAGGATAATGCTCCCTGCCACAAAGCTCGCATGATACCAAATTTTTGAAGGATGTTGGTGTTGAAACTTTGGACTGGCCACCTCAAAGTCCGGATTTAAATATTATAGAAAACGTCTGGTCTTTTTTGAAACGCAAAAGAACAGTTTCGCTAAATAAAACCAGAGAGGAGACAATTTCTGAGGTCACTTCTCTTTGGGAAGAGATATCTCCAGAGATTCTTAAAAATTTAGAGGATTCAGTACCAAGACGCCTTCAAAAAGTTATTGATGCCTAAGGAGGATATACATTTCACTAACATCTTCTTCATTTTCTGTCTTTTGTTAAGTTTAAAAATTGGTTTTTTAGTATTACATTCTTGTCAACACATGTAATTTTACTTTTGTATGAAAATATATTTGGTTGCTTATTTTTAAGTTTGTATTAGTATATATAAAAACGAAAAAATAAAAAAGATTTCTTTACAAAGCGTTTAAATGCACGATTTTTATTTCATCAAAATACTTATGCCGACTAGTGTAACTTGATCACAAAAAGTTGAACCGAAAGGTTGTAGCTGATGGACCATAGTTTTTGATGTCAGTGCTAATGGGAATGAGGAGGTTGCAGCTCAAAAAAAAACAAATAAAATCCGCAATTTGAATTTTTAGTTCAATTCAGTACTTATACTCTTAGAACTTGTGTAAAACTTTAATTGCTCCTTAAAGATTCTACTATGAGGAGGCTATGCATAGTCGGTTCTTAGTATCTTGCTACTCGATATCGATTTCCAGGACGATTTCTGTTCTTTACTTTCTCTGATGCATTCTATTCATTTCGTTTGAAAAGCCTTTGCTAAGCCCTCCTAAACGGGGGTAAATCGTGGTCACCATTTTGTAGCTCCGTCTTAACATGCCTTGATTAAGAGCAAGGGATGATTCTAAAACAAGCCGATGAACGAAAGATTGACCAATTGATTGAAGGATAGTATCAAACTTTGGGTCTACTAAGGAATGAATAATCAGTTAACTACTGCAATCACTTCAAAAGAATATCAGATATATGAAAACGACCTTTTTTCGACCTTCTATTAATTATAAAACTACTCAGTTTCAGCAAAGAGACGCTCGTAAAGCTGTGCTTTATGAGAAAGTTTAGCCCTCCGTTGTACTTACATTCATAAAATTATTACGTACGGTAGGTTGTGGAGAACTTTTTCGAATCGGTCCTTTCATTCCTCCTAATTAGATTGGTTATTGAAAGAATCCGCTTTTAAATATCTGAGCCTGAATTTGCCATTGCAATTCGCAGAAAAATTCTGCGATTCAGCAGATCAACTGAACATATCCAAGGATATTGTGGTGCGGTAAAGTGTTTAGAAGTTAGTGTCACCCCTAACTCAGGGTCCAGCAGAACATCAAGCAGCATCGAAAACATTCGAGCGGTGGCACGTTGGTTGTGTGAACATCCAAAAATATCAAAGCAGCTGCTTTGGGAATCCTAAAAACTATCGTTTACGATATATACCTAAGGTAGGACGTAGATCAACCAGCCTCACTTGCTTTTTCCTCAAAACTATGGAAAAAATCCTCGACAGACATGTCAGGAACGGGGCACTTCAAATCACACATATGCCTATCAACTTGGAAAATCAACCACATACGACCTACAAGATCTTACCACAAGGATTGAAAAATCTCTCAGAGATAAAGAGGTAGCGGTCGGTTGTTTCCTCGATATAGAACGCGCATTTAACAAAATAGAATTCTCTCAGGTATACGAGTATAGATCAATTCAAAACATGGGAGTTGATGACACACCATGTAAATGGATAAAATATATGCTAGAGGATGAAACAATAAAATCATCATTAGGCAGCAATAAACCCAGTGTGATAGCTACGAAAGGATGCTCTCAGGGAGGAGTACTATCACCCCTAGTATGGTCCATCGTAGTGAATGAACTACTGATTATACTCAGAAATGATGGCTTCTAAGTCCAAGGATATGCAGACGACATTGCTATCCTAATCAGAGGTAAATTCGAGAACACAATCTCGAATGGTCTCCAGAGGTCTTTGAACCTAATTGCTGAATGATACACCAATGTTGGCCTCAGAGTCAATGCCAAGAAAAGCACCATTGCTAAATTCACCAAGAGAAGAAGGCGAGAACAACAGAGTTCTCAACGGATGTCAAATATCTAAGAACCACACTGGATGAAAAACTTACGTGGAACACTCATATTTCTAGGACTATTGACAAGCCCAAGATCTATCTCATTATGGACCAGCAAAAGTCTAGCTTTGACACCATGGATGTACACGGCAATAATGAAACGCATCACCATGTATGCAGCCGCCGTTTGGTGGCATAAAGCAACGCAGAAGTCAACACAGGCCAAACTCAACAAATTACAGAGACTAGCCTGTGTCTGTGCAATTGGTGCAATGAAAACCGCACCAACAACTGCACTTGAAGTTATCCTAAACATCCCACTACTTCATCTGGAACTCATGAAAGAAGCAATGGTAAATGCCTACATGCTCATCACAGAAAATGAATCCAATTCCAAACTAGTTCATACTGCAATTCTTCTTGGAATAACCTTAATAGACAAATGTCTACCACGATATGACTTTCGGCACAACTTTAAGGGTACATTTCCAGACCGCCTTAACTGGGAATATGGAAAACCAACCAACTCACATGTATGGTACACAGAGATCCAAAACAAATGAAGGAGTTGGAGCCGGAGTGTACGGTCCTCGCACTAAAGCATCCATACGTGCCAGTGTGGATACAAGCAGCTCCGTATTTCTGGCTGAAATCCTGAAATAGAGCTTTGCATCCGAGAGAATCTAAACAGGCATAAAACAAATAAAAACATTTATATTCTCTCCGACAGTAGAGCAGCCCTACTTGCAATTAACGCCTTTGAAGTAAAACCAAAACTGGTCTGGGATTGCCGTCAACTCCTACAACTACTAGTCACCAAAAATAAAATTCATCTAATTTGGGTGCCAGGACACAGCGAACATGAAGGCAATGAAAAAGCAGACGAACTAGTAGGAAAGGACCCGCATCTCAATTCATTATGCCAAGACCATTCTGTGGGCTTTCAATTAATACAATAAAAGGAAGCATTAAAACCTGGCTCAAGGAAAAGAAGCTTAATTTCTGGAGAGAAACTGAAGGAAACAGACAAGCCAACAACTTTATGCCAAGCTGTTGCCACAACAAAAAACAAAACAAGTACTACAACTAAGTAGAAGTCAGATTCGAGTGACCACAGGTTTTCGAACAGGACACTGCCGTGTGAAAAAATACCTGATAACCATGGGCATAGCACAAGACAGTACATGCAGACCGTGCAACGAGGACGTGGAAATAGCAAAACACATACTATGTGACTGCAATGGTTTAACCAAAACACGTCAGCCGTACCTATCTTGAAGCGGCGGACATAGCTGTCAGCTCACCTAAAGACGTAGCCGACTTCCTAATAAATTGCAGCATCATGGCTGGGCTCTAAATGGAAGATATCACAATAGGCCCATCTGTGGCCGCAGTGATCTGGGATTCTTTATACCACCTCCCACAACAATCTAATCTAATCTAACCGTTCACGAAATCATAGAGGAAGATGTAAAATTTCAACATTTTGAGATTCAATTGGAGCAGGAACTTAAGGGAAACGACTTTAATTTACAAGGTCCACTTCCACCTGGATGGGCACGTAAATAAGCAAAACTGCCCCTTTTGGGCTCCTCGAAAACGTAATGTGCCACTTAAATAGCAACTGCCTTTGTATTTTCCCAAGAGTTTCTGTTATTTGTGCGCCTTATCGACGAACAGAATCATCATCAAATCCGTAAATGTGATCAGGAAAAATTATGGGCTCATTATCACGAATTATTAACTTCCTGATAGGGACGTTCTTGAATTCACCTCTAAAATCGAAAGTGGAATTTTGTGATATCTTTACGTTTTGAAATTTAGTCAGTTTTTAACA
Source organism: Volucella zonaria (assembly GCA_963966105.1). NCBI lineage: Eukaryota > Metazoa > Arthropoda > Insecta > Diptera > Syrphidae > Volucella > Volucella zonaria. Next base: position 134,461,253 of record OZ014533.1, on the reverse strand, counting down.
AAATAGCTATGTGTGCCCGTATATGTACATCTTTTGGCTTCATTCCGAATCACAGCCACTCAACTTAGAAAGTGCGGTTAACTGCATTAAACTAAGCAGAGTCTAGAGAATAATGTCTATGCATTGCGGTCTACCCCTTCTGCGGCATTAGACTTTCCGTTTCATTTGACACCCCTCGATATTTTCAGCAGGCAAATTCGCCTTAAAGCGACTAAGCAGTGGACAAATAATCCATTTGGCCACGACAGTATTCTTAATACATTAGGAATCCTCACAGAGAACATCGATTACACCACACCTGAACTTTGGTTTGACAAAAACTTCCATGTAAACTTCCCCTCTAGATCCTTCTGGGAGGAAGATGCTTTCATGGAGGACAAGTCAATCCATCTCCACACAGATGGGTCTAAAACCGATAGCGGAGTTGGTGGCGGCGTTTTCTCAAATACGCTAAATCTAAGCCTCTCTTTCCGTCTTCCAAATCATTGTAGCGTTTTCCAGGCGGAAATTTTGGCGATTAAAGAAGCTCTCTCCTGGCTGAAGAAAAACGTGATATCTGCAAGGGATATCCGCATCTTTTCGGATAGTCAGGCCGCTATCAAATCCCTGGACTCGGTCTCACTAAATTCTAAAACCGCCCTTGAATGCCGATCATCTCTTATGGAGATGGCAGAGCAGTTCACCTTTGTTGGGTGCCGGGCCACAGAGACGTTCCAGGGAACTCGCCAAAATTGGAACCACTGTACCTATTCTGCCGGAAAAGGGTAGCATAGGTATACCAATCGCTGCGTGCAAACTAACATTAAAGCTGGATGCCAATAAAAGAACAGACCTTAGGTGGACTGTTGGACCGACATGTCTAGCAACCAAACAGATCTGACCAAAACTGGATCTGTATCGCTCTAAGTGTCTGATCCTTCTAAATAAGGAACATCTCAGCGCCATCATAAGTATCATCACCGGACACTGACTCATAGGCAAGCACGCAAGAAGGCTTGACGCCTTTACAAATGATTTCTGCAGAAGCTGCATGGACGAGAAGGAGGAGGAGACAATCCTCCACCTACTCTGTACATGTCCAGCTCTCTCCCGGAGAAGAAAACTTCACTTCTTTCTTTCTATAACGACCTAAATGATCTAAAAAATATAGACGTAAACAGGAGCTCAAACTGGTTCCATCAGTAAGAGGATCATAGATCCACGTGGCATCACAATGGGCCAATAGGCCTAAGTGGATTGGTATTTCCAACAGCTACTCTTACCTGCCTACCTACCTATTAGTCGAAATCTATTACCATAGCACACATTTGACGAAAGGAATAGCAACGCAGTTCTACGATTTCGTTAATACAGGTAGTCCTAAACCTGACTGGTTGATTTCCTATGTAGATTCTAATATGGTAGGAAATATCAAAAACCATTGGAGAATACTACAAGATCTCTTTATTAGGAAAGTCTTTGGCGTGACCCATCAGTCGCAACATTTAGTTTTTTACCTATTTTCCAAGCCCTTTTACTCTTCACAAAATGGGGCAATCCCCGCAATCTGCTAGAGCCTCCATGGGTTACATTAAAAGTAAAGACTTAGAATAACCCGCGGCTTGTCAGGGAGCTAAAAGAAAATATCCGTCATGTATGCCGCAGCGCGTAGCCGAAACACGGTGGTCCTCTTTCAACGGTATGCTCGACTCTACGGACGGCATTTTCAAAAAATAAAATACGCATTTTTTCTCTTTATGTTGAACTAAGTAATAAAACAATATGCCTCATTTGTTTTTGTTTTATTCAAGCTCAAAAACATGAATCTGGCACTCAGTGCTTGTACCACAACTGGGAAGCTTGGGACTAGGACTGATGGGCAAGTAAATTCTTTTCAGATGCCACCAACTTTTACCCTGTGTAAAGGGTTTTTCGATAGAGACATAACAATTTTGTATTTTGATACAAACACGCCCTTAAACTTTTTTACGATCTGTAAGTGTCGAAACGTCAGTCAAGGTTTACATTTTTATCATGGTGAAGTTAACGAATGAGCAGCGTTTGGATATTATTAAAAATCACTACCGAGATTCTGAGACGGTGGTCGCAAGTTTAAGAGCGCTTACTCCAATTGTCGGTCGTATTAATCGTCCCACCAGACAGTCTGTGTGTGTTATATGGTATAATGGATAAATTCGAGTCAACATATTCACTATTGAATGTTACTGTGCTAGTGAGACAACGCACCGGTCGAATGAATGAAAATATCGCAGCCATCAGTACGTCAGTTTAACATGAGCCAAATCAGTGGATTTTACGCCGTTCACAGGAATTGGAAATCTCTCAGTTCACATTGTGGTGAAATTCGCACAAAAATCTGAGCCTACACCCTTACAAGATCAAGAATAACTCAAGAACTGAAGCTCCTTGATCATTTAAAGCGCCGAAAGTTCTCCGATTGGGCTCCGCAAAAGTTTGAAGAAAATCCTGAATTTCATCGAAAAATCTTCTTCAGCGATAAAGCTCATTTTTGGCTCAATAGCTTTGCCAACAACAACATGAGACTCCATTGCATCCAAAAGAGTGACCGTGTGTTGTTGATTTCATGTCGGAGGTGTGATTGGACCGTATTTTTTCGTCGATGAAAATTATCGCCATGTTATGTTGGAAGACTATTTTTGGCCAGAACTGAATAGACTTGATATCAGTGATATGTGGTTCCAACAATGCCACGTGCCACACAGCTGGTCAAAGAACTGATCTATTGAAGGGGAAGTTCGGCGATCGTGTAATCTCGAGAAATAGTCTGGTCGAATGGCCAGATTGCTCATGCGATTTAACGCCGTTGGATTTCTTTGTATGGAGTTACGTTAAGTCGTGGGTTTATGCCAATAAGCAAACAACGTTAGTGGAGCTCAGGAATAATATTGATCGCGAAATTGCCAACATTCCGGCGGATATGTGTGGAAAAGTTGTGGATAGCTGGCTCCAAAGAATAGATTGCTGCAAACGTGCTCGCGGTGGTCGTATGAATGAGATCGAATTCCATACTCAAATTTAACATACGAGTATGTACTACACCCAGAATAAATTTCGGCCCGTTATCTCAATTATTCTGTGTTTTATTTAAATACAGGGTCTTCCAACAGGGACTTCCGAACTTTGGCAGTTGATAGCGGTCATATTGGCTGACGTTTATTCATTCTGTTTTGCCGAATCACCATGGACGGACATAGCGTTCAACAATACGTGCAAATGATAAAATTGTTTTATCAAAATGGGTGTTCTGCTCGAGCAACGTACCGCGCGTTTCTCCCATTTTACGGTCGCCATAATCATCCAGATAAATTTGAGTTCACTGGTTCAGTAAACGATAAACTAACACCCGTACGTCGACGAAACGCAAGATCTGCCGAAAACATCGCCGCTGTCCGTTAGAGTGTGCAGAGAATCCGAGGCAGTCGATTTCGCGTCACTCACAAGAACTCGGCCTTTCGCAGACCACAACTTGGAGAATTTGGCATCGTGGCTTGGGGCTGCACCTGTATAAAATTCAACTGACCCAGCAGTTGAAGGTAAACGACCACAGACAACGACGTGTGTTCGCTGAATGGGCTTTGGAGCAGATGGAAACTGACCCTAATTTTCTTCGAAAAATCATCTTCAGCGATGAGGTCCATTTCTGGATGAGTTGGTACGACAACAATCCACGTGAGTTCCAAGAGCGCCCAATGCATTCTGAAAAAGTCACTGTTTGGTGTGGGCTTTGATCTCGCGGCGTCATCAGTACATATATCTTTGAAAACGACGTTGGCCAGGCCATCACCGTCAACGGCGAACGCTATAGGACGATGATTACCAAATTCTCTTGGCCTGAATTCGAGGGCATGGTCATCTTATGTAGAGGTGATGTGAACTGGCCACAGAGATCGTGCGATTTGACCCCTTTAGACTTTTTCTTGTGGGGTTTTCTGAAGTCGCACGTCTATGCGAATAACCCACAAACCACAGCAGCCTTGAAAGCCAACATAACCCATGACATCGGTCAAACTCAGCCTGTTTTATGTGTCAGACTCATGGAAAATTGAACATTTCGGATGCGAGCCACCCAAAGAAGCCGCGGCGGACATGTTATATTCCATACATAATGGCATAGATAGGCTTTTGAAATGACTAAAAAATTTCGATGATATCTCACACACACTTTGTTTTATTTAAATTTAAAGATAAGAAGCGCTTAATGAACCACCCTTTACAAAATTGTTATGTCCTTATAGAAAAACCCGATGCAAGCCACCGAATCACGACAGACTCAATTCTATAAGGCTTCCGCGCTTTTATGGACAATATTTTATTTAATTTAATTTCCGCCTATTCGGTTTTAATTGACTTCTAGAGGAGCCTTGGGTTTTGCAAAAAAAAGGCCGGAAAGGACTTCCTAGCCAAAAGAGTTATCTAACACTAATGCCAACGTTAGTTACAGGTGGCAGCTACAGATCAAGAAAATGAAAGAACAACTGAAGAGTTTCTTCTGCTAACTAAGCCCTTTCCACAATTTTATGCTTCTGAGGGATTTTGAGATTCGGATTTGTAACTTGTACCAGAGTAGGTGATGGGGTTCACAGCCATGGAATCCAAAAATGACTTTCAGCTGATTAGTAATTACTTCAAATAGTAATTAATATAAATGCCGTACATTAAAAAGCAAGGTGGCCTTAGTAAGTACACTAGTTTGAAAAAGTATGCCAGATTTTCAGTACAGATCATGTGTAAAGTGAATACTCGCTGTAAAAGTGTTAGAGGAGTTTATTATCAAGTTTGTGATATGAATTTCCATCTCAATCGAAGTAAGATATCATACCAACACAACGTGGACACTACATACCTTCTTAATTCTGAATTAATCTAATTGAGATCTCAATTTTTGTCGTCACCACGGTGCTGAGTATCTGTGATAACAGTCGTCGGATTTTATTTTGCAAGATAATGGCAAAAAAGGTTGAACAACGTTACTGCATCAAATTTTGTTTAAAACTTGGGGATTCTCAAATAGAAAGAATCCGCAAAATAAAAAAGTGCTTGGGGACGAAGCAGTGTACACCACAGAGATAAGATGTGGTACAAGCACTTCAGAGATCGCCGCTCATCAGTGGATTCTGGTTGGCCCATTTTTTGGCTCCAGTGGTGCGGTTCATCATGCCCCTCACGTCACTACTGTCACCAAGGAGTACTACCGTTAGGTTCTGCCTCTTCGTGATGCAGTTAGACTTCATCATGATAATGCACCCGCTCATTCTTTACACATGATTCAGAGTTTCTTATCCAAATACAACACACCTCGTGACCACGCTCCCTGTGAATTCTGGCTTTTCCCCAAAGCTGACATATCCCTTTGAAAGGGACCAGATTTCAGACCAGGGAAGACATCATGCAGATTGCGACCACCTGAGCGCCATACCAGAAGAGGCTTTTCTGCGTTGCTTCCAGCCGTGGCAACATCGTATAGAAGTATATAGCAGCTCAAGGGGAGTACTTTAAACGGGTTCAGTGTGATATGATTGACAGATTTCGAGATCCATCGCTGTGTCAACATTTTTCGCCTGCGCTGTGGGCAAAAATTATAAGGGCACTAAAAATCCTTTGAGCGCACTTGTTATAGAAAAAAAAAACAATTCAGGAGCAGCCTCGCCAAAGAGCTCGAAGAAATTTAGTTAGCAACACAGTTCATGAGAATACAAAGAAAAACTGGAAGGGATTGCAATTGTAATAGATGTATAATATGTTTTGGGGGGAAAAAATATAAAGGACACAGCACATAGTATTTGTTGGAGCTAAAAATATCCCATATGAGCCATCAGATGGTGTGGATGTTGGCTGTCAATTACTGCCATTTACTGAATTCAATGTGGTTGATCTTTTTAACAGATATCATACAGTCCTTTCCAATTTTAGTCATTGAGTCGTTTACCACGCAACAACGCAGTTTTGTTATTTTGGTCAACATAATCGCCCTAGTGAGTCCAGAATTCATGCAATGGTGAAGCGTTTTGAAGAAAATGATTCGGTATCGTGTCAAACTCCATATCAGTATCGTCGGCCAGCACGTACACGCCAAAACATCACTATTGCGAGCGAAAGTGATCAAAACCTGTCAGGCACTTCAATTCATCTCCAAGTCAACAATTGGGCCTAACTTATGGCACTTTGCGGCGAATTTTAAAAGTTGATCTTCATTTGCACGCCAATAGAAAATTCAAATTACACAACAATTGAAGCCTTTGGACCAACTACGCCGTCGTTAACTGAATGTTGGATCGCCAGGACAATTTGTCATCGAATTTGATCTTTTCCGATGAAGCCCATTTTTGGGTGGATGGGTACGTAAATAAACAAAATTGTCATTTCTGGAGAACGGAAACCCGATACAAGATTCACGAAAAACCAATACATCCCAAAAAAAAGCGGATTATGGGCGGCATCATTGGCCCGTGCTTTTTTAAAGATGGAGAGGTAGTTACATGAATAGAGAAGGTTACCACAATATGTTGACCGGTTATTTTTTCCAAAATTGAATGAATTGGGTCTGGATGATCTCTGGTTTCAACAGGAATGTGCTACCGCCCTCACAAGCCATCAATAAATCAATTTATTGTGCACGAAATTTGAAGATCGCATTATTTCGGTTAGAGGAGAAGTTGATTGGCCCCCAAGGTCATGCGATTTGACACCTTTAGACTTCTTCCTGTGGGGTTATTTCAAGAGTAAGGTCTATGCCAATAACCCAGCGACAATTCAAGATCTCAAACATACAAGTAACATCAAAACTCAAATTGCGGCCATTGACCCACTTATTCTTCAAAAAGTCATCGATAATTTGGACATTTGGATGGTCGCTTGCAACAGAAGCCGTGGTGACTACATGAACCATGTTGTGTTCCATTCATAATTGCCATAGACCGAACCTTATTAGTAAATAAAATTTTCCATTGATTTCACAATAAATGTGTGCTTAATTTCCTGAAGACTTCTACACTAGCTGCTGGCTCACCTTACTTTGTTGGAAGTCTCAGAAAAAACTGAACCCTAGGTCAAACCATCAAGTATAGGTAGAGTAGCCGACTATAGGAGAATAATTGGAGTGTGACAGGAAACAACAATCAGAGCCCATTTTAAGATAGTGGTGCCATCTTTCAGATTTTTACGGAACGAATCGAAGCATGGTTCGGTTTAGGAAAGAACGATAACCGAACCGAACAAAAAAAAGGGAAATCTTATGAAAATATGAGATGGCGGCAAAGAGCAATTAGTGCCCGCGCGCTGAAACCATCAGGGTCCAAAAACCTCCAGGCTTGGCGTATATTGAACTTGCGCCGATTTGATCAGTGTTCACTGATATTTCGTGAAATAAAGCTGCGTTGCCGTTTCAGTTCGTTTGTTTTTGATTCCATCAGTAATGTCGACTGATTTCAGTGCTTCATCTCAGGGAAGTAGTCAGTCGGGTAGAGTCAAAACGAAGAAAAAAACTGCCAAAATGAGTGGCGTAATGAAAAAATTACTTGCTGCCACTCATGAATTCGGAGAAGACTGCAATTGCATTCGCTACAGCTGTTACTAAACCATCACTTTCAAACGAAATAAAACGAATAATTTTGCATTTTAATCAGTTGGGGAGCTATAATGACCAGAACAAATTTTTAGCAGGTCCTATCATCATTCTACCTGTTATTGCACAACGGAATTGGAACCCTGAAGTCGAGACAAGTTTCAAACAATCTGTCAATAGGTATCGAGTTCGGGAAGGTGTTGTTGTTTGCTATAAAATATTACTAATCGCCGTGTTCTACCTCTAAAGGAAAATCTCTTTGAACTTGGCGATGCCAAACTAGATAATCGGGGCACTTAAACGAACAGACGTTATAAGCTGTCCGATGAAACAAAGAACAAGGGTAATGAGCTTCATACATTCTCATTATTCCTTGCTTGACACGAGTAAAATATATTTAACTGAAGAAGTTAATGCAGTCGAACTCCATCGAATAAATTGTAATAACAAAGTTGGGTACACAACATTTCGTGAGATCTTTGAGGCTAATTTTCATATCTCGTTTGGCTACCCACGTACTGACACGTGTAGCTCTTGTGACACTTTCAAACCTAACATTGCGATCATGGATAAAATAACTAACTATACTGAGGAAGAAACAAGAAGTCCCTAAGAACAACCCTTGAGGCACTGGACCCCGAAAAGTCCTAAGTTCTTTCACTGAAAAAGAAGTATGGAAACGAATCATGAAAAAAATGCGGAAATAGGACATGAGTCTTGTGAATGCGACATCTTATACTGAAAGACCCAAAGACTGGTGAGATGTACTGAGGAATACTCGTATCAAGGTAATAAACTGTACAGACGAATTAAATGTCCACACATGGACTGAGTTTTTGTCCCATTTTTACGTGTGAAGATGTCTTGACTAGGCACATCAGGATTCTGATTATTGTACAAAAATGAACCGTGTCTTGTTGTACACAAAGCTAACCACCATGGCTATGGTTCCCTCGCAACCACCATGGCTATGGTTCCCTCGCAAAGTCAGACACGTAAAAGAAAAGTAAAAATTAAGGACCCTATCCCATTAAAGAAACTTCATTATGGACTATTGGCGATGAAGGCTGTTGAGTTGAAAGATTTACTTCACCTCACTCAGTTCTTAGTAAATCCTGAAGCTCAGTTCTTCTACCATGGACCAGTTCCTCGCACGAATGAAGACAGTGATGTGGAATAAATTTGTGGACGATCCAGCCATTCCCATTTCTCTCGCAGGAAAAGATCAGCGTCCTGATCAAAAATTTGTTTTTTTGATTTTCTTATTAAATGTTTTTTTTACAGATAAACTGGGGATTGAAGGTGTTTTCTTAAATTTTCCAGAACCAAAATAAACGACTTGCAACTTTAAAATTCGGTTTGTGTAAATTAATGAAAATAGGACTCTGATGGTAGTTTTGCTGATGGTAGGTGTTGGTATATTTCCACTAGCTCGATCAAGGTTTGCCAATGCTTCATAGCAACAAGGCAGCCGAGCGATGGACCAGGGTGTTATTCATTGACAAAACTAGACTAACATCACGAGTTCTATGTGAACACGGACAAGTCTGAAGATGATTTTAGCTTTCAACTACTCGTACTTGTCAAGCGATAAGTTCTAACAGTGAGGATGGGGGCAATTTTAAAGAATACTAAATGTTTCTTTCAATGCCAAATAATGCTCGACCACAGACCTCTGGTTGCTTTATGAAATATTTGGTAGGGGCTTTCGAAAATCCCAATGCACATTTCACAGTCCAGGCCTCAGGAGCATAAAATTGTATGCAGGTAATTAAAATGAATTAATTCCAGCCGACAGCGTCCAGAGTATCTGCAAAATTGCCCATATGGCACAGAGAACGTAAAGAATCTGTGCCGTGGAGTACCAAGGCGAGAGCAGAAAACTCCCATATTTAAAAAGTGTAACAAAATAGAAAACAAAATCATGAGACACGTGAGTTAAAGGAACATGAAAGTTATCCAATGATCAGCTGACTTTCTCTGCTCGGAGATTAAATGCCAGATCGCGCGAAAATAGCCTTGTTATCATAGATTGGGAATAAGCACTTGCTCCTTGATAGTGCATAAAAATAATTTCAAATAATTAAAAATTAGAAAATAAGTTCCCAAAAAAAAACTTAAAGCAAAATTAAAAAAAATAATAATTGCAATAAACAAATCTTGAATTTAATTTATTGAAAAATATCCAAAAACTAAACCAAATAAGCTCACACATCTTTTGTCTGTCCATTGTCGTGATGTGTAAATTTCTTTTCATGTCATTGTGTGTTTGTGTGTGTGTGTGTGTTTGTTTTTTATCTCCTTAACTATTTTATATTTTAAACTATTTTATATTAAAGGTTTGCTTTTTTTTTATTTACTTAACTATCAAGGCATAATTTGATTGATAAATATTATTCCTAAGAACAGCAATAAACATTGTGTGTTCTATGTTATCGTTTTTTTTTTTTTTTGTTTTTTATACAAATTTGTTAATAAATTTTCTGCACGAGTTGATTTTATTATTAATTTTAGTATATAATTTTTAATTTGACTATTCTATTTAGGTTTTGTTATATTTCATTCAAGTTTTATTTTCAGCTGAATTAAAGAATTTTGTTTAACAAATTTCCCATGTTATGACTTAAATAATTTATTTATTATAATTTCGGAAGATTGTTTTACTGTTTATTGTATCTTGAATATTGCCAAAACTTGTTGTTTCATTTTAATTGATTTGTTTTTGTATTTTGATTTTGCTGGCAAAAGATATCTTTATCATTTTGAATCGAAAATAAAACCTTAAAGAATCTCAATAAATAAATGTTTGATTTAAATTTCAATTTAAATTCGCATAATTTAATTATGGCGGTAATATAATATAATTTTTGTTTTTCCTTGTTTAATTCCTAAAATTTAATCCTAAGCTCTAATTGCGAATTTCACAACCATTTGGCTATCTGATTTTTATTCTTTAAAATATTGTTAAACTAAATAATTTGAAATTTTTTTTCATTTTCTGTCGTAAATTTTCTACAATTACATATTTTTCTATGCAAAATTGGAAATAAAAAAACAAATAAAAACAATTTATTTTACTTTGTTAACGTTTTTGTTATTTACTTATAAATTTTTTTTCAATTAAAAAATAAAATAAAATTCCTGTATTAATATATATATTTGCTTTTGAATGCTTGACATTTTATTTTGTTTTTTTACTCTTTGTTTAACATTTAACTGCTTGTTTTTGTTTATGTACAAATTTATTTTAATTGTAAATGTAAATGAGAATTTTCTTCTTTTTTTTTTTTTCATTCTTAATTAATTAATTAAATACGAAGACTTCCGGTTCGAAATTAATTGATTCAATTTATCTACAAGGTTTAATTTGTTCTTATATTTAAAATAGTATTTACAAAAATTCAAAACAAATTGGGACTAGAGTTTTAGGAAATTTTTAGACATAATAAGATGCAAAATTGTATTTTATATTTTTTAATTGATTGTTAGCGATATTTTCTTAGGGCTATTCATGAAAGCACTTAGATTATTATTATTATTATTATTATTTAGTTATAAATATATTTAAGAATAAAATAATTAATGAATAGGGAAAAATTCAAAACAAACAAATTTTTAAAAGTACAATTATAACGATTGATGGCTGCAAAGGTTAGGAGATGCTCAGATACCTAGACTTTAGCCATATAAAAATCATTATATACCATATCCATATATGTAAATACCATAAAATAGTTCTTTTTATATTTGAATTTGAATAATATCAGAGCTATGGCTTATCAGGATTGCTATCAAAATGAATGTTGAGCGATATCTGCAATCTAGACATAGTTTACGACGTAGCGCGGAAGGCATAAAAATCAAATAAAAATAAAAATTCAAATAGGATAAGGTATCTTCCTGGTAAGTGGCCTAGCATATCAGCACTTGGGAAACCGTAGAAGATTTTACACCAAAAATCATTGATATTGACTATTGCTATATACCCATTAGGCTGACTTATTTTCTAGTTGTACTATTCACCCGAAGAAGCTGAAAGCTATCGGGATTGTTTTTTTTTTCATCATATGTAGCTACGAACCAGGATTTAAGTGAGATTTGAGCATGTCTGTGCTCACTATTACGCTTTCAGGATCTGAACCCACGCTAGGACTTTCTCAGTCCTCTCTTGTGAATACAATTTACATTTGAGGAAGACCCAAATTGGAATGAACATTCGATGCATCTTAGGAGAGATCTCGCCAGAAATCTCTCTGCTGAAGATCTGATGGCACCTACACTGAGTGAAAATCAGAGACTATGCTTTCTATTTTAGGCCCACTTCTGATCGTAATCAATTTCTATTATATTACGCTTCACGTCGCCTGGCACCGATGGCATATACCCAGCTGTGATGCAAACAGATATAAACCACTTGCTGGCAACTTTGAAGACAATCTACACTGTCACTCTTGCACGATCATGCATACTGAACCCCTGGCGAAAAGTAAAAGTAGCCTCTGCGTCGAAAATTGGAAAATATGACTACGCTGTCCAAGATCTTCAGATCAATCAGTCTGATTTTCTTCATGTTGAAGAATGGTGGAGCTTCATGCGTGCTGTCCGGCAGTGGAAAGACCTTTCGGCAAGTTATGGGACTTGTCATTGATCCTTTGGATCTGCGTGCTGATATTGACTATTGTTATATGCCCATCAGGCTGACTTCTTTTCTGATTGCACTATTCACCAGGAGAAGCAAGTTGTGTCAAATAGTGCTGAAAGCTACCGGCATTGTTTTTTTTTTCAACATAGCTGAGAACCAGGATTAAAGTGAGATTTGAGGACGTCTGGGCTCACTATTGCACATATTAATCAGAGGAAAAACTTTTAGGATCTGAACCAACTGAACTGCCTGAATCCTCTCTTGTGAATTCAATTTACGTTCGGGTATCTTGAGCACACTTGTACGAGTAGGTAGGACCAAGTTTGAATGAACATCCGATGTATCTTAGGAAAGAACTCCTAAGAACGTCGCCTGGCACCGATGGCATATACCCAGCTGTGATGGAAAATTTGAAGAGAATCTTCACTATCAGTCTGGCACGATCATGTATACTGAACCCCTAATGCACTCCACCAGAAATTCTGTTGATTCAGAAGTACGAAATCGAAATTTGTCTATGCTCTGAAATGGTTGCGACCAGAATCTGATCCAGGAAAGGAATGTAGTTGGGTCTCAATTGAATTCTTTTTTTCTTTTTAAAGAGAACTTAACACTCAAGAGGGTATTACTCGTACTACTCTTAAAATGCCGGAGCACGTGTTAAGTTTTTCGGAAAATTGGATAGAGAGAGAGAGAAAGATTTTTGGCTCAGGGGTTATTTCGCTCCGTGGGTGGCATCCAACACTTAATGGGGAGACTAAATTACTAGTGTAAATTGGACTTGATGTTATATTTAGGCAACTATTCGTCTCACAAGATTTTAGTTGCCTGAAAAAAAGTCTTTTCGTCACGGCTGGTATTGAACCCTGCACCGTCCGATTGGGAAGCCAACACACTATCACTTGAGCCATGGCCACGGTTTCAAAACCGATCTTAGATCTGGCGCTGGTGTCTTTTAGGAGGGCTATAACGTTGGATTCCAAGCCGAAGTATATGCAATCCTGACTGTAATGAACTATTCGTATATTGTTAGCATCTGTCGAATGAGTGAAGTGTCTAGGTCTGAAGCGATTGCCAAGTTCTGCTTAAGACCTGGCTAAACCACTTCCAATCTAAGTAGAGAATGTAAGACTTCTCTAAACAAAGTCTGAAGGCTGAATTAACTAAATCTTCCTTGGGTTCCAGGTAGTGGATTAAGGATGGGATCAAGGGAAGTGTAATCGACGATTAACTTGCTAGGCGAGGCAATGGGGAGAGTTTCTTCGGTTAGAGCTTAACTTGGGTTCAATATGAGCATAACTAGGAATTTCATGACTCTCCAGGATGTCGCCACATGAAATAAATGCTTTTCAACATCTGTAAAAGATCAGCGAATTTCGTGCTCTCCCTTTTCGAGTAGGAAAGACTGTATACTGTCACTAGCGTCATAACGGACACTACGCTTTTGCTAAACTCCCGGGTATAAGTGACACAACATTATGCGACGCTTGATAGAAAGTGATGACGACATCGCGGATCACTCTTTCGTGGGTGTCCGTCCTGTGCTCGCATCAGGTTGGTTGATTACTTGGCACTAGCTAATGTGGTGGATGTTAGTACTTTAAAAACTTTGTCACTGAAGCGTTAACTCACCTTTCTACGGAGTACAATGAATTAGTGCCTTGCCTGAGTGGTTTGCTAAAAAGCAACACCTTCTCCGATGCTTGATTTAATAACGACGGTGCGACCCGGAACATTCTTTGACTGCACGGCGCGGCGTATGCCCAGTGCTCGGTGTTAATGGTTGACGCCGGCCTTGCCTTGACACTGTTACAATAATACGAGTATATTCGTACACATGTTTAAGGAGTACAATGGACTTATTTCTTGGCTGAATGCTCTGCTAAAAAAGAAAAAAATTTCCTCCGAAAAAATATACGACCGTCGAGTTGTCTAAAAATAGCAAGAAAATGGAAATATGAATGAAGGAACAAGACCGGATAAAAGAATCTTATAACTCCAAAACGGAAGTCATTCGAACCGAGAGGGCTGTAATTGTGGGAACTACTGTACGTATTAAAAGACTAATGCAAGGGTTCAGAACTTATTACTGCAGATTCACGTGTCACAACTTTGGAGGTAGAAACACGAAATAAGTGCCAAGTGCCAAATATGCAGGATACCGAATTTGGATAAATCTTTCAGTTTAATGATCTTGGGCTGCAAATGGAAAATCAAGGCTTGCCAATTCGGTGGCAACATCTGCATAGAATTATCTTCTTCTCGCCAGTAGTAATCAGACCACCATTTGAGCGTTATTTCAAATCAAGTACAACATTCCGACGTTAAATATTTATGGCAAGGAAATAGTAACGAAATTTGTTCTAAGGATAAGGCAATCATCAGAACTGCTCTAGTTTTTGAAAAGGGCAACAGACTGTGGTTCATAGGTGCTCAATACCAAATTGCAATATATGTATACAGATGGCTTCGGAAGAAAGTATGATGGGGCAGCTATTTTGAAGATTCAACTCCCCATGTATGTAGCTTCCGGGCCTTTCAGATACTTGTGGCGATTTCAACGCCAAACAGTTGATGTGGCATACTCCTAGCGCTGGAGTTCTATGCTTTTGAGTTGGCTTATATTTCAGTAGCACAATGGGGCTAGTAGTTCACTTTTGTAAAGTGATCTAAAGACTGTTTGTTATGGACGATAAAGCGATAAAGTAGTTCAAAAAGAGTTGACAATAAGTTACTAAATAGTAAGTAGTCATATATTGAATAAAATTAGAAAAATATTATATTAATCGATGTAAGCGTTTAGATAGTATTCGATGCACAACAAACTTCTGTTTATAAAAAAAAAAAAACACAAATTTTTTAAACATTTAAATTGGGGGGTTTTTGTGTTTTCTTTTTTCAAATACTTGTACCATACATATCTTCTTGACTATTTTTTTTTTATGGAAATGAATTTTTGTTAATTGTTTGTTTTGTGTTTTTTGTTTTTCTGAATTGGCTATGCTAAAGATACTAGAGTAGTGAGATGTTTAGTTAATGATATGTTGAATGTACAAAATGTTATTATCGAATATAATTTGTTTTTAATTAATTTTAATTCTTATATATTCCACTTGATTTTTCTTTATTTTTATTTTTTAAATTTATATTTTAACTGAAATCCTAATTGGGAAGCCTTAAATATTTTAATTATTCGTTTATCGAGTTTCGTTTACATTTATTAAGATTGTTTTTCTCTTTTGTTTTAATTTTTGTTTTTTATTTTAGCGAAATTGAAGAACGAGGTATTAATATGCACCCTAATGTGCAAGTCAATATTTAGTTTTAGTATTTCTTTTCCTAATTCGTTATATTATTATTATTAGTTCTTATTTGTTATTTATATTTAATGCACTTGCTGTTAACATTCCAATTAAAGGAAGAATAAAATAAAATTAAATTTAACAATATTTTGTTGTCTTTTTTTTTTAGTTTAAAAATAAAATAAACAAATTTCAACTCAATTATTCTATATACTAGATTATGGATACGTAAATGTAAAACACAAAAAAAAAAGTTATATTCACTATTATTCAGGTGGAACAGTTTTTTCTTCTGTTGGCTTTGTATCGTCAGGATCTAAACTAAGACAGTCGGAGAAGTAATTTTCCATTGATGAATAGACATGCTCGAGAACTCCATTCAGCTCGTGGCCTTCATCAGCATAGGTCTGTTGAAAAGAAAGAAATTTAAAGGAAATGATTGTGCAAATTTATTCAATGTAATATGTAGTGTTTAATATGCTTATGAGGATCTCCACTTATTTATTTTTCATGCCAATTGGCAATACAGATTAGGATCGTGATAAATGTGATCCCCCACAAATGGTTGCTTTCAACATCTTGGCATCTTGGTTTCTTATGGGTAGACTTACGGCTTTAGCAAATACAAAAAGCGATCACATGTCCAAGTTAATAAAATTAAATTTTGCTAAGGAAACCACAGAACTGATCAAGTCAGAAGTAGAATCAATTCAAGATCAAACCCTACTTCCTATAGAATTCCACATTGACAGTTTGCATATCATAATTAAACCGGTCTCTTTGTTAACTATGATTGACGGAAAAATATTTGTACTGTTTTATCATCTACAACATCTTCATCACAAACGTGTTACATTTGCGGTGCCAAACCCTCCGAAATGAACAATTTAACTAATCTTTCAACTAGGCATGTGAACCAAGAAGCAATGTCCTTTGGATTAAGCCCCCTTCATTCATGGATACGATTTATGGAATGCATCCTTCGCATAGCGTATAGATTAGATGTCAAGGTGTGGCAGTAAAGAAAAAATCAAAGTCAGAAAAAAACTAATCCAAGAAAAATTTAGAAGAGAAACAGGGTTATTGGTAGATACTATCAAAAAGTTCCCGGAATGCATCCAGAAAATTGGAAATACAAGTTTATTCATCTAAATCTATATTCTCCCCTTCAGGGTAATCCCCACCGACTACAACATGCCAGCGTTTGATCCAATCCTCGAAACATTTTTTATATTCGGTTCTCGGTATGTCCATCAGTGCTTCTTGCGATTTTTCCATTACTTCCTCTCGGCTGCTGAAACGTGTTCCCCGTAGTAGTTTTTTAACTCGATTGAACAGAAAGAAGTCACAGGGAGCCAAACCAGGTGAATTCGGTGGCTGTTGGATGGTATTTGTTGCATTTTTCGTCAAAAAATTACGAATAAAGATGGCACTGTGAGACGTTGCGTTATCATGGTGCAAAATCCACGAGTTTTCTGCCCACAATTCTGGTCTCTTTCGGCGAATTGCTTCGCCCAAATAATACTCGTTGTTTACTGTCTGGCCTCCTGGCAAAAATTCATTATGCGAAAACGAGGTGGTTTTTTTTGGTCTCGGCTCATTTGGTGAACGCCATTCACTTGCCTGATATCTGGATTGCGTGTCGTACTCATAAAACCACGTCTCGTCTCCAGTAATGGTCCTTTTGATGAATGTGGGATCGGATTCAGCCTCGTAAATCATCTCTTTTGCGACGTCAACATGGTTTCTTTTTTGCATGAAATTGAGGTCTTTTGGCACCAACTTTGCTACTACACGACGGAAACCCAAATCATTAACCAAAATGTCGTAGACGGATCCATAGGCAATGTTCAAGTCCTCCGCTATCTCTCTGGTGGTTAATTTGCGGTTATTGACCAATGTTTTCGTCGGTTTTCAATGTCGATGGTCTGCCACTGCGTTCATCATCTTCGATTGGCTCACGACCACTTTTGAACCGCTCGTGCTACTGGTAAACGACCGTTTTCTTTAGAGAATCGTTGCCGAAACACTTTTCCAACATTTCCAACGTTCGCGCACCATTTAATCCGTTTTTTACGTAAAATTTAATACTCGTACAAGTTCGTTGTTGCAAATTTAAATCCATTTCTGACATTGTAAAAAATCGCCAACACACACAGAGATAGATGTACTCTTAGCTACGTAACTTTTGCAAATATCAAGCGATGACGCTAAGATTTAGAGGAAATGTCAACAACAGATTTACCAACTTAACCAAAATAAAACAGAACTCAAATGGGAACAATGGGGGGCGCGACACGGTGGTGTCCCCCGGGAACTTTTTGATCAAGGTAGTATGCCAACTCAACCGTCTGGCAGTACTAATGATGGAAACACGGCTAGAAGATTTTTTAGAGATGAGGAAAAGACTGCCCCAATTACAGGGATAGACAAAGAAATTATCAAAAAGTTTCATATCATCTTAGAAGCTATTGGGTCTGGGTTCCCAATAGATGTAGATGCTTTTGAGAAGTATGCGAAGGAAACAAGGGAACTACATTGTGACTTACTCGAACTATAACTTTTTAAAATGCTATAATTTTTTTATTTTTTGATAAATTTTATTGTGTCAAAGCAAAAAATGTTGAAAAATACATCAATTTTCAAATTGTATCAGTAGTATTCAATATGTCCACCTTTGGCGCGAATAATGGCCTTGAGACTGCCGAAGAAAGCATCGCACGCTGCACGCAAGTAGCTCTGCGGTATTTTAGCCCATTTCCGGCGAAGTGCTTGTTTGAGGTGGTCTAAACTTTAGTATTTTTTAGTGCCAACCTTTGCCTTCAAAATACCCCAGACAGAGAAATCCAACGGATTTGCATCCGGAGAATTTGCCATCCATTTTGTCGAAGAAATGAGTGTGGAACATTTTTTTTTAACCAATCTTGGTTGACGCGCGCTTTGTGAGACGGTGCCGAGTCTTGTTGAAATGTCCATGGTCTCCGACCGAAATGATTGTTTGCCCAAGGCTTCAATACTGCTTCTAAGACAATTTCGCGGTATACGATCGCATTAATTTTGACGCCATGGTTCAAAAATACGAGCAGAGAGCGACCATCGGCGGTTATGGCGGCCCAAACCATCACCATCGGTGCTGCCTGCTTTCTGGTGGCCGTCTGAAGGTGTACATTTTCGAAGCACCTCTCTGGCAAGTAAACTCGGTCATTTTGTTTGTTGACATATTAGTTTTAAATGCATTTTATTTTCTAAATCATTAATTCTTACATACTAACAAAAAATGCTTAAATGCTAGCTTAAAATTACTTAACAATCTTACACTAACCTACTGGCCTCACACAGGCACTCTAAGCTACTCTAAACTCTTATATCTGCTCGATAACAAATGGCGACTCATCGGAAAAAACCAAATTCGGCAATATACCACTTTCGTGCAAGCCTAGCAACTCCTTCGCTCTTTCGACTCTAACTTTTTTCTGTTGCGGTGTAAGATCGTGTGCTTTCTGGAACTTCAATGGCTTGAGCCCAAGCTAATTTTTCAGTATGTGTTGCATCCGTTCCAACGATATGTTGAGCTTAGGAGCCATTTTTCTTCCACTTCGACTCGGATTTCGCTCAATTCGAGCCTTCACTTTCCGAACCATTTCTGCCGATGTTGCTGTTTTTTTATGACCACCTCCATGGCGTTTTGCAACGCTGCCAGTATAACGGTAACGAGCTATGGTTCGAGACACAAATGATTTATTCACGTTGAGGTGCTGGAGGGCTCTAACGATAGCAATATAAAGCAATCACACTATCACGTTTGAATTCCATCACGGATAAAAATTTTTCAACACAACTAATCGTTTAAAAGGCTTGTAAATATTAAAATTATCTGTCATGTGTCAAAATTTGACTGTCATGAACGGTTTGGAAATTATAGCAGTCTAAAGTTGGCTGCAGTTCGAGTCATTCAGGGTGTATATCTTAAAAATTGTGCCTTATGCCAGTAAGTGTGCATAAGGTCTTGTTTCACGGAAAACAAATAATTTCTACTTGTATACTTCCAATCAGACAACTTTCAGAAGAAGCGCAAGAGGCAAGAAATAAGGAAAATAGAAGGTTTAGGGAACTGTTTAATAGAAAAATATGACGTGTAGATACAAATGCTGACCTCTTAAATCGATTGCTTATAACCTCAGATCCATTCTTAGCAAGTCTAAGATGCTTTCCGAGAAGAAAGAAAAGTGTCATGGAACATGAAGTCTTGCAACTTTTAGATGTATTGTTTTGTCTTGTAATTTGTAGTCATATGTTAAAAAAATTTGTTATATTCTATTCTGTGAACAATTTCAATTAAAAAAAACAAAAATACCTGAACAAAAACATTTATTTGTGAGCGCTATTAATTTAATTCCGCTAAATCAGCGATTCGTCACACTGTGCGACGGCGTCACGTGCCACATAGCTGGTGAAACAATGGCTCTATTACATGACTAATTTAATAAACGCGATTTCTAGAAATTAAGACTTCAATTGGCCGCCGATATCGAGCGATTTAGCTCAATTAGACTTTTCCTTTTAGGGCCATGTTAAAGATCAAGTCTAAGTCAATGCTCTACCAATGATTCATGGACTAATATCAGACCTATTATTTGCGAAATACAGCCACAATTATGTGAAAACGTGATGAAAATTTTCATCAAAAAAATGGCTGTCTGTAGACAGAGTCGAGGTGGAGGTTTGGCAGATATTGTATTGCATTACTAACCTAGGAGCTTGTGCTTTCGATTAAAATTAAAATATCACCACTTTTCCGCAAAAATGTTTCGGTTTTCTATTAATTTAAAATGACACCCCTTTTTGGAGGACCCTATACAATAGGCTGCGATTGGAATCTGTTAGCTACATGCGAACTAATAGGACACGCCAGATCATTTGATCTCGGGAGAACAGACTGCAGACGAATTACAAATGTCTTTGTAGGCAAAAACCGAGTATAAGATGCATACAAGTTTTCCCGTCTAATAAATGTCACCACTGACTCCCAGGTACATATGTGTCTAGGTACACTGTTAAATGATTTCTGCAAAAGTTACAGCTACAGAGATGATAAGAGTCCATCTGACATTCCCCTCGCAATTATTCTGTTAAAGGTATTTTCAATAACCAAGCAGGATTCAGAATCCTAATAACTCCTGGTTTTAATGAATTTGAATAAGGATTGCGTATTTTGGTGAACACGATAGAAATAATCTTTTAAACTTGGTTTACGCTCGTGTATAACTATCGTCAATACATCCACCTCTAGAATAAGGTCCTTGTTGTTTCTAAGTGTTTGAGAATCTATTTGCCAACTTACCTGATATCGATACAGAACACCTGCATCAGTAAGAGATCTCGCTAACTGTACACCATGTACATACGGCGCCGTAGAATCCGCCAGTCCATGCATCAGGAAGAACGAATGAGACTTTATATGTCGGGCACGTTGTGTTGCATCGGCTTCCACGTAGCCTTTATAATTTTCTGCTGGTAAACCGAGAATACGTTCGGTAAAGGCTGAATCTGCAATTAAAATTGGATTAATCTTCTCTAAAGAAAACCAAACAATGTTATTATCCTAACTGTAAAATAACCAATCAGCTATTGGCGATATGGATATTCCACATTTGAAAACATGTTGCTGGGAGCCCAGAACCATGGCTGTTACGTAGCCACCATAGCCCCAACCCCATACACCGACACGTGTTTCGTCTAGAAAGCTTAGCGTATCTAATAAGTATCTGAAAAGAACAAAACAAAATAAATACCGTTATTTTGAGCTTTTTTAAAAAGTTTTCAGTATTTGCAATAGATGTCACTGTCGAAAGGAAAAGTGGAATAAAGAACACAGAGAAAGCTTTTGGGAGAAAGTTTGGTGCTAGAAGGTCTGCAGGGATGTTATATTCTTATTAATATCTACGAAGGACTTTTCTATTTTATGAAAATGTATTTGGTTGGAGAAAGGATTTACATATAAAAGGAAATAATAATGCGTATTTTTTGTTTTTTTTTTTTGAATTGACAACACTTTTTCCAGGGACAACTAATTTGAAAGCTGAAAGCTGATTTAGGCTCATTTTGGTTTGCTGTTCCGCAATTGCGCCTTAGGTCAAACAATGCTTATATATTGTGTAAACATATTTCGAACACCGTGATTCAGTTTTCGAAATTCAGCGCTGCGTTCATTTTGCAGTCGAAACAACTGCCCATCTGAGAACGTAATTAGGTACTGTTGCTTCTGTGAAAAATGGTGTTAAGGAGGACCCGAATAAGTTAATTCTCCATCGGGCACTGGAATCGTAGCTGTGTCCTTTCACTTTATGGAAGATCTTGCGGAAAGATCTCTGTTTACGAGCGCTCGTACAAGAATTGGAACATTGACTGACCTGTGCGCACGTTCTGTGAATGACCGAAAATGATCTTCTTTTTCACCACAAAATGTTGTTCAGCAACGAGGATCATTTTTAGTTGAGTTACTACGTCAACCATTTGTATTTGGAATGTAGAAAATCGATGAGCCAAAACCACAAAAGGTCATTTATGGACCGGGACCAGGACGTTAGGTCAAAGGAGAGCGATGTAGATCAATAATAACTCAATTTTTCTTTCTCCAATTAAATGATATTAAAGTGGGAGAGCTGGGATTTCAACAAGACCGTACAGCATGCGTGCATGACAATTAATTTATTGAAGAAAATATAGGGTGACCAGATAGCAATGATAGTTTTTCCAGATGTTATGTTTCAGTAGCTGTCAAAGTTACCAATGACATCCACCTGTCAAAATATTCAGTAGGGTTTGCCATTTCATCATGCGTCATTTTACGCTTGCTGAACGTGCGGAAATTATCAAAAAATATTATCGAAATTCTGGCTCAAAGCGTGAGCACACTCTTTTGGATTTTAAGCCACCAACCACACAGAAATTGGTACGAAATGAAGAAAACAAGCCGCCGTAGAGGCCAGTATCGATCAGAATTCGGGCCTACATCCATATAAGATTGTGTTGACACAAAAATTTAAACCGGAAGAACTTAGACAACGCCGTGCGTTTGCTAACTGAGCGCTGACCAAAAATCATGTTCTCGGACGAGGCCCATTTTTGGTTCAGAGGTAATGTCAACCAGCAAAATTGCTGTTATTAGAGTGAACATAATCCATAAGTGTTCGGCCAAACATCAATGCATCCACAGAGATGTACTGTTTGGTGCGGCTTATGACCTTATTTCTTTCGAAATGAGGAAGGAGACACCGTTACCGTCAATGGTCTCAGGTATAGGGCGATGTTAAGCGACATTCTGTGGACAGAGCTCGACAACATCGATATATGCGAGCTGTGGTTCCAGCAAGACAGCGCTACATGCCATACAAGCGACGCAACGCACGAAGTTGTGAAGGAGAAATTTGGCGCCTGGGTTATCTCACGGCAAGCCTTCGTCAATTGGCCGACGCGATTATGCGATTTGACACCACTCGATTTTTATCCCTGGGCTACGTCAGGTTCTTAGTCTAACAAAGCCAACATTCGACACGCTATTGCCGGAATAACGCCCCACATATTGGATCGAGTCATCAAAAATTGGACTGACCGCTTGAAGCACTACAAGTAAAATCGAGGCCCCCATTTGAATGATGTGGTATTCCACATATATGGCAGAAACGTAGCTTCAAAATAAAGCCAGAAGCAATTTTATATCTCACACCGTTGTGGTTTTATTTAAATATTTTTTCCCATCGTTCGTATCTGGTCACCCTATATTCAATAAGCGCATAATTTTTGGAATTAAACACCTTTGGATTATTATCTCTCAGGATATGTGATGCCGCAAGCCTACGCCGATAAACCAGAGACGATGAATGACTTGAAAACATTCGCCGCATTATTGTCGAAGAAGTGGCCAAAATATGGACTGAAAGATTGCGTGTTATTCGAGCTATCTCCGGCATCCATATGTGCGAAATCATTTTTAATCGCTAAACGCATAAAATAATCTTTCCGGTTATTTCAAAAACTTTACATTTTTTCGAATGAGAGTTTTGTAAAAGAAAACGGTCGAATTAAATGGTTTGCTGCTGCCACTATTACGAGCTGGGTCAATAGGTCCCTGAAGATTGAAATAAGGAGCATTATTTTCGGCAAAAAAAAAACGTTTTATTTTTCAACATAATCTTCTTTTAGCTCGATACACTTCGCCCAACGTTTCTCCAATTTTTTGATGATCTCCAAATAATACGATTTTTCGAGACCTTTAAAATAGGCGTTCGTTTCATCGATGACCTCTTCATTCGACCCAAGACTCTGCCGCTATTTCTTCATGTTTGGAAACAGGAAATAGTCACAGGGGGTAAATATGGAGAATACGCTGGGGGAGGGAGTCATTCGTAACCTAATTCATGCAATTTTGCCATTACGGCTGAGGACTTGCGTTGTCCTGGTGTGCCAGATGCGGTAATGTTTGCTTCAATTCGGCGTCGAAGCAATCCAACAGCTCTGCATAATCGCTCTTCAAGGTAACCGATATCAAAGACACCGCGTGTATCGCAAAAACTGTCGCCATGACCTTGTTAGCCGATAGACACACAATGGGCTTCTTCGGCTTCGATTCACCTGGAAAAGTCCACTGTCTCGATTGTTCCTTGGTCTCTGGTGTGTTATGATGAATCCAAGTTTTGTCTACGGTTACGAAACGGTGCAAAACCTCACTCAGATTGTGATTGGACATCGCCAAACACTCCTTTGAAGTTGTCAAATGATTGCGATTATTTTGTAAGCTAACGAGGCACCCACCTGGCGGGTAGCTCTTTCATATCCAAATATTCTTGCTAAACTGAAATCACTGATGCATGTGATAAGCCTGCAGCCTCTTCACGTTCGCGCACCTTCACTCGCTGATCGTCCAGTATCATATATTTTATCGACCATTTCTGCTATGGCGACCTGAATTCGGCGACCAGAAACTTCGGCGACCAGAACCTTCGGCGACCAGGAACTTCGGCGTCACTTGTGCTGGTACGACCGATCCGAAATTGAGTGAATCAGTGGTTGATGGTTGCAATCGAAGGTGAAGAGTCCCCATAATTCTTTTTAAGCTTTTGTTTGGTTTGAATGATGTTTTTTTGCGCCAAAAATAGCGTTCAATGAGCGCACGAAATTAACTTTTGCCGATTTTTACAAAATTTCTCGTAGACATCTGTTTTGGGGTGACAACGCCGTCTGTTTTAATTTTCTGGAACTTATTGACCCACCGTATGTCAAACAGCAAGACAGCTGTAAGGTTAGAAGGTCAAGTTTAATTCTATGGTCGCATTATTAAGTACAAATCGCTGAAAGAGTTTATATTCGATTAGCACTAAAACATTCAATAACAGATGTAGAATTAAGGAAAGGATACGAAACAATACTTGTCGAAGTGGGATAAGATCTACCTAAATTTCTTCAAAGGGATCTTAAAGCACAAACACTGGCGGATGATGACATTTTGTAAACAATCTGATGGGTAGCTGACAACTAGTAAGGTTAAGGAATCGAAAGGCAGCGGAGAAGTCTTGCCAAAAGTCTAGAAAGTTCAAAAATAACGAGAAAGATTACGCTGACTTTCTTCTTACCGGCGGGAACAAGTTGCTTTCGACATTCGTTATAGGTTTGGTGAACTTTCAAATTTAATGGAACTCCTAAACCTGGCACATGAGAGGCTCAAAGTTCCCGGCAATTAAATATTAGAATTTTATAAGTGAATTCGGATGAAATTTAATTCACTTGCTGTATAGTCTATAGTGACTCTATAGTCCATCTTAGGGTGGGCTTGGACCTCAACCAAACAACCGGTCTTTGGCCATTTGTTTCTGAGTTACTAGTTCACATAAAATCTAATACCGCTCGCATGGGGGCGCTCTGCATTTCTTTTTGGGATTAAAAGAGATCTTGCTTCTGACTTTTACGACCAGAATGCAATCTGACAAGTTTTGTAAGGATATCAAAATTGGACACGGTTCCGATGAGCTGGTCGCTGTTGGTGATGTCATATGGGGACTAGAAATCGATAAAGGTGGAGTGAGTATAAATTTGGACTTCTTATGTCGTCTCTAGAGTCTTCTGTAGTGCTAGTATTTGGTCAATTGAAGACAGGCTAAACGGATTGTTGATAAATGGTTTCAGCTAATACGTCAGACAAGATTTTGTGGGCGACGTTAAGAAGAGCGATGCCTTGATTATTTGTTTCCATTCATCACGCATACTTTCATCAGACCAAATCTTAGGAATCAGTTGATGTATGCTATTTACCATGTCATTTTCCGCTGCCTTTAATGGCTCCACAGGTAAGTGATATGTAGATAGAGCTATTTTACTTCAGCACGACTTAACGTGTCGTCTCTGCCCTTTAACTTTTTGACGACTACTTGGTGTCGATGCCAACAATCTTCCGAACTTGATGAAGGTTGCAGATTATCGAGCTATGATTGCAGTAATTCAATGCTCAATCTTCACCGAGTACTTGTCTTTTGTTATGTCATCTGAGATATTTCTTTACGTACATATGTTGGCTACAACTAGGTGGTGGCCAGAGTTTATGCTGGCCGCTTGGAATATCGGGACATTGAAAAAGTGCCTTGCGTTGGTAATATTATTATTTGGTTAGCGGTTTATGATGAAGTAACTGCTGTTTTCCTTTGTGAGGTAATGAAACTGTTTCCAGATGTGATGCAGTCCTTCGGGCTGTGCTGGGCTACGCTAAAAATGGCGAAATGGTGAAAAGCATTTGGAAAATATTTCCAGAATATCTGGGCTGTACATATAGTAGGCCGATTGAGACGAACTACTTTCCGTTGGGTTGGAAGAGGGCAAAGATGGTCGTTCTCCTAAAATCTCCTGAAAAGATTAGGTCTAAACCTGAATCTTATCGGGTCATCTTATTCGGTACTTCGAAAAGAGCTGGAAAGGGTTAGGGTGGAATGACCACTGGAGAGTAGGACTGAACCAATGTCACCAGTGGCATCTTTATGGATTTCAAAGGAGCCTTTGACAACTTAAGCTGGGGAAGTGTGTTTCAAAGGTTGCGAGATGTCGCCAGCCGAGAAGATGAGCTTTGGAAAAGCTACTTTTCTGGTAGAAGCCCAACTGCTGATGTAAATGAATGCGTGAGTGTGGATGTGGAGCGTGGACACCCCAGGGTTAAATTTGTAGTCCATTCATTTGGAATCTTATGATAGACCCCCTGCTAGGGAAGATACATGAAATCTCCAAGTGCTGCGGATAATCTGCTACACATTCTTGAAACAAGGTCCAGGAGAATGCTGAAAGAAATGTAGAATACGGTTCTCCAAATTGTTGCGGGCTGGAATGACAATATGGGTGGAAGCGTGTCACAAGAAAAGACCGTAATGATGCTGTTTAAGGGCGAATCATTAGCAAAGCGATTTTCCACAATCAGTTTGAATGGAGAAACCTTTAGATATGTGACGCAAGTCAAGTATCTGGGCATAACTATGGATGAGAAATTGAATTTCTTGCCACACTTGGCAAGAGTCAAAGAGAAACTCACAAACGTTGTGGGTCAGTTGAGTCACATGGAGGCTGAGGGCTTAGCTGTCGTACCATACTCGTATATGGTTGCCTGTGCAATATTCGGGACATCAGTGTAGAGCGACATAGTCACGACTGTGTAGGGTCGCAGAAAAATCTTCTCTTGCCAAAGAGTGGCCTTACTTGGCTGATTGCCGGACTGTCTCTATGGAAGTATTCTAGGTATACCATAGTCTCTAGAGTTGCCTGTGCTTGGTGGTCATAAGAGTGAAGTGAGGTAGAAGGGAGGGTCCTTACGAGGGTTCAAGAGAGTTTCCGGATGTCTTTTAGATTGTGTTAAATCGCGATTCGGGACTCTAGTTTTTGTTAGGCGTCGTTCTAGGCAGGTATACCCTGATACTCAGTGAGCAGGATTAAAAGGCGGCCAGTCCTGGGCAATAAGGTGCCCCACTGGAAGTAACCGCGATGTCACGAAGCTCCACCGGAAGCTATATTCTGGTACCACGGGAGGTCAGGAATTCCGGCCTGACCTAGGAGTTGGCCCCGTTGTGGGAGTATCGTGGTGGTTGTAAGTCTATACCCAAAGCCGCGGGGAGGGTAGATAGACTGGAGCTTGGATTTCTCATGGTTGAGCATAGGTTATAGCATGCTACGACTTGTGTTCAACCATTGGATGACTATGGAACCAATCGGTTTGCTCAGTGCGGAGTTGCATTGCAACCGGTTGCCATTACCCATAGAATGGCGAAGGTTTTGGATAGGCCTCAACCCTTTACCAAGTGAGACGATCGTGCCTCATAAACGACTTCTAGTAGTTGAGGTGGTATTAATACTACTCTAAGGGTGTTGCCTGACATATTATACTAGTCCTGATATGAGCGTAGGCGGTCCGTGGGATAAGACCTACGTAAAACACAAGAGACGTTCTGTGCTAGGCTACGTTTTTTCAATGGCGTAGTCAGCTACAATTTTGAACCTCATTAACCCCCAGTCGATACAAGAGGGCTGTAGGAGTCTGACTGGTAGCCCAGCAAAGGCTTAATTCTGTACCATGCGAGTTAGGAGTCCCTGGAACTTCGGTTCGAACCTGACTTGAAGAAGTAGGCCCCTTGTGCGAGCATCACGGTGGCTGTGGTTTAAGCCTAAAATAAAATCCAACTATCGTCGAAAAAAGATCCTAAAAATACGTTACTTCGAATTAGTGCCGATCGGAATGGTGTTTTCCCAGAATGATCTTAAAAATCGAGAATGGATAATATTCCCCACTTAAAATCAGGGCGGTGACTGACGCGGTTTAATCCCGATTGTGATAGCACAACGTGGGCTTAAGCCATCAATGCAGGTTCCAGTCTGCCACATTGCTATGCTATGTAAAATATTCTACTTTCGTTAATTTGTTCTCTGAAGCAGATCCCGTAGTACATCTGACGGTAGCAGCTGTGTCAGAGTTAATTCTTGTGCTGCAAGTGGCCGGTTCAAGCTTCGAATACTCTATGAGCTGATCCGTCGTTTTGCGGCATCATCAGAAGTAAATCCTTCCTTACTCGAGGCTGTTGATTGCTTCAAAATAGTAAGATATTTACCTCTTTGGGTAGCTAACTTCACGTATAGCTGAGAATATGAATGGCTAGGCCCTTTCTCGGACTCCTCATTCAAAAGGGACCGATAATTCGACATTCAGTAATCAGCTTTTAGGATATGAACGCTGACTCGTTCCAGCGCCAGCATCTCCAGTTCAGCGGCTGTACTTTTGAATATATTTATCGACCTCCCTTGAAATAATTCATCTCTGTATCAGTAATCACATTAGTCTTGAGGACACCGTGACATTAAACTCTTACTTATCCTGGATGGTGACGTTTCTCCACGACAATTTTTTTGATTTGTGGAGTTGTGTTTCCTGTTAAAATCTACAAAAATATCTCGTTCCTAAAAATCCTGAAACTACTGATCACCATAAATTTGGTGATCAAATTGGCGATGAAATCATGACGACTTATTAATGCTTCACAATTTAAAAAAAAAAACACCTCTAAAGGGATAACTCGAACGTCGATGTTACTGCACTAACTCTATACAGTATATCGTTCGACATGACTAAAGTTAATCAAGGTCCTGCAAAGGTGCAAGCCTCGCTCAACCATGTTCGATTGTTCGACTAAGTTGCACCTTAAAAAAAATTACTACTCTCAGCTGTTATAACCTCCTCTATTTAACATCTTGACAACTCTTTAGATGGCGTCTTCGGCGGCATAAATATCTTCAGACTCTAAACATGAGCTTTGAATAGGTCGTTGAAAACTATTGGGTCTAAAAGCCACCAGGAAATACGAGAAATATGAAACCAGTCCGATATAAGAGTCCTGTCTTGCATTAGAAAAAATTATGAGTGACATAATAAACGTCAGACATTTTTAATTACTCCGAAGTCAAACTGCCCTCTTCGGACACTGATAAGTGAAACAATTATTTTCTGGAACCTGATACATTTCCATTTACAAAAATCGTCTCCTTTTCCCTTCTTCTGAAATAAAAAAAAAAATGCAACCTCCATATTTCTAAAATTAAGTAGTCCTAACGTTAATTCCAAAATTTGAAACTTTCTCTCAAGGACACATGAAAAAAGGCGCATAAAAGAACGTCATCCTCATCCCATGGAGAGTGAAAACCACATAAAAATTCAAATTTCAAGTTACTTACCTTAGAACGGAAATTTGATCCTGCACCTCAACTCCACCCAAATGCCGGTACAGTGATTTTTTGCTTTGTCCCTTGGCGCCTCGTACATCCAACCGAATATATATTACATCATTTCGCGAAGACATATAAGTCCCCCAGTCTATTCGAAATTTCTCCGAAACGGATTCGGATCCTGGTCGCCCATTTCTACAAGTAAAAACAATCCAAAGGACATTTAGTCGTTTTAAAAAATGCAAATGTATTTTTTTGTTCTTTTTATAGAAGACTTACACTTCGACGAGCACCGGAAATGCGGCATCCCTAAGCTCTTCTCTCCAGCTGGGCGGTAACAGTAGCTGAACTTGTGCTCTACTACCATGCGGCAATGGTATCTCAAATGAGCGCTGCGTCGGTAGAGCCAACGCCTGTAGACGTTCCGTATAGTACGGTCGCGTATCGAAGAGTATTTTTAATAGACTATGAGTCTTTGCTGAATGCACACCGGATACTGGTAATCCTGGTCCTAGGCACTCGAGTATATAAAAATCGACACCGAACTCTGTTGCTATGGAAGACTTTGGAGTTAGGAAGGCATCAAAATGGGAACAGTTAACATAGTAGTAACGGCTACTCCATAGTGCTTCACCTAAATCGCAGGTAATACACTGTGGTTCACTTCTAAAAAAAAAAATATATAAGAAACCATTTAAACTAGAAACGGTTTTTTTTGAAAAACAATATGTCAATCACAACTCACTTTCGACTGTCGTCGCTCACCGGATCCTTGACAACATACAAATGCCTCTGTCCCGGCTTCTTGTCCTGGGTTCCCAGATAGTAGACGAGATGATTCGCCGTATCCCAACAGAGAATTTTCAGCACCTACATTTGCCAAGAATTAAAAGTGAGAGAAAAAAAAAACAGATTTTTTTTTTGTAACCATTGAAAGCTCTATAAATGTATGTAGATGGCGGATTTCTTTTTTTTTTTTTAGGGGGTAGTCAATGTGGATAGGTTAAATGGCAGTTAACGCAATTAAGAGTTTCGTACTACTCTTGTGTAAGCGAGTTATTCACAGTCAGTTAAGCGCATCGGTTATATCCATTTAAAAAGCAGAAGAGGGAAATTAATTTCTTTTTTTTTTTATATAAATAAATGTAATTAAACGAACGGTTTTTAATTTCAAAAAACAAAATAATTAATGAGAAAAATTATCGTTGGGAAGTTTTTACAAATGAATAAATACACAAAGATTTTAGTTATTTCTTTTTCAATTTAAACATCTTTTTATACAGCGAAAGCGAGAGTTGAGGTAGAAAAAAAACAACAACTATCTCTCCAGAGATATGGTGTACATTTATTCAAAAAGTGGGTGAAGGATTTACAAAGAAAGCTTTACCTTAAGAATGAAAATAAATAAAAAAAAATAAAAAACAAGGATCCACTCGAATGGGTTAGGCTTTTTTTCATTTGGCAGTACACCTTGTTAAAATAAAATTTAAAAAACAAAAAAATTAAAAACATGTTTCATGTTAAAAACACAAGAGATAGAGTTTTAATATTTTTTTTTTTTTGAGGATATACAGGGTCCGGCAAAGGAAACTATTGTATATGGTGTAAAAAAATATTTAATTTCGTTGTTTGCGAATATTTCATCTCTTTGCGTTTTCTTCTTCAAAGATAAAAAAATATGAAATGGAACGCTACACAAATGCGTAAAGGACTAAGGTTGTTTTTCTAATCCTTGAAAATAGCCGTTCAATAATTAATACTCAACGTGTACTTGTATATAGGAGATTTTATGGTGAAAGAACGGCTCTAACGGGTCCAACGGCTCCAACTATTCGTTCGCTGTTGAATAATTTTGCTGACGGACTGGCGGGACTGCTGGAGATTCAAGACGTATGGACAGACATCGAACTGGCACATCGCTCGAAAATATTGAGGCTGTGAGACAGAGGGATTGGGAAAAGCGATTTACACCTCTTCTAGTACAATATGCAGCTGGTCCAAAAGCAAAATCCTGGGGACTCACATATCGTTTGGAATATGAAAGAGCAGTTCTAAATTTCGTTGAGCAAGATGAAAACTCTTTGCCAAATTTAATGACGACCGACTAAGCGCAGTTTTACCTAAGCGGTCTCGTAAAGAAAACAAAAAATTCAAAGACTGTTTGGCGTGGTATTACTGCCGAAAAGATTTGCTGTCAATTTTTTGTAGAAAACGATAGAAAGCCTAACAATAAATGGAGAACCTTATAGGGCACTGTTCCAACATCCACAACACCCACCAATAGCGAATAAATGGTTTCAGCAAGATGGTGCAACAGACAATATATCACGGGCAACAATAGAGCTATTGAGGCAATAGTTTCCAAATCGAACATTTTCCAAATGCGGCGATTTGAGTAGTTGGCCAGATTTTTTCTTGTAGGGCTGCAAATCTTGCAGCATCTAAAGCGAAAGATTTGCGAAAAAATTGGTCTTATACCACAAGAAACACTCCACAAAGTGTTGTTATAAAAAGAGCAGATTTTTGCATTCAAGCGAATGGTTCTCATTTAACAGACTTTTTTTTATCTATATACTCATACGAGGGTCATTTTGGACGCGCAGTTTTTAGTTGACAGTCGTTTGAGTGTTTTTTGTGAAAATGGGAAAAATTGAGTATCGAGCTGTTATTAAATTCTTGTTTTTGAAAGGCAATACGCCTACGCAAATCAAAAATAAGTTGGACTCTGGGTATGGGTACTCTGCACCATCATTTACCACAGTGAAATTTTGGGCAGCTGAATTTAAACGCTGCCGTAAGAGCTTGAGAGATGATGAACGTTCGGGACGTCCAAAAACTGCAACCACTGACGATAACATTGCTAAAGTTCACCAAATGGTGTTAGACGACCGCCGAATTAAAGTGAGAGAGATAGTAGAGGTTATGAAAATGCCCAAAGAACGTATTTGTTACATATTAAAACAAGATTTAGGCAAGAGAAAGCTGTCCGCGCGTTGGGTGCCGCGTTTGCTTACGTTAGACCAAAAACGTGTTCGAATGAACATTTCCAACCCTCTGTTGGCGCAGTTTAGGCGCAATTCGAGTAAATCCGAATTTTGGCGCCGATTAATTACTGCGCCAATTGGATACACCATACGCCCGAAACAAAAATTCAGTCAAAACAGTGGACTGCAAAGGGCGAGCCGGCTCCAAAGAAAGCAAAAACTGTTTTTTCGGTAGGAAAAGTGATGGCGACTGTTTTTTGGGATAGTAGAGCAGTTATCTTAATCGATTATTCTTCAAAAAGGAAAAACCATTGCATACTACACATCATTACTTGCCAAGCTGAAAGCAGAAATTGCGGAAAAACGGCCACATTTGCAGAAAAAGAAAATCCTGTTTCACCAAGACAACGCGCCGTCTTACACCTCAGCGCTTGCCATGGCGAAAATCCATGAATTACGGTTTGAACTGCTTGACCGTCCGCCTTATTCACCAGATCTAGCCCCAAGCGACTTCTTTTTGTTCCTTCATCTTAAAACTGCGCTCGGAGGACAGAGATTTTCGTCAAATGAGGAGGCAGTCACCTTCGTGAACAATTATTTTGCAAAGAAAAACGCTAAGTACTATTTGGACGGGTTAGAGAGATGGGAACATCGCTGGGAGAAGAGTGTAGAGTTACAAGGAGACTATGTAGAAAAATAAAAAAAAATATTGAGAAAAAATGTCCTGTATCATTGGTTTTTTCAGACAACCCTCGTATACTAGGTTGCGTAAAATTAATCACCCTATCGGAAGATGGTTTAATTTTTGCAAATGGCGTCATACCGTCAACAATATTTGACATTTGAGAACCAGACAGCTGCTGTAAACATACAGACAAGCAATGGAGCGCTATTCTTCGCAAGAGCGTGGAATAATTTTGTAGGTTAGCGTAGCGTGAATTTTGACATCGATTTCCTAATCGTGTCGCGCCAACTGGACAAACATTCCGACGCTTGGCTACTCGACTCGAACAGAGTGGAACCACAGGAGATCATGCAGGGCGTGGCCGTCACCGGACTGGTCGTTCGGCCGAGAATATCGCGGATGTCACTGAGAACGAAGAAACATCATCCAGACGACGGGCCACGTAATTGGGCATCACCAGACAGACCCTGTAGCGAATTTTAGTGAAAAACTTACACATGTTACCGTACAAAGCGCAAACAGTGCATCAGTTAAT
This sequence comes from Volucella zonaria, assembly GCA_963966105.1. Taxonomy (NCBI): domain Eukaryota; kingdom Metazoa; phylum Arthropoda; class Insecta; order Diptera; family Syrphidae; genus Volucella; species Volucella zonaria. The sequence goes on along the minus strand of OZ014533.1, from coordinate 134,427,288 downwards.
GCCTCCTGACCGTCAGTCGTGTGTGGATTACAGTAAAGTCATACTCAATCTCAACAACGAAGAGGACGATTTTGTGTCGAAAATCATCATGAGCGACGAGGCGCATTTCCACTTAAGCGGTAACGTAAATAAGCAAAGTCTTCGTTTCTGGGGCACTGAAAATCTGTGTGTGATGCACGAAGAACCACTTAAAGCCACTATGTGGTGCGGCGTTCACGAGGGAGGCCGTATTTTTTTGAGGACGCCATCGGCACTATGGTCGCTGTTACTGGCGAACGCTACAGGGCTTTGATAAACGATTTCTTACGGCCAAAATTGGATGAGCGGAGCGTGTTTAACATGTGGTTTCAACAAAACGGTGCAACCGTACACACAGCACGAGCCACAATGGATATTGTGAAGGAAGCGTTTCCTGGTCACGTATTCTCCCGTTTTGGCGATTTGGCATGGCTAGCAAGATCGCCGGATTTAACCATGCCAGAATTCTTTTTTTGCCTCTACTTGTAGTCGCGGGTTTATGCCAACAAGCCTCAGACAATCGTAGCCCTTAAGGAGAATATTCGACAGGAATGCGAACAGTTATAGTATAACCGGAAATCTTGCGGAAAGTCATGGAAAATACGATAAAACGGGCACAAATGTGTATCAGCACTGGCGGCAACCACTTGTCGGATATCATCTTATCCACTTAACAAAAACCATTGATAAACTTTCTTTTAAAATTTAAACTTTTTGGATTTTTCGTTCCAGTCGATATTTATAGAAAAAACAGATCATACAATTAGTTACTTTTGCCGCACCTTGTACATTGGATTGGAAGTTGTATTGTAGACAAAAGATCGTTTATAAAAATAAAAATATTGCAAACAGAGCGAAGCCAGGCCAGTATTTACTTTTTAAATTTAAGATTTTAAGCCTACAGGGGCCGGCTTTTAAAATGGAATTTAAATGGAATTTATCTATTGCAGAATATATGAATCGATAGTCACTTTGTCATACTTTTCCATACTTCACAGTAGCGCATCCTGTCTACCCAATCTCACAAGACCTTGTTGACTGTTCTCGTATATCACAAATGGCTCGGACGACATTCGCCTTAAGAGCTTGAATGGTTTTTAGGGTGTCTTCACAATATCGACCTTTAAGGGCACAAGAAAAAATTCTACGAGTTCAAGTCGCAGGTCCAAAACAGCCAATTGACATCATCAAGGCGGCTGATAACACGATTACAGGCCTTATAGCGCAAAACATCGATTTTTTGATGAGCTTTATGGCGTGACGCATCATCGTGGTGAAACCAAGGTCGTCCAAGTCAATGTTTTCATTTTTACCCCATAAAAATTCGGTAATCATGGCTCTACAGCGCTCACCACTGAGCGGAATAGCGTTTCCAGCAGCATTTTCGATATAAAATATGCCAATGATGCCATCACTCCAAAATCCGCACTAAACTGTTTCTCTCTGCGGATGCATTGGCTTGTCAATAATCACGTGCGGGTTTCCGATTCCCAGATGCGGAAATTTTGTTTGTTAACATAGCCGCCAAAATGATTTTTCGGCCAAATTCGACGTCCAATTCGAGCTGAGTTAAGGCCCAAACTGAGAAGCGGATAGTCGTTTACCTTCAATTCAGTCAATTCATCAGCTCAGCAGGTAAGGCTTATTCAGATAGTTGAAAAATTATTTCACTCCAAACTTTCGCACTATATGACTGACAAGATATGGTACGAGATGCTAAAATTTAGAGGGTCTCCTTTTTTGTATATAGCGTAAATTCCACCGACCAAATCTTGGAAATAAATTGGTGTATCCTTTCCATCTGTTCGTCACCCGCTGCCTTAAATAGCTCTGCAGGTAGGCCGTTAGGTCCCAGAGACTTGTTATACTTAAATTTCCATATTTCTATTGCATTTGTACTTCAGTTTGGTTCTGTGGACGAAAATGCTGCCTTTCATGGATAAAATTGAATGGTTAGTTCTTTCTGGAGCGGAAACTTATTCAGCCGCTCTCGTTCTTCTTTGCATACCGCTTCGTAGGCCAGTTGTTTCCATATGCACGCTTGCCTGCATTCATCATCAAATCATAGATTTCGTGGAGATGGTCGGGTGAAACCCAGTACAACAGTGTTTCTGACGACTTCTTGGCATTAATGTCACTGGTATTCAATCGAGCGCTTGATGTTAGTTGCATAGGACGTTTCGAGGGGTTGAGGGATTCGCGATCGGTAATGACTCCAGCAGTTTGTTGCGATTGCAGCCGTTAAACGTTAAGTCTCTTTAGAGTATTTTTCATTGTTGTTGTGTTAGAGATACAAGGTAGACTTATCTTGACTGCAATGAGTTAGTGGTCCGTGCGAGTCTATTTACGCTGCTCCTATAGTTCATCCACCTATTATATCGGAGGAATGTCCTGCCCCGACCGCAATATGATCAAGTTGGTGGACGGTGTAATGATGCCATATCTCATTTGTGAAATTAAAGTCCAGAAACCATGTGCTAGCTACAGTGACGTTCCGCCTCGCCGAAAAGTTGATTAGCTTTAGTCGTGCGGGCTATTCTTGCCGACTGCGTTGCCAAAAATGTGCCCTTTTCCTATTTTGATGTTACAATCACTTAAAACCATTTGATCGTCATACTTCGAATATAGCTCGTAAGGTTTGTCGAGGTGGTCGTACAAACATTCTGTAGCGTCGCCTTCCTGAATGGCGATAATATCTGCTTTATTCAAGGTTCGAACTTTCCATGCGCCGATTCGAATGTCATTGTGCTTTTTCCGTTTTGCAGGGTCGTTGACAGTAGACAGTAGAGAACAAACATCGAACCAGATGGAACAGATTTTGCCGATGATTTAAAAGTTACTTTTTCGACATCCGAAAAAGGAAAAGATTTCACATTGAAACATGACGCCCAAATAAAGATAGCTCTACTAACAATCTAGGATTATCCCAGCAAGGAAGTGAAACTAGTCAAAAGACTCAGCACACATAGGTGGACAAGTGCTATAAATGTTTGGCAAATGTTGTAGCTACCAAAAAGCAGAGACCAATTTAAGAGAGGCTGAGAAAACATAGTACATGTCTGGATGCCTGGGAATTAATCGAGGAGGGGAGCATATTACTAGTAAGGAGATCTAAACATGAAACACTCTACCGTGTTAAAAAAAAGGAAGTACAACGTAGTATAAGACGAGGCAGACGTAATTGATATCAATGCTGCACAGATTAAATTTCCATCAAACTGTTGCCGATATGAGAATCATCATTATCAAGAAACTCCCACCACGCAAAAAGTTTAAATTGTAGGAAAAGGAAGCGAGGAAAGAATACAATTTGGGATGGTGACAAAACGAAGCTGCAGCGCGACGATCCTGAAGAAAATTATGTCTTTTTGCTAACGTTATTCTTTTACATCCAAATAATCTAAGAGTAATGGCTTTACCCGAGTTGCATCCTGTAGCATATACCTTTCTCTCTTTCCTGGTCACTGGGGTGTAAGGGCGTATGAAGCTGTCGCGTGGATATTGCTGATAGGCAAGAATTGGTTAGGATACTGCATGCGAATAGTCCTGCACAAGTGTATAGGAGTTAGCCTCTTACATTGTACCCATCTGCATAAGAGTAGCTCTTTTCCTGGAAATAATCTCGCTTATTTTCTTGGACACTGATTTAATAAAGAATGCCAACAAGCACATGTAGCGAAACAAGAAGCTTATAAAGCGGCGCTGCAACGAAGGATGAGAGTTGAGGGGTCTCTGTTTTTGTGGATCGGAAAATAATGCTGAGATTCAATTCATCAGGCATACAGTCTGATTAGATCTGACAAATGAGTTTGTGTATGCTCTCCACAAAGGAATTTCTACCAGGTTTGAATAACTCAACCAGTAAGCCATCAGACTCAGCAGTTGTGTTGGATGTAAGCTAAGATATTGCTTTCACCACTTTATTATGGTCCAGAGTACGAACGTTTTGGCTTTCAACGTCAAGTTGTATGGTTCTGCCTAACGGCGGGATTTTGAACTTCGTTGCCGTTATACAGACTGATGAAGAAGTTTTTCCATATTCTTATCGACAACGGTGAATCTAGTACAAGGTTTTCTTTTGCTTTTCAACAGGTAGACCAGTAGTTTTGTTCCAGTGACACGTTCCTTTTATCTGTTGGTAAAACTTCCATACGTTGTTCCAGGATCTTCGATTGGGCGCTACTCGTACTACTTTTTTTTCTTCTGGAGGGGCCGATGTTCTTCTCGTTTTTTTTTGGTAGTAGAGCTCAAGAGCGGCTCTCCTTACAGCATCGCTTTCTACGCTTCATGCCGGCATTCTTCATAAAACACGACATTTTTTGGTGGTGGTCAGGATACGCGTTCGGCGGTCTCTTGCGATTATAGTTCTTCTACGTCATATCTTCTCACAGTAGGTCTTCTTTGTTATGGTGCTTAGGAAATATGCATTCGCACCTTGGCTGCATCGAAAAAGAGATCCGATTCAACACTAGCAGCCCGAAGTTTCGCACGTTCAAAAAAACTAGAGCCATACCTTACGTCGAATTGTCAATTTGGTTTAGCGTTTAAGGATCAGGAGACTACCATGTTCCCTTGTTCTCGTATATGTTAAGATGAGAAAACTGTGTGCTTGTTATACTTCCGCCGCAAAATCAATAAGCATAAATCCGTTGCCAGACGTGATGTAGTGTAGACTATGCTTACCAACTGTCCTACCAAATCATTTAGCACGATTTTGAAACAATCTTTGGTGGTACCTCTTTGTATTTCGAGCGGCATGGACCGATGTTAGGCTTATGTTAGCGAATTTAGCCTTGACGCAGATGTCTCGGAAGCTAAAAACTTATTGTCTTAGTCTGCGCGAATGTCAAATCTGCATCCGAATAAGCGCTGTTTCTGTTCTCTTTAGCATTTGTCATAGCAGTCAACGGCCTCTGCTAGTTGTTCGACTGCATATGGCCTGCTAAGTGTCCGAACATTCCACGTGCAGAACCGAAGGTCGTTGTCCGTTAGTCATTTGTCAGGGTCATCAACAGTGGATTCGTTGTTGTTCGAGGTTCGAAGCAGGCATAAGCGTAGAGATCACTGCAGAGATAGAGAAATTTTCATGAAAATTCCCGAAAATTTGTCCAAGATCCTTAGGTTCGGCGCGTAGGCCTTCTTGTTCGATTGAAACCATAATTTTTATTCTAGTTGTGTCATCGATGCAGAAAAAGGCGCACATATCACTCTGTTGTCTCTTAAGCGGGAAAGGACATATCATAGTTCCTTTTACAGTTTGGGCCAGCATAAGTTCTAAAATTGGAGGCGAAGGATTCTTACAAGAAGATGATTAATATGATGTGGAAAAGGAAGGAGAATATGACAGTAGAAACAGATGAAGTTCTCCATTTACACATGCACAGGACTCATGAATCGCCCTTTACTTTGGCCGACGACTTAACCAGTCTACCAGATACGACTAACATCCTAGGTAGTTAAAATAATTAGTAAGATATCCACTGAATTAAATAAACTACGTTTAAATCAGCTTATTTTGCCGGTTGAAAATAATACCGACACTTTAAGATCTCCTGTACATTTAGTTAGAATTTTAAATTATGTCTTAAGTTTATTCAGTAAAAATAATTAGTTTTTGTGTTATCTGTGTTATTTAGTTAAATGCGGTAAACAAATAAACAGTGCGAAATATTTAACATTAATAATTAATCTTGCTTAAAAAAAAATAGCGCGATTTAATTTTAAAAGCGAAAATTTTAAAATATGTGCTCTTGCCAAATATATGTTATAATCCACATCCGAATATTTTTTGTCTATTAATTTTAGCTATCGATTGTACAATTCCGTATTCAATTAATTGGGTGCCCGGAGCTATTTAATCACTAAATCTAATTTGTGAAAACGTGAAAAATTGTATATTATTTTTGGCCATAAAATCTGTACATTTACATAACATACATATATCAAATTGATTATATAAAAACACATATGTAGCGTACATATACACAGCGCACGTGAAAAGGATTATGTTAATTGAAATTAGATAAAAGCTTAATACTCTGATTACATGTATATAAAGAAAACAACGGTTTTACAGTAAAATTTATATGTAAATATGTACACAAAAAGATTTGAAGTTAACCCATATATCCATGCGATTAATTGAAATGCTGATTAGTAGCCGATTGCTTTGGGGTTAAGGTAATTTTCGAGTAAAACAAAACAAACTAACAATTGATGTTTATCTTTTTTTTTTTTTTTAATTTTTTAATTTTTGGTTATTAGTAATTTTGTTATTTTCAATTCAAATCGAAATCTCACCTGATTTCTGTCATGTGTTATAACGGCAACTTGCTATACTTATGGGCATTTGTTTTATTTTTTCATTCGCATTACGAGTACATTTAAGTAATTTTTATTTTATTTTTTTTTTGTTTTTGTAATTTTCAAATTTTGATTTTTGTAGTAGTGCACAGTCATTAGATAGATTTTTTTTTGTTTCGGATTGCAGTTTCAGATTCATATATTTTGTTATTTCGTGCGTTTTAATTTTCGTCGTTATAAAACAAAATGTTTTATTTTTATTTTTGTTTTTTTTTTTTATAAATAAAAAAAAAATATAAACGATGGTATTAATCACAACGTATAGTAAGAATAACGATTTTTTTTTGTTTGTTTATTGATGTTGAACATAAAAATAAAATATGTAAAAAAAAAAAAGTGTAAATAAATAAATTAATAGAACATATATTTAAAAAAAAAAAAAAAACAAAGGTAAAGATAGATAGATCATCGCACACGGTAGTGTTACACATTTACGCATTATTGTGTGACTTTTTACAAAAGATACAATAACTGTGAGTGTGTGTGTCGATTTTTGATTGTATGTGAGGTAGTGGCAGTTGGATGTCGCAGAGTTAACTGGTATTTTTTGTCCAATTATATGGGGATATCAGCTTAAGGCCGAATCAACCATTCTAGACCTGGGTTCATGGGAAGCATAGTTCGTTCGATTGGGATTAATATGGAAGCGAGGAACAGATCTAAGATTTCGTGGATCAGTTGCAGGAGTCTCAATGCTACCAGTAAGAAGTGTGATGTTGTGGTAACCAACAAGGCAATCAAACACGCTGTTGCTTCTTTTAATGGCTTGATGTCGCTTGGCATCGATGGCATATATTTAGTTATGCTGTAAAAACTGCAGACCAGCTGCTGGCAACGTTGAAGAGAATTGGCATTCCTAGCTTGTCACTGGCATACATACGGAGCCCCCGAGCATTGATACAGAAAATCTAAGAAAAAATAACTATACCTTCAAACTTATCAATTTGACTTTCTACGTTTTGGAGAGAATGGTAATGTGCCCAAAACTGCTATGCGAATGCTTCATCTGTCCAATATATAGCATGCCGGCCAACACAGAAAATCCTGCGAGACTGCGTTTCATAATCTGGTGGGCAGAATTGAAGGCGCACTTAAGAAAAAGAGGTACCATCTGGTCATTTTCATGGACATTGAGAGTACCTTCGATAATTTCTGACAACATATGTAACTGGGTCATACAAAACGATGTAGACGGATCACTAGTTTTGTAAATAAGAGAAATGCTGATGAAGCGAACCCTACTTGCGGATGCTGACTTCGGCATCCTGTATCCACTGCTATACCATCTTGATCAAAAAGTTCCCGGGGGACACCACTGTGTGGCGCTTCCATTGTTCCGATTTGAGTTCGTTTTTTTTTTTTGATAAATCTGTTGTTGACATTCTCTCTAAATCTAAGCGTCATAGCTTGACATTTGCAAAAGTTACGTAGCCAAGAGTACATCTATCTTGGCGATTTTTTACAATTTTAGAAATGGATTTAAATTTGCAAATTATTCGTAAATTTTGCGTAAAAAACGGATTTAATGGTGCGCGAACGTTGGAAATGTGGGAAAAATGTTTCGGCAACGATTCTTTAAAGAAAACGGTCATTTACCAGTGGCACGAGCGATTCAAAAGTGTTCGTGAGTCAATCGAAGATGATGAACGCAGTGGCAGACCATCGACATCGAAAACCGACGAAAACATTGATGAAGTAAAAGAAACGTTGGTCAATAACAGCAAATTAGCCATCAGAGAGATCGCGGAGGACTTGAACGTTGCCTATGGATCCGTCCAAGACATTTTGGTTAATGATTTGGGTTTCCGTCGTGTAGCAGCAAAGTTGGTACCAAAAGACCTCAATTTCATGCTAAAAAGAGGCCGTGTTGACGTCGCAAAAGAGATGATTTGCGAGGCTGAATCCGATCCCACATTCATCAAAAGGATCATTACTGAAGACCAGACGTGGCAGTGGGTTTATGAGTACGACACGCAATCCAGATATCAGGCAAGTGAATGGCGTTCATCAAATGAGCCGAAACCAAAAAAAAACACGTCGTTTTCAGTCAAAAAAGAAGGCAATGCTCACGGTCTTTATGGATTAAAACGGTGTAGTGCATCATGAAATTTTGCCAGAAGGCCAGACAGTAAACAAAGAATATTATTTGGGCGTTATGAGACGTTTGCGTGAAGCAATTCGCCGAAAGAGACCAGAATTGTGAGCAGAAAACTCGTAGATTTTGCACCATGATAACGCACCGTCGCACCGACGAAAAACGCAACAAATACGAGTACCATCCAAAAGCCACCGAATTCACCTGATTTGGCTCCCTGTGACTTCTTTCTGTTTAATCGAGTTAAAAAACCACTACGGGGAACGCGTTTCAGCAGCCGAGAGGAAGTAATGGAAAAATCGTAGGAAGCACTGATGGACATACCGAAAACCGAATATAAAAAATGTTTCGAGGATTGGATCAAGCGCTGACATAAGTGTGTTGCAGCCGACGGGGATTACTTTGAAGGGGACAATATGGATTTAGATAAATAAACTTGTATTTTTAATTTTCTGAATAAATTCCGGAAATTTTTTGATCAGGGTGGTATTTCTTCTTGGTCGACTTGCTGTTTAACGCTCTCAATTTTTTGGACGTCAATGCTCAGGCGCATGCAGATGCAATAGATATATTTTTCTTTACGAGAAGGAGGAACCTGACTGAACCTTGAAGCAAAGTTTTTGGGTTGTTAACAAATTTCTATGGACTGGTGTCTGGTGAGCAAGCTCTTACGAAAATAAAGCCAGTGCTGCTTTTACTAGATTCCAAAGGATGATTTGCTTCGTCTGCATACGGACTTGGATGACTCTGCTCTAGGCGCAGTTCTGAATCTGCCTACTCTTGGAATTCATATCATGGAACAAAGCGCATTAGAATTTTAACACCAGAACCCCTGTTGTTGGAAAAATATGAAACCGACTTACCGAGTGTCCAGAAAAGGTTTTGGGTACAATCTGAGCCAATAAAGGAATATAGTCGAGTCACGGGTGGGCCTAAAACTGATGTCTTCTTGGATAATGACAACGTTAGATTCCAGTCCTTGTTATAAAAACCTGCATCTGCCTTCTAAGCGGAAATTTACGGAATCCCAATTGCAATGAAGTGTTTAACGGAAAATTGATGGAGAGGGCGAAGTATTGTACTTGAGTTTGTATGAAATGCTAAGTTGGTCTTAAAGTCCTACGGAACCTTTTTACCACTTCCAAGCTAGTTTGAAAGTGAAAGGCTACTCTGAACGCAGTTCGAAGGCTGCATTCACAGAGTTTTGGTTGGGTCCCAGGTTACAATGGGAACATAGGAAAAGAAATGGCTTATGAACTTGATATGCAATGCTTTATTCAGGAACCAAACCCGCATTAGGTTTACCTGCGTCCACGGTTAGGACTTCCATTGACAACTTTTTTTCATATGAGCAGAACTGCAGATGACATTACTTTACAGACTCCTGGCATACCAGACCTGCTGCCCTCAGCAGGAATGACTGAAGACATGACAGAGCACTTCGTTTTTGCTTAGTACCCAAGGGTGCTAGATACTCGTACAAGTGTCACAGGACTCTGCGACGTTTGCTGTGAGATTGACGACGATACCGTGGAACATTATTTCTCTTAGTGTCCAGCCTACGCTCGCGTCAGGCTATTACTTCTCAGTGCTGATGTGGTGGATGCTGGTACTGTGAGAAACTCCAGATTATTAAGGATTGATGAATGTAAGTACAGAATCAATATTTTTGTGTTATCCAAAGTCTACATGAAACAGCCAACGAGTATCGGTAAGTGCATCCTGAAAGGAGCGACGATTAAGATTTCGGAGAACGACGTTAATATGTTAAAAGAAGACCATGCCCAATACGTATCTTAAGGCCATTTGAAACTAAATGTGGGTCGCGGACTTCACTCCGCGAAAATGGGAATTGTTTTCCAGGGTGAAGCATCTATTTTTCATCGTCCCATAAGATTATCAGCGTTAGAAAAAGATATTGCGAATGAGGAAATTGGAAAATGGAGTAGTTAGACAAAGTTTTTCGGAGTTTGCGACCCCGTCCTGGTAAATCAAAAGGACCTAATGGTACCAAGCGTTGACAAAATCAATTGCCAAGTGAATCCGATACTCAATGCCATTTATCAGATAGACTCTTTCAAGTCTTTTCAACTTTGGATACGGAAAACGGTTTATTCTAGTTAAAGCGGCGGATCAGAGTTATAAATATATACCTGTCGTCAAGTCGAAGGGCAGTAACAATTTCATGTGGTGCCTTTTGGATTGTGTTTGTCACCGGCCGTCTTTCAATGTCACATCAACTTAGTTTCCAACCCGCTTTTGAATCGAATGAAAGTGATGATCTTTACTACTTGTCCATGTTATATCGGCTTAGAAGAAGGCAGGCGCGTTGAGGATATTAAAAGAGAACGAATTCATCTATGGAGAATAGTTCAAGGGGAAAAGTATCAGTTTATTTGCATCCATATTGACTACTCGAATGACAATCGAGGATGGACGTGTGGCTTCACAGAAATGAAAACGAAAGAGGTGATTAAATTTCCCCACCTGAAGAGTAGGCTGAAGGTGCAGATTTTCTTTCGCAATAGCTTATACTTCAAGAAATTTACTTCTACAGCAGAAGAACTTCCTAACCTAGCAAGATTGTAATAATAATGAACTCGAAGTGTCGAAAATTCCGTTAAAATCTATTACGGATCCATGTCGTTCGCTACATTCAAAGAAACGATGGAGGAAATAGAGTTGAGGACAAGAGTCGCAGGAAAGGCCTTCGCGTTATGGTAGTCCCATTATTACCTAAAGTACCGCGTTGGAACAGAAATGAGGCACTGATTAAATTTGATGTCTCAAAACGATTAAGAGTCACGGAGAATTGTTTCGAGGATCTAATTATCTAAAGTGCCATTCGAAGCCAAAGTCCTGAATTCAAGGTGTTCCATAAAGTGCTCTTAATAGCTCAAGTTAATGTCAGGATTTCAACAAGTGACTAGCTCCAGAAATTTGTCAGGTGTCTACAAGAAACCTACTCTCCAAAATTTTCAAGCCTCATTCAGCAACGTTTGTAAACTTTAGTGAAGATTCATTAGCAGTGGGCAATGACGGACTCAGCGCGAGCTATGTATGTGGATATACGAGTATTTCAAGATGTAAAGAAGTTATAGTCAGACAATTCGCAAGGCGGAAGCAGTGCCATCAAATCAAAGCTGTTCTCATTTTTGTGCTGGGCAGGCATATTACAGACGGGTCCAATTGGCTCGTTCCAACAAATGTGTCTACATCAGGTTTTTTGTTTTTGGTTTTAACCTACTTCTCAGTTAACTCTGCTTACTGAACACCCTTTGAAAGTTAATCAAGATAATCATAATAAATTAAAAAATTTACCTCATAACGTCCGTGTGAGATCACAGATATTCGCTGTTGTGTTATCGTCACATGTTTGATATGGGTAAAGTGTTCAGTACCAGACTCCTGGATACTAGCTAATATAAGAAAACTATCACCATCTGGTGAAAATACCGGATGTGGTAATATATCCAGCCATTCGTTTTCCGGTGCACGCTCGGAATGCGTCTAAAAAGAGATTGCATATAAATTTGTTCAAATTTAGATTGATATAATGGGTATGTACCTCGATGCATGTCCAATTCGGTGCAAAACATGTCGCTACGATGCTGTAATTTTGAGATCTCATCATATAAACCGTTGAGATCTGATGATTACCCTGTGACACCCATCCGACCGAGGTAAGATAGAATTCCCTAAAAGAAAAGGTTTTAAAAAAATTTAATAAAACGTGCATTTATGTAGGATAAAAGAATTTTTATAAATATTGCATATAAAAATGTAACCTATTGCGCATTTTGGGGTTCTAATAGCATTTTTAAGAAAACATTGAAATTATAGGTACGAGTCTAGCATAAGTCTAAAATTGTGCCGGCATCCAGTTTCGCGCACCACCTTGTTCATTGTACATTCTTGAGGCAGCACCTTCAAACTACGAGTAACTCATCTCCATTGTCCCATAGCAGCGCATACAAAAACTCTTCTGGCTGGCGGATTGGGGTTCATATGATCTATGCCACCAAATTATCTGAGGCTTTGTGCATTTTCATTGAAATTCGTTGTTGGACCATCGCCAAACTCACTTAACAAAAACGTCGCTTAATATTGCTTAGGGTAGTCTTCTTCTTTCTGGGTAACCAAGCTGATAAGTCCGACAATTCAACACCACAAGGCAAAACTGAATGAAGCCTGTTTCATAGGTTTCTTCTTAGTTGTAACCGCAAGGGCCTTGTTAGGTCTTATTTCATAGTACTGACATTCTAAGTCCTTTTCGGAATTGGCAGGTATTTTTCTTTTTGTTGTTGACGAAGCAACAATATTTCTTCAAAGTATTGTAACAACATATCGGAGAACACACCCCGCTGTCTGAAAGCAGCAACTGTCACCACATACAGCAACAAACCTGAATGAATATCAAAAATAGTGAATTAATAGAAAGCACGCGATTGCGAGCATAATCTTAGTGGAAACTCTGCGTTTTATTCTCTTTTTTTTGCATTTCCCTCCTCATACTTAAAGTACTCTCTTCAAATTGGTGGCAGAAGTGGGATACTCGAGTCGAAACGTCGCAAGCATCTTCCAAAAAATTGGGCGAAATCGTTACTCATTTAACTACTCTAAGCAAACGTGTGCCTATGCAAAACGCTGAACCTTCTCAGCTAAAAAGTGAGCAGCAACGATAACTAGAAGAGATACGTATATTTCAGTGTTCCACTCCTGAAGGTCGTCATGTGCCAAATACTGCTCCAGAAAAATTACGTGATGTGGAAGCAAAGGGGCAAATAAACGTATGCGGTTCCCAAACCGCGATCTTTTAAATTAAACCTCAACAATTTGACAGTAACACGGCTGATAGGCAAGACTACCTCATTCAGTTTGAAATTGTGGCTGCAGCAAACAGTTGAAATCCACTTGTCCAGATGGTATATCTCCCTTCCTTATGAAGAGGTGTTCTTCGTCGCTGGCAAAAGCACTACGTTGGCTTTTTCATCAATCCTACTCTTTAGGACTCTTTCCGAGCAGATGCAAAATAACATTTGCCCAGCCCGTCCCTAAAAAAGGCGAATCTTCTTCTTTCTCCCCCCCCCCCCCCCCCATTGCACTTACGTCCCTTCTTTCCAAGGTCATGGAAATGCTGATAAACCGTCAGCTCATGAAATATCTCGAAACACGAAAACTTCTTAATGACCGGCAGTGCGGTTTTCGTAGCAACAGGTCCAATGGTGATTTGATGGCATGTCTCTCCGAAAAATGGAACCAAAGCATGCATCAATCTGGCGAAAGCAAGATAGTTGCACTTGATATTTCTAAGGCATTTGACAGAGTTTAACATCAAGCGTGGACTCTCTTCTTCAGTAGATTAGAAACTATGTACTTTTTGGAACATTCAATTCAAGTTGTCTTGGATGGTTTCAAGTCTGATATTCACAAAATAAATGTTGGTGTGCCCCAGGGCTCCATTCTGTCTCCGACACTCATTTTAATTTTCATCAACGATCTCTTGTCTGCTACTTCTAATTCAATATATTCCTTTGCTGACGACAGTACTCTCTGCTTTTCATATTCGTTCACGGGCTCACGTCCCTGCCCTTCGGCTGTAGAACGGAAACGGCAGCGTATGTTAGGCTCATTAAATTCCGATATCAACAGCATAACCAATTGGGAAATTATCAACAGAGTAGAATTTAATGCTTCCGAAACACGCACTGTGTTTCTGCTGTCGTTAAAGCGAAATTTAAACATCCAGCCATTATCCATCGATGGCACTTGCATCGTCGAAACCGATCAACTTTCTATTTCCGGTATGTGTGTCAGTGAAAACTTACGTTGGATGGTGCACATATTCGGTGTCGTCAAAAATGCTGCGAAATGTCTAGGTTTCCTCAAGTGATACAAGAAATATGTTACCCCCTCTGATCTGGCCCCAATATATAAGGCATTTATCTGACCGAAATTTGAGTACAATGCCCACATCTGGTCGGGTGCGCCTAAAACATCTCTGCACCTGCTAGGTAGGATTCAAAACCGTGCGATAAAATTCAGAGGTGATACTAATATCACTCAAATAATGGACACCCTCGAACACCGACGTAAGGTCTCGTGTCTCACTCTGTTTTATCTCTATTTCCACCACCAGTGCTCCATAGAAATCGCCATTAGCATTCCGTTCCTTTCAAACTTTTAATCGTAACACCCGTCTCGCTATTAATGCTCATCAGTATACCCTCAAGCCCACTTTCGGACGTACTCTAAAATATCGTGATTCGTTCCTAAGCCGTACAACTCACTTATGGAATGCCCTGCTCTTTATTTCCTAGTCATTATAATCTTCAAACATTTAAAACCAACGTTCACCGGTACCTTTCTTTCCATCCTCCCTGATTTTCCTTTGCTCGCGCTGTGTGAAAAAATTTTGAGTGCGCGAAAAGTATAAAAAAAAACATACAGAAGGCACAAATTTTGCATCCATCCTACGCCCTGAAGATGTATCCATTCTGTTAAATTTGAGTCCGCAAGATCATGTGGATTATGTGAAGCTAACGGCTGCATTAGGGCTCAGCAAAAATACGTCCCTGATGCAATGTTTCGTTATAGGCTACAGCGATACAAAGAAATCTCGTCGCTTTTGGGAGTGACGTCCAACGACTTACATGGTTTTTAACGACTGTCCTCATGAAGCTCAGGAATGAATATCAGTTATGCAGTTCATAGATGGAATATCCGATCGCTTAATATAAGATACCGTCCGTATGACAAATTCAATGACCTAGGACGATCCATTAGCAAGAGCTATATCTGTCGAAGCTGCACATTTAGATACACAAACCAGTCACTTAGTTTGAACCGTCGTAGTTGAAACTGTTCCGTGAGATTATCCAGAGGACAAGTGATCACTGACTTTGGAATCAGCGCAATGTAAATCACGAAACACTAATTGACAATCCGGATTCGCATCCTATTCCGGGAAATGCCGATCAGTCAGCATCGAGAGGCAGACGTGGAAGCAGCCCAATTGTCGTCAAATATTTAATACCCTCTGTGGAAACCAACGGTTTATTTTTACTGCTTGCGTTGGAAATGTGCCTTGTCAGATGGCTGTGGGTATTATTTCTTCGGTTACGTTTGTAAGCCGAGAAATATTCCCTCCTCTTACGCAGTGAGTACAACTCTATGTGGTAACACCTTTCATGTCGCAAATGAAGGGCGGACAATTGTACGGCGTTGCTCGTGTAAAAGTTATGGTGATTGATTTTTCCCTTCTCCACCAGCGGTCAAGGAATTCTTGGAATGGATGTGCTAAAGGCTCCATAAAGCATCTTTGTTCAGATGCGATACTGGTACTCCTGTTGAAGAAAATCTCCGGTTGGTGTACCCTAGGACCACTGATAGGAATTCATTCAAGGAGAGCAACCTTTATTTCTACCAGAAGGTCCTCCTTAGTATCGAATGTATCGTTGTCCCCATTTATTGTACAACGATTTACCTAAAGGAATTCTCGTTGGCAAATCGTCGTCGTCGACTGTGCTGTGATACTGCCATTCAACACAAAAGTCGCTACTTTTGAGGAAGCCGCTCCTAAAATTACGAGTAGTATAGATAATGTCGCCCTACCTACGTATTTGAACTGCTAAACCAATCAAGGAATCACCACGATGTCTTACAATAGCTCAGCATAAAGAATTGAGAACAATTGCCGACGATTAGCAGAAAAGAGACATCAGTGAACCATCGTCAAGTCCTTGGGCGTCGCCCATGTTAACGGTAAAAAAGGGCAGATAAACCCGCTTTTGTGTGGATTACCGGAAGTTGAATGATGTCACAATCAAGGACTGATTTCCTTTACCTCTTTTCGATGATACGCTAGACGCAGTGCGGGTTCTATCTGGTTCAGCACTCTAGATTGTCAGTCGGCTATGGGCAGTTGTAAATTCATCCGACTGGTCGCGAAGAAACTGCATTCGTAACACAGGATTGCTTTGTGCTAGTTTAAATTGATGAGCTTTAGATTAACAAACACCCCCGTCACATTCGAACGCCTGATGTTTTAAGAGGTGTCTCTATGGATACGTGTCTAGTCTACCTAGATGCCATCTTAGTAAAAGCTTTGAGGGAAGCTGGTTTGAAGATCAGGCCAGCGAAGTGTCGTTTATTTCAAAAGCAGGTCCGCTTTCTCGGTCATTAGCGAAAAAGGAGTCATATCCGAACCAACAAAGATTTAAGTAGTATTCAATTGGCATAGACCCACGATGTTTCAGGGGTATGGAGATTTGTTGGTACAGTCGACTCTCGATAAATTGAAAATCTGTGGGGACCTGGCAAAAAGTTCAAATTATTGAGAGTTTTATCTAAAAAAAGTTTTAATTATCGAGAGGAAATAATAAACATTTCAAATTAACGAGAGTACACTTTTTCATCATCATTACAATCATTTTATATTTTATTCCTATTCATACAAATACTCGTATTTTTGTATTCATCAACCAAGTTTATTCATAATTTTTGAAAGAAATCAGTATTTTTTTTTTGAGTGAGTGAGCCCCAGCGTGCTTGGTCAAGCGAATTTTCTATCGTTGCGAGGGCTGAGAACAGTTCATCACCCACCTCAGATCTAAGTGCATATGAACGCAAAGTATTCAATGATGACCTTGCTTCATTAAGCGAGACGAACGGTATCGGGCCGGATTCTTCTTCATCGTCCTCATCCTTGTCGTCAACGGAATCGGCCAGGCTTTCAGCATCTCCAGGCTTTATCACTCAGGTTTATGGCAGTTAGAACTGTTATATTGGCCTTCGTTAAATTGTCTATACTGTCCAGCAGCAGGGATATAACTTCATTGCGTAAAACGTTTTAAATTTTTGGATAACACCTATGTCAAACGGCTGTAACTTAGATATGGTGTTCGGAGAGAAAAACTGGAGTTCGATGTGAGAAAGTGGCGGTGGATTGTTATGAACAGTTCAATCGTCCAAAAATAGCAAAATTTTGCGTTTTCGTTTTGCCATGTCATCGTTCAAATTTAGAAGCCACTCATTGAATAGTTCTGTTGTCATCCGCGATTTTTTGTTTAAGCGGTAAGTTGCAGGAAGTGATTTCACACCCTTGAAACATCGTGGTTTAGCAGCTTTCTCTATCACGAGTGATTTAAACTTATCAGATCCGTCCATGTTCGCTGCTAGCAATATTGTTATCCTTTGTTTGATGTGTTTGCCACCGTGGCATTTTTCATCTTTAAAAGTCAAGGTTCGGTCGGGGAGACATTTAAAAAAAAGGCCGGTCTCATCCGTGTTGAAAATTTTGCATGGATCATAGTGTTTCAGCATGCGGTGCAGTTCTTTCTTCCACTCTGAACAAACTGTATTATCTACGCTGGCACTTTCGCCACAAATCTTTTTGAAAACAATGCCGTGACGTTTGTTAAAATTGGTCAGCCACCATTCACTAGCAGTAAATCCTTGAATGCCAATCGAAGTTGCAAACGACTGAGCCTTCTCTTTCAGCATTGAACCTCCAACTGGTATGTTTTGTCCTCTTTTTGAAGTTCCAAAAAGCACACGATCTTACACCTCAACAGAAAAAAGTTAGAGTCGAAAGAGCTAAGGAGTTGCTACGCTTGCACGAAAGTGGTGAGTTACCGAATTTGGTTTTTCCGATAAGTCGCCATTTGTTATCGAGCAATATGTTAACAAACAAAATGACCGAGTTTACTTGCCAGAGAGGTCCTTCGAAAATTTACACCTTCGGATGGCTACTAGAAAGCAGGCAGCACCGATTGTGATGGTTTAGGCCGCCATAACCGCCGATGGTCGTCCTCCGCTAGTATTTTTGGACCTTGGCGTCAAAATTAATGCGATCGTATACAGTGAAACTGTCTGAGGCAGCGCTGAGGCCTTGGGCAAACAATCGATTCGGTCGGAAACCATGGACATTTCAACAAGACTCGGCACCGTCTCACAAAGCGCGCGTCAACCAAGATTGGTTAAAAAAAAATGTTCCACACTCATTTCTTCGACAAAATGGATGGCAAATTCTCCGGATGCAAATCCGTTGGATTTCTCTGTCTGGGGTATTTTGAAGGCGAAGGCTGGCACTAAAAAATACCAAAGTTTATACCACCTCAAACAAGCACTTCGCCGGGAATGGGCCAAAATACCGCAGAGCTTTAAAAAGTTATAGTTCGAGTCATTCACCTGTAGATAGTTCAAATTATCGAAAGGTAGCCTCTTTTACTTCGATTTATAGCGTGTTCATAGGAAATAGCCAGCACAATTGCTTCAAATTAATGAAAGTAGATAATACACATCGGGTTTTTTTAATTTGCCGAGACATTCTCAAGGGACCAAGGAAAACTTTAATTTAACGCGAGATTCATTTTATCAAGAGTTTTATTTATCGAGAGTCGACTGTATATGAACTCATTATCGTCAATTTGTACACTTTATGGTTAACTGAGAAAAAGATGTTATTTAACTGGTCTTTAAACTCCTTAACAACCTCCCCAATTTTGTGACATGCACACCCAGATTGTAAGTTCTCACTTAATACTGTTGCGTGTGATCAAGGATTAGCGGCGGTGATCACAGCTCCAAGATGGTAAAGAAATTATTTTGATTTGATTTGATTTGCGGACCGGGTAAACTCCGGACAGATTTATTAACGCTTATTTCAAGCTTATTCTTAAGAGAGAGTTTGCTGAGATGGTAGTCGAAGAGAGGCAAAATATCGTTAACTTCACGAAGCATTCTGGACATTGGCTCCAAGTGTCCGTAATTCGTTCTGTGAAGATTGAGCCGGAAAAGTGGCAGAGATCTAAGATTGCGTGGGTTGGTGTTAAAAGAAATAAGTTGAAGTAACAAAGGACAATCGATATTACCAACTAAAATTTGATGAATAAAGAGAAAGTCGGTAACTTTTCGACGTATAGAAAGGGGTTGTAAATTTATTAGTTTCAGCCGGTTAGTATAAGGTGGTAAGTTTTGGCTGTCATCCCAGGGAAGACCACGTAAAGCAAATCGTAAAAACCTGCGTTGAACAGATGTGTGTTCTGTAGTAGGGTGACTAAACTTGGCTTGCATATTCAAGAAGAGTCCTAACGAAGGTTATGTAAAGAGATTTGGTAACATAAGGGTTGGAAAACTCCTTAGATGAAGCCAAGGGCAGAGTTGGCTTTTTTTATTATATTGTCAATGTGAGAACGGAAATTGTGATAAGGACACAGATAACACCTAAATCACGCAACTCATTCACTAAGGGAACAGGCACATTAAAGATTAGATAGCAGCGTGGTGAAGTAGGGGCCCGCTTACGGGTATACGTTATAGCCTGACACTTATTGACGTTAAGCTTAAGAAAATTCTTCTGACACCAAGTACAAAATCTGTCAACATCTTCCTGCAGTGGTAGGCTGTCTGAGGAAGAAGATATATATCTAAAGAATTTCATATCGTCTGCGTAAACAGATATGTATGAATTTTTAATGATGCAATCAACATCATTAATGGTCAGAATAAATAATAAGGGAACAAGGTGGCTGCCTTGAGGGACACCAGAGGAGGCTTTAATTGTGTCAGAAATACTAAATAGAACATACGTAGTAATGTCTTTCATTTAAATATGATTGAACCCATGTTATAAAGTTTATATGGAAACCAAGAGCTTTTAAATTCAGAAGGATTATATCATGTGAAATCCTATCAAAGGCTTTGCTGAAATCGGTGGCAATCACATCAACTTCATTTCCAGATTCCAGTGCACACAAAGTGCTTGATACGAATTTCGTTAAATTATAACTGCTTATTTTAATGAAGCTCTTAACAAAGCCGAAAGAAATTATTGCGCTACGCAATGTGTAGCTCTTTGGACGAAAGTTTTTAATACGCACTGATCACCGAACGCTCAACTGATTGCTTTCTTTTAAAGTCCCAGAAGGTAGCCTGGAAAACTTCCCACAGCACAGGTACACAATTAAACGTCGGGCGGGAAAGGGCCATCTCAACGCCGAAGACCCTGCTTCAATGACAGTTGCACCCACTACGATTCCAAAAAAAGCGCCATAAAGACGAATCACTTCACCCTATCAACGCGCTTATACTACTTGACAATAGTGTCGAGCCTAGGAAGCTAAAGCTAGCACATTATTAGATTTTGTCGCGAGTCAATAAAGGAAGCAGCCCAAGTTGGAACCATGTCTCTGGACAGAGTACTCTTTTAAAAGCTTATTGGGCAGGTTTAATGCACAAAAAGTGGGTGCCAGAACGTAAATAATGTCTGCGTATTCTTGGTTTGTAAATGCAGACATTTCAAATAGCGTTTCTAAGAAACTGTAACTTTAGCGTAAGAAATTAAACTGATGAATTAATTTTTCTTTCTAATCTTTTATACCATTTTTGTTTGGAAAATTTTCCAAATAAGCCATCATACGCATACCCCAAACTTAACACTTTTTGAGAAATTTTAGGGAACAGGGTAAGGAAATGAGGGTTTTGAAAATTAGTCAAATAAATGAGCACGCATCGAAACTTTTTAATAGCTATGCAATTTAAAAAAAAATTATTGGAAAATTAATAATTAGAATTATTAAGTTAGAAACGTAAGTAAAAAATCACAACTACGTTTTTAAACCAGCTCCCGGGTTTCCCAAGTAACATAAAATTCTATGGGTTTTTCTGTAAACTTGTTGATAATTTTTTTTACTATTGTTACGTTTATAAGAAAAAAAAAATAGTAAAACGTTATGCTTATTACTCATTTTCCAGAGTAAAGTGACCTCAAAGTCAAAAATTAGCATGCACAAGAACAATGGAACAAGATAAAAAAAGTGGATATCTGAGGACTCAAACAAGATATCAACTTTATTTAAACGCAGTTATAAAGGATACAATTTTTTCTAAAAATAAAGTTCTACCATTAGTGTTAACAGAACAATTTCCATTAACATGGATCAGGGTACACCAAAGTAAGTCTTCTCTAAAATTCTCGATCAATGATGTCAACATTGGAGATAGACCCTTGCTGTGGAACGATTTTTTTCTTACAATGTACCCAAGAATCATTTCCCAGATTATCCTTGACGAGTTAGGGGACACTCTTGCAAATAAAATCAACAATCAATACTCGTCGGAACATAACACTCTTACAAGGCCTGTTTTAGTCATTATGCATACTGTAAATCTACGGCAAGGAGCCTTAAATTGTTAAAAGTCCTTGTTAGTCCTCTGTTTTATAGTTTTTCGTAGATTTTCGCAGAACACGCAAACACCTATTTTCAACACCATTTCACTTTTATAATATTTGGTAGTCATCTAACTACATTTAGAGACGTATTTCTCTTCTAAAGAGTGTTTAATTCGTTTCCCAATCCTAGTCCTCATGAATAGTGTTTAAAGTAATTTGCATATTTTTCCTGCGGTTTCAGCTATTACATTAATCACAACGAAGCCAAATTCCATCAGACAATAAAAATACATCTCAACATATAATAGCTCTTCTACAACTCCGTAAAGCCCCCATCAAGGATTTTACATTTCAAACAGCGTCTTCATTTTCTTTCAAAAATCAACAATCGGAAGAAGCATTATCCTTAAGGCAAGGTTAAATACACATTGCCAACACAGATGTCCATATTCATTCGGATTGCTTCATACAAAAAAGATATAAATCAATCTGCCATACGTCATAGATTATAAAAATAGCTCTCTCAAAGTATCCATTTACGACATGGACGACTGGAAAATGCCATTATTCAGGAAATTCGAATAAAATTGCCTAAGCTAACACACACGCACAGATACATTCAGATGCTGCCTTATACAATATGACGTGAGCCTCTATTATTCAGTGTTAATCCATTTTTCACGCACAAAACGAGGTTTAGATCCATCAAAATGCTATTACCACCGTTAGGCGTGATTAATGATGCATTTAATCACCCAAACTCTGGCTGAATCATTTAACGTTATATATGACTATGGTCGCTGGTCACTTGGCATTGCTCTCCTCCCATAACCACGTACTAAAACTGGTCTAGATCCGATTCTATGCACATTCGTATCTCACAAACTAATCGACCATCCCCATTGCGATTCTCCCAATGGAACAATAAATTTCGGTAATTCCCATTCGGTTTGGCTCTACATATTCCATACCAACCAGGTCTAGTGATAATTGAAATTGTTTAGAATATTCCTTCCTCGGTTAACAAATGTACTCGTATATATGTTTCCCTTAGGTGTCAACTTTTATGAGTACTCCATCACCACCCCAACCAACAGACAAAACTCAAATGTCAATCAACCTGTCAGCAGTTTGAATTACTCCACGAGTTATCCAATTGACATCACTTCAGCTTCATAATTGAATTTCATTCCAATGAAGCAATGTCAGTACGGCTACCAGTTACCAATACGGGTGCCAGAAAGCCAGCTACCCTCAAGCGCATTAATAAAAAAAAAAGAAAAACCATTTTATTTTGTTTGTGTGAGTGATTCAACATCCGCTCTCACACAAGACAAAAAAAAAAATACCTACTGTCCGTCCAGTGATGGTGGCGGTTTCACTATACTCCGTTGGATATCGGTCAAATTGCTTATGTCCACTAGCCATAGGTGCACTTCGGGATTTGTGGTGCCCGGCGTTGGGTATCGAACATTTCTTGTCTCCGGAAACGAACTGCCAGAGCTCATCCCAGCACCGGCAGCTATAATCGCTCCTGACGCCAGCCACGGATAAGTCATCATCCCGACATTGGTGTCATTGAATGAGGCATACATGAATTGGCTGCCATCCGGTGATGACCAGATCGCTTCAGGTTGCGAAAAGATTTCCTCTACAAATAGAAAAAAAATCACATAATTAAATAACACTGTGTTAAATGTTAATTTAAATATTTCATAGAATTTTTAATTTAAAATTAAATTAACAATAAAATGGAATATTTAAATCAACCAAAGGGTTGGGAGGGTTTTTGTTTTTGTTTTTTCGGCAAGTGCTGTCAAATGTAAATTACGAGAAGGAATTCATTTTGCCCTCTGGTAAATTAAAAACACAGGCAGGGACGAATCCAAATTAAAACTCTAGATGACTACACAGCGAAGCAAATAAATAAATGAGTCGACGTGATTCAAATATAAGAGGGTTAAAAACACTGCTCACAGCAAATGGTGGACCAAAACCTTTGTGGGAATTCGGATGAGGACGATTCGATGGAACGAAATTAACAACTCGTACTCTGTACAAGACCCTTTTTTATTGTGAAAATCAATATCAATACTGCTTATGTGCGAGTGCTAGGTGGCGCAAAAGTTATTACCCTATTTTTGCAAATGGCGGCAAATGTTAATTCCACTTTCTTGTTTTTTTTTTTATAAAGAGCGCGGGCTCAAGGGGTTTTTGTACCCTTAAAATGTTTAGGGAGGAAGAAAAGACAGGTACCGATATACACTGTTTTTAAATGTTTGTAAGTTATAACGACCAGGAAACACAGAGATCGGCAGCGCATTCCATAAGCGAGTTGTACGGCTGAGGAAAGAGTCACGATATTTTAGAGTACGTCCGAAAATGGGCTTGAGGGTACACAGATGAGAATTCATAGCGAGACGTGTGTTACGGTTAAAGGTTTGAATAGGCGGAATGCTACAGGCGATTTCTATGGAGTACTGTTGGCGGAAAAAGCGATAAAACAAAGTGAGACACGAGACATTTCATCGGTGTTCGAGGGTGTCAGTTGCCTGAGTGATATTGGTATCAGCTATGAGTTTTATCACACGGTTTTGAATCCTATCTAGCAGGTGCAGAGATGTTTTAGGTGCACCTGACCAGATGTGGACATTGTACTCGAATTTTGGGCGGATAAGCGTCTTATATATTGAGGCCAGATCAGAGGGGGTGAAATATTTCTTACATCGCCTGAGGAAACCTAGACATTTCGCAGCATTTTTGACGACATCGAATATGTGATCATTCCAACATAAGTTTTCATTGACACACATACCGAGAATGGAAAGTGTATCGGTTTCGACGATGCAAGTGCTATTTATAGATAACGGCTGGGTGTTTAAATTTCGCTTTAACGACAGCAGACAGCATTGAGTTTTGGAAGCATTAAATTCTACTCTGTTAGTGGTTTCCCAATTAGTTAAGCTGTTAATATCGGAATTAATGAGCTGCAGTTCCCGTTCTACAGCCGAAGAGCAGGGACGTGAGTCCGGGAACGAATATGGAAAGCAAAGAATACTGTCACCAGTAGAGGAATATATTGGATTAGAAGTAGCAGACAAGAGATTGTTGATGAAAACTAAAAAGAGAGTCGGAGACAGAATGGAGCCCTGGGGCACACCAGCATTTATTTTGTGAATATCAGACTTGAAACCATCCAGAGCAACTGGAATTGAACGTTCCGAAAGGTAATTTCTAATCTATTGAAGAAAAGAATCTTTGATTCCAAATGCACGCCAAATGCACGCCAAATGCCAAACTCTGTCAAATGCCTTAGAAATATCAAGTGCAACTATCTTGCTTTCGCCAGATTGATGTACGCTTTTCGGTGAGACATGCCATCAGATCACCAGTGGACCTGTTGCTACGTAAACCATACTGCCGGTCATTGAGAAATTTTCGCGTTTCGAGATATTTCATGAGCTGACGGTTTATCAGCGTTTCCTCGGAAAGAAGGGACGTAAATGAGTCTGTAGGAGGAGAGAGAAGAAGATTCACCTTTTTTAGGAACGGGCTGGATAAATGCTGTTTTGCATCTTCTCGGAAGGAGTCCTAAGTAGTAGGATTGGTGAAAAAGCTTACGCAGTGGTTTTGCCAGCGTAGAAGAACTGCTCTTCAGAAGAGGGGGTAATATACCATCTGGACCAGCGGATTTATGCATGTTGAGATCTTTAAGTACTCTTGCTACTACACGAGTGCGAAATTGGATTCGTCCCATTGTAGATTCGACGCATTCAAGTGTAGGCGGGGACAAAGCACAATCTGGGAGCGTTAAGCTAGCCGCAAAGTGTGCAGCAAGCAGATTGGCCTTGTACAAGCTGACAGCTGGAATGTCATTGTAGGATGAGGCAGAATTTCTAATTTTTACTACCTTTGGGACATTGCAGTATTTTTGCCTCAGTTTTTGGTCGTATTGGAATTTTACACGTTTAAGAAAGACGTTGCATTCGTTCCTGGCTCGTTTAAACTTTTTTCGGTTTTCCTCTGTTGGGTTGGTCTTGAAGGACTTTTAGCTGATATGATACAATGATCCGACGAGCCTAGAAGGGAGAGCACATCAACGCAGTACTTGTCAGGGTGAGAAGTTAAAAACAAGTCCAGGGTGTTGGCGGTATGACTATCAACGTCTGGTATGTGTGTGGGCTCATTTACAAGCTGGGTTAAGTTATTTTCCGCAGCGAAGATCTCAACACACCGTCCTTCGGGTGTTGTCTGTCCAGAACGTTGAAGCAACCCAGAATTGTGTATATTGAAATTGCCCGTAATAACGATTTCAGTATGAGGATACGGGGATACAATTCGTTGAATGGAGTCAGACATCGCATCAAACTCGTGAAAGATCGAGTTGCTGTCCAGTTTGGGGCTTCTGTACATAAAGCAATCGTGGATAATTTGCTTATGGAGATGGAATTTTAACCACAGGAAATTGAATTCCGTAATGGAACAGGGACTACATTGTGGTGGAATTTGGTAATCTACATCACTACGCACATAAATGGCGAGACCGCGATGGGAAAAGAATAGTGGCACTAGTTCGTAGCCAGGTATCTTCAGATCAGAGTGATCTGAGAGGTGTGAGCGGGGATCTACCTGTGTTTCACTAAGTGCCAAAACAGCTGGTCGGTAGTTACAGACGTGGACGTACCCAGAAGAGTGATTACTTTTTAGCCCGCGTAATTTTTTTATGAATTAAAAACTTTTTTTATGAATTAAAAAAAAGTTCTTGCCAGAACTTCCGGCGATATGTCCTCACATTTTCGACGGATATCCTCTTTGAGGGCTTCAAGAGTCTGAGGTTTGTTAACATAGACTCGCGACTTCAAAAAAACCCAACAAAAAGAAGTCTGGAACGGTTAAATCAGGCGATCTAGCCGACCAGTGCAAATCGCCAAAACGAGAGATTAGGGACCCGGAAATACAGCCCTCAGAATTATGGTTGTGGCTCGTGCAGTATGCGCCGTTGGAAACACGTTTTCTCCAGGCCCAAATTCATCAAATTGAGGAAGGAGAAAGTCATTGAGCATGGCTTTGTAGCTCTCGTCGTCCACAGTAGTCGTTTGGCCCGCGGCATTTTCGAAAACATAAGGCCCCATGATGCCTCATGCAGTAACTTTGAGCGGGTGTAATGGCTCTTCGTGGGTTATATGTGGATTTTCGGTTCCCTAAAAGCTATAATTTTGCTTATTCACATATCCATAGAGAAGGAAATGGGACTCGTCGCTCATGATGATTTTCGATGAAAAGTTGTGTCCCTCGTGGTCGAAATTCAGGAGGACTTGCGTAGGTTACACACGCTTAGCGGTAGTACACTGTCTGCACTTTGTAAGGGAACATCCTACAGTCTTTCACCAAAATTCTCTGTAAAGACCGCTCAATTGCAAAACGGCTGCTCTGGGGCCAGTCAGACCTGGCAGCATCTGGTGTTGCCCATACGTCGTAGTGTTTGGCCAATTGGTGTCGGACGACCGGGAAATCAGCGCCGAAATTCACGCTGCGCCAACTACAGCGACAAATTATTCCCTGTTATTTAGGAGCATAGCGACTCATGTCTTGTTGACGTGTATTTGGTATCACAAATGTCAACGTAGAATTGGCATTTGCCGCCATTTGAAAAAATTATAGCATCTTCCGATGGGGTGAAGGCTTTTGCGCCACCTGGTATAACTTTGCTCTAAAAAAATAAAAATTGGAAAGATATTTAGACATTACATTCCAAAAACCGGTGCACGTAGGACTTCAGTGATACAAATACAGATGAGCTGGGCATAACCTATCGACTAAAAGTACTCGTATGACCCGGGAGTTAAACTAAGTTTATCACTTCCCTGTTCCTTCATATTTCAAAACGATTTTTGTTCACAATTTCTTTCTTTTTTTTTAAGAAAATTATAAAATTTGGTCCCACAATTTTTTTGTGAGCAGTATCTGTACATATATTTACGAATCATTAACAAAAGCCATCACTTTCAGTCCAAACACTCATTTGCAGTGCCAAGTAGCAAGCAAAACAAACAAGGATACACAAGCCAAGCGACACGATGGAAAGTGAATGATAAATTAAAAAACAACAAAGGAGAAGGAGGGGGGGGAGGTAGAAGAAAAAAGTCAAAAGGCAAATAAAGACCGGAAATGAAACCTGGTAAGGAGAAGAAGAAAGAGAAATTATAAAATCATTATACCCTGATATAGCCAATCGGGTACACCGTTATAGATGACATTCTGATATCCGGTACTGGTAATGCGAATGTCCTCCTCCTCCGACGGTGATTGTCTTAAATAAATATCGTTGTCAGCTACAATAATTAAGGATGTCGTATTGCCCAACCATGCGGCGTACTGTAGACGTGTCCTTTGTACTTTCGGTGAGTCCTTTAGTTTCACTGGCATGTGATGGTCATTCTCAACATCGTATATCGTATAGAATGCCGTAAACGACCTCTGAAATATCTATAAAGAAACAAGAAAAAATATCGAATATTAGGAAAATTTAATTACGAAATTGAAGACAAATGGGGCATATTTCGAGTAATAGATGCGGATACAAAAACAGATACACAGTGAGGGAAACATCGGAGATATACGAAAACAACATAGAGTGGGTGCTTTATTGTAGTTTGATTTTGCTGATTCGGATTCGATTTTCGACAGAGACTTCTAATTTATTTTGGGGTTTTCAGCATCAATTTTAAAGTGAATGTGTTTTGAGTTTAAAGCTTTTGTTGAGACTAAAAGATTGATATTGGTGTTAATTTAACGTATTTTTTATTTATTATTCTTTATTGAATGACTGAACTTAAGATTTTGATACGGAAGTACATGGTGAATAGATATAGAACAGGGTATTTTGAGGGTACAATTCTTCCCTCAAAATTAAAGTTCAATAAAGGTTCGACTTAAATTTATCTTTAAAAAAATAAAATAATATTCAAAAATTCTTTAGGTATTCAAAATTGATTCAAATATTAAACCTGCATTACATCTGTATGAGATCTAGTTTCTTAACAGATTCATTACGCTTACATTTCTTCAAATTCTTTGTAAAGGTATCCGCGACCATATCTGAAGTTGAAATATATTTTACATCAATAGGTTTTCTTTTCAAGTCAAAGCTCTTCGAAAAAATTCTTCTGAAAAGATTTCAGCCGATTATATGTAGAAGAAAAGTCACTGATACCAAACCATCAATTTAGACACAGTTTTGAAGCTAGGTTCATGCCATTATGCAAATGGCCGCCTCAGTTTCCTTGGCAGTGCTTCAAGCGGTCGGTCCAATTTTTGATGACTCGGTCCAATATGTGCGGCGTTATTCCGAAAATATCGAAAGTGCTTGGCCTTTTAGCTTAGACTAAGAACTTAGCGTAGCCCCAGAGAAAATAATCGAGTGGTGTCAAATTGCATGATCGCTGTGGCCAATTGATGAACGCTCGCCGTGAGATGACCCAGCCGCCAAATTTCTCCTTCACAACTTCGAGCGTTGCGTCACTTGTATGGCATGTAGCCCTGTCCTGTTGGAACCACAGCTCGGATATATCGATGTTGTCGAGCTCTGACTACAGAAATTCGGTTAACATCGCTCTATATCTGAGACCGTCGCCGGTAACGGTGTCTCCTTCCTCATTTCGAAAGAAATAAGGTCCGATGATGCCGCTTTGCCATAGACCGCACCAAACAGTCAATCTTTCCGCATGAATTAATGCTTAGCCGAACACTTGTGGATTGCGTTAGCTCTAATAATGGCAATTTTGCTTGTTGACAAAGCCGCTGAGCCAAAAGTGGGCCTCGTCCGAGCAGATGATTTTTTGGCCAAAATGCGGATCTCCGGACAACATTTCCAGTGCCCAATTAGCGAACTCATGGGGTTGCCTATAGTCGTTTGGCTTTAATTCTTGCATCAGCATAATCTTAAACGGATGTAGGCCCAAATCCAACCGCAATATAAGCCGGATTGACTCTTTGGTGATGTCTAATTTAGCTGATCGGCGCCGAATCGACATTTCTGGGTCTTATTCGATACTGGCCGCTACGGCGGCTATGTTTTTTTTTCATTTTACATCATCCTCTATCTGATTGGTGGCTTAAGGTCCAAAAGAGTGTACTCACGCTCAAATTGCCTGCCCTCTGAAGCCATGGTGACGACCAACTTCACAACGAAATCCAAATTGCGTATTTACAACTGAGCCGGAATTTCGATATTTTCTAATAATTTCCGCACGTTCGACAAGCGTGAAACGATGCATGATGAAATGGAGAACCTTACTGCACATTTTGACAGTTTAATGTCATTGGCAACTTTGACAGCTGCTGATACATAATACCGAGTACCGAGCTGACCATCGACAAGTGCACACGCACAAGTTCACTGTGCTGTAAAATTCGCTCCTTGCGTGCCTCGCGCGAGTGAACAAAAAAAAAAAAAAAAGAACAACGAGCGAGTGAAGTGAAACCGCAATCAACATCCACAGTGCGGGCATCCCAATCTTCCTGCCCTTGGTCTTACTGTTGCTTGCACTCGGTCACTGCCGTTGCTGTATTACATTGTCATACAGCGCGTGAAGTGACTGAGTGTATGTAACAACCGATGGATAGCGGGCTGTGGGTATGAATTTGGTTAGTGTGCTGTTACGTATTGTTGTAAGAGCATAACACCTACAACAATTTGATTCGGTAAACCAACTCAGAATTTGTACTTCACATCTGCGCTTAGTAACATCGGTGTTTGTGTTTTTTGTGTTTGTTTTTCATTATAATGTCTCGGGAATTCAGAGTGGATATTGCCAATATACGCGGGCTAAAAAGTAATCACTTTTCTGCGTACGTCCACGTCTGCAAGTACACACCAGCTGTTTTGGCACTTAGTGAAACTTAGATCCCCGCCCACACCTCTCAGATCACTCTGATCTGAAGCCACCTGGCTACGAACTAGTGCCATTATTTTTCTCTCACCGCGGTCTCGCCATTTATGTGCGTAGTGATGTAGCTTACCAAATTCCACCACAATGTAGTCCCTGTTCCAATCCGGAATTCAATTTCATCTGGCTAAAATTCCATCTCCGTAAGCAAATTATCCACTACTGCTTTATTTGCAGAAGCCCCAAACAGCTTCCTTAGGAATTTTAACTGGTCGTTATGTTTCCTCGATAACGACGTGGATGTACTTGCTGATATGATCACAGACACCATTCTCTTTGAAATGAAAAACTTTATCCCTCATCGGATGAAGAGTATCAAACCAAAAGAAAAAGCATGGTACGACTCGAGCTGTAAAGAGGCTGTCAGGGTTAGAGAATTGTATTTTTGGTCCTACAAGGCCAACCTGACAGAGGAAAACCGAAAACGAGCCAGAAATGACTGCAACGTCTTTCTCAAGCGTGTGAAATTCCAATACGACCAAAAACTGAGGCAAAAAGTACTGCCATGTCCCAAAGGCAGTAAAAATTATTGGTCATTCGTCGAAAACATTAGAAATTCTGCCTCATCCTCCATCCCAACGCTAATTTACAATGACATTCCAGCTGTCAGCTCTTTGGACAAGGCCAATCTGCTTGCTGCACACTTTGCGGCCAGATCAACACACGCAGATTGTGCTTTGTCTCCGCCTACACTTGAGTGCGTCGAATCTTCAGTGGCACGAATCCAATTTCGCACTCGTGTAGTAGCCAGAGTACTTAAAGATCTCAATATACATAAATCCGCTGGTCCAGATGGTATATCTCCCCTCCTTTTGAAGAGGTGTTCTTCCTCGCTGGCATAACCACTGGGCAAGCTTTTTCACCAATCCTACTACTTAGGACTCCTTCCGAGAAGATGAAAAACAGCATTTGTCCATCCCGTCCTTGAAAAAGGCGAATCTTCCTCTCTCTCCTCCTACAGACCCATTGCACTTACGTCCCTTTTTCCAAGGTCATGGAAACGCTGGTAAATCGTCGGCTCACGAAATATCTCGAAACACGAAAACTTCTTAATGACCGGCAGTACGGTGTTCGTAGCAACTGGTCCATCGGTGATTTGATGGCATGTCTCACCGGAAAGTGGAACCAAAGCGTACATAATTCTGGCGAAAGCAGGATAGTTGCACTTGATATTTCTAGAGCATTTGACAGAGTTTGACATCAAGCGTGCATTTGAAATAGAAGACTCTCTTCTTGAATGGATTAGAAGCTACCTTTCGGAACGTTCAATTCAAGTTGTCTTTGATGGTTTCAAGTGTGATATTCACAAAATAAGTGCTGGTGTGCCCCAGGGCTCTGCTCTGTCTCCGACACTCTTTTTAATTTTTATTAATGATCTCGTGTCTGCTACTTCTAATCCAATATATTCCTTTGCTGACGACAGTACTATCTGCTTTTCATATTTGTTCCCGGACTCAGGTCCCTGCTCTTCGGCTGTAAAACGGGAACGGTAGCGTATGTTAAGTTCATTAAAGAACCGATAAACTTTCCATTCTCGGTATCAGTGACAACTTACATTGGAATGACCACATATTCGGTGTCGTCAAAAATGCTGCGAAATATTTAGGTTTCGTCAGGCGATGTAAGAAATATTTCACTCCCTCTGATCTGGCCTCAATATACGAGTATAAGGCATTTATCATCACGAAATTGGAGTACAATGCCCACATCCGGTCTGGTGCGCCCAAATCATCTTTGCACCTGCTAGATAGGATCCAAAACCGTGCGCTAAAACTCATAGGTGATACTAACATCACTCAAACACCCTCGAACGCCGACGTAATGTCTCGTTTCTCACTCTGTTTTATAGCTATTTCCAGCACCAGTGCTCCATAGAAATCGCCAGTAGCATTCCGCCCATTCGAACCTTTAACCTTTAACACCCGTCTCTCTATGAATGCTCATCAGTATACCCTCAAAACCCACTTTCGGAGGTAGTCTAAAATATCGTGATTCGTTCCTAAGCCATACATCTCGCTTATGGAATGCCCTGCCTAGCTCTTTACACTGGGCTTTAAAAAGAGGCCAGCTCTGAGTAACGCAATTTTTATTACAAATAATCTGAATTAAATGTTTTTGCATTATTAACAAAGGTCCAAAAGAGTTAGTATACGAACCATCCCAACTTGTGATGCCATATTGCAACTTAGAGTGAGCAAGACCGTAGTAGATTAATTTTAAAACTTTTTTGGAGCAGTATTGTTTCATTAAGTACATCTTCCGAATCACCAATTGGATATGGTCTTTCCAATTTAAGTTGTTGTCGATAAGTACCCCTAGGTATGTATAGTGTTGCACAGATTCAATTATAAAACAATCGGAAGAACACTGGAAGTTATTTATATAATTACCTTTCCCGCAGCTATGAATGGGTAAGCAAAACCTTTTACAATCATGTGCGTGGAAACAGAGATTTAAATCATATAAAACATTATTAGATGTTTTAAAAGTCATGAGTTTTTTTTTCTCGCTGATGAATAATTTATGTTCAGTGAACCAAAGCCTCAAAGTCTCTAGGCCCTCCGAAATCTTTGCGACACACTCATGTCCTGTATTAGACTGGTATGCAAAGGTTCTGTAGTCTGCAGAAGCAGTGGACGTTCGATATAGCTTCAGTTAAAAAAGGGAGTTATTTATTTACGATATCGGATGGAGAGATATTGAAAACCTCATGCAAACGAAGGAAACAGAAAGACATGTTTTGTCCTGCAAAAAAGTAAATTTTAAGCTTATTGTTAATTTGAGATAATATTAAAATTTGAACACAGAGTGCATCATATCTAGCCTTATGCATACAGCCAAATACATCAACGGCCCAATGATAAATTGATATTGCTTTGGATCAGCTTTATCACAATTTGTAGAATCAGCACATTTGGTAAATCTGCTACCTGGACCTGATGGTGTTGCGCAGGGTCTGCATTCCACCATCCTAAGGTCTTCCAGCAAATGTTGTATGAACTACTTTTGAGATATTTTGGTGTTCGTTTCTTCCCATCCATTCAGAAGCTGAGAATATCTCACACACAGTATAATCGACGCCAACGCTTTCCCATCTTTAGTTTCCAAAACACGCGTTACTGCATCATCCCCTGATGGCCTCTCGCTCTCCTACAAATCGGTGTGTATTAAAACCGACCTCATGTGAGCTTTCCAAGTATCATAATTAACACCATCAATTTGATTCAGCGCACTACTTATCGTTGGCTTTCCGCAAAGAATACTTTGGAGAAAACAAAATATCTAAACGCAAAATTAATTTGCAGAAGGCAACCGATTTTTTATTTTTCAGCACCTACATATATACGATTATGTGCAAACGTACGACTGGGCCCATGACCGTAGTTGAGACTAAAAGACTGATATTGGTGTTAACACATTGTTGGCCGGGGTTTTTTTTTTGTAAGAACTAATGCGTGTGGCCCGCGATTTTTACGAAAAGTGAAAAAGAAAAAAATCCTCATAATACAAATAAGTACTGAAACGAATAAAATTTGGAAACTTCAAAGTAAAAAAAAAATATTTTCATTTCATGTAATTTTTTTAATTTGCTTTAAAACTCTATTTTTATTAAATTCATTCACAATTACAAAAAGTAAAAAAAATTAATTGGGTTCCCATTCTTTCCTCAGCTTCTTTCGAATGTCCGCCATAAGGTTGGTGACAGTTACATCCGTGATCTTTTTGGACGCTCTTTTCCATTTAGCACTAAAATTTTACGTCCTTTGCACACTGCTCACTTTTCCTCAATTTAGCTTTGAGCAAAGCCCAATACCTTTCAATGGGACGGCACTGTGGAACATTGGGTGGATTCATGTCTTTTGGTACAAAGTCGACATTTTTAGCAACAAGAAAGCTCAACTTCGCATGAGCATAGTGAGCTGAAGCTAAATCTGGCCAAAATAATGTTGAACCCTCGTGTTTGCTTAAGAAAGGAATCAACCGTTTCTTTAAACACTCGTTAATGTACACTTCTCCGTTAATTGTTCCCATTGTAATAAACGATGATCTTCTGTGTCCACATTGGCAAATGGCCTGCCAATGACCCGAATTGATGTTGTTGATTGCGGAAGAATATCAGCTTCAAACGAGTTGTAAAACTGCGCACCTGGAAGAGTAGTAAAGTCGGCTTTGACATAAGTTTCGTCATCCAAAACAAAGCACGCTTTCTTGTTGCCGATCAACTCGTATAGCTTTCGGGCTCGTGTTTTTATGACTTTTTTTTGCTTTTCAGTAAGTTTTTGTACTTTTTGTTTTTTTTCATTTTTTAGACCGTTACGTTTTTTAGATCTTTGTACCATTGTTTGGTTGGTATTACATTTCCGAGCAACATCGAATAAAATCCAGGCGATAAACAGCCTGAATTGTAAGTTAGACAAAATTAGTAAATAGTCAATCGAAAACAGGTTAAGTCTCAACCCGGCGAAGACAAAAGCTATGGTGATAAGTGGATCTAGAAGTACGGAGGTTTTTTTGCCTCTTCTTTTAAATCACTCTCCTGTCAAGTATGTAGAAACAATTAAGAATCTTGGTATTCATCTCGGTCAACAACTGAACTGTATTGCCTATCATCCTTTATGGTTGCGAAATATTTTCCAATATGGACCATGAGTCTAGAAGAAAACTCACAGTAGCCTATAATAGCTGCGCAAGATACATATTTTGTATAAACAGAAATGAACACATTTCTGACTACAGTAAACAAATAACCGGCTGCAATTTAATGGCGTTCATGAAATAGAGAACCATACTATCATTACACAATATTATTAAAACCAAAAAACCGGATTATCTTTTTGAGAAAATACGTTTTGAAAGAAATCATAGAGCCCTGCAATTAATTACTCCCAGGTGTAAGTACTAGGTGGAGTGAAAAGTAACCTCCTTGACCGCCCAAATGCGCTGCTACTGCGCATTATGGTTATGGTGCCTTGAAGTCCGTTCATATTTAGGCAGACATGCCAAATTGCAGTGCGATACTGTCTTTAGTTTTGTTTTGGCAGCTGATTGTTCTTGACGTGTTTGGCATCATGTTGAGTATGGACAAAAACGATTTTCGTTCTCTCATAAAACATTATTTTTTGAGAGGCAAAACGGCGAAGGAAACAAAAGAAAAGTTGGATAAATATTATGGGGCTTATGCTCCGTCAGATTACACCGTCAAATATTGGTTTCGAGAGTTTCGTGGTGGCCGCAACTCCACTACCGATCAAGTCCACAGCGGCAGGCCCTCCGATGTCGTTACAGAGGACAATGTCAAAAGAATACATGAAATGATGTTGGCTGACCGGAAAGTGAAAGTGCGCGAGCTAGCAGATACCACAAAGATTAGTACTAAGCGCACACGCCATATTTTGGGCAATATTCTGCATATGAAAAAGTTATCCTTCCGCTGGGTGCCGCAAATGACCAAAAACACGAACGCGAGAGCACTTCGAAAAAGTGTTAGGACTTGCTGATGCGGAATCGGGCGGACTTTTGGCGTCGACTTGTAACTGGATTTGGATCCCTCGGACTATTATCTCTTCCCAAGGAGGTCACTTTTCACTCCATCTAGCATTATTGCATTCGTCCCTGTGGCTTTACGTTTGGGCTGCACACGTTATTTACTATTTGCAACAATTCTCGACATCTTGTTTTGCGCTTAGCCAATAGCAACATCCCCTTACATTTTCAAATTCGTATTAATTCCCAAATGACCTATTGAGGTTCCGTCATTTATTTCATGGAGCACTTGGCTGATTGTGGACCCTGGTACGAATAGCCGCATACTGGATGTGATTCCATCTGCACTTTCCCATTTTCAGCAAACTATCTTGCACACAAAGCGCGTTCTACTGTATCCGATACGCCTTCAGAGTTTGGCTCGAATTCCTTCCAAGCCAATATTGGTTCGATGTCATTGTCTGCCTGTTGGAAGAAACGAATTTCATCTGTGCTCCAACCCTCTACTGGTTAAGTCCTGATCACTTAGATAGTGGCCTGTTCTTTCGGTTCCAAACGGTTGCAGTGTTCACATTTGGCATGGTCGACGAGAGAGAGCACCAGCATTTGAGTGGAGTTTTCCCTTGAGGTGTTGCACTTCAACTGCTTGATCCATTTCGCAACTTGGCCGTTAGGGTTCTTAAATTGTAGTAGCCATTTCAGAACTGCGTGGTCTGCGCGAAAAATAAATTTGTTTCCATAGAGGTACTTCTGGAAATGGTTCGTTGACAGAATTAAAGTTCTGTTGTAGTTCCGCTGTAGTTTCGCAGTAGTTCCGCAGTAGTTCCATTCAGGCCTGGAGAGTAACTCACCATCATGAAGTTGAGAGATCACTGCTCCGACCCTAACATTGCTAGCGTCTGTCTCTAGGATGAACATTCTTCCAGGTGTGGGTTAACAGAAGATGGGTGCATTGCAAAGCTGCCGCTTGAGTTATTAAAATGCTACTTCAAACTCTCCAGACCACCTGAACTTTTGGCCATTTTCCATCAGTTGATGCAGGCTCTTTACAATACCAGCAAAATCCTTTACGAATCTTCTGTAATACGTGGCAAGACCCAAGTAGCTTCTCAGTTGGTCTTTATCTTTGGGGGCAGGCGAACTTTTCACGGCTTCAATCCATCATTACTTCTTCCTCTGATATAATGTGACCCAGATATTTTACTTTCGGACGGACCAAGACGCATTTTTCAGGGCGCCTTGGAAGCCTCTCAAACACTTCTTTTAGGTTTTCAGGTATATTAGGCAGGTTTTCCACGTGAGGCTTTGCAA
Organism: Volucella zonaria; assembly: GCA_963966105.1. Classification (NCBI taxonomy): domain Eukaryota; kingdom Metazoa; phylum Arthropoda; class Insecta; order Diptera; family Syrphidae; genus Volucella; species Volucella zonaria. The sequence continues at coordinate 134,389,895 of OZ014533.1, read as the reverse complement.
TGTCGCTCGATGGTGATCGTAAACTGCCAAAGACCACTTCCTGTACTGAAGGCTATTTTCCCATGATCTTTTCGATTAATCTATATGCCAGTAACCGCTGTGCAAGTCAAGTAGTGGGTAGCTGGCCTTGTTAAGTCGTCGGTAGTCTACACTGCTGCCGTCTTTCTTCTTCACGAAGATCACTGGAGATGCCCATGGACTCTGTAATTCTTCAAACAGCCCCTCAGTTTACATCTTCGACACCATTTCGGCTACTTCTGTTTGCTTTGGTAACGGAAGACGCCTTGCAAGTTGACGGATTGGTCGGGCGTCTTCGGTGTTAATGTGGTGTTGAACAGGTCGAGTACGTCAATAACCTTTGCCTTGTATAGCAAATATATCAGCGTACTTAGCGATCAGTTTTTCTGCCAGGATAAGCGGCTTTTGATCAAGATTACAGAGGCTGAGGATTTTGTTCCTGATTGCCATACTCTGGACTCTGGCGACCGGTGTTGTACGACTCGTTTCCGTTGTAGTCGATATAGCCTAAACATGTAGGTGCACATCTCTCCCTTTTTTACTTTTACACTGAACGCCTTTGGATTGAGAATCTTTACAGGAACCATGTTGTTCTTTGGCGCCTCTTTTATTTTCTGGCTTCATCAAATAGAATCGGTAGGCTACCAGAACTACTTTCCACTTTTGCCCAAATAATTACTTCAGTGAATCCCGCCTGTACGATAGGATTCCGATAAAAAGAATTGATGGAGTCTACCTACACATGCCGAAGAATCGATATTGGAGCAGTTGGATATCTTAGACTCTGCTGGTACAGACTAATTTTTGGGTATTTTAAAATCTCAACATTTATGAGATCACAAACATACTCGTATGTGTAAATGAAGCACCGATAAAACCATATTTCGAGGCCTGCACACGTTGAAGTGCAACCGGAAGGTATTTTGCTCTATTATGACCGAAATTGATCAGAAAGCCCTTAACTGATCTAAGGGCATTGAAACTACTTTTCGATTTTCAGTTGCAAGTTTTTCTTCATGTTAGATGCACAAATTAGGCGATAGCTTGACGATTCTTTTAAATCTATCGGAAAAGGTTAAGTCTTCATCTTCCCATAAAAATGATATACGTCAACAGAGTCAAAATTGTTTAGTAACTTCGTAGCGGAACAAGCTTCTTGAAAGATTGTCTTTACATCTTCCTTACGTGCTCTCATAACCTCGCAAAGTAAGGTTTAAAAAAGATTTAAAGTCACATGGAGTTCGCCATCTCAAAACATCTCATTACCCTAGATTAACTCTTTAATCCACGAACCGTCCACTTGAATTATTAAAAAACAATACCTTCCAATGACTACATTACCGCTAATCGTTCACCTAACAGGATTACAACTCAAATAGTGTACAATTAAGCCACACAAAGTCCTTCTAATTGATCATAATCCTCTACACTACTTTTCTCTCCTTCCATCTTCCACCACCACCATTACTCGAAAAAGAAGCCCAAAAGCCCCAAAATGGAAGCCATTTTGCTAAAAATTCATTCAGCCTTTAAATTATGATGAGAAACTTAATTTAATCAACTATCCCCTGAATTCATTTGCCTCCTCCCTTCCGCAAGGATTATCACATCTCAAGTGGAGCTGATGCTTTTAAGTCCTCATCTCGTTTTTCCCGTCATTCTCTTTCCATGACTTTGTAGTAGTATCTGTCCACTCGAGAACGAAGCGACTCCTTGGAGTGTGGATAAGTGAAATGAAATGAGATGAAAACCCACTCCTGATTTCCTTTTGCTGATCATTTATCTGTAGTCCTAATTAGTTAAAATTTTCTGCTCGTGGATAGTTTTCGCCAATTTGTTGGTTTTTTGTTTTTTTTTTTTTTTTGTGTTTTTCCAACTGAAAGAGGTCTTGCAATTTTTTAATTATATCCTTCGTCCTTTGAAATATTTCAGATTGGGATATATACTGGTACGTGCAAGTTAGACGTGACTAACAGTGCAATTGAAAGATGAAAAGATAAACAAAATCGGGCTCAGGTATCGGAAGGATAAGTAAGTAGGGCAGCTTCTGGTGTCAGGCCTTATGAGTGACGATATGTGATTAGGCTTACGAATGACTATGAGTGACCTCCAGGGTAATTGGCCGGACACACACATACAGTGGAAGATATCAACTAAGGATAAGCACATACAAGATTCCATCTCATAACCAAAAGAGTTCAAGTTTACTCGTATTTTGGACGTAGGTAATTATTGTTTAGGTAAAGCTAGTTCCTCCTCAATAAGCCCAAGAAACTCTAGTACTGGAGAACCTAGAGGTAGTTGGAGACTCTTTATGTCAACAGTCGATCACGATGGATAGGGGAACCAAAGGTAGTAGGTACATCTGAGGAACCAGTGCGTTTACCGCGAGTTAGATAAACTGTGATCCTTGAGCTTAAGGCAGATGTCCGATATGGAATTTCTTGATGTGGACTCTAATACTCTAATGCTTACCTGAATGATTCTCAAGTGTGATTGGTAGGTATAGTGACTCTTCTAAAAACGCAAACGAAGATAAGATGCAGCACATTTTAGGGCAACTCGAAATACAGGCCGTTGTTACAGCCTTCAGCAGTGGCCACCGATGTGTTTGTTTGTGCATTCGGAAGCTTTTTTTGCATTGGACGGTGTAAATCTTTTAGATCCCCACTAAACCCACTTTTTTTTTCTGTCCTAATCCTCACCGTGGAGATATCTCAAGCCTTATACAAAGTGGGGCAAAACTAATGTCATAATGCAAATTGCTGCCATTTTGTTAGAAATGAAAGAAATTTGGCTCTGTTTTCAGGAAAGCTTTACCTGAAAGTGTAAAATTGGTGACGTTAAGTTGAAAAAATGATATCGGTCAGTTGACTACCGTTGAACTGTTGCTCACAAAACATCTGGCTCGAAATCGGTGATTTCTTCTTCAATGTTAGCTTTCAAGACATGCAAGGTTTATGGTTTGTTCTGGCAAATGTGAAATTTCAAAAAGCCCCAAAGGATGAAGTCTGGCGTCATCGGATCTAGCGATTTGGCTGGCCAGTTCAAATCGCCCAAACGGGAGAACACACGACCTGGAAATTGGTGATTCAAAATCTCCATCATTGCCTGAGCTATGTGAGTGGTTAGTCCGTCCTGCTGGAACCAACAATGATCGATATCCAATTCAGCAACATGCGGCAAAAAAAAACTCGTTTAACATCTGTCTGTAGCACTCTGCTCTGGTGCAGTCGGTGTCCTCAAAAAAATAGGCGCCAATCACTTTTTCACTGCAAATGCCACACCAAGCAGCCACTTTGAGGGAGTGAAATGGCTCTTCATTGATTTTATGTAGATTCTTCGTGCCCCAGAAATGCAAATTTTGTTTATTCACGTAACCACTTAAGTGGAAATGGGCTTCGTCGCTCATTATGATTTTGAATACGAAATCATCCTCTTCTTGCACCAGGTTTAACAGAGCATGGGAATAAGTTAACCTGACTTAACAGTCAGCAAGCAGCAATTGGTGAACGGTTTGCACTTTATAAGGAACATCTTCAAGTCTTTTACCAAAATTCAATGCAACGAACATCTGCTGATGCCAAATTGTGTGCATTGCTGTCTCGCCAAAGTTTGTGAACTCTCTCTGCCACAGCAGTAATACGTGGCCGGCCACTTCTTTCGACATCTTTAGTGGATCCAGTTTACACGAGACGCTCAGCCAAACGCTTAATTGTTCGCGGTCATGGTGCTGGGCGCCGAAATAAGCAGTAGCAATAATTCCGCGTTCTTTAGTTGTGTCTGTCCATAAGATAAATGTCAAAACGCAACGACAACTGACGTCATTTGCAAAAATTATGGCACATTCACATTATGGTATTACTTTTGCCCCACCTTGTTTTATCGCTATTTCCACCACCAGTGCTCCATTGAAATCGCCAGTAGCATTCCGCCCATTCAAACTTTCAACCGTAACACCCGTTTCGCTATGAATGCTCATCAGTATACCCTCAAGCCCATTTTCGGTCGAACTCTAAAATATCGTGATTCTTTCCTAAGCCGTACAACTCGCTTATGGAATGCCCTGCCAATCTCTGTGTTTCCTGGTCGTTATAACTTACAAACATTTAAAAACAATGTACATCGGTACCTGTCTTTTCTTCCTCCCTAAATTTCCTTCGCCAGCGCTGTGTACGAACATTTTAAGGGTACAAAACCGCTCAAGGGGTTAATTATAAAAAAAAAAAAAAACCTTGTATGTGAGAATAAGTCTGATGGCAGTGTGAATCGTGTAATAGTGACTGCTACCCCCACTGCCTCGATAACAATGCTGGTAGTTACCCCAAACACATCGATGCTGCCTCGGCAGCTACTAGTAACGCATACAGGTACAACACCAAGTTCAATGTTGACGCCACCAGCGGCTACAGCTAGTGACACGGCGATATCGCCGGTGCTTTCGACCAAGTCTTCATCGACCGTATCGGATGTGGAGATCGCCGCGGATGTGATGGCTAATGTTTCGGACTCATCAGACAATCAAGAGACAGACAAACGGTCGAGATGCCAGAAATCGTGCTGAAAAAAAAATCGTCGCGATAAATGAAATGGATCAATTCAGGAGCTCTCCACAATGATGCCACATGTGGCGGAATCACCACTTGTGATTATGTTTTTGGACAAGCGATTAAGAAGCCACCTGTTGCAAGGCCACAATTAACTGAATCCCTTATGAGGCTGCTCGACAGCTTTCACGTTCCATAACGTTCCACGGACAAATTGTGCTAATATCGACTAGTGTCGATCCACGTCTGGGCCATTGTCAGACTGATTTGTGTGGACAGATCGTCTAATTCGCGCTAATTAATCCCAACGGACTTAGAAAATTTATTTGATATCCAGCCAGAGGATGAATCGGGTGAACCGAGACCCAGAACGCAGGAGGAAGAGGAGCTGATCGATTAAAGTCGGATACCAGGAGTTTTACTATCAGATTAGCACGAGCTAGTCCTCGTTCTGAACCCATTAACTATGAAGTGGTTCGCATCGATGGCAGTTTTCGACGTTCAGACTCAGCGCCAGTATAAAACCCAGTAATTTTCCATCGGAACTGCAACTGATACGACGGGCAAGAGGACGAGACGACAGCATACCCCTGCACAGTATTAGCCGAAATGATATTTTTTTTGTGGCCATGGCACGATTGATACGTCCACCGAAACTCAATAGTCGCCTATTGGAAGCGAATTCATTTGAGTACCGTACCCGTCATCTAATCGATGGTCGCATCATTGACTGTGATCAGAGAATTGGTCTTGTTGCTGGCTACATGAAGAGCGAAGTATCTGGATTGAATCCATTCACATTTATGCATCAAGATGATGTCAGATGAGTCATTGTAGAACGAAGACAGATGCACGATAGCAAAAGTGATTATGGGAAGTCGTTTCATCTATCTTCAAACAAAGGGCTATCTCGAGATTGACAAAGATACAAATAAAGTTCACTCATTTGTCTGTTCAATACCCTGGTCAGTGAGTCTGAAAGTCATCGTCATGTCTAGAGATGAAGAAGAGGTTTTCTCTCATCATCAATACACAAGTCCCCGTTTCGTCTGCTATCGGTATACCAGCATCGGAAAACCCACAGCAATTGGATAAAGCAGTGTTCTGTCTTATGCAAAATTTACAGAAAAATGGTGAAGACGAAGATGCGGATGCCTCCACATCGACGGCCCATCAAGACTACCAAGAGACCAACAGCGATTCTGGCCAAATACCAAATATTAAGAGTCTCATAGCAAGGGCGGCGTCTAGTTGTTCGATATGTTCAACGAAGACACCACCACTTGCTCTAATTCCACCCGAAGCATCTGCCGCCAAATCATCAATATTAAAGACTATAGATGTTGTGGCTAAGTGGTCAAATCTTGTGGTCAAAGTGTCGATAGTCCGCAATTGAATTGGATACCATCTCCAGTCTCACCGGCAGCAAGTCGCGCGATGAAAATTCAAATGATTCGACGAGCATAAATAGCTCGGGTACACAGAATAGACCGTCGGTTTTACAAAGAAATACCAGCGGTATCACGAGGATTGAGGAACCACCGATCAAAATCAAAGAATAATTCTTTCACAGTCCACAAGGTCGTGTGCCTCCGCTGCCGAATAGCAATTGCAATTGTTACTATGAGGTGGGTGAGCCTCGGAGTGATTGCATCACTTGTCAGGAGTTTGCAACTATGGCCTCACCTGTCATCATAACTGAATATCGTTCAGGCAGTTCGTCAGTTCTAAAACGAACTCATTCGGGGATGTCATCCTATAGTGGAATTTCAGCTACGACCAACTAGTAGAGAAATACATCAGGCGATCTCGAATTCCTTTCAGCAAATCGATCGTTCTCTGCATGATATAGAGAATGTGACAACCGAACTAAGGGGTCAGTGCAATGATTTCACTGTACCAAATACAAACGAGCAGCTGGAGGAGATATTCGAGGAACATCAAGAGCAAAAAAAAATGCTTGTGGATATAAAAAGCGAATATGAGGCCCACCTGCAAACTCATAATCCTGCCGAAGAACACTTTATTCAAAAGAATGATCTGAAGCCCAGATAGGATACTGACTCTAGTGAAGACCTCAGCTCACCAGCACCATTAAAAAAAGAAAAACAAATGCGCGAGAGAGATACCTTCTTAACCTTTTTTCTTTTTTTTTTAGATAAACCAGATCACTGACCATGTTCATTGAAATCCAGTGATTACACTCCAGCGATATAGAGCTCGAAACAGAGAAGTTAACAGAAGATAGCGAGAGTACACTTAGTAGAGAAAATTTTAGTAAATCCGTTTAGAGTTTAGGAAAGAAAAAAGCAAAAAAAAAAAAGTCATTTGATCGCTCACATTTGCATTCTGCTTTTTATCTGCTCTTAGGCAATCCTCATGGCGCTGTTTCTTCATTATTATGCCAATAGTCTCGCTGATTGCTGTCCAGATTGTGATTGTCCAGAATTTCTTCGGGGTGATACGGGCAATGGAATATGACATGGCCTATGTATTCATCGGATTCTGAGCAGCTCCGATGGCGTGGATAACCATCGTGCCCAAATCCATTCCAGATACCTGAGCTATGAAGTATCCAACTGCCTTTTCCAGAGTAGTCCCATCTTGGTTACCATGCGATGAGATTAGTCACCTTTGTCTGTGGTTCCATAACATCTACGTTTTTGTATCCACATTTCTGCCGAGCTTCACTTGCTAAAATGTTAATAAGCAGCATGAAGGTTACAATACAAACTGTGTAGTAGTCGTTGCACGAAAGTCACTGATTGCACGCAGTAGCGTGTTGGTGTTGCATGCCTTATCGTCTTTATATGTATTTCGAATCTATGAAGCATTACTGATGGAGCTTCTCTTGTTGGGACCAACTTTCTGCCATATTTTTGTCGTCCAATATTTTCGTCTACCTATCAACTTCTGGTCAGTATTTTCAACGGAAGATAAGAATAATGAAAAGACTCAAGGAACCCAACAAACATCCTTTGGTTAAGCATTGTCCTTTGTATCCTGGAGCTATTTTTCCGAAGTACGAGTAGTTACCTAACGTTTCTGGATGTATTTTAGCATTCGAGTACCCCTGAGTGCTCACAGGATGTGTAAGGAGTGTAGTACGCCATGGAGGCGTCCATGATGCAAGAGTAAACGGCAGCGGCACGCTCGCGGTTGCTCTGCTCTAGCTCATCGGAATGGGTTGGGTCTTGCCCCTATCCCGTTCACCTCAACTCACATACCTTTTTGTTTCGTGCCGAAATTATTGAAAAAGGAAAAGAAAACAAGGATGGATAAAAAGAAAGCTACTTTCTTTTATATTGACTAAACGAACGGACTTAAAAGAAAGGAGGAGAGAATTGAATGCCATCACCAACGATGTATCCCAAATGCTTTATCTTTCGATAACAAAATTAGCTTTTTTCGACGTTGACCGTCAATCCTGCTTCCCTGAAACACTTCGCCACCTCGGATTGTCGTTTGACATGGGATTCAAAATCTGGAGAACAAACCAAGAGGCCATCGGGATAAACAAAGACATTCTCCTTCTCCACATGGCATAACCGAAAATTGGTAAAGCGGTCGCTCAGGGATCGTAAAAACTGTCTTCTCTCTTGACTTGGCCTCCAGAGGAATCTGGCAAAACGCTTGCACCAGTAATATATTTGGTATCTTGTAGGCAGTTAGTACGCCATCGAAGCGGGGAAGAGAGTAGGTCGCATTTTCGTCACGACCTTGATCTTTCTAGAGTCTAGGCATAGACTCTTCTTTCCCGGTTTTTTAAGCAAGACTACAGGCAAACTCCAAGCACTACTGCTTTCTTCGATTGCCCCTAATTCGACCATTCGATCCAGCTCGTCATATGAGAGTTTTTGTATCGCTGACGAAATGAGGTGATATCGGTGTTTGATAGGAGCTTGTTTATCGGTCAGTCTGGCCTAACTTCAGCATTGCGAACGATGGAAATTGTTGTTTCACCCTCACCAATTGCTCGGTTTGTGGTTGTGTGAGAACGATGGTAAGTCTAATCCCGAGATTATGATAGGAACGACTGTGAAACTTTTCCAAAAACCTTCCCCAAATATAATGCCTGTTGTAGATTCGGGACCACGAATATTTCTAAGTTCCTGGTTTTGGCCATGGAGACAGTTCCCATCTGTATATGGGTAGTCATGTTCGTTAGCGTAATGTTATGTCTCTTCAAAAAGTCTAGCGCCCCTTTTCCCAAGCAGGTTACGGATGCGCCACTGTCTAGCAGACCGAGGACATCCGAGGACACTGGCACTGTCACTTCTTCTCCGAAAGTACGCTTCCTCGCTTCATTGTATTCCACTATACGTTGATGGAGGGTCTTCCGTTGTGGAGCTTCTGGGTGTATCTGCGCTATAAGTGCCGTTGGGTCACGCTGCAGGATGTTTACAAGCTGGACTTGTCGAGGTGCACGTGGTAGTGGCAAATACCAACCCAAACCGATGAGCTAGAGCCGAGGTTTCGCGAGCGCCCCACTGCCATCGACACCTGCATCCTGGATGCCTCGGTGGGGCACTAAAACTCCTTAGAGATGCTATGTAAATCTTATTAATGTCTAGGGCAATAATAGTTCAATGCCATGCCGCCAGCTTTCCCTGCAGTGCTTAAATCTTCGCCGATTACACCTATTTCTTCTATACTTGCTTCATGTCTGTGACTTACAGCACGTTCCAAAATTATCACTCCGTATTTAGGATGCACCGTGGTCTAAATAGAAAGAGTTTCGGGTTACTTTCTTGCCTTTTTGGATCCAGACCGGGCTTAGAATCGTTTGTGAATTTCTGAATTTCTGAAATGTTATATCGACCTTTGTACGATATTTGTGACACCATCAATAGCTTCTCATTCCCGTTGAGGTGGGAACACGTTGCCTAGAAATATTGCTATTTTATCACAACTTGGCAGGCATTACCCCATCGATTATGCTCTGCTTCATTGCACGGTTGGACAAAGCTCCTTATGATGGTAATCGTCAGATTTCTTTTGCCTCTGGAGACTGCATATACTCGTAGTTCTGCTAGTTCTTCGACAGATACACTGAAGACTGATTCTTTTTCTTCGCTGACCCGCATGTCCTAGTTATTCTTTGCATGATGTGCTTATTTTTTTGGTGACAGGCGTCGTAGATGGTGCTAATTCTTCCAGGTTAAGCTAGAGAATACCTCCACCAGAAGCTTGCGGCTTCGAGGTTCTTCTTTGTACACGTCTACTAAATCCGGGTCTAGTCGTTAGGGAAACCTTCACAGATACGAGCATACATATATGATGTACGAGCAGCAGTTAATATGTGCGTACAAATGAAAAACTTGCAATTTATATCTCATGCCAGACGCATGCTCTCAAAGTTAATGCCAATTATTGAGCTGTTTCACAGCTCAGAGCTCAGAGAACAAGCTTACGAAAACGATGACCAATAATACAAATGCCATTAATATCTGGCGTCCCATATACGGAAGCCCAAATCTATAAATCAGGAGTTAAATTCGCGACAACAATGATCGCAATTATTCCCTTCACTTTGGAAATGATGTTGTCGATTAGTCTGTCAATGTCCGCTTGGGAGATGCTTTGACATGCGTAGGAACTTAAGATATGGACTCCGATTATTGTGGCATGTACGAGGTTGGCTTGGTTTGTCGTCACTCTGTCCCCAAATAGTAGTTGGCTCCATGTTCATATTGACGCTCTCCCGGAGTCTCCATTGTCAATATGCTTTGATGTATTTATCCGCAGGGTTCGCTGATGATGAGGTATCTGGAGCCGAAGCCACTCTAAACCTCATCACACTTTGGTCTGTGTAGACTCATTGTGTCCCATCCCTGTGATGGGAATTTGATTGCGGTTCCTAGTTTTGGTTTTCGCTTTCCGTCTCTCGTTGGTTGTCGTTTGGTCTTTGAGCGGGTCCAAGCCATCTTGTTACATCCGGGAATCTGAAAAGAGATGTACATAAGTGGAGCAGCAGATAGCTCTGAGAGCTCGTGGAAGTAGTAACTTACTAAAGTCCTTTGTCTTATATTACTGAGGCTGGCAGAGTGGCACAAAAAGTAGAGGGTATCCTCCCGCGAATGGGAACATATCCCACAGTCTCTGATGAGGTCTCCGTTGGTATGGCGCGGCCTGTGAGTAATCCAACAAGCATAGATAGTTCACCTCTGCTTTTCAAGAGAATCTTACTTGTTATGTATTTGCTGAGTTCCGGTTATAATTATCTTGAGGTTTGGACGGTTTTCACACCTCTCATTGGCTTTTATTTGTATCGTTCGCATGCGGAGTGGAGGTTTAATACTTTGATCTGTTAGCTCTCTCTCTAGAGGGGATCTTTTTCGAGTTAGCTCGTCTGCATGTTCATTGTCTGGCTCTCGTTTGTGGCCAGGGACCCAGCAGAGTAAAAACCTATGCTGAACGAAAAGAGCCTTAAGCTCTTCACGACAGTGCTCAAACCTCGATTTAATCTCGACTGCCGCAGGTTGACCATCAATAAATGTAGTAATATCCTCCTGGAATATTGCCTTTATTGCTGCAAGTTTGGCTGTTTCTTCTACAGCTATTGTCTCAGGCTGAAAGATACCGCTCTAGTCCGGCAGGCGACGCAGGTGAGCATCGTAAGTTAAACTGGTCGGAGAAGATCCCGGCGTCGGTTCTTGTCTCCATCTTTGATCAGTAGTAATATGAGATTGTAGATTGTAGATAAGTTGGGGGATCCTTTAATCCGATATCGTCGTAAAATCTTCGAAACGCACAATGCGTAGTTGAATAGTATCATAATAAGAAGTACGGGATATTAACTCGAATTTTAACCACATCCACTTCCAATGCCAATTTTCTAACTCGTTAGTTTATCTTTATATATATATATTGTATAATTCTACTGTACGTGTGTATGTCATTGAACTCCTCCTAAACGGCTGGATCGCCTTGAATGAATTTTTGTGTATGCATTCATTCAATGCATTTAATTTTTTTGTACGCTGTGGTTTGATATTATATGTATCGCATTTACGTAAATATTGGGCGTATTATATTCAGATATATTTATTTTTCGATATTTTAATTTGAGTGTATTATATTAAGTGTGTTTCGTTATTAGGTATTATGCCACGTCTTTGTGGACGAGGGGGAAATATTGATCGACGGACTCGGAATTCACAATTAGTCCAGAACCGTCGGTTTAATAGATCGGCAGAAGATCAATTGACGGACAATGAAAATTTAAGAAACCAGGCTGCAATCACACGTGCTAATGAAAGTCAAGAGCAACGCAATGAACGCCTTCGAGCTAATGCAATCAGACAAAGACTCCTCAACAAATTCGCCAATTATTTGCCATATTATTGAGGACATGTTTTCCATTTCAAGCTTCTGTCCTCTGGTACAAATATAAAGAGTCCATGAGCGACGACATTCTGCATTGCATTCGGATCGCTAATCAATATCCCAATATCGATTTTTCGCAGGAAATATATAACGAGGTGCTAATAAAGATATTTGCATTCTGATTTCGAATATGCCACTCATTCATGTTGGTATGCCTTCACCTAACCGCTCAGCAACAGACATCATTAACAGCGAGATTCAGGGCGAACAACAGTTCGATACGGTCTCTTTAACTACTTTCGTTGAAAATAATGAGCAACTACTCACTAATGAACAAAAGAATGTGTACGATCGAATTATTCTCCGAGCAATTGCTCAACATTGGAAATGGAACAATACCATTGCATGGAGAGACACAATGCATCAAGTTGCCAGACAATTTCTGCAACATGGTAAATACGAAAGATGCTTTGATAGAAAGCATATTTCCAGATTTACAAGCTAATTATATTAATCATGCGTGGCTTCGTGAACGAGCTATTTTAGCTGCAAAAAATATCGATGTTGACGCTATTAACTTCAAAATACAACAGTCATTGCCCAGCAATGAGATATTGTTCAAATCGATCGACACTGTTACCGATCCTGACGAAGCAGTCAACTATCCTGTTGAATTTTTGAATTCGCTGGATTTACCAGGAATGCCACCACATAACTTGCGATTAAAAATTGGCTCACCTATCATTTTGCTTCGGAATTTAAATGCATCTAAGCTATGCAAAGGTACAAGATTAGTCATAAAAAAAATTATGGGCAATGTTCTTGAAGCTACAATTTTGAACGGCAAATTTGAAGGTGAAGTTGTTCTCCTGCCACGAATCCCAATGATCCCTTCAGACTCACCCATTTCATTCAGACGTCTGCAATTTCCAATTCGCTTGGCATTTGCCATTACTATTAATAAGTCACAAGGTCAAACAATGTCGATTTGTGGGTTGGATCTAGAAAATCCGGTCTTTTCACATGGCCAATTATATGTGGCGTGTTCTCGCGTTGGAAAACCGTCAAGTTTATTCATTTATACTCCTCAGGAATTGACTAAAAATATTGTTCATCAATTTGCATTAAGATAAAATTAAACAAACATTATTGATTATAACGAATTGTTTTTAGAAAAATTGATGTTATTTCAAAATAAAGAATAATGAAATTATTATATTATTTGTCTTTGATTTCATACTTCGTTTAATCTACCCTAATCGCTTGAAATATCATGCAGGACAACGTACCCGACAGACGTAGTATTTTTATAAAAATCCTGGCAGCTGACATTCCATCAGTGCATGTGCCGTATTTTGAGTGCGCGAAACACAGGTTATTCACGTGCTTGTGTTTTGAAGGCTCCTCGGAGAGTATTCATGCTCGAATACGAGTACGAAATCGTCAAGCGAAGGTTGACTTCTCCATATTTTCTGCTAATCCACTCATAGGCACAGCGTATATGCCCACTTCCTTTTGGATTTAGTGTTCCATTTATGTTTCAAACCAGAATTTACTCGTAAAAATCCGTTGGTGGCTCTACTGGTTTTCAACTGCTTTCTAGTGTCGCGAGTTCTTTGATTTCCAAGTCGATAGGTATTCATGCAGAGATTTCGCCAATAGCTTCCTATGAAACTATGTTTAAAGCAATTCCGCTGCTAGTGCCTACATCGTGCAAGGCTAATTTCTAATTCTGTACCTCTCTGGGTCCTCCAACACTTGGCAATACTGATGTTTTCCGAACGGCTCTATCGCCTGTGTACTTAAGGTGCTTTTTAAAGATACGACTGTGATCCAACAGCACTCTCAAATGCTTAATGTATGGGTCCGATTCGACTGCTTTCTCACTGATCTGCTGTTTATTGGCACTGCTTCGGTTTTATTGTTTGCCAATTCTAGGCCTAATGGTTCTAATCACAGCTTTGGGTTGCTGATGCATTCGATATAACATAGATCTTTAGACTCGTGCTAAAGGATATTTTCTACGACGATAACTGCAATGTCTACAATGCTCTGACTTGCCGATCTTAATTTGCCATCAAAAATAATATTCCACAAAACTGGATCTGGCTCAGTCTTAGGGAACCACTTCGGTGATTTTGTATTTCTTATCCCGATTTCCAAGTCATAGTAGAAAGATCTTTCACTAAAGTATCTGTCTATTTTCTTCAATGTAAGATATTTGCAAGTGCAGCTGGCAGCATGATATGCACTTTTAAGTTGAGTGCGGTGACGCTGCAGGACAGCTTTCTCCCTTGTAACCATCTTAATCCCGTAATCTCTTCACGCGGTATGATGTACAATCGTTCCTGCATTTTATTGTTTTATAGAACTTAACACTCAAGTGGAGTGCCTGAGCATGTGTTAAATTTTTAGGAAAATGGGCCATCCTGAGGACGACCTTTTGTTTGAGTAGTCACGAGTGTCCTTTGGTATGGGGCTCTAGTAGCTTTATGCGTTGTGCCACGATGATGGTTGCTCCTGACTTCATCTCCTGTGGGATGAGGACTAGACTCTGTATTTTTGTACTGCAGCGGAAAGATAGCTTCCATTAGATATGTCTAGCTTTACTATGATGGCCTCTTTTGACACGTAGATTTGGATTCTTTCCATTCTTGCCATCTTGCCATCTTGCCATCTTGCCATCTTGCCATCTTGCCATCTTGTCATCTTGCCATCTTGCCATCTTGCCATCTTGATGCTTTTGATTTTTGCCAGGGTTCCTAGGGCTTTCGGAATTGTGGCTGATGTTATTCAGCTGCTTTAAGTGGCGAAGTGATTTTTTCGGCAGAAAAACTGGTTGCTATGCCGTTTCTTTTGGCGTAGTAGTAACTTTCGGGAGCGCACCTCCAGCTGTAGTTTCTTCCTGATCTCCTGGAGAATGATGATCACATATTGGCGGTGGGAGAGATCACATCCTTACTTCATATCTGTACTTAACTCGACCATCTTCAGTTACTGGAATCGGGATAAACTATGGAATAACGAAATTTATGAGGAGCTCAACATTTCTTCATAAAAGGGCGCACAGCTCTAAGGTTTGGTCAAGTGAAATGCAAGTATACGATTCAACTTCATAGACATGCCCTGACAGCCATACCATCAAAGAGGAGCCTGTTGAACAGATCAAGTGTAATATGTATGATTGGATACAAACTACAATCTCTTTGGACTCCATGTGCGTATTACCTCAGATGAGATATAAACCCGTGCCACTCATATCGGAGAAGCGGGCTATTCAAAAATGATGATGGTCCTGAATCTGCATTTTAAATTGTATCTGTTTCAAGTATTTCGAATCCTGCTAACACATTCAACAGCTGAACAGAGTTGTTTCGAAGAAAACACTTTCGTGTATGACACCTAAAAGATCTTTTCATGTCCTGAATGTAGAAATGCATATCTTTACATCCAGGATCCACCATCTGGGTAAAATCATATCTGTGTATCCACAAGGGACGTGACATTTCATTCCCGAAAAAAACAGATAGAAATGTTATCAGGGATATTACGGACGATTCTGTGACACAGGGTGGTGTCGAGTAAGGTATACCACAGCAGCTGCAATTCCTTTAGAACGATGAAATCCTTTTCCTTGATACGGATACCACAAGCCAAGAGGAAATGGAAAATCAGGATATTCACTCGAAAATGTGTTTAGGAGAGGTTTTTTTTCCAGTTTTATTTTCTGCTATATTTTTCTCTTCCATTGTCATTGTGTTTTGTTGCTGTTGAGATGAAGGTAAGCAATTTTTATTTTTATTCCACTTAAGGATTGCATTTCAGAATTTTTTTCTTTTCCGCATAATCAGCATTTCCGTTGTCAGGTTAAGGGAATCTTGAGAATAGGTGAGTATATATTTTTCGCAACATCGGATTCATTTTATTTTTGAATGAAATTGAAGGAAAAATGTTCTTAATGGTAAGAGGATTGCTTGAGTACGTATGGTTAAGTTGCAATCGAGGGCTTTGGCAATTGCATTGTCCAGGAGACAGATGAATAATAAATTTATATCGTTAAGGACATTCTTTGAATTCTTGAGTTGGAAATTGATATACTTCAATGAGGTCGTAAGGGTATTTGGTTATGCCACTCAGTTCTCAAAGTTGATAATGACCATGTTATTAGTGTCGAGTGTTTGGTTCTGCTTTCCCCAGCCAATCGGGAGTTGGCCAAGCACATTCAAAAAATATTGACTCTATTTGAAGTTGTTTTATGATAAGAAACATATGAATAGCTAAGAAAAACTGCAGAGATAAATTGACCAAAAATTTAGACAAGTGAATCAGGGACAAAGGTCTTACGCAACTTCACAATTGCGAGTTCTACTAAAATGCGACAAATTGGGGTAGAAAGTTCTGCAATGATGTCGGACAATATTTCCAACGAGATGTTATAAAGAAAGAAACCAATAGAAAAATTGGACAGAATAAATTCAGTTGGCTAAAGGCGATTAAAGTCGAACTTTAAAAGCAAAGTGAATCCCTCAAAAACGTGTGCCCTGTTCTAATCGGCCGGGAAGCTGTTCAGAGCCTCAACTGTACCTTCACCAAATTTTTGAAATTGACACACCTTGCCAGGAAAAACTTAAGCGGAGGGCAAATTCTATGGCGGACCGCAGATTTGCAGCGACTTCGTAAGGAAATCCGAAAGCTTCTAAAGAAGTTACTCAAGACTAATATAGAGGAAAACTGGAATCGTTATAGATCGAAACAAAAAGAATATAAGAAGCTAGCTTGGAGTTCGAGAGGTCTTCTTAAAAAGACTCGAAGACGCTCGAAGAAATCAACAGTCTGGTCAAAGTGATCAAAAGAGGAAAACCAGCTAGACTGTGTCGAAAGCAGATACTCTCTGTCCCATAGATAAGACACGCTTCCCAGACAACTTGATCAGAACCAGCTCACAATCACCTACTATCACCGAAGCAGGTAAGCTGAGCAAAACAACACGTCGTAGATCGTAATTGTCATGGGTTGCGGTGATGCATATGATTACCAAACCGCATCCTTTGGCATATATCCAGCAATGCTACGAAAAGGTGTGTGTAACTCTGAGGAGAACATTGATCACTAGTATGGCACTGGTTCACATACAGAAAACAGCGGTTTTACCCAAAATCGGAAGAGATGATTACACGCTACCCATGAGCTTCAGACCTCTTAGTCTGACTTTTCTCTTATTGGGCAGCATTAAGCGAATGGTAGAGTTAAATGTGCGCAAAACTCCTTTGTGATTACGCGCTCTGTCTAAGATGCAACATACCTACCAACGCAGAAGATCATGGTGGGCAGAATCGGAGGGCCACTCGACAAGAAGAAGCTTACGCTGGGCGTTCGCGCCATCTACGTGCGTAGTGATGTAGGTCACCAAACTCCACCACAATGTAGTCCCTGTTCCAATCCGGAATTCAATTTCATGTGGTTAAAATTCCATCTCCGTAAGCAAACTATCCACAACTGCTTTATTTACAGAAGCTCCAAACTGGACAGCAACTCGACCTTTCACGAGTTTGATGCGCTGCCTAACTCCATTCAAAGAATTGTATCCCTGTATCCTCATACTGAAATCGTGATCACGGGCGATTTCAATATACACAATTCTGGTTGGTTTCGACATTCTGGACAGACAACACCCGAAGGATGGTGTGTTGAGATCTTCGCTGCAGAAAATAATTTAACCCAGCTTGTAAATGAGCCTACACGAATAGCAGACATTGACAGTCATACGCCAACACCCTGCACTTGTTTTTGACTCCTCACCCTGACAGGTATTGCGTTGATGTGCTCTCCCCTCTAGGCTCGTCGGATCTTTGTATCATATCAGCTAAAAGTCCTTCAAGACCAACCCAACAGAGGAAAACCGAAAAAAGTTTAAACGAGCCAGGAATGACTGCAACGTCTTTCTTAAACGTGTTAAATTCCAATACAACCAAAAACTGAGGCAAAAAATACTACAATGCCCCAAAGGTAGTAGAAATTTCTGGTCGTTCGTCAAAAATATTAGAAATTCTGACTCATCCTCCATCCCAACGTTCTTTTACAATGACATTCCAGCTGTCAGCTCTTTGGACAAGGCCAATCTGCTTGCTGCACACTTTGCGGCTAGCTCAACACTCCCAGATTGGGATTTGTCTCCGCCTAGGCTTGAGTGCATCGAATCTTGAATGGAACAAATCCACTTTCGCACTCGTGAAGTAGCAAGAGTTGTTAAAGATCTTAACATTCACAAATCCTCGGGTCCAGATGGTATATCTCCCCTCCTTTTGAAGAGGTGTTCTTCCTCGCTGGCAAAACCACTGTGTAAGCTTTTTCATCAATCCTTCTCTTTAGGACTCTTTCCGAGCAGATGGAAAACAGCATTTGTCCATCCCGTCCCTAAAACGCGCGAATCTTCCTCTCTCTCCTCCTACAGGCCCATTGCACTTACGTCCCTTTTTCCAAGGTCATGGAAACGCTGGTAAATCGTCGGCTCACGAAATATCTCGAAACACGAAAACTTCTTAATGACCGGCAGTACGGTGTTCGTAGCAACAGGTCCATCGGTGATTTGATGGCATGTCTCACCGGAAAGTGGAACCAAAGCGTACATCATTCTGGCGAAAGCAAGATAGTTGCACTTGATATTTCTAGAGCATTTGACAGAGTTTGACATCAAGCGTGCATTTGGAATAGAAGGCTCTCTTCTTCAATGGATTAGAAGCTATCTTTCGGAACGTTCAATTCGAGTTGTCTTGGATGGTTTCAAGTTTGATATTCACAAAGTAAGTGCTGGTGTGCCCCAGGACCCCGTTCTGTCTCCGACACTCTTTTTAATTTTAATCCACGATCTCTTGTCTGCTACCTCTAATCCAATATTAGTATTCCTTTGCTGACGACAGTACTCTATGCTTTTCGTATTCGTTCCCGGGCTTACGTCCCTGCTCTTCGGCTGTAGGACGGGAACGGCAGCGTATGTTAAGCCGAGTGGAATTTAATGCTTCCAAAACACAATGCTGCCTGCTTTCGTTAAAGCGAAATTTAAACATCCAGCCATTATCCATTATTTCGTTCGAATGACCACATATTTGATGTCGTCAAAAATGCTGCGAAATGTCTAGGTTTCCTCAAGCGATGTAAGAAATATTTCACCCCCTCTGATCTGGCCTCAAGATATTAGGCATTTATCCGCCCGAAATGCCCACATCTGGTCGGGTGCGCCAAGAACATCTCTGCGCCAGCTAGATAGGATTCAAAACCGTGCGATAATACTCATAGGTGATGTTAATATCACTCAAATAATGGACACCCTCGAACACCGACGTAATGTCTCGTGTCTCACTCTGTTTTATCGCTATTTCCATCACCAGTGCTCCATAAAAATCTCCAGTAGCATTCCGCCCCTTCAAACCTTTGACCGTAACACCCGTCTCGCTATGAATGCTCAACAGTATACCCTCAAGCCCACTTTCGGACGTACTCTACAATATCGTGATTCATTCCTAAGCCTTACAACTTGCTAATGGAATGCCCAGACTAGCTCCTTATTTCCTAGTCATTATAACCTTCAAACATTTAAAACCAACGCTCACCGGTACCTCTCCTTCCATTCTCCCTGATTTTCCTTCGCCCGCGCTGTCGCAAGGACCCCTGTGAATATGCGTACGATTCAGTGTTTAATGCTTTCTGACATCTACGATGTTGGATGACCGCAGCGACTATCTGCTCTATGGTAGCCCTGGACGTGGTCGACGATTGGTGGACTAGAAATGTTAGAAATTTTCTTTATGAGAAGGAGGAAGCTGACGGGTCTGAGTCATCAGTGCTTAAGGGCATCTCTATCCATTCCTCGAACGAAGAAAAATATTTGGGTGCAGCCAGGATAGCACTATTTCCTGGATGAATCATGTCACGTCGAAAACCTCCAAGGCGCTGTCGCGTCGGCTATCTGGCAGTGTAAAGAAATTTTCGCCAAGATATGGAACTTGTATGGAGGGTCCTTGTCATCCACTCGGCTATGATAAGATCAATTATATTCTATGCGTCGGCTGTCTGGTTGAATAAGTTTCTACGAAAACGCTGTTTTTATTAGAATCAAAAAAACGATCCTTCTCGGTTTCTCTAGACCCTTCTACTGCTTTAAACCTATTGATGATCTTCTTACCCTTAATACTCATATTATTGCCTGTACGCACAAAGTCTTCCTCAGTTGGAAAAGAAGTGGCCTTTTGTACAACACACACTGGAGTCTTTTGAGCCAGGCTTTATGAATATGCCGTCTGATGAAATGGTCATAGCACTCCAGTTGGTGCGAATGTAAGAAATTTAGTTTCCCTGTACTCAGAAATAATTTCGACCAGAAGCATTGCATTGCTTCGAAACCGATCTAGGATACGGCACTGGTGTCTTTCTATAGGACGACAATGTTAGATTTCACTCCTCTCTAGGATAATTTACATCAGTCTTCCAATTGGAGAGAATCGGTGAAGGTTGCGAAGCATTTGCATCTGTAGCACAGTTCAGCTGCAATTAAAGCCTTGCTAGACGGATGACTTCCAAGCTAGTTTGGAAGGCTATAACTCATTGAATTTTTTTTTGGATCACAGGTCATAATGAGATCAAGGATTCGATGCCGTCAGACCAAACGAATGCTGGCACTGTTGACATTTTACAATACTACTGAAGCGTTTACTCATCTTTCTATGAAAAGGAATATTCCAGGAGTTCAATGAACTAGTTCTTTGATTTAAAGCTCTGTCCCGGCCGGGAAAAAATGAATCGGCAGGAGGGTTAATTTGTATTGTAAGAAATAGGTCTGATCAGAGTGGGGCCTAGCACCCAGTCGATATACTTACAAAAAGGAATAATCTACGCAACTGCCCTGGAAGCTCGTAGCTATCTTATTAAGGAATATATATTGGCCACCCACGACACTAGAGGAGCCATTAGCAATTCCCCAGTATGTAGAAATCTAGAAAATTTCGAGATCAACCCGGCTCTAATAAATCTGATAGCCTCAGGGCTTATAGACAGGAACACGACCGCATCAGTAGATAACACAATGCGTGTTAGCACTCCTTTTAAGGCACCTTGTGGTTGATGAAATATTTCTGAATTTAAGATCTAAAGGATATAGGGACAGTGCTAATTCGGATGATGTTGTAGTTGGACTACTGGTAAGCTCCTTTCTATAGTAATTACAATAGAATCCTGAGAAACGATCTTAAAACCTTTGGCGAATAGACTAAGCTCTGTGGGCTGGAAAATAAGCCACAAGAAACAGAGCCCTTGTCCTTTTCACCTCATAATTGGGCTCAATTTCCAAAGTCGGAATATGCAACTGCATATTCGGAAGAAGTGGGGCACCTAACTCTAAATTTATCCAATCAGTGTACACGACTACTGTCATTTACTTACGGATGCTTAGTATGGTGGAAACTTAAAATCAAAATTAGGACACTTAAAGTAATGATGACATTGCAAAGGATTACGTCTAGTGACAAAAGAAAAGTGTAAAGGGTGGAAACCAACATTCGAAAAGGAGCGTCACAATCCTATCGATGCTTATGAAGATGCACAAAACTATTCTCCTAGATCTCAACAAGCAGAGAAGCATGAGGCAGAAAAAATTGTAGTCGACTCGATATCTAGCCTTACGGATGGATCTAAGATGGAGACACGGACCGATACTTGAGTCTTCTTCGATCCTCTAAATCTACGTTGGTCGCTTTGCTCCTCAGATTAGTAGTGTCTACATAGATGAGATATTGGCTGTACCAGAGGTGGCAAAATTAGCGCCAATAGTTGGCAATATGCCATGAGTACTCGTATATACGTAGATACCATATTTACTGACTGCCGTAAAGGATATCACTTCTGTGAATATGAAATCAAAACCTGTGAGGCACTTTATTGAAAATTTAAAGCTATTTGTGCTCGTCTCAATATTAAGTTCTGCTGGGTCTTTGGTCACAAAAGAGTTGTAGGCAATAATTACGAAGACGGATTAGCTTGCAAGGGATCTGCCACTGACTTAGAACTGGCGGTAGTCTGAGTCTACAAGTGGATCAGAGGATGAAAAACTAAGCTAACGTCCAGGCAATGATGACCTTAGCTCAACAAATCCAGCGACAGCTACATCTCCAAAGGTTGTAAAAACCACGACTCGGAAATGATACTCTATACCTACTTAATGTGATCATCCCATACTGAAGCTGAGAATCTTAGGAAGATATTATCTCGATGCCCCTTCAGAGCTAGCTGCTGCTATTCCTGAATCTAACACGATGGCTAATATCTCGATATCAGAAAAAAATGGCAATTAGCACGAGATGGCAAGTACATCTAGGTAGAAACAGAAATCTCAATATTCCAATGGACAAGATTAGGTGAATAATGTAACGTATACTATGAGACACTATTCTTGGTAAGAAGTCTTGAGCATCTGACACGAGAGAGAGAGAGTCTTATGATAATTCGAATCAAGGATAGATTCTCTGTCATAAGCCTAATATGCGCTCATTACCCCACGGAAGATAAGGACAACGCGACCAAAGAGTGCTTCTACGAGCTCCTCTACAATTATGAAATTAGAGCATTGTACCAGGGGTATCATTGGTAGCACAGTTGATAAGCTCACCCTGCATAGCGCCATATTTGTCAACGGACTCAACATTATGACCTTGCAGCACACAGGAAACCGTATGCTCTCAGTATACACAAGGGAACACGCTAGTCTCCGGATCATGAAACACTGAATCAAATTGATAATTCTGCAATCGACGCAAGGTTGGTTGGACGTCCCAATCTTCTAGGCAGCCAACTTTGACTCGGATCACTACCTTGTTGCAGCCAACGTACGAAGGCAAATTACTATACTCCGCCACAAGAAAGAACAACTATTAGGAGAAGATATAATGTAGAAAGTCAGCTATTGCAAGAGACCGCCAGAGTCTTTGCCGAACGCATATCCTGAAATCTCTCAACAACTCCTATGCCGCCAGCATAAAAGACCGAAAACCAGTGGCAACGCTGCCAACGTGGCAGAAACGCCGCAACAGTTCTGCTGGGTTTCAACCGACCACTACCAAGAACTCGCTGGTTTGATGAAGAATGCCGACAAGCACATGCAACTGAGCCAGAAGTTTACAAAGCGGCGCTGCAACGAAGGACAGGATACCCTCGTGAGCTCTACGGACATCGGCTTCTCCAGAAGAAAAAAACGATCACGAGAAGCACACGATCGAAGATATTAAGAGACAGCGTCATGACAACAGACCCGTACAGTTACAATTGGTGCCAAGAATATAAAAAAAACTTGTTTTGCAGACTGTATAACGGCGACGAAGCCCAACCTCATGTCATCAGGAAGTATGGACTATTAGGCTTTTGTCCACCTGGCCAAAATGAAGTAAGTAATCCAACAAATCAGCAGTTGGAAAGCATACACCAACTCATTTCTCAGATCTTGTCGGAACGGTATACGTATAGAATCCCGGTATCGTTTACCCGATTCGTAGAAAATAAGACCCTTCATCTGGGTCAACTCTAGAGGTATGAGTTTCTTTAAAGTTGTATACCAGATTTCATCTGGCATATTGTATGAAGGGTTTCAGATCCCTTCGTCAACAAACTAAATGGTCCCTATCAGTGTGGTTTTAGGCCAGGAAAGTTCACAATCGACCAAATCTTCACAGTCCATCAGATCCTGGAACAAACTCAAGAAGTTCAAATCAATACCCACAACCTTTTCATCGAATTTAAGGCCGCATATGACTGCATTTATAGAGATGAGCAGTATGGACCCATGTCTGGTTTTTGGTATCCATGCCACATACTCGTATGTCCGTCTGTGCTGTAAGACGGCAGGGAGCCTTCGATGTTCCGTCTAGTTCGATGACGACTTAACTGAGACCTTTGGTATCAAAAAAAGTGTTAGACAAGGTGACGCGTTGTCATGTGGTTTCTTTAACATCACACTTGAAAGAATTATGCGGATCTCACAAGCGAACACCAGTTCAAAAATCTGTCCAAATTCTAGCATACGCCGATGATATCGACATAATTGTCAGAACGCAGCGGGCTGTTACCGACGTGTTGGTTAGTATTGAGGCGAAAGCTGCCGAAATGGGTTTAGCGGCAAATGAGGGCAAAAGCAAGTTTATGCAGTCAAGAAGAAGGGACACCCAACAAAGATGAATTCGGCAGAATGTCATTGTTGCCTGTTATAATTTCGGAATAGTAAAGAGCTTTGTGTTCCTTGGCTCTGCTGCCAACAACACCTCACTAGAAATAAAACGATCAATCACTCTTGCCAATGGCTGTTTCTTTGAGCGAAGAAACAACTCCCGAACAACTGAGGAGGTCCATATAAGACCTTGATCATTTCAGTCCTACTTTATGGCGCTGAAGCATAAAATCTATCGAAAGCGGATGAAGATATCCTCGCTCGTTTCTAGAGACAAATTCTTCGTAACATATTCTTTCCTGTTTGCGCCGAATTACACGCGCTGTAAGGCAACATCGATTTAGTCAGAAGACTCCTTATCTTTCAAACTAATCGGAGGGAGAAGCCTGTAGCTGAGGACCTCCACCGACTTGGAGTGCGCAATTGGAGGCAGTTTGCTAAGGATCGGGCTCACTGGAGAGGCTTGTTAGTTGGGGCCCAAGTTCACCCGGAACTATAGCGCGACCTAAGTAAGTAAGTGAAGGCACTATTCCTCGGATAAGGTAAGACAATCATTGCTTTTGTCAGAGCTTGAGCAGATTTTAGCAGCAGGCACTATTTTACCATTTGAAAAAGGTCCAGATAGACGGTTAATGTGAATTCCTGATTTTACTCCAATCCTCTTTCCAACCCTTGAATCGAGTAATATTTTCCAAATCAATTAACCAATGGCCTACTTCTACTCGTAAGCATAAGTTGTAACTCTGCTTTTCGCAGTTACACGTTTCCTGAAAGCCTTTAACTCCTCCAGTCCTACCAGCTATTCAAACTTTCCACAATATTCTCCAACAATTTCTCTTCAGAAACTTTAGGAAAACTTTTTGAAAACTAAAAATTGTACCTGTGATTGCGCAACATCAATCTTCATCCCCCAAACTGAACCCAACGAGAAGCGCAACAAAATTACAGTTTACCTAAAATGTCAAAACACGAACTAGCACGCATTTGCCAAATGCACGCCTTTCATAACTAAAAAACAAACTAAGTCCCGCTCTCCACAAATTCCGGGCTTCCGGGGACTTCATCAATTATCCCATTACGTTCAGGTATCCAATTAGAAAAAAACCAAGTATCTTTCGCATCCACCTCCGTCATAGTTACCCTTTCTTCCAACCCTCGGGTCTGACGTAAAACACAGCCCTGTGTAAACAACATGTGCCCTAGAGCATACTGCCACAGCAGGGAAAACTAAACACAGCCACGTAACAACATTTTTCCGAGTGAAAAATAAGGAAAACCGCTTTACACACCTCATTCTTAGAATGGGAAGTGAGAGCAGCAAGTCCCAGGAATGCAAGAACTCGAATCCGTAAATGTAGGAAATTTATTTCCATTAGGACGAGGAAGGGTGCTGCATCCTTTCACTCCGTCCGCTGCTGTAAGGGTTGCTGTGGCTTCTTACTTGCAGTAAATGGATAGGAGAACGTATTTTTGCTATGACGCCCATAAGTCTGCTGCCACCATCAAGCTGTAGAAGCGATACCGCGAAACACATTTATCCCACAAAAGTTTTCTTTCACTCACCCCTTCGCATTCGTCGGCAGGACCGATTTCTGACTTCACCCAGCCTTCATACTTTTTTCCTTCAGACATAACTTTGCGATTATCATTATGCAATAACTTTTCTTCCAAGAAATTCTTTCGTTTTTTTCTGTTTCTATTTTGTTTTGCTTGTTTTTGTTGCTTTCTATCTTGCCATCTCTTTATTACTAAATCTTTGTATCTGTAACTGCGATTGTTTGGCAGGGATTGAGTTTCTCCTACTAGCATCCAGGAAAGAGATTTTGCCGCTCCACTAGAAAGTACGAGTAAAACAATGGCACGGTCTGAATTTTTGGTAAAAGTCATGCATGTCAGACTTGGACTTTCAGAGCTCAGAGTTTGAGATACACAAAAGAGTTACCGACTGCAGAGTTCGAGATACTCGTATTCGTACTGGCGCGAAAAAAACTTTAACAAGTGCCATTGGCAGGATAGTCGGGAAATAGTCGTAATCGATTGGCATCGCTCCAAAGGACTTATCGGGCAAAAGTTATTTGAAAAATTCGTCTGAGATGGGATTCAGATACTTTTTGGTAAATCCTCGCTTCGAAACAGACTTATAAAACCAAAAACAAACCAAAAAAAACTAAAAAAACAGGACTGCATACTTTGTGGTTGTTGAAAGGCTAAAACTTTTTTGACATTTTGGCTGAAACTGAGCTCATCCTTGACGGGCGAAATCCAATGAACCACATTGTGTTGCATTTTAATCAAGGATAAAACCGCTGATGTCTGATTGTTGTTGGTTGTTGGTTGTTGGTTGCGTGTTTCAAGGGAATGTCCTTCATTAACTTTTTCACGTTACACCAGTCGAGCCGGACGGGCACCGGAAGTCGAGGAGCTCGCCGATGGTAGGAGGATATTAAAATTTCATTGGTGATACGTTGTCACTTTGGGTAGCGATAGCAGCGATTAAAATAATTGTATTTCGAGGACGTGGAGTGGCATATTTCCCAGTTGCCAGGGTGGTGGTGTACGTCACACAGTCGGAAATTGCATTCCCGCTCGGAATAATAGTGGTAATAATTTTTCAAGGATTTTTCTGTCTCTCATTTTTTTTTTTTTTTGAAGTTGGAAAAGAGCAATGAATGAAAAAAAAAAAAAGCTTCTCCGATGCGACATGGATCAAGATATGAAGATGCAAATTGAATTCGTGACAGTTGGTGGAGTCGACGGTGGTGGATTTTACAGTGCGATGAGTTTAAATATTTCGATGGCTGGAAAGTTTTTCTGTTTTTTTTTTTTGTGTTATTCTCAACAAGTCTGTCGGCATTTCGAAGCCCTGTGGAAAAAGGTAACGATTTAATAAACAACGTCATATCATGCCACTTTGTGGTAACATTTGGGAAAGTAAGGCTTGACCAGATAGCAGTGATAGTTTTTCCAATTGCTATGTTTCAGCAGCTGTTAAAGTTACCAATGACATCCAGCTGTCAAAATATTTAGTGAGATTTGCCATTTCATCACGCGTCGTTTTACGTTTGTCGAACGTGCCGGAATTATTAAAAAATATCGAAATTCCGGATCAGTTGTAAATACGCAACGTGAACTTCGTCGTGGCTTCAGGGGGCAGGCAATTCGTCACACCGCGGATAAGTTTGAGCGTGAGTACACTTTCTTGAATCTTAAGCTAGTAGCCCGACAGAGATTAGTGCGGAATCAAGAAAACATAGCTGCCGTAGCCGCCAGTATCGAAGAAGACCCAGAAATGTCAATACGGCGCCGTTCAGTTAAATTAGGCATCACCAAAGAGTCAATCCAGCTAATTTTGCAGTTGGATTTGGTCCTATATTACATCCGTATAACATTGTGCTGACGCAAGAATTGAAGCCGAGTGACCATAGGCAACACCGTGAGTTTGGGTGCTGTGAATGTTGGCCGGAAATCAACGGTTTATGGCATTGTGGCATCAACGGACCTTATTTCTTTCGAAATGAGGAAGGAGACACCGTTACCGTCAATGGTGTCAGGTACACATGTCCGTACAAAAGTCCGTGCCGTTTCTAAGAGAGGACACTACATGAATTAAATCCATACCATTTTCATACCTTCAAAAGATACGTGTATAAATTTGACAGCTGTCGGACGATTAGTTCTCGAGATATAGCGTTGTGAGTGAAGCAACTTTTGTTATTGTGAAAAAAATGGATTCAAACAATTTCGTGTGTTGAGTTATCATTGCTTTTTGATGGGAAAAAATGCAGCCGATGCAAAGAAATGGCTTGATAAAGTGTCACCCGGACTCTGCACCTTGCGAACGAACCATTCGCAAGTGGACTGAAAAATTTAAAAGTGTTCATACAAGCACCGAAGATGATGCACGCAGTGGACGTCCAAAAGAGGCTGTTTCAGATGAACACATCAAAAAAGTCCACAAAATGATTACGAATGACCGTAAAGTGAAGTTGATCGAGATAGCTGAGGCTCTGAAGATATCAAAAGAGCGTGTTGAATATATCATACACGAATATTTGGACATGCGAAAGCTTTGTTCAAAGTGGGTGCCGCGTTTGCTCACAGTCGACCAAAAACAACAACGTGTTGATGATACAGAGGAGTGTTTAAAGCTGTTCAACCGCAATAAAGCCTAATTTTTGCGTCGGTATGTGACAATGGATGAAACTTGGCTCCATCACTTCACACCAGAGTCAAGTCGGCAGTCAGCCGAGTGGTGAGCAGGCGACGAACCTTGTCCTCGGCTGGCAAGGTTATGGCATCCGTATTTTGGGATGCACATGGAATGATTTTCACCGACTATCTCCAAAAGGGGCAGACTATCAACAGCGACTATTACATTGTGTTGTTGGGGCGTTTGAAGGACGAAATCGCAGAAAAACGGCCGCATTTGAAGAAAAAGAAAGTGCTGTTTCATCAAGATAATGCACCGTGTCACAAGTCGATGAAAACGATGACAAAATTGAATGAATTCGGCTACAAATTGCTTCCCCACCCACCGTATTCTCCAGATTTGGCCTTCAGCGACTATTTCCTATTCGCAGACCTCAAAGGAATGCTCGCCGGAAAGAGATTTAAGACCGATGAAGAAGTAATCGCCGAAACAGAGGCTTATTTTGAGGCTAAACCGAAATCGTACTACAAAACTGGTATCGGAAGATTGAAAAATCGTTTCAATCAGTGTATCGCCCCCGAAAGCAACTATATTGATAAATAAAGTTGAATTTTGCAAAAATTTTGTGTTTTACTATAAAACGGCATGGACGGCCCATGTGTTAGAGCGACGTTTCCAACAAGTTGGCGGTACATGCAATTCAAGCGACGCAACGCTCGAAGTTGTGAAGGAGAAATTTGGCGACTGAGTTATCTCACGGCGAGCGTTCATCAATTGGCCGCCGCGATCATGCGATTTGATACCACTCGATTATTTTCTCTGGGGCTACGTCAAGTTCTTAGTCTACGCTAACGAACCAACCACTTTGTACGATC
The DNA here is from genome assembly GCA_963966105.1 of Volucella zonaria. NCBI lineage: Eukaryota > Metazoa > Arthropoda > Insecta > Diptera > Syrphidae > Volucella > Volucella zonaria. The sequence continues at coordinate 134,360,774 of OZ014533.1, read as the reverse complement.
GAGTCATCAAAATTTGGACCAACCGCTAAAGGCGTTAGTCCCTGTGGGGCATTCAACAATACTTGTTAAGCCTATCTTCTGAAGGTATCCAGATATTGGAACAAGTTCCTACCAAAATCTAGCAGAGCATTTTTGTTAATTGGTCTCCTTGGAATTAGTAATTTTTTTGTGGGTTTGCGCCCACTACAGAGTAATATTTTTACGGCACTTGATGCTCAAATATAATAAAAATGACAGGGACTGATAAATCGATATTTCAAAGCTCGAGCCAGAGACATCATTCCGGAACAATTTTTACCGTGGAGCACTACACACCTAAAGAAGATAATGTGGCAACACCAAAGTCAAGGTTTGAACCCCGTCTGCGTTGAACCAATGATGTTGTAAAAGCCGATGTTGGCCAGTATCCGCTTAGCATTTTCTCTTCCATTGATCGACTATGTGGAAGATTTTCAAGGTTTATTTGCACGATTTCCCAAACAAGATATAAATGGCGCAAAAATTATTGCCGCTTGATAAGGCGCGTCGTGTTATGTAAAATACCCTTGCGGGTAAACCAGATTTTTGGGACCAATGAAGTGCGGAAGCGTTGAAATGCAAGATGTTCAATATTGGGGCACACAAGGCCCAGAATAATTTTTCGAAGTGCCTTTGCATTCACCAACAACTGCGGTCTGGTGCGGTGTATGTTCTGAAAGAGTGGCCAGTCAACGGTGAGCGAAATAGGGCATTGACATGTGATTTTTTGCGCCTGCACCGAACGAAAATGACGTGGAGAGTTACTGGTTTCAGCAGGATGGCGCAACTGCCATACGCTCGTGAAAGAATTGATTTGTTGAAGACGATACTCCCTTATCGATTGATTTAAGAAAATGGTGATTCCAGCTTACCACCACGATCAACTGATTTGACTCAGTCTGACTTTTTCTTTCAGGGATAATTGAAAAATTAACAAACCAGAGTCCCTGGATCTACTCAAGACCTAACCACGCAACGAATTCGGCAGATTTTCACAAGAAGCTCTTCAAAAATGTACTAAATTCCGGAAAGGGGCTTATATTTGTGTGGCAGCAAATGGTGTCATATAAAATATCAGTTTTAAGAAGTGACAAAAGAAAGTGTAAGCGTCTAAAGTAAAGCGAAATAAAAGGAAAAGGATTAATTTTGTTTTATTAAAATTATTAAAAAACGCAATTGCCAACATTGGTTGTGCGACCATTCGGGAAAGTACTGACCGGTATAGTCCCGGAAATGCCAGCATACCCATCGTTCATAGTGCAAATTAAAAGGCGTCGGAGACAGAATAGAGCCCTGGGGAATGCCAGAATTTATTTTGTGAACATGATAGTACAACCCACGGTAGCAGTGATGGTGTTCCCTAGACCAATCATTGAAGTCAGCAGCCGCCAACTATGGGAAGAATCTCAGCAACCGGCTTGGCGAAAACCTCTACCATACACTAGGTCCCGGGTGAAAAATGCGAGAATCGTTGCCACAATGACTTAGTAATAATGAGCTGGACAGGGCACTTAGGTAGTTGAACGGTTTAGGAAACCATCGCAAACCATAACAAAACGTCTAAAAGTAGAGACAAACTTAAAAACATGCATAGCGAGGCGTGTATTACGGTTGAAGGTTTATAAAGGCGGGACGCTACTAGCATTTGTGTAGCAAATATTGATAGAACAAGCTAATGCAAGCAATACCGGTATTTGAGACCGTAAATTGACATAGGTGTTACCTATTCACTGTTTTGAATCACATCTATCAGGTGTATAGTGATCTAAGGAGCACCCAATCAGATGTGGTTTGGGCAGACAAACAGCTTATATATTGAACCCAGATCAAAGAGGGCGAGTATTTTTTAGACCGCTTGAGGTAACATAGCCATTTCAACGTACGTTGTCGTTGATGCACATATCAAGAATGGAAAGTTTTTCGATATCGATAACGCTTAAACCAAAGCAAATAGCATTATGTTTCTGGTTCTCAATTAGTTACGCTGTTAATGAGCTTAACATTCGTTACCGTTCCCGTTCTACAGCCAAAGAGCAGGCGCGTGAAACTGGGAGGGAATATAAAAAGCAGAGAGTACTATCGCTAGCAACGCAATATACTGAATCAGAAGTGGCAGACGAAAGATCTTTTATGAAAATTAAAAAAAGTGGCGGTGACAGTACGGAACCCTGGGGTACACCAGCATTACTTTGCGGATATCAGACTCGCAACCAGAATTTAACTTTCCAAAGCGTAAGTTCTAATCCAACGAAGAGATATTCGTTGATCCCAAATACACGCATTTTCGACAAGACAATCTGATGCCAGTATCCGTCAAATGTTTTAAAACACCGACAGGTGGTATACTTTGGGACATGCCATCAAACCGCAAATGTATCTGTACATTGGACAACCTTATTGCTAATCAGACAGAAGTAGATGAAAAACTGTTTGGCTGTTTCGAGAGAAATAAACTGTGTATAATCTTCAGCTCAATTTGTATTGACAGGGAATAGGAGAGGAGGTTCAACGAACAACGAATTGTGCGGACTGTATAGCGACATTGGTCTATCAGGCATCTACGGATAGAACATTTGTAATGGCTGGGTCATGTTAACTGAATGGACACTGCCGTTCTGGCATAAAGAGCCTTCGATTCTGACTCTGAGTGACAGAGCACCAACTTAGGAGACGCACCTAAGTGGAATGGGATTTCCGCCAACTTAGAATGTGGCACTGGGGGCAGCTGGAGAGGCTTATTGGTTGAGAACCAGATTTATTTCGGATTACAGCGACACCTAAGTAAGTAAGCGCTTAAATAAAGAAAGATCCCAGACCTTTCCATTCCACATACGAGTACTACAAAAATTCTGCTCGGTGTATTAAAAGACCCGGTCTTTTATGTAGCGTGGCAAGCCTTTCAAGAGTGGAAAAAATAGAGAGAAAGCGAGAAAGTTCGTCTTGGGCTAAACTACAAACGTTACATAAAAGAGGTGAGAAAAGATTCTTATCTTAGAGCAGGATAGCCAGGATAGACGAGCAGGGACACTTGCAAACGGCCTACAAAAAAAAATTGCAATATTAAATAGAAAGAGTACAATAACGCATTACCATTTCCTCGCGCTCGGGGAGAAAACAAAATATTTTGCGGAAGCTGAAGTTAGTGAAGGAGTAAAAAGAATAAACCGCGTGCAACTGGGTCACTTACGGTTCGAGGAAACAATAGGAAATCTCGGATTGAAATAGCTCCCGATTTTCTGCAATAAACTCACGAGGTATTCCACTGTAATGGGAGTTATATCTCAGAGTTTCGTTTTTGCATTGGCGACACTTTTTCCATCGGTAGCCATTTAAAGAACTGGAAGCTGATTTGTACTTGTCTTGTTTGACCATGAATGGACTTAGGCTAGAACAACCATTGCAAACTGGACAAATTTATTTCGAAAATCGTGGTTTAGTTTGCGAAACTTACGGTGCACTACGTACATTTTGAGATCTATATGATCGTCCATCAGAGCAAGTTGCTCGTGTTATCACCACGTCGACTCTAATTGATTATCCACCGAGATGTCGTACAATGCGGATTGAAGAAGCATTGAATTGAATGACTCAATTTTGCCTTTGTGCACAGCAATGGAAAATTATGAAGACAGACCTTGGTTTACTGGTTTCCGTTTTAACAAAATCCAGCTCATTTAAGAATTCAAGCCGCTTGACCATCGTGTACGTCGTACATTCGGTTAGCGGGCAGAAAACGAAATTGTTCTTGATCCTGTTTTCACCACAACATTTTTTTCAGCGATGAATCTCGTTTTCAGTTAAATGGCTACGCAAATGAGCAAAATTGCCGTATTTGGAGTGAAGAAAATCCACAAGCCAATATTGAGACGGCGTTACGCCTACAAAAGATCACTGTTTGGGCAAATACAATAGAGTTATTGGTCCATATTTCGATGAGTGTATGCGTAATGGACCGTGGATCGGACTCCAAGATGCGTGATTGAAGACGGCCTACGCCGCCAAACCATAGACGATAGACGATTAGTAAGTGAACCTTTCCGCGAAACATGGGCATACTCCTCTAAAAGCTTAAACTGTTTTTCCAATGAAGCTAATACCTTGGGCATTTCTACGATCTTTACGTATTTTATTTCACTTTAAAATTCGATGTCTCTGGAAAAAAACAGTCTTTATAAAGGCGACACGAGAAACTGTAACAACGAAGCAATGGCAATGAAGGTTTGTCATCCATCAATCTCTAGTAGATTCAGTCATACTAAGGTCAAATATCTGCATTACCGTTTTTCGGAATACGCAAACCCAACTCCTGATATCCATTTAGAAGGAGTCATCGCACCGAAGTACGAACAATTTAAATACTAGGCTCTGTCGTTAATCATCAAGGCAATTGCGATAACAACGCCGCACATAGAGTCGGAGTCGGGTGTCTTACATGACGCAAAAGTTCCATGGAGTTTTGTAGAACAAAAATGATGTTCAACTTACAGGAAGAAGAAATCCACACTAAGTCAGCAATATTGGAAAAGCTTCAGACTAAAAAAAATCAGGCGGTGTTGCCATGTTCAACGAAATTCGACGAGAAATCCGCCCCAATAAGCAATAGAGGTTAAAGTTCGAGAGAAGACGAAAAAAGAACAGTTGTGTCATTCGAATTTAAGAGCTACAGCAAACTGTTATCCTCACTTGGGAGGTGATCCAAAATTAAAAACTGTTTGCAGGCCCGCAAACTTAGCCAACCGTACAAGCGGCGTATAATCAATCCAGATATGTTGGCGAGAAATATCTGTATACTATTAGATATCCTTTTACATGCTACATATTATGTCAACACTTATTAAAGGAAGAAGAAGCAAAACCACAAATAAATCCAATTTCCCCACTGCATTTAATTTAAAAGGAACAATTTGCTCCTGAGGTATCTCACCCTCAACCTCAAACCATCCCCATTTCCATCACACTATCCCCTACCATCATATGTGCCTCAACCTCCTCTTAACCACGCACGATTTCAAGAAATCACCCTCCAATCGAAAGTCCTTCATAAAATCTCCTTCCGGCACATCAGTGAAATCAATTAGACCCTCACCTCATCCCACACAAACCCCCGATAAAGAGCTTCATTGTGACTAAGTACAATGTCGTAAATGTAAAATGCTGCATTTACGAATACTTTGACAATCGCACCCACACGACAAAACACACTCCAGTTTCTCGCCAAAAGCAAACATCAATCAACTACTTCCGCATGAAAGGTTGGTTTCATACTTTTAGTTCTAGGAACAAATCTATTATCACCACGCCCATCGATTTACTACACCCCCAACCTTTCTATCATAATTATCTCGACATTTTCAAGCGGAGATATACGTAAGTGTAGAGGAGAGGTATCTCCAGTTCAGGGTCTCATTGCTGTGTTTTGACGCATAAATCGCCTTGATAGCATTTTCTACAAAGATGCCAAACGCCTCATCAGCACCCCGCCCGGCAAATCACTTATCCCTTGGTATTGTGTGGATTTTGTTCCTTTCTATTTTTGCATAAGGATCGATGATAGTTGATGGTTGATGATAAGTCTTTGAGGTTGGAGTACGTACATCCGGCGTTTTTTTATATGTGGGCAGGTGATTCAGAATTTCTATTTCAGCTCGATGAGGTCTGCCTTAGTAAGTTCAAAGCTATCATCTAGGAGGAGAGTGATTTTCTCACTCCGACTGATGAGGTAACCATTTGTCTTTGAATCAGTCACTTAGAGGACATTGGCTGTTAGGGATGCGTTCAGTATTTCTCTTTGTGTGAAAATTTTTTTGAAAATTGCCCTATAATAATCGATGGGGTGTCAAAAGGACGATTTTATTTATCCCATCTCGGATATCATTCATTTAAATTGCGCCGTATGTATCGAAATATCAAGGCAGTAGGATTAGAGTCAATTGACACCCTGGAACACCGACGTAATGACTCTTGTCGCACATTTGTCTCAAATTGTCAGTAAGATTCCGCCTCTTCAAACCTTTAACCGCAACACCAGTCTCGCTATGAATTCTCATCAGTTTACCCTCAAGCTCAGTTTGGATGTATTCTGAAATATCGTAACCCCTTCCTAAGTCATAAAACTCGTCTTGCTGAGCTCTTCATTTCCTAGTCATTATAACTCGCTAACATTTAAAACCAACGTGCATCGGTGTCTCTCTTTCTTTCCTTCGCCGCGCTCTGTGCAAACATTTTAAGGGTACGCAATCTCTTGAGTGCATGCGGAGGGACTTGGACAAATTAGATGGTAAAAATACACAATAGCGTATTCACGTATTTAAGCCCGACATGTCTTGCCTATGGTTTCGAATAAGCCGGGCTTACATATGATTCACTTATTCAGTAAGAACTAGATTGACTGTCTGCTGGCAATTTGATCAACGTGATCTATAAATGGAATATCACTTCAACATCTAGTCATATTCCTGCGAGGAATTTCTCCAGGGCACATTTAACAGCCCTGGATTCCTAATCCATTAACTCATAACTGCAAGTCTTGCAAGATAATAAAAGCAAGAAGGGATCCAAGACATAAAATTATTGCCATCATCGAAGGGTCGAAGAAAAAGCTAATAATCTCCTGTGCCGTCATTCCAGGGAGGCAATAAAAATTTAATAAAGTGTAAAAGCTAATATATAACCCTGTGGCATACCAGCAATTACCATGCAAGTTTCTGATTTTGTTTCAAATCAATTGAAGAAGCTATCCATCGATCTCATTTATGTTTTTTTTGTTTTTTTTTAGAAAGACGACAAACAACTGTCCTCGTAATCTTTATCAATTCAAGAACCAACCCAGTTGCTTGGTATCTAAAAAAAACAAATATTTCAAATCGAAGTGAAATAGTAGAAAATAGTTCGAATATTGCCCTCCTTCCGATTAGTCTTTTTAAATCATTCCTTCATTAGGTCGAACTAAAAGTGTTTCCTTTAAAATTCCATTTTATTTCGACTTCGATATTCCGTCGCATATTGCTCACAGCCGGCATATCGGGCATGTCCTTCCGCAAGGAAACAAGCTTTGGCTTCAATAAATCCAAAGTACGAAATTTATTGACCTTTAAAGGGCGCAAAAGGAACCAAAAAAGAAACGAAAGTATCTCTTCACTATGATTACGAACGAAGAACGAAAAGGAAGACCAACATAAGGACGAACAGACGAGATGAGTAGAATACTCGTATATCTTGTCGTTTTTATCTAGTGCTTATATAGTGCTACGGGTCAATGCCGGTGTAGCTATTTATAGAAATAATGTTCGAAGGACGAAATTGACTCACCACACCACCGTCATCAACGTAATGAGATCAAAAATGATTCTCTGTTAAGGGCGCAAGGACATTGATTTTGTCTTTAAAGATGGGAATTTTCCATGACTGCTGATGGTTGGCATGGCAAAAATATTGATAAAGTGAGAAAGGGCAGCCGAATTTGTGGGGTATTTTTCGTACTAACGGCAAAGGTGGGGGATGGTTTAATATGGTTGTGACTGTGATTGTAAGGAGATGTGCATTAGTGTTGGCTGCAAGTGCTCAATGTCCTTGATGTTACTAATTTACAGTCTCGTCTGTGTTTATTCATTCGTTTTCACTTTGATGATGACAAGTAGACACAGCGAAGGTGAATAATTTATTTGACTTAACGAACGAATGCAGCGGAGTAGTGTAAATGAAGGATAATTTTGGAAGATTGGATGTTTTTAGAATGAAATTCAAGAAGTTAATACAGCTAGGTAACGCTTCGTGTATTTGGTTAAGTTGAAATTATAGGACATCTGTCGGATATCTGGGTCATTCATTATGCGGGAGGCATTTATTTAAAAAAATCCTTTCGGTCCCTTCTATGGTTAGAAACGCAGGAAAATATGTTCAATATAAAAATTAAATAAATAAAAGACTACCTTAACAAACACATTCCAACCCTTTAAGGGTCTCAACCATTAGAGCGATGCACTCATTACAGAAGCAGATCCAGCAGGCGCTATGAATTTATGCTTTCAGTTGGAACAAATATCCAATTACCAAAATAGTTAGATTACTGCCCAAAGTGCTTGTGGACTGTATTTACGTTAATTGCAAAGGATAAAACCAAGAGAAGACACCCATCGAAACGGCATTCTGGAAGAGATAAACAATCTCTTTATTATATCTCATTTCCTTGCAAACATGTGGTACTTCAGGAGCATTCTGCGTACACATACCGGTCAATGAAAACATCAGACTAATTGAAACTAATTTTCCCGGAGCCTGTTGCCTCTGAAAACGACCTTTTGGGAATATCTAATCCAAATTCACTGGATATGGAGTTGTTCCTAAGAGAAGACTTCCCATACTAAGTCGAAGCTTCATTGAATCCACATTCGAAAAGATATGGCCTGTGGGTCCCAGATAGACTTACTTACTTATTTACTTAGGTGGCGCTACAGTCCGGGGTGGACCTGGGCCTCAACCAATAAACCTCTCCAATTAGCGCGGTATTTGTCGAACTGCCTTCAGTTATGCACTCCAAGTTAGTTGAGGTGCCCTTCCGCTTGCGCGCCTCGTAAGGCGAGGTCTTCCTCTATTGCGTTGTCCCTCCAGATTAGAGTCGAAGATTCTGCAGGATGGAGCGTTGGTGTTCATTCGCTCTACATGTCCCAGCCATCTCAAACACCCAATGCGTAGTTTTTTGACCACGTCTATGTCGCTGTAGATCTCGTAGAGTTTATCGTTGAATCGCCCGTCAACGCATACGTGAAAAATTATCTTACGAAGAAAGGGTCTATGCTTTAGAAAGGGTCTATGCTTTGGAACCAGCTATTGGCAAGCGTTATTCTTCGCTTGATTTCTGAAGAGATGTCGCTTTTAGATGTGATAGCAGAGCCGAGGTAGACAAAGTCTTTTAATACCTCAAAGTTATCGCTGTCGATTGTGACAGTCTGGCCGATTCGTCGATGTTGGGTGTCCCTTCTTGTTGACAACACATACTTTGCTTTGCCCTCGTTTACCGCTAGGCTCACTTTTGCCGCCTCAGTTCCTGTGACAGCTCGCTGTATTCTACCAATAATATCAATGCCGTCGGCATACGCAAGCAATTGAACAGACTTTTAAAAGATCCTACTGTGTTAGATTGTGAGTTTTGTATGATGTTACAGAAGTCACATGACAGCGCGTCGCCTTGTCTAAATCCTTTTTTAACATCAGCGGTCTCGGTTTGGTCGTTACCGACCTTGACGCAGCAGCGAGCTTTCTCCATCGTCGTTCTGCACAAGCGGACGATTTTGGCAGGGATGCTAAAACTCGGAGGGATATATAACTCGTCTCTGTTGATGCTGTCATATGCGGCTTTAAAATTGATAAAAAGTTGGTGAGTATCGATCTGAACTTCTTGGGTTTTCTCCAGGATCTGCCGTAGTGTGAATAGTTGGTCAATTGTGGACTTATCGGGCCTAAAACCGCACTGATAGCGTCCCATCAGATCGTTGACAAATAGTTTCAGGCGCTCGCACAATACGGCAGACAAGATCTTATATCAGATGTTTAGGAGACTGATACCTCTATAGTTGGCGCAGTTTAGAGGGTCTCCTTTCTTATGTCCATGAGTGCTTCCTGCGATTTTTCCATTACTTCCTCTCGGCTGCTGAAACGCGTTCCCCGTAGTGGTTTTATAACTCAATTGAACAGAATGGAGTCACAGAGAGGCAAATCAGGTGAATTCGGTGGCTGTTGGATGGTACTTGTATTTGTTGCATTTTTCGTCAAAAAATTACGAATAATGATGGCACTGTGCGACGGTGCATTATCATGGTGCAAAATCCACGAGTTTTCTGCCCACAATTCTGGCCTCTTTCGTCGAATTGCTTCACGCAAACGTCTCATAACGCCCAAATAACAAAAAATACTCTCTGTTTACTGTCTGGCCTTCTGGCGAAAATTCATGATGCACTACACCGTTGTAATCCATGAAAACCGTGAGCATTGCTTTGTTTTTTGACTGAAAACAACGTGGTTTTTTTGGTCTCGGCTCATTTGGTGAACGCCATTCACTTGCCTGATGTCTGAATTGCGTGTCGTACTCATAAACCCACGTCTCGTCTTCAGTAATGATTCTTTTGATGAATGTGGGATCGGATTCAGCCTCGCAAATCATCTCTTTTACGACGTCAACACGGTCTCTTTTTTGCATGAAATGGTGGTCTTTTGGCACCAACTTTGCTGCTACACGACGGAAATTCAAATCATTAACCAAAATGTCTTGGACGGATCCATAGGCAATGTTCAAGTCCTCCGCTATCTCTCTGATGGTTAATTTGCGGTTATTGACCAACATTTCTTTTAATCGCACTTCATCAATGTTTTCGTCGGTTTTCGATGTCGATGGTTTGCCACTGCGATCATCATCTCCGATTGACTCACTAGCACTTTTGAACCGCTCGTGCCACTGGTAAACGGCCGTTTTCTTTAGAGAATCGTTGCCGAAACACTTTTCCAACATTTCCAACGTTCGCGCACCATTAAATCCGTTTTTTACGCAAAATCTAATACTCGTACAAGTTCGTTGTTGCAAATTTAAATCCATTTCTGAAACAAAACCAGAACTCAAATCGGAACAATGGGAGCGCCACACGGTGGTGTCCCCCGGGAACTTTTTGATCAAGGTAGTATATCGAATTAATATATACAAGAAAAGCAATTAGTACTCGTAATAAGACAGACACTTGCGGGACACCAGTATCAGGACATACCTCTTCCTTGCTTACGTTTTCATTCACTTTAACCATTTGCTTTCTGCTGAGTAAGCAGGATTTAAACGTCAAAGTCAAAGGCTTTTGTTAAGTGAAGAAATTGACCAAATATTTTTCAGTTATTGTCTAGTGAATTGTATAATCTACTCGAAAAGGACGCTATATCTTCAGTATGCGTCCCTTTCATGAAACCGAATTGAGACTTATTAAAAAAATCTTGTGTTCTCAAGAAATTTCAGCATCCTACCAACAATTTAGTGAACGGATTATGTCGCGTTCTCTTCCTAGATGATGGTTCTGCTTGCGATACCCTTTCATACTTTTGGGACCATCGACTAGACAGTTGTCTTCCTTGATAATAACCATCGTACCTGGAAATATATTGTCGCATTTGTGCGATATTACCATCTTGTTGCGAGATTGGTCCGAAGTGGTTCAGCCTCTGGATCAGTGGGATTAGTCAGTGGTTCTCCTACTCGTATGAGGAAATATCCTGGTGTTAGAGCTATAAGATCATTCGGATCAATTGACATCGGAGTGAGCGGTCTTGAGTTCATGATGGCTTCAATTTCGATTACTAGTGTCTCGAGGTCTTTGGCCTTGTAAAAAATGTTTCGCTGTCTTAACGGCTGCCTCCCAAAGTCCACCGAAGTGGGGTGCTCTAGGAGGAATAAAATGGAATTCTATTACCCTTACTGTGAACGCGTTGTATATATTTTCCCTTGCCTTGTTGGTATGGAGAATGTCGGCTAATTCTTGTAGTTGAATGTTAGCGCCGACGAAGTTGGTTGCGTTGTCGCAGTACAGATGGCGACTCGCCTTCCATTGAATCGTTTTATATCTGCGATAAATCCATGGGTCGAAACGTCCGCGACTAATTCTAGATGGACTGCCTTCGTTGCGAAGCAGCAAAACAATAGATCAAGGTGGATCTGTTGCCCAACAAGGTTATGGCGACAAGTTTTGGGGATGTACAAGGCATAATTAACGTCGATTGCCTGCAGAGGGAAAACATAATAAAAAAGCCAAATATTGCGCCATCTTATTGAATCGGTTACCCAAGAAGAAAGTGCAAGACAACACACGGGTCCATAGTCACCAAGGCGAAGTTTAGATTTGCTCGCTTATCCGCGGTATTCTTCGATCTAAGATCCCAGTCACTGTTTCTTGTTGCCAACTAGAAGAAATGGGTCTGTGCAAAAATATTTGACTACAACGATGAAGTCATCACTTAGAAAAATAACGTCTATTTTGGAGACTTCGACAAGCCATATTATTTGAAAGGAACCAAAACTGGAGAAACGTTTTGAACTCAAAGGAGACTATGTATGTGATAAATTTTCCATTCAATATGTCACGGACTAATTGACACATCCTCGCATCTAGAGGTAATCCAAAGGCAGTTGACAGTCGAAGTTTTACATCATTGTGCTGGTGGCTTGACGAAGTGTTTAAATTCGTCGACGTCATTATCCTTTTAGTAGGCAAACTGCCTGTGAAAAGTCACTCATTCACCCACTGTTCACTATCCAAATGGATCCCTCTCACTGTGCCGAAAATGATATGACAAACAACACTGTAAGTGAAAAGATTGGGTCTTAGTCCGGGTTAATAGGTCACCAGTGTACATATGTACGAGTATACATTTGAAGATTTCTAACATCGCATTCACCTTCATTTAACGATGATCTAATCCATCTCATATATTTAACTGATGGAGGAAACTATCATTCAAGAAAATATTTTCCACATGGGAAAGGCCAGCTTTCCTAATCAACGCGTATAATGTCCCATTGGACAACTCATTAATCCTTGTTGCGCAACAAAGTGAGAAATTATTGCAAAAGTTCACATTTCACGAACCCATTACAACACTGTTGCGACCATCAAGGCCGAATGGCCGAATGGCCGAATCACAAATCCCAATAAACCCTGCAGCGTGTGTTGGCCTTCTTTATCCAAACCTAAACTGACCAGCTGACCGTCAGAAGAATAGATTCCGAAGCAAATGTGTAGGCAAACCTAAATATCGACATAAATTATGGGTTTCCGCTGCGATATTTTTGGCACACACGCGACATTACCTACGGATAAACCTTCGAAAAAAAAAAAAAAACAAAAAAAACTTTATTGACCAAAGGTGTGCACACGATAAATATCACGACTCGTGCAAATCCGAAGAGCGGAAGTCATTAATCGTTGGTCTCCTGTCATGTTACCGTAAACGGCAGCGTGATGGTGAAACGAAATGAAACTTCTGCTACGAGTATAGGTCATGGGTAAAGGTGAAAGTATGAGCACACCCTTGGTGTCATAAATTTAAGAATACAAACACAAAAAAAAAAAAAAAAACAAAAAAAACACAAAATACCGTCACAACTTGAAATGTGTGAAATTTACAAAATACCAGTAATTGCGAAATTTTCAAAAACAATTTGTCGACAACTCACCTTCTTTACATTATGCCTAAATAGAACGTATCGCAGATCATATGAACAGTGGTATCCTCGGACGTTCAACTGTCTGAGTGTGTGATTTGTAACGAGGGTTTGAACTGTGTTCGTGGCAGTGTCCAGTACGGCTAGTCCTCCATCGTCCGACTGAAAGACATACTTTCGTGTTGTCACCCAGGCTGGTTGCAACCGATTTGGCGTTAGATCGCCTTGCAGGTACTCATCGAGTATCATACGACGCCCCGACCAATAAAGGAGTTCATCGACGTACCTAAAAAAAAAACAAAAACAAACACAGACTTACTGACATGTCAGGTCTTCAGAGGTCCTGTCAAACTTACCCCAGTAGGTAGATGGCTGTAATGATACCGGCAATTACAAAACTTATAACTAATAGTGAAAAGATGATGCTACGCCAATTATGACCTTCGTCGTAGTCTAAGTCTTCGTTTTTTTGCTTTGGATCTTGAACTTGTAGGGTCTCATCGGGTGGTAAACGCCATGATCCACCACCACCACGATCCGAATGCACATTCGCGTGCATTTCACTTCTGACAGGAGCTAAGTTGAAAGTTTACTTTTAGACAGTTTAAAGAGTTTGTTTTGTTTTTTTTTCTTTGTTTTTGAAATTTATCTTTTTCTTTTAAATTTCCTGGTTTTTGAGAATTTCAAAATTTTGATTTGAATTTTGATTTATTTGTCGTTTCGAGAAGAAAATTTTTTCCCAGTTTTTGATGTGTAAAAATTCAAACAATGAGAGTAAGCACCGTTTAGGGGTTGAGAAGAATTTCGAAAATGGAATTTAGTCCTTGAATAGGTTGATTTTGGTTAGTTTTTGATTTTTGAAAATTTCCTTTTCTGTTTTATTATTATTGTTGTAGCAGTTGTAGTTTTTAGTTTTTTGATTTTGCTGTAATTTTTTTTGGAGAAACTTTGAGGTGGTGGTGGTGGTATTTTGTGTTATTTATGAGGTGGCCCCTCATCAACTGCCCTTAATGGGCCACCACCACCACTTGATTGATTTTCGCCCGCCACGCTTGCAATATTTCGTTGATTCTACCCACAAGAGTCATCGATGTTGATTAAGTATTCTAAAAGTAGAAAAAGAAAAAATGTTATTAGTAAATTGTAAAAAAATACGGAGTTCATCATCAATTCGAAATAAGTGGACGATTTGGGAAAATGTAAAAAAATCCGGAATGATTGCGCATTATTGATCAGAAACTTGTGAAGTTAGTTGAGAGGCTTTGTGATTGGACCTCAGATGTCAGAACTTTGCCTCCTTACTTTTTATATTCTGACTCTGAAGCCAAAGGTAGTCCAAATAAACTAATCTGAAATTATTAAATGAATCGTTGGTTTTCCTTAACAGGTTATGGGCCCAGGATAATTTTCAAAAATATTTATTAATTTTCTGACGAGGTTTCCGCATTATAACCCTAAGCAAGACGCTAGGACGTATTCGACGCTGTATTGTTGCGTCTTGAAATCTACAAATGGAAACGATCCTGCACAAAGTGAGATAAGCTAGCAACATTTACGGAACAACTGACCGACTACCGGATGTAGAAGATCAACAAGACAAAGACCTGGATGCAAGGACCAAGATGCTTTAAGCAATCGAACCAAGTATCGTTTCACTGGTAAAAGACAAAGTCTGCGAATCAAAGCATGGATGAATCTATTCGTGAATTTAAGATGAACGTCAGCAAGCTACAGAAAATGGATGCGATACTGGATAAGGATGCATTGGAACCTGTACTTCTTGACGGGCTGTTTGACGGTTACAAAGATTTCCAAGCTGCATTTGATGCCCAAGGCAAATATCTCTAATATGCAGCAGCAGTGATCGGAAGAAAGAGGTAAATGGACAAGTAGGTGACGTTACAGTCCGTGGTGAAAATATATCTCAACCAACTAAAATCCCCTGGGGTTAGACTCGAAGACTTTTTACACCTGAAAACGCCCTGATAGGGGACAATGATATTTTTCCTAATGGTCTTAGACGTTCACATAATACGACAACAAAGGTCTAATAGGCGGTGCTTAGAAGTCTTATTCCTATATATCACTTTTCTTCTCAGCCGTTTCAGCGTGTTCTGCACTGTATGAGCATTTATTGTACTTATCTGCGGAGACTTTAATGCGGATCTACTCAAATTCGGTTTGCATTCCCTTTAATTAAATGACCTGGTCTTCTCCTCTGTTGGAAAGTAAATAGTTAATAAAAGTTATCCTCCACGCTTTGTTAAAGAACACAACCCTAGCCTTCTGGACCTTGCTATTGTTTCCGATCCGACACTGGTGCTTCTAGTTGCTCATCTCTAGCTGAATCTCATTTGTGAACATGATGGCTTTTTTTGTACGTATATATGGCACTCAATTCGCTCACTTCGCTATACCCCTATACCTTTCGTTTAAGGATTTTTCCTCTATTGAATTTGAAGTTCTTCAAAATTCTACAATCGCTCTTCTATAGGAGCCATGTCGATTGATTACAGATCCAAATGGAAAACTATGTACCTTTTTTTTTGTACACAAAAACTGTAACTATAACTCAAACATAATTGAGGCTTTAAAAAGACGGAATAAATTTTATATCAAATGGAAGCACAAAACAACGAATGCGAATTGGCTACGATATAAAAGTGCGCGTAACAAATAGACAGGCATTATTCGGAATGCCAAAATATACATTTTACGCTTCAAAGTTGAATATATCGCTGCCTCCAAAAAAAAGCTTTGGAGCGATTTACGGAAAAATGGTGTTTCGGGATTACTTTTCGCATCGATCCTGACATGTTTAATAATTTTTTTCTTGATACTGATTATAACATTACATCCTTTATCCCTAGGGAAGTCCTTGAGTTACCAATGACTGCATTGGACGATTTTGAAGTGGTAAAAGAAGATGACGTTATTGCCTGTGTGACAACAATTAAGTTTAGCTCTACCGGAGAAGACGGTATCCCAATTCGCTTCATAAAAAAATGTTGGTCCTAATTGTAAGCCCCTTGAGTAAGCTCATGTTATCAACTATTGCTTTATAACGTCCACTTTTCCACAGTCGTAGAAAATCGCTAAGATTTTACCTATTGCTAAAAAGGCGCACGCAACAACTCCAGGTGATTTCAGGCCAATCAGCATTCTACCACGTTTTTCTAAGGCCGTTAGGAAACTCATAGCACAACAAATCCTAAGACACATGTCACATCATCAGCTACTGTTCCACGGCAATAGTTAAAATACTCGATGAAATCAGGCAAGACTTCGACAAGGGCCTTTGATAACGTCAATCATAAAATACCGTGGAGACTGAAAATTTTGTTCGTATTCAGTGACAGAGCTAAAAGACTCTCTGGATGCAACGAGTCATATTTGGAGAAAGGACTTCAGCTCTTAAACCTATACTACAGGGATCGGTTTTAGCACCAATTTTCTCCTGCGTATTTATAAATGACTTACCATTCTTCAGTGCACCTCTGTGCAGATGATGGCCAATTTCATCTGGGCCGACCAATAAAGACAATCGAAGTTCCTTCCAATTTCCATTATATTCATACCAACATAGTTTTTGCGGATATCTTCGTAAACTATAGTTAACTGCTGGTTTTACTACACCTTTTCCTTTTCCCAAAGAAAGTAACAAATAGCTTTCCATGATGCTTTGCGTTATATCTATGGCCTCCGCAGACACGACCACATCTCCGCATATTTAAGAAACGTACTTGGTTGCACTCTTCAAGATTTTAATTTTTAGCACAATAAAATTATAAATAATAGAACCCTAGCGTATCTTTTTAACAAACTCAACTTTTCCAGTTTCGTTAAATGCCCAAACATTAGGTCATCACAATTACGAGTAGTTAAATTTCTCCCGCTTACTATTCATTTCGACTGTCCAATTTTGGAACATGTATAGAATATAGAGGTATCGAATAAAAGCGAATTCTACAGTAGTACTGCGAACTCAACTCTAAAAGTGCAATCGTTTTTAACTTCTCAATAATTCCACTTCAAGACTAATTTTCCTAAATTCTCATTATTATACCCCTCTGCTCTGCTTTTTCTGTCTGTTTTTCTGCAATTTCCACCCATTTTCATTTTCATCTCTTTCTACTTTACTTCCCCTCTACCACTATATAAAAAACAAAAATTGAAATTGAAACATAGTCGTGATGGTCAAAAGGCTTTCCTTTCTTGTGAATCGGACAAATATGCCGATATTTGGTGCTTCCAGCTATCTTCATATGAACTGGTGCATGTTCCCAAGCAGGTCATCTCAGCTGCTTTAAACAGCTAAGGAAGTAGTCCGTTTTATTACACTTTATCATTTATATTGCTATCTTAATTTCGTCTAAGTCCGAGGGACGGAATTCTCTGTCGCCTTCATCCAGAGTGGATGGTTTATTTTGCCTGGCAGCGGTATTATGACCTCATCGCAGTTATATAGTATGCTGAAGTAGTCTTTCCATATTCTCAGCACTGATTGCGACTGTATCCATATTCATCTTTGCAGGCTTTCATTCTTGCTGAGTAGGCCTGGCGTAGGATTGCTTAGTAGTAATCTTTGGCAAAGTTCGAGGTCCGTATTAACTGCTATCCGATGAAACAATGCAAACATTAAACAATGCAAACATACTATTTGAACGCTGGCGCTGGTTCACTTAAAACTTCTTTGTCACCTAGTTATTTCGCCTCTGACGTCGCCGTTGAGCCCTTCTTAAGAGTTCTCCAACTGGATCATATTGTGGCTAGCCAGTTGTGCGTACCCAGATACTAAGGTTTAGTTATATTTAAGAGGTCAGGCTACGGATACTGCAAGTTTTCGGTGGTTTTCTTAACTGTCCTACTGTTTTTTTTTTCAATAAGGCCTTATAACCGGCTATGGCGAAGTTGGAAGAAAGTTTGAGGTGTCCAAAAAATTTTTTTTCTGCTCTATTGACGGAAAATGAAAAATTGTGAAATAGCAAGGCGCCCTGTCAACAAATATATGTATATTTTTTAACTTTTTATCTAATGCTAAGCCTTTTCATGGTGCCTGGAGAGGGGGGAGGGGAGTGCCATCTAACTAATATGCTTTCTCCCGTTTCAGGGTGACCGCGGACGAATTCAAAGGAGGGTATCAACGTGGGGTCCACAGTTTCAGTTAGGTCGAACTGGCTTTATTTCTATATGAACTGCTTCAGCGTACTTGAATACCACGTCTATACCCATCTCCAACACTAAGTCAGCGTATTGGAAAAGAGTTGGTGGCGCATGAGCCGTTAATAATAGCCAACGGCAGCGCTCACATCCTCGAAGCGGGTTAGTGCTCCGGAGTTTGGTCCGGCTTCTTTTGTCCTACGAGTCCCAAATTGTGCCTGGCCCCACAGGTTGGGGGTTGTGCGTGGGGTTAATTGCCCAACCACGTAAAAAATTAATTGTTACGAAGCCACCCATAACCTCGAATAAGGACGGATTCACTTTTGACGATCCTGTAAAACGAACAAAGGATAACAACTTTCGGATCTGCACGTGGAATGTTCGCACATTGAACAGGCCGCGTGCAGCCGAACAATTAGCCGAGGCAATAGACTGCTATAAAGAAAATATAACCACCATTCAGGAAGTGCGGTGGAATGGGCCGGGCAAAAGAAAGATGAAAATGTGATGTTTACTACGGTTATTGCTATAGTGAACGTAAGCAGCGTCTATTTGGATGCGGATTTATTGTAAGCGACAGACGTAGGCAAGAAGCCTTAAGCTTTCGACACGTGAGTGAATGCTTTATAACAATTCATATCAAAGGTATATTCGTTAACCTCAGCTTTATATGCGCTTATGCCCTGACGGAGGAAAACGACGATGCTACCAAAGAAACTTTCTACGAGCTGCTCGACAAAACCTACGAGCAATGTACGATGTATGACGTTAAAATCGTCCTGGGCGATTTTTTGCCAAAATTGGAAAGGAGGACATCTTTGGTAGATCAATCAGAAGACATAGTCTACACGACATCACCTCTGGAAACGGACATAGACTAATCGATTTAGCTGCGGGACGTAATGTTACTATAGCAACCACACGATTTCCTCACCTCAATATTGACACGATCAGCAAACTGCCAACCAGATTGATTATGTTGCGATCAACGTAAGGCACTCCTCAAGTATTTTAGATGCCCGACCATTCCGACGGGCCAACTTAGACTCGGACCACTGCCTAGTTGCAGCCAAGGTACGTCTACGAATATCTCAGACGGTTGAATGGTTGCAATCGCACCTTTGCCGATCGTGTATCGCTCAACCTCTCTGGAAGTCCCTTGCATCCACCATCAAGTGCTGAAGACCGGTGGCTTAAATGCCGAGAAGCCGTCAGAAATGCAGAAATTGACGTGCCCTGCCTACCACCACGAAACCCCTGGTTTGACAAAGAGTGCCGGCAACCACATGCAGCAAAACACCATGCGTACAAAGTGGCGCTGCACAAAAGAACGCAAGCGGCTCGTGAGCTCTATGAGCAAAAGAGGAGGAAAGTACATCGATTTCTCTGGAGAAAAAAGAAAGAACATGAGAAGCGCGTGATTGAGGAAATGGAGAGGTGGAATAATGTTCGGAAGTTTTAACTAAAGGTAAAAAGAACGTGTCAGGGTAACAAGACCCGAACGGAAACCTGTAGAGATGAACAAGGAAACCTTGTAGTAGAGTCACAGTCGGTGATGAGTATGTGGAAAAACCATTTCTGCAGAGTGCTAAATGGTGAAGATCATACATTCCGCTGTCAGGCAGAGCGAATCATTCAATATTGACGATGCAAGTCAAGAATTCCGTCCACCCGACTAAAATGAAGTGAGGATAGCAATATCTAAACTGAAGTCGAATAAGGTTGCCTGGACGGACGGCCTACCCGTCGAACTATTTAAGACAGCAGGAGATAACTTGGTGAGCATACATCAACTTATTTCCAAGATTTGGTCGGCTGACAGTATGGCAGATGAATGGAACATCAGCATCGTTTGCCCGGTTCACAAAAAAGGAGATCCTCTATACTGCGCCAACAATTGAGGTATCAGTCTCCTAAACATTTGATATAAAATTTTGTCTGCTGTATTGTGCGAGCGCCTGAAACCAATTTGACTCTATCAGTACAGTTTTAGGCCCGGTAAGTCCACAAATGACCAAATATTCGCATTACGGCAGATTCTGGAGAAAACCCAAGAAGTTCAGACCAATACTCAAGATTTTTTTATCGATTTTAAAGTCGCATATGACAGCATCTACAGAGACGAGCTATGCAGAGCCATGTCTGGCTTTGGCATCCCTGCCAAACCGACCTAAACGTGACCTTTGATGTCAAAAAAGGATTTAGGCAAGGCGACGCGCTGTGATGTCAACACAAGCCAACACACGAGGTACGATCTTTCAAAAGTGTGTTCAATTGCTTGCATACGCCGACGATATTGATATTATTGGTAGGGCACAGCGAGCTGTCACAGGAACAGAAACGACAAAAATGGGTCTAGCGGTAAAAGAGGACAAAACAAAGTATATGCTGTCAACAAGAAGGGACACCCAACATCGACGAATCGGGCAGAATGTCGCAATCGACAGATATAAGTTCGAGGTAGTAAGGACATTGCCTACCTCGGCTTTGCTATCACATCTAAAAACGATATCTCTTCAGAAATCAAGCGAAGAAGCGAAGAAGCTTGCCAATAGCTGTTTCTTTGGGCTGAGAAGGCAACTGTGTAGTAAGGCGCTCTCCCTAGCAAACTCTATATAAGATCCTAGTAATCCCAGTCCTGCTCTATGGTTCCGAAGCACGAACCCTTTCTAAAGCGAATGGAGATATCCTTGGTCGTTTCGAGATAAGAATTCTTCGCAAGATATTTGGTCCCGTATGCGTTTACGGGCTCTGGAGGAGGCGATTCAACGATGAACTCTACGATCTGTATAGCGACATCGACATGGTCAAAAAACTGCGAATTGGGCGTTTGAGGTGGCTGAGACATGTAGAGCAAATGAACACCAACGTTCCTGCAGAATCTTCGACTGCAAGCCAGAGGAACAACGCAGTATAGGAAGGCATCACCTTAGGTATTATGCGCAAGTTAAAGAGGACATCAACCAACTTCGAACGCGCAACTGAGGGCAGTTAGCCAAAGACCGCGCTAATTGAAAAGGCTTATTTGTTGAGGCCCAGGTCCACCCTGGACTATAGTACCGCCTAAGTAAGTAAGTAAGACTTTTCGTTTGTACTTCGTAACCCAGTGGTGGGCATCCAGGCTACTTGCTCAAGCAGAGAGTAACCAAATGTTTCTTGTTTCGTTCTATAACATTTTCCTTCCATCTCAGTGGAGAAACTCAGAAAGATGCCGTTAGTCTTAGATAGAATGATACGAGTACATTCTTACTTATTCTTTTTTTTGAAAAGGACCGGCTCTCGGAACACCACAGCTGCAAGTCGGGGAGCAGAATATCGCTCAGGCATGTTGGCGAGTATTGGCGAGATATTGTAGATGTTTGTCCGACATGTAGCAATATACGAGTATTCTACGTATGCGTAAGTTGCCAAATCACATCCCGTGTTTTCTAATTTGGCAAGTACTCCAAAGAGGACTAGGTTATATAAGTGAGAAGAAAGTATACCTCCTTGTTACGTTCCTCTAGTGTCGCCATCTTTTTGTGAACCAGCGATCAAATGTTGCATTCGGAACTTTTACAAATGAGGTGGACTAACTAGCACACAGAATAATTTTTGTCAAGTTCTTGGAGAGAAGTAATGATCAAGGAAGTGTGAGCATTGTTGAAACCTTCTTCGATGTCACAAAAAAATACCAACATTGTATACTCCTTGAAAGACAGAGTTAGAGCCTTTTTGGCAATCGTGTTGAGAGTTGAACAGCTTTCGTGGTGGCCATGAGAGGGTTTACCTACTTTGGATATGAAAACTACGTTAAACTCCAGTAACTGGATATTGTGCTATAAGCGAAACAGGTTTTAAGCAAGCGCGCAGTAGACGGCAAAGCATAATTTCACAAATTCTAAATGGAATAAGGCCAACTCATCAAAATGATTATTTATTAAAATAAAAATTCCATCAAGGTTGGGTTTCTTCTTTACCATATTTCATTTCTTCACTTAACTTAATTACAAGACCTTTTCAACGGTACCAAACATGCTATATTTTCTGCAACATATTACTTAATACAAATGGTTCGTTTCCCTATAGGTGTCATTCACCCGCTGTGGAAGCGAGGACTAAGAGTCACATTTGTATAAACAGGAGTTTTTCCCTTACAATGTTACCCGCCGACCACCCTTTGCGGTTTTGATTCATTAGCGTATTGTAGGTATAGGGGCCTGCCTGACAGTAGTTGACATAACCTCAGCGGAGGGTCGAAGTTGCGTGAGCTGCTAAACCCTAAATTGTTGTGTCATACATTGAAAATAAAAGGATCAAAATCAATAACTCAAATGTGTTCACTTTAATCATTTCAAAGTTCTTAGGATGGCAATTTATTTATGTCGGGTAATCAATGCTAAGCGCTAAGATTGGCCTTATTTCCCGTCACCGCAGTACACACGCTAATGGCATTTGGAAAAGCATTCTCCAAATATGCAGAAAAGAAGGAAACTTGAGATGTTCGTCACCGATCGCGTCTCAGTTGATTTGCAAATGGAAGGATTTTCTCAAAGTAGGTGTAAGGTAGCTTGCTTAAGTCCAGCCAGGAACTCTTCTGGGTCATCGTAGTCAACTGACAAATTATGAAATATCTGTGAATTAGATGAATTCGAACAGTGTTTAATCAGTCCTTTGTCTTAGTACAGAATTTCATAATTAAACTTAGGACTGCTGTCTTGATCCATAGTTTTCTGACGAAGACAATATGCATGCGTGCCTTCGTGGAACTGTTTTTGAATTCTGCAATATGTACGTACATATCTAGGATACATGCTTCTGTCAAATACTTTTACTTTCAGATTTATAGAAGACATGATGCTAACTGAAAGCCTTCATTGCATCAGAGCCTACATATAGCCGTCCTCGACTTAACTTTCCCTAACCACAATTCAGTTCCAAATGTATGTCTCCATGTTTGTGTGTAAATTATTCCTCGTGTGTCTGTAAAACATCAGTCCTACTCGGTAGTCTAATTGTGTCGCGTGTTTAAGTTGTGCACTTGAACTTGATTTCGTGTTACTATTTCACATTTCTTCGTCACTCTGTACTCGTTCTGATGGAATATGTGTTTCATGGACATGAACATGAACAGTCCCTTCCTTTGGCTGACATGAAATGAAATTTTACCGACTCGCATCCAACTCTCCTGTGATCGTTGCGGGTGTGCTCTTTTATAAATCCTTTCCAAATGTACATAGCTGAATGCGTGCAGACTATTAGTGCAACCCGCGCTGCCATCAAAATTACTGGAAATCCTTTACCCTTCCATCGTTTTCTGACTAAGTGAAACTAATTCTCATCCCGATTAAGGACTCCATTGGCATACCCACTTATGGTACATGCAATCGCTGCCGTCATAGTCGTTGCCAGTACAAATACGAGTATGTTGGTGGGTAGGTGGACTTGTAGTGCGCAACGTATGCATACGTAATTACCACTGACAGTCGTTGTTATCCTGAATGAGGTAGTTGAATACCGTTATCATCGTCACGATAAAATTCACCATTGAACGAAATCCAAGGACTGTGAGATGTACAGGAGTACACGTATTCGTATTCGTATTCGTATTCGATCTCTCTCCGATGAGATATCCATTTGCGGCGCTGAAAGAATGGATAACTTATTCAACAAGCTGCTCCACATCCTGGTTGGTTCCAGTGTTAGTACCTCAAAATGTGTAGGATTCAGACATTTGTGTGTACACGAACACACATACTTTTGACAAGCTCATCATGGTTCTCTACTCTCTGTACGGTAGCAGTGTATCCGGATTTGCATCCGTACTCGTATATTCTTGCAGTTGCATGCAATTGCAATTGCAAATATTGAAAAGCATTTTCCTATCTTAATGAATCCCTTTCAATTGTCTCGTATCCGTATGCTACTCTGACTGCAGATGTGGATAGACACAGATGAAACGATATCCTTATGGTGAGGCATGTCACATTCTCGTAGTCAGATACGGAAACATACTCGTACTTATCGGAAGAGTTAATGGTGATTAAAGCCAAGTGTATTGGATCTTATCTGCGGAGGCAGATGAGAATGATAAGTGTGAACAATACGGTGGCAGGAGGTGAACTTATTCAGCAAATGGAAATATGTGCGTGAGTAGTTGTGACATTCAAGGTTCCCGCTACAGGTAAACTTGAGCACTTGAAGCGTTTCCTGAATGGCAGGTACAGTGAGTTGACATATTTTTTTAATGTGATTTATTATTCCTCAGGATAATAAGGTTTCTGTGGTTCATCGTGACATATGAGAATGTGCTGCAGGTGTATAGGTATAAGGAAGGGTTATTACATTAGCTACATTCGACCTGTATAAAGCTCATGGGGTGGATCATGGCTTTTAGAAGCAGATTTTCTTACCCAATTTCAAGTTCTAAATAAAAAAATTGTTGCGTGCTACCTCCGCTGGAAGTTTTCGAGGCCTCCAAAAAGGATAGATTAAATGTTGACGATAGTTCGAAACGATTCTTGAATCTGGACTGTATGCTGCAACTGTCTTTATTCCGGTCATATCTTACCCACTACTTCCAGCTATCCGTTTTATCTTGCTTAAGCGCTCTGTTTATTCATGGACTTCTCCCTAATTGTAAAGTTTGGTTTTTTCCTTCCTGGTCGATTTTCCTCCCCTGGAACTTGGCAAACCAAGGGAGACCACTCTTCTGGGCATTCTGCGGTTCTGGGATGGAAAGACATGCTCTATTGTGGGCCGCTTCTTGTTGACATATACAGTGTGGCGCTCCCATTGTTCCGCTTTGAGTTCTGTTTTTTTTTTAAGTTGGTAAATCTGCTGTTGACATTATCTCTAAATCTTAGCGTCATAGCTTGACATTTGCAGAAGTTACGTAGCCAACAACACATCTCTGTGTGTGTTGGCGATTTTTTACAATTTCAGAAATGGATTTAAATTTGCAACAACGAACTTGTATTACTCGTAAATTTTGCGAAAAAAACGGCTTTAATGGTGACGTTGGAAAAGTTTTTCGGCAACGATTCTCTAAAGAAAACGGTCGTTTACCAGTGGCACCAGCGGTTCAAAAGTGGTCGTGAGCCAATCGAAGATGGTGAACGCAGTGGCAGACCATCGACATCGAAAACCGACGAAAACATTGATGAAGTACGAGTAAAAGAAATGTTGGTCAATAACCGCATATTAAGAATCAAAGAGATGGCGGAGGACTTGAACATTGCCATGGATCCGTCTACGACATTTTGGTTAATGATTTGGGTTTCCGTCGTGTAGCAGCAAAGTTGGTGCCAAAAGACCTCAATTTCATGCAAAAAAGAGACCGTGTTGACGTTGCAAAAGAGATGATTTGCGAGGCTGAATCTGATCCCACATTGACCAAAAGGATCATTACTGGAGACGAGACGTGGGTTTATGAGAACGACACGCAATCCAGATATCAGGCAAGTGAATGGCGTTCACCAAATGAGCCGAGACCAAAAAAACCACGTCGTTTTCAGTCAAAAAAGAAGGTAATGCTCACGATTTTCATGGATTACAACGGTGTAGTACATCATGAATTTTTGCCAGAAGGCATTCGTATTTGGGCGTTATGAGACGTTTGCGTGAAGCAATTCGCCGAAAGATACCAGAATTATGGGCAGAAAACTCGTGGATTTTGCATCATGATAACGCACCGTCGCACAGTGCCATCATTATTCGTAATTTTTTGACGAAAAATGCAACAAATACGAGTACCATCCAACAGCAACCGAATTCACCTGATTTGCCTTTCTGTGACTCCATTCTGTGCAATTGAGTTATAAAACCACTACGGGGAACGCGTTTCAGCAGCCGAGAGGAAGTAATGGAAAAATCGCAGGAAGCACTGATGGACATACCGAAAACCGAATATAAAAAATGTTTCGAGAATTGGATCAAGTGCTGGCATAAGTGTGTTGCAATCGATGGGGATAACTCTGACGGGGACAATATAGATTTAGATGAATAAACTTGTATTTCCAATTTTCTGAATACATTCCGGGAACTTTTTGATCAAGGTAGTATGTACTTGATTTTGTTTCAATTCACATAACGTCTGCCACTTCGCTTTCAATATTTGCAAAACATCAGAGACACATTCCTGGGTTCTGCTAACGTCAGGGTATGACAATAGTTGGACAGCATTTGGATTGGGAGTTTCGCATAATTTTCTCAAGAAAGGAGTGAAAGGATGTCCCATGACAGCCTTATTGGCATCAAGGAAATCGTTGAAATTGCTTCCGATCTTCAAGGAACAGTGAATTCTTTCCATCCCTATTATGCTTAAAACTGCACTGAAAAGAGGAACTCGTTAATAATTGGTTTCAGGCGTTCACACAATAAGCAAACAAAATCTTGTATGGAACTAAGGAGAATGCGCCTGCATAGATAGCCCGGTTTATAAGGCTTCTTCACGTGGGGATTGCTTTCACAAACACTCTTTAAGCTTTTCTCCAAACAACGCGCTTGTCTTACTTAATTACTTACACATTGATTTAGATGGCACTGCGTCCGGGGTAAGGCAGGGCCTCAGCTTCTCCAGCTAGAGCTATCTTCTGCCAGCTATCTCCAATTGCACATATGAATTCGGGTCAGGTCCTCTTCCACGTTGTTCTTCTGGATTGGAGTTGAAAACTCTTTGGGCCGGGAAACTGGTGTCCGCGCGCACAAAATGACCGAACCATCTAAGCTGGATTATCCGCGCTTACCTGGCGAGGTCAGCATCGCTGTACAGCCCGTATAGTTCGTGATTGAAACTATTCCTATATTCTCCACTGAACTTTCTAAGGCGTCAATGTTTTATGTTTTTCTTCATTGACCGCTAAACCCGTCCCTGCAATAGTCGCAAACGCTCCATTGAAAACTCGCTGTGGTCTCCCCATCATGTCAATGTCGTTTGCATATGCAAGTAAGTGAGTAGAGAGCCCGTCCTTGCCGCATCTGCTCCAATAGTCGCAAAGGCTCCATTGACGGTTCATTGTGTTCTTTCCACTATGCTTGGAGTTAATATGTCAATTTCGCACAATTATCTCAAGAGCGTTGTTGAAAACGCATCGCCTTGTTTAAGTCCTTTTCTTGACGAAACAGCATGCATTCTCTACCATCACCCTACATAGTAGAGTGAGCACTGCAGGGATGCCAAAAACTAGGCATGGCTCTGCATATATATGTACATGCTGTCATATGAGGTTTTGAATCCGGTGAAGAGGTGGTGTGCCTCGATTTGGACATTCAATCAAACTGTTGACAAAGGGTCCAAGGCATTCACAGAATTCTCTAGACAGGATTTTATATGCGATGTTGAAGAGACTTGGCGTAGTTGGTATATTTGGCATAGTTCAGCAGATCTCCGTTCTTTAGGATTGGGAAAACAATGCTGAGGTTCAATTTGTCGGGCATAACTTCATCGACTCAGATTTAGTTAGAAATTGCTGTCCTGACTCCAACTTGGTTGGTTGAACGGCAATATTGTCTGTCTTCGTCCAGGTTAAATGATTCATTCTTTTCATGGTTAGCAGAAGTAATCCTTGTAGATTCTCAGCACCGACTGTGGTTCTACTACGAAGTTCCCTTCTCCATCTTTGCAGATTCTGGTTGGGATTTTACAACTTTGGCAGGTGTTCATTTTATTTTTTGGTAAAACTTCCATACTTCATTCTTCTGGTAGCACATCTCCTAGGGCTAGATCGAGCGCTTCACGTGCTCTTTCTTTATTCTTCTGATAAGCCTATGTTCTCCTCTTCTTTTCTGCTCATAGAGCTCGCGAGCCCCTCGCGTTCTTTTCTTCGAGGCTGGCGGCATCGGACTCTTCTATAAGCTAAGGGAATTGAGATCTAAAAAGGCCCTGGTGGTCTCTTGCGAATCTACTTAGCCGTTCGATGATGCAAACAATTGTTGTCTGTCTTTGGGATAGTACGGATATCCGCATGCGTAATGCGTATTTTGGCTACAGCCAAACAACGGTTCGGCTGGATATTAGCTGCTTAGAATTTTGGATATAAAAAAAACTGGAGGAGTGTATTGCGTCGATCGCAATGTGATCAAAACGATTGATGGTGTTTTTACTAGTAGCAGGCATGCCTCTTTATGGAAATCAAGGTGTGGTAATCGTGCGCTGGCTATAGTTGCATTACGTCCCGAGGCTAAATCAATACTTCTGTGTCTGTTTCTGGAGATGAAGGCGTGGAGTCTGTACTTACCCACTATATTCCCAAAAGTAATGGCTAGCTTAGCATTAGAATCATGATTTTCAAGTCATATGAAAAGCACTTCTCGTTGGTTTTGTCAAGGAGTTCGTAGAGGTATTCCTTGATATGTTTGCTCTTGTATTTCCATGTAATCTATACATATTGTACAGACCCTTATATTACGCCCAAAGACCCAGATTAAGTGTTAAGTTTAGCTTCGAGTGTTCGCATAGGGACAGTGAATTGGAAAGAGGTAGTATTTTTTTTTTTTTTTTTAATGACAACTGCGATGCAACCATGACCTAAACAATATTTTGTAGCACAAAATCAATATTAAGAAGCCAAGAGTGGCTCAACTTTTTGATGAAATTGAGAATCTCTCTGCTGGAGAGTGGAAGATTTTGAGAATTTTCCCAGGGATTAACATTTCTCTAAGGAAATGTAATTTCCTTAAGGCGACTAGAGCACTGCATTCACATAAAATGTGTTCCACAATTTTGTCGTCGACCATGCAAAGGCGCACACCTGGGTGACATATATTTCTCATACACTGGGACTTTTTACCATTGGTTGCAAAATTCTGGTGTTTGGCCCAAATATACCAGCACCCATCCCAGTTTCCATCTCTGATCCATCCGTATACCACTGGATACCTTTAAGGTTTGAGGTGGAGTTTTTGTAGTGGGATCACTATATTGAACCCGGTTGTTACCGCGCAGATCATGTCAAGCACGGTAATTTTGGAGAGCAGATTCAGTTGATCCATGTGATCTGAGTGATTAAGCTCTCCTGTTTGTAATAGCCTGACCGAACTGCGAATTGCCATATTTTTTATAAGGACATGGAGTGGCGTTAAACCAATAAAGGCTTCTATAGCTCCTGTGGAGTATGCGTGCATTCCGCCAATGATGCTGAGGCATGCAAGTCTTTGTAGCCGCTGCTACTTTTGTATGACAGATTTCTCTTTCGTTTTGCTTCACCATATGGGGGTCGTGTCATCATTGTATATATCGTATAGGTGATCGCCAGGTCTTATGGAAAGCAATTGAATTCCAATTTAGTTTTTTATCGAGAACCATTCCAAGATATTTTACTCCCCGTCCAAGCTCAGATTCCCTTTGGGAGTGAAGGGAATAAATATAGCTCTACTGGAGATGATTGAGAGATTTCCTGCAGCATACCTGTCATTTACTATCTTTAGAGCAGTTTGCATCTTACAGCAAACGTCTATAGGGTGTTTACCCTTCACTATTATGACTAATTCGTCGACATATTCTATCCTTTGATAGCCCAGATTACTAAGTTTTACTAGTACGACATCAATAACAAGCGCAGTGAGAGAACACCTCCTTGTGGACAACCTTTGACGGTTGGGGCAGAGGTTTTAGTCTCACCTCAAAATGTGGAGATTTTTCGATTTACGAGTATTGTTATAACCCAACGGTTAATGGGATGGTCAGTACCCTTTTTGGACATGGCTTCCAAAATGAATTCATATCCGGTATTATCGAAGGCAATCTCCTACTGCAGTAAGCCTCTTTAATCTGTATTTTAGATTTAGTAGAGCTCCTTCCGTGGATCTTTCTTTGTTGTGAGGGTGCAGAGATGAATTTCTGTTGAGAAGGCCTCTGATTTTAGGCTATATGTTAAGTCTTTCCATGGTTTTCAGAAGAAATGATGTAAGACTTATGGGTCGATAAGATTTAGGTAGTTCATTAGGTTTGCCTGGTTTGGGGATAAAAACTACGTTTATCTCCCTCCGGGCTTGAGGTATGGATTTATGTATCTCCAGTTGAAGCTATACCTACATAAGGCGGTTAGAATGGGAGGAATCTGGACCAGACCTTTTTGAATCAGTGCTGCAAAGATTTCGTCAGATCCAGGTGCCTCATATGGTTTAAATTAGTTTACGGCCCATTTAACTCTGTTTATGCCGATCATATTTCCAGATAGGCTGTTAATTCTGTTGTTGTAGGATAAGCTTCAGAATTGACATGCTCTGTGATCCTGATTACACCAAACTTCTAAGAAAATGTCTGCTCATATTGGTGGTTGCTACGAAAAAGGATCGAACACCCAAATTTCTTTTACCATCCTCAAATTTACACAGTGGAAAAAGCTGAACAATAGTAGGTTCCCATGAGTGAAACAGTGGCAGGTCATACGATGAAAACTAACATCAATTAATGATAACAGCAAATAACACTCATTTATGTTTGATAAGTACAATTCGATTAAAAAGAGCAACCTGTTCCCGTTTTCAGTATTGTTTCCATCTAGCCCTACATATATTTCGGCTGGTTCGGGAGGTCTCCCATCTACGCTTGATATTAAAAATTCACCAAGAGAGTAACTCAGCCGTTCTGAGTAAAATTATTTTGTAAAATTCTTAAATCGGGTAAAGAAACAGTGTAATATTGTCTAGACTTTAAGCATGAAAACTGGGTACAATTTCGATCAGAGCTAAAATCGAGACTCAGAAACATCCCAGGAGACTTAGAAAAAGTTATCGCCGTACACATTCATAATCTCATAAAAGTTTTTTCGGAGCATATCCATAGTTCTATAAATTCGAGGCTGTTTATCAGCACCTCGGTGATTTAATCACTAATTCTATGGTAAATGAAGCCTGTAATAGGCTTTCTTCCCAAAGCTGTGTCCCATACCCAGACGATTATGCCTCTCGAATAGAAATGGAGGAAGTCTTGAAAGGTCTGGGATTGAGGGAATTCCACGGTCATCTCCAGCAACTACCTAAATTAGGGATATGATTTCTAACTTTTCTCGTGAATGCTTGTTTGAATTTCAAACTTTGAAACTCCAATACTTCCCGAATACCTGGAAAACTGCTAAAGTGCTACATATTTTGAAGGCTGGAAAGCAAATTCAAAATCCTGATTGTTACAGGCCGATATGTCTACTCAGTTGTCTTAGCGACGTTTTCGAGAAGATTATTAAGAAAAAACTTATTGATGACAAGTGTATCTTTCCTGATGAGCGATTAGGGTTCATTAGTCACCACAGCACATTTCATCAAGTGATCAGAATATGTTAGCATGTCAAGAGAAATCGTGCCTTAAGCAAATCTACGGATTTTGTGCTGGATATTGAGAAAGCTTTTGACTCCATTTGGCACAATGGGATTATTTATAAAATGATTGACTTCGGTTTCCCCCTGTACCTAGTCAAACCTATAAAGAGCTTCCTGTCTAATAGACGTTGTAAAGCCTACGTCCATCGTAAAGCATCATCTCTATTCTCCTTTTACGCAGGAGTACCCCAGGGTTCCGTTCTTGGGCCAGTACTTTACAATATTTTCACCTCTGATCTTCCAAGGCTTCCTGCATATGAAACAGCTATTTACGCCGATGACACAGGCATATTCTCATCAATATTGAGACTCGTGTGAGATCAGAGTACCCGATGGCTTCCACGGAGGTAAGACAATTGCAATTGATGGGTATGACGCTCGATGCATTCCCTAATATTTAGTATTAGGTGCGGAACTAAGTTATCGCTGTTTTTTTTTGGTGAAAAGGCAACTTTATTGTGAAAAATGATTACAAAAGATTCATTCAAAGTATTGCTCATCGCTAGCTACAACTTTTTCCCATCTTTCTGCCATAGCTCAAATACCGTTACGGTAAAAGTGTTCATCTTTTGAGGCTATCTACGAATCAAGCCATTTTTTGATGTCTTCACATGAGCGGAATTGCTGATCAGCCAGACCATGTGCCATCGAACGGAACAAGTAAAAATCGGACGGCGCAATATCTGGAGAATATTGCGGGTGGGGTAGGATTTTTCATTTGAGCGTTTCCGGGTAGGTATTAACGGGTTTGGCAACGTGAGGCCGAGCATTGTCATGCTGTAGAATCACTTTACCGTGACCGTATTGTGGCCGTTTTTTTGCCGTTTTTGTGGTTTCGTTGGGTTTCAATAGTTCATAATAAATAACACCGACCTGGTCCCACTAAATACACAACCTAACCTTTGCAAGGTGAATATTCGGCCGGGCCGACGACGTAGAAGCAAGACCGGGCAGTCCCCATGATTTTCTTCCCTTTGAGTTGCTGTAATGAATCTATTTTTTATCACCTGTCACGATGCGATGAAGAAAACCCTTACTGGAGTAGTTGTTCATAGGCGAGTAAACGTCGCTCAACGTCCTTTAGCTTCAAATCTTAAGGAACTCAAGTTCCTTGTTTTTGAATCATTCCGAACGCATGCAATTGCTTGAAAATGGCTTGGCGGGTAATCCTTAATACTGAAACAAGCTTTTCTTGCGTTTGGCATGGATTCTCATCGAGCAATGCCTTTGAAGCGACAGAACCAATCACAGCACGTTGTTTCACTTAGAGCAGCGTCTCCGTAAACTTTTTGGAGCTCTCGATGCGCTTTAGCCGCAGTTTTCTTCTAATGAAAGAAGAAAATCAACGCTTCCCGCAAATGACGATTATTTGGCACAAAAGCAGACATTTTCACACAACCAAAAGTATATGACGCCAGGGAGACAGTTTACGTCTATATTCTTTAGATCCTTTATGTCATTGTAGAATAAAGCCCCTAAGTGAAGTTTTCTTCTCTGGGAAAGAGCTGGAGATGTACAGAGTAGGTGGAGGATTGTTTCCTCTTCCTCCTTGTCCATGGAGCTTCTACAGAAATCCTTTGTAAAGGCGCCAAGCCTTCTTGCATGCTTGTCTATGAGGCAGTGTCCAGTGATGACACCTAAGATGGCGCTGTTTCCTATTTAGAAAGAGCGATTTGAATCTAGCTTTGGCCGGATCTGTTTAGTAGCTAGATATGTTGATCGAAGAGTCCACCTAAGGTCTGTTCTTTTATTGGCATCCAGCTGTAATGTTAGTTTACACGTAGGGATTGGTATACCCATATTACCCTTTTCCGGTAGAATAGGTAGAGTGGTTCCAATTTTGGCGAGTTCATCGGCTCTGTAATTCCCTGGAATGTCTCTGTGGCCCGGCACCCAGCGAAGGTGAAGGTTGAACTGCTCTGCCATCTCCATAACAGATGATCGGCATTTAAGGGTGGTTTTAGAATTTAATGAACTCAGTCAGGGACTTGATAGCAGCCTGATTATCCAAAAAGATGCGGATATCCTTTGCAGATATCACGGTTTTCTTCAGCCAGGACAGAGCTTCTTTAATCGCCAAAATTTCCGCCTGAAACACGCTACAGTGATTTCGAAGACGGAAAGAGAGACCTAGGTTTAGCTTATCTGAGAAAATACCGCCACCAACTTCTCTATCGGTTTTAGATCCATCTATGTAAAAGTGGATTGACTTGCCCTCCATGAAAGCATCTTCCTTCCACAAGGATATAGAGGGGAAGCTTACATGGAAGTCAGGTATGGTGTAATCGATGTTCTCTGTGAGGATTCCTAATGTATTAAGAATGTTAGCGTGGCCAAATGAATTATTTGTTCACTGCATAGTCGCTGCATTTGCAGCTACTTGCTTTGCTTGCTGAAGATATCGAGGGATTTTAAGTGAAAAAGAATGTCTAATGCTGCAGAGGGAGTAGACTGTAAGCATGTCTTATACATAGACATGCTGTTCTTTGGACTCTGCTTAGTTTAATGCAGTTGACTGCATTGTCTAAGGTCGTCCACCAGACAGCAACCCCTAAGGTGAGTATCGGTCTTATGACCAAGATATCTTGCCAGTGGGTTATGCGAGGTTGAAGGCCCGATTTATTCCCAATGGGTTTTTTGCAAGAGAATAAAGTAACTGTTCCTCTTTTGACTCTTTCTTGAATGTTAAGTTTCTAGTTTAGCTTCCTGTCAAAAATGAGACCCAAATATTTTGCTGTATCGAAAAAGACTAAACTGGTACCGTTTATAGACGTAGGGTCCATGAATGGAATTTTATATTTCGTGGAAAAGAGGATAAGATCAGTTTTATGAAGGCTTATTCCTAATCTACAGCGACCTGTCCAACGGGTTAATCTGTTAAGATTTAGCTGAAGGAGTTCTTTAATGGTATTTAGGTGCTTACCTGGGACGGCTATAGCAATGTCAACCGCATAGGCAATCACCCTGCTACCACCCGCTTTCAGGTATATCAGCAGTTCATTAACAACTAAGTTCCAGAGAAGGGGAGAGAGGACACCGACTTGTGGCATACATCTGTTGACACATCTTTTAGCAGAAGTCGCACCCAGTTTAGAGTTGATTATCCTGCTATTTGGCGTAAGACTGATCAACTCCCCAAGTGAGTCGCTTTCGGGGTTGACAGCATGATTGCGGATATGTTGACGTTGTTAAAGGCACCCTCTCTGTCCAAGAAAGCAATCATTGTGTACTCTCCATATTGTAGAGATCATTGGATGTGGCTAATCAGTGAACACAGAGCCAGTTCCACCGACTTTCCTTTACAGTAGGCATATTGAGCCGTAGACAAAAGTCTTCAGTCGTTCTAGAGTTTTCAGAAAGTAAGATGCAAAGTTCGGTGGAATGAGTTAATGAGCAAACCGAATTAAGTTATGTAATCGATTCTAACAAAATTGTGTGAAATCCCATGCAACTGTCACTGCAATTTCGAAAGCATCTAATTACGCAATAAAAATGCACAAAAAGAGGAAAAAAAAATGCGAAAAAAATACTTCGGTTTCAACTCATTAGCATAATTAGATTGACCATAACGCTCATTTAATCCAGCAACTTTTAACTACCGTGACGGGTTACCAATCCCACCAAAATCCATTCACTAATCGACTACCACATGCATTTCGAATCGGTTCACCTCCATCTATCTACCCAAGGACGGTTGTTTTTTTTTTTTATTTTGCCAATCTAGTAGTTCTAAATACAAAAACCCTTGGTCAACATTTTAATTATGAGTCTCGAAAAATTTATAGCTAATTAGTGGTCACCCTCTATTTCGTCTGGGTCTGGTTTACATGGACACACATAACCACACAGAGTGGTTCTAGAACTCCTGTTCCAACATCGGCTCATACTGCTGACATTAGTCATAATCGGTTATAAGCTACCCTAAATATAAGATATACGAGTATGGTCGAGAGACTGAGGGCGAGACCGACCCCACCAACGGGACACCGAGAGGTTGAGGTGGAAAGCATTTGCATGTCAAGTGCTAATTATACACCCAAAAAACACTTGTTGGTGGCGGCGCTTCAGTGACTTAATTTTATGTTCGGATTTCATGTTTGTCAATGTCACAGTTATAGTAAGTAGTGAGTAAATTTTCGGTGGTAAGGTGGCGGCACTTGGTGTGAGGACGAATCTGAAGGATCAATTAGAGTTGTGCAAACAAAAGCTGTCGAGAGCTTTGATTCTTAAAAGTAAAGGAGTGTAAATGAATGAGTTCACGTGTCAAGTTCTGTTTGGAAAAGGAAAGGCAACAACAAGTGAGGCACATTTTTGGAAACTACATACAAATGGTAATGGGAATGCCCCAATTCAATAATTTGGAAAAGCAGCCTTTACACTTAGTCGATAAATGCACAGCCTTTATATTGCACTCAGAAATCTGTGTCAGTTACATTCCTCGATCCAGTATGGTATGGAGTTGCTTGTCCATGATATTCCTGAAACCAGAAATACTCGAGGCAAATACTGCAGTTTGTTAATTTGTAAGTTTATCTATCAACTCCTCATGATCCTACCTAGGAACTTCATCGAAATTATCTAATAAGAGCTTCCTGAAGAAGAAAATAAGATGTGATGTCGGTTAATCTTTGCCCGAAGCAACCGCATTCGTATAGAATTGGCCAAAAGCCATTCACAATTTCCATACTTTCCTCGACCTAGTCGAGTTTCTTAGATGGAGCTACAGAGATAGAGCTGGATCTTAACGAACAGGCCCTTCCACTTAACTCAGCTCAAGTTGCCCACGATAAATTGGTTAAGGTCTCCTTTTATATTATGTGACGCAAAAGTCATCACCCTGTCGGAAGATGCTATAATTTTTGCAAATGGCGGCACAGGTCAATTCTGCTTTGACATTTGTGAAGTCATGGATGGCTATACTCCTAAAGAACGCGGGATAATTGTTACGACTTTTTTGCGGAATAATTCGTCGGTGGTGATAGTGTGATTTTCGGCGCAGATTTCCTGGTTGTCCAACACCAACTGGGCAAACACTACGACGTTTAGCCGCTCGCTTAAAAGAGTATCTGACAGCACGAGATGCTGCCAGGTCTGGCTGGCCCAGCCGTTCTGCTGAGAATATCCCAGCTGTGGTTGAAGATGTCGCAGAAGACCCAGGAGTATCGATCAGGCGACGTGCCACGCAATTGGGCATCTATCGGCGGTCCTTACAGAAAATTTTGATGAAAGATTGTAAGATGTTCTCTTACAAAGTGCAGACAGTGCATCAGCTGTTAGTTGTTGACCGGCAAGTGACCATGAGGGAGAAAACTTATCATCGAAAATCATTATGAGCGACGAGGCTATGTGAATAAGCAAAATTATCACCCAGGAAGAGCCATTAAACTAGCTCAAAGTTACTGCATGTTTCATTGTTTACACTGGAGCCGTCATCGGGCCTTATTTTTTCGAAAACGCTGCGGGCTAAATAACTACTGTGGGCGGCGAGTGCCAAAGATCCATGATCAACGACTTTCTCCCTCCTCCATTGGATGAATTGGGACTGGAGGACATGTGGTTGCAACAGAATGGAGCAATGGCGGATACGGCACGAGCCACAACCGTAATTCTGAGGGCTGTATTTCCGGGTCCCTAATCTCTCGTTTTGGCGATTTGCACTGGCCGGCAAGCTCGCCTGATTTAATCGTTCTAGACTTCTTTTTGTGGAGTTTTTTTTGAAGTCACGAGTCTATTTCAACAAGCCTCAGACTTCTGAAGCCCTCAAAGAAAATAGCTTCCCCCGCACTTTACCGCGCGAAAACGTGAAATACGTGATTTTGCGAGCAAAAGAGTGCACGCGTAATGGCATGAGTTTTGCAACGGAATGCGCGCGTGCTCAGTACCGAGCGATGGCGTGCGCTTCCCGTTTGAGTAGTACAACTCTTCCTCATGTGATTGAGCGCGGTAGTAAAAGTGGAATCATCATGGATATCCAGCGAAACTGTTGAACTGTTGTACACGCGCGATTGCCGATTAGACAAAAATTCCTGGAGTGTGTTGATTAGCCTGAATCCATTTTAAGAGCTGGTATCGCGCAGGTTATGTTTTAGAGCGGTGCCGCCAAAGATAGTCCTTTTTGGTGTCAAAACCATCAAAAACATTTCAACGTCATTCTTAGGATACTATTGCCAAAGTCCTCCTCCCTTTCCATTAGGGCGTGCGCCATGTTAAATTTATTACCGCGTACTCAGTCCTAATTGAGATGTAGTGAGTCTTTCGCTACGATAAATTTTTTTAATGGCAAATGAGCAAATAGGCGCTGCTTCGTTTCTCTATATAGATGACAGTGACATCTGCTTTATCGTGGCCACTAATTTTGCAGCCATATGTGTTCCATCAAGGGAACAAACATAGTACGTGCATGACCGAAGGTCGTCGTCAAGTTTTCATTTTGTTGGAGTCGTCAACAGTAGGGTCATGCATATCCAAGGCTGTTTGTCGCTTCATAACATATCCTATTTTATGTGGTCCGGCACAAGCATTAACACGGAAGGCGGGGTCTTTCAGATCTATAAGCTCCTCCGCCATGTCTTGAATAAGTCTGTATTCAGTTACATTTCCACAGAGAGACTCAACATCTTTAACAGCTCTCCTGCTCCTATGGCTGAGTTAATGAGTCTACACCTGATTCACCCAATGGATTAACATCTGTGCGCATTTGGGATACGGTTACTGCAACATTCCTCGTACTATCATTTTTCGGTTACCTGCTGTAAATACAATTTGGGCGGTTGACAATCGTAATTGATGGTTGCAATTCAAGGCTCAAGTTAATTCGAGATCGTATATCCATGGAGCCCATATGAATCAGATAATCGATGCACGAAAGCATATTCGACCTTTGGCAGTCTATGAAAAAATGCTAAAGCAACTGAGGCCTCATCATATGAGGCTTTTCCGACAACTGTAATTAAAGCTAATGAAATAAAAAGGCGATTACAACTTAAAACCCAGTGACTAAGCAATGTTTTAACATAGGTACTCCCCATCCTTTAAGCCTTAACGACAGCGGAGGAATTTTATTGTGCGACAAGTCATGGCATTTCTATCCGGGTTAAACAAATTTTATATGGGCTTATCAGAGGCCCTGCACAATCACCTGCAGCCTGATGCGAACGTAAGCCAGACATTCATAGAGGTATTGCTCCGCTTTGTTGTCAACCCTTTCACAGCATCGCAGAATGTTGTATTACTTATGCCCAGCACATTGAAGTGCTTAGCAAAAGTATAGTGCTCCGTCACGACGCCAGTAAGAAACCTCTAGTATTTCCTGCTGAGCAACAGCATTAAAGCCGCTGACTTCTAACAGAAGTCGAGAAGAATTCGTTTGGCTTGGGGAGTCATGCCATCTGCCGCTGTGCTCATATGAAACCCAAATGTCAATGGGAGCTTTAACCGAAGACGCATTCTCCTGCGTTCAGTGATGTCTTGCATTCTCGGACTGGCATGGGAGTGGTAAGAGAGCTCATCAAGACTTTAAGCGCAGCTTGGCTATCATTACGAATACAAATGCTTCACCCCCTCCACCCATTCTTCATAAAATAATTCGTTGACATCAGGACTACGTATATCTCTGCTTGGAAGACAATCGCAAGTTTTCTTAACAAGGAGTCAAATTTAAGGTTGTCGTCCTCAAGAAAGACTTCAGCGCTGCATCTTATACCGATTTTAGAGCCGCCCGTGAAGGCCCGACTGCATTACTTTCCTGGCTCAGATTCTGGACGAAACCCGTCCTGTTCACAGGAAAGTCGATTTCGTATTTCTTCAGCAGCAGGAGTTCCGGTGTCATTGGATCAGACGGGAAGTCTATGACCAGATTCATAAGCAAGGTTATCAAAGCCCCATTGCGTGTTGTATCAAAGACCACATCCTTTTAAATTGAAAACGGCTTTGAGAGTGAAGCCCATGACATGAATATCAAGGGAAGGGAAATTCATCAATGCGTCTAGAGCAGAGATAGGTGTGCTAGGGAAAGCCTCCATGCAGCCGAGATAGACCACTCCTTGAAGCAGTGATGTAGATGCAGTGAACGCTTCTCGGTTACGCTATATCTTGACGACAGTTCTCTGGCACTCCTGGAAGGTTGACAGCGCCTTAGAGGCTTTCGACGTAACATGTTGAAGTTTGTTATCCAGAAGGACACGCAAATACCTAGATTCTTTGGAGAAATGCATGGTGATGCCTTTAAGCACTAGATGTGTCAGACCAGACAGTTTTTCGGTTTTGAGAAGATTGACTGAGAGCCCATTTCTAGTGCAGAATTTGCCGATCACGTCTAGGGCTGCCTGCATGTGCATAGACGTCAGAACTGCACCATAGCAGTGGAGACAGAATACCGCCTTGCGGGGGATTCTTGTTTACTCTCGCCATCAGCATCAGCAATAAGTGTCATATTCACCAGCATTGCTTTTACCCAGAAAATTGGAACTTTGTTTACGCCATGTTGTCTGGCCGAGTTACAAATGCCGTCAAAAGTTATGTTGTTGGAAGCACCCACTACGTCCTTCCTGTCGAGCTCGCCTTCAATCCTGCCGTTGGTAGGCGCTATGCATCCAAGACAGAGGATGCATTCGCAATGCAGTTTTACGCGCATGGATCTTTACCATTGTCAGAATTATAGGTCTGAAGCTGTAGGAAAGTGTGTAGTCCTCTTTTCCGATTTTCGGTATAAAGGCTACTCTCACCGTTCGCCAGATATATATGCCAGTGCCAAGCTAGCAGCTGGTCTATAGCTTTTGTGACATAACTTGAAACATGCCATCGTTGCCGTCATCACAACCGATAAGATATATCACCTAGAGCTGGTTGTGAGCTGATTCTGATTAAGTTACCTGGGTAGCGAGTCTAGGGCATGAGACGTATAGTCTCTGCTTTCGATTCAGTGTAGGTACCAGCAGATTTTTTGAGTGGTTCCAGCCTGGTTTTTCTTACCGTTTTGAGGACTTTCCCAGAATACTGGTTTCACAGACAGTTTCGATCTTTTCGCAAAAGCGTTTATAGGAGGCACTCTTCGACATCCGAGTTAGACTCGAATCTTCCACCAAATTAGTCTTAAGTGTCCTGTTTTATAAGTCCTCAGGTTTCTTTACGAAGACGCTGCAAATCTGCGTTCCACCAGGGGTTGCTTTCTAGCTGGATGTGCCATGGCAAAATGCTTGGTGACGAATGACGAGTTCCATCCTTCAAAAAAAAGAAGAAGTATTGGTTTACGTGGCACTGTAAAGCTCTTTATGCAAACTTTGATCGAACGAATATGGACAACGATCATATTCTTAAAGTTAAGGCTCTTCTCGAGTCACGAGAAATAGGTCATTCGAAAACCGGATTTCTTCATCTGAAGATAGAGTTCATGGCATGCAAGGAAGACACCTTAGGACTGAGCAAAGCAGCATTGTGGAATGGTGGCGAGTATTCTTTACCAACGTGTATACTGTCTTACTCTATTCTAGGAAGGCCTGTGCAAAAGTAGAACTCTCTGTGAATCGACCAAAATCGACGCAGCTTCAATGAAGAAACTAGATATCTGCGTCAGGATATCAGAAGAGTATCAGCTCAGGAGATGGATAAAGCACTTCCTGAGGAGGGCGCATGGAAAAGTTGTAAGAATGCAATTTATGATCGAGTTCATGAGGTTAACCAATTTTTGATTGCAAGGTCACTAATGATGAGGACTTCTTTGACCAGCGAGATCGAAGGTCCAGTTTGGAATCTAAAGTATGGCTGGTACAAACTCCAATCTGGTGTTTGGTCAAAAATCGAAGGAAATGGATCTTCTTTTGTCTGTACCTAGCTTCATGCAAAATATGCGCACTTCATGTGTTGTTCATTTTTTTTTCCGCCGAAGCTGCAATTCTTCTCGCGGGGAAAGTTTTCTAATTTGCTGTGCAAACTGTACTTGTTGTACTCCACAAACCATGGTCTCCTTCCTTAGCATTAACATTCGTTCTTGTTGCCTATAAGTGTTAATGGGCTTCATTCTAAAATAGTTATGGCAGTCGGTTCATAACTACCCATACATAGACTGTATTTTCGTTCTTAAGAAGTTACAATCTCTTGTTAATCTCATGCAGTCCGATTTGTAGGCATATCCAAACGTGTCTAGAAATAACGAAGTTTTGATCGGTTTTGATGTTAAGCTGGCATCAATAGTGACGATGGAAATATAACTACTCAAAGTGTTTTCACTCTGCGGCACACAGTGTATCCTTCAGTATATTTGCAATTCCCTAACTTTACTCTGCACAACTTCTCTCCAGAAATATTCTTAGTAAACAGCTGAAGGGCTTAGTTCGATTCCGCCATCGTTGGGTCGGAATCCCATTTTCCATTCTCCTAGTTTGCTGTCTAAAAGCCAATAAACTACGTAAATGAATGAAGATGATCTCTGCTTTTAAATCCCAGTCACGTAGTTACCAATTCATTACATCTTGTTGCCATTGTTGCTCTCCTGCTGTAGGTTCCTCTCCCGACCAAGATTTTCCTTCTCCAGATTTTGTTATTCCTATTTCCGTACTGCTATCCCATTTTTGTGTTTTCTTCCACTCGCTTAATATATTTATAAAACTATTTCGAGGTCAATCCTTGCTTCGGTTGACCGGCCAATGGATATTGAAGCGAATGAACGCCAGCTCCTGGAAACACATTTCTTCCAATGATGCAAAGGATACCAAAAAGTCCAACCATACCATATCCTTACCTTCGACTTGGATTTTCCCTCCCATATTGTCGAGTAAATGAAAACAAACGAATCCTTGCTCGTACTCTTGGATAGTATGATACATACTCGTGCACCTATCTCAGTGAAGGGTTCTGGATTCTGCCCGCATTAGGAATTCTTATCCAGCGCAGATATTTATTGTTCATGTGGTGTCATTTATTGTTCCAACTAAAAGAGGGATGAAGTGGAATACCATATATAGAACGTAACATACTCGTAGTCGTATCCCTAGTCCATCGTTACCTCGATCCATTAAATTTGTTTTTCAAAATAACAATTGGTAACTGCGATACTCGGTATCCGTATGTGTAACAGGATATACTCGTGCCTAGACCTTACCGATACCACTTCTATCTGTAGGGTTGGGAAATTTTTTATTGCTTTTAGATTGGCTCCAAAGACGTAGCCGATGAAGGAGGAAGGTGTAGATTTATGATGGTTTTGCCGTGCCTGTATGATAGTGGTCGAGCTTGTGTTTGTTTGGTTGTACTTGGAGGTTATGTTAGCTCTTCGGCAATTGTTTACCAAATAGAACGATCCGACGATACTATCCCTAAAGAGACGACAACAACATGAACAAATGTAGAGGAGGAGGAGGAGCAAAATGTTAATGTAGACATGTAGTACGATCCAATATAAGTTTGTTGACATCAATTAGGCTGAATATGGTTTAGTTGTACCGAGGAAGGACTTCAATTTGAAAAGGATATTGATACGTTGGTATGTATTGTACAATATGTTGGGGCACTTCTGAATGGCTATGTTATTTACTCAAAAATTTATCATTATACTTTGAGTAGGGGCGAGAAGGGCTAGAAGGTATGTAAGAAATCGGAAGGCGATAATAGGATGGAACATGGTGGTTTTATGTCCTCAAAATTAACATGAGAACTGATTATGCCTATTGAAATGGTAAGAAGTGAAGCTTGCGTCGGCATTTTGGAGGATATTTGGGTCAAGCAGTGTCTGATTTACGAATTTACGAAAGTTTTGGTAGAGCACTTTGTCGGAGTTAGATCGATGATTTAAAGAGGAAGCAGGAAAAGATGGTTGGAAAAGTTAAGAACTCTCAATAGATACAGACACCAGAAGCAAGTGTCAATAAAAATCTTAACAACTGAAGCAGCCAGTCAGCTTTTCCAGCTAAAAATGTTGTCAATGTATTTATATTGTCAGTCTTATGTCATACAATCTGAGAAGCCAGACAGATTTGAAGAGTCTCAGAGGCAAGGTTCAAAGGAGCATGTAAATCATTCTAAGTAGGCATAATTGAACCTCGGGAGCAGGTCATTAGAAGGCGAAAAGGTCAAAGGATATGGCTAATAGCAGCTACCTGTAGACTGATCGATGAAAGTATTAAATCCGAAGCATGGATCGCTGCGGCGTCAGGAAGGTTCGAAGCTATTACACATTTAGTGACATATAATAACTCGGCTGATAAAGGGCTGCCTGCAATCACTTTGGCAATAGAAACTTGAATCCTTACTCATGCAATGGAAAGTGAATGCTCGACCAGTAGCATAATACTGGCCTACGCCGTAATAGGGCTCACAATCCTATTCGCAAGAAATAAAAAACTGCTGACGATCCTGCAAAAGACTAAAACGATCTTCAGGTCTAGATGTGGAATGTTCGGACTGCAGCCAAACAAAGTTCTTCGACTGCTACAAAGTACAAATAACCGCCATCCAAGTAGTGTGAACCGGAAAAAAGAAGGATGAAAAGCTGTGACATCTACTATGGAGAATATTACAGGCAAACGGCGCGATAAGGGCCGCAGTCGCAGAGTTAATCCGGATACAGATTCGCAGTGAGAGGAAAGCTTAGGGAATAAGTCTTGCGCTTCAGGCATGTAAGCGAATGGCTGACGATGTAAAGGGGGAAGGCCTTTGAAAAATCCGGAGGGTAGTGCAGCTTTCATGCCATTACCTCCGAAAATGGACACAGCATTATGATCTTACAGCGGAACGTAGGGTAACTATAACCAGCCCACGGCTCCCACAGCTTGTTATCCA
Source organism: Volucella zonaria (assembly GCA_963966105.1). NCBI lineage: Eukaryota > Metazoa > Arthropoda > Insecta > Diptera > Syrphidae > Volucella > Volucella zonaria. The sequence continues at coordinate 134,316,340 of OZ014533.1, read as the reverse complement.
CAAAGGAACCGACTTACTCTTGTTCAACAAACCATTAACCAAATTGATCATATTGCGGTCGACGCAAGGCACTACACCAGTGTTTTCAATGTCCGAGCATTCCGAGAAGCTAATATCGACTCGGGCCAATGTTGTGTCTAAGATACGGATACACATACTCGTAACAGAGCAAAGCCATTGAACCATTGTAAGAAAGTTTAACGCTGAACGGTTTTGCGGTTCATGGATTCCTATTAGCAGAAAGGAAGAGAAGAGCAAAGGCCCCTCAGAAAGAAAAAAACGAGCCCATAAAGTGTTGCTACCAGAAGAATTTTCGGTAGTTTTACGAAAAAATAAAAGGAACAGGCCAAAGTTGTAAACCCCGAACTGTCATAGTAGAACTACAGCCGGTGCTGATAATCAGTAAAAATTACTTCTGTAGGCTGTTAAACCGTCATGATGAGCAACAGTCAAGTAGAATGAACCATTCAACCTCGATGAAGGCAGATAACATTTCCGTCCACCCAACAAAGGTGAACCCAGGACAGCGATTTATAAACTTACGAGTAAGGCTAACAAATCTGCTGGACATGCTTGGGGGCATGCATCTATGTTACTCGGTTCGATAAGAGTATACTCGACGAATGGAACCACAACATTAATAGTCCGATCCTATAGAAAGGGGATCCTCTGAACTGTCCTACACCTACAGGGGATTAAGTTTTCTAAATTTTGCATGTAAAATTGTATGGTGCCGTAATATATGAACGCCTAATATCTATATAAATCCTTTAACCCCTCGGGGGGCATAGGGCATTCTGCGACACGTTTGAGCTCCCTTCAACTCATTCCTAAAGAGCTCGATTCCTCCTCGACTGTTCTGCGCCATGTATGTCTCGGGCTCCTCGCTATTCTGTCTGCTTGGGTAGGCGGATTCCATTGCATGGCGTACTTCGTCATCGAACTGCCTTTGCGTTGTAGGGTATGTCCAATTGCCACTTTATCCTCCGTGTAGTAATGTCTACAAGTTCTTGGCCCGTTCTCTGATAAAACTATGAAATTAGAGGTACGATTGGGCCAACAAATCCTCAGGATGATTATTTGACATCTATGTACGAAGGTTTGCAGCTTGCGTGTGGTTGTGGTGTCCATCTTCCAAGTACTGCACCCATAAAACAGTTTCGTTCTTAAGCTAAAAACATTGTTTTTCCAGATTTTGGATAGCATTCCGAACGCAGCTTTAGTCTTCCCGATTCTGCTGCACACATCCAGTTCGGTGCCATCCCAGTTAGTCGAGACCAAACTTCCCAAGTATAGAAAGTTGGCAGCTTTCTCGACCTCCTGTCCGGCAGTGTTAAGTTGTGCGCGGAGGCTGGAAGTGCTAAGGCCTTTCGTTTTGGATGTGTTTATTTTGGGCCCCACTTTGTTCGACTCAGCTTCTAGATTATGGGCCATCAAATGTAGATCCATTATCCGAGGTGAAAGTAGGCAAACATCGTCAGCATGGTCGAGCTGTTTAAGGTAAGATGTCATTGTCCGCAGTTGCCTTCCGTCAATGCTGCACAGAATACATGGTTGATAGCCACCAAAAATAATAGTGGTGACAGTATACATTCCTGACGTACTCCACTTTGGACTTCCAGATCCTCAGGCATCTTACCATTGTGCTAAATGAGACACTTACCACCCTCGTATGTAGGTTTAATGATAGCTTTGAGTTTTCCTGTGATGACTCTCCTGCGTAAGGCCAAAATTATAGCATCTCGATTCAAACTGCCGAAAGCCTTCTCGAAGTTGATAAACAGCGCATTGCTCTATAATGATCCGTGAGCTGTTTATGTGGTCGATGCAAGAGAATCCAGGCAGGCTTTCGACGTCGAGAGTTGAACCTAAATGTTCTCTGTTTCGTTCCAGAATTATTCTGGAAGAACGTATGTACCTCTACAGTTTCCACACTCCATCAGGTTTCCCTTTTTGGGTAACTTTTCCCTCTCTTCCACTCCTGCGGAAATTTTTCACTAACCCATGGTCTGCATATGAGCGGATGTAGCAGATCAGCCGATGTATTTGGTGCCACTTGGTATAGTTCGGAAGGGATGCCATCAATACCCAACGGTTTGTTTTTCTTAAGCGACCTGATTGCTGCCATTATCTCGGTTTTACTGGGAGGCCTTGGAAGACTTGTACCATCTACAATTTCCACTGGATGTTGTTTGAAGTTCCGACCACCAGTGAGCTCTTTGGTGATTTTGTAGACAGCGCTATGGTCGCATCTGTTTGCTGCTTCTTCCCCCTTGAAGCCAGTGTGTCGATGTACTGACGCTTGTCACGTCTTACAGCACGCTGCAATTCCTTCTTCTTCACACGTTAATGAACTTCTAGCTCGGTTCTCCCTTGTGCTGAGGCTGCTGCTTTCCGAGCTTTGATTACTGCGCGCTCATCGATCCGTCTCCAGGTTTCAGCTGACCAGTGGTCGTCCACGCTATTCTGCGTTGTGCTCCTGATTGCTTCTGCCTTTAAAGCAATGTAGCGCCTAAACTATTGGCGCACTTGCCGATCCCTCAGCCTGTCAGTATTGAACCTGGTTGTTTTGAGCAAGTTTGAGCGGTTGCTGTTGACGGATGCCGTACCATAAGATGGTGATCACGTTCTTGTAAAATGTCTGCTCCGCGTCTGTTTCGGACTTCTGGAAGACAATTTCTAAAGCGACGGTTAATCGCAATGTGATCTATCAGGTTGGATGTCCGCTGCCTGTCAGCTGAGGCCCAGCTGATTTTGTGGCAGGCGTTATGCTTAAACAGCGTACCTCTAATGACTAGGCGATTGGTATTGCAGAAGTCCACAAATCGCTCACCGTTGTCATTCCATTCTCCAGGAGTTCAAATCGAACTTCATCGAGTTCAAAACCACATAGGGCAGTGTCTATAGAGATGAACTTCATAGAGTCAAGCTCATTCGACTATACAGGATGGCGATGAAGATTTTACATTGCTTTCTCGTACGGTAAAAGAGGGACTTAAACAATGTGATACGTCGCTCTTGAAACAATTGTGCCAACTACAGAGGCACCGTCTTTCAAAGGTCTGTTCAGTTATAAGCATATGCAGACGAAATTGACATTATGGGAAGGACCAAACGAACTGCCAGTGGAGCATTTGCGACTACTTAAGCAGAAGCGGCAAAGATGGGTTTAGCATTCAATATAGGAAAACATCGTCACCTAAACGCCATGATAGGCAGTTACAACTTCGATGTGGTAAGGGTCTTCATCTACCTCGCCTTCGTTATCTCCTCCGACAACGACACCAGCGCGGCAATCATGCGAAGAATCACTCTTGGTAATCGCTGTAAAAAATCACAGAAGACACTCACGTAAGTGGATAAAAATGCTCACAAACCCTTCGAGAGAAACGTTCTTCGGGTAATTTTCAGTCCCATTTGCATCAATGGAGAATGGAGAAGATTGTTCAACGGCAAAATTTACGGGCTATACAGCCATGTTAACTTCATCAGAAAAGCTAGGATATCTCACCTAAAATGACTAAGTCACGGGCACCATCGTCCCGAAGTTTTTCGATACCAACCCAGAGGAAAAACGCAGTAGAGGAATACATCAGGGAACTTCATGTGTGCAACTCGAGGCAGCTGGCAAAACACCACACTCGATGGAGAAGCATGTTAGCTGAGGCCCAGATCCGCACCGGACTGTAGCACCTAATTTGCACAAAGTAAGCTTAGTTTCGAGTCAAACTTTGCTGAAATTTTTCTCAGAAGCTAGAACTGGATCGCTGCATTTGTTAACGTGAGATATAAGTAGTGCTAAGGTAGCCGGTAAACGAAGATCCCATTGTGAAATTGCCTGCCGAATATGTATGTAAACGGGCTTTCATAAAGCGCATCCTTTAGTTTAAATGAAGTAAAGATATCATCGAAATTTTTTATTGGTTTGACGGGCCTATCGATGCCATTATGTATGGAGTATAACATCGTTCAAATCTCCGCCGCGGCTTCTTTGGGTGGCACGCATCTGAAATATCCAATTCTCCATGACTCTGGCGCATAAATCAGGCTGAATTTGGCCGATGGCATGGGTTATGTTGGCTTTGAGGACCGCTGTGATTTGTGACTTATTCGCATAGACAAGCGACTTCAGAAAACCCCACAAGAAAAAGCCTTACGGGGTCAAATCGTACGATCTCGGCGGCCAGTTCATATCCCCTCCACGTGAGATGACCACGTCTTGGAGCCACATGTCGTTGGTGTCCATATCATCCAATTCAGGCCAAAAGAAGCTGGTAATCATCGACCTATAGCACTCGCCGTTGACGGTGATTGCATGGCCAAAGTCGTTCTCAAAGAAATATGGACCGATGACGCCGCCAGCCCAAAATCCACACCAAACAGTGACTTTGTCGGAATGCATTGGGCGCTCTAGGATCTCATGTGAATTGGTATCGTCGAAAATTCCGCAATTTTGTTTGGTGACGTAAACATTCATCCAGAAATGGGCCTCATCGCTGCAGATGATTTTTCGATGAAAATTAGGGTCAGTTTCCAACTGCTCCGGAGCTCATTCAGCGAATACACGTCTATGGTCGTTTACCTTCAGCTCCTGGGTCTGTTGAATTTTGTGCAGGCCTAAGTCATGGCGCAAAATTCGCCAAGTTGTGGTCTGCGAAAGGCAGAGTTCTTGTGGGCGACGCGAAATCGACTGCCTCGTATTCTATTGCATATCGTTTACTGAACCAGTGGACTCCAATTTATCCACAACATTTCTAATAGTCCTCTCGGTAGGACGATTATGACGACCGTAAAATGGGCGAAGCGCACGGAACGTTCCCGAACAGAACACCCATTTCGATAAAACAATTTTATCATTTGCACGTTCTGTTGAACGCTATGTCCATCCACGGTGATTCGGCAAAACAGACTGAATAAATGGCAGCCAATTGATAGATGTAACTTCAACAATATAGCCGCTATCAACTGTCAAAGTTCGGAAGTCCCTATTGGAAGACCCTCAATATATATTTTTTTTTTTTTAGTTTTAACAAGAATCGGATCACAGATTAGATAGTGATCGTCAGGTCCCGTTCGTTTCTCCTCAAATTTTACGTCAATACAGCTTACCCTATAAAATCGCTGGTGTTTTCTTTTACAATAAAAGAGTAATTGCTTCTGATCAATCTCTCATTTCGTGAGCATCATCCTAATCCTGCACCATCGTTAAGATATCTATAGCCTCGCACTTGGAACTTATTAAAAAGAAAAAGGCTATACTCAACTACAAACTAAACTCATAAACTTTATGCCTTCTCACCCGTAATGCAAATGTATCTTTTACTAGTTTCCTGTGTAAACTTAAGACTTTCACTCCCTTTGAACTCCTTCAAGTGGAAGCAAAATTTTCAAGTAAGCGGTGTTCTCGCGACAATTTCCTTTAACTGCGACACTATTACAGCTTATCGTACAGACAGGATACTCCTTTAACTACCTTAACTGAAGGCGACAAATTCAGCAATAAAACTTTAGATTGCTTCAGTTTTGAGTGAACTATAAAATTTCAAGCTACCGACAGCTGCACTGTCTTCCGGTTAACTGCATCCGTGTCATAAAAAAAATAACAAAAATGGAGAAAATCAATACAAGGTTATATAATTTGAAACTCTAACAAGAGAGCAAGGATAATAATCGAGAGACATTACTAAACCAAGTTAAGACCAAGGAAAGTGTATCAAACAACTTGTCAGGCGGACGAAGAAACAAAAAACAAAAAAAAAAAACAAACATTTTACAACCTCATCACCCTTAAAACTTTTCTCATAATCATAACTTCCTGGAATGAGAGATTGGATGAAATTTTTACTACGAAATCGTAAAGGTAGTCGGGTGACAAAGGATCTAACAGGCAGCACCAATGGAACAGGACACGGCACGTGTGCCCTTAACAAAATGCAGGTAGAGATTTAGGTGGACCAACTACAACATTCTGTCAAATGCCTGACAGTGGTCGGAGGGGATAAACTCTGGACAGATTGAAGACCTAAGCATGTTCTGATTACATGATGTGAGTCGGATGGACGTGAAGTTTTCTCTTTTTAATCAACGAGACGAACACTTGGAACAGTGGACAATCCCAAATGCAGGAGTGTACTGCAGTGATGAATCATGCACGAGCAAAGCAACAGAAAAACGAAGAGAATTCTGGTCTGTGGGTGGTGGTATATGGTCGGTGAAGAATTTTGGCTCACCGGTGGAAAATTTCTCGTGGAATTTTGTAAAAGTGTGCATTCAGTCACTGTTGGCTGTAATGTGCTGTAGTGAAATTACCCAACACCGAAAAAAAAAAATAAAAAATCAGGAACGTGACATACAAATTGCTAAGCAAACTTGAATTTTTCCAATAAAATATTTTGTTGATCAATTGAGGTGAGTATTTTATACAAATATACATATTTCGACCAAGGATTCTTATTTACACTTACTGTGCCTTTTATTTGGATTTAGCTATGTGTGTGAAGGCTCTGATGTTAGAATTCCTCTGAGGATTTGACATCTCCTAACTTAAATTAAGAGCTGGCGGTTAAACAAGGGTGTCTTTGGCTAGAAAAAGCGATAAATTCGTTAAAAGGTGTGACTGGCCTACATGATACTAGAAATTATTGGGTCTATAACTTCTCTAAATTTCTTGTGCGCAAGAGATGGCGTAACTTGTATTATTCCATGCGTTGGAAAGCTACTGTCATTGTACATCATTTCAGTATATGTCATTCATTTGAAGCGTAAATTTTTTTTCACTCAAATATGTCGAACTTTGTGCCTGAAAAAGTGTTTTTGCTGGGAGTTCTTCTTCATGAACAAAACTGCTACCGAAAGTCATCGTATTTTGGTGGAAGTTTATGGTGAACATGCGCTAGCTGAGCGAACGTGCCAAAAGTGGTGATTTTGGCTTGGAAGACGATGAACGTCCTGGGCAGCCAAAAAAGTTTGAAGATGAAGAACTGGAAGCATTACTCTATGAAGATTGTTGCCAAACACAAGAAGAGCTCGCAGAATCTTTGGGTGTCACTCAAGCAGCCATTTCAAAACGTTTAAAAGCAGCTGGATATATTCAAAAGCAAGGAAATTGGGTTCCACTTGAACTCAAGCCGAGAGACGGCGAAAGGCGGTTTTGCATGTGCGAAATGCTGCTGGAACGCCACAAAAGGAAGTCATTTTTGCATCGGATTGCTACTGGTGATGAAAAATGGATCCATTACGACAACCCCAAGCGCAAAAAATCATATGTGAAACCCGGCCAACCAGCCAAATCAACGGCAAAGCCGAATATCCATGGCGCGAAGGTAATGCTCTGTATTTGGTGGGATTAGATGGGTGTGCTGTATTATGAGCTGCTAAAACCAGGTGAAACCATCAATGGACAACGCTACCGAACACAATTAATCCGTTTGAAGAGAGCAGTGGCCGAAAAACGCCCGGAATATGCGACCAGACACGAGGCAATAATTTTCCATCATGACAACGCTCGGCCCCACGTTGCTATTCCGGTTAAGAACTATTTGGAAAACAGTGGATGGGAAGTCTTACCCCACCCGCCTTATAGGCCAGACCTTGCCCCTTTTGACTATCATTTGCTCCGGTCGATGCAGAACGCCTTCACTGAAATACGGTTCACATCAGAGCAGAATATTAAAAATTGGCTTGATTCATTCTTGGCTGCCAAGCCGGCGCAGTTCTTTTGGTATGGGATCCACAAATTGCCAGAAAGATGGGAAACACCGCACGAATTAAGTTATATACCCAATAGTTTATAGGCTTAGCGAGGATAATGTCAATAACAAAAGAGAAGACAACTCCCACCTCCCTGACTCCAAGTTCAAATTTGATCATACAGCTAAAATCTTCCCAGAGATCAACTTTTTTTTATTTCCTAGGACGAAACTACTGATTATTATGTGACATTAGTTATGCGACATCACGGACCGAACTCATATGGTATAATCTCTAGGATGTTTAAAAGCTCCGGAACATCAACGCCATAATTGGGAAATTTCCCTGGAAAATATAAATACTGCAACGATGCAAATACAGCCAGTAATTCCGCTTGTACTCTTGGAATACTAAGGGCCGCAAGGATCTTAGCCTTCTATATAACAAATCTCATCGCTATTCAGCCAAAATAATTGGAAGTAACTGACATCTTCTACAGACATTGGACCATATCACAGAATATTTGGATGTGGATTTGTTACCAGAGACTCGATTTGACAATAAGCGACAAGCATGTGTTCGAAGGTTATTTTGTTTTTTTTTTTTTTTGTCGGAACAAAGCACTAAACCTAAGAACTAATCAATGTACACCTTGCATGTTCCTTTTCATTGAAGTTCTCAGCCTTTCGTAGAAAAATGGTGCTTCAGTAATAATGTACCTACAGTATCAGGGCAGTATCAAGCATAGGCCGGATACTCATATAGAAAGTGCTCCTCGGTGTCACAGGGTAGTGTGCCCTTTTTTCCTAGTACTTATGAAAAGCATCGTGCCCAGTTAAAAGGACAAAAAGTAGTCTACAGCCTCACATACTGATCGACAATAGAAAGTGTCTGACCTCTTAGAGACATCAGGATGCAATCGCTCGACCTGTTGGCTATCTGCTTTTATGGCCATACAGAACCCAACTCACGTGCGGGTCCTGAGAAACTCTCCTCTGAGCCTTGTCTAGCGAGTTCATTGGCGACCTCCATTGTCCGTTATCCCATTACGATCTTAGACCAAGAGAGGGTTTAGTAAATTCAAAATTCGCTAAAGACGCATACGAGTATATTGCACTCCCTTTACCATAGATTGCGTATATCTCGCCTTAGAAGGCAGCTGGAAGTTTATCTTACGATAACGTTTCCATCCTTAAAAAGCACACCAGTGCCCCCACTTGGGGACCTACCTCTACAAATGAGGCCCAGACGAAGTCCCGGAGGTCCTGATCCAGACGGTATAATAAGCCCGAGGTCAAGGGATCTGTGTACCCTTAAAATGTTTTTACACAGCGTGGGCGAAGGATATTTAGGGAGGATGAAAAGAGATGTACATTGTTTCAAATATTTGCAAGTTATAACGACCAGGAAATAGAGAGCTCGACAGGGTATTCCATAAGCGAGTTGTACGGCTTAGGAACGAATCACGATATTTTAGAGTACGTCCGAAAATGGGCTTGAGGGTATACTGATGAGCATTCATAGCGAAACCGGTATCATGGTTAAAAGTTAAAAGGGGCCGAATGCCAATTTCGGTGGAGCACTGGTGGGGAAAATAGCGATAGTGTTCGAGGGTGTCAATTGACTGTGTAAAATTTTTATGAGTTTTATCGCACTTTTTTTAACCCTATCTAGCAGGTGCAGAGATGCTTTAGGAGCACCTGACCAGATCTGGGCATTGTACTCGAATTTTGGGCGGATGAATGCCTTATATATGGAAGCTAGATCAGAAGGGGAAAAGTATTTCTTACATCACTTGAGGAAGCCTAGAAATTTCGCAGCATTTTTGACGGCACCGAATATGTGGTCATTCCAACGAAGCTGTCATTGGCACACATACCGAGAATGGAAAGTTGTTCGGTTTCGACGATATAAGTGCCATTCATGAATGATGGCTGAGTGTTTAAATTTCACGTTAACGACAGCAGACAGCGTTGTGTTTTGGAAGCATTAAATTCCACTCTGTTGATAGTTCCTCAATTGGTTATGCTGATTATATCGGAATTTAATGAGCTTAACATACGCTGCCGCTCTAGTTCTGTAGCCGAGGAGCAGGGACGTGAGTCCAGAAACGAATATGAAAAGCAGAGAGTACTGTCGTTAGTGAAGAAATATATTGAATTAGAAGTGGCAGACAAGAGGTCATTGATAAAAATTGAAAAGAGTGTCGGAGACAGAACGGAGCCCTGGGGCAGACCAGCATTTATTTTGCAGATATCAGGCTTAGAACCATCCAAGACAACTCCATTGAAGAAGGAAGATGTCGACCCCAAATGCACACATTTTCGACAAAAGAGCCTGATGCCAAACTCTGTCAAATGCCTTAGAAATATCTAGTGCAACTATCTTGCTTTCGCCAGGCTGGTGTACGCTTTGATTTCACTTTTCGGTGAGACATGACATCGAACCACCTGGACCTGTTGCTACGAAGACCGTACTGCCGGTCATTGAGAAGCATTCCTGTTTCGAGAAATGTCATGAGCTGACGGTTTATCAGCATTTCCATGACCTTCGTGAGAAGGGATGTATGTAAGTGCAGTGGGTCTGTAGGAAGAGAGAGAGGGAGATTCGCCTTTTTTAGGGACGGGCTGGACAAATGCTGATGAAAAAGCTTACGGAGTGGTTTTGTCAGTGTGGAAGAACACCTCTTCAGAGTACGAGTAAGTATACCATCTGGACCAGCGGATCTATGTATATAAAGGCCTTTAACTGCTCTTGCTACTACACGAGTGCGAAAGTGGATTCGTCCCATTGGGGATTCGATGCACTCAAGTGTAGGCGGAGACAGAGCACAATCTGGGAGTGTTGAGTTGGCCGCAAAGTGTGCTGCAAGCAGATTGGCTTTGTCCAAAGAGTTGACAGCTGGAATGCCATTGTGAATGAGCGGTGGGTAGGATGGAGGATGAGGCAGAATTTCTAATGTTTTTGACAAACGACCAACAATTTTTACTGAGGGCATTGCAGAATTTTTTGCTTAAGTTTTTGGTCGTACTGGAATTTCACACGCTTAAGAAAGGCGTTGTAGTCATTCCTAGCTCTTTTGAATTTTTTTCCAGTTTTCCTCTGTCGGGTTGGTCTTTTAGGATCCTTGATAATTGGGCAGGGCGCTGTAAATATACAGTGGACCCACAAAATTAATTGACCGGTCTACTGCGGTAAGGAAGTATTGCCAAACTTATACTCTTTTTGCCTTTGTTTGACTTCAATTGAATGTTGTATTCTTTCAATGTAGAAAGCATTTGTCAGTTCTGACATTACTTCTTTTGGCAAATAGGTTAACATTCTTCACTTCGATTTATCATTGGAGATGTTGTCGATTATGTTACTGGAGTATCGTCGTCTTGTAAGGACGACAAAAATATCGCCCTCACATATATGCAGTTGTCAGTGTGCATTCTTTTTTAAAACCTCACAGCCCTGAGTTTATGTCTTACGAGCCCTGCTTGCTTGAGCGCAACTGGCCTGAGTCTCTCCCTTTTGAGACTCCCAGCCCTATTTGCTCTAAAACTCAAAGTCTACCCGTCCTGTAAGTTTCTGCCCTGAAACTTTTCACCAACAATCTAGTATTTACTTTCTATTCCTTTCTTCTTCTTAGAAGGTGTTTAGTCCGAGCTGGATTAGGGCCTCAGCTAACATGCTGCTCCAGCTCTACTCCAGAGGAGTGTTTAAAGCTGTTCAACCGCAATAAAGCCGGATTTTTGCGTCGGTATGTGACAATGGATGAAACTTGGCTCCATCACTTCACACCACATGGAATAATTTTCATCGACTATCTCCAAAAGGGGCAGCCTATCAACAGCGACTATTACATTGCGTTGTTGGAGCGTTTGAAGGACGAAATCGCAGAAAAACGGCCGCATTTGAAGAAAAAGAAAGTGCTGTTTCATCAAGACAATGCACCGTGTCACAAGTCGATGAAAACGATGACAAAATTGAATGAATTCGGCTACGAATTGCTTCCCCACCCACCATATTCTCCAGATTTGGCCTCCAGCGACTATTTCCTATTCGCAGACTTCAAAGGAATGCTCGCCGGAAAGAGATTTAAGACCGATGAAGAAGTAATCGCCGAAACAGAGGCCTATTTTGAGGCTAAACCGAAATCGTACTACAAAACTGGTATCGAAAGATTGAAAAATCGTTTCAATCAATGTATCGTCCTCGAAGGCAACTATATTGATAAACAAAGTTGAATTTGTGTTTTACTATAAAACGGCACGGACTTTCCACCCCATGTGTTATTTTCATCCGCTTTCGCCAGCGTCCAAGTTTCTGCGCAGTACATGAGAATTGGGAATGTTCAGTGTCTTGTACAATGCCCTTTCGGTTGCTTGAGAAAGGGCTTTATGGGTCAATTATCTTCTAAGCGCAGAGAAGCAGCGGTTATCAAGAGTGATTCTTGGAGTTAATAGCGGAGGCGAGGTAGATAAATTCCCTTACTACCTCAGAGTAGAAGCTGCCTATAGTGACGTCTTATGCTTGTGCCAGGCTTCGGTTTTGTGTGCCCCTCTTCGCTGACAGCATACACTTACTTTGTTTTTCCTTTGTTGCCGCTTCTGCTTCAATAGCCGTAAACGGTCTATCAATAGCTCGCTGTGCTCTTCCCATTATGTCATAGTCGTATGCATATGCGAGTAACTGAACGCAAGGATAGTACATTTGTAATTGAGTTGTGCGTTTCGCACAATCCTTTCAAGACTGATGTTGATCGTCATTTTACTTGGTCGAATGGGTTTGGCAAGGATGCCAAAACTAGAACTGACACTGTAGAGAACGTTTCTAGAGATGCCGTCATATGCGGTTTTGAAACCAAAGAAGAGGTGGTGTGAAATGATTTGGAAATCCGATCGGACCGTTCACATAACACTGCTGAGAAGAATTTATATGCGATGTAGAGAAGACTTATTCCCCTGCTGTTAGCGCAGATCAAGGGGTCTGCCTTCTTCAAGATCGGACAAACAATGCTATGGTTCGATTCGTCGGACATACTTTCTTCGACCCAAATTTAAGAGATGAGTTGATCTATGCTCCATTTCCAATCACCACCTGCTGCCTTAAACAACTCGATAGTTAAGCCATTGAGTCCAACGGCTTTGTTGCACCTACTCTTTGGAAATTCCTGTCCTGACTTCGCCTTGTTCATGTGGACGGATAAGTTGTCTATCTCCGTCTAGGTTAAATGGTTTATGCTGTTTGGTGGGATGTTGCTCATCAAAACTGTTTAACACCCCGCAGAAGTTTCTCAGCACCCTCTGTGGGTTGCCTTCTCCATTCTTGCAGATTTACGGTGGACTTTACAGCTTTACAGACGTAACGTTGCTATAGCAAACACACGGTTTGCTCACCTCAATATTCACAAGGGAACCTGTCGGACACTAGATCAGCAAACTGTCAACCAGATTGATCATGTAGCGATCGAAGTATGGCACTTCTCAAGTATTTTAAATGTCCGAAGCGGCCAACATAGACTCGAACCACTATATAGTTGCAGCCAAGGTATATCTACGGGTATCTCAGACGCCACAACAACGGGCAAATACTATGAGGCAGAGCAGAGCGAACCATTCAATATTGACGATGTAAGCCAAGAGCTCCGTCTACCCAACCAAAATGAAGAGAGGATAACACAATAATATCGAAACTGAAGTCAAATAAGGCTGCCGGGCCGGACGGCCTACCTGCCGAACTCTTTAAGGCAGCAAGAGATGACCTGGTGGAGAGCATACTCCAACTTATTTCCAAGATTTGGTCAAATGAATGTATGCCTGATGAATGGAACCTCAGCATCGTTTGCCCGGTTGACAAGAAAGGAGACCCTCTAAACTGCGGCAATTACATCGCGTATAAGATCTTGTCTACCGTATTGTGCGAGCGCCTGAAACCATTTGTTAACGATCTGATTGGACCCCATCAGTGCGGTAAGTCCACAATTGACTAAATACTCACACTACGGCAGATCCTGGAGGAAATTCAAGAAGTTCAATTCGCTACCAACCACCTTTCTATCGATTTTAAAGCCGTATATGACAGCATCAAAAGAGACAAGCTATACAGAGCCATGTCTGGTTTCAGCACCCCTGCCAAACTCTTCACCTTGTGCAGGATGACGGTGGAGAAAGCTCGCTGCTGCTCGTTAACTACCTAACCGAGACCTTTGATGTCAAAAGCAGGATTTTGAGCAAGGCGACGCGCTGTCTTCTGAGTTCTTTCATATCACTTGAAAGAATTGTGCAAAATTCACAAGCGAACACACGAGGCGCGATCTTTCAAAAGTGTGTTACGATATTGATATTATTGGTAGGACACAGCGAGCTGTCACAGGAACAGAAACGGCAAAAATGGGTCTAGCGGTAAAAGAGGACAAAACAAAGTATATGCTGTCAACAAGAAGGGACACCCAACATCGACGAATCGGGCAGAATGTCACAATCGACAGCTATAAGTTTGAGGTAGTAAGGACATTGTATACCTCGGCTCTGCTATCATATCTAAAAACGACATCTCTTCAGAAATCAAGCGAAGAATAACGCTTGCCAATAGCTGTTTCTTTGGGCTGAGAAGGCAACTGTGTAGTAAGGCGCTCTCCCTAGCAAACTCTATATAAGATCCTAGTAATCCCAGTCCTGCTCTATGGTTCCGAAGCACGAACCCTTTCTAAAGCGGATGGAGATATCCTTGGTCGTTTTGAGATAAAAATTATTCGCAAGATATTTGGTCCCGTATGCGTTTACGGGCTCTGGAGGAGGCGATTCAACGATGAACTCTACGATCTGTATAGCGACATCGACATGTCGAATTGGGCATTTGAGGTGGCTGGGAGATGTAGAGCGAATGAACAGCAACGTTCCAGCTAGCAGAATCTTCGACTCTAATCCGGAGGGACAACGCAGTAGAGGAAGGCCTCACCTTAGATATCATGGGCAAGTAAAAGAGGACCTCAACCAACTTGGAGTGCGCAACTGGAGGCAGTTAGCCAAAGACCGCGCTAATTGGAGAGGCTTGTTGTTTAAGGCCCAGGTCCACTCCGGACTGTATCGCCGCCTAAGTAAGTAAGGTAGCACCTCTCTAAGGCCTCGACCGAGAGCTTCTTGTGCTCTTTCTTTTTTCTTCTGAGGAGACTATGTTCTTCCAATCGTTCGTTGTTTTCTGTAGGGCCGCTCTACATATCCACTATGTTTCTAGCTTTGTCTGTCTGCATTTGGTTGACGGTTTGTTGATCACGCAGCAGCTAAATTCCTTTATAGATGTCAAGGTGTGAACACCCTGTGTTGGCTATAGTTATATTGCGTCGTTTTCCCTTTCTATTGCTTCCTGTATCGAAAAAGTAAAAGGGTAAGCGATTTAACAGCCCAGCAGCTGTGATTGTCTGGAAGCCTGCCTTCGCTGCAATATTCCGCCCAAAAGTTTGTCTATTCTGACTGTTTTTCTTTTTCTTCGGATAGAGTACCGGAATCGAAAACCATTAAGAAAGACTTTGATGCGTTTACGACATTATGCCATTATTATGGACAGGATTTACAACGAGGCGAACGTATTTTTTCAAAGGATTTCATGGCTAAGTAAGAAGTGCCTATTCTTCCTTATTTATTGTGTTTAAAAGATTATCACGAGTCTATGAGTATCTTTGTAAAAAGTGTATGTGTCTAGGGTAGAGCTCAAAGCCCAGAAAGATACGCTGACTGATTTGCTTCCCAAGATTTTCCCTTAAAAAGGACCTAAGTGAAACGAAATTAAATTATAAGGGCCAATAGTGATGATCCTGATGTTTAAAATCTCTCTTCTTAATCAAATGGTTTACGCTTGGATTTTAATCTCTCATCAAATGTCTCCAACTGCCTCAAGGATAAAGCTCAGCTCTCGGTTGAGGCTACTTTGGAAGTCAAAGCTTTCCTACAACCCTAATCTTTGTAATTCAACGTCGCCGAATATTACACAATCCACTGCACACAAGAATCAAATCCATTTATCCAACTGAAAAAGGAGAAAAAAAAACGTGCAAATACTTTTCATCTCATCTTATACTCATTGCCTCACCAACACGCCCATGGCCGTACTTCTGCTGCGCCGTGCACCTACGTAACGTTAACTCACTTTCAATTAGTCCTTTTGTGTGAGAGGCGGTTTAATTTTGAAAATCGCTTAGGTAATTTCTTTGCTTGCGGTACATTTACTGGTTTTTTTCGTTTCTTTTCTTCCCTTTCTTGCCTGAAATGCCATATCCGGTTCGTCATGAAATTTTAAAAGCTTCCGCAAACAAGAACTAAGAAGAGGCAGCATACCGCTAGGCACACACATCTGAATGACAATGATGGGAAAGCCAATGATGATGGTGGTGCTAGTGGTGCTGGTGGTGCTGGTGGTGCTGGTGGTACTGGTGGTGATATGACATTGGCGGTAGCGGCGATGGATCCCATTAGTTAAGGAGAGAGGATGAATGGAAAAAACGAAGCCACCCCGAAGCCACCCCGAAGCCACCCCGAAGCCACCCCGAAGCCACCCCGAAGCCACCCCGAAGCCACCCCGAAGCCACCCCGAAGCCACCCCGAAGCCTTCTTTACGAAGCTCCATTGTGCTGAAGATTGCTTCAATGGGGCCGACTTGAAAGTGCTATTAGGGGATTTTCACCACTAAAGGAACTCTTGAGTGGCTGCCTCTAGAGGTTACAAGTGTGTCCTCTCTAGTTCAGAAAAAGAAGGAACCTCTACGAATATGACTATGACTAGGACTGCGTCACTCCTCTCCAATTGACATGTAGTACTACGCCTACCAGCCTCTTCCATTTGGAAAAGCTTTCACCGCTTAAAAGGATTTCTCTATAATTCTTCAACGAGATCCTTTCCATTGTTGCCACCCCCCATTTAGACGATGATAGGTGATGAACTTGATTCTCGTTGTCTTAAACGAATATTCCAGCCCAAGATAATTGCGAAAATAAAAGAAGAAGAAGTGAAAAATTGAATCCGATGTGATTGATATTTGTAAAGTCTCGTGATGTTAGAGAGCAGCATCCTGGATGCCCTTGCGTTAGAGAGGGCGGCCAGCGGGATGACTGACGTTAATGGACCAAAGAGATGCGAGCGCTTGATACTGAATCGATTTTCACCAAGCCAAGGGTGCAATTATCAGTGGAATAGAGTGGAGGAATTTTTAGAGATTCGGTTTGTTTTTTTTTGTTTTTTTTTGTTTTTTGGTTTTTATGTAAATTGGAATTTGAAATGATTTAAGGCAGTCAAGCATGATAAAAGGGACCAAATGATGGAATTGAATCTTCTGCATCGATAGTTTGAGTTATTGATTTGTGCTGGTCCTGGTGGCTGCTTTTAGGATGGTTAAGCTAGACCGTCAGGGTTTTCTTTCGATTTATTCAGTTCTATGATTGATGAATGGATTCTGGTTTTCTTCTTATAATATATTCGGAGGACGAACCTCAGTCAAAAGTAAACATGGAGTTGATAAGTGGAATAATTTAAAGCAAGCAGTGCCTCTGACACTGAGGGATTCGCTTGAATGGTCTGGAAGTAGTGTAACTTTGGATTTTAATGATGACATCGTATGCTAACGATCTCTTTCAGTAAAGAGTGGCAAAATCAGTTAAAGCTACTGGTTCACAGCACTGGACTTTTCATTTGAAAGTACTGGAGCCACAAGGTTCGTTCCATCAAACTTGAGTCCTTTTGAGTACCTAATTCCTAGTTTAGATACATTCGGCTATCATTGCTACTATTTTGTGCTGAAACATAAGTCAGAAATTGGTCTGGCAGTTCAAAATCAAACTAAACATAGACTTCTCGATCCCATCGAGCATTCAACCCCTTTTCGTGGTCGTACCAGGCCTACAATATTAACTCAATGTCGACATGCCCCACTACTTAACATATATGGCATATGGCTGCATTTATTGAAGAATTCTTTGACTTAGCCTCTCGCCGCAGCAAGATCAAATACCTACTGGAAACTGGTGTAAGTGACGCCAATGACCACTTTGCACTGACCGTGCATATGTATGTATGTTCAAAAATATGTTGCACTGTCCTCAATATTTGATGCTCGAAGTGTTTGAAATGCACCCATCCATATCCTCCTCACATAACAGTCTAATGGAGCTTTCGACTCATATCTTATGTGACATCGGTAACCGCAATCCTTACACTTTAGCCCGATGACCATTTTCTTAATGCAAAAGTCACAAGATAAAAGTAATCGAATGACGATGACCTTGAATCTCTATCAATATCCGCACAATCAAGTTTTTTTCAATAACCGGTATATAGTTGTGTGGATTGTAACCACGTTTGGGTACTGTCAAAAAAGCCTCTGATATCACCCGTATTTCTAGCCGAATAGTGTCATTCAAAAGATGGTGAAACCTTGCGTGGCCCCCGGGTAAGTTGCCAATTTGTAGAACACGACGCGGTTCATTTATCTGGCTATAGCAACAGGACTGAACATCAAGTCCAAAACATTTAAATACGTGCGGTTCTGCTATAAAGTCGGTTAACATCGCTTTATACCTGAGACCATGGACCGCAACGATGTCTCCTTCATCATTTCGAAAGAAATATGATCCGATGATGCTGCCATGCCATAAACCGCAACAAACAGTCAACCTTTCTGGATGCATTGATGCCTGGTCGAACACTTGTGGATTGGGTACGCTCCAATAATGACAATTTTGCTTATTGACATAGCCGTTGAGCCAAAAATGGGCCTTGTCTGAGAAGATGATTTTTTGGCCAAAATTCAGATCTCCGGCCAATATTTCCAGGGCCCAATTAGCGAACTCACGACATTGTCTATGGTCGTCCGGCTTTAATTCTTGCGTCAGCAAAATCTTATACAGAAGGCCCAAATCCAACCGCAAAATAAGCCGGGTTAACTCTCTGCCGATGCATAATTCAACTGGTCAGCGCCAAATCGACATTTCTGGGTCTTCTTCGATACTGGCCGCTACGGTGGCTATGTTTTCTTCATTTAGCACCAGTCTCTCTTTGGTTTGTGGTTTAATATCCAAAAGGGTGTACTTGTAGCAACCACTCTGTCAGAAATACGACCATCGAAATGTAGAGGGCGATTGCCCAAAATCGGTTGGGAGTAAGGAAGTGATATAATGTAATTTAAGTTGTTTCGGCTGCTAGCTAAAGTGTCTGGAGGAATAAAGTTACTTTGTTAAGAAACGTGGTGCAGAGTGGATTAATGGTTGCTCAGAATATTGAACAATAAACGTGTATTTTAAATAGATATCGTTGTTTGTTATTTGTTTCACGATATCACTTCCGTGCACAATCTTTTCTATGAGCTATAGAAACGATATACTCACGCTCAAGCTTTTCCACGGCGCAAAATTGCCTGTACACTGAAGCCATGCTGAAGACCGACCTCACGATGAGCCGGAATTTCGATATTTTTTCATAATTTCCCCACATTCGGCAGGCGCAAAATGATGCACAACGAAATGGCAAACCTTAGTGAATATTTTGACAGCTGGATGTCATTGGTAACTTTGACAGCTGCTGGTGCATAACATCTGGGAAAACTATCATTGCTATCTGGTCACTCAGGGGCAAAAGCAATGTGATAATGTGAATGTGCCATAATTTTTGAATATGACATCAAGCATCATTGTTCTTGACAGATAAAGAATTAATTTACAACAAGCAATTGAACAATACACATCTAAGGAACGTGGAGTTATCCTTACAGCTTAATTGACCAATTTCCGGTCTGTTGTTTTAAGGCGGCGTGAATTAAGCATTTGACATTTGCGCGAGATGACAATTCAAGACGTCACACGAGGTGGTTAGCTGCATATTGCTCATCCGACCGACAATTTCACTGCTACGGCCGAGGACGTCCGAGAAAATCCACAAACATTGACGAGACAACGATGCACGCAATTTGACATCAGCAGACGTTCGTTGCGTCGAATTTTGGTGAAAGACCTGTAGATGTTCCCTATAAAGTGCAAATCGTTCACCAATTGCTGCCTGCTAACCGTCAAGTGGGGTTAACTTATTCTCATGCACTGTTAAACCTGGTGTATGAAGAGGATGATTTCGGATCCAAAGTCATTATGAGCTACGAAGCCCATTTCCACTTAAAGGGTTACGTGAATAAACAAAATTCACGGGGAATCCAAACGAAATCCACGACGGGCCATTGCATACCCTCAAAGTGACTGTTTGGTGCGGCATTTGCAGTGAAAAAGTGAATGGCCCTTATTGTTTTGAGCACTCAGACACCATAACCGTAACTGGTGAGCTATACAGACAGATGCTAAACGATTTTTTTTTTTACGGAAGTTGCTGAGTTGGGTCTTGAGCATTGTGCCAGCAGGAGGCACTAACCGCTCACATAGCTCGGGAAACGATGGAGGTATTGAATCACCAATTTCCAGGCCGCGTAATTACCCATTTTGACAATTTAAATTGGCCTGCCAGATCGCTTTTTGAAATCTCATGTTTACCACAACAAACTACTAACCTTGCAGGTCTGGAAATCCAACATTGAACAAGAAATCACCAGTTTGGAGCAACAAGTCAAAATGTGGATAAATGTGCTTCGACTCAGGAGGTGGTTATTTGACCGATATCATTTCTTGAACTTAGTGTCATCAATTCTGCACCTTCAAGTAAACTTGTTGTGAAAACAAAGCCAACATTTTTTCACTTCTAATAAAATGGCAACCAATTCATATTATGGCATTACTTTTGCATGTTGTTTTGCTGCCGGCAAGCAGCACCCTTCACCAAACCAAGGGCTTGGCATCTAAGCCACTGGTCTTCAGCACTTGATGCTGGCTGCAAAGTACTTGGCGAGAGTTTGAGGCATACGCGATTGGCAAAGGTTCTTGCGGCTTTGCGGTTGCGAGTGCAACGTTTTATCGTTAAATCACCACATGGTATTTCCCCGTTGTTGTGCCGTCTGATATATCCGTGAACGTACCTTGTCTGTAACTAAGTTGTGGTCCGAGTCTAGGTTGGCCGCTCGGAATGTTCGGACATCTAAAATATTTGAGCAGTGCCTTACGTCGATCGTAACATGATCAATCTGGTTGACAGTTTGCAGATCTGTTCTCTTGTGAATATTGAGGTGAGGAAACCGAAACGTTACCGTTTCCATATGTGGTGTCGTGTATGCTATGTCTTCCTATTGTGCGTCCAAATATGTCCTCCCTTCCAATTATAGCATTAATGTCACCCAAGACGATTTTAATGTCATATAACGACATTGCCCGTAGGTTTTGTCGAGGAGCTAGTAGAAACCCTCTTTGGTAGCATCGTCCTTTTCCTCTGTTAGGGCTTGAGCGCGTATAAGGCTGATGTTAACGAATTTACATCTGATACGGATTGTCATAAGGCGTTCACTCACGTGTCGAAAGCAAGACGTCTTTCCTAAGTCTGCCGCTTACAACAAATCCGCATCCAAATAGACGCTGCTTACGTTCCCTATGGCAATCATCGTTATAAACATCACAATTTTTCACCTTTCCTTTGCCCGACCCATCCCACCGCACTTCCTGGATGGCGGTGATATCTGCCTATCTGCTTTATAGCAGTCTAGGGCCTTCGCTAATTAATCGGCTGCCCACGGCCTATTCAAGGTCCTTACATTCCACGTGCAGATCCGAAGTCGTTGCCCTATTTTTTTTTTGCAGGGTCGTCAACAGTGAATCTGTCCTTATCCGAGGATATTGTTAGTTTCGTAACAATTAGTTTTTTCCGTAGTTGGGCAGTTAACCCCACGCACAACCCCCAACCTAGAGGGCCAAGCCCTTTTTGGAACCCCTAGGACAAAAGAGCCGGACAAAATTCCGGGGTTAGTAACTTAGTAACCCGCTTCGGGGATGTGAGTCCTGCCGTTAGCCCTTATTAAGGATTCATCCGCCACCAACTCTTTTCCAACACCCTTACTTAGTGTTTGAGATCCCTATAGACCTGGTATTCAAATACGTTGAAGCAGCTCATATAGAGATAGGACTACTTCGACCTAACTGCAACTGTGGGTGCCACAGTTCGCCTCAGGAGAAGTGCATTCAACAGGGGTTGGTTACGCCATCTTCAGTCGAGGTACGAGGCACCCAGCAGTCACCACGTGGAGGTGAGTAGTAGGAGTTGATGGTGTGAGGCAAGGGTGTGATCGCTTGTGTTTTCATATAATCGCATTTACCACCCTTTTGACCACCAACAGCATATTCCAATATTCTACCATGGTACAACCTAAAGCCTATTTTTAGTGCACCAACGGTCAATCACATCTGGGGCTGCCTAAACACAGTCATTTGGCCTGATCCAACAAACATTATCTTCATATACCTGAGCGTAGACGCTGGAAATATTGAGAGTGTAAAGCAGTGAGGTGACCAATATGCACAACAGCAGTAAAAACAGGACACTGGCCTGCGGGCAACCCGTATTTTAACGCGTTGGCACATACATTATATCCATAAAACAACATTATATTTATACATGGCGTCAGAAGTTGCGTTATCCTCAATGTCGATGAAAATGCCCAGCGTGTACTCCTTCTCCTCGGGCACCTCTTTCAATCAGGCCACTTGATTTTGAAACGCAGTCTCGCAGCATCCATACCCTTGAACATGAAGGACGTCAGTCTGATAAGTTTGAAGCTGTTGGCGAGTTGTCTTTTCTAATTTATTGCATAAAGGCTTGTCTTACTAGATGCCAGGGGTCTCTGTGTATACCACTGCCAGACTGGATCGTCATTATCCCAAGAGAGCCAAATATCCCTGCTACACCTTGTTAATCATATCCAACTTGCATGAGGAAATAAAATGTCTCAACTCTAAAGACTCGTCTCCCGTGGATTGCAAATCAGAGTTAAAAGTCAGAGACCAACTGCCATAGTATGCCTTGGAAAAAAAATTCAAAATGTGTCAAAATCGAGTGAAGGCTGAAAGCAATAAAAACAAGAATTCATTCTCCTTCAAATAATTTTATTCAACTCATCGGCTTATGGCCAGATAGACTAAACACAATATCCTTCCATTTCCACTCGAAAGAGTTTCCATTTAATCAATGCTGTTTTGCAAATCGCTTGCCTGGTTGTTTGATGGTGCCAAGAATCAGGTCGTGCAGGACACTGCTCCGAATTGACATAGAGATGTACAAACGGATAGTGAGCCAACTGAAATGTGGAGCACCTAGACGTGTTTCTTTTTTTGTTAATTTCAGTCAAAAAGGATGTTAAATCCTTTTTTTTTGTGTAATAGGAAACCACATTTCTGAAAAGTACTCCAAACGTAAAGGACAATTCTGTCTGCTTGTGTGGCATGAGATTTTCCAAAACTATTTCCTCAGCTAAAAGGCAATTCCGGTGCTCGTACGATGTCGTCGTCCTCGATGACGATTTCCTCCACTGGCCTCAGTTTTAGGATCCGTTTTTGGAAATAATAAAGCAGGGAACTGCCTTCGAGAAGTATGAATACGAATAAGTAGTCTAGCTTCTCGCCGGAGGGCTACAACCATTGGGACATCTATATGTTTATGCTCTCGTTCATCCTTTATGTGGCTCTGAGTATGAAAATTTTCTAAATCTCAGATCTCATAGAGAAGGGACATTCGGGAGGGTTAGAATAATTTATGGAACCTTCTACCGCACCACAAACAGTGGGACAACACTCTTGGGGTCATGCAATTCGTTAAAATGGTTTTCACAGTCGTCGAATGGTGTCATGTCCTCCTGGCGAAGAGGTGGTCGGGTTTTGGGATATCCTTTATTTGCTGGTGTTGCAGGATAGCAACTTATTTAGTGCTAGCGTCAGTGTGTGAATCATGCGAATGGAGGAAACGTAATTTCCTCTCTGGAAAATAACTCATGGGCCAGTGACTGAAATTAATCACCACTGGGTTCACAGTTTAATGCATCAATTTGGAGATTTTTAATTAGATTACCAGAGTTTGGTTAGAGATACTCGTTTACTCGTATACTCGTACCATGCATAGACGAGAATAGTGCAGATGAAAAGTTTTCGAAATTTTATTAATTTAACTTGGAAGTTATAGACGGATGGATTCGGTGGGATAAATAATTAAACAGTGATGAGGCTTTGCCTCTTTATTACGTTTAACTACGATGTCATGTGGGAAACCACTAAAAGACAGATACACGGATACAGTCCAGGTTTTATGTGAGCCACAGATAAATTTATTTTATTTCTCATTCGAAAGATTATGACTGGGACAGTAAGAGGAATGTTAGCGCAAGCTTAACTTTGACCAGAAGCAGTCTGGTTTTGGGTTTTACTGAGAAAACGATCTAGTATAGACCGCCTTAAAAACAAAGAAACGTATCGTTCGGACTCCCAACTTGAAGTTACATCATCTTACTTCAATCGCCAATGATTGATACCACTTTTGCGCCGAATAGTTACTTATGGTGGAAAATGGTTTCTTTATGGCAACCGCAAGCGAAGTATTCAGTAGTTGGATCGCGAGAATTCTCCAGGAGTGTAGCTAAATCAGGTTATGCTCACTGTTTGGTGGACCGGCGAGGAAGTTGTGCATTATTCGTTCTTGCAACCAGGTGTGCACCTGCAGAGATTTTGAGGCAATACATTAAAAATTACGATGCAAGCAACCAGCGCTGGTTAACAGAAGTAGCAAAATTATCCTTGACAACAACGCTAGGCCACATGTTTCCCAATTGACGTTGAAAATAAAACTGAACTTTGGTTTGAAATTTTGCAGCATCCACTGCATATCCCGGACCTATCGCCAACAGATTACCATCCTTATAGAAGTTTCAGCAACAGCATCAGTAACCAGCGCTTCCGAAATCGCTAGTATATCATGGCAGCCTTTGAAGGATTTGTGAAAAGATCGAAGGACGAAGGACGCACTACAGCGTTTTATTTCGGTCCAAACAAACTGAATATTTCATGTTGAAATATTAATGCAGCATAACTTGCATCGATTCAACCTCAAACAGGTAGCTGAGATTAAAAAACCCCAAGAAGTATACTGTGGAGAGAGGTGGGAGTAGGAGTGCTATCTCACTAAGGCTTTTTCTCCTGTTTCCGGGCGGCAGCGGACGACTTCTAAGGATGGAATCAACGGTAGTGTCCACAGTTCCGATTGGGTCGAACTAGTGCCGCCTCTATATGAGCTGCTTCAACGTATTTGAATACCAGGTCTATAGGGATCCCCAACACAAAGTAAGGGTGTTGGAAAAGCGTTGGTGGTGGATGAGACCTCAATAAGAGCCAACGCTCACATCTCCGAAACGGGTTACTGGTTACGGAATTTGGTCCGGCTCCTTTTGTCCTAGAAGTCCAGAAAGGGCCTGGCTTAATTGCCGAAGTAAAAAATGAATTGTTACGAAGCGTCCAATAGCCTCGGATAAGGACGGATTCACCCTTGACGACCCTGCAAAACGAACAACGAACAACAACTGCACGTGGAATATTCGAACCTTGAACAGGCCGCGTGCAGCCGAACAATTAGCCGAGGCCCTAGATTGCTAATTAGGCCGGACAAAAGAAGGATGAAAAACTGTGATGTTTGCTACGGTGATTGCTAAAGGAAACGAAAGCGGCATCTATTTGGATGCTAATTTGATATAAGCGGCAGACTTAGGCAAGAACGCCTTATAACAACCCGTATCAAAGGTAAATTCGCTGACATCAGCCTTATATATCGTCTTACGCGACTTTAATGCCAAAATTGGAAAGGAAGACATCTTTGGTAGCACAATCGGAAGACATAGCCCACACGACACCACGTCTGGAAATGGACTTGGGCTAACCAATTTCGCTGCGGGACGTAACGTTACTATAGCAAGCACACGGTTTCCTCACCTCACAAGATCAGCAAACTGTCAACCAGATTGATTATATTGCGATCAACGTAAGGCACTCCTTAAGTATTTTAGATGTCCGAACATTCCGAGGGGCCAACATAGACTCGGACCACTACCTAGTTGCAGCTAAGGGTATATCTACGAATATCTCAGTCGCCACAACAACAGGAAAATACTATGAGAAGATTCAATGCTGAGCGGTTGCAATCGCAACAAGCCGCCAAAATCTTTGCCGATCGCGTATCCCTCCGAGAAGTAATTTGCAGCCAGCATCTGGTGCTTAAGACCAGTGGCTTAGATGCCGACAAACCATCAGAAATGCCGCAATTGACATGCTGGCTTTTACCCGCCCACCGCCATGAAACCAGTGGTTTGATGAAGAGTGCCGGCAAGCACGTGCAGCAAAACAAAATGCCTACAAAGCGGCGCTGCACAAAGGACGAGAGCGGGTCGAGAGCTCTACGAGTAAAAGAGGAGGAACGAACATCGGCTTTTCCGGAGAAAAAAAGAAAGAGCATGAGAGTCACGCGAGCGAAGAAATAGAGAGGTGCTACTCCAGAAGTTTTACCAAAAGGTAAAAAGATCGTGTCAGGGTAATAAGACCCGTAGAGATGAACAAGGAAACCTTGTAGTAGAGTCACAGTTGGTGCTGAGGATATGGAAAAACCATTTCTCCAGACTGCTAAATGGTGAAGATGACACAAAACCGCTATCTGGCAGAGCGAGCCAATCAATATTGACGATGCAAGTCAAGAATTCCGTGCTCCCGACCAAAATGAAGTGAGGATAGCAATATCTAAACTGAAGTCGAACAAGGCTGCCTCCTGATGGACAGCCCACAGGAGAAGACCTGGTAGAGAGCAAAAATCAACTTATTCCCAAGATCTGGTCTGGATGAATGTATTCCAGATAAATGGAACCTCAGCATCGTTTTCCCGGTTCACAAGAATGGAGACTCTCTAAACTGCGCCAGCTACAGTGGTATCAGTCTCCTAAACATCGCGTACAAGATCTTATCTGGCGTATTGTGCGAGCGCCTGAAACCATTTGTCAACAATCTGATTGGACCCTATCAGCGCGGTTTTAAGCCCGGTAAGTCCACAACTGACCAAATTTTCACACTACGGCACATCCCGGAGAAAACCCAGGAAGAAATCAAACGAAGAATATCGCTTGCCAATCGCTGGTTCTTTGGACTAATAAGGCAACTATGTGGTAAGGCCCTCTCCCAAACAATCAAGGAAACTCTACATAAGATCCTAGTAATTCCAGTCCTGCTCTATGGTTCCGAAGCATGGACTTTATTTAAAGCGGATGAAGATATCATTAGTCGTTTTGAGAGAAAAATTCTTCGTAGGATATTTGGTCCCGTATGCATTGACGGATTCTACAGGAGACGTTTCAACGATGAGCTCTACGAGCTGTGCAGCGTTATCGATCTGGTCAAAAATCTGCACATTGGGCGACCGTGCTAATTGAAGAGTCCCATTGGTCGAGGCTCAGGTCCACCCCGGATTGTAGCGCCGCCTAAGTAAGTAAGTAAGAATATGCTGTCACGAAAACACGAAGTTATTGCTTTTACAAGACCCTAAAGATCAGTATACGAGTATTTTGGCAGCATGGGGACCTTTTTTTAGCACGCTTGGCCCTGCTCTGAATGCTCTGATGAATCTCTTACATCTTGGTATTCATATCATGGACTGTACTCTCAAAACCATCTTGCATTTAAAGAGAAGTGGTCTTTGGTATAGCACGGACTGGAGATTTGATGATCTTGCACTTCGGCTGTCTTTTGGCTCAGGTCCTATGGACAAGTCATCTGTTTCTGTGGAAATACAAAATCCAAGTTTCCATGTGCCCAGGAATGGTTTAAGACAAAATCTGAGCAACGAAAAAATAATGCAGTCGGGTTTTCGGGGAGCACTCAGAAATTGATCTAAGATGAGGCGACAGGGACACTAAGAACAATATCAGAAAGCTTCATTCCCATATTACGAGTACATAGACGTTAGCCTTGCTTGTGAAGTCATCACTTCTGTCGCAGAAAATTTAAATCTTGTGAGAGGATGCTCTTAGCGCTCCGAATAGTATCGAGGTCTATTCGGTTCTTGAGTATAATAGATTATTTGCAAAGGAGCGTAGAGGTGAGTTAGCTCTATGTGGTTTTGCCATTAACTTAGAACTGGGGGCCAAATTTTCAAACTTTTAAGTGGCAGAGTAGAATAAACTCAGCGATATATGGAAAAAATTAACTTTTCTGCTTGTGAAACGCTCTAGCAAATTATGTCTGAAGGACAGTAAGTCCAAGTGGATTGAACTTCCTCTAAATGATATAATAACGCTGCCAATGTTAGTCGGATTATGCACTAGACATAGTCTCGCACGTTCAATAAAAACTGCTCTAGAGGAAGACTCACTGGAGGATACCATCCACGTTTTAAGTCCCAGCCTTAGCAATAACCAGCACAGAGCCTTATAGAAATATTACTTCCAAGGCACATCTTCACATTCATGTACTAGTCTTTTCAAATTTGCTATACCGCAGATCTTTCATTTGTGGACAACAATGGCTCTTAGTAACCTGAAGCGTAACAGGGATACATGGCGACAGATATCTTATTCCCTTCAATCCTCATCTAAACCTAATTTCCTTTGCTCATCTCTGTGGACAGACTTGCATCGCCGAGAACTTCGGAACATGGGAACATCTCCAGAAGAGACTCACCCATCTAAGAACCACTTTTGCAGAAGAAAATAACAACGCTGTCAGCCAGGTTACACTATTCTAGTCGGAAGAGGCCGGCAAAACCTACTCTATAACCCACCAAAACGAAGTAAGGAAAGCTGTATCTGTCATATTGGTGGGAGACGATAGCCAAGCCCCGGAGCAGCCCGAGAAAAGAATTTGGTAAGGGCATGCACTAGTTCATCCGTAAAATTTGGTCGAAGAACGCACTACCGTCAAATGAAATCCTAACATTGTCTGCAGAAGAAATTTGGCTGTTAAGCATCGAAGATGAGATATTTGCTTTCATATGAACAACTAGAAACAAACTGTACACCGACCTGGATCTGGTCAGGAGAATGCTCCTACAGTGAATTAAATGGCCAAGTTATACTGAGGATATGAACACCAGTTTTTCGAGCATGGGAATTCCCGAATTCACCCTGCTAGGTAGGAAAACGCAGTAAACTCAGACCGAACTTGAGTGATATACTGCTTATGGCCAAGGACCACCATACCTCATCTGTTTTTCGCTTCTTTTCTAAGCTATGGGGCAGAAATTGATTGAAACTCTATTGAAGATGCCAACATTCAGCTTACAATGTCATTCAAGCTCGTGGAGTGGTCTTTCGTCTTATGCCTGCGTAGTACTCGTAGTTTTACGGTGTTTTTTTGTGCATGTCCATGTCGTCTTATTTTTTATATTTCAAATAAGCAGCCCTTTAAGTTCAGTCTTATTGAGATCGTAAAATTATGTAAAATGCTTCCACGTAAAACAGTAAGCTCATACGTACGTATGTCCATTAAAACTCACTTACTAAAATTGAACCCCAAAAACACGTATACAAAAGAAAAAGAAGAAAATCGGAAATTTGATTTCCAGATAAGCCCTTTAAACCAAGGACTACTCGTATGTTCGTGTTCATCCATTTTTGAAGCCAGCATAAAATACGGAAGCTACACGCTTCCTATTGTCTCCATGCGTGGGGCCAAATGAGCCCAATATGCATGCTCCCTACCAGACCAATTGGAGGGATCGAAATTACCCGGTCAAAAGGATACAAAATCAAAAAAAAAAAAAAATAAAAAAAATCTCCTTACCACCCCACAAAAAAGTCGAATGTCATGTAAACAACGCATTGATGGTTCCAGATACGAGATACTAAAAACACAGATACTCCGAACTCAGATACAAAGTTCCGACATGAAATAACCAGAATAAAGTTCAACATGGTAATGGACATTGAAAAGTTTGTGGGCGGAACTGGCGTGTGGCAATTTGTTTATCTGATTGCGGGCTATTGGAGGTCATGTAGCTCTCCTTGTGTTCGTGGAGGAAATGAAGACATTTTTTTTTTTGTTCCCAGGAAATGGATTTGAAAATGTGTAACGTGTACATAAACTAAGCCATTGGTTAGTTTATTCGGAGAGGAAATTTATTTAAACTCGGTTTTTAATCGGTGTTAACAAATCACTTCGGGCAAGTTGGTGTATTCGATTTGACAGGTGACAGCTGGTCGGTGACACTTCCTGGTTTTTTTTTTTTTTTTTTTGTTTGAGAAGGGTGTGCTGGATGACAAATATTTATGTTGTATGTGAAATGGGTTTCATATCAAAAACAAAAAAAAAAAAAAAACTCCATGGTACCCTTTTTCTTTCGCTCCTCTGGAAGTCGTCAATTTTCGCAGGCTTTATGTGTCAATGATTGGAAACCGTTTAAGGCACTTACACACGAATGTAGCCAGTGTTTTGGAATATGTTTATTTTAAAGGATAGTGACTTTTAGAGATGATAGGAGACATCTTTCGCATATTTGTCAGACATTAGGGGAGAACATAGTGTTTGAAAAAGTGAGTTCATAAGCTTTTTTATGACTCTTAATGATGCCGAGAATAAAAGTAGGTTTGCGGACTCCTGATTGAAATTTTTGTCGAAAAAAAGAGATTGGAAACAAAGGATACATTTTCAGCAGTTAAATCCATTTATTCTTCCAATGGAGAATGCTGAAATTTCATTTGCGACGAAGTACTTCGCATTCGTACGATGTTCCATACAAGTTTGTCTCACGCACATGCCACAGCGAACACAGTGAATATTTGCGTTCGGAGTTCGAGGGCACATGTCACATCTAGTCAGTTTTTTGTGGTTGGCTTATGAATCAGTATGTCGACCGCTAGCATTTCGACCGATGCTGATGCTTGTGATGATGTTGATGGAGAATTCAAGCAAGAGGATGACAGTGAAATCGATGAACTTGGATCTCGCACACGAGGAAAAACTTCTGCCGCCTGTATACCATGTGGTGTTCGTGCCCTAGCTTTGATATTGTCTTCACATAAGGCCTCGCCCAAGTTCAACAAAAACAATCGTCGGCGGAAACTTTTCTTACTCTCGTTACATTCCGGGAACAATTGAGTGAAAATCAAGAAGGCATTCAAAGCCAAAATGTCAAGAATGTTGTAGAGCAACGTTAGTGGCCATCGGTTGGTCCTGCGTCTACACCCATAAGTGCCAACCATCTGGTCGAGAGTGTCGACACCAGCCTTCGTTTTAAGGTAAAAGTGAATTATGATACTTCGAAAGCAAAGTTACGAAGCGATTTTTCTTGGGCACGTATGACACCCTCGTGACACGATCTGCATGGTTGTAGACGATTTCGGTATGCAGCACTGGTTTTCGTTTCATGTCAATCAGCGTAATCATAATCGTAACAATCGTAATCTGCTTCTTATTGAGTTCGAGTGCGAAATTGTAAGATGTAAAAAAATTGTCACAAGTGACGTTGCGTCCGTTCATTCCTAAAAATGGAAAAGAATCACAGATCAAGGAAAAATAAAGGCATGTACACGAAGAAGAAATACCTTGGCACAAATCCAGAACAACATGCTGACCTTGATTGATTTCTGCTAAACAGTTTCTGTCACGGCCAACGTAGACTTGAATATTGTAGGCATGCAACGATCCTGCGTCGGCCAGAATCCAAAGTTTAATGCCATACTTTCCAGGCTTAGACGAAATGTACTGTCGAAAACTGCATCGTCCACAAAATGGCAGCAGTTTCTCATTTGCCAGGAATATACATAACTTTCAAGCGCTGGACCCACAGATCGCACAAATCGCGAAGAGACGCCAGTTTATCGCGTACACTCTGCTGAATATGGTATTATGTCAAGTTTCTCGGTTATCGAATCGTATCGATTGGCTAATGGGTCGAAAGCGAATAAGTGACATTGTCGCTGCGGAAATTGGTGGCCCATGCTTAGCAGCCCAAAGCTCATCAGCTGCTTCGCTTTTCGACCGATTTGCCCCAGCCAACAACAAAAGTCCATAAAAGGCGCGCATTTCAACTGGCTTCTACGTGACGCCATGCTTGTGAACACCGTATAAATTGATCATTTGTATAACAATATTCTCGACTGGCTCGATAAAAAGCAAAAACGCAGTCACTGGACTGTTGATGCGAGATTTCGCAAATGATGTTGGCCCTGCAACAATTTCAAATGAAAACGCCTAAGCAAAAAACTCAAAACAAACCTTGACGAGAAGCGAGATCTATTGTCGAAACTGATGGGCATGGTGGCATTGGATCGCGCACATACTGAATTTTCTTGTTTTTCGACTTGAGAGTGTTGTCCGGTTGAGCAGCGATTTCCAAACGCATTTCTTGCCCGATAAAATCAGCATCACTCTTGTCACTGTTATAATCTTCGGAATCACTTTCAGTCTCGCTTGGTGAATAATCTGCATCATCTTCCGAGAATTGGGGCAGATAATCGCTGTCTTCTGTTTGCCGTACAAACTGTTCGCAAAATGTGGCCCAGAGGCCACCAAAGAGTGGAGACCTCGGGGGAATGGTGCGCAATTCGATATCTTCTTCCCTTAGAAAATTTCTAGTAGTAGTCTTCCATTCGTTTGAATTAAAAATATTGTACAGCTCGTGCAATTCATTCCTCGCTCAAATATAATTTGTCGCGTTATCCTTATAAATTATTTTACTGAGGACTCCGAGCGGAGTCCAAAAAATCTGCGAACAGCTCCCAAAAAACCCCCGTAGTTAAGTCTCCAATTAATTTCATATGAACTGCTTTAGTACTAAAGCACACAAAAATAGCCACGTATGCCTTAACTGGCGATGTACCTCTTCTTTTAGTTAGTTTTAGTTTTATATGCATTTTATTATCTTAATCATTAACCCTTACATACTAACAAAAAATGCTTAAATGCTAGCTTAAAATTACTTAATAATCTTATATTAACTTATTAGCCCCACACAGGCACTCTAAGCTACTCTAAATTCTTATATCTATGTCTTTCGACTATATTTACATTTTACTTAGGAATAATTATTTTCTATACTTAAGGCTAAGAAAAAATTGTTAATAAAAACTTAGCATATTTTTTATAAAACTTAATATCTAACTTAAAATAAACCTTAGTCTACCTAACCTACATTCCTCTTCTTTTAGATTGGACAAAGAATGGACCACAAAAATCAGGCCAGTATTTTTGTCCAACAAGAGCTCCCAGATGGTGATGTTTCTGATGGTACGAGTAATAACGAAGAAGTGCGGTAGTAAAGATGTTCTTATTGGGCAACAGTATGGGATGTTTGTGTTTGTATGCGATATCTGCGTGCCTCAAACGTACTAATCCCTTCGTTATCAAGAAATAGATTCAGTGAGCATACAGACGATTTCGCCTTAATTTGTTAACACTTTCTTAGAGACTCAATCCCCGGTTGGTAATATCGGATGATGCTCCTGACCGTTTCTAATTGCTCTAATTCTATTTCTCCCGTTTTCTTCTGCGTTGAGTTCAGCTTAGAAAGCCCATTATATGTAAACCTAAAAAGGAAAGTAATTGTTCTTATTAATTTTATAAAGCTATTCTTGTGTTTCAAGGTTTCAATGAAGTCATCTGCTTCTAATACTAGCAACACGGATCCTTTAGCCTTTTTTCCAAAAACCCCTCTGGAGGTGAAATGTAATATTTCCACACTGGCCATTTTTCTTCCTAGTTGTATAAAAATGTTGGTCCTATGAACGCACGTGTTGACTCACAAAGCTCACTAGGGCTGCATCTTCTAGATAATATATCTGCCGGATTATACATAGTTTTTCTTTGGAACTGCGAATACCCGTAAGTTTCTAAGTGATACTGGAGAGAGCAATTGCTGCTTCTTTAGACC
This sequence comes from Volucella zonaria, assembly GCA_963966105.1. NCBI lineage: Eukaryota > Metazoa > Arthropoda > Insecta > Diptera > Syrphidae > Volucella > Volucella zonaria. Next base: position 134,282,882 of record OZ014533.1, on the reverse strand, counting down.
TTGTGGTCAGTTCATTGATGTATCTTTGCTTGTCACAAACGTCACTCTGATGGCCTTCTTTTATCTGCACTTGTGTTTCTTTTAACTGATGACACTGCAATACGAAACGTGATATCACACATCTTCGAACTGGTAATAGTTCCTCCCTCTTTGCCGAGGTAGTTTTTCTAGTGGTTCTTAGAAAGTGTAAGCTATTGGTTAGGATTCAGTTGCTGACATAAGATACCAAGATTCATCTACCTCGGAGTAAACATGAACTCTACGAATGACACCCTAGTGGAGATCCGACGAAGAATTACCATAGGAAACTGCTGCTACTTCTGTTTGTGAAAGCAATTGGGTTCAAAACTCCTTACTCGAAGGACGAAATGTACGCTTTACAAAACCCTTATCCTGCCAGTTATACTGTATGGCGCCGAGTGCTGCAGGAAGGGAGAGCTAATTCTGGACTACTTCGAAAGAAAAATTCTTCGACGGATTTTTGGTCCTGTGTGCGAGGATGGCGAATGGAGAAGAAGATACAACCGTGAACTCTATTAGCTATACCAAGATGTGGATGTAGTCCAAAAAACCAAAATACGTCGATTACATTGGCTCGGCCACATCGAGCGAATGGACAATAATGCTCCAGCTAAGAGAATCTTCGAATCTCAGCCCTCTGGTTCGAGACGACAAGGAAGACCGAACCTACGTTTCAAAGACCAAGCTATCGCGGATGCCAGAGCGCTTGGTCTGGATAACTGGAAGCAGCGTGCCCAGGATCGTAGGGGATGGAAGGCTGAAATGTCTCAGGCAGAGACTCTCCATGGGTCGGGAGCCCGTTAGGAAAAAAAAGAAGGTCATTCCAACGTAAGTTGTCATTGGCACACATACCGAGAATGGAAAGTTTTTCGATTTTGACGATGTAAGTGCCATTCATGGATGATGGCTGGGTATTTAACTTTCGCTTTATTGATAGCAGACAGCATTGTGTTTTGGAAGCGTTAAATTCCACTCTGTTGATAGTTCCCCAATTGGTTATGCTGTTAATATCGGAATTTAATGAGCTTAACATACGCATACGCTGCCGTTCCCGTTACGCAGCCGAAGAGCAGGGGAGTGAGTCCGAGAACGAATATGAAAATCGGAGAGTACTGTCATCGGCAAAGTAATATATTGGAATAGAAGTAGCAGATAAGAAATGATTGATAAAAATTGTCGGAGACAGAACGGAGGCCTGGGGCACACCAGCATTTATTTTGCAGATATCAGGCTTGGAACCATCCAAGACAACTTTTTGGACAAAAGAGCCTGATGCCAAACCCTGTCAAATGCCTTAGAAATATCAAGTGCGACTATCTTGCTTTCCTCAGATTGGTGTACACTTTGGTTCCACTTATCGGTGAGACATGCCTGTTATTATGAAAACTGTATTGCCGGTCATTGAACAGTTTTCGTGTTTCGGGATATTTTATTAGCTGACGGTTTGTTCGCGTTCCCATGACCCCGGAAAGAAGGGACTTAAGTGTAATGGGTCTGTAGGAGGAGAGCGGAAGAAGATTCGCCTTTTTTAGGAACGGGCTGGACAAACGCTGTTTTCCATCTGCTCGGAAAGAGTCCTAAAGAGTAGGATTGATGAAAAAGCTTACGCAGTGGTTTTGCCAGCTAGGAAGAACACCTCTTCAGAAGTATGGGAGGTATACCATCTAGACCAGCGGATTTATGCATGTTGAGATCTTTAAGTACTTTTGCTACTACACGAGTGCGAAAGCGGATTCGTCCCATTGAAGATTCGACGCACTCAAGTACTATCTGGAAGTGTTGCGCTGGCCGCAAAGTGAGCAGCAAACACATTGGCCTTGTTGAAAGAGCAGACAACTGGAATGCCATTGTAAGTGAGCGTTCCAATGTTTTTGATGAACGACCAACAATTTTGGTCGTTGGGATATTGCAGTATTTTTTGTTTCAGTTTGTTTTCGTATTGGAAATAGATTTCAAATTTAGTAGCCTATACATACTAAGGCTAAAATTCAATTGAATTTAGTTTTACTACTGACGACTAGCTCATGTTTCGTAAACCAAATTCTTAGAAGGTGAACGTCGTGATTTATATCAGCACTTAGGTTTAGAACACTATTGGAGCGATACGCAATGCATAGGTCATCGGCAAAGGTGGTAGCTTTTCCTACAAGAGGCTGCCGAAAAAGTGAGTTTATATAAACAAAAAAGAGTATTGGATCAAGAATTGAACCCTGGGGCACATTTAGACTCGGGATTTTTGGGCAAATTACAAAATCTTCTACCCCAACAATTCTATTTATCAAATGTAGAAAACCACGAAAACCTGCACAATATAATTTAATTAGGAGAATTAAATTGTTCACTGTGTCAAAAACTTTGTTATGATGGCGTTATATTCACGAAGTGTCGTCTTGAGTGGAAAGGCTTTCTCTGAACGCAAATGGAACAAGACTTAGGAAATTTATCCTTGCAAGGTAGTGGAAATTAAGGATAGTAATGAGATCGGTCTGTAGATGTTTTTGTCACTTCTACTACCTTTTTTGAAAAGAGTTATTATTTGAGCACACTTCAGTTTATCCGAAAAGGTTCCGGTGAAGTTGGTAATATTAAAAATATGAACAACAATGTGCACTACATTCAGTGTTATTAATGTAATAATGGAGACCTAGCGGAAATGTTACAGCATGTAGAAGACTCCACATTAGACATCACGCCAACCGTCATTACAAAGTACAAAAGATTTTTTGGAGAACACCCATCCAATATACCGTCTATGGTCTGCCACTGCTCTTTGGTGTTACTAAGCGCTCTTCCTACTTTATTAACTTGTTTGCACAGAGTTTTATATCCCTTTTCAGTGTCACGTTAAGTGGACGCTTGTAGCTTATTTTTCCTATGTTAGTTTGTTGCACAGGATAACTAATCCATGGCTGAAGCCTTACTTTAGATTTTTTACAAATAGCTTAATATAATTTTGTAGAAAAGCTGAAAACAAGTCTTATGCCTTAGAATCAATATTGCTTTACTTCCCATATACGAGTACATCGCAGCCTCCTGTGATAGAACCAAAACATTTGCACAGATAATTGTGTTAAGAGAGAGCTGATTTCTCGGAAACTCTGGTAAGTACTTATTTAGTCTAACCGTATCCTGGATAAGTAAATCACAGATGTGCTCCAGAGGAACAAACTTAAACATAGAGTTCCTATGTACATATCTCCCTTTCGCACTTTTTTCACTAGCTTTTGCCTTTAGTTCTTGTAATAGGCATGGAAAGCCCAGCGTAAGTGATTATTTCTTGTGGCAGAAAAGCATCATCAAACTAAAGACCACCAGTTGTCTACCCAGAGCTCGTATCTCTGCATTGCGACTATTTACTTTCACGACTCTGACATTGATCAATTGACAATTGGCAGGCTAACTCTATTCATGTAGCTCGTGGTACCGAAAATGCCGCCTTCGAGCACTTGATATTTTAATGAATGTCTCAGCATAAGATATATGTCTGCACAACTAGCCGTCGGCTTAGACAGGAATAGGCTATTATAGGCTACAATTATTTTATGTTCTTTTTCCTTACTCCCACCTCTATAGTTGTCAATAAAACCACAACACACATCTATGTAACTCCTTCTCCTGACGAGGTTATCTGGTTTCGAAAGACCAATTATTTTGGGTAGATATTTCGCAGCAAGGATTTGATGTCAGAAGCTCACTTAATCAACCCTAATCACATTTTTCTAAACTAATTTAACAGCCACAACTCATTACATTTCGAGCTACTTACATTGACTTCGTCGCATACATCATCCATACATGAAATCTCTTAGCTCAGCTCCATCAGCTTATCCTCAGCTCGTTTCGATGATTTACAGCAAACAACACGTTGAAACACTTAAAATTTGTGATCGCTAAAAACTTGGTCCTTCGTCCTTTATCTAGACATGCAGTCATTTCCTACAGTTCATAGTTTGCATACCTTATTCGGTGGCAAGTTTATCCATGCTCCACCAGCGTTCCCGTAGTTTGTAAAGAAAACTTGCAAATTCTAGAAACTACTATGACTTTGAGTGAAAAATCCTTGTTTACGTTTCTAACGTCGCAGAAAAACACGCACACACTTGTATGCATACATACTCGTATATCCTTCCACACCATCACGCGGAATTTCTCATACATTTTCTACTTGGAATTTCAAATTGTTGTCAAGTGTTTGCCGCGTCTGCGGGGACAACAATTGAAAAGTTTAAGTCCCGCTTTAATTGCATGAATTAGTTGACTAAAAGCGGCAAAGTTACTCAAATATCAGTTGGCTCCGGCAACAAGAAGGAGGGTAAATTATTTTCTCGAAAACGAATCCCCGATGACGGTTATAGTCTGGCAACATTGTAAAGGGATGAATCTTGTGCATGAAGACGGTTGAGTTTTTGAGTGCGTTTTTCAGTGATGCACTTTGTCTGTTAGGGTAGCGTCATGAACCGACTTAATAATCCAAAGACTCTGGAATACGAAGACAAACGATTGATGATGCCGAAAAGTTCCCCCATCGACTGATTGCCAAGTAATTACGGGAAGTAATTTACGAAAGGATTTTACAACAGAAGGCATTTTTCCTGTTAATGTCTTTTTAATGGTCATTTTGCGGTTCTATGATTTTTTACCGAGCGGTTTGAAGGACACGTTTTCCGGGAAAATGAGCCGGGGTGTTTTTTAAGTTGTTGGCTTTCTTGTTTTGAATATGCTTGGGGTATAAAGCACCTTATTTGCCTTTGAAACTAATCGAACAATTCTTGTAATTAGAAGAATACTAAATGCTCTCATACGATAGATACTCGTATGTTACAATGGTGCCGGTATTGGCCACTAGTAGGATATTCCATGGTACGCTTCGTATTCTTTCGGAGTCCAGGTAGACAACAATCGGGTTCCGGTATGTTTAAGCAGTTTTTCAAGTCGACAACAAAGCCAAATAATTGTTGTGGATCTGATGTAACGTCTTAGAATTGAATATACTAAATCCTAATGGATGATGAACAACCCAAAGGGTAGTCTACAACTGTTTATAATACTAAGATGTGCGATTAAAAGGCGCAGATAAAAGAATAATGCACAACTTCGATATTTTCAATCGCACGAGCTATGTTTATAGACTGAATGAGAACAATAGTATCGCAGAGAACCTTTCCAAGCTATTATGCGATCGTAACGTACAAAGCGCGATGACATTGACTTCGGATGCATTATTTCTTTTTGGTGTTCATTATCTTCACTCTTCTCATTAGTAATTTGAGTAACAGTTCGCTAGCGAGGTAGGCCACTCTAGAGGCCGTAAAAATAGGCTTTTTTGTGATTTTTTTTTTTGAGAAAAAATAAAAAATGAATCGAGCTTACAAAGATAGAAGTTTATTGTACATACGAGTATGATTGACTGTAAAACATAATTTTTATAGAATACCTTATTTAAAAATGGCGGCTGTGCAGCGTTTCTCACATGAACTCTCTTTTTTGGTAGTGGCTACGGCCGTACCAGTAGCTCCTGTAAATTTTGAGTCACTGAATTTTTTTTATTGTACATAACAACAGCTAGAGAAGTATAGAGAATTTTTTTGATATATTGATTTTTGAGCGGATGGCGCACTTCCAAATTCGAACTTTCAAAATTCGCAGAAAAATCGCCAGAAAATTGCTAATAACAAATGAACTATGCCATATAAAAAAAATCCTACGTAAGATGTAGCGGTAAATGAACGCACTAGACGACGTTGGTTTGGAAAGTTCCGTTCAGGAGATTTCATCCTCGAAAATGAACCACGTGGGAGGCCGGAAACGTTAGTTGACGACGATGTTTTAAGAGCAACAGTGTGGACGCGAACCCAATGAAATCGGTGCGAGAAATTTTACAAAGCATGGGAGTATCCCCAATGACAATATGTCGACACCTTTTCCTCATAGGAAATTTAAAGAAACTCGATAAGTGGATACCCCATGAACTCAACGAATCCCAAAAATTACGGCGCCAGGAAATATGCGCATCGCTTACATTAAGAAACCAAATTGAACCGTTTTTGCAAGGGATGGTCACCTGTGATGAAAAAAGATACTATATGAAAGATCTGAGCAATGGTTGGATGCAGATGAAAAACCAAAACACACCCCCAAGCCCGATCTTCAACCAAAAAAAAGGATATGGTGACAATTTTGTGAGGTAATCAACATATTGCATGCCAAATTGGCTAAAAATCAACCTGCGTTGGTCAATAGGCACGGTCTAATCCTTTTGGAGAAGATCTCCCGGAACAGAGCAAAGGTCGTCAAAGCCTTTGAAGATTTCATTGCCACTTCTACGAAAAAGGAATATCTGACATTGTATCACGTTGGGAGATTGCCTTAGATGCAAACGGATCCTATTTTGATTGAATAAAAATTTACGGAAAAATAATATTGGCTTTTAAATTTTTACTATAACATCGGAAGTTTCATGTGGTGCAACCCAATAGTTAAAATTTGAAGTGAATTGGTTGAAAATTGTTCAAGTTATGGGTGCGACCAACTTGAAAAATGCGTTTAAAATTTTAGTTATAACAAGTCTTGAAAGATTTTGTAATACCTTTAATCCGCGATGCCTGTACCATATAATTGGCCATCTACAAAGATTAGTGTTCTGGTCTACTATTTCTTTTCGATTGGATTTTAATGCGATCCTCTACTCTTTTGTAGCTTCAGATAGCGATCTTTCTGCAAGATTTATGCGCTCTTTGTCAATCTTTAAGCATATTTCGTAGTTGTTCCGGCCGATTTCTAAGTCCATCGTTTTCGCTACATCCAACACAGTTTTACCACTATAAATGGATTTTGGGGTATAACCGCTGAATAAGAAGATCGTCGCTGGTCAATTCTTCGTAGGCTGGCTTTATAGTTTCATACACTTCAATTGGAAGTGCTGCCTTGTACTCAGCCAAGATATTTGTAGCTTTAGCCTTTTGCCATGAGCATCATGAATCCTCTCCGATCGGACATTTATCGTGCTGCGGTTTTGGATCACTAGATAATTTAAGATTGAGTGTAGCCCATATACTGTTTCTCAAGTTTTCAACTGAATTACAGTTTCAACGAATGGGTAATCCATAATAAATAGTCTAAGGACTGAAACGAATAAAATTTGGAAATTTCAAAGTAAAAAAAAAATATTTTCATAATTCATGTAAATTTTTTTTTATTTGCTTTAAAACTCTGTTTTTATTAAATTCATGCACAGTTACAAAAAATAAAAAAAATTATTTGGATTCCCATTCTTTCCTCAACTTTTTCGAATGTCCCTCATAAGGTTGGTGACAGTTACATCCGTGATCTTTTTGGACGCTCTTTTCCATTTAGCACTAAAATCTTTTACGTGCTTTGCACACTGTGGAACATTGGGTGGATTCATGTCTTTTGGGACAAAGTTGACATTTTTAGCAACAAGAAAGCTCAACGTCGCATGAGCATAGTGAGCTGAAGCTAAATCTGGCCAAAATAATGTTGAACCCTTGTGTTTGTTTAAGAAAGGAATTAATCGTTTTTTTAGGCACTCGTTAATGTACACTTCAAAGTTAATTGTTCTCGTTGTATTGGGTATATAACTTAATTTGTGCGGTTTGTTCAGAGATGGCGTAACTTGTATTATTCCATTGGAACATGCGTTGGAAAGCTACTGTCATTGTACGTCATTTCAGTATATGTCATTCATTTGAAGCGTAAACAACAATAATTTTTTTTCACTCGAACTTTGTGCCTGAAAAAGTGTTTTTGCGGGGAGTTCTTCTTCATTACTTTAATATGAAGAAAACTGCTGCCGAAAGTCATCGTATTTTGGTGGAAGTTTATGGTGAACATGCGCTAGCTGAGCGAACGTGCCAAAAGTGGTTTACACGATTTAAAAGTGGTGATTTTGGCTTGGAAGACGATGAACGTCCTAGGCAGTCAAAAAAGTTTGAAGATGAAGAACTAGAAGCATTATTCTATGAAGATTGTTACCAAGCACAAGACGAGCTCGCAGAATCTTTGGGTGTCACTCAAGCAGCCAAAAGCAAGGAAATTGGGTTCCACATGAACTTAAGCCGAGAGACGTCGAAAGGCGGTTTTGCATGTCCGAAATGCTGCTGGAACGCCACAAAAGGAAGTCATTTTTGAATCGTATTGTAACAGATGATGAAAAATGGATCCATTACGACAACCCCAAGCGCAAAAAACCATATGTGAAACCCAGCCAACTAGCCAAATCAACGGCAAAGCCGAATATCCATGGCGCGAAGGTAATGCTCTGTATTTGGTGGGATCAGATGGATGTGCTGTATTATGAGCTACTAAATCCGGGTGAAACCATCAATGGACAACGCTACCGAACACAATTAATCCGTTTGAAGAGAGCAGTGGCCGAAAAACGCCCGGAATATACGACCAGACACGAGGCAATAATTTTCCATCATGACAACGCTCGGCCCCACGTTGCTATTCCGGTTAAGAACTATTGGGAAAACAGTGGATGGGAAGTCTTACCCCACCCGCCTTATAGCCCAGACCTTGCCCCTTCTGACTACCATTTGTTCCGGCCGATGCAGAACGCCCTCACTGAAATACGGTTCACATCAGAGCAGAATATCAAAAATTGGCTTGATTCATTCTTGGCTGCCAAGCCGGCGCAGTTCTTTTATGATGGGATCCACAAATTGCCAGAAAGATGGGAAAAAGTCATAGCTTCAGATGGGCAATACTTCGAATAATACTATTGTACATGTTTTTCTTAAATAAACGTTCAAATTTTGAAAAAAAAACCGCACGAATTAAGTTATATGCCGAATAATAAACGATGAGCTTCTGTGTCCACATTGGCAAATGGCCTCCCAAACGAGATATTTTGATCTGAATTTTTCCTTCCCAATCGATGTTGTTGATTGTGGAAGAATCTCAGCTTCAAACGAGTTGTAAAACTGCGCACCTGGAAGAGTAGTAAAGTCGGCTTTGACATAAGTTTCGTCATCCAAAACCAAGTACGCTTTCTTGTTGCCGATCAACTCGTATAGTTTTCAGTCTCGTGTTTTTTTTAACTTTTTTTTGCTTTTCAGTAACTTTTGGTATATTTTGTTTTTTTTTCGTGTTTTTAGACCGTTACGTTTTTTTTAGATCTTTGTACCATTGTTTGGTTGGTATTACATTTCTGAGCGACATCTCTGGATGACATAGTCCGGTTTTTTACGATGGTACCCACTATTTTCCTGTCCAAATTTGTATCATGTGTTCCACTTTTAGCTCCACTTTTCTGTTTTCGCTTAGCTGTCAACGTCTCCAAATATCATTTAATAACAGAATCCACTGTACTGCGTGCTATGTTTAAATTTTTTGCGATGAAATGGTTTGGACGCGAAGTATTTTCGAGCCATTTGTCGATGATCTTTTTACGGCGTTCCTCTTGACTCATATTTTATAAATATTTTAAATTGCACCGAACTAAAATCAACAACAAACTGAAACTAGAGAATATACAGGCTAATTTGGGTACAAAATGGGATTGCAATTTTTACGCATTGGAAGTACAGCCCGTATTGAAATTTACAGATTTTATTCGTTTCAGTCCTTATTAGGTTTCCCATCAATTTGGCCCTTCCACCGAGACCTTTTGTATTCTTTTTCAAATTGAGTACGCGGGTAACCATTTCCTCTTGAACGTGATCTATACATTCTTTCTTGAGTATTGTGACATTCTCATAAAGCTTAGCGTCAGTAATGCCTTTAAAATTCTTAGAATCACCGCCACCAATATAATGGATGTATTTTAGCTGATGCAAAGCTTTCGATCGCTGAAACATTTCAACAGCTGCATCGACCTCCATTTTTCCTGCTGATCGATCGTGATTCACATCCACTTATCTTTATGATTTTGTGCCCATTTCGTATATTCTTCGGTATCTCCTTTATTTTTCCAATACTCACAGGCCTTACAGTATTTAGATTTCACTGCGCAGTCTATAATTTCTGCACTGTGATTTCCAATAAGAGTCACTAAGCCAAACAAGGACGTAAACCCACGTTTTCTCCACGAACCATCGCCATTTTCTTCTTTTTCAATAGAAATAGTTGCCTTATCTTTCGCTGTTTTCATTATACCGTTTTTGCAAACTAGTTTAGTTGCAGTTGAAATTCTTTTGTAATCCTTATCATAGAAAGAGTGAAACATAGGCCGAAACTTTTTTATTCCGTTCAAACCAATTCGAAGTAATCGCATGGAAATTACAATTCTACGTTTTATTTCATAGCCTTAGCTGAGAAAACTGCAATAAAGTTTATCATACGATAACCAAAACCGGGACTCATTTCAATATCGTACATAACTTCCGATTGCTTCAATTTTTTCGCGGATGTACTAGCATTCGTTTCACTTGGTGCCTCTAATTCGTGTCGATTCAGCGGTCTTTTTCAAGATATTTTCGATCTCTTGCCGTATGTATACTTTGTCACTCATTATAAAAATGAACCAATAACACTCACAAAACATGATAACAAAGAAACGTTATCGCCAAATAGCGTCCTTCCCGAATGTTTCACTGTACGAAACTGACTGAAACCGACGTTTCTAAAAACGAAACATGCAATAGTCTGAACACGTGGCAAATAGCCTGTAGCGTCAGCCTTTTAACCAAAGCAATGAATATAGTATGTTTAATTGTGGTGTTCTATTTGTGTTCCCTCACTGTACCAAATCAAGTAAATTTACCCTCTTTCAGAACAGACCTTTTCCCCTCCCAATATAGTATTTTGACCCACCAATTTCTCTTTCCCAACTCACGATAAAACCTGACTAGCAATCGTCTTTCTATTTTCGAATTCCGTCATTCCACTTTTTCGTAGGTTCCCACTCACCCTGTGCTCTTGTCCTTATGGTGAATTTGTCTCTGTTGTCCTAGAGAGTGTTGAATATTTCGAATTCTGGTGGAAGAGGTGGAAAGTCTTGCTAAGGCTACAGATCGTGTGGAAGTAATTTAGATAATGTTTATATGTGTTTTGTGCTGTGATGAAGTACCCAATGTAGGCAGGAACCTATTTTTGCGAAACAGATTTTAGGAGTAGAAAACGAAATAGGAAACAAGAAATTGGATTTTTAAGAGAATGAGACCAATTAGACAGGTCAATAGCCTTTACGGGTTTTGATCAGCTGATCAAATCAGCAAACGAGATCGGCGAGGTCATATGTGGTATTGGATGGGACTGTTTTTTCTTCTTTTTTTTGTGTTTGGGGTTGAAGTTGACATAGTTGATGTCTGATAATAGAGCAACAAGGTTGCTTGGAGTTCGGGTATTGTAGTTAAAGTAAAAAAGTACAAACCAAAACAAAACAAAAAAGGAATTTAGACTGCGGCGCGTAAAGTTTCCCGCCCCGTGTATACGGGACAGATTCTTTTTTTTTTATATCCACCGGGTGTACACAAAAAAAAGGAAAAGTTTGCCGACGAAAAATTCTCCCCGGGAAAAACAAAAAAGAACAAACGTAACAATCCGATGCAAAATGATTGCCGCGGTACATAAAAAAAAAATAAAAATAAATGTCAACTACCCCCCCATCCCCCTCCCACCACTTTACACCTATGCGGTGCAATTTTTTTTATTCGTGAAATAATTTATTTTTTTATTAGTTTGACCAGCGATTCTTCAAGTGCTGGCGCCAGAACTACGAGGGATCCGCTAAAACCGGTAAGACCTAGATGTAAGTTTTTTTTTTTTGGCTGGACATTTTTTTTACAGGTGGCGACTGGGAGGAACTTCGTTTAGGGGCTACCATTCACAGTTTTGGCCAGAACGATAGCAATTGGTCGCATCCAAGTGCGATAAGGATGGGTTGGCCATCCTCAGCCAACAACACCCAGCTTATTTCAGGTCTTAACGAGCTGTCATCGCTGTGTGATCCTGGGACGTATTATTCGGTGTAGGGTACATGGGGTTAAGTCAGCTTTAGGTTTAGTTATCATTTGCTAAAATTAAGTTTCGTTGCTAGGACTTACGTTAGTTTAGGATTAGTTAGTTTTAAACGCGAAAGTCCTAGTAGTCTTGCACAGTGGTGATGGCCCACAGATGTGATCTTGCTGTTTCTTTTCTTCCTTTTTTTCTATCATCTTTCTCTCATCCTGTCTTTTAAGTCCGTCCGTATCGTAATGTAGCTCTCTTTAGAACTATTTTTTTTATCTTTTTTTTGATATTTCGGTACGAAACAAAAAGGTAAGTTGGGTTGAGATGCATGGGGTAGTGGCTAGAGCCGAGCAACTGCGAGCATGACATTACCACTACTCCTGCATCATGGATGCCATCCGTGGCCAACTGACTCCTTACAAGCCTCAAAAACATCTGCCGTATACCTACTCTAGTCCCCTAAAATACTGTCCCTCGTTTCGGCCATGAGGGGCTCGCTGCCTACCTGTCGGCTTTGTACCATACTTTGAAAAACAAGTACTTTGAGATATTTCCCGGCCATAAAATTTTGGAATATCATTTTAGAGTTCCTAAGGGACCATAGAAAGCAATAAAAAAAAAACGATTTTTTGAAAATCCTATAGTGGCCTAACCCCTAAAGTTTAATTCGTGTACTACTGATTTGGTTTGCTTGTACATCATTCATACGCGAAGCTTGCTTGATCGTATTAAAAAGTCCTCTCGGTCTATATACTATTGGGCTATACAAATTCTCAGTGTTTACATTAATTGATTCATTAATGAAATTGTTTGCTTTAAGTCCAGGGGGACGGTATATTGCATATATGGTGGCTTCCAGTCCTCTCCTATTGATATTCAATGCAATACATTCGTAAGATATTTAAGTTTCTTTAGATTTTGTCTTTTAAGCATAATAACACCTCCTTCTCTTTGCATTCTATTAACTGGTTCACGACGAAATCCGCTAATAATATAGTACTCACCTTTTTCAATAACAGTAATAAAGATGTTATGCAAAAGGTTACTAACGTTAAACGAAAAGTTTTTCCAATTTGTCCTTAAAGAACTTATATTTAAAAACAAACACAATATTCCATTAACTTCGTTTCTACATACGAGTATATGTACATACTCGTAGTTTGTAATACTTTCTTCAGCATTTAAATTTCAAAATTTATTTTTAAAAATACATTTTCGTCGTCATTGTTTTCTACCATCGTATGTATGTTATTTTACGGTCATGAGTGTATACATGTACGTAAAAAAATTGTTCCTATATAGAGAGCGGATTCAATTTCCACCACAGCGTCTCCACCATTCTTCCTTCCGAGGATTTCGTTGTGCTTCAGCCAAATATATGTATTTTCAGTTAATCGTTTTCGCTTTTAATTTGGTTAACCAGGGAAGCATCCTGTATTGAGTAGTTAATTGGTCGTTTATGTATATTTGTTGTTTTGCCTGTACACACTGCTCTCTTTTCTGTTCAGGTGTTTTTTGTGATTTCAACATATATTAGTTTTCTTTCTATTTCCGCTTTCTCTATCAGTGTTTGTTTTTTTGTTTGCATATTAAGCAAGAAGGCAGAAAGATTTTTAAGCTCTCTATTCTTACTATGAGTGTAGTTGGTAATTTCATCTGTGATGGTCGCAGTTTTTTTTACGATATCTAGCCAAACTAGTTTTGTAATCTCATATACCCTGATTGCTCACCGGTATCACGTTAAACTTTTTGGAACATTTTGCCACTAAATTTTGCGAATCCTTCGGTTGATAAAAGCGTTATACTCGTCGCTTCTGTTCTGTGAAATTACTCTAAGGCAATTTCTACTGTTTCTGGGCGGCAGTGGACGAATTCTAAGGATGAAATCAACGTAGACATCCACAGTTCCAGTTAGGTCGAACTAGTGTTGTCTCTATGTGAGCTGCTTAAACGTATTTAAACGAGATGAATAGGGATCTCCAACACTAAGTCAGGATACTCCAAAAGAGTTGGTGGCGGATGAGTCTTTAATAAGGGCCAACGGCGGCGCTCATATCCTCGAAGCGGGTTGTCCTAGGGGTCTTAAAAAGAGCTTGGCCCTCCAGGTTGGGGGTTGTGCGTGGGGTTAACTATCCAACTACGTAAAAAGGTAATTGCTACGAAGCGACCAATAGCCTCGGATAAAGACGGATTCACTGTTGACGACCCTACAAAACGAACACAGTGGGTGGCCGTGGCTCAAGTGGAAGTCGGCTGGCTTCTAAATCGGAAGGTTCGGTCTTCGAATCCCAGTCTCGCCCGAAAGACATTCATTTTTTCAGTTAACGAAAATCAAGTAAGACGAGTAGTTGACTAGAAACTAACAACAAGCCAACTTCTACTAAGAAGTTAGTCTCCCCATTAAATGTTGGATGCCACCCATGGACCGAAATAACCACTGAGCCCAAATATCTTTGTTTCTCTCTCCATCACATTTTCAGTGTATTCAGTTTTAAGTTTCGACTTTCGGATCTGCACGTGTAATGTTCAGACCTTAAACAGGCCGCGTGCAGCCTATCAATTAGCGGAGGCCCTAGATTACTATACAGCAGATATCACTCCCATTCAGGAAGTGCGGTGGGATGGGCCGGGGAAAAGAAAGATGAAAAACTGTGATGTTTACCACGGTGATTGCTATAGCGTCTATTTGGATCCGGATTTGTTGCAAATGACAGATTTAGGCAAGAAGTCTTGAACTGTCGACACTTGAGTGAACGCCTTTTAACAATCCGTATCAAAGGTAAATTCGCTAACATTAGCCTTATATGCACTCACGCCCCAACAGAGGAAAATGACGATGCTACCAAAGAAAGTTTCTACGAGCTCCTCGACAAAACCTACGAGCAGTGTCTGATGTACGAGTATAACGTTAAAATCGTCCTAGGCAACTTCAATATCAAAATTGGAAAGGAGGACACCTTTGGTAACACAATCGGAAGACATAGCCTACACGACACCAAATCTAGAAACGGACTAAGCTAGTTGCATCCGTCTACAGATATCTCAGAGGCCACGACAATGGGGAAAAACTATGAGGAGATTTAACGTTGAACGGTTGCAATCGCAATAAGCCGACAGGATCTTTGCCAATCGCGTGTCCCTCAACCTCTCAAGAAGCCCCTGGCAGCCACTTGAAGACCAGTGGCTTAGATGCCGAGAAGCCGCCACCGCCACGAAACCGATGGTTTGATGAAGAGTTCCGGCAACTAGATGCAGCAAAACAGCATGCCTACGAACAAAAGGGAAGGGAAGAACATCGGCTACTCCGCAGAAAAAAGGAAAGAGCAAAGCGCACGGTCGAGGAAATATAGAGGTGCTACTCCAGGAATAATGTTCGGAAGATTTATCAAAAGGTAAAAAGAACGTATCATTGTAATAAAATTCGAACAGAAACCTGTAGAGATAAACAAGAAAACTTTCCAGTAGAGTCAGAGTCGGTGCTGAAGATATGGAAAAACCGTTTCTGCAGACTGCTAAACGGCGAAGATGACACAAATTCCAGTGTAGGGCAGAGCGAACCATTCAATATTGACGATGCAAGTCAAGAATTCCGGCCACCCAACCAAAATGAAGTGAGGATAGCAGTATCTACACTGAAGTCAAACAAGGCTGCCGGGCCGGACGGCCTACCAGGCAAACTATTTAGGGCAGCAGTAGATGACTTTGTAGAGAACATACACCAACTTATTTCCAAGATTTGGTCAAATGAATGTATGCCTGATGTATGGAACCTCAGCCTCGTTTGCCCGGTTGACAAGAAAGGAGACCCTCTAAACTGCAGCAATTACATCGCATATACGATTTTTTCTGCCTTATTGTGAGAGCGCCTGAAACCATTTTTCGACGATCTGATTGGACCCTATCAGTGTGGTTTTAGGCCCGCTAAGCCGTCAATTTACCAAATGTTCACACTACCGCAGATCCTGGAGAAAGCTCAAGAATTTCAAATACTCACCACCTTTTTATCGATTGTAAAGTCGCATATGACTGCATCTACAGAGACGAGCTATACAGAGCCATGTCTAGTTTTGGCATCCCTGCCAAACTCGTCCAATTGTGCAGGACGACGATGGAGAAAGCTCGCTACTACATCAAGGTCGCTATGACTTCCTCAACGTCATCCTTGAAAGAATTGTGCAAAACTCACAAGACAACACACGAGGTATGATCTTTCAAAAGTCTGTTCAACTGCTTGCATACGCCGACGATATTGAAATTATTGGTAGAACCCAGCGAGCTCTCATGGTGCGCTTGCGAGTATAGGAACAGAATCAACAAAAATGGGTCTAGCGGTAAAAGAGGGCAAAACAAAGTATATGCTGTCAACAAGAAGGGACACCCAACATCGACGAATCGGCCAGAATGTCACAATCGACAGCTATAACTTTGAGGTAGTAAGGGACTTTGTCTACCTCGGCTCTGCTATCTCATCTGAAAACGACGTCTCTTCAGAAATCAAACGAAGAATAACGCTTGCCAATCGGTGTTTCTTTGTGCTTGGAAGGCAACTACGTAGTAAGGCCCTCTCCCGAACAACGAAGGAAACTCTATATAAGACCCTAGTAATCCCAATCGTGCCCTATGGTTCCGAAGCATGGACCCTTTCTACAGCGAATGAAGATATCCTTGATCGTTTTGAGAGAAAAATTCTTTGTAATATATATGGTCCCCTATGCGTTTACGGATTCTGGAAGAGCTGTAGAGCGACATCGACCTAGTCAAAAAACTATGCATTGTGCGTTTGAGATGGAATGAACATCAATACTCCAGCCTCAGAATATTCGACTCTAATTCGGAGAGACAACGCAGTAGAGCAAGGCCTCGTCTTAGGTGGCGCGCGCAAGTGGAGGTTGAGGTTGAGGCCCAGGTCAACCCCGGAGTGAAGTGCCACCTAAATAGGTAAGTAAGTAACAGTAAAATGTTACAAAAAGCTAATGACTTCAAGTGGACCTTTTTTCCCTATTGTCTCATTGAAAAATATAAAAACTAAAAACTCATAGCTGTATTTAGAAAAAAAAAAACATCACTCGATGATATAAAGGAAGCGGCAAATTCTGTTGCAAAGTTATGCATTCAACTTTTAAGTATTACAACTACAAAAAGCTTCTTTTCATGAAGTTCTGTAGCCGCCTTGAGCGCATATCTTTCTTCCTCAGAATCAACTGCTGTTATTTTATTTTCATGTCTATCGTACGTCCGTACCTTGACGTCCAGGATCGAAACATTTTTTCTTGCAGCAGCACGGCTGGCCCATTGCTTTTCCAGCAACGGTATTTCTCTTGACGTTTGTATACTTCTTGGCTTCTACTCTCCTTTTCTACACGGCTCTGACTTCGCACACGCTTTTTTCATAAAATTAAACAAGTAATACCTTATCTACTGAAAACTAAAAAAAAAGACTTGTACGATATATGCTCGGAACCAGATATGTTCCAGTTTCACTCATTTTCACTGTCTAAGTCCTTGCACTATCCTTACACCAAGAAATCACTGCACCAACTGTTGCATTTCAATAAAATAGAATGTCCAGCTTGTGTAGTAAGCATGTTATGATCCCAAAAGTACATTTACTGTGATTCTGGCTATGGAAAACCTTCAACTCCAGGAGTTGTCTGGTTCTTGTTCCGTTTTAAAGTCAAGGATAACTGCAAAATTGAGTTTCTTTACGTAAAATACATAGACGTGGAATAATATAATAAAAAATAGAAATTAAAATATAACTTGAGGCTGTAGCAACCCTTGTACGAAAATCGTGTTCGCACTTCACGGTAAGGTTCGAGGGTTAGTTTCTCTTTATTCCTTTTTGTTCAAGTGTGTTGATTTTTGTTCGTAAATAATTAATTTGTGAATCTTTAAGTTCATTTTGATTTTTTATATGCAGCAATTTCATTCGTTATTGTTTGTATTACTTAGGTGTGTTTTCATGTGTGTTTCGAGAGCTTTATTGCTTGTAAAGGGGTCCCAAAATTACCAACGAAAAAAAGAGAGATCATGACAGCTGAGAGTTCAGTGTTATTAAAAATGGAGCGCGACACGAAAGAACAACGCGTCTTCGTTATTAAGCAATATTTTAAAAAATAATGAAGGCTTGACAGCTACAGTTTGCAATTTTCGTAACAAAACATGGTCGGAATAGTGATTTAACTACATCAAATGAGAAGAAATTAATTCAAAAATTCAGGGAGACTGGATCAATTAGTGATCTTAGACACTGTTGGAAACACCAATCATGATCAATAAATTAGAGCAATATTGGGTTTTGTGGAATCTAAAAGCTAACGCCGCCAAATCCAAAATAATGGTGCTCCGAAAACGAGCTCGTAAGGGATGGAAAATGGATACGGTAAGACAAACAACTAGAGAATGTGAAGGAGTATTGATGTCTCAGAGTCATGTTAACATCTCGACTAACTTTTTACAAATATCTGCAAGGAAAACTAGCAACAAATTGCAGGTAGAAAGGCATACTTTGTAAAAAAAAAAACATTACATCAAGCACAAAGTATAAAGTCTATGAAGCAGTAGTAAGGTCTACCATGTTCTGTGTGCTATGTGGCTCAAGTGTGGGATATTTTCCAGTATGAAGAAACTTAAAAACTGCTACCATTGTATATTTTTACAATCAGGCTCCACTTCCATCATATGTAATCTTACTCCCGAGTCAAAGCCACCAGCATATAGTGGCAATGCACTTAGGATAGGTTAGGTTAGGTTAAACAGTGGTATGATGGATATACCATCACATAGACACCAGACACCGAAACGGGCCCATCGCGATCCCTGTGGAACCAGTTGAATTTGTCTTCAAATGGCAAAAACCCAAACAATCGCCCTGGTGAAACACCCAATTTTCCCGCAAAGGCCCTTTGAAGTTCATGTCGTCTATGACCTCTAGGTTTTCGAAAAAGTATTTCCCGATAAATTTTCTTCGACTACGCGATATCGCCTAGCAGATCACCGCAGAATCTAAAAATATCCGTTTCTGACAATTTGAGTTTCTTTGCGTGTTTCCGCAGAAGAGTGTCCTGTAGGACTCCTATTGCTGTCCTAAGCTTATCCCCATTTAATTGTATTAACTCCCTTTATCTTTTGCCGTCAAAAAGTGGCCAGAGAGCCTTAAATACCCTGTGTCCTTCAAGACTTGACTATCTTAGGCTGGCAGTCTTTGTGATTTTTTCCTCGATGGTGCCACTTACTATGCAAATGGGTGGTTTGATGTTGGCACCTCAATATTTTCGAATAGCCCTCCTTTTCTTGTAAGCTCATCCGCTTGTTCATTTTCTGTAATACCGCAGTGTTGTGGCACCCAGCACTGTGCGTTAGCCCCTGACTGTATCAGAGTTGACGTTGGTTGATTCCATTGCCCTGGATGCGGCCTGGCTATCGATGTAGATAGCGATATCTCTTTCGGATACCGATCTCATTTGCGTCCGGTAGTCTCATAGACACTCTTTGTTCTGGCTCTTCCGAGAAGATATCAAAATATGTTCCTTCCTCTATTTTTGAGCCATCTGTGAAAATTGCAATTTAATTTGATCTGATTATTGCATTTTCTTCCCAATCCTCTCTCTCTCCGGATATATTGGGTATATAACTTAATTCGCGCGTTTTTTTTTTTCAAAACTTGAACGTTTATTTAAGAAAAACATGTACAATAGTATTATTCAAAGTATTGCCCATCTGAAGCTATGACTTTTACCCATCTTTCTGGCAATTTGTGGATCCCATCCCAAAAGAACTGCGCCGTCTTGGCAGCCAAGAATGAATCAAGCCAATTTTTGATATTCTGCTCTGATGTGAACCGTATTTCAGTTAGGGCGTTCTGCATCGACCGGAACAAATGGTAGTCAGAAGGGGCAAGGTCTGGGCTATAAGGCGGGTGGGGTAAGACTTCCCATCCACTGTTTTTCCAATAGTTCTTAACCGGAATAGCAACGTGGGGTCGAGGGTTGTCATGATGGAAAATTATTACCTCCTGTCTGATCGCATATTCCGGGCGTTTTTCGGCCACTGCTCTCTTCAAACGGATTAATTGTGTTTTATAGCGTTGTCCATTGATGGTTTCACCCGGTTTTAGCAGCTCATAATACAGCACACCCATCTGATCCCACCAAATACAGAGCATTATCTTCGTGCCATGGATATTCGGCTTTGCTGTTGATTTGGCTGGTTGGCCGGGTTTCACATAGGATTTTTTGCGCTTGGGGTGGTCGTAATGGATCCATTTTTCATCACCAGTAACAATCCGATGCAAAAATGACTTCCTTTTGTGGCATTCCAGCAGCATGTCGGACATGCAAAACCGCCTTTCGACGTCTCTCGGCTTGAGTTCATGTGGAACCCAATTCTGCGAGCTCGTCTTGTGTTTGGCAACAATCTTCATAGAGTAATGCTTCCAGTTCTTCATCTTCAAACTTTTTTGGCTCCCCAGGATGTTCATCGTCTTCCAAGCCAAAATCACCACTTTCGGCACGTTCGCTCAGCTAGCGCATGTTCACCATAAACTTTCACCAAAATACGATGACTTTCGGCAGCAGTTTTCTTCATATTAAAGTAATGACGAAGAACTCCCCGCAAAAACACTTCGACATATTTGAGTGAAAAAAAATTATTGTTGTTTACGCTTCAAATGAATGACATATACTGAAATGACGTACAATGACAGTAGCTTTCAAACGCATGTTCCAATGGAATACTAAAAGTTACGCCATCTCTGAGCAAACCGCACGAATTAAGTTATAGACCCAATATTAGTATATCATACGGGATGTCGAAATTGACCAAGAAAGGAATTTTAATAAATTGTCTAGTTTCGCTATCGATTAAGCACTTACAATGAACAAGTAAGTAAAGCAGGACAATGCATCGTCGAAATGTCGAGAGTTTAAAGTAAACAAATGCGATATGAAAACCGGTATAGAGAAGTCAGTAATTCTGTGTCTCATAAGGTTAAAATCAGTTCGTTAAGCACATATGTACATTACTGGAGGATGTACCTACATAAAATAACAACGCAGAAGAAAAGTTCTAATGGCGCCTTTTTTTGTATACAAAATTTGGAAATCTACGTCAAAAGAGGTATTACAATTTTAGCTAACGTACAATTATATTCAGACTGACTCCCTTCCATATGAAATTCGTAATACGTACAATAATTTCTCCTTCACAAAGTTCCTTTTCGCGTCACATAAGATCATCAAACATGAACAATACAAATAATCGTGCGTTGAACACCCACAAAGGGCCAACTAAAAATGCCTTTTCACCAGCAATAACCAGGACTATCTGTAAAACCAAGTAATAAATTTTTTTTGTTTTGTTTTTATGGTTAAGGAAGTTAGAGCCCATTGTGTAGAGTTATGCGTAACCTCACAATGAAATTTTATTATCCGACACTGAATTCACACTTAATGTATTAGATATTCCAAGAATAAATCCCATCCGCACTTCTATGTACATATCTGAATGTAAATCTTCAAATAAAATTTTTTTTTAATTAAATGCATATTCACGAACACTTTACGTCACATTGTCCGCCGTCCGGCATCCGACAGATACAAGTAAAACTCTCTTTATAGTCGGATCCCGTTTCATTTGTGTTATTAAAAAAAATATCATAAATTGCATGACATATTTAAATCTATTTTGTCAGGATTGTCACGCATACTAAGCCATCCGATAGATATATACGTATTCCAAGCCTGCGATGATTGAGAAGATGAGTGATTATTTGAGTGAAAATCGGAGCAAAGAAACAATTCAACGAATTGTTCTCACTTAAATAAATTTTATTTTTATAGCGACAATTTAAAAGATATTATAGTGATAAAAGGATACGATTCATCCTTTTGGACAGATAGAAAAGAAATAACAAAAAGGCAAAAGGATAAACAGTGCTAAGGAGTGGGAGACCTGGAAGAAGATACATATTCTTTTCTGAGTCGGAGAAAGATTCAAATCACGATGCTGTTACACTATCCGAATGATAATAATAGTTCTTCAATTGACAAATGGATTTCACAACCTTTTGTTGGATCCTTTGTTGAATCCTTCTTTAAACACCCTTGTACAACTACCCCGTTTATCCATTCGAATGGGTTGGGCCTCCTTCGTCGCCTTCCATCTGAATCGGTGTACAATGCTCTGGAAAATTGATCACCGCTTTGTTTATGTTTACTCAATTCGACGAGTTGTTTGCTCTACAA
This sequence comes from Volucella zonaria, assembly GCA_963966105.1. Lineage (NCBI taxonomy): Eukaryota > Metazoa > Arthropoda > Insecta > Diptera > Syrphidae > Volucella > Volucella zonaria. The sequence continues at coordinate 134,260,704 of OZ014533.1, read as the reverse complement.
CAACTATCCACAGAGTGTGAAGAGGAAGATGTTTCTCTTCGAAAATAATGGAGACACTATGTTTGACAAGATTGTCAATAAATTATTTAACAATCATTATTTTATCCTTGATATGATTTTCCCGATAAAGGAAAACAAGTGTTTATTTTTTTTTTAAATATACGAGTACGAGTACATACTTTTCGAACTGATGGAATTTGAGGTTGAAGGGAAATTTACCTAAAACAGAAAAAGAAAAAAATATATATTAGTCTTAAGTTGAAATTAAAAAATTAAATATTAAAAATATAGAATGAGTGAATTTCATCAATGAAAAGGAAAGAAATGGGAGAAAAGAATTCGCAAACTGAACTGCGAGGTGCAAATACCAGTGGGTATGGCCAGACGTAAGTCTCTTAAGATTTCTAGCAGAAATATAGGATATAATCACAATCATGTAATGTTGCTCTTTCATGATATTCCGGAACTCTCAAAACCAGTTGAGTTAAAATCGCTGACGATTCCAGCAGGCGTTTATGGACAAAAATATTTGAACATTTGCTCGAATGAGGTAAAGATCATATACAGTCGAACCCGGATAATATCACATCGCTTAATAGAACACATCGGTTAAAGTCACAATTATTTCAAGCTTTTTTGCTTTTTTTTATATTTTGCACCGAGAAAAAGCCTCTTGAAGGCACATCGCTTAATAGCGCATCCCGCTTAAAATCACACAAGAAACATTAAAAAAATACATATTTTCACTAATTTTTTCTCGCTTATTGTCACTTCCATCTTTACATCCCACAAGCATGGTGCATTAAATTTAGCTTTTCCCCTCATTTAGTGGCATGGACCAAATCCTATTTAGAAGACCGAGAATACAAGGTCATCTTCAGATCTTTAATATCCGACCCAATGAAAGCAACATCTGGTGTCCCCCAGGGTAGTCATGTTGGGCCAATCATCTTTATCCTAACGATTAACGACATAAATCTCATTTTAAAGAATTGTAATCTTTCTATTTTCGCTGATGACATGAGAATTTCCAAAGTCATTTCATTGCCTTCTGACTCCCATTGCCTGCAAGATAATTTAAATAAGTTTTCGGTATGGTGCAGCAAAACTTTTTGGAGCTTAATGTCAGCAAATGCCAAGAGATAACCTATTCCCGCAAACGTCTACCTCCCCCTCTAAGAAATTACTTCATTTGCGATGAGCCTATTGCTTCCACTACCCAAGTACAGGATCTAGGAATAATTTGTGACAGAGAATTGAATTTTAACTCACATATTGACAGCATTATAATTAAAGCTAACTCCTCACTTGGTTTTATCAAACGCTGGTCGAAAGAATTTTCCAACCCTTACGTTACAAAGTCCCTGTACATTACTTTTGTAAGGCCTCTTCTCGAATATTGCAGCCAAGTTTGGTCACCCTATAAACTAATTCACATTCAAAGAATAGAAGCAGTCCAACGCAGGTTTATCCGTTTCGCACTTCGTGGTCTACCCTGGGCCGACCCATATGGATTACCCCCCTATGAAAATAGGCTGAAACTAATTAGCACACATACCCTAAAAAAACGTCGTGAAGTCGCTGATGTACTTTTTATCCACCAGTTACTGACTGGAAACATCGAGTGCTCGAGAATAATGCAAAATACTGCATTCACTCCCAATCCCCGTAATCTAAGATCTGTCCCACTCTTCCTGATCCGAACTCACCGTACCAACTACGGTCACTTTGAACCAATATCTAGAATGTTGTGTATAACTAACAACTACGCCGAAGTCTTTGACCTAAATAGCAGCAAACACGAAATGGAAAAAGCACTGCTTAATATGCCACTCCCTTAACATTTACCTCGTCCACCATTTCTCCTCGCCCCATATTAGGTTAAGAATATCTTTGTTAGTTTTAAGTCTAGGTTTAAGTTTTTGCTTGTTAATAAGCTAAATAAAGTTATCCGGGGTAGACCCGGGCTAATAATAATAATAATAATAATAACATCAAATGTAAAGGTGTATTTTCCCTATGTAGATTGTCATAGTATTATTATGTGTACTACTGCTCGCCAAATGAGATAACGATATGCATGGGATTTTGTTGCTTGTGTTCCTTTGTATATGTGTGCCAGCCTACTGGAAGTTTGGAAGTTCAACCAACACTCTCTTTCCGCTTTTATAACATCTGTGACATCAAACTGCATTTTAGGTCAGTCATTGCCTAAATTGTTTATAAAAAAATGTAAACTAGAACGTTCAACCAAAACCAAACCATTGAAAAATGGGAAACCAAGGAAGGAAGTCGCTAAACAATTTAGCTACGATGTTTCAACAATTGCAAAAATTAAACAAAATGAAAAGAATCTACGAGAAGTAGCAAACAGTAGCGGAAATATTAAACGAAAACGAATGCGCAAAGGTAATATAGTGTGAAGTATTTTGAATTTTGTAAATGTGCAGCAAACACCATTTTAGGAAATCACGAACATGTTGATAGTGCTATGATCATTTGGTTTCGTGAGATGAGAACGAAAAATGCTATATTCAATGGCCCAATTTTAAAAGAGCAAGCAATAAAATTTGCTCAGATGCTAAATGTTGGGAATTTTGAATCAAGCAATGGGTGGCTTACTCGCTGGAACACCAGAAACAGCATTCATTTGCAGAAAACTCACGGCGAAAGAGGAGATGCTAATTACTTTATGGCAAACGATTGGAAACAAAATATTCTGCCAAGTCTTATAGAAGATTATGCTCCAGAAAATATTTTTAATGCAGACGAAAGCGGTTTATACTTTCGTGTATTTCCCAGTGGCACAATGACCTTTAGAGGAGAAAATCCAACTGGTGGCAAAATCCAAAATGGCTCGGAGAAAAAATATTTGCAATAGGAAGAGCAAAAGAACCGCACTCATTCAGGCGTAAAATGGTCCCTTTTAAATATTTCGCAAATAAAAACGGCTGGATGACCAGTTTCATATGGACTGAAATTTTGCTAGAGCGGGATAAATCGCTGCAAAAAGAAAAACGAAATGTTATTTTGTTTGCTGATAATGCTGCTGGCCACAAACTTCTGGGTGAACAAAAATTGTTCAATATTAAATTCTGTTTTTTGCCTCCAAATGCTACTTCCATCATTCAGCCTCTAGATCAGGGCATTATTCGATGCTTCAAAATCTATTATAGACAAATAATTGTACGGCAACAACTTTTGGCCTTGGAGAGGGGGCACACCATTTGCGAATATTCCAAAACGGTAGGATATACAATATTTAGCATTTTGCATTAGCCCTTAATAAAAGTTGAATGCTAAAAAATATCTTTACTTTAAATTAGATAACCATTCTGGAAACCCTTAACATTTCCAAACGCGCTTGGTGGCCAGAAACCCCTACAACAATTAAGAATTGCTTCATTAAAGCTGGTTTTAATAAAAATTCGAGTCTAGAAACTGAACCAGAGGAGGTGATTAGGCTTCCAATTCTCAGTTGAGGATTTTGAGCAGTTTGTAGACTGCGATCTCAACATCGGCTGCTTTGGAGAGCTAACAGGCAAGGAGATTTTCCAGGAAGTATCTCAATCTTCTTGCGACCCTCTGAATATCAATAACAATGAAGAGCCTCGAGCTGAAGAGCGTGTGCTTAGTGCACCAATTCCATCTCGCAGAGAAGTAGCTGTTGCCATTTCAACTTTACGACTTTTTCTAGAGGTAAAAAGGGAAGATATGGGTCATATTGATAAGGTTGAAGAGCAGGTGATAAAGACCCTTTTCTCAAATGCTACCCAAAAGAAAATCGATGACTTTTATGAAAAAGTACAATAATTTTTGTATGTAAGTTAGACTGCCAAAATTAAATGAAGTTTATAATTATTTATTTATCTTACTTATTAGATATTGTTCTGTTGTTTCGTTTTTGGAAGTATTTTTATTTTTTGTTACATTTTAAATGAATATATGATTTTTATAAAAACCATTTTGTAATGGTTAATAAATATGAAATAAATATAAAATATGGTGCATTTTTTTAGATTTTCACAACCAGCTTAAAGTCACATTAGTATGCTGCCTGTTTGGTGTGACATTAAGCGGGTTCGACTGTATCATGATTTGCCTAATAAGCCTTCAGCTTTAACCTTCATCTCATCCTCGTGTAGAAAACTACACAAAAAATTTTTGTTTTCTTAATTTCTCAAAAACCACTAATTGCAAACTTCCGGAATTTTCAGACTATGTTTATATCCTTGATTACCGAAAATAAAACGTACCTCCCCATAATAAAAATGTTTATGGCGGTTAATAATGCACTAATTACATTGTCTACCCTCATGTGTAGATTTCTACACATATGGACAGTAAGTGCATGTCATATAAAAAGTCATTTGCGTTAAGTGTTTTAGCAAGTGAATATCGTTAGTATATTTAGTGAAATTTATAAAAATAATAAAAGACAACAATGTCAAAAGCAAGATATCTGACAGAGGAAGAAACGGAAGTATTTTTGAATGGAGGCGATGGCGATATCAGTGATGTTTCTGGAGACAGTGATAACAAATTTGTGTCAGAAGAGAATATTGATGATAACGATAACTTATATTCAGACGATAGCGATTCTGACGAAGAGCAAGCGAGTGGCTCAAATGAAACCAACGAATCAATTGCTGAAGTTGAAAATGTGGATCCACTGCTTGTTTCGAAAGATGGTATTGTTTGGCAACTACAGCCATTTCAGCATCAAAGTGGTAGATTGCGGAATGAAAATATAATTTCTCTTCACCCTGGAACAACAAGATATGCCAAAGCTCGTGTTGATGGCATCAAAGATGCTTTTTTGCTTTTCTTCCCACCACAAATTGAAAATACCATTTTGAAGCATTCAAATGCGTGTGCACAAGCAACATATGGTAAGGATTTCAAACAAATCGATTCGAATATGTTGCAAGCATGTATTGGTGTTTTGATTTTAGCTGGTGTTTATAGGTTCTTTCTTAATTTAACTGATTCTTGACTTTTTTACTTTTAGAGCGAAAAACGAAACTACAATTGAATTGTTTGATGATATTATTGGTCGTCCGGTGTTTAGGGCAATTATGTTGAAGAAAGCATTTGAGTATTTGAATCGAGTTATTCGTTTTGATGATGTCATTAGCAGAAGACAGCAACGATCTACAGATAAATTTGCATCGATTCGGGATATATTTGATAAATGCTCCAATTTATTGAGTGACTACTACAATCCACATGAATGTGTGACAGTTGACGAGCAATTACTTGGTTTTCGTGGAAGATGTAAATTTCGTCAATATATGCCATCAAAACCAGTAAAATACGGACTAAGATTCTGGTTGCTGGTTTGTTCTTATACCTGCTATGTTTGGAAAATCCAGCCATATTTGGGAAAGGCGATTGGAGAAAAAATACAAGGCGAACGAGTAGTTTTGGATCTCGTTGATGGCTTGAAAGGTCACAACATAACAATGGATAACTTCTTTTCCTCATATGAGCTTGGGCAAAATTTGTTGTCAAAGGGCATTACAATGGTTGGTACGATGACAAAAAATAAAAGAAGCATCCCACCAAAGCTTCTTGAATGCAAAAATAGACCGTGGTATGAATCTACTTTTGCATTTACCGAAAACACAGCACTTGTTTCGTACATTGGACGGAAAAATAAGTGTACCGTGTTGCAAAGTACTTTGCTAAACTCAATTGAAATCGAATCGACTGAAAAAAAGTTACCAGCGATTATAGCCTATTACAATAAAACAAAAGGTTTGTTCATATACTACTTTTTGAAATTTCAAGACCCTCTAATGTTTTTGTTTTAATTCAATATACTTAAGCGGTGTGGATACGGTTGACAAAATGCTCACTTGTTACAACTGTAAAAGAAAATCTAACAAATAGCCAATGGCTGTATTTGCAAACATGATTGACATTTCTGCTTTGAATGCATTAATTATTTTCAAAGATGTGAATCCGAATTGGGAAGCAACACAAAAAACAACAGTAAGAAGGAATTTTCTACGTGAACTTGGAATATCCCTTGCAAAACCACTTATGGAAGCTAGAAGTGCGAAGCCAAGATCAGCATCGTCTGCTTTATTGCTTGCAACTGTTTTGGAAGAGAGTTCACTATCGTCACCTTTAGAGAATGTTTCTGCATCAGCTTCAACAAATCCACCAAAACAGTCAAGAAGCGTTCCACCACAAATTAAAGGCAGAGCAAGATGTCACGTTTGCTATGAAGAAAAATCCGCCAAAAAAAATAATGTCTATGAGACGATTTGTTGATTTTGCACAAAAGCTGCATGTAAAAATCAACATAATCGAAATGTATGTGTAAAATGCATTCAAGAAAAATTAATTCGAACCTACTCGTACCTACCTTCTCTTGTTATTTGAGAAATAAATTATAAAAACAATTTTTCGGTTTAATTTAAAAAAGAATTTAGAAAATACATTAAAATCCCATATGTGTAGAAATCTACACACGAGGGTAGAGAACGTAATTTTTTTTGAGGATGAGATGAAGGTTAAAGAGTTTTTCATAAGAAGCGACCGATATTCAGGGATTATCCGAACTCGCAAATATCACCTTTTGGCAGGTATCACATTTGAGTTCCACGCTTCAACAACGTCTACATTTTTAGAAAAATTCGCTGTCAGCTTCGATAGGTTGTGCGTGTTAACTCAAATTTTCGGCAGTTTTTATCGTCCTAGTTGGCGAATAATTTAACGTTAAGTGATAAACATCGAATCAATTTAATCACTTGATAATCGCGTGTCCGTAATGCAGCAAAAGGTCAGAAGTGTAGAAAATTTCCTTCTTCGTCTTTCATTAATTGTTAAAATATGTAGCGCATTGCAACGTATCTGCATTTCTTTGAGGTGTAGTCAATGGCTATGTATACCTTGGCTCAGATACTCGTATCTGATAATGACATCTCATCAAAAAATAAACGAAGACTTACTCTGGCCAATCGCTGTTTCTTCGGCTTAAAAAGGTAAATGAATGATGAGGCCTTGTCAGAAAAATAATACTACAGAGACCCTATATTAGACCATTATCATAACAGTTAGCAAGGTGGATAAAGATATCCTTGGCCGTTTCGAAGGTTAAATTATTTGAATGACTTTTGATTCCATTTGCGTTTACGAGAAGATTTAACTAAAAGCTCTACGAGCTGTATGGTGATATTGATCTAGACAATAAAGTGCATAGTGTGTCACCTAAGATGGCTAAGGTAGCATCAACCCTCCAGTCCGAATAGTCTTCAATTCCAACCCGGAGGGACAACCCAGTAGGGGTTGACGCGTGCAAGTGGAAGCGGACCTCAACCAATTTGGAGTGGAAAGCTGAGCTATCGGTTGAGGCCCAGGTACACTCTGGACTGTAGCGCTATCTAAGGATGTTAGGAAGTAAGTGAGTATCTGTATTACTGCTGCTGAGGACTTTTGACAATTCTACAGGCCAACTTATTTAGATCACCTTGTTGGTCAGGCCTGGAGTTTGTGCATTTGCGTCATCCAGTTACTTTTCTTCCGGCCACTTCTTTTTGAACCGCAGCTGAAACTGAAATTTCTCTATATATGAAGATCACGCTTTGTTACACCTGCACCTGACACGTTGACTCTTTCTAAATAGATATCATGAGTTGGGTTTGCTGCTTCAGAAAAATGGAAATGAAAATATTTGGTCTTAGGATGACTGATTCGTAACCAGTTATCTGCTAGTGCCTTTCTGCAATTATTAAGAGTTGTTTGTCACGTCGTTGCCTATATCCCGCTGTCATCGGCGAAAAGAAGTGAAGTGGCTCATAACTCGTTGATGTGCGGCTGCAATAGAAAATCGTGCATGACATTAAAATTTACTGCCTTGTTGTACTCCAACTTTAACTGCAAATTCTCCGGCTATGCCCGCTGTATATTTAGCTTTCATTTTAACTTCAGCGCACACATCGTGTATCATTCTTTCACATGTCTCCGCTACATCTCGTGTCCCGTAAGAGCCCTGTCGAACGATTTTTCCAAGACGATGAAGACGATATGCAGATCCTTCAAAGCTTCGCTAAGTTTTGCCATCATTTTACGTATGCTTTGCGGCACATGTTAACTGCCCTATCTAGGACTCTCCCTTATTTTTTCATAGTATACATCGGTGAGGGTAGTTGCTTCAATTTCTCAATTGCAATAGCGTGATATTTAATCTCAAGATTTTTAAAATTACCGGGACGTATTCAAAGGACCTTGTCCTATTATCGTGTTATTAGCCGGATGGAACAAGGAACTCAACATATTTCGCCGTGATAGCGGAAAAGCGGAGAAGTACATAGCTCTTAGGCTAATGACAAGGAAGGTATCGTTAATCATGCTTACATGTGTAGACAGCATTTCGCAAAGTTCTTTCACAGCTGCTTTGAAAAATGCCTGTTCCCGCCCTTCGGTGAGTTGCAGAGAATACGATCTAACAGCTTTGAACCAGTATCCTTATTCCAGTAACAGATTGCATACGTCAAGCTCTTTCTGAAAATGATGAAAAATAATCACCCGCACGAAAGTACAGAAATTATCTGTGATGACTTGAACATCTTGCTAGTTTTGACCTTCGTGGTCATGGCAGTGTTTTCCAGAACAATATTTCGGCTACAGAACAAACAGCAATCTGGATCCAAATAAATATGACTCCTTAGACCAATATTGTCATTCATAATGAACGGATTAAATTATCAGTATTCAGCACTACAAGATCTAAGGTATTAAAAGATTATAGCGTATCTCTTAAGATGGTCGTTTAGCCCAACATTTTGCTCAGTTCCTTGTCTATTTGCAATCACAGTGAGCTTTATGACCAACAAATGGGTCTAAAAAGGCTTCCCTGGCGGAAATTACACTCAAAGTAATGCCATTGACATCTTGTATTGAAATTCTTACTCTAGTAGTATCAGAGGTATTCGCCAAAAGCCAAGATATGATAGTCAAAGTTGAGCTACTGCAACGCCACTGAAGCACTGCACACCAATGTAACCTTTGTCCCTAATGGCCTGGGCTTTCAAAGTATCGACTTCAGTTTCAGCTGCCAAGACGAGGAGGAGAGGGAGACTATAATTTTTTTTCATCAGAAACATTGAAAAATTACGTGATTCATGATCTGAGCGAGCATATGTCACATACGAGTATAACTACAGTGTGTGTGTGAGCCCGAAGGAGACATTAGTTGTTAATTTCATGCATACCTGCCTTACTTACTCCCCCTCCCTTCGATTCCGCATACGCTATTTCCAGTTATCCAGACCAATCGCTCTGGAAAATGCTAACATTAGGTCTCGTAGAAGTATGTAGTATCTTCCTCTACAGACGAACATCTTATACTCGTAGCCCTGCAAGCACTACTCCACGCCTCCTCGCGACGTCATCTAGGAATTTCTTCGAAAATTGCGAAGTTAAGGGGACAAATGGCGAGTTTCCTGCACCACAAAACAACAGGACTACTGTTGGTTGGTCTGTGGCCCAGCGAACCGCAACCGTAAAAAAATATATTGCTCCGAAATGCCACAACAAGTCTCAGATACGGATATAATATGGACATCTTGGGGCTGAGCAAGATAAGATGGTTGGATGCTGCGGAATACCAAAAAGTACAGCCGGAAGCACTCGATAGTCCGGCGTAGGACTGATGCTAATTCCAACAGCAAGAAACATCCTCATATCTTGGAAACCGTATAGTGACCGGATACTGTCGGCAAGATTTCAGGGTAGGGTAAGAAAAATTACCATCATCCAGTGATATGCACCGACGGCAACCGCGACTGAGGATGTAAAGGACAATTTTTAGAGTCAACTTGCCACCGCCCACAACTTAATGCCTAACGGGTGCATTGTAATTGTAATGGCAGATTTCAACGTTAGATATACAACGACAACACAGCGCTCGAATACACGATAGCTCACGGCCTTCGAGACCGCAATGATAATGGGGAAGGGTTTGTAGATTTCTGCAATATCACCCGGATATTTAATAGATGCACTTTGTTCGAGTACAAGGCCTGCTAAAAGATGAGTCTCATCTGACATGCAGAAAGGGTTAAATCAAATCGACGTATCAGAAACTGCGTCCTACACGTCCGAAATAAACGTATAGCCGATATCATAATTCGATAGTGCATCCGTCAGCAGAAACAGCTCAAATTTGCTTCTAGTTATCAGGTAAAATACCGACAGACTTCGCGATCCCCCGGTGCGCCAACAATTCAGGGACCATCTTGCCACAGAAGCAGAAACATTCAGCAGCTCAACGCACGAAGACACGGATTACCATTGGAATGCTACGAAAAATGTTTTTGTATCTGGAGCAGTTGCCTGTATACCGGTATAAGGCAGAAAAGTCACAGCACATGATTATCAGCAGATGCCTGGATACGGATAGATGAGCGTATTTCACTTAAGGCTTGGAATGCAGCGCCATCAGTAGTAGAGAAACCCGAGTTGTAAGCCCAATATCGTGTTAATAGGAAGGAAGTGCAATGTAGTGTCTGACAAGCGTTCATACATCAACGCACTGGCATCGAAGGCTGAAGAAGCAGCTAGCCGGTGCGACAACAGAACCGTTTACAGCATCGTAAAATAACTTACTGGTGGTCGGAGCTCTAGACAATATACAGTGGAAAGTTTGGACGAAAGTCTGCTGATTTCGGATGAGGATCAGCTCAACAGATGGAGGCAACATTTAGGCAACAATTTTGGCGACAGCGTCATAGTCCATAATTCCAATGAGCGTGCTGCAGCAATAAGACATAGTAGCTGCTATCGGATCCCTTAAAAGAAATAAAGCGGTAGACATTGATGGTATCTCTTCTGCGCCTTTTCAAGCGGTCTCAACTACATTGGCAAAGTTACTCCGACCGCTCATTTTTAAAGCATGGGAGAATGAGCGGTTCCCGGAGGAGTAGAAATGAGGTATGATCATCAAATTTCCAAAGAAGAGCAATTCGGTGGAATGTCAGATGATAGCTAAGATAGTTCTTAAGCGGATAAGAGAGCATCTAGACTCAACACTCGACGCCGAACTTGCAAATCAACATGGAGTAATGCGTCGAGTTTGGATATCAACTGCATCTACTGTTCATTGTCTTTGAAAAGGCTTTTGATAGTTTAAACAGAGATGTTATCTGGATAGCCTTGCGCAGAAAATTTATAGCCATTATTGAAGCTACTTACGAGGATGGTAAGGTGCCAGATGAGTTTGAAGTCCATAGTAGAGTACGTTAATCGCTATATACTTTCACCGATGTACTTCGGGCAGCACTACTTGAAAGAAACCAAGGATTGAGGTGGACAATGACATCTTACTTCAAATACCCGGACTACGCTGACGATCTCCACCAAATGTCACAAAATATGCAAGCTGGGGCAAACAAAGTAGGGCTTAATATAAATTCGGGAATAATAAAGGCCCTGGGCATTTCAAATTCCGACGCTTAACTCAACATTGCCAGACAACAGGTCAAGAAAATCGAAAACTTTCTAATTTAAGCAGCATCATCTCGGCCGACCGACGTTGGCATCGAACTCAATGTGGACAGCAGAATCTGGAAAAGCAATGTTTTCAGCAAAAAAAAAAAACAAGCGGAGATTGTTCAGAACCAGTGCTACTATGGTATACGGGTGTAGTACTTGGAAAGTTACCAACATTGTCACTCGAAGACTTCAAACCTGCGTAAATAGATGTCTACGTAACATCTTAAGGATCTGTTGGGCGAATCGCGTCTCCACCGAACAGCCTTATGTAAGAATGGGTCAAGAACCTATAGACGTTACAATACGGGGGAGAAAGTGATAATGGATTGGATGGATTGCGAAATATGCCATTTAGTGGTATCCACTCACCCAGTTAGGCAGAAGAGCGGAATGGCCTAAGTAACCATGGCGAAGAGCAGTCGAAGAGGTATCGCGACCTCTGAGAAAGAACTGGAGTGAGTTGAAACGCATTGCACAAACCCGAACAAAATGGCACGCAGGCGTTGTTGACAGCCTATGCCTCTCGAAAGGAGACAAGATGTAAGTAAACTAAAAAGTAGGATCAATTGCTCTGGCATCTGCATAAGCTTGATCGTTAACACGGAGGTTTGGCCTTCCTTGTCGTCTCAAATCTGGGGGTGTGATTCGAAGATCCTGGATGCTGGATATAAATGCTGGAGCATTGCTCCCCGTTTGATTTTCGGACTACATCCGCATCTTAATAAATCGCATAGAATTCGCTGTCGTATTTTCTGCTCCTTTTGTAGAGCATCGGTTCCGCCAAACTGAACTGAAGTATCAGCGATTTCCTAGGATAAGTCTTTGACTCCCTACTAGGGGTTGATGTTTAGTCCGAGGTAGGTAAAATCGTAAACCGCTTCGAAGTTCTTACTGTCAATAGTGAGGTTTTTTCATAGACGGTGGACAGATGACTATTTTATTGTTGACAGTATGTACAAATTTGATTCAACTCGTCTATATGACGGCGGCCTGGGATCGATTGATAATGTCGAGATCGTCTGCAGATACCAGCAGATGGACTCATTCGCTCAAGATCGTCCCTTCCTAGCAAATAAAGAGTTGGTGCGGTCTTGGTTTAAATTTCATTTGACTTTTCCAGGATTTGATTTAGTGTGAAAATTTGGTCGATCGGTGATCTGTCAGGCCGGAATCCACATTGGTAGGCGGGAATTAGTGTACTTCAGAAGAGGTTCACACAATACGTTTGATAGCATCTATATGCGGCATTAAATAAAGATGTATCTCGATATATCTTTCTTGAAGTTGTTCCAAATGCAACTGATAGTCTACTCATCGGACATGCAATTTGGATACAAAATACTGGTGGCGCAGGGTTGTGATATGTTACCTTGTAGTGGAACTCATCAGGCGTTTATCGAATTGCTAAGAGAGTACCATCAACTCGGGTTGAGTCTTGAATTCTGGGGAAACGATGTCTGATAACTTTTGGGAGATTGGCAGGAGTTCATTTAACGATGCAATTCAGCAGTTGAACGGTTTTCAGGAGATGCTTTTGGTACCCTATTACTAAGCCAGGCTTACTGTGGAAACCCTTTCACCATATACCTATGTACAGTTCATAGACCCGTTTCCATCTACCTGAATGTGGCCATTTATCACCTCGTTAAGTCGTTCTTCATATCAAGCCCTTATTGGTCCAGCACCAAGCTAGTTTGTTTAAATCCAGATACTGCAGAGCTTACCGGATTTTACCAGCTAAGTCACATCTACTAAATTTAAAATTACCAATCACATACGAAGAAGAAAATTTATCTTCAGCTTCTTTGAAGCAGTTTTTCTAAAAGCTCATGCTTGTCAAGGATTTTCACTTTTCGAAACACGTCTACTTAGCTCACTTAACTACTGTGGAGTCGTACTCTTATCCTTGAATGAATTTCACATTTATCACGTAGATCCTATTTTCAGACACAACAATCACTTTATCCGAGTGGCACATTTATTCTCTTGAACACACAAAGGCAGAAAGTAGAAAAATAAAACCATAAGACTCCCCTTTTACTCCTTACAACTCATAAATCAGGGACAAAGCATCCATTTATGTCCTCAAAATTCAAAAGACACCACATCTCAAAGTGAATCCCAAAAACTGCATTTCAACAAAGCATGAGACAGAGCGCAGGAAGCCGATAAAGGACGCTACCACACACACGCCCCATAAAACTGCTCTGACATTCTCGAAAACAATTGCCGAAGGTGTTTCGCCTTGTTTTACTGCTGTGTTTTGCCTGTGTTGGCGACAATAACTTTTCGCATAATCATCACAGCAAACCAACATATATGTACACGACTCAGAGTAGAGGGTGTAGAATAAGATTTAACTCCCACTAGAGTGGGTTTGGGCTATCACGTGAATCCGGTGCTTCAAAATTCACTCGGGCTCTACACGTTCATACTGCTGTTCTACTGCTGCAAAGTGCCTTTTGTTCTTAAATTGTTCGCCTCATGCACCGGGACAGCAGGTAAAGATGACACAACAACAGTAATTTGTTTCGATTGTGCAACATTTGGATTTGCATTATTGCTGCGAGTATTGTACGAACTATTCTTGTCATATTGGATTCCAAGCACAGTGGATGAAAATCATTTGCATTGTACTCTGCAACTCCACTAGTGTTACCTATTCCCAAAAAGGACTTTCACTCACAATTTCTGCCACCAGGAAGGCGAATACGTGGCGTGTGAATGCACTAAGGAAATGCACTTCTAAAGTGGCGCCCAACGAGGGACCAAATGGTATCCAGCAGGCATACGAATAATAGTTCCTGCATTGTTCATCCATGCAAGGCGGAAGGAGTTGCAGTTGTTATTTTGTACTCTGAAGTCATCCTTCACAACGGCGGTTTCTACATAGCACGCGATTTAAAATTTCACCAAATCGTGATTTGAGCACTGCCCAAAGCGACGATTGCCGCTAGGTGGCCAGTGAGTGGCATGGGAGTCTGGTTTAGTTTGAATCCTGTTTATGATTACCTTGTTAAAGGAAATTTGGCAATTTCCATTAAATCAATTACATATATGCACTTGTCCTAGCTGGGACTACCACTGAATCTGCACTTGACTGGGTGAGACCGGTGTGAGTTTGGTGTGAGAAGGTGTTGAAGTTTCACTGAGGTTTATCTACAGTGTTCCGTATCCAGTTTTCAGATCCTTTACACCCACAAGGACTACACCTATATGAATCTGTAAGTCGTCGTATGATATAATGCAAGCTATAGCATTGAGTAGAATTATGTGGAAAGAGGATGGCTAGAAAAGGTCAAAGGATATATGGTATGATACCTACCTACAGACATGTTGTACCATGCCAAGATAGTGATGAAGTGTAGTGTAGTTACGATGAAGAGGAACTTAATAATCGATAAGTGCTTGATGGGGTTTTTGAGCAAACAAATTTGATTGGCATGCCTGTATGACAGGAAGCTAAGGATACTTGATTGTCATGCAGATAGGTAGTTGAACAGATTGAAGAAGTCCTTTTCATCGGTGGAGAAATAATGCAGGTGTTTCGAAGTCAATATATTGGTTAGCCTTTCCTGAAATTGAGTGCTGATTTTGAAATGTCGGCAAAACTGAAGTTGGTTTTGTCTAAAAGTTGATAATTGGGTTTCCCTTAAAAAAGCATACGACGATTATTTTAGAAAGGTCAACATTATGGGAAGTTATGCGCTTCGAACCATAATAGCGAAGAGCAGAAACAATTCTTAGACTTATCACTTAGACGGCTTTATGCGATTCTTAAAGCATTCTGACAGTTTTCAAGGTTTAACAGTGTTACGCAATCCGTAATCCTATCTCCGCTCCCAAAAAGACTTTAAAATCGGAATTCTGGCTGAAAAATTATCCACTGCTGTCGGAAGGGCATTTGAGCTATTCCTGGAATCTCGCGTATCCACGACTTATTTTGAAGACATATTAATTAGTGCCATTGAAAAAAGTATGCCTTTTTCTTGGAGTAGGTCAATATTACATAGAAGCGTATTGTTAAAAGGCTATCGCTCATTTATCGTTTTTTTTTTTTTTTTTCCTTTTTTGTCTAAATTAGCGGGCGCTCGAAGGCTTAAGGCACCCTTAAAATGTTTGCGCACACCATTCAGGGTCATCAGAAGAAAAAGTTCTGCATCATCATAACAAGAAAATTTGTAATTCTTTGATGTTGGCCTATGTTAATGTCCATGAAGTTATTAAGGGTCAAGGGCTGTCTGATGGTTTGCTACAAACATTTTTTCGACCGACACATTTACACTGTTCAGCGTAATGAAGGGGTTAGAAATATTCATTAACTTAGGATCACATAGCGTAAAAAGCTGATCTAATATACTCGTCTTAGCCCACACTAAGTGTAGGCATCTGTACCGGTTGAGTTGACAAACTGGATCTAAATGCTGCAATAAAATTTCTAGCAGCATCTTCAACTTTAAAACTGGTCTCGCTGTGAATGCTCATCAATTTATTCTCAAGCCCACTTTCGGACGTACTCTGAAATATCGTCATTCATTCCGTAGCCATGCAGCTCGGTTATGGAATGCCCTGTTGAGCTCTTTATTTTCCAGTCATTATAGCCTGCAAACATTCAAAACCAACGTACTTCGGTATTTCTCTTTCTTTCCGCCCTAATTTTTCCTCGGGTGTAGAAACACTTTAGGAGTATACAAAATCTCTGGAGATCGCGCTTATTACAAAAAAATTATTTGCTAACTTAAATCCTTCATCCTTTCTGCTTTTGTATAATCAAGTCTATACGTTGCTGCTCCGTTCTCTCATAAAGTTTTTCGTTGGAGATACGATCTGTGCAGAACACTCGAAGGACGTTCCCTAGACTTTGATTATTTGTAACATTCACAGTCACTTTCCAGATACTGCAGCCATACAAAAAGTTTGCAAGGAACAAATAAGGATCGGTATAGGACTTCTCCATATGCTTTCGATATGCGCCTGTTAAAATATCCGATTCGATACCACCGTCAGTTGGAAAATATTTATTTCTTCGACCGGGCTTCCTGCAATGCTGGTATGAATTGTTGAAGCATGAAGACAAAAGAAACCGGTCTTTAGCGGTATTAATATCGTATCGTACCGAGTTTGCATCTGCAAACGAAATACCTGTGCTCATTCGCTGCAGGTCCATAATTCTAATAGAGAAACATAATTGGTATAGTGGAGGTGATCAGGATAGTTTGTGAGGTTCCATGGAAATAAATTTTTTGTTGTTCACAGAAATTTCTCCAAGACATTATCAGTCACCAGCAGAAATATACAAACTCGCCGTATGCGACTTCGGATCTCAAATTTTTTCGACGACCTACAGAAACCTTTATACAACACTTAACACTGTGAAACTCCACATCCGCTTTCAGAACAGTTTCGTTCTTCCAGATGTCTTCCGTTAGTAAAAGCAGTATGTCTTTAGTTAGAGTCTGTAGAATATCACAGAGTTGAGCGAGGAAGAAGTCAGTGCTTGTTGGTTCGATTGAATTAAATGGAGGTCTGATGTGATAACTCGTCGTGATTTTGGTCAAATTTTCACCCAAAATGCTGGTTAGGACAGCGGAAAGAAGCTCCTTTTATTTTCTGCGCCCAATATAGGCCCAATAAAACTCCTCACCGGATGTTAAAGCAAGCTTATCCTGTCAGCTTTTAATAGTTTAGCAGAGGGTCATCCAAAAAGAGCTGTCATTTTAAATTTTACGCCATTGTTGAACATTTAACTATCATTGCGATGACTTTCAATTTCAATTTCAATTTTATTCATACATTAATGGTACATTAAGATAGAAATCTTTTTTAGTATCTAGTAACTAAATATTGGAATTCAAGTTGACTTACGGCTACTATAATACTTAAAATTAAATGACAAGGATTGATGGAAGAATGGTATAGGTTTATTGCGGGTGTATGGAGAAATGTCGTAGGACTGCACTTTTAAATGATCTGATGATGAGTTCCACAACCTAACAGTGTAAATGAAATGTAAACGAGAGGAATTAAGAAAATTCCAATGGTGAGAAATTAGGTTAGTTGTTCTAGACGATCGAGTGAAATTGAGTCGATTAAATAGATGCGGCGGACAGCGTTTATTATCAATTTTGTGTAAAAAAACACAGTTCCTGGCATCGAGGTATTGTTGCAAGCTGCACCCAAGCAGTTCCCTGGTGTAGAAGGAAATATGTTCGTGTCTACGAATGTCATAGACATATCGCACACAATCATTAAAAGCGACTTGTAATTTGCGCTGGGACAATGAGTCCAAGCTACTATAGACTACTGCGGCATATGTAACCAGAGGCAGAATTAGGGCAATAACTAGTCTGTGTCGTGTTTCAAGTGGAGTAAAAAAGCGCTAGCCCAAAGCTTACGAAGGCAGCCGTAGATACGACCTACGACCATGCTGGTATGATTATAACCCGACAAATCTCGACCAATAACAAATCCAAGGCTAGTAACAAACTTTACAGCTTTAACTTTCGAGTTGTTAAGAAGTACGTCAGGCAGAAGATCTAGTTTAAACTTAATTTTGGATATTGGAATTAGTCGAGTTTTAGTCGCGTTCAGTTGTAGTCCATTTGTAACTGACCAAGTTACAACCCACTCGAGAAGTTGTGAGCTCTAGCACTTGCTTAGATCATATCTGCATAAGGTTACATAGGAATAACTGCTTAACTTATAAATCAGCAATATACTCGTACGATCTAAAACTAACTGACCACTGTTTAACCAGTATTCAGCTTTACAACGCTGTCTTCAGATCTAAGCAGACTGTTGTTAAAGGTATTTCTAAAATCGATTTTATTGCTTTTTGAATTTTGGGATGAAATCTACAGAGTAGATGACCCTTCTATTGCGTTTGATTTGTTTTTGACTAAATTGCAGTTTCATATCTCGAATTCCAGCCAAAAAATAAGGAAAAAAAGCAACAAATTTATTTGTATCAAACCTTGGATGACTTTATCATTACTGAGGAAAATTAGAACGAAAAACCATCTATATATTTGTGTTACCAGGCATCCAAACAGTATTAGGCTTAAAAGATTTTATAAAAAACTATGTGACGAACTAAGAACCGAAATACCTCTCTGTAGGGATACCTACTAAAGTAGTAGGCTGTCCGAAAATATCCGTAACGCTAAAAAGGAATGGGAAATCGTCGACGAGATTCTAAATAGAAAAAAACCTAACGTTGATTTAGTTTTAAACAGAGATAATACGCTTGTAACTGAGCCTTTGGAGATTGCTAATCTTTTTAATGATTATTTTGCAAACGTCACAAGTACCATTCAGGATTTATCAATGCTAGATAACTCTTCATGCCAATTTGACCCCACAATCCAGCAGGAGGAATCTCAAATGCACAGTTTCTTCTTTCAAAGTTTTACTCCACTTGAAATATTGGGTCTACAAGTAAGTTTCCAGCGTTTGTCAGAGATGGAGCCACCAGTGGATCCCGGGCAGAAATGTCAGACCCCATGTGTTTTATTTGTAGGTTTTGTATCTGTCAACAACTTTGCAGCGTTATATTTGAGCAGTTCTATCGGTGTCGTACATTTTATCGAGCAAAATCATGGGAAGTTTCCAGCCAAATAAACGTCATTTGCGGGAAGCGCTGCTTTTATTCTTTAATATGAAGAAAAGTGCGGCTGAGGCCTATCGTTTGCTTTCGGAAACTTATGGGGCGGAATGTATTGGTGAATCGACGTGCCGCGAGTGGTTCAAACGGTTCAAAAGTGGTGATTTTGGAGTTGAAAACAAAGGTCGCCTCGGAAAGCCGAAAAGTTTTGAAGACGAGGAATTGGATGCTTTACTGGATGAGGATCCGTGTCAGATTCAAGAAGAACTTGCTGCATCATTGGGCGTCACGCAACAAGCCATTTCCCTGGGCCTAAAAGTACTGGGATTCATTCAAAAGGTTGGAAACTGAGTGCCGTACGAATTGAAGCCAAGAGACGTCGAACGGCGATTTTGCATGTCCGAAATGTTACTGCAGCGGTATAAAAATAAATCATTTTTGCATCGTATTGTCACTGGTGATGAGAAATGGATTTATTATGATAATCCTAAAGGCAGAAAATCGTGTACAAAGCCCGGCGAGCCCGCCTAATCGACGCCGAAACGAAATATTCACGTGAATAAGGTCATTCTCTGCATATGGTGGGATCAAAAGGGTGCCGTATACTACGAACTGCTTCCGAGTGGTGAAACCATCAAAGGACCATTATATTGAACCCAACTAATTCGTTTGAAGCGGGCATTAAAAGAAAAATGGCCAGAATATGAGACCAGGCATGAGTCCGTCATTTTTCATCACGACAACGCTCGGCCACATGTTGCGGTTTCGGTGAAAAACTATTTGGAAAATAGTGGATGGGAAATTCTGCCTCACCCGCCTTACAGTCCAGACTTGGCACCATCTGACTACCACTTGTTTCGTTCGATGCAGAACGCTCTTACGGGAATACGCTTCAGCTCAGTAGAAGAAATCAAAAATTGGCTCGATACGTTCTTGGGCTCGAAAGACGAGAAATTTTTTTGGTCCGGAATTCATAAATTGCCAGAAAGATGGGGGGAAAGTTGTAGCTTCCGATGGACGATACTTTGAATAAAGCATTGTAACTATGTTTTCATAATAAAACTTCAAATTTTGGAAAAAAAAACGCTGGAAACTTACTTGTAGACCCAATACATAAAATTATACGGTCACTAAAATCTTCTAACTCATCTTCGTACGATGGTACTTCAAGTAGTATTATTAAAAAATATATCATTCTTAATTTCAGATGTTCTTTCCTATATTTTTAACCTTAGTATTGAGAAAGGTATCTTTCCTGTTTCACTTAACACATTGGTCGTAATTCCATTTCATAAAAAAGGAGATACTACAGTTCCAAACAATTACCGACCTATTTCTCTTTTATCTACTTTTTCTAAAATTTTTGAAAAGGGTGTTAAATCTAGAATGCTATCGTTTCTTCATAAAACTAATTATTTTAGTGAGTTTCAGTTCGGTTGTACCGAAGATGCCTTATTAAAACTGTGTGACGAAATCTATAATAGCTTGAATGATTCTAAAACTTCTGCTGCCTTATTTACAGACATTACAAAAGCTTTTGACACTGTAAGCCATAAGTTGCTGCTTAAGAAACTGTATAACGCAGGTTTCAGAGGATCAATACATTCTTGGTTTGCTTCTTATCTGTATAACCGCATGCAAAGGGTAAACATAAAGTGCTGTCTGAGCTCAGTAAATTTTATAAACATAGGTGTTCCACAAGGGTCCGTTTTAGGGCCAATTTTATTCCTGATTTATGTAAATTCACTTTTTGTTCAATCGTTCAAGGGCAGAATTACAGCTTTCGCCGACGATACTGCATTGTCTTACTCCAACAATAACTACCTTGACTTATTTGTAGATATGAAATCTGATCTAGAAATATTACGCAGATGATTTAAGTTCCATAAACTAGTAATTAGTGACAAAACCAAGTTCATGTTGTTTAATATTATGGGAACAGTTCCAGAAGATATGTCTTTGCGATATCACTCTCCTGGGTGTTTAAGATTTCATCTTAATAATGTCTTCTCTCAAAGTCAATTTATCCCCACCTTTGACGATAATGCTAACTGTTCTAATGACTGTTTTGCAATAGAAAGAGTTGAAAACTTTAAATACTTAGGAGTTATATTGGATTATAGGCTAAATTGGAAGGACCATACTATGTATCTAAAGCAATATTTTAATAGACTCGTCAGGCAACTTTATCATCTTAGCCTTTATTGCTCTTCTGCGGTTTTAACACTAGTTTACAATGGTTTGTTCAAATCTAAACTTCAATATGGAATTTCATGCTGGGGCGGTACCCATCTTAATAAAATTGAATCTCTACTGATAAAACAGAAGCATGGACTTCGGATCATCTCCCGAGTTAATCGCAGAACTCCAAGTTTCGAGTTATTTAGAAGTCTGAAAATTCTTCCATTAAGACATCTATATTATTTTAAAGTGCTTAGACTATTCTTTCTTAGATCCGGGTATAATGCCGCCAGGTATGGTATCTACAACTTATGTGTTAACACCAGAAATTTCGTTAAAGTACCCAAAATCAATAAAACTATTTTTTCTCGGTTCTATAATGTTACTGCGTGTCGTTTATTTAATAGTTTACTAAATAATATTAGATGCGAAAGAAAGGAGTCAAAGTTTTTGAAAGAGACTCGTAACTGGCTTTTTTCATTCAACCATTGTGAAATAGAAAATCTGCTTACTCCAGTGATTTAACACATTGTTCTCTTATTATAAATTTTATAAATTTTGTTTTTGAATTATAAATTTTAGAATTTTTTTTTAGATATGTTGTACCTCATCTACACATTAACTTAATTTGATATTTTTTACTAAAGGTGCATTCGCCTCTTGTCCTTCTGACAATAGAATACTCCTAACTATTTTATGTTAAAACGCTTGCTAATTTCATTTGTTGATTTTTATAATGCTAACATGTAATGCTTTAACGTTTTTTCATGAAATAAAGTCTATTATTATTAAAAAAAAGTATAGACGCGTTGCAAGTCATCATTGAGCAGTAGGGTCAGCTCGTTGATCTTGCAAAATGGTTTGGCTAGGTGTAATTGTACATCATCAGCATACATGTGCACAAAAGAATGCCAGCATACTGACGGTAGATCGTTGATAAATGTGCAAAATAGAATTGGACCCAATATCGACCCTTGAGGAACGCCTTGTTTGAGTTGCATAAGGGATGAACTACATCCATTGGAGAAAACTCTTTGGCACCTTTCGGAGAGAAAACTATCCAGCAACCTTACCGCACGACCACCAAAACCAAAATAGTGTGTTAGCTTCCAACACAGTATCTTGTGGTTCTTATCAAAAGATTGTCTAACCTCTTCAAGCAAGTTGACCATGGCTGAAGAACAGCCGTAGTTGGCCTGAAAGCCTGATTGCTTGTCGTATAAAAGGTTATTGAGAGTTAAGTCTGTGATTGTGTTTTGCTATAATTTTCTCTAAGATTTTCGAAAAGCAGGGCAGAATACTTATTGGCCTAAAATCGGCAGAAGATGCTAGATGAGCTTTCTTAGCGATCGGCATAACTCGTGAAATTTTCCACAACTTCGGAAAGGTTAACGTAATTATGCACCAATTAATTATATGGGTCAGAGTCGAAACAATTTGCGGTAGAATGAGTTTAACGAAGCGCACGGGAATGCCATCTTCCCCGATAGAATCACATTTGATAGCCATTACATATTTGAATACTTCATCCTCCGTAGCTACCACAAAATCCTCTAGCTCCGGCCGCAAGTAAACGCGTTCGACAGTCTGGTTGAAGTCAAAATCGTACAAGTAGGGATCATCCCCTAGAAAGGCATGGTTCAAATCATTTGGATCGAGAAGGCATTCAGATTTACTGTTCCTAGAAGTTATACCAATTTTGTGTAGATTACTCCATAACTTTTGATAAGTAAAAACTAGGAGGTTATTAAATATGGTTCGATGAGCGAAAACATTGAAAATTCTCTACAAAAACGGTGAAAATTTGGTCATCATCAAGCGCCTTCTCACTATAGTGAATTTAATCGATGAATTTGAGCATCTCAGAGAGGTTAGTGATGTGAAAACTCCAACTTATGTTCGTACGGTAAGGTCAGCTGAAAATATCGCCGCTGAAGCTGAGAGTGTGAATGAAAACCCAGGGGTGTCCATTTCGAGACGATCACAGGAAATTAACTTATCCGCAACGATTTTGCACCCCATTCTGCATAAAGATCTTAGCATACACGTTTATAAGGTCCAGTTGATACGAGAACTGAAGCCAGCAGACCACGCACAATGAGATGAGTGAATAAGTTCATGATTTTTCACACAAATTAGTGATGAGACTCATATCATCATTCATCCATCCACAACGAGTGACAGTGACAGTGATTGCGTTACCGAACAGTGTTGACTGACTTTTTTTTTGCCTGAATTGATACTATGGACGTGAACGACGCTCATTTTCAGCAGGACGGGCCCACATGGCACATAGCTGGTGAAACAATTCCTGTGTTGCGTGACAAATTTCGCGGACATTTGATTTCTCGCAATGGAGAATTCAGTTGGCCAAAGTGATCGTGTAATTTAACAGCATTAGACTTTTTTCTTTGGACTTACGTTAAAGATAAAGTCTACGTCAATGCTTCACCAACGATTCATGCACTAAAAGAAAATATCACAGCTGTTATTCGCAAAATACTGCCGCAATTATTGGAAAACTTGATGAAAAATTTCATCAAAAGAATGTCTGCTTATGGGCAGAATAAAGGCGGATACTTGACAGATATTGTATCCCATTACTAACCTCAGAATTTGCATCTTGGACTAAGATAAAAAAATCTTCACTTTTCAAAAAATTGTTTCATTTTGCTGTTAATTTAAAATGACACCTCTTGTTGGATGACCGTGTAAAGGGATCTGCTGCGGCATTTGTTTGCGGCTTCTTCAGTTTGTTCCATTTCATTGGACCTCTTTCATACTTACGAGGTTCGCGTTTATCTATATCCTGCGTAGCGATAGCTTTAAAGCGAAATATAGCTGATTGATAATATAAATACTTTTTATCGTTGTCATTACAGGCACCGAGTCTATAAGTTCTGATGACAAGTCGTAAGCTACTGCTGTTGTTATCTACATATCTTTAAGGTTTCTACCTGAAATGACGATATCCCTATTGGGTATTGCTTTGTGAACAGCTTGTAGTTGGCTATAGAAAATGTTGCATGCTTTGTTCGGGCCCTAATTTCATGTGTGGGTAACATGGAATATTCCTAAAATTTCTTAATCTTGTCATCAACACACTTTCGATAAACAGGCTACCGAACAGTGGCCCTTAGTAGAGTAAGACAGAAGACTCAAAAGTGCTCATGTAGAAAGACCTTATTTCAATATTCGCTTTTTTGTCCACAGCCTTAAAGGGTTTTCGCATTGCACCTTTCTGCTTACCTCAACCAATACATAAAGTGGCAAAGTGATTAGTTCTTATCTGAGGCATGATATAGTAGTTCCGGTAGTGTAGAACAGTACACATTGTCTAGTCAAGAATTAAGGTACTTAACCTCCTGCGCTTTGACATTTAATCGACTGTATAATGATTCACACGTGTTGGTACCGTATATCATCATAAGTACGTTAAGGAAGCACTTGATAAGGAACTTGGTTGTTGCATTATTAGTCCAATCCTTGTTCTGGAAATCAGCACTTTGCTGAATAATCGAAATCTAAGTCAATCCTAGCTATAAAAAATAACAGCACCTTGCTCACGCATAAAATAATGCGCATATCCGAGGAAGGTACAATGGAATACCTTCTCTTGGAAAGTAATGAGTCTAAGTGATCGGTAGTGTGTCCTTTCTGCTACGGGTGTTTTGTTCAAGTTTATGATGTAAAGGCGCCTAAATAAATCTTAATTTTCATTGAAAATGCCCATAAGCGTTTCTTATCCGCGATTATCATCATAAAATATCCGAGTCTTCTTTTTATTTCCGAGAAATTACAGTTAGTTACAGTTAGCACACGGATTAAGCTTGCGTTAGCTCAGCAGCATTATACACGAACAAAAATCATCAATACTGCTGAACTATGGTCACGAATTGAGAAGCGATTTGGGGTATTTAGCGAAGAACTAAATTTCAAATTCTCTCGACTGGTTAGCCTCATATGCAAAGCTCAACAACTTCAAACCCACTGTGAGGAGCTTGAATCTCGGATCGATTATTTAAAACGAACAAAGGTGACCAGTACTGTCGTACTGATTGGTGTTCCTCAAACCGAAAATGAAAGTCCTTATGGAACTTTCACCAAGCTTTGTGGTCTGATAAAGGTGAATACACCCCCGCTAAAAGAATCTTCAGAGTTAGATCGCAGAAATCCAACCGAAAGGAAGACTGGATTTACACTCAGGAACATCGGCTTTGACTCTAACCAAAAAATTAGCGTATACTTGAACGAAAGTTTAAGAAGAAACAATTATATTTTACACCACCGAAAGGCAATTACACCTTATCTTCACAACTGATCCCATCAACTCCTCAGTATGGTGTTGTCCCCAATCTCTTTCAACTATTGATAATTTTCATTCTCCACTTCTTCTCTCATTTTTCCACAACTCTCCCCCTCAATCGCCTCCCCCCGCAGTTCTATTTTCATACAATTTTAACAAAACTAATTTCCGTAAAATCAATACCTATCCACGCAGGGCTTCTTTTGAGTTTACCAATCTATCTCTGGTTGACGCCCTCTTCACTTTTTACAGAGAAATATTCAAATCCATCTCCCTTTATGTGCCTTACTCCCGCCATAAAACTTCTTCTACATCCCCTCCTTGGTATAATCGTAGACTTCCCTCTCTTCGAAACAAAAGTAACAAGTTGTGGGCGGTATTCCTTCGCACCCACTCTTCTTCCGACTATTCAAGTTATCTAGGTACATATCTTCACTTCATTGAACTCTATAACTCTCTATATCAGCGCTACCTGAATAGTGCGCAAATCAATCTCATAAATGACCCCAAGTCCTTTTTTTCAATTTGTCAATTGAAAAAGTAAGACTGATGGTAATCCTTCCTCTCTCGCTTTTGAAACCAAATCTTCAAGTGATTTTCCTACCATCGCCAACTTTTTTGCCACATTTTTCAAACAATCACTTGCCAACAACTCCTTCGTACCAGATCCCTCTTACTTCAATGATCTACCAAATTTCTCCATTGGTCCCTTTCTCACTCAAAATTTCGATCCTGCAGTTATTGAAGAAAAGTTACTAAATCTTAAAGATGAATTTGCACCTGGCCCAGACGGACTCCCTGCCGTGTTTCTCAAAAAATGTTCTTCTAATCTATTTCTACTCCTTTCCTACCTTTTTCGTCTATCCCTTACACAGGGAGAATTTCCCCAGATTTGGAAGACCTCTTTTATAATCCCGATACACAAAAAGGGATCTAAACATGAAGTTACCAATTATCGGCCCATTGCTAAACTCTCATATACCCTTTGAAAGCATTTTATGCGAAGCCTTAATCTTCAAATGCAAGCCTTTTATTTCACCCCGACAACATGGTTTTCTAAAAGGGAGGTCAACTAACACAAATCTAGTTGAATTTGTGTCGTTTGCTCTCTCAGCCTTAGAAAATGGCAAAGAAATCGATGTCATTGCAACTGATTTCACTAAAGCGTTTGATAACATATCTCACCAACTGATCCTCTTCAAATTGTCTGCTCTCAGCTTTGAGCCTCTTTCATTAAAATGGATTTCTTCTTACCTGATAAATAGTGTTCGATTTAGATCCGCCGGTTTTGTTCAAACCCTGGCCTTATCTGGAGTTCCACAAGGCAGCCATCTTGGTCCTCTTCTCTTTATTCTGGCTATTAACGATCTTGAGTCATTAAACACTCCTCCCTCACCCTTTGCGCTGACGACGCAAGATTTTTCAAAACTATTTCTTCTCACCATGACTCTGCCCTTCTTCAGGAAGACCTTGTTCGGTTTTCAATCTGGTGCGTCGAATTCTGCCTAGCACTTAAAATAGCCAAATGCCAATCTATAACCTTCTCACGTAAATACAACCCGTCTCTTCCCGACTTTATTTTCTCAATGGTCAACCAATTCCCCAACCTTGGAATATTATTCGACTGTGAGCTTAATTTCCGTTCGCATATCGATCAAATGATCCTTAAAGCCAACTCATCACTTGGCTGTATTAAATGGTGGTGTAAGGAATTTTCAACTCGTATGCAACCAGACTCCTCTATTTTACCTTTGATCGCGCCCTGCTGGAGTATGCCAGTCAAGCGATTCATGCAATTTTCTCTCCCCGGTTTGTCTTGGAACGACCCTTTAAACTTACCTCCCTATCAGGACCGTCTCAAACTTCTTAATATAAATTCATTAGAAGAACGAAAGAAGCAAGGAGTATTGCTGACATTCTTTTCATTCATCGACTGCTCTCAGGTTCCATCGAGCTACCATTTGTGAAGTGAATGTATCTTTTTATCAGAGTTTACAAAAACTACTCATTTCTCGATAAAAATTAAAACACACCCACACGCATCGGTCCAATAAAAATAATAATGTACGAGTACTATACGTGCTTAACGCCTTCAGTCACAGCAAAATTAACACGCTTGAAGCGTTATCCTTCATTGCAGCGAAAATCGCATTCCCGAGGCGTTAAGTTGAAATAAATTTTTAAAATTGCCATGCAATGGGTTACCCATATCCGTATACGAGTATCTATCTACTCGTACGTATCCATAAATACAATAGTATCGTGAAATGACACAAAAAAAATGTTAGCGCTATTATGAGTTACAAAACCATTCAGAGACAGTCGACATGTTAATTATATCGCAGTGAAACCTACGGATATGAGTTGAATATGAGTGATTACGTACATATTCATACATACACGTGCATATTTTGTATGTCAGTACCCGTTGAATTATCCTTGAAATTGCATCCACATTGTCACGAATGGTGCTCGCGTTGAAAAGTTGATTTTTTTTTTTTTTTATTCGAACATTTCACAATAGTGCCAGAACATCGAGGACAAATGCAGAAAACGTGCCCTTGTCAAAAATGCTAGTGAATATTTGATTACGAGAAATATTCGACATAAATACAAGGGATTTTTCAGAGTCCTTAGATATTCTTTCTTATGTTTGTAGTACGGTACGACTAGGTACGAGTAGCTATACTCGTATCTGGGGATTTTTGTTTTTGTAGTGCTATTGGGGAAGTTACGAGGACGCTTAGGAATTCAATTGAAAGATATCGATGGGAAGAAGTTTATGGCAGATGGATGTGAAAAGGAAAGGCTAACGAATAAAAGGAAGGACGGAGAAATGGTGAAATCTATCGAATCCATGATGCTCGATTTTTTTTTCTCTATTATTTATTGGCAATGGTTTCTAAAAAGTTATGAATAAATTTTACGATGATCGAGAAATTGTATTGCAAAAGTTGAAAATGTTTCAAGTTTCAGGAGCTTGTATGGGTTTGGTTCGTATGTGTCATGTTTGGGGAGTGGCGTTACATATGTTTGGGAAAGTTTCAGATGTTTTATGTTTGTGGAGAATCTGCTATGCTAGGGCAACTGTTAACTTGTATAGTGCTAATGAGGAAGTGTCGTTTATATATTGTGGATTGTATTGATTGCGTTACATTTTTGTCATTGAATGCGCTAGTACCTTCATATAGAAACGCATTTCATACTTTTTTGCTCTGAAGATATTCGCAAAATTTGTTAGATAGTAACTAATCTTTAGTAGCAAAATCGGTGGACGCTACAGATACGCTTAGAAATTGCGATTAGGATCAAACAAAGGACAACTGTTTCAAACCAGCGAGGTGAGCGGCAATAGCTACGTGAGTTCATACCCTATTACTAGAAAAACCTAAGGAAGAATCTTAGGACAATGTGGAGAAGGAGAAACGATCACATTTTATCTACAGGATTGAAGAAGCGGCATACAGTGAAAGGATGTACCAAATTTTACATGAAAATCAGTGAAGTTCATACCGCAAACCGAATACTCAGCACCAATAGCTAGTGAAAATTCTACGCCACTATAAGTTACACAAAGTGAAATGAAGTAAGGTTCAGAAATAAGAAGTCATTATGACTATCCCGCTCACCATTCAACGGGAAAGGTAAAAGCGGGAGCGACGACTCCATAAGGACTTATAAACAGAGCTCGGAACTATCCAAAAACGAATGGTTCGCATACAAATTGGACCCATTTTTTAAACTTTGTAGTCTATCTACTGTCCATTGGCCATACGAGCTTCCAAAACGTATACAATTCTCAATTTGCTTAAAGTGAATTTGATTACTAGCTGCGATTTTAATGCAAAAGACACGTTTTTTAGTTCAAGATGTATCTCAGATACTCTAAAAAGTCGAAATAGAACTAAGATGTGATTTCTGTTCTACAGTAAGCCAATTCGTTAAGCGGAAATATCCAATTTAACTGATTTCCTTATTTCAAAAGGAATGATAGCCAAACTTATGAAAGTTGGTAAAAAATGGTGATCCTTCCTCCGACCATCCTTCAGTCATTCAACAATTTTAATACAAAATAAGAACCAGCAAGACCAATTAAAAAACTGCGAAACCATGTGACAACAGCTTTTAGAATATTGCCCGCTCATCGCAAAAGGCGACTAAAGGTGAAGGAGGTTACCATTGTTAAGCAAAGATGCAATGCTTCGTTAAGACGCCAGAAAGAAGTCCATAGTCCTTCCTGTCGAGGGGCAGTAGAAAGTCAGTTTAACTACATGCAACCTGTGAAGTTATAGTTGTGTTTATTAGAGTCCCACTCGCTTGAAAGTTATTTACCATTCTCATTCTCCCGATCCCATTGTGACATGGGGTCCAGGCAAGACTCAGTAAATGCATGCTTTCAACTACGCTACAAAAGCATTACGTTCTCACACTGGCTGTGTGGTAGTAACCGTGTGGTGGTAGTATCTGTGGACACAGATACTTCATATTTTGTCTACCTGATCCTTGCAATATACATAGTTCATTGCCACCAGGATTGCGTATGTCTCTGCATGCATCAGTTTAGGAGCTATCCGTGAAAATGCTGTTCTTGGTTTTGATTCCCGCTGAACACAGGAAAATTCGAAGCAACTAGAGTTGCGATGTATGATAATACTCATCCTTCTTACTGCCAAATGCGCATTTAATTCTACCCACCAGACTATGAAGCCCAATATCACGGGCGGATGGTGAATGTCATCACAGTTCCGAATTACTTCAATAACCCCACTCTCTTCCACACTTGAATAGCAACAAATGTACAAGAATACGTCACATCGCCTAATGGCAGTCTTTACCAATTGTCGTAGAGAAATAAGTGGAGTGTGGAGCACAAAGACAAGTACTGTTGAAATATTAAGTGCCCTGCTGACTAATTCGGTGTATAAGACGACTTTTGCAAATACACGTAGCAACAGTCCGGTGTCCTGAGTTTCTACTGCAACGGTGTATAATTGGTATCTCGGCTGAAGCTCAAAAATGTTGGCTTCCGAGTATCCAAAAATCATCGAAGTATACCATATACCACACTTTCTCTACATCGAGCTAGTCGAGCTGTAGGGACTGAGTAAGGTAAATGACTCTCGAGAAGTACCCCAAATAAGGCCTGAGAGTGAAGGATGCTCACTCTCCACTCGATTCGACCACACTATTCTTCACCACCATCCTCCTTCCTCCCATTACTTTATCCCCAGGACTCGATCAATGTGTTATACGATTCATGCTGAAGATCACCCTAGATGAGGGCCCAGTATCTTTAAAAATAGCTCAGTTTTGAAAGGAGTACCGGGATACCGGGCAACCTCCTCTGTACAGGTGGACCTCCCTTTTTCTGCTACTCGTGGGATCCTTTATGGGATCAAAAACTTCAAAAGGCAAAATTCGAGACCGGTACTCTTTTAGTACCGGACGGTAATATGGTGACTATACCAACTACCGGCAAGGAGACATGATGCATCTTCTAAAAGCAAACGCAACGAGCCAAACCCGAAACTTTCAACGAGAGACAAGACTGTGACAAGAAATGGTCCTACCACTTCCTCCACCGCTAGGAGCAACAAGTTTGTCTTCTCGCTGCTACTAAAAATCCTCTCTCAAAAGAGAAAGGCTCAGCCACGTCAGCAGTCCCCATCCAAGATGTCTTACATAAAATGCCGAAATACTTCAAGCATAATCAAAACCCTAGGATGCATTCTGGAGGTCGAGAGAACTACGGACATGAGGAAAAAGATAAATTGGGCTAATAATATCCTAGAAGGCGGATTACTCACTGTTCCCGAAACGATGAAAGACTCCTCCAAGCGTCAGAGATCGTTGACGGTTCCCAAATGGCTTAAAATCGAAAGCAGCAATACCCCTCCAGGGCCAACGTCACATCTCTGAGGTCTTTTAGCGAAGTCCTAAAAGATGAAATAACGGTCGCTGTGACCGATAAAACTTACGCCGACGGAACAATTTCACCAGAACGGTGGCAGTTGGGCAAGTTAATGCTTTCGGGCGGCTTCTTGGCCATTATGCCATAAGCGATGCTGGTTAGAATCTAGACCACATCAAGCCAATCGGTTGTGCCGATTAGAGATCTCTTGATCTTTAAAAAAAAATTGTGGTTAAGAAGGATATCCCTAGCAGACCTAGAACCCGCACCTGGATCCCAGCTGAACCCTTCTCTCTAGATCATTAGGCTCAGTAATCCGACGCTTCTGACTTACGGCCGGAAAGTCGTGAAACTATTATGCGCGCTAATTGTGATCAATAAGGTATCCCTGAAACATCTGGCGCAGACTAAAGGCATGATTCGAATCGGATTCGAGTATATAACGTTGGTTGGATGCTGGCAAGCAACCTCCACTTCCTTTAAACGACGCAGGATACACAGCCTCAGATCTTGGAACGTCGATATCCTTTCCTGAAAGGATGACAACTAAGCCGACAGCTTCCACCTCCGATGCCTGTCGCAAAAGGAAACCAACGAGCTTTTGGTGTAGGCTTCTCTGGTTGATTGTAGCAGCGAGGCAATCTTTCTACGGATTAACCTTCATCACTTTTAAAAGGCCTCGGCCGCACTTATTCTGCGTCTATCCCAAGACGCAAAAGATGTCATCCTAATCCAAGAAAAATGGATTGTAGAGGCGTGGTTTGTGGACTTGGGACACTTGAATACCTTCCGCTCTATACAGATAACAAAGGCAAGATCAGAACTTGTATACTAGCGAAACGTCGGTTTAATTTAAACAACCTCGGCATAAACATTGCTGGACGGGAGAGTGGCTGGCATCGGCATATCTTTGCCATGACCAAGTGCACGGTCTCCCTGGGGACAACCTAGAAGAAGTGGTATTGAAAACTGGAAGGCAAAAACTGCCCTTATCATCAGGTGCTATGCTAACGCACATCGCACATCAGTAACGACACTAAGGATAGAGGTGAGGCCCTTTTTGATTATGTTGTTTGCAGTATTAGCAATGGGTTCACATTCATAACTTACAACCCACAAGAAGTGCTAGATATCACTCTTGTCTCCGAAAGCATCAGTCAAATGGTAATGATCTGGAAGGTATCGCCTGGATATTCTTTTGCAGATCACACATACTCGTATATCCAATTCTTACTAAATTACTTAGGGGCACTACAGTCTGGGGTGGACCTGGGCCTCAACCAATACGCCTCTCCAATTAGCGCGGTCTTTGGGTAACTGCCTCCAGTTGCGCACTCCAAGTTGGTTGAGGTCCCCTTCCCCTTGCGCGCGTAACCGAAGAATAGGACTTCCTTTATTGCGTTGTCCCACCGGATTGGAGTCGAAGATTCTGCCGGCTGGAGCGTTGGTGTTTATTCGCTCTACATGTCCCAGCCATCTCAAACGCCCAATTCGCAGTCTTTTGACCAGGTCGATGTCGTTGACAGCTCGTAGAGTTCATCAACGCATACGGGACCAAATATCTTCATCTGCTTCGTGCTTCGGAACCATAGAGTAGTACTTTGATTACTATGGTTTCTTTAATTGTTTGGGAGAGGGCCTTGCTACATGGTTGCCTTCTCAGCCCAAAAAAACAGCCATTGGCAAGCGTTAATCTTCGTTTGATTTCTGGAGAGATGTCGTTTTCAGATGCGATAGCAGAGCCGAGGTAGACAAAGCCCATTACTTCCTCAAAGTTATTGTCGATTAAGACATTCTGTCCGATTCGTCGATGTTGGCTGTCCCTTCTTGTTGACAGCACATACTTTGTTTTGCGCCCGTTTACCGCTAGGCCCATTTTTGCTGCTTCTGTTCTTATACTCGCAAACGCACCAGTGACAGCTCGCTATGTTCTACCAATAATGTCAATATCGTCGGAGTATTCAAGCAATTGAACAGACTTTTGAAAGATCGTACCTCGTGTGTTGGCTTGTGAGTTTTGTACAATTCTTTCAAGTATGATATTGAAGAAGTCAAATGACAGCGCGTCGCCTTGCCTAAATCCTTTTTTGACATCAAAGATCTCGCTTAGGTCGTTACCGACCTTGATATTTCAGCGAGCTTTCTGCGTCGTCATCCTGCATAAGCGGATGAGTTTGGCAGGCATGCCAAAACTGTATAGCTCGTTCTCTGTAGCTGCTTTCATATGCGGCTTTAAAATCAATAAAAAGGTGAAGAGTATCGATCTGAACTTCTTGGGCTTTCTCCAGGATCTGCTGTAGTGTGAATATTTGGTCAATTGTGGACTTACGAGTCCAAAACCGCACTAATTAGGTCCAATCAGATCGTTGACAAATGGTTCCAGGCGCTCGCAGAAAACGGCAAACAAGATCTTATATGCGATGTTCAGGAGGCTGATACCTCTATAGTTGGCGCAGTTTAGAGGGTCTCTTTTCTTGTGAATCGGGCAAACGATGCTGAGGTTCCATTCATCAGGCATACATTCATCGGGCCACATATTGAAAATAAGTTGATGTATGCTCTTTATCAGGTCATCTACTGCTGCCTTAAATAGTTCGGCGGGTAGGCTGTCCGGCCCGGTAACCTTGTTCGACTTCAGTGTAGATATTGCTATCTTTACTTCATTTTGGTCGCGAGGACGGAATTCCTGACTTTGTCAATGGTTCGCTCTGCTGGACACCGGATTTGTGTCATCTTCATCATTTAGCAGTCTACAGAAATGGTTTTTCCACCTACTGATCACCGACTGTGACTCGACTACAAGGTTTCCTTGTTCATCGCTACAGGTTTCCGTTCTAGTCTTATTCCCCTGGCACGTTCTTTTTATCTCTTGGTAAAACTTCCGAACATTATTCCTGGAGTAGCACCTCACTATTTCCTCGATGGCGCGCTTCTCATGCTCTTTCTTTTTTCTGTTCTTCCCTCCTCTTTTGCTCGTAGAGCTCATGAGCCGCTCTCCTCCTTTTGTGCAGCACCGCTTTGTAGACATGTTGTTTCGCTGCATGTGCTTGTCGGCACTCTTCATCAAATCATTGGTTTCGTGGTGGTGATCGGGTTAAACCCAGCACGCCAATTTCGTCATTTCTCATGGCTTCTCGGCATCTAAGTCACTGGTCTTCAGCACTTGATGCTGGCTCCAAAGACTTCTCGAGACGTTGAGTTGAAAACGCGATCGGCAAAAGTCTTGACGACTTATTGCCATTGCAACCGTTCAACGTTAAATTTCCTCATAGTATCCGTAGACGTACCTTGATGAATCTGGTTGACAGTTTACTGATCCGGTGTCCGCCATGTTCCCTTTTGAATATTGAGGTGAGGAAACCGTGTACTTGCTATAGTAACGTTACGTCCCGCAGCGAAATTGATTAGCTTAAGTCCGTTTCCAGGCGTTGTGTCATGTATGCTAGGTCTTCCGGTTGTGCTACCAAAGATGTCCTCCTTTCCAATTTCGGCATTAAGATCGAATAGAACGATTTTAACGTCATACATCGGACATTGCTCGTAGGTTTTGTCAAGAAGCTGGTAGCATCGTCCTTTTCCTCTGTTGGGGCGCGAGCGCATAAAAGGCTGATGTTAGCGAATTTACCTCTGATACGGATTGTTATAAGGCATTCACTAACGTGTCGAAAACTCAAGACTTCTTGCCTAAGTCTGCCACTTACCACAAATCCGCATCCAACTGGACGCTGCTTACGTTTCCTATATCAATCACCCTAATAAACATCACAGTTTTTCATCTTTCTTTGACCGGCCCATCCCACGGCACTTCTTGGATGGCGGTGATATCTGCTTTATAGCAGTCTAGGGCCTCCGCTAATTCCACGTGCAGATCCGAAAGTCGTTGTCCTTTGTTCCATTTCCAATTGCGCCTGTATTATATTCCTCCCCACCAACTAGCATTCCCGAATTGTCGGAAAACTGATTGGCTAAAATACAGAGGAACACTTTTGAAAGTTGAGGATTTCACCCTGGGTTTTAGTCAGACAATGGCTGCTGCCAAGTGATGAATCACTCAACCTGACACTGGACATCCATTATCAGGTAGCTCCCTATTCACGGCTAGTAACAATCTTAGCAGGACTACTGCAGCCGCGACTAAAACTCAAGTTCTGGTTACAAGAGACAAGCTGTTCTGGGCGCTGCATAGCTTCAAACCATATAACTCCGGACGGTATAATACCTCAGATATTATCTTCCCAATGCTAGAGAATATCATGAGGGGCTGCGTAGAAATGATCGGCATTCAAAATATTCTCATATTGTCCCAATAAGCCTCAGACCTGACATCATCTTTCCTGCTGACAACTCTAGAACGACTAATTTTTTTATTTGAGTTACATGAAAAAAAGAATGACTTTCGGACGCCGTGGGGTTTGAACGCCGAACCGTCCAATTTGGAAGCCAATATACTACCACTTTAGCCACAGCCAGTTGGAATTTTATGTCCAGTATTTTGAACTTAGATAACGAATATTGGAATCTACTCGTCAGTCATGTGTGAATTTTTTCTACTTATGCTCAACATCATTCATGGTTTTGGAAAGGTAGATATAGCCTCTGTTCTCACAGTACTAGTAAACCGAAGAATTTTTAAGTTTTAGTTTGTACAGAGTGGTTTCAATAGGAACTTTCCAAATACCATATCTCACTCCATGATGTCATAGTCATTTCACAATAACGACTAAGGATTTGCCTTTGGCCTTTGTAGCATATCCTCTTTAAATTAAATGCCTTGATCAGAGCCTATCCATTTGGCCATTTGGCCATTTTGTCTTTTTGGTCAAACTCACAGACGACTTATTTTATTGTAAATGCGTGTACCTTAAAACTTTTCTTCTTTTTTCAAAAAATGTTTTTCTTTGCTTTCGTGTTGTTCTTTTTTGTGATACGGAAAACTTTTTCCAATGGTCAGACAAATAATTATTTTCAACTCTATCTATCCAGTTTCCCGCTTAACCCCCGTATCCGTAATGTGGCATTGAATCCATCTCTTTGCTGAAGAACCCTTTGTTTCTTAAATTCACAACTTCACAACGTTTAATGGGGCGGCAGGGGAAAATTTGGATTCCATTATTGCCTGCTGTTGTCGGTCTTATGGTCTATTTTGTATTTTTTTTATGTTTTTTTTCGTCGACAAAAGGTCACGCGGTAAATTGTTCAGAACCTACTGCCAACGAGCAGTCGAACGGTCGATGTTTAAACTGGGCAAGGATTCTGTGAATATCCGTGCTCAAGTCGTTCTACTTTCTTCTTTTATTTTGGAAACAAAAAAAAAGACCCCCTGCCTGCCTTAAGCTATCCTCACCCTTTTGTTATAATAACCAACGGCAGCAGGAAGTTCTACACTACCATGCTATGACTGACTGACTGACTACAAAAAAGAAAAAAAGGACGAGCACAAAAACAAACGAAACAAAAAGTCCTTTTTAATTGCATTGCGACGCCATGCCAGTGGGAATAAATTTCACATCCCCAAAATCAACAAGAGCCGGCGAACAGACGGACGACTTCCTGCAGACGTCAATAAAACAAAAGCTCAATCCCCATAGAGCGCCATCAATTATTCAGCAGGCCTATCTCTCAATAGTCCTTTTTTGTCAATTTTCATTCTCCTTTGTGTTAAAATGACCCTGCAATGAATCGAGTTGGGGACAATTAAAGAATGAATCACTTCCTCTATCTAGGTTGTTGGGGTCATGTTAACTAACCTGTTGACCGTCGGTTTTGGTCATGTCGAATTCAGTTTAGGCTCAGCATAGTCCATCTAACCCGTCCAACAGGTGCAGTGTATCTTCCCGACTCATCGATGGTCCGAATTGAGGCTTCCTCCGGTCATTTAATTTTAAGTAATCGAATTGCACGGACTTTAAGGGTAGTCCTTGTATCATACTTTTGGCAATAACAAGACCTGCCACACCCTCCGATTTTAGGGTGCAATGTTGTCCATATGCACGAATACATATGTACGTGTGCCTTGTTGTCATGCAAGTCGATGACCATAAAATCTGAGCGAACGATTATGGCCTAGCGAAATCGATTGGTCGTGTGGTTTCGAACATAAAATCAAACACTTGGGCGCAATGTTTACCGTTATTTGGGCAACAAATGATGAAATATGGTGGCAGCAATTGCCGCAATAAATCAATTCTTTATGAGGGGTGTTTCGTGTTATTCTGGGTAAACGGATAGCTGATGCTTCTGTATCCCCTGACAGGCTGGAGCACACTTGTGTTTGTCGAATGGCTAAGCAATATTGTCGTTATGAGTTTAATGAAATGTTTTATGGCCGAAATCGGATGATTAGATTTCAGAAGGCCTGCCTATTTTGAATATTTGCCTAAGCGATGGTATTTCTGGGATGTGCAGTGAATCATAATTCAGATGAGAATTTATGAAAAATAGAAATGGGTCCCGGATAGTCGGCTCCAGGGCACGTATCTTATTGCCTTTGGACTTAAAAATAGTCCTGGTGTCGGGTATTAGTGAATATTTCTGGTTTGATCTTAACATCTGAAGCAGAAAGTCACTGTTACAATTTAAACACTCGTAAAAACTACAGTAATCGAATATTGACATTCTAACTGGAGACCAGATAGCAATGATAGTTTTTCCAGCAGCTCTCAGAGTTACCAATGACATCCAGCTGTCAAAATATTCACTAAGGTTTGCCATTTCGTCATGCATCCTTCTACGCTTGCCGAAGGTGCGTAAATTGTTAAAAAATCATCACCATGGCTACAGTGTGCAGGCAATTCGTGGCATCACCGTGGATCTTAAGCCACCAACCAGACAGAGATTGGTGCGAAATGAAGATAACATAGCCGCCGTAGCGGCCAGCATCGAAGAAGACTCAGAAATGTCGATTCGGCGCCGATCAGCTGAATTACGCATCGGCAGAGAGTCAACCCGGCTTCCTTTGGGGTTGGATTTGGCCCTACATTCGTATAAGATTGTGTTGACGCAAGAACTAAAGCTGGATGACCAAAAACAACGTCATGAGTTCGCTAATTGGGCACTGGAAATGTTGGCCGAAGATCCGGATTTTGGCCAAAAAATCATCTTCTCGGACGACGCCCATTTTTGGCTCAGCGGCTATGTCAACAACCAAAATTGCCATTATTGGAGCAATCCACAATTGTTCGGCCATGCATCAATTCATCCACAAAGATTGACTGTTTGGTGCGATTTATGGTATGGCAACATCATCGGACCTAATTTCTTTCGAAATGAGGAGGGAGACACCGTTACCGTCAATGGTCTCAGGTATAAAGCGATGTTAATCGGCTTTCTGTGATCACAGCTCGACAACATCGATATATCCGAGCTGTGGTCCCAACAAGACGGCGCTATATGCCATATAAGCGACGCAACGGTTGAAGTTATGAAGGAGAAATTTGGCGACTGGGTCATCTCACGGCGAGCGTTCGTGAATTGGCCACCGCGATCATACGATTTGACACCACTCGGTTATGTTCTCTGGGGCTGCGTCAAGTCCTTAGCCTACGATAACAAGGCAACCACTTTGGACTAGATCGAGGCCAACATTGGACACGCTATTACCGTAATAACGCCACACGTATTGGACCGCGTGATCAAAAATTGGACCGATTGCTTGAAGCAATGCCAGCGAAGCTGAGGCGGCCATTTGAATTACACACATAATGGCATGAACGTAGCTTCAAAATAAAAAGCCAGAATCAATTTTATATCTCACACCGTTGTTCTTTTATTTAATTTTTTTTTCTATCGTTCTTATCTGGTCAATCTTTGTATTTTTAATAGGAGGTAGCCAATACGATTGGGTTGCACTGTTATCTCCCATTTTAGGGCACTGGACTTTGGATTGGACTTGCAACAGACTCTCTGGTTGGACTGCATATGGGTGGTTCAAGATCTGAAAATTCTGTTTCGCAGGATCTTTAACAGAAAAACTGTCCGTATCCAAGGGTCATCGGTGCTTCCTAATAGTGAGCGTTTCACGCAGTCGGGTAATTAACCCAATTTAGAGGACCAAGTTCTTTCTATGGCCGTTTTAACTAAAGAGACTGGATGTTCTGGATTCAATAACCCAACTCGGTACTATATCAGCTACCACCGACGGACTCATTTGTCACTATGTCCACTTTAATACCCTAACGAGTGTTGAAAAATCCTATTTTAACTTACGTCCAAATATTGTACGTTGAAGTAACTAGTTTAAGGTATCTGCCGCTCAGGCTGTTGGTTCACCGTGCATTCCTCTGCTATGGGTTCATCTCTTCTGACAGGATATAGTGGTATGTCTACC
Source organism: Volucella zonaria (assembly GCA_963966105.1). Classification (NCBI taxonomy): domain Eukaryota; kingdom Metazoa; phylum Arthropoda; class Insecta; order Diptera; family Syrphidae; genus Volucella; species Volucella zonaria. The sequence goes on along the minus strand of OZ014533.1, from coordinate 134,220,872 downwards.
TACGGCCCATGTTGGAGATAAAATAAGCACATTTAATATGTTACTCCCTTGGGTATCGCCAGTTTGAGGCCCGTTCCTTTTTTATCAAAACAGAGTACTTAGAGTCCATTGTTCTTCTTGCATTTTCCTTTTGCTAGAATTCTTCAATCTTTCTTAGAAAAATGTATTAACGCTAAAGGGCGTTGTACCGCCACCTACCACATCAGCAGATCAGCCTCATGCAAGCGTATGCTGGACACTCCCATAGAAGCTTACTTTGGAGATTAGCAAAAGCGTAGTGCCGTGTTACGATGTCTGTAAAGTATCTACAGTCTTTCCAACTGACGGCCCGAGGATGCATGCAAAAACCACCGAACATGAAACCGACAATTCTTTTCATGTTCTCCAGCGTGTATGTAGGAGGTCAGACTGACTTGTTTGACGATCATGACGAGCCTGTAGTCATCTTTTCTGATTTTTGGTACAAGGACTACTCTACTATTCCCAAGGGGTGGGCTCCGCCCAATTTTGAAGTTTTTTTCATTAATGAATTTGTCGAATAAAAAGCGAGTGTAGAGCAAACATCTTCAGATGCCGGTTACAGGTCCTGTTAAGTGGCAGGACCAATTGGGGTCCACACCAGCATTTAACACATAGTACTGTGGGATTCAGGGTCCGCAGGACTTCGGTACGGCCTTGACTTATTAATGAGAGCCTCACAGTGGCTGTGGTTTAAACCTAAAACGCAGGAAAGGTCTTCCAGATGGTTTTTACCCGATGTAGAGTTGCAAAAAATACTGCAGAAGCGATCTTAAGATCGACAAGAGCTTTTAGGTTGACCTCGACTCAGACCTGTCAGACGTATCCTTACAGGTGACAGGCTAGCAGTGAACATTCTCTTTGCAGTTGCCAGCAAATTGTCTACATATACCCTTTTGTAGCATCAGTGGATATGGAGTATGCCATCGGTGCCAAGCGAGTTAAATTCATCCAAGGAAACAGTATCGCATTTGATGCTCTTATTCCTCACTATAACCGATGACAGATACCAGCTACGGTGAGTTGTATTACGTAGGTCACTTGTAGCTTCAATGGAAAAAGAGCTGCTGTGGGTTAGTTCTCATCGGGTTACCTGAGAAGTGAGTCTCAGGTATGAGGCAGAGTGTACGTGCTATTTTGCTGATTTGGTCTAGCTGGTTTCACCGAGTGTTTTCCTATCGGAAGTGCTCTTCAAAATCAAAATAAGTTTCTTAAACCCTGTTCGCTTTGTAAAGCGTCTAGCTAGTTGCCGTTAGATGTGAATTGACTACTTGAGGAAACTAGAAAGTAGTCAATGCACATCTGGCGGCAACTAACTGGGCACGTCTGTTCTCAACATTCAGCTGACATCGCCACCAAACGCGCTAAGTCTTTCTCTTCTTCGTTATCCCTGGTGGTTGGAATCGAAGACTCTTCGGGCTGGAGCGTTGATGTTTATTCGCTCTACATCTCCTAAGCATCATATGCACTTTCCTGACCAGGTCAGTGTCACTGTATCGTTTCATGTTCTCCTCCAAACACCGTCAATGCATGCAGAACCAAAAATCACTCGAAGAATTTAGCATTCGAATCGGCTAGAGATACCTTTATCCTCTCTAACATCCTTGTGTCTGCACCATAAAGCAGTATGAAGGTTTCAAATAGAGTCTTCTCAGTGTTACTTGATTTCTCATTTGCCTTCTTAGGCCGAAGAAGTAGCGATTGGCAAGAGTAATTCTTCGTTTGATTTCTGATGAAATGTCATTATCAGATTCAATAGCAGAGCCATGGTATACAAAGTCCGTGACGACCTCAAAGTTATAGCTGCCTATTGTGACGTGCTATCTGGTTCGTCGATGTTATGAGTCCCTTCTTGTTGACATCATCTTGTCTAAATCCTTTTGTGACATCAAAGGTTTCCGAGTAATTGTTTCCGACCTTTACGAATCAACGAGCATTCTCCTTCGTCCTTCTGCACAATCTGACGAGTTTGTTAGGGGCACCAAGGCTAGAACTGACTCTGTATAGCTTCTTTAACATCAAAGAAGAGATAGTGCGTATCGACTTGGACTTTTTGGCATTTTCCAGGATTTATGGTAGTGCGAATATTTGGTCGATTGCGGACTTACCGGGCCACATAGAGGGCGATCAGATTATTGTGGGAAGTTCACACAAGTTGGCGGATAGGATGCTCTATACAAAGTGCTAAGATCCTTTAAGCATACTTTCTGCCGCCCAAATATACGTAACGAGGTGGTGCATGCTCTCTACCAGGTCATCTTCCTTGCCTGAAATAGGTTGGTAGATAGGCCGTCTGGTCCAGCAGCCATGTTGTTTTGACTCTGGATATTGATTCACTCATCTCATTTTAATCCGGTGGAAGGATCTCGTGACTTCCGCGCCCCAGATTAAATGGTTCATTCACTTTGACAATAGAATTTGTGTTGTCCTAGCCATTTAACAGTCTGCAGAATTGCTTTTTCCATATCCTCACTACTGACTATGAGTATTCTAGTAGTCTTCCTTGTTCATCTTTATAGGCTTTTGCCCGGGTCTTGTTGTCTTGACACGTTTTTTCTACTTTTTGGTAGAATACTTACGAGCATTGTTCCGGTAGTAGCACCTCTCTATTTCATTGATCGGTCTCTCTCATGGTTTTTTTTTTTTTTTGTGTCCTCCTCTTTTGCTCGTAGAGTTCACAGGTCGCCCTCGCAATTCTATGCAGTGGCGCTTCGTAGACGCTTTGTTTCCCTACTTATGCTTGCCTGCATACATCTTCAAATCATGGGTTTCGTAGAGGTGATCGGGTGAGATCCTGTACATACGTTGTGGTATTTCTGATAGCTTCTGGCATCGATGCCACTTGTCTTTGTCACTTTATGTTGCTGAGGGATTGTCGACCGGCAAAGGCTTTAGTGGTTGTTAGGATAGCAACCGTTTAACCTCAAATCCCCTCACAGTATTTCTTCGTCATTGTGGTGTTTGAGATATCAGTTCCTTGGCTGCAATGAGGTAGTGCTCCGAATCTATATCCGCCGTTCGGAAAATTTGGACATGCACATATAATATTTGAGGAGTCTCTTGCTTCGCTGGCAACATGATCAATACACCCCGTTTGCAGGCCATGCTTCCCGACTACGCTGCCAAAAATATTCTCCGATTTTGATGTTAAAACCGTCTTATGTGATACTTTGGACATAGCTCGTAAGTTTCATCCAAGAGCTTGTAGAAACCTTTTTTGGTAGCGTCGTCTTTTTCTTCTGTGGGCGCATGAGCCCATATCAAGCTGATGTTGGCATGATATGATAAGTCCCATTTTCCTGTAATCACAGCATTCATTGAGTTCGGCTACTATCTTTTGGGGTGGCCGTAGTAGCGAATCAAACGGAAAATAAGCTGGCGCAGCGACGAATTTATGCTATTTTCCCTTCTTAAAGTTTGGCTGAAAAATTACACAAGTTACAGCTCTAACACCACAATGACCATGGCTCGAACTGCGACGGCCAAAAAAGTACAAAGGAATGAGCTCGTGTTACTTTAGATTGAAGATGATAAAAAGTTCGGCCTAATATGCAACATTGTGGGTGTAATTAAGTTACGGCATTAGTTAGGGAACCAAAAGTAGCGAAATACAAATAGATGTGACAGCAGGACCTTATTTATGATCATTGACACTGTTCCCCTGGCCTGTTGTGAATACTGTAGATTGTAGAATTATTTGGGCACAGAATCAATCTCCGTTGCCCCTCTCGTATACCAATATCACTATTCCATTCGCCAATGATTAAGTAAGATATGTATCCTGCTTCCAAAGAACGAAGCCACTTTTGTGTGCAAATAAGAAAGAATTTGACCCTGAGGAAAGAGCTAAATATGTCCAGCTCTATACTCAACATCAGCTGAAGGGTCACATGAAGAGGAAATTCTTTCTGAACACAAACACAGAACACAGTTAGAGCATACTCAACAAATAAACCGGACGAGAAACTCCTAAACAACTGTAAAATAATTACAAAACTCTCGGCTACTCTCGGAAAGTTTTTGAGAAGAACTTCTTCATCTAAAACCATGATAGAGGCATAAAATTCAATTCACCTCGAGGAAGGATATTATCCTCCATCCTCTGTCTACCCTGTACTCAGGGTAGTTGGCATTATTTGTTTGAGATGATTGCAGCAAATTGCACCACTTTAACACTTTTCCAAGCACAACATTTCCCAGAACGCCTACGTAACCGGTCCTCCTTACCGGTCTAATGAAGATTTTCCCTCTCCTAAACATGCAATTCGTTCCATCATCTTTTCAGTTAAACCTTCCCAGCCAGTGAGTGCATAACCTTTGTCGACTCTTCATCGTAAGGAAAATTCCAAAACAACGTTAGTCGTTTTCTCCTAAACAGATGCTCAACATCCAACATACACCCCTTGAAGCAAGCTCAGTCCAAACATTATTATTTCCCGGCCACATACAAAGGAACCAGACCAGGAACCAGCAACCGGCAACGCTCCAGTCACCACAACCCCTTCTACATTAGTGCAAGACCCGAACGAAACAACAGAAGAAGCATATAATTTTTCTTTCAACTAAAGGACAACCGCTACCGCTACCACTATCACCATAACTATGCCATGCTCTCCACACAAGAAGCCAGCAAGCATGAGGAGACATGAGGCAGAAGGCACCGAAGGCACCGAAGGCACCATCAGAAAGAGAGCAGCAACAGCAGGAGGAGGAGCACATAACCAGCAGCAGCCTGAGCTGGTACCACTGGCATCCTGCAATTAGTTTAAAGTTTGCTCCTATTAAATTCATTGCAAGTGCACATCCTAGGATGTGGTCTTGGTTGGTTCTAGTTCTAACTTGGATGGTGCTCGTCATCATCGTCAACATCATCTTGTCGTCGGCATTGCCGATGGCAATGCTGGTTGAGGATAGAGGAACTCTAGTATCTCGGTTATGAGGTTATTTCCGTTTGAATTGGTGCTTTTTCGACACATTTTGTGTCGGAAATGTGGGTGGGTGTTTGAGTATTCTTAACAATGAAATTGGGTCTTTCGTTTTTTTTTTTTTTTTTGTTGGCCATCGACGACCTCCAAAACCTCTTACGACCTCAATTGTCCTCCTCTTGTTGTGTCTTCCTGCTGCTGCTCATTAATATTTATCAATTCATGTAGGCAGAAAAAAATTCACAAAATATCATCGCTTCTATCACTAGAGCTACGATATTTATGTCTTCGTCATCGTGGTCTTCACATTCCTCCGGCTCCTGCTCTACGTTCTCTTATAATTAGTTCCAATGCGCAACATGTCAACATAACGTTGCTATGATTTACTGGCAAAATATCGTGCACACGTGAGGCAATATTGCGTGTATGGTCGCTATTACATATTCATGTAACAATATATCGGAAGGAACGGCTCAAAGCAGCAGATCCACTGAAGAGGCTAAGAATCTTAAATTCCACGCACCAAAACTCAGAGTGTCTCGAATGGCGAATGCTGAACAGCTCTGAAGTGTACATAGGTTAGTGCCTGCGAAAGAGGTCATTCACCCGCCACATACATTGGTGCGGGGATACAAATGTACGTAGGAACAACAACAACAACAACAACAGACAACCACACGGCCGTGGCACAGCAAAACATCATTCCTGTGATTTACTTCGTCCTTTTTCCGCATCCATTAATTTGTTTTTCTGGTTTTTGAGGAAATGGAATTTTTTATCGCGCCAGGATTAATGGGTTTTTTCGGTGATTTTTTTTCGGTTTTTCTGCGATTCCCTGGAGAAGGACGAGTGTAATTATTCTGAAGCGGCGGCGAACGTGGCCTGAGAATTTAAGCAAAATATGGAATTCCCATGGGGACACAGGGATTATGTTTTTAAAATATTTAATGAAAAACAGGAGTCGAGTCCCTGTGAGACTTCTAAGGGGGGCTAGAAGATTTTCTTAAAGCAATTCGACTCATTTCAGAAACGGTTAATACCTAGGCAGATTCAAGTGCGATCTTCCAAGCTCAGATCAGATGAAATACCTGCACAAGTTTGGCAATGACCATAAAAAGCCGCATTTTTTTAAAGACTAAATAAAAGTGCAAGACAGTCGTGACTGGTTCAGGATGTGGCACAGAAGCAAACGAAAGGAATTTAATTGGTAGACATCTGCTGCCCAATAAAAATTTGTTTCGATATCTCGGTAGCTGTTAGTTTCTGCAGACATCGAATCTGTAGTGGAAAGAGTTAGTGAAAGTGAAGGAAGTTAAGACTAAGAATGTTTAGTACAAGTATATCTCGCCTCAATGTTCCCTAACTCTTGCCGAGGGGTCCACATTGCTTTACACCAATTGGAACCAGAATTGGTTGGTGTTGATTACAAGTCAGTAGAAAATGTTCTTCGTATCCTTCCTTCCTTTCGAAAGGCAACATTTTAATTTCGACGATTAAGGAGATACTGATCGACTTTACTTCTGTCAGTACTCACAGCAGTGGCGATAAGCTGAAGAGAAGTGGACGTGCTGTTTCAGAACACAAATCAAGTGTCAACTGATCTGAAGCCTAGCTCAACTAAAAATGCTTGCTCTAATATGAACACCAAGTTAATCAATTTTGACTAAGGACATCGACAGAATTCTATAACGTAGAGACCTCGTGTTGATTCCCATTGGTGTAACTATAATTATACGTCGATTTTTCCCCTCGTGGCTGGCACTATTTTCAGATCTCGTCCAAAAGGACTTCACTATCAAAAGCAGCCGACTAGGCACTAAGTCTTGTGCTTCGACACTTGAGTGAAGGCATAGTGACAATTCGCATCAAGGTTAAATTCGTCGACGTCAGGCTGGTTCACGCCAACAAATACTTCTAGAAGCTACACGACCGAACCTTCAAACAATACTCTGGCTGTAAATCAGCGTTCTTAATCCAACATATGGAAAGACACACGTTTACCGATGTTTTTATTGTTGAATAAATTCGGAACGCTAGTACTCAGACACAAAACTTGTCCATTGTACTCCATGTGTTCCGACGCCAACAACACGCGAAATTGGTACCGAGGTCCCATGTGGTCTGCCATCTAGGTACTTACCCCGCCCAACGCTGCTTGATTTCGGTGATCTAGTGGGAACCTCGCCGCTTTCAGCCGTTGACACGGTTATCTATTGGGATCAAATAAAGTCACGCGTAGCCTTCACTTCGCCTCTGTTTGGGATCGAGGCCGAGGCCTAGCTAAACCTTTTCTGTTGGTCATGGCATCCGGTTACGAATTTGCAACACCATACCAAACGAATCAAAATGTCTAAAAAAAAAGCCACTATGATGCCAACTTCTATCAGTGACACTAGAACTGAATTTCCAGTAGCTCATAACCGCAATGTTTCCAGAATATATTCTCTGGCCAGTTTGCAGTAAAACCCAGACAAGTTTCAAAACTGTTCGCTTACAGAATATAGCTGGTAAAATGCATTGAGCTAATAAACTACCCCGCCCGCTATTGAAAACATATCCAAAGGTGGCAGAGACCCTCTCTATTAGTATATTGAGTCAAGTTTTTAACGTAAACACCGGTTGTGTAGACTAAGTTTACGGAATGCCTATACATCCATGGAACCAAGGACACGCCTTGCCATCGCCTGCTGCCTTCCTGAGTAAAAATTCGGAACTGTGTTGGAAACAAAGTTCCACCCTTGGTATGAGTCGAGACAAACCTAAAACCTCTTACTAGGGCCACAAAACCCATAGCAACTCTACGTAGGGTCAAACCAACAGGAAGACCCTTCCCGCGATTTGGGTTTAAACTACAGCCACCATGACGCTCCCACAAGTGAGCCTACCTCAACAAATCAGGCCCAGACCAAGATCTGTGGGGCTCCTGACTCCCATGGTACCGTGAATTAAGTAGTGACTACCGGTGGTCCTGCCACCCAACAGGACCTATGACCGGCCGCTCGTAACTTGTCAAATCGTAGCAACTTTCGGTGGTGTCATCTGAAAACCGTTACGATAAGACCAGTATTTTGCTATGCCCCGCTTTTTGTTAGACAACGTCATTAATGTCCGAAGCCTTGATAATTGGGTGGGGAACCATCTCTGTTAGTCGGAAAGCATTACCTGTATGAAACCACATATGGAGATGTACTAAAGGTGATTGGTTTTGCTGAGAGGACAAGGTACACAAAATCCAGGTACGCACATTCTAGACGCCAGAACAATATAGAGGTACTACGTGTACTCTTACAGCGATCAAACCATTTATTTGCTTAGTGATGTGATTATAGAATCCTCAAACTAACGAGCTTGATGTCTTTGCCTGATTTTATACAAAAAATTGTATCTCTATATACTCATAAACAATTCTGTGTGACTTCGACACTGTGGGCAACCAAACCTTAAGTATGGTGTTTTGAGATTTCGTAAATGAGCCCTCCCAAATGCAGACGTTGATAGTCATACCCCCAATACCCTGGATTTGTTTTAAACTATTCACTCTTACAAGTACAAGGACCGCTGTCTCATATCAGCTAATTTGATGTACACTGAGCGCTTAACAGCTTCTCTAGAAATTTTAACTGTTTTATATGTTTCCTCTATAACGACGTGGATTACGGTCATGATATGATCACAGGGACTTTTTGTTCTCCTAGGAATGGGATCCCATATCCCCCATCAATTGAAGAGTAGAATAAGCAGAAGCAGAAGAAGAGACGAGGGACGATTCCAACTGTAAAGAGGCTCAGGTTTAGGGAAATATTTTTTCGGTCTTTCAACACCAACCCGATAAAAGAAAGCCGAAAGAAAGTTCAAGCGAGCGAGGAATGCCAGTCCCTTGAGCGCGTAAAATTTATATTCGGCCGAAAACTGGGGCAAAACATACTACAATGTCCCAATGATAATCGTAGCTCGTCAAAAACATCAGAAATTCGGCCTAATTCTCCATCCCAACGCTTATTATAATGACACTCCTATCCTCTTTGGACAAGGCAAATCTGTTTGCTGCACACTTTGCATCTGGCTCAATACTTCCAGATTATATCATGCCTCCTATGCACTTAAGCGCGGCAAATCTTCAATTGGACGAATCCATTTTCGCACTCGTGTAGTAGCAAGAGTAGTTAAAGATCTCAAAAAACACAAATCCGCTGGTCCAGCCAGATAGTATAACTCTCCTTCTTCTGAAGAGGTGTTCTCCGAGACTAGCAAAACTATTGCATATGTCTTTTCATCAGTCTTACTCTTGAGGACTCTTTCCGAATAGATGGAAAATAGCATTTACCAAGCCGCCCTTAGAGTTAGATTTAGATTGTTGTGGGAGGTGGTATAAAGAATCCCAGATCACTGCGGCCACAGATCGGCCTATTGTGATATCCTCCATTTAGAGCCCATCCATCGTGCCGCAATTTGTTAGAAAGGCGGCTACGTCTTTAGGTGAGCTGGAAGCTATATCCGTCTTTACCTAAGTAACATTGACGTGTTTTGGTTAAACCATTACAGTCACATTGTACTCGTATGTGCTCATGTCCTCGTTGCATAGTTTGCAAAACCTGTGGTCACTCGAATCTGACTTCTACTGAGTTGTAGTAGTTGTTTTTTTGTGGCGACAGCTTGGCATAAAGTTTTTGACTTGTCTGTTTCCTTCCCTTCCTCTCCAGGTATGAAGCTTCTTTTCCTCTAGCCAGGTTCTAATACCTCCTTTTATTGCGTTAATTGGTAGCCCACGGAATGATCTTGGCAACATGAATTGAGATGCGTATCCTTTCCTAGCTAGTTCGTCTGCATTTTCATTGCCTTCTCTGTATTCCAAATCAGAAAGCCCGCCCTTAAAAAAGGCGATTTATTTTTCCTACGTACGTCTCTCTTTTCCAAGGGCTTTAAAACGCTGATAAAATAAGTTGAAATATCTCGAAACAGGAACACATTTCAATTACTGGCAGAACGGCCTAGTCTGGACTCAATACGAGTATATAAGGCCATCCGCCCAAAATTGTAGGACAATGGCCACAACTGGTTAAGTGCTCCTAAAAATTCCTGCACCTGCTAGATAGGGTTCAAAATCGTGAGAAAAATATTGCACGTGACGCCAATAATGCACAGGCTGCCTAACTTAGTTCTATCGCTATTCGAACTGGCAATAAAGCATTCTGCCTTTTCAAATACCCGTTTAGCTATGAATGCTCATCGGTACACCATAATGCCCACATTCGGATGTACTCTGAAATATCGTGATTCTTTCCAAAGCTGTACAACTCGCTTATGGGCTCACTTCTGCACCTTCACAAAACCCTTGATTTTATGAAACCGCAGGCAAGTACATCCGACACGAGGTAAACATAACTCTCAGACGATGAAGACCATGAATCCAGGAAGTGAAAAAATGGTATTTTAAAAGCAATGTTCGAAAGGCTTAACTGAAGGTGAAATAACATAGAAAACGTCGGCAATGACCCAAGTTCCGCTGTAGGCCGGATCAAGCCATTTAACCTGAGCCACGGAAGCCAAAATTTCATTGAAACCTGACTTAAACGAAATAATGGCAGCAATATCTAAACTTAATCAAGACTGTCGGAGCGGGGGCTGATTTGGTATGGTATGCCCTCCAGCTCATTTCACAATTCGTTCGCAGGAAAGTATGCTTGCTGAATGGAACCTCAAGAGCGTTTGGAAGATCCACATGAAAACAAACCTTGCAATAGAGCCCATAGTCTTAGTCTCCAAACCATCGCATATAAGACCTTGTTTTGTCGGCAACCTGATTAGCAACTATCAGTGCTATTTTAAGCTCACTCAACAACAGATTTTCGGGCTATACTATATCTATAGAGATGAGCTATACAAAGACATTTTTGAGATCCCTACCAGACTTGTTCAATTGTGTAGAATGATCGCGAGGAATTCTGGTTCTGAGAAATAAACTCAACTAGATCTATGATTTCAAAGAAGGGTTTATACCAGTTGATGCGCTGATGCGTGCCTTGTTTAAAACCACGTTTACAAAAATTGTGAAAAATACAACATCGACAGTAAAGCTCAAGTACTGAATACATATATTCATAATTGAAAGTTCAATATATCGAGAGTTTAAAAACTTTCTTCCAAATAAGATATAAAAACAGGTAAAAGGTCACAATTTCTTTTGCTTAGGACTTTATTTCGAAGGTAAACTCTCTGAAAATTGCTGTCAAATTAAGATAAAATTTCAAAAAAATGTTGGATTCCCCATCTGAGGTTAGTCAATACCATAACACAGTTCATCCGAAGAACCATTGACAGGAAGAGTCCTGCAGTCCGGCATTCAATTATTATAGCTGACGGTCTTCTTCAAAAATGCAACTTAGGTGTTGCGCTTCACACACTTAACTCTAGAAAATCCTGTCTATATCACAACGGGGAATCGGGACAAAATAAGAACCAATGTCACAAAAAATCACTGTGAAATATATTTAGTTTAAGCCAAGTTTTTGATAGTCAGTGGCCGTCAGTCGTATGCTGTTTATTTATTTAATCAATTCAAACTCTAAGGGCGAATATTGGCAGCTATCCAAATGATATACGATTGCACCCTTGTAAAAACATCCGGATGAACTGAACCACATTCTGAGGCACCATATGATATAATACCAAATTGAACAGGCTCAAAATTTGAAGGGTTATTAGTACAAGAAGCAATGTTGAACAAAGGCCCTCCAGAATCTCCGATGCAGGAGTATGTTCGATTTTCCGATTTGACACAGATATGCTGCTGAGTGACCCTCGTAGCCGGATATGCTTTTTGACAGTCTCTATTGTCAGTAATCGGCACTTTTCCGCTTTGTAGAATGCGAGCTCGTAAGCCAGTTTCAAGTAGACCCCATCCAGCGATTGTCATTTTTTCCAGATTTAAATCAATCGACGATGTTAATGGCAAACGGATGGGTTTCACGTTAACTAAGGAAACCCACAAATTTTAAAATAGTTACTCATAACTCGATATCATAACTTACTAGTGAAATCAGCGTCCGTTATCAAACGGATCAATCCGATGTCGTTGAATCCTTTGTGAATGTTGTAGTCTTTGTGGTAAATCGCTTCCTCTATGTCGATTTCCTGCAGATCTTGACAAACTCTGTTCAACCCAATGCCAGTGCAGTCAGGGTTTTCAGCGACGTCATACTCCCCTAAGCGTACACTTACTCTATCCAAATGTCAAAGGTCTAAACTAATCTTTAAGGAATCATCAAACAAACAACTTACAATGAGTAGAAAGCATGACGGAGACAATGAGCTGCCGTTAAGACATATCGACTGGTGATCAACGTTCCACCACAGCGTGTACTTTTCTCCAATCCATCCGAGTAAACAAGCAACGCCATCCATGGAAACTCCCATATCGATGTATCTTGTCCAAAAGAAATATATCTGACTTCGTTCGTAATTGGCACCTTGCATCCAATATCTTGTAGAGCTTGTAACCCTAGTACAATATCTTGGTCATCTGTACTGGGATGAGCTTTTGAAGGGGGTTTCTCTGACGTCACCAAAACTGCTATGAGCCAACAGAAGCACAGTGTTTTAAAAATCCGACCTGTTAGTGCCATTTTCGAATAACAACTGATTTAGGCGTAAATTGCAAATTTATTAAGTCAACTCGGCTTGAAAACAAGTGTTGAATGGGGACTTACGACGGGGAATTCACTACGAAAGGCCACTAAATATTAAACCTCATCTTAAAGTTACCGGTTTTTTAATTACAAATGATTCAGTTTCGGTTGATACCGTATTTTCGTGTTTTTGTGAAATTCTAGATTTTTCATTTTGTTCTGGATAAAATGGTGAGTCACAACAGACTTGGAAACACCTTGACAACTTGCAAATACTTGAATCAGTCCGTACGTTTTGTTTATATATATGTACATACATTGATGCAGTATCAATGCAGCAGAAAATCAATCAGTCATACCTTTACTATCTATTAGAGCAGACATAAATATTCAACAAAAACTTGTTTCTTATATTAAAGAAATATTTAGTTAAGTCAAAGCCAAAAAGTGAAAAGAAGCAAAAATGAAATAAAAATGAGTAAAACAGTTGAAAATTCGAAAGAAGTGCAGAAAACGTCGTACCGTGAGACCGTAATTCCGGAAAACGGAAGACTAGAATGCCAATTTGACTGCCGAAAAGTCGCCATTCTATTGCACCCGATGGAACCAGATTCCTTTGAAACACGCAATTCTTTCAATTTGGGCATTGATTCAGTAAGTTACGTGTATCTTCTTTATAAGTTGAATGCATATTTTGTGCCAAAATTGAATATAGCATTTCAAAGGCACCAACAATTTTTCTACAAAAAGCCAAAATATATATGAGTCCCTGGGGGAATATTTGTTAGCATTAAAAGATCTTAGTGTCACATACGACTTTAGAGCTCTTAAGGATGAACTTAAGACGATGATGCTGAACCGAAAGTACCATATAGGTTAGAAAGACTAACCCACTTAGGCCTACTGGCACATTGAATTGCCACGTGGATCCGTGATCATCCTACTATTGGTACAAATTCTAGCATATGATGAAGCGTAGGAGACTTTTAACGTCTATACTCTTTAGATTGCTTAAGCAGTTCTAGAAGAAAGCTGCTGAGTGCCAACCTTTTTGTCACGTTTTTCAAACAACCCTTCACCAACGACTCCTTTGTACCAGATCCAGGCTATTTAAATTTCTCCAATGTCACATAGTAACGAAGTCGATGTAGTTTCAACCGACTTTAGCCAGGCCTTTGATGAAATCCCTCATCAATTAAAACTCTTCAAATTGTCTGACCTCGGCTTGGAATCCATACTGTTAAAATGGACTTCCTCTTACTTCAAAAACCGTTTATACAGTGTTAGTTTTAGGTCAGCCCACTCGGCTCCATTTTTGGCCACCCCCGGAGTTCCACAAGGCAGCCGTCTCGGTCCCCTTCTTTTTATATTAACCATAAATGTTCGCGATAAGATCATCAAACACTCGTCTGTCTCCTTTTACGCCGGCGAAACCATTTCCTATTCCCATGACTTCTTCCTCCTTCAAAAAGACCTTGATAGTTTTTCGATCTAGTGCCTCAAAAATTGTTTGGAACTTAATACACCCAAATGCCAATCCTTCACCTTTTCACATAAGCCGCACCAATCTCCTCCCCGACTCTACCTTCTCAACAACCAACCTATCTCCTCCGTCCAATCTCTTCGCGACCTCTGCATTTTGTGTGCTAAGGAGCTCTACTTCCGTTTGCATATGGATGAGATAATCCTTAAAGCCAAGTCTGCACTAGGTTTTGTAAAACGGTGGTCCAATGAACTCATTTGTTCGCTCCCTCCTAGGTACCAGTTCCCATAACATCGTGTTCATATCTCGAGAATCAAAGCATCCAGCGCCGTTTTTTTCGATTTGCCTTCGAGGTATGCCCTGGAACGATCCTTTTATTCTGCCCCCCTATCAAAAACGTCTCAACCATATCAACTTAAACACCCTTGAGGAACGCAGAGATCCAGCCGACGTTCTCTTCATTCATCGACTCCTTCTAGTCACATTGAATGCGCATCCCTCCACAACTTTGCTTTCCTCAACACTAATCCTCGAAATCTACGTCGACCTCGACCCTTCAATCTACCAACCCACCACACCTCATATGGCGCGAACGGACCAATCTCCCGTATGCTACATAAAATCAATTCAAACCCTACCATCTTTGGCTTCCACCGCACCACTCCCTGCCTCAAATTCGTTCTCCTTCACCACTCCAACCAACTTTAGTTTTAACCTAACAGCTTTTTAGGAATGTTTCCTCGATAACGACGTGGATGCCGCCGCTGATATGATCACAAACACTATTCTCTATGGAATGAGATCCTTTATCCCTCATCGGACGATGAGTATCAAAACAAACGAAAAGGCATGGTACGACTCGAGCTGTAAAGAAGCTGTCGGGGTTAGTTAATGGTTTTTTCGATCCTTCAAGACCAACCCGACAGAGGAAAACCGAAAAAAGTTCGATCCAGGAATGACTACAACGTCTCTCTTAAGCGTGTTAAATTTCAGTACGACCAAAAGTTGTAAAATATATTACAAAATTACCCTCCATCCCAACGCCCATTCACAATGACATTCCAGCTGTCAGCTCTTTAGACAAGGCCAATCTGCTTGCTGTACACTTTGCGACCAGTTCAACACTTCCAGATTGTACTTTGTCGCCGCCTACACTTCAGTGCGTAGAAACTTCAATGGGGCGAATCCACTTTCGCACTCGTGTACTTACAGACCGCAGCATACATAAATCCGCTAGTCTAGATGGTATATCTCCCCTTCTTCTGAAGAGGTGTTCTCCAACGCTGGCAAAACCACTGCGTAAGCTTTTTCATCAATCCTACTCTTTAGAACTCTTCCTCAGCAGATGGATAACAGCATTTGTCCAGCCCGTCCCTAAAAAAGGCTAACGTCCCTTCGGTCCAAGGTCCGTCAGCTCATGAAATATCTTGAAACACGAAAACTTCTTAATGGCCGGCAGTAGCGTGGGTGGCCGTGGCTCAAGTGGTAGTGTGTTGGCTTTCCAATCGGATGGTTCGGGGTTCAGTACCAGCCGTGACCGAAAGACTTTTTCAGGAAACTAAAATCTTGTGAGATGAATGGTTGCCTAAATATAACATCAAGTTCAATTTACACTAGTAATTGAGTCTCCTCATTAAATGTTGGATGCCACCCATGGAGCGAAATAACCATTGAGCCAAAAAAATTTTTCTCTCTCTCTCTATCCAATTTTCCGAAAAACTTAACACGTGCTCTGCCATTTTAAGAGTAGTGATACCCTCTTGAGTGTTAAGTTCTTTACTTACGCCCCTTCTTTCCAAGGTCATGGAAAAGCTGATAAGCTGTCAGCTCATGAAATATCTCGAGACACGAAAACTTCTCAATGACCGGCAATGTGGTTGTCGTAGCAACATGTGTACTGGCCATCTGACGGCATGTCTCACCGACAAGTGGAACCAAGGCGTACAACAATCTGGCGAAAGCAAGACAGTTGCATTTGATATTTCTAAAGCATTAGACAGAGTTAGACATCAGGCTCTTTTGTCGAAAATGCGTGCTTTTGGTATCTCTTCTTCAATTGATTAGAAATTACCTTTCGGAGAGTTCAATTCAAGTTGTCTTGGATGGTTTCAAGTCTGATATTCACAAAATAAATGCTGGTGTGCCCCAGGGCTCCGTTTTCTCTCCGACACTCTTTTGAATTTTCATCAATGATCTCTTGCCTGCTACTTCTAATCCATTATATTCCTTTGCTGAGGACAGTACTCTCTGATTTTCAAATTCGTTCCCGGGCGCACGTCCTTGCTCTTCGGCTGTAGAACTGGAACGGCAGTGTATGTTAAATTCATTTAATTCTGGTATTACCAGCATAACTAATTGGGGAACCACTAACAGATTAGAATTTATTGCTTCCGAAACACAATGTTGTCTGCTGTCGTTAAAGCGAAATTTAAACACCCAGCCATTATTCATGAAGGGCACTTGCATCGGCGAAACCGATAAACTTTCCATTCTCGGTATGTGTGTCAGTGACAACTTCGACCACATATTCGTTGTCGCCAAAAATGCTGCGAAATGTCTAGGTTTCCTCAAACGATGTTAGAAATAATATTGCCATTCTGAGATGGCCTCAATATATAAGGCATTCATTCGCCCAAAATTGGAGTACAATGTACACATCTGGTCAGTTTCGCCTAAAACATTTCTGCACCTGATAGATAGGATTCAAATTCGTGCGATAAAACTCATAGCTAATGCTAATATCACCCAGTCAATGGACACCCTCGAACACCGACATCATGTCTCGTATCTCACTCTGTTTTATAGCTATTTCCACCACCAGTGCTCCATAGAAATCGCCAGTAGCATTCCGCCCCTTCAAACCTTCAACCGTAACACCCGTCTCGCTATGAATGCTCATCAGTATACCCTCAAGCCCACTTTCGGACGTACTCTGAAATATCATGATTTGTTACTAAACCTAGCTCTTTATTTCTTAGTCATTATAACCTTCAAACATTTAAAACCAACGTTCACCTCTTTCTCTCTTTCCATCCTCCCTGATTTTCCTTCGCCCGCGCTGTATGCAAACATTTTAAGGATTCCCTAGCCCCTTGAGTGCGCGCTACCAATAATGGTGTACGGCCGCGAAAGTTACTGCAATGCCGATTTTAATTTTACGAGTAAAAGTAAGATTAACGTCGCATATAACGACATCGCACTGTGTCTACAACCTTAGAAGATAGGGCAATATCTCTGCCTACTCAGGACGAATATTTGGCTGCTCGTTTGATAATCTACTCAAACATCGCACATTATCCTTTTTATGCAAACACATCAACCTGAGCATCTTCATAATAGGCTTGATTTTGTCCAGTCCCGGCGCACTTTTGCTCTCATTCAACCGCGATATTCCTGCTTAATCTCAGAGCGGCAGTTTTTCGCTCATTCCACTCGCCTGTAGAACTCCTTCCTAAATGAGCTCCTATTATTGTTAATGGAATCAAATACTTTCAATTCCATTGATAACAACAATTTTCTTTTCGGTTTATTAAAGAAGAACCAACATCAGCCGTCAACTTATGTTGTTTGGAAAAGAAACGACACTTATTTTTAAAACCCGAGGTACTGCCGGTAGTGCATTGTCCGAGGAGAATACCCTTTAGTCTAAGAGAGCCCTTCAGAGGCAAGGATTAAACAGAACGGAAAAAATTGAAGGGCCTACAGAATGGGTAATTTCCATTGTCATTGTAAAAATACCGCCGGGCAAGCTTCGCCTTTGTTTAGACCCTTGAAATTTGAATAAGGAAATTTAACGTTCGCATTGTCCATTCCCAACTTTAGATGAGTGCAAAACAAGGTTACGTGGATTTTCCGGATTTTGGATGATGGAATTGGATGAATAATCCTCTAGATTTTGCACTTTTATTACACCATCTGGTGAACGTAAATTTTTAATGTTCGCCATTGACATTAATGCGGCTCCTGAAATTTTTCATGGAGAAATTGCCAAGTTATTTTCCAAAATTCCTGGTGCTTTAGCATATGTATACAAGTACTTGACACAGGCAATGCAACTGTTGCCAGAAACAGTAATTAAGCCAATAGAGGAACCGCTTTAATATTTGTTACAGGATAGCAATGGATATATCTATCGAAGAAGTACTCAGCACATGTCTAAACATGACCCGCATTTAATCGATATCTGTGATAAAAGCACTGAATCAACAACAAGTAATGAGAAAATAAATTCCGACATTGTCAGTTGTGCTAATGAAAATTCAAAAATTAATTCTCCTCCAAGAAACAATCCAGAATCGGCAGACCCTTCCGGTATGGAAGGAAAGTGGTGTTTCCAGAACGTCTAGCTTATAAGAATAAATAGATCAATTAATTGAAGTAATCTTTATTGTATTTCTATTCATAAGGAAATGGTACCCACAATATAGCTCGTAATAATTAATTAACTAATTGAAGTAATCTCTGTTTGAATTGCAAAAGAAAGGAGATGTTGTATACACAACTATCATGTGTTGTTTATACTCGTACAGACGAGTATGTACATTGATGAAGTATTACGCCAATACATTAATATTATCAGCTTATGAAGCAAAGAGATTTACAAGCTTCAATAAGTCAAACCCTTAATGTCTAATAAAGTAGACATAAGCATTTAACAAGGACTTTTACTTGAAACACAATACAGTCGACTCCGCTTATCTGAACTCCGTTTAACCAGAAAAATTATCACGGAGCATTTTTTCATGATTTTCATACAAATTACTCCGCTTAACTGACACCCGCTTAATTGAAAAACCCGGTAAATTGAAAAAAATTTTACGTCAAAATTAAATAATACGTACTACTTCAGCTCCGCATAACTGAAAAAAAAAAACAAAAATCACTGAATACACCGATTGGTTTCATTTGTAATTTCTTCAACTGAACACGTCCACTGGACTTGACAATCAATGTGCACCGTGCATAGTCTATTAATTTTGACAGCACAATATTTCGAGCGTTTACGTTTTCTTTTTCGGCTTTAGTGCTCCAATGTTTAATTGAATTAGATTATATTGTGACGAAATCCGCAGAAATGTCGGCACACATGGTAAAGTTCAGAAAAAGAAGAATTTGAATTTGTATTTGTTGGAAAGCTACTGTCATTGTACGTCATTTCAGTATATGTCATTCATTTGAAGCGTAAACAACAATAATTTTTTTTCACTCAAATATGTGGAACTTTGGGCCTGAAAAAGTGTTTTTGCGGGGAGTTCTTCGTCATTACTTTAATATGAAGAAAACTGCTGCCGAAAGTCATCGTATTTTGGTGGAAGTTTATGGTGAACATGCGCTAGCTGAGCGAACGTGCCAAAAGTGGTGATTTTGGCTTGGAAGACGATGAACGTCCTGGGCAGCCAAAAAAGTTTGAAGATGAACAACTGGAAGCATTACTCTATGAAGATTGTTGCCAAACACAAGAAGAGCTCGCAGAATCTTTGGGTGTCACTCAAGCAGCCATTTCAAAACGTTTAAAAGCAGCTGGATATATTCAAAAGCAAGGAAATTGGGTTCCATATGAACTCAAGCCGAGAGACGTCGAAAGGCGGTTTTCCGTGTTCGAAATGCTGCTGGAACGCCACAAAAGGAAGTCATTTTTGCATCGGATTGTTACTAGTGATGAAAAATGGATCCATTACGACAACCCCAAGCGCAAAAAATCATATGTGAAACCCGGCCAACCAGCCAAATCAACGGCAAAGCCGAATATCCATGGCGCGAAGGTAATGCTCTGTATTTGGTGGGATCAGATGGGTGTGCTGTATTATGAGCTACTAAAACCGGGTGAAACCATCAATGGACAACGCTACCGAACACAATTAATCCGTTTGAAGAGAGCAGTGGCCGAAAAACGCCCGGAATATGCGACCAGACACGAGGCAATAATTTCCCATCATGACAACGCTCGGCCCCACGTTGCTATTCCGGTTGAGAACTATTTGGAAAACAGTGGATGGGAAGTCTTACCCCACCCGCCTTATAGCACAGACCTTGCCCCTTCTGACTACCATTTGTTCCGGTCGATGCAGAACGCCCTCACTGAAATACGGTTCACATCAGAGCAGAATATCAAAAATTGGCTTGATTCATTCTTGGCTGCCAAGCCGGCGCAGTTCTTTTGCGATGGGATCCACAAATTGCCAGAAAGAAGGTGAAAAGTCATAGCTTCAGATGGGCAATACTTTGAATAATACTATTGTACATGTTTTTCTTAAATAAACGTTCAAATTTTGAAAAAAAAAAACGAACGAATTAAGATATATACCCAATATAACAAATTTATTTTCTTAATAAGGTATACGAGGCTCTGTTTCCGACCGCAACGTAAAGATAGCGTCACTCGTCAATAAAAGCTAGTGAATGCAAGTTGTGTATCTTTTGACAGTTACTTACCGAAGTTTCAGTCATTTTGGAAGATCAGTTTTAGTTTGAGTGAGTCGATGTGAGTGTTTTTTGTGAAAATGGAAAAAATTGAGTATCGAGCTGTTATTACTCGTAAATTCTTGTTTTTGAAAGGCAATATTCCTAAGCAAATCAAAAATGAGTTGGACTCTGTGTATGGGGACTCTGCACCATCATTTACCACAGTGAAATTTTGGGCAGCTGACTTTAAACGTGGCCGTAAGAGCTTGGGAGATGATGAACGTTCGCAACGACCAAAAACTGCAACCACTGACGATAACATTGCTAAAGTTCACCAAATGGTGTTAGACGACCGCCGAATTAAAGTGAGAGAGATAGTTGAGGTTATGAAAATATCCAAAGAACGTGTTTGTTACATATTAAAACAAGATTTAGGCATGAGAAAGCTGTCCGCGCGTTGGGTGCCGCATTTGCTTACGTTTGACCAAAAACGTGTTCGAATGAACATTTCCAACGCTCTGTTGGCGCAGTTTGGGCGCAATAAATCCGAGTTTTGGCGCCGACTAATTACTGTAGATGAAACTTGGATACACCATTATACGCCCGAAACAACAATTCAGTCAAAACAGTGAACCGCAAAGGGCGAGCCGCCTCCGAAAAAAGCAAAAACTGTTTTTTCGGCTGGGAAAGTGATGGCGACTTGGAATAGTTTTTTGGGATAGTAAAGGAGTTATCTTAATCGATTATCTTCAAAAAGGAAAAACCATTACAGGATCATACTACGCATCATTACTTGCCAAGCTGAAGGCAAGAAATTGCAGAGAAACGGCCACATTTGCAGAAAAAGAAAATCCTGTTTCACCAAGACAAGGCGCCGTCTCACACGTCAGCGGTTGCCATGGCGAAAATCCATGAATTACGGTTTGAACTGTTTCACCATCCGCCTTATTCACCAGATCTAGCCCCAAGCGACTTCTTTTTGTTCCCTCATCTAAAAACTGCGCTCGGAGGACAAAGATTTTCGTCAAATGAGGAGGCAATCACTTTCATGAACAATTATTTTGCAGAGAAAAACGTCAAGTACTATTTAGACGGGTTAAAGAGATGGGAGCATCGCTGGGAGAAGTGTGTAGAGTTACAAGGAGACTATGCAGAAATATAAAAAAAAAATTTTGAGAGGAAATGTCTTGTATCATTGTTCGGGAAACTTTTCGTACTGATTTCAAAACGAGAAGTGGTCACGAAGATGTTATTTACACCAAAGATACTTTTTGCAACAAAAGCCTCTGTGTCAAGCCTGTATCGGCGAACCTGAAGACTTTATTAAGCAGGAGTTCGATGACCCATTGGTCGTGTTGGGCTCGATGCAAAACACTCCTCCCGTATTAAAGATATCCGAACTTTCCAGGCGACGACAAACACCTCGTTGCAGCCAAGGTACGTCTACTGAAATTTCAGACGCCACAACGACGAAGAAATTCTGTGAGGAGATTTAATGTTGAACGGCTGGAATAGCAACAAAACGCCGGAGCCTTCGCCGATCGCGTATCCCTTAACCTGAAGATCAGTGGTATTGATGCCGAGAAGTTTCATCCGGCCACCATTATTTGATGAAAAATGCAAGCAAACACATGTAGAGAAACAACTTGCCTACTAAGCATGCACGAGAAGGGAACAACATCGTCATCTCCGGAGGAAACAAAAATGGAGAATGAGGAGCCTGCGATCAAGGAAATGGAGGGACGGTACTCCAGCAACAATGTTCAGAAGTTTAAGCAGATTATAAAAAGAACGTGTCAAGGAGAGAAGACAAGAAGAACAAGGAAATATATTAGCCGGCACTGAGGATACGGGAAAAAACGCTTCTACAGACTGTTAGTGGACGCTACCAAGCAGAATTGATCATTAAACTTGGACGGTGATAGTCAAGGGATCCGTCCACCCGAAGTGAGGATAATAATATTCATTGATCTTAGAAATGAGTGTTATAGAAGGTGAGCCACAGATAATGTGGTTGTTGGCTGTCAATTACCGTCATTTACTGAATTCAATGTGGTTGATTTTTTTAACAGATGTCATACAATCGTTGTCAATTTTGGTCATGGAGCTGTTTACCGCGCATCTACGCATTTTTGTTATTCAATCTGATTACGATAATTGGCGATCTGTAACATTTCGTAGAATTCGTGAATTTTTGGGTCAGTACATATATTCGCCCCAGTGAATCCAGAATTCGGGCAATGGTGAAGAGACATCGGGTCAAACTCCGTATCAGCATGCTCTGCCAGCACGTACACGCCGAAACAGCACCACTGCATCATTGGCCCGTACTTTTTCGAAGATGAGGCTGAAGATACAGTTACAGTGATTGGAGAACCTTACCGCACCGCATGTTGACCAGCTATTTTTTTTTTTTAAATTGAATTAATTGTGTCTGGATGATCTCTGCTTTCAACAGGATGGTGCTACCGCCAACACAGGCCATCAATCAACCAATTTATTGCATACGACATTTGAGGATCGCATTATTTCGGTTAGAGGAGAAGTTGATTGGCCTCCACGGTCATGCGATTTAACACTTTTACACTTTTTCCTGTTTGGTTACTTGAAGAGTTGGATGTATACCAACAACCCAGCGACAATTCAGGATCTCGAACATAACATCCAAACTGAAATTGCGGCCATTGACCCACTTATTCTTCAAAAAGTCATCGATAGTTTTTGGCCTTCAGATGGTCGCTTGCAACAGAAGCCGTGGTCGTCACAGGAACGATTTTGTCTTTCATTCGTAATTGCCATAGACAGAAATTTATTAATCAATAAAATCCTATTTTGATTCGCAATAAATGTGTACTTAATTTAATGAAAACTTCCACACTAGCTGTTGGCTGAGACCTTTGCAATGATGTGTGCATATATATAGATTTCATGGATATACAGTAGTAAAGGTCTATTCATTGAAGAATTAGTGAAGGAATCAGCCCTTGTAGGGAAGGAAAACAATTTAATTGTAGGTGATATAAATTTTAAAGAAATTCGGTAAAGATACAGAGAATTATTTATTCGTCGTGGCGTCAGATGGTCTAAAGACCTTACGTATGGGATGCAAAACTACCAGATCATTGTATGATTCCATTATGCATGCACTCTAATTCCAAAACATTAAAATGCTACAAACCACTTGCAATAAAGAAGCATTTCATGGATTACAATTTGCTGAATGTACGTATACCTGAAATATGAATTTTGGGAGCCAGTTTATTCAGAAAGTAATCCATCAACTGCTTTCAATATGTTTCCCGAAATTCTAAGTAAACGTATTAAAAAGTGTACCACTTTGTCACTGCCCATTCAAGTCGTGGATGACATTTTATCTTTTGCAGGATATTCAACGAAGAAATAAAATTGCAATGAATTGTAAAAAATACCCACTCAGCACAAAGCTGCGAAAATATTATGGCGATCAATGTAAAAGCGTTCATAAAAATATGGATGAAACGCGTAATAATTTTCATTTCGATTCCTTTGACTGAGCTAGGGGTAATGTTAGAGAAGAGTGGAAAGTATTCTAGTTGATAGCATTCTGGGTAAAAGCAGGCAGCGTACCGTATTGAAATTAATAGCTTTGATATCGATGGTGAACGTTGAACTGATTCAATTAGCATTTCAAATAATTTTAATGAAATTTCAGAAAAACTAATAACCCAGACAAAATAGACGAAAAAAAGTGCTGAGTTTGCATTAATTCCCAGCAAGCTGGATTTTTGTACAGGTCTTGAATACGTCATTGCAAATGCTATGTCAAAAGCCCCCATCGATCCCGCTTGTGCGTTGGTTGTTATCAGAGGTCAAAAGTCACACATTTTGGTTTCTTGGGTGTATATCTGAAACGGTGAGAGCTACCGGAAAACTCATGATGATTGTCGATGTACTATACAAGAATTGAAAGATATTGTATTTGCAAGGAACTCTCTGTCGATAACAGAACAATCAAGTCAAAACTGAAGTTGAAGTATGGTAATAGAATCATCATAACTGGGAAATTGGGAAGTTCGACATTCATTTGCTTCATCGACAATCAGCACAATATTCTCAACAAAGCTTGCTATGAGAATATAAAACAAAATGAAAAGGAGCAGCGATTTAGAATACTTGAAGCAGCTGCAGCGACCGTACGAGAGGATATTCAATCGATAGTGCTTGACACTGATAATTATCCTCCACCTAGTCAACTGTTCGAAGGTATCAATCGCGATATTCCGGAATCATTTCATTATTTGTTAGAGCAAATAATTTTGAAAAATAAACGTTGTAAACTGGAAAATTTGGAATTAATATGTACAAATGCCAGCCACTGTATTATGGCTGCTGTTCGACCTGGGTCTTTCAAATCACGATCGCAGTTGGGTCAGTTGGCAGTTAGTGTTTTTCTCATCGACGATTTGGATCAAAACGTCTTATTCAGATTTTCTCATCTTTTGATTTGTGTGCATCGTGTAATGAGACTATGATGTATGGGGCAGCAGCAGTTCTCCATCGCCCACCTCATATTCTGCCACCAGAAACTGGAACAATTATTCAGTATGCTGCAGACGGAATTTATTCAGAAAATTAAGAATGCAAGTTCATTCATCTAAATCTATATTGTCCCCTTCAAAGTAATCCCAAACACACGTATGCCAGCGCTTGATTTAATCCTCGAAACATTTTTTATATTCGGCTTTCGGTATGTCCATCAGTGCTCCCTGCGATTTTTCCATTACTTCCTCTCGGCTGCTGAAACGCGTTCCCCGTAGTAGTTTTTCAACTCGATTGAACAGAAAGAAGTCACAGGGAGCCAAATCAGGTGAATTCGGTGGCTGTTGGATGGTATTTGTCGCATTTTTCGTCAAAAAATTACGAATAATGATGGCACTGTGCGACCGCGACGGTGCTTTATCATGGTGCAAAATCCACGAGTTTTCTGCCCACAATTCTGGCTCTTTCGGCGAATTGCTTCACGCAAACGTCTCATAATGCCCAAATACTCGTAATACTCTTTGTTTACTCTCTGGCCTTCTGGCAACAATTCATGATGCACTACACCGTTGTAATCCATGAAAACCGTGAGCATTGCCTTCTTTTTTGATTGAAAATGACTTGGCTTTTTTGGTCTCGACTCATTTGGTAAACGCCATTCACTTGCCTGATGTCTGGATTGCATGTCGTACTCATAAACCCACGTCTCGTCTCCAGTAATGATCCTTTTGATGAATGTGGGATCGGATTCAGCCTCGCAAATCATCTCTTTTGCGACGTCAACACGGTCTCTTTTTTGCAAGAAATTGAGGTCTTTTGGCACAAACTTTACTGCTACACGACGGAAACCCAAATCATTAACCAAAATATCTTGGACGGATCCATAGGCAATGTTCAAGTCTATCTCTCTGATGGTTAATTTGCGGTTTTTGATCAACATTTCTTTTACGAGTACTTCATCAATGTTTTCGTCGGTTTTCGATGTCGATGGTCTGCCAGTGCGTTCATCATCTTCGATTGACTCACGACCACTTTTGACCCGCTCGTGCTACTGATAAATGACCGTTTTCTTTAAAGAATCGTTGCTGAAACACTTTTCCAACACTTCCAACGTTCGCGCACCATTAAATCCGTAATACAAGTTCGTTGTTGCAAATTTAAATCCATTTCTAAAATTGTAAAAAATAGCCAACACACACAGCAGATTTACCAACTTAACAAAAAAAAACAGAACTCAAATCGGAACAATTGGAGCGCCACACGGTGGTTATTCCGGGATCAAGGATCTTTTTTATCAAGGTGGTATATACTCTAAACAGTCATAACACGCTGCACATAATGGGTATCATTGAAATTATAACTCCAAAAACAGCAGTTATAGTCCTTTTAGCGAACATTTTTGCAGCAAAAGTTGGATTGTTTTGTTCACCAGTCTGTGCCAATTGTCAAGTTGACTCTTGCACTAATGCTGAATTAAATGCAACAGATGAAGATTCTTTCGAAACTGATGAGGATTTAACTGATATATCTCTCTTCTTAGAGCAGTCAACACAAATTGAGCAAGAAGAGGATGAAACCAGTGATCATGTAGAATTTGAAGATGAATAATCTAATTTTCTTGCTGCTACAATTTTCATTATATTAACAAAATATTGTCCCACTAAATTTCGTCGATCGAAATATATCGTGGAGTATTCCTACTGGGGAAACCACGTTAAAAAAAAAACGCCGAGTACCCTACCTCAGAGGTGGTGCGGAAATTTGTGCATACCTACGGTCTAAAATCTCGATAATTTGCGAACGGTCCTTCGTAGGGAAAATATCTTTTTTATAGAGAATTTCACGATTACAAACTTTCTCTCGTCCATTTTTCCGGTAGCTCTCACCGTTACAGAGACATACGCGAAAAATTAAAATTGTTGAACTTTGATCTCGTATAGAAAACAACGCGTAAGAAAAACGTTTCAGAAAAAAAAGAGTATTTTCTCTAAACGAAATTTTTATTACTCGTAAGTATGTACAGTACATACATATGTATATGTTTACATTTGAATAATGGTCCGTAGAGTAAGGAAATTATACAATACATTTTTAAAACAAATTAAATGAAAAAATCTGTAATTTTTTCTGAGTTAGCAGTTGCAAACGAGTTCGGTCCAGCGTGTTTTCGATCGTGTTTAAAGCTGAAAATACGTTTTCGTTGATATCTGTCCTCTCTAAAAATTTACGTAGTTTTTCAACTGATAATTTCGCTTCCTTTGAAGTTACGGGCAGAAGTGGCTCCCCGTCCTCATCTTCATCATGATCCTAGTTTTCTTCCCCAGATGATAGTATGTCTGCATCAGTTAGGGCTCCAGTGACTGCTATGTTATCATCAAAGTGGACAAACTCTTGGAATCAGACTGAGATTTCTTCGGAATGAGGTAGGAGATTCCATCCGACCAGTTTAAAATCGATTTCCTGTTCTTCTTCAACGTGAGCTTCTTGTGATTCTTCCCGGAGAAAGCCACAAGTTCTACTTTCTCATTTCCACATCGATACTAGTTAGCCATTCCCTAAATAGTTCAATTGTTATCCACGCTTTTTTGTTTGAACGATAAGACATCGAAATGACTTTATGTTCTTAAAACATCACGGTTTTGCATATTTTCCTTTCATCAGCGGTTTCAATTTTTGGGGCCCATCCATATTCGCAGCTAACAATAATGTGATTGGCTCTTTGCTGTTTTTTCGACCGTGACATTTTTTCATTTTTAAATGACATTGTTCGATCTGGAAGACATTTAAAAAACAGTCCTATCTAATCAGTGTTAAAAACATTTTGCGGTTCATAACCTTCCAACAGTCCTTCTAGTTAATGTTTCCAATCTAAACAAATACCGCCATCAACGCTTGCACTCTCGCCGCAGATTTTCCGAAGCACGATGTTGTGACGTTTTTTTAAATTTTTTCAACCATCCCTCACAAGCTTTAAAATCCATAATCCCAAAACAAAGTGAAAAAGATTTTGCTTTTTCTTTTAACATAAGACCTCCGACAGGAATATTTTTATGTCTACATTGCGTAAACCATTGCAGCACACTTTCTTCAAGCCGAGGGAACTCACCTGGCCTACTTCTTTTTCTTGCCTTGTGTGATCTGTCTGCGACAATTCTATATTTCTGCTTTAAAATCATTGACAGAGTAGAGGATAGAATTCTGTAAGGTGCCGCTACGTCTTTTTTCTTCTATCCTTCCTCTACGGCCTGGACAATTTTCTTCTTCTCAGAGATAGGCAAACACTTTTAATTTTTGGAACTCTTTTCTATATTGCGTTACGGGTAAACTAATCAAGATAAGAAGAAAGAAATACCCATAGATCTGAAAAGGTATTAAAATAGCGTTGAAGTACCGCTAGTACAATTTAATTGCGTCTTTTGAAATAGAAAAAATGCAAACTCTACTGCCAACCTTCTGCACATCTTTTCGTTCAAGCATTTGTTTTCATGGTCTCCTTTCGTCACATATGCATTTCAATGAAGAGTTGAAGAAAAACAAATAGACTTGACTTCGAATTATAGAGGTAAAAAAGCCATCATTTTCGAATTATAGAGGTTTCCAGATTATTTTGCACAACAGTAAATTCGAATTAACGAAAGGGACAATTTGCGTAGGTTTTCTTCGATTAACAGAGATTTTTCATGGGACTGAGAAAATGCTTCCATTTATGGAGGTTTTCGAATTATGGGGGTTTGAATTATCGAGAGTTCACTGTATTAGGGCTCTTGTAACCATATAACGAAAGCCCTCGAAATGGTTGACCACGACTTGTCACGACTTTTGAGGGGAACAGTCCAAAACTGGTTCCACTCTTATTTGAAATGCCGGCAACAGAGAGTCAATATACACAGAAACTTCAGTAATTTTTTTTCCTTAAAAAATGGCATCCTACAGGACTCTATTCAAGGGCCCTCACTTTTTTTAATCGTACATATATTAATAACTATTTGAATTGAATTTAAATGGCACACCAACAGCCTTTGAAGACGATGAGACTGATAAGTTTCATATACTATACGATACGATTGTGTTACAAAAATTGCAAGGACCTAGAAAAATTTAATTTGTATCGACCGGAATTTGAAGCCGAAGAACTATACCCATATGGCTGC
The DNA here is from genome assembly GCA_963966105.1 of Volucella zonaria. Lineage (NCBI taxonomy): Eukaryota > Metazoa > Arthropoda > Insecta > Diptera > Syrphidae > Volucella > Volucella zonaria. Next base: position 134,191,750 of record OZ014533.1, on the reverse strand, counting down.
TATATGACGTACGATTTACATTTTGTGCAATTATTTACATGTTAAGATTTAACATACGTGGACCTTAACATTAACTACAATATGTTTATAAAGTGTGGTTTTGTTTTAGAGGTTTGGTTTTTAAACTGGCAACACTGTTTCTAAAGACTGTCAATTTGACAGTTGAAAGTTGATTTGCGGATAGTACGTGTTGCCATTTTACGATGAATAGATTCACACCAGAACAACGCGTGCAAATTCTACGAACTTATTCTGAAAACCGTGGTTCGGTTTGCCATACTTTTCGTGCCCTACATCCACTTTACGGTCGACATAATCGTCCATCTGAGCAAGTTATTCGGAAAAAGATGAACCGTTTTCACACCACGTACACTCTAGTACGCATCCCCAAAGACGATAAATAGTGCAAACTGAAGAAGTTATTGCCGTTGTGGAGCGCAGTGTTGAGGAGAATCCGAATGAGTCGATTCGACATCGTGCAGAGCAATTTGAGCTATGGCCATCCACTTTCTGGAAGATTTTACGGAAGTATCTTTTCTTAAAAGCTTATAAGATCCAGCGTGTGCAAGAGTTGAAATCGCGCAACCATTATATGCGTCGTAGGTTCGATGAATGAGCCGAAAACATGATTTAGCTTGATCCTCATTATCAACGCAAAATTTTGTTCTCCGATGATTCCCATTTTTGGTTAAATGGATATGTACTCGTAAACAAGAAAAATTGCCGAATTTGGAGTGGAAAAAACCTAGAAGGCTCTAGCGCGACACCCTTACAAGCACTAAAACGCACTGTTTCGTGTGCTTTATGGGCTGGCGGAATCGTCGGCCCATACTTCTTTAAGGACGATGCCGGCCAGAATGTTACCGTCAATGAAGAGCGCTATAGAAAAATGATTTCTGACTTCTTCGTTTCTCAGTTGAATGGAATTGACGTGACAGAACTTTAGTTTCGACAAGATGGCGCACCATGCTACACGGCGCGCGACACCATCAATTTATTGCGGGAAACATTTGCTGAGCGCATAATTTCGCGTAATGGACCTGTGAACTAGCCTCCACGATCCTGTGATCTCACACCTTTAGATTACTTTTTTTGGGGTTATGTGAAGTAACTAGTCTATGCCGATAAACCAGAGATGTTTAATGCTGATATACGGCCCCAGTTGCCGAATAAAGTTGTCGAAAATTGGATTTCAGGATTGCGCTTCATTCGAGCTAGCCGTGGCACGCATATGCCCGATATCATATTTCCGCACTAATGGCATAAAATTATCTATTAAATAAAACTAGTATGATAGACATTAACGTTAGCTTCAAGTGTCTTATTTCATATTAAATTTGTACACCTCTAAAAAAAACACCATTCACAACAACTTAATTTTGCTGAAGAGATTCCTATTTTGCAGAGTAGGCGAAATCTTAAAAAAGTAAAAGCTGGCGAAATTGTCCCCTTTCTTGGACTGTGCGGCTTGGAGGACGTCTTCAGAAGTTGGATGTCGGTCTTATTATCAAACATCCGATAATAATGCCATCGAAGTCTCATATAACCAATCTGATTACCGACGATTGTCATCAAGGGACGCTTCAGGCTTCGTGCTGACGCAACTTCAGCAGCGTTTTTGGATATTGCGTGGTCATGAGATGGTAAAGCTGCGAGTCGATGCGTTCATGATATGTAGAAAGCTTTGGGGTTTCCATTCATTAAAGCCATTTGCACCTTTGCCCCCGAACGGATTAAATTGATGCGCCCATTCGAGAATGTAGGGGTGGATTTTACTGGTCCGCTATATTGATACGATTCTAAATACGAAGCTATTAAGGGTTACGTTGTGCTTTTCACATGTGCGGCAGGACGTGCTGTTCATTTGGAGTTAGTGAGAGCCATGACAACGGAGAACTTTCTTCAAGCGTTCAGTTGCCGTAGTGCCCTAGGTATAGTTTTGTTCGACAATGCATGGACATTTAGACGAGCGGCCTTAGAAGCTAAGGAAGTTGGGTTTTCTTTGGACAACCAGGTACAAGCATTTTTGTCTCAGCGCAAAATTAAATGGCGATTTATTGTGGAGCATGTGCCATGATGCGGCGGCTTCTGAGAGCGAATGGTTCGCACCATGAAGAAGGCTTTGAGGAGCTGATTTTGACAGGGGCAGAAATGGTTATCAACAAATGGCCTTTAACACATGTGAGTACTAATCTTCTAGATTTGACACCGTTGACACCTGCAGACTCCCTAATCGCGCCAGGTGAATTCACCGAATCTTTTTCATCATCTTCACCAAAGGAAGTCAGTGCTGATCTAATTCGAAAATTGTTAAGAATACAAGGGCAGCTAGACTGGACGGCCTACCTACCGAGCTTTTTAAGACAGCGGGCGAAGACTTGGTAGGGAGCACGCACCAGCTCATTTTCAAGATTTGGTTGACAGAAACTATCACTGAAGAATGGAACGTCGCATACAACATCTTATCTGCCGTCTTGAGTGAACGCCTCAAGCCATTTTTCACCGATCTGATCATCAGATCCGATCAGTGCGGTTCTAGGCCCGGTTAGTTCAGAATCGAACAAATATTCGCACTACGACAGATCCTGGAAGAAACTGAAGAAGTCAAAATTGATCCGCACAACCTTTTATAGATTTTAAGTCCGCATATGACAGCATATATAACGACGAGCCAAACAAAGCCATGTCTAGTCTTGATATCCCTGGCAAACTCAGATTATGCAGAATGACGATGGAAAACGCTCGCTGCCCCGTAAAGGTGGGAAACAATTTCACCAAGATTTCTAATGTCAAAGAAGGGCTTAGATCAGTTGATATACTAAGATTTTTATGCATCGACAAGCCTTCTTAGTTCAAAAAGCTCAAACACCATACTCAAGTTCAAGGTTCAATATATCGGGAGTTTAAGTACCTCCTACCCAATAAGAAAGGAAAGCAGATAAAAGGTCACCATTTCCTTTGCTTAGGACTTTACGCACTGAAGCTTACTGGCTAATTAAGATGAAATTTCAAAAACAGCATTACAGATATAATTGTAGATTCCCCATCTGAGGTTAGTCAATGCCATACAATACCAAAGGTGTAGGAAGGAAGGATCCTAGGCATGTGTTGTATGTTAAAAAGTCTTACCCCTCAGATCACTCAAAGTCGTAGCAAGCGCGCACATATCGTGATATCTAATCATCCAAGCTGAAAACCTTATTTAATCACAAGAAAGGATGAGCTTTCTGCTTTCTGCATGGATCGTCCAAAAGCGCATTTGATTGAAACCCTCCGGGAAAACTATGTTCTCTACGTAAATCGGATTAAATTGGTCGCAAGAATGCCTGACAAATTTTGTGATGCCTTGACTGCTGACTCCTCGGTGTTCCAAGATATAGAGGGTATTGTAAGTCGAAGATTTACTAGCTTCTGCTATACTGATATGGTTTAAAGTTTAAATAATATCCATTCGAAAACTCATCAAGTCTGAAATTTTTGACGTTTATGAGTTTAAGGGAATAAACCTCAGACTTTCTGCTATTATCCTGATGTCCTTCCTCACAGATATAACTTAGGCGTTGTGCTGAACACAAAAATATTTCTCAGAAAATCCTGTCTATATCACAGCCAAGAAATTCTGAGAGAATAAGCTCTCTGAAAATATAATGCGGTACAAAATCGCTGTGAAATATAATATAGTTTGCAAAGTTTTGAACAGTCAGCTGTTCTCAGTTATATGGTTTTTATTTATTTAATAAATTTTGATAATCCGATCAAACTCTAAAGTCGAATATTGGCAGCTATCCAAGCGATAAACGATTCCACCTTTGTAAACACATCCGGATGAACTGAGCCACATTCTGCAGCCCCATATGATATAATCCCGAATTGAACAGGCTCAATCATTTCGGAGTTATTAACACAAGGAGCTTTTCCAAACAACGGCCCTCCAGAATCTCCGATGCAGGAGTATGTTCGATTTTCCGATTTGACACAAATATGCTGCTGAGTGACCTTCGTAGCCGGATATGCTTCTTGACAGTCTCTATTGTCAGTAATCGGCACTTGTCCACTTTGTAGAATGCGAGCTGGTAAGCCAGTTTCAAGTACACCCCATCCAGCGATTGTCATTATTTGCAGATTGAAGTCTTTCGACGAAGTTAATGGCAAACGGATCGGTCGCACGGTAGCTAAGGAAACCAACACATTTCAAATTAGTAACTGAATTCGCTATCATAACTCACTACTAAAAGTTGGCTCCATAACCAAGCGGATCAATCCGATGTCGTTGGAGCCTTTGTGAATGTTGTAGTCTTTGTGGTAAATCGCTTCCTCAATGTCAATTTCCTGCACTTCTTGACAAACTTTCATAGGCCCTGTGCCACTGCAGTCAGGGTCTTCCGAGACGTCATACTCCCCTAAGCGTACGCTTACTCTATCCAAATGTCAAAGGTCTAAATTAACATTTAAAGAATCATGAAAGAAACAACTTACAACGAGTAGAAAGCATGACGTATACAATGAGCTGCTGTTAAGACATACAGCTTGGTGATCAACGTTCCATCACAGCGTGTACTTTTCTCCGATCCATCCGAGTAAACAAGCAATGCCATCCATGGAAACTCCCATATCGATGAATCTCCTCCAAAAGAAACATATTTGTTTCCGTACTTAATTGGCGTTCTGCATCCAATATCTTGTAAAGTTTGCATCCCTAGTGCAACATCTTGTTCATCTGTACTGGGATGAGCTTTTGAAGGGGGTTTCTCTGACATCACCAAAACTGCTGTCAACCAACAGAACAGAACAAACAGTGATTCAAAAATCGGACCTGTTAGTGACATTTTCGAATAACAACTGATTTAAATGTAAATTGTAAATTGCAAGTCAACTTGGCTTGATAAGAAGTGTTGCACGGCAAGCGGCGAGGGGGAATCCAATGTGGATGGCTACCAAAAATTAAATCTGATCGAGGGGTTACCGGTTTTTCAATTGTTAATATTTCAGTTTCGACTGACAGCGCAATTGCGAAATTCTAGTTTTTAATTTTTTTTTGTTTGCGAAATACTTGAATGAGAGCAATAAGTCCGTCCGTGAATCGGGTCAGTATACTTCGAAAGATAATCCGCTTTGTAATTTATTTTGAAAACATGGTACACGATCATACTACTATTGGAGACCTTGACCTACATTTTTGTACAAATCCAAACGGTTCATCATGTAATTAGCCTGGGTGAAGATCCATCTTAATACATCGGCGGTAATTCTGGTTGAAAGAAAATTCAAAAAATCAAAACAGCCATTGTAGTGGCCACCTAAGATAACTCCTAACAAGATGTGTGCCAAGATGGCGAGAAATCCGCGCCACTTACTGCATTTTGTGAGACCCCGGGAGCCAATTGTCATGACTATTGCTACGAGTAATCCAAGATGATTGTCCTTTCTAATGTATGCAGCTTCGTGACAGAGTTAACGCTGAATATAGCCCGCATTGTGAAAACTCCTAACTCTGTGGCTGTAAGTGTCAACCGGCGGCCGGATGGGATGTTTTCGAGAACGAGAAGTTTTCTTTGAATTTTGGACTCAACTACATTCCCGAAGCATCTCAGAAAATTGAAGTACTCTCTCTCCACTTAAGACAGACTGCAGACTGTGGACAAGATCTGAAATGATGAAAATACCTAGTTGGCTAAGGACACTGAAATTGGATGCGGATTTGCTGTGAACAATATACTAAGATCGAGAGTCATGATTTTAAAACAAGAGGTGGTCGCGAAGATGTTATTCACACCAAAGATACTTTTTGCAATAAAAGCCAACTGTGTGTCAAGATTCTATCAGCGAACCTGAAGACTTTATTAAGCAGGAGTTCGATAACCCATTGGTCATGTTGAGCTCGATGCAAAACACTCCTCCAGCATTAAAGATATCCGAAGTTTCCGGTGACCACCAACATCTCGTTATAGCCAGGGTACGTACGTCTACTGAAATGTCAGACGCCACAACGACAAAGAAATACTGTGAGGAAATTTAGTGTTGAACGGCTGGAATAGCAACAAACCACCAGAGCTGTCGCCAATCGCGTATCCCTTAACTTGAAGACCAGTGATATTGATGCCGAGAAGTCATCAGAAAGGCCGTAACCTATATGGGTGCTGGCTTTTACCCGACCACCATGTAGAGAAACAACACGACAAAGGAACAACATCGTCATCTCCGGAGGAAAAAAAATAAAGGATGAGAGGCACGTGATCAAGGAAATGGAGAGACGGTACTTCAGGAACAGTGTTTAGAAGTTTAAGCAAAACATAAAAAGAACGTGTCAAGGAGAGAAGACAAGAAGAACAAGGAAATATAGGAGCCGGTACTGAGGATACGGAAAAAACGCTTCTACAGACTGTTAATGGACACGGACAACCGTAATTCAGCTGCCATGCAGAATTGACAATCAAACCTGGACATCGATAATCAAGAGATCCGTCCACCCGAAGTGAGGATAGTAATATTCCTTGATCTTAGGAATGCGTGTTATAAAGGGTGGTTGCTGGCTGTCTGTCGATTACTGTCATTTACTGAATTCAATGTGGTTGATCTTTTGACAGATGTCCCGCAAATTTAAATCATGGACTCGCGTACTACGCTCCAACGCAATTTTATTACGAAAACTGGCGATCTGTAAAAGTATCATTCCGTAAAATTCGTGGAATTTTCGGTCAACATAATCGCCCAAGTGAGTCCGAAATTCGTGCAATGGTAACCGTTTTGAACAAACTGGTTCGGTATCGGGTCAATCTCCATATCAGCATGCTTTGTCAGCACGTACACACCAAAACATCACCACGGCACCATTGGCCCGTACTTTTTTGAAGATGAGGCTGGAGATACAGTTGCAGTGATTGGAGAACCTTACCGCACCGCATATTGACCGGCTATTTTTTTCCAAAATTGAATTAATCGAGTCTGGACGATCTCCGTTTTCAACAGGATGGTGCTACCGCCAACACAAGCCATCAATCAACCAATGTATTGCATACGACATTTGAAGATCGCATTATTTCGGTTAGAGGAGAAGTTTATTGGCCTCCAAGGTCATGCGATTTAACACCCTCAGAATTCTGTGGGGTTATTGGAAGGGTAGGGTCTATACCAATAACCCAGCGACAATTCAGGATCTCAAACATAACATAACAGCCAAACTGAAATTGCGGCCATTGGCACACTTATTCTTCAAAAAGTCATCGATAATTTTGACTTTCAAATGGTGGCTTGCAACAGAAGCCGTGGTAGTCACATGAACGATGTTGGTCAAGCTCTTAGAAACTCCCCTAGGGATCAACCTGTTACTCTTTTCTCAGCCGATTGCGGTGTTGGCGGCAACCACAAAGCCACGCTCGCTACAACCACAATAGCTGGAGGCTAATCGGTGTCTCTAAGAAGCCAATTACTTTAGAGATTCTGTTTGTTGAAATTATGAAATTGCAACAAGTTAATGCTGATGCGCTCTTAAAAATTACAGCTCTGGAGGAAAACAATGTATCTCTCAACAATAAACTTTTTGCTTTGGAGTTGAAGGTGGATTTACTAGAGTAAAGGGAGAAGCAGTGTGTAGTAGATGTTGTTGGTGTTCCCAACGTCAGTAATGCAAATTTACACGAGACTGTGATGAAGCTCTTAACTGCTGGTGTTGGTGTGCAAATCGCGCCGGGGGAGATTGAGTCTTGCTACGCAACGAATATTAGAAAATCGAAACCAAAAGTAGCCTATGATTCTCATCTCTTTCATCGAAAATGTGTGTGGATAAAATCAAGTTTTCTGCGACCATTTATGGTAAGGACATAATGGCAGCAGCAGCGGCGGAGCCAAGATTTCTATCAACGACTTTCTCACTATGTATACAAGATCTCTTCTTGAAAAGCCAAAGCAGCTAAGACTAGACAAAAACTGCCAATACGTCTGGATAAGAAATTCGTCCATGTTCATCAGGAAAAAAGAAGATGATAAGGCGATCAAAGTAATTAGTTTTGAGGACTTTAGTAGACTTGAAAATTGTAACCTTAATTTATGATTAATATTAATTTAAATAATTCTTCAACTAGTCCCCATAATAATTCAAATGATAGCTGTTCCTTTTCCAGTTCCGATAGTTTTAAATGTTTTTGCATAGATCATCCGAACAAAGTGTCTTACTCTGGCCTCTCTGTAATGCACTAAAATATCCGTAGCATTCTTATAAATTTTGATACATTTTTAACTCACCTTGCGTCTTCAGATCACTTACCGGATCTCATCTTTCTTTCTGAAATATGGATCTTTGATGATGAAGTTTCAAACTATTTCGCTTGTGGTGTTGCAGTGTTTTATAGCAGCGACTTGTCGTCGAACATTGTCCTTGAGCGTTTTAATCTAAATAGTGTTGATTTGATCAGTATAAGTTTTTGGTTTTCGATGCTGTTTTGTTGGTTGCCTTTCTGGTTGGTTTTTTTGTCTTTCTCGTTAATCTTGGTATAAAAATCTAATAATTTTAACATCGATCTTCTGACTAGCTCAAGCGAAGTTGATAATTTTTTATCGGTTATATCTTCCTTTGACCTCGACAGTTTGCTGACTCATCATACGCGTGTGACTCAAAATATATTTATAAGGTTACATAGAAATAATTTTTCGAAATTTAGAACGGCTATATTTGACCTCTAAATAAGTGGCCATAGCCTAACAACCATTCAACTTGACCTCTCCAGAATTAAACGGTATGAAAATCAAAAATTTACAAAACTAGATTTTACAGCTCTCAAGTCAGCTTTAATTTTAGAGTTTTGGCGTGAAGCTTACAGATCCATCTACTGCCTTTGATTTGTTTCTCAATAAATTACAATTGCACTTGTTTCGCTCAAGTGCTTGCTTGCACCCCTTCAGCAGTGGATGACTGGTTAATAAAATCAGGCTGAAAAAACTTTTGTTTAAGCGTGTAAAACAACATCCCTACAACTCTAAACTGAAAAGGTATTAGGATAAGGTTTGTCGGGAGTTGAAAACGGAAATATCTCTTCAAATAGATCATTTTTATGGTAATAAGTTAGCTCAAACTATTGGTAATTCCAAAAAAGAATGGCAGATGGTCAACGAAATTGTAAACAAAACCAGATCTAACGCGAATGTCGCAATCACTTTTAACAATGCCATTATATCTGAGCCTTTTGAAGTTGCCACTGTGATTAATGACTATTTGTCCAATGTAGCTAGGACTATTTGTGACTCCTGCATAAGAAATGATTCTGATTGTCTAGGCGATAATACCCTTACTCATGACCCTTTCCAAAGACAAAGTTTTTTCTTTGAATTTTTTTCACCATTTGAAGTACACACCTAGTTACAAGCAGTCTCTTAGAGCATCTAATTCAATTTCATGTGATAAAATTGCAAGCAGCATTTTGAAAAATGTTTTTCTTGTATCCGACGTCTTATATCATATTTTCAATTTGAGTATACCAAAGGGTATCTTGCCCGAATCTTTAAAAACAGCTGTTGTAATCCCACTACATAAAAAAGGTGATACAATGTCTCTAGATAATTACGGCCCAATATCCCTTTTATCAGTTTTTTCTAAAGCCTTCGAGAAGGGGGTCAAATCAAGCACGCTGTCCTTCTTAGATAAAACATGTTTCTTCAGTGATTCGCAGTTTGGCTTTTGAAGTGGCAAATCCACTGAAGATGCCTTGTTAAAGTTGTGCGGAGAAGTATATAGCAGTCTAAATGGATCTGATATCCCTGCTACTCTATTTATTGTCATCACTAAAGCTTTTGACATGGTGGATCATAATATATTGCTTAGAAAATTCTATAACGCTGGTTTCAGAGGTTTTATCAGAGAGTTTGGATTCGAAATTTGAAGCAATGCATTCTATTCTTATACCTGGCAAATAATTTTAGAAAATCCTGTCTATACCACAACAGAGAATTGTGACAAAATAAGAACTAATGTCATGAAAACTCGCTGTGAATTATAAGTAGTATAAGCCAAGTTTTGAACAATCAGTTATTCTCAGTCGTAGGTTCTTAATTTATTTAATCATTTTTCATAATCAATTCAAACTCTAAGGGCGAATATTGGCAGCTATCCAAGCGATAAACGATTCCACCTTTGTAAAAACATCCGGATGAACTGAACCACATTCTGCAGCCCCATATGATATAATACCAAATTGAACAGGCTCACGATTTGCAGGGTTATTAATACAATGAGTATTGCCGAACAACGGCCCTCCAGAATCTCCGATGCAGGAGTAAGTTCGATTTTCCGACATAACACACATATGCTGGTGAGTGACGTTCGTAGCCGGATAGGCTTCTTGACAGTCTCTGTTGTCAGTAATCGGCACCTCTGCACCTTGTAGAGTGCGAGCTCGTAAGCCAGTTTCAAGTAGACCCCATCCAGCGATTGTCATTCTTTTCAGATTGAAGTCTTTCGATAAAGTGACTGGCAAACGAATCGGTAGCACGTTAACTAAGGAAACAGGTAAATTTTCAAATAATTTACAGAATTCAATATCATAACTTACTACTAATGGCAGCCTCATTAATCAAGCGGATCAATCCGATGTCGTTGGAGCCTTTGTGAATGTTGTAGTCTTTGTGGTAAATCGCTTCCTCAATGTCGATTTCCTGCAGATCTTGACAAACTCTGTTCAACCCAATGCCAGTGCAGTCAGGGTTTTCAGCGACGTCATACTCTCCTAAGCGTACACTTACTCTATCCAAATGTCAAAGGTCTGAATTAATACAATTTAAAGAATCATCAAACAAACAACTTACAATGAGTAGAAAGCATGACGGAGACAATGAGCTGCTGTCAAGACATATCGCCTGGTGATCAATGTTCCACCACAGCGTGTACTTTTCTCCAATCCATCCGAGTAAATAAGCAATGCCATCCATGGAAACTCCCATATCGGAATATCGTCTCCATAAGCAATATATTCGACATTCTGGTCAATTGTCCTTTTGCATCCAATATCTTTTAGAGCTTGCATCCCTAGTGCAACATCTTGTTCATCTGTACTGCGATGAGCTTTTGAAGGGGGTTTCTCTGACATCACCAAAACTGCTATCAACCAACAGAAGAACAGTGGTTCAAGAATCCCACCTGTTAGTTCCATTTTAGACTAACAACTGATTTAGCTATAGCAAACTTATCAAGTTAACTTGGCTTGAAAAGAACTGTTGCACGGCAAGCGACGAGGGGGAATCCAGTATGGATGGCCGCCAAAAATTAAATCTGATCGAGAGGTTACCGGTTTTTCAATTGTTGATATTTCAGATTCGAGTGACAGCGCGATTGCGAAATTCTAGTTTTTAAATTTTTTTGTTTGCAAAATACTTGAATGAGAGCAATAAGTCCATCCGTGAATCGGGTCAGTATACTTCGAAAGATAATCCGCTTTATAATCTGTTTTGAAAACATGGCACACTATTGGAGACCTTGACCTACATTTTTGAATAAATCCAAACGGCTTACCATCGGAATAGCCTTGGTGAACATCTATCTAAATACATCGGCGTTGATTTAAGTTAGGTTGAAAAGAAAATCAAAAAATCAAGACAACGATTGTCTTGACCACCTAAAATGGGATGGCCAGAAGCACGCCCGCGTACTGGCGCAATGCATGCATATACGACCGTATGTCAATTGTCATGACTACTGCTAATTTAAAGATGATTCTCCTATGGACACCAATATCTGAACACCGAATCTTCCAGCTTTCGTATGGGACCATAACATGCACATCAGGACTTACTAGATGGAGTGAAAAGTGACCTCCTTGACCGCCAGAATGCGCTGTTACTGCAAAAGAGGTTATGGTGCCTTGAAGTCCGTTCATATTTAGGCAGACATGCCAAATTTCAGTGCGATACTGTCTTTAGTTTTGTTTTGACAACTGATTGTTGTTGACGTGCTTGGCATCATGTTGAGTGTGGACAAAAACGATTTTCGTTCTCTCATAAATCATTATTTTTTGAGAGGCAAAACGGCAAAGGAAACAAAAGAAAAGTTGGATAAATATTATGGGGCTAATGCTTCGTCAGATTACACCGTCAAATATTGGCTTCGAGAGTTTCGTGGTGGCCGCAACTCCACTACCGATCAAGTCCGCAGCTGCAGGCCCTCCGATGCGGTTACAGAGGACTATGTCAAAAAAATACATAAAATGGTGTTGGCTGACCGGAAAGTGAAGGTGCACCAGCTAGCAGATACCACAAAGATTAGTACTGAGCACACACGCCATAATTTGGGCAATATACTGCATATGAAAAAGTTATCCTGCAGCTGGGTGCCGCGAATGCTCACTTTTGACCAAAAACACGAAGGCGAGAGCACTTCGAAAGAGTGTTTGGACTTGCTGATGCGGAATCGGGCGGACTTTTGGCGTCGATTGGTAACTGGATTTGGATCCCTCGGACTATTATCTCTTCCCAAACATCAAAAGATGGCTCATCAATAAAAAATTCAGCTCACGCGAGGAAATCATCGACGCCACAGAGGAGTATTTTGCAGACCTTCCGGACATTTTCTGACCAGCCGTGTTGTAGCGAATAGCTTCATATGAGGACAGACCCTCTGGGCTCTGACTTCAGACTTCAGAATCAGCTGAAGAAAAAAAACTTATCGGATACTGACGATCCATGCTATTTGAGAAAGGCAAATAATTGTTGGTACCGCACGTGAAATGTTATATCCCTTAACAGACTATGTGCAGCCGAATAACTCAGGGAGACAATACTCTGCAGTAAGAAGTGCGTTGAAGTCGACGAATATATAAAAGATGAAAACTCTGGCATATGTAGATTGCGGCTATTTGGATGAAGCTTTGTTATCAGAGGCAGACATAGATAAGAATTCTTGAGCCTCAGGCACGCAAGAAACCTTCACCAAGGCTAAACTCGTCAACTCCAGCCTAATGTTAGCGCATGCCCCGAATGAAAATAAAGATGATGGAACCATGTTTTTTTATGAACTCCTTGACAATGTAAACGCTCAATGTCCTAAGCATGATATTTAAATCTTAGTCGGTGGCAAAGCAATATGTATTGGCTTATCAACTTCACTTCGGGGCGAAACATCAACGTAGCAAGACTGCAATTCCCGATGAACCTGGCGGTCTCCTGATCAATTTTACACCAATCATATTTCGATCGACAGAAGGCGCCTTTTCAGTATTCTGAACATCTTCTCCCGAAACGCACTGGAAAGCTATCAGGTATACCACCTCTGATGTACTAGGTTCCTTCCAACATCCACTACGAAACCCGCGGTTTGACGATGAATGACATCTAAGTAATGCACGCAGTGAAGGCCTTGAGTGGGTCATAAGCTTTTCGAGAAAAAAAATTAAAAACGAACACCGGATTCTCACTGGATCCCGAGATCAAGAAAATTGAGAACCCGTATGGCAGGAAAGACATTCGCAAATTTTAACAGAAGGTAAAAAGAGCAGAACGGAAGTTTGCAAGGACGAACAAGTAAGTGAATCTGGTGACAGATTCGCAGCCAGCGCTCAGAATAGAGAGACCATTAAAATGCGACGATGATCAATATTCCGCTTTCAGGCAGAACTATGCATTTAATTTGGACAATGATGGGTATTAATTCCTCCACCCGACCTCAACGGTATGGTGATAGCCATATCCAAACTAACGTCCAACAAAGCAGCCAGGACTGATGGCCGTGCTGATGCTCTTTTTTACTTTTGGTGGGAGCTAACGCCTGCCTTAGTACAAGCTTAATCTAACTTGAAAGACTAGGACTTAAAAACTAACAAAAATTAAGGGTTAGGAACTGAGGGAATGGTGGAAGAGGTCAAGTTTGAAACGAGAAGTGCTCAGGTTAAATTCAAAAACGGGCAGGTTTGATTTGACCTTACTACGGAACATACGGGAGATTGGTTTCTTGGTTGGAGAGAACATACGGGAGATTGGTTTCTTGGTTGGAGAGAACATACGGGAGAGGGTTAGTGTTAATTGAAATAGAATTGTAAAGGGAGGTTCAATCCACGGAATCAGAGAGCAGTCGATGAATGAAGACGATGTCAGCAAGGTCTTTGCATTTTTCGAGAGTATTCAAGTTAAGAAGTTTGACGCGGTCACGATAAGGAGGTAAGATAAAAGGGTCATCCCAGCGCATCGAAAGGTAAATCGAAGAAAACGACGCTGAATGTTCTCGATTCGAAATATATGAATTCGCTAAAAAGGGTGACGACACTGGGCTGGCATACTCGATAAGGGCCGTACAAGGGTTACGTAAAGTGACCTTATCACATAGGGGTTGCAAAATTATTTAAAAGGATCATCTCATCAATATGCGAAAGGAAGTTTCTCTATCGCATAATATTCCAATGTCGCGAAGGGATTGAACCTGGGGTATAGGTTGGCCGCGAAGAAAATAAAGTCGAGCGGGAAATCGATTGGACTTACGAGAAGAAGTCAGAGATTGACATTTGGAGACATTAAGATCTAAGCACGTTGTTAGACACCAAGTGGAAAATATATTGAGGTCTTCTGAAGAAATAGATATGGAGAAGTTAGTCTCGTCGGCGTAAATGGATAGGCGGCACTGTTTAGTAATCCTCTCAGGATCGTTTATAGTTAAAATGAAAAGAAGGGGACGTAGATGGCTGCCTTGTGGGACACCAAAAGTGGCCAAAAATGGCGTTGGGAAGGCTGAGGTAATGCGAAACATATAATTAGGGCTCTCCAGATAAGAAGATATCCAGTTTAATAATATGGGCCGAAGTAGGACAATTTGAAAAGGATCAATTGATGAGATATTTTATGGAAGGCCTTCACAAAAACATCGATTTCGTTGCCATTTTCGAAAGAATACGAATTCAAATAAGTTTGTAGTAGTTGACCTTTCAGAAATCCATGTAGAGTGGGCGACACAAGTGACTTGCACTGGAAGTTGCTCACTTCATATAAGATACTTTCACGGTCCAATTTTTGTGGACCGAGATTACGATAGAGGTCTTCCAAACTTGGGGGAATTCTTCTTGTGTGAAGAATAGACGCAATAGGGAGGAAAATGGGTGCGAACGCTTGGAGGCACACTTCTTGAGAAATATTACGGTGAGCCCGTCTGGCATCATTTACGTTTTGTAACTTTTCTTCAATAAGGGTAGGATCAAAAGATTGAGAGAGAGAGAGAGAGGGGCTAATGGAGAAATTGGGAAGGTGCTTGAAATATATGGGGTCAGATACGAAGAAGTTGCCAGCAAATGATTTTTGAAAAATTGTTGCAAAATAGTCGGTTGATGATATATTATCGAACGGGGGAGAGGGTTGATGAATTGATAAAAAGTCTTAGGATCATTGATAAAGTTGGTCTGCACAGTATCAAGAAAGCGCTGCTAGCAGTAGTCATAGAGTTGGGTGAATTAGAGGTAGGTTCCAAGATAGGTAGAGTAGTCAGAATAAGAATTGGTGCGAAGAAAAACCGCCCGTAATTTGTTTCTTTTGTGTCATAAAGAAGCGAAGTACTCGTATATGATGTTTTATGCCAAGAAAAGAGGACGTAAAGAGAAATAGAATTAAATGTTTCACTATAAAAAGTGGAGAGAGCGTCAGTGGAAGATAGATTGGTAAAATTTGTTGTGATAGATGTTAATTTTGCGAAAATTAGCTTTACGGAAGTTATGAGAAGATAGAGTACGGAAGAAGTGGCCTGGGGTGGAGAGTTATGGAAAAATGAGAGAAGAAAAAAACGCTACTGTAGAGTTAATGGGATCGCATGTATGTGAAGATACTTAAACCCTAGTTGCCTACTTGGCATAGGCTTGAGTCTGTTATACGGTTAATGAATAGACAAACCTTGGATGAACCAGCGTTTGACGCACAAACAGAGAGGTGATCATCCGATGGAATCAACTTCAGCAGAGGCAGGTTCAAGTCCCCAAAAATAAAGATGTCGTCGATGGAATCACTTAGGTCAATAAGTTGGTCAATCGCATTAATAGCATGGATGTAGGATTCGATAGGTCGAGAGGGGAGGAGAATGTAGCAACACATAACGTACAGGAAGCTATTGGGAACTGCTATTTTAAATGAAACAAAGTCTAGTTTGACAGAAGAAGAGGTAGCGATGAGAGAAGTTTGAGGGCTATTGTGAATGGCAAGTAGGACACCTCGGCATCGATAATCAACTATAGGGAGGGCAGGATCATTAACCATAGGGAGAAAATGAACGTCATCTCGGAAAAGATTATAAGAAGATGGGAGTAGCTCCACTGTAGCGGAAAATCTTTTTGTGGAAAGCATGAACACACCAAGGAATCTCAGCATTATACTCGTATATTCAATCTCGAAGAAAGTTCTGCTCCAATTATAGATGCATCAGTCTGTTCAACATCGCCCTTCCGTCTTTCGTCTTTCCTGCCATACTATGTAATCGCTCAAATCCTTTCGCCAACCAACTAAATGGTCATTACCAGTAGAATTTTAAGCCTAGGAAGCCCAACATCGAATAAATTTATACATACGTTTCGGAAAATCTTGGAGAAGAGCCTCAAATTCCAAATCGACACTTACCGCCTACGTGTGCAGTTTAAGGTAGATTATGACATTTGAAAGTCATCTATATCGGAGATTGGCGTTACTTCTTAACTTATTCGGCTCTGCAGAGTCCATATTGATTTGACCGAGAACTTTCGACAAGCTGATTCGCTGCAATATCGCCCTGGGCAGTATTGTGCAAAACTCGGAGGGGGACGCTCTTTGAGAAGTCTATACACCTTGTTGCCTATACGATTGACACAAAGATTATTGACAGTACACAGCGGACTGTTTATGAGACAGTTGTAAGAATTAAGACGGAAGTGTCAATGATGAGACTGGCTGAAGTTTTAGACACTTTTACGTCATCGATTTCTAGGAACTTGCACCCCAATATGCTATGTTGTCGCATAACCTTCAATATGGTAGCTGGAGCGCCCTCATATGGATCAAGTTTAAGTTTCAAATAATGCCCCTGAGCTATTTCTTAATTTCTCAAGCTCTAAGCGTAACCAAGGTGTGTGAGCCAGAAATGAACCGTTGCCGAACGTGCCAATTGTAGACAAGTTCAGATGGGAACTAGAGGTGGCAACGTATGCACTAAAAAGGAAATTCTAAGAACAGCGCAAGGCGCTTTCGAAGCCATTGCAGCGTTTTCCGCAGGAAGTAGAAACGTCAAACTTCTGCTTAAAACAATTCCCATGTACCGAGAGAATGTGAAGTATGCAAACAATCATGAATCAGAATGAAATATGTACTCGCATCTAAGTAAAACAACTGTTCTCCAGATTCTTTCGGAATCTCCTTACAGGACTCTGTCCACCTCCAAAGCAAATCTTTAGAATCATGCATTAGAGTCAATAAGCTGCGACTCGTCCTCTAGCGAACTGCAATGGCGCCAAAACAATATTCCTCCTTGGCATCCACAGAGGGATACAGGAAATCCTTAATCCTCTGAAACAAATCGATTTTCATTAACAACATCACTAAAAATCTCACACAGTTCCAGAAATCAAAACACAGCCACACGTACATACATAGGCAACTTCAACCCCCTAGGAGAGTGAGGCAGTGAAAAAGGAGCAAAAAAATCAATCTCAAGCTCAAGGTTAATCCGTTAGGAATTGTCCACAGCAATAAGTCAGCTTAGTCGACATGGAATGAGTAAGCATTTGCCAACATTCAGATGCGTGACGATGATGGTGATGGTGCTGTGACGATGACGATGACGGTATCTCCTTTGGGATGATGTCCTTATACAGTGTGTTACAGTAGCTGGTGTTCCACTTGAAAATTTATAACATGTCGGCGCTATAATTTTTTTTTCTTCATTTGAGGTTGTTTCCTTGACAATGTGGTTACGAGTTGTGGGATTTTTTTTTTGCGCGCTTTTGCTCAGCACTCAGCAGCCGCCTTGTGTACGAGTATGCGACTTGTGATTCAGTTGCTTAATCAGTCCGATGCGGAGGGGGAGGTGATGAGGCACAGAAAAATACGAAAACATGGAGAATTCAGTTTTAACCTCAACCTCAGACATAATTCCATCTTTCATTTGGGGAATTTCACTGTAGTGACGTGTCCTTTTTCACTTTTCTTCTTCTGTTTTCTTGTTTTCATTCTTATTCGTTTTCTTCATAATTTTTTTTTTTTTTTTTTTTGGTTTTACTGCTTTTGCTTCTTTGCACTATCTTTCTGATGTGGGTGTGGGTGGAGGGTACCTGCCCACATGGGAACATATTTTGGGCATTCAAGCCGTGTTACCAATTTCACGAAAGCGCCCGGATGGTGAGGTCTGGCAGAAAAGAAATGTCTTGACTTGGTTTACTTGGTGCTGGTGGTTGGTTGGTTGGTTGTGAGATGGATTTAATTTGCTTCATTCTGCCAAGCAATGGTGAAATGGGGAATGGAGAAGGAAGTGTAAATGATGACATTACGATAATTGGGAAGTTTACTTAAGAGGGAGGCTAAAGAGGGGTCGGTAAGCTGAGCTGATGGAAATGAAAATAGTGTTGGGAGTGATTACGTTAAATGGAATAAAATTCTGGCTGTATTTTGATGGGTTTGACTGCAGATTTGTGGGAGTAATTCTATCATCTGAGTATGAGTCTAAAATGGGAGTTATAATTTAACAATGTGATTTATAAAAGAATCCCGTAGCAAGAAAAGCATCCAGTCCTACTCAGGTTTCGAGGGAATTGTGATTGACTATTTTCTTCTAAGGGGTCGTCCCAGGAGAACCACATTCTTTGCTGAGGCCGTTACATCTGCTACTAGTCAGCACTGTTTAAGAAATGAAGAAGGATAAAATGATGATGATGGTAATTAGGGATTGGAAAACGCATTAATGCCGGTCCAAACTTTGTACATTTTCAGTCGGTCTAGGTATTGTATTTTTCTCCAGAACAAACATTTTTCCGGTGTTGCGTAGTAGGAGTAGTGCCACATGAATATGTTTGAGGTCAACTTAAAGTTCCTTGACTTCTATTACAGGTCAACTCGGACTTACATAATAGAGAGATCCCGGTGGATTTCTCTCCGAAATGAACTCACAGTCCGCAAATTAGGCTCTTGGTAGCCAAAAGCTCTTCCTTGCTTCTGTAAAGACCGTAAAGGAAAATGCCCATTTATGTTAAGAGGAATAAAGCTTGAATTGAGTAGAGTGATATTTTCAATAGGATTTCAGTCTTGAAACCAAGAAATCGGGTGGTGTGCGACGTAGCTTGATCAGGTGTGGAAAGGAAAGAAAATGTATCCGAATTCATAGCTTGCCTCATGATAATACATGTTAACGAATGCGATCTTAAAAGAGCAGCTTGCAAAGAGAACAGATTTTATTGACGCTTTGATTCGACAACCAGTAAAAGAGGAAGATGCAATAGAGAAAGAACAAACTCTTGTCCAGATCTTCTATATCATAGACGAGAATTATGTAACAATGATAACAGGATGAGTATAGTGTCTATATTTACAAGAATAAAGGCTACGTCGGACGAAGTTATCAAATTTTTCCAAAGGCAGACGAACAAGATAAACGAATAATGCACAAAACCTTGAAACCTTGTTACAGTGGTATCGGACGTCTTATTGAGAGAAACACTTGAAATTCTGAAGAAGAAGTTCTGAGTCCCTGACTTATGGGGAGATATATTCCTACATCTAGCACGGTCGAAAAAATCGATTTTTATTTTTGCATTTCCTTGAAGCTTGAGGTGAAAACGCCAAGTCAATATTTGGATAAATAAGCCAGTTACAGCCGCGAGTGTGAAACGAGTTTTTCGGCGTCGAACGGAGAGGCACGTAGCGGCAAGCGACGCTTCGAACAGAGCGTCCCTAGACCTATTTTATGATTCTAATGTGTTTTGGGGGTTCTCGGCTTCAGTTATAATGGAAATTTCATACGACTGTTATTATTTGCCTGAAATAGACACGTTTTGTCAGTAGCTTGTCATTCGTGCAATTTTCGTTTGTGAATAAATATTCTGCAGAAAATGGACATCAGAAATAAAGGTTCTCGAGAAGCTCATCGATCCGGATCTTTTCGCGAAGATCGGAGCAAGAAGAAAATACCGCCCAAATTGACATACTGCCGGAAAACTTTCCAACGAGAATATTAGTTCCAGTGCCAAAAAATTGAAGACTGATCATGAGACATCCGTACCAGAAGATCCAAAAAGGTATCGGGTATCGAATTTTGAATTTTCTGATTGTATTTTCTGTCTTATCGGAATGAGTAAAATGTAAAAAGTGTGATAGTAATGTTCGATTCACAATAGAAAGGACTCGAGGACTCGGATTTAAAATTGTAGTTTCGTGTTCATCGTGCAAACCAACTTTCATTCCTTCGTGCCCGTATATCAACACAGCTTACGAAATAAGCACACGATTCCTATTGGGGATTGGCTTGCGTGGAGCTATGAAGTTTTGTGAACTTATGGATTTACCGCCTCCGCTTCAACAAACGACGTGTGATATGATAGTTTATAACATTCATTCTGCTGCTTCAAGTATTGTTCAATTGTTCAATTGGTGTTAAAACAATCTGTAAAAGCAGAACAACAACAGGAAATACCAAAACAAAATTCGAGTGTTAATATAACAAAACTGGCTGTTTCAGGAGATGGTACGTGGTGAAAAGGTGGTTTTACCTCATTGTACGGAGTTGGGGTTCTCAATGGCTAGTGTACAGGAAAAGTCGGTGATTTTCTTATAAAATCTTCTTATTTTGCTGAATGTAACTATTGGAATAAACACGAGAATACCGCGCAATATAAGGAATGGAAATCTAATCAGGATGAAAATTGCGACATCAATTATGACGGTTCGGCAGTCAAAATGGAAGTAGGCGCCATGAAAGAATTATGGATTTATGTTTGTATACTAATTATTTCGGGGATGGCGACTCTGAGACGTACACGGGATTAGTGAATGCGAAACCGCATGGGGATGAGATTGAAATTGTAAAAAAAGAATGCGTGGGACCGTCTTCGCGAATGTAAGAAAATAAATCCTGGAATCGGCCGCAAAAACAAATTGACAACAAAATTTATAGATAAACTGTGCTTTTACAATACTATGGCTTAGCTATTCGCAGAAACTGTAACTCCAAGGATGACATGAATGGGAAACATTCTACCCTTACGGCTCAACAGACAGCAAACCACAATATCATTTCGGTCCGGAAGGCCTCGAATCATGGTGAAAGTGGCCATATGCGATAGCTAAATTAGAACTGCAAAATTTCCGTCACTATTACTCAGCTTTGCCAAAAATGGTATTAGATGTCATCAAACCAATATTCGAAGACCACAGCAATGACAAATTGTTGAATCGCTGTGTTGACGAATATACGAGTACCCAAAACAGCAATGAGAGATTCAACCAACTTATTTGGAAGATAACTCAAAAAACGATGAACATCGGGGCCAAAATTGTTAACATTGCTGTATTTCTTGCAACGTGCACTTTCAACAATGGTGCCACCTCTTTGTTAGAATTCATGTGCGTGTCAAGAATATCGGTCAGATCGGGAGTGCACTTGTACGCTGCGCAAAAAGACGAAACTTGCATAGTGAAAGCCGAGCTGCAAGCGCAAGAACAGACTAAAGAAGGTCGAATACGGCGCCGATAACAAAATTTAGAAGCTATGGACATTCCGTTGACCGTAGAAGACTTACATTGTGGTCCTGGTATCGATAATTCCATGTAAGTTGACAAATTTCATGATTTATTCATTCCCAAATTTTCAAAAACGTTTTTCTCAAAACAACGTTTCTCAAATCGGTACCGAAAATTTCTCAAAAACCAATGAACCGATTGTCTTGAATTTTTGTGGGCATTCTGTACTAGTCGAAGAGCTGGTGAACGTTTTTGAAACGTCATTTGAGCAAAGCATATTTACATATGTATGTTACCATATTTTTTCGTTACGCTCGAAGAAAGTTGTCTGGTGGTGCTTCAGGGAGGGGCGAAGGGCTAAAGGCGTCAAAAAATTGGATGCGGTCACGTTAATTGACCAAAGCTGATTTTTGACATAGTAGTTCGGGTTATAATATATCGTAATATACCACTGCCAGACACTTTAGTCGGGTCCGAAAGGGTGCCAGATGGACTCAAACCTGCATAAATATGAGGGTCGATAACGTGATAGGAGCAAGGCTAATTTTTCTTAAAATATTTAATTGAGGTCTGCCTGAGTAATTATTCACAACTACCAGACAAAAACCTCGGGTCTAGTATTAGTTATGGGATTTTATTTTCGTTTTATAGGCAAAATAACAACTAATTTCCGATCCATAAATCACTATTTATGTTCAAACGTCCGCCATTTTGTCATAAATCAATATTTTCAAAATCGGCTATGAGCAGTACTAGATAATAGTATCTAATTTAATAATCTTTTTGAAGAAACGCCAGTCGGTACCTTTACGCAGATTTTTTTACGACGCTTGTATACGCTTATATATATATATACGCTTGTATATTTTAAAATAAAAAAAATTAAACATATTTCTGAATGTGTGTATACTTTTAGATAGTTAAACTTCCAATCCGAAATTTCGAATGGTTTTCCTTAAAAAATACACAAAAATGACCATTTTTTCCGGCTCTTAGGTGTACGAGTACTATATATCTCCCCTTATAGTCAAGGTGGGAAATGCAACGAACATGCTCTGAAAACACCAAGCGCGCCACCTTAAAATGGTAAGGTTTACAAAGTGTTAATTTTTTTTTACTAGCAGGCCAACTAGCAGCCTACTCGCAGGCAAAATTCGTACGCTATTAACGCCAATAGTTGGTTAGCAGTTCGCTCTCCTACTAGCCTGACACGGGTGTGTAAAACTTAGGTGAGTTTATATTTGTTTATACCTCGAGAAGCGCTAATCGAAACCTGTAAGTTGTACCCTAGTATTTGTTGGAAATACCAGCACTAACTAAGAACGTGCTATCAGATAATTACTTATGACACAATTAGTATGACACACGAGGTAAAAACTATCGAAAGCTTGGAATAGACTTGGATAGACTTGCATCCGATGCTGTTGGCAGGATCAATGGGTCGGCTCTACTTTAAGCATTTTCCTGTCTGGATATTTTTTTTTTCCTTTCACCAGAACTACAAACACGTTTAGCACGAAAACGATTTTGCAAACCGTACTGTTTACCACTGGAACCGGTTCAACAATCCGTAATAACCATACAACACTCAAACAGTGTAAGTGAAATATATATCAATACCTCGGATGAAGATCTTCTAAGTTTCCTCGTTAGTGAGGTGATAATTGAAGCCAGAACCACAGGATATTTTGCAACCCAGGTATCGTGGTTAATAATCAATTTATGTAATGCGCCAATGTCTAGGCTTGGAAAGCGAATACACCGACCTGGGATTCCCAAAATCGGGGAACTAAGATCGGTATTCCACCGGGACTCAGAATACCGATGGCCAGCAATGCACACGCAATTCCCATCGAAAAGCAAGAATCCGACTAAAAAGAGCACTTAAGTCCATCAAACGCATTTGATTTAGAAATCCTTGTGAAGAACTTAACCACGATGTATGGGGTAACTCTTATTAAATTGTATCAAGGCGGTTGCAGCAAAGAATTGCGACCCTATTTCATCGCCAAGAAAAAAGGGTTCCGGTCGGCCTAATTCATTATGACAGTACCCATAACCAGAATTTTTCGGAGAATGCATAATGACGCGCGGTAAAAATTATCACCATGGATGGATGGTATTAAAGTTTGCTACTAAATCACTTATATGCCGAAATGTTCAACGTAGGTTCTCCTCAGCCTTTAGCGATAACGGCTTGATCCTATTTCTTCGTTTAACACGATCGGAAAAATCTTAACTAGATTATGTACAATAAACTCTTGCCAGTAATTGAAACATCAGGATGTCTTTCGGAAGAAAAATACGGTTTTCGTAACTCATGGTCACCATTAGACGAAATTTATGTGATAATAACAGAAGATCGAGGTGATGGAAAGGTGGCTCCCAGAAATACTGCCACCACTATAACTTAGACATGAAGAACGGCTTTAATCTCGTGAACTGGAAACGATTTAGGAACTCTCTTTATCGGATTGAAATACTGGACTATCTCCGTAGAACGATAAAATTGTGATAAAATTAAAGCGTACGAAGTCACTGCCACAAGGCCCAGCCCCCTAGCCCTTCACTGTGGAACATTATATGTGGTGAAATTTTGCCACTACGGTTTCCACAACAAGAATCGATTTTCTAATGACATTAATGTCGTAGTGATTGTTACAAAAACGTTTGTAGAAGTTCAACTCTACAGCAACGAAACAAGGACCGGTTTGCATCTCCCTGATCATAAGGCTGATGCGTTGCTTATTATGAGTAGGAAAATTCACGAAGCGATAACATTTCGATGCCGAGGGCTTGAAATTGTTTCTTAACAGTTTCTCAGGTATCTCGGAGTTATTAGTGACAGTCATGTGAGAGTAATATCGGAGGCCCAACACAGATTAAAAAACTGCGTATTAGATACTCATGTACGCAGCGGAAATATGGTTATGTGTCGCGAGGTTAAGTCTTACGTGCGGAAAGCCAAATCTATCCACCGCCTTAGTGCACTAGGAGTCGCCAGTTGGTTCCGAACTGTTTCGTATGAAACGCAGAACACATGTTTTTCACTATCCACGATTTACGAAACCGAAATGGAAGACTTACAAGACCAATTTGGTTAGAATTCGCCACTACCAATGGGTTGCGGCCCTTTCATGGCCATCTTACAGCGTAGCACAGTGCTGAAAGTCCTCGAGTACTAAGCTAGAGATCAAGGCTTCAATCCGAACAACAAAGGTCAAAAGTGGAATAACAGCATAAGTCAGAATTAAACTCTGTTGCGGACTTCTCGATGGGGGATCTTTCAACAAATCTACGGAGAAAGACTACTTTAATCTTGGGAACAGGATATCAAATGTTTGTTAACCGATGCAGATAAGACTATTGATGATTGTCGTCAGTTAAGAGTTTTGAGCTATTTTAAAAAGGGCTTGGATTGTCGATGCCTCTACACATCTCTGGTAGTTTCTAAGTATATTCTACATTTAGACGCGTATTTATGCTCTTTTACCGCCGCTCTTTTAGAGCCGCTGTAAATTGTACAAAATTACAAAGAGTGTAAAATTCCGCTGTTACTCACAATGAGCTCTTCAATTTGGAAAGTAGATTCGTGGAAAATGCGCATTTCTTATTCAATCCCTAAATAAAGTACTAATTGGGGAGTTTTTGAGAAGTATTTTGGAATCCCGACTTTCAATAGATTCGAGATATGCTCTGTTCAGAATTTATACATCCGCCTTCAATTATGTAGAGACTATTTTTGATAGACTTCTACTAGTAGCCTTTAATCTTCTTAAAAGTTTTACACTTTTCTTTATCAAGAGTTTTTGAACAGTTAGGTTAGTTAACTACATACTGAGCTAGGCAACAAACAAGAAACATTTTATGTTAGCGTGGTTTTTAGCGATCTGCCTCCAGTTACAGACCCCAAGATCTCATGTCACCTAAGGCAAGGCCTTCCTTTACCGAGTTAATCATTCGGATAAGAATTAAATGCTCTTTCGGAGCATGAATATGCATCCACTTATGGGTTCTAGATATCTTAGCCCACTTAGCATTTTGCTAACCATACCGATGCCTCTGTATTCTGGTCATAGAATTCGCTGATATATCTTTTAAGAATTTTTGCATTCAAAACATCCAACCATACCAATAATGGTTAGGGTCCTGTGCAGAGTCCTTTAGTATTTATTGGCAAGGCCTTATTATTCAATCGCCACTAGGCCACCAGGCAAGGTTAGCAATAGATGGCAAGTGCAACTCGTCTGCTTTCTGATGAAGTGTCATTAACAAAGTTAATAGTAGAGCCGAGGTTTACAAAATCCCTAGCTGCTTCAATGATATGTCTGTGCTTCTCTTCTCTTCTTGTTGACAATGCAGATTCGCACTTGATTTTACCCCCATTCAAGGCTAAACAGATTGTTGTCTCTTCTGTTTCAATACAATTCTTGTAAACACACTAGTGACAGTTCACTGGGTTTCGTCAATATTAACAGAATCAAAGGCGCGTGGAAGCACGATAGTTGTGTAAGCATTTGGAAAACTGTCCCTCGGATTTAGATAACCAATTCGGCACATATGATTTTAGGGTATTCAGCAGATAGCGCATTACCCTAGGTAGGTAGGTAGGTAGGTAAGAGTGGCTGTTGGAAACCCCAAACTACTTAGGCCCACTGGACTATTATGATGCCACGTGGGTCCTTGATTCTCCTACTCATGGAACAAATTTAAGCTTATGATGAAGCGTAGGAGACAGTTAACGTCTATATTCTTTAGATCGCTTAAGTCATTGTACATAGAAGAAAGCTGAAGTGTTTCCTATTTAGAACCATAAAACTCTTAGAACGATTTAGATCCAGCTTTGGCCATATCTGTTTGGTCGCTAGACATGTTGGTCCAAGAGTACATCTAAGGTCTGTTTATTAGCATCCAGCTTTACTATAGATTTTCATGTAGCGATAGACATACCTATGCTACCCTTTTCCGGTAGAATAGGTAGAGTGGTTCCAAATTTGGCGAGGTCATCGGCTCTACATTTCCTTCGAATGTCTCTGTGACCCGGCACCCAAGAAAGGTGAAGGTTTAACTGCTCTGCTATCTCCGTAAGAGATGATCGGCATTCAAGGATGGTTTTAGAATTTAATGAGACTGAGTCCAGGGACTTGATAGCGGCCTGACTATCCGAAAAGATGCCGTTATCCTCTGCAGATATCACGTTTTTCTTCAGCCAAGACAGAGCTTCTTTAACCGCCAAAATTTTCGCCTGAAACTCGCTACACTGATTTGGAAGACGGAAAGAGAGGCTTCGATTTAGCTTATCTGAGAAAACACCTCCACCAACCGCGCTATCGGTTTTAGATCCATCTGTGTAAAAGTGAATTGACTTGCCATCCACGAAAGCATCTTTCTCCCAGAAGGATCTAAAGCTTACATGAAAGTCTTTGTCAGCAGATACTTGCCTGCTGAAGATATCGAGGGGTGTCAAGTGAAACAGAATGTCTAATGCCGCAGAGGGAGTAGACCGTAAGGCTCCGATTTTGCATAGACATGCTGTTCTTTGGACTCGGCTTAGTTTGCTGCAGTTGACTGCATTGTCTAAGGCCGTCGACCAGCAACCCCATAGATGAGTGTCAGTCTTATGACCGAGATGTATAGCGAGTGCGGGTAATGCGAGGTTGAAAGCCCCATTTGTTCCCAATGGCTATTTTGCAAGAAAATAAAGCTGCTGAAGCTTTTCTGACTCTTTCTTGAATGCTAGATTTCCAGTTTAGTGTCCTGTCAAAAATGAGACCCAGATATTTTTCTGTATGGGAAAAGACTAAACTGGTACCGTTTATTTAGGGAGGGTTTATGATTGAATTTCCTGGGAAAGAGGACAAGACCAGTCTTATGGGGTTCACTCCCAATCCACAGTGATCTGCCCAACGGTTTAAACTGTTAAGATTTAGCTGAAAAAGTTCTTTAATGGTATTAAGATGCTTACCCGAGATGGCAATATGAACTTCATCCGCATAGGCAATCACCCGCTTCCTGGTATATCAGCAGTTCCAGAGAAGAGGAGAAAGGACGCATCCTTGCTGCGTACCACTGCTGACACATCTTCTAGCAGAAGCCCCACACAGTTTGTAGTTGATTATCCTGTTATTTAGCTGATCAAACACCTCAAGTGAGTCGTCTACCTGCGAAGTTGACAGCGCAGTCGTGATTGCGAATGTGTTGACGTTGTTAAAGGCACCCTTTATGTCCAGGAACGCGACCATCATTCACTCTCTATATTGTAGGGATCGTTCGGTGTCGCTATTCAGTGAATGCAGAGCATTTGAGCCGTTGACAAAAGCGTTGGATCAATTTTAGCGCGTATATGGATATCAATCAGTCGTTCTAGAGTTTTCAGAAGGAAAGATGATTGACTTATAGGTCTAAGGACCTTTGGGACAACATGAGGACATTTTCCAGTTTTGGGAATGAAAACCACATTGACTTCTCTCCATAAGAGTGGAATGTGGATCAGTTCTACACAGCTCCTCATGATATTCTCTAGCGTAGGTAGGATAATATCTGAGGACCTATGTAGCTCGGCAGGTATCATACCGTCCGGACCAGCACACTTGTGCTACAGCTCCCAGAGCAGTTTTCCTAGATGAATTTTGGTCATGGTTGCAGTAGTCCTATTTGAGTTGCTATTGGCCGTGAATTGGGAGCTACCTGGAAAGCGGCAGGATGAGTGATTCACTCTGTTTCCTTGGTGTTAAATTACCCTGAAATAACAAATCTTTCAAAGACATTGTTTCCGACCTCTATGGGGCAGCAAGTATTCTCCATCGTTATTCTGCTCAATCTGGCAGGTTTGGTAGGAATGTCAAAACCCAACATGACTCAGTGACGCACGTCTCTATATAGATACTATTTTGAAATATATGTTACAAGGGCTCTCGTCCATAGCCCTTTGGATGTGTCAAAGGTCTGTATTGATTCACGTCAAAAGGCAACCAATCTTAGCTATGACTACGAATATAAGCTCTTGTATCACACATTTTTGGAGCAGTGAATAATGAGCGACCTATAGTCAGACGCAAAAGAGAAAACACTATGCTCTGTCTTTCCGTCCAAATACAACCAAACATTTGAACCTGCGCAAGCACAGCCGAGAGAACTTGAGTAATCCAGACAAAGGACAATGCCGACATTTTGACATTTTGACAGTGAAGACGTTTCCGAGACCGTGTCGACTACCATGTTAGCCACGCAAGGGCAGAATGACCGGTGGAGAAGTCCCAAAAGAACCAACTGCAGATCCGATAGGACCGTAGTAGAAATATTGGTAATCATTTTAAGAAACGTCTCATAGACATAAGCAAAATAACACAATATCGGTCTTCGGCCACAACCTGAGGTTAGAGTATTAAAACACACCAGCTGCAGGCAGCACCCGTAGTATTAGCGAAGGCTTACGACCGCTTTCAGGCGGTCATAACTGCTATTTAAACAATGAGCCTTATATAAGAAAAACGTGCATTTCTATGATGTCTCCCATAGAGAGCAGGAGCCGTTGATATATGGAAGTGGATGTGTTCATGCCACGAGTATGTGAAGACGACACAGGTGCTTATAGAGTGGATGAATAGTTTCATAAAAATTGTTTCGAAGGGGGAAGCATTGGAAGATCTTGACTGCACAGCCCTGTGTCCGAAAATAGAATCACGTTAATCGACTTTCCAGCACCTAAAAATCTAGAAAGCAACATAATAATCGCTTGGTTAACTTGAACATAAAAATGCCAAGGAATTTCCGTAAACAAGTTCGATGTCAAAAGCCTGTAATAGTACGAAACAATGTTACCTGCATTAGGACTGAAGACAAGTGACTGTTATACAAGTCAGATAATAGGGACACTGCACCGGATCAAGTACAAGGAAATTCTGCTTTAGTCAAAAGTGCTAATAAATACATGCAGCGATCAGAAGAAGTAAAAAGGACGACAGCTGCTCGCAACACTAATAAACTATGCCGAAAAAACTTCAGCTGCTTCGAAAGAAAAAACAAGGGACTACAGGCGACGAAACAATGAAAAGATGCTTCCTATACTGCTCGTGATGCACGTAATCCCTGCCAATATGTCAAGCTGAAAAAAACCCGAACAGAACCTTTCGGTGATAAGCCTAGGAATGTAATACTACAGTCCTTGTTGGTGTTAAAAATCTAAAACGATTAATTCCGAAGACTGTTTCAGTTTTGTCGTTAAAAAAAAGGAACCCCGGTCTTAACTACGAGCGCTTTCGTTTCCATCGTACTTAAGTCTTACGAGACAAAAAATCCATTGACTAATGCACAGTATAGGTAGTCAGTAGCAATTGAGAGGAAACCACAGTTTCATGTTAGAGCTCTTGTCATGATGGTCCACAAACTAAAATTTATAATGGACATGTATACTATGACGTGACAGGACTTTAACTACATGTCATCATCACCATCTGCTGCTGCATCATTCTCTTGGAGAACCTAGTACGCTTACGTGCTTGCTTGCTACTTTACACAATGACATTTCCATCGCGGGCTCTAATGTCTTTTCGAGTTGTCCTAGTACATGTCAACAACAGTCTTGCAATAAGAGGTTCTTATTGATTTCATGAGTAACATTCGCAGCAAATTCAAGCCAATTTATGGATGGTTTACTGGCCTTTGGACAATATACGAGGGTTGTCTGAAAAGTTTCCGATCGAACAATGATACAAGACAGCGATGCTCCCAGCGATGATCCCAGCGATGCTCCCAGCGATGCTCCCAGCGATGCTCCCAGCGATGCTCCCAGCGATGCTCCCAGCGATGCTCCCAGCGATGCTCCCAGCGATGCTCCTAGCGATGCCCCCAGCTCTCTAACTCGTCCAAATAGTACTTGGCGTTTTTCTCTGCAAAATAATTGTTCACGAAGGTGATTGCCTCCTCATTTGACGAAAATCTTTGTCCTCCGAGCGCAGTTTTTAGATGAGGGAACAAAAAGAAGTCGCTTTGGGCTAGATCTGGTGAATAAGGCGGATGGTGAAACAGTTCAAACCGTAATTCATGGATTTTCGCCATGGCAACCGCTGACGTGTGAGACGGCGCCTTGTCTTGGTGAAACAGGATTTTCTTTTTCTGCAAATGTGGCCGTTTCTCCGCAATTTCTTGCCTTCAGCTTGGCAAGTAATGATGCGTAGTATGATCCTGTAATGGTTTTTCCTTTTTGAAGATAATCGATTAAGATAACTCCTTTACTATCCCAAAAAACTATTCCAAGTCGCCATCACTTTCCCAGCCGAAAAAACAGTTTTTGCTTTTTTTGGAGCCGGCGAGCCATCCACTGTTTCGACTGAATTTTTGTTTCGGGCATATAATGGTGTATCCAAGTTTCTTCGGCGCCAAAACTCGGATTTATTGCGCCTAAACTGCGCCAACAGAGCGTTGGAAATATTCATTCGAACACGTTTTTGGTCTAACGTAAGTAAACGCGGCACCCACCGCGCGGACAGCTTTCTCATGCCTAAATCTTGATTTCATATGTAACAAACACATTCTTTGGACATTTTCATAACCTCAACTTTAATTCGGCGGTCGTCTAACACCATTTGGTGAACTTTAGCAATGTTGTCCTCAGTGGTGGCAGTTTTCGGACGTCCCGAACGTTCATCATCTCCCAAGCTCTTACGGCCGCATTTAAATTCAGCTGCGCAAAATTTCACTGTGGCAAATGATGGTGCAGAGTCCCCATACACACAGTCCAACTCATTTTTGATTTGCTTAGGCATATTGCCTTTCAAAAACAAGAATTTACGAGTAATAACAACTCGATACTCAATTTTTTCCATTTTCACAAAAAACACTCACAGACAGTGCCGCTGCGCTTTCGGAATATTTTTTTGCTCTATTCTTGATGAATTTGGCCTTAATTCTACGAACTTAATCTTCAAAATAAGAATCCATCCCAACAGAGCCTATTTTCCAAGGTAAGATACTTGCGTAGTCAATTTTGCGCGATCTGCTGGGAGGGCATCACGTTGCTTTAAATTTTTCACTTTCCACGAGTATACAGCTTCGGCACTCTGGGTAGAGAAAAATGGGACAATACACTGTCATCTGCCTTTTTATAAGCCACTCCACACAATGGCAAAATCCTGACGCATCAGTTCTATTGAATCATTTCAATCTTGAAAGCAGATTAAGGATGATGAAAGCTACGGACTAATTGACCTGTACACATCAACTACATCCCTAGATAGTTCAAAGGACAACCCAATGAAGTTAGCCCTGCTGCATTTTTCGTTTACGAAAGCATTTATAAATGAGAAGGAATAATCAACGGATAACCACAAAGGTAAGCATTAGGTGCAATCCTTTTTATATTCAGAACCATGACACAGCAGAAGCCCACCTTTTTTCATCATGATTATGACTTCATCCTCTTTTCCATGTCATGGGGTGCTTGTAACTGACGTTATATTTGATGTAAATCCGCCCTCCTTTAAAAATCACTTGAAGGCAAGACCCCGTCCTCTCATTTTAAGCCCGGACAACGTGCATGTTGTAAAGAGTTGAAATTTTTTCATGCTCCCAAGGTTGGATGCGGTGTCGTATTGAAATCCACGGTAATGTTGCGCCACTCTCTATGAAAGTGCACTTTCATCTCCGGCAGGATGGTGTTGATTTATGAAGATTATCCCCCAGAGTGAGGACCATAAAGCGGGGGCACATAATCATTAATTTCAATTAAACGTTGCAATCTGCATTCCAGTGTGCATTCGGGAGAACAAAAGCTCTACACAACGTGCGATATGCACGAGAATCTGCATGTAAGCTCACATGTTACTGGCACCGTTTCACCGTTTAACCGAATCAGAATCCTTCTCTTCCATCGTCGCTTCGTCAGCGTCCTCCATTCGAATTTGCGTGCGGATGGTGCTGCTTATTAATCCAAAAAACGTTCTACCGACTCGATATTCCGGAAACAATGGCACAAAAGGAACAGAAAAATGAACGAAACAAAAAAAATTGGAAGGCAAAAAAAATCTCATGGACTGTTTCGGTGGAGAAGGAGAAATCACTCATTCGAATATTGCATTTCGAACACGAGAAGCAAATCGAGTGAATCCACATGGATGCATCCATGTAACTCCATCGACAGCCGTAGGAATAAGGACAAGCGACCAGAAGCCCACAACCACTACCATGCTTGATGGAAGATTAAGGATCACAGCTGGAGAGTTGCAGTGAACGAATATCGACCAAAAGATTATCATCCTTTTTAGGGACAGCCAGCACAGACCAGTCAGCGACCAGGAGAGTGGAGAACACTCTTTGGGAAATGTTCTTTCTGTTCGTTGGTCGCTGTTCGCCGGATTTGATTTGCATGAATGCGGGCATTGTTGCGTGATTTCTCAATTTGGTCATCCGATGGAAGCATGCTATTCCCATCACCATCACCATCACCAGTTGTCCCTTCGTGTTTCTCGGAACCCTTTGCCGTTTACCCACCAGGAAATAGAACAATGTGAACTGGGAAAGTTGCTTGTGCTCGATTGTAGACACTATGGCGTCGGGGAGAGCTCCACGGAATGCTATTGTAATATCGTTTTGATTCTGGTTCACTCACATGTACACACAATTGATGAGACAGGACATGGAATTTATGAGAAAATTAAGTTTGTGCATTTTCAATGCTCGATGGCACCGTGAAGATGATGATGGTCATGCTACTGCTACTGCTTACGAAGATGACGACGATAGTTGTTTTGTGACAGCTCCTCGGAATGTGCAATAACATTTTGCTTCGGCGCCTTGAAGCTTTATTTGAGTTTGTTCAGGTAACAAGGACATTCGATTGATAAGTTCAAGAAGAGGAGCTCATAACTTGTTATTTTTTACGGCCCTCGACCATATCTCTCAAAAGACCAAACATGACTTTTCCGATTTCTTAGGATAGAACTCGTCATCAATGACCTCAGTTACTAAGTATCCACAGGAACTGAATGTCGACCAATCCGGGCGCCAACAAAACATCCACCTGCTACGAGTATGTGTATGCCTTGAGCATATTCTGAAGTCATATTTCGTGTCAAACTTTTCGGATACATGAAAATTAAAATTAATGGGGCCACCTACCAAATGCAGTTTTGTTGTTCGAAGGCGTTTCCTTCACAAGAATTTCGCATGACACAACACTTAGTCTAACAAACCATTTTGACATGACATAAGGCTTAGACGGCTCCGATTACAAATGGCATTTTGCCATTTTCTTTTGATTTCTTTGAAAAGAAGTAAGACCAGGGCCGAGGTCCTTTTTGCATGTCAGAACTAGTGCTCAACATCTCTTTTCATTGCCATCGTCAGGTTCATAGCATGCAAATCAAAATTGCTTTGGCGTCAGTCAATCCTTTGTCGAGTTAAGGACAAAACATGACTTTTTAGCGTGCCACATAAGGGTACATGTGTTGATCAAAAAGACTACGGGTGAGTGGGTAATCATCGAGAAAAAGGTGCAAGTTGTAGTTTCTTGACGAACAGAAACGTCAAAGGAGTCCAACTCAGAGGACGACGTATTTGGTTTTCCACATATTTCAAAATATCTTGAGGCGGTTCTTTAGGGCAGGTTTCTCCTTTGTGCTGTTGTACTTTAAAGGGATAGGAGACAGCATTGGAATACTACGAAAAAACGAGTTATTTTCGGTTCTTTTGAGTTTGAATTTTATGAGGGGCCATGTTCTGAATATGAATTCAAAGTTTAGGTGTTGGGTCGAGTCGATTATATTGTAGTTGGATGTAGAAGGCGGAAATGTTATTTGATGGGAAACAGTATATGTAGTCATAAAGCATTTAACAACCAGTGTCCTGAAATGTAGTTTGCTGGGTTGGTAACATTATACATTGTAGTTAAACCTGCAATTTTGCTTGCTAGATTTGAGTGCCTTTGATTATGTTTTGGAAAATACAAGTTCTTTTCCTCAGAGATTAGAACCACTTTTA
The DNA here is from genome assembly GCA_963966105.1 of Volucella zonaria. Taxonomy (NCBI): domain Eukaryota; kingdom Metazoa; phylum Arthropoda; class Insecta; order Diptera; family Syrphidae; genus Volucella; species Volucella zonaria. The sequence continues at coordinate 134,157,139 of OZ014533.1, read as the reverse complement.
TTTCTGTTTTACTGCACAACTGAGTAAGCACAGTCTTGCAAGTGATAGGCTGAGCCACAGTTATTGATTCATTACGAGTACCAGATTCGTTAAAGGTGATGGTTCAAGGAGAAAAGAGAAGTTCTGGACTTTATATATTTACTTCAGGCATACATGAGGGCTTTGGCACACATGTCTGTCTCCACTCGGTATGCACTGATAGCTCTCCTTTTACTTCTTATTTATATCAGGGGCTGTAGATGCTCAAATGCGATCACTTTCTACGTAGATTGTGACGACGATATTACAAATGCTTACGCTTCCACCAGGTTGAAAGCATCATCAGGTAGGCACCATGTTATGGATGACACCCTGTTTCATGAGTCTTCCATTCCCGGTTTCCTAATTGGGAATCACCAATTCAAAGAAGTGGCCGAATCATCGGCGTTAAATATCCTACTACTATTCAAGGTCAAGGTGCAGGAGTTGTAATGTCGGGCAAATTTTTTGCTGAACTATAGAGGACTGCTTTTCGAGAAGCAAACAGTGGATTCTTTGCAGTTTCGAGAAACTGATCACCCGTGTATTAATAGCTTTCTTCATATTAAGATCTTGCTATTTTAACTCATGCAGTTGCAAAGAAGATCGAGGATGATTTCCTCCTCATCTTCACTTCTACAGCTCTTGCAAACATCGGGAGTCTATCGATCTACTTTGAAATAAGAGAATCCTTGTGCATCTCAAATGCAGCTAAGTCCAGTGCTGTATGATTTCGACAATAGGTCTCCTCTATTGTACATCCTTTGGGCATAATTTTACATATATCAAGTGGCATCTTGTGGCAAGTGCAACGTCTTCACAGTTTCCTTGAATGTCTCGGTGACCAGGTATCTAGCAAATGTGATTCTTAACTGTTTGGCTAATTTCTTAAAAGAAAAGCGATGCATAAGAACTACCCTCGATATTGTCATGAACGAGTTCAAGAATCTAAAAGGTGCATGGTTATTTTATAAATGCAGATATATCTAGCAGATATCACGTTCCTCTGTAGCTGAAGCAACTCCTCATACTCATATATAACTGAAACTGGTTTAAAAAGTTGAGGATAACGATATCCTAGATGGAGTGGAAAGTGACCTCCTTGGTCAGATGCCTTAACTTTAGCCATCTTACAAAGGTGTGTAAAAGTACTATGGACAAAAGCGAAAATTGCGTCAAGCGCGATCATGTGTCCAAGAACTGCAACAATGACCCAAGATGCGTCCTGCGTGAAGAAAGAAGAAGTAGCAATACCAAACACGCGGCAGGAAGTTCAGTATGCCCTGCATACCAAGAAGCTGCAAAGGCCACCAGAAGAATATGAAAGTGCTGCAACTTAACCTAAATCACTGCGAAGCGGCACACGATCTTATGACACAAAGTGTTCGACAGTTGAAAATTGATGTGACCGTAGTACGCGAGAAGGATAGGAACCTCGATGATAAAGTTTGGGCGGGGGACGCCTCAAAGAGAGCTGCTATTTGGACCTGCTGAGACTACGCATTTAAAGAAAGAATGATGACACCTGGAATAGGATTCGTCCGAGTGAAGGTCAATGGGTCAACTGTATATACAGTTGTTACCCATCTTCATCTCGTGGATGATGCTAGAGGTCGTACTCCATCAATCACAGCTGGCGACTTCAGCGCATGAGCCACTGATTTGGGCAACATACGGACCAATAGGAGAGGAGAGACTCTGCTAGAAGCAGTATCGTGACTTGACGCAGTACTGCTTAATACGAGCAACGAGCACACATTCACCAGAAACGGCGTAGGCTCCAGAGTTGATGTAACTTTTGTAATAAGTTCCCTAGTGAGAGAATCAAGATGGATAGTCAGTAAGGACTACAGCGACAGTGACCACCAGGCCATCCTATTTGAAGTGCAAGCGAGGAGAGCAATCCAGAAGCACCATCTAAAGAAGGCACAACGAATGGGGTGGAAAACAAGTACACTGGACGAAAACACCTTTTTCCTAATTTCTGGAGAATCCACTATAAACCCAGGAGCCGCAAACACGATGGCTGCGGAGGTTACTAAGACGGTATATAGGGCTTGCGACTCATCCATGGTACGGAAAACGTCAACAAACCGCCAGCCACCAGTATACTGGTACAACCAAGAGATAGCAGAGCTACGCAGCAAGTGCCATAGAGCTAGAAAACTATGCCAGCGATCCAGAGGTCAGCCCTACCACCAGGATGTACAGCTACAATACAAAGATAGGCGTAGGGACCTTAAATTAACCATTCGGAGAAGCAAAAACCACATCTTTAAAGAACTCTGCGAGGAAGCAGATATTAATCCCTGGAGTACTGCCTACAGGACGGTCATGACAAAACTAAAGCGCTCTAGGGCACCCCCGCCCTGATGCAAAATATAGTGTTGGGATTATTTCCACTGCAAGCACCAACAGAGTATATAGAACCACCGCAGGAAGTAGGTGAGATCCCTCCAGTTACGCAAGCGGAATTTCTGGATGTATGCAACCGATTTAGCAATAACAAATCACCTGGATTGGACGGCATACAAAATAAGGTCCTTAAGCTAGTCGTCAAATGTAAACACAGAAGCATTCGTGGAAATATATAATAAGTGTTTAACAGAAGGGGTTTTCCCAGACCAATGGAAAAAGCAACGTCTTGTGCTGCTGCTCAATGCGAATAAACCACCATATGAGTGAGCCCTCGTCATACCGTCCCATATGCTTACTAGACACGATTGGTAAAATACTGGAGCGAATAATATGCAACCGACTGGAGGTGTCAATTGATGAAGCCGGAGGACTCTCAAACCAGCAGTATGGATTTAGAAAGGCTCGCTCGGCAGTAGATGCTATTCGGAAGGTAACTACGACCCTAGAACAAGCCATTTGGAGCAGAAGATGGAGAGGAAGTGCCAAAAAATACGGCGCCGTATTAACGTTTGACGTCAAAAATGCGTTCAACTCTGCAAACTTGGGCCTCATAGTACACTCTCTTAGGTCAATGATGTTGCCATGGTTTTTAATAAAAATTATGCTAAGTTACTTCGACAATGGATTCCTACTCTATGATACCGAAGATGGAGTAAGGTCGTACCACATAACTGGTGGAGTTCCACAAGGATCGGTACTAGGACCTCTCTTATGGAATATCATGTACGACAGGGTTCTAAAACTTGGAATCCCGATTGAGGCTAAAATCATAGGCTTTGGAGATGATATTGCAATCGTTGTGGCGGCGAAAGACCTGGAAGAAATAGAAGACATTGGCAATGAATGTATTTGAAAAGTTAGACGGTGGATGGCAACAGTTGGGTTAGAGCTGGCAGAACATAAAACGGAAGCGGTTCTGGTAACCAGTCGCAAGGAGAGAGAAACAATCACCATCAGGGTGGGCGATCACGATATAACATCAAAACCGGCTATCAGATACCTAGGTATGATGATCGATGCTAGACTCACTTACAAGGAGCGTGCGACAAAGCCGCAAAGGTGAGCGCTGCCTTATCCAGACTAATGACAAACATAGGAAGACCCAGACAACAAATGAGACTAGTTCTGTCAAGGGTGGTGCAGTCAATCGCAATGTACGCGGCATCAATGAAAATTAAGTCATACGCAAGAAAGACTGACTCTGTCAAGGCATTATGTGCTCTGAGAGTTTGTGGTGCATATCGGACAGTGTCAGATGATGCTATATATGTCATTGCGGGAATGCTACCAGCACATATACTAGCTACTGAGCTACGAAGGACCCACGATGCCAAAGTTCGGGAATCCGGAGTTTCAGTCAAAGATATCAAGCTGGGAGGAAAGCAGCGAACCAGTCTACAAAGAGGAGGTGGACCTACCAACTTATACCCGATATTCGTAAATGGGTAAAACGTAATTACAGAGAAGTAGATTTTTACTTAAGTGCGCTGCTAACTGGACATGGCTGGGTCTGAATGAATCTCCCTTCTGCTTAAACTGCGGAGCGGCCAGGAAAGATGCACAGCACGTATTTTTCTAGTGCGCACACTTCAAAACAGAGCGCAGAGGACTAGAGGAGAGATACCAACTCCTGAAAACATCACAAACCATATGCTAACATCAAGTATAATATGGGATGCGGTGAAACAGGCTGCGGCAAAAATAATGAAGGAACTTCGGCGGTTGGAAAGAGTCAGAGAGAGAACTAATGAAAATCAAACCCAGACGGCATCTCTAATACAACAAAGAACAGTAAATACTGTACACAATGTCGAACCAGCAAACGGAGAAAGAAGGGAATAAGAGTGCCTACCAGCCCCGCGAAGTAGTACTGAACGGCAGTTCCTCTGGGAGAGTGGTAGAAGAGTGCAGAAGAGTACGTAGGCGCACCCCCGAAATCGGGTACTTGGGGTTTGTGAATCGTGCATGCTGACAGCTATTAGTATCTTTCGAAGATTGCCACATCCTTAGACGCCACCAAAAAAAATAAAAAACCATCAACGAACTTATGAATCCATAGCAAGCCCATAATTATCTCAAAAACCTCATAACTGTCATTTATTTTATCAACTCAAAGTCTGTTATTACGAATTTCGATTACAACAAATCAGTCCGATATGACATGTCTCCGATAAGTGACTTCCAAGTCCTTATCTCTGATAAAGTAGAGGCTCAAAGGCCCACTACCCATCTGCCATATTACCAAAACAACATAAGATATACCCACTTACATGCTACTACAACTTGTTTACATCGGAAAATTTTATATCGCAGCCCCGAAAGTTCCCTCCGGATATTTACTGTCGAGCTCAACTAGAGCCGTTTCCCTTGACATAGCCCTCGCAATAACAATTTCTCTGCGATAATGGCAGCCAATTCCACCCGTTTGAGTCAGAACTCTCAATTTTTCTCCATTATTCGCATTTTTTTCGTTATCTTCACCAAGCACTTTGGTGTCCGCTTATTTTTCCACTCCACCATCAGTGCCATCCCCTGATACCACTGACAATTTTATGCCGGAAATACATATTTGCGCCATAAAAGATATTGGAATACGAGTATGGAAAAAAAAATATAACGGGACGACCAACTTTAATCGATAAATCTGCATATGAATGATATACGAGTATGTATCAGGCCGGTCGCAAACCACCTCAGTTCCGTTACCAACCGCAAATCTAATAACAACAAAATCCAATTTCACATGCCGACTCCAACTCGACGATGATGATGAGGAGAGATTGACGAGGACGGTGAAGAGGAGACGGACGCCTAGCCTGACGCGTCCTTAATGCTCTGCCAGCTATCGAACTGGCACTCTGTGTATGCCTGATTCTCTTCTGAATATTTTTCAAAGCAATATCGCACCCACCCCTCACTGCCCACTGTAAAGGCTCCCACCCCACATATGTTTTATATTTTATTGCCACACACAATAACGATGAAGGCTGGAAGGGGTATAGTCCTGTATTCGCAGACTTGATTCCTAAAACGACAAAGACTTCCTAAGAGTCATTGCTCTACCAAATCCACACCACCACCATCACCATCGCCATAGACTAACCCCATGACGACATACGTAACCCACTCTGTCCTAAATCCCGGGATAAGTATCTTCTCGCAAAAATGTCACCCCGAGCCAACGACACATCCTCAATAGGGAGGAAGGAAACACATCAAAAGGGACGACTCGGTATATCAGGCCTGGCCGGTATAAAGATTGTCTTGTTGTCTTGATGGTGCGATAACGTTTCTAAGGGTTTCACAAACTCCTTTCTGTGTGGTGCAGATTGCGATGACGTTGATTTTAATGGAAAACTTACCGTTAGACACACTAAATCCTAGTCAGGCATTAGACAAATGGTCGGCAACTCCAAGGGGAGCCCAACGAACCGATACAAATCCTAAAACACAGACAAGACAGACTATTTGCGTAGAACGTTAACACAGGGACGACATATGTTCCAGCAAATGTTAAATGCCGTCCCTGTGTCAGCTTGCAGAGGTGGTAGATGAGGTGGCAACTTTCCATTATTCCGAACTAGAAATGGAAGCTGCGATTACAAGTGCGCGCTTTATAAGTATTTGTGTGTGCGTAAGTGCGTAAGCGTACCAGCAGTACAAGTGAGGGTGCTTTATTAATTGAATACGCGCGCACAATAAATTCGGAATGTTGTTGGCGCCAAATTGACAGGAGTTAAGCTCCAGTTGCCATCATTGGATTTAATCACCGTGTGTGTGCACATTCAAGTGCTTTACATGTAATTCCCTTAAATAAAGGAGGAAGAGGATGAAATGTATATGGCAACTGTGCGCAGGATGATGATCTGATGGGACAAAAAGGACGCACCCATGTTATTATCTGCTTAATTGCGCTTATGTCCCCCCACCACCGACAGAGATTCAATGAGTTTTCATTTATTTTGAATTAAATTATTTCGCTCCACTGGGATAACTAGGAGTCGATGAGCACCACAAGGGAGATGTGGCAATTCGCGGATTTCAATGGAGAACCACATGATGATTAGAATTATCTGCAGTTTGCAAAATGAGTGCTGTTTATATTTTTTTTATTTTGAGTTGTGGGCCCAAAGTCATTGTGGGAACAGAAGTGCTCAGGTGTGGATTATAGATTTTGGATTCAACTGGTTACAGTCTTAAGCAGTTTACACTACTTCGCATATGGGTTTTCTCAAGGAAATTGTACATCTTTTTTTAAGTTGTAAGGTATGCACTTAGCCTAACTGATGACACAAACGATGACTAGTATGCGTTCTACCTTCACATCACCCTTGGGATATCTTGAAGAGTCTCATGTCCCATCCATAACTTCAACATTCGTGGAGAGGAATGGCCCACATGGAGCCATCTGAGGGGATTTAAGAATGGGCCAGAAGAATCAAAAAAACTCTCCATCAATAGCAGTTTCGGCTCAACCCTGAACGGTGCTCATCTTGTGCTCATCATTGTTTGCAAGAGGAAGTACGCTAACCTTTGACAGCGACATAGATCTTACTAAGGAAATTAGTGCAAACTGAGACAAAAAACTGAGTTTACGAAAAATTACGGAGGAAAGAAAGGTAGATACCGGTGTACGTTGGTTTTGAATGTCTGAATGTTACAATGATTAGGAAATAAAGAGCTAGGCAGGGCGAGTTGTACGGTTCAGGAATGAATCACGATATTTCGGAGTATGTCCGAAAGTGGGCTTGAGGGTATACTAATGAGCATTCAAAGCAAGGCGAGTGTTACGGTTGAAGGTAGAAGTAGCAGACAAGAGATCATTAAGAAGAGTGTCGGAGACAGAACGGAGCCCTGGGGCACACCAGCATTTATTTTGTGAAAGGCAACTTGAATTAAACGTTCCGAAAATTAATTTCTAATCCACTGAAGAGGAGAGTCATCGATCCCAAAAGCACGCATTTTCGACAAAAGAGCCTGATGCCAAACTCTGTCAAATGCCTTAGAAATATCAAGTGCAACTATCTTGCTTTCACCAGATTGACGTACGTTTTGGTCCTACTTTTTGGTGCCATCAGATCACCAGTGGACCTGTTGCTACGAATGCCGTACTGCCGGTAACTTAGAAGTTTTCGTGTTTCGAGATATTTCATGAGCTGACGGCTTATCAGCGTTTCCATGACGCTGGAAAAAAGGGACGTAAATCCATTTCGTCTGTAAGAGGAGAGCTAAGAAAATTCCCATCCACTGAGAAAGAGTCCCAAAAAGTAGGATTGATGAAAACGCTTCCACAGCGGTTTTGCCAGCGAGGGAGAACACCTCTTCAGAAGGAGGGGAGATATACCATCTGGACAAGTGGATTTGTGAATATTAAGGGTGCTGCTTAAGTGCAAAAGTAGATTCGTCCCATTGAAGATTCGACGCACTTAAGTGTAGGCGAAGATAAAGCACAATCTGGGAGTGTTGAGCTGGCCGCAAAGAGTGCAACAAGCAGATTGGCCTTGTCTAAAGAACTGATAGCTGGAATTTCATGGTAAATGAGCATTGGGATGGAGAATGAGACAGAATTTCTGATGTTTTTGACAAACCACCAAAAGCCTTTACTGCCTTTGGGGCATTGTAGTATTTTCTGCCTCAGTGCTTGATCGTATTGTTCCTGGCTAGCTTGAACTTTTTTCGGTTTTCTTCGGTAGGTTCGATTTTGTAGGACCGAAAGAACATTTCTCTAACCCTGATAACCTCTTTACAGCTCGAATCGTACTACGCCTTTTCTTTTAGTTTGATACTCTGCATCCGATGAGGGGTAAAGGATTTCATTGCAAAGGGAATTGTGTCTGTGATCATAGCAGCAGCTTCATCCTCGGCGTTGTCGGTGAGACATAACGGTCAGTTAAAATTCCTAAAGAAGCTATTTAGTTCGCTCCAATTGGCTTTATCGTACTGGCATACGGTTCTTTTAGAAACCCTTGCTCTAGCTGTGTGGTCGACGCACGAGAAATTAGTTGATATAACACAGTGATCCGACCAGCCTAGAGGGGATAGCACATTGATCTTGTATTTGTCAGGGTGAGATGTTAAAAACAAGTCGAAAGTGTTGGCGGTATGTCTATCAACGTCTGGTATACCCGTGGGCTCATTTACAAGCTGGGTTAAGTTGCTTTCCCTAGCGAAGATCTCAACACACTGTCCTTCGGGTGTTGGGCCCCCGCGCAATTATCAAGGCTTCGCCCATCAATGAAGTTGTCTAATAAAAAGCGGGGGCAGAGCATATCACCGGTCTTATCTTAAACATCTTCAGATGACGTCTCTGAAGATTGCTACGATTTGACCAGTTACACGCTGCCGGTCATAGGACTTGTTGGTGGCAGGACCACCGGTAGTCCCCACCAGAACTTAAATATCACGGTCCATGGGAGTCAGGAGCCCCCCGGATTTTGATCCGGACCTGACTTGTTAAGGGAGGTCCTCTTGTGGGAGCGTCATAATGGCTGTGGTTTAAACCCAAAGTCGCGTGAAGGGTCTTCCTGTTGGTATGACCCAATGTGGAGTTGCAATAAGCACTGGGTGCTGTGACTCTAAGAACAATAAGAGGTTTTAGGTCGGCCTCGACTCATACCAAGGGTGCAAGTTCTGCCTCCAACACAGTTCCGATTTGCTATCAAAGGATTGACGGAGAGCGATGGCAAGGCGTATCCTTGCTCCCATGGATGTACGGGCATCCCGTAAACTTAAGTCTACACAACAGGTGTTTACGTTTAAAACTAGAGACTATGTCCTTCGGGTGTTGTCTGTCCAGAATGTCGAAGCAACCCATAATTATGTATATCGAAATCGCCCGGAATAACGATTTCAGTATGAAGATACAGGGATACAATTAATTCTTTGAATAGGGTCAGACAGCGCATCAAACTCGTTAAAAGTCGAATTGCTGTCCAGTTTGGGGCTTCTGTAATTAAAGCAGGAGATGGAATTTTAACCACATGAAATTGAATTTCGGTTTGGAACAGGGACTATGTGCATTGTGGTGGAGTTTGGTAAGCTACATCACTACGCACGTAAATGACGAGACCGCGGTGAGAGAAGAATAATGGCACTAGTTCTTATGCAGGTAGCTTCAGATCATAGTGATCTGAGAGGTACGGGCGGGGATCTTTCACTAAGGGCAAAACAGCTGGTCTGAATTTACCGACGTGGACGTACACAGATTACTTGTTAGCCCGAGTCATTATAAAAAAAAAAAAACAAAAATAAAAGTTAAATGTAGTTTTCTACAACAACGCAGGACTACAATTAAACATTCTTTTGACTAGCTGATTCTCTATTTGTCTTCAATACTACCAACAGAGTCCAATGGTTGGACGACGTTTTTGAAGATAGTGTCATTCTTCTTAACCATCTTCAGATTGAAGAACGATACACTGAATTGAATCAGTTTCAGTAGGATTCCAAATTTAGTTGAAGTTCTGCAGATCTCTAGATGACACAGAAGCTATACTACGCGACTATAAATCGATTAGCACATAAGATCACCTATTAATTTCGATGTCAATGGTTTCATCTTACCTTCCTAAGCAAAAAGATCTGGTCTAAAGTAATGGATGTATGCTGAATATGGTTCAGTAGAGTTTTAAGCATTTTTTAAACTATTTCGGACAGTATATGGCTAAGTACTTCATGCCAGCCATGTGATCATTTTTTTAGGAGAGACATATGGACCAGATATTCTTCTAGTGCAGAATGCACTTAGCCCTCTATACTCCATTGATAATTTGATAAAGTAAAAAAAAAACAACACAATCATCTTTGAATTACTTCGCAGTTCATCCTTTAGCTCTGATGGGCTTGTGGTTCGGTGTATGTATGTACGCGCTATTTTCCAGATGAGGCAGCAAATTAATTTCTGTTTGAGATTGGACTACATTGGTTGATTTTTTCTTCTTTTTTTCTGGCTTGGTTCTCTTCCCTCAGCTATTTCCTTCGACCCACTTATTATCGCGATATATTTTCCTGAAGTTGTCTTGATTGATTGGCTATAATTATTTGCAGAGCCCTGGCGCATACAAAGTTTAGTTTTTGAGGGATCACTGTAGCCTTCTGTTAGACCATACGTACTTGAAAATACAGTACCAGATTTTCTAACTTGCCCAATCCATACAAATTTTTGTTTGACAATGAGTTAGTCAGGCGATACCTAAAATGTTGTACAACCTTACGAAAGGGGTTCCTCAGCTAGTAAGTTATCTACCAGTCTAATGGTAGCATTGACTCCTGATAACAAATAAGCAGGATTCTACTTATGCTTCTTAATTTGAGTGTCAAGTACTTGAATAAAACATTCAGCACTTAATCAAAAAAAAGCATTCTTTCTAGTTTTTAAATTTCATGATCTCAATAGACTTATTGAATAAGAATTCCAATCAATTTAATCAAAGTTATTCATATTTTCTACTTTTCAATTGGACTCAACTCTCAATAATAGTCGTTCGTGCGCTCCATATTGCATCTTGTATTTGCACTTGTATCCGTATTCGTTTCAAAACTATGTTGCGTTTGCAAATATTCGTTATTCAATAATGCCTAACAGGCAATATTACACAATGAAAATAGAAATTCAGAATATCTGACAACCAGCACTGCGTCATACTCGCATCCCATGAATCTCATTGTGAATTCTTTAAAGGTAGTTGAACGTAGCTCCTCAGCACTGGCATAGAATTTGCATATTTTACTAGAAGAGCCACTGTCATCCTCCCTCTTCTGGAAGATTTTGAATTTCTACAGATGTGCACACATAAAAGGACACCCTGCCGGTATCGGGTTGCCATTTCCATTGCCATTAGCCGGCACCCATCTTATAAAGAAGAAATAGAATTTTAAATAAAATAATTCGTACGAATACGAGTACGGGTACGGGTATATGTATGCAAATCAGGAATTTTATTTCAAGCTTCAGGCCCTCCTCTCAAGCCTATGGAGGAGCAGACACTTTCCGGAACCAATTTTTGTGTGCTCTTCCTGTCCTTTCACATCCCCTTTTTATGCAATCAATCATTATAGACCGAGTTGAGAACATAAGAAATCGGTCGATCGGCCGGTCCTTTTCGTGTAAGGCAAGCTCAATCAAACCGCAATTTCGGTTTTGCTTTTCTGTTTTTCGAACCTCCAGAAAACCATAAAATATGTTCGACATACTCGTTTAGCAGATGGAATGGAGTTCTTTAAAGATGCACATACACAGTAGGCATGATGAATCTACACAGAACAGTGTAGCGTGAAAGTTGAATGACACATTCTTATGTACAGGATGTAAATGTTGAAATCGGCTCCTGAATATGAATAAGACAATCATGTACGACATTAGTTTACCTGTAACAAGCCAGTTTTCAGTTCAACATGACATGTTGGCTTACGAGTTGTCCATTTTCTAGCTGTGTGTAGCGCTTTAAGCCGAATTTAGATCTGCATCATTCGTTTAACAATATTGCAGATTAGGGAATAGACATGTGCTCCACAGGTTCTAACCATTTGTGTTTTTCCTTGATTTGACCTGCATCGATTAGTAACTTTATCGTCAAGACTAACTTTTGCGCTGAAGTCATTTCTTTTCATCCAAGGAAGTGTTCTTCTGCAAATGAAGCGCATTGGTAAATGGATTAGTTCATCACTGCACTTCCCTTTGTAGGAAAAAGACAGTGTGATAACTGTAGTAAGTTATACATATCAGTTGTACATATCTAGTAGGCTTTGGCAGAGGTTTATATCTATAAGACTTGATACCAAAATAAACTCTATCATGGAGTACCTATTGATCTGGATCTCCCAATTCTTCCTGAATATCTGGCGTATAATGAACTTTCCTTGTCTAAACATGCACTGATAAACGATTACTTTCCGATGTACATACAGCGTGTTCACAGCATCTTGAACCGATGGTTAGGATACTCCGGTCTCGTCGCAAATAAGAGCATTTCATGCACACAATGACGCTAAGGATACACCGGATTCGTCTCAGATTAGGGCATTTCTCTCATTTTAAATGTGATGTACGATCCATTCGAGCATGGGGCAAACTTTTGCAGATGGGTTAATGTTTCTTCTTTCCAACAGGTCTCCATTGAGAATTCTGCTGTCAGTCTAAGTTCGACTGGTCGTTGGATATTTCGACCGTCACTTCGCCTTTCAAAAGCAGAGTAAGGTATTGGCTATCATCATCTGAGTTGAACGCATTTTCTTTCGGATTTGCCGACATGCAGCTGTGTCTGCACTGTGACTCAGGTACGATTCTCGATCAACTTCAACTCTCTAAATACCAGCTCTCGAGTTGAGCAAGTTCCTTGCTCTTCCTTTAAAGACACTGTTTCTCTAAATACTCTTGGCACAATGTACTTTCAAGTGAGACCCAACAAACTAGTGACTGCACACCCGATAGTTTGTTGGCTGTGTATATGCTGGGCTTCTTTACTTGATGTTGGGATAAGAGTTTCCCTATGTTGTTCTTGGCTGTTGATAGATCACGTAGGTTTTCAACTTACAAACGCTCACTCTATTCTCAACTGGAACTGGGCGGCCTTATTATCTGTTTTGTGTCAGACCAGGGTTTCTGTGCTTTACTTGATATACCGCTGCACTTCTATTATCATATTAGTTTACCTAAATATGCAAAGAGCGAGCCGATGGAAACTTTTTGGTTAAAATTAAAAAGAAGAGGACAATTGTTACGGCGGCGTCTAGAATCCTTAACCCATCAGTTTTCGAGAACTATCATATGTGTCTAATTATCCGTACGGTTAGTTGATTTCGTTAATATACCATCTGCAATATTACTCTCCTCATTATGAAAAATAGCTACTTTTGTTAGTTTTGGAAAATTTATAGGGTGGCATATTGGCCCCACGACAGTAAGCAGTAGAAGGCGATGTTTTTCCCTTTATTTTCGTTAAACGCAGAAACGGTGCCGCTTCGTATTTTACGAATGTGCTTGCCTGTATTCATCGTCAATCAAAAACCCAGGACGTCAGTTGCGGCATTTCTGATAGCTTCTTGGCATTTACACCACTGACCTTCAACACTTAATGCAGTTTATAAACAAGTTGACAAAGTTCCGTATTGCTTTGCGATTGTAGACTTTCACACGTCTATAATCCTGGAGTGCCTTGTGTTGATCGTAACATTATCAATGTGGTTGACTGCTTCATGATCGAGTGACCTTTAGCGGTAGTGCAATAGCTTTAATGATATTGACATTAAAATTATCTGAAAAGATCTTAACATCATACTTAGGGCATCGTCGATAGGTATTATCGAGGAGCATACTTTTTTTTTGGCTGCGTCCAAGGATGTGGCAATCTGCGAAAGATACTAATAGCCCGGGCTATCAGCATGCAGGATTCGCAAACCCCAAGTACTCGATTTCGGGGGTGCGCCTACGTACTAACCCACACCCTGCACTCTTCTCCCTCTCTCCCTGAGGAACTGCCGTTCAGTACTACTTCGCAGGGCTGGTAAGCACTTTATGCCCTTCTTTCTCCGTTTGCTGGTTCGACATTGTGTACAGTATTTACTGTTCTTTGTTGTATTAGAGATGCAGTCTGGGTTTGATTTTCATTAGTGCTCTCTCTGACTCTTTCCAACCGCCGAAGTTCCTTCATTATTTTTGCCGCAGCCTGTTTCACCGCATCCCATATTATACTTGATGTTAGCATATGGTTTGTGATGTTTTCAGGAGTTGGTATCTCTCCTCTAGTTCTCTGCGCTCTGTTTCGAAGTGTGCGCACTGGAAAAATACTTGCTGTGCATCTTTCCTGGCCGCTCCGCAGTTTAAGCAGAAGGGAGATTCCTTCAGACCCAGCCATGTCCAGTTAGCAGCTTACTTAAGTAAAAATCTAATTCTCTGTAATTACGTTTTACCCAGTTACGAATATCGGGTATAAGTTAGTAGGTCCACCTCCTCTTTGTAGACTGGTTCCATCTCTCTTGCCACGCACTTGTGCTGCGCTGCTTTCCTCCCAGCTTGATATCTTTGACTGAAACTCCGGATTCCCGAACTTTGGCATCGTGGGTCCTTCGTAGCTCAGTAGCTAGTATATGTGCTGGTAGCATTCCCGCAATGACATATATAGCATCATCTGACACTGTCCGATATGCACCCCAAACTCTCAGAGCACATAATGCCTTGACAGAGTCAGTCTTTCTTGCGTATGACTTAATTTTCATTGATGCCGCGTACATTGCGATTGACTGCACCACCCTTGACAGAACTAGTCTCATTTGTTGTCTGGGTCCTCCTATGTTTGCCATTATTCTGGATAAGGCAGCGCTCACCTTTGCGGCTTTGTCGCACGCTCCTTTTAAGTGAGTCTAGCATCGATCATCATACCTAGGTATCTGATATTCGGTTTTGATGTTATATCGTGATTGCCCACCCAGATGGTGATTGTTTCTCTTTCCTTGCGACTGGTTACCAGAACCGCTTCCGTTTTATGTTCTGCCAGCTCTAACCCAACTGTTGCCATCCACCGTCTAACTTTTCAAATACATTCATTGCCAATGTCTTCTATTTCTTCCAGGTGTTTCGCCGCCACAACGATTGCAATATCATCTCCAAAGCCTATGATTTTAGCCTCAATCGGGATTCCAAGTTTTAGAACCCTGTCGTACATGATATTCCATAAGAGAAGTCCTAGTACCGATCCTTGTGGAACTCCACCAGTTATGTGGTACGACCTTACTCCATCTTCGGTATCATAGAGTAGGAACCCATTGTCGAAGTAACTTAGCATAATTTTTATTAAAAACCATGCCAACACCATTGACCTAAGAGATTGTACTATAAGACCCCAGTTTGCAGAGTAGAACGCATTTTTGACGTCCAACGCTAATACGGCGCCGTATTTTTTGGCACCTCCTCTTCATCTTCTGCTCTAAATGGCTTCTTCTAGGGTCGTGGTTACCTTCTGAATAGCATCTACTATACTGCTAGTTTGAGAGTCCTCCGGCTTCATCAATTGACACCTCCAGTCGGTTGCATATTATTCGCTCCAGTGTTTTACCCATCATGTCTAGTAAGCATATGGGACGGTATGACGAGGACTTATCTGGTGGTTTATTCCCATTGGGCAGCAGCACAAGACGTTGTTTTTTCCATTGGTCTTGAAAAACACCTTCTGTTAAACCTTTGTTATAATTGGAAGCATCTGAAGGTCGTTGTCTTTTCCTCGTCTTCTAAGTATATTATATACTGAGTCCGTTGCCATTCGAAAATATTAGTCGGCTTCCGGGGTCTGCCTCATCCCTAACTTCGCGCCTTCCTGAGACACCTTGAGCAGTTGGGGTCTTTTACGAAGGTAGACCCGGAAGTACCCGTGCTGACATATAGATGGCGGTTGTTGCTTAAAAAGATTGACTATGTAGAAGATGCCAACCTCATAAAGCTTAAATTCGAAGTTTGACGACGCTAGGTCGTTTAGTATTTATTCGGCAACCATTAATAGTGAACGCTCCCAATGAATTTTTAAATACGGAAAAAATTGGTCATCGCTATGGGAAGTACTACTTTCATTTGAAAGGCCTCAATCCAACCAAAATGAAAACGCAACTGGATTCTGCTCTGGGAGAGTCTGCTCCTTCCTTTACAAAAATAAAATATTGGGTGGCAGAGTTGCCAAGACGAACATCGCAGTAGTCGACCAACTGAGATGAGTTCACCAGAAATGCTGAAAAAAATCCACAAAATGGTGTTGCATGGCCGTCGATTGAAAGTGCGTGAACTAGCAAATATGGTAGGCAATTCAAAAAGCGCTCTGCCTCGCTTGTTGACTGAAAAATTGGACAAGAAAATGTTGTGCGCAAGGTGTGTGCGCGTACTTATATTCACAATGGGACAAAAACAGCGTCGTGAGGATGTTCAGTCAAGTGTTTGGCGAAGTTTCACCGCAATTAGGCGGTGTTTTTGCGTAGATTCGCAATCATGGATGAAACATGGGTCCATAATGTCACACCCGGGACGAAGGAACAGCCAAAACAATGGACTTTTTATGATGCTCGTGCCACATTCATTGATTATTTTCAAACAGGAAAACCAATCTACGGCGTTCGGAAGATGAAATCAAGAAAAAACGGCCACATTTGGCGTTCACTTATCCGTCATCGTGATGGCCAAAATCAATGAGTTAGAGTTGGAATTGCTCCCTCATGCACCCTTTTCGCCAGATTTAGCCCCTTCGGATTATTTTCTATTTCCAAATTTGAGAAAATGGCTCAGTGATAAAAGATTTGCCAAAGGTCAAGAGGTGGAGTCTGCGGTTGATGGCTATTTTAAGGAGCTCGACGATTCTCACTATAAACAGGGTATCGAAGCTATTCAACATAGCTAATATCGTGTATTGAACTAAAAGGAGAGTACGTAGAGAAATAAACATGTACTTCCCCAATTTTTTGTATTTTCTTTGTTAGGTAGGGTACTTCTGGGATTACCCTCGTATTCCAGTTATATTCGAGCTGCCATTAAGAGTTCATCCGCTGCTATCTCTATTTCAGCACCCTGACTAGTACTGGAAAATCCTAATAAGCTCCGGCTCCATGTACGTGAAGAAAGCCCATATGTGGAATTTACTGTGCTAACAAAATATGGACTAAATGTGATGGGTGTGGTGAGAATTCTACAAAAACTAAGCAATAAGACTCTTTTGAAAGAGGATGGAATGGAAATAACATCCACAGTGCGGGCATTCCAACCACCCGGCCTGTGGTCAAACCGTTGCTTGAACTCAGTCACTGCCGTTGCTGTATTACATTGTCATACAGAATAGCAGGTTGTGGGCATGTATTTTGTTCGTTTGCTGTTTTCTATTATTGTAAGGGCATAACACGCACAACAATTTGATTCGGCAAACCAATTCTGAACATTTACTTCACAGCTGTGCTTAGTATCGTCGGTGTTTGTGGTTTTTCTGTTTGTCTTTCTTTATAATGAATCGGGAACTTAGAGTGGGCATTGCCAATATACGCTGGCTAAAAAGACGTCTGTAAATATAGACCAGCTGTTTTGGTACTTAGTCAAAGACAGGTAGATCCCCGCCCACACCTCTCAGATCACTCTGATCTGAAGCTACCTGATGGTGATTGAGGCTACGAACTAGTGCCATTATTCTTCTCCCACCGCGTTCTCGCCATTAACGTGCGGAGTGATGTTGCTTACCAAACTTTACCACAATATTGTCCCTGTTTCAATCCGGAATTCAACTTCATGTCTATACATAGAATCAAAAACTAGACAGCAATTCGACCTTTAATGAGATTGATGCACTGTCTGACTCCATACAAAGAATTGTATCCCTGTATCCTCATACTGAAGTCGTGATTACGGGCGATTTTAATATTCACAATTCTGGGTGGCTTCCCCATTCTGGACAGACAACACTCGAAGGACGGTGCGTTGAGGTCTTCGCTGTGGAAAACAACTTGACCCAGCTTGTAAATAAGACCCTGGACTTGTTTTAAATTTCTTACCCTGATAAGTACGCTGTGATCTGCTTTTCCCTCTAGGCTGGTCGGACCATTGTGTCATAGCAATTAATTTCTCGTACACCCACTATACAGTCAAAGAAAAGATTCTTAAAAAAAATTGTATGGCAATATGAGAAAGCCAACTGGAGCGGACTTAACAGCTTCTTTAGGAATTAAAACTGGTCGTTATGTTTCCTCGATAATGACGTGGATGCCGCTGCTGATATGATCACAAACATTATTCTCTGTGGAATGAGATTCTTTATCCCTCATCGGAGGAAGAGTATCAAATCAAAAAGGCGTAGTAGGATTCGAGCTGTAAAGAGGCTATCAGGGTTAAAGAAACGACCGAACCAATAGAGGAAAACCGAAAAAAGTTCAAGGGAATGACTGCAACATCTTACCAAAGCGTGTGAAATTCCAACACGACCTAGGCAAAGGCACTAAAAGCTTTTGATTGTTAGTGAAACACAACAGAAATTCTGACTCATCCTCCATCTTAACGTTCACTTACAGTGACATTCCAGCTGTCAGCTCTTTAGACAATGACAATCTGCTTGCTGCACACTTTGCAACCGGCTCAACATTTCTAAATTGTGCTTTGTCTTCACATACACTTGAGTGCGTCGAATCTTCAATGGGACGAATCCACTCTCTCATTCGTGTAGTGCCAAGAGTTTTTAAAGATTTTAACATTCACAAATCCGCTGGTCCAGATGGTGTATCTCCCCTTCTTCTGAAGAGTTGTTCTTCCACGCTGGCAAAACCGCTGCAGAAGCATTGTCATCAATCCTACTTTTTAGGACCCTTTCCCAACAGATGGAAAACAGCATTTGTCCATTTCTTCTCTCTTTTCCTACAGGCCAATAGCACTTACGGCCCTTCTTTCCAAGGTTATGGAAACGCTGATAAACCGTCACCTCATAAAATGCGAAAACTTAACAATGACTTGCATTACGGTTTTCGTAGCAAAAGGTTCACTGGTGATTTGATGACATGTCTCACTTATAAGTGGAAACAAAGCATACACCAATCTGGCGAAAGTAAGATACATATTTGCCCTTGATATTTCTAAGGCATTCGACAGAGTTTGGCATCACGCTCTTTTGTCAAAAATGCGTGCATTTAGATCGACGACTCTGTTCTTCAATGGATTTGAAACTACCTTTCGGAACATTCAATTCAAGTTGTCTTGAATGATTTCAAGTCTGATGTTCACAAAATAAATGCTGGTGTGCCCCAGGACTCCGTTCTTTCTCCGACACTCTTCTTAATGACCTCTTGTCTGCTACTTCTAATCCAATAATCCCGAAGTCACGTCGCAGCTCATTAAATTCTGATATTAACATTGGGGAACAACTAACGGAGTAGAATTGAATGCTTCCAAAACACAATGCTGTCTGCTGTCGTTAAAGCGAAATTTAAACACCCAGCCATTATTCATGAATGGCACTTGCATCGTTGAAACTGATAACCTTTCCATTCCCGGTATATGTGTCAGTGATGGACCACATATTCGATGTAGCCAAAAATGCTGCGAAATGTCTAGGTCTCCTCAATACTTCACCCCTCTGATCGGGCCTCAATATGTAAGGGATTTATCCGCCCGAAATTGGAGTATATATAATGCCCACATCTGGTCAGGTGCTCCTAAAACATCTTTGCACCTGCTAGACAGGATTTAAAGCCATGCGATAAAACTCATAGGTGATGCTAGTCAATGGACAGACTCGAACACCGACGTAATGTCTCGGCTCTCACTCTATTTTATCGCTATTTCCATCATCAGTGCTCCACAGAAATCGCTAGTAGCATTCCACTCCTGCAAACCTTCAACGGTAATACTGGCCTCGCTTTGAATGCTCATCACTATACCCTCGAACCCGCTTTCGAGCATACTCCGAAATATCGTGATTCGTTCCTGAACCGTACAACTCGCCCTGCCCAGCTCGTTATTTCCTAGTCATTATAACCTTCAAACATTTAAAACCAACTTTCATCGGTACCTGTCTTTCTATCATCCCTGATTTTCCTTCGCCTGCGCTGTGTGCAAGCTTTAAATGCATGTCAAACTCCGCTCTTTGGCTAATTCTTAGCAGTTCCTAAATATGGCATTTCTTTATTGAATACGCTGTGCGGTGAAATACCTGCTGGGGTCATACCAGAAACCTTTTTCTGTGGTTTCAAGGCTTATGACTTATGCTTAAGCAGTGTCAGAGGAAATATTTCAGCTCTTTGTTCTTCACATGCCACAAGACATATTAGTCGATTCTTTTACAAACGGTAAAAGGCTAAATAAAGTCACCTTCATAAGCTGAAATACCATACAATACAAAACAACCCGTCTACTGGTTGTAATATTTTCGATAAATTCCCCTTAACCCATCATTCCGTCTTCACATAACACAATTCAACATCATTCAACGCCACATTCAACGCCACATGCAATGCATACATACATATGTACATATGTATTCTCCTGAGCAACATTCACTACCTTCTATCTTTTCGGAAGCAACAATTCCGCAGAGTGCAGTTCTGTCAACATTTCTCATTCAACAGCGTATCCAATACATCACGTATACGCCACAGTGCATGCGGAAAATTTTCGCTGTAACACCTGAGTACCTACCAGCATGCAGATACTTTCAGACGAATGTTGTGGCTTGAACCAGATGCAATCAATATACCTCATCTTGGCTACAAATAGTTTCTACTTCACTTTGTCTGTGAAACCATGATTAACGATCGGAAACGTCTTAAGGGAAATGAATTAATTTCTGTGGTAACTGACTCCATACGGTCCTATGATCATGATACGTATTATGTGTGTGTGTACGAATTATTGGAAAAGTCAAAAAGTCTTAGAAAGGTGTAAACGGTTGACTGCTTTCCCGTGACTGTAACCCAGAAATCGGAGAAGAGATAGCTTGAACGTACGAGTAACTCACATGTGTACATATATCCTCATCAGATACATCACGGTCACTAAAATGTATCCCTACATGCGGAATTTTTTAACGCAACACAAAAGCATTTTCCTCAAATGAAGCCTTGAATTGCTTAAAGGAAGGAACTGGCGTATTTCTCCAAACATTTTAAGCGCCACGAAGTTGTTCTTCCTGAATCTTTAAAGTGTCGACAACCAGTCCTAATGCTGAAAGCAGCAAGAACCAAACAGGCATTCGTCTTAGGCTCTTCAAATAAAATTCTGTCAGAAATTAACATGGGGAAGCAGCAAGAAATATTGCGCCATTGTGACTGTGAAAAACGCGTTTAACTGGGTGAAACTGCTTTACGAATTCTTTTGTTACTTTCGCAAGACTTTCTCTGTAATTTCGACGAAAGATTTAAGTCGTTTGAGAAGAACTGGCGGGTGCCACAAGTCTCGAGATTAATCTCACTCCTGTAAACCGTTTTAATATGACGAAATTTTATAGCAGTCCCAAGCAAGAGCTACAAAACATCTACTCGTACATGCAAGCAATTGAGTTTTATTATATCACTTTCTAAGCAAAACAGTAAAAAGGACTGCTTCCTGCCATAGCTGCCCGTTCTTTCAATTTGTGTGCAGTGTCGGGTGCCGAAATAGAGAAGTCGAGCTCGTTATGTTCTGCTTGAATCGAGTGTGGGGCCCACAAACCAGGACAACATTTGGAGAACTGATTTGATTATCTTTCGAGATTCTGGATACAAACGATACAAAAGATATTTCTTAATTTTAATAAGAATCCTCACACACATCTACGAATACAAGTTTTAGAAGAAGAAGGAAAGAGGCCAGTTGAGGGTGCTAAATTCGGGAGAATGGCTGCAAAATACCATAAACCAAGAAGAAGAACTAAGCACACAAGGTATACGAGACATCTTCGAAGAAAAATGTAAGAGTATTGCGGAAACTCTGCTCGGTGCTTCAAAAGGCTGGCTCCCCATAAATAAAGGAATATGGTGGCGATTGCCATGAAACGAGAGTGGCGGTAAAGAACAAAACTGGACAGCGGACATAGTGAAACCAATAAAGTGCGTCTCGTGCACGTGCGATATCAAAAGAAGCACTTTCTCGAGAAGCATAAGACGTACCTTAACAACTTTAACGTCGAAGCACGCGTAAACGACCTCACATTTTTAAGGTTGCGCCTAATTATAACGAGTGACCAGATAGCAGTGATAGCTTTTCCAATTGTTCTGTGTCAGCAGCTGTCAATTCTACTATTGACATCCAGCTGTCAAAATACAGCATGCGGCAGAACCAGTTGAGCAGTTTTGAAGGGTTATAAACAAAAAAACCAGGGTGTATATGAAACAAATGTTTTTAGTTTTGAAAACCGTAGAACTTACCATTTTATACTCTTAAAAATAATGTCTTTAAGATGGCGGCCGTTAGCTGTAATACATTGCTAGAGCCGATTTCCAAAGTTTCGAACAGCCCGTTGACACATTTTGAAGGTTTAGGGGCGACGTTTAAACACTTTTTCCTTAAGATATCCCCAAAGAAAGAAGTCGCATATGCTTAAATCCGGCGACCGCGCAGGACACCCCAAGTCACCTCTCAAAGACACTAGACATCCGGGAAACATTTTTCTTTAGAATTTAGAGAATTTTGGGCTGTAGCCCTATCCTGTTGGAACCAAACATCACCTAATCGTTCTGCTTCAGCAACCACTTCCAGTCGGGGCTGTAGAAAATTTTGTAACATAACGCCCGGAATTCACGGTCACGGTCACGCCTCCCTCTTCAAAGAAGTACGGGCCAATAACGCCAAATTGTGACACGGCACACCACACCGTTAGTTTTAAGAGAATGTAGCGGTCTTTCGTGAATAATTTGGGAGTTGTTTTCAGCCCAGTAGCGAAAATTTTGTTTATTCACAATCCCGCTTACGTGAAAATGTGCTTCGTCGCTGCCCGTCCAAACTGCTCAATTCGTTCTGCCGCACCCTGTACATCGTTTTACGTGCAGAAATTATTGAAAGACATTGTCGAAGTTCCGGCTCAGTTGTAAATATGTAACGTGAAATTTATTGTGAGGTCGGTCGTTATGGCTTCAGTGTGCAGGCAATTCGTCACACCGTGGAGAAGTTTGAGCGTGAGTACGCTTTTCTGGATCTTTAGCCACCAACCAGACAGAGATATGTGCGAAATGAAGAAAACATAGCCGCCGTGGCGGCCAGTATCGAAGAAGACCCACAAATGTCGATTCGGCGCCGATCAGCTGAATTGGGCATCACCAGAGAGTCAACCCGGCTTATTTTACGGTTGGATTTGGGCCTACATCCGTATCAGATTGTGCTGCGGCGAGAATTTAAGCCGGACGGCCATAGACAACAAATTGGGTTCGCTAATTGGTGCTGGAAATGTTGCCCGCAGATCCATATTTTAGCCAAAAAATTATCTTCTCGGAAGAAACCCATTTTTGACTCAGCGGCTATGTCAAAAAGCAAAATTGCCATTATTGGAGCGAACACAATCCACAAGCCATGCATCAATGCATCCACAAAGATTGACTGTTTGGTGCGGCTTATGGCATGGCTCCATCATGGGACCTTATTTCTTTCGAAAGGAGGAAGGAGACATGGTCTCAGATATAAGCAGAACGATGTTAACCGACTTTTTGTAGTTAGAGCTCGACTGTATCGATAAATCTGAGCTGTGGTTCCAACAAGACGGCGCTACATGCCATACAAGGGACGCAACGCTCGAAGTTGTGAAGGAGAAATTTGGAGACTAGGTCATTTGACGGCGAGCGTTCATCAATTGACCGCTGCGATCACGCGATTTGACACCACTCTATTATTTTCTCTGCGACTACGTCAATTCCTTAGTCTACGCTAACAAGCCAACTACTTTGGATGAGCTCGGGGCCAACATTCGGCACGCTATTGCCGGAATAACCCCTGGCATCCTATCGTGACAATAAAATTTCCAATAAATGGAAAGCCTTACTAAATGAAGAATTTCGACGCATCACCATGCCCGCGGCTGGCGAGCATGAAACAGATACGACAGGTTTTACATCAGCCGAAATTAACTAAGCGTTCAAAAGAAAGAACCGGCTAACACACCCCCCGAAGTGAATGGAAATGTTGGGTTTAAGTGGCCCGTGATTTCATTCAATAAAATGATTTAAGGCGATCGAATGTCTAACCAGTGGAAGTAGAGCTTTTTGGTGACACTAGAAACTGCAAAAAATACTAGTTTTGCACGCTATGCAAATAAACGAGGAAGTTCTGGAGAGTCATGAAGGCAATATGTTTTAACTCCTTGACAGTGGATGCGGTTCCGTAGGAGGCAGTTTGAAATATGATGCGACTCAACATTTACGGGTGGTATTGGAAAAACTTGGCAGTGTACAAAGCCCGTTGGTTTTCAATGGCATGCAAGATTTTCTACTGAAGCAGCACGTCAAAAGGTCAAAAATCGCTTCTCTTCTTTTCGCCGATGATACCGCGATTCTGGGGAACTACGTGACGACGCTTCAACAACTCTTAGTAATTGCAGAAAGGCGCTAGAAGATAATGGGCTATGAATCAGTCGTGATAAGACCGAATATCTACATTGTCGATTTTCCGAAGCGGTTAATCCAACTCCTCATATCTATTTAGAAGGATTCATCGTGCCAAAGTGCTAAAAATTTAAACAATTGGACTCTGTTTAGCCCTCAAGGATATTGCAATGTCGATGTAGCACATAGAGTCAGAGTGGGCTGGCTTAAATGGTGCGAAAAATCGGCTATATTTTGTTAAGGAAAAATGTTATTTAAATATACGGGCTTGTTATATACGACAGTCGTTGGTCCTGCCATTGAAATATTACTAATGCGAGCGGGTGTAACAAAACAATTTTCTATAAGAAGTACTCGTATACGCGAGAGTCTCCACCGAACTGCAGTGTGAGGGGATCAGCCGGTTTTTCCTTGTTTGACGAAGGTCTTCCTAAAATCCGGTCCGAAAAGCAATAGAGGCTCAAGTTCCAGCCGAGGTTCAAAGAAGGGGCTGCAAAAAAGGATTGGATTATGCACATGCAAAAACATCAGCAGGCTCTTGCTCAATCTTAATATAATCCAAAACCGGTGTTCCAAAAATAGACTTTCGGTCAATCTTCTCAACGCTAAAGTTCCTCTTTTCACGCGAAGAAGGAAGCTGAAAGTAGTCCTTCTTTCTTCTTTAAAGCTAAGTATTTGAGTGACATCATGAATAATAAAATTCCGTAGATTAAAAATGACCAAATGGAATAAGCTCTTCCGTCACTCACAACTGCTTTTACAGGACTCAAAATTACTTAGCCCGCCCACCTCTGGTCGGGAGGCCCCGATAAATCTCCGTTCGTTTGGTATTCATATCAAAGGTAGCACTCCAAAAATCATCTCCTGCATACGACGAAGTGCTATTTGGTGCAACCAACCTTGCGCGACGACTGTCTTTTGATTTTGGTCTGATGCAATGACGGCAAAACTCCTGTAAGTCGAAAGGAATCTATAACGTAGCCTTCACCGATGACACTAAAACTTCTTTGACCGGTTTCTGGTATCGTCAGTGACTTTATTGTTATTTCTTATTTGGAACGACTGCTTATTGGGGTCTTAACAGAGCCTAAGCTAAGCGATAGGCATAAGTGTTAAACATAATTGATGCAGCATCCTGTGAATCCTTATATGAGAGTGATGATGGCCTACACTTGCATCAGGCTGCACGATGCTGATGTGGTAGATGATGGTCTCTTTATTTGATCATTTGTCCTTTGGCTTAGTGTTCAGTACCGATTGGAAAAATTTGACTGTAAAAAAGTGCCCTTGAATGTAAATAAAAGGATGGCGAAAGCGTCTAGTGTGGACCAAGCCCTAGTCTCTCCATTCACTGTACTGCTCATCTTGCTATTTTGAGCACAGAGAGGACCTTTACTTTTTTGCCAGGTCCAGATAGAGAGGATATAAGAGATCTATTCATAGACAAACATTTTACTGATTATAGATTTTGGTGTGTGATCCTGGAATCGAATTTAGAATCTCTTGCATAGTAGTCGATAAATGTATCTATTGTGCCACGTCACACCTGAAAGGTTTTAGTTTAGTCAAAAAGCAGAAAATCCTCACAGAATCTACCAGACCTACAGATGTTCTATCATAAGGGTTCATTATTCGGCCGTTTATTAAAAGCCTAGATGGGACAAGAGTGGTTTTATAGATAAACCACTAGGGATTCAAAAACAACACTTATTCGCATAGCAAATCTTATTGTTTCTATGAGAAGAGGTTAAATTGGTTGAAACTATGGAAGAGATTCCCTGAGCTATTATCAGATTATTCCTCCAAAACCACATAATTCCTGATGTAATTTTATCAATACAATTTCAAAAGAATCCGACGGAGAATTTTTACTTCCTAAGTTCAGCGACCCCGGCATAACCGTTGCCAGATTAGAGACTGCCAAAGGCTCCTACTGGCTGGCATCAGCATATCTTGGCCACGATAATATGCGCCCTGGAAGGCTAACAACTGGCCTCATCATCGGGTGCGACGCTAAAGCTCATTACACGGTATGGTGCAGTACCGACATTAACGATAGAGGTTTGATTATATTATAAGTACTACCCTCATCGTTTGCAACATTGGCAATGAGCCCACTTTTATAACAAGAAACCGACAGGAAGTGCTAGATATCACTCTTGTTTCCGACATCATCACTCAGATGCAAACGAACTGGAGGGTATTGTCTGACCAATTCAGCCAGAGTGATGCTCCTTCCAGCCAAACAGCATTCCGGAATTATCGGCAAAAATACAGAGGAAAACTGTTAGAAACGCTATCCTAACTCTTAAGATCCCCGCGTAACACCAAGGAGCTTGACATGAAAGTCAAGGAATGCACCCTAGCTCGCAATTAGGCTATGGCTGCTTCTTGCCCTCTTATTCAACCTAGAGGCAAGAAAGTGACTGACTGCAACACATACAAAGAACCCCTCAAAATATATAAAAAAAAGAACTGAGGAAGGCAAAGCGACAATCCTGGAGATCATTCTGTGATAAAATTATAGAAACCTCTGAGGCATCGTTTCTAAGAAAAATCCTCTCTACAAATGCCTAGTTGTTTGAAAAAACCTATGGCACTTAGACAACCTCAAGTGATGAATCACTCAACCTGCTACTGGACACTCACTTTCCAGGTAGCCCCATATTCGTTGCCAGAAGCACCGCAAGGCGGTGTCCTTTCTCCCCTTCTCTGGAACTTAGTGGTTAATGAACTGCTGATATACTTGGAAGCGGGTGGCTGCATGGTGATTGCCTATGCAGATGACGTTACTACAGCCATCTCGGGTAAGCATCTTAATACCATTAAAGAACTCCTTCAGGTAAATCTTAACAAATTGTCCTCTCTTCCAGGAAATACAAAATCCCAACTATAGATCCTCCTTCAATAAAGGGTACCAATTTAGCCTTTTCCGATACAGCAAAATATCTGGGTCTCATTTTTGATAGGAAACTAAACTGGAAACCCAACACTCAAGAAAGAGTCATAAAACCTACAGTAGGTCCATTATCTTGCAAAAAAAGGTATTGGGAACAAATGGGGTCTTCAACCTCGTCGTAACCCACTGCCTATACATCTCGCTCATAAGACCGATACTCACCTACGGGGTTGTTGTTTGGTAGACGGCCTTAGACAATGCAGTCAACTGCAGCAAACTGACCACATTCCAAAGAACTGCATATCTATGCATAATCGGGGCCCTACATTCTACTCCCTCCGCGGCACTGGATATCCTTTTTCACTTGACACCCCTCGATATCATCAGCAGGCAAGTAGCTGTGACATCTATCCGTCTCAAAGCAACTACACAATGGACAAATAATTTATTTGACCATGCTACTATTCTTAATATATTAGGAATCCTCACAGAGAATATCGATTACACCTTACCTAAACTTTGATTTGACAAAGACTCCCATGTAAGCTTCCCCTCTAGGTTCTTCTGGAAGGAAGATGCTTTCATGGAGGAGAAGTCAATCCACTTTAACACAGATGGTTCTAAAACTGATAGCGGCGTTGGTGACGGTGTTTTCGCAGGTGATCTAAATCTAAGCCTCTCCTTCCATCTTCTGAATCACTGTAGAGTGTTCCAGGCGGAGATTTTGGCGGTTAGAGAAGTTCTGTCCTCTGTATCAGCATCTTTTCGGATAGTTAGGCCGCTATCAAGTCCCTAGACTCAGTATCATTAAATTTTAAAACCGCCCTTGAAAGCCCATCATCTCTTACGAAGAGCAGTTCAACCCTCACCTTTGTTGGGTGCCAGGCCACAGAGACATTCCAAGGAATTTTAAGGCCCACGAACTCGCCAAAATTGGAACCACTATACCTGTTCTACCGGAAAAGGGTAGCCTCGGTATACCTATCGCTACGTGCAAATCAATATTAAAGCTGGAGGGAGGCTAATAAAAGAACAGACCTTAGATTGACAGTTGGACCAACATGTCTAGCGATGAAATAGATCTAGCTTTGGCTAGATCTGATTAGCTCTAAGAGTCTGATCCTTCTAAATAGGAAACTTCTATGCGTCATCACTGAACACTGTCTTATAGCAAGCCTGCAAGAAGGTTTGGCACTTTTACAAAGGATTTCTATAGAAGCTACATGGACGTGGAGGAAGAGGAGAGAATCCTCCTACTCTGTACATCTCCAGCTCTCTCCCAAAAAATAAAACTTCACTTAGAGCTTTCTTCTACAATGACTTAAACGATCTAAAGAATATAGGCCTTAGGAGTCTCCTATACTTCATCATCAGCTCAAATTGGTTCCATAAGTAGGAGGATCACAGATCCACAACTATGAATAACATCCAGATCCTTCAGAAGTCTCAGCAGATGCGTTATAATTACAAAATATCTCTGAGATAGTTACGAGTATGTGTACAGACGACGTACCATGTAAACAAATAATGTAATAACAATCATTAAGAATGTTCCTTTAATCTCTAAAACTGTTCTAATTAAACTTAGAGTCGCGCCCACAATTTGTTGACTTGCAAGTATCACCATGGTTTCATCTAAGACCTACAATTCAGCTAGTATTTAAGCAGTGAACAACGGGACGGCCACATATTTACATCAAAGCTTTACGAAGGATTTTTGTTTTACAAATCTGGGAATTAGAAGAAAAAGTAAATGTCACTGCCGTAGATCCACAAATCATGCGCACTTCTAGTTAAAAGGTTCTCCGGTATATGATATGCTACGAATCCCCTGTGTACAAACCCCACTAAAATGCTTAACGCGCTCCTGCATCTTCTTGCCTTGGAGTAGAGGTAGTAGAATCGAGTATATTGATTCCTTTTGTTTGATAGAAGAATCTGTATATCACTGACCATGTTCGGACATCGTATACCAGGCAAACCTTTTTTGAATTACTGCTCAGAAATTGTAGTCTTAAATTCGGAACCTTAAGATTGACAAGTAGGTCCTGTGAGCAGACGGCAACAAAACACTCGCACTCATAGTAGAATGTGATGTAAGCTGCCCAGTCTACATAAGAATACATAAGGACTTCTGTTAGATAAGTGTTATTCCAGTTGAAATTATAACTCGAAATTTTTGTGATAAAATATTTACTCAAAGACCAAGTACACATAACAGATGTCATCTTTGATAAAGACTTAACCAGAGCACAGCTTGTGGAAGCTCTTTTATAAAGATTTTGCGTGACATGAGTGGGCATGACTAGAACAATATACCCAAATAAGTTGCAGTGTGGCAACACTTTTTTTTCAATCTTCTATCCTATAAAGTTCCCCATTCTTTCTTCATAGCGGTTCACTAACTAACTAAATCCTCACCGTTCTGAGAAAGAAAAAAACCGAAACCCGTCCATCACACCTTAACAATAGTCAGCACCCAATCGCATTCCCCATCACCATAAATCAACCGATAGCTGAACTAGCTTCGCATTGAATTCCGCATTCCGTACTACGAGTATTTAGTACGTAGAGCAGCGGCAGCTTCCGGGCTTGAATAATGTGGTCGGAATGCATTAAATCCTCAATGCGATACACACATCGGAATGGTCCTACACTTTAAGCGTATCAAGTATGTGTAACATGCCTTAGTCCGTTCACCGCCTCCGCGCGCCGACCACTATGCAAGGTAACCACCATTGGCCTTATGTCCTTTACCTCTGACCGAAAGAGGTAGATTCGTACACTAACATACGAGTAGATGAGGTCAGGAGACTAGGTCGGGAGACTAAAAGCGACGGCCTAGTCGTACTATCCCTATCGTGAATATGGCTTCCACTACAAATGCAACTGCATTCGGGCGTAGATAAAATATGCAAATGGGATCCCAGCTGCTCTTTACCATTCATAATAGGGTGGGTCAACCACCTCCTCTGCCCTCGGCATCAGAATGTAGTCGTACACAGTACGACCATATTCCTGTATCCAAAAAGAAGAGCTCATCTCGCACCCATTGTGAGGTGATAATAGTTTCGTGGTTTTTCTCCAGCATACTATCGAGAGTTTTTGTGTCTGTGCTTCCGGATGAACATGAATAGGGTAGGCGTACCATGCCAACAATCTTTTGCATACTCATTAGTTGCGGTTTGTGGATTCACTTGATTTGCATGTGCATTCATTCACCAGAGATTCCAAGGATTACACAACCAAAACACAATTATGTGACATTTTGTGGGGGCACCTAAGGACCTGACGGCACATGAAGCGATGACAGAGACGATGAACAAAAAAAATTCACTGTCGTATACTCGTACAGTTCCACTCAGGGCTGTACGGCAAAAGATACTCCGTACGCATCGAACTGGGTCAGGCATAGGGCTAATCCTCTTACAGTTTCATCGCAATGGTGCTAATTGGAATTCCATCTACAAGAAAGGATTCGTTGCGTTTTTTGGTGGGTGAGAGTCAGTGGGGGGTAGAATTTAAATTTAATGGCAGACGCATGAATGGATATGTGTAATTGCCTCCACATTTCTAAACTTTGCCGATGAGCTTTTGAATTCTGTGGCAAAAGGATCTATTCAAAGCGAATTATGTCTAATTGAACAGAGCGACAGGATTAGATGGGGACAATTGCAATCGAAGTTTCTCTGTACGGATGTGGAGGTGCAAAGTTTTCAGACTAATTCTCACCTCAGTGCCACCTTTTATTGTTGTTAATGTCAAGATTAGAATCTATCATCTTCTGTAGATTGTTATGGGGCTGTGACTCAACACGATTTTGATGTCCATTGTCTGGTGGAAACTATTGCGAACTTTCTGAGGACAATTGCGGTTACGGTCGTTGAAAGTGTGTGGAGTTATGATAGCCGTTGTGGTGATGTGAACGGGTTTTGGCAAGCTGTCAAGTTTGTGGTGTGGTGAAGGTGGTCATATAATCAAATACTATTGCGGCTTGCAATGGTCAGAGCATAATGAACTAAGTTATGTCCTTATGTAATCAATCAATTGTGAGGAAGATACTTCCGGGAAATGTAAAATCACTTAAATCCCATCACAGTGGCACTAAGTCTTGGTTGACTTCATTTTGCAATTGTCAACGTACTCGTAAATGTGTATCTTCGCCTTAACAGATGTCTGAATATATGCGATAATGGAGGTATTGCTTTATATTTTCTAATTGCCAACAAGTGAAAGGAACGACAATTGAAGTGGCCAAAGTACTATTGCATTTGGTCGAACAGGTACTGCCAAAAAAACAAGTGGTACTCAGTTAAGCTTCACCCTGGTATGATGTAAGAGGTTAAGAGGGTTAGAGTTTTGCAGATTGCATTTGACCCGAAACCGGCAGAAGGCTTGTATCTGCCTTACTTGTGCCCCACCACTACAGAGTGGCTCAATCAACTATTCGAAGCTTACACAATATTTTACCAATAGGATCCCATATCTGTTGTTCAGCATAAGTCTTACCTGTAGAGGCCCCATTCAAATTTAATTTAGAAATTAATTTTCTGTTCGCATAACGCATAGAAGATTACGTGATGGGTTTAGATGTTTCAATTTTTTCTTCAATACACATACTCGTCTGGCATCCGGACCAGCCGATCAACGATCAACCAAATTTTCTCGAGCAAATCCTGGAAAAGGTCAACGAATTTCAAGTCGATACTCACCATCTTTTTATCGATGGCATTAATCTTTTTGACCTCTACGAGGCAGTGGCTTAATTCAGGATGCCGGTAAAATTGATGCAGCTGTGTTGTGTGGTGCTCCAGAACACGCAAATCATGCAACAGGCCCTCAGACCTATTCCGAAAGTACATCAAATCCCTAAGATGAAATATCGTGTGATATCTGTCATGGATGCTGGAATAGGTAAATAGTGCACAGGACATTTTTTTAACACAGAATGCACTTGCTTTAACAAATCCTTCCAACTGCTGGAGCACGTATATGACATCGACATCATCAGTTGTCCCAGCGCACCAACACAGGGGCTTATGCAGCAATTGAAGAACAGGCGAAACAAGTAAACCTTGTCATCAAACAATGAAGCGCCTAAGGCTGTCATTACCTTGACATTAGTGACTTCGGAGTGGTTAAGGAGTTCGACTAAATATCAACTGCACAAATGACACGAGAGACTTACTCTAGAAAATAATTCCTTCTCCAAACAAATGAGCTGAAAACTCCTAACTCTGAAGGATATGGAGCAGAGTGCTGCAGTATAAGCACAAAATCGAAGCAGATGTTGAACACTTTCGGGAAAAAATTTTGCGTCGAATGTTTAGTCCCGTATCGAGGAGAAGAATATGGAACCGCGAAATCTATGACCTGTATAAGGATGCGGATGCAGTCCAAAAAGCTAATATTCGTCGACTACAGCACTCCAGTAAAGTCTGTAGTTCGGAGATCCCAGGTCACAGGCTGGAAAAAATAAAAAAGACGGAACCTACGCTTTTAGGAATAAAGCTATCATGGATGCCAGAGTACTTAGTCTGGACAACAGGAAACAGCGTGATCGGAATTGAGAAGAATGGGAGTCTACCACGTAAAAAGCAGGAGATTCTTACGGTTCCGAAGCCCGTTAAGGAAACTTGGTTGATCCGCTCTGTGTGCCCCCCCAATTATCAAGACTTCACCTGGGGGTAGAGCAAATACAGGTCTTATTCTAATGAAGATTAATACGATTTGACCAGTTGCAAGCTGATCCTGTTCAGTGGCAGGATCACCGGTAGTCCTCACCAGGACTTAAAAAATGGTACCGTGGGAATCATGACTTCCCAGACTTCGGTCCAAACCTGTCCTGATAGAGGAAGTCCTCCTAGTGAGAGCGTCACGTTACCTAAAACGCAGGAAAGATCTTCCAGTTAGTTTTCACCTGATTTAGAGTTGCAACAGGTACTAGGTGCCATGATCCTAAGATCGACAAGAGTGATTAGGACAGCCTTGACTCATAACAAAAGTGGAGTTTGTGCCCTCAACATAGATTCCGGTTTGGCATTACATTAATACAGGTTGGCGCAACGTCATCACCCTACAAGAAGATGCTATAATTTTTGCAAATGGCGGCAAATGTCAATTCTACTACTTGAGAAGTAAACAAACACAAAATACATGAATTGCTATACTCCTAAAGAGCGCGGAATAACTGTACACGGTTTTTTTGCGGAACAATTCGTCGGTGGTATTGGCGCAGCGTGAATTTCGGCGCAGATTTCCCTGTCGTCCGGTACCAAGAGGGCAAAAACTACGACGTTTAGCCGCTCACCTAGAAGAGTATGGGAAAACACGAGATGCTGCCAGGTAGCCGTTCTGCTGAGAATACCGCAGCTGTGGTTGAAGAAGTCGCAGAGGACCCCGTAATATCGACCAGATGATGTGCCAGGCAATTGGGCATCAATCGGCGGTTCTTACAAAGAAGTTTTGTGAAAGACTGTAAGATGTTCCCTTACGAAGTGCAGTCAGTGCATCAGTTGTCAGCTGTTGACCGCTAAGCGCGCCTAACCTACGCTCAAGCTCTTCAGAATCTCGACCACAAGGGAGACAACTTTTCATCGAAAATCATCATGAGCGACGAGGATCATTTCCATCTATGTGGATGTGTGAATAAGCAAAATTTTCGCTTCTGGGGCACAGAAAATCCACGTATAGCCCACCCTGTAAGTTCTGGTGGATTTGCAAATGCGCAAAGGCCTTTTTTCTCGCAACTACACATTCTGCAGAATCTCAGTCTCTAAGTCATAGTGTTTTGAAGCTTGAGATTTATATCCTTAAAGCATTATCAAAGAAGGCATTGCGGTGGTCTTTAGCCACTTAGACACTCAAACTATTACAGAGGCTTTGTGACTCAGATGCAAAGCCCAGAAATGAATACATCTGGTCCTGTCTTTTTTTTATAATTTGCGCGCGCTGAAGGGGTTTAAGTACCCTTAAAATGTTTGCACACAGCGCGAGTGAAGGAAAAGTCAGGGAGGATGGAAAGAGAGGTACCGGTGAATGTTGGTTTTAAATGTTTGAAGGTTATAATGACTAGGAAGTAAAGAGCTATACAAGGCATTCCATGAGCAAGTTGTACGGCTTACGAATGGATCACGATATTTTAGAGTACGTAGAGTACAGAGAGAGACGGGTGTTACGGTTGAAGGTTTGAAGGGGCGGAATGCTACTGGCGATTTCTATGGATACTGGTGGTGGAAGTAGCGATAAAACAGAGTGAAACACGAGACTTTAGGTCGGTGTTCGAGTCTGTCTATTGACTGAGTGATACAAGTATCAGCTATGAGTTTTATCGCACACCAGCATTTATTTTGTGAACATCAGACGTGAAATCATCCACGACAACTTGAATTGAACGTTCCGAAAGATAGTTTCAAATCCATTGAAGAAGAGAGTCGTCGATCCCAAAAGCACGCATTTTCGACAAAAGAGCCTGATGCCAAACTCTGTCAAATGCCTTAGAAGTATCAAGTGCAACTATCTTGCTTTCGCCAGATTGATGTACGCTTTGGTTCCACTTTTCGGTGAGACATGCCATCAAATCACCAGTGGACCTGTTGCTATGCTAACCGTACTGCCGGTGATTGGGAAGTTTTCATGTTTCAAGATATTTCATGAGCTGACGGTTTATCAGCGTTTCCATGACTTTCGAAAGAAGGGATGTAAGTGCAATGGGTCTGTAGAAGGAGAGGGAAGAAGATTCGCCTTTTTTAGGGACGGGCTGGACAAATGCTGTTTTCCATCTGCTCGGAAAGAGTCCTAAAGAGTAGGACTGATGAAAAAGCTTACGCAGTGGTTTTGCCAGCGTAGAAGAACACCTTTTCAGAAGATGGGGAGATATACCATCTGGACCAGATGATAGGTGTATATAAAGATCATTAAGCACTGCTACTACACAAGTGCGAAAGTGGATGTGTCCCACTGTAGGCTCGGTCTTCTTTCGTAGGACTGATAAAACGTTTCTCTAACCCTGACAGCCTCTTTACAGCTCGAGTCTTACCATGCCTTTTCTTTTGGTCTGATACTCTTCATCCGATGAGGGATAAATGATCTTATTCCGAAGAGAATAGTATGTGTGATCATATCAGCTGCGGCGTCCACGGCGTTATAGACGAGACATAACGGCCAGTTAAAATTCCTAAAGAAGCTGTTAAGTTCGCTGTAAGTGGCTTTCTCGTACTGCCATACGGTTCTTTTAGGAATCTTTTCTCTAACTGTGTGATGGGTGTACGAGAATTTAGCTGATATGACACAATGGTCCAACGAGTCTAGAGGGGAGAGCACATCAGCGGTGTACTTATCAGGGTGAGAAGTTAGGAACAAGTCCAGGGTGTTGGCGGTATGACTGTCAACGTCTGCTATTTGTGTGGGCTTATTCACATTCTGGGTTAAGTTATTTTCCGCATCAAAGATCTCAACATACCGTCCTTCGAGTGTTGTCTGTTCAGAATAGAGAAGCCACCCAGAATTGTGAATATCGAAATCGCCCGGAATAATGATTTCAGTATGAGGATGCAGGGATACAATTCTTTGAATGGAGTCAGGCAGCGCATCAAACTCGTTAAAAGTCGAATTGCTGTCCAGTTTTGGGCTTCTGTAAATAAAGCAATAGTGGATAATTTGCTGAGGGAGATAGAATTTTATTTTAACCACATGAAGGTGAATTCTGGATTGGAACAAGGTTTACATTACTACGGTAAGAGAAGAATAATGGCACTAGTTCGTAGGCAGTTAGGTTCAGATCAGAGTGCTCTGAGAGGTGTAGGCGGGGATCTACCTGTCTTTCACTAAGCACCAAAACAGCTGGTCTATATTTACAGACGTCTTTTTAGCCAGCGTATATTGGCAATGCCCACTCTAAGTTCCCGAGTCATTATAAAGAAAGACAAACAGAAAAACCACAAACACCGACGATACTAAGCACAGCTGTGAAGTAAAAATTCAGAGTTGGTTTACCGAATCAAATTGTTGTGGGTGTTATGCCCATACAACAGTATTAACCGGCACACCATCAAAATTGAAACCCACATCGCGCTATCCATCGGTTGTTACATACACTCAGCAACGACGGTGACCGAGTGCAAGCAACAGTATGACCAGGGGTAGGAAGTTTGGAATGCCCGCGCACTATGGATGACGATTTCACTGTACTCGCTCGTCGTTTTCGTTTTTTTTTTGTTTTTTTCATATATTCAAAGCTGAATATGACAGTATCTGCAGATACGAACTATACATTCTATATGCGAACTATATATGTACGTACCGGCCCTAAAATTTTTCAAATACTCCAACCTGGAGGGACATCGCAGTAGAGGACAATTTCATGCACACAAATGGAAGAATATCTCTGCCTACTTCGTGTGCGCAACTGGTGGCAGCTGGCAAAAGACCACACTAACTGGAGAGGCATGTGAGCTGAAGGTCTGGTGCACCTCGGGGCTGTAGCGCCATCTAAGAAAGGCTGACGACCCTTCTGGGAGAGCCTAGCTTGGCTTAAGAAATACATGAGATATCGTAACACATTAGGGCATAAAGGTAAAAAACAGCCTCCAATTTTGTTTAACAATTCACTCTAAAAGGATTAATAGTTCCATCTACCTCAAAGTCATTCCTGTTTAGCTGAAGTTTGAAAAATAAGCTGTAACTACGAAAACACTGCAGCGGCAGTCATGCATTCCTATTCAAATTTATACAATCGAATTACCCGAAATGTCCTGCCGACAAGGAAAAGATAAAACTCAACAACAAACATGAATGTGTACTCACCTAATCATAAAAACAGAAATTTCTCACAGCCGTATATCATGAAGTTCCCAAGAGTACGTCCTGAGCTGTCAGCTCCAAATGCTCAATCCTCAGCGGTAGCTGTCAGAAGTGTCCACAACTTCCACCCCACTCCGAATACCGAAAGCCTAATCCAATTTACCAATCAACACGACGTTACTGTTGGATAAAGCGATGCAAATTTTTTGTTTTTTTTTTACCAACACAATGCCAATACCGGAACCACTTTGTAATGCTGTTAACACATTTGCACTTTATTTACACTCAATTACTTTACTCAACATTGAATGAGTTTACTTTTTTATTTATCACTGATTCAATTAGAGGAATTTTGCATTTCACTTACTCACACGCGACGGAAGACCGTAACACAATAGCAAAGATCACACGGTGACCCCGAAAAAAGGATGTTTTCTAGTAGAAACAAAAAAAAACTGAATTATTATTTGAAAACTTCACCCTCAAGCGGATTTGGGATAGCTGGAGGAGAACATCGACATACTCGATGCACTCCGTCTGGAACGTGTACAGGTATGAAGGTACTCTGTGCTCATTAACGTAGTGTGAAACAGGGCAAAACACACACATACACCTACAATCTCCAGCTGCAGCGGAACTGGCTAATGTTTAGCAATAACTTTTCGAGTTTGCAAGGTAAAGTTTCTCCACCCTTTTATCTTCTCGTTGGGGGTATAACATGACCACAGAGCACCACCACTGCTGGCTTCATTCTAGAGGCAAGTGAATCCTGAAAAGACAAAAAACAAAAGAAAAAAAATAGTGCGGTAAGTTTAGTGAACAAGGATAAAATCGGGAGCAACAAAAAACTAAAAATATTATTTTTTAAGCTTTGGTCTAGCGGCGGCTTGAGGGAAGTTGCTATTTTTTTTTTTGTTTTTTTGTTTCTTCTACTACTACACCCGACCAACTTGTCTAATTAGGAACTTGTTTTAAAGGATTTCAATGTAATTATTCTTAAAGCTAAAAGTTGAACATTTTACCTTTCCAGCTAAGTGACGTTGGACTTTTTTCAGATTTTTTTTTAATTTGTCCTTTTAGTGCGGCGAGTGCTCCCTGGAGTTTAAAAAAAAAACAAAACAAAACCGGCCGGATAAAACAGTGGGTAACGGTGAGGGTAATCGTTATGAAATTTATGATGGTTAAAAAGTTATACCAGGGGAGGCATCTGAATCGACATTGGTGGGAGTATTGATTAAAAGGACTTGAATAAGTTATCGAAGAAGTCTTCTTCTTTTTTATGTGAATCTTTTGTTAAACCAAGTTGGACAAGTAGTAAACAAGAATGGGGAATTTCCAGGAGGAAAAAGAAAACCTTTCCATGGAGATGGCAGTGCAATAATTTTTCAAGGGTTTAGTTTGGCAGTTGGTTTCAGTTGTAGTCCATTATTAAGGATAACGAGAAGAGAGATTCGTTTTAAAAGTTTAATTTGGAAATTGAAGTTTCTATATGAGTAGAAGGGGACGAGGAACTGGACCTAAGTAAGGCCAGTTGTAATGAAGTTTGCCGATTTGGCAGATTACTTTCAGTCCCAAGACTAATGGCTATGTGGTTGAGTCTACTGTAAGGTTATGCACTGAATCAGACTTTTGTATTAATTCGGACCAGTAGTCCTCATATACAATACCAATATCCCACAGAGAGCCTAGTAGGCAGTAAACAATCGAAAAAACCAAATATTTTATCGGGGTTTCGATGATCTTTTGAATGAGATACCAAGAGAGGAAGTGCTTAGGAAATCGAACTACGAATGCGAAGAATACCTTGGAGGAAAAAGGTTTGGAACAAAGAATTCGACTGCAAGTTTCACTGATGTTGTTCATTAAGCCAGATCAGCACTTTACGTACTCCATTCCCATTAGGATTTCACATATATCAGCTTGTGAGGTTAGTGTGTCAACAACAATTTACTTTAGAATGACCACATATCCGATGTCGCCAAAAACGCTGAGAAATGTTTAGGCTTCCTCAAGCGATGTAAGAAATACTTTTCCCCCTTTCATCTAGCTTCAATATATAAGGCATTCATTCGCCCAAAATAGGAGTACTAGGCCCCTAT
This sequence comes from Volucella zonaria, assembly GCA_963966105.1. Classification (NCBI taxonomy): domain Eukaryota; kingdom Metazoa; phylum Arthropoda; class Insecta; order Diptera; family Syrphidae; genus Volucella; species Volucella zonaria. Next base: position 134,117,899 of record OZ014533.1, on the reverse strand, counting down.
CTGGTCGAGTGCCCCAAAGATCTCTTTGCACTTACTAGATAAGATTCAAAACCGGGCGATAAAACTCATAGGTGACGACAATATTGCACAGTTAAATGATATGCTTGAATGTCGACGTCACGTCTCTTACCTCACCTAATTCTATCGCTTTTTTCACCGCCAATCCTCCACCGAAATTTCCAGTAACACTCCGCCCCTTCTAAACTGCAACCGTAACACCCGTCTCACTCATCAAGCCCACAATCGGACGTATTTTGAAATACGAGTATCGTGGTTCTTTCTTAAGTCGTATTCGAGCTCCTTATTTCCTCGTCATTTTAACTTGCTAACATTCAAAACCAACGTGCATCAGTATCACTCTTCCTTTCCGCAGTAATTTCCCTTCTTCCACGATATGCGCAAACATTTTAAGTTCTTGAGCGCTAATTAGCGAGCGCTATTTTCCTAACAGATGGTTTGTTTTAGATTTCCAGACACCGAATCCTAGATCGCTTTTTGAACCACTTCCTAGCCCAGATTCTGGCCGAAATTATTTCTGGGCACAGGGAAAGTCTAATGTTTATTTTCGCAGCGACAGCAGTTCTGGTGTCTTATGATAGCAAATCCATAATACCAGAGTCATAGACAGTCAGCGCTCACAGTCATCAAAACTCCTTTTAAACAGTAGATGGCTTTCAGAGTGCAGCTCATGATATCAAAATGAAGGGAAAGCAGATTCATTAGCTCAGAGCTGCACGTGAGCTTCTGTAGCCAAAACAGACCGGTCTTTGTACTCTGGTAGAAGCGGAAGTTACTTTTCTCATTTCCTATGAAAGCTTATTCCACCACGGAGCCCATTTCTAATGCCCCAAACTGAACTAAATCAGTGAGTCGACTAACATGCATCATTGCAATGGATATGGGATGGCACCCTTCTTTACCCCTCCATAACATATTCGCCGAAGTCAGCATCAATAATCAGGGTCCTATTTCAGTCGCACAGGAAACTAGTGATTTATCTACGACGTGTTGTATGGTCGAGCACCCCCAGTGTCGACGAAAATGCTCAGCGCATACTCCTTTTTGTCGAGTGTGCTTTCAATTCAGCCCATCAGATTTTGAAGCCCAATCCAGTGAAGCTCAACCACTCATTTCATTCTCATGTTCTTCAACATGAAGGAAACCAGACTGATTGGTGTGAAGCTCTTCGCGTGCAAGTAGTAGTCTTTCAGGAGTTCGCTACTGCCGAGTAGAGCCGAAGATTCTCTTCAGAGTTGCCAGCAGCTATTCTATACTATTTTGTAGTAAAGTGGATATATGCCATCGGTGACAGGCGACTTGAATTAAGTAAATGCGTGTTTGTTAGCCTTATCCTTTACCCCCAACCGATGACAGATACCAATTGCAGCGTGTTGTGTTACTCAGCTCATATGTAACTTCGGTGATAGGAAATAGTTGTCAGTTGGTTTCAATCAAGTTATCTGAGAAGTGAGTGTCATCTACCGTTGCGATGTCTTCACCAAGTTCTTTGCAAGATGCATTCTTCAAAATCAGAATAAGACTTTCGTATGCTTTTTGCTTCGATCTGTCAAGGTTCCAATTTTCCTCCAGATTAATCTCTCCCACAAATTTGTCGCCGCAAGTCTGCATTCCACGATGGAATGGCGATCTACGAGAGTTTTTCCTAGCTGGGGGCGTCAGTTGAAAACGCTTAGTGGGGGCACCGTTCAGGTATGCTCTGTATAACATTAGGTTTTGATGGCTGACGATTTTATTAAATAAAATAATGAGAAGCGATCTTATGCCTAACCAACGGAGGGAGAGTTTCTGGTACCACTGTATAAAGGCAGACGCGACACTAGAAATTGCAACAACTATAGATCGATGGAAATAATGTCACATATTTAAGTTTTGAGATATGGCAATGCCGGTGTAGAAATCTGACATCAGCATCGTAGAGTTTGAGGTTCTTAATGGTTACAGAGTCCTGAAAAATTCATATCAGCCAAATAATGGAATTAAGACCGTAGCAAAATGTTCTCTCCATCTAGTGAGTAAGTCCCTCATCCGAAATCAATAGATTACCATCTACACTTTTCAGTGGATGCAATTCCGACCACCAGTGAGCTCCTTGGTGATTTTGTAGATAACGCTACTGTCGTACCCGGTTACTGCGTCTTCCGCCCTTGAAGCCAGTGTGTCGATGTACTGACGCTTATCACTTCCTACACGACGCTGCACTCCCTTCTTCTTCACACAATATTGGACTTCTAGCCCTGTTCTCTCTACTGCTGAAGCGGCTGCAATCCGAGCTTTGATTGTTATACGCTCATCGTTTCGGCTCAAGATTTCAACCAAAAGCCATATGCGGCAACTGTTTTGCCTTTTACAGCCTTTGCTGCAGCTGGAAACACATTTTTCACAGCATTTCAGTGGTTGTCCACGCTATTCTGCGTTGTGCTGTCGATTGCTTCTGCTTCTGGTCCCTGAACTGTGGGCGCACTTGCGAATCCCTGAGCCTGTCGGTATTGAACCCGGTGGTTGCTGTTGACGGATGCAATACGAAGGCGTACATGAGCTAACATAAAATGGTGATGGCGTTCTTGTCTAATGTCTACTCCGCGGCTGTTACGGACATCTAGAAGAAAATTTCTATGGCGACGGCTGATCGGAATTGTGATCTATCTGGTTGAATGTTCGCTGCCGGTTAGTTGAGACCCAGCTAATCTTGTGGCAGGTGTTATGCTTAAACAGCGCACATCCAAGGACTAGGCGGTTGGTATTGCAGAAGTCCACAAACCCTATGACTCCCATTACGTCTTTAAGCATAACGTTGTCGCTACCTACATTGGCATTGTAATCTCCCATTACAACTACGATGGCCCCATTACGGTTTTGATTGCCAGCTGTAAAAATTGTCCTCAGCCGCGTCTTCAGTTGGAGCATAACACTGTATGATGATGACTTTTCTTACTCTACTCTGGAATCTAACCGTCAATATCCGGTCACTGTGAGGCTTCCAAAATATAAGGCTTCTTCTTGCAGCTAGAGTTAGCATCAATTCTACTCCACACCTCCGATCACTTCCTGCTGGCTTGCTGTAGAGCATGACAGTGCTTTTTGCTGGGGACTGGTATGCCGTAGCAACGAATCATTTTATCCCGCTCAGTCCCAGGATGTCGACATTATATCGTATGAACATTCGTTCCAGTTGGAGGAATCTGGCGTTTCGAGGCCATTCTGGAGTGAGTCGAGGAGGGTCTTAACGTTCCAGAATCTAATCGTTATCCTTATTCGATATCCAAAGGCCGTCAACAAGTTATCCGTCCGTATTCGAGGCGTTTGCTGCCGATTCGTTGCAGTTGTCGTTTTTACGGTTATGGCTCACTGGGCCACTTATCGTGTTTTGTGGCGCAGGAAACTCGCCGTTTGTCCTCATCCCGATCGCTATTTCCGAAGAAATTCCCAGATGACACCGCGAGGAGGTGAGAGTAGGGCTTACTAACAGAGCTGCTAGGTTGTCGACTGCAGTGGCTCTACTCCGCTATTTAGCGGACCAGCACCCGTTTGGAATTGTTGCTCCTACGACGCCTTTGTTAGTCATTCTTACCTTAAACACCTTTACTACGCTGGCGATGTTTGGCTAGTTTAACACCGGATAATGGACATTCATTTGATGGCTCACAATCTGGAAGCTGAGGCGAACAAAGTGGGGTTCAAAATGAACATAGCCAAAACAAAAGCCCTTAGTACTTCCAACTTAACACTGCCGGACAGTAGGTCGAGAAAGTTGACAACCTTCTACACCTGGGAAGTGTGGTCTCGGCTAACCGGGGTGCCACCGAACTGAATATATGCAGCAGAATCGGGAAGGCTAAAGCTGCGTTCGGAATGCTATCCAAAATCTGGAAAAGCAATGTTTTCAGCTTAAGAACGAAGCTGCTTTATGGGTGAAGTACTTACTTTTTGTTCAATTTTACAAAGAACTTAACACTCAAGTGGGTATGACTACACTTAAAATGCCTCAGCATGTGTTAAGTTTTTTGCAAAATGGGATAGAGAAAGGAAGAAAGATGTTTGGGTTCAGTGGTTATTTCGCTCCTGGAAGCTACAAACCTTCGTACATAGATGTCTAAGAATCATCTCGAGAGTTTTTTGGCCCAATCGTGTCTCTAATTCAGCGTTTTATCAGAGAACGGCCAAGAACTAACAGACAATACTATACGGAGGAGAAAGTGGCAATGGATTAGTACGAAGTACGTCATGCAGTGGAATCCGCTTACTCAAGCAGGCAGAACAGCAGGGCGCCCGAGACATACATGGCGCAGAACAGTCGATGAGGAATCGAGCTTTTTAGGAATGAGTTAGAGAGAGCTCAAACGCGTTGCAGAACTCCCAACAAGATGGCGCGCAGGCGTTTTGCTGGCTTTCCGAATTCAATCGTGGTCGTCGTTCGTTTCAAGATGAATTTCGGGGAGATAGCCCAAAATTGGTTATTGTACCAGAAAACATCGATGCTATGCGGGAACCGATATTGCAAGATCGTCGTGTGACTTATCGTGAAATCAAGGCATGCTAATATCGCATGAACATTTGGCCGTCAAAAATATTTCTTCGCATTGGATACCGCATAACTTGACAATAGCTCGAGAAAGGCTCGTATCGACTGGTCTAAAGAAATGTTGAACAAATTCGATCGCTGTGCTTCAAAGACCGTGTTAGGCCACAAATCAGGGATACATGCAGATGAGCATGGATCTAACAAGATGAGCCAAATCCAACAAAAATTGTTCGCGGATGAAGAATTTCGAAGCAAATGGTCGCATGTTTCTTCAGAAAAACTGGGCATATCGCCACAGTGCCAAGCAAAGAATGGTACGCTACCATTTATTTGAGCTCTTTGAAGAAATAAGGCAAATCAACCACCGAACGTGGATCATTCTCCACCACGTCAATACGAGATCTTACTGGTCGGCTCAAACGAATGACTTTTTCAGCATTCAAAACATCAAATTCATGGATCGTCCAATGTACAGATCTTGACTTCTTCTTATTCCAGCACATCGAAAATATCATAAATTAAAAGGTCAACGTCCTTCGATACCTAAAGAAGCGGTTGATGCGTTTAAAACACTTGTTTTGAAGCTACCTCGTTCAGAGTGGAAAAGGTGCTTTGGAAATTAGTTCAAATGCATGAATTGAAAAGCAATGACGCCATTTTCGGTGAAAAATAATTGTTTTTCCTTGTTTTTCCCAAAACTGAAGTAACAACCTACGTACTATGAAAATGCAAGAGAGCCTTCTAGACATTCGCCAGCTCCAAAGCAGTCAATGCGGCTTTGTGGGAGGCGGGTCGACACATCTTTAACGCGATTCAAAGTACATTAAAAATGATGAAAAAACATTGCGAAGCTTCGAAGGATTTACATATTATCTTCATCGTGTTGGAAAAAGCATTCGACAGAGTTCCCAGGGATCTCAGAATGTACGATGATGTTAAAACAAAAAATTAAATGCACAGCGGGAATAACCGGAGAATTCAAAGTTGAAGTTGGAGTACAGCAAGGCAGCGTACGAAGTCCGTTGCTTTTTAGTGTTCTTTTGGCTCCCCTTCTGGCAGCTATGAAACCCAAAGGTCAGTTTCAGTTGGACTCCTTATACTTCCGCATTATTTTTGCCTTTTGTTTTTTTCTTACAACGGAGCTCGTCAAATGGACGGTGTCAAAGACGGCTATTTTAAACATCGCTCGAGGAAGACCACCTTCTTTCCTGCACCCGACTTAAATCAAACTATGACATTGAAAGATGTAGTTTGACCAATAGCTCAGGAGATTAACAGACCACTGCGTATGTAAGGTTTGTGAATTTTCTAGCTACAGTAATAATTTGCAAAGTCAGTGAGCCTGGGACAATCTTTTTGGGCTGCCATTTTGAAGAACAGGTAGTTTAGTTTCTTAACATCGAAGATCTTAATTTTCCGCTTAGGACATTGCTGATTTGACTTATACAAGTAGCTCGTAAAAGCAGTCATCTGCAAAGTTATTCACATTCTCTGCGCGGCTTATAACATCATGCTTTTGTAGGTCAAGAGAAACCAGTTCGAATGCATGTCTTCTAAAAAGGGTCCGAAAGTTCTACGTCCACAATAGAAAGTCGATGTCCTTATTTCGATGACCACCCATCAACAACAAAATATTCAATTTTTTTAAGTTGTTTGTCAGTTAACAAGCCATACTGCTTCACACAAACGGGCAAGTAGACTGATAGCACAACTCTTATCCTGGAGAACTGCGGCCGCCGCCGTTGGTTTTCTGTGAACTCCTTCTCTATTCTATAATAATCAGAGTTCCAAGCAGTTGAATCAGGTTACAATTGAGCAGACGGCTGACCACTGCTAATATATCATTTAGGAAATTTATTCGATTGAACGCTGTCACCGTGTTCTACTTAAAGTGGGATCTGTCTGGGGGCTTGCGATTGCATCAGTCAAGGTTGACACCCATGAATGTGATCAAAGTTTTAGATCTCTTAATCAGACATGGAGTCAGCTTGATGGAGTCAGCTTGATGGAGTCTAGCCGGAAAACTTGCCTGTGGATCGATTAGATACACAAACTACAGCAATGCCATCTAACTAGGAAGCTATGGTTTCTTCAACCCGATCTGGGAATTGAAGCCACCAATTGATTTATTCAGACTACCAGACAGCCAATAGTCCATACTTTTGCCCTACAAGAACCATGCTTCCTGACGGTAGTCCCATGTTTATTTCTTGTATCATACGATATATGATACGTGTATAGTCTTTCGACCTTCTTAGTGGAAAGTGACTTAATCCATTCTACAACGTACATTGCACCCATTTGTGCGTGGCCGTGGGTCTAATAGTAGCGTATTGGCTTCGAAATCAGACGATTCGAGTTTCAATAGCAGCCGCACCCGAAAGACAGTCTTTTTTTCAGGCAATTTGATTCATGAGTGGTTGCCTAGAATACAACAAAAAGCTCAATTACATTTAGTCTCCGCATTAAATGTTGGATGCCACCCATGAAGCGGAATAACCACTTTCTTTCTCTCTTTGTCGCATTTTCCCAAAAACTTGACACATGCTCAGGCATTTTAACTATAGTAATACCCACTTGAGCCTTAAGTAATCTAAAAAAAAACAAAAACCAACGTTGGTTTCTTTTAATTGTGGTCAACTCCAAAAAGGACACTTCTTATGTAAGCATTAGCTAGTGGTGCTAAATTTGGAGGTATCCCTATATTTTAGCTGTCGATGCCGCCTAGTCCGTAGTTTGAATTTAAATTTAAATTTTGTATGAAAACTGCATTTGATGTTCCCCTAAATAAATTCATTTCAGTGAACGCCTACAAAAAGGTCACACAAACAACTCTAAAAATATATTCCCGAAAACTAAACAAGTCCTTGTCATGAATAAAATTGGAAAAATTATCCCTCCCCATCTCCCGCCAAACAAAAAGACAGTTGGGCTAATGATTTTGGCAGCATTGCCAACCGTATTGCCACATACTTTATAAATTATTCAAAATTTAATGGTGACATCCGAAAACAGCCACTGCCGAGGCTAAATGCCAAATATCACATCAAATCACCTTCTCCACAGTGCTCCCCTGTGTCAACATACCAAGCGAGTATATTTACTCGTATATCTGTGTGTTTTGGGAATCTCTGCCTCTGCTCAACAGTGATGGTTGAAACAGAGTCGGAAACCGAAAAGCACCCAAAAAGTCCTCTGATATGGTTCAAGTTCACAAATGAAAACACAGAGTACAGTATGTTCGAGAGCAGACAATGTTTTTGAAGATTTGCAGCAAAAATTAGCGCTCCACGTGGCGCCATCAGTTGTGAGGATGAAGCATCTCAAAGCTAATACGAGTGTCGGTCATTTTTGTTGGCAACAAGGTGTTGTTTGGTTAACGTATCTGATCTTAAAATACGACGTACAGCATCGTTAAATGTAAAAGGGGAATTGATTCAAAAATAGTTTCAAAACGCTTGATGTCAACAAGAACAGAAAAAGAAAATTAATTATTCTATTTTCGCGAAGACTTGATTGTTTTTCTATTTAGTGCATGAGACATTGCAGTGATGTAAACAAGATCTGGGACACCACAAAGAGCTGAACTTGAAAGGATCTCTGTGAGGGAATTTGAACTTCCGACAAGTTTACATGAACAAATAAACGGACAGCTTTGGGAATTGGAGCAAGGAGATGCGAGTAATCATTTACAAGGTGGGATTTTTGAAAATCGATTTATCAGAACTTAGATGCAAGTAGTCACAATTTGTGGACCAGGCGTATATGTGCTAAATTACATCAAAAATCCTTACTCCGATATGCCTAAAATTAAATAAATTGGATAGGGAAATTTGGTATTCCCTATTGGTTTTGGTATTACCCTCAACCCAGCTGTGATTAATGCCTTGCTGAACTCTCTCACTACTTGTAGAATAGTCTTTTTGGGTCCCAGGTCAGCATGAAAATATGAGAAACAAAAAAGCGCTGATGAATTTGATGGGCAAGACCCAGAAGAAAGTATCTCGGTGCCTGCATTAGGGTATGTACCTTCATACTCGGTTAGGGTGTCCGATGATAGTTGGGGTTAGTGTGAGTATTACTACAAATTTCATAATTCTCCTGGAAGTCGACAGACAAATGAATGCTTCCTCACTGCTTACTGGCACCACAAAGAAAGACTACGCTTCTACTACGCTTACTGAACTACTTCTAAACTTTGTCGTAGGGAGGAGACTCACTATGCTGGTTAAATGAAGCTTAGTCCCATTCAATGAAAGAACTTGTAGTTGGAGAAGTGCCCATAATTGACTAAAGGTCAAATTGGATTACTAACTCTCAACAAACAAGCCTCCAGGGGAGAACTGTTTAACACCATATACGAGCTTCACGAATGTATTTGGGATAAAAGTACGTATATGGTACAAGTTCTTTATCCATTTACGCCAGATGAAACAAGGACACTAACAGGAAATGATCTGCCAAGCAATTAGTGGAGGCCGTTTCTTACCAACCTACTTATATGGGGCTACACCCACCTCCTGCCTTCAGTTGCGGATTCCATGGAGCCCTGTCATTAGTGCGCGCCACGTAACGCGAAAATCGAAGACTTTTCAGCTTTATATGTACTAGCAACATCAGGTGACTGATGCATAGATACTTTATTAGTCAGGTCAATATCATTGCATAGCTCAAAAAATTCGCCTTTACATCTCCTCTTCGAAAGCCTGTCCACGCAAATGGGATTAAATTTACTCATTCATGCTACTTTGACATAGTGCATGAATGGTTGAATGTTTGTCATAGCGAAATCGAGGTAGACATAATCCCTTTTACCTCAAAGTTATAGTTGTCTATTGTGACGCTCTGCTCGATTGTTATGCGGTTCTTTCTTATTTATAGCGTACTTGTTTGTGACCACAGCTAAATAGATCTGTGCCCTTCTGATTCAGTACTCGCAAATACACCAGCAAAATTTTGCTACCTTTCGCCAATGATGCCAGTGCCATCAACATGTGCCGGTTATTGCAGAGGCTTCCCATAAATTGTACCCCCGGTGCTGGTTGGCGAATTTTCCCCAATTTCCCCTAACAGGATGTTCAAAGCCCACGACTACGCATCACCTTATCTAAGCCCCTTTTCAGATCAAACCTGTGGCTTAAACTGCTTCAAACCCTTAATGAGCAGCAAGCGATTAACGTCGCGCAGGGTTGACTCTCTGACGATACCCAATTCAGCTGATCGGCACCGAATCGACATTTTTGGGTCTTCTGCGATACTGGCCAATACTGCGGCTATGTTTTCTTCATTTCGCATCAATCTCTGCTTGGTTGATGGCTTAAGATCCATCCATCCAGTGTACTCACGCTCAAACTTTTCCACGGTGCGACGAATTACCTGTACACTGTAGCCATGATGACGATTTTTTAATAATTTCCGCACGTTAGACAAGCGTAAAACGTTGCGTGAGGAAATAGCAATCCTTACTGAGTATTTTGACAGCTGCATGTTATAGGTAATTTTGACAGCTGCTGAAGCATAGCAATTGGAAAAACTATTATTGCTATCTGGTTACCCGTAAATTTAACAGGTGATGACTTTATTGAGTTTAGTACAAATCGCAGGGATGATCAGGGTCGGGAGACATGATAATTAAGGGTGTTTTTGAGGGTACTTCTGCTGTAATGGAAATCGAACACATGACAAATGCTATTAGCTTCATGTAGCGTTAAAACCAAATGCGGTTCGATGGTTATTTGGATAAAAAAGAGGAACAGACTTTAAATTGCGAGCGTTGGTATAAAAAAAAAATCTGGTCCTGCAGTGGTTAAGGGTTGGTGTATAAAGAAAATATCGGCGGATTCACGACGTTTTTCCAGAGATAGTAGATCCATCAATTTTAGTCGGTCTTTATTGGGCGGAAGAATATTATGACCAGCCCATGGGGGGCCTGCGTAGGGCGAATGGTAGCAACCTGCTTTGGACACCCTCGATACGTAGAAAATTGTTTTCACCATACCTGGCTAGTATATTCAAGAACTGACCTAATAAATGTAATATATAGGAATTTTGTGACGTAAAAATCAGAAAACTCTTTGAAGCTTCGTGCAACAAAGCCAAGCACGGAGTTAGCTATGCTAATGATGGAATGAGTTTGGGTGCGAAATTGAGTTCAGTATCACATATAACGTCCAACTGTGACCGAAAAGTGACCGAAGCTGCAGTTCAATAAGGAAGTGTTGAATGCTTTCGGGAGTATGAGATGGCTCGGCATTTCTTTACGCTGCTCTTAAAGAACTGGAAAGTGCAGGATAACTTAGCAATGGGTCGGTAGTTGGTAAAATCCTGTTTGAAACCTTATTTATGAAGAGGGATTGTATTTTCTTTTCAGAAAAATTACTGCCAGACTATCGGCACCAGGAGAAAGTTTGAGTTTGTTAATCTTGTTAATCTTGTCTAGTAGCTATGCTGGTGCGCAATTAATCAAGTAAACGAAGTATCCGAGAAGCGGGTCTTCAGTCTGGGTGGAAAAGGATTGACTAAAGAAATTAGCGAAATAATTGGCAATGGTTGTAAGATCAGACGATGACATGTTTTTGAATCGAGACAAGATGAATAGCTATCGGGTTCTTTTTTTCATATTAATGAATCGAAAGAATTTCTTGAAGCCAGAAATGAGGATAGATTGCAATCGGCTGAGGCACTTGCTATGGCGAATGTCACAAAGTTGGGAGAAGTGGTAGTGAGTTTGGCAGGTAATTTCGATAGTCAAATTCAGAAAAAATATTTAGCATACACATGCCATAACTTATTTCTCTTGTAACGTAGTGCACATAGTTTTTGTTATACCAAGGAGGAGATGATGATGGATTTCTCTTTTGTTGGTAAATGTCGATTAGGCGCCGATCAGCTAAATTGGACATCGCCAGAGAGTCAACCTGGCTTATTTTGCGGTTGGATTTGGACCTACGAGGGGCGTTCAATATATTCTCGGTATCGATATGAAGGAAAATGCGAATTCAATTTAAATTGTTTTTATTTTTCAATATAATCTCCCCTAACATCAATGCATTTGTTACATCTTGAGATAAGCTTTTTTAAACCCTCAAAAAAATAAATTTCCTAAATACCCATTTGTTGCCGACTTGAGTTCTTCATCATCCGAAAATCTTTTTCCACGAAGACATTTTTTCAAATCCAGAAACAGGAAATAATCACTAGGGGCAAGGTCTGTACTATAGGGTGGGTGTTGGATTTCTTCGAAACCACAATCTCGCGCAGCAGCCTTGGAAACTCGCGCCGTGTGAACAGGAGCGTTGTCATGAAGAAGCAACACACCCGCTGCGAGTTTACCCCGTCTTTTCTTTTTAATTTCCTCCCGCAAATTATGCAAAGTGGAAGCGTAGGATGTGGCGTTGATAGTTTCACCTTTTTTTTTGTACTCAATGAGCAAGATTCCCTTTGAGTCCCAAAAAACTGTGGCCATGAGCTTTCGGGCAGACGGAGTGACTTTGAACTTCTTCGGGGGGTCTGTTCCTTTTTTATGCCACTGCATGGACTCTTGTTTGCTTTCAGGGTCATAGTGGTGGACCCATGTTTCGTCCCCAGTAACAATTCGATCCATAACACCGTCCGCGTTCTCACTACACATCTCCAAAAGCTCTCTACAGCATGCGATTCTCACTTTTTATCTGAGGCGCTGTGAGCATTCGTGGCACCCACCTTGCACTGACCTTTGAAAGGTTAAGATGGTCATGAAGAATGGTGTGAATGGTACCAATTGAAAGCTTGGTGATCTCTGCCATCATTTTCACCTTTATTCGAGCATCCTCAAGAACAAGTTTTTCGACTTCTTTGATGCTTTCTCCCGTACAAGCAGTAGCCGGGGCGCCGGAGCGGGGGTCGTCTTCAATGCTCTCTCTGCCTCTCTTGAACTCACTTGACCACTTTTGCACAGTTGATAATGAAGGTGCGGAATCCTGGTAAACAGCCACCATCTCTTCATGAATAGTTTTTTGACTTTTTCCTTGCTTAGTGAGAAATTTAATTACAGCGCGATGCTCAATTTTCACCATCATCGTCTCAGTTGCCATTATGATTCTGTTTAACTAGAGATAAAACGCGAATTAATAATCACATTTATATGAAATTTTACATGAATGCACTAAAATAATAGTATTACTTGACAAATAAGTCAATTTATATATACAACTACAGCTTCACCCCGATACCGTGAATAGTTTGAACGCCCCTCGTAAGATTGCGTTGACGTAGGAATTCAAGCCAGGCGACCATAGACAACGCCGTGAGTTAGCTAATTGGACACTGGAAATGTTGGCCGGAGATCCGGATTTTGGCCAAATGAGTCGGCCTCGACTCATACCAAAGGTGTAACTTCTGCCTCCAACGCAGTTCCGAATTGTTGTCAAAGGATTAACGGAGAGCGATGCCAAGGCGTATCCTTGCTCCCATGGATGTACGGCCATCCCGTAAGCTTAAGTCTATACGATAGGGGTTTACGTTAAAAACCAAAAACTATGTTTGGTGTGGGTTTATGGAATGGCAGCATCATCGGACCTTATTTCTTTCAAAATGAGGAAGGAGACACCGTTACCACCAATGATCTCAGGTATAGAGCGATGTTAACCGCCTTTCTGTGGTCAGAGTTCGATAACATCAATAAATCCGAGATGTGGTTCCAACAAGACGGCGCTACTTGCCATACAAGCGACGCAACACTCGAAGTTGTGAAGGAGAAATTTGGGCATCTCACGGTGTGCGTTCATCAATTGGCCGCCGCAATTATGCCATTTGACACCACTTGGTTTTTTTCTCTGGGGCTACATCAAGTCGTTAGTCTACACTAACCAGCCAACCGATCTGGACGAGTTCGAAACCCACATTCGACACGCTATTGCCGGAATAATCCCGCACATATTGGACCGAGTCATCAAAAATTGGACCGACCGCTTGAAGCACTGCCAGCGAAGCCGAGGCGGCCATTTGAATGATGCGCTATTCCCAAATAATCGCATGATTCAAAATAAAGCATGCATCAATTTTATATCTCACACTGTTTTTGTTTTATTTAAATTTTTTTTCCCATCGCTCTTATATGGCCACCCTCTATATATGCCACCTTTTGGTGCTGAACGAAAGATTTAAGGATACATGGTCGGCAAACGTTCTGGATATTTGTTGTGAATGTTGCAATTCAGCGTTAAATCTCCTCACAGTATTTTCTGTATTGCTGCTATTTATGAAATGTCTGTAGATGTGCATTGCCTGCACTTAGGTAGTGGCCCGAGTGTACATAATCAATTTGGCTGACTATTTTATGAACAGATGATCGTCATCTTCATTTGTGAAGCGAATCTTTTCTTTGCCAATTAGCGTAATTCCGTTTCCAGACGAGGTATCTTGTAGGTCTTACCAAAGATGCATTCTTTTCCTATTATAACCGTCAAATCATCAGATCATCAATGATCTCGTTAAAGAATTCTTAATTACCAAAATCTATGTTTGCGAGTGGATGAGTGCGTGTTAGGTTGACGTCGGGAAACTAAGTATTGATGGAGATTGTTACAATATGTTCGGTAACGTCTCGAAAGCTCAAGATCTATTTCTTTAGTTTGCGAATTGCAACAAATCCGCACCGAAATTGATGTTATTTCTGTTGTCTGCAGCGGTATTCGTATATGTCATAGTTTTTTCTCATTTTTTTCTCGGCACATACCACAGCACTTCAAGAACTTTCGGTAGCTTTTCGACTGCACGAGCCAGATTCAAAAATTGGTTGCTTTGCAACAATAAAGCTTTCATATGACCAGATAGGACAATATCTTCTCAGACATTCTTTGGAGAAATGGTACCAGATATTCCAGAGCCAGCTACCTATATCGGTCACAAGGCAGCTACCGTTCTAGGGTTAAGGACCCATGTGCCAAAATTTGTATTTCAGCAGCCTGACTGTTCGTCCCTTGATGTCGTTTAGCATTTTCAGATTGATATCATGATCATAATGAGATAATAATATTAGTTTATGCTATGTCTTTTTTCTTTTTTGTACATAAATTAGTACCAAGAACAATCTATTAACCCGCCGCGCGGTTTAGCTGTAGTAGATCGACAAAAAGACCTCAAGAAGTTCTACTACATCTGAGAGCTTGGCATCGAAAAGACCACGTTATACAACTTTCTTCTTACCTATTGTATATATGTTTGTCTCTGACGACCAATACAAAGTTTAAATCAATCGATTTGTTTTGCTTTTAAATTCGCCTTAATTCATGATATGGCCCCTGGGAATTGGAAGGAGCTCTTAATATATTTTCTGAAACTAGCAACACTTTCACCTCTATCCGTGATTATTCTTACCCCAAGAAATTACATCTCTGTTTCATCTTGCGAACCATAAGCTTATTTTTCCGATGTTATCGAGGCTTAAGATCACTAATTCTTTTCCAACTCTAAAAAGTTTTCTACCTCTCAACAAACTTATTATATGCTCTTACGAGCCTGTGACAATTGGCCTAAGGTTGACTTGGACAAGATTTCACTTATCAAGTTGAATATCTGTCTAGAGAGAGTCAGTGGAAAGAAGAGAGAAATAGCAGGAGTACCACCATTTTGCATAGTCAAAAGGCACTTGGTTCAAGAAATTATTTATTTAATTGCTAATGACAATTTAAGATTTTTCCTCTGGTACGCGTGCATCTACATGCGAAAAAAGATTAAAGCTTTAAGAAACTTTATTAACGAAAAATATTTCCCCATCTCTATCATTCCGCCTCCAGATAAATACCAGCCACAACAAATAAAATGGAGAATTCTCGAAGTTTATGATACCACTTTTGTCAAAAAAAAACGATTCGCATTAACACACACATTCCTACCATACACAAAAAAAAAAAACACTCATCACCACTGAGCAGCTTATTTATAATCGAAACAATAATTAATGAGATACACACCGTTGTTTCTGCCCATCCTCCGCAATAAAGGTTCGGCTTGAAAGATTCACTACCCCCTTTCATGCATTCTTCTGAGAATGACTCACCGTCATAACATCCCGACTGACTCTATCAAAACAATTCCATTCACAAATACTGTCCCCAATCTGCAGGTATTTCCAACTCAGTTAAGTGAGTATCTCAGCAATGCCAACTCACAGAAATCAATTTTCTCATATTATTTTCCAAAAATACCTCAAGCACCATTATTCGTATTTTTAGCGGCAAAAATTCTTGACGCAAAATGGTCACGCACTCGGCTGGAGAAGGAAAAGGCGCATACCTCTGGCGTGAGTAGTCAAAATTTTTGCACACGTCATTTGTCATGCTGTCGTGTAATCGATAGAAAAAAGCGGATCGCAAGCACAACAAAAATCAGACAAATAAAAACGGAGGCTTCATTTATATGCCTTTGTATGGAAAAACGGAAGAAAAGTTACTATTGCATGCAACTGTGGCGTATGGGTAACATTTTCCACCCCCAGAGATACAAAAACAAAAACCGCTCACTCAATTAGCATACGGGGCGGACACGTAATCATTTTAACTCATTTGCTCTTCCGATTTTTTTGAAGCGCTGTGTACTGACATCTCAGCTTTTGGATAATTAAGTCCCGTTGTTGCAATATGTACGATAAATGTTTACTTTTAATTACCCGGATGAAACGGCACATTTGGGGATTCGTTTTTCTCGATTCTGGTCTGCCCTCAGTTTGGACGTTAAAAATGAAAAAAAAAAAAAAAAAAAAAAAACGAAACCGACAGCATGTGTAGACAAATTGGCGGCAAAAAATATTTAACGACTTTTATCCCGCACCGCCTTATAGTTTTTGTCTTTCCACATCATAGATACTCGAGCGGGTGTACAAAAGATACACATATCCATTCACCAACTGGATCTATAGATCAAGTTTTATTCGAGATATTTTTATACAGTACAAAGTCGTCACTACAAATCACTCGTTTCTACAATAGAATGTACGAGTATGATATAGGCAGCAGTTTGGAAGTTTGAGATTGTTTTTGAAAATTTAATATCCTCAGTGATGACGACAAAATCGTCGACATAACATACCTATACATACTCGTATGTATGAGTTACAATCTTTTTTTTATTTTTTTTTTTTTTCAATATTTCATCACATCACGAATATTCGGAGAAATGTGGAGAAGAAGGTCAGGCTAAAGATACATTTTTTGCTTGTTTATATTTTGATGATCAATTAAAATGTTGTTTGTGGCTTAACAGATACTCAGCGAGCGAGAATATTTCGAAGGTTGGGCAAGGCGTTATTGCATTTAATTAAAATTCACTCGCAATCTGGCGACGGTTTTATGTTCAATTTTATGACTGCCCGCCTTGATGGAGGTATTGACTTTCCGCTTAATGAAATAAAGCACATGGTTCTGTTGTTTTGAATGAGATTTTTGTGTTTTTGTTCTTTTGTCAGAGGAAGCAATTCAGGTTGGTTCGTTTTGTTTTATTTTTGAGACTAAATATTTGTTTGGACGTCTACATGAAGAGGAATAAATAACTAAACACAGATGACGGATACGTGTCAGTTTTGAAATTAAATTTCCAGAAATTAGCAAGAGTTAAAATTTTCTTGATTTCGTATTACAAATAGATACGAAGATATACGGTATTTATGCATACGAAATATGACAATGCACTGGTTTAGAAATTCTTCTTACAAATAGCAGTTTGTCCCCTTCAACATTCCACCCTACGCTACCAATAAGTCAATGCATGCATTATTTCTATTTTCCGAAGCAGAGTCACCTTCTTCAGCAATTATGCCGCTTTCACCTTAACAACTCTTACTTACTTAGTGGTTGGGTGCCGTAAGAATAGGGAAGGCACTGAGAGATGCCAAACTGGTGATATCCAGAGATGTAACTATTCCTACACATCAATAGTACTTATCTCCAAGCAGTAACCATCGAATTCTAGTCGATGTCCATCCGGACTCGAGTTGCCAAACTTATAAGCGTGGGTACTGACCAGCAGAGAAAAATATTGGAAACCCGGAATAAAGCTAATAAGACCTTATCCGGAATACTCTGACATATTTGGAGCTCAGACCGGTAAGGATTTCCGAGGCTTAGTTAGGATCTTGGAAAGAAGATGCTGATGGATGAGCCCTTAATGGACCAACGGCAGCGCACACATCACCGAACGGGTCACTGGCTTCAATCTAACCGACCCTTCATACTATGGGTATCTATTGAGGAACTGACGCTACATGTTGGGGGTTGTGCGGCCCCCAAGCACTGCTATTGAAAACCTCTGCAAACGAAACAAGAACAGCGAACTTCGGATCTGCACATGGAATGCTAGGTCCACTAATAGGTCACGTGCAGTTTTTTTCTTTATTATTATTATCAGCGCGCGCCCAAAGGGTTTTTGTACCCATCAACTGTTTGTACACAGCAGGGGCGAAGGAAATTTAGGGAGGAAGAAAAGACAGGTACCCATGTACATTGCTTTTAAATGTTTGTAAATTATAACGACCAGGAAACACAGAGATCGGCAGCGCATTCCATAAGCGAGTTGTACGGCTTAGGAAGGAATCACAATATTTTAGAGTACGTCCGAAAATGGGCTTGAGGGTATACTGATGAGCATTCGTAGCGAGACGGGTGTTACGCTTGAAAATTTGGATGGGCGGAATGTTACTGGCGATTTCAGTGGAGAACTGGTGGTGGAAATAGCCGTAAAACAAAGTGAGACAGGAGACATTACGTCGATGTTCAACGGTGTCAATTAATTGACTGCTATTAGTATAACCTATGAGTTTTATCGTACGGTTTTGAATCATATCTAGCAGGTGCAGAGATGTTAAACGCACCCGACCAATTGTGGTCACTGTACTCCAATTTCGGGCGAATAAATGCCTTAAATATTGAGAACAGACCAGAGGGGTGAATTATTTCTTACATCTCTTGAGGAAACCTAGACAAAATTAAAAAGAGTATCGGAGACAGAACGGAGCCTTGGGGCACACCACCATTTATTTTGCGGATATCAGGCTTGGAACCATCCAAGACAACTTGAATTGAACGTTCAGAAAGGTAATTTCTAATCCATTGAAGAAGAGAGTCATCGAACCCAAAAGCACGCATTTTCGACAAGAGAGCCTGATGCCAAACTCTGGCAAATGCCTTAGAAATATCAAGTGCAACTATCTTGCTTTCGCCAGATTGATGTACGTTTCGGTTTCACTTTTCGGTGAGACAAGCCATCAGATCACCAGTTGACCTGTTGCTACGAAAACCATATGGCCGGTCATTGAAAAGTTTTCGTGTCTCGAGATATTTCATGAGCTGACGGTTTATCAGCGTTTCCATGACCTTGGAAAGAAGGGACGTAAGTGCAATGGGTCTGTAGGAGGAGAGGGAAGAAGATTCGCCTTTTTTTGGGACGAGCTGGACAAATGCTGTTTTCCATCTTCTCGGAAAGAGTCCTAAAAAGTAGAATTGATTAAAACGCTTCCACAGCGGTTTTGCCAGCGAGGAAGAACACCTCTTCAGAAGAAGGGAGATATACCATCTGGACTCTGGAGATCTTTAAGTACTCTTACTACTACACGAGTGTGAAAGTGGATTCGTCCCATTGAAGATTCGACGCACTTAAGTGTAGGTGGGGACAAAGCACAATCTGAGAGTGTTGAGCTAGCCGCAAAGTGTGCGGCAAGTAGATTGTCCTTGTCCAAAGAATTGACAGTCGAACAATAAGCGGAGGCTGCAAAGCAGATGTTACCGCAATCCAAGCAATTTGATGGATGAGCCGGACAATAAGAGGATGAAAAACTGCGAGACCTACTACGGCGACTCTTATCGACGGCAAAAGCACCGTCTATTTGGATGTGAATTTGTTGTTAGTGGGCTTAGGCATGAAGTCTTGAGTTTTTGGCATGTCAACGAGCACCTCGTAACAATCCGTATTAAAGCTAAATTTACCAACATTAGAACCGTGCAGTTTTACATTGAAAAATCCTTTTCCAAACGACTCTCCCGTTTTAAGAAGTTCTATGCCGCCACCATCACGCATCAAAGACCAGTGCGGCGCTACATACGAGTAGATGGACTAGAGCTGCTCACGAGCTCTTTGAGCAGAAGAGGAGTGACGAACACCGGCTTCTCAGAGAAAAACAAAGAAGAGTGAGAAGGCGTGCTTTGAAGATCGAGGAAATTGAGACATGCTACTCCTGGAATAGGATTCAGATGTTTTACGAAAAGATAAAAACAACGTGCTACGGACAAAAACGCCGAACCGAAGACGAACAAGGGAATATAGTAGCAGAGTCGCAGCTGATGCTGAGAATTTGGAAAGAGTATTCCTGTAGACTGTATTACGACGATGACGATCCATATATCGCTGTCACGCAGAATGAACCTTTCAATCTGGACGATGCAGACTAAAAATTCCACCAAACCGACCTGGATGCAGTGAGAACAGCTATATCTAAGCTTAAGTCCAACAAAGCTGCTGGAGCGGTTGGCATAAACCAACTCAGCTGTAAAATATAGTCGGACGAAAGTATGCCAATAAATTGAACCTCAGCATTATTCGTCCGATCCTCAAGAGAGGAAACCTTTTGAACTGCGCCAATTACAGAATCATCAGTCTTCTTAACACCGCCTACAAGATTCTATCTGCCGTATTGTGTGGACGCCTGAAGATGTTCTTCAAGGACCTAATTGGTCCGTATTAGTGCGGCTTTAGGCCAGGAAAGTCCACCATCGGTCAAATATTTGCTCTACGTTAATCTTGGAGACGATCTTATCGATAACAGGGTTGTTTATGACAGCTTTCGCTTATCGCGAAGGAGGCTTAGATTTAGCTTATCTGAGAAAACACCGCCACGAACCCCGCTATCGGTTTCAGACCCATCTGTGTAAAGGTGGACTGACTTGTCGTCCAAGAAAGCATCCTTCTCCCAGAAGGATCTGGAGAGGAAGCCTACATGAAAGTCTTTGTCAAACCTAGGTTTGCGTATAGTGTAATCGATATTCTCTGAGAGGGTTCCTTGTATATGAAAAATATTAGGGAGGCCAAATAAATTATTTGCCCACTGTGTAGTTGCTTTAAGACGAATAGCTTCAGTCACAGCTAGTTGCCTGCTGAAGATATCGAGAGGTGTCAAGTGAAACAGAATATCTAATGCATGCTGTTTTTGGACTCTGCTTAGATTGCTGCAGCTAAATGCATTGTCTAAGGTCGTCCACCAGACAACAACCCCGTAGGTGAGTATCAGTCTTATGAAGCCCCCGTTTGTTCCCAATGGCTTTTTTGCAAGAGAATAAAGCTACTGTAGCTTTCTTGACTCTTTCTTAAATGTCAAGTTTCCAGTTTAGTTTCCTATCAAGGACCCAAATATTTTGCTGTATCGGAAAAGACTAAACTGGTACCTTTTATTGAGGAAGGGTCTATAATTTGGATTTTGTATTTCCTAGAAAAGAGGACAAGATCGGTTTTATGGGGGTTTGCTCCCAACCAACAGCGATCTTCCCAACGGGTTAATCAGTTAAGATTTAGCTAACATAATTCTCTAATTAACGTCATCCGCATAGGCAATCACACTGCTACAACCCGCTTCCAGGTATATCAGCAGTTCATTAACCACTAAGTTCCAGAGAAGGGGAGAGAGGACACCGCCTTTGGGCGTACCTCTGCTGACACATCTTTTAGCAGAAGCCGCATCCAGTTTAGAGTTGATTATCCTACTATTTAGCATAAGACTGATCAACTCCCAAAGGGAGTGGTCTTCCTGCGGAGTTGACAACGCAGTCGTGATTGCGGATGTGTTGCTAAACGTTGTTAAAGGCACGCTCTATGTCCATGAAAACGACCATCGTGTACTCTCTATATTGTAGGGATCGTTCGATATGGCTAGTCAGTGAATGCAAAGCCGTTTCCACCGACTTTCTTTTAGAGTGGGCATGTTGAGCCGTTGACAAAAGTCTTGGATCAATTTTAGCTCGTTTATGGATATAAATCAGTCGTTCTAGAGTTTTCGGAAGGAAAGACGATAGACTTATAGACCTGAGGTCCTTTGGGAAAACATGAGTGCATTTGGAAATGAAAACTACATTGACTTCTAACGGTGGAATGTGGATCAGTTCTACACAGCTGATTATGATATTCTCTAGCGTAGGCTAGAGGGCCTTTGTAGCTCGGCAGGTATTATACCGTTCGGACAAGCAGACTTGAAGGGTTTGAAGCTATGCAACGCTCAGAGCAGTTTGTCTCCTGTAATCAGACCATGAATTTTGGTCACGGTTGCAATAGTGTTGTTTGGGTTGCTATTGGCCACGTATAGGGAGCTGCCCGGAAAGTGGGTGTCCAATAGCAGGTTGAGTGGTTCATCACTTGAGATTGTTCAAGAGCCATTGGTTGCATTATATTACTTGAAGGACTTCAAAACATTCAGTCGCTTTCAGTGAATTCTGTAACTTAAGATTGAATAGTTTTCGACTGTAAGATACTGATTCCTGAAAATGATTGCTCTAGCCATTTCTTCAAAGTAAAAGGGAATTTTGTTTTATTAAAGTGAAGCTAAAATTGCTGTCACTAAATTTAAATATTCCCCCGAAGTCCGACTTTATTGAATGCCTTCCGTAATTACCGAACTCGTTTACGTCCTGAAAACGCTGAGCAGTATATAGGTCTGACTGCATTCATTCGCCATTTAACAGGCTGCAATAGTTTTCGCTGGACATAATGAGAAACCATCATATCTTGCACTGCCTTAGCATCACTTGCAGTATAGACTTTGTAATATTCTTCCTTCTTGTGCAGAGTTAGCATTCCAAATGTAATTTCAATAATTCAGAAATTTTATTCACTCAATGACATACTTTTTGGAAACTTTTTTCAAATCTTTTCATTTGTACACAACTCTGTTAGGCAACAAATACAAAATACAAAAACGAATTTCCACTTCTACTTGACTAGATGTTTGCAAAAACTAATGCACTTTCTCCTATGTCCTTTAGAGAAAAAAGAAAAAACAAAAACACTTTAACTCAAAATCGATAGGACATCTAGTACACAAAAGGGCATCATTTCGATATAAGAGCTTTGGATAAGTTTTCACATCAGCAATTGGAAATATGAATCGTCTTACGTAGGAATGCCCTACATCCAATCACGTTGAATCCTAGTACGTAGAGTGTAACTTTAAATCGGATTTTGTTGTCCAATCTAGTCGTATCAAGAAATCACACACTCACACTGGAAATTTCATTCGAAGATAAAAAAAAAACAAAAATACAAATCCATACAAATAAGTTTCGGAACTTATCACAATAAATGACTTTGTATCATCTAGTGCTGTATCTCTAAGTATCTATGAATATCTATGAGCATCTATGAGTTTCTACAAGGTGCCACAGCGTACTTGGAATATCGACAAATTTTCGAATTCAGTTCAAATTAATTACGCCCCATTAGCTCGATGTAATGCGGTACTGTACGACCGTAATTTCAAAAGTTGGTGAAGGGATTTTCAATCAAATAATCGCTATCGATAGAATTGCTCCTCACACTCCGGCAATCGGTTTTGTTACGTCAATTTCAGTTCGTTTAACCAGGAGCTAAGTATCGATTTGGGGGTAGCCAAGAGGGACACAATCTGTACTGAGTAAAATACTTTGATGGAGTAGCCATGGACATGCATGGTTATCCTGGTCGGAGATTAATGCAATTTGCTTCAAAAATCTCACACAGCAGAGCTTGAGTGTCTACATCTGCAGACAGAGATATAGTGTAGGGACGTAAGATGGAGCAGGATTATTCCCATGCTTCATGAAAATTATGATGTTTTGCAGACAGCAATTTAAGGAATATTTTCTACTACGAGTATACTGGGGATTTTATGAAAGATCCTTATGGATGGAATCAAAATAGAAGTACAAAACAAAATCGAATTTCTGCAATTTCGTATGTTCCAGACAAAGTCATGGGAGAATGTTATGGGTTGTATACAATGCAAAGAGACGATGCAAACAACTTTGGACTATCAATCTGCATATGGAATTCCCTAGAAAGAAACTCAAAGAAAAACAAGACCAACTCGTTGTTAACACTTTCAGTTTGCCTATCAAACGAAGACAAGTAAGAGTTTTGTTTCCTGAAATACTTCCTTAAGGGACGTGTGAGTATATAGGATTTGGGTAACCATTTCTGAAATCCTTTAATGAAAAGGATTATTTATATTTTAGAGTGCTTATTGACCCTATTTCATGGTCTGTTTGATGTATTATGTTAGGCAGAAGGAGATCGCCGTCATACTTTTCCAGTAGTTCACGATAAATAAGGAGAATGAGCTGGGAATATAGAATTATCGAAATATCCGGGCAAGTATTTTAATCAGAAATGACATTAAGATACTTATTCGTTGTAATTTCATCAGCCCGCACTATTAATACAACCAAGCAGCCTTTGTATACGAAGGAGAAGAGGATACACAAACATGTCTGGCATGTTTGTACCTTTCTTATGAATCTGCTGGCACAGGAAGAATGGATCCATATCATGAGATGCGAACCCACTTTCTATTAGTTTGCGATGTCATTCAATCTTAACTACTGAAATGTAAGCGGAAAGCCTACCTTTGAAACAAGAAAACAGCTCTAGTGAAGAGTTGCACTTACAATAAAAAATGATTGGAGAAGCATCTCCATCCGCTTCTTTTCCTAGTTTTTCGTAGAAGGATAAGTGAAAGTCTACATAACAACGCCTACCAATCAGCGCTGTGTACTTCAAGCCTGATGCGGCTGTAGGCCGACATTGACAGAGAAAGAACTCCGTCTGTATATTACTTAAGCCAACCAGTCTTATGTCCTTGGCCAAAAATGGTATTGCTATTGCCCTGTTAAGGCGCCAGTAAACTGTCTACAGTCCTTCCTGCTTGAGGGCAATGGGAGAATTCTCAATGGAAGAGCTACTCTTAATTGAAGGTACTGGCAGTTTGGGTATTGAGAAACTCTTTCTGAGTCTCGTCTAGCAAATTCACCGGCGATTTCATTTCTTGTGATCCCATTGTGACCTGTGGCATAGACAAGCCTCAGTTAATTCATCCCTTCGACTGTTTTCAGTGAGGCTTTGTACTATATTCACGACCTAGCTTGGAAGCATTGTCAAAGTTTGCCGTTTCAGACGCAGTACGTTTCACTTCAACAAATCAGGATTATGTATATTTCAGGTTGGAAGTCAGATGCACTAAGGAGTGAAATCTAACGCTGACGTTAGTCTCAAAAAGACACTATACCAGTCCATCCGTGAAGACCCGACTACATTCCTTTTCTGGCTTAAATTTTGGGTGAAACCATTCATGGACTCAGGGAAATTTTTTCGTAGCTCTAGTGTCATTGCATCAGACGGCATGTCCATAGACCAGAGCCTATAGGCAGCCGTAGGGCAATGTCTTCATAGCTGCAGGGTGTATTGTAGTAAAGACAAAGATGATTCTAAGACTGTAGCAGAGTCAAGGGTCATAGATATAATATAATTGGTATTTTCATAGTCGTGTAGATGCAAATAACCCTCTCCAGTGATAATTCTCATGTCTTACCGAAAGCTCCTTTACATTACCATGTGCCATATTTAGTCCAAAGTAAGTTGCTATCCTGGATCAAACTCAAGTACTTAGCTTCGTTGAAGATGCCTTCAAGAATTAGATAAGTCAGACCGACCAGTTTCCTTCTTCTCGTAAAGAAAATAACCTCAGCGCATTTTCGATGCACTAATAGTTGGTAACATCCCGAGCTGCCTGAGCCCTAGGCTTGACCTAATAGACAGAATACCTACGTCATCTGCATACGCCCGAGAGTAGACTTTAGAACCACTCAGAGCGTTAAATAGTCGACCAACCAAATATAGTCTCACTACTAGGACGCTGCTTTATCCGCAACCCCTGTTTACCCCGACGTCACATATTGATTCCAATCAGCATCTACAATTATGTAACTATTCGTCACCGTAACTCTTCTCCACATCAGGGATAACGCCATGTTATCTGGGCGATTGATTGTCAAAAGTTGCGTTGACGCGCCTAACACGCACTCCTTGATGTCGACCGCGCTTTCCATTCTGCCCTCCAGATTTTGAAGTGAAATAACGCAGGACCTTCCAGGTTGGAAGGTATGTTCTACATTTGACAGAGGATATATTTGCAAAGCAGTTTTGCGCATATGTAGCTCGACTATTCTCTCCATGTTCTGTAACATGAAATGCAATCGTACTAGTCTCATTGAGATAGGTTAAGTCAGGTTAGGTTAAACAGGGGTATGTTGGATATCTCATCACACAGACACTAGGCACCAAAACGGGCCATCGCGATCCCTGTGGAACCACTTCAATTTGTCTTCAAATGGCAAAAACCTAAACAATCGCCCTGGTGAAACACCCAATTTCCCTGCAAAAGCCAAGAAGGCCTTTGAAGTTCGTGCCGTCTATTTCCTTTAGGTTTTCGGAAAAGTATTTCCCTAAAAATTTGTGTGTTATATCCTCAACAGCTCCTCTCTTTGCGTGTTTCAGCAGGTGACAGTGTCCAGTCAGGATTCCTATTACTGTCCTAAGCTAATCCCTGTTTAATTTCATTAACTTCCTAGATCTTTTGCAGTTAAAAATCGGCCAGAGAGCTTTGGATACCCTGTGTGATTTTTTTCCTCGATAGTGGCGCTCGCTATGCAGATGGGGTGGTTTGATGTTGGCAACCTCACTATTTTCGAGTAGCCCTCCTTTTCTTGCAAGCTCGTCCGCTTGTTTATTTCCTTTAATACCGCAGTGTCCTGGCACCCAGCACAGTCTTACCCGGTTCTGAGTGCATAGTGCCATGAGCACTGTGACAGCCACTGACTGTATCAGACTGATGTTGGTTGATTCCATTGCCTTGAACGCGGTCTGACTATCGATGTAGATAGCGACATCTAATTGAGATAGTGGTAGCGATTCTATTTCACATAAGAAAGGCCCTTTGATTTTGTCAGCTTTGACGATAGAAAGCGCATATTCCCAGTTTCACAAGGAAGTGCAAAGGAACCTGAGCTGAAAGCATTATGATGTTGTTAGAAGCCTTAACGGATACCCACTTCACGGGGGCCATATGTCCATTTATATCCTACAAATCTCGTAGACCAAATGTCGGTAAGAAGGTAGGTAGGTTACTAGTACGAGTTATGTGTCTCTGTACGATGTATACAAGAGAGGGCCGTTTTTGTATCTACAATAAATCAGGAGAACAAGGTCACACGACTTACTGCCTATGACAAGTTATTTCCAACTTAGTGATATCATTTGTACTCATTTAGAATCCATTCCAGACCGCCAACACATAGTACGTTAACCCATCCGTGGAAGCATCATCCTCCAGTCTTCGCATTGCTAAGGCGTCGAATAAGTCAAGAATATGAGAACCCAGCTGCAAAGGCGCCGTCGCTATTCCTGAGACATCGAATCTTAACTATACGAACAGAGTAGAGGAGAATAGTGTTGTTAGTGATGTCCGTAGGTATGGTATAATCTCCTAAAACAGCTGAATGTATAGGAGTTCTTCTAAGGGAAGCAACGACTTTATAACGGGTACCAGTTGCAGCGAAAGTAGGCCCGAAACGAGTTATAAGTCATGGCGGTCTGGTGTGAGAATTGAAGTAGAGAATAAAGTAATTAACGATAACTGAAATCAAATATAGAAACTAACAAATAAATTCTTATCAGTTCAACACAGTAACGCTCAACATGCCTACTTAAAATGCGATATAGTGAAACACCACTAAACATGGTAGGGATCTTATAGAACAGACTCTGGTTCTATATGCCTGAAACAGATTTGCCAAACCCTGGATCTAAAACGCTCTTAGAGTCTCTCCCAATAAACTACAATTTGGGTAGTTCAATAAAGGCAGATTCAAAGCGCAGCGAGAAAACTGCAACTCAATTCCCTAGGGCCTTACTTAGGATTGCCCTAAAGTCCATGGTGAGTCTCTACCTTGCGCAAAAAGCCTGTCCTAGTTCAAGCTGCCACTACTTACCCCATGGAATTAGTTGAGATTTCTTAGCACTTGTATGACCCACTTCAGTCGAAGTATCAATCTATTGCGCCGTCTTATCAGGGAGAATTCATAGGTTTTTGAAGCCAAAGCGCCTATGTGCATGCACTCTATGTACCCATTTACCAATTTCGGGTCTTCTGTCTGTGTCGATACATTGAGCACGAACTGGATCGAAGACAGACGTTTGTGGGGTGCGCTCTCTGCTGTATAGTCTGATTCGTTCAGATTTCGATTTTTATCTTTATGTTGTAAATATTTTGGAATAAAAAAATTTACCGAAATGGTGTTCAAAGAACATCGTCCGTGGATATTACAACAGCTGATGCGGCGCAGGCAGACGACTCCCAAATACCAACAACCTACACCGAGAGAGCCATTCGAAAACACCAACAGCAAACTGGCAGGTCAATAACCTTGGAAACATTGTATAACGAGATTCCAATCATCAAAAATATGTACGAGGATTCTCTAAAAAAAGACGAAACACTGAATGCCAGAGTCACATCCTTTGGCATAAAACTAATGTTTAGACAGCGAAATAGCTTGGAGAAGGAGAACATAATGGAAGTTGCTGGCATACCTGTATTTACAATGGCAATGCAGCTGACTGCTTGAATACTATTTTTGATGATGTTCTAAAAGTTTGCACCGATGACGTCCAGCAGTGCTACGTCAAAAACTGCGGTAAAAATCTGCTGGTGATGAGGAGTACACAAAACAAATACACTAACGTTCTCTGTTTTCACTTTTCCACCAGCGAAATCAAGCAAAGAGTAATAAAAAGTAAGAGAACTGCAAAAAAGCGAATTTAGTTCTTCTCTATTTGTTGCCGGTACGATAAGTAGAGTACGAGTATTTATGTATTAATGAAAGTTTCACTAGAGCGTTGTTTATGAAAGCTACAATAAAATAATTAAAACCGAGAAAAAATTATTTTGTAAATATTTATACACCGTATCAGAACTCACAAATTTTACTGAGAAAAGTTGATGACGGAAAGATTGTGGCTTCAAGATCTTTCACTAATTTGCCAGCACTGAAAGACTTTTAATTATTTATCAACAAAAAACTTTTGTATGACTAATGCTTCAATTTCATGCAAAAGAAGTGATTACTCTATTCCGGATTATAATCTGTATCCATCCGGAAATGAAAACTGGTCCTCCAGGTTAGGTAATTGCCCTGTCATGGCAAAAGTCTATATGAAATCTATTACAAAGCAATAACAAGCCTTGAATACGGACGGATCTACTGTTGACGACCGCTGCAAATGAGATAATGGCAATTAACTTCAGATCTGTACGTGGAAGCTTAGGTCGCTTGCTACGCCACGTGCAGCCGGGGCCCTGGACTGCTGCAAAGCAGATGTTACAGCCATCCAAGAAATGCGATGGGATGGGCTGGGCAAAAAGAGGATGAAAAACTGCGACATCTACTACGACGATTGATATCGAGGGCAAGAGCAGCGCCTATTTGGATTCGGATTTGCTGTTAGAAACAGACTTAAGCTAGGAGAAGCGTTTTCCGCATGGTAACGAGCACCTCGTAACAAACCGTATTAAGGCTAAATTTACCAACATTAATCCACAGAAGAGAAAGATGATGACACCAAAGATAGCTCTTACGAGCTCTTGGACATGGCTTACGACTCGGCGACTTTAATGCAAAACTAAGAAGAGAGGGTATTTTTCGTAGTACTGTCGGAAAGTACAACCTACACGACACCACCTCCAATAGTGGATTTAAGCTAATAGACTTTGCGCGGGCCGAAACATTGTCGTAGGTAGCCCGCGGTTCTCGTATTTCAACGTACATAAGGTGGCTTGGAGATATCCTGATAAATCAACCATCAGCCAAATTGACCACATTGTGATCGACGCAAAGCACGCTTCCAATATTTTGTCCAAACATTCCGAGGGGCCAACATCAACTCGGGACATTACCTTGTTGTGCGTATATCCCGAACATCGCAGCGACAAAATAATACTGTGGGGCCGGACGGCTTTAATCGCAAAAGATTGCCAAATTATTTTCCGACCGAGGCTCCCTTACTATGCCAAGTTGTTCTATGAAGCCAGAATCAAGGATTGAAGACCAGTGGCAATATTGCCAAAATGCAGTCAGAGATGCCGCATCTGATGTGCTGGGTTTCACTCGATCACCACAACAAAACCCCTGGTTTGACGACGAGTGCCGTCCAGCAAATGCTGCTAAGCAAGAGGCATACAAAGCGGCGCTGCATAGAAGTACAGAGCTCTACGAGCAGAAGAGGAGAGAAAAAATAAGGATCATGAGAAGCGCACGGTCGAGGAAATTGAGAGATGATATTCCAGGATAATAACAACACGCCACGGACACAAACGCCGAACCGAAACCTGTAAAAACAAAAAAACGACCATAGTAACAGAGTCGTAGTCAATGAACAGGATTTGGAAAAAGCTTTACTCATCTGTAAAATATGCTCGAACGAAAGTACTATATGCCAATAAATTGAACCTCAACATTGTTTGTCCAATCCTCAAGAGAGGAGACCTTTTAAACTGCGCCAAAAGAGGCATCAGTCTTCTAACATACCGTGCAAGATCCTACTGGCAAACGCCTGAAGCAGTTCGTCAACAGCTTGGTTGGTTCATACCAGTGTGGCTTTAGTCCAGGAGAGTCCATCACCGACCAAACATTCACACAACGACAGATCTTGGAAAAAATGAGTTCCAAATCGGTACACACCACCTATTCATCGATTTTAAGGTCCCGTATGACAGCATCTATAGAGAGGAGCTATACAGAGCAATGTTTAGTTTCGGCATCCCTGCGAATCTCGTCCGTTTGTGCAGGATAACGATGGAGAATGCACACTGCTCCAGAGATCTTGGATATCAAAAACGGATTTAGACAAAGCCATAGGCTGTCATGCGATTTCTTTAACATTATTGTTAAAAGGATAGTGCAAAAGTTACGCGCCAACACAAGAGGCACCATCTTTCAAAAGCCCATCCAATTACCCGCATACGCCGATGATATTGACATAATCAGAAGAAAGCAGCGTGACGTCAATGGCGCTTTCGCGATTATTGAGGCGGAAGCGGCGCAGATGAGTATAACGGTTAACGAGGGCAAGACCAAGTATATACTGCCAACACCTAACACCGACGTCTTGACAAGAACGTCACCCTCGACAGATATAACTTCGAGCTAGTTAAGGACTTGTTCTACCTAGGCTCCGCTATCAGCGCTGAGATCAATCGAAGTATAACTTTTACCAACAGCTGCTTCTTTGGGTTAACAAGGCAATTGACTAGAAAACTCCTCTCTTGAATAACAAAAGTGGCCCTGTATAAGTCCTTGATAATCCTAGTTCTGCTCTGTGGCGCAGAGGCAAGGACTTAACCAAAATTGAATGAGGCTGCTCCTGGCTGCTTTGAGAGAAAAATTTTTCGGGTGATTTTCGGTCCCGTCTGCATGGATGGAGGAGGAGTTACGACGACAAACTGTACGGCTGTACAGCGACATCGACTGAGCCAAAAGAGTGAAGACGCAACGACTAAGGTGGCTGGGTTATGTAGAGCAGATGATCACTAATGCTTCGGTCTGAAAAAATTTCGAATCTGCCCCGAGGGACAGCGCACTAGAGGAAGACCGCGACGCAGTTGGCGCACGTGGAAGGGGACATCAACCAGCTTAGCGTGGGAAACTGAAGTCAGTTGGCGAAAGATCGATCCTGACTTTAGCGCAACCTTCATTAAGTAATTCCTCTGCATAAGAAAGGGCGAACAGATAAGATCCTAAATTATAGGTCCATCGCGAAACTGTCATCCATTTCAAAACTCCTCGAGACCATCACATATAACTGTAAACTCAATGTTATTCCACTTTTGAATAGCCAACACGGCTTCATAAAGGCTAGACCAACGAACCTACAGAAATCACACCAACTACTCTGTGCGCTCTACAAGACGGCAAACAAGTTAATCTAATGTCTACCGCTTTCGGTAAAACTTTGAATAATGTTACTATTCTAAAGGCTAAAAACTAAAGACTCTTTGACTTTCATCTGATTTCATTGCCTCGATTAGCCATTTAGTTAGATGGCGACACAGTTCGGGATGAACAAAGCCCTCTGCTAACATGCCCTCCAGTTAGAGCAATCTTATCCAGCTGCCTCCAGTTGCGAAGTTGGCTTAAGTCCGCCACCTAAGATCGGATTGAAGCCGAAAACTATCCATTCAAAGTATCTTCACCATCAACGTGTAACCAAGATTATTGGGATTCAAGCGAGGTCGGCAGTTGGTGGTTAAATCTTCTTCCTCATTTTCATTTGATGCAAATAGGACCAACATTTACCCAAAGAACTTTTGCCAAAGCACCAAGAGATCGTTTTGGTGCATTTTCGTAAGGGTCCAAACTTCTGCGCCATAAGGCCGGACTAGGATGATCAGTGCTTTGTGTAATGTCTCCTTGATTGCTCGAGAGAGTTTTGCCTTCTAGGCCCAAAGAAGCATCGATTGGCAAGAGTGATTCTTCGCATGATTTCTGCGTTAGTGCCGTTGTCGTAGTTCATAGATAAAGTTCCTTACAACCTCAAAGTTGTAGCTGTCTATGGTGACGTTTCGTCCTAGGCGTCGATGTTGTATGTTGGTAGCAAACACTTTGTTTATCCTTCGTTGAACCCATCTCTTAGTGCTGTTTCCGATGGTAAATGGACATATTTGAGTCCTCCTCATTACTACTCTCCACAGCAACAACAGCTTCTTTGTGAGCACTGTACGACGTCTCTTCGGATACGAAAACCATCAATGGCTATTCGAATGACTTGGTCAGATGGACGATTATGTCGGTCGTAGAATGGAAGTAGCGCAGGGAATTTTAGCGAACTAAACCACGATTTTCGGAATAAATTTGCACAACTATTCATGGTGAAGTGGCATACTAGATTGAGCCCGTATCTGCTGTTAAATTGACTGTCGCTGAAAAAAGGGTTCTCAATTCAAGGAAAAATCCGCTACAAATAAACACAAATTCGTTTTGTGTTCGCAATTGTTTCAGTACATCAGAAAGTGTACTATTAAAATTTGGTCACCGTTAAGGAAAATTTTGATTCAAGGTTCTCCGCAAACGAGTTTCAGGGACAAGCAGTGTTCGGTAGCGCTTAGCAAGAGTCGAAACGCAGTTGTAAATGAAATTTCTTTACTCTTTCTGATAGTTTTTGTACTCAATGTCAGAGCTCAGTTCTTGTAGAGTGTTTGCCTTCCAGCAACGGTTTTCTTTTTCGAAAAAAATATAACCACTCATAAACTGTTTAGTCTCACCAACTAGCTTCATAACTCCTATCCATGCGAAAATGATGGCATTTCGAACATTAGTCTTAAAGAGATTACTCTTAATATAACTGGCATTTTAGCTTATCTATTTAACCTCACTATTAAAACTGACACAGGCTTAAATGTGCAATCGTGTCGCTGATTTTTAAAAAAAGGAAAACAGAATGATAAAAATAATTGCAGACCGATTTATCTATTGTCTTCTTTTTCCAAAGTTTTTGAGAAATCCATTAAAAACAGAATGCTGAAATACCTCTTTAAAAAAAAATACAGAAGTCCTTTTAAACTTCTCTTCTTTTATGAACAAATGTTTAGATACAAAGAAATATTGCGCTAGTCCCATTGTTGGCATTACAAAAGCGTTCAATATGGTAGATCCCGTCATTCTTAGAAACAAATGGCACTGTGCAGGCTTTCGTGGTTCTATGTTTAGCTGGTTTACTTCACATCTCAAGGATAGAGCGCAAATAGTTAAAATTGAACAAGGCCTTGGCTATACGAAAATCATGACCCTATGAGTGCCCCACGGGTCAGTACTTGGTCCTATACTATTTCTTATATACAAGAAGTCCATATTTTTCCACTCATTTAAATAAAGGGAAAATCTCGGCTTTTGCGGATGACTTAGGTGTTGCATATACTTGTTCTAACCTCCTGGAAGGAATGGTGGAACCTCCTAATGTCGTATCTATTTACATTCACCTGACTGATGATAGGTTGAGGATTCTTCCAGTTAGATACCTACACTATTTTAAAGTTTCGAAAGTTTTCTTCATAAAAGTAGTTATTGCGGAATCCAATATCTGGTATACTTACTTCGCGTCGCAATGATAGGACTTTATACGACTGATCACGGTCATCAACAAGTTGCAGAGGATAAGAATTTTGATGCAACATTAAGCCACACCTAGGTCCATCAAACTCAATGAACTCATATCATATTGTCACGATATAAAGGTTATATCCCGGACCAATTACTGTTCGAAATATATAAGAACGATATCCCTGCAAATTAATTGTACGATTTCAGTTGGGGTAACAGCTCGTATCCTTTCGAATATTGCCACATTGGAAGTTTCCGCTTCCATTAACACTTTCTAAATACAAGCTCACTTTCTGCGCACATGTTTAAGTACTCACAAGGCATATAAAACATTCCATGCACGGTAGCTCTAGCATCATCCTTTCCAGCAATATACAAATTAGAAAAGGGTGTTCTCTACCTAAGTACCGCACCCTAACCCGTTTATGAAAGACACGATAAAACTCAACCTGCAATAAAGTGCAGGGAAATAAACAAAAAAAAATAATATAAAACAAGAAACACTCCTAGGAATAACCCTATTAAGTGGTGATAATTTTGTAAAACAAATAATAAGTTCCAAGTCCAAGTCCAAGTCCCACATCTCCGTAGCAAACCTTCAGGATAAATTCACTCGCACAGAAAACCAAAACGAAAGAAGGAATTCAAATTCCAATCACGTCAAGAATATTTCATAAAACTCACATTATCACCACCAAAATGAAGTCCTCTCTCTTCTCGACATCCTTCATTCCTACGTGACTTGGGTGTAGACTTCACCAATTGCAATGCAAATGAAGACAGGACACAGAGCAATATCATTGAAAGGACATTGCTTCCGGGCGGTCTCGACACAGAAGCCAGAGGCTCTTCAGAAGCAAAGAAGTGCAAACAGTTTCTCAATTTTAATGCACTCTCTTGTTCCAGTCATCGTATTGTATGTATGCCGCCCGACTACTTAGAAATCTTTTTCCGAAACCAAAGGAGAGACTATGAATACAGAAAGATACTTCAAGAAAGTCCTGCCGCCACTCCTTTGCAAAAAGAAAACAAAATAAAATGACTACAGAAAAAATGAAGATAAATGCACAAGATAACAACAGTGCCCGTCCAATGGCTATTTGTTTAAGGACAAAAGGGAGTGCTCCTTGGCTTCGTATTATTGCCGTCACGGCACCCCTTTATTCACTGAGATTGTGTGCGGGTGTTTAAGGACAACTCAGTGCAATTTCAAAATTAAAAAGAAAAACTGCACCTCAATGTGTCCGAATAGACAGGAGAGAGAGGAAGAGAAAACGCGTGTCCTTACTATGAAACCTATTAACCCGAGTCTATAGTATTGTCATTGAATAAATTTCCTATTAATACCCAGGAACAGGAACAGGAACTTCCACTTCAACTGTTACTTTCTCTGGGATGGCAATAGAAACGGGCACGTCACTGCCACCCACAGGACGAATGAAGGCTTAGTGAATTTACAAATACTTGTTGCACTCTAAAGGGACTTCCGTTTTTTTGAAAATTCCTTGTCCCCCATATCTACCCAAGGTGAGGAGATTCTATCAATTGGAATTAGTATCTTCGTACTTGTCCTGTTCAAGGATTTATCTGCTCGAGTTGATATAAAGATACGAGTATAAACGGCGGGCAGAAAGAGAACTTTACGAGTATTTCGGACGCGGCAAAGATCCTGCGATTGGAAAAGTGCCCTCAATGAAAAGAAGACAAACTTTTTGCAGCAAAGGACGAGGACACTTTAGTCGTCACTTCCTGGCTAGAGAATATTCTATGGAAAGTTGAGATGCGAAAAGGTAGATAATGGAATTGACTTTATTTCTGCAAAGTTTGGGGATAATTTGCTTGTTGAGCAGTTTTTCATTTCACCGATGGCCGGCACGTTGAGCTTAAAATTTTCATCAGAAAGCAATTGAATTAGTTTTAAAAGGACATCCCCACTGCTGTGATGGTGATTTCGTGTTTTTTTTCCTCTGATGCAGGAGTCTATTCAGGAACAGAGAACAAATGTGCATAAAGTGTGAATAGGTGTGGATAGGTATCTACAGGAAAGCTGCAGATACAGCTGCACTTTAGCTCGTGCTAAGCGCTACCAAACACTGTTTAGCCCCGATGCTCATCTGCGGACAATCTTACCAAACAGTTGTATGCTCTACGGCTGAATTAAAATTTTCCTTGGCGGTGACCAGATTTGAATATAATTCTAATAGCACCCTCTCGGATGTACTGAAACAATTGCGAACACAAAACGAGTTCAAAGCAATTTTCTGGACTTCTAAGCTTAACTGCTTCGATTGCGAATTTGTGTTTATTTGTAGCGTTTTTTTCCTTGAATTGAGAACCCTTTTTTCAGCAACAGTCAATTTAACAGCAGATATGTGCTCAATTTAGTATGCCACTTCACCATGAATAGTTGTGTAAATTTATTCCGAAAATCGTGGTTTAGTTCGCAACAATTCCCTGCGCTACGTCCATTCTACCACCGACATAATCGTCCATCTGACCAAGTCAGTCGAATAACCATGGATGGTGTTCGTATCCGAAGAGACACCGTACAGTGCTCACCAAAGAAGCTGTTGTTGCTGTGGAGAGTAGCAATGAGGAGGACCCAAATATGTCCATTTGCCATCGGAAACAGCACTAAGAGATGAGTTCAACGAAGGAAAGACAAAGTGTTTACTGCCAACAAAGAGGGGTACACAACACGAAACGTCACCGTAGGCAGCTACACTTTTCGGGTAGTAAGGAACTTTATCTATTGTACTTCGGCTCCACTATCAACTCCGACAACGGCACCAGCGCATAAATCATTCGAAGAATCACTCTTGCTAATCGATGTCTTTTTTGGGGCTTAAAAGGCAAAACTCTTGAGGAAGTTTTGAATGGAGGACAGTTTCGCGATGGGCCTATAATTTAGGATTTCATCTCTTCTTATTGAGAGGGATTACTTAATTAAGGTGGCGCTAAAGTCTGGATCGATCTTTCTCCAACTGATTCCAGTTGCCCAGGCTAAGCTGGTTATTGTCCCCTTCCACGTGTGCCACCTAAGTCGCGGTCTTCCTCTACTGCGTTGTCTCTCGGGGCGGATTCGAAGAATTTTGGGACCGAAGCATTAGTGATCATCCGCTCTACATGACCCAGCCACTTCAGTCGTTGGACCTTCACTCTTTTGGCTACAATTTGTCGTTGTATCTCCTCCTCCACTCACCGTCCATGCAGACGGGACCGAAAATCACCAGAAAAATTTTCCTCTCAAAGCAGCAAAGGGCACCCTCATCCATTTTTCTTAAAGTCCGTGCCCCTGTGCTACAGAGCAGGACTAGGATTATCAAGAACTTATACAGGGCCACTTTTGTTATTCGAGAGAGGACTTTTCTAGTCAATTGCCTTATTAGCCCAAAGAAGCAATGATTGGCAGGAGTTATTCTTCATTTGATCTCAGCCCTGGTGTCGCTGTCTGAGTAGATAGCGGAGCCTGGGTAGAACAAGTCCCTAACTATCTCAAAGTTACGAGTATATCTGTCGAGGGTAACGTTCTTGCCGAGACGTCGGTGTTTGATGTCCATCCTGGATGACAGCAAATGCTTGTTCTTGGCCTCGTTGACCGTTGAAAACATCTTCGTCGCCTCCGCCTCAATACTCGCGAAAGCGGCATTGACATCACACTCTATTCCTCCAATTATGTCAATATTATCGGTCTATGCGAGTAATTGGAGGGGCTTTTGAAAGATAGCGTCTCTGGCATTGACGCGTAAGTCTTGCACTATTCTGTCAAGAATAATTTTAAGGAAGTCGCATGATAGCCCATGGTCTTGTCTAAATCCTTTTTTGACATCAAAATTCTTGGTAAATTATTTGCCAACCTTGATGGAGCAGCGTGCGTTCTCTATCGTCATTCTGTGCAAGCGAACGAGTTTGGCAGAAATGCCAAAACTAGATATTGCTCTGTATACCACATCTCTATAGATGCTGTCATAAGGGGCCTTAAAATCCATGAATAGGTGGTATGTATCGATTTGGAGCTTATTTTTTCCAAGATCTGTCGTTGTGTGAATATTTGGTCGATGGTTCACTCTCCTGGCCTAAAGCCACACTGATATGGACCAACAAAATTGTTGACGAACGGCTTCAGACGTATGGGAGGTAAGATCTTGCAGGCGTTGTTAAGAAGACTGATGCCTCTGTAGTTGGCGCAGTTCAGCGGGTCTCCTTTCTTGAGGATCGGACAAACAATGCTGTGGCTCCATTTATCGGCATACTTTCGTTCGACTATATTTTACAATTTAGTTGGTGTATGCTTATAACCAAGTCATCCCCTGCCGCTTTGAAGGCCGTCCACCCCAGCAGCTTTGTTGGACTTAAGCTTCCATATGGCTATCTTCACTTCATCCAGGTCCGGTGGTCGGAATTATTGGCCTACATTGTCCAGATTGAAAGGTTCATTCTGACTGACAGTGGTATATGGTTCGTCATCGCCGGTATACAGTCTACGGGAATGTTCTTTCCAAATCCTCGGCATCGAATGGTACTCTACTACTATGTTGCTTTGTTTGTCTCTACACGTTTCGGTTCGGGGTTTTTGTCTGTGGCATGTTGTTATTATCCTGATACATCATCTCTCATTTATATCTCCTCTTCTACTCGAGCTCTACGAGCAGCTCTAGTCCTGCTATGTAGCGCCGCTTAGTATGACTCTTGCTTAGCTGCATGTGCTTGCCAGTACTCGCCGTCAAACCAGGGGTTTCGTTGTGGTGGCCGAGTGAAACCTAGAACATCAGAGGCGTCATATCTGATGGCTTTATGGCAATGCTGCCACTGGTCTTCAGTAGTTGATGCTGGCGGCATAAAACCTCTGAAGGGATTGACGGAGACTTGATCGGAAAAGGATTTGGAGAAAGATGTATGTACTTTTCCAGCTATGAGAAAAGATTCCCTGCGAAATAAAGAACTGAGAAACAGTTTTGTGAAGTTTTGCCAAGTAATTCACATATCTTTTCAACCATCGGAGTATTCGTCCTTAAGTTTTTCAATACCTTCTTCCGTTAATTCTGGAGTGATACCATTAAAATCGATGACGTTTGTGGACAACTGCTCAGGAAGGAGATGTAATGCTGACTGGGGTCTTCGGAGCCGTTGGGTTTATGTGAAGCTTACCACTACATTTAACGAGATCTAAATTTTGGATCAGATGCTTGTCAATTTGAACTGATTTTTGAACTTATTTTTAAAGAGATTAGTCAATTGCCCAAAAGTGGTTGTAAGATCTTTGATAGATAGATAGACTATGTTCGAGGGTGAAACATCTTTGCACTCATCACAAACCGAGAAATTGTTCTTGTTTTTTGGCTTAAGCCAACACTTAACATATAAAAGTTTACCTGCAAAGTTCACTACAAGTCACTAGGTCGTAACATATGACTTGCAATGAATTCTTATCAGAGAATGCCTGCTGAGATACTTATTTCCCAGTCGTTATAATCTGCATACATTCAAAACCAACAAACATCGGGGTCTCTGTTTTTTTTTTCTCTCTTTAATTGTTCCTCAGCTGGGCTGTGTGCAAGCATGAGGTTGCGTGATTCATTCTCTGGGCGGATTCTTCTAATACCGATATGTCCTCTTCTATGTTTCTTTTAAAAACACAGGGACCTCTAAACGCATCATCTTTTATTGAAGCCGATGACAATGGAGAAATCATTTGGTGGTTTTTGCATACGGATACTTGTATCTCTATTGCCATTTGTAAAAAGTTCATGTCAACTAAGACCTTAAGTTTCCAAAATTTTGATTTGCTGTTTAGATTCATTCATATCCAAGTCTCCATCTCATTCTCTTTCCCGGACCAAACCCTAAGGAACACCTACAGAAATGCTACCATTTCCAAACACATTACTTGTCATCAACCCTGACTGAGCTTACTCTGGTGAACAGATACTTGTTCGTTTCTTTTGCCAAAAATACAAACACTTAAAACAAACATCTTGAATTCCACCTCATCGTGATTTTCCGTGTTCCACTATTTATAATACAATACCCCTACATCTCCCTAGATTTGCTATTTAATTAAATTTATTATAATCCCTTTCGCCAATAAATTTGGTGTCCGGCGAAAATGTTTTAAATGGAACAGGATGTAGAATGTCAGATAGCAGATAGATGGCGGCACTATACGGGAATTCGTACTCTCACTCTGTTTTGCAGCTCCAGCATGCAGTGATATTAAACAATTTTTAGCATACAACTAGGCAAAATGAACAATTTAGCTCCTGGCATTTATCCCAACCAAAAAGTGGATGGCATCCGTGTGCCTTAGTTTCGAGTCTCCTTTGCTATGCATTGGAAAGTGTCCTTATACTGTGTAGTCGACTTTACGGAAATTTAATTTTTATTTATGGACTCACCCCATTCGGGTGTGAACCGGGAAGTGTGGGAATATTTGGAGACACGACTTCAGTTTCAACATCCTTGTTTGGAGCTTATGGTGAAAGGGTGTACAAGTACGAGTACATAGAAGAAAAATTGTTCCTTTGGAAAGAAAGAAAAAAGAAACAAAAAACTTAAATGAATGAGGAGTGACCAGTTTTTTTTCTCATTTTTCTCATCCCTGAGTGCATAGTGAGGGACAATTTCGGTGGCTAGAGTGCTTCGTTACACAATTTGTAAGCTCCATTCTGAGGACATTTTGGAAAAAGAATATTTATGAAGCTTTTGTTACTCTATAACTGGGTTTGGAGATTTTTTTTTTTTGCCTCGAGTTTTGTAGATTAAGTTGGAAGTGGTTTTTGTGCATAGTAAGCAAGTAAAGTCCATTATTGCGTTGTTGGAAATCAACAGTATCCTTAAAAATATTGAAAATGGAAAGCATTAAAGGAAGAACGCTCAAAAGGTTATATGAGACAAAAAATCGATGCATCGACCAACATCGATTATACAAATATTTTAATTGGAAGATCTCCTTGTAGCTATGTCAACTTTATCTTAATTGACTGTGAACCTCTCCAAATATGTGTAAATGAATTTTAAGTAAATAACACACGACTGAACCCACTCTAATTCAAACTGCCCTCA
This sequence comes from Volucella zonaria, assembly GCA_963966105.1. Classification (NCBI taxonomy): domain Eukaryota; kingdom Metazoa; phylum Arthropoda; class Insecta; order Diptera; family Syrphidae; genus Volucella; species Volucella zonaria. Next base: position 134,077,105 of record OZ014533.1, on the reverse strand, counting down.
AAGTACATACCGAAATCCAATCGCAAATACTTACTTTCATTAGAGAGTCCATTTAAAATGCTTTTGCCAAATGAAATGAGAAAATCACTTCCGTCAGCCATTCTGTTTCCAATTTGGATCCCAGCGCGCTTCACCTGCATTTGCACTTCACGCGAATTCCAACGAAATGAATGTCCACTCCAGTTTAACCGCAAATTAGTGCTCAACGGAATTATTTCAAACTACTAGAGGGCAGAGATAGCAAAAACGAAAACAAAATCCTGTACGTATTCAAATTTTAATCAAAAATTTTGCATTAATTTTGCAATTTAAATTCCTGCAACTGGAGGCACTCCACTCATTAACATGCGTACGAACACATTCGAATAGGAGTACAATGCGGTTTTCCAGGCAATTTATTTCGTCACAAAACCGCTGCATTTACCAATTTGTCAATATCAAGTTCAATCACACGCAAATTAACCACCACAACCCAATCGTTCAATGTTATTTGGCGCCCAACAGGAGGTCACACTTTATTGTGTTGTGTTGGTGGCGGTATTGGTGTTGTGTCCTCTGGCGAAATTCTCAATTTGTTATCACAATTATGAATGACGTCAATTTGGAGAACATTTTGCTATAATCGCCGAATGGTGTTATTTTGCATAATTTTGACCACAGGTCTATATTGCGAAAAGGCGTTCCTGTGGTATGACAAGGGAGCAGCACTAATGAGATATGGAGCATTTAGGGTTAAGCCAAAAGGGTTTGTAATAGGTGTCAAGGCACAAGTTAACGACAGTACGATGGACTGTCGTTTGCCCATTTGTTGGAAATCAATCAGCATCGGAGGAGTACTTCAACCCTATGGCCAGAAACTTTCAAAACTATTTTGTCGGTGAAAACCAACCTTGATAGTTTCTGTCTACTTCTCCTCTTGCAGTGGCGGCTCAAAACAGGAATAAATCTTTGTTTTAGAAGAAAGAAGAGGCAATGCTAAGTGTTAGTTATAAGGCCTCACAGCGCTGCGCTGTGCATAAGCTACGCTTACTCTTTGTTGGATGTCAGTGAGTTTACGCCAAACATGAAGGTTCCTCATCACTGATTTGAAAATGATGAAATATTGGATGAAAATTGTTATATACGAAGATAGGAGTATGTTGTGCTGCGGCAGAGTCGCTATGACTATGAAAGTCAGGACATATCCGACAGATTAAAAGGAAATGCTATGCTTCATATAACATACTCGTAAGTGCGACTTTTTCGTACCTTAAGCTCAGAGTTCATGGAAAATATGGACGCTTAAATGTAGTGAAGGACAATGACTAGTGTAGTATATGACTGACATTGGCAACATTGTTCGGTCAACCACTTAACTTTCAACAGCGGACATCGCTTCCCGCATTGCTCCTTCAGCCATAATGATACCCAGTTCATTCATGTGCCATAAGTGATAAGTATCTTGACCAAATAAAGTGAATTAACTGAATCTGGTTCATTACACATTTAATTGTATCAAATTATATCACAGTTGGCGACAAGGACTAAAACGAATCAACGCGAATAGGAAACAGCAGATGGTGTCAATTCACACGTGTAAAAAGTGGAAAGCGAAAGGTTAGAATCACGACATTGGTACAGCACGGCGAAGTTTGGAGAATTACCAAAGTTCCACCACGAAGTAAATGACTTGTATATTAATTGGAAATGAGATCGAAGACGATCAGGCATCGCAAAAGAGAGCATTCTTAATAATCTCATTGCATGAGACCTTGAAGCTGTTAACTGATCTAGTTCATCCAAAGAATGTCGCAGATGTGGATTATAAAACGTTGAAGCAAAAACTAGGTGAACTTTTCCAACCCAACGTGTATTCATTTGCTGAAAGGTTAAGATTCTAAGATGCAAAACAATATCCGCAAGTAACACTTCAGCAATGGGCAGTATGTGTTAGATCATTGGCAATGAACTGCAAGTTTGAAAGTAATCTTAATATCGCTCTTCGGGACAATATTCGGGATATGTTGTTTCTGGAAGATGTTTCTACATCAACCTTTGAAAAAACTATGGACATAGTACTGGCAGTCAAGTACCTTCGTCACCAATACGAGTCGGAGAAAACGGAAATTAAACAAGAGCAAGAGGTTCATACAAGTTTATTCATCTAAATCTACGAGTATATTGTCCCCTTTAAAGTAATCCCTATCGACTGTAACACACTTATGCCAGTCCTCGAAACATTTTTTACATACGGTTTTTGGTATGTCCATCTGTGCTTCCTGCGATCTTTCCATTACTTCCTCTCGGCTGCTGAAACGTGTTCCCCGTAGTGGTTTTTTAACTCGATTGAACAGAAAGAAGTCACAGGGAGCCAAATCAGGTGAATTCGGTGGCTGTTGGATGGTACTCGTATTTGTTACATTTTTCGTCAAAAAATTAAGAATAATGACGGCACTGTGCTACCGCGATGGTGCATTATCATGGTGCAAAATCCACGAGTTTTCTGCCCAGAATTCTGGTCTCTTTCGGCGAATTGCTTCACGCAAACGTCTCATAACGCCCAAACAATACGAGTAATCTTTGTTTACTGTCTGGCTTTCTGGCAAAAATTCATGATGCACTACACCGTTGTCATCCATGAAAACCGTGAGTATTGCCTTCTTTTTTGACTGAAAACGAGGTTTTTTTTTGGTCTCGGCTCACTTAGTGAACGCCATTCACTTGCCTGATACCAGCATTGCGTGTCGTACTCATAAACCCACGTCTCGTCTTCAGCAATGATCCTTTTGATCCATGTGGGATCGGATTCAGCCTCACAAATCTTGAGGTCTTTTGGCACCAACTTTGCTGCTGCACTACGGAAACCCAAATCATTAACCAAAACGTCTTGGACGGATCCATAGGCAATGTTCAAGTCCTCCGCTATCTCTCTGATGGTTAATTTGCTGTTATTGACTAACATTTCTTTTACTTCATCAATGTTATCGTCGGTTTTCGATGTCCACTGGTAAACGACCGTTTTCTTTAGAGAATCGTTGACGAAACTCTTTTCCAACATTTCCAACGTTCGCGCACCATTAAATCCGTTTTTTAAGCAAAATTACAAGTAATACGTTGTTGCAAATTTAAATCCATTTCTAAAATTGTAAAAAATAGCCAACACACACCGAGATAGATGTTCTCTTGGCTACATAACTTTTGCAAATTTCAAGCCATGACGCTAAGATTTATAGGGAATGTCAACAACAGATTTACCAACTTAACAAAAAAACAGAACTCAAATCGGAACACACGGTGTGTTCCAGAATAAAGTGTTATCAACTCATAAAGGGGTACCACAGTCAACATCAGCAAGCAGCGCATGCAGCAGGTGTGGATTAAAAAATTTTAAGAGCTACGTTCGAAACAATTTTGTCAGAAAGGGGCACCTGAAGAAGATGTGTGGTCAAGCCAGTTATAGTGTTAATAGGTCTAGGTAAAAAAAATAAATCATATAACTGTAATTTTTTAAGTAATGATTGTAATAATTTATCACTTTTTTTATTTTAGACAAGACACTAGTTCAAAGCCTATCACAGCAAAAGTGACTATAAATGGAGTTGACATAGAGATGGAAGTAGGCAGCTTAAATGTTTCGTAAGCACTTTGGCTAAGTAGTACACTTCTATCTTTAAAATCATATGACGGGAGAAGTATCAAACCGATCGGCGTATGCAAGGTAATCGTTTTCTATAAAAATACACGAAAATCGTTGGATATTTGTGTATTGTAAATAAGAATGGGAGTCCACCAATATTAGGTCGAAATTGGATGAATATATTCAACATTGGTTTGAATCAAATACACTTTTTGACAAAAATATGCAAACCTGCAGATATGGATTCGCATCGAGTTTTAGAACAATATAAAGATTTGTTCGATGGTTCTCTTGGGATTTTCAAATACAATTCCGTATCGCAGAGATTGACAAATTAGTTAGTTTAGGAATCCTTGAGCCAGTAACCTATGTATAGTGAGTGGGGTACACCAGTGGTTCCAGTAATAAAAAAAGATGGCTCGGTGAGACTCTGCGGTGTCTTCAAAATCACACTAAATCCATACTTAATGGATGAACTGCACGCTTTTCCCACTATAGATGAAATTGGCCGGAGGAGAGGAATTTTCTAAAATAGACTTAATTACGGCATATCAACAGTTTATGCTAGATGAGAATTCAAGAAATTTAACTACGATTTCCACAACAAAGAGTCAGTTTAGGTACACCAAATTGGTTTTCGGGCTCAAGTCAGCACCAGACATGATTCAAAAAACTATGGAAAAAGTGTTAGCTGGTATAAAAGGTGTGAAAATACTCATGGCCGAATAGGGAGCAACCCGTTTAGTTCTCTCAAGGCTACAGAACGTACCTGGATTTTTAACGTAAACCACCTTATGTTTACAAGATGCCCATACATCCATAGGGAGCAAGGATACGCCTTGCCATCGCTCGCCACAAATATTCTGATACCAATTCGGAACTGTGTTGGAGGCAAAAGTTCCACCCTTGGTATGAGTCGAGGCCAACCTAAAACCTCTTGCTGTTCTTAGGGTCACAGCACCCAGTACTTATTTGCAACTCTACAATGGGTTAGACCCTTTCCCGCAACTTGGGTTTAAACCACAGTCAACATGAGGCTCCCACAAGGGGGCCTACCTCAACAAGTCAGGCCCGGACCGAAATCCGGGGAGCTCCTGACTCCCATGGTACCGTGATGTAAGTCCTGGTATGGACTACCGGCGGTCAAGCCGTCAACAAGACCTATGGCCGGCAACTTGTAACTGGTCAAATCGTAGCAACCATTCAGAGGCTGTAATCTGAAGATGTTTACGATAAGACCAGTATAGAATAATCTGCCCCAGCTTTTTATTAGACAACGTTATTAATGGGCGAAGCCTTTAAATTGGGCGGGGGCCCACTCAAGGCTACAGGAGGCAAGTTTTAAATTGTCACCTAGTAAATGCGAGTTTTTTCATCAATTCGTTATCTAGAAGAGCACGTGAATGATAACGACGGCAAAGGTAGAAGGTATACTAAATTTATCAGAGCCAAGTTATATTCTGAGCTGCAGGTTTTCCTTGGCGTTGTAAATTTTTATAGGCAGTTCATGCCTAACTTAGCGACTATTGCAGCGCCATTGTATGAACTTTAAGTTTAAGTGGGAAAAACCGCAACAAGAATTGTTTATTGCAATCAAGGGAGTTATGGCTTCAGATGTCAGCCTGGCACTTTTCGATCCTTAAATGCAAGTGAAGTTGACAGTTGACGCGAACAGGTAGGACTCGGCGCTATATAACTACATAGGTATGCAGATGGTAAGGAACGTCCGATTTCCTTTGCGTCTAAAAGGTTATCACAAACAGAAATGGAATGCTCTCAATTAAAAAGAAAAGCGCTGGCAGTCATCTTCCGTGTTAATAAATATCACCAGTATTTGTTTGGTATAAGTTTCACCTTACTGTCCAAAAACTAACCATTAATAGCAATTATTGGTGATAAAAAAGGCATTCCTTTGATGACAGCGAATAGGCTACAAAGATATGCTCTCTTTCTATCAGGGTATGATTTGAAAACCCAGCATATAAAATCTAAAGGCAACACCACTGATTTTGTTTCTCGGGCAGTTGAAAATCTTGATGATTCTGATCTGCAAATACCTGGGATAATTACAAATGAGGTTTTAAGAAATCATGTTGCAAATAATGAGATTCATATTCCAATAACATTCTCAGTTATTCAACGGCAAAAGGATGCTGGTTTGGAAAAAGTACTAAATTCTGTGCTGGCCGCAAAATATGTCATACATTCGTTTGTCTCCATATTTGAAAAGAAAGCACGAGTTTTCAACATCGAATGGCGCACTATTTTGGGGATTCCACGTACCATGCAGAAGCAGGTGCTTCAAGAAATGCATGGATCGCATTTGGGTATAGTTGAGATGAAAACTCTGGCAAGATCTTATTTTTGGTGGCCGTTGATGAATACAGAGATAGAAACAGTAACTAAATCATGTACAGCACATCCAAAAAAAAACATTAACTCATACAGTGGGAATGACCTGCTTACATGGAAAAGGCTGTATTTAGACTTCATGGATTCTATTTTTAACAAATATTTCCTTATAGACAGAAGTCGCGGATCAATTCTAGATCGTATATGGATATTAATTAGTCCTTATAGAGATGACAGACTTAAGTCTAAGGTCGTTTGGGACAACATGAGAACATTTCCCGGCTTTGGGAATGAAAACTACATTAACTTCTCCCCATGACCAGGGAATATGGATCATTACATCCGACCGCAGAGCATTTTCTCTGTTGTAATCGATCATACAGTGAATTTCAGTAGTGGCTGCAGCAATACTGCTAAGGTTGTTACTGGCCGTGAATAGGGAGCTACCTGGAAAGTGCGGATTTTTCTTAGCGCGATACCTCAAAACTTTCTGTTATTTTGTCAAAAAGGCAAATGCTCTTTTTATCTGCAAAACAGCAGTTGGAAAAATTTGGGGCTGAAAACCTGCTATGGTGTACTGGCTGTATACGGTGGTCGTAAGTCTCATATTTACAATACATACAGCGCACTAGTATGGTGGAAAGCAACCAACAAGAAAACGGTTTACGGAAAATTAGCGGCGGTTCGAAGAAGGGCTTCCATAGCCGTTACAGGTGCACTCCGCACTACCCCTAATAAAGCATTGAACACCCTTTTGCATCGCTTGATTTAGAGATAAAAAAACTTTCAACAGTGCGATACGACTCACTAATCTGGGTTGCTTCCAGACATGGCACGATCCTAGCGGAGCTACTGCAAGGCAATCGAATTCGAACGGATGAAATTTCTTGGTCGAATTCGACATCCCCTATGATATACAATAATATATCCGGAAAGGGAAGATTGCCATAATCAGGTCAAATAAATTGCAATTTCCACAGATGGTTCGAAAACAGAGGAAGGCACAGTTTCTGGTATCTTCTCAGAAGACCCAGCAAGCAGTGTCTTCCAATCTGAGGTTCTGGCTATCGTCAGGGCGGCTGGGCCCTGAGATGAGATCGGTATACGGAAGAGCTATCCACATCGACAGCCAGGCTGCACTCAAGGCAATGAAATCAACCAACGTCAACTCTGGTAGAGTCAGAGGCTCCCGCAAGGCACTATGCAGTCAGAACCGGTTAAGACTATGCTGAGTGCCAGGACACGGCGGTATTAAAGGAAATGAACAAACCGACGAAAAGGCGGGCTACTCGAAAATAGTGAGGTTGCCAACATCAAACCACCGCTTTGCGTAGTAAGGAGCACCATCGAGGAAAAAATCACAAAGACTACCAGCCTAAGGTAGTCAAATCTTGAAGGACACAGAGTATTCAAGGCTCTCTGGCCACTTTTTGACGGCAAAAGATCTAGGGAGTTAATACAATTAAGTAGGGATAAGCTTAGGACAGTAATCCGAGTCCTGACAGGACACTGTCACCCGCTGAAATACGCAAAGGGACTCAAAATGTCAGATACGGATATTTGAAGATTCTGACGTGATCTGCAAGCTGTTGAGGACATAACACACGTATTGTGTGAATGCGAGGCAATATCTCGTAGTCGAAGAAACTTTTTATGGAAATACTTTTTCGAAAACCAAAAGGAAATAGACGCAGGAACTTCAAAGGCCTTCTTCCCTTTTGCAGGGAAATTGGGTGTTTCACCAGGGCGATTGTTTAGGTTTTTGCCATTTGAAGTCAAATTCAACTGGTTTCACAGGGATCGCGATATGCCCGTTTTGGTGCCTGGTGTCTGTTTGATGGCATATCCATCATACCCCTGTTTAATCAGAATGACCTGCACGATTGTTGCTTTGCCTTCCTGAGTTCTTTTTTATATATTTTAAGGGATTCCGTGTATGAGTCCCATTTTTTATGCTTTTTGCTGAAAAATTTCCTACAAAGGTCCCAGTGCTGCGTTTTTTGCCTCTAGGTTGAATAAGAGGACAAAAAGCACCCAGGACTTGATTGAGAGCAACAGGTGAAATCCTTGACTTCCATGTCAAGCTCGCTGGTTGGTTAAGAGTTCAGAGGAAAGTAGTTTTAAGAATGTTCCTCTGTGTTTTGGTCAATCAATTTTCCGATAATTCCGGGATGCTATCTGGCAGGGAGGAGGAGCATCATTCAGACTGAATTAGATTGAATGAATTGTGTGATTTGAGTGATGATGTCGGAGACAAGAGTGATGTGGAGCACTTCTTGAAGACTTCTTGTTATGAATGTGGACTCATTGCCAATATTGTAAATAATGAGGTCAGTACTTATGATATAATCAAAACGTTGCACACCGCTATTGTTAGTGTCGGTACTGCCGCATACCGTGTGATAGTCGTTAACATCGCATCCGATGATGAGGCCGGAGGAATAAGTTATGCCGTTGTGCGTAGAATACGTTCTACATACTAGTATATCCTTCAATATTCGCAAGGGAACGCGGTGCTTCCATCGCCAAAAACACTGACACGCAGGCTGGTCTAATCGACGAAAGGCAAATAATGAATGCTCTATTATTTTTCGAAGTCAATATTGTTTTGGATCACTACCTCTTATAGCCGGGGTACGAATGCGTATGTTATACCGCGAACACCAAGATAACGAAGAAGTACTAAAAGAAAATCCAATGTCCAATGTCTCCAAAAACTTTCTCACGAAGTTGAATCAAGCGTAGCAGACTTGTGGCGAAAAATTTGCCACGCCACGCCTAATACGCTGGTTTTCACCTGACCATCATGATGACACAATTGATTTGGTGAAGTGTAGCACACCAGTAACGCATGCAGTAAATCCGGAAGCAATCAGAAAGACGATGAACAAAATGTCGCCAACTCCACAAATGTGGTGGTGGAGAAATCGACTTATTGCTATATACATACTCAGCGAACTTAGGTCGTTAGAGCATTACGTATAATATTAGTCGAATCCTTAGACCAAGTCTTTGAGGCGATCTCCGCGAATGAATTCATTACGGTCATACCGCGGGTGACACCAATCGGTTTTTTCAGGTCAAGGTAGTTTCAGTCGGTGAAAATCCGGTACTACCAGTGGGTGTCTTCACATTCGTGCCTCATGGAATAGTTTCCACCGCAAAAAAAAAAGAAAACGCAAAAGACATGATGTTCGAGAGCCTTACCAGAAGGTATAGGTACTTGTACGATCGTACGAAGAATCCTGCAAGGATAAAATCGGAGTAGTAATTGAATGATTCAATTCAAGAGCAATAAGGTTTCTAGCGCTTCTGGAGCCACTTTTGAAACTACAAAGGTATTGTCAAGGCCAGTAAACTTCATAGAGCAGATATCGTTTGGATCTCGAAAGTGGTAACTGCATAGTTTCGTAGTACTCGTATGATCCATGCTAAAAAAGACGTTGCAAAATAGATTTCTCTAGATACATAGATATCAGCTTATTCAAGGTTGATCAACTTGCTCGCTCATTTGGGATCGAACAGAGGCTATATGTAAGTCTAGATGACTCACAGTAGTCCCGATGTGTCTATCTAAGTAATCTCTAAGGACCGCTTGGGAGCTTTTCACCTGCTTAACGTTGACAAATTACTACTATTAGTAGAAAACGAATTCAGAGTTCAACAGACAATGCTTTTGGCTTTCTCGTTGGCAAAGTACGACGCAATCATTAGCTGCTCTCGAATATATGGTATTCGAAGTAAAGGATCTTATCGTTGTCTGTCTATATTACAATATCCACTGAAAGTTTTGGATTTAGGCTGAGCAAAGCAGCAGGCTAATGAATAGTTGAGACTTTGGTTTGGAAAACGCTAAATTATATTAGATGGAGTGAAAAGTGACATCCTTGACCGCCAGAATGCGCTGCTACTGCAAAAAAGGTCATGGTGCCTTGAAGTCCATTCATATATAGGCAGACTTGCCAAATTTCAGTTCGACACTGTCTTTAGTTTTGTTTTGACAGCTGATTGTTGTTGACGTGTTTGGCATCATGTTGAGTTTGGACAACAACGATTTTCGTTCTCCCATAAAACATTATTTTTTGAGAAGCAAAACGGCGAAGGAAACAAAAGAAAAGTTGGATAAATATTATGGGGCTAATGCTCCGTCAGATTACACCGTCAAATATTGGCTTCGAGAGTTTCGTGGTGGCCGCAACTCCACTACCGATCAAGTCCGCAGTGGCAGGCCTTCCGATGCGGTTACTGAGGGCAATGTCGAAAAATACATGAAATGGTGTTGGCTGACCGGAAAGTGAAGGTGTGCCAGCTAGCAGATACCACAAAGATTCGTACTGAGCGCACGCGCTATATTTTGGGCAATATTCTGCATATGAAAAAGTTATCCTGCCGCTGGGTGCCGCGAATGCTCACTTTTGAGCAAAAACACGTGTTTGGACTTGCTGATGCGGAATCGGGTCGTCGTAGATTGGTAACTGGATTTGGATCCATCGGACTATTATCTTTTCCCAAACCTCAAAAGAGGGCTCATCAACAAAAAATTCAGCTCATGCGAGGAAATCATCCACGCCACAGAGGAGTATTTTGCAGACCTTCCGAAAAATTACTTTTCGGACGGGATCAAGAAGTTGGAAAATCCCTGGAATAAGTGTATCAAACTAAAAGAGGACTATACTGAAAAATATAAAAAAACATTTAAGAAAAAAAAATTTTTTAATTCCCAAGGAGGTCACTTTTCACTCCATCTAGTATATGCAGGAAGCTGCTATGGAAGTATGCCAACACCTGGCTTCAAGGGTGCAGATGGAGATTAAAATTGACTGCACTTTGTGTCCACTAATTTCTTTCCAAAATCAGGCAATTGAATTCCATGATGAAGACAATTTCAGAAAGTTGAAGATCTCTTAATTGGGTGACTCTGTAAAGATCGTATATTGAATCCCTCCCGTTGCTGAGTTTCTCACAATCTGATGACACAATTAATTGCTAGTTACATGCCAAAATATCTATGGGCAACAAATGACGGAAAGATTTTCAGGGCGCTGATGATGATTTTAAAGGCAGGACTTTGCCAACTTATTCGGAAGTCGATACTAGTTCCTTGTTTCATTGTGGTGCCCTACACGGCTGTGTCATAAAAATTGTTCTGCTGAATTTGTTGCAAGCCCAGTACGTGACCTCATTTGAGCTTACAGCTTTCAAGCATAATTGGCAGGCAAAAACCCACCCCAGTTCGATGTACAGGAATAAGACCTAGGAATCAGTCACTCGTCTAAAAATTCAAAAAATTATTATTTAACTTGGTTGGAATGATGCATGGTATTTCGATTTTCCTTGTAAGGAGGACCAAATTCATTTTGGGCACAGCTGCGTGTCAGTATACCTAAAGCATATTGGCAATGTTAGATGGCATTGGCCCGACGCATAGCAAGTTACCACATATCGTGTCCCCTTATTTTGCAAACACCTCGTTGAGGGCTAGGTCCCTCCTATGGAACAGCAACCAAAGTATTAACCGTCCATGCATATATGCCTTTTAAGTCTTACAACCATGAAGTTTGCAAATACGTCAAGAGGAAGTTGATAAATGATGACTGATGAGTGTTACGACAATCGTAGGGAAAGTAAAACTATGAGAAAGATCAAAGCAACGCCTGGAAATGAAAATCTACAAAACTAATCTCAACGTCTAGAAGGTACTCATATTGCATCCAATTGTTGAAGAAATTTGCTCGCTACCAATTCTAAGGAGATCCATAAGTTGGACAGGAATCAGAGGCTTCTACTGATGGCTATAAAGATGTGCTACTGAATCGGTTTTAAAGTTCATAATGAAAGAAGCTCAAATTATGCTGTCGCAAGCCCTCATTAAAACCAATTGAAAAGAAATCGCTGGAAGCCATTACCCGTCTTACCTTCTTACACGAAATATTCAAATTCCAAGCCCTAGCAACAGAACCTTCTCAAAGTAAAAGCAAAATGTAAAATCTCCTTACAAGGCAAATTCATTGAACAGCTCAAGTTTCAGTTAAGCAATTTCATTTGTCAACGTTCGTGTATCTGAAAATCTTTCTTATCCCTTAGTTCAAAGAATACACAGAGAACATCGTAGACAAATCCGTTGCCACCCCTCTGAATCCTTTTCCATTTTTCGTTTTTTTTTTTTTTTTTTTTTTACCATTTTCTTTCTTCATTGTATCTCAGAAGAATCTTCTTTGATGGTGTCCTTAGAAAGGACAACAAAAAAATAAAGGCAGTCGTCTCGGACCAAAAAAAAAAAGACGGAAACTGACACTCGCTCCCAGACACAACCCCCAGTATTATGAATTGGATAGCCCTGAACTTTATTCCAACTTAAGAAGAGGACAAAATAAAGTACCGAAACACGATGAAAAGGGACACGAGAAAAATCCACGTTTATCTAATTAATTGCTTACCAAATGGAGCATGCAATTTTGCCATCCTCTGCTCCACGCTGGATAGAAATATACACGATTGAAGGAGCATGTAGGAGACATAATCATTTAGGATGTATCCGCGTATTCGACAAATGTATCTACGAAGAATTGCATTTGAAAAACTAGCAAAAAAAAACGACAGAAACACGAGAAACTTTTTTTTTTTAAATTGGAAAACTTCACCTCTATTGTTGTTTACCGATAGAGATACGAATCCAGGACGTCTGCCTTGAACTAAAGTGTGTTCTTGATGGACTAAACCTTTAGAGACATTTTTGTTCACATAGTCCCTTGAAAAGAATGGAAAAGTTCAATTAGTTTGTTGCACAGACTTGTTACTCGTATATCGTGTCTTCCGTGTCTTCCTAATGCACTTAGTTGTGCGTGTTTGAAAAGAGTCCTCGGTTAAACCAGAACACGGAAACAAAGGACGATTATGACTAGAATATAGTCGTGCTTCGAGCAACAAGAGGAACATGCGTCTAATTGAAGTTTTGCAAAGGAATTTCGCAAAGCACACACAAACCCATGTTGGAATTATTGCTAATGTCGACTTTTAGTTGTGATCCTCAGAGGACTTTCAGTTCACTCTCTCTTCTTCTTTTTTTTTTTTTTGACAATATCAACGCAATTAAGGAGAGGTACTCGTACTCTTCTTTTGACAACAATCCTTCTGTCGAGTGAAATAAAGTTTCAGTAAGACCACTCCAACTGCTTTAAGGAAGATTTTTTCTTCTTTTTTCCCTGACAGATATCTCATCTAACAATTATCATTGTTATCTTGCTTGCAAGTCATCATTATGATTAGAAGATACTTTATCTTAAATAATTCGTCACAACAAAGTCATCCTTGCTCAGTTTGGATCCATCTTTCCAGTTAATAGTAGCAAAAGCAGGTTAAGGGTTAAAATGATTCTACTTGTTCACGGTTTAGTTCTACTTCTGCAGGGTACTGTTGAAAAGTTCTCACTTGAGAAAAGAGTTTGCACTTTAACAATAACACTTTTGACAATGACACTTTAACTGAGGGAGGAGACCTGGACTCATTTTCAGTTTGAAAGTACTTGAAGTGAATAGAAACTTTCCTGTCTCTTGGAGAGAGTTAAATTTTAATCTTGGAAGTCAAACAATTTCGAGACAATTTTCTTTGGCAATCTGAGAAAGTCTGAACTTTAAAGTCATACCGGTTATTGAGATTTCCTACCATTGAATGATTGTATTTGCCGTAAATAGACATGCTTCATCTGTTGACATAGTCAGAGCATATGATTCTCATTATAAGTTTTGTTGAAATGTGAAAAACATGATGATTATACTCGAATGACTCGAACTGCAACCAACTTCAGACTGCTATAATTTCCAAACCGTTCATGACAGTGAGCTCAAATTTTGACACATGACAGATAATTTTATTATTTACAAGACTTTTAAACGATTTGAGTCTCAGTTGGTTCGAAAATTTTTTATCCGCGATGGAATTCAAACGTGATAGAGTGATTGCTTTATATTTGACTGGAAAACTACAAGTAGCTATGGTTAGAGCCCTCCAGCACCTCAACGTGAATAAATCTTTTGTGTCTTGAACCATAGCTCGTTACGTTGCAAAACGCCATGGAGGTGGTCAGAAAAAAACAGCAACATCGGCAGAAATGGTTCGGAAAGTGAAGGCTCGAATTGAGCGAAATCCGCATCGAAGTGGAAGAAAAATGGCTTGTGACCTCAACACATCATTGGAACGGATGCAACACATACTGAAAGATGAGCTTGGGCTCAAGCCATTGAAGTTCCAAAAAGCACACGATCTTAAACCGCAACAGAAAAAAGTTAGAGTCGAAAGAGCGAAGGAGTTCCTACGCTGCCACGAAAGTGGTGAGTTGCCGAATTTGGTTTTTTCCGATGAGTCGCCATTTGTTATCGAGCAATATGTCAACAAACAAAATGACCGGGTTTACTTGCCAGAGAGGTCCTTCGAAAAATGGTGATGGTTTGGGTCGCCATAACCGCCGATCGTCGCTCTCCGCTCGTATTTTTGGACCTTGGCGTCAAAATTAATGCGACCGTATACCGTGAAATTGTCTTAGAGGCAGTATTGAAGCCTTTGGCAAACAATCATTTCGGTCGGAGACAGTGGACATTTCAACAAGACTCGGCACCGTCTCACAAAGCGTGCGTCAACCAACGCGTCAAAAAACACTTCATTTCTTCAACACAATGGATTGCAAACTCTCCGGATGCAAATCCGTTGGATTTCTCTGTCTGGGGTATTTTGAACGGGAAGGTTGGCACTAAGGAAACTAAGTAGTACAGTCACATTCAGATTAAGGATATAGAAAACCACTTTTGCAGACTGTTAACGCGCGAGAACAATCGATAACTACCACCCTCCCCTTCTTCTCACGTTTTTTCATAACTCTTCTGTCCAGTCCACTCCCCCACAACTCTCTCATCCTACGACTTTCATAAAGCATAGAGAAATATTTATTTCTTTGTCTTAAAACATCTTCTACTTGTCCTCCATGGTATAATCGCAAGCTTCGTTCCGTACAAAATAAGAGAAACAAGTTATGGGCTGTTTTTCTTCGCACCAGATCCTTTTCCGACTATTCCAACTATCTTGGTGCTTACCTTCATTTACGATTTCCTTTACCAGCGCTACAATGCGTAAATTAACCTTATAAACGACCCTTAGTCCTTTTTCCAATTTTTTTAACTACAAAAGAAAGTTCGATGACTACCCTGCTTTCCTCTCTTTCAACACAAAGTTGTCAACCGATCCACTCACCATTGCCAACCTATTTGCAACCTTCACCAATGACACCATCGGATCCATCCTATTTTAATTACCTGCTGCATTTCTCCAACGGCCCACTTCTCTCTCACACCTTGGACCGGTCTTATATCGAATGTAAGTTACCCCAATTCAATGATGAATTCACACCCAGCCCAGATGGCCTCCCTGCCATATTTCTTAAAAAATGTTCTTCTTCCCTTTCCCTTGTCTAACCTCTTTCGTCTATCGCTTTCACAAGGAGAATTTCCTCAGGATTGGGAAACATCCTTCAAAACCCCGGTCCACAAAAGAGGATCAAAAACGAAATAACAAACTATCTCCCAATCGCCAAACTCTCTTATATACCCAAACTCTTCGAAAGTATATTGTATGGAGCTCTAAGCTTCCAATGCAAATCACTTATTTCCCCGAGACAACGTGGCTTCCTGAAGGGTAGGTCAACCACCACTAATCTCGTTGAATTCGTATCCTTTGCCCTGTCTGCCCTAGAGAATGATAACGAAGTCAATATAGTTGCAACCGATTTTGGCATACTCTTCAAACTGTCTGCCCTCGGCTTTGAACTCACACTGTTGAAATGGATATCTGCTTACCTCGAAAACCGTTTTTAAAGTGTTCATTTTAGGTCAGCCCACTCGGCTCCATTTTTGGCTACCTGTGGGGTCCCACAAGGCAGCCGTCTTGGTCCTCCCCCTTTTTGTATTAAACATAAATGATCTCGATAGGATCATCAAACACTCGTCTGTCTCCCTTTACGCCGACGATACCAAATTTTTCAAAACCATTTCAACTCCCCATGACTCCTTCCTCATTCAAGAAGACCTTGATAGTTTGGTGCCTCAAACATTGTTTGGAACTTAATATCCCAATCCATCACCTTTTCACATAAGCAGCACCAATTTCCTCCCAGACTCTACCTTCTCCACAACCGACCTGTCTCCTGCGTTCAGTCTCTTCGCGATCTCGGCATTTTGTGTGATAGGGGGCTCAACTTCCTTTTACATATGGATGAGATAATCCTTAAAACCTACTCTCCACTAAGTTTTGTAAAACGATGGTCCAAAGAATTCACCAACCCATACATGACCAAGTCCCTCTATATTATCTTTGCTCGCCCCCTCCTAAAAAACGCCAGTCCAGTGTGGTCCCCATATCGTCGTCTTCATATCTCGAGAATCGAACGCATCCAGCGCCATTTTCTTCGATTTGCTCTTTGAGGTATGCCCTGGAACGATCCTTTTACTCTGCCCCCCTGTCAAAGCCGTCTCAACCTTATTAACTTGAACATCCTTGAGGAACGCAGAGATGCAGCCGCCTTTCTCTTCACTCATCCACTCGTTTCAAGTCACGTTGAATGTGCGTCCGTTCACAATTCTATTTTCCTCAACACAAACCCTCGTAATCTACGTACCCCTCATCTCTTCTATCTACCAGCCAACCACACTTCCTATTGCGCGAACGAACCAATCTCCAGTATGCTAAGAAAAATCAATTCAAACCCCACCGTCTTCGACTTCCACCGCACCCCTGCCTACCACAAATCCGTTCTCCTTCACCACTCCAACCAACCTTAGTTTTAAGTTTGAGTTTAAGTTTAATTTTAAGTTATAGCTTGTGCTAAGCCAAATAAATGGAGGCCTTCGCCCCTACCAAAATTTAAATCAAAATCAACCCAAGTTCTAGGCAAAATTGACCATTCAATCTGGGCGTTGAAAGTCAAGAGATCCGTCTACTCGGCCAAAATAAAGTCAGGATAGCAATATCCACTCTTAAGTACAACAAGGCTGCTGAAGCAGATGGCCAACTGACCGAGCTATTTCAGGCATCAGGAAATGGCTTGGTACAGAGCACGCGCCAACTCATATCCAAGATTTAGTCGGCAGACAGCATGCCTGAAGTCTTAGCATTCTTTGCCCGATCCATAAGTGTTTTCTACAATCTCTCCGGGACTTTTGACCTCAAGAAAAATTAAGCCCGGTTTATGCGCTGTCATTTAAATACTTTAACTTCAAAGCCGCGAAAATAGCACGAAACTTGCAAGGGACTACTAGAGATACACTTTTCCAAAACTTGTAAACGCTGATGACATTGACATCATTACCAGAAATTAGCGGACTGTCGCTGGTGCTTTTGTTGGTATCGACGCAGAATATGCTAAAATGAGTAAATGAGGGCAAAACTAAATACATGCTGGAGAAGGGACAGACATCTAGCCAGAAACCAAATGAAGAGCTACGCTTGCAAACCGCTGTTTCTTCGACCCAAACAGGCCATTAGCAATAAGGCCTTGTCAAAAACACTAAGGAGACTCTATATATAATAAACCCCAACATCCCCGTCCTGCCTTATGTTACAGAAGCATGGACGTTAGCGAAGGTGGATGAAATTATGCTCCACGGTTTTGAGCGCATCATTTTTCAAGCGATTTTTGGCCTCGCTTACGTTTTACCTTTACGAAGCGTAGAGCAACAATGACCTGATCAGAAAAGTGCATATTAGTCGCCTAGGGTGGCTAGGACATGTAAAGCGGATGAATATCAACGATCCATCTTAAAGACTCTATGATTCTTACCTGAAAAGAATCAACGCAGTAGGGGAAGACCTTGTCTTCGGTGGAACGAACAAGTGCTGCAAGCTATCAAGTCTGTATGATTGATGCGGATCCCTTGTCTGTGGACTACCAATATGTTGCCTTCCCAAAATAAATTATGAATCGTCGGAATATATGTTCACAACACCATATGGCGAAATTTTTGGAATAGGGCCCGATTTTGCCAATGAAGCGTTCCTTTATAATATTACGGGACGGAACAAAATAAGAACGAAGTTCCACTCATCTGCACAGTTGATCTCCAAGATAAGATTGTAAACGTATCAAAAATTAGAGGCCAACTAGTGCCAATACGACTGATAATTGAGCAAGAAGCTTGGCATATTGCAAAAGACGCAACGAGGTATGGCTATGGTGCACAAAGATGAAACGGCCGAAGTTATCGAACCGTTAATAAGAATGAATCGGGAGCATGCAATGGGGTTGGATAACTGATCCCCTGAAATGAAACAAAATCTTGGGCTTAAATGGCCCCAAACTTTGTTCAATAAAATAATGAGAAGCGGGACAAATTCCTAGCCAGTTGAAGGAGCGCTTTCTTGTCCAGTATATAAAGGCCAAGGCGATATGAAAAATTGCAACAATTCCAGATCGTTCCGTACTATAAAATGGTGGGAGAGAGTTCTAGTCAGTCTACAATGCAATATTACCAAACTCCATGGCAATTTTAAGAAGCTATGAGAAAAGAGGTCTTCGAGGGTCTTCAAGGAATTTTCTATTGAAGCAAGAGGTTAACGAGTTCGGAAGGACTTCTCTTCTTCTCGCTACTATAACAGCGCTATCCTTGAATTTCCCATTCTAGAGATGCCCACAATTGCTTGGTTCTTTTTCCGCTTTCTATCTCCTCTTTGACCCTTTCCCTCATGCGATTCAAAAAGCCTATGCTAGAGAGCGGGATTTCAAAATGCCAACTTGTCACTGAGTCATATCAGGATGGCATTTTCTGCTGAAATGAAGGCAACTGCATATCTGTTTCATCAATTTTAGCATCTTTACTCAACACGAACATGATTGCAGCTATTCTGAATTGTTTCGCAATTCGAAGTTTACCAATTGAACGGTTGCACGTTTATGATCTGCAGCACAAAGCTGTCTATCAGAAGAGTGGATAAAACTCTGCCGTCGATGTGAGTCCTTTCGATCTTGGCATTTGTTTTTTGTTAAATGATGCCTCGATTCTATATCCACTTACTTTTCTCTGCTCTTCCGTCAATATTTCCAAAGTTCACATTTCAGAGAAGGAAGATAAATTGAGATGAAGCCAAGCACTATTGTCAATAGCAAGTTCAATGCTTTCGCATGCTTCCATGGTGAGAATAAAAACAGAAAAGTGCAGTTCTGAGATGTGAAGACTGTTAGCCTTCGGTCCATTGCTTTCCAATTTTTGTTTTTCCTGGCTATTCGAATTTCGCCCTTTGGAAATTTTAGGCCAGGGCCGATCGATATTTTCTTGGTTTCTTTTTTTTTATTTTCGAATGCAATCCTCCATCAGAACTATGTATACACCGATTAAAGCGATAAATTAAGTTTCCAACGCTTTTACGAGTAATAAAGGAAGTAAGTACTAGACTTGGGATTTGCGTGGCTATTAATCGGGAAACTGCTGACTGTTTTATAACTTGGATTGGGTCAGCAGTGCAGTGGCTTCCCCCATTAGATGTGTGAGTAAACCCTTACTCATGCACGATAAAATGGCAAGACCATGCTCGTACAATAGCATACGCCATCATAAGGCTCAGCACCCTATACGGAAAAGGTTAAAAGGATGTGACAAACCAACTAATGGCCTCGGATAAAAAATGGATTCAGTGTTGACGACCCTTACATACGTTTAAGGGACGACCTTCGGATTTTCACGTAGAATGTTTGCCCATGTGTAGCCGAGCAATTAGCAGAGTCCCTTGACTGCTATAACACAAATATAACCGCCAAAAGTACGATGTAATGGGCCGGATATAAGGAGGATGAAAAACTATGATATCTACTATGATCACTGCTATAGGCAAAGAAAACAGAGCTTATTCGGATGCGAATTTGTCATTGGCCCCTACCAGTGTCGTTTCAGGTTAGGAAAGTCCACAATCGATCAAATCGTCACACTCCGGTAGATCTTGGAAAAAAACTCAAGAAAAGTCCTTCAAAAAGTATTCGGTCGCCTCAACGATGTACGAGCAGTACAGCGACGTCGACCTGATCAGAAAACTGCGTATCAGTTACCTGAGGTGGTTAGAACATGTCGAACATGTAGTCCTCGAATCTAACACAGAGGAACAACGTCGTAGAGGAAGACCTCACCTAACATGGCGCGCACAAGTAGAAGGGGACCCTTAACCGACTTGGAGTGCATAACTGGGGGCAGTTAGCTAAAGACCGGGATAATTGGAGAGGCTTGTTAGTTGAGGCCCAAGTTCAATCCGAACTGTAGCACCACCTAAGTAAGTATGTAAGCGAGTAGTAGCCACATATGTAGTGCCAGGTCCGTGGCGTACGATGCTATTTTTTCCCATGCATCTATTTTGCCATCGCGGCATTTGTATAGTTGGCTATATATGCAAAGCTACCAGCGATTTTGCAGCACACTTGTTTTTAGATCACCTCGTTACTGAGGCCAAATCCTTGCTGAGTTATTCAATTTCAATGATCCAACTATTTTCCTTTTGGTGTCCTCTAAGAATCCCGAATGGAACTTGAAACTCTCTTGGTTTTTGAAATGGATTTTCGAAGAACATTTGAACATTTGTAAAACTAGCCGATTTGGTGTTTCTGAAGTTTTATCACTTTCGGCTTCTTTTTATTACATCACACTTTGGGACGTTCGTAATATTTTTATTTCTCGCCGTCACTTTTGCTATAGCTGGACTAACGACTAAAGTGTAACTATTGTTAATCTTTAAATTTAAGCGGGATTTTTGTTCCGCAAAATACTGCTCAGTTTTGGCGGCACTTAAGTCACAACACGCTAGCTTTATGTGCAACATCATCATCGTGAATTCCTTGGTGGTTAACGAGAGGGCCCCAGTACTAGTAAATTTTTCGCACTTTGTAAGTGTCAGGAGTAGGGTTCGCCGGTTCGCAAAAATGGCAATGCAGATAATCGATCTTTGTATGACTGATTCGTTAACCGTTTTCTTACAGCGAATTATTAAGAGTTGGCTCAAGGGCTTGACACTATGGTCTAAGGTGATTATAAATACTAGTATGGCCAAAAATTTAACACTCAAATGTGGTGATGGAAAACATTTCTTAATAAAGCTAAAATTGAAATACGCAGATAACCTATTCATTATAGTCTTAGCAACACTTTTCTCAATTTTAATTTGAATCAAGATAACCATTGATGCTAAGCGCTAAAAATTGGCTATCAGAGGCAAATTTTGTGACAAATAGTCCGATAAAGCTGAAATATGGGGGGCAAGAAACATTCGAGCAATACGGATTCAGAACTGACCCAAACCACGACATATTTTTATTTTCTGCAGGAGCGAAGACATAAGAAATTGGTCTCTCACTCCTTTGCATTCCTTTTATAAAATGGCAGTGCCTCGTAGAGAGACAAAAGTGCACATTAGCAATACGGTGCCTATAAAATCAGCACAACCCATGCCTGTATCTAATCGACAGAAAAGCAACTAAACTTAAACGGATTCGCTATCAAGACAGTCAGTCATAAGCTACGAAAAGTATCTAGAATGGCATGAGATCGTGATTGTGTCGGCTTTCCGCAAAAGAACATCTGTGCACGCTTTATTGGGGACGTTTGACAAATTCTTCAAAACCCCGCCAATTAGACAGAAGCTAAATGAAACTGTTCCGCACGTGAACTTGAACAGCAAATGCATATTTCGATCTGTCGTCCCCTGCAGGAAAATTCATGCAGAAGAGGTGCAACACATAAAGGATCGGTAGAGCACCCTTTATAAAGTCTTTTGCGAAAAGATTGTTGAAACCGGCAGATCAAGCAAAGGCCTCAGAAGTTAAATCAGTCAGATTGAAAACAGCAAGGGAATGTAATGGAACCTAAATAAAGACTCCTCGAGACTTACGAGTATATTGCAAAATCATCAGAGTGTAACTCGTTAGTATCTTCCTTCTATTATTAAAACGGCTCGTGACTTTAACGATACAACTTCATCTAGCTAGTACGTATGTGGCTTTAGTTGTGGTGAAAAATGAGGGGGGCTATCTACGCTGCAGCATTCTTTTATTCCTTCAGGGTGTCAGCTGTTCACAACTCCGAGGGAAAACTTAATTTCTACCCGCATTCTGCTCTACAAACCGAAACTCTGACGAACAATAAGAGTAGCTTTCATACCAAAAATTAGCAAGAAGATTCCACATTAGCTATGAGCTTCAGACCTATCAGTCTGACTCCCTACTAACCACAGAGAATATGGCTGAACTTCATGTGCGCAACTTCTCTGAAAACGCATCCTCGACCCAAGATGAAACATGCACAACAACGCGGAAAATCTTTTGAGACTGGTCGTATTGAAAACGTCTTCGCCTAGCCAACTTTTAAGAGAATGTGGAATTCAGTCAGATAGCAGCCTTAGAAAAATCCCAAATGTTTTAGATTGAACCAACATTAGTTCCGGATGCTGACTGCGGTCAGTATGAGTATGGTATCTGCTTCCCATAAGGGTTTGGCTACTGGAAACCTCGCTCTCAAGTCCATCTTCCGTTCAACAAGAAACTTAAACTTCATTTCTCGTTCCATGTATTAATATTTTTATTTTTTCCCTCCAAGTGGAAACATACATATGCAACCTTGATGGGAATGAACAACGAGTATATTGTTAGAAACAGATAGAGCAGTGGGTCTGGGTCTGGAGCCTTGCTTCTGAAGGTGCGCATTTTAGAAGTGAGTTCATTGAATCCTGGCCCACAGGAATGAGATCGTCGTTGAACTTGCTGATCAAGACTTAGAAGATGGTCTCCCAGGACTTAATTCCGCTTAAGAATTTCCTCTTTCCTCGGTTAGGAAAGTTGGCAGTTGAGTTTTATGAACACAAAGTGCTGTGTTTTAGCAGAAAATAAGAACAAAACAATCTGTCATCTTCTCAGCTTAGGAATGCCATGTATGTACTTGAATTTTTAGAAAAGCCAAAAAAAAGTGCAACCTTTCTGCCATCAATATATTTTCCAATGATTATGTAGTCTATAAATCCCTCCAAGATAGCTTCAGTAAAAAGCAATTGCCGAATGAAAATTCTCAAAATTTATGGCAAATCTTTGGGAACAATACACAAAGTAGCCACTTAACACTGTCAAATCTATACGACAACGAAACTCATTTAAACTAGCGGTCTTTTTTTGCTCCAAACCACAAATTGGACTGGACAGGGAAAGCCGATACCAAAGTCTACAAAGCTACCAGGCATTCAGATGATCCGGGTCACTAATGCGAAAATCCACGACTACTTTGCAGAATTTGTAGGCTACGAGTATGACCAAACCTAGTTGAGCAAATACTTTTAGTTCAAAATGCTATCCTTCCGGACGTCAAATCACGAGGTGTGAGTTGGCTAACGGCGAAACGCCAGTTAAAGTACCACATCCAGTAACGCGAAAGGATGCGGGATGAAGTTGCAGTGTTGCATCTGAATTCTTAAAAATTCTTAAGATATCGTGACAAGTCCCAACTCTTAAAATGAATGGCAGTGAGTAAAGTACACCACTGAAAGTTCCATTGAGAATAGTCCTTCCTTCCTTCCTCTGTTCCTGTTTTAATAAAATTTCCATCAATTCAGTTTAATTAAAAACTCCTGCCGTTTTATACTCACAATTCCACCATAATCGACCAAAAATTAAAATTTAAACACAAAAACAGAAACAGAAAACACAAAAAAATCGCCAGAAAAATACCCGCACATCAACAGAGTATCTAACCGAGAGAAGTTCCATCCACAGCACAGAGACAACGTAGACAGAAGGATGATGATGCTGTCTAAATTGTGATAGATGAACTCAAATATCATCAGATTTAGAGATAAAGATACACCAAAACTAGGATATGGAGTGTCGTTCTTTCTTTTTTCTCACATTTGTATCTTCAAAAGAAATTTGAATAATCGATGCAATTTTTCATATTCCAACTGCAGAAGCTGTCTTTAGCCTCAAATCCCCACTCCAGAAGATCCTAGTTGACAAGGGAGATTTGTCTCGACATTTTTGTTTGCTAAACTCGTTATCTGACGTGCGAAATGTTGTGTATCCAAATACTTGAAGTTTTTTTCCCGCAACCATTTGGCAGTTATGAATCCAATTCATGTGAGAGCATTTCTCGGATGAATTTTTGAATTTTTGCCTTCTGATGCAATCGAGAGGCAATCGAATAAAAAGAAAAAAAAATTTAAATACTTGAATTACGAGTGCAAAGTGAACAAAGCACTGTCACGAACGAAACAAAATGACGTCGTTGGTTATTGAATTATGACGCAGTCAAGTGTCATTAAGTGCCCCAGATGACTGTCATTTAATTGGCGAATAAATGGTAAAATATAATCATGTAATTACCAGTAAATGTAATTTAATGTTGAGTTTTTGTAGGCTAAACAGAGAGGGTATTTCAATTAGGATAATGATGATATCCCTAACTACGAGTAGTTCGAATGTCATCAGGCAAATGTTTTGAACTCATTAAGATTTATTGGCCATTAACCATAAATAGTCTGATAATTGGCGCCACAATACGAAACATGGGCTGACTATCAACTGACAAGGATGAGATATTGTAAAACAATGTTAATACTGGGGGTAGAACGTGCTTTGTATCTGTATATCTACACGAGTACTCGTGCCAATATACGCAAGGGAAATTTCAATGCTTTGAACCTGCGTTTCCGATGGCATCGATCATAACTTCCACTTTCAGGCCCTAGGTGATATTTTACTGAATCTCAGCATACGTTTCCTGGAAAATTTGTAGGCAGCTACAATTTGTACGAGTAGTTTGCCACTTATGATGAGCACCTTTTCACGATGGAGAAAATCGAAACAAACTACTAGTTACAGCCTATGTTGTTAAAATTGTTCTACGAGTATTCACATGTTAACCCGTCTCATAGGAAAGAGGCTTGCGCTACAGTAATTTTCTACAAAAGAACCTCCAATGACATTCACGTGAAGCTGTATCTCAAGTAGCAGTATAGAAAGTTACTACCCACGGTGGCGTTCTAACAATCGCAGTTAGAGTCGTACATCGTCTAACCGAGTACATAATTCCAAGAGTCTGACGTTACTTCTATTGGCAAACTTAGACTTTGATCATAGTCTCCTTCATTGGGTTGCCACCTTATAGGAGCGGAAGGGACACGTGGGAGGCGAAGGTAACAGAGGGCTGGTTGCAAGACCACCCTCTTAATGCCTACAGTCACCCAATTATCCCTAGAACAAAACTAAGAGCAACTCAACCTTTTAAATTAAAGTCCCGGGAGTAAGCCCAATCCAAAATCATGGATAAAATAAATAAACTAAAATATGGATAGAAAAGAGATCATAACAAGTGCCCCAGGGCTCCGTTCTGTCTCCGACACTATTTTTAATTTTTATCAATGATCCCTTGTCTGCTACTTCGAATTCAATATATTCCTTTGCTGACGACAGTACTCTCTGCCTTTCACATTCGTTTCCGGACTCACGTCCCTGCTCTTCGGCTGTAGAACGGGAACGCCAGCGTATGTTAAGCTCATTCAGTTCTGATATTAACAGCATAACTAATTGGGAAACCACTAACAGAGTAGAATTGAATGCTTCGACAACACAATGTTGTCTGCTGTCATTAAAGCGACATTTAAACACCCAGCCATTATCCACGGATGACACTTGTATCGTCGAAACCTATAAACTTTCAATTCTCGGTATGTGTGTCAATGTGATCACATATTCGATGTCACCAAAAATGCCGCAAAATGTCTAGGCTTTCTCGAACGATGTAAGAAATACTTTTCCCCTTCTGATCTGGCCTCAATATATAAGGCATTCATCCGCCTAAAATTGGAGTACAATGCTCACATCTGGTCAGGTGCGCCTAAAATATCTCTGCATCTGCTATACCGGATTCAAAACCGTGCGATCAAATTCATAGGTGATACCAATATCACTCAGGCAATGAACACCCTCGAACACTGACGAAATGTCTCGTGTCTTATTTTGATTTATCGCTATTTCCACCACCAATGCTTTGAAATATAGCGATTCGTTCCTAAGCCGTACAACTCGCTTGTGTAATGCTCTGCCGAGCTTTCTATTTCCTAGTCATTATAACATTCAGACATATAAAACCAACGTACATCGGTACCTATCCTTCTTTCCTCCCTAAATTTTCTTCGCCCGCGCTGTGTGCTAACATTTTAAGGGTACCTTAGCCCTTTGAGCGCGCACTAGTTTATAAAAAAAAAAAAAACAAAAAAGACCTGCTGAGGCTGCCAGAAGTTGGCACCTCACCAGAAGACGGATTGCACAAAAACAGTGCAGAGGAGCAAGTACCAGATGGTCCTCCACATTTTAGGCAAGATCGCTAAGTGTAATGTTTTTATGTCACTAGATTCTGATGACATCGTCGAAGCGAACAAGTTGTTGGAGGACCTGGTGATCGCCGATAAAAAGGAAAATGCTGAAGGTCATATAGACTAATCTGAGACACTTCTCAAGTGGTGTGCCTACGATAATCCGCTAGAGAAATATTGGCACACAATACGGCCTGCTCTACAAACATCAGCCTACCAGTAAGCGCAGAACATGCATATTCGCTAAGATACGTATTAAACCTTTTTTATGTCCCAATCTTAGCTCCAGTGATTTGACAGTTCTTACACTGGACTGTATAAATCAAACAACATACCTTCCATCAACATGAGAGACCAGCACTGCCAGAGGAAGTGGAGCAACTTTCAGCCACCAAAGCAAGGAAGGACAACAGTATGGGGAGGCACGGAAGATAATGAGTCACTTTTTGATTTTCTTTTATCTTATCTGTCTGCGATAAGGGCACCACCCCAACCTTTGTCTTTCCTAGCACGAAAACTTTCTGGGGATGGGAACAGGTCCTAGATATAACACTCAAAACAAGCAATGACCACTTTAGGATCGAAAATTGGTGAGTTGCCAATGTGGAGTCATTCTCAGACCACAGATGGATCTCCTACGACTTAGGCCTTGAGGTTAATAGGACCGAGTTTGGACCTTAGTCCTTAGGACAAAACTCAAAAACATACTCGAAATAAACACCGTAGCAATCGACTAGAGGGAAAGGTATAAACTTTAGAAAAGACAATGGACGTTACATACAAAGTCTCGTACCCAGCCAAATGTGGTAGAAACCCACTTCCCCCATGGTGTAGTAAAGATCTCTCTAATCTCAGGACGATGACCAGAGGAAGTTTCAATATCTGCTACGAACACAACTTCTGACAGCCTTAAAAGGACTGTTTAAGTCTGCATAAGAAAGCTATAAAGACATCCAAGAAGCAGGCCTCCATTCATTGCCATTCAACAGAAACCCTCAATGACTCCGCCAGAACAACGGCTCGAAGAAATTCTGTCAAAGGAACACTGAAATCCTATCCTTTCTAAGAAAGTCAGACGGCGGATGAACAGAATCCATAGACCTTGGAACTTCTGGTGAGCACACACTTTCCCGGATGCAATGATATTAGTACGCAACCCAGGAAGTCTCTGTAAGTAAAATCTGCATCCCACAGCAATATCAATTCAGCCATCTACGAGGAAAAGATTTCCTGGGCTATAAACAGCTTCTCTCCATTCAAGTCTCCGAGCCCTGACGGCATGCTTCCTATCATGCTGCAAAGAACGCAAAACCTAACAATACCTTGACTAGCGTCAATCCTTAGAATCTGTTTAATACTGAACTATTGTAGTTACCCTAAGTAGGTAAATGCGAGTCCTCGAAGGATTTCAGGCCAATTAGGTTAACCTCCTTTGTACTTAAAACCCTAGAGAGTGTCTTAGACATCCACAGGCGAAGCATTGTAGAAGAATCATGTGGAATCACAGCGCGCCTATCTTAAGGGAAGATCCACGGAAACTACTCTTCAAGAGGTAGTGCGAGCAATCGAAAAATCCGTACGCTACAAAGAATATGCCCCACCCTCCTTCCTAGACATAGAAGGAGCCTTTAGTAACGAGCATAGAGGAATTTGTTAGCCAATGGATAGCCTTTATTCTTAGAACAAGAATCATTCACGCAATACTAGGAAATTCCCACTCATCCAAATTCGCCCAGGGCGACGTTATATCTCCTCTCCTTTGCTAATTGTTACGAACAAAATGCTTGTAAAAGTAGACAGAGAAGAGGTCAAAGTGGAGCCGTATGCGGATGACGTGCTAATATTAGTATCAATGAAGTGATGAATGAAATCATGGAGGCTGCTCTAGACAAGGCGGAATTGGTGTCAATGTGAGTAAAACTTAACTTAACATTGCCTGCCTTAATGGTGAACCGCTCACACTATCCTCCTTCCGAACACAAGTAAGGAAGGCATGTGTTGCCGTCTATGCCTACAGCAAAACCATTGGAAAGAAGCGGAGATTTCAACCAAACATAACCTTGTGGAAGTACACAACCATAATTCGTCCAATTCTCACCTACGGGTCACCCGTATGGTGGCCCGAGTTGAGCAAGGCTACAACCTCATGACACTAAAAAGCCTCCAACGAACAGCCACTATAAGCACCACGGTAGCAAAGAGGTCGGCTCCAACGTGTGCCGATACTGTGCTCCTCATCTTCTGGGTATATGGATGCTGGACTGCACGGCCTTAATGTTACAGCAATATCCTGGACTCGTTACCAAGCAAGGCTACAACCTCACGAAGCTAAAAAGGCTCCAAGGAACAGAGAGTTTAAGCACCGCGGCGCAGCCTTAACGCTACAGCAATATCCTAGACTCGTTACCAAATGGCAAAGTCACGTTTCCAACCGACTACAATACACCCAAACTAAACTTCAAGAAAAACCTTCACGTACTCGTAGGATTTTCCGCCACAGCTCAGTGGAGACTCAGTGGAGACACCGACGGATCGAAGACGATCTGTGGTGTAGCGGCAGGCGTCTACTCGGAATCACCGCTTTCGAGATTTTCCACAGCGTCTTCAAGGCGGAACTACTGGCAGTCCAAGAGGCTTGCACCCAACGCGAACGTGACACAATGCACAGACAGCACATGACTACCCTGATAGATAGCCAATCTGCAATCAAAACTTTCGACTCGGCTACCATATCCTCCAAACAGGTACAGGAGTGCCAGAACGAGCTTGTCCGCTAAGGCGAACGCTTCAGGATCACACTGCTCTGTGTTCCTGGGCACAGTAACATAGAAGGAAACAAGCGTGCAGATGAACTGGCCAAGCAAGGCTTAGATCTGCAGGGCTCATTCATGGCAAGGGTCCACATCCTGCTAGGAGCATGGAGTATAGACCTCTACTACACTTCTTGTTCATCGACATTTAGAAAGCTTTCGATACCTTGAATCTGCAAGAGAGTTATTCTAGAAAAACTCGTCGCTATAGTTTAGGCTACCTAATGCGACAAGTGTGAATTTTTTCGCCATTGCTGTTCCTTCTTGGAATCAGCGACATGCTCCATGCATTACTATCGTGAAAAAATACGCAACTGATGATGATGACAATGATGTCAGATCTGATACGTCTGAACGCCGTCGATGATATCTGCCTGCTTTTACACAAGATAATGGAACCATACCAAATGATCCTTAACTTAGAAGCAGAGACATATAAAGTTGGGCTAAAAATAAATACCAACGCTCAACTTACTTTATTTTGGAAGTTTGGTCTCGGAAGATGGGGTCACAGATCTTGCCGTGGACAGCAAGATCAATAAAACCATGTTTTTAGCACTAAAACCAAGTTGGAACTGTTATGGTCCAACGTAGAATCCGTAGTGCTATATGGGTATAGTACCCGGGAGGCGACTAACATTGTAGGAAGGAAGCTGCTAACCTTCATTAATAGGCGCCCACGCAACATCTTAAGGGTCTTCTGGCCGAACCGTATATCTAACGACCAGCTTCATGCGACTACATCCTAAAAACCTATAGACATCCAAATACGACGGAGAGAATGGGAATGGATTGGTCACACCTTAAGGCACGAAGTCAGTTCCATCGCGAAATGGAATCCATTTACCCAATCAGGCAGACGAGTGTGCCGCCCAAGGAAAACGTGGAGAAGAACAATTGAGGAGGCATCACGAGCACTGAGTTTAAGCTCTAGGGAACTTCAATGCATTGCAGGACTCAAAACACGATAGCGCGCGAATGTTGTCG
Source organism: Volucella zonaria (assembly GCA_963966105.1). Taxonomy (NCBI): domain Eukaryota; kingdom Metazoa; phylum Arthropoda; class Insecta; order Diptera; family Syrphidae; genus Volucella; species Volucella zonaria. The sequence continues at coordinate 134,046,973 of OZ014533.1, read as the reverse complement.
ACGCCCTATGTCCAAACCGAGCTTCGAGGAAATTAACTGTGTTCGGACAGCGGATCGAGAAAAATCAGAATATCAGTTGTATCAAGAAGTTGGAAGGCCATAATTTCGTGTTCCCTTCTGAACGTGGGTTATTGTGAGTTATTTCCACATATCTCAATCTAGAAGCCTGCACGATAAAAATAATGTGTTCCTTTGTACAATAACAAGGACGAAACGCCATTTCTGAAGATTACATCACGAAAAGATTCACATAAGACCATGGCGCAACTCATGCAAAACTGCCCTCATTCCCTGGCCAAATTCAAAGTCACTGCTCCTCCCTTGCATGATAAAGCATACTCATGCTGAATACATATTTGCATTCAATTTTTCTTAGCATTTCACATCCTTATCTTTGTTTTCCATAACGCAACCATTAAAGGAAACAAACTTTTCTAATTACTACCCAGAGAGATGGGAGTCAACCGAATAGTGTATCCCCTTCGAAATTCACCCCCAACGACTATCTGCCACCCCCAAAACCAACATAAAACTCTCAACTAACATGTGGAGGGTAATCAATTTTTATCGCACCACCTACCCCTGTTGTTTGCATAAGTCTTGCGAATTTCAATTCTAAACCATTCATTCGCTGAGAGCTGAGTTATTACAGGATTGCTAATAAAGTTTGCCACGAAAACTGCGAGTACTCCCGCATCCCCTTGAGAGTCGGTGGACTTTCGCATTCCAATACCACGAAGGTGAAGTAGAAATGAATTCTTTGGATTCCTCACATTCGCCTGGCTACGCCAATACATACGAGTACTCGTACAAACAAAGTACATGCAACTACGAGCATGACTGGGAGTGCAGGGTTAATGAAATAATGCATCCATTAGATTCGGGAAATATATCGTGTGTCGGTTCCACCCACAGACCTAACCTTAGACGATTTAAACTTTACACAATTGTGTTGTGACGGTGCGAGGGTGGAATGGTGTGGTGGAAACGCTAGGTGAAGTTGGTAGTAAAGTTGGATTGAAGTAAAATGATGTGCAACTAGGTCTCACGCAATCTACTCTTGCAGTCGTTTGCACAAAAGACAGAAAATATTCGTAACACCGGCCATAATGGTGGTGCAGGTGGTGGTGGTGTTGGTGGTGGTGGAGAAAATGAATAAATCACCGCTAGAGCGCAGTCCTCAAAAAAAAAAAAAAGGAAAAAAATACAAAAAATAGGACAAAGGTCGGTTGGTTGGTTTGCTATCCTCCCTACAGAGAGCTTAACCGGTTGCTGGCCTAGGGAAAGTGGCATTGCTGCGAGGGATTCATTTATTTTACATTTTGGCATTTGTTGAGATTTATGGTTTACTTCTGTTAGTTTGAAAAAAAAAAATAAAAAATAATAAAGCGACTAACACCGCCCTTAATACGAATTTTATGCAAAAAGGGATTTTTTTTTTTGTTGCTCTTCTTCTTTCTTTTATTCGTGTTTCCAATTTTGCAACAGGCATTAATCATTTTTTTTCTTTTATGAACCAATTTTGAGCGCTGATGTTGCCTCGCAGTTTTTTTTTTTATGAACTGGAAAGAGCTGAATATTTCCATCAGGCAATTGTCAGACTCTGTTGAAAGGAAAGTTAATCGAGAATGGTTGTTGGACACCCAACTGAGATACCTTTTCAGATTCACTTTTCATCATAAGAGTCGCACCTGATTCAAGAGATGACGACCTCGGAAAACATTTAAAGGCAAATCATCTTGGGATCTTGAGACGTGGTGTTCATATTTCAAGCAGTAAATAAAGGTTCTTTTGTTGTGGGAGCTATAGAAGTTTTTTTTTTAAAAAGCTAACGACAGGAATTGACTTTGAATCAACTCCATTTTGAAAGACGATTCAGCATGACTTTGGACATATGGATTCCTCGGGGATTTCTAACCAAGCGCTTTATATCGGTTTCATTTTCGAGAATCTCATCAAATTGAATATTTGCGGTCTCATCTCACCAATAACCCTGTGAAATTTGTTTCCAATGCAAATTATCAGCATACATCAAAGATTTTCCCTAACCCCAGAAGAACTACGACTGATCAAGTGGCGTCAATTCGATCCCGACTGGCAGTCCACCGATTTGGCAATAGGAATCCTGGAATAAAAACCCTGCTTGATAGTACAATTATTTCCCGAGAGATCTTACTACAAAAACTATAACAGTCTTAACAAGAAGGTTAACTACGTACGACGACTCTGGGTGACAAGTGACAGGCTTGATATCGCAGATGTCAGCACTTGATGGGTGATAACAGTGTTGCCAAATTTAAATGTTATTGGCGGATTCAACACTACTTCTACGAGCTCCTGGACAAAACCTAAGCGCAATGCCATAAATTTGGCATGAAAGTCGTCTTTTTTGGTTTCAATGCCAAATGATGCAATCTCTGGTCGCAAAACTACAGCCTCCGCGACTTTGCCTTTGAAAACGGATTGATTCTGCCACTGGAAGAAGTGTAAGTATAGATAGCACACCTTGATATCCATAAAGGGACCTGGCTGTCTCCTGACCAATAGACCGTCAACAAACTGATAATATTGCTATTGAATCAACGCAGTCCTCCAGTGTTTCGGATAACTGAATGTTCCGAGCAGCTAACATCGACTGGATCATTTTACGGACACAGATACACAACACAAAGTCATCGAACTGAGGAAGAGCAACTCCGAACGATTATTATCGCAAGAAACCGATATCTTTAGCATCTTGAAAATGTTGATGGCGTCAGCATAGAACCCAGAACACCTGTATTATCAGATTCAAAGAGAAGAGTTTTTAAAGGTGTATCCTTTGACGGGTTGAAACCTGCTTCAACAAAAAACCCCTGGTGCTAGGATGAATGCAAACAGGCAAACCTGGAAAAACAACGGATGTACAGATCGATGCTGGAGAAAAGAACAAGTGGAGCTCGCACGACTTCAGAATCTTGGATTCTTTTGAATTGAAAAAAAACACACCTTTACTGGACTACATCCCACAACCAACTGACTATTTTATTTTTTTTTTAATATTTATTACAATTTTATTTTTAAATAGATTAAATGGAATTCTTGAGAGGTAACGTGGAAAACAAACATAAGCAACAATAAACAACTCAAAAAAGTTGTGGACTTTTATATCCGGCATGTGTTTGGTATGCGGCTGGGGTATCTCGTTTCATAACTCGCGCCCTACGAGCAAAAAAAAAGGACATAGGTCCTGTGAAAAAACAAAAAAAAAACACCAAAAGCGCTCGATCGAGGCCTTAGAACGGTTCTACCAGAAGAATGAAGCTCGAAAATTTAAAAAAAATAAAACGCACCAAGGAAACCTCATAGTAAGAGAGAATCTGGAAAGATTATTTTTGCGGACTGTTAAAGGGTAATGGCGAGCAACATCCCTCGGTCCATTCGACCAAGATGAAGTCAGAACAGCAATTTCCAAGCTTAGATCCAACAAAGCTTCTGGACCTAACGCCTTTACTACCGAGCTGTTTAAATCAACAGGTGGTAATAAGATACGGAGCACACATACATCAACTCATGATCAATATTTGGGTCGACGAAAGAATTCCCCAACGAATTGAACATCGGCATTGTTTTTTTCAATCCTAAAGAAGGAAGATCCCCGTCTTCCATATTATGTCTGATAGTCTGCTATTTTTATAATTTCAGACCAGGAACGTCAATGATAGATCAAGTTTTCTCATTACAGCGGATTTTGGGAATTTATTGATTTTAAAGCCTCATAAGTCAGCGCCTACAGAAATGAACTATACCGTACTGAGTCGATCATCGACGAGAGCACACGCTAGCCAGTACACTCGTAAGATTTCCCTCGCGTATTCATCGCGCGAACGTGTGGAAAATAAAAAACATAAAGTGCAGTACAGCGAAGAAGAAAAAAATATTACACAATACGGGTATCCCACCTCTCCTGCTCCTGGTCATATTATTGTTGTCAACCCTCACCAGGGGATTCCACACATGAGTTAAACTATTAGGGTGCATCATGATGTTAGCTTTTTTTATAAGCAGACCAACTAGCAGTCTACTTGTAGACAAAATTCGTCTGCTACTAAAGCTACTAGTTGGTTACCAGGTCACTCTCTCGTATACCGATACCGTAACACATGTAAACCCTACTAGCTTAACCCGCGTGTGTAAACCCTGCCGCTGCTATATTTGTCAAAAGACTCGGGCAGTGACCAAGTGTCTGTAATAACTGATGGATAACGGGTTGTGAGTGAGAATTTTGTTGGTGCACTGTTTCCTATTGTTGTAAAAGCGTAACACCAACAACATTTCGATATGGTAAACCAACGTCAGAATTTTCACTACGCAGGCTTGCTCAGCATCATCGGTGTTTGTGTTTATTTTTTTTTTAAATAACCCGGGAATTTAGAGTGAACATAGCAAATACTATCTGCGTACGTTCATGGCCAAGAACCAGCTGTTTTAGCATTTAGTGAAATACACGTACTCGTATATCGTTGTCGACATCTCTCAAATTACCCTGATCTGAAGCTGCCTGGCTATAAGCTAGCGCCATTATTGTGTTCTCATCACGGTCTCGCCATTTACGTCCCTAGTGATGGAGCTTACCAAACACCACTACAATGTAATCCTTTTTCCAATCCAGAACTTAACTTCATGTGGTTGAAACTCCAACTCCGTAAGCAAATTATTCACTATTGCTTACTCTACAGAAGCCCCAAACAGGACAGCAATTCGACCCTTAAGGAGTTTAATGAGCTGTCTGACTCCATAAAAAGAATTGCATCCCTGTATCCTCATACTGAAATCGTGATTACGGGCGATTTCAATATACACACTTCTGGGTGGCTTCGACATTCTGGACAGACAACACCCGAAGGACGGTGTGTTGAGATCTTCGCTGCGGAAAATAACTTAACCCAGCTCGTAAATGAGCCCACACGAATACCAGACGTTGATAGTTATACCACCAATACCCTGGACTTGTTTTTAACTTCTCACCCTGACAAGTACTGCGTTGATGTGCTCTCCCCTCTAGGCTCGTCGGACCATTGTGTCATAGCAGCAAAATTCTCTTACACCCACCACACTGTTAGAGAAAAGATTCCTAAAAGAACCGTATGGCAATACGAGAAAGCCAATTGAAGCGAACTTAACAGTTTCTTTAGGAATGTCTCCTCGATAACGCCGTGGATGCTGCTGCTGACATGATCACAGAAACTATTCTCTTTGGAATTAGGAACTTTATCCCTCATCGGATGAAGAGTAGCAAACCAAAAGAATAGGCATCGTACGACTCGAGCTCTATAGAGGCTGTCAGGGTTACAGAAATATTTTTTCGGTCCTTCAAGACCAACCCGACAGAGGAAATACGGCCAAAAACTGAGGCAAAAAATACTGCAATGTCCCAAAGGCAGTAAAAATTTTCGGTTATTCGTCAAAAACATTAGAAATTCTGCCTCATCCTCCATTCCAACGCTCATTTACAATGACATTCCAGCTGTCAGCTCTTTGGACAAGGCCAATCTGCTGACTGCACACTTTGCGGCCACCTCAACACTCCCAGATTGTGCTTTGTCTCCACCTACACTTGAGTGCATCGAATCTACAATGGGACGAATCCACTTTCGCACTCGTGTAGTAGCAAGAGTTCTTAAAGATCTCAACATACATAAGCCCGCTGGTCCAGATGGTGTATCTCCCCTCCTTCTGAAGAGGTGTTCTTCCACGCTGGCAAAACCACTGCGTAAGCTTTTTCAGCAATCCTACCCTTTAGGACTCTTTTCCAGCAGATTTAAAACATTTTAGCCCGTCCCTAAAAAAGGCGAATCTTCTTCTCTCTCCTCCTACGGACCCATTGCACTTACGTCCCTTCTTTCCAAAGTCATGGAAACGCTGATAAATCATCTTGAAAATTTATCAATAACCGGCAGCATGGTTTCCGTAGCAACAGGTCCACCAGTGATTTGATGGCATGTCCCACCGAAAAGTAGAACCAATCTGGAAAAAGCGAAATAGTTGCACTTGATATTTCTAAGGCATTCTCCAGAGATTGACATCAGGCACTTTTGTCGAAAATGCATGCATTTGGAACCGACGAGTCTGTTCTTCTATGAATTGGAAATTACCAAGTTGTCGTGGATGGTTTCATGCTAGTGTGCCCCAGGGCTCAACTCTGTCTCCGACACTCTTCTTAATTATCATCAGTGATGTCTTGTCTGCTACTTCTAATCCTATATATTGCTTTGCTGACGACAGTATTCTGTAGGACTCACGACTCTGCTCTTAGACTGTAGAATGAGAATATCAGCGCATGTGAAGCCCATTATATTCCAAGATAAGCAGCATCATTAAATGGGGAACCACCAACAGGGTGGAATTTAATGTTTTTAAAACACAATGCTGTCTACTGTTGTCAAAGCGAAAATTTAATACCCAGCCATTATCCAAGGATGGCACTTGCATCGTCGAAACCGATAAACTTTCCATTCTCGGTATGTGTGTCAATGACATCTTACATTGGAATGACCACATATTCTATGTCGCCAAAAATGCTGCGAAATGTCTAGGTTTCCTCAGGCGATATAAGAAATACTTTACCCCCTCTGATCAGGCCAAAATATATAATGCATTTATCCACCCGAAATTGGAGTACAATGCCCACATCTGGTCGGGTGTGCCTAAAACACCTCTGCACCTGATAAATAGGATCGAACACCGACGAAATGTGTCGTGTCTCACTCTGTTTTATCGCTATTTCCACCACCAGTGGTCCATGAAAATCGCCAGTAGCATTCCGCCCATTCAAACTTTCAACCGTAACACCCGCTTCGCTATGAATGCTCATCAGTATACCCTCAAGCCCACTTTCGGACGTACTCTAAATTATCGTGATTCGTTCCTAAGCCGAACAACTCGCTTGTGGAATGCGATGCCGAACTCTCTATTTCTTAGTCATTATAACCTTCTAACATTCAAAACCAATGTACATCGATACCTCTTTTGTTTCCTCCCTAATTTTCCTTCGCCCGCGATGTGTATACTAATAACACCTTGACTTTGCGCTAATTTAAAACAAAAAATAAAATAAAAGAACCATAGAACTATAGAACTATGTAGGATGACGATGGAGAATTCATGATATTCCGTCAAGGTCGTTCATGGCATAACCCAGACCTTCAGAAAAGGACTTAAATAAAGCGATGCGTTGACATGTGATGTTTTAACCATCGTTCTTGAAAGAATAGTGCAAAACTTACAACTGCGGAGGCACCATATTTCCATATGCAAGCGACATTGACATAATGGGAAGAACACAGCTAGCTGAGAATGGTGAGTTTGCAACTGTTGAAGTAGCAGCGGAAAAGAGGACGAAAAAAACAATGAAACAAAATAAATATGTATGCTGTCAAGGGACATACAACATCGGTTCCTAGAGGAAACTTCACTATAACATATGCAGCTACAACTTTGAGGTAGTAAGGAACTTTAACAATCTCGACTTCGCTATCAAATCTGACAACGACACCATCGCGTAAATCATGCGAAAAATCACTCTTGCTAATCGCTGCTTTGGCTCAGAGAACAACCAAAAATGCTTTCTACAAGGCACAGATCATCTCAGTCCTGCTTTGCGTAAGAGCTTGAACACTGACGGAAGCAGTTGAAAATTCTCTCGGGCGGTTTGAGAGAAAAATTATTCGGGTTAGAACGGTCCCGTTTGCATCAATTGAGAATGTTAGAGCCGTTTCAATCGCGAACTATGCGGGCTATACAGCGATACCGACCACGTCAGAAAAGCTCGAATAATCCGGCTTGAATGGCTAGGTCGGCTTGAACGCATGGGCACCAGCTTCCCGTCTCGGAAAGTTTTCCACACCTATCCAAAAGAACAAGGCTGTAGAGGACGAGCTCAACTTAAATAGCGCACACGAGTCGAAGTGGACATCAGCCAACTTCGTGAGCAAAACTGGAAGCAGCTGGCAAAAACCGCCCTAGCTGAAGAGGCTGTGGTCCAGCCTGAAGACTGTGACGCAATCTAAGTATGTATACCATATACATAAATAATAATTTACAACAACACGAATTCTTACCTCATTTTTGAAAAAAAAAAACAAGGACCGGTTGTTCCAATAGCGTGTACGCCACATCCAACGGTGCACTATTGTGGGTGTAATTGCATTTTATGTTTTATGATTGTGGGAATAAGGATGCCGGCAGGGCATTCCTTAAGCGAGTTGAAGGGATTGGAAAACTCTCGTAATCGCGATATTTCAGATTACGTACGGAAATGGGCTTAAGCGTAAACTGATGCGAATTCAAAGAGGGAAGCGCATCTAATTTGACCCCCTGATAAGCGTACAACTGTGGAGTTCAAGTGTATCTATTTCCAATTAATTTGTATAGCCTATCCTGTATAACTATGTTTCAGTGTTGCAGCAACCGTTGCACAGGTGTAAACATCACTAATTTTTTTGTTATTTTACAGACAAGATTTTATACAAAAAGCCCATGACGCCGGATATAGAACAGTCGAGGGAGACACAAGTACGTACTCGTATTGACTCCACTATGAACATTTCAAATCCATTCCAGGTAACCTTGAGGAAAATTGTTATACCAACTGAGTAAAGCCTATCATTAGAAATAAAGGAAGCAGTATGATGACATAAAAGGCACTGGAGTTGCCATTAATGAATGATACCAGCTTTCCACTAGCTTTCCACCAGCTCTGTCAAAATTGAATAGCGAAACTGACAGACGTCAATTCCCAAAGAGCCATCGTCACCCCTCATATTTAATTGCTTCATCGTCCTCGTATCTACATCACTCTCCATCCAATGAATATTTCACACTATTTAAATCCAAATTACCTTCTTTGGGACACCGATAATTATTGTTAATAGTAAAAATAATGATCGCTTCAATTGTTAATGACAACATTAACAACGCGTCAAATGCCCACAGTAATTACACGCAACATCGCACGCTAATGTGATAATCCACTTCAAAGACGAAGCGCCAAGCATTAATCAAATTCTCCTCCTCATCTGGATTCCAACATGGATGGGTACTCGTCTGAGTACTTGTGTCTGCTGTGCGGTATCGTATCTCCTCATGCACAAGTATCTATGTTACATCATTTCAGTTCAATCTGGAATGCTTGCTCCATAACTGAATAAACTAATCGCACATCCAATAAAAATATTCATACACTTCAACGCAGAAAACTAAACAAACAGACACTGCTGCCTCCTTAGAAGTTCTATTTTTAAAAAAAAAACGTTTCGTGAGCTCGAAAACGACGAATAAATTAAATGCTTGTAGCTTTGTCCGGGCAAATGTTTATAAACACGGCGTGAGGGAGGAGTGCGAACAATTTTGTACTTTGATATTAATTATCCGCATAACAATATCATACAAACAAATAAACAAGATTTCGCGTGCAACACATTCCAGGAGACTTGTAAGGGGTGGCGTTGGACTATTTGATTTGGTGGCACTAAATTGAATTCTTCTGTAAAAGTAAACACTTGAGTTATTCGCGGTGACACGAAATATTGTTGCAACTGGAAAATATTGTGGTAGTTGGCAGGAATTTGCTTTCAACGTATTTGTATAGTCACAGCGGGGTAGGAAGTAAACACGCATAAGTGTTTCAACGCTCAATGTTCACCTAGAAATTTTCTTGTGAAGTCGAAAAACAAAGCTAATCGAAAATTTGCCATAGAATTTTGTCTGCCACCTGTAGAGGTTAGTATATCAGAGTACACGAGATGGCGCTAGGTGCTTCAAGAGCCGTAGCGTTTAGTGTACGCTGATTCAACTGAAGACCACTTCAAGTTGGTTTTTTTCATAGAGACACATCCTTTTGGCCTACGTGACAAAAGTCCTCGTTGTATTTTTCCGATTTAACCCAATTTATTAAAGTTTAAAAAAAAGGAAAAACGTATTAAACGCTGCGCAAACCATGCAACGCTCTATGGACTCAGTGCTCAGAGGTTTGGACTTCTGCCACTGCTACATCGGCGACATCCTACTCGCCTCAGGCAGTGAACATGAACATCGACGACATTTACATATTGTCCTGAAGCAATTCCAAAAGTTCGGCTTGACGATCAGCATGTCTAAATGTTTTTTTGGGCAAAAGGAGGTGAGATACCTGGGTTTCACCGTCAACAGCGAAGGAATCAAACCCCCCAACGATCGAGTCGATGTAATCACCGATTATCCGAAGCCAGACACTATGGACAAATTGAGGAGGTTCCTAGGCCCCTCTCATTGAGCTCACCATAGACGCGAAAAAGAGAGACAAGCGCCCGGTTCAGCGGACATCTGAAGCTGAATGCGCATTTGAGGAATGAAAAACGAAACTAAAGAACGCAGTCCAACTAGCTCACCCGAGGTCTGACCTTCCATTGATTCTGCGATGTGGCGCATCAGATACATCAATCGGCGCCATCCTGGACCAACGCTCTGGAGATACACTGCAACCACTTGGTTTGTTCTCAGCGAACGAGAAGCCCGTTACAAAGTATATGATCGTGAGTTGTTGGCAACATACAAAGCGGTTAGATACTTCAAACATCTCATCAACGGCAGGGAAGCAATCATTCTTACCGACCACAAGCCATTAACGTTCGCTTTCGAAAAGAAGTCCAACCACGCTTGCGAGCGAGTAGCACGGCAGCTCGAGGAGATAGGCCAGTACTCTACGAACGTTGTACACATTTCTGGAGCTGAGAACATCGTAGCGGATACACTGTCCCGAATTCACACTATCAGTATGCCAGTCATCGTCAACACACAGGAGTTAGCGGATATGCAGAAGAATGATGAAGAGCTCAAGCAACTTACCGTATCTCCAAAGTCAACATCACTCCAACTTCAAGGACTGCGCGTCGATGGCACAGACGACATAGTTTTCTGTGATACCAGTTGCACAGATGTATGTATGTCCGTATGTACCTAGATCACTGCGCAGACGGATTTTTGACAACAACCACCATTTGTCACATCCAAGTGGACGAGCGACACGCCACCTCATCAGCAGAAACTATGTCTGGCCGAGCATGAATAAGGACATTCATAACTGGGCCATGTGTTATATTGCTTGTCAGCGAAGCAAAATCAGTCGGCACGTTAAAAACATACCACACCACCACTGCGTCCACATGGATATCGTTGTGATGCCGCTCTGCAAAGGATATAGATACCTTCTGACTATGATAGACCGATTCACCAGGTGGCCAGAGGCCTTTCCGCTTAAGGATGTTACCGCAGAAACAGTAGTCGACGGATTCTACTCAGGTTGGGTATCCCGAATCGGTGCACCGCCAACAATTACATCTGACAGAGGATCCCAGTTCGAGTCCATACTGTTCGACGCATTATCCAAACTCGTCGGCAGCAGGCGAACGAGATTAACAGCATATCACCCAGCCTCTAATGGAATAATAGGACGCTGGCACCGATCATTCAAATCAGCCATCAAGTGTCAGGACACGTCTGACTGGGTAAGTCTACTACCAACTGTACTTCTAGGGCTTCGAAGCAGCTACAAAGAAGACATGAAGAGCACAGCGGCGGAGTTAGTATATGGTACGACATTGCGATTACCTGGTGAATTTTTTATTGAAGAGGAGGTTTCACCCGAGCATCAGTTTTTCGTCGAGAAATTCCGTGAACAGATGCGACTAGTTCGATCGACACCATCAGTACATTACATGAAATGCAAGGCCTTCACTCACAGGACATTGTTCACTTGCACACACGTCTTTGTGAGAGTGGTTCGGTGCGAAAACCCTGTGGTCGACCGTATGATGGACCATATGAAGTACTGGAAAGAATAACGGATGCAGTTTTTAAAGTGAACATCAATGGCATTCCCACCACGATATCCTCCTAGAGACTAAAACCAGCATATTGTGAAAACGCAGGAACATCCAGCAGTCAGCCTCCAGGCGGGTGTCCTTCAACATCATCGGCGACAAATGTGCCTTCTCCAGACGATCCTTCAACACTTTCCCGCACAACACACTCGAAAACATATTCTGCAAAAGCGTACTTGTAGCGTTCAGTGTATGCAGTCTCAACCGCAGAGCACTTCAATAGCCGTAGCGTTCAGTGTACGCTGATTCAACTGAAGACCACTTCAAGTTGGTTTTTTTTTCATAGAGACACATCCTTTTGGCCTACGTGACAAAAGTCCTCGTTGTATTTTTCCGATTTAACCCAATTTATTAAAGTTAAAAAAAAAAAGAAAAAACATATCAAAAGTTTTTTTTATTTTTGATTTTTGTTTTTCATTTTTAATTTTAATTTTAAAGCTTGTGGATGAAACGGTTGCATCTTTGGCGGACCAGCACTAGCGCTGCTAGGAGCATGTAAGGAAAACGGAGAACGAACAAAAATCAAACACTTCCTTGTTCCTTGTTCTGTCTGCCAGTGACATCATCAGTACCGGGATTCGAAAAAGTTGTGGAAGTAGAGTTTTCATGAAATAAATTTGTGAAAGTGCATTTTTATTGATTTCTTGTTATTTTATTGTGAAGAAATTCCCACAGTAAAGTTGGTGACCCCGATGTGATAGGTTACGATAGTTATCCACTACAAAATTCGGTAAGTTATCTCAGACGCACATGGCTGGAAAGGATTCATCTTTTATGGACACACTTAAAGAGGAAACAACGCCCCAAATGACTACGCCGCCAATGGATTCGCCTAAAAATCAACAGACCGATGAGGGTTTTATTGGATCTGTCCAAGTCCTCAAGCTACCACAATCTTTCTGGCGTAACATGCCGGCTAGGTGGCTTACAATCGCCGAAACAGCATTTGGACTGCACCGAATCACTTCTGATGAGACTCGTTTCAGACACGTCGTTTTAACACCCGATTGCGACATTCTCTCGTTAATTCACGTCCACCAACAAAAAAATACGAAACATTAAAAAAAGAATTATTGCCAGTTTCGAAGACTCAACAGAATCTCAACTTCGCCGCCCTCTACGTGAACAGACGCTCGGCGACGAAGAACCATTCCTTTTCCTTCAGAAGCTGCGCAACTTGTCAGTGGGACAAGTAAGTGATCCTGTACTAAGAACTCTATTTTTGGAGCAGTTCCCAGGCAATATTCCAGGTATCCTAGCTGCAAACGCCACCACCGACCTTACTGCATTGACTACACACATGATTGAACTTTCTGGAGAAACCCATGCTACCGAACGCGAAGACAACATGACGAAATCAACTGCCACAGCAACAATAGGATCAGCTCCTGGTGAGACATACCGAACTGAGATGAACGAACTACGACTAGCTATCGAAACCCTGTCACACGAGGCCCGCAGAAACCAATTACGTCCGCGAAAGCGTCACGACAGCAATAAAGAAAGAAACCGATCAACATCCAGCAGGCGAATCAAGCAAAACTCAGATTATTGCTATTACCACAGTCAATTTGGTGAAAAAGCCCGAAATTGTCGTCCACCATGCCGTTGGAATCAGCGGCAGGGAAACTAGTTTCGTCGGCGCGAATCGAGGTAGCCGCCGACGTATCTTCAACCTAGAAATGTCTTCTAGTTGCAGATCGAAAGACGGGAATGCGGTTTCTAATTGACACAGGAGCCGACGTATCCGCGATACCATTGCAGACTCAGAAGAAAACGGCGCCAACTGGACGCAAACTTTATGCAGCAAACCAAACCAGAATCGATACATACGGCGAAACACGATTAATCCTCGATTTGGGTTTGCGACGACATTTCCTTTCACGTCACGCAACCCATCATCGGAAACGATTTCCTAGATGAATGTCATCTCCTACCAGATCTCAGGTATCGACGCTTGATCAACAGCACGACGAACATCAAGACTATTGGAAGGTTAATCACAACGGACGCCCTAACAGTAACTACGCTTAGCGAGGACTCTGGCTATTACACGATAGTTCGAGAATTTATAAATGTTACACGACCCGCAACACTTCGAGGGCCTCAACACCAAATCCGGCAGCATATAATAAAGAACGGGCCACCATGCTACGATCGGGCTCGACGACTTTCTCCTGAACGGCTACGTTGGGCCAAACGAGAAATCGAAACATGGATCGCAGACGGCATCATAAAACCCTCGGATAGTCAATTTTACAGCGCAATACTTATCAGACGAAAGAAGGATGCGACCCAGCGTATCTGTGGGGGCTACAGGCAACTAAACGCTATGACAGTGCCTGGCAAATATCCTGTTCCACACATACGAGACTACGCACAACGTCTGTACGGCTGTCAAATATTTTCCACCCTTGATCTCGAACGAGCATACCATATTTCCACATTCCGATGTCACCCGAAGATCGCTCAAAAACGGCAATAATAACTCCCTTCGTAGCTAACTCCCCAACGCCACTCAAACTTTCTAATGCTTCATCGATACAGTTCTGGATTTCGTATTTTGTTATATCGATGATATTTTGAAAGCTTCAAGAACACCTGAAGAACACAAAGAACATCTAAGGCAAGTTTTCAAACGTTTGCAACAACACGGGCTTACCATTAAAATTCAAAAATGCCAGCTTGGGAAATCAGAAATCGAATATTTCGGCTATCTGGTAACGGCCGATAGAATGAGACCATTACCTCAAAGGATCCAAGCCTTATTGGACTGGAAGTTGCCGAAGACCTTCATCGAACTTCGCAAGTTTCTTGGACCCATAAAGTTTTACCGACCTTTCATTTCTAACGCGGCATAAGCATAGGCGCCATTACATGCAATGATATCAGGTTCAAGAAGGAATGACAAGCGAATTTTAACCTGGAGCGAGGAACTCTCCGACACGCAAAGACGCTATTACACATATGACCGTGAACTCAGCAGCCTACTTGGGTATACGATTTTTCCGGCATATGACCGAAGGCCGGCAAAGAGAACTTTTCACAGATCACAAATCGCTGACGTACGCTTTCCAGCAACCTTCAACTAAGGCATCACCAACGCAACAACGACAACTAGATTCTATCAGCCAATTCATTAAGAATTGGACCGGACCGGACCGGACAACGAAGTAGCAGACGCTCTTTCGCGAATCTATTATATTGACCTGCCACTCATCCTCACCACCGTGAACATCGCCATGAACAAGAGAGAGACTCTGAATTACAATCACTGTCCTGCGGTTAAAAAAATTACGGCACCGAAACATCAATTTTTTGCGATATTTCCACCAAAGAAATCCGACCATAAATACCAAAATCACTCAGGAAACGAGTTTTCGACAACGTACACAATACTGCACATACCAGCGGCAGAGCGACACGAAAAGCGATTGCAAAAAAGTTTGTATGGCCGTGCATGAACAAGGATATCACCAGTTGGGCCAAGACATGTCTTCCTTGCCAACGTTCTAAGATCCACAATCATATTCGAAGGGCACCTGAGCAAATCAGGGTACCAAACGAAAGGTTTTATCACGTACACCTTGATATAGTAGATCCAATGGTTGCATCGCAGGGATTTCGGTACTGCTGAACGATGATATATAGATCGTTTTACACGTCGGCCGGAGGCAGTGCCGGTAAAAAACATCACAGCCGAAATAGTCGTCGACGCCTTTTTCTCAACATGGGTCGCACAGTTTGGAGCTCCAGTCATCATAACGACTGACAGAGGTTCACAGTTCAACTCACAACTATTCGACGCATTAGCAGCGATGATAGGAAGCCGAGCATGTCGAACGACTGCATACCACCCACAATTAAACGGTTCAATTGAGCGTTGACACCGTATTTTCAAAACATCTATGAAACATCAGACTGGACAAAAATGTTACCCACTATCATGCTCGGACTCCGCAACAGCATCAAAGAAGACATTGGCACTTCGGCAGCTGAACTAACATATGGCACAACGTTGAGAATACCAGGAGAATACTTTATCGGTGACGAACCATCCCAAGATCCACGATATTTCCACGATATTTCCTCGAATACCTCAGACAATCTATCCGTAAAGTTCGATCGCAACCTACAGCTCATCACTACAAAGCTCACGTTTTTACACACAAGTCACTCTTTTCAAGCTCTCATGTGTTCGTAAGAGTCGACAGCGTTAGGAGACAATTGGACCAGCCGTATGAGGGACCGTACCCAGTTCTAGAAAGGAAGAACACACATTTTAAAATTAACTTTAA
Source organism: Volucella zonaria (assembly GCA_963966105.1). Taxonomy (NCBI): domain Eukaryota; kingdom Metazoa; phylum Arthropoda; class Insecta; order Diptera; family Syrphidae; genus Volucella; species Volucella zonaria. The sequence goes on along the minus strand of OZ014533.1, from coordinate 134,030,778 downwards.
AGCAACTCCGACCAAAATATCTATCGACAGACTCAAACCAGCTTTTAGCGAAATTTGTTTGAGTGACAAACCAACAAACCATCAAGGAAGTCCACATACAGTCACAACAGGAACAACAGATTTTATACCATCATCGGGCCAACAGATCGTAAAATCTTCTCAGCTACAGTTGGCTTCAGTTGTTCGATGTGATTACGGACTTTCCGCAAGAAAGTTTGTGGTTTGGCACGTGTAGTAATTCTGTTGAATGCATCAATTAAGCATCCGAAATTTTCAAATTATCCTTAGCAGAGGTGCGATCAAAGAATTTTTTCGTTGCTCTTTGGCCGACCTGTATTTCAGAGCTTGTTTTACGAAGTTTATGAAATGTAACCATGAACTCGAAGAGACGAATTGGTGCTTTCATGACAGTTTTCAGCATATTTCAACATCCATGAGATGCGCAAGGGTGGATAAACCTTTTGTCAGGTGAACGGAACCGGATAACACTTCGGACTTACTGGCTATCACCGTCTATAGCCCCCAATTGTTCGTAGAACGTCAGCCCTTTAAGACATGCCAATTTTGCTGACCCTTTGGATACGTGATGTCATCTTTGCTAAACTTTTTTACCAGCTTCGTGCACACAAGTTGCAGGCTAAATAGGTTTCATTTTACGTAACAGAGAACTGCATTGGGTAAGAACTGGTGCAATGGTGATAGTTTTCGCGCATTGGAGTCAGACATCATCCTATCATCTTATAAAAATAGCTGTAAGGTTAAGAGAAATGTGATAAAATGGTGCGTACCATGATGGAATAAGAACCCAGAAGCTATTCGGAAAAGAGTGAAGAAGCTTTTCCACAAGAATTGCGAAGAACAAAGTGAGCCTCCTTACAGAGAGAAACAGGAAGCACTTCCTGCGGTAGCATGGGTGGCTTCGACATTCTGGACAGACAACACCCGACGGACGGTGTGTTGAGATCTTTCCTGCGGAAAACAACCTAACCCAGCTTGTATATGAGCCCATGCGAATACCAGACGTTGATAGTCATACCGCCAACACCATGGACTTGTTTTTAATTTCTCACCCTGACAAGTACTGCGTTGATGTGCTCTCCCCTCTAGGCTCGTCGGACCATTGTCTTATGTCAGCTATTTTCTCGTACACCGACCACACAGTTAGAGAAAAGATTCCCAAAACAACCGTATGGCAATACGAGAAAGCCAACTGGAGCGGTCTTTACTGCTTCTTTAGGAATTTTAACTGGTCGTTATGTTTCCTCGATAACGATGTCGATGCCGCTGCTAATATGATCACAGACACCATGCTCTTTGGAATGAGAAACTTTATCCCTCATCGGATGAAGAGTATCAAACCAAAAGAAAAAGCATGGTACGACTCGAGCTGTAAAGAGGTTGTCAGGGTTAGAGAATTATTTGTTCATCCCTTCAAGGCCAATCCAACGGAGGAAAACCGAAAAAAGTTTAAACGAGCCAGGAATGACTGCAACGCCTTTCTTAAACGTGTAAAATACGTTCAATACGACCAAAAACGGGGCCAAAAAATACTACATACAATGCCCCAAATATTTGGTCGTTCGTCAAAAATATTAGAAATTCTGTCTCGTCCTCCATCCCAACGCTCATTTACAATGACATTCTAGCTGTCAGCTCTTTGGACAAGGCAAACCTGCTTGCTGCACACTTTGCGGCCAACTCAACAATCCCAGATTGTGCTCTGTCTCCGGCTACACTTGAGTGCATCGAATCTTCAATGGGACAAATCCACTTTCGCCCTCGTGTAGTAGCAAGAGCTCTTAAAGATCTCAACATACATAAACCCGCTGGTCCAGATGGTGTACCTCCCCTCCTTCTGAAGAGGTGTTCTTCCACGCTGGCAAAACCACTGCGTAAGCTTTTTCATTAATCCCACTCTTTAGGAATCTTTCCGAACAGATGGAAGACAGTATTTGTCCAGCCAGTCCCTAAAAAAGGCGAATCTTCCTCTCTCTCCTCCTACGGACCCATTGCGCTTACGTCCCTTCTTTCCAAAGTCATAGAAACGCTGATAAACCGTCTTGAAAACTTCTCAATAACCGGCACCATGGTTTCCGTAGCAACGGGTCCATCAGTGATTTGATGGCATGTCCCACCGAAAAGTAGAACCAATCTGGAAAAAGCGAAATAGTTGCACTTGATATTTCTAAGGCATTCTCCAGAGATTGACATCAGGCACTTTTGTCGAAAATGCATGCATTTGGAATCGACGAGTCTGTTCTTCTGTGGATGGGAAATTACCAAGTTGTCGTGGATGGTTTCATGATAGTGTGCCCCAGGGCTCCACTCTGTCTCCGAGACTCTTTTTAATATTCATCAGTGATGTCTTATCTGCTACATCTGCTACTTCTAATCCTATATATTACTTTGCTGACGACAGTATTCTGCAGGACTCATGTCCCTGCTCTTCGGCTGTAGAACGAGAACGGCAGCGCATGTGAAGCCCATTATATTCCAAGATAAGCAGCATCATTAAATGGGGAACCACCAACAGGGTGGAATTTAATGTTTTCAAAACACAATGCTGTCTACTGTTGTCAAAGCGAAAATTTAATACCCAGCCATTATCCAAGGATGGCACTTGTGTTTGTGAAAACTTACGTTGGAATGACCACATATTCCATGTCGCTAAAAATGCTGCGAAATGTCTAGGTTTCCTCAGGCGATATAAGAAATACTTTACCCCCTCTGATCAGGCCAAAATATATAATGCATTTATCCACCCGAAATTGGAGTACAATGCCCACATCTGGTCGGGTGTGCCTAAAACACCTCTGCACCTGATAAATAGGATCGAACACTGACGAAATGTGTCGTGTCTCACTCTGTTTTATCGCTATTTCCACCACCAGTGGTGCATGAAAATCGCCAGTAGCATTCCGCCCATTCAAACTTTCAACCGTAACACCCGCTTCGCTATGAATGCTCATCAGTATACCCTCAAGCCCACTTTCGGACGTACTCTAAAATATCGTGATTCGTTCCTAAGCCGTACAACTCGCTTATGGAATGTTCTGCCTAGCTCTTTATTTCCTAGTCCTTATAACCTTCAAACATTTAAAACCAACGTTCACCGGTACCTCTCTTTCTATCCTCCCTGATTTTCCTTCGCCCACGCTGTGTGCAAGCATTTTAAGGGTACTTAATCCTTTGAGCGCCCGCAAATTTAAAAAAAAAAAACAAATAAAGCCCTCTCCCTATATCATTCTATTTCCATAGGATGGTTAACCACACCAGATAGCACGATCACACGCAACCGTGAGGAAATCCTGAATACCTTGATGGAGGTTCACTTCCCAGGGTCTTCTTATATTGACATGTCTTTTGGACAGTCGAATCAACAGTTTATCCGGAAAATTCTTCAGTCCGAATAAGGTTAAATGGGCTATAAACTCATTTAAACTATACAAGTCACCAGACATAGACGTAATTTTCCCATCTCTGCTCCAAATTGCTAGACTTCCTCCCTAATGGCCTTATTTAGGATCAGCTTCAACTTGGGCTATATACCACGCACTTGGAGGGAGATCAACGTGGTATTTATCCCCAAACCAGCCCAGTTCCCTCGGATATCTCACATCATCCTTGAAAGAAAGAGTTATTGACGTTCATATCAGAGAACGCTTAGAAAATAGCTTGCCTCTGCACCCGTGTCAGTACGTGTATCAGCAGGATAAATCGACAGAAAGAGCTCTGCTAAAACTGGCGGCCGAAATCAAAAACTCATTCCGCTATAAAGAAATTGCACTTTGCACTTTCCTTAGCATAGAACGTGCTTTCAGCAACACTGGATATGATTCCATATCAAATACTTGGTCCACAGAAACATCGGTCAGCCGACCACCAACTGGTCAAAACGACGCTTGAAAGCCGGATGATTACTACTTCATCAGGGCCGACTGGGGCAGAAAGACTAACAAAGTCACTGCAAAACGTCCTTAAGGCAGTCCTAGACTGGTGGACTAGAGAGAATCCCTCCATAAACTCAAATAAGGCTGTCATAGTTCCTTTCACTAAATGATGAAACATATACTTTGGTATAGTTTCACTTAACGACACAATCGTTAAGTACTCCGACAAGGTCAAATATCTGAGACAAAATATTCTATTGGAACTCTCACTTAAACAACAAAATAACTAAAGCAACCAATGCTTTATGGGCGTCGCATGTATGACAGCACATGGGGGATCTCTCTATAGATCACTTACTAGATCTATACAATGATGGTCAGGCCCATCATAACATATGCTTCTGTAGTATGGTGGACTAAAGTCACGCAAAAGACCACCATTTTAAAGCTCAACAGAGTACAGCGTCTTGCATGACTGGGCATTTCCGTAGCCATCCGGACCTACCCCACAGCTGCGATAAATACAATAATAAAAGTGATCACCCTGCACATATACATAAGTAAAGTGGCATTACGCTGCACATCAAGCCTGGTACAAAGAGTTAAATCTTAGCGAACACTCTAACCTAAGGACCCTACTCTCCGAAGTACCGGAACTTGATATAATCTGCGAGGTAACAGACCGCCTTCAAAGACCATTATGCTTCAATAAAGGCCTCTCCACGGAGATCGCCAGTAAAGAAGCATGGTTAGCCATAATCCACCAAACAGCCGTAATGGCATAAAGTGGTATACGGAAAATTCTAAAATGGAATCGGGAGTTGAGGCTGGAATACACAAATCACAGCTATGGGCAAAAGTCCCAATGTATTCCAGGCAGAACTCCACGCCATTCAAGTATGTGCCAACCATATTTACAACTCTGGTATCAGAGACGGAAACATTCAGATATACACGGACAGCCAAGAAGCTATAAATGCCCCTAGCTCGCACACCATTGACTACAAATCAGTCATGTACTCGTACTGCTCAAAACCCTCCAAAAACTACGCTCCAGGAAGAAAACCAAACTGTGATGGGTTCCTAGTCATAAGTGCTTTGATGGGAATGAAACGGCTGACGAACTAGCTAGAAAGGGCTCAGAAACTCCCTTTAATGGACCTGAATCCTTCTGCTGTACTCCTAAATCAACAGTTAATTTAGCTCTTAATATCTGGAAGCATTCGAGATGCATCTCATATTAGGAGAATAGCCAAACGAGCCATCCCGCCCTTCAACAAAAATGTCAATAGATGTCTAAATCTATCACCTTAACGAAACGGATCTGATCGACTCTCCTGAGTGCCGACTTTGTCTTGAAGAAGATGAAACTGCTAACACATCTTATGTCCAGGTACCAGGGAACAACGAACTAATGAAGGAACGGAAGGTGGAAAACCTACTATCCTAACTATAGTTCTGACTAAATGGTACAAAATATCTTTTAGGTCAAAGTGCCGTACTTCGCATCTGGTGAGTCAGAAAATTTAAAAAAAAATTTGAGCCAGACAAAAATATTGCAGCTTTCGGGAATATCAGCACGCGAAACTGTCCTACTATTAACGGCTGCCAGAATAATCTCGGATACCGTCGACTGGCACGTGAATTTAATTAGAATTTTAATTTTTTGGAAATAAATGAGATGTGACGGTTGTGTGACAATGAACTGATTAAACAGCAACACGACTACTTTACTCCAACAAGAAGCATCATAGCCACGTGTCGATAAATCTTGTGACAGAGGACTCATAGGCCACCTCAGTACCGTCAAAAACGTGTCACTGAACGGCTATATCGGCATCCTCTTGTCTTAGATGCATCATATTTCTGAGCATAATCTGCCTCAAAATCAGGTTTGTGTCAAGTGTCTGGTAAATAGAAACCAGATCAGTCATCTGGCAACAAGTTGCCGTATTAGAAAGTATTAAATGAGTATCGTCCACAATCCCATATGATACACTTTCCTTTCCTGCTCCTTCGGAACAGAGAACTCCAAAAAAAAACAAACCTATTGCCCTCCTTGCAAATTCCTTTCAATGGAATTTCTCAGTATTTCGAAGAAAGACGAATAAGCTTTTCGGTAATTGGCATTTGCCAACAGTACCAGCACCCAATATGTCAACGTCGAGTACCTTCGACTTAATGCGAGCATAAGCCAGACCTTCACAGGGGTAGTGCTCTGGGTTGTCGTCATCACTATAACAGCAAGCATCGCAGGATACTGTATCACGTATGCCCAGCACATTTAAGTGGTTAGCAAAGGTGTAGTGGCCCCTAACCCTGCCAATAAACAGTCTGCAATCTTTCCTGCTGGGAGACAGCAGGAAGGTCACTGACCTCTTAGAGACATCGGGATACATTCGTTTGATCTGCCGGCAACCAAAAGAATCATGCCATCTCCAGCTGTGCTCCTATGCCATCCAACTGTCAATGGAAGCCCTAGCTGAGAAAGCAGGAACGCAGACAGACCTAACGCAGGTTCGGTTCCTTAAAAACTCTCCTCTGAGTATTGCCTAGCAAGATCATCGGCGATTTAATTACCCGTGATCCCATTATGACCTGGGACTCAGACAAGACTCAGTGGATTTAGCCTCTAGCGTCCAGTGAAGTCTTACATTCCCGAACTAGTGGGCCCCCGCCCAATTACCAAGGCTTCGCCCATCAATGACGTTGTCTAATAAAAAACGGGGGCAGAGCATATTACTGGTCTCATCGTAAAAATCTTCAGATGACGCCACCGAAGGTTGCTATGATTTGACCAATTAAAAAGTGCACGTCATAGGTCTTGTTGGTGGCAAGACCACCGGTAGTCCCTACCAGGACTTAAATGACGGTACCCAAATCGCGGATACGGTCTTCCTGTTGGTTTAACCCATTTTATAGTAGCAAATAAGTACTGGGTGCTGTGACCCTAAGAGCAGCAAGAGGTTTTAGATCGGCCTCGATCCATACCAAGGGTGGAACTTGTGCCTCTAACACAAGTTCTGCTTTGGTATTATACTATTAATATATGTAGATAAGCGATGGCAAGGCCTATCCTTACTCCCATGAATGTATGGGCATCCCGTAAACATAAGTCTACACGACAGGTGGTTTACGTTAAAAACCAGAGACTATTCCCGAACTAGCTTAGAAGTCATATCAGGGTTAAGCAGAACTATAGCTATGACTGCCGTTTTTCTAACGATGTCATTCTCCAGAAAGGCATCAGGACTACATCCTAGATTGGTTTTGGAGCCATCCGTGAAGACCCGACTACAATTCATTCCTAGCTTAGATTTGGTCTTGAGCACAGGGAGAGTCGATATTGTATTTTGCCAGCAGAGGGGTTCTGATGTCATTACATCAGACGGCATCTACATAAGACCAGAGTCATAAGACAGTCGGGGCGCAGTCATTAAAACTCCGATGCGTTTTGTACCAAAGACTATTTTTTTTTAAACAGAAGATGACTTTGAGTGTGGACCCCATGATATGGACATTAAGGGGGAGACTCATCAATGCGTCTTGAGCGGAGCCAGGCGTGTTAGGGAAAGCCCCCATGCCGCCGAGACAGATCGTTCTTTGGAGTTTGGTAAGAGTGGCAATAACGTATTTTCGTGAGAGCTTATTCCACCAGACAACCGACGCATAGGATATAATTGGCCTTATCATAGCTGCATAGATCCAAAGGACTCTTCTCGGTGGCAAGTTCCATGTCTTTCCGACCGCTCCTTTGCACTGCGATAGCGCTTCCGAGGCTTTGAACATATTTGATCCATAGAAGTCTGTTATCTAAGATGACACCCAAATACTTAGTTTCTTTGGAGAATTGGATGATGATTCAGATTAGTCAGCTTCCTTTTTCTTGTAAAGAGAACTACTTCAGTTTTGAGAGGATTCACTGAAAGCCAACTACTAGTGCACCCATGGGAGATCACATCTAGGGCTGCCTGTGCTTAGAGCAGACTGCCGCCAGACACAATAGAACTACATCATCCACATATGCTTGTGCATAGACGTCAAAACTATTGAGCGTATTGAACAGTAAGTCGATAGACATGCACCATAGCAGTGGAGATAGAACGCCGCCTTGTGGGCAACTCCTGTTTACCCCCGCCACCACATATTGGCCAGAGCCAGCATCCACAATAAGTGTCCTATTTGTCAGCATAGCTTTTATCAACAAAACTGCGCTGTACTGTCGGGTGGAGTTAAACATGCTGTCAAAAATTGCGTTGTCGAAAGCACCCTTCTTGTCGAGTGCGCCGTCAATTCTGCCTACCAGATCTTGAAGCGCACTCTTGCAAGATCTTCTGCGTGTTTCATTGCAGACTCAAGATGCATTCGCAAAGCAGTTTTGCGCACATGGATCCCGACCATTCACACCATGCTCTTCAAGGAAGCCAGACTTACAAGTCTGAAACCCCTTTCCCATCTTCGGTATAAAGGCTGTTTGCCAAAATTTCGGTATATTAGAGTATGCCGGTGCCAGGCTAGCAGTGAAGATTTTCTTCAGGGTTACCAGCAGCTGGTCTATGCCTTTTTGTAACATGCATAACTGGGTGGCGACTTGAAGCCATCGAAGGAAGCAATAGCATATTTAATGAGCTCATCATTCACCACAACTGATGAGATATACAAGCTACGGCGTGTTGCGTTATTCAGCTCACTAGCAGCTTCATTAATTAGAGCTAGTTGTGGCCTGGTTCTGAATAGGTTACCTGGGAAATGGGCCTCAAACATGGGCGGAGAGTTTTTACTTTTGACTCTTTGGGTTTTCCTCTTTTAGGTCTTTGCGTAAGAGGCCCTCTTCGAAATCCGAATTAGCTTCTTATATTCTTTTTGCTTCAATCTGTAAAGACTCCCGTCTGCCTCCAAATTAGTCTTAAGTGACCTAGTTTACAAGTTTTCTGGTTTCCTTAAGAAGACGCGGCAGATCTGCGTTCCCCAAGGAACGAGCGATCTGCAGGATTGCTTTCTAGCTGGACAGGTCAGTTTGAAAGACTTGCTAAGGGTAAAGTACCGGTTCTGAACAGATTCCTCCAGATTTTGTTTTGTCCTGAGCTTAGACGAAACACTGCTGAACTTGCCAAGCTCCTGCTTAATTCGTGTTTAGTTGGTTTTCCGCGGATTCTTCCTCTTCAAAAAAGTCGAAATCTCGCATCCGATTCTGAATTCGATGTGACTATGGTCTGGCATGAAGACCTACGACTATACTCGTACTTTCCAGCCGGTAATCTCCTTAGTATACCTGGTAATGTTAGGTCGATTACTTGCTGTCATACTCTCCTAACAGAAGTTGGCTGAGAGCCAACATTGTTGATACCAGATAGTATAAACTCCAAGAGATGACTGGATTGCACTTGCTACTGCCCCAAAAAGTATTTTGAGCATTAGCATTTTGCAGGATATAATCCACATCTTCCTGGAATCACAACATTCAATGAGTTCGGACTTCGGTGGTGGTGATAATAACGAATCAAATGTTATGATGGCACTTGACCATTGGCCTCTCGGTTTCCCAAAATATAGGGGGTATCCCAAGACGGAGGTTTAGTAATTTCTGCTGATAGGGTTTAAGCCTAAATAGTATCCTTTCTCAGCCTCATCAAGTCTGGTGAAGCAAGATTTTCTGCAATTCTAGCTGATGTCCTTCTTCACAGATATAACTTCGGTGTTGTGTTCAACACAAAAATAATTCTCAGGAAATCCTGTAGCAGAATAAGATCTCTGAAGGAATAATGCCATACAAAATCGCTGTGAAATATACTGTAAGCCAAGTTTTGAACAATCAGCTGTTCTCACACACATGTTCTTTATTTTCACAATCACTACAAAGTCTAAAGTCGAATGTTGGCAGCTATCCAAGCGATAAACGATTCTACCTTTGTAAAAACATCCGGATGAACTGAACCACATTCTGCAGACCCATATGATATAATCCCGAATTGAACTGGGTCAAGAATTTCAGAGTTATTAGTACAAGGAGCCTTGCCAAACATTGGCCCTCCAGAATCTCCAATGCACGAGTATGTTCGGTTTGCCGATTTAACACAGATATGCTGGTAAGTGACGTTCGTAGCCGGATATGCTTCTTGACAATCGCTATTGTCAGTAATCGGTACCTCTGCACGTTGTAGAATGCGAGCTCGTAAGCCAGTTTCAAGTAGACCCCATCCAGCGATTGTCATTTTTTCCAGATTTAAGTCATTCGACGATGTTAATGGCAAACGGATCGGTTTCACGTTAACTACGGAAACCAACAAATTTTAAGATAGTCACTCATAACTCGATATCAAAAACTTACTACTAATAGTAGCGTCCTTAATCAAGCGGATCAATCCGATGTCGTTGAAGCCTTTGTGAATGTTGTAGTCTTTGTGGTAAATCGCTTCCTCAATGTCGATTTCCTGTACATGTTGACACTCTCTGAACCACCCAGTGACATTACAGTCAGGGTCTTCTGTGACGTCATACTCCCCTAAGCGTACACTTACTCTATTCAAATGTCAAAGGTCTGAATTAATCTTTAAAGAATCATCAAACAAACAACTTACAACGAGTAAAAAGCATGACGGAGACAATGAGCTGCTGTCAGGACATATCGACTGGTGATCAATGTTCCACCACAGCGTGTACTTTTCTCCAATCCATCCGAGTAAACCAGCAATGCCATCCATGGAAACTCCCATATCGATGTATCGTCTCCAAAAGAAATATATTCCTCATAGTTCTCAATTGACATCGTGCATCCAATATTTTGTAGAGCTTGTGTCCCCAGTGCAACATCTTGTTCATCTGTACTGGGATGAGCTTTCGAAGGGGGTTTCTCTGACATCACCAAAACTGCTATGAACCAACAGATGAACAGTGATTCAAGAATCCGACCCGCTAGTGCCATTTTCGAATAACAACTGATTTAGATGTAAATTGCAAATTTATCAAGTCAACTTGGCTTGAAAATAAGTGTCGCATGGGAATCGGCGAGCGGGAATTCTGTTCCAAAAATTAAATCCGATCGAAGCGTTACCGGTTTTTCAATTACAAATGATGCACTTTGGATTGACATCGCATTTTGGTGGTCTTGCAAAATTCTAGTTTCTAATTTTTTTTTTTTTTTTTGTGAAAAACCTGAAACTCGAAATCTTGCGAATACTTGAATGAGAGCAATAAATCCGCCTGTGACTGAGGTCAGTATACTTCGCAAGATAATCCACTTTGTTATCTGTTTTGAAAATATGGTGTACATTTAGACCTCAAACATTGACCTACTTTTTTGAGCAAATGCAAAGCGTTCACGATCTAAGTATCCTTGGTGAATATCCATCTTGATACACTGGCATAGGTGGCTCCTAATCAGATGTGTCTCTAGATGGCAAGAAGCTCGAGCCAATGAGTTCATTGTGTCAGAGGCATCTCAGAATTTATCCTCTCTCCACCTAAGACAGATTCAGAAGATGGACAAGATCTGGAATAATGAAAATACCAAGTTGGCTAAGGCAGCAGAAATTGGATGTGGATTTGCCATGAATAATCTACTATGGTCGAGGGTCATTATTCCACAACAAGAGAGTTGGTGCACAGACATATGGCAGATGCCACAACTATGAAGAAATACTGTGAGGAAATTTAAACTTGAACGGCTGCAATCGCAATGAATCACCAGAGTCTTTGCCATGGCTTCCAAGAAATTATCAAGCCCGCCGCAACCTAGGCACTGGTTTTCACCTGACCACCGCCTGGAAACCTGTGACTTGATAAAGAATGCAGACGAGCACACGTCTTAAGGTAGACGAGTGCCGTCAATAATTCAGGGACCATCTCAGCTTAGAAATACAAACTGCGCCCACAAATTGCAGCAGCATTAGATTAAGATGGATAGATCTAAGCTTTATTCCCAGTTTTTTTGTCAAGTGAAAGGATAACGTGGTGTATGACGTAAATTTCGTAATCACAACAACGATTCGGGAGCGTAGCTCGAAACAATGTCTTATGAAACATCTGGTTAATAGTTTGTGTTAGATGGCAGCATCATGCTTTCGGAAATGAGTGTTCATTTCGAAAAAAGGGATCATGTTAAGGATTTCAAAAAAAAAAAAAAAACAAAATTAAAAGAAAATAAACATGCGGGGTTTCAAAAACCTAAGGCACCCACATGAGACCTATATTGAGCGTATGGGAGCAGTGGAATGAAGAGATGATTGTCATTTACACAAATTGCAGGATTATATTACGTTCTTCCAGTTGATGTCAACAGAGTAGCGAAAGCAATTCTGGACCATGTTCAATTCCATTCCCAATGTCAAACCTCCGCTCTACGCTCATTATTAGTTCAGAGAAGAGTCTCGGTCGCTTAAATCTCGAGTAAGCAGTATGTAGAGCTTCGTATAATATTTTTGACAATGTCCTTGGTATTGCTGTAAGGATACAAAATGCTGTGTTTTATACAACGGCAAGCTGTTATTGTTTCTGATGATAATGAACCTTGTTTTCAGTGAACCACAATATAAGGGAGTCAAAGAATTGCAATGGACACCAATACCTGAGCACAGAATCTTGCTGCTTTCGTATGGCCCTTACGAACCAGGTCTTAGAATTCAATGCAATCAGAATAAAGCTTAAAATAAATGTGTCATTCCGTTGAGAAAGTTGAAAGAAAGTTTGCCCTGTCCACAAAGCACTATTCCGGCTGACGACAGCACTGAACTTGACGTAGTGTACAGCAAGGAGAATGTTGCTAATAAGAGCAAATATTGAGAGGAAATTTGTCATCGGAAAACTGCAATAACCAAATAATCGCTGATGAAGTGTGGCTCCAACATCTTCTCCCGAAACCCACTGCAAAGCAAGCAGGTATGCCACCTCTGATGTACCAGATTACTTTCGACTACCACTATGAAACCCCCCGATTTGATGGCAAATTCCATCTAATGCATGCGGAGGAGGACTAGAATGGCCCATTAGCTCATCGAGCTCCTCAAAAGGAGCAAAAAAGAGCCCGAAAATTCAGAGTTGGACGAAATCGAGAAAAGGTTGGCAGGAAAGTCATTCGCAAATTTTACTAGAAGGTAAACAGAGCAGAACGAAAGCTTGCAAGGCCGTACAAGGAAGGTGGCGTATACCACCTTGATCAAAAAGTTCTTGGAAGTTATTCAGAAAATTAAAATTATAAGTTTATTCATCATCGTAAATCTATATTGTCCCCGTCAGAGTAATCCCCATCGACTGCAACACACTTATGCCAGCGCTTGATCCAATCCTCGAAACATTTTTTTATATTCGGTTTTCGGTATGCCCTTCCTGCGATGTGCTTCCTGCGATTTTTCCATTACTTCCTCTCGGCTGCTGAAACGCGTTCCCCGTAGTAGTTTTTCAACTCGATTGAACAGAAAGATGTCACAGGGAGACAAATCAGGTGAATTCGGTGGCTGTTGGATGGCGTTTGTAGCATTTTTCGTCAAAAAATTACGAATTTCATGGTACAAAATCCACGAGTTTTCTGCCCACAATTCTGGTCTCTTTCGGCGAATTGCCCAAATAATACTCTTTGCTTACTGCCTGGCCTTCTGGCAAAAATTCATGATGCACTACACCGTTGTAATCCATGAAAACGGTGAGCATTGCCTTCTTTTTTGACTGAAAACGACGTGGTTTTTTTGGTCTCGGCTCATTTGGTGAATGCCATTCATTTGCCTGATGTCTGGATTGCGTGCCGTACTCATAAATCCACGTCTCGTCTCCAGTTATGATCCTTTTGATGAATGTGGGATCGGATTCAGCCTCGCAAATCATCTCTTTTGCGACGTCAACATGGTCTCTTTTTTGCATGAAATTGAGGTCATTTGGCACCAACTTTGCTGCTACACGACGGAAACCCAAATCGTTGACCAAAATGTCTTGGACGGATCCATAGGCAATGCTCAAGTCCTCCGCTATCTCTCTGATGGTTAATTTGCGGTTATTGACCAACGTTTCTTTTACTTCATCAATGCTTTCGTCAGTTTTCGATGTCGATGGTCTGCCACTACGTTCATCATCTTCGATTGACTCACGACCACTTTGAACCGCTCGTGCCATTGGTAAACGACTGCTTTCTTTAGAGAATAGTTGCCAAAGCACTTTTCCAACATTTCCGACGTTCGCGCACCATTAAATCTGTTTTTTACTCAGAATTTAATACAAGTTCGTTGCTCCAAATTTAAATCCATTTCTAAAATTGTAAAAAATCGCCAATACACACACAAATAGATGCACTCTTGGCTACGTAACTTTTGCAAATGTCAAGCTATGATGCTAAGATTTAGAGGGAATGTCAACAACAGATTTACCAACTTAACAAAAAAACAGAATTCAAATTGGAATAAGGGGAGCGCCACACGGTGGTTATTCCGGGAACCGGATCAATGTGGTATTTCCAGCCAGTGCTTAGGATAGGGAGGTTATTAAAAGCCGACTACAATCAACATTCCGCGCTCAGGCAGAACGATCCATTTAATAATTCCACCACCCGACCTCGACGGAATCAGAGTAGTCATACCCAAACTTAAGTCCAACAAAATTGCGGGAACTGATGGCCTTACTGTCGAGCTGTTCAAGACAGTGGAAGATCATTCTGTGGAAAACATACACCAGATCAAAAAACCTCAGCGTTGTATGTTCGACCCCGAAAAAAATTCTGCACCAAATATAGGTGAACCAGTCTCCTCAACATCGCCCGTAATATCTTTCCTGTCGTGCTATGTAAACCTTTTTGGTCCCTATCAGTAGGGTTTTAGGCATAGAAAGTCCACGGTCGAATAAATATTTGCATTTCGGAAAATCTTGAAAAAGGCTCTCGAATTTCAAATTGACACTTGCTTATGACAACGTACTAATATGTCGGGGAGTCATGTATATCGGGGACTGGCATTACTGCTAAATTTATCCGGCTCTGCAGGATGACTGTGAAGAAAACTCGCTGCTCCGTGAGGGCCGATATTGATTTGATCAACAAGTTTTTCACTCAAATTCCTTCAATATCGCCCTGGGGAGTATTGTACAAAGTTCGCAGAGGGACAATATTTCAGAAGTCTGTAGAATTTCTTGCCTATACGATTGGCACAAAGATTATCGACAGTACTCAGCACACTGTTAATGAGCCGGCTGTAAGAACTAACACAGAAATAGGAAAGATGGGACTAGCTAAAGTACATGCTGTCAGCGATCATGTCAGTTCCCTTCTATAGAGCAGATCGATCCATGGACTTTATGAAAAACGGATGAGGAAAGGAGATATAACCAAGAACTGTAACAGGGCTTTGCTGGCATATACGCACGTTTTGTCATTTCTTTGATCCAACGCTCAACTTGTTCCTTCAAGGCGTCGGTGTTCATGGGCTTGTCAGCATAAACTTTATACTTCAAAAAACCCCAAAGAAAAAAATCCAAAGCCGTTAAATCGCATGACCTAGGCAGTCAATTCTGATCACCAGAATGAGAAATTACACGACCAGGGAATGACTCATGCAGTAATGGAATTGTTTCTTGGGCTGTATGGCCTGTAGTATACATGTCGCCAACATCCATATCTTGCAATTTAGGTACAAAAAAGTGGATTATCTATTGTAGTAGCGAGCACCATTATATCGCCTGACTAGCCGCATTTTCAAGGAAGAATGGTTCAATGATGCCCGCAGCCTAAAATCTGCACCAAACAGTGACACTTTGTAGATGCATTTGTTTCTCTATAATCAGTCCTGGATTTTCCGAACCCCAAGTTGGTTTTGTTATTGCCCCATAATCCATTCAACGAACTCACTTTGCTCTGAGTAATCAGTAGGCCTCAGTTCTTGAGCCAATTGCACTTTGTATGCAGGAGGATGCAAATCCTGAGCGACGTTACTGCCCACCTAAACTTTTCACTACTAATCGACTGTTCTACATGTACATATGGATGTGTAATCTATATGTACATACATAAGAGAATATACGATTCAGTCAGAGTCGAAAAGATATTCGCTGACTGAAGGCAGCACGCCATGCCAGATTCTTCACAGTCTTTACTCTCAAGAAGTGACTGCTAAAAGAGGCTTGATCATCATTATCTCTACCCAGTCTTTAGGGATCGGCTCAGCTTCCTTGTTCTATTCTGTAAAAAATTTCGGGAAGTATAGTGATGTTCTCGTTGAAAACCAACAAACCAATAGCCCAGTGGGAGTCAGATTAAGTGTCACTGCCCTGTTGCTTTTTGAGTGGCTTGGTCATAGGAGTGATTTTAGCTTTCTTGTCATTTCCACTTCTTTGTTGGTGCTAATCTTCACTGAGCGGGGACCTGAGGAAGGCTTCTACCAAATGTTTACGACAACTTTTGTGATGATGTAGCTGAAGTTTTTCCTGGTTTTGTAGCCACAGATGCTGTACTTCTTTGGCTTTTCATCTGACATAGTACAACGAACTCCTCCTGTATTTCTACGACTAGTCCAATTTGTCTCATGGAGTTTTGAACTGGAGGCAATAACCAAAGGCCCTACTGGATTTTTAAGATTCGTGTAGTATCCACAAGGAGCGAAAGGTCTAAGATACTTAAAGTCCTCTTCAACTTACGCGCATCACCTAACACGAAGTCTTTCTTCTTTCATTAGCGTATAGAAGTACTTGTACTTGAAAAATTTCGCATCTTGTTTTGTCTCGGAGATTTTTCCTTCGACCTTAAAAAGGTAAAGGTTCATGTGACTGATCTGCTCGTAACAAACTTATTCCTTACATAGGCCACCTGTTAAGTCCATTGTTCCTATTTTGCTTTCACCTCATAACTAGAAGAGCAGGCTGTTGGACCAGCTGCTGAACCAACCAGGTATGGTCTGAGTCTTAGAAGGTCCTTCGCAGAGGCCAGGTGCGTTTTTCAAGCTCGTTTTCCTGTTTATGTAGGGGTGAGCAATTTATAATCGAATACAATTAGGCAGGCTTACTGCGGGCGAACTTTTTAAAAATGAATACAACACGGTTTGACTTCGTAATCTCATGCATTGATCAAGGCTTAGAACGCGAAGACGTTCGAAGATGAAGGTAGGTTTGGTTGATACAGAGTAGGTAATAGAGGGAAACAGTTTAGAAAAAAAAATTAAGATAAATAGTAAACAGAGAAACCTGAACAAAGACTTTTTTACTTTTGAGACAGCAGTTAACTAGTATTATAGCAGATTCCCGTGGAACAATTTAGTCGTTGTTGCTGGTAACGGCACGAGTGAAATCTTATTTTGTTGACTGACCGCCCAAATCTTTGGTCCCAGTTCTTCCATCGAGAAACACTTTACTTATGGCGTTTCTTATTTTGTCACTATAGTGTTACAAGTTGATGTGACGCAAAAATTTGGCACCGCAAAGACGCATAGCTGTTCGGCTGGCTACGTTTCTGCCAACAGCTTCAGCGAGAGTGTGACGTGCACCGGGCTCGAAAACGACAGCTTCGTCTGAGTATGGTGCTGCGGCTACTACACCAGCTCCGCCATTAAGTCCAGATGCAATGTTATCGACGATATTGCCGAACAAATTTGGCGGTTCGGCACCAACTGCATGATGGTATTGTCAACGATCATCCTCTCAAACTGCATCCTAGGGTATAACTTTGCCATATCTTCTCATGAACGCAAGAAAAAACCATCACCCAACTTCATGATGTTAGCTTTGTGTACGGCGGTGACCTTCTTGCGATTATTCTTAGTGGCATAGTCAAAAGTGGATTTGGCAATGCGCTTGGATTGCTTGGCGGTGATAATCTTTAGACATTCTACTGCACCGCGCACTGATTCATGCTCTAGAGCTGAGTATTCACCCTCAGTCTGTTCATGAATGATGACTGTGTCAATGTCCTTGTGACGACTCTTGATACCGTGTAAATTGCGTACGTGAGTACAAGTCCAACTCGTTACGGAGTTTCATATTGAGGGTTTGCAGCTCACCGGCAACGTTGTAGACAGAAGTGGTCAAGATGCCCTTAATGATCTTTGAAATTTAAGCGACAACATCCTGTAATTTATTGTAGCACTCAACACAGGGTTGACTTCGTAGAGGAAATACGACTCGAAGTCAACTGGAACATCGGATGCCTTGAAAATTTCCTGAAAAGTGTAGACTAGCTTAGGCCCCACACGGTCTACATAAGTATGCATGTTGCCCGTTGTTCAGTGTGAACCTCATCTCCCTGTCTAAGAGCCGGTGCCATATGGATAAACCGCGCTGATGCTGCCTGAATCAGTGTACGTCTTAAGCTTCTTGCCAACATTGCGATTATTTAAATGAGATATATGCACAGAGAAAAACCTGCTGACTACTTTAGCCATACCTCCTTTGACCAAATCTTGAATATTGATTTGTCTCTACTTTCTCAGGTAGACCATGAGGTCTGGCAGCCTTGACTACTTAGATACTACTAGCTCACTTCATTTTAGTCGATGGAATGGTTCGTTTTGCCTCATAGCGGAACCTTGATCGTCTCTACAGTTCTAGTACTAAATTTCCTCGGAAAAGCCTATGTTCTTCCCTAATCTTTCACTCGCAGAGCACACGAGCCGTCCTTTCATTTTGTGTCGCTTTTTTTGCTGCATTTGCTGCAATCGAACAAATGCTTTCAGTAGAGTGTTCGGTTTAAGCTCTGTGCGTTGCTACATTTCTGATGCTGGTGACGAATTTGTCTTTATTCAGATTATAGCAAGACGCTCGGTCACGGGTCTACCAACAATAGATTCCATGCTCTGCAGCTTTGAAGCTATATCACAGTTTCTCGTTACGGTTTTATCCGGCCCATTCCACCGTCAAATACCACAAAATTGACCGGATATTTCGGAGTCAGTAGCCTCCTTGGAGTACTAATCTTGCACTGACAAATCTTGGAAAATCCTCATTGACCTTAGCATATACATACGAGTACACGCATACATATGTAGATATGTTCCTTGACATACATTCTAAATATTAGACATAAAATCGTTCAAGGAACGACCTGCGCGTCTGTGGCTACTCTGACATATTTCGTATCCCTCGAAATTAAAAATCCTTTAACAAGTTTGCCTTTTTCAAGTACTCCTTTGAGTTCTATTAAAAATTTAAATCAAATACTGCATGCAATATAGTCCACTCCCTCTGGGCATTGCTCTTACATACCCCCAGAATGCAAGGCTCCAACAACACACACGACTCCTTTGCAAATCCTCGATCTTCTCCGCAGAAGAAGCATTTTCATCTATGTAAGCAGTAAAAGTAATAATAACGGGAAATACCAAAGTCACAGGAGCATGCCAACTTTTACCATAAAAAGAAGAACACTACCGTTCGCACATTGCAGAGAGGAATCTATTCATCCATCTAACCATCCATCCATCTATCCATTCCTCTGGAAATATAATTTTGCACGAGAACAAGATACTAACGTTTGAGATACTTTCTTCTTGTACATTCCCCCGTTCCTACTTCCATCTCCGCTCTGCAAACAAGTACTCGTAGCTCAAAGCTAGTGAAAAGTTTTCTTAAGATCAGCTCTTCCTCCACGACCTCGTCTGGAGGTGCACTCCAAGAACAAAACGAATTTCTCAGATCCGTGGTAGACCGATGAAGGAATTAATAAAAATTTCAT
This sequence comes from Volucella zonaria, assembly GCA_963966105.1. Taxonomy (NCBI): domain Eukaryota; kingdom Metazoa; phylum Arthropoda; class Insecta; order Diptera; family Syrphidae; genus Volucella; species Volucella zonaria. The sequence continues at coordinate 134,011,260 of OZ014533.1, read as the reverse complement.
AAAAACAACGGATTACTGGCAGCCTAATAAGCACCACAAATGCCTCTTATCCGTTTGAGAATAGATACTCGCATATGCGAAATTAATTGCTTGCATAAGCAATGCCATGCACTGCTCTGCAGAATAGTCTCTCTACCAACATCATGTATTCACGATGAGTCGCCGTGTAATTTGTGTGGAAAAGTCCTTTGCCACTCGCATATACTCATTCTCATCCTCACTCACACCTCCTTCCGCCATCCGCAATTCAATCTAATTTGCTCGAATGCACATTTGAGTTCCAGATGAATAGTTTAAACCTCATAATAGAGATGTGGTAGGTAGGTACGGCTCCTTACATCGAAGGCAAATTACGGGATTGTTAGAGAAAACGTAAGCAGAGCAAGGACGTTTTCACATTGTATGTGTGTGCAAGTGAGTGACTGAGTGAGTGAGTATAAGTACGCTTTAGACACTGAAAAGTTGAAAGACTGGGAAAAGGTGTACGTGGATCTTCGTTCGAGATAACACTGACTAGATGTTAAATTGCTTTGGGGTTGCATTGTAAAGCGGCTGGACGTAAGTATCATTTGCTTTTTAGCAGGACTGCCTTTGGAATGGAGTTGCCTGCAACAGCAAGGTCTTCTTTAAGGCACCCAAACGTTTTACAAGTAACAAGGAACAATATTCATTAAAGAATTTATTTCCCTTAAAATTACTTCACCAAGGATAAGCAGGAAGTAGTCCCTTAAGGACCTTGTGTATTTACAACACAATTTGAACAAATAACTAATGTTCAAGTTGACACCTCGGGGCAATTTTATTCAAGTTGAAATTAAGAAATGATTTCTCTTGATCACACAAGTCCTCGAAGGATTTCACGCCAATTAGTTTAAGTTCATTTGTACTTGACTCTCGAGCGTGTCTTAGGCATCTACATGCGAAGCATTCCAAAAGAATCATCGCCATCCAAATAACAGCGTGCCTACTTGAAGGCTTCCTCTGGTTCAAGGGAACAGCTCTCCACGAGGTAGTGTGATCAATCAACAAATCTATACACTACAAAGAATACGAGTATACCCTAGCCTCCTTCCTGTACGTAGAGGGAGCCACTGAAGTTACTCAAAAATCTCTGATTAAGCTGGACATATTATCAGAACTAGAATTATTCACGCAACACCTTCACTTGACCAAATTCGGCCATAGAGGAACGCCACAGGGCGGCGTTATTTCTCCTCTACTCTGGCTAATAGTTATGAACAAAATGCTTGTAAGACTAGACAGAGAAGCGGTCAAAATGGCCGTGCATGCGGATGACATGGTGATACTAGTGTCAGGGAAGTTTCCTTCCGGTATAAGTAAAATCAGGGAGGCTGTTCTAGATAAGGTAAACGCCTGGGCTGCAAATTGTGGCCGAGCAATATTGAACTTATGCAATTCACTACCAATACCCAAAATACCTGCTTTTACCCTTTTTTGTCTTAACGATCAACCGCTCACACTATCCTCCAGCTGCTCTAGGTATCTGGGTATCACGCTTGACCCAAAACTTTACTGGAAGCAAAACATCGAACACAGCGTAAGGAAGGCAAGTGTCGTCTTCTATGCCCGCAGCAAAACCTTTGGAAAGAAGGAGGGAGGGACTTTAACCAAAGATGCTGTAGTCAGTCCAATTCAAAGGTTGCAACCTTACCATGGTCGCATTGAGGCCGGCCCAAACGGATCCCCATACTGTGCTCCTGCATCTTCTGCCTCTCGACCTACACACAAAAAATAACCCACTACGAGGCGCAGTTAGACTTAAAAAATCTGGGTGCTGGCATGGTCACGCTTCCGGCTGACTACATCACGTAGGTTTTCCCACCAGAGCTCAGTGGAAGACGAGGTTTTACCTTTACGACTTCGACACGGTCATCTACACTGGCGCATCAAAAATGAATTGTGGTGGCGTGTACTTGGAATCACTGAAATTATCAATGTCATACTGCTTGAAGGATTTTTGTTAGCTTCTGCCAGGCGGAATAATTAGCAATCTGAAGAGGTTGCACGCAACTCGGGCGTGACATAACGCAAAAAGAAAAAATTACTACCCTCATCCATAGTCAAAACGGTATCCAAGCTATTGACCATATCCTCCAAACTGGTACAGGAGTCCCGGAACGAGCTTGCCCTTATGAGCGTGCATATGAATTGGCCAGGCAGGGCTCACTCTCGGTAAGAGTTCGCATCCCGCTACAAGCGGTTAAAGGACAGATCCACTAATACTTCCTTAAGAAGGCTAACCTCTAATGGAGAGGGTTAATTAACTGCGGCATTTCAAGGATGATATGACCGACCTACAAAACAGAACCCTCCCAGATATCGCCAGAATCACGGTAATAATCATGGGGCATTGGCCAATTGGAGACCATTCGGCCACACTAGATATCCCTTACAAGCTCCACTGTCGCAGATACGGCAATGAAAATGAGAAGGAAACTCTCTCACATTTCCTCTGCACGAGCAAGAGCCAGACTGCGTGCACTAAAATAACCATTCTTCGGCGATCTTAACGTGGGATACGAGATCTAATCCGTTTTCTTACCTCCACAGGCTGGATCTAGGCACCGGCTGTCTCACATCCTCAACAACACGCATTATCAACTAGGTCACACGAGTCATGGTAACAAAAGGGCACATTCTAGTGCTATTTGGATTCATGTTGAACCGCCACCTCTACCTACCTTACCTCACCACACAGATGTCAGACGAAGGAAGTTATGGAACCAAAGACTAGAATAAGCAGATACAAAACCTTTTGGAAATGTAGCATAGCGAAAGCTTCTTGAGAAGAAAAAGTTATTAGGCTGAAACGCTTGCATTAGACGCGGCATCAGCAAACAGAGTATCACTTATAGGACTTGCCCCGCAAATTCAAGGGGTTTTCCCAGATTAAATATGAGTGGTAGCAGTGTATCCTCGTTCTTTGGGGCAAGAAGTTATTTTCCTGCCCTTGATGGTCCCAATCGACTGATCACTCCATTAACTTCGGGAAATCAGTTCTTTTTAGAGATGACCTGGAATAATGTGTCGTGTCGTTAGATTCCTAAATTTTGTGGGAAAAGTATTTAAAGGGATGATGGAATTGATCTGATGGTGGCTTTTCTTAAATAAATAGAACTCTACATGAAAAGACATTGAAAAAATACCAACTTCTCAAGAAGAAAAGGAAGGAGCACCTGCCATACGTAATCAAGGATATCCAAAGCTTTGGCAGGAATAATCTTCGGAAGTTTTACCAGAAATTGAAATGAAGATTCAAGGAAGCGGAGACAGCCAGGAAAACGTGGTATCAAAAGTACAATTAGTAGTCCACTTAGCATGGACGCTAAGAGCCAAATATTACATCCAAATTGAGAAATAACAAGATTATTAGAGCTGGCAGCCTTTCTTCCAAGTTGTTCGAAACATCAACGAGAATCTGGTACGGAAACTGGTGCAAACCTATCTGCAAACTTTAATCGTATGAAAGTACTCGTATGCCGGAGGAGTGAGATACTAGTAAGGCTGCCTTCGATGACAATGAATAATATTAGCCCTCGTTGAAAACCATCTTCTACCAGCAGTTAGTTCTCTAAATTACGAAAAGTGAAAGACACTCAGCAGTCGAATGCTTTACAGATCCGCTAGTAAGACCTACATCATGTATCCTCTTGAAAATTTGGTTGAAGATTGCGGGAGTAAAGAAAAGTATTACTAGCCCCCCTTGCATGACGAAACTGATTACGTGTTGGTAGATTGTGCCCCAAAAAGCCGCGCGGTAAAACAATGGTTGCTCCGAAACCCAGTAGATTCTGGAAAAAGACGACCCTCTTCAATTCATGAGAAGAGGTCCTCATAACTCTGAATTCCCCAATATTGTGGAGTTGAACATTTTCTCACCGAAGCACTGTCTTACTCTACATTGTCGTAGAGCTAATGCTAACGCTAATAGCACGACAACTGCTCGTTTTGTTAGCCGCTGAAAAATGTACGCGTATAGTTACATCGAATCCTCCCACGTATCGGCTAGTTCGCTTCTATTCAATTATTAAGCCACTAAAGGGCAGAAACATCGTTGCTTATGGTAAGGCTATCACCGGCGATATGAAGAAAAGTCGCTCAGGACACATTAAAGTATTGCTTCATTAGAAAACCTTGCACGACCCCAAAAAGCAAAGAGCTACATATGGTATGTACTCTGCCTCAGTATGCACCAACTTTGAAAATATCTCGACCTGCCTCAAACCAGGCCACATTGGCTGCATAGATTTTTAGAGTATGCAACGTGAGTTTAGCAGAGCAGTAAGCATTGCGATTTCTCGCGTCGTATTTGTCTTTATACAGTGGAACATGAAAGAGCTCCCTCCACTAGCAAGGAATTCTCATAATTTTTTCGAACAAAATGGTGAGCTATGTCATCCATGCTTCAAAGGGTATGTGATCCGGCTCACCTGCGCGAGGCCAAATTTTGCTTTAGAAATCCCACTTCTGCGCGATAACCGAGGATATTGTGCTGCGCGGGAATCCTTCGTTAAGTAACCCGCTAAAGTATCAGGAGTACGATATGATTAGATAAGCAGCTATTGGATATTGACAGAAATATTTCACAATAGGGTAACAAAGATCAGCCTGATGTAGTGTCACGACCGTGGGAAGCCTCAACTGCCAGTGAAAATGACAAATCCTACGCCTAACTACGTGTCAAAAATGGGTGTTAGTATCCTCGGGGACCTTTATGTGAACAGAAAGCGGTTTGTCTTTCTGGAAAGTCTTTAGAGGAAAGATTTATAAGCGCTTCAGTGATAAAGCGCCTACAGTACCAGGACCCACCACATCAGCATCGAGTACCTGCACCCTACTGCGAGCGTATGCCAGATGTTTACAGAGGCAGTGCCCGCGGTGTTGTCATGACTTTTACAACAAGCCTTGCAGAATGCCTTAGGACGAGCACACTTAAGTGTTTAACAAACCGCAGTTCTCTGTCACGATGGCAGTAAGCAGCCTTTAGTCTTTTCTACTGAGGAACAGCAAGATAGCCGCCGAGCCTTTAGAAACGTCGGAGAGTAATATCAATTGCAACTATGTTCATTTGAGACCCAACAATATATAAAAGCCCTAACTGAGAACGTCGGTTCGTGTCCTGAAAAACTCTCTGTGCCCTCCTTGCCTAGCAAGTCTATTGACAATTTCATTTTCCATGATCTCATTGTTCCTGGGGACACTGGCAAGACTCAGTGAATTCAGCCCCCCGACTGCGTTCAGTGGAGTCTACATTTTTAAACTAGCTTGGAAGTCGTACGTTGGTTTAGCAGGGCTTTAAGGGCAGCTTGACTGTCGCTATGATGCAAATGCTTCGCCCCCTCCAACGATTCTTCACAATATAGTTCGTTGCCGACAATATTGCGTATACCACCGCTTAGAAGACAGACGCAGCAGGAGTGAAATCTAACGTTGTCATCCTCCAGAAGAACACCAGCGCTGTATTCTAGATGGGTCTTGAAGCTATCCGTGAAGACCTCACCATATTCATATGCCTAAGTGAAATTCTGGCCGAAACCATTCCTGAGCACAGAAAAAGTCAGTTTCGTACTCTTTCTGCAATAGGAGTTCCGGTGTCGAAGCATCAGATGGCATGTCCATATGATCAAAGTCAAAAGACAGACGGCGTACAAAGTCACCAAAGCTTCAGAGCGTGTTTTATTGAATACCACATCTCTTTGGACGGAAGATGGCTTTGATAGTGCAGTCCATGATATGAATATCAGTCTAGTGCAGTGCAAAGCGTGCTACGGAAAACCCCATGCAGCCAAGACAGACCATTCTTTGGAGTTTGGTAAAAGCAGCAATAAAGTACTTTCCTGCGAGCTCATTCCACAAGACAACTGATGATATAATTGTCTTTATCATAGCCATATAGGTCCAAAAGATCCTTCTCAGTGATAAGCAGTTTGTCCTTCCGAGAGCTCCTTTGCATTGGCAGAAGGCCGACAGCACCTTAGAGACTTTCGACACAACACGTTACTTCCAGAGAAGTTGTTTGCTGTTGTGACACTCAAATCCTTCGCTTCTTTGGAGAATTGGGTGATGATTCAGATGAGTCAGATCAGTCAGCTTCCTTCTTCTCGTAAAGAGAACGACCTCAGTTTTGAAGGTATCGACTGAAAGCCTATTTTTGGTGCACCAAGCGTCTATCACGTTTGGGGCTGCTTCCGCTTTAGAGTCGCTATTCACGATACAACAGACAGTACAGCTACATCATCTCGACCTTTACAATATTTTCTGTTAAGTGGAAAAGATGATATCGGCCAAGCGGTTGCCGCCAGTATTGATGCAGATTTGTGCCCGTTTTATCGCATTTTACATGACTTTCCGCAAAATTGCCGATGATAACTGTTCGCATTCCTATCGACTATTCTCCTTAAGAACTGCGATTGTCGGAGGATTATTGGCATAAACCCGTGACTTCAAGCAGCCCCAAAGAAAGAAGTTTGGGATGGTTAAATCGGGCGATCTTTCTGGTCATGCCAAATCGCCAAAACGGGAGATTACGCGACCAGGAAGCGCTTCCTTCACAATATCCATTGTGGCTCGTGCTATGTGTACGTTTGCAACGTCTTGTTGAAACCACATGTTCCACTCATCCAATTCCGGCAGTAAGAAGTCCTTTATCATGGCCCTGTAGCGTTCGCCAGTAACAGTGACCGTATTGCCGATGGCGTCCTCAAAAAAATACGGCCCAATCACTCCTCCCGCGTGAACGCCGCACCAAACAGAGGCTTTGATTGGATGTAATGGCTCTTCATGCATCACACGCGGATTTTCAGTGCGCCAGAAACGAAGATCTTGCTTATTGACGTAACCGCTTAAGTCGAAATGCGCCTCGTCGCTCATGATGATTTTCGACACAAAATCGTCCTGTTCGTTGTTGGATTGAGGATGGCTTTGCAGTAATTTACACGCGACTGACGGTCAGGAGGCATTAACTGATGCACTGTTTGCACTTTGTACGGGAACATGTGTAAGTCGTTCACTAAAATTCGCTGTAGAGTCCGTCTAGTGATGCCCAATTGCATTTTCCGTTGTCTGGTTGATGTTTCTTCGTTCTCAGCGACATCGGCAGCCACAGCCGCGATATTCTCGGCTGAACGACCAGTCCGGTGGCGGCCACGCCCTGCATGGTCTCCTGTGGTTCCACTCTGTTCACGTCGAGTAGCTAAGCGTTGGAATATTTGTCCAGTTGGCGCGACACGATTACGAAATCGACGTCGAAATTCACGCTTCGCTAACACCACCGACCGATTATTGGTCAAATACATCGACACAATTATTCCACGCTTTTGCGAAGCATAGCACTCCTTTGCTTGTCTGTTTGTATATTGCAGCTGTCTAGTTCACAAACGTTAAATATAATTGACATACGACGCCATTTGCAAAAATTATACCATCTTCCGATATGGTGATTAATTTTGCGCCACCTTGTATGTAGTACTTGAGCATAGGCGTCAGAAGTGTGCATTACTTAATCATCTAAAGTACATTGCTTGAACACCGGGCATTGCGACAATATCAGTTTAGTTTTGAAGTTATCATAGCGTAGATATTCGTCGAGGGCTCAAAAAGAGTTACAGAGTCTCCGTGGTCGCAGAATGTACGCTTGGTCAAGGCACTCGTAGAATGCGAACTGGGCAGGATCGCTGAGGATGGAGGGTTCTCTTATGTAAATATACCTCAGACAAACACTCTCCAGGGATAGAAACTTACACCAAATCACGTTAGCTGAAACAATAAACCAATTTGTGGATGACAGGTACATTTAAAAAAAAATTCAATTATCACTCACTGATCCATTCTGAGTTCTTTTGAAGTATCTATCGACAAATTGCCTTTGAAAGGCTTGAATTTAATTAAACGTACATACAAAGCAAATCAATATGCCTTTGTAATAAATTATCGTGACTGCACGATGGTCATACCGCACAGCCATTCAATAACATAACAACCGCTCAATTGGTAATCATCGTCAATTATTTCGTTATCTCTGGATGCAAAGTTGTGACATGTGTGCAGCTTAATTGTTAATCGACTGTTAAGCCTTTGGGTATATTGTAAATGTGAAAATTTACATACTTCCGGACAAGGTGGCACGCATCATGTCTAACGCATATTCTGCATGCAAAATGAAAATACTAAAAAATGCAGGGTAGGTAAGCTGACAGCAAAACAATCAATATGCGCACTCGTATTCAAAGGACATGGGGAAAAAAAACTTCAAAGTTCACTCAAAGGGCTCTTGGAACAAAGTGTCTTACATCAGGAAATGGATAGATTCCTGTCGAGAATGGCATAATTGCCATTGAAGGACTCGACCAGAAGCTTCTGTACAACACTCTAGTTGTGAGTGACATCATGTAATCGCACCAAGCTCTGCTGAGTCAGAACTTTATTTCACGAACACATTAATCAATCGATGTCAATACGTTCGAGCTACCAATTGAGCTATTGATTAAGCGCAGGTGATGAGCGGCATTTTTTAATTGGATTTGAATACGAGTAAATTGCCATTTAACGTGTTACCTGCCAGAAATTGAACTGAATAAACAGAAAAACATGACGCATTACACTTCCCTTGGGAGGTTTGTACTTCCACCTAAGAAGCCTGTAAGTGCACAGTCATGTAGCTGCACGTGACGATGAAAGTCATCTGAAGTCTAGAGAATCAAATCTTTTGCAAGTACAATATGCGACCCAACCATGAGCAAACTATCCTTAGTTATACCACTTGCTCCGAATAGCTGCTTGGAGTCGACGATGGAGGACGATTAAAAACTTTCTTTGGGATTCTGCGCCGAGCTCAGCAGATGGATTCCCAAAGTGAAATCCAAAGACTCAGTGCAAACCTTGGAGTAGATTCCAAGGTCATTAAAAGATTTCATATAACCAAACCGACTAACGTGTATTACTCATCGATAGGAAAATTCAACTTGGCCCTTGGCATCCTATTATTCTGCCTTACAAATGCCATTTTACCACTTTGGTCATAATACACGCGCACCTTAAACTATTACATGATGAAGTTGACGTCCCCTTAGCTTACACAAGTAGGGCATATTGGATATTGGAAGGGAAGAAAATCAGTCTTCGCCAAAGTGTGTTATTTTACCCGCGCTTTAATTATTTTTGAATAGTAACTACATCATACCAAGGAACCTCTACCGTGAGCATCGAACTTGTCGAGTTATAGAGGCTGAGTAGGCGCAATGAGTCTCGAGAAATTCTCCAGACGAGTCCTGGCGCACCATACTCTAAAGGCAAGCACAACGAGCCTAAAACCAAATCGTCAAGGAGTGTTAAGACTGTGGCAAGCCATGGTTCTATCACTTCCTCCACCCCTAGCAATAGCAAGATTGTGGCGGGCCACGGACTTGTCGCTCCAGGAATCAGGGGATCAGCCGCATCGCCAAAGTCCATCTAAGGCGCTGTACACGCCGAAATGCTTTACGCATAATCAAAACCTTCGGATCCATTCCGGGGGTTGAGAGAAGTGCGGATATAAAGAGCAAGATTGAGTGGGCTAACAACGTCCTAAAAGACGGATTATCCACTGCTTCCACTGCTTCCACTGCTTCCACTGCTCCCAAAACACTAAAAGACTTCTCCAAGTTCCAGAGATCGTTGGAGGAAACCGTGCCGGTTCCCAAGAGGCCCAAAACTTACAACACCAAAACTCCTGGGCCCTACAGCCTCATATCTCTGAGGTATTTCAGTGAAGTCCTAAAGGACGCAATAATAATCGCTATAATCGATAGGAACGATACCGACGGATCAATAACACTTGAACTGTGGTAGTTGTTCAAGTTAAAGCTTTCGAGCAACTTCTTGGCCATCATGCGGTAAACCCCCAGACCACCTCCCATCACAAGTGACGCTGGCTGGCACCAAGGCCACGTATCAAGCTTATCGCATGTGGCAATCAAAGATCTCTTGATCTTTTCACCAAAGCCATAGGTGGATTAGGAGAGATTTGGCCAGGTGCAAAACTCGAGGTCGTGCCTAAGGAAGATATCCCTAGCAGACCTCGAACTCACACCTGGATCCCAGCCGAACCCTCTGCCCAAGAAACCATCCTGGGGATCATCAATCTCAGCAACCCGACCCTTCCGACTCATGACTGGAAAGTCACGAAACTGGAGGAGCTAAGGGGTCCTTATAGATGCGCGTTGATCGCGATCAATAAGGAATCCCTTAACTCTCTACCGCAGACTAAAGGCATGATTCGGTTCGGTTTTGAGTCAATTCACCTTGTAGAGTCCAAGAAAAAGGTGAACTGGATGGTAATAAGCAACCTCCTCCTCGTTTAACTGAACCTACCTTAGATCTTGGAGCAACGATATCCTTTCCAGAAATGAATCGCGACTCTAACACTCTGTCAGGAATGGAAACCGATGACAAATTAAAAACAGATCCTATACGATCAGAGGAAGAAGTTGAGCTCTTGGACACATCTTCAGAATCGGAGGACTTGAAAAGCACTAGTGAAGGCTACTCTGGTAAATTGTAGCAATGATACGGTTTCTCCAGATTAATCTCCATTCCACAAAAAAGGCTTCGGCAGCACTTATTCTGAATCTTTCCAAAAACGCAGAAGACATTTACCTAATCCAGGAAGCATGAGTCGTAAAAGGCGTGGTTCGTGGACTTGGGATATCTGTATACGCTCCTCTCTGTACAAGAGACAAAGGTAAGATTAGAACTTGTATATTAGTGAAACGTAGCCTTAATACATTTTTACTTCCTAATCTCAGCGATCCCGGCTTAACCGTTGCCAAACTAGAGACTTCCAATGGCTCCTACCGGCTGGCATCGGCAAATCTTGCCCGCGATCATATGGGCTCTCTCCCTGGTGATAACCTAGAAAGGGTGGTACTGGAAGCTAGAAGGCTAAAAACTGGCCTCATCATCGGGTGCGACGCTAACGCTCATCGCAGGATATGGGGCACTACCGACATCAACGATAGAGGTGAGTCACTCTTTGATTGTATCATACGAGTAAGTGCTAACCTCTTTATTTGCAATATTGCCATGAGCCCACTTTTATAACTAGAAACCGACAGGAAGTGCTAGATATAACTCTTGTCCCCGACAGCATCACTCAATTGCTAATGAACTGGATGGTATCGTCTGAACACTTTTTTCACAGATACATCCAACTCAGCCTAAGTGATGCTCCTCCCAGCCAACCATCATTCCGGAATTATCGGAAAACTGATTGGCCAAAATACAGAAGAGTACTGTCAGAAACGCTATCCTTTGAACTCTCAAGTCCCCGCGTGACACAAACGAGCTCGATATGAAAGTCAATGAATTCACCCTGGCTCTCAGTCAGGCATTCCTCTTATTCAACCTAGAGGCAGGAAAACGCCGCACCGGTGAACATCAGCACTGGGACTGCTTGAAAACACTTGCAGAAAACTTTTCACAAGAAAAGCGACTGGGACTCATACAAAATCACAGAAACCTCTGAGGCATCGCGGCTAACAAAAATCCTCTCTACAAATTTAATAATGCCTAGCTGTTTGAAAAAAACCGATTGCAATTGGACAACTTCAAGTGATGAATCACTCAACCTCACTTTCCAGGTAGCTCCTTATCCGCGGCCAGTAGCAACCCAAACAGGACTACTGCAACCGTGAACAAAATTCATGGTCTGATTAGAAGAGACAAACTGCTCTGGGTGCTACATAGCTTCAAAGCATATAAGTCTGCTGGTCTGGATGTATAATACCTGCCGAGCTACAAAGGTCCTCAGACATTTTCCTGCTTACGCTAGAAAATATCATGAAGAGCTTTGTCGAACTAATCCACATTCAACTGTCATGGAGAGAAGTTAACGTAGTTTTGATTCCCTAAGCCGGAAAATGTTCTCATGTTGTCCCTAAGGACCTGAGACCTATAAGTCTATCAACTTTCCCTCTGAAAACTCTAAAACGACTGATTGATATCCACAAACGAGCTACAATTGATCAAAGGCTTTGTCAACGGCTCAATATGCCTACTGTAAAGGAAAGTCGTTAGAAATGGCTCTGCATTCACTGACTAGCCACATCGAACGATCATTACAACATAGAGAATACACAATGGTTGCTTTCCTGGACATAGAGGGTGCCTTTAACAACGTCAACACATCCGCAATCGCGACTGCGCTGTCAACTCTGCAGGTACGAGTGGATGACGTTGATGAGTCTTATGCGAAATAGCAGGAAAACCAACTCCAAACTGGGTGAGGCTTCTGCTAAAAGATGTGTCAGCAGAGGTACCCCGTAAGGCGGTGTCCTCTCTCCCGCTCTCTGGAACATAGTGATTAATGAACTGCTGATATACCTGGAAGCGATTGGTAGGCAGGGTGATTGCCTATGCGGATGACTTTGCTATATCCGTCTCAGGTAAGCATCTTAATACTATTAAAGAACTGCTTCAAGTAAATCTCAATAGATTAGCCAGTTGAGCAGATCGCTGTGGATTGGGAGCAAAACCCCCATAAAGCAGATCTTGTCTTCTTTTCCAGGAAATACAAAATTCCACTTATAAACCATCCCTCAATAAAAGGTACCAGTTTAGTCTTTTCCGACACAACAAGATATTTGGGTCTCATTTTTGTCAGAAAACTAAACTGGAAATCTAGCATTCAAGAAAGAGTCAGAAAAGCTACAGTAGATCCATTCTCTTGCAAAAAAGGTTTTGGGAACAAATGGGGCCTTCAACCTCAGCATAACCCACTGGCTATACATCTCGCTCATAAGACCGATACTCACCTACGGAGTTGTTGTCTGGTGGACGGCCTTAGACAGTGCAGTCAACTGCAGCAATCCAAGCAGAGTCCAAAGAACAGCATGTCTAGGCATAAGCGGAGCCTTACGGTCTACTCTCTTCGCGGCATTGGATATTCTGTATCACTTGACACCCCTAGATATCTTCAGCAGGCAAGGAGCTGCTACTGCCTTATAGCGACTACACAGTGGACATATAATTTATTTGACCACGCTAATTGTCTTCACGTTCTAGGAATCCTCACTGAGAACATCGATTACACCATACGTAAACTTTGTTTTGACAAAAACTTCCATGTAATCTTCGACTCTAGTTCTTCTGGAACGAGGACTTTCGTGGAGGACAACTCAATCCATCTCTACACAGATGGATCTAAAACCGATAGCGGGGTTGGTGGCGATGTTTTCTCAAATGAGCTAAGTCTAAGCCTCTTCTTCCGTCTTCCAAATCACTGTAGCGCGTTCCAGGCGGAAATATTAGCGATTACAGGAGCCCTGTGTTGTCTGAAGAAAAACGAGATACCCGCATTTTTTCGGACAGTCACGCCACTATCAAGTCCCTGAACTTAGTCTTATTAAATCCTAAAACCGCCCTTGAATGCCGATCATCTCTTAGGGTGCTGGGTGCCGGGCTACAGAAATATTCCACCAAAATCGGAACCACTCTACCTATTCTACCGGAGAAGGATAGCATCGCTAGGTGCAAATCAATATTAAAGCTGGATGCTAATAAAAGAACAGACCTTAGATGGACTGGCCCACCTCCATCTGAATCGCTCCAAGAGTCTGATCCTTCTGAATAGGAAACATCTCAGCGCCATCATAAGTGTCATCACTGGATACTGCCTCATAGGCAAGCAAGCAAGAAGGCTTGGCGTCTTTACAAAGGATTTCTGTAAAAGCTGCATGGACGAGGAGGAGGAAAAAACAATCCTCCACCTACTCTGTGCATGTCCAGCTCTCTCCCAAAGAAGAAAGTTTCACGTAGAAGCTTTCTTATTATTATTACTAGCCCGGGTCTACCCCGGACAACTTTATTTAGCTTATTAACAAGCAAAAACTTAAACCTAGACTTAAAACTAACAAAGATATTCTTAACCTAATATGGGGCGAGGAGAAATGGTGGACGAGGTAGATGTTAAGGGAGTGGCATATTGAGCAGTGCTTTTTCCATTTCGTGTTTGCTGCTATTTAGGTCAAAGACTTCGGCGTAGTTGTTCGTTATACGCAACATTCTAGACATGGGTTCAAAGTGACCGTAGTTTGTGCGGTGAGTTCGGATCAGGAAGAGTGGGACAGATCTTAGATTATGGGGATTGGGAGTGAATGCAGTATTTTGCATTATTCTCGAGCACTCGATGTTTCCAGTCAGTAACTGGTGGATAAAAAGTACATCAGCGACTTCACGACGTTTTTTTAGGGTATGCATGCTAATTAGTTTCAGCCTATTTTCGTAGGGGGGTAATCCATATGGGTCGGCCCAGGGTAGACCACGAAGTGCGAAACGGATAAAACTGCGTTGGACTGCTTCTATTCTTTGAATGTGGGTTAGTTTATAGGGTGATCAAACTTGGCTGCAATATTCGAGAAGAGGCCTTACAAAACTAATGTACAGGGACTTTGTAACGTAGGGGTTGGAAAATTCTTTCGACCAGCGTTTGATAAAACCAAGTGCAGAGTTAGCTTTATTTATAATGCTGTCAATATGTGAGTCGAAATTCAATTCTCTGTCACAAATTATTCCTAGATCCCGTACTTGGGTAGTGGAAGGAATAGGCTCATCGCAGATGAAGTAGTTTCTTGGAGGGGGAGGTAAACGTTTGCGGGAATAGGTTATCGCTTGGCATTTGCTGACATTAAGCTCCAAAAAGTTTTGCTTGCACCATACCAAAAACTTATTTAAGTCATCTTGCAGGCAATGGGAGTCAGAAGGCAATGAAATGACTTTGGAAATTCTCATGTCATCAGCGAAAATAGAAAGATTACAATTCTTTAAAATGAGATTTATGTCGTTAATCGTCAGGATAAAGATGATTGGCCCAAGGTGACTACCCTGAGGGACACCAGATGTTGCTTTAATTGGGTCGGATATTGAAGATCTGAAGATGACCCTGTATTCTCGGTCTTCTAAATAGGATTTGGTCCATGCCACAAAATGAGGGGAAAAGCCAAGTTTTTTTAGTTTAAAAATGATAAGTTGGTGAGAAATTTTATCGAATGCCTTGCTGAAATCAGTGGAAATTGAATCGACTTCATCACCGTCTTCTAAAGCATGAAGCGTCCTAGAGACGAACTCTGTTAGGTTAGTGGTCGTTGATTTACCTTTCATGAAACCGTGCTGATTTGTACAGATAGTTGGCCTACAGTACGAAAGCAGTTGTTGATAGACTATGCTTTCAAAAAGTTTGGGTATGCAAGAGAGTTTTGCTATGGGCCTATAATTATCGACTTCGGCCTTACTTTCTTTTTTATGAATAGGTATGATGTAAGATTCCTTCCATAGGAAAGGGAAAGTACCTGTTGAGACAGACAAGTTAAATAGGGCAGCAAGGGGAGGACCGAGATGGTTAATACACTCTTTTATTACAACAGCCGGAAGGCCATCAGGGCCGGACGAAAAATCATCTTTAAGTTTGGTAATGTTATCAGACATCAAAGATGTTGTTATATTTAGCGAAACGGATGATGTCTCAGGATAGTTTCTCATATAGCTAAAGTAACTAGGATCGGGTTCAGCTGTTTTCTTAGAAAAGGATTTATTAAAATGACAGGCAAAGAAATTTGCAATGGTTTTCGGGACGGCAGAAGATTCACTGAGAAATTTGAGAGTAGATGGGTAGTCGTCTGACTTTCTTTTGGTATTAACAAACTGGTAGAAGCGTTTAGGGTTTGAGACTAAGTTAAATTGCATGCGGCAGAGGTACTCAAGGTAAAGAGACTCACAAAATTCAGAAAAACGATTATATACCAATCGATAATTACTGTAGTCGGAATCAGATCGAGTCCTTAAGAATTTATGCCACAACTTGTTTCTGTAATTACGGAGAGAGCGCAACTCCTTGTTGTACCAGGGAGGAGCTGACATGCAGTCCTCTCGGAAGGTATATGGAACCGATTGGGCAAAGCAGGAGAAAATTAACGAATAGAACGTTGATAAGGCAAGATCAATATTAGTCGTCTCAGCAATAAAGTCAAAGTTAATGTTGCTGATGAGGTTTTTAAGTTTGACAAGTTTGACAATGACTTAAGCAATCTAAAGAATATAGACGTTAACAGTCTCCTACACTTCATTATATGCTCAAATTGGGTCCATGGGTAGGCCAATAGGCCTAAGTGGGTTGGTATTTCCAACGGACACTTTTACCTAACCAAACCTACTTACTGGGCTTAACATTCTAAAACAGAACCTACGAGTACATCCCTCGTAGTGCAAATCTACCAAAAGTTTGCAGTATGTGCAATCTCGCTACTGTATTTCGTAGGCAAATGCTCGCTTCTTTGAGAGACATCCTTGGAAATTGATGATTTATACCCAAACAGCCTGCTTAGCTAAGCTAATATGTGAAGGTCTAGATATGCATATCTACGAGTTCTAAAAGCTGTTCAAAAATGTTTACATAATCTGTCCAATGTTTAAAGCCATCGTGAATGTTGTTTATGTTTTATGCAAGAAACCGAAAAACACTTTTTCCCGATATTGATCTCGTTGTCGCATTTTACATGATAGACAACTGCAGCTCTTCAATCACGATGACCTTCGGTCTTCGATATCCGTGTATCTATCTCTGCACACCCACACATTTTACCAGTACTCTGATTTATGTCCTTGTAATTTTCTTGGCATTCGTCCAACTACTCAGAAAAATCACAACACGTACGTACTCGTACATGCATACGTCAGAGGCATAGTTTCTGCTTGTCAATAAATTCACTGCAGTGCATCTGCCACTTCTCGAAACGATGATGATTGGTTCGGTATCTGTGTTTTTTTTTTTTGTTTTTTTTTTGGTATTCCCACATTGAAATCCAAACAATAAAACCAATTTGAACAATTTGACAAAATCCGACAGCATCCGAAATTCCAACAAATGGCACAAAAAATAGTTACACGCCCGTCTCCCCTTGTGGTATTTTATTTCAATTCCTTGCTGTGATAGCGCGCGCTAAAATTCCCCATTAGTCAGCGGATTTTCCTATTCACAGCTTCCGATTTTGGCGCGTTCAAAAATCTATATTTCGACTAATTGGTCCACGAATTGAATCCTGCCACAGATTGTAGTCAAAATGTGTCTACACAGCATACTACTATCTACCTCATCCCTTCTCCGGCGGTCTCCCTTTGATATCCGTTCACCCGATATAGCTGTAGCTTCACCACCCCACTCTATATGTGTACGACAAAAAAAGAAAAATCGAAAAATCATTTCCGAACATTTCCGCGTTTTCCAGTTGATTTTCACTTCCAATTCGATTAAGCCCGGTGCAATGGGGTGGAATGGACAAGCTGCCGCTGTTGGTCAACACCCTACCGAATCTCTTTGACCTTATCAACCCCCAGCGTAGGCGACAATTTGTCCCAAATTTTGTCTCACATGTGATGTAGATTTTCCTTTTCAGGCTTGTTAAGGGTGCTATTTTTTATTTGTTTTTTTTTTTTCTGAAGTCTCACTCACGTAGTGGGGATTCTTTTTCGTTTTTTCTTTTGTTTTTTTGTATTTTTGAAATTTCGATTCTGGTAGTGACAAGGTTTGAAACGTTTGGGAAATTTGTTACGTTCGAGGTGGCAAGCAATTGCTCAAATTACCCCAAAATGTCGGAGAAGCGATTAATAGCTGCTGCCAGTGCTGTGGTGTTAAAAAGGTCATAAAACGCACGCGGTTGCGAAATGAGATAAATTGGTTTGGCAGACGGGGTGGGAGGTGGTTGCAAAACTTTTTCACGCGACTGTCATATTGATTAGCTGCGGAATTGATGGATTCGGGGTACTTAACCGCTTTAAGGGGGTGACTTAACAAGTCATCGAAATGGATCATAACAATCAGTCTGTTGCTGGTGTTAGAGAAATGACAGAGCAAATAAATTGCTAACGTGTCTTGGGGTTGAATGAGGTATGTACTTGGAGAGGTGGAGGGCAATTGACAAGAACGGTTGGTTCGATATCCAGAAATAACGACAGGGAATTAATCATTTTATTTTTGAAAAGAAAAACAGGAAGACTTGCTAGAGTAACGAGACCTTTGGCATGTATTGACTTTTAGCGCAAGACAACCGATAGCTAATTTGTGGTTAAGCGCAATAATTGACTTGAGTTTAAAAATGTTGGTCTATGGCAAACAATGATACGAATTTAGAAATCGAATATTCAGGTTTGTCCAGAGGTGTCCTGTGTTAAGTCTTGACATGGACTTATAGTGACGCACGTGTTGCAATAGATAGCACTAGAATTTAATCAGAAGATTCGCTATATTCGCGGATGACCACTGGAAGTGGTACTATAATTTTCCCACCTCCTTGCTGCCTATTCTGAGTAAATTGCTAAAATACGCATGAGGTATCTCCTTCACTTTCAAATAGTTATAAAGGGTCTTTCGTTAAGCGCTTCCTATCTTTAAATTTAAATAAATCAAAGTGTGTGTAAGATATCATCGAAATGTTTTATTCGTTTGGAATATAACATCGCTCAAATGTCCACCGCGGTTTCTCTGGGTGGCGCGCATCCGAAATGTCCAATTTTCCATGACTGGAGCATAAATCAGGCTGAATTTGACCGATGACATGGTTATGTTGACTTTGAAGGCCGCCGTGATTTGTGGCTTATTTGCGTAGACCTGCGACTTCAGAAAACTCCACGAGAAAAAGTCTAACGGGGTCAAATCGCACGATCTCGGTGGCCAGTTCACATCACCTCCACGTGAGATGACCATACCCTCGAATCGCTCGTACAGAATTTCCTATGTGGCGTGAGCTGTGTGGCATGTAGCGCCGTCCAGTTGAAATCACATGTCGTAGGTGTCCATATCATCCAATTCAGCCCAAAAGAAGTTGGTAATAATCGATTTATAGCGCTCGCCGTTGACGTTGATGGCCTGGCCAACGTCATTCTCAAAGAAATATGGTCCGATGCCCCCGCAAGCCCAAAATCCGCACCAGACAGTGACTTTTTCGGGATGCATTGGGCACTATTGGATCTCATGTGGATTTGATTGGATTCTACAATTTTGTTTGTTGACGTACCCATTCATCCAAAAATGGGCCTCATAGCTGAAGATGATTTTTCGATGGAAATTAGGGTCAGTTTCATACTACTCCAGAGCCCATTCAGCGAACACACGTGTCGTTGTCTATGGTCGTTTACCTTCACCTCATGGGTCAGTTGAATTTGGTACGGCTGGAGCACCAAGTCACGATGCAAAAGGCGCCAAGGTGTGGTCTGCGAAAAGCCGAGTTCTTGTGAGTGACACGGTTTGTGTACCCTTAAAATGTTCGCACACAGCGCGGGCGAAGGAAATTTAGGGAGGAAGAAAAGGCAGGTACCGATGTACATTGTTTTTAAATGTTTGCAAGCTATAATGACCAGGAAACACAGAGGTCGGCAGGGCATTCCATAAGCGAGTTGTACGACTTAGGAAAGAATCACGATATTTTAGAGTACGTCCGAAAATGGGCTTGAGGGTATACTAATGAGCATTCATAGCGAGGCGGGTGTTACGGTTGAAAGTTTGAATGGGCGGAATGCTACTGGCAATTTCAAAGGAGCACTGGTGGTGGAAATAGCGATAAAACAAAGTGAGGGTGTCAATTGATTGACTGATATTAGTATCACCAATGAGTTTTATCGCACGGTTTTGAATCCTATCTAGCAGGTGCAGAGATGTTTTAGGAGCACCTGACCAGATGTGGGCATTGTACTCCAATTTTGGGCGGATGAATGCCTTATATATTGAGGCCTGATTAGAGGGGGGTAAAGTATTTCTTACATCGCTTGAGAAAGCCTAGACATTTCGCAGCATTCTTGGCGACATCGAATATGTGGTCATTCCAACGTAAGTTGTCATTGACACGTATACTGCGAATGGAAAGGTTTTCAGGATCAACGAAGCAAGTGCCATTCATGGATAATGGCTGGGTATTTAGATTTCGCTTTAATAACAGCAGACAGCATTGAGTTTTGGAAGCATTAAATTCCACTCGATTGATAGTTCCCCAGTTGGTTACGCTGTTAATATCGGCATTTAATGAGCTTAGCATACGCTGCCGTTCCCGTTCTACAGCCGAAGAGCAGGGGCGTGACTCCGGGAACGAATATGAAAAGCAGAGAGTGCTGTCATCAGCAAAGGAATAAATTGGATTAGAAGTAGCAGATAAGAGATCATCGATAAAAATTAAAAAGAGTGTCGGAGACAGAACGGAGCCCTGGGGCACACCAGCATTTATTTTGTGAATATCAGACTTGAAACCCCGTCCAAGACAACTTGAATTGAACGTTCCGAAAGGTAATTTCTAATCCATTGAAGAAGGGAGTCATCGATCCCAAGAGCACGCATTTTCGACAAAAAAGCCTGATGCCAAATGCCTCAGAAATATCAAGTGCAACTATCTTGCTTTCGCCAGATTGACGTACGTTTTGGTCCCACTTTTCGGTGGCACCAGATCACCAGTGGACCTGTTGCTACGAAAACCGTACTGCCGGTCACTTAGAAGTTTTGGTGTTTCGAGATATTTCATGAGATGACGGTTTATCACCGTTTCCTTGACCTTGGAAAGAAGGGACGTAAGTGCAATGGGTCTGTAGGAGGATAGAGAAGAAGATTCGCCTTTTTTAGGGACGGGCTGGACAAATGCTGTTTTCCATCTGCTCGGAAAGAGTCCTAAAGAGTAGGACTGATGAAAAAGCTTACGCAGTGGTTTTGCCAGCGTGGAAGAACACCTCTTCAGAAGAAGGGGAGATATACCATCTGGACCAGCGGATTTATGCATGTTGAGATCTTTGAGTACTCTTGCTACTACACGAGTGCGAAAGTGGATTCGTCCCATTGTAGACTCGACGCACTCAAGTGTAGGCGGGGACAAAGCACAGTCTGGGAGTGTTGAGCTAGCCGCAAAGTGTGCAGCAAATAGATTGGCCTTGTCCAAAGAGCTGACAGCTGGAATGTCATTGTAAATGAGCGTTGGGATGGAGAATGATACAGAATTTCGAATTTTTTTGACGAATGACCAAAAATTTGTACTGCTTTTGGGACATTGCAGTATTTTTTGCATCAGTTTTTGGCATCTCATTCCAAAGAGAATAGTTTCTGTGATCATGTCAGCAGCGGTATCCATGTCGTTATCGAGGAAACATAACGACCAATTAAAATTCCTAAAGAAGTCGTTAAGGCCGCTCCAATTGGCTTTCTCGTATTACCATACGGTTCTTTTAGGAATCTTTTCTCTAACTGTGTGGTGGGTGTACGAGAATTTAGCTGATATGACACAATGGTCCGACGAGCCTAAAGGGGAGAGCACATCAACGCAGTACTTGTCAGGGTGAGAAGTTAAAAACAAGTCCAGTGTGTTGGCGGTATGACTATCAACGTCTGGTATGCGTGTGGGCTCATTTACAAGCTGGGTTAAGCGAGGGTAGGTCTTATCGTAACTGTTTTCTGAACTTAACGCCACTGAAGGTTGCTACGATTTGATCGGTTACAATCTGCCAGTCATAGGTCTTGAATCAGGAGCGCTCTGGGCTCCGGTCCGAGCCTGACTTAAAGAGGTAGGCCCCTAGTGGGATCGTCACGGTGGCTTAAATCGCAGGAAGGGTCTTCCAGTTGGTTTCGACCGGATGTAAATTTGCAATAAGTACTGAGTGCTGTGATTCTAAGATCATACCAAGTGTGGAATTTTGCCTCCAATACAAGTTCTTCTCTGGTATCAATGAATTGACGGAGAGTGACAGCAAGGCGTATCCATGCTCCCGTGAGTGTTTGGTCATTCAGTGGAATTAAGGCTTATACTTCTGGAGTTCACTTAAAACACACGAGACATTCTGATCGGCAATAAACACCGGCAATAATAGCGATCAGACAACGCTTTAAGGCTTGCGTCTAAGGTGTCGGTTACAAACGTTTAGCAAATATATGAATTCAGATCTTACAGTAGGTAAAAGTGGATGTTGGAAACAAAAACCCACTTAAGCCTATTGGCTCATTGTGATGCCACATGGAACCAATCTTACAGTAGCTGCCACACGTTTTTGTACTTTATCCATCAACAGCCACTACTTTAGTTTCCAATCAGAATACTGAGGAATAATACTGAAAGACACCGGTATCCCCAAGTGTTCTAAGAATTAGCAGAGCTGTTACTAAAGGGTGACCAGAGGCCATTATGTGAGGAATAGCACATCATTCAAATGGGCGCATCGACTTTACTGGCAGTGCTTCAAGCGGTCGGTCTAATTTTTGATGGCCCGGTCCAATATGTGCGGCGTTATTCCGGCAATAGCATATCGAATGTTGGCCTCTAGCTCATTCGTAGAGCTTGGCTTCTAAAGGTAGACTAAGGACTTGACACAGCCCCAGAAAAAATAATCGAGTGATATCAAATCGCATGATCGCGGCGGCAAATTGATGAACGCTTGCCGTGAGATCACCCAGTCGCCAAATTTCTCCTTCACAACTTCGACCGTTGCGTCGCTTGGAACAACAGCTCGGATATATCGACGTCGTCGAGCTCTGACCACAGAAAGTCGGTTAACATCTCCTTCTTCATTTCTAAAGAAGTATGGTCCAATGATGCCGCCATGGCAAACACTCAATCTTTGTCAATCAATCTTTGTTGATGCATTGATGCTTGACCGAACACTATCGGATTGTGTTCGCTCCAATAATGGCAATTTTGCTTGCTGAGCCAAAATGGGCCTCGTCCGAGAAGATGATTTTTTGGCCAAAATCCGGATCTCCGGCCAACATTTCCAGCACCCAATTAGCGAACTCATGGCGTTCTAGTGCGGCTTCAATTCTTGCGTCAGCACAATCTTATACGAATGTAGGCCTAAATCCAACCCCAAAATAAGCCGGGTTGACTATCTGGAGATGCCCAATTCAGCTGATCGGCGCCAAATCGACATTTCTAGGTCTTCTTCGATACTGGCCGCTACAGCAGGAGAAGCAAGTTTCATGCGACTAAAGTTTCAAATTCCACCGTCAGCAATCTACCAAGTATCGACGAAGAACAGCTCATTAGAGGGATAGACTTCGAAAGGCTTTTCCGAAGTTTGGAAGACGAGAATAATCGGCAAACTGCAAAAACAGGGACCCGTAGTAGAATGCTGCAGCTGCAGACGTATAAGCGTACTTCAGGCTGAGGCCAAGTAACATAGCTGGAATAGTACTGGATCAATTTAGAAAGCATCTTAACTGAACACTCGACAAAAGAAGGGCTTTTGAGGCAAATTCTGCATCGTCTATTGCACGCATATTTGTTGTTTCCTAATTTGGGGAAGGCATTGGATAGATTGCACTGAAAGTATTTATGAGTAGCGGTATACTACTTCGCAACATAACCAGCTAAGAGCTTTTAGATATCCTAATATTTACAAGAAAGTGGCCGTGGACCGGTCACACCTTAATGTGCGAAGATAGTGCGAATGCAAAATATGCTATGCAATGACATCCAATCACCCAACTACGTAAATGAGAGGACCGTTTAACAGAAACGTGAAGAACTCCAAATGAGAAGAAATCTCAAACAATGGGTACTCGTATGAGCTGAAAGTAACTTGACTGCATAGCAGAAGTGTCGTCTCAATGGCCTGCAGATATATTTGACGCCATATGCCACAAAAAGTGTCAGCAGACCTGAGGAGAAGATGAATATGATCTGCTTTGTATTTTAGAGTAATGGGAATATTTACCTGAAAACCTTCCTCTAGATTCCCGCTCCACCAGCAACTGTAAGGTTTCTGCCTTGCAAATGATAAATTAAAGTTTAGGAATTCAGTGGTGGTTGTCAACCTATTTACTGGCAAGACAAAACGTAGGACATAACATTCACCTCAGTAGGAATCATCCGCACTCACCGTTTGCTATAAAGACTCAAACAATCTCTGTCGGCGTAGTTCCCTGTAGTAACACCTGGCTCGAAGGACCAAAATTGTGCTTCATTAAGTAAGCCGGTCAGGTTTCTTGTAGATAAAGTAATTTTTGTTTCGTATAGGGAATACAATGATCTACGTGGGGTAGGTGGAAGGAATATATTACGTCAGCAAAAAAAAAATCACTGAATTTCGACCCAAACGAAACCTTACGCGTGTAAGGTAGACTTCGGGTCGTTGACCAACTAATAAGCAACGACCGAAGAATTTTCAAGGTTAGATAGGATAACATTGCCATACCCGTACATGAAAAATGACCCTTAACGAGGAAATGATTTTAAGCGAATCATAAGACAGGTAAAGTACATAGAAGCAATGGCATGTTACATTATTAAGCTCCATAAGAAAACGTCTTCAACTTTCGAAACAAATCTCACTCTCAGTTCTGAGACACGTGAAGAGCCCTTCCGCCGTCCGCCCGCAATCCAACCGGTCTTAAACCATGACCCAGTAATTAATGTAACACTTTCAATCCTCCTTAAACATTAATCGGTGCTCAGGCGTGATATTCTTTTTTACGGTTTAATTTCCTTATCAGCAAAAGCGTGTATACTAATGTGGATTCAGTTAATGAATCCTTAATTCATTTTCATCCTTCAGAGTTCCATTTTCTTACAGAAGCACCCAGCTAAACCGCACCAGACCACCAAACCAAACGCAGAGCTACCTCTCCCGCATCGACTTATCTTCATTAGTGTACACACGTCAACCAGCTAGCCCGAGCGTGTTGAATACATAATTTTCGAAAACATACATTAAAATCTACAGCAACAAAAAATAAAATATCAAAAACAAAAACCAACAAAAACCAACAAAAACCAACAAAAACACGTAAAAACAATTTCCTTTGTAGAAATTAATTTCAACCCCCCCATTCCTACTCCACACACTATGATCTAAGACCGTCGCTCTTATTAGTTTGTAGGCGCTTCCCAGCATAGAAAAAGCAATAGTGCCAAACGGGAGACTTTCTAATAAATTCCCGTACACGACCTTTACAACAAGAACAAGGCCAACAACCCAAAAATCTACCCAAAAACTCTCTGTAGAAAACAAAAAAAAAAACAACGAAGAAGAACTCTCTCCAACAACAACAAATTACTTTGTCAAAACCTAGAGAAACGAAGCCAACATAAAATTGTCATTTAAATTCCTATCAAAGCTTTACTTCATCCCCTTGGAACTATGTAGGCCCCATCCTCGATCATTTGTAGACTTGAAGAAAATCGTTATGGGAATCGCAATGGCAATCGCAATGGCAATCGCAAATCCTTATCCATAACGACAATGGACGACGAGACAAATGGCATAGCCAAATTCCAGCTAAAATAAGGTGGAGATGGGGGTTGTATGAGTAGTAGAGGAAAACTCGCAATAACTCTAGTTAGTGGCATCAGCCTCTTAACTGCCGCTGCCGCCATACTGTCACTGCTACACTGTAGCCCACAACTTACAACATCCTAGTAACGTCGAATAAAATTCCAAATATTTTCATAAACATATCTTCTCACTCGTATTCTCGAACAACCCCCTTCATAGTAGTAAAAAAAAAAATAGAAAAATAAAAAAAAAAACACTTCCACCCCCTAATTTGGCATTTGGCGTACAATAATAGTTAACATCTCTGAGAGTACTTACGGATACTCTCCCTAGTCGTAAGCTTAGCGTATACTAGGCTCGACCTCTGGTTTTGGCAGCGCTAGAATGGAATTCCATTACAACATCCCTTTCATTTGGCTCGAGAAAAATTATAAAAAAAAAAATCTAAAGGGACAAGAAAAACCCATACTATTCGCACAATGGCTCCAGCGAATACACACACACTTAGAGCCAGTCAGTCAGTCGATATAGGGATACTCCTAAATCCTGCAGAGTACACACATTTTGTAGTGTTCGCATTTTTTTTGAGACGACTGTATGAGTACTCGTATAACGACCAGGATTCGTTTCGTATTTGTCGGTGCTAGTACGTTGCGGATCCTTTTTTTTCCATTCGGAGTAAAACAAAAACAAAACCGAAACCGAAACGACAGTGTTACGGTGGTCGGGAGATTCTATTGTACGAGTAGATGGTGGAAAAAAGCCCACGCACCCAGGACAGAGAGAGATATTGCCACACTGAGAGAGAGCGGCTCCTTTCAAATAGGGAGGATTAAAGGGGAATATAGCGCCAACCAGGATGTGGATACATTTGTAATTCAGGGTTCTTCTTCGGGTTCGTTCAAGTGTATTTTTGCGCATGATGTTTATGCGGCTAGCATTGCATTTGGAAGCTTTACCATCTGTGTAGGCATAAAACCCAGCATGGACCGGATTGGGTTGGTTTGGTATACGTACGAATATACAAAGATACGTTTGTATATCCTCGTTCAATGGTCCTGGAGCAACAATGCTTCAAAAACTGTGCGTGTTACACCGACCAACGCCGAGACGGGGGCGAAGAAGTGTGTTAAATTTTTAATGAATGTACCATGACATGAGGTGTGATGGATTGTGTTTAGAATCATTTTCTCGTTTTCTTATTTTCTCATTTTCTCATGTTCTTGTTTCCATGTCTTTAGGTTGACAATTAGTGAAATTGTCCTCTGGTGAAATGTGCGGCTTTAATATTGCGGCATTTTTGCACTTCCTCTCGTGTTTAGTTCTTTAAATGAATTCTTGAGATAAAATTTTGAAAAGACGTGCAATTTGTTGATTAATCTGACTCAGTGATGGAATTTTTCATCGGCACCAAAGCCAGGGTTGATTATAATTCTGAATATATGCGTAGCACATGTCCAACGAATTCTGTCAAAAATATACGGAACTAGGCCGATACGAGTATCTCTGCTCTACAAAGTCGATCGAACCTGAAAAATTTATCAAAAAACCTCGACGGTTCGCGGAGCTTCCAGAGCAACGTACTTCCAGGCTCTTCATGTGGTAAGAAAATGGACCTAATACAGGGTCTTCCAACAGAACCTTCCAAACTTTGACAGTTGATAGCGGACATATGTTGAAGCTACATCTGTCAAATTGGCTGTTATTTATTCAGTCTGTTTCGCCAAATCACCATGGACAGACATAGCGTTCAACAACACGTGCAAATGATAAAATTGGTGTTCTGTTCAAGCAACGTTCCGCGCGCTTCGCCCATTTTACGGTTGCCATAATCTTCCTACCGAGAGGACTATTCGCAGTTTGGTGGATAAATTTGAGTCCACTGGTTCAGTAAACGATATACCAACACCCATCAACGTAACACAAGATCTGCCGAAAACATCGCCGCTGTCCGTGATAGTGTGCAGGAGTGTCCGAGGCAGTCGATTTCGCGTCGCTCACAAGAACTCGGACTTTCGAAGACCACAACTTGACGAATTTTGCATCGCAATTTGAGTCCGCACCCGTACAAAATTCGATTGACCCAGGAGCTGAAGGTAAACGGCCATCGACAACGATGTGTGATCGCTGAATAGGCTCTGGAGCAGTTCGAAACTGACCCTAATTTTCATCGAAAAATCATCTTCAGCGATGAGGTCCATTTCTGGATGAATGGGTACGTCAACAAACAAAATCGTCGAATTTAGGATGATATCAATCCACATGAGATCCAAGAGCGTCCAATGCATCCCGAAAAAGTCACTGTTTGGTGTGAATTTGGGGCTGCCGGCGTTATCGGTCCGTATTTCTTTGAGAACGATATTGGGCAAGCCATCAGCGTCAACGGCAAGCGCTATAGGACTATGATTACCAACTTCTTTTGGCCCGAATTGGATAATATGAACACCAAGGACATGTGGTTCCAACGGGACGGCGCTAAGTGCCACACAGTTAGCGCCATATTGGAAATTCTACACGAGCGATTCGAGGGCATGGTCATCTCACGTGGAGATGATGTAAACTGGCCACCGAGATCATGTGATTTCACCCCGTTAGACTTTTTCTTGTTGGGTTTTCTGAAGTCGCAGGTCTATGCTAATAAGCCACAAACCACAGCGGCCCTCAAAGTCAACATAATCCATGCCATCGACCAAATTCAGCCTGATTAATGCGCCAGAGTCATGAACTACTAGATAAATAGAGTGGAATCTGCTCATACCGTTCGGCACTAGTGGAAGTGTTGCAATGATTTCCTCATAGAGAAAGCTCAAAAAATGTTCGCTTGCATATACTCGTATACATGATCAGGCTAGTACCTTGAGCGCGAGATTGGTGTGATCACTCGTATAACAATCGTATGCTTTTATTTGAATAAATCCTGACTTCAACCACTATGCCGCTAATGGTTAAGCAAAACAGGAGTTCTCACTAATAACCTTCGATCGCAGTTAAGGTCTTGAGTTGCCTACATCTCGACCGACGTTTTCTCCGAATACAAGGCCAACATAATTACTTTAACAAAAGACAGCAAACATCTCCCACCATAAATTCTGCTCCAAAGGTAGACTACTTGATTGGCAAGCAGCATGTTGCAATCAGCCTGAAAGCTATAAGTGAAAACCTATGAAGCCTTTCCGCTGAGCAATTTAAGAAAATATTTAAGTTTCACTATGGTTACGGGCCAAAGAAGTACTTTCTTTGTGCGCTGGTCGTTTACTTACTTAGGCGGCGCTACAGTCCGGCGTGGACATGGGCCTCACTCTCAATCAATAAGGTCCCCTTCCACTTGCATGCGCCACCTAAGGCGAGACCTTCCTCTACTGCATTATCCCTCCGGATTAGAGTCGAAGATTCTACCGGCTGGAGCGTTGGTGTTCATTCGCTCTACATGTCCCAGCCATCTCAAACGCCCAATGCGCAGTTTTTTGACCAGATCGATGCCGCAGTACAGCTCGTAGAGTTTATCGTTGAATCGTCTCCTCCAAAGCCAGTCAACGTATACGGGACCAAATATCTTACGAAGAATTTTTCTCCCAAAACTACCAAAGGATTTCTTCATCCGCTTTAAAAAGGGTCCATACTTCGGAGCCATAGAGCAGGACTGGGATTACAAGAGTCTTATTTAGAGTTTCCTTGGTGGTTCAGGAGAGGGCTTTACTACACAGTTGCCTTCTCAGCCCAAAAAGTCAGCGATTGGCAAGCGTCTATTACGATCTCAAAGTTATACCTGTCGATTGTGACATTCTGGCCGATTCGTCGATGTTGGGTGTCGTTTCTTGTTGGCAGCATATACTTCATTTTGCCCTTGTTCCTATTCCAGTGATAGTACGCTGTGTTCTACCAATAATATCAATATCGCCTGCGTATGCAAGCAATTGAACAGACTTTTGAAAGATCGTACCTCGTGTGTTGGCTTGTGAGTTTTGCACAATTTTTTCCTAAATCCTTCTTTGACATCATAGGTCTTGGTTTGGTACATGGAGATCATGGGCTTTCTCCATCGTCATTCATCATCCTGCACAAGCGGACGAGTTTGGCAGGGATGCCAAAACCAGACATGGCTCTGTATAGTTCGTCTCTGTCGATGCTGTCATATGCGGCTTTAAAATCGATAAGAAGGAGGTAAGTATCGACCTAAACTTCTTGGGTTTACTCCAGCATCTACCGTAGTGTGAATATTTGGCCAATTGTGGACTTACCGGACCTAAAAGCGCACTGATAGGATCTAATCAGATCGTTGACAAATGGTTTCAACCGCTCGCATAATATCGACAGACAAGATCTTATATGCGATGTTAAGGAGACTGATACCTCTATGGTTAGCGCTGTTTAGAGGCTCTCCTTTCTTGTGAACCAGGTAGACGATGCTGAGGTTCAATTCATCAGGCATACAGTCATCCTACCACATCTTGGGAATAAGTTGGTGTATGCTCTCTACTCTGTTATCTTAAATATTTCGGAGGGTAGACCGTCCGGCCCGGCAGCCTTGTTCAACTTCAGTTTAGATATTGCTATTCTCACTTCATTTTGGTTGGGTGGACGGAGTTCTTGAATTGCATCGTCAATATTGAATGTCTCGCTCTGCCTGACAGCGGAATTTGTGTCGTCTTCGCTGGTCGTTTGGTCGCTCAAAATATCCCTAAAAGACAATGTAAAAACCTTGCTTCATCAAATAACATCGTCATTGCGTAATGGTATCTTTAAGTCTATGTTGCTATCGCCAACCAACTGAAGCCACTCTTCACGCTAAAGATTACTATATAGAGGCAAAGCGTAAATTACTGCGTATAGAGCTATTCCGTTCCTACATTATGTTTGAACTGACACAGCTTTTCTACACGATGAAGACAGCACAAACGCATTCCGCATTGATCCCTCATGGTGGTCAGGATGTGGATATTTTGAATTGTAACTAGTAGCATTACTATTGCTTACAGTATGAAGCTGTTAGTACCTGTACACTAATGACAGAATAGTCTGTGCAAAGCAGCAGAGTTCAGAAAGGACGAAAAATAAATCGAAAGTCGAATGAAATAGTCAGGAGGAAATATCTGGAATGTACAAAACGGGGGTTGCCACAAGAATACAAAATCTAGATACAGCTGCGTGCAGTGGCTCGATGTACACCATATTATATACGTCGTCATGTCAAAGAGTGGCGATCCTAATCGGTGAGCTCGCTGAAGTCAACTCAAACAATGCAAAACGAAATTCCCGTATCGGTACCGCCAAAAATGAAAGAGTCGTAAGCAGGCAAATGTACGACGGAGTCTCCGAAGCCAATGGGATATCTGCTGAGCTTGAAGACAAACCTGTATAACTTAAAAATCGTAACTTAAGCAGATTCGAAGGACTTAAGAGAAAGAAGAGGATATGAAGAAAATTGTGTAGGACAAACTCCTGATCATAAATCGAAAAGTTGTTAAATATTTGTGAAGTTGTACAATACTATTTGAAGTTCTACGATGCAATGATAAGCAAACATTCGTAATAGGGCTATTATTGGCTCCCAACATTTTTAGGAAATAGGCAGCTTAGGATACAAAAGCTATTATTGAATACTGGGTTTCTAGATGAGTGGATATCAGAAATAATACACAGCTTTGATTAGAAAATATTAGAGTGGGTTGAAGCCAAATGAAAATTCTCAAACCAATACAATTCGTCTATTGCACCAAATCCCAATCGCTGTTGCCACTTTTTTTTAAAAGACGTTTACTCCAAAGAAGAACGCATTAACACCTGATAGTATAAAAGAACCAACTATAAAGTTAAATCCATTTTCCCAAGGATAACTGTCTTAAGGTAGAGATGAAAAGGGTCAAAGCCATGATTTCTTAGAAAAGGAAATAGAATAAATGACGATACCATGTTCTACTCTTAAAGAATAGAGCCGCCACGAAAAACTGTAACACCTCACCGAAGCTAATATGTGTTTCAAATAGACGAAGATCGACAGAAAGCCAAACATAATTAAACTACTATTTTGACTAGTCGGAGACAGGTCTTCCTATAGCGAAATACAACGCTTACTAATAACGACGAAGAAACATCGTGACGCAGTGCAACATCTTCCGATCTGAAGAAAGCGTTTAACAGTGGGAGTATTTACAGAAGTCATTATATTAAAAAACATTATGTAGATGAGCGCTACAACTGGATTGGCATTTTTATAGAAGTTCGTTGGAAGGACCACTTCAGAAAGCGATTCAAGATCAAGTTACAGTCGAAGTTTGGAAAAAATACGTGCAACAAAATAGAGCGGCTTGCACAATGAAAATAATATCCGCCTTGTAGTAATCAGAAGGGTCCAAGTCTGGTGAATAGGGCAGGTGGGGCAGAACTTTCCAATTAATATTTGGCAAATGGTTTTTTACTTGCTTTGCAACATGTGGACGAGCATTTTCATAATAGGAAATAACTGATGCGTCTCTTTGGGCATATTCTGGTGTGGCATATGAATTGAGATTTTAGTAGTTCGTAGTAAACAATTTCTATCTGGTCCCAACAAATATACAGCATAACCTTTCTTTCCGTGGATATTGCGTACTGGTTGGTCTGTATCTGATGGTTGCGCTTAGGATTGTCGAAATAGATTCACTTTTCATTTTTTGTGTCGATCAAGGAAAAGTTCTGAAATGTCTCTTTCATTCAATTCCATTTTTGGATCTTTCCCAGTGCTTTTAAACGGCTAGAAACAGACGTAATCACGAAAATCACCAAATCACCACTTTTGAAACGAACAAACCAACGTACACAAGTCCTTTGAGTTGGAGTACCTTCAGTTAGTTTTAAATGCATTTTATTATATTAATCATTAATTCTTACATACTAACAAAAAATGCTTAAATGCTAGCTTAAAATTACTTAACAAACTTATATTAACTTACTGGCCCCGCACAGGCACTCTAAGCTACTCTAAATTCTTATATCTATGTCTTTCGACTTTATTTACATTTTATTGAAATTCGTATATATTTTGTATACTTAAGGCTAAGAAAAATTTGTTAACAAAAACTTAGCATATGGAGTTATTTTTTTATAAAAACTTAATATCTAACTTAAAATAAACTTAAACCTAACCTACATACACAATACATACACACAGATATTATACACAATTATATACATATATTAGTATATACAAAGGTATATACTAATATATGTATATATTTCTTAAATACTAACCTAAACCTATGCAAGCTGGCCATCGGTATTCACAGTGTAAATAAGTAGGTCAGCTCTGCCTCATTAGTGAGGCTGGTCCGTAATTGACGGAAACGACGACGAAACATCTTCTCCATCATTCAACCACCAGAAATGCTGGTGCTGCCGAACGATATCCCTCTTATCGCGATTCCCCACCGCCCTACTGAACCTGAGACGATCCACACTGCCGTGTGCGACGTCTCTGCCGTAGTTGAGTCGCCTGTCCCCAGCTTTCCGAGCGACATGGAAGATTAACGGGACCGCTGATCTATCCTGGATCAACCCTATCTGATCTAGGTAGAGGAATGCTTCCGGTGGAACGAAGCCGTCAGAGCGCACACTCTCGTGGTAAAGGTAGTTGGGGTAGTAAGCCCCAGATATCAGGTTATTCGTCGCGGTCATTGCTCTTGCAATGTGCCTTCGAGTCAGCTTAATTACGAAGTTGTCCACTCGTATTAGGTTCGCCCTGTTGTAAAGGACCTCATTACTATAAAATTTTTTGTACTCCGACTCTGGTGTTCTGTACAAGCGAAGGCAAGACCTAAGGCAAGCCCTCTCAAACACCCGAATCTTTTCCATTAAGCTTGCTCGTACATTGAACCACACGGGGCACCCGAATACCAGCATGTGCCTGATAAGGGCCATGTAGCAGATTACCTTTACCCTCGCATCGAGTTGGCTGCTATAAAACAGTCTCTTTGTAAGAGCAAAAGCGCCTTTAGCTCTGGCCAGAGCAGCGTCTACATTTTTGTATGGAGTACCTTCACCATAACAATCGATGACTTTCAGCAGCGGTTTTCTTTGAAAAAAAATGTAATAAAACAGCCCGCAAATGGTCCTTATCTGACACAAATTTCGACATTTTCAAGACGACAAAAAAAATGTTATTTGTGCAATCACAACCTATGACATACTGGATTTTATTGACAGAAGTTTACCCTCCAAAATATCATATTTGTTATCATTGACACAAACCATGTGCAGTAGTGGTGTCATCTGTTTGTCAAATCGACATTTCATATTCGCACACATACTAACAACATTCGACGCAAGAAATTGCCAAAGAAATAGATGCCAATACTTATCCTTGGAGGAAGGAATGTTATCACCAAACAGGCTAAGCTTTTAGCTCTTTTCCCTGTAAACTTATTTCAACAATTTGGCCTGAGCTAAGTCGTCGTCATCTTGACTTTGGCAAACGAATAAAAGGACCCAAAGAAGCTCTCCAGAAGATATGTACAATAGTCATAGGCTTACATTAATAAGCATCCTTTCCAATACTTTGCTGGTTATAGGCCAAAGAAGAGGACAATCTGCGATAGTTTCAATTCTAGTGTGTAGTCCAAAACTTAGACTAAGATGTTATTAACTGCTCATCATCAGTAAGGGACCTCAGAGCCCTGTCTTTAAATTTATTTCCTGAAGGTAGCAAGTTGAAGGTAGTTCCCCCATAAGAAAGTAGCAGACATTAAGAGATGTACCAGTAAAAATAAGGTAGCCTGGGTTCTTACATCCTGCTATTCGAAAAAAAACGACTGGTTCGGTCAAGAAAGCGGAACACGACAAAGAGTAACTTTAGTACCCGAACATGGTATAAAGATCTACTTATTTTGCTATAATTGCAAAATTTTGTACCGGTTTCAGAGCGATATTGCGGACAAAATCGATCAAATAAGTCAAGAAGAAATAGGCACACCGACTTACAATAAAATCAATGCATTCAATAAAAACACACCTACGAAAATAGTCCCAGAAATATCCGCCCTACGAAAGAAAACACAAAAAAAATGGAGGAAAATATGTTTATTTCCCTACAGCCTCCTTTTAGTTCAAAACACTTTTCCCGGCGATGTTCAATAGCTTCGATACCCTCTTTATAGTGAGAATCGTCGAGTTCCTTAAAATAGCCATCAACCGCAGACTCTACCTCTTTAGTGTTGGAAAATCTTTTACCACCGACCCATATTTTCAAATTCGGGAATAGAAAATAATCCGAGAGGGCTAAATCTGACGAATAGGGTGCATGAGGAAGCAATTCGAACTTTAACTCATTGAGTTTGCCCATCGCGATGACGGATCAGTGAACTGGTGCATCTGCTTGATGAAACAAAACTTTTTTCTTCGCCAAATGCGGCCGTTTTTTCTTGATTTCAGAATCCAGTTCCGTTTTGATGCGGGTTGGATTAAGGCCTTTCAAGCGAAAGTATTGTATCACATAACGAAGACCAATTTTTTCCATATTTAACAATTCATTGAGAGCGTTCACTATTGCGTCGTCAAGCTTCAAATGTAAGTTTTAGAAGGTTGATACTTCCTACATTTGTCATTCTTTTTAAACAATAACCGCCATCTATACGTACGTTCAGGTACTGCTGAGGGTACTCTCGTATGAATCCCAACAGGACGGACAAAAGTTTTGAAAGATTACGAGGTTACGCAGCGCTGAAAAAGATACTTTGTGCAAAAGTTCGCCCGGAAGTACTCGAATATCCCATTCCTAAAAAAAGGACGATTCTATGGCACATACTGGTCATCAAACAAACACCGACTTTCAGCTCGGCAAATCAATTACAGACAAAATTTTTAAAAAGACCTGGCGCTGAAGCTCTAAAGTATGGTACTCTAAAAAGCACTGTTGCAGCATCTAGTCAGCACATCGGATTGAAGATAGCCTGTCGTAGAAAAAATCGAAAACACCCCTTTCTGTACATCTCCGGCGACTTTCACAACCCGTTCTTCTTATCCATCAAGACTTCAAACTCAAAGCTGTGCAGACGATGTAGTAATAATACCAGATAGAGTGAAGAGTGACCTCCTTGACCGCCAGAATGCGCTGCTACTGCAAAAAAGGTTATGGTACCTTGAAGTCCGTTCATATTTAGGCAGACATGCCAAATTTCAGGGCGGTACTGTCTTTAGTTTTGTTTTGAAAGCTGATTATTGTTAACGTGTTAGGCATCATGTTGAGTTTGGACAAAAACGATTTTCGTTATCTCATAAAACATTATTTTTTGGGAGGCAGAACGGCGAAGGAAACAAAAGAAAAGTTGGATAAAAATTATAGGGCTAATGCTCCGTCAGATTACACCGTCAAATATTGGTTTCGAGAGTTTTGTGGTGGCCGCAACTCCACTACCGATCAAGTCCGCAGCGGCAGGCCCTCCGATGCGGTTACAAAGGACAATGTCAAAAAAATACATGAAATGGTGTTGGCTGACGGGAAAGTGAAGGTGCGCCAGCTAGCAGATACCACAAAGATTAGTACTGAGCGCACACGCCATATTTGGGCATATGAAAAAGTTATCCTGCTGGGTGCCGCAAATGACCAAAAACACGAAGGCGAGAGCACTTCGAAAGAGTGTTTGGACTTGCTGAATCGGGCGGACTTGGTAACTGGATTTGGATCCATCGGACTATTATCTCTTCCCAAACCTCAAAAGATGGCTCATCAATAAAAAATTCAGCTCACGCGAGGAAATCATCGACGCAACGGAGGAGTATTTTACAGACCTTCCGGAAAATTACTTTTCGGACGGGGTCAAGAAGTTGGAAAATCGCTGGAATAAGTGTACCAAACTAAAAGAGGACTATATTGAATAATATAAAAACACATTTAAAAAAAAAAATTTTTAATTCACAAGGAGAGCACTTTTCACTCCATCTAGTAAATAGGTGCAGAGGAGAAATCAAGATTGCTGGACAACTACAAAATACCGAAACCGTCTCCATACCCTTCACCAAGAATGCTTCCAAAAGCTTTCAATAAGTCGTAAACAAATCAATTTCTCAAAAGAAAGAAAACATCTCTTGAGTAACATCTTGAGGATACTCTGGAACATAAATTAAATTTAAGAACACACCTGGATAGATCTATTGGATGCAGGCTCCAATAATTACCTCACTCATCTGAAACGTGTAATCAAACTTATACACGCTTTCTCTTCAAGATAGGAGAAGGATAGGTTACGCTATATTACTAGTGCCCCTGAAAATGATCGTCAACCTTATTACAAATGCTGCAATAAGCATAAAAACTTCATCCTATGTGTGCCGGCAAACATATCAAACCAGTTGGACTTATGAAAGTCCTTACAACAACATCGGCGGCATAACATTCATCTCAGGTTTCATCCGAAAAAGAATTCATCTCAATAATCCCTTTAAGGTTTCCTTTCCGAATCGTAGGCATTTGGTGCATCCTCAAAGTACCTCAATCCAACTGGTACACTGTGGTTTTCGTTTCCAACTACATACAAGGTGGCGCAAAGTTAATCACACTATCGGAAGATGGTATAATTTTTGCAAATGGTGTCGTACGTCACAAACAGATATGCAATGGAGCACTATATTCCGCAAGAGCGTGGAATAATTGTGTCGATGTTTTTGACCAATAATCGGTCGGTGGTGTTAGCGCAGCGTGAATTTCGACGTCGATTTCCTAATCGTGTCGCGCCAACTGGGCAAACATTCCGACGCTTAGCTACTCAACTCGAATAGAGGGGAACTAGAGGAGACCGTGCATGGCGTGGCCGCCACCGGACTGGTCGTTCAGCCGAGAATATCGCGGCTGTAATTGCCGATGTCGCTGAGAATTTTTCGTTCTCAACCAGATGACGGGCCACGCAATTGGGCATCACCAGACGGACTCTACAGCGAATTTTGGTGAAAGACTTACACATGTTCCCGAACAAAGTGCAAACAGTGCATCAGTTAAGGCTTCCTGATCGTCTGTCGCATGTGAATTACTGTAAAGTCATCCTCAATTTCAACAACCAGGAGGACGATTTTGTGTCGAAAATCATCATGGGCGACGAGGCGCATTTCCACTTAAGCGGTTACGTCAATAAGCAAAATCTTCATTTCTGGGGCACTGAAAATCCGCGTGTGATGTACGAAAAGCCATTACATCCAATCAAAGCCACTGTGTGGTGCGGCGTTCACGCGGGAGGAGTGATTGGGCCTTATTTTTTTGAGGACGCCATCGGCAATACGATCACTGTTACTGGCGAACGTTACAGGGCCATGATAAACGACTTCTTACGCCCGGAATTGGATGAGCGGAACATGTGGTTTCAACAAGACGGTGCAACCGTACCCATAGCACGAGCCACAATGGATATTGTGAAGGAAGCGTTTCCTGGTCGCGTAATCTCCCGTTTTGGCGATTTGGCATGGCCAGCAAGATCGCACAATTTAACCATCCCAGACTTCTTTGTTTTCGACTACTTGAAGTCGCGGGTTTATGCCAACAAGCCTTAGACAACCGCAGCTCTTAAGGAGAATATTCGAGGGGAATGCGAACAGTTATCACCGGAAATCTTACGGAAAGTCATAGAAAATGCGATATCCGCAGCCGCTTGGCGGATATCATTTTTTCCACTTAACAGAAACAATTGTTAAGGTTCAAATAAAAATTGCTATCACTCAAAATCATTTTTTTTTATTTAGTACCAAAACAAAATTGGATGATTAATTTTGCACCACCTTGTATTATCCATTTTGCCTCTTCTTTTCAAGAAGACTTTTATCACATATACCTCTGTGGCAGAGAGTACAACCGAGGAACATAGATCAATATATTGTCTTGTCAGATAGCCACGGCTCTGAAGTCCCTTAGCTTTGAGTCTAAACTGGATTGGTACTGCTAAAAAACCTTTTTATAGATTTCTCCAATTGATAAGATCACAATACAATGTGTCTCTGGACACAGAGGCATCCTGCCAGTGAAGTTGCTGTCGAACTTGCCAGTACTGGTGCTCGGTCTCTTTGATTGGCCCTGAAGCTTTTTATTGACTACCTGCCAACTAGCCAAATTGAGCTAGAACAATGAGATCGAAAGAAAGGATCTGGAACACTAAAACAGGTCTAGGACATGCCGAAAATTCCCTAACTACTCATTGCTCACTCGAGTACCATCCCAAAGAAATTGGCCCTTCCACCAAGGGACACAAGTCAACTCCGTCTTGCGGTCATCGAAAATGCCCGCCATGGACTATACGAATGCTCGGTTATTGCCTGATGCATACCTAATCACTTCTATCTTGTTCATCACATCCGATTTCACATTTTCCATAGAAAATCCCCTACTCTTTGAGTTATTTTACAATGAAATCAGCTTTGGGTATTTTGGGATTTGGCAGGTTCTTCAATTTAGTGCTGGATCAGATAGAGCGTGCACTTTCTTTACCATCGATATCATTAGTTCCACCTAGCGTCCCATAGCAAAGCGTTTCCCGCAATCAAAAAAATGAGAAAGGATCAGTTCTGACAGTAAATAAGGACAAGGTAAGCTGTAGTTGTCCAAAAACAAAGCATCTGTCGCAGAGAACTACTCTAAGTGTAGTTCAGTAAATTAGAATTTTATCCTCTAAAAGACTTTGGTCATGTCTGCCTATCTTTACCTCACCGAATACTGGCCACTGAACAGAAAAGCGGAGGCAATGTTGGGGACATTTGAAACATAAACAGTTCGTAGCTTGCCAGGAGCCCTATGGAAATGATACATCTGTAACCCGTATAAAATGTACCAAAATGTGGAGGGTTGGGTAGGTAAGACTGGCTGTTGGATATACCAACCCATTTAGGATTATGGGCCCATTGTGATGCCACGTGCCAGTGATGACACCTATGATGACGCTGAGATGTTTATTATTTAGAAGGATCAGACACTTAGAGCGATACAGATCCAGTTTTAGCCAGATTTGTTTGGTCGCTAGACATGTTGGTCCAATAGTCCACCTAAGGTTTGTTTTTTTATTGGCATCCAGCTTTAATTTTAGTTTGTACGCAGCGATTGGGATACCTATGCTACCCTTTTCCGGTAGAATAGGTAGAGTGGTTTCAATTTTAGCGAGTTTATCGGCTCTACAGTTCCATGGAACGTCTCTGTGGCCCGGCACCCAACAGAGGTGAAGGTTGAACTGCTCTGCCGTCTCCATAAGAGATGATCGGCATTCAAGGGCGGTTTTAGAATTTAGTGAGACTGAGTCAAGGGATTTGATAGCGGCCTGACTATAGGAAAAGTTGCGGATATCCTTTGCAGATATCACGTTTTTCTTCAGCCAGGACAGAGCCAAAATTCCTGCCTGGAAAACGCTACAGTAATTTGGAAGACGGAAAAAGAGGCTTAGATTTAGCATGTCTGAGAAAACACCGCCACCAACCCCGCTATTGGTTTTAGTTCCATCTGTGTAGAAAATGTGGATGTAGTCCAAACAATTAAGATATGAAAGCTTCAGAGGGTTGGAAATATCTGACGAATGGATTACATGGCTCCAGTCAAGAATGTCTTCTAATTTCAGCCACCTTATTACAAGACCGATTCCTTGACTTAAAGATAAAGCGACGGTGAATGCCAGGGAGCTTAAAGTGACAAATTGAAAACAAATTGCTGTGACAAACGAAATGAGAAATTTTTTCTGGGATCAAGGAGCCCAGACAAAGAAATTCTATGAATTGTGAGCGCACTTACTAAGTAAGTTAATAATATCTCCGCTAAAGATGGAAAAGTAACCAAAGAAAAAGAGTTTTGAGCAACACTATACATCAATCTGCCCTGAAGACTGAATCCTACTATTTCATTGGACACAAACCACCACATAAAGATACTCATCTCTCAATAAGAATCAAAAGATGATTGTACACAAAGAATTTGTGCAGAAATAAAAGTCCTTAATAGCAAGTCTTTAGCCAACGTTGGAGTTTAGAAAAATTGAATCACAAACGAAAGTGCCCGAAGAAAACTGCCAGAAAACACAATCATAAACTTGCATTCGTCTATCGACCTAAAAACAGGACATCCTAGAGAAACTCAAGCTCTTGAAGAAGTCATTAGTACTCACCCCTGCGGGAATGAAGCACTATCTACAAAATTGTTAAGGTAGTACCTAGCTCCATTTTGATATCATAGCTTCGTCAGGTACCTTAAGAGCTTATGCGATTTAACAATAAATTTTCAATCAAAGGTTTCACTACAGGCTGAAGCGGTATTTCATTGAAAAGCACGCAAAATCATGGAGTGTTTTGGTCATTTCAGATCACTGATTAAATTTGTCAAATAGTCAGGCGCTATGCTGCAATAAGTTGCTATTTTATTTACTGATCCTTTGTAGTTATAATCTACCA
The DNA here is from genome assembly GCA_963966105.1 of Volucella zonaria. Taxonomy (NCBI): domain Eukaryota; kingdom Metazoa; phylum Arthropoda; class Insecta; order Diptera; family Syrphidae; genus Volucella; species Volucella zonaria. The sequence continues at coordinate 133,970,610 of OZ014533.1, read as the reverse complement.
CGATTCTTCCTATGTGACACAATGGAAGACCATTGTCCGAAGAAAGTGGGCTTGTTTTAAAAGTCTTCTGTGTCCATTTGTCTGATTTAACTGTCCTGATCTTCATAGCTAAGACGGTACAATTCTCGATGAATACATTTGACAAATACCTATTACTGAACTCGTCAATATGCAAAAGCAATCCTAGAGACTTTACTAAGTCTACTAAAGACTCTGCTTGGCCTAAGATGAGTTCTCACAATCATACACAAAATCTCTCGATATGTCAAATTCTCAGAAAATTTCAGTACGAGTAGGGACACAGTTAAACTAGATTTTTCGACAACCGACAAAACTGCCGGTAAAATTACAACGAAAATCTGTAGAATGCAGCAAAACAGATTCGATCGAACTAAATCTGACACATTATGTAAGTTTGGCATTTTCAAAAACATTTGAAAACAACTTTTTCGAGTGCTGCACTACAGGGCCAACTTCACTTACAAATACCTAAATTCCTCCCATCGGCTGTTTCTCCATTCAAAATTCAGATTTCAATCCATTTATTCATTATTCACTCCATGACTCACAGTTTCGAAAATCCGAAAAAACCACCTCTCAACTTTCATAAAGTAATGGCAACAGTTCCAAAAAAGATACAAGTATTTCAAAGAATTTTCCACTTTTCTAGTGAACTCGCCTCGGATACAAATTTTCCGCAACCAAAAAGAATCACTTGAAATGGAAAGCATTAAACAGCCAAAAAAAAAAAAAAAAATGATTTCCAATCCAACTTCGTAACCGAATGCTTCTATTCATAGTACCACCACCACCACTACATTCATCCCCTACCACAAACTTGAATCAGCATAACTTCTGTATCTACGGCCGGAGATTTGTATAAGCTCAAAACCGAACCGGGAGATCCGTTTTGCAGAAAAAAAAAATTTTTTGTCTATATCCCTCCGGTTGATTTAAACCGAATTGAAACTACAGACCGACAGACAAAGATACGAATACCAAAAACGAATACTCGTAGATGAAAAGAAATAGAGAAGAAACAAAAAAAAAGAAAAAAAAAAACAGCCAAACATTCCTTTACTTACACAATTTGCTATTGGGCAGGATACACTTTCAGAAGAAAACTCAAAAACAGTCGGAAAAGAAATCTAAAAATCCTTGTAATCCTTTTTGGGAGACCGCATGTAATATCACTTGCATCACTGCATAATCGCATCAACAGTTCCGCCACTAGTGGTGACTAGTGACGACCACGAACTCTGGAATATCCATGCACACCTTGACGGGATAGAAGGGAGCCCTTTTTTTGGGGATACAAAGAATGATAAAGGAATCCTCGTTTTTCCGCAGGGGGTGGGTTTCTATCTTAACTTTATCATATACACTTTCACTACTTTGCCTTTGACTCTCTTCTGCTCTTCCACTTCTACACTCACCCTAATTCACTTGTACACTTTTGAAGACATCCTTTGGCCTCCCCCTCTTTATGGTTTCACTTTTATTTTTCACTGGCAGACGGAAAGGCTCCGGATTTTGATTTTCTTTTTCTCAAAAATTTCTCCTATTTCTTCCCAAAAACTGATTTTTATTTTTCTCTTGTACACTTTTCACTTCGCACTGATTCCTTCGTTATGGGTTATACTTTTCCGAGGATTTTTTTTTTTCTTTTAATTTTTGAAAATTTCCAACCAAAGATACAACTGAAAAGAACACCGTCACCGGGATACGAGTACAACACCAAAAAACAAAAAAAAAAAAAACCCAAAGATACTTTTTGTATATGAGAGGAGATGAATTAATTTTTTTCACTCGGATTTTCGAATTTTCACTCAATTCACACTTGGCAAACTCTTCTCGAAGTTGATTTTCGATTTTTTTTTTTTTTGCTGCTGTAGATACTTTTTTTTGGAATTTTTTTGATTAGATGAAAGATTTGAGAAAATTATCTATTTTTGTCAACAATAATTTCTGTGTGTAAAAGAAATAAACCACAGACACTGTGTGCACCGCAAAACCGTTCGCGTTGAGTTAGTATGCTTCCTCTGGGGCAGACATTACCCAGCAACAGACAATCCGGGACTGAAAGCTTCTGTCGGATGTGTTTTGCAAAAAGCCCCCAGATGTTGCAAGGGGATGATTTTCTGGCTTTCTTTTCACTCGGTGAAGGGGTGGAATATGGTATATTCGGGTTCGTTAAGAAAAAAAAATAAAAATTTATATCAGCTCTGAGAGCATGCGAATCTGGTGGATTTGGTGGATACGGGTACATGTTGGAGGTGGTATGATATGTTACTTGTGCTCGCATTGTTAAATGAGCGGCTCTCGAGAGAGGCAGTGCGTGTGTTCGGTGTGGATTTTCGCTCAGATTTTGGTGAGCGAGTGTTTTCCAATTACATATTGCGTATCTCGGCGATGAAGCGCTTTTCGTTATCAGTTAGACAAAAAACGTTTGTTTGGCGTATTTTTGTGGACCCTAGCAAGGATTTATGGACGTAAAAATCCGAATCGTGCGTATGGATGAACTCTACGGTGATGGTGACGAAGTTTTTCGCTAAGTTCGTGTTGAAATTTGAATTTTTCGTTGTTAACCTAAGACAGAAGACACACCGTGTAACGGATGATGGAATTGATTTTTGAATTTTTCCTCAAGAAGTCAATCAGAAATGGGTTCTACTCAGACTCTGGAAAAGGGGCATTCCTGATCGTTTCGCACTTAAGAATGCTCCTCACACCTGTCGTTATCTAGATTTCGGTGTCTAAGGGTGTTGTCTTTATAAAATGATTAAAATCTCTGACATTTCAAGTTTTAAGGTCGCCAAGTACCGTCCTACATTGGCTGGCAAAAGTTGAAAGAATTCCGGTCATTTTCATAGGCGGCGATTATCTCTCTCATATTGTTTGCAAACCTATCTTTTACAATTTTAGTAAGAACGCAAAATCGACAGCGATTTTTTTATCCATTGGTTGCCTTGTAATGGCCGGAAGACTGCAAGGTTCAACATCCTAAGGTTCTGAGAAACGAGTTCGGGAGAGACATCGAACTAAGAACCAAAGATATTCTGTTACCTAACAGAACTGAATTCTAGGCTGTACTCGCAATAGCAATAACTGACCTAGGTTTTTCGACTGCGGCCAGGGTACGAATCCTGGAGGCCGAGAGCAATATTTATGCGCAGATCCAAGAATTTCATGGTCTTCCAATTCCGAAGACTCCTGCTGTTCTTTTTACCGGGCCCCCGCCCAATTATCAAGGCTTCGCCCATTAATGGCGTTGTCTAATAAAAAGCGGGGGCAGATTATTCTATACTGGTCTTATCGTAAACATCTTCAGATTACAGCCTCTGAATGGTTGCTACGATTTGACCAGTTACAAGTTGCCGGTCATAGGTCTTGTTGGCGGCTTGACCACCGGTAGTCCATACCAGGACTTAAATCACGGTACCATGGGAGTCAGGAGCCCCCCGGATTTCGGTCCGGGCCTGACTTGTTAGAGTTAGGCCCCCTTGTGGGACCGTCATGGTGGCTGTGGTTTAAACCCAAATCGCGGGTACGGGTTTCCTTTTTGGTTTAGCCCATTGTAGAGTTGCAAATAAAGTACTGGGTGCTGTGACCCTAAGAACAGCAAGAGGTTTTAGGTCGGCCTCGACTCATACCAAGGGTGGAACTTCTGCCTCCAACACAAGTTCTGCTTTGGTATAATGTATAAGCGAAGTATTAATATATATAAGCGAGTATTATTAGCGATGGCAAGGCGTATCCTTGCTCCCTATGGATGTATGGGCATCTCGTAAACATAAGGTCTTATGACAGGTGGTTTACCTTAAAAATCCAGGTACGTTCTGTTCTTTTTACCAGGTGTAAGGCTGCTCATGTGGAGCTGCTGGATACACGTTTTGGGTGAATGTTCGCGGTATAATGATGTTAGAGATCTTAAAGCTATGGGCGTAGGTTTTGAAGACGGTGTTTATGACGTTAGCAGTGTTCTAACTGACAATGCGCAAATAGCTAGGATTCAGGACTATGCGAACATAGTGTTTGCTAGGCGTCGAAATAGGTAGCTTAACCCTGGAGCTCAGTGCGCAAGCCCAAAAGGCAGCAGGTCGTGAGCAATAAGGTGCCCCACTGGAAGTAACCGCAAGGTTGCGAAGCTCGACCGGAGGCTATATTCTGGTACCACGGGAGGTCAGGAGCCCTCGGAACTTAGTTCCGGATTAACCTAGGAGTTTGCCCCCTTGTGGGAGTATCGTGGTGGCTGTGGTTTATACCCAAAATCGCGGGGAGAGTAGGCCAAGTGGTGTTTGGACATCATATGGCTGAGTATATGTTGTAGCGTGCTATGACCTGTGCTCAGCTATTTGATGGCCGTAGCGCTAATTGGTCTGCATGATGTGGAGTTGCATTGCAACCGGGTGCCATGACCCACAGAATGGCAGAGGTTTTAGATAGGCCTCAACCCTATACCAAGGGAGAAGATCGTGCCTTACACACGACATCTAGTAGGTACTGGACGTAGTATTTATACTATCCGAAGGGCGTTGATTGACGCATTATTTTAATCCTGTTATGAGCGTAAGCGCTCCGTGGGATAAGGCCTTCACAGCAGGTGTCCACGTAAAACACAAGAGACGTGCTGTTCTTTTTACGACAAGTTTTGCAGATTGGAAAACTCAGCCGATTACGGCAAGTCTATGTCAAAACAGATTTATAGCTCGTGCTAGGAAACCGAAAAGTTTTGACGGGATCCAAAAGTGCTGAAAGCCTCACTCCTCAAGCAGTGATAAAAACGAGAAACAGTTCTGCAATAGTAGCATCTGAAACAGAAAAAGCGCTCGGAATACAAACTCATCATTTTCTGCGTATCAGACAGTGCCGAAAGAAAAGGCATTCTGTCAAAGGCTGTTTTTGCACACCGGATGAAACCATCTTATAATACCCACTCATTACTGCAGACTACACTATCGTTAAAAGTTTCAACGCCAGGATCAGCTAAACAAAATCGTAAACAACTTGGGCTGTGGTAATAAAAAGGAAAGTCTTCACATACTAAACCCTTAATATTAGATTCCATAAATTTTGTCTTAGTACTCGTACTTATAATCAAATTATGTTGTTTAAACCAACTGCACAGTATGTCTAAATCGAAATTAACATGTAAATATAAATTAAAATAATTATAATTAGAGTATGAGAGTGCAGTATCATCAGCAAGTGATGTAATTTTGCCCTTGAAAGGTTGCACAAATAACGAATTAACATAAATAAGGAACAAAATCGGACCCAACACAGAACCTTGGGGGACACCAACATGTAAATGTTTCACTGAACTAAGAAGACTCTTCACTTTTACTATTTGCTGACGATTCTTAAGATAAGAACTAAACCAATCATGTATGAAGCCTCTAAAACATGCATTGAAAAATTTATTTAAAAGCAAGTTATGGTTTACCATATCAAATGCTTTGGTAATATCTATAAAGAAGCACGACGGAATTTGAGAGTTCTTTAGGCTAGTGTATATTTCCCCAATCAGTTTAAGTAGCGCATCTTCCGTAGATTTACCACTTCTGAAACCGAACTGATATTCACTAAAAAAAACTGCGTCCTATTCAAAAAAGAAAACATTTCTTTTCGATTTTATTCCTCTTTCAAAAATTTTTGAGAAAACTGACAGCAAAGAAATTGGACGATAATTATTTAATAACATAGTGTCACCTTTTTTATGAAGTGGTATAACAAGTGCTGTCTTTAGGGAAGTGGGGAAAATTCCTTTGTACACACAAGAATTAAAAATAAAACAGAGAACATCAGAGATCTGAAGAGATATTGGGTATATAAATATATTCGTGCGGTTTTTTTTCAAAATTTGAACGTTTATTTAAGAAAACATGTACAATAGTATTATTCAGACTATTGCCCATCTGAAGCTATGACTTTTTCCCATCTTTCTGGCAATTTGTGGATCCCATCCCAAAAGAACTACGCCGGCTTGGCAGCCAACAATGAATCAAGCTAATTTTTGATATTCTGCTCTGATGTGAACCGTATTTCAGTGAGGGCGTTCTGCATCGACCGGAACAAATGGTAGTCAGAAGGGGCAAGGTCTAGGCTACAAGGCGGGTGGGGTAAGACTTCCCATCCACTGTTTTGCAAATAGTTCTTAACCGGAATAGCAACGTGGGGCCGAGCGTTGTCATGATGTAAAATTATTGCCTCGTGTCTGGTCGCATATTCCGGGCGTTTTTCAGCCACTGCTCTCTTCAAACGGATTAATTCTGTTCGGTAGCGTTATCCATTGATGGTTTCACCCGGTTTTAGCAGCTCATAATGCAGCACACCCATCTGATGGCACCAAATACAGAGCATTACATTCGCGCCATGGATATTCGTCATTGCCGTTGATTTGGCTGGTTGGCCGGGTTTCACATATGATTTTTTGCGCTTGGGGTTATCGTAATGGATCCATTTTTCATCACCAGTAACAATCCGATGCAAAAATGACTTCCTTTTGGGGCGTTCCAGCAGCATTTCGGACATGCAAAACCGCCTTTCGACGTCTCTCGGCTTGAGTTCATGTGGAACCCAATTGCCTTGCTTTTGAATATATCCAGCTGCTTTTAAACATTTTGGAATGCCTGCTTGAGTGACACCCAAAGATTCTGCGAGCTCTTCTTGTGTTTGGCAACAATCTTCATAGAGTAATGCTTCCAGTTCTTCATCTTCAAACTTTTTTGGCTGCCCAGGACGTTCATCGTCTTCCAAGCCAAATCACCACACTTAAATCGTGCAAACCACTTTTGGCACGTTCTCTCAGCTAGCGCATGTTCACCACAAACTTCCACAAAATACGATGACTTTCGGTAGCAGTTTTCTTCATGAAGAAGAACTCCCCGCAAAAACACTTTTTCAGGCACAAAGTTCGACATATTTGAGTGAAAAAAAATTATTGTTGTTTACGCTTCAAATGAATGACATACACTGAAATGACGTACAATGACAGTAGCTTTCCAACGCATGTTCCAATGGAATAATACAAGTTACGCCATCACTTAGCAAACCGCATGAATTAAGTTATAGACCCAATATATTTTTTAAAATTCTGCTAGATATGTTATCTAGAGATGTTGAGTTTGACAATTTTAAAGAAGCTATGATTTTTTGTATTTCAAGTGCAGAAAATTCAATGAAGAAGAAACATTCAGGTTGAAATCTCGTTTCCACTAAACTATCATTAGTACACGATGTTTAGTTGAAATAGTTTGATAAACTATGAGAAGTTCCTACGTTTGCAAGGAAATCATTAAGCTGGTTAGCAATCTCCAGAGGATCAGAAGTTGTTAAGTTGTTAATTTTCAGTACAATATCATCACTATATTTTTTCTTATTTAAAATTTCGTTAACAACTTGCCATTCTTTCTTAGAGCTACCAACACTCCAAGCTAATTTTCTACTGTAGTAAATATTTCAGCAGTTAGGTATTTCAGATTTAAGCTCACGGCAAATCTTCTTATAGTAACTGCTTAATCTATGATTATTAGGGTATTTTTTAAGTACTAAGCAGATATGTTTCTTCTTCCTTACTTTCTTTAAAAGTGCTATAGACATCCACTGTTTCAAGCATTTGAACTTATTATTAACATTATTTTCCTTATGAGAACATAAAGTCAAATAAAACTAAAGCTTTTTTAAAAATAAATCAAATGCTGTAGAGGGATCAGAAGACGTATAGACTTCGTCCCAAAATTCATAGTTCAGATAGTTCCTTAATGCAAAAAAAAACAATTTTTACAGTTTCCCTAACTTTTACTTTTTTTTATATAGTGACTTCGGTACTTAGCTGTAAACACGTTAAATAGTGATCAGTAATCTTTAGATTATAAGCAAGCGCTTCATATCTCACTTGAATGTTTCTATGAGATCTTATAAAAATATGATCTAAACATGCATTAAGACGCATAGGTTCATTAACAACAGATGTAAGGCCAAACTATGCAAAAAACGATCGACATCTTGAGATGCAGATAGTATATTAATGTTAAGATCTCCAAGTAATATGACATTTTTATGTTTTATGTGTTCCAGAAATCCTGTAAATTCTTCCAAAAAGAAGTGGATAGAAAATTTATGCAGAAAATAATTCTTAACACCAGAAACTTTACAATTACTTAACACTAATCATATCGGCACTTTGCAGGTTATGTTTTTTTACAACACACTCTTCAAGATTGTTAATATAATACACTGCAACTCCACCAGCTGCATATGAATTGTTACAAGCAGCAACAAAACTAAAATTGGGAATTATGTCATAATCCGGCATCTCCTCATCAAAAATCCAAATTTCCGAAAGAAAAATGAGGTCTGGTAAATCGTCCATAGGTATTGAAATTTCTTCTCATACTACGTACATTCTGGTGGATAATACTTAGAAAAACCTGAAGAAAAGCTGTTGGCTTAATGATTTACAAAAAAACGTTTTAGGTTAAGAGCAGTAGAAGAATGAGAATTTGAATTAAACATATTATTGGACATTATTTCAATTTAAGAAGATTGATTTTCGAATTTATAAATGTCTTCGAATGAATTTATTTTTATAACACTATCTCCTTCTTTTACCCTTATAAATATACAAGAATTTCTAACCCAAACAAATTTACAAACATTTTTAATTCTGAGTTCTCTTGCCTTGTTTAATAATGATCTTGAATAACTTGTGAGACAATCGTAGACGTAGATCTTGCTGCTGTTATTGCTGATGTTGCTGCTATGATGTTGCTAGAATGTAGGCCCAAATCCAACCGCAAAAAAAGCCGGATTGATCCGCTGGCTATGTCCAATTCAGCTAATCGGGGCCGAATCGACATTTCTGGGTCTTCTTCGATACCGGCCGCTACGCTGGCTATGTTTTCTTCATTTCGCACCAATCTCTATCTAGTTGGTGGCTTTTTTTCTTTTTTTAAACAGAACTCAACACTCAAGTGGATATGAATACATTTATAATGCCTCAGCATGTGTTAAGTTTTTTTTAGATTTGATTTGAGGCCCCGGGCAGTTTATTGAAATGTTTAATACAAAAATATAACTTAACTAACTAAACTTAAAACTGTGACTTATAATTACTATTAATTATTACTTAAACCAAGATCTAATGCCGTGAAAAATCTTTGTTCAGGGAATTTCGAGGCCTTCAAAAATTGTCATCGGCGCTATTGTCAAAGAATGCTATGCATTCAAATACAAAGGTGAATCAGCCGCATTCTACTGCGCGTCTGGAAAAGTTGTACTGCCACCGTTGAATGCGTTGACAGAACCATTGAAAACATTATTGGCTGGAGCCACACCTGAACAAAAATAGTTGAGACTGAGGACGGTCTCAATTTTGAATCAACGTTTAAGACACTGCGCCAAGTGTATCATCAGATTGGTTCTTTAATCTCAAAGCCTGATACCGATCCGAAATTCTTGCAAATCTACTTTATGGGCGATGAGGAGCAACAAATAACTACGCGCTGCCAATATAATCACATCGAGCGGATGGAGGAACAAGAAATCGTGGCGATTTTGGAACTGTTTTTGCAAAATCACAACCAGTTGGACGTCATCAAAGCTGACAAAGTCTAATCTGGAGAGCATTCGGGCTGATATAATGCACCAACCGTTAATGAAGTTGCAGTTGTTATGGTTGGTGACGCATCGAACATCGAGATATACGGATCCAACGCAGAGATAACACGCTGCACACATTTCAAGAGAGTCATCGTTGTTACGACGGATTGATATTTTGGGAAGAAGAAGATGGATATCATCTCAATATCAAGCAAAGAAGTCCAGCGACAGGTACAATCCGTTTCATCAATACATCGTTGATATATATACGAAAATTGAAAGCGATCGATAGCGGTAGGTCAAGTGTAATCAAGCGAAGCTGGATTCTGAGGATGCTATCGTCCGTAACGTAGATGAAACAATTAATATCAACGACATCAGTACTGCGGTCCACGTCATATGTAAGAATACATTCAAGACGCCATGACTTTCATGCGCGCGTATGGCCGACCAGATTTATTCATTAAGTTTACGTGCAATCCAAACCGGAATGAAATTAAAATGTCGGTATTGCCAGGTCCAATAGCAATGCATCGCCATGATATCACTGCACGCGTCTTCAAACAAAAATTAAAATCGTTGATGAACTTGATCACAGATTACTCTGTATCCGGCGTAGCACGTTGCTGGCTGTATTCTGTTGAATGGCAAAAACGCGGTTTGCCACATGCACACGCTTCGGTTTGGTTGCTTGATAAAATACGGCTAGAAGAAATTGATAAAATTATTTCAGCAGATATTCCGGATCGGAATATGGATCAATCCTTTGTTTGAGATTGTCAGTGCTAACATGATCCGTGGTCTATGCGATTCTCTAATTTTCGATTTTTCATGTGGAACAAACAAACATAGTCCCGATTAGATATTAACACTTCTCAAACTCGATCCTTGGGATAGCTTTTAGCTCTTCAGCGATGCACTTTGTCATCTATGCGAGCCAGAATGCCTCCGCCGGGACGATTAAGCCCTAGTTTCGACGTCATATCCGTAAACCCATGTTTCGTCACCTTTCAGTAATTCTGCATCGTTGTTGACTTCATTTGGTTCCTCCTGAGCAACTACCATTCGCCGCTGTTTTTGTTTAAAGTTCAACAATTTTGGAATAAATTTGCTGCCACGCGTGTCACACCCAAAACATTCGAAAAAATTTCATGGCATGAGCCAATCGATATGCCAATATCATCAGCGACTTCTGTGATTGTGATTCGGCGATCGTTCATAACCATTTCTTTCACCTTTCTCCATTTTTTCATCGGTTGTTGATGTGCCGCGACGTTCGCGGCGTTCTTCATCTTCAACGTCTTCACGGCCATCTTGGAAACGCTTATACCACTCGTAAACTCTTGTTTTATTCATACCAGACACACACTTTGTTACACTTTATTTCAGTTTTTACGCAAAATTTGATACAATTTCTTTTATCCATTTCTTTTAACAAACGAAAGTCACCGAGCTAACAAAAACACGTGTAACCTTAGCGTCTGCCACAGACAAATTAAACAATGAATACAGCTGAAAATCTCATCATACTTCAGGGGCATGTATACCAATATAATAAAAAAAAAATTTGACAATGAGACTCTCCCAAACCGCGAAATTTAAAAATGTCCGTTATTTTCTGAACACACCTCGTATTTTGTACGGTACGTACCACGATTTGCTGAAAGATGACAACCACTGGGATCTGACACTTGCAGATGCAGTACTGAGTTGCATTTGCCATATTGCTGACGACATGTTTTCCGTCGCAAGCTTCTATTCTCTGGGACAAACATAAAGATGCCATGAGCGACGACATTCTACATCGAATTTGTACCGCTAATCAAGATCTCAATATCGATTTTTCGCCGGAAATATATAATAAAGCGTTGATAAAGATTAAGGATATTTGCTTTCTCGTTTCGGTATACCATCGCCTAACCGCTCAGCAACAGACATCATGAACAGCGATGTTCAGCGCGAACAACTGTTCGATGCGGTCTCTTTAACTACGTTACTTTTGTTGAAAATAATGAGCAACTGCTAACTGCTGAACAAAAGAATATATACTCATAGGTACCATCAAATTAATTTGTCAACTGCAACAAAACAAGACGGATTCTTTTTTTTTGGCAGTCTGTAAAAGTTCTCGAGATTCATTGACCTTACTCAGCCTCTACAACTCCACAAGTTCAATGCTCACGGTAGAGGTAATCTAAGCTAATTTTGTAGTGATTCGGCAAGAAGTCATAGGGCGGCATCAAAACATACGATATCTCAAAGCAACACTCAGCGATAATATATTGTATGAGAAGTCAAATGTTTCACTACATGCTTATGTCGACTCAGACTGGAGCAGCGATCGGGATGATCGGAAATCATGTACCGTCAGTTGGAAGTCACGCAAACAAAAATGGATCGCCCTCAGCACCATGGAAGTGGAATACATAGCGCTCTCGGAGGGAACCAAAGAAGTTGTTAAGTAGAGGCAGATGCTGCATGAGCTGGGTGCTACACATCTACTCGTAACTGCCAACCATTTTATCATTTAGCTTTCTCTTGAACTACTAAATAAAATGGTGTCAAACTTAAGGGATCTGATCCCAGGATGCTTCAAGGATGATCGTGTTTTTAGTGTTACATTGATGCAGGGTGAGCAAAAATTTCCTTCGAGTCTAACTACTGCCAAAATGTTATCGGCTTCCACGAAGGATTTTCGCTCTTTCTGACTAGGTTTAAAGGTTTGTCTCGTACGTATAACCTGTATAGATTTTGTGTTGCTGAGGATACTCGTTTCAAATAAACAAACATCGCTGACCTTGACGAAGAAATAGAAATATGAATTATCGCAATTTAAAACCGGACAAATCGGTTCCAATCAAGTTCAGCAAATTGCTATGCTTCGCACAATTACTCGTAATATTTTTAAGACTTTGTTGGAACCGCATAAATTGTCATTAAGTTCTTATGTATAACTCGTTTAGGTAGTTCCCCAATTTTCGGTTAAGCAAATCAGATGACGTTCTCCCATCTTTGCAATCAAGGCACTTGGTTAACTGTTTACGTACCAATTAGACATATACCATTCTAGTTTAAAGTTTAACAGCTTTTTATCGTTCTTTTCAAAACTAGTTTAGTCTACTTATCGACATTGAACACCTATAAAAAGAGGGATGGCTGAATCTGATTCCCATACATGATTTTGTCTGAGAACCGTTTAATTTCAAAATGAAATCTATCTTCGTTTGTTTTTTACTGGCGTGCATTGTTACAGCTGCTGTCTCTGGTATGTAGAATTAACAAAAAAAATCTGTTTTCTTAGATACTAAAATCTATAATAACAATTTGAAAAGAGTGCACTCACAAGGGCCAAAAGATAAAGGATGGCGGTAAGTTTACTGTAATTGGAAAGTGCTCAATAATCAAGTGTCGAAGTAACGGCTTAACAGAGACCTTGATGTAAGTTTAATCAAAATCTCAATTTTCCAACACCAACATTCACCTATTGTTTTTTATGTCTTTTTTGAATAGTTGCCCGTCCGCCTTTGCCCCACCGGAATGCAAGGAAATTCCAGAAGATCTTTCCAAACCCTACCCGGCTTGTTGTCCAAGATTTGATTGTCCTAAGTAATCTTTGCCAAATAAATTTTTAATAAGATGCAGAAGTAACATATGTAACTTGTCATTGTATCTGAATAATCGTGATTTCAGAAGGGAGCAACAGGCTTCTATTTGGTGTAGGCCGCTATTCAAATTTCAATGAGATACTTCGTGGACGCCGAATTGCGTACCTTTTTATCGATTTAAGGTACGATATCGAGGATGACTTAGATCTAACATACACGAGTCTTTTATCAATGTGGTAATAATCTTGATGTTCAGGATGATCTGCCCTAGATAAAGAGTTTATTTTCCTTGAATTCTTAGTATTACGTCGCAGACTACGTCCACTCACAACACATCAATCCTGGTCGAAATGCTTGAATCTGCATATACGAGTATGTATAGGGTCAAGGGTGACAACATAAGAACGATAGGTAATTTTTTCTAAATAAAACAACATCGGTGTGAGATATAAAGTTCATTCTGGCTGTATTCATGCCATTGTGTGTGGAATAGCACAACATGGAATATTTCGGCAATAGCGTATCAAATGTTGGCCTCGAGCTCGTCTAAGGTGGTTGGCTTGTTAGCGAAGAGAGAAAATGATCGAGTGGTGTCAAATTGCATGATCACGGCGGCCAATTGATGAACGCTCGCCGTGAAATGACCCGGTCGCCAAATTTCTCATTTACAACTTCGAGCGCTGCGCCGCTTGTATGGCATGTAGCGCTGTTTCGTTAGAACCGCAGATATATCGATGTTGTCGACCTTTGACCACAAAAAGTCGACTAAGGTCGCTCCTGAGGCCGCATACCTGAGACCATTGACGGTAACGGTGTCTCCTTCCTCATTTCGAAATAAATAAGGTCCGATGATGCCGCCATGCCATAAACCGCACCAAACAGTCAACCTTTGTGGGGGCATTGATGCTTGGTCGATTTTACATATAGATTATACTCGCTCCAATAAGGGCAATTTTGCTTGTTGGCATAGCCGCTGAGCTGAAAATGCCCCGCGTGCAAGAAGATGATTTTTTGGCCCAAATCCGGATCTCCGGCCAACATTTGCAGCTACAAATTAGCCAACTCACGGCATTGTCTATGATAGTCTGGCTTGAATTCTTGCGTCAGCGCAATCTTATACGGATGTGGGCCCAAATCCAACTGCAATCTAAGCCGGGTTGACTCTCTGATGATGTCCAATTCATCTGATTGGGGTCGAATCGACATTTCTGGGTCTTCTTCGATACTGGCCGCTACGTTGGCTATGTTTCCTTCATTTCGCACCAATCTCCAACTGGTTGGTGGCTTAAGATCCAAAAGAGTGTACTCACGCTCAAACATTTCCACGGTGCGACGAATTGCCTACACACTGAAGCCATGATGACGACGGACCTCACGACGAAATTCACGTTGCGTATTTACAACTTTTTTAAAAATTTCCGCACTTTCGACAGCATCTGACCCTCAGCTTTCTAATTCAATGTTTCCAGACATAAAATTTCTAATGTACTGCATAGAGAAAATCTATACGCATTCTACCATACACCAGTGCAAGAATTACTTCCCCATTTTTATTCTTTTTCCAATCAGCGCGCGCTCAAAGGGTTTTGTACCCTTAAAATCTTCGTACACAGCGTGGGCGAAGGAAATTTAGGGAGGAAGAAAAGACAGATACCGATGTACATTGTTTCTAAACGTTTGTAAGTTATAACGACCAGGAAACACAGAAGTCGGCATAAACGAGTTGTACGGCTACGGAAAATGGGCTTGAGGGTATTCTGATGACGTGTGTTACGGTTAAAGGTTTGAAGGGGCGGAATGCTACTGGCGATTCCTATGTAGCACTGGTGGTGGAAATAGCAATAAAACAAAGTGTGACAGGAGACATTACGTCGGTGTTCGAGGGTGTCAATTGATTAACTGACATTAGTATCACCAATGAGTTTTATCGCACGGTTTTGAATACTATCTAGCAGGTGCAGAGATGTTTTAGGAGCACTTGACCAGATGTGGGCATTGTACTCCATTTTTGGGCGGATGAATGCCTTATATACCGCCTTTAATAAATTCCGGAATTTATTCAGAAAATTAAAAATACAAGTTTATTCATCGAAATCTATATTGGCCCCTTCAAAGTAATTCCCATCGACTGCAACACACTTATGCCAGCACTTGATCCAATCCTCGAAACATTTTTTATATTCTACGAATAATGATGGCACTGTGCGACGGTGCGTTATCATGGTGCAAAATCCTCGAGTTTTCTGTCCACAATTCTGGTCTCCTTCTGCGAATTGCTTCACGTAAACGTCTCATAACGCCCAAATAGTCGTAATACTCTTTGTTTACTGTCTGGCCTTCTGGCAAAAATTCAAGATGCCCTATACCGTTGTAATCCATGAAAACGGTGAGCATTGCCTTCTTTTTTGACTGAAAACGACATGGTTTTTTCGGTCTCGGCTCATTTTGTGAACGCCATTCACTTGCCTGATATCTGGATTGCGTGTCGTACTCATAAACCCACGTCTCGTCTCCAGTAATGATCCTTTTAATGAATGTAGGATCGGATTTAGCCTCGCAAATCATCTCTTTTGCGACGTTAACACGGTCTCCGTTTTGAATGAAATTGAGGTCTTTTGGCACCAACTTTGCTACTACACGATGGAAACCCAAATCATTAACCAAAATGTCTTGGACGGATCCATAGGCAATGTTCAAGTCGTCCGCTATCTCTTTGATGGTTAATTTGTGGTTATTGACCAACATTTCTTTTACGAGTGCTTCATCAATGTTTTCGCCGGTTTTCGATGTCGATGATCTGCCACTGCGTTCATCATCTTCGATTAACTCACGACTACTTTTGAACAGTTCGTGCCACTGGTAAACGGCCGTTTTCTTTGGAGAATCGTTACCAAAACACTTTTCCAACATTTCCAACGTTCGCGCACCAATAAATCCGTTTTTTACGCAAAATTTAATACGAGTACAAGTTCGTTGTTGCAAATTTAAATCCATTTCTAAAATTGTAAAAAATCGCCAACACACACAGAGATAGATGTACTCTTGGCTACGTAACTTTTGCAAATGTCAAGCTATGACGCTAAGATTTAGAGGGAATGTCGAAAACAGATTTACTAACTTAACAAAAAAACAGAACTCAAATCGGAACAATGGGAACGCCACACGGTGGTCTCCCCCGGGAACTTTTTGCTCAAGGTGGTATATACAGGGTGTCCCAAAAATCAACATCAAGCCGGAAACGGGTAATAGGTCAAGTGGTGTCGGTTATCACAAAATTATAAAAAAAAAATATAAGTCATGTACTTTTAAAATTATTGGCACTCAAAAAAAATTGAGAGACACCCTGTGGCGATCTTTAAGTACTGTGACCACAAATCTTTACTTTTCTTCGATTTTTTTGTTGTCACGTAACCCTGAGTAACTGTTCTGTAAATTACGGTCCAAAATTGAAACATAACTATGTCGGTTTTAACTAAAATATTGCTTTTCTGTCCATCCCTGCATCTGAAAATCATTAATCACCCAACTTGAACTGACTGTACTGACAAAAAATTGTACTATGAAATTTTGGCAAGTAACTTTAAAAGATGGCGTATTTAGTATGGATTCCAAAATGGTATGACACTTGCTAGACTAACGCTTAATTGAGGACAAAAAAAATATTTTGTTAAAGAAACCCGATTCATAGTTAATTCTTTTTAATAAGTTAAAATGAGTACCTAGTGTGAGCGAGACAGACAGTGACGCCGTGATTGAGACGGATAAATACACCACTTCGACTACTGTGAGTGAAACAGATAGAGATGTCACCCTTGTCATTTCATTTCATTTTTTCCCCATCACAGAGCACATAGAACACTACTCTCAGGATCGCTTTACACAACTGTTGTTTATTGCGCGACTAAACGCCATCTACCGATCTTGTATTTTACAACGAATGTTCAAACCGTTTGAATTCATAGACAATACAAGCTCTACATCTTCTTACAAATGATCTGGTAATAAGACGGATAATCTCGGGGTAGCAGACTTTGGACTCGTTGCACATGGTACGAATGGAGCTGGTTTTTCCTTAGAATTCGGTGTGCTGTACTTTTGGGCACTTGTATGCTTTCTTCAATAGCATGTACTCAGGTACTAGGGTCTTGTGCGACCGCTTGTAAGACTTCGTCCTCGTAGGGCATGACGGGTCTTCCCTCACTAACCATTAGATTTGGAAATCGACCCTCTAAGAATGACCGATGCACATTTACAAACACTCGATGATCCTGATGACGCTGGGCATTAGAGTATCTCTCATGATTAAGTCTGGCTGCAGCACTAGCATTAAATATGCAGTCCTAATAAATGAGATGCATGTTAGCATATTCCTGAGCAGTGTATCCAGATGGCATGATGGCGTTCACACTACACAATCACGGGATCAACGACCAACACTAGTCCAGAAATCCAGGTTCGACAGAAGCAGTCAGAGAGCAAATCAAAGCCGCAATGCAATGAAGTCCAATAAAGAAAGCCAAAGTTGTAAGCACGAAATCAACACGAATCCAGAATAATGCGCTGTAAGCGAAGGAGCGTAACGTACTGCAGTATTGCACGATGTGCCTATTCGTCACTGCTTGACAAGGGTGGCATCTCTATCTGTTTCACTGATACTAGTCGAAATGGCGTGTTTATCCGTCTCAATCACGGTGTCACTGTCTGTTTCGCTCGCACTTGGTACTTATTTAACTACTTTAACTTGTTGGAACATCTCTTGTCAGCGATGTAGCTGTATATGGGGATCGTATCTGCGCTACTAATTGCTCTAACACTGCCGCTCTAGAAGGACCTTTCGCCCATCAGCTTATTGGTGGGTTGTCCTTATTACGCCTTGTTAAAACACCTTTTGCGTTGGTGGAATGGGGGGGGATGGACGTAGTTGAAAAAAAAATTTTGTTTTTTGTACCGCGGCAGTCACTTTGGTTTTGTTTTTTGCACTTTGGCGTTTTGGGGGTTTTTTGGGACACACACTGGGGAAATTCTCCCGATCGGGAGCAATTTGTTTTTTTGGCTTTTTTTTTAATTTTTATTTTTTTTCACGAGGTATGTTTAAATAAAAAAATATGTTCCCAACAGAGATACTTCCTTTTTTTTCGATGAGGAGGCTTTTTGACGCACAAGTCCAATAAAAAAACTCAAATGGAAAAAAAAATACCACGATCGACAATGCCGACTGTTTCGAATCTGAAGTCTCAAACTCCAAGAAAAAGCCCGCAAAAATATGCAACGGCACGACTGTTTCAAGTCCTCTACCAAAAACGACTGCCGCTATGTCCCCAGACAGTCTAAAAAAAAAAACCCGATCTCGTCTGCTGATTCCATCAGCTGATCAAAACCCGTAAAGGCCATTGACCTGTCTAATTGGTCTCGTTCTCTAAAAAAGAGAAAATGCCGCTTCTTTGCTTCCTATTTCGCTTCCTACCTCTTACGTTCACTACTCATATAATCTATTCCTACTCTGGATCAGTGTTCCAGTTCGTGGGAAATTCCCCTTTTTGTGGGGAATTTCAGTCCAAAATTTGAAGAAATGGGAAAGGGAAAGAATCTGGAAGAGTTCCAAGATTATTTCAACGCTGAAAAAAAAAACATTAAGTCCATCTAAGATAAGGCGGCTTGTACTCCACTCCTGCGTAGTGAGGTTATTGAAGAATTGGACAGTTCTTCGGCATTTGTTCTTATTAGACTCTATAGAAACAAGGAGATCAGAGGCTATATATGAAAATTTGGCAGACTTGAAAGTTAAAGCTAATTTCTACTTCTTGAAGTTTGTCTTAAAGTCCTTTAAAGATTTTAATAAACTTTTTCAGAGTAATCAAGTTTTGTTGCACCTCCTCTACGGTGAGTCGAAAAAGATCTTACTCAAACTAGCCCAAAATGTTATGAAAGAAGAAGATTTCGACAAACTACTGGCTTCTCAACAGTATAGTGATTCCGCTTCAGTGTACGGAAATAGTATAATTAACCTCGAAGACATTTACTTTGGGCCAGAGTGTGAACAGCTCCTACAAAATTTTACTGAGGAGCAAAATTTAGAAATTAGGTTACGCTGCAAAACGAGAGAAGAGATTTTAAAACGATTCCCAATAATTTGTCATGATCTTAAAGTTATGGGTAAACTGCAAGGAACTTTCTTTCAGCTTCATAAAAATTCCAAACTGTGACGAAAGAAAATTAATTTTAAAATGATACTTGGAACAGAGAAAGATAGAATGCAGCAATTGAGTGTGGAACATTTTTGGAAGGAAGCAATAGAAATGAAGGATTTTGGAGGAAATTTCTTATTTCTGAATTTAAGTCTAGTTGCTAGATAAGCACTAATATTTCCACATTCAAATGTCGACAGTGAGCGCTTATTTTCTGTAGTAACTGTAGATCTTGCTTAAACGCTATCTGCTTTATAAGATCAGGGTACAAGACAAGAAATATGGAGAGCTTCAATTTTAAACCCACCAAGAAAGAATTTTCTGTTTTTTTTTTGATAACTCAATGTTCAGTTCGATTACCCATGAGCTGACGATGAGCACATAGCTGGATATAAGTCAAGGTAATGCAGACACTTCATATCAACGACAACCATCGTGCTGACGCAAGCATAACATAAATACGATATTTATTGGGTCAAGCCAACGACCTAATATGCTGATGGTGCATTACCACCAAGGACTTTAGTTTTTAAATATTTATTGTAAGTGATAGAGTAAGCAATTTTCACGTATAAAAGGCGTGAAATAATAAAGAACAAAGGTCAGTATTGATTTACAGCAATACGAGATCATCTTTCATTTCCTTACAGGAATATCTTCAACATTAGTGAACAAGTTCAAGTGCTTGCTTCACACCTAAATCGAATATCAAGTTTATGTGCTTGATATGAAAACATTCAGAAAAACACTTCTGAACACTCAATGTACAAATAATGTACTTAATTAGCCATCCCTCAATATTCTTGTTCTTTTTCATAATGTTCGTTAATTTTTTAGTATGTTATGATTCTACTTTTACTTACTAGTCCTTTTTTTTATTATGTTCAATCTTTATTTTGAAATGAAGTCTGATATAATTTTTGTTAAATAAAAATATAAAAACGTTTTATACAAACTACCAATATTGGTTTTTGAAAAATTATTGTGGGGAATCCATGGGGAATGTCACCACAAAAAATGGCGAAAAAGGGGAATTTTAAGGTCTGTGATGGGGAATTTCACTAAAAGCGGCTGGCAACACTGCTCTAGATTCTCTCTCGCAAAAATAGGTTCCTGTCTAAGTTATATTCTTCATCACAGTACACAACCTACATATAGACATTCATATCTAAATTACTCCCACCCGATCTATAGCCTTAGCAAGTCTTTCCACCTCGTTCATCAGAATTCGAACTATTCAACACTCTCTAGGACAACAATGACAAATTCACCATACTGACAAGAGCACAAAGGGAGAGGGAGCCTACGAAGAAAGTGGAATGAGGGAATTCGAAAATAGAGGGATTGGTAGAGTCAGGTTTTATCGTGAGTTGGGTAAGAGAAATTAGTGGGTCAATTTAATATATTGCGAGGGAAAAAGGTCTGTTTCTGAAAAGGGGTAAATTTACTTGATTCGGTACAGTGAGGGAGCACAAATAGAACACAACAATTAAACATACCATATTCATTGCTTTGGTTAAAAGGCTGACGTTACAAGTTCTCTTCGATAATTCCTACGAATTGTATAACACTTTCGTCATCTCCAGTATTTGTGTTTAAATTGTGTTTAAAAAAGAACTAGAAAAACTGAAAACCAAGGAAAAGTCAAACAGCGACGTTATGTCTATTGAATCTGTTAAAAATATCTACGAAACAGATGAAGAAGAGCTAGGTCGAGAAACCGACTGGATCTTGCAAAAACGTCCCGGAAAAAAGCGTAAAGCTGCGTCTTCTCCCAAAATCGTCTCTCAACGTGAAGCAAAGGGAGATGAATCGAGGAAAAATGTCAACAATAACATGAGTCCTGAAAAAATCAAAGCGGAAAAACAACGAACACCCCCGCCAATCAATGTCACTGGAGTTTCAGATTACAAGAAACTCCAAAACATATTGATGACCCTGCCGAGATCGGACTATATAGTAACATCGCGCAATAATAATGTATGGAAAGTCAACGTCAAGGACGCTGACAACTATCGCATTCTTTCTCGCAAGTTAAGCGTCGAAAAAATCCAATGGTTCACATACGAGAACAAGTGCGAAAGACCTATTCGTGTCGTCGCCAGAGGACTGCATCCGTCTTGCCCAAAAGAAGATATCGTAAGTGATTTAAAAAACAAGGGTTTTAAAATCATTGATGTCGTCAACATCGAAAAGCGAGAGAAACAAAAAATTGAAGGAAAGGATATGACAGTTAAACGTAGCCTTCCCTTCTTTATGCTAACCTTTGAGAACACTGAACATACCCAAAAAATATACGATATTAAGTCAATCCTCAACATTATTGTTAAAATTGAGTCTCGACGCAAAAACTCGAAACTGATCCCGCAGTGTAAGCGATGTCAGGAATTTAACCATACGCAAGCTTACTGCCAAAAAGAGCCTCGGTGCGTAAAATGCGCAGGTAAACACCTGTCTAAAGAATGCAACGTAAGCAAACAAACCCCTCCGATTTGTGTCAACTGCAGGGGTAAACACGTAGCAAATTTCCGTGGCTGTGAAGTAGCAAAGGAGTTGCAAAACAGACGTGACAAGTTGTTTAAGCCACAAAAAGAGAATCCCAAAACTAAAGAAAAAACATCGGGATCTGCTCAAAATATCGTTAAAAACGCCAAGGCGAAAGTGATTGATTCCAGTGTTGAAAAGAAAGCATCGGAAAAACTTACATACGCTGAAGCTACCAAGCTAAAGGCAAAAGATTCCGGAGATCCTGCTTCCCAAGTATTTTCCGTTATTCTCGCGCAGCTTGAGCAGCAAAACAAAATCAATGAACTTATTTTAGATAAGCTAAAGAAGTTTGAAAATAGGTTCAATAAAAAACGTCCTTCGCCTAAAAAATGAAAAGGGAAAAATTAAACGTACTCACCTGGAATGCAAACGGAATCTTAGAAAAACTTTATGAACTTGAGTTATTCCTAAGGAAAAACGACATTGACGTTTGTTTGGTTTCCGAAACCCACTTGAAAAATGGGTCATCTGCAAAAATTAGAGGTTTTAAAGATTACTACGCGTATCACCCTTCGGGAAACGCGAGAGGCAGATCCTCTGTATACATTAAAGAGTCTCTTGAGCACAACGAAGATATAAAAGTAGAGCTCGAGTCTGTACAACTAATTGCGGTGCGCGTAAAATTGGTACGGAACTCCTTTACTATTTCAGCCATCTACTGTCCTCCACGATTTACGCCTTCAAAACATATATTTAAAAATATATTCAATTCTCTTGGATCGGCTTTTATGATTGGCGGTGATTTCAATGCCAAACACACTTTTTGGGGATCAAGATGTGTCTCCCAAAAGGGTAAAATACTCTATAAAGCATGTATGGAACACAATTGTGACTTCTATTCAACGGGCAAGCCGACTTATTGGCCAACAGACACAACGAAAATACCCGATCTTGTCGATTTCTTTGTTGTTAAAGGAATTCGTAACTCGGATATAAACGTTGATGAAAGCTTCGATCTTTCCTCCGATCATTCTCCAGTCATACTGACAATGAACGACACGTTTATTAAAAAACAAGGACCATTAAGACTAACTGGACGAAATACTAATTGGGAAGGATTCAGAAATGAGATTAATAATAACCTAGAACTAGACGTTTCACTTAAAGCAGCACTTGAACTCGAAATCGAAGTGGATTCTTTCGTTGAAATAGTCCAATGTGCTGCGTGGAACAATACACCTTGTCAACGAAAAAACACGGCTAAACGTAACTTAAACTACCCGCCTGAGGTAAAAGATATGATAAGAGAAAAAAGAAAAGCTCGCAAAAGATGGCAAACAACTCGAGCGCCGCAGGATAAAACACGCTTAAACAGGCTCTGTAATCTGCTCAAGGAGACTCTTAAAAGCTACAGAAATTCCGAAGTAAATACATATGTTCAAAACCTGACGGCAGGAAAAGAAACAAATTACTCGCTTTGGAAAGCTTTAAAATGCTTAAAAAGGCCCAAAATCCCCGCGCTACCAATCAAGGTCGGCAATAACGAATGGGCTAAGGGGGATAAGGAAAAAGCGGAGGTTTTTGCCGACTATCTTGAAGAAATTTTCAAGCCCTCCGACGGCCCGACACTGGCACCCGGCACCAGTTCTTTAGAAATAGCATATAGTAATTTTGTAATGACAAATGCAACTCTTGCTGAAATCAAAACTGTAATAAGGAAATTAAAACCAAAGAAGGCTCCGGGGTATGACCTTATTACCGGAGAAGTTCTGAAAATGCTACCTCAAAAAGCACTTATAAAGCTCTTACACATTATTAACGCGGCTCTGAGGCTTGAATACGTGCCAAGCCAGTGGAAAGTTGCAGAAGTCATTATGGTACTAAAACCAGGAAAACCTCCAAACGATAAAAAATCATACAGACCCATTTCTCTTCTACCGATCCTGTCGAAAATCTTTGAGAGGATTTTGCTAAAACGTCTTCTCCCAATTATCGAAAACCAAAATCTTATTCCCAGCCATCAATTTGGATTTCGGACTAAGCATTCAACAATTGATCAGGTGCATAGAATTACTGATGTAATTGAAAGATCCCTGGAAGAAAAAAAAGATTTGTTCGAGCGTATTTCTTGACGTCTCACAAGCTTTTGACAAAGTATGGCATGAAGGTTTGAAGTTCAAACTGCGACGAATTTTGCCATTAAAGCTTTATAATATATTGACAAGCTATTTTGAAAATAGAATTTTTCGCGTTCGATACGGAAATGATGTTTCGAAATTTAAAGATATCCTAGCCGGAGTACCGCAGGGAAGCGTACTGGGCCCACTTTTGTACCTTTTATATACAAGAGATATACCACACGTCGAGGATACTGTTCTCGCTACTTTTGCTGACGACACCGCTATCTTAGCGGTTGGAGAATCAATAGAAGACTCAACGGCGAAACTTCAGACTGCTTTAAATAAAGTCTACGAGTGGACAAAGATCTGGCGAATTACCCTTAATGAGACAAAATCTGTACATGTTGACTTCACCTACAGAAAGATAAATCACTTGCCCATTTCTATAAACTCGGTGTGTGTGCCCTTTGCAAACGAGGCTAAGTATTTGGGAATGACACTTGACGCGAAGCTTAAATGGAAAACGCATGTTAGAAAGAAACGAAAAGAACTAGAGGCCAAATACAGAGAAATGTACTGGCTACTTGGTAAATATTCCAAGCTAAGCTTAGAAAACAAGCTGCTTCTTTATAAGCAAGTGCTAAAGCCGGTGTGGACCTATGGTATACAACTCTGGGGTTGTACTAAGAAATCAAATGCAAATATAATACAAACTTTTGAAAATAAAGTGCTACGACAATTTGTGCGTGCCCCATGTTTTATAAGAAATAATGACCTGCATCGAGACCTCGGAGTTCCTTTCGTGGAAGATGAAGTCAGGAACTGCGCACGAAAACATAAAGTCCGGTTAAGCGGCCATATCAACAATACAGTCCTAGAAGTCTTGGACGAACGAAACATACTACGCCGTCTTCAACGAACTAAACCGTTGGACCTTGCGCGATAAATTGAAACCGCATTAAGAAAGCGGAATATGTAGGGTCTTCCATTGGAAAGTGTCCTACCAATCGTGACTAACTGATGAAATAAAAACTGCTTGATAAGTTCTACTTAGTTGCGGTATTAAAATCAACAATGAAGGGAGGTGTTTTTAGTGAGTAAGAATCTCACACTACTATGAGCACGCGCTTCTGATCCTCATAGTGTCTGATGGAAGATTTTCACCTGCCCTCGCCGGAAAAAAAAAAAAAAAAAAAAAAAAAAATGTTTATTAATAAGGCCATCTATAATTGGCCGTAGAGTCAATTTCTTCTTCGTTTCAAAGAATTGTGTCTGCAACTTGGAATGGCTGACGATTTGCTAGTAGCCTCTCACACATTAGCTACGATGAATTCCATCTTGTAGGACAGCTTTGAATTGAATTCAGCTCTTGTAAGCCAAGCTGTCCCTGCTTCTTACCTAAGTCTGAAGACGCAACATTGGAGTGATGAAAATGGCTTATTAAAACGCTTATCTTTTTCCATATAATTGTGTATGGTTCCACGGACTGTAAGGCATATTTAACGCAAATTTGCAAATATTTGCAGCATAGCCAAACCTCTTTTTAATTTCTTCAACGAAATTTACTGAGGACAAGATATTCGCAGCATTAACTCTCACAACTGCATGAACTTTTCCCCGTAAGCCCCATTCTGCTATGGCCATTTCTAATAACAAAGTTAAGTTTTCCGCAGTGTGGTTCTTTTAAGTTCCCAATCATCATTGACATAACGCAGGGTAACACAAATGAAGGAGTCCTGAGCTCTCGATGAAAAACCGTCTAGAGTCAAAGCTACAAGAACAAATCGCATTTTTAATTGTTTCCTGCACCTGACTATATAAAGCTGCAACCATGATATAATAGTTGAAGCAACGGACATTCCGTATATGGGTTCAACAACAGACATGAAATGCTTAAACCAATCACTTTCAACAAATGAAATTGGCAGTCCCATTTGTACATGTCATATTGGCGGTTACTTGCGAATTTGTTTCTGCCGTTGAGCATTGATGAAACTGTCGTTATCACGACGCCTTTTTTTTTTCTTGGAGGAGCTGCACTACTACTGCTATTGCTATAATAAAATAAAATGTAAGAATTGTGTATACCCATATTAAAAGTTTACGAAAAAAAACTACATACATATCAATATACACCCTGAATGACTCGAACTGAAACCAACTTCAGACTGCTATAATTTCCAAACTGTTCATGACAGTGAGCTCAAATTTTGACACATGACAGATAATTTCATTATTTACAAGAATTTTAAACGATTTGCGTCTCAGTTGTGTTGAAAAATTTTTATCCGCGATGGAATTCAAACGTGATAGTGTGATTGCTTTATACGAGTATTTGGCTGGAAAACCACAAGCACCTGCAGCACCTCAACGTGAATAAATCATTTGTGTCTCGAACCATAGCTCGTTACCGTGATACTTACAGCGTTGCAAAATGCCATGGAGGTGGTCATAAAAAAACAGCAACATCGGCAGAAATGGTTTGGAAAATGAAGGCTCGAATTAAGCGAAATCCGCGTCGAAGTGGAAGAAAAATGACTCGTGAGCTCAACATATCGTTGGAACGGATGGAACACATACTGAAAAATGAGCTTGGGCTCAAGCCATTGAAGTTCCAAAAAGCACACGATCTTACACCGCAACAGAAAAAGTTAGAGTCGAAAGGGCGAAGGAGTTGCAACGCTTGCACGAAAGTGGTGAGCTGCCGAATTTGGTTTTTTCCGATGAGTCGCCATTTGTTATCGAGCAAGATGTCAACAAAAAAAATGACCGAGTTTACTTGCCAGATAGGTCCTTCGAAAATTTACACATTCGGGCGGCTACCAGAAAGCAGGCAGCACCGATGGTGATGGTTTGAGCCGCCATAACCGCCGATGGTCGCTCTCCGCTCGTATTTTTGAACCTTGGCGTCAAAATTAATGCGATCGTATACCGTGAAACTGTCTTAGAGGCAGTATTGAAGCCTTGGGCAAACAATCATTTCGGTCGGAGACCGTGGACATTTCAACAAGACTCAGCACCGTCTCACAAAGCGCGCGTCAACCAAGATTGGTTAAAAAACTTCCCCACTTCATTTTTTCGACACACTGGATTGCAAATTCTCCGGATGAAAATCCGTTGGATTTCTCTGTCTGGGGTATTTTGAAGGCGAAGGTTGGCACTAAAAAATACCAACGTTTGGACTACCTCAAACAAGCACTTCGCCGGGAATGGGCCAAAATACCGCAGAGCCACTTGCGTGCAGCGTGCGATGATTTCTTCGGCCGTCTCAAGGCCATTATTCGCGCCAAAGGTGGACATATTGAAAACTGCTGATACAATTTGAAAATTGATGTATTTTCCAACATTTATCGCTTTGGCACAATTAAATTCTCAATAGGTAGCGCAGTAAGCTCATATTTCCTTATTCAGTTCAATTCAATTACGTCATTCCGTTTGACAGCTCAGCATATTGTTTGTTCTTTCTGAATATCACTTTTATGACTTTTCATTAATTTTCCGAGTGATATCTGTGGATTATCAATTTCTGAGCGATATTATTGATATTTTGATCACAAAAAAGCGAGTTCATTGTTTTTGTTTATCGGCGAAAACCAAACCTCCTCTTCCATTGGAATAGATCGGTAATCGATTTGTTTTGTTGCTCCAGTCGATTTCCAAATTTCACTTTGGCTATTTCAAAGATAAATTATTGATTAGTGAAAATTTTATGTGCAATTTTGTACAAAGTGATGATCATTTACAGTTCGATATTTGTTACGATGCCAAGAAGAGGTCACGGTAACATTGGTCGGCGTTCTCAGAATGCAACGCGACACCGAAATGTCGCAGCACGTCGAACGGAAGAGGAACGTGCTATTGAAAGGGAATCAGCTCGAATCAGAATGATTGAAAATCGTACGCGACAGTCAGAAGATATCAACGAAGCTTAAAATAAACAAGAACGACTGAGAAGAAGAGATGAACCTTGAACGTACAGCCTTTCGATATGACCCAAACATTCAATACAATCCGGTCAAATGTCTGTCGTTTGTCAGCATGGCAATGCAGTTAAATTTGAGAAAGAACCGTGCGAATGGCAAGGTGAAATTGCCAGAGTTGCTTCCACCACCAGAGCCATTGCGCACGCAGCTTTACGATGAATCTCCTAATTCTAACCATTTCTTGCGACACATCAAGACGTAAGATTGTTTTGAAATGACGTTATAAATGAACGAAATTACAATCCATTTAAGGTAATTCCACCAGCATCAGCGATGAATGCTAATACACCAACACTAACACCATAAAATACACTAACACATCACACACAAAACACGATACACAATACATCACGATATCTTGCTAAGAAAATACAAAAATTACAGAATTTGCCACCAACTACACAGATTCATGGGCAAATTTTTCATCTTTCTGGATCGCTGTTGCGGCATCAAGATGAAGAGTACAAATATCTTCAAATATACTTCCTTGGAGATTCACATGATGAAGCAAATCGGCGTTGTGCTATCTTTAATACAACGAAAAGAGAAATAGTCCAGCAATTGTAGCAAATGTTTACTACTTCGATCACAGAATTGTTATAAAAGCGGACAAATGCCCAGCAGGAACTCATGAACGACAATACAATGCACCTACAGTTCCTGAAATATCAATTGTTGTTGTTGGCGAAAATTTGGAATTGCGTGATATAGTCATCAAACGCCGAACTGGAAACGCACTAGAGCGAATAAGTAAGACACATCGATCGTATGCCGCACTGCAATACCCGCTGATGTTGAGTTTCGATTGTTGTGGGGTACACTCATATCGGGAGCTTATTTCAGTTAAAATAGCTAAAGTCATGTTTAGTAAAAATTGAAATTCTTCATTTCCTATCACCCATAAGATGTCGTGCGGTATTTGTAAAAAAAAAAGGTCGAAAAAGCCGAGATTAAAGTCAAGTGCCATAGACTGTAACAATTCTTTCCATGGAAAATGTGCAAAAATTACGCCCAATGAACTTGAATATATGAGAAATACCAAAGCTAGTTGAAGATGTCCTAGCTGTATGGCTGAGAGGAGAGGATCTATTTCTGGTGTCACTCCAATAAAATACTCTTCTGGTGCATCATTATTGGAATTCACGCCGCCACCACCATCATCTATTCCAACTGACTCTCTCCCATCATCTTCAACACTAATTCAAGTAAAAACCAGACCGCTACCATCTATACCATCACTGCTACCACTACCACTCCTTCCACCTATGTACAACAAGCCATCCATCACTAATGCTTCTTCTTCCAATACCACCGAAGTTGCATTAACCGCACCTTTCACCACCACTGCTTTTCCCACTGCTCACACAAATCTAAGCAAGACAACTCTACTTATTGAAGAGCTACCTCCAGCTGTCACATTGGACATGGTATGTGCTGAAATTATACAACTTAAGAACTATCGCAAAGCTCAGATTGATGAAATGAATGCCAAAATAAATGAAAAGCAACAAAAAATTCTTACACTGGAGAGAAAGATAGACAACCTTCTCTCAAAAAGCATTGAAGTGTATAATGTTCCTATCCTAAACAAAGACATCCCATACATGGATCTTGCAGTAAATACTCTTCGTAATGGATTAAACATTGATGTAAAAGAGACTGACATTGATCACTGTTTTATTAAAAAAATTCAAAAAGGAAATCTCTTACAAATGGCATTTTTAAGAGTACAAATGTTCTGCATGTTAAATTCGTTTCTCATAACCTAAAAGAGAAAATCATGAAAATAAAACGAGAGAAAAGAGAGCAGCTAACAACAAAAATGTTTGGGACACAAGGTAAACCAGAGAATGTATACATCAACGATTGTTTAACACAACAGAGGCGCCAGCTTCTTAATACTGCGCTAACACTAAAAAATCCAAAAGGAGTCAAATACGTTTGGACTAGAAATGAGAATATTTTTATCTATAATCTATAATCTGAATCTATAACTTAATTCGTGCGGTTTGCTAATAGATGGCGTAACTAGTATTATTCCATTGGAACATGCGTTGGAAAGCTACTGTCATTGTACGTCATTTCAGTATATGTCATTCATTTGAAGCGTAAACAACAATAATTTTTTTTCACTCAAATATGTGGAACTTTGTGCCTGAAAAAGTGTTTTTGCGGGGAGTTCTTCTTCATGAAGAAAACTGCTACCGAAAGTCATCGTATTTTGGTAGAAGTTTGTGGTGAACATGCGCTAGCTGAGCGAACGTGCCAAAAGTGGTTTGCACGATTTAAAAGTGGTGATTTTGGCTTGGAAGACGATGAACGTCCTGGGCAACCAAAAAAGTTTGAAGATGAAGAACTGGAAGCATTACTCTATGAAGATTGTTGCCAAACACAAGAAGAGCTCGCAGAATCTTTGGGTGTCACTCAAGCAGCCATTTCAAAACGTTTAAAAGCCGAGAGACGTCGAAAGGCGGTTTTGCGTGTCTGAAATGCTGCTTTAACGCCACAAAAGGAAGTCATTTTTGCATCGGATTGTTACTGGTGATGAAAAATGGATCCATTACGACAACCCCAAGTGCATAAAATCATATGTGAAACCCGGCCAACCAGCCAAATCAACGGCAAAGCCGAATATCCATGGCGCGAAGGTAATGCTCTGTATTTGGTGGGATCAGATGGGTGTGCTGTATTATGGGCTACTAAAACCGGATGAAACCATCAATGGACAACGCTACCGAACACAATTAATCGGTTTGAAGAGAGCAGTGGCCGAAAAACTCCCGGAATATGCGACCAGACACGAGGCAATAATTTTCCATCATGACAACGCTCGGACCCACGTTGCTATTCCGGTTAAGAACTATTTGGAAAACAGTGGATGGGAAGTCTTATCCCACCCGCCTTATAGCCCAGACCTTGCCCCTTCTGACTACCATTTGTTCCGGTCGATGCAGAACGCCCTCACTGAAATATGGTTCACATCAGAGCAGAATATCAAAAATTGGTTTGATTCAAGCCGGCGCAGTTCTTTTGGGATGGGATCCACAAATTGCCAGAAAGATGGGAAGAAAAGTCATAGCTTCAGATGGGCAATAGTCTGAATAATACTATTGTACATGTTTTTCTTAAATAA
This sequence comes from Volucella zonaria, assembly GCA_963966105.1. Lineage (NCBI taxonomy): Eukaryota > Metazoa > Arthropoda > Insecta > Diptera > Syrphidae > Volucella > Volucella zonaria. The sequence continues at coordinate 133,939,494 of OZ014533.1, read as the reverse complement.
ACGTTCAAATTTTGAAAAAAAATTTATATACCCAATATAAAGAGGCGTTGATAAAGATTGAGGATATTTGCTTTCTCATTTTGGTATGCCATCGCCTAACTGCTCAGCAACAGACATCATGAGCAACGATGTTCGGTCCGAAACAGTTCGCTGCGGTTTCTTTGACTACTTTTGTTGAAAATAATGAGCAACTGCTAACTGCTGAACAAAAGAATATATGTATACTCGTAAGTACCATCAAATTAATTTGTCAACTTCAGCACAACAAGGCGGATTCCTTTTTTTGGACGCAGCAGGCGGCACTGGCAAAGCATTCGTAGTCTCACTGACACTTGCAATCGATCACAATATCATATTGCATTGGCAATTGCTTCATCAGGTATTCCAGCGACTTTGCTTGATGGTGGACAGACTGCACATTCAGCACAGGTTCACACGAATCCAGACACATTGTGCAACATAAAGAAGCATTCCGGCATGGCTAAAGTTTTGAAAAAATTCAAAATTATTACTTGGGATGAATGCACTATGGGCCACAAGCATTCACTCACTTGAAGCTCTCGATAGAACAATGAAAGGTCTCAACATTTCGGTGGCGCTCTACTGCTGCTGTCTGGTGATTTTAGACAAACATTGCCGGTTATCCCTCGCGGTATATATGCGGACGAAATTAACGCGTGTTTGAAACAGTCCCACCTAACACAAATCTGCGTGTTCAACTGCAAAACGATCCATTGGCACTGTCATTCATGGCAATGGTAACATTCCATTGCATGGAAATACACAATACATAAAATTGCTAGACAATTTGTGCAACATGGTAGCCACGAAAGATGCTTTGATTGAAGGCATATTCCCAAATTTGCGCGCTAATTTCATTAAACATGCGTGGCTACGTGAACGAGCTATTTTGGACGCAAAAAACATCGATGTTGACGCTATTAAATTCGAAATTCAAATCGATCGACACCAAAGTCAAATCGATCCTGACGAAGCAGGCAACTATCCTGTTGAATTCTTGAATTCACTGGACTTAAGGTGATCCGCTGTATACAGGCATTAGGCTAGCTAATCCGGAGGTCGGGCGGTATCCGGATATTCTTTTTGTTTTTGTTTTGATTTTTATTACAAGACAATAACCGATAATAAAAACAGCAAATGTTAAAAAATGGATTATAAGTTACTCGTGGTATTGTTGGTGTTGAATTTAGCATCAATGCCGGCGTTAAATTCCTGTGATGAGGTTGCAACTCATAAACACTTTGGCCAGTTCATCGTTGTACTTGTATTCGCCGAACCAGATTGAGTAATTCTCTGGGTCGAACTTCTCCCAGCAGTATGGAATCGATTTGGCTTCGTCTTCGTTGGAATAGAAGCGTTTGAAGTCGTCAAAGTTGAAGGTTCCCTTGTGCATAGAATCGAATGGATCTTTTGGCTTGGGTTCCAGAGCAAGAGCTTCATCGGCGGCATCTAATTCTTCCTTTTCCTCAGCTTCCTTCTTTGGAGCTGGCTTCTTTTCTTGCTGTTTCTTCTCGTTCTTCTTCTTATCGGTCATAGCAGAGCCGTCACCAGCACCAGCACCAGTTTTGCCCAAGAATTCGGCGTATTTCTTGGGGTCGAAGGCGAGAGTCTTCTCGCACAGGACGTAGCCCTTGAGGACGGCTTAAACCTGTGGCTGATTGAGGATTGTGTTGAACCATCTATTGAGATTGCCATTGGGCGCACGTAGAGATGGCTCCAGCACATACTAGTACAAATGAAGCAAACTGGTAAATACAGCCATATCGGCCAGAGTGTTGCGCTCACCCACTAAATAAGTGGATTCGAGCAACTTATTTTTAAGGATGGTTAAAACAGCGCCGGCATCATCCTAAGCGGTGCGATTCTTGGCCAATGTCATAATGCCCAACAGAGGGAACACCCAGGAGCATGAGGCCGGTACAATCTCATTCTCAGCAAAGTTGATCCACTGTTGAACTAAGGCTTGTTGGTATTCATTGGCACCGCGTGATTGTTGATTGGCCAGGAAGTAAGCGATGGCATTGCTTTCACTGAGGTACTTCCCATCAGATGTTTCCAATGCAGACTTCTTGAGGAATTCCGAAGTTTTATTTGTCTCGCCAAAAACAAAATCTTCGGCCACTTTCACTTTGGCCCCAGAGTACTGAGCAGCTATGAATGTTTTGTACGCACGGAAGTTTTCTGGATAAGTATAAAGTGTTTCTGTCGCCATCGTTGCGGTTTGCCGGAGACTGAGCTGTTTTTGGAGATGTTGGGCCCTCAGTCAGGTTGATTCTCGGCACGGGTCGTATGACACCTTTATCCAGCCCATGCGAAAAAAGAGTGGTTCGGTATGTGCGGGTACGGGAGAACATCCTTTAGTTTCAGGACTCGTTTGGAGAATCTCGTTATTGGCCTTACTCAGCCTCCACAACTCGACAAGTTTGATGCTCACGGTAAAGGTAATCTAAGCTAATTTTGTAGTGATTCGGCAAGAAGTCATTGGACGGCGTCAAAACAAGCACGAGTAGTACGATATCCCAAAGGAACCTTTACCTATAATATATTGTATGAGAAGTCAAATGTGTCACTACACGCTTATGTGGACTCAGACTGGAGCAGCGATCGGGATGATCCGAAATCATGTACCGTCAGTTGGAAGTCACGCAAACAAAAATCTATCACCCTGAGCACCATGGAAGCGGAATACATAGCGCTCTCGGTGGTGACCAAAGAAGTTGTTCAGCAGAGGCAGATGCTGCATGAGCTGGGTGCTACACATCTAACTGCCAACCATTTTATCATTTAGCTTTATCTTGAGCTACTAAATAAAACGGTGTCAAACTTAAGAGATCTGATCCCAGTATGCTTCAAGGATGATCGTGTTTTTAGTGTTACATAGATGCAGAGTGAGCAGAAATTTGATTCGAGTCTGACTACTACCAAAATGTTATCGGCTTCCACGAAGGATTTTCGCTCTTTCTGACTAGGTTTAAAGGTTTGTCTCGTACGTATAACCTGTATGGATTTTGTGTTGCTGAAGATACTCGTTTCAAATAAACAAACATCGCTGACCTTGACGAAGAAATAGAAATATGAATTATCGCAATTTAAAACCGGACAAATCGGTTCCAATCAAGTTCAGCAAATTGCTATGCTTCGCACAATTAATATTTTTAAGGCTTTGTTGGAACCGCATAACTTGTCATTAAGTTCTTATGTATAACTCGTTTAGGTAGTTCCCCAATTTTCGGTTAAGCAAATCAGATGACGTTCTCCCATGTTTGCAATCCAGGCACTTGGTTAACTGTTTACGTACCAATTAGACAGATACCATTCTAGTTTAAAGTTTAACAGCTTTTTTTCGATCTTTTCAAAACTAGTTTAGTCTACTTATCGAAATTGAAAACCTATAAAAAGGGGAATGGTTGAATCTGATTCCCATACATGATTTTGTATGAGAAGAGTTCAACTTCAAGATGAAATCTATCTTCGTTTGTTTTCTACTGGCGTGCATTGTTACAGCTGTTGTTTGTGGTATGTAAACTTGAGAAAAAATCAGTTTTCTTAGATACTAAAATCTATAATAACAATTTGAAAAGAGTGCACTCACAAGGGCCAAAAGATAAAGGATGGCGGTAAGTTTACTGTAATTGGACAGTGCTCAATAATCAAGTGTCGAAGTGACGGCTCAACAGAGACCTTGATGTAAGTTTAATAAAAATCTCAATTTTCCAACACCAACATTCACCTATTGTTTTTTATATCTTTTTTGAATAGTTGCCCGTCCGTCATCACCCCACCGCAATGCGAAGAAATTCCAGAAAATCTTGCCAAACCGTTCCCAGCTTGTTGTAAAAAAATTAATTGTCCTAAATAATCTTTGCCAAATAAATTTTTACTAAGATGCAGAAGTAATATAACTTGTCACTGTATCTGAATAATCGCGATTTCAAAAGTGCGCAACAGGCTTCTATTTGATGTGGGCTGCTACTACAATTTCAATGATATACTTCGGGACGTCGAATTGAGTGGCTTTGTATCGATTTAAGCTACGATATCGAGGACGATTTAGATTTAATTTACACGAGTGTTTTATCAATGTGGTAATAATCTTGATGATCAGCATGATTTGCCGTAGATAAAGATTAGCTTGAGTTTATTTTCCTTAGATTTTTAGTATTTCTAAAGTTGCCCTTTGCATTCGAAGACATTTTATAGAAAAAGTCTAGTGTTATTTACTATGAATATAAGGGGAGATTCAGACGAATGTTAAAATAATATATCTCTCTGCTCGACAATGGACAATGGACAATGAACAGTAAAAAAAAAAAATACTAAGCCTGCTTAGCAATTATGACGACCTCAATAAATGCTTGGCAAATTTCTGCTGCAGTACTGACTCGTCATTAAATTTAAATTTCGTCCATCGAAAAGAACATTAACGATGTTTTAAATAAGCCGCTTAGTGACACCCTGATCTGCATCCTCACGACTCTCAAAAATGACTTTAAATCTGCTCTTGACCGTGATTACCAACGCTTAACGACAATGTTAAATCTAATATTAGGTCTACTATAGACTCACACGAATTTTTATCGTAAGCAAGTTTTCCACTACTGCTTTATTTACAGAAGCCCTAAACTGGACAGCAGCTCGACCTTGTCACGAGTTTAATGCGCTGTCTGACTCCATTCAAAGAATTGTATCCCTGTATCCTCATACTGAAATCGTGATTACGGGCGATTTCAATATACACAATTCTGGTTGGCTTCGACATTCTGGACAGACAACACCCGAAGGACGGTGTGTTGAGATCTTCGCTGCGGAAAATAATTTAACCCAGCTTGTAAATGAGCCCACACGACTACCAGACGTGTTTCCTCGATAACGACGTGGATGCCGCTGCTGACATGATCACAGAAACTATTCTCTTTGGAATGAGATGCCAAAAACTGAGGCAAAAAATACTGCAATGTCCCAAAAGCAGTACAAATTTTTGGTCATTCGTCAAAAACATTCGAAATTCTGTATCATCCTCCATCCCAGCGCTCATTTACAATGACATTCCAGCTGTCAGCGCTTTGGACAAGGCCAATCTGCTTGCTGCACATTTTGCGGCTAGCTCAACACTCCCAGATTGCGCTTTGTCACCGCCTACACTTGAGTGCGTCGAATCTACAATGGGACGAATCCACTTTCGCACTCGTGTGGTAGCAAGAGCACTTAAAGATCTCAACATGCATAAATCCGCTGGTCCAGATGGTATATCTCCCCTTCTTCTGAAGAAGTGTTCTTCCTCGCTGGCAAAACCACTGCGTAAGCTTTTTCATCAATCCTACTCTTTAGGACTCTTTCCGAGCAGATGGAAAACAGCATTTGTCCAGCCCCTCCCTGAAAAAGGCGAATCTTCTTCTTTTCTTCTCTCTTCTTCTCTCTTCTTCTCTCTTTTTCTCTCCAAGGTCATGGAAACGCTGATAAACCGTCAGCTCATGAAATATCTCGAAACACGAAAACTTCTCAATGGCCCGCAGTATGGTTTTCGTGGCAACAGGCCTACTGGTGATTTGATGGCATGTCTCACCGAAAAGTGGAACCAAAGTCTACACTAATCTGGCGAAAGCAAGATAGTTGCGCTTGATATTTCTAAAGCATTTGACAGAGTTTGGCATCAGGCTCTTTTGTCGAAAATGCGTGATTTTGGGATCTACGACTCTCTTCTTCATTGGATTAGAAATTACCTTTCGGAACGTTCAATTCAAGTTGTCTTGGACGGTTTCAAGTCTGATATTCACAAAATAAATGCTGGTGTGCCCAGGGCTCCGTTCTGTCTCCGACACTCTTTTTAATTTTCATCAATGATCTCTTGTCTGCCACTTCTAATCCAATATATTCCTTTGCTGACAACAGTACTCTCTGCTTTTCATATTCGTTCCTGGACTCACGCCCCTGCTCTTCGGTTGTAGAACGGGAACGGCAGCGTATGTTAAGCTCATTAAATTCCAATATTAACAGCATAACCAATTGGGGAACTATCAAATGATTTCTACGGACCACTTTCGTACGCACTCTAAAATATTTTGATTCGTTCCTAAGCCGTACAACTCGATTATGGAATGCCCTGCCTAGCTCTTTAGCTAGTCATTATAACCTTCAAACATTTAAAACCAACGTTCACCGGTACCTCTCTTTCCATTCTCCCTAATTTTGCTTCGCCCGAGCTGTGTGCAAACATTTTAAGGGTCCTAAAAATATAATCAATTGAGCGCGCGTAAATTATAAATAAAAAAAAAAAAAATGTTTTGTCTACCTTGATGGGGATAGCATCAAGGTTCACGATATAGCTTTTGACAAATTTCTCCAAAACTATTGTAGGAATCCATACTGAGGTGACTTCGAAAAGCATGCCTTAGATTAATGACCAAAAAATGTTGCCACAGAAGAGGATAAATCTGCTCTCTTTGACTAGTTGTGTCTGGTTCTAAAATGGCGCCTGACTCCGAAAAAAATGTCGGTTATTTTTGCAATAGGTGCCCTCATATTTTTGGAGATATGTGCTTACTTTTGTTGTGCAAACCGTAAATTTTCAGTCACTGTTAAACCTTGGACGGGATAATGCGTTGGACCAGACTTAAAAAAAGCCTAACTACTATAGCTATTCTCGCCCAGCAATCTGTATTGTGTGGAACTGTATTGTTCCAACTTCAGGGTGCAGACATAAGACTTTTAGCTGACCCGAAAAAACTACCTTGTCAACTGTAGCGTTCCTATTCGGATAGGGTTCTTTCAGCCTCTATGCCTTTGTTTTCGGATCTCTAGAGCACATTTCCTAGAATTACCTTGCTTCAGGGCTTGTTTGAACCTTCTCCTCTCCGAAGGTTCTAGTTTTATGTAGCGGGAGATTTTTGTGGCAGGTTCACAGGATTTACGGTTACTTTCATGCTCGCGAATGGTACACCTAACTCATCCGATAGCATGCTAATTGTGTCTCCACACAAACTGTCTGAGTCTGAATCACTAAGAATTGACGAATTCCCTTCCTCGCTTCTCATTTCATAACTTCAGGGGCCACAGCTGCGTAGAAGCCGATGCTTTTAAAGAGGCATCATCCTCTGAAGTTAAAACATTTGTTGGGTTAATTTTGATCCCCGCAAGTAATCGGGATATGAAGGTCTCTAAAGTTTCCAAACTAGAGTCTAAGCACCCTCTTAGCCACGCATTCTCGGCACTTGCTGTTCCACCTTGGAGTTCGAGTTTTTTAAAAGAGGTTAGCTCCTCTTCGTCGCTCATTTTTGCCGGTGATAGGACATTAGTCTCTGGTTTTTAACGTAAACAACCTGAGGACTTATGTTTACGGGATGCCCATACATCCATGGGAGCAAGGATACGCCTTGCCATCGCTCTCCGTCAATCCTTTGATACCAATTCGGAACTGTGTTGGAGGCACAAGTTCCACCCATGGTATGAGTCGAGGCCGACCCAAAACCTCTTGCTGCTCTGAGGGTCACAGCACCCAGTACTTTTTTGCAACTCTACAATAGGTAAAACCAACAGGAAGACCCTTTCCCGCGACTTGGGTTTAAACCACAGCCACCATGACGCTCCCACAAGGGGGCCTACCTCAACAAGTCAGGCCCGGACCGAAATCCGGTGGGCTCCTGACTCCCATGGTACCGTGATTTAAGTCCTGGTAGGGACTACCGGTGGTCCTGCCGCCAACAAGACCTATGACCGGCAACTTGTAACTGGTCAAATCGTAGCAACCTTCAGAGGCGTTATCTGAAGATGTTTACGATAAGACCAGTAATTTGCTCTGCCCCCGCTTTTTATTAGACAACGTCATTGATGGGCGAAGCCTTGATAATTGGGCGGGGGCCCGCTGTGATAGGACACGTGCAAAGAGAGAAACCCTTAAATATTACAAGCCTGCAAGTGCACGGAACCTGCGCAGTCTTTTCAATATCAAAGGGAATTCGTTAGCCGTGAAATAACTACCTTTGCACGGCGGTCGCCCCGTGAAAGCAGTGAGTCTTCTTGTGGCGGTTACTCTTAGGAATAGTACTACGACCTTTCCCGGCGAGTGCGCACCTGGCCCCAATGGTTAGGAACAAGCTCCCAATAGTTAAACAAACCACTATATTATGAAGCTCAGAGTGTGCTAGTCATGTGGGAATGACTTGCTATCTGTCTCAAGCCTGCCACAGCAAGTTGATCGACGTCCTTTGAAAATGGCCTGGGCAATCTTGGGCGATAACACTTCCCTCAAAATAGCTTATCCGCTTTCATCGCAACTGATAAGGGCCAAAGCCTTGCATTCACAGATCTGATCAGTGGCAATATTGCCAAATCCGAAACTACCAATATGTATCTACAAGTCGACCGCACGATTGTACAGATCTCCGCAAATGTATCTCTAAATATAGTCAAATGACTTAACTAGTCACTACAAATGAATATTTTAGCATTGGAAACGAGCACAATATCGTATAATGCACTCCAAGTACTTTTTATTCATCATCATCTTCCTTCGCCAGAAGGTCGAATATCAATTCACAAATGCATCTCCTATTCAGCCCTTCACCGGATATACAATCAGCCCTTAACCCGCCAGCGCATTCACATGCTTCCAATCGACTTTTCTACTTTACCCACAAAATGAATAAATTAATTTGCGCTCAAACACATGCCCAACAAATAGCTTTCCTGTCCTGAATCACATAACTGAACTCATCCTATTACATACTCCACACCACCCACTAACTCTACATGCGATATGCAAATGTAGTTGCACTACAAAGTAGGTACCAACCCAACTACCTACCACTCCAGCACTTGGTAAGGAACATGAACTCATACTCTTAGGGTGCAATTCAAGATTCCGCTACAAAACGAATTGCATTATCCTACATATGTAGGTCTGTAGGTAGGTACTCGTACGAGGACTCATATTTCACAAATAATTATCCTCAAATGTACACACGACGACGTGACACTATTTGTATTTCTGATGAATTTTAATTCAATTTGAATCTTAACAAACCTCCCTGACAGTCCTAATTACATAGGACACATGTAGCTGCAACCCGATCCAAGGTATCCATAACATTTCCTCAACTCAGTACCTCTGTACCGAGTGTTACTTAGTTGTACCGATGAAAACCTCCCCTGGCGACTTGGCTGGTGCACTCTGTTTAATTTGTGAGAAATCCTTCAGTAGCCAGACTTTTGTGATTGCAAAAAATTAGAGTCCTAACACATTCAAATGTCCTGAAGGCCATATGCAAACAATGGATGGAAATACGAGTACGAACCCAAATAACACATTCCGAGAAATCAAAACCCAAAACGGAAGTGAAAAACAAAACACAAGAAGGAAACTCCTTAACGTTCTTACGGCCCAAATTAAATCTCCAAGCAGGCATTACGTCAGATCAGTTACGGACAAAGGAGCGACACGACAACAAAAATCTCATCAATAGGGGCTGTCTGGGGGTTGAAATGAAGACAATCCCAGGCGCGCACAAATAAATCTGCGAGCAAAATTCTTATCCACCACCACTATCCAACCAACACCAGCTCCAACCAGTCGAGAGGGGTGATCCAAGTATGACGAAGCAACTCAAAGGAAGGCATCAACAAAAATAACCAAATGACGTCGATTCACGTTCCAAAAATCAAATACGTGAAAGAACGTGAAGCCAAGGCTCACTACACACACACCAAGCCACATTTAGCCACAGAAACAGACACCAACACAGCAAAAGGATGAGAAAATAACGAGAAAAATGGAGAAACCTGGGTGAGAGATTCTCGAATTCAAATTGATTTGGATTTCTGCGGCAAAACAATATTCATACAGTCGCCACCTAAACGCTCATCATCAGTGTGACCAGAGTTTGGTTTTTATTATAATTCGATTAATCGTTATTCGCGAGAAGAGCTGTCAAGAAGGTCATACCTGGTAAGGCAAACTTCGGCCGAAGTTGGCCATAATCTTTTTATTTTTTTATTTTATTTTTATTATTATTATTATTATTATTATTATTATTATTATTATTGGGTATATAACTTAATTTGTGCGGTTTTTTTTCCAAAATTTGAACGTTTATTTAAGAAAAATATGTACAATAGTATTATTCAAAGTATTGCCCATCTGAAACTATGACTTTTTGCCATCTTTCTGGCAATTTGTGGATCCCATCCCAAATGAACTGCGCCGGCTTGGCAGCAAGGGCAAGGTCTGGGCCATAAGGCGGGTGGGGTAAGACTTCCCATCCACTGTTTTCCAAATAGTTCTTAACCGGAATAGTAACGTGGGGCCGAGCGTTGTCATGATGGAAAATTATTGCCTCGTGTCTGGTCGCATATTCCGGGCGTTTTTCGGCCGCTGCTCTCTTCAAACGGATTAATTGTGTTCGGTAGCGTTGTCCATTGATGGTTTCACCCGGTTTTAGCAGCTCATAATACAGCACACCCATCTGATCCCACCAAATACAGAGCATTACCTTCGCGCCATGGATATTCGGCTTTGCCGTTGATTTGGCTGGTTGGCCGGGTTTCACATATGATTTTTTGCCCTTGGGGTTGTCGTAATGGATCCATCTTTCATCACCAGTAACAATCCGATGCAAAAATGACTTCCTTTTGTGGCGTTCCAGCAGCATTTCAGACATGCAAAACCTTTCGACGTCTCTCGGCTTGAGTTCATGTGGAACATAATTTCCTTGCTTTTGAATATATCCAGCTGCTTTTAAACGTTTTGAAATGGCTGCTTGAGTGACAACCAACGATTCTGAGAGCTCTTCTTGTGTTTGGCAACAACCTTTATAGAGTAATGCTTCCAGTTCTTCATCTTCAAACTTTTTTGGCTGCCCAGGACGTTCATCGTCTTCCAAGCCAAAACCACCACTTTTAAATCGTGCAAACCACTTTTGGCACGTTCGCTCAGCTAGCGCATGTTCACCATAAACTTCTAACAAAATACGATGACTTTCGGCAGCAGTTTTCTTCATATTAAAGTAATGAAGAAGAACTCCCCGCAAAAACACTTTTTCAGGCACAAAGTTCGACATATTTGAGTGAAAAAAAATTATTGTTGTTTACGCTTCAAATGAATGATATATCCTGAAATGACGTACAATGACAGTAGCTTTCCAACGCATGTTCTAATGGAATAATAACAATGGAATAATACAAGTTACGCCATCTCTTAGCAAAGTTATAGACCCTATATTATTAGATAACATGGTATGTACATCAAGACATAGGTCTCTTATAGTACTTAGGCTTGATATTTATAATAAGAAATTAATTCCATTATATTAGGTGTTTAAATTAAAGATATGTAATATTTCAAAAGCAAAAATAATTCATAAGATTACTGAAATAAGCAAGGTTAGCATTTTTTTTAAAATATAGTTTATATGAACGATTAGACAAAAAAAAAGAACAAAAAGAATAGAAAAGAATAGAAAAGAAAGGAAATCAACGAAGATGAAAAGTAAGAAGTAAGAGAAAGAGGAGTTAAATATACATTAATCTTTATTGTTGCTGAGTAGAAAAATCCCTAAATACTGAAGTTTTAAAGCTTGCGACATTGCTAATACCCTTGATATTCAAGGGCAGAGAGTTCCATAACCTCACGGCGTGAACGAAAAAGAACCTTGATGAGTTGAGATATTTAAATTTTGGTAAGTTTATATTAAGTGTTCTGCGAGAAGAAGAAAACTCAAGCTTGCAAAACAGATAATTTGGCGTTTTTGTCATTATAATTTTGTGTAAGAATATACAATTTCTTGCACACATGTATTGTACTAAAGTGCAACCCAATAAATCTTTCACATAGACCGATATCCGATCGTATCTGCGTAGCCCATGAATGTATCTAACTGCATCATTGAAGGCTACCTGTAACTTATTACGAGACAACGAATCCATGCTACTAAAAGCAACATCGGCATATGTTATTATGGGAAGTATAAGGGCTTGGACGAGCTTCCGTCGAGTTTCAAAGGGTGTGAAGTTTGCAGCCAACCACAGTCTACGCAAACACCCATAAATGCGACCAATGACGTAGTTTATGTGGTTGTTGCAGGACAGATTGCTGTTTATTACGAACCCAAGGCTAGTAGCCGACTCCACTATCGCCAATATCGCATATATTTGGCACCTGACTCAGTTCGAAATTGCTTTTTGAAATGGGTAGAACCTGACACTTAGAAGGATTTGGCAGCAGCCCGTGTTTGTCTGCCCAGTCATTAATCGCTGATAAATCCCTGTTTAAACAAAAAACTAATTCGTCAAGCCGATTCATAGGCATAGACATGTACAATTGAACGTCATCTGCGTACATATGCATACGAGTGTGCACACATACCAATGGCAAATCGTTGACAAACATGGAAAATAAAATCGGTCCAAGGATGGAACCTTGAGGAACACCTTGTAATAAGGGCAAAACAGAGGAAATCCTTCCACCAACAACGACCCTTTGAAATCGAAAGTAGCTTTGCAAAAGTTTAACAGCTCTTTCGCCAAACCCGAAAAGGTGTTTAGGCTTCCATAAATGAATGTTGTGATTCACTTTGTCAAAAGCTTTTGAAAAATCGAGAAAGCCAAGTAATGTCACGAGCCCTTTGTCATAGTCTCGCCTTACGTCATCCAAAATCTTCACCATTGCCGACTGACAACTATGCCCTTCTCGAAAGCCTGACTGAGAAGAAGTCAATAGAGAGTTGAAGGATAAGTGGCATTTGATCTGGCGGGATAAGATTCTCTCAAATACTTTTGATAGGCATGGGAGAATGCTTATTGGCCTAAAATCGTTGACAGAACTTGCGTTCGATTTTTTGGCAAATCGGAATAACCCGTGCATGTTTCCAAGCCTGGTGAAAGGTAGATGTCATAATACACGAATTAATTATATGAGTTATATCTCTTATAATACTGGGTAAAATTATTTTTAGAAATTTGACTGGTATACCATCTTCACCGATTGCATTTGACTTAATGGAGGCAATAATTGAAATTACATCAGTCTCAGTTGTTACCTCAAAATCGGCTTGCCTTTGCACTGATGTAAAGGTGTTCGGATGAAAATCAAACATACCACCAGCCATTGCATTGTCTACAAAATGTGCTAACACCAATTTGCCGAAGGTTCCTCCACAGTTCCTTTGGGGGCAAAGACATACTAAGTTTAGAGGAATAGTAATTTCGTTTCGAATCACGCACAATGCTAGTGGCTATATTACGAGCGTTTTTATAAGCGACCCAATTAAAAGAAGAACGATTTCGCTTCCATTTGCTGTGAAGCTTATTAATGATTTTTAGCGCATTTAAAACTTCCGCAGTAAACCAAGGGAAGATCTTATTGCGAACAAAAACAGTCTTAACAGGCACGAAATCTTCATAGAGTTGGGCAACACATAACTGAAAACGATTAATTTGTTCATTTGGATCTGGACTCTGTCTACCAAGAAACCAGGGAGTCGTTGTTTGTGCTGTAACTTGCAAATTCAAAGGTCGTAGACTTATTGATACGGAAAAAATTAATATCGTACGTGCAAATCAACATACTCGTATCATGGTCAGAAACACCACCCAGGCAAATTTGGTCAAATAGAAGAATTGCTGATTGATCTGAAACAAGACCAACATCAAGACGACTCGGTGGTGCATCTGTACGAAAACAAGTTGGACAGGACGTGTTAACAACATAAAGACCACTCGAAGAGGCATGATCCACCAATTGGCGCGACCGAGAATCGTTGTTTAATATGTTGCCATTAAAATCTCCTAATACAATAATATTTACAATCTGGGTGAAAACTCCGACAGAGTAGAAAAAAATGGTTCACATGAAAATGTCCGGTTAGGGTTATAACAACAGGAAACCAAACATTTAACACTTCCATCATGAACCTCAGCAATAATGTATTCAACATCAGTGTCGACAGATTTTACTAACACATCACACTTTAAAGACGACTTGCAATAAATTGCCACTCCTCCGCCCGTTGTAGAGGTTATTCTGTCGTTTCAAACTTTGGTTTAAACCAAGTTTCGTTAACACAGGTCACATCTATGCTTGAATTTGTAAACAAATAGCGAAAGTAGTCCCGCTTACACTGGTTAAGACTTCGAGCGTTTATATGGCATACATTGAAACCATTCTTGTATCTCGACAGAACATTTAACAGGCACAAAGTTGATCTAGCATTCACACCGTGGTTATGATTAAAAGTACTGTTGTTGTTAACCATTCTCAATTAACCTACCGCAAACAGCACCACAATCTATTAGACACAAAGGAAAATATATAGTAGATAGCAAGGATTAGAAGAAGGAAGGGCATAGAAATAGAAGAGAACATCTGTAAAAATGTAATAATAATAAAGATTAATTAGGCCTTAAAATTCAAGAAATTAAGTAAAAAAGCAGAAATAATTAAAAACTAAATTTTGACGATGTCGATGTCGATTTCTTCTTCATGCTGTGTGTCGGCAGCAGCGGCGTGGAGATCGTTGGAGCTTTCGATGGGAAAGCTCTTTCCGTTTGGAGTTTTTCTTACGAACAAAGAGCCAAATTTCGTGAACACAGCAAACAGTAGTCGTTTGCTCTTCATTTGAGTAGCGATACGTAAAAGCAGGCGAACTCTCTGTGTAAGGCACTTGTGGCGAATCCATACCGATGTCAGTAAGATTCAACTCTCTGTGTTGGCTTTTTCGATAGAGAGCAGCTGACTTCAGCACAAAGTTTCGCTCTTGCGAGCTACCAAACTTAACTACGATCGGTGATGGCGATGACGAATCGTTGTTCAATGGCTCGTATTTTTTCACACGGAATGCCTTTTAAAGTGTTGGCGGTTTGCATTCAATAGTGTGGCATAAACGATTGAAGATGGTAGATAAATTTTCTTCAGGTGAGCTTGGAATGCCAAGAGCACGGCATCACAGGCAGTATGCTTGCGTTCAAGGTTGTCGATTTGTTGTTGGAGGGCAAACATTTCTTTTTCTTTGTTCGCAGATGTGGTTTCCACTAATGTAGACGTAGAAACAGCTTCAATGTCCTCAATTCTTTTCGTGATGTTTTCTACAACCGCATTGACTGATGAAAAGCGTTCTTCCCACTTTTTTTCCATTTCTTCAATTTTGAGTTGTAGACCGTTGCTTATTTTATTGTTGCCTTGATGAATTTACAGAATTTATCAAGGCGGCTCTCCGATATATCGATTGTGATGATTGAAGAGTTGGTGTCATTTCGTTTCAAGGAAGGGGAACTTACTGGGGAGGATTTCGTCGGTTTATTTTGCGTCGATTTCGAGATCGAGCGGGTACTTGGTGGGTCTGACATGGTGGTTGTGTTGATGTATCACAGTTAACGATCCTTAAAGCAAGCGATAGATATGAACGCCAAACAATGAAATTACTTTCGAAGGTAAAATTATAAATGTTTGTACTTTGCGCGCACTTTCAACTTGTTAGTTTGTTACGGTTAGAGGTTAGCTGCTACCGGACAGAAAAATAATACGTCTATACTGCTCTGAGCATTCGTACTATCAAGTTTAAACTAAATGCCTTAAGATCGATATTCTATCCAGTTGTATACATATTTATTGAGAGTCTTACTTGCAGCTTGCAATCCAACATTTTTATTTTTTTTTTTGTGGGCAGGTAAAAACCTTCATAGGCACCATAAGCACGCGCTCATTAGAGCACCACCACACCACCACAGCACGAGCACCTACTGCCTACCACAGTGGCATAGCAGCGCCCACCATAAGCACGCCCTCATGGTAGTGTGAGATTCTTACTCACTAAAAAACCTCCCATTTAATATAAGACTACGACTAAGTTTCCTTAACAAGTAGCTCAAGCTTCTGAAGTTTATCGCGTTTGGTAGGTAACGAAGGCACCTACTATTACTATTATTTCATACGGTTTCTCATTAAGGCACTAAGTCGAATGGTCTTGTTCTTTGAAGTCGCCACACAAGATTTGTCTCGTCCAATCTCCGGATTATTTCCTGGTTGCAATGATGCACAAGACGAGTGCGAAGCTTACGAGCAAAGTTTGTTACTTCGTCTTTCATGGTTGCAATTCCTAGATCGCAGTGAATATCGTTATTCCTTATATACGAGTACCATGGAGCAATTCCGATTGCTCTAAGCGCTTTGTTCTGGAATGTCTGTAGGACAGACATATTGTTTGGTTTGGTACAACCCCATAGTTGTATCCACGAAGGTTTTAGCACTTGCTTATATATGTATAAGCAGCTTGTTATATGTGCTTAGTTTAGAGTATCTCCGATAAGCCAATTCATTTCTCTTAGCCTGATTTCGAGCTCTTCACGTTTCTTTTTTACGTGTGATTTCCAATTCCATTTGCGTCTAGGGTCATTTCCAAATAATTTTCCTCGTTTGCATACGGTATTTGTGCCGAGTTGATGAATAAAGGTAAGTTGTTTATCTTTCTGTACGTGAAATTGACGTGTGTTGACTTAGTCTCGTTTAGCACGATTCGCCAGCTCTTAGTCCACTCAAATATTTTGTTCAGAGCTCGTTGAAGTGTTGCAGTCGATGATTCAACAGTTTGTCCTGTGGCGAGTATCGCCGTGTCATCCGCGAACGTGGCTACCACAGTCTCTTCATCTAGAGGTATGTCTCTAGTGTACAGTAAGAATAGCTTGAATTTCCTTGAATTCAGAGTATTGAATCTCATATCTAACCGGAAATAGTCTATTTTCAAGATAAGATTCGAGTATTCTATTCATTTTTCTCGGTAAAAATCGAAAATCGATTATTAAAACCCTTTAACAAATACTCGTATATAAGTGGAATAGGGTCACTGATAGGTCACGCTACTAAATTCCCTTTTGCAAATCAGAAAAAGAGCAAAATAAATTCTTGACTCTCGCTGCTGGTGGCGACGACCTGGTCTCCTTACTTACAGCGCTACTAGTACTAACATTTTGAGACAATTTTAACAGACAGGTCACAGGACAGGGAGACTTTATTATAATCAAGAGTCTTCGTATTCAATGGTTATTCGTTGCATACGAATGGTGGTACCAAAAACTAAAGTCGACTTCTCAGAAAACCGCTAATTTAGTAACAAACTATTGTACAATACACAGGGACCAAAGAGGCAATGCCTTCAATCTTATTCTTATAAATTCCAAGTAGATGCCGATGAGTTGTTCTTTAAATCAGAAGACCAGGCCTGTTGTCTCTAACTTGGGGCTGTGATTCGGAGATATTTTTGGATGGAATATTGATTTCGTTAATCGCCATGTTCTGAATTCGCTACTCGAAAGTTCCCTCCATTCATCCTCCTCGAACAAGAACCCTATCTCCACTGAAAATTTTTTCTTGTGAGAGAGTTAAGGATTATGATTGCTTGTCTGCTTATCTTATTCTTATAATCCACAGGGCGTTGGGCATATGATAAGTTCACAATAGAATCGCGCGAAATGCATTATCTGATAAAATTTTTCCTTTGCCGGAACAAAGCACTGACGACAAGAACTAGACTATTGTACTCCTTGAAAGTTCCTTTCATTGTAATCTCTCAGTAAGCAAAAGTTTTAGTGATAAAGTGCCTACAGTGCCAGCATCTATGTAATACTCGTACATCAGCAACAAGAACACTACATCCTGATGTGTTGCGTAGAATGAGCACTCATGAAGTTAGTCCACAGCATCCTTCTCACGGATGCTATGCGTGGTGACCCATAAAAATGTCTACTGAGAGACAGCAGGAAAATCAATTACCTCTTAGAGACGTCGATAAGCATATGTTTAATATAGGATGTGGCGCTGGTGTCTTTCTGGAGGACGACAACGTTAGAATTCACTTCACGTTAGGAAAGCTCGCATCTGTCTTCCAAGCGAACGAACTATATGGTGGAGGCGAAGCATTTTCATCTGTAGCGACAGTCAATCTACGTTTAAGTCTCTACTGAACCCTCTTACGACTTTCAAGCTAGTTTGAGAATCTAAGACTTCACTGAACGCAGTGCGAAGACTAAATTCAGTGACCCTTGTCTGGGTCCCAGGTCACAATGGGATCACGGGAAATGAAATCGGCGATGAATTTGTCAAGCAAAGTTCAGAGGAGAGTTTTTCATGACCCGAACATATGTTGGGTCTGCCTGCGCCCTCGGTTAATGCTTCCATTAACAGTTGGGTCTCATATGAGCACAACTGCCGATGGCATAGCCCGCCGGGATGCAGGCAGACTAAACGAATACTTCTCGACGTCTGTAGGAAGTCGGCCTTTCTGTTGTCCCTCAGCAGGAAAGTCTGGTGTCTTGACAGGGCACTATACTTTTGCAAAGCACTTAAATGTGCTGGGCATAAGTGGCACAACATCTTGCGATGCTTGCTGTGAAAGTAATAACGACATCGCGGAGCACTATCTGTGTGAATGTCCGGCTTACGCTCGCATCAGATTGCAGATACACGGCGCTGACATGGTATGTGCTGGTACTGTAGGCACCTTATTAATGAATCGCTTACTCATCTTTTTTCGTAAGACTGAAAGACTTCATTAAGAGATATTTACAAAGAGTACAATGAATTAGTTCTTTGTCTGAGTGCTCTGTACCGACAGAAAAAAAAGCATACGTTTGATGTGTTGATCTTGGCTACCGCTACGGACGCAGTTGCTTCTCTCCATACATCGATTTTTAAATTTCGCAGGTTTGGAGAGTCTGATTGTCAAAATTATTTTATGTGTTAATACTCATTCATGCCCCTGAAGTACAATATGATAAGATTTTCAGTTGTATTAATTGTTTGCTTTGTCTGTGGCAGCCGTTAAGATTAGCCGTGTTTAGAGGGTCTCTTTTCTTGTGAACGGGGCAAACGGTGCTGGGGTTCCATTCATCAGACATACATTCATAAGTTGGTGTATGCTTTCTACCAGATCATCTTCTGTTGTCTTAAATAGTTCGGAGGGTAGGCCCATCCGGCTCGGCAGCCTCGTTCGACTTCAGTTTAGATATTGCTATCCTCACTTCATTTTGGTCGAGTGGACGGAATTCTTGACTTGCATCGTTATTTAGCAATCTGCAGAAGAGGTTTTTCCAAATGCTCAGCACCAACTGTGACTCTACTACAAGTTTTCCTTGTTCATCTCTATAGGTTTCCGTTCGGGACTTATTACCCTGACAAGTTCTTTTAAACTTTTGGTAAAACTTCCGATCATTATTCCAGGAGTAGCACCTCTCCATTTCCTCGATCGCGCGCTTCTCATGCTCTTTCTTTTTTCTCCAGTGAAGCCGATGTTCTTTATTCATCTCTTGCTCGCAGAGTTCACGAGCCGCTCTAGTCCTCTAGTGCAGCGCCGGTTTGTTGGCATGATATTTTGCTGCATATGCTTGCCGGCACTCTTCATCAAATCAGGGGTTTCGTGGTGGTAAGCAGTTGAAACCCAGCACGTCAGTTGGGGCATTTCTGATGGCTTCTCGGCATCCAAGCCTCTGATCTTCAGTACTTGATGTTGGCTGCAAATTACTTCTCGAAAGGTTGAGGGATAGCCAATCGGCAAAGGTTCTGGCGGTTTGTTTCGATTGCAACCGTTCAACATTAAATCTCCTCATAGTATTTCCCTATTGTAGTGGCATCTGAGATATCCGCGGACCTACCTTGGCTGCAACTAGGTAGTGGTCCGAGTCTATGTTGGCCGTTCGGAATGTTCGGACATCTAAAATACTTGACGAGTGCCTTACGTCGATCGCAACATGATCAATCTAGGTTGATTGGTTACTGATCTGGTGTGGAAACCGGGTGTTGTTGCAATTTCTTTTTTGCGGTTGTTGCAATTTTTAATAATTATTTTAATTATTCGGTAGCCGGTCTGCTGGCAGGAATCAAACTTCAAAAATAAAAATAACAAAGCGATCGCGAACCACACAGGTGGTGGCTATTTCGGTAATGGCGGACTGCAACGCCAACAACGAAAAAAACAAAAAAGGGGAAATTTGCAACAGGCAGCAGGTTGAGTGCTGCCACTTTCGGCTGCTCAGCTGGGGGTGGATTTATGGTTAAAAAAACGGAAATAAAAATATACGGAAGTAGCAGATCTCAAATATAAAAATACACAAATGTGTCCGTAAGCGCCACGCTACGAGTATCTTTTTAGGAAGGAATTTGGAACCGTAAAACGATGAAAAAAACACAACAAAAGTCGAAAGTCATGTCATAACGGGTATTTTATTGATCGGACTTTTTTTTTTTTGACAAAGGAATTGAGCCCTATAAACGGTTTACGGAACAAGCAAGCGGCAGTTAAAACTACCGTAGTAGAAACCGCTTAAAAGCGGGCCGCTATCGTCCGCCTTCCCGAACGATTGAAAATAATTTGTTTTCTAGCGGGTCGCGTGAAAGGCAAACGGGCCTTTCTTTGTACGGAATAACAATTTTTTTTCACGTTGGCGAAAGCCTACCGGAATCTCACTATACACTCTTACTACACAATACTTAGCTTAGCTTTGAAAACATAGTTACAATGCTTTATTCAAAGTATCGTCCATCGGAAGCTACAACTTTCCCCCATCTTTCTAGCAATTTATGAATTCCGGACCAAAAAAATTTCTCGTCTTTCGAGCCCAAGAACGTATAGAGCCAATTTTTGATTTCCTCTACTGAGCTGAAGCGTATTCCCGTAAGAGCGTTCTGCATCGAACGAAACAAGTGGTAGTCAGATTATGCCAAGTCTGGACTGTAAGGCGGGTGAGGCAGAATTTCCCATCCACTATTTTCCAAATAGTTTTTCAACGAAACCGCAACATGTGGCCGAGCGTTGTCGTGATGAAAAATGACGGACTGGTCTCATATTCTGACCGTTTTTCTTTTAATGCCCGCTTCAAACGAATTAGTTGGGTTCGATGTAATGGTCCTTTGATGGTTTCACCACTCGGAAGCAGTTCGTAGTATATGACACCCTTTTGATTCCACCATATGTAGAACATGACCTTATTCACGTGAATATTTCGTTTCGGCGTCGATTGGGCGGGCTCGCCGGGCTTTGTATACGATTTTCTGCGTTTAGGATTATCATAATAAATCCATTTCTCATCACCAGTGACAATACGATGCAAAAATGATTTATTTTTATACCGCTGCAGTAACATTTCGGACATGCAAAATCGCCGTTCGACGTCTCTTGGCTCCAATTCGTACGGCACCCAGTTTCCAACCTTTTGAATGAATCCCAGTGCTTTTAGGCGCAGGGAAACGGCTTGTTGCGTGACGCCCAATGATGCAGCAAGTTCTTCTTGAATCTGACACGGATCCTCATCCAGTAAAACGTCCAATTCCTCGTCTTCAAAACTTTTCGACTTTCCGGGGCGATCTTTGTCTTCAACTCCAAAATCACCACTTTTGAACCATTTGAACCACTCGCGGCACGTCGATTCACCAATACATTCCACCCCATAAGTTTCCGAAAGCAAACGAAAGGCCTCAGCCGCACTTTTCTTCATATTACAGAATAAAAGCAGCGCTTCCCGCAAATGACGTTTATTTGGCTGGAAACTTGCCATGATTTTGCTCGATAAAATGTACGACACCGATAGAACTGCTCAAATATAACGCTGCAAAGTTATTGACAGATACAAAACCAACAAATAAAACACATGGGGTCTGACATTTCTGCCCGGGATCCACTGGTGGCGCCATCTCTGACAAACGCTGGAAACTTACTTGTAGACCCAATATTTAAATGTTTTTTTGTTCTTTTGTTTTGCTGTTTAAATTTTCCTTTCTCTACTTCCTTTCTTTGTCACTTGGACCTAGATCCCGTTCTTTTTTTTTCTTTTTTTTCTTTTTAAAACCTCTACATTGCGTTGCGATCAACCAGAAAGTGGCTGCCCTGATTCGACTTATGTATGTCCACTCAGACCATTGTTCACTCACCCACACATTCGTGCATTACATCTACTCGGTTAGCGGGCCCAAGGTCTGGTATATGTGTACAGCGTTCCGCTATCAAGCTGGGGCGTGTAACCATGGCTGGGAGCACCGCTAGATCGCTCTTTCATATACTCAAGTGTGCCACTTTGACTACTCAGATCCTTGGGGAAATTTCCGAATTCTGGGAATTTCCTTTGGCCTGAGTGAACATTTCCCCTGAGCTGTCTTGGGTTCAAATAACCCCTTCTTTCCCCGAATTTGATCCCTGAAGTAAGTCGAAGTGACAAAGAAAGTTCTTTTTCTATTCATTTGCGATTACGAAAGGGGAACTAAGTCAGGATCTACTCGTAGGTTAAACTTTTGAAAAGTTACGGAGGAAGAAGGAAACTTTTCTCAAATGAAATTCCCTAATGAAAGGTGGACCCGATGGGCTTCCGTGCAGATTTGGAGGGGGGGGGGGGGGAGAAAGGCAATATCAGATAGCGTCCCACTCTTTACACTAATTGTGTTTTATTATTCATTGTACAATTTGTTGTTTGTTTTTTTTTTTTTTCTGTCTTCTGCTTCGTTTTCTGTGTTTTTTTTTTATGGATGTGTTGTGTGGTGTGTGTTGCAGAGAGTTGCAGGTCCGCCTGGCTCTAGGCAACGTGTGCGGGCTGTAGATGTTTCATTTACACAGAAGGTTCCAGGCTGCCCATCTGGCTCTAGGTGTGTAGTCCAAATAATAGGGCCGTCCGCAATATGTTCAGAGTGTTCCACGCAGTCCGCCTGGCTCTGTCTTTCCCGGGTGGACCTACTGGTTGTCACTTCCGAGGAGCGTGAAGGCAGAAGTCCAGGTTTCGAAGAATCTATAGGTATCTTTCGTAAATACGTTCCTCCAAAGCGACAACGGACATAACATACAAAGCGGGTCAAAAGATGAAGGGGTTAGGAGCTGGAAGGATGGAGCGGATACCTTAGCTCTACCTATGGCTGGAGACTACCCATTAGGTTAGACAAAACAACATTTGGGACAAGGGTCAGCTATTTCGTGTTGAACCCTTGCACAACAACCAAAACCTACAGGGCTTTCCTTGCGCTCTTGTAGTAAACCGTCCGCCTGCTCTGCGGGATTCTTCCTCGAGTCTCTCGGAATATTGGACGAACAACTGTTACAAAGGGAAAGGTTCGAAGGAGTGAGGCGAAGGTTTCAAAGAAAGAGAGTCCAGCTTGTTGTGGTAAATTTTACCGCAAGAGGCTGTGTCTTCGGATTGTGCTAGCAAAGATGTCCTCCTTTCCGATTGTGGCATTAAAGTGGCCTAGGATGATTTTAACGGCATACGTCGGAAATTGCTCGTTAGTTTTTGTCGGGGGGCTCGTAAAAACTTTATTTGGCTGCATCGTCCTTTTCCTCTGTTGGGGCATGAGCGCATATAAGGCTGATGTTATCGAATTTACTTTTGGCACGGATTGTTTATAAGGCGCTCACTCACGTGTCGAAAGCTCAAGACTTCTTGCCTAAGTCTGCCGCTTACAATAAATCCACACCCAAATAGACGCTGGTTACGTTCCCTTCACCATAAAAAAAATCGACTACTGTCGAGGCAAAAGTAATAAGGCATGACTCCTAATAACCGACATCTATTTAAGTACACAAAAAAACTGTTTTACGGTTTCATACAAATGTAACTGAATTAATAATGAATGAATGAATGAAAAAAAAGTAGTAGTATTGTACAAATAATAGGTTCCCTTTTTTTTATAGCATTGCTGACTCAAAGAATAGATCTTTCTGTTACTGAGGTTGCTGAGGTGCTACCTCATATTAAAATACTTATAAATTGGTCTTCTACAGGAAGTTTCCGAGAATTGTAGTGAAGTACACTACTTACTCTATCTGCTTGTAATGCAATGTTTTCGGTTAATTGTTAGTCATATTGGGGATAGCCTAATAATGTGTTGGTGCTCCCATGTCAGTTCAGTTCATTCTACAAATAGGATGCTTGCTGCCTTCCTCTTTTTCTTTCTCTGCGAACTTTATGCTAATACATACATGATGGTTACTGTCAGTATTTATTTCACTTCGAAAACTTGCCACTTTACTAGTTCGATTCCTCTAACAGCGCTCTCGCTTCTCCGTTTTCAGCAAATAGATCAGAAGTAGAGGTGCTTTATTAGACGCCATTAGAAGTTAACTTTGGCTATCCCAAGCTAATTCTGTGCCATAGAAAGGCCATCCTATTCGTCGTAACATAAAAGTCAAACTACTACACAGCTCACTTGGAAATATTCAAACATGGTCACACCAGGCCCTACAATAATCATATCTCATGTGTTCAATCTTCCACTCCCCCTCCGGCGAACTTTCGGATTTGTGTTAGGTTGCTTCTATCTCAAAAAACAGAGAATAAAAGAGAATTGAAAGCTGGCAGCAGCTAACAACAACATCATCAACAATAACAACAAACAGAAATGTTCACCAGGAGAATAGAGGTCAGAGGACTTTGTGACGTCAGTAAAAGTGGGAAAAAAGTTACTCATTCGCACCGTAGTTCGTTGTTTCGTGTCGTGTGTCATGTTATGTTATTGTATGTGCATGTGTGTGTGTGAGGGATTGAAATAATCGTACCAGCTTATTTAGTTTGTGCGTACAGAGAAAGGCGATATTCATTCTAATCCTGGTTGTAGTGGTAGGGATGGTGGTTAAAGCTGACGCGACTTTTATAACAACTTTACCACCACCACACGTATGTACCTACATCAGAGCCGGAGAAGTTATTGAATTCAAGGATGAGTGAATGAGTAGATGAGTGGTGAACCCAGTTCTTGTGAGTACAACTTGAAGGCGAACTTTGGCATAGTGTTAACGGTAAGTAGTACATTTGTGGTAACATCGGTGTAAGGATTTCTATTAAACCAAAAGTTAAGAAAGCATGTTGAATATACTCGTAGACTTACACACATGTAATGTGTGGAGGGTGACGTTTGTAAGATTTTGTTTTTTTTTAAAGATTTGTAATTGCTGAGTGTAGTCGGAGGGATCATATTGGTAGCGGCGAATGTTTTAAAAAAATCTATGCCAAGGCACGTTATCCGCGGATGTATGGATTTTATTGTATGGGGAAATACGATAAAGGCCATCCACATATATGTATGTACATATGTATGTATTAGGACGATAGGATACAACAGAAGCAAATCAGTTTTTTCAATTTTCTATTCAATTCAATTTATTACTATTGTACATGTGAACAAGCATGGTAGGTACATTAAGACAATGCTGCGGTGATTTAAAAAGTGGAAACAGTTGGCTTAGGCGCTGTGCCTGCTGCCTCCACCACCACTGCTAAGAGTGCGAAGAACGTACACCAGGGGGCAAGGGTTTTGCTACGTAATGCAGGGGTTTAAGGTAGCAAAATATGGTTGTGGCGATCCCAGCAACCTAAGCGAGTGGGAAAAAGCCGCCTTTGAGGGAGCGAAGGCCATCCTGCTAACCAATCGCGTACTCAACAGGAAGCAAGGGGGATATGTTGCTGCAAAGGCTAGAGTGGAAGCCGGCCACTATTTTCCACGCGGCAAAACTAAAGCAAGGGGCTAACGACTCTGGAAGGAAAAGGCAGAAATCCGACGACGTCGTGGAGCCGAGCGATGCGAAAAAGGTGAAATCTGGTACTTCATCCGCAATGCGTCGTAAGCATACCGACCCGAAAGACGAGCTTCTCATTGCTGTAATGAGCGAGCTGGAACCTTGCGGTCGTCTGACAATCGGCCAGTGGAAAAACGTCGAGGAGAAATGCCAAGAGGCCCTATGGAAGGAATTATCCAGCACAGGAAATGGGGAGCTTCAATTCGATGGCGCTGGTTGGGAAGGCGGACGTAAGGTTGTAGCTTCTGGAAACAAGCCTTCTGTGGACTTTTTAAGATGCTTCTACACTCTGCCGACAGCTTGCATATGGATTCGGGGTACCTACACGTATCCTGAGAAGCTCCTGGGACTACTCATTTTCTGCATAATCGGAAACTAAAAGCCGATACATGAAGAGTCCTTAAGACGGGGCCTAGACGGCAGTACGAGCAGCATTTTTTTCTGTCTCTAAACGGGGATCGCTTACCATACCTCGAAAAATCGGAAGGTATGGGAAGATACAGCATGGGAAGGTTGGTGGTCAAGCCATCGACCAAGGGCAAAGATGAGGAAGAATCCCCCTAAGATGATGGAAGTGCTGCAGATAAACCTGCACCATGTTAGGGCAGCGACGGCCTGTTTAGTGGAGTACATCACCAGACAGGACGTCACAGCCGTATCCAATAAGGACAACAAGATCCAAGGACTCAGGCTGAAGAATTACACGTTGTTCTATAAGGCAGAAGGTAAGATCAAGACATGCATCCTTATCAAAACCCAAATAGGGACATTTCTTTTGAATAATTACAGCTCAAGTGACCTGACGGCGGCAAAATGTGAAAGGAAGTGTGGCAAACCACTTTGTCTGACTTCGGCTTACTTCTACTACGACTCCGAGGTAGTTATCTCGGAGAAACTATAGGACTTGGCAAGGCAGAAAAATCGGATGCTGGTGCTGGACTGTGATGCAAACGCCCATCATAAACAATAGAGAAGCGTTGGTATTATCACAAAAGGTGAGTGTTTGTATGATTTCATCATATTTTCCAACCTCGATATTTGCAATAGAGAGAATTCACCCGCTTTTGTGGTGAAAAATACAGAAGGATTAGAAATAAGGGAATGGAGAGTAGTCCACGAAGCGTCGATGTCGGATCACCGATGGATACGCTTCAAGGTGAACTTTCAGAACAGGGTATGTAGTTTTCAAGGAAATCCTAGGAAGACTGATTGGGTCAAGTATACAGAAGTGGTAAATATACACCTGGTTACCCAATCAATCACCTGTGATAATATTGTTAACTTAGATAGGGCGGTAGAAAATATTATTAAGGCGCTAACCATCGCGTTCGAGAAAACTTGTTCGGCTAACAAAACACCTAAAAGGGAACCAAAATGGTGGAATAGTGAAATACTTAGGTTTAAAAAGGAAAGAGGGCGAAGCTTTTCTGAAGCGACAGTACATGGAATGAGTACTACGAATGTAAGAAACAATTCAAGTACTCAGTTAAAAAGTCAAAAAGGGTTTTATGGCAGCAATACTGGGAATCTGTCGCGGTAACAGGCGAGGCTTCGAAGTTACGCGAAATGCTTTCAAAGGAAGCGAGCGTTCCGAGCTACCTCAGAAAAAATGACGTAAACCTGAGCTAAAAGTAGCCAAGAGGTTCTGGTAACATTGATGGAAACCCATTTTGCTGAATCCACATTATCAGATAGCCCCGGCATGCTACGGCACAATGAGAACATTAATTTCTCTCCCTCCGAAAAGGCAATAAGTGCTCTTATTAATAGGAAAAAACTACGGTGGAAAAATCGGTCCTTTAAGCCGTATAAATCTCCCGGTCCGGATGGTATTCTACCAATCATGCTACAGAAAGCCCCAGAGGTATTATGGAAATTCTTGGACACAGTCTAAAAATAGGCTACATGCCAATAGTTTGGAGGGAAGTTAAGGTGGTTTTTGTACCTAAAGCTGACAAACCGGGGCCTATAACAGCAAAAGATTTCAGACCAATAAGTCTGTCAACATTTATGCTTAAAACCCTGGAGCGAATATTGGAAATTCTCATTAGGAATAGATGCAGTAATGGCTTTTTGTCTGAGTCACAGCATGCATACATGAAAGGAAAATCTATAGAAACCGCCCTGCACGAGGTGGTGGGAAAAATAGAGAAGAGTCTACACTTCGGAGAGTTTGCGATCAAGGCCGCCTTCCTCGATATTGAAGGAGCCTTTGATAACGTGGGGTGCACCGCCATTAAAAATGCTCTAGTAGACGCTAACATTGAACACGGCATTACAAATTGGGTTTGCAACATGCTTGCAAGCAGGAAAATAAACTGTTCTATTGGGCAAAGCTCGGTCAGAATGTCCGTAACCAGGGCAACCCCTCAGGGTGGAGCCATATCACCACTCCTGTGGGTACTGATTATCAATGACATCCTGAAAAAGCTTATCACAATGGGTATAAGTGCCACAGGATACGCAGATGACGTGTTCGTAATAGTGCAGGAAAAACACTGAAATATTTTAAGCGACATTATGGAGGTTGCCCTGAAGACAATCAGCACTTGGGTGAAAAGCTGTGGTCTAAAAGCCAACCCTTCCAAAACGCAACTGGTTCTTTTTACCAGAAAGTACAAGAAACCGCAATTCAAACTTCTAAAAATCCACGGAGTGGAACTATTCCTCTCGGACAGCGCGGAGTATACTTGGGTGCAATTCTGGACAAAAAAAACTAAATTTAATTTTTAACGTAAGGGCATACAATGGTCTTTTTATCTGCAAAAGAACATAGGAAAAATGTGGGGCTTTAAACCTGCTATGGTGCACTGGCGGTGATAAGACCCATACTTACATATGGTGCACTAGTATAGTGGAAAGCAACAAACAAGAAAATGATTTACGGAAACGAATTGGACAGGATTGGACGGCACAGTCGAGAGCTACAACAGGTAGAAAGGGACTTTGTCTACCTTGGCTCAGCTACAAATTCTGCAAAAACCTCTCAGTAGAAATAAAACGAAAAAGAATCGGGCTTTACCCCGAATAACTAAGGAGGCTCTATATAAAACCTTGATCATATCAATCTTACTTTATGGCACTAAAGTATGGACTCTATCAAAAACGGATGAAGGTATCCTCAATCGATTCGAGAGAAAGTTTCTTCGTTAGATATTCGGTCACGTTTACATTGATGGGCTTTGGAGTAGAAGATTCAACGACAAACTGTAGGAGTTGCACGTGTTGTAAAATCATCTAAGCTACCTTGACTTCGATGCTACTCCACAAATTTACAACTGTCTTTCCATTCTTAGACAGCTTATTTACGATGGCAACTTGTATACAATTTGGCTCTTACCACATTGGTGCCAGTTGCTTGGTATAGGAATAACCCTGGGTTGTTTGAGTGTTTTGTTGCCGTGACTGCGATAATTTTGAGTTCTTTGGGGCCATAAGAGGTCTCCTCTTGAGATGTGCCTCTATTCGCGCACTCTTGTTGTTTTGATTATTGCTCCAACATTGATTTGTGTTTATCGTGCCCATCTACACTACAACAGTCTGGTATTTGGTTTTATCCTTCTGATCCCTTTCATGAATGGTACCGTCCACTACATTTTTAGCAGTTTTGACGAGAGTGAAAACGGCTAATTTGTTGGCGTTTGTTTTGCTGTCTAGCACACTCCTAATTTTTGTACGCTCCTGTTGGAAGCGCCAATTAGGATTTAGGAATATTATGAAGGTTGCTATCACAACAGTAAAATACTGAAAACTATTCCCTGCTTCTTCATTATAAACGAGTACGAGTGTCTGAACCTTGATAATAGTTAACGTAAATCAATATTTGACACGATTTCCAAAGACTGCTTATAGACCGCCTGGCTCATCGCTAACGACAATAACTATCCCGCATATTATGAGTATAGGGTGATCGAAATATCTACAAAAACCTCATTTGCAACGCATCCCTAGTAAAGATTCGAAGCCCGTTCGGGGTTTGATTTCCAAGAGTAATCTTGTGGGTTTCCGTTGATCTAATAACTAACGCCAGTGAAAGTACTTATAACCGAGCGTGGTGTCAGGTCAGGTCAGGTACTTTTAAAATCCGCTTAATTACCTTCGTCTGAGATGTCTCATTTAATATAGAGATCTGCTTCAATGGATCTCTTCCACATGTCAGCATGTGGAATATACATACAATATTTGTTTCTATGTTTACTCTAGGGTAGAAAATCCAGGAAAGTTTCTAAGGATATCGAGTATAGTGGACTAATTTTAATTTTAAATTACTTCAAAACTTAAATTCCTTATAACCACCTGCAGATAAGCACTTTGATTTGCGGGTAAACAAATGTAAGTACTAAAATGGATGTGCTTTGAAACTTAAATCTTCTAGACATATTGTTCAATGACATATATTATACATTATTTGCTGAAATACCGCGCTGCCACCAAAAACCCCGTTTGTGTAGTATTAAATCAAGGGCGACTGCAAAGAGCCAAGTACTAAATTAACGCAGTACTTAGTAGGATTCGACAATTTGGAACCTCGTCCGCTTAAAATAAGCTTAAATCTCAATTAATAACGTCTCCCTTTTAATTCGGATTCAAATGATAATTAAAATATAAGGACCGGACTACCGGCAAGACAATTGATCTTGCTAATAAAAAAACGAACCGCACCAACAAAAGTTGTGGTCGATTAGGAAATGTGGGTCTGCAGGTTGGGGGTTATGTGTGGGGCTAACGGCGTAACCACGTAAAAAAGTAATTGTTACGAAGCGACCAATAGTCTCGGATAAGTACAAATTAACTGTTGACGACCCTGCAAAACGAACAAAGGACAACGACTTTCGGATTTGCACGTGGAATGTTCGGACCTTGAACAGACCGGCGTGCAGCCGAACAATTAGCGGAGGCCCTTGACAGCTATAAAACAGATATCACCTCCATCCAGGAAGTGCGGTGGGATGGGCCGGGCAAAAGAAAGACGAAAAACTGTGGTGTTTACTACGATGATTGCAATAGGGAACGTAAGCAGCGTCTATTTGGCGGCAGATTTAGGCAAGAAGTCTTGAGCTTTCGACTCGTGAGTGAACGCCTTATAACAATCCGTATCAAGGGTAAATACGCTAACATAGGCTTACGCTCTAAGAGAGGAAGAGCACGATGCTACTAAAGAAAGTTTCTACAAGCTTCTCGACAAAAACTTACGAGAAATGTCTGATGTATGACGTTAAGATCGTCCTAGGCGGTATTAATGCCAAAAGTAAACGAGGGCATCTTTGGTAGCACAATCAGAAGAAATAGCCTACACGACACCACGTATGGAAACGGACTTAGGGTAATCGATTTCGCTGCGGGACGTAATATTACTATAGCAAGCACACGGTTTCCTCACCTCAATATTCACAAGGGAATATGGCAGACACCAGATCAGGGAACTGTAAACTCCTCAAGTATTTAGATCCGAACATTCCGAACAGCCAACATAAACTCGGACCACTAACTAGTTGCAGTCAAGGTATGTCTACGAATATCTCAGACGCCATAACAACGGGGAAGTACTATGAGGAGACTTAACGTTGAACGGTTGCAATCGCAAAAAGCCTCCAGAACATTTCCCAATCGCATATCCCTCAACCTCTCGAGAAGACGTTTGCAGCCAGCATTAATTGTTGTGATCGAGCGGGCGATCGAGGAAATAGAGAGGTGCTACTCCAGGAATAATGTTCGGAAGTTTTACCAAAAGGTAAAAAGAACTTGTCAGGGTAATAAGTCCCGAACGGAAACCTGTGGAGATGAACAAGGAAACCTTGTAGTAGAGTCACAGTTGGTGCCCAGGATATGGAAAAACCATTTCTGCAGATTGCTAAACGACGAAGACCACACAAATTCCGCTGTCAGGCAGAGCGAGCCATTCATTATTAAAGATGCAAGCTAAGAATTCCGTTCACCCGACCAAAATTAAGTGAGAATCGCAATATCTAAACTGAAGTCGAACAAGGCTACCGGGCCAGACCGCCTACCCGCCTATTTAAGGCAGCAGGAGATGACTTGGTAGAAACCATACAACAACTTATTTCCAAGATTTGGTCGGATGAATGTATACCTGATGGATGGAACCACAACATCGTTTACAAGGTTCACATGAAAGGAGACCCTTTAAACTGTGTCAACTATAGAGGTATCAGTCTCCATAACATCGCATATAAGATCTTGTCTGCCGTGTTGTTCGAGCTGTTGAAACCATTTGTCAACGATCTGATCGGACCCTATCAGGCCCAGTAAACCCACACTTGGCCAAATATTCACACTACGGCAGATCCTGGAGAAAACCCAAGAAGTTCAGATCGATACTCACCACCTTTTTGTCGATTTTAAAGCCGCATATGACAGCATCTTC
The DNA here is from genome assembly GCA_963966105.1 of Volucella zonaria. Taxonomy (NCBI): domain Eukaryota; kingdom Metazoa; phylum Arthropoda; class Insecta; order Diptera; family Syrphidae; genus Volucella; species Volucella zonaria. The sequence continues at coordinate 133,907,565 of OZ014533.1, read as the reverse complement.
AGAGACGAGCTATACAGAGCCATGACTAGTTTTGACATCCCTGCCAAACTCGTCCGTTTGTGCAGGATGACGATGGAGAAAGCCCGCTGCTGCACCAAGGTCGGTAACGGCCTAACTGAGACCTTTGATGTCAAAAAGGATTTAGCCAAGGGCACGCGCTGTCATGTAACTTCTTCAACGTCATACTTGAAAGGATTGTGCAAGACTCAGAAGTCAATCTTTCAAAAGTCTGTTCAATTGTTTGCATACGCCGACGATATTGATATTATTAGTGGAACACAGTGACAGCTCGCAGTCAAATGGGTCTAGCGGTTAACGAAGGCAAAACAAAGTATATGTTGTCAACAAAAAGGGACACCCATCATTGACAATCGACAGCTATAACTTTGAGGTAATAAGGGACATTGCCTACCTTGGCTCTGCTACACATCCGAAATCATGAATAACGCTTGCCAATCGCTGACTTTTTAGGCTGAGAAGGCAACTGTGTAGTAAAGCCCTCTCCCGAACAACCAAAGAAACACTATATACTCGTAAGACCCTTGTAATCCCAGTCCTGCTCTATGGTTCCGAAGCATGGAGCCTTTCTAAAGAGGATGAAGATATCCTTAGTAGTTTTGAGAGAAAAATTCTTCGTAAGATATTTGGTCTCGTATGCGTTGACGGGTTCTGGAGGAGATGAGCGACGGCGTTTGAGATAACTGGGACATGTAGAGCGATTGAACACCAACGCTCCAGTCCGCAGAATCTTCGACTCTAATCCAGAGGGACAACGCAGTGAAGAAAGGCCTCGTCTTAAGTGGCGCCCTTAAGTGGAAGGGGACCTCAATCAACTTGGAGTGCGTAAGTTCGACATGGAAAATTCTGACGAGCATATCCGACATATTTTTCTCTATTACTGCAAAAACATGAAGAAAGCAATTGATTCAAGGAAAAAGTTGCGTAAAGCTTACGGCCGAAATGTCATCTAAAAACACTAATGCCAGAACTGGTTCGCCCGATTCCGTGATTTTTCAGTTAAAAGCGCTCATCGCTCTGGTAGGTCTTCCGAGATTGACAACAACAAAATGAAATCATTGGTGCAAGAAAACAAGCATTCAACAGTTCGGGATCTCGCCACCGCTCTAAAAGAAGCTCGATATTTGGGTACCGCGTGAGTTCAAAGAAATACAGTACTGTGCAAAACCTAAGCAACCATATGGAGTCAGCATTTCATAGTAAATCCTTTCAACTTTCTACCCCACCAATTAAAAAGAAATAGATCTGTAATGATGTGTAATAGAGTGTATTTTGAAATTCACAACTTTTTATAAAAGTAATAATACTTCAGAATTAAAAGGAAACGCAAAAACCAACAAAGTAGCCAAATTGAGCTGTGCGAAACCTAAGCAACTTTGTAACCCACTGTAAAAAAAATAGCTAACAGTACTTTTCCAGTCAGGTTTCACATGAAATATTGTGAATGATCGGTTTTGATCAGTTTTCTTTTAAGTTAGTCGCATAATTGATATTTTTTAATAATGTCGCGACAAAGTTACTCTTCTTCTCTTAAACTAAAGATTATTGATAAACTTAAGTCTGGAGATACTCAGGCAACATTAGCAAACGTTATAATGTTAATAAATCGATTATTTCACGTTTAATAAAAAAAACATAATGCAACAGGAGTCGTTGAAAGTCAAAATGTCAGTGCTAGGCCGCGTAAGACAACTTGTCGAACGGATAGAAACATTTGTGGTGTAATTAAAAAACAACCGTTCATAAGTACGAATGAAGTTCGTAAAATTACTTGATTTAAACATTGATGCTAGCACCATGCGAAGACGTGCAATTGACAATAATCTTCGAAGTTACAGGCCGTGGAAAAACCCACTTCTCACAAAAAGACACTTAAGGAACAGGTAGTGCAAATAAATTCTTTAAACAGACGAGGGGCGTTCAACATATTCTCGATATCGGGGTGAAGCTGTGATTGTATATATAAATTGACTTATTTATCAAGTAATACTATTATTTTAGTGCATTCGTGTAAAATTGTAAAATCATAATGGCAACTGAGACGATGATGGTGAAAATTGAGCATCGCGCTGTAATTAAATATCTCACTAAGCAAGGAAAAAGTCAAAAAACTATTCATGAAGAGATGGTGGCTGTTTACCAGAATTCCGCACCTTCATTATCAACTGTGCAAAAGTGGTCAAGTGAGTTCAAGAGAGGCAAAGAGAGCATTGAAGACGACCCCCGCTCCGGCGCCCCGGCTACTGCATCAAAGAAGTCGAAAAACTTGTTCTTGAGGATGCCCGAATAAAGGTGAAAATGATGGCAGAGATCACCAAGCTTTCAATTGGTACCATTCACACCATTCTTCATGACCATCTTAACCTTTCAAAGGTCAGTGCAAGGTGGGTGCCACGAATGCTCACAGCGCCTCAGAAAAAAGTGAGAATCGCATGCTGTAGAGAGCTTTTGGAGATGTGTAGTGAGAACGCGGACGGTGTTATGGATCGAATTGTTACTGGGGACGAAACATGGGTCCACCACTATGATCCTGAAAGCAAACAAGAGTCCATGCAGTGGCATAAAAAAGGAACAGACCCCCCGAAGAAGTTCAAAGTCACTCCGTCTGCCGGGAAGCTCATGGCCACAGTTTTTTGGGACTCAAAGGGAATCTTGCTCATTGAGTACAAAAAAAAAGGTGAAACCATCAACGCCACATCCTGCGCTTCCACTTTGCATAATTTGCGGGAGGAAATTAAAAAGAAAAGACGGGGTAAACTCGCAGCGGGTGTGTTGCTTCTTCATGACAACGCTCCTGTTCACACGGCGCGAGTTTCCAAGGCTGCTGCGCGAGATTGTGGTTTCGAAGAAATCCAACACCCACCCTATAGTCCAGACCTTGCCTCTAGTGATTATTTCCTGTTTCCGGATTTGAAAAAATGTCTTCGTGGAAAAAGATTTTCGGATGATGAAGAACTCAAGTCGGTATTTTGCAGAGAAAGAGGAAACTTATTTTTTTGAGGGTTTAAAAAAGCTTATCTCAAGATGTAATAAATGCATTGATGTTAGGGGAGATTATATTGAAAAATAAAAACAATTTAAATTGAATTCGCATTTTATTTCATATCGATACCGAGAATATATTGAACGCCCCTCGTAATTCAAACTAAAATCTTTTTTCATGGGCTAAATTTTGCAAGAAAATACCAACACTGGTGTCCTGAAACAGTTCTTTTCAGCGACGAGTCAAAATTTAATTAAATAGTTCTGACGGGATATGTTATGTGAGACGTCATAAAGGACAGCGACTCAATCCTAGATTCTGCACTCTCACTGTAAAGCATGGTGGGGGTAATGTGATGGTGTGGACCTGTTTTTCGGCAGGAGGTGTAGGTCCAGTCTACGAAATAGATGGAATCATGGACCGGGTCAAATCTAAATCCATCCTAGAATCGGTACCACTACCACATGCGGATTGGGAAATGCCACTTCGTTAGGTGTTTCAACCGGATAACGATCCGAAACACTCATCGAAGTTGGTAAAGGAGTGATTAGTGGATAGTGGGACTCAAGTCCTTGATTGGCCGGCCCAATCACCCGACTTGAATCCCATCGAAAACCTGTTTGGTAAGGACTGAAACAAATAAAATTTTGAAATTTCAAAGTAAAAAAAAAAATATTTTCATAATTCTTGTAAATTTTTTTTATTTGCTTTAAAGCTCTGTTTTTATTAAATTCATTCACAATTACAAAAAATAAAAAAATTATTTGGGTTCCCATTCTTTCGTCAACTTTTTCGAATGTCCTTCATAACGTTGGTGACAGTTACATCCGTGATCTTTTTGGACGCTCTTTTCCATTTAGCACTAAAATCTTTTACGTCCTTTGCACACTGCTCACTTTTCCTCAATTTAGCTTTGACCAAAGCCCAATACCTTTCAATGGGACGGCACTGTGGAACATTGGGTGGGTTCATGTCTTTTGGGACAAAGTCGACATTTTTAGCAACAAGAAAGCTCAACGTCGCATGAGCTTAGTGAGTTGAAGCTAAATCTGGCCAAAATAATGTTGAACCCACGTGTTTGTTTAAGAAAGGAGTCAACCGTTTTTTAGGCACTCGTTAATGTACACTTCTCCGTTAATTGTTCCCGTTGTAATAAACGATAAGGTTCTGTGTCCACATTGGCAAATGGCCTCCCAAACGAGATATTTTGACCCGAATTTTTCCATCCCAATCGATGTTGTTGATTGCGGAACAATCTCAGCTTCAAACGAGTTGTAAAACTGCGCACATGGAAGAGTAGTAAAGTCGGCTTTGACATAAGTTTCGTCATCCAAAACCAATCACGTATAGCTTTCGGGCTCGTGTTTTTATGACTTTTTTTTTGCTTTTCAGTAACTTTTGGTATTTTTTGTTTTTTTCGTGTTTTTAGACCGTTACGTTTTTTAGATCTTTGTACCATTGGTTGGTTGGTATTACATTTCCGAGCAACATCTCTGGATGACATAGTCCGTTTTTTTACGATGGTACCCACTATTTTCCTGTCCAAATTTGTATCATGTGCTCCACTTTTAGCTCCACTTTTCTGTTTTCGCTTAACTGTCAACGTCTCCAAATATCGTTTAATAACAGAATCCACTGTACTGCGTGCTATGTTTAAATTTTTTGCGATGAAATGGTTTTGACGCGAAATATTTTCAAGCTATTTGTCGGTGATCTTTTTACGGCGTTCCTCTTGACTCATATTTTACAAATATTTTAAACCGCACCGAACTAAAATCAATAACAAACTGAAACTAGAGAATATACAGGCTAATTTGGGTACAAAATGGGATTGCAATTTTTACGCGTTGGAAGTATAGCCCGTATTAAAATTTACAGATTTTATTCGTTTCAGTCCTTATCCTCAGAAGCCGTGTCGCTGGACAACACTTTTCCAACAGGTCTCACCTATTGAATGCTTTGGAAGTTGAATGGGAAAATATATCCCAGGATACACTTTCAAAGTTAATTACTTCTATGCCTCGTTGGTGCGCCTCTGTTATTCAAAATAAAGGATATTACACAAAATATTAAAAACCTTGCTTACGTTTTGCACAGCTCAATTTGGCTACTTTGTTGGTTTTTGCGTTTCCTTTTAATTCTGAAGTATTATTACTTTTATAAAAAGTTGTGAATTTCGAAACACACTCTATTTCACATCATTATACAATATATCCATTTCTCTTTATTTGGTGGGGTAGAAAGTTGAAAAGATTTACAATGAAGTGCTGACTCCAGATGGTTGCTTAGGTTTTGCACAGTACTGTATATCTTTCCATTCTCGAAGCGTATGATAACGAGCGACAAAAAATTGATTACCTCCAATTACAGCCGAGAAAAAAGCCGTAGTAGGCGAGATGAAGCATGGGAAAACCAAAGGAAGCTGATACTGTCCATCGGGTGGGGTTGGAAGGGACCAGTCTTCTATGAGCTGCTTCCAAACAACAAAATAATTAATTCGGATGTCTACTGTGAGCAGGTACAGAAATTAAGTGATGCCATTGCTCAGAATCGTCCCGAGCTGATAAATCGTAAGAGTGTGGGGTTTCACCCTGACAATTCCAAACCACAGACAAGTTTGGTCAGATGTCGCATTTGGATATGATGCCACATCCACCGTATAGCCGATCCTTGAGCCATCAGACTTCCACTTATCTCGCTCGCTGCAGGCCGTTTGCTCCTGAAGGCCGTATCAAACAGTACCTTGACAAATTTCTTGCATACATAGATATATGGGAACTTTTATGGACGCCGTATTTTTAAGTTGCCCGACTTTTTTAATGACCCAATAAAATTTATCTGAATTCAATACAGCCTAACTATATGGAGGATGCATGTTCGAGAGCATTTTATGTCCGCGTTCTCTGAGCTCGAAGGCAGTGCTCACTGCCTTATTTCTCCAGTGTAGACCGAATGGTATAAAATTTATTTTTACAAATTTAACCAAACCTCATAATTATTTTGTTAAATTTTAGCCGTACTAAAAATGACTTCTGTTCTGGATGTGTTTACTTGCAATGCGCTCTGATTATTAGGACTGCATTTCTGAATCAATCGCCAATGGCTGAAATAGAATTTTCTGCGTCAACATATGACTCATATGGTATTGTAGAATCCTATAAACTTATACTCTTCCTATGCTGTTCATAAGACTTTTGATGTCACTATATTCCGGTGTAGATTAGAGCCTTAAATAGCTAATTCGATCCGAAGCAAGCTGTGCCATATGCCATGTTCAATTAAATCTATTTCCAACTTGGACGCCGCATAAGACAAAGCCTTCCACTGCAGCGTTGTATCTAAAGTAGGGAAAGGGGTCATATGCCCCACAAAACCGTGGCTTCAAATTTCCTTAGCCAGATTCAGATCGGGCCCAGATAGTTTTCATCACTACGAATCACGACATACAAACTGGACCAAATGTTGTACACAGAATATAGTTCCCGGCTCTGTTAAATCTTCCGACAGTAACAGCAGTTGGCAAGTCAACAATAATTTAAACCTTGATATAGCCAAAGTGAAGCAGTTTAGAGTAAGTTGGAATGTGGAATACTATACACCCGCTTCAAAATGACTACATGACTAACGTGGTCATATTGCTTCTATCACCCTAACCCTACTTAACTGCACTTGATGTCCAGATTTTCTCAATTGCATTACATTTTAGCGTGCATTTTCCCAACACCAAGGAGGTAATCATGTCCTCTCCTACGCCATCCAAAAAAAAGAGGCTCTCCAACGCTTGAAGTGTGGCATTAACTCTGTGTCGGTTCACTTTTAAACTACATCCAACCATCAAACGCACCAATGCATGGTCCCTGAAAGCCACCATTGGTGACATAGGATCATCCCCTATACCGATTCCTTTCGACTAACATATATCGCTCTTATCAGGCGCCGGAAAATGTATGTACCAATTTTGCCCGCCAAGAAAATCTAAGCATCCTTACAGTTTGAGAAACACTTGGCCTTCTCTCAGTCATGCGCTTAGCTTGTTTCGCTAAGTTTTCTCCTTATTCTCTTCCAGTGCGAGTAGACGCATGCTAAAGCCTTCTCCCAAGGGCCTGCGAAGCTTTCCTTTCGTGTTATTTTTTTTTGTATTCTTTTTTGGTATTAATTTTTCCGGCCGATTGTTGCGCGTCCTTTGCAAAAGTTCAACACTCTTGCTGCTTTCTCCCCCATCTTCGATTAGAAACGTGTTATCCCTACGGAATGTCATCTTCCTCTTCCTGTTTCTGATTCTGGTCCTGTTCTTTAATTATCTGCATTTGAATTTACACCAATCAAAGGAATGATTCTCTTTGTAGATATCAATTCATCTGTCATACTTTGGAAAGGTGCAAGGATGTTGTTTGTCGACTGTCGACTCGTCCATGCATCTGTTTGGGGTGTGGTGTAGTAGTAGTGGTAGTAATAGCAGAAGCTTAGATTCTGAGAAGCTTTATTACATGCGATAGGATATCAACAAGTCTTCCCGTTCACGTTATTTTTGTACACTCCTTGGCCTTCCTCGTGCTTCTCGTTTCCCTTTACTTTTCTTCTTCTTTTTTGCCTCTGTTTCTTGTAACTTTCTTCTTATACGGGTACTCTCCCGTTTTGTTGATTCCTTTATAGCTCCCTCGACAAGGATATTTGTGTATCCTTTAATACCAACTACCACCCTGGCTAGGGGTTGTTTATTCAAAAAGAAAGAGGAAAACTTCCAGCCTATATTAGGCATGCTGCTACCTTTGGTGCTGATGTAAAAGATGGAAACAAGATGACAGAAGGGAGAACAAAACTGCTACTTGACTCCTCGGCAACTATGTATAGGGTGACTTGGTTAGCTGACTATTACACTGCGACTAGAACGAGTAAGGTGGCATACAAATTCAAATGTTGCCGTGCTTAATCTCTGCCGCAAATCATTAGGACCAAGTGCCAGCAACGAAGCGGGAACTGGGTGAGCTGCTCTCCCTTTAAGGAGTTAACATTTTTGGCCTCTAAATATAGATAGACACAAATTTTCGTCCTCTTTTAGACTTTACACACAGTGTACAGTTGTACGAGTATATACGAGTATTTGTGTGGCTTTAAAATTTTCCCATGCGCCACACTAAAGTAGTACGAGTATGTGAGTGTGCCAAAAGAAAAGGTATTTGGATCCTCTCCTGCTTGGTAGCCAGGATGGAAAAAGAAGAAAAAAAAATTATGTCTACCTGGTTGCTTTGGGATATACTTGCACCGGGAAAAAGATTCCATCAAAGCATGTGGTGAACTGGAGAAAGGGTAGGATGGTAACCGAGGAGGAAATTGATTTTTCGTTGTAGGCTTTGCGTTAAATTTACAATTTTCTGAAAGACAGAAACAGAGTGTAGTTTGTCAGAGGGGGCATAGAGGGGCCTTTAGATTTGGCTGTTCCCAGGATTTCAAGGCTGTACACCAGAGTTTACACAGTCATTTTGGTAATGTGTCATTTGATAATATGACGGAGCATATTGTCGAAATTGGCTAGAGAATAAATGAGTTACTCGTACGACGAGAAGAATTATTGCGGAGACGATTAAAAGTTTAAAGGTCGTCCAAGGATCGGTGAGCTTAAACCAATGATTAAACTAATTTTAGCCGTGGTATAGAATATAAAGATGCTTTAGACATAATTTTATGTGTCAAATACATTTCTTTTGGCCGACGAAATTTAACCAGGTTCCTCTTAGTAAAACCGGGTATTCACGTGGGACAACGAATGCTTCTAGTCCTGCATAAGACTATACATATGTTAGATGAGATTGTGTTCATCTCAGAAATAGCACTGCTGGATATTGGGAATACGTACAACATTTTCATATTGCATAGTTTTACTAAAAGCAGGTAAACAAATGAACAAAACTAGAAACCTTTGTCCTTTTGTCTTTAAGCCCATTCATACACAAAAATCAAATAATTGGGTTCGGTGGAAGAATCAAAAATTCTACAATTCCGTGTCAACAAAAACACTCCATCAAAGACACTCATTCGGCAATTCTTCATGGTGGAAACGAAGGGATGCGTGAATTTCGGCACAGATTTCCTGGTTGCCCGACACCAATTGATCAAACACTATGACATTTAGGCGCTCTCCTAGAAGAGCACGGGACAGATAGCCACTAGGTTTTTAACGTGAACACCTGTCGTGTAGATCTAAGTTTACGGGGTGCCCATACATCCATGGGAGCAAGAATACGCCTTGCCATTAACAATATAATACCAAAGCAGAAGTTGTGTTGGAGGCACAGCTTCCAGCCTTGGTATGGGTCGTGGGCAATCTAAAACCTCTTGCTGCTCTTAGGGTCACAGCACTCAGTACTTATTTGCTACTCTACAATGGGTCAAACCAACAGGAAGACCCTTTCCGTTCTCACAAAGGGACCTACCTCAACAAGTCAGGCCCGGACCGAAATCCTGGGGCTCCGGACTTCCATAGACCGCGATTTAAGTCCTGGTAGGGAGTACCGGTGGTCTTGCCACCAACAAGACCTATAACGGGCAACTTTCGGTGACGTCATCTGAAAATGTTTACGATAAGATCAGTAGTATGCTCTGCCCCCGCTTTTTATTAGACAACGTAATTGATTGTCGAAGCCTTGATATGGGACAACACGAGATGCTGCCAGGTCTGGTCGGCCCCAGAGCAGACGTTCTGTTGAGAATATCGCAGCTGTGGTTGAAGACGAAATCGTCGCGGGTCAAACAACTACTGTGGGCGAGGAGCGGTACAGAGCCATGCTCAGCGGCGTTTTCTTCTTCCCTTCCTCAATTGGATGAATTGAGACTGGAGAGTACCGGGTCGACCACCGACGAGTGCACACGTAACACCCTGCACTCGTAATTTCGCCTGTGCTGCAAACCACGGCGCGTGGCAAAAAAACAAAAAAAATAAAAAAAAAAGAAATTAAAACAGTGCAGTGCAATTCAAAAAACAAAAATATCCCACAGTGCGGGTATACCAACTTTCCTGCTCCTGGTCCTGGTCGTATTGTTGCTTGCACTCGGTCATTGCCGTTACTGTATTTATCATACGGTACGGGCAGTGACTGAGTGTATGTAACAACTGATGGATAGCAGGATGTGGGTTTCAATTTTGTTGGTGCACTGTTTCATATTGTAAACCATCGTCAGAATTTTCACTTCGCAGCCCTGCTTAGTATCGTCGGTGTTGGTGTTTACTGTGTTTGTTTGTGATTATGTCTAGGGAATTCAGGGTGGACGTAGCCAATATACGCGGGCTAAAAAGTAATCACTTTTCTGCGTATGTCCACGTCTGTAAGTACCGACCAGCTGTTTTGGCACTTACCGAAACACAGGTAGATCCCCGCCCACACCTCTCAGGTCACTGTGATCTGACGCTACCTGGCTACGAACTAGTGCCACTATTCTTCCTCCATCGCGGTCTCGCCATTTATGTGCGTAGTGATGTAGCTTACCAAATTCCACCACAATGTAGTCCCAGTTCCAATCCGGAATTCAATTTCATGTGGTTCAAATTCCATCTCCGTAAGCAAATTATCCACTACTGCTTTATTTACAGAAGCCCCAAACTGGACAGCAACTCGACCTTTCACGAGTTTAATGCGCTGTCCGACTCCATACGAAGAATTGTATCCTTGTATCCTCATACTGAAATCGTGATTACGGGCGATTTCAATATACACAATTCTGGTTGGCTTCGACATTCTGGACACATAACATCCGAAGGACGGAAAATAATTTAACCCAGCTTGTAAATGAGCCCACACGCATACCAGACGTTGATAGTCATACCGCCAACACCCTGGACTTGTTTTTAACTTCTCACCCTGACAAGTACTGCGTTGATGTGGTCTCCCCTCTAGGCTCGTCGGACCATTGTGTCATATCAGCTAAATTCTCGTATACCCACCACACAGTTGGAGAAAAGATTCCTAAAAGAACCGTATGACAATACGAGAAAGCCAATTGGAGCGAACTTAACAACTTTCTTACGAATTTTAACTGGTCGTTATGTTTCCTCGATAACGACGTGGATGCCGCTGCTGACATGATCATAGAAACTATTCTCCTTGGAATGAGTAACTTTATCCCTCATTGGATGAAGAGTATCAAACCAAAAAAAGGGCATAGTATGACTCGAGCTGCAAAGAGGCTGTCAGGGTTAGAGAATGGTTTTTTCGGTACTTCAAGACCAGCCCAACAGAGGAAAACCAAAAAAACTTTAAACGAGACAGGAATGACTGCAACGTCTTTCTCAAGCGTGTGAAATTCCAATACGACCAAAAATTGAGGTAAAAAATACTGCAATGTCCGAAAGGCAATAAAAATTTTTGGTCATTCGTCAAAAACATTAGAAATTCTGTCTCATCCTCCATCCCAATGCTCATTTACAATGACATTCCAGCTGTCAGCTCTTTGGACTAGGCCAATCTGCTTGCTGCACACTTTGCGGCCAGTTCAACACTACCGGATTGTGCTCTCTCCGCCTACACTTGAGTGCATCGAAACTTCAATTTGGTGAATGCACTTTCGCACTCGTGTAGTAGCAAGAGTACTTAAAGATCTCAACATGCATAAATCCGCTGGTCCAGATGGTATATCTCCCCTTGTTCTGAAGAGGTCGTCTTCCACGCTGGCAAAACCACTTTTTCATCAATCCTACTCTTTAGGACTCTTTCCGAGCAGATGGAAAACAGCATTTGTCCAGCCCGTCTCTAAAAAAGGCGAATCTTCTTCCCTCTCCTCCTACAGACCCATTGCACATACGTCCCTTCTTTCCAAGTTAATGGAAACGCTGATAAACCGTCAGCACATGAAATATCTCGAAACACGAAAACTTCTCAATGACCCGCAGTACGGTTTTCGTAGCAACAGGTCCAATGGTGATGGCATGTCTCATGGAAAAGTGGAACCAAAGTCTACACCAATCTGGCGAAAGCAAGATAGTTGCGCTTGATGTTTCTAAGGCATTTAACAGAGTTTGGCATCAGGCTCTTTTATCGAAAATGCGTGCTCTTGGGATCGATGACTCTCTTCTTCAATGGATTAGAAATTACCTTTCGGAACGTTCAATTCAAGTTGTCTTGGACGGTTTCAAGTCTGCTATTCACGAAATAAATGCTGGTGTGCCCAGGGCTCCGTTCTGTCTCCGACACTCTTTTTAATTTTCATTAATGATCTCTTGTCTGCTACTTCTAATCCAATATATTCCTTTGATGTCATCACACTCTCTGCTTTTCATATTCGTTCCCGGACTCACGCCCCTGCTCTTCGGCTGTAGAACGGACACGGCAGCGTATGTTAAGCTCATTAAATTCCGAAATTAACAGCATAACCAATTGGGGAAATATCAACAGAGTGGAATTTAATGTTTCCAAAATACAATGCTGTCTGCTATCGTTAAAGCGAAATCTAAATACCCAGCCATTATCCATGCATGGCACTTGCTTCGTTGAAACCGAAAACCTTTCCATTCTCGGTATACGTGTCAATGACAACTTACGTTGGAATGACCACATATTCGATGTCGCCAAGAATTCTGCGAAATGTCTAGGCTTTCTCAAGCGATGTAAGAAATACTTTACCCCCCTCTAATCTGGCCTCAATATATAAGGCATTCATCCGCCCAAAATTGGAGTACAATGCTCACATCTTGTCAGGTGCGATTAAAATATCTCTGCATCTGCTAGACCGTGCTCCATAGAAATCGCCAGTAGCATTCCGCCCCTTCAAACCTTTAACCGTAACACACGTCTCGCTATGAATGCTCATCAGTAAGCCCTCAAGTCCACTTTCGGACGTACTCTGAAATGTCGTGATTCGTTTCTAAGCCGAACAACTCACTTATGGAATGGCTCTACCGAGCTCTCTCTTTCCTTGTCATTATAACATTCAGACATATAAAACCAACGTACATCGGTATCTATCCTTCTTTCCTCCCTAAATTTCCTTCGCCCGCGCTGTGTACGAACATTTTAAGGGTACAAAACCCCTTGAGCGCGCGCTGATTTATAAAAATAAATAGAAATGGATTTTGGGGCCGATGTCCAACAGTCGAATTAAAACTTTCATTACAGTATTGAGTATGACCGCTGAGTAGGAAGATCATTTCTGGTCAATTCTTCGTAGACTGGCTTGATAGGTTCATACACTTTAATTGGAAGAGATGGCTTATGTTTGTACGCAGCCAAACTATTTGTAGCTTTAGTCTTTTGCCATGAGCACCATGAATCCTATCGGAGAGGATGGCATCAGTAGACAATTTATGATCGAGTGTAGCCCATATACTGTTTCTCATGTTTTTAACTGAATCACAGTTTCTACGAATGGCTAATCCATAATAAATAGAGGGTCTGTCTATTAGTTTTCCCGTCACTTTACCCCTTCCACCGAGACCTTTTGTATTCTTTTTCAAATTGCGAAAGCAGGTACCCATTCTTTTGAACGTGATCTATACACTCTTTTTTGAGTACTGTGACACTCCCATAGGGCCTAGCATCAGAAATGCCTTGCAAAGTTTTCGAATCACCGTCACCGATATAATGGGTGTATTTTACCTGGTACTAAGCTTCGGATCGCTGAAATATCTCAATAATTGCATCGACCTCCATTTTTCCTGCTGATCCATCGTGATTAACATCGCACTTATCCTTATGATTTTGTGCCCATTCCGTATATTCTTCGGTGTCTTTTTTATTCTTCCAGTACTCGCACGCCTTACAGTATTTTGATTTCACTGCGCAGTCTATAATTTTTCCACTGTCATTTCCACTAAGCCAAACAGGACGAAAACCATAATTCCATTTGCTCCTTTTTCAATAGAAATAATTACCTCCTCTTTCGCTGCTTTCATCATACCGTTTTTGCAAACTAGTTTAGTTGCAGTTGAAATTCGTTTGACAACCTTGTCATAGAAAGAGTGAAACATAGGCCGAGGTAACTCCGTGAATGCCCAAAACTTTTTTATTCCGTGCAAACCAATTCCAAGTAATCACATGGAAATTACAATTCTACGGTTTATTTCATAGCCTTTTTCAATAAATGGACTACTAGATACTCGTATCTCAGTCTGTACACATTTTTCACAGGACCCTACTATTCTGAATGCCAAACCGCGCAATAAAGTTTATCACACGAAACCTCATAACCGAAACCTGGATTCCTTCAATATCGTACATATCAGCTGATTGCTTAAGTTTTTTCGCGGATGTACCAGTATTCATTTTACTTGGTGACTCTAACTCGTGGCGATTCAGCGGTCTTCTCGGCCTCTTGCTGTATGTACAGTGTTGTGCAAAACATACCGGATTTTTCTTGAACATTTTTCATTGAAGAATTCTATGGAACGGGACTTGTTTGGCAATTTAAGAAAACCTATTGAATAAGTTTATAAATAGAAAAACAAACAAGGTATTGCTATTATTATTTTTAGAGTTTTATCAAAAACTGTAGCTCAACTCAATGCCATGCCTGTGCAAAACATACCGGATTTTCAAGAGTACCGTATTTTCTTGCTCTTTAACTTGCTGATAATGGTTTTGGCTGTCATTTGAAGTGAGTTATAGACTTAATGCCATCATCGACAATGTGTGACATTATAAAAAAGTTTCGGAATGGGAAGTCGGTCGAAACCATTCACTGTGAAGGACGTCCCAGAAAAAGTACACTCCAAACCGATCAGCAAATTAAGAAAATGATCCTTTCTTGCCTTCAAGAAAGATTGTTAGTGACCTCAATTTTTCAATTGAAGCAAACACCGGACGCAGCCGTTTAAAAGAATCTGATTTTTGTTCTTTTCGACCAGCGAAAAAGCCTCTACTTACTGCTAAGCATAGACAAAAAAGGTACCATTTTATTCTTCTAGTAAGTCTTTGATTACTTTGCGAACGCTAATCGTTTCTTAGACTGGAATTCGCAAGAAACCATCTGAATTGTTCAGCAACGAAGTGGAAAACTGTACTCTCTAGCGACGGAAGTAGGTTCAATTCGACTGCTTCCAATGGAAGTAACCATGTTAGAAGAAAGAAGGGGACACGTCTTCAACCACGACATTGTCGTCCATCCGCGAAGCATGGAGGAGGCTCAATTATGGTGTCGGTATGTTTTTCAGGTGCGGGATGTGGACAAATACATGAGATTAGTGGTATTATGGATTGTTTTCAGTATAGGAATATACTGGAATCCGTAATGCCATCACACGCTGAGGAAGAGATGCCACTGCGTTGGGTTTATTAGCATGATGATGACCCAAAACATTCATCAAAGTTGGTTAAGGAGTGCTTTGCGCAGAAAAATGTTGTTGTTTTTGAATGGCCCTATCAATCACCCGATCTAAACCCTATCGAGAACTTAGGGTAGGGTTCAAGATGCACACATCCAGAAACGAACTTAGGGTAGGGTTCAAGATGCAAACATCCAAAAACGAACTTATGACGTCACTAAACAATGAATGGGAGAACATTTCAAAGTAAATTTTTAAGAATCTGGTATCGTCTATGCCAAAAAGATACGAGGAGGTCTTTAAAAACAACTTTTATTCGACAAAAGGTCTTAAAAAACAACGGTTACTAGACAAAATATAAAAATACAAAGTAAACAAAGTATAAAAGAAATCCGGTATGTTTTGCACAACATTGTATGTGTCTCTTTTCCACTTTTTTGACCACAATACACTTTCTCGCTCATTATTGAAACGAACCAATAACACTCACAAAAAAAAACTATCGGTATATGCTCAAATAGCGTCCTTCTCGAATGTTTCACTGCTCGAAACTGACTGAAACCGACGTCTAAAAATGAAACAAGCAATAATCTGGACACGTGGCAAATACTCGTAGCTGAAAAAACATTAACCGTATAGGTATACTCTAGTCTAGTCCCCTAAAATACCGTCCCTCGTTTTGGTCATAAGAGGTTCGTTCCATACCTGGCGGCCTTGTAATGTTCTTTGAAAAACAAGTACTTCGAGATATTTTGCTGCCATAATCTTTTGGGATATAATTTTGGAGTTCCTAAGGGACCTAACCCCTTAATCATGAACTGAAAATACTTGGCACAATGTACAATGAAGATGCTATAGCAAGATCTAACCGCGGAGGATTTTCGAAACTATTACAACTGGTGTTCAGCGTTACTGATGATGTTTATGCAGATATAGACAGCTTAGATAAAAATCAAGAACTACACCAAAGAGCAATTTATTAGCAGCACACACTAATGATGTCAACAACGTGTGTTCCAAGTCAAAGAATAGATTCGATGTCATAACTCATAAACTAAATATTGTTGACGAAGAGGTTAATAAACTTCCAGCTTGCTTTGAAAAAGTTAATGCTAACAAAGTAGGATTATAGATGATTGCAGCTAGAATATCCATCGATACTCGGAATGAAATGGTGGCACTATAATTATGGCGCGCTAAAGGGTTTTTTTACTGCTTGTAAAAATGTTTGCACACAGCGCGGGCGAAGGAAAGTTGCTGAGCCAACAGCTACTGTGGAAGTTTCCATTAAATTAAGCAAATATTTATTGTAAAATTAAAATAAACGTTTATTGATTAATAAAGTTCGGTTTATGGCAATTATGAATAGGATACAGCATTGTTTATGTATCCACCACGGCTTCTGTTGCAAGCGAGTATCAAAAGGTCAAAATTATTAATGACTTTTTGAAAAATAAGTGGGTCAATGGCCGCAATTTCAGTTTGGATGTTATGTTTGAGATCCTTCAAACACCTCACAGGAAGAAATCTAAAGGTGTCAAATCACATGACCTTGGAGGCCAATTAACAGAAATAATGCGATCTTCAAATTTTGTATGCAATAAATTGGTTACTTGATGGCTTGTGTGGGCGGTAGCACCATCCTGTTGAAACCACAGATCGTCCAGACCCAATTCATTAAATTTTGGAGAAACAATAGCCGGTCAACATATTGCGGCAACTGTCTCTCCAGTCTCATCTTCGAAAAGGTGCGGGTCAATGATGCCCCCAACCCATAATCCGCACCATACAGTGACTTCTTTGGGATTCATTGGTTTTTCGTGTATCTCATATGGGTTTTCCGGTCTCCAGAAATGACAATTTCGTTTATTTACGTACCCATCCATCCAAAAATGGTCTTCATCGGAAAAAAGTCAGATTCGATGACAAATTGTCCTGGCCATCCAACATCCAGTTAACGACGACGTAGATGGTTCAAAGGCTTCAATTGTTGTGTAATTCGAATTTTATAGGCGTGCAAATGAAGACCAACTTTTAAAATTCGCTGCAAAGTACCATAAGTGAGGCCCAATTGTTGACTTCGGCTACGTATTGACGTGCCTGACTGGTTTTAAACACTTTCGCTGACAGTGGTGATGTTTTGGCATGTACGTGCTAACCGATCATGCTTATATGGAGTTTGACCCGATACCGAACTACATCCTTCAAAACGCTTCACCATTGCACGAATTCCGGACTCACTAGGTCGATTATGTTGACCGAAAAATTCACGAATTTTACGAAATGTTACTTTTACAGATCGCCCACTTTCGTAATAAGATTTAATAACAAAAATTCATTGTTGCGTGGTAAATGACTCCATGACTAAAATTGCCAAAGATTGTAAGATATCCGTCAAAAATATCAACCACATTAAATGCAGTAAATGACAGTAATTGACAGCCAACATCCACACCATCTCCTGGCTCATCCTTTACATTGGTCTTAAATGTTTGCAAATTATAATGACTAGGAAATGGAGAGCTTCGAAGTGCATTCCACAAGCGAGTTGTAGGGAAAAAAACGTATCGCGATATTTTAGAGTATGTCCGAAAGTGGGCTTAAGGGTAAACTGATGAGCATTCATAACAAGACGGATGTTACAGTTAAAACAGAATGAGACACTACGTCGGTGTGCGAAGGTGTTCATTGCCTAAGTGATATTAGTATCACCTATGAGTATCATCGCACGGTTTTGAATCCAACTAGCAGGTGCAGAGCTGTTTTGGGCGCACCAGAGCAGATGTGGGCATTGTACTCCATATTTGGGCGGATGAATGCCTTATATATTTGGGCCAGATTAGGAGGAGAAAAGTATAAGGGAACCTTGACGCAGCATTTTTTGACGACATTGAATATGTGGTCATTCCAAAGTAAGTTGTCATTCACACTCATACCGAGAATGGAAAGATTTTTGGTTTCAACGAAGCAAGTGCCATTCTGGATAATGGTTGGGTACTTAGATTTCGCTTTAACGACAGCAGGCAGCATTGTGTTTTCGAAGCATTAAATTGTTCCACAATTGGTGATGCTGTCTATACCGAAATTTGATGAGCTTAGCATACGCTGCCTTCCCCATTCTACAGCCGAAGAGCAGGCATGTGAGCCCGAGAGCAAATATCAAAAGCAGAGGGTATTGCCATCAGCAAAGGGATATATTGGATTAGAAGTGGCAGACAAGAGATCATTGATGAAAATTAAAAAGAGTGTCGGAGACAGAACGGAGCCCTGGGGCACACCAGTATTTATTTTGTGAATATCAGACTTGAAACCGTCCAAGACAACTTGAATTGAACGTTGCGAAAAGTAATTTCTAATCCATTGAAGAAGAGAGCCGTCGATCTTAATTGCTTGCATTTTCGACAAAAGCGTCCTATTGAGCGATAAATGAAGATTTGTAATAGCACCGATATTGGATAAATGGAAAAAGTTGAAAAAATGTGCAATACAAATCTTATTGAGGCGAATCAAACAACTAAATACTTAGCTGTGGTTTAGGGTTAAGATGTGGTGTCTGCAGTGATAATAAGCAAGACCGATCGTAGGACACTATCATCGTTATATTGCCCACTCACCAATTTTGCACAAGCAACTAATTGTTGTAAGGCAGTGCGACGGGATGGTAATCGAACATTCATTATGTATTAAGATGCTGTGTTAGCTCGCCGCCTTTCCAGGGGTTCCTCCAGATTTGCGAGGTCCTCTGTGTGCCATCGCTTCTAGAATCCTTGAGTCATGCTTTGAATGTGGCTCCAATGCGATCAATGATTTGGTCGAGTATCCAGATATGTATTTAGTTTCACGTCAGTAGGTGATAGGATTAGGAAATGTGCTGGAGTTAGAGGGCTTAAATCATAATCGGACATAGAACCAAAAGGACCAAAATTTAAAATTGCTTCTACTTGCCTTAGGACATTGTACAATTCTTCGAGTGTTAGTATTGCATTCCCGCAAGTGTAGTTCCACTGACTTGACGCCAGGGGGGATAAAATGCCCCGAAATGCCATCCTTGGCAAGATCGGCAGCGACGATGTCGTTGCGAGTTTGTTCCATCACTAGTTTGTGCAGTTGGGTACCGACGGAAATCCGTTGCGCTATCGCTGTAGATGTTGGTGCACTTACCACGGCGAGAAAAAAGTCTACCCAAAGCTGCGAGAAAATGATCCGTGGTGAGGTCGCTCACCAGTTCCAGGTGGATAGCTTCTGTGCACATACATATGAATAATGCCCCGACAGCGGGGCAATTTGATCGTGGACCAGCGTAGTCGCAACCTGTATTAGAAAATGGGCGACTTTGTTGGATTCGATGAGACGGAAGATCTCGCATGATCTGTTGGCTGGTGAGTTTGCATCTATGAATGACTTTGCGAATGAGGTTTCAAATCTCCAATATACATATAAAATGGTTGTCGAACGAACGCGAACGTCTCGGATACTCCAGCATGTAAATAACATTGATGAATTTCGGAGACAATGAGGAACGAAGAATTGTAGGATGCTTTATGTTATATGGGTTTTTTGGTACGCAGATGAAGGATATCCTCTTCGAACGTATTCATTTGAATAAATTTCAAAATGGCAATCCTAGCCACTCTTATTTCTGCGAAAGTTAAACCGTGAATAGCTCGATTAGAGATGTTGAGTCGACAATTAGAGATAAACCGGAAACAATGTGCAAGCGATACCAAGATGAAATTTTCTCGGTTAGGTCTCGAAAGACATGTCCGTTAAGTGGCGTGACGAGTTCATGCCTTGAACTAGACAGTCTGCTATGGTTAGGAAAAGGTTCGATGAAGGCCAATGGTTTTCTGGCAGCGATAACCAGGGAGGACCGCTCCACCATATATTATGATTAAAAAGATCGGAGGGAGGAACACCACGAGAAGCACTATCAGCAGGGTTTGTCTCCGACGAAACATATCGCTGAGAGTATCTAGATGCCGCTTCTAAAATAGCAACAGTGCGATTGGCAAAGAAGTTTGTCAGAGACAAGGGGATGACGAAAGCCAATTTACCACGCACCACGCGAATGTCTTTATGATTTTGATATTTAGACACGATTTCATGAGATTAAGTAACCGAGCTACCAACAGCGCACCATAGAGTTCGAGACGGGGTATGGAGACAGGCTTGAGAGGAGCTACTTTTGTTTTTGCGGTTATGGTTCCAACATTATCAACACCAGTAGAAGATATAGAGCGAGCGAAGACAACAGCGGAGTCGGCCAGCTCGGAAGCATCCGTGAAACCGTGGAGTTCGATTACTTCTTCGGAGGAAATCACATCGAAATCGCAGAACACAAATTTTCTCCAAATATGGCAACCGTTTACGATATTTTATCCATCTTTCATAGAGTTCGCAGGGTAGGGGATCATCCCAACCTAGCTGCAAATCAGAGGACCAAAGCTTCTGAAACATGAGCTTAAACAATATTGCCGAAGAAGCGGGAAGCCCTAGCTGGTCAAAAATGGGTGCTACTATATTTCGGAAAGTAATGTCCTCCTTGTTAAAATAGTGCATGGCTTCGTATGGGTTAAGCGATACGAAAACACATCAGTTGCAGGGTTCCAAAACACACCCAATATCAAGAGATTAAGTATGTCCAGGATAGACGAACGAATACTCGCAATCTCCACAATGGTGATTTGCGAGTAAAGCTCAACAATTAGAACTACATTTACGAATGTATCGCAACACGTTCAGATTTCAACCTAGTAAGGCTTTAGTGGAAGTTGCGCCTGTCATCACGTCGTCAACTTAGACGTCATTAGCAAGATTCACGAAACATTTCGGTCAGCGATTTGTTGCAGTACGCAAACTGATAAAAACGGAGCCGATGCTGTACCGTAAGTCACGGTTCGTGGACGGTAGTGCAGAATTTTGTCATTAGGGTATTCACGCCAGACGACGCGTTGAAAGTTCATATCGTTTTCGTTTATCCATATCTGACGAAACGGCCGATATCGTAAAAACGAAACGATGTTGCCGAAACCATAAGACTATACCTATTAGCTTATTCAATGATTGTCCGTTTGAATCCTTTACCGAACCATCAAACAAGACACGAAATTTTGTGGACGAACTTCAAGGTTTAAGAACTGCGTGATGTGGAAAGTAATACTGCTGCGAAGGGTTTTTATTTATTTTATCGTTGGAGATTTTTTCCATATGGCCAAGTTCAAGATACGCCTGCATGAATTTGGAATAAAGTCGATGCAGGTCGGGATTGTTTCGGAATCGCCGCTCCATCGAATATATAAGCCGAAACTGCTGACTGCAGAGCATTTACGAATCTTGAAGAAGGCGTTTTAAACGGTAGGAAAACTACGTATTTTCCATGTGGCGCGCGAGAAACGGTCTTCTGAAAATCTTCTCCTGCTGGATCGTTAATAACATCACGAGTCTTGGGAGGAGAGATTTCTTCCAATTCCCCTGTTGTTAATGCACAGCCATTACCACTTGGATCGAACAGCTGCCCAGAAATTACCCAACCGAAGGATGTATTTGAGCTATAGGTCGTCCATGTTGATCACGAATTTCATTTCCTTCAGAATAGACCAGACTTTATCAGCTCCGAGAAGAATTTCAACCGATCTGGGCACGTCAAAATTAGGATCGGACGAATCTAATTTCCGAATATACTACCAAGAGTTTGCGTCAAATATCCTCTTATCCCTCTTCTTTCGACGATAATCCCATAACAGGGATACGAGCATGAGTCCGCGGAATCCTAAGTCTTTGGACAAACGATTCAGTAATGAACGACAATTAAGGCCCTGTATCCAATAAAACACGACAATTGATGGGCTGTCCCCGATTATCTTGAATTCTAGCGAGAGTAGTACGCAGAATAAATTGCTGTCGAATGCTAGATTCACGCGAATGATTATTAACCGATGGGGTAGCAGCGAGAGAATTGAAAGGGGTCTCCAAAGAATAATTCTGTACCGAAGCAGGTCGAACTGATCAAGCTGACTGGGAAATGTCATAGAAATGCTGATAAACCGTCAGCTCATGAAATATCTCGATACAAGAAAACTTCTCTATGACCGGCAGTATGGTTTTCGTAGCAACAGGTTCAATGGTGATCTGATGGCATGTCTCACCAAAAGCAAAACCCAAGCATACATCAATCTGGCGAAAGCAAGATACTCGTAGTTGGATTGATATTTCTAAAGCATTTGACAGAGTTTGGCATCATGCTCTTTTGTCGAAAATGCTTTTATTTGCGATCGACGCACCTTTCGGAGCGTTCAATTTAAGTTGTCTTGGATGGTTTCATGTCTGATATTCACAAAATAAATGCTGGTGTGCCCCAGGGCTCCGTTCTGTCCCCGACACTCTTTTTAGTTTTCATTAATGATCTCTTGTCTGCCACTTCTAATCCAATCTATTCCTTTCCTGATGACAGTACTCTCTGCTTTTCATATTTGTTCCCGGGCTCACATCCCTGCTCTTCGGCTGTATAACGAGGTAAAGCTCATTAAATTTCGATATTAACAGGATAACCAATTGAAGAACTACGAACAGAGTGGAATTTAATGCTTCCAAAACACAATGGTGTTTGCCAATATCCATGAACGGCAGGTGCATCATCGAAACCGAAAAACTTTCCGTTCTCGGTGACAACTTTCGTTGGAATGACCACATATTCGATGTCGCCAAAAATGCTGCGAAATGTCTAGGTTTCCTCAAATGATGCAAGAAATACTTTCCCACTTCTGATCTGGCTTCAATATATAAGGGATTCATCCCCTCAAAATTGTAGTACAATGTCCACATCTGGCCAGGTGCGCCCAAAACATCTCTGCACCTGCTAGATAGGATTCAGAACCGTGCGATAAAACTCATAGGTTTTGCTAATATCACTCAGTCAATTGACACCCTCGAACACCAGTATACTGCCCCATGCCTCACCTTGTTCTATTGCTATTTTCACCACTAGTGTGCTCCATTGAAATTACGACTATCACTTCGGCCCTTCAAGCCTTCAAACATTATACCCGTGTCACTTCAAACCCACTATCGGACGTTGTCTGAAATATCGTGATCCTTTCGCTTGTTGAGTGCCCTACCAAGCTCTCTATTTCGTAGTCATTGTAAGATTCAGACATTCAAAACCAACGTACATCGGTGCCTATCTTTCTCTCCTCCCTAAGCTTACTTCGCCCGCGTTGCGTGTAAAAAAAAGTGGTAGACCAGACAAGCTGTAGAATCTCTTAGGTCGCCTTTACTTATCATTCAAAATCCAATCCGAAATTTTATACGAGAACATGCATGAGAATCACCGAGAATATACCCTTCCTGTTATTGAAAAGAACAGATGCGACAATACGCTGCTTAATCCAATTTCATCGAAGTGACAGAAGCAAATCGTGAAGTTACATGTTACATACCGCAGAATACAAAGAAAAATCCTTTGATGGACTAATATAATACCCTCCCCATAACTTAGCTAAGCTAAATCTGTACATATATACCATTCAAGGTCTACCGCTCAACTAGATAACAAAAGTAACAATAGCCATTAAAGTACAGATCCTTTCTAATAAGCGACTCATCAACTTTTATAGACTAAAACCCTAAAACGGCACGTGGCTAAATATTAAAACAACATTCAAAACTCCATTATGAGCAACTAAGCATGTTATCCTTACTGACACCCACCCCCCCCCCCCCCCCCACACGAGAAATGACAACATTTAACCCTGAACAAAGTAGCTCTCAGTGTTAACCTCCATCTGACCTTGTTAAATAATTCATAACGGTATTCCAACCATTGCCATATCCCCTATAATGATCCAGAATCATCGTCAATCTAAATTGCACAATTCTCCAGTGTCATGTAGCTTCAGTGCGACAAAACTGACAGAACGTGTTCGCTTATAAAATTACACTCCGATACTAGGTTCTCTTCCACCCTCTGATTCTGATGCTACACCACCATCACCTGTACCATTTGTAGCAAGAAATCTCATTGCGTACGACTCAAAGAACAGAGTTTCGTTTTACTTCCAACCTACACCTACCCGCGAATTCGTTGCAATTCAGGCGAAGCATGCTGCTTCTAACGAAGGTTAGTCCAAGGAACACAGACTTCACTCCATAACAGAGTCACCAGAAGGACGCCAAATCTAACCTCCTTTTGCAGTTGTTGGTACCGCGATATAGTATCAAGAATCATGTTCGACCGAAGACGCTAAAATTTACGATGACAGCGAACTTGGGGAGAACATCAAGTAGAGGATACTACGATGTACGTTAGATGGCGCATTGATAGTAGCAAGGGATTCAATTTCGAATCTGTTGAACAATGGATGATTCCTTCAGAGTCATGGCTTTCTTCTTCTAATGAGCATCTTCTCTGGATGAATGTAGTAGTGCACTGCTTGTATCTCCTTTAGTAGTTCCTGAAGGGACTGAATTTCTTTTATTTGAATTTCCAGGGTGCGAACGAAATGTACGATTGCCTGCCATCGAACATGTACGGATACTAACGTTTGCTTAGCTGGTGATTAATGAATTTTTCGCTTCTACATAACAGTATTCGTTATTTAAGTCCTGAATGCCAAGGAATTCACCAAGAGAAAACTAAAGAGAAATAGAACAAGAAAAGGAAATCAAACAGCTTACTTTAACTTACCAGGGACGTTTTTCAGGCGGGCTTCATCGAACCGTTCCATTTTTGGGAAGCTTCCCTCTAAAGGAGAGATTCACGCTAAGGAAGGAGACTTTAATTAAAGAGTATTGATTGGAATCCGATTTTGTCATTGGATTCCATTCGATTGCCGGATATAAATAATCCAACGGATTTTAGGTTAATTGGATTTCGAGTGAGACATCTATTTTCGAAAATACCGAAACTGGACAAGTTTCGAGGTATTGGGTGGATTATTTTGAAAGTTTTGTTGTATTTTGGAGATTTGGGAGAGGAAAAGTCATCTTGGGGATACAAAAGAGAATCCTTTTTATCTCTGGCAATTGGCTAAATGTAGTTGACTCATTTTTTTAAGGTCTGTTTAATTTCAAAAGCGCATCAATGCAGTCGAAATGATTGTTTCATATCATTAAATTCATTGATATTCGGCGTCAATACTTACTGGATAGCAGGTTTCTAGCCTGCATATTTCGATTGCCCGTGTATTTTGAATAGCAAAAGTTGTAAGAAGAAGACAGCCGTGAATGCTTCAAACTTATGGAACACCACAGGACTGGGACTTGTCACCATTCTTATTTATTATAAAATTGCTTTCTTTTGTAATTTCTGTGATTGTTGGATGTAATTTTTTTTCCGATTTATTTCAAATTTGTCTGCGCCAAGCGTGTCCCGCTCTTCAACCTGCCTAAGTTACCGGATTCACTGGCATGCCGTACTTGATATTGAAGTATGCAACAACTGATGGATAGCGGGTTGTGTGTGAAAATTTTGTTGGTACATTGTTTCATATTGTTGTAAGGGCATAACACCTACAGCAATTTGATTCGGTAAACCATCGTCAGAATTTTCACTTCGCAGCCTTGCTTAGTATCGTCGGTGTTGGTTTTTACTGTGTTTGTATGTGGTTATTACTAGGGAATTCAGGGTGGACGCAGCCAATATACGCGGGCAAAGAAGTAGTCACTTTTCTGCGTACGTCCACGTTTGTAAGTAGCGACCAGCTGTTTTGGCACTTAGCGAAACACATATAGATCCCCGCCCACACCTCTCAGATCACTCTGATCTGACCCTACCTGGCTACGAACTAGTGCCACTATTCTTCCCCCATCGCAGTCTCGCCATTTATGTGCGTAGTAATGTACAATAGCTTACCAAATTCCACCGCAATGTAGTCCCTGTTCCAATCCGGAATTCAATTTCATGTGGTAAAATTCCATCTCCGTAAACAAGTTATCCACTACTGCTTTATTTACGGAAGCCCCAAACTGGACAGCAACTCGACCTTTCACGAGTCTGATGCGCTGTCTGACTCCATTCAAAGAATTGTATCCCTGTATCCTCATACTGAAATCGTGATTACGGGCAATTTCAATATACACAATTCTGGTTGGCTTCAACATTCTGGACAGACAACACCCGAAAGACGGTGTGTTGAGATCTTCGCTGCGGAAAATAACTTAACGCAGCTTGTAAATGAGGCCACGCGGATATCAGACGTTGCTAGTCATACCGCCAACACCCAGGACTTGTTTTTAACTTCTAACCCTGATAAGTACGCCGTTGATGTGCTCTACCTACCCCTCTAGGCTCGTCGGACCATTGTGTCATATCAGCTAATTTCTCGTACATGGACCACACAGTTAGAGAAAGGATTTCTAAAAGAACCGTATGGCAATACGAGAAAGGCAATTCTTAACACCTTCTTTAGGAATTTTAACCGGTCGCTATGTTTCCTCGCAAATGACGTGGATGCCGCTGTTGATATGATCACTGACACTATTCTCTTTGGAATGAGATCCTTCATCCTTCATTAGATTAAGAGTATCAGACCAAAAGAAAAGGCATGGCATGACTCGTGCTGTAAAGAGGCTGTCAGGGTTAGAGCAGTGTTTTTTTCGGTCGTACCAAACCAATCCTACAGATTAAAACCGAAAAAAGTTTAAACGAGCCAGAAATGACTGCAACGTCTTTCTTAAATGTAAAACTCCAATACGACTAAAAACTGAGTCAAAAAATCCTACAATGTCCCAAAGGTAGTAAACTGGTCGTTCGTCAAAAATATTAGAAATTCTGCCTCATCCTCCATCCCAACACTTATTTACAATGATATTCCAGCTGTCAGCTCTATGGATAAGGCCAATCTACTCGCTGCACGCTTTGCGACTAGCTCAATACTTGCAGATTGTGCTTTGTCCCCGCCTACATCTAAGAGCGTCGAATCTTCAATGGGACGAATCCACTTTCGCACTCGTGTGTCCAGGTCCAGATGGCATATCCCCCCTTCTTCTGAAGAGGTGTTCTTCCTCGCTGGCAAAACCACTGCGTACACTTCTTCATCAATCCTACTCTTTAGGACTCTTTCCGAGCATATGGAAAACAGCATTTGTCCAGCCCGTCCCTAAAAAAGGCGAATCTTCTTCCCTCTCCTCCTACAGACCCATTGCACTTACGTCCCTTCTCTCCAAGTTCATGGAAACGCTGATAAACCATCAGCTTATGAAATATCTCGAAACACGAAAACTTCTCAATGACCGGCAATATGGTTTTTGTAGCAACAGGTCCACTGGTGATCTGATGGCATGTCTCAAAAGAGTGTAACCAAAGCATACATCAATCTGGAGAAAGGAAAATAGTTGCACTTAATATTTCTAAGGCATTTGACAGAGTTTGGCATCAGGCTCTTTTGTCCGAAATGCGTGCTTTTGGGATCGGTGGCTATCTTCTTCAATGGATTAGAAATTGCCTTTCGGAATGTCCAATTTAAGTTGTCTTCGACGGTTTCAAGTCTGATATTCACAAAATAAATGCTAGTGTGCCCCAGGACTCCGTTCTGTCTCCGACACTCTTTTTAATTTTCATTAATGATCTCTTGTCTGCTACTTCTAATCCAATTTATTCCTTTGCTGATGACAGCACTCTCTGCTTCTCATATTCGTTTCCGGACTCACGTCCCTGCTCTTCGGCTGTAGAACGGGAACGGCAGCGTATGTTAAGCTCATTAAATTCCGATATCAACAGCATAACCAATTGGGGAACTATCAACAGAGTGAATTTAATGCTTTCAAAACACAATGCTGTCTGGTGTTGTTAAAGCAAAATTTAAACACCCAGCCATTATCCGTGAATGGCACTTGCATCGTCCAAACCGATAAACTTTCCATTCTCGTGTCAGTATATGTCAGTGTGTGTCAGTGACAACTTATGTTGGAATGTCAAGAACGCTGCGAAATGTTTAGGTTTCCTTAAGCGATGTAAGATCTGGCCTCAATATATAAGGCGTTTATCCGCCCGAAATTGGAGTACAATTCCCACATCTGATCTGGTGCGCCCAAAACATTTCTGCACCTGCTAGATAGGATTCAAAACCGTGCGATAAAACTCATAGGTGATGAGATGTCAATTAAGACCCTCGAACAGCGGCGTAATATTCAGTGCCACACATTATTCTATTGCTTTTTTTACCACCAGTGCTCCATCGAAATTTCCGGTAGCATTCCGCCCCTACAAACCTTCAAACGTAGCACCCGTCTCGCTGTGAATGCTCATCAGTATACCCTTAAGCCCCCTTTTGGACGTACTCTGAAATATCGTGATTCGTTCCTAACCCGTATAACTTGCTTATGGAATGCCCTGCCGAGCTCTTTATTTCCTAGTCATTATAACCTTCAAACATTTAAAACCAACGTTCACCGGTACCTTTGTTTCTATCCTCCCTGATTTTCCTTCGCCCACGCTGTTTGCCAGCAATTTAAGGGTACATAAATCCCTTGAGCGCGCGCAAATTATAAAAATAAAATGTACTCGTACTGCTTCAAAACCCTCCAAAAGCTGGGCTCCAGAAACAAAACCAAATTGTGGTGGAGGTTCCTGGTCATGAGGAAATTGATGGGAATGAAAAGGCCGACGAGTTTCTAGTCACCTCTTTGGAGTTTTTGTTTTAAAAAAGCCCCAAAATGCGGGTCTCACATGTTTTCATCTGCATCGTGACAATAAAGTAGTGTTTCTATTTGGCGATGTCTACTCGCCAGCATTTTATCATCTTGCTTTACTCAGTCCATATTGGATGTATCTCCCAAGTTGAAGACATCTAGGAAGGTCCTCGCATTCAACTATCTGATCATTACTGGTACACAAAGCCAAAGATTTTGAACATCAACCGCGTTCAGAACGTTGATCAACGTTTCGAAATAAGAAACGTTTTACAGAACACCTTTCCAGGTCACAGTAAACCAACACCTAGACCATGCTTTGTGCGCAAGTAGCTATTAGTCAAACATTGCTATGTTCGCAGAGTTTATCAAATGGCTTTGCTTGAAGGTGGTTGGCAGTAGAGGCTAGAAGGCATAACTTTTGAAAGGACTATGCCGAAATGTCCGCAGCGTGCCTTATATTTTTCGCATTAAATTTCTGCCAGCTGTGATTCAAAAGATTCGTGATTCGAGGATTAAGCTAGATTTACATAGTGAACTTAACATTTGAAGCACGATCGACGGAAACCACAACAGGAAGAAACTTTAGTCCAATGAAATCTTCCGAAAGCCGGTAAGTACGATGATTGATAAGTCGCTGGGGACATTAAGCTGGAACGTTGGGCAAAACCGCATCATCACCTCCATGTGGTGCCTGCTGGACAGCTATCTAATACTGAACCAACGATGAGCGTATACTAAGTCTGCCTGTATAGGTGGGGCTAAATAGTCTCAACAGTGCAAGCTTGAACTTCAGCACACATGTGCCAGATGAGGCATATCTTGTTGACATGATGGACAGTGCCTTCAGATGTTGAACAAGAGGCCTTCACAAGGACGATGGGCAACGGAAGAATTTCGCTCGATGGAATTAAGGGTGAGGTCCACAACCGGAATAGTGGAAGCTTAATTTGAGCTACTTCGATATATTCGGAGCTCAGCTATTAAGACACTTTCAAGGCTAAGGCATGATCTTGATAAAAGGGATGCTGGCGGAAGAGCCCTTGATGGACCAACCATACGCTCGTATCTCCGAATTAGGTTGCTCGCATCGGAGCATCCGGCCACTTGTTCTAGGGGATGAAACCTCCAGGTGCGCGGTTTCGCATCACTATGGAAAGCCGAAAACTTTCACAACAAAGAGACGTGGAATGTTTCTTAACAGGTCACGTGTAGCCAACCAATTAACAGAGGCCCTTGACTGCTACCAAGCAGCTATCACCGCCATTCAGAAAGAGCAATCGGATGGGCCGGGCAAAAAGAGGATGAAAAACTATGACATCTACTTTGGCGAGTGGTATAGGGAACAGAAACAGCGCTTATCCGGATACGGATTTGTCATATGCGGCAGATTTTGGTGCGGAGTCTTAAACTTTCGACTCGTAACTGAGCGTCTAATGACAATCTACATCAAAGCTAAGTGCGCTAACATGCGCTCATTGCCCTACGGAAGACAAGCACAACGACATCAGTGAATGTTTCTATGAGCTCTTCGACAAGACATATGAGCAATGCCCTAAGTATGACGTTAAAATCGATGTTAACGCCAAGGCAGGGAAAGTGGACACCTAGGCCTAGGAGGGTCGAAATGCATAAGGGTGTATGGCGGTCTTCGGATCATGAAATGCTAAATCAAATTGATCATTTGCGATCGACGTAAGGTATGCCTCGAATATTCTGAACGTCCGAACCTTCCGGGCAGCTCACATTAACCCGGATCACAACCTTGTTACAGACAAGGATTGGATTTCCCAAGCGCCACAATAAAGAAGAACTACTGTAAGAGACAGCCAGTAACTTTGCGTATTCCGAAATTTCTCAAGAACTGTGCTAGGTTTTACCCGACCAAAACCAAGAATGCCCTGGTTTGATGAAGGATGCCGGCAAGCACATATTATGAACTAGTGGCGTATAAAGTGGCATTGCTATTAACAAGAACTTCTGGAGGATAATAAGAAAAGAAAGCAAGTAAAGTCCGCAATCAAAGATATTGGGAGTTTGTACTCCAGGAACAACGGAGGGAAGCTTTAGCAAATGGTTTAAAGAACGTGTCAAGTGTATGGTAGAACCCTGTGGAGATGTAGAGGGAAATCTTGTAGCAGGCTTAAAGTTTGTGCTGTGAATATGCAAAATCTGCTTCTGCAAATCTTTCAAAAAACCGGGCAACTACTTGCGTACCCCGCAGATATTGGCATAATTGGCAGCACTCAGCGGGCTGTCATCAGTGCGTTGGCTAGTATTGAATCGGAAGCTTCTCAAGTGGGCCCAGCGGTAAATGAAGGCAAAATCAAGTATGTGCTTTCGACAAGAAAGGACACATAACATCGACGAATTGGTTAGCACGTCACAGCCGACAGCTTTAACTTGGAGGATGTAAGAGACTATGTCTACCTTCGCTCTGCTATCGATTCTACCAAAAAGATTTCAGTAAAAATAAAGCGAATAATCACTCTTGCCCATCGCTGTTACTTTGTGCTTTCTTAGCAATTGTTTAGTAAGGTCCTATCCCGAAAAACTAAGGAGACTTTGATTATTCCAGTCCTACTTTATGGCGCTGAGGCACAGACTCTATCGAAAACGGATGAAAATATCCTCGATCGCTTCGAGAGAAAATTTGTAGACCAGGACATGAAGAGCGAATGGACATCAACGCTCCGTCCCACAGGTTCTTCAAATCTTACACGGATTGTCAACGTAGCAGAGAAAGACTCGCCCTACGTGGCTCGCACAACCTGTAAGGGAGCTGAAGACGGGTCCATATTGTATCCTGCATATCTTGTAGAAACACTTTATAAAATTTTCTCACAAAATCTGTTATAGTACCGATCGTAAAATAAGGTGATGCAGGAATGATAGATTTTTCCACATGACGCCATTTATAATGCAACAAGCTAGGAGACCGGAAATCAGTGAAATTGGCGAGGAAACAGGTATCGCAAAAGTCATCTCCCTATCGGAAGATGCTATAATTTTTGCAAACGGCGGCAAATGTCAATTCTACTTTGACATTTGTGAAGTAAACAGGTATAAAGTACACGTCAATAAGACATGAATCGCTATACTCCTAAAGAACGTGGAATAATTGTTACGATTTTTTTGCGGCATAATTCCTCGGTGGTGTTGGCGCAGCGTGAATTTCGACGCAGATTTCCCGGTCGTCCGACACCAACTGGGACAACACGAGGTGCTGCTGGTTCTGGCCGGCCCGGAGCAGCCATTCTGCTGAGAATATCGCAGTTGTGGTTCAAGATGTAGCAGAGGACCCTGGAGTATTCGCCGCCTTTACAGAGAATTTTGGTGAAGACTGCGAGATGGTCCCTTAAACAGTGCGGACAATGCATCAACTGTTAGCTGTTGACCACCAAGCCCGTGTAACCTATGCTCAAGCCACCCTGAATCTCGACCACGAGGGTGACAACTTTTCATCGAAAATCAGCTTGAGCGACGAGGCCCATTTCCATCTCTGTGGATATGTGAATAAGCAAAATTAACGCTTCTGGGGCACCAAAAATCTGCGTATAACCCACGAAGAACCATTAAACCTGCTCAAAGTTACTGCATGGTGTGCTGTTTACGGTGGAGTCGCCATCGGGCCTTATTTTTTCAAAAACGTCGTGGGCTAAACGACCTATGGACGTGAGCACTACAGAGCCATGCGTGATGGAAAATGCCACAAATCGGGCCCGCGTGGCCATCAATTCTGGCGGCTTCCACTTAGTCGATATCATTTTATCGATTATATGGAAAAAAAATTAAGACAGCCAATAAACATAATCCAAAAGCAGAACTAAGGTTTTCCATTCAGTAAAAAATTATAGCCAAAGAACCTCGGTTGATAAATTTTGCGCCACCTTATACTACTCATAACCAGATTTTAGGATTTGAGGAAACCTTCATTTATAGAGAGCATACATGATTATGACATGATTTGATAGCAATTACACATATTTAAAATCCATCAACTCCTTTTTTTCCGCCTAGAAGAAAATAAATTGCTTGTATCGTACATATTCCACTTCCCTATACCCCTATATCTAAACAAAGCTAAATGCTGAACAAAGTTTACTCCCCCTAAATTTCAACTTCTCCTTTGTTTATCAAATTTTATTTATCTCCCAAACAACACCGTATACAACACACCTTCTACAGACTTTTTCGCCACCAATCCACCTCCTGGGATTCCGGATCTCTCCACTTAATCGCCTGGCACCTCCAAGCAACTCCATCAGCTCTACCTCCTCCTTGACCTGAAAACACAAGCAATCAAACAAATCACTCACAATTATTTCTTAGTCCAGCCGGTGAAGACCTTTATCGCGTCCAGCGCCCATTCAATGCATAAAACCACAATCGCCTGCCCCATATCCACTCTACTTGCCTCACCCCTCTCACGTATCCGTAAATGTGGAGTGTTGCCCTTATCAAGAAAACAAAAACATCCGCAATAAATTCAAATTACACCATCGTCTCCAGCCCCTTATTAGTTGTTCGTTCGGTTAGACGGGTGGCCGGTCCGGTCCGGTTGGTTGGTTTTGACAAAATATTCCTAAACCCGTGTCTGGTGGCCCATCTTACCCATACTTCTTTTACTTGGAGTTTTATTAGCGTGGCACACCTTTGTGGGACTACCGCATGACCAGGTCCTGTTTTCGGCGCGTGAAAACATGGTTAGGGCAGCGAAAATAGTGTGAATGAAGATCCCTGTAATACCCACTAAGCTGTATTCCTCAATAGCATGAGGATTGTCGGTCATGCTCTACGAGTCAAGATTAACAAGTCTGATAGAACGACTTTTGGTGTAGTGGCATGATGCGCATCGAAGTAAACTATACACAAAGCCTAAAGGATCATCCTTTAGGACTACATCAACACAAGAACAAAACACCAAAGAAGAACCTCAGTTAACCTGGATATATCCGATAAACTTCTACAGATAACACATTTACACACACACAACCTATTTGGGTAGCTAGATATTACCTCATTAGGTATGTCCTTCCAGCACCATTGTGTGCGTTTAGTTTGTCCCGTATTCAGGTAGTGTTTGCGAAATGGATTATGTACGTAAGAACGAGGGAACAATGCTCCTGGATGGGCTGTTTAAGGTTTACAACCCAGAGCCAGCCATTAACCAGGGAGAAAGTTGCTTTAGTTTCAGTTCACTTTCAGTACTCTAGCGGTACGAATACAATGAAGGAGAAAACGGAATGAGTGAAAGGATAATTGTTATTATTGTGGTAGGGTGATGTTTTAGTTTTAGAGTGGCACGATATGGAATGAGATTCGTATCGGCTGGGCAGTATCATGGGCGTCGACTGCTGCTTAAATCCTTTAGACAAATGGGAAGCTGTTATAAAAGACAGCGAGGTACTTGGAGGGTGACAAACAAATCAACGAAATTGCCATTGACTCAGACTAATTGAATAGATGAACGATTTTCAGTTAATCTGGATTAGAGATGATCTGAATTGTCAAATGAATAAGATACTTGATAAATTTCACGACTGAAATTCTATGGGGAAAATCAATAGAATTTATTATATTTTGCCCAGGCGAACAGGGACATTAAGATTGGGATCAACACATTGTAGGTATAGCTACGATTTGAAAACGAGTATTTACTAAGCGTTTAAAGGTGTAGAATCTATCGTAGTCTGCTGCTACCGAAAGAAGAGCGAAGGAATCCAGAACTGTTAACAACATCAACAACAGTTGAAAAACAGTCACAACAAGAGCTACAATAAAAGCAATCACTTCTACACCTTTAAATGCAGCCTAAGTTACAGCTGCATTACGACCAAGAAATGTATAAAACTGCACAACAAAAGCAAAAGAATCAGGAATTTCAAGAACAAAAAGCCAACTATAACAGCAGCAGCAACAACAGCAGCAGCAACAACAGCAACAACAACAACAGCAGCAGAAAAAAAATTACAGGCTAAGTTTAAACAGTCATGCGATCCACTGCAATACAATGAAGTGCTACCAAAAAATCGAAAATTTATTGAGGGATACGAGGACGGAGCTCCTCTCGTTCACCCCGAAAGAGAAGAAGCTGCCAACAATACTGCTAGGGGAGATTGATCCATGCTCTAATACGGAGAAGGTCTTTGCACTTGGGCGACAGCTCAAATAAAAATTAAAGATGAGCGAAAATATTTTACATCAATTCGCTGCCAAAGGTTCGGGCATACCGCGTTAAATTGGGAATTGCAACCTCTTTGCCTTGAGTGGGGAAAGGACCACAAATCAGGCGAATGTCCTCTAGGTAAATATGAGGCGTCATAACTCTCGTGTGCCTTATGTAAGAACACGGGACACACCGCAAATTATCGGCGTTATCCTAAGTTCCAGTACATGGGGAAAGTAAATTTAATGCATTTTTACTTCCTAATCTCAGTGACCCCGACTTAACCGTTGCCAGACTAGATACTGCCAAAGGCTCCTACGGGCTAGCATCGGCATATCTAGGCCACGATCATGTGGGCCCTCTCCCTGGTTATAACCTAGAAAGGCTGGTACTAGAAGCTGGGGGGTTAAAAACTGGCCTCATCATCGGGGGCGACACTAACGCTCATCACATGGTATGGGGCAGTACCGACATCAACAATAAAGGCGAGTCATTTCTCATTATATTATAAGTGTCTGCAACATTGGCAATGAGCTCACTTTTATAACAAGAAACCGACCGGGTGCTAGATATCACTCTTGTCTCCGACAACATCACTCAAATGCTAACGAGCTGGATGGCATCGCCTGAACACTCATTTTCAGCTCACAGATACATCCAATTCAGGCTGAGTGATGCTCCTCCAGCAGCATTGCGGAATTATCGGAAAACTGATTGGTCAAAATGCAGAAGAATACTGTCAGAAACGCTATCCTCTAAACTCTCTGGTTCCCCACGTGACACCAACGAGTTCGACATGAAAGTCGAGCAATTCACCTTGGTTCTCAATCAGGCTATGGCTGTTTCCTGCCCTCTTATTCAACTTAGAGGCAAGGAAAAATCGCACTGGTGGACATCAGCACTGGGATCGCTTAGGAACATTTGCAGAAAACTTTTCAACCTAGCAAAAAGCTCATACAAAGAATCCCTCAAAATATACAAAAAAGAACTGAAGAAGGCAAAGCAACTATCCTGGAGAACACTCTGTTGCAAAATTACAGAAACCTCTGAGGAATCGCGGCTAAGAAAAATCCTCTCTATAAACCATATGATGCCTAGTTGTTTGAAAATGATGGCTCTTGGACAACCTCAAGTGATGAATAACTCAACCTGCTACTGGACACCCTCTCTCCAAGTAGCTCCCAATTCACGGCCGGTAGCAACCCAAACAGGACTACTGCAACCGGGACCAAAATTTATGGTCTCATGGTCCTCAAATGTTATCCTGCTTACGCTAGAAAATATGATGAGGAACTGTGTAGAACTAATCCACATTCCACTGCCATGGAGAGAAGTTAATGTAGTTTTCATTCCCAAAGCTGGGAAATGTTCTCATGTTGCTCCAAAGGACCTGAGACCTATAAGTCTATCAACTTTTCCTCTGAAAACTCTAGAACGATTAATTGATATCCATATACGAGCTAAAATTGATCCAAGGCTTTGTCAACGGCTCAACATGCCTACTGTAAAGGAAAGTCATTAGAAACGGCTCTGCATTCACTGACTGGCCACATCGAACGATCCCTACAACGTAGAGAGTACACAATGGTTGCTTTCCTGGACATAGAGGGTGCCTTGAACAACATCAACACATCCGCAATCACGACTGCACTGTCAACTCTGCAGGTAGACGACGTTGAGGAGTCTTATGCGGAATAGCAGGAAAATCAACTCCAAACTGGGTGAGGCTTCTGCTAAAAGATGTGTCAGCAGAAGTACCCAGCAAGGCGGTGTCCTTTCTTCCTTCTCTGGAACTTAGTGGTTAATGAACTGCTGATATACCTGGAAGCGAGTGGTAGCAGGGTGCTACCCTGCTATAGCCGTCTCAGGTAAGCATCTTAATACTGTTAAAGACCTCCGTCAGCTAAATCTTGACAGATTAACCCGTTGGGCAGATCGCTTTTTTCCAGGAAATATAAAATTCCAACCATAGACCTTCCCTCAATAAACGATAGTCTCATTTTTTACAGGAACCTAAACTGGAAACCCAATATTCAAGAAAGAGCCATGAAAGCTACATTAGCTTAATTTTCTTACAAAAAAACCATTGGGAATAAATGAGGCCTTCAACCTCATATAACCCACTGGCTATACATCTCGGTCATAAGACCAATACTCACCTACAGGGTAGTTGTCTGGTGGACGGCCTTAAACTATTCAGTCAACTGCAGCGAACTAAGCAGAGTCCAAGGAACAGCATGTCTATGCATAAGCGGAGCCCTACGGTCTACTCCCTCTACGGCATTAGACATTCTGTTTCACTTAACACCCCTCGATATCTTCAGTAAGCAAGTAGCTGCAACTGCAGCTATTGGCCTTGAAGCGACTACATAGTGGACAAATACACAGAGAACATCGATTACACCACACCTGAACTTTGGTTTGACAAAGACTTCCGTGTAAGCTTCCCCTCTATATCCTTCTGGGCGGAAGATGCTTTCATGGAAGACAAGTCAATCTACTTTTACACAGATGGATCTAAACCGATAGTGGGGTTGGTGCCGGTGTTTTCTCATATAAGCTAAATCTAAGCCTTTCTTTCGGACTTCCAAATCACTGTAGCGTGTTCCAGGCGAAATATTGGCGATTAAAGAAGCTCTGTCCTGGCTGAAGAAAAACGTGATATCTGCAAAGGATATCAGCTTCTTTTCAGATAGTCAGGCAGCGATCAAGTCCCTGAAGTCAGTCTCATTAAATTCTAAAACCACCCTTGAATGCCGATCATCTCTAACAGAGATTGCAATGCAGTTTAAGGTTCACTTTTTCTGGATGCCGGGTGACAGAGACATTCCAAAGAACTGTAGGGCCGATGAACTCGCCAAAATTGGAAATACTCTAACTATTCTACCGGAAAAAGATAGCATAGGTATACCAATCGCTACGTGCAAATGAGTATTAAAGCTGGATGCTAATAAAAGGACAGATCTTAGGTGGACTGTTGGACAAACATGTCTAGCGACCAAACAGATCTGGCCAAAGCTGGATCTGAATCCTTCTAAATAGGAAACATCTTAGCGCCATCATAGGTGTCATCACTGGACAATGCCTTATACTCGTAGATAAGCATACAAGAAGGTTTGGCGCTTTTGTAAATGATTTCTGTAGTAGCTGCATGCACGAGGAGGAAGAGGAGACAATCCTCCACCTACTCTGTACATGTCCAACTATTTCTCGATTTCCAGGGTTGACATTTATTTTACAATCGGCGAAGATTTTAACACCAAACACAGAGATTTTGAAAGTAACACACCAAACATTACTGGGAACCCGCTACTCAGTTGGTGGGTTCAATATAGTGTTATGTACCGACTCAGCCTAAAAACGACGGATAGTACGTCATTTTCCAGACACGGCTGTAAATACCAGCAGCCCGAATATTTTCTCACGAATAAATAGCAGATTTCAGAGGAAGGATTAAAGAAGCTGTTGATGATCACAACTTCTTTGTTGCCCGTTGGGAAATTATCTTACACACGTTTATATCATAATTCAATTTCATTCTTTTAATTTGATCAATTGTTTCACTGAAGTTTGTTCTCCGTCCGTCTTTTAGTACTAACCTTCATATAGTGTAAATTGTAATAGGTTAGATTGTTAGCAACTGTCAAATAAAACATTCAATCTAAAGGAATCTGGTCCTTCGAGCCAGATTGTAGTGTTTAATATACTTGTAAATCTATCATGTCTAAGGCGAATCAAGTTCAACATTTAGTGGAGAAACAAGGAGAACTTTTCATTTTCACGTCTGTAAGTACCGACCAGATGTTTTGGCACTTAGTGAAACACGGGTAAATTCCCGCCCACACTTCTCAGATCATTCTGATCTGAAGCTACCTGGCTACCAACTATTGCCACTATTCTTTCCTTTTCGCGGTCTCGCCATTTTAGCTTACCAAATTCCATCAGAATGTAGTCCCTGTTCCAATCCGGAATTCAATTTCATGTGGTTAAAATTCCATGTCCGTAAGCAAATTATCCACTACTGCTTTATTTACAGAAACCCCAAACTGGACAGCAACTCAACCTTTCACGAGTCTGATGCGCTGTCTGACTCCATTCAAAGAATTGTGTCCCTGTATCCTCATACTGAAATTGTGATTATAGGCGATTTCAATATACACAATTCTGGTTGGTTCGACATTCTGGACAACACCCGAAGGACGGTGTGTTCAGATCTTCGCTGCTGAGAACAACTTAACGCAGTTTGTAAATGAGGCCATCAGACGTTGCTAGTCATACCGCCAACACCCAGGACTTGTTTTCAACTTCTCACCCTGATAAGTACGCCGTTGATGTGCTCTACCTACCCTTCTAGGCTCGTCGGATCATTGTGTCATATCAGCTAATTGCTCGTACATGGACCACACAGTTAGGGAAAGGATTTCTAAAAGAACCGTATGGCAATACGAGAAAGGCAATTCTTAACACCTTCTTTAAGAATTTTAACCGGTCGTTATGTTTCCTCGCAAACGACGTGGATACCGCTGTTGATATAATCACTGACACT
Source organism: Volucella zonaria (assembly GCA_963966105.1). Taxonomy (NCBI): domain Eukaryota; kingdom Metazoa; phylum Arthropoda; class Insecta; order Diptera; family Syrphidae; genus Volucella; species Volucella zonaria. The sequence continues at coordinate 133,867,976 of OZ014533.1, read as the reverse complement.
ATTCTCTTTGGAATGAGATCCTTCATCCTTCATTAGATTAAGAGTATCAGACCAAAAGAAAAGGCATGGCATGACTCGTGCTGTAAAGAGGCTGTCAGGGTTAGAGCAGTGTTTTTTTCGGTCGTACCAGACCAATCCTACAGAAGAAAACCGAAAACCGTTCAAATGAGCCAGGAATGACTACAACGCCTTTCTTAAGCGTGTGCAATTCCAATACGACCAAAACCTGACGCAAAAAATAATGGGTGACCAAATAGCAATGATAGTTGTTCTAATTTAAATGTTTCAGCAGCTGTCAAAGTTACCAGTGACATTCAGCAGTCAAAATATTCAGCAAGGTTTGCCATTTCAACATTCATCGTTTTACCCTTGCCAAACATGAGGAAATTATTCAAGAATATCGAAATTCCGGCTCAGTTGGAAATACGTGAATTTGGTGGTGAGAACGGTAGTCAGTGTGCAGGCAATTCGTCCCACCGTGGAAAAGTTTGCTCGTGAGTACACTCTTTTGGATCTTAAGCCATCAACCAGACAGAGATTAGTGCGAAATGAAGAAAACATAGCCGCCGTAGCGGCCCGTACCGAATAAGACCCAGAAATGTCGATTCAGTGCCGATCAGCGGAATTGGGCATCGTCAGAGAGTCAACCCGCCTTATTTGCAGTTGGATCTTAATCTACATCTTTATAAGACTGCTGACGCAAGAATTGAAGCTGGACGACCATAGCCAACGCCGTATGTTCGCTAATTGGGCGCTGGATATCTTAGCCGGAGATCCGGATTTCGGCCAAAATATCACCTTCATCCACAAGATTGACTGTTTGGTGCTATTTATGGCATGGCGGCAACATCGGGCCTTATTTCTTTCGAAATGAGGAAGGCGACACCGTTACCGCCAATGGTCTCAAATATAGAGTGATATTAACCGACTTTCTATGGTCAGAGCTCGACAACATCGATATATCCGAGCTGTGATTCCAACAAGACGGCGCTACATGCCATGCAAGAGATGCAACGCTCGAAGTTGTGAAGGAGAAATTTGGCGACTTGATCATTTCACGGCGAGCGTTCATCAATTGGCCGCCACGATCATGCCATTTGATACCACTCGATTATTCTCTCTGCGGCTACGTCAAGTCCTTAGTCTACGCTAACAATCCAACCACTCTGGACGAGCTCTAGTCATCAAAAATTGGACCGATCGCTTGAAGCACTGCCAGCTGCAGAGATGACAATTTAAACTATGTGCTATTCTGCACATAATGGCGTGAACGTAGCTTCAAAATAAAGCCAGAATCAGTTTTATATCTCTCACCCTTGTTGTTTTATTTAAACTTTTTTTTCCTATAGTCCTTATCTGGTCACCCGTCACCAAATATCATTGGTCGTTTAGAAATTCTGACTCATCCTCAAACCCAATATTTATTTACAATGAGATTCAAGCTCTCATCTCCTTGGACAAGACCAATCTGCTTGCTGCACACTTTGCCTCCAGCTCAACATTTCCAGATTGTGCTTTGTCCTCGCTTGCACTTGAGTGCGTCGAATCTTCAATGGGACGAATCCACTTTCGCACTCGTGTGTCCAGGTCCAGATGGCATATCTCCCCTCTCGCTGGCAAAACCACTGTGTACACTTTTTCATCAATCCTACTCTTTAGGACTCTTTCCGAGCAGATGGAAAACAGCATTTGTCCAGCCCGTCCCTAAAAAAGGTGAATCTTCTTCCTTCTCCTCCTACAGACCCATTGCACTTACGTCCCTTCTTTCCAAAGTCATGAAAACGTTTTGGATCAGGCTCTTTTGTCGAAAATGCGTGCATTTGGGATCGACGACTCTCTTCTTCAATGGATTAGAAATTACCTTTCGGAACGTTCAATTCAAGTTGTCTTGGACGGTTTCAAGTCTGATATTCACAAAATAAATGCTGGTGTGCCCCAAGGCTCTGTTCTGACTCCGACACTCTTTTTAATTTTCATTAATGATTTGGTTTTCTCTCTGGTTTTCATATTTTTTCCTGATCTTCCGCTGTAAAACGGGAACGTCAACGTATGCTAAGCTCATTAAATTCTGATATAAACAGCATCACCAATTGGGGATCAATCCATGCTGTATGCTGCCGTTACAGCGAAATCCAAGCACCCAGCCATTATCCACGAATATCACTTACATCGTCGAAACCGAAAAACTTTCCATTCTCGGAATGTGTGTCAATGACAACTTATGTTAGGATGACCACATATTCGATGTCGCCAAAAATGCTGCGAAATATCCAGATTTTCTCAAGCGATATAAGACGTATTTCACCCCCTCTGGTCTGGCTTCAATATATAAGGCGTTCGTCGGCCTAAAATTTGAGTACAATCCCCACATCTGGCCAGAAGCTCCTATAATATCTCTGCACCTGCTAGATATGCTTCAAAACCATGCGCTAAAACTCATAGGTGATGAGGTGTCAATTAAGACCCTCGAACAACGGCGTAATATTCCCTGCCACACCTTATTTTATTGCTTTTTTTACCACCAGTGCTCCATGGAAATTTCCGCTAGCATTCCGCCCCTACAAACCTTCAACCGTAGCACCCGTCTCGCTGTGAATGCTCATCAGTAAACCCTCAAGCTCACTATCGGACGTACTCTGAAATATCGTGATTCGTTCCTGAGCCTAACAACTTGCTTATGGAATGCCCTGCCCTTGGCCTGCTCTGCCCCCATTTAAAGATTTTAACTGAAATGCGAAATATGTATTGGCGTCAAACGTATGTATGACATCAGACTACGAGGAAGAAATGACAAATGCAAATCGACTATGTTAATCCCACGTATTTATGTATGTATATGTCGTGTTCTAAGATCGCTAAAAGATAGTCAAAAACGTGCTCATGGAAGCTACTATTTAATTCATATACTGGCATGTTGATAGTCGCTGCTCCAATCTCATTGAGGACAGTCGACCGGTTAGTAGTGCGTGGAATAGTGCAAATTTATTTAAATGTAAGTGGTTCAGCGTAATAAAGGAGCTATCTGCATAAGATGATCATATTCAAAATGAATCAAATGGTAAATGACGGCAGTCGACGCCAAAAATAGCGGAAAGTCAAAAGGTAAGATGATAGATGCTCAGAAGTTGGAGCAGAAGCAACTGTTACTGCAAACATTGGCAGGTGGCAACAGTGACGAATATGTCGCCGTCAAGGCCGAGAATAGACTTTCGGTGAAAGGCGAAGATTAAGTTATCGCTAGAAAGTGTGACTTAAGAAAAGCATGATAGACTCAGCTATTCCTATGAGTCATGAGATTGTCTTTGCATGATGCTGACGCAGGGCAAAAGTATCTCGGCTTATAAAAAAAAGTGAGAATTTTCGACTAAAAAATAAGCAGGAACGACAAAATAACTATCGAAACAGTAAAAAGTGCAAGAAAAACAACAGGAGAACAACAGGAAAAACAACAGGAGAACAACAGGAAAAACAACAGGGGAAACAACAGGAGCAGAATAGCAGAGGCAGCTACAACACTAACAGCGATAAGAACGAATTCAAAACAATAGAAAAACGATAAGAGAAACAAAAGCTGTTGACACAATATTAAAACCAGCCGCAGTCGCAGACATAGGAACAGGAACTGGAACAACAGGGCCCAAATAACAAAAGGAAGAAAAAATTACCTCATTTTCAAGCACGAGTAAGTTACTTAGTATTTATCTACTCGTATTATTTTAACTCAGATTGACCTTCAACATTCCAAGTCGGCTGCTGCAGCCCTATATTAGAGGCTTTTCCTTTGAATCTTTTGGAATTCATAGTTGTCGATAATGTCAACATTTGTTACGAACGCAACACAGCAAGTAATCGACTTATCCAATAGATACACTAAGTAACCAATAGATACACTAGTGAAATTACAGTCTGCAAAGCACTATCGGAGGTCTCCATGTTAAACTATAGGCACATCGAATTCAGAATTAGATACAGTTTGCCGAAGAGAAGGAATTCGAGTAAAGACTAATGCGATGCTTCACAGTGGAGCTCGTCTAGTCCTTCAATGATCCGCCTAAACTCTGAACGAAGGAAATTGTTCAAAATTTGAAATGTCCAACTATGAAAAACGCTGGCAGATTATCCGTTTCGTGGTCGAACGCAGCTTATAGGAATGTTTAGTGGTTGATGCTAAAAGGAAGAATTAATTCGGGTTTCGAAGAGGGCTATTCAAAAAATTCGAGACTGTTTTTCACTTTCATTCTTGATTTTCACTCAATCGACTCCCTTCTGGCTTTTCGGTCTTATTAATACGTCGTCTGCCAACTTTCCGCGTGCTTAGATTCGAATCCAAGCCAACTGTGAGACAAGGATGTAGACCACTTCTATCCTCCTTCTTCATAAAGCAATTGACTGATTTTTTTATCTGCAAAATTCCAAGTTTACTCGTCCAAGACCTTCTCTTTGCGTATGATATTGTGATGTTAGCGTACTCGCCGGTGATTTAAAGTTATGGTATCAATACTCGTAGTACAGATCATGGAGTCTTGTAGTCAACCTGATAAAGGCGAAGCATGCTCGAGTCTCACTTCTCTGATAACCTAATCGAAACCATCTCATAACTAGCTCCTATCAACGAAGCTAGTAGTTAGCTGAACAACACAACACACCGTAGCTGATATGTCACATCGGTTGTGGCGACGGATGAGGCCATTAAACATGCTGTTGCTTCCTTTGATGGCTTCAAGTCGCCTGGCACCGATAATATTTACCCAGTTATGTTACAAAAAGACATAGACCAGCTGCTGGCAACTGTGAAGAGAATTTTCGCTGCCAACCTGGTACTGGCATACATATCTACCAAATTCCTGACGAACAGTGAGAGTGGCCCTTATACCGAAAATCGGAAAGGAAAAAAACTACTCGCCAAGAATTTCAGACCTATAAATCAGACTTCCTTCAGGCTGAAAAGCATCGAGAGAATGGTCGAGATCCATGTGCGCAAAACCGCCTACCAACGCGAAAGATCCTGCGGGAGTGCGCTTCAGAATCTGGTAGCCAGAATTAAAGGCGCACGCTACAAGAAGGAATATGCCTTGGGCATTTTCATCGACGTTGATGGTGCTTTCGACAGCGCAATTTTTGGTGGCATATGTAACTCGGCGAGACAACACATCGTAGACGAATCACTAGTTTTGTGGATAAAAGCGATGCTGGTGAGTAGAACATTGATTGCGGATGCTGGCTACGGTGAATATGTGCTTGCAGGTGTAAACAAGAGTTGACCGTAAGGCGGCGTTCTGTCTCTACTGCTACGGTGCATGTAGGTCGATTCACTGCTCAACCCTCCCAATAGTTCTAACGTCTATGCACAAGCATACGCGGATAATGTAGTTGTACTGTCTGTTGGATAGTGTCTAGCGACTGTCTGCTCTAAAGCGCAGGCAGCTCTAGACCTGATCGTCGACTGAGGCACTAGTAATGGGCTTTCAGGCAATCCTCTCAAAACTGAGGTTGTTTTCTTTACCAGAAAGAGGAAGCTGCCTGGTCTGACTCATCTAGTGTTTAAAGGCATCACCATCCAATTCTCCAAAGAAGCTAAGTATTTGTGTGTCATCCTGGATACGTTGAAAGCGCTGTCGGCTACCGGGCATTGCAGAGGAGCTATCGGCAAGACATGAGGCCTGTCACCGAGAATGGTCTTTCCATCTACAAAGCTATGATAAGGGCAATTATATCCATCCTATCGACAATCGACGGTCTGGTGGAATAGGCTCTCGCGAAAATACCTGATTGCGGCTTCTACCATACCCCAAAGAATGGTTTGTCTCGGATGCATGGGGGCTTTCCCAGCACTCCTGGTTCCGCTCTAGACGCATTGAAGAATCCCCCTCCACTTGATGTTTATATCATGGGCTGCACTCTCAAAGCCATCTTCCATTTAAAATGAAGTGGTATTTGGTACAACACGCACTGGAGCTTTGATGACATTGTCCGTCGTCTATCTTATGACTCTGGTCTTATGGACATGCCGTCCGATGCAGGGACACCAGAACTCCCGTTGAGGAAAAAATACGAAATCGACTTTCCCTGTGCCCAGGACTGGTTTCGGCCAGAATCTGAGCCAGGACTCAGGAAAAGAATGCAGTCGGGACGACAACGTTAGATTTCACTTCACGTTAGGAAAGCTCGCATCTGTCTTCGCAGCGGAGATTTACGCAATCCTGATGGCAGCGAACTATATTGCGGGGAACCGGTGGAGGGGGCGAAGCATTTGCATCTGTAGCAACAACGAAGCTGCGCTTAGAGCCTTGCTGAACCCCCTTATGACTTCCAAGCCAGTTCAAGAATGCAAGACGCTTGTCTGGGTCCCAGGTCACAATGGGATCACGGGAAATAAAATCGCCTTAGAGCCTTGCTGAACCCCCTTATGACTTCCAAGCCAGTTCAAGAATGCAAGACGCTTGTCTGGGTCCCAGGTCACAATGGGATCACGGGAAATAAAATCGCCTTAGAGCCTTGCTGAACCCCCTTATGACTTCCAAGCCAGTTCAAGAATGCAAGACGCTTGTCTGGGTCCCAGGTCACAATGGGATCACGGGAAATAAAATCGCCGATAAACTTGCCAGGCAAGTGTATGAAAGCCTCGTCATTACTTTACCACCGAATCCTAAATCAGGTGCATTCTCGAAGAAGGTGTTGCTCTGCTCTCCAGCAAAAATTTCGAAGTCGTAACTGAGTCCGGAAACCCGGTTTGTGTAACTGCACTAGTGAGTCTTGGCTGGGTTATACTACTACAGTTCATGACGGCACTTAGTGGGTATTTTAAAAAGTTTGACGGATCCATTTGTTCCAAGTACCTTAAAATCGCTGTTATCCTTGAAGTGTTAGATCCTTTTTATTGTTTTCCACCTGGTCAATGTCATCGTCTCAAAAATATTTTGCTGGCCAACAGATTTGCTCCAATAATGTCGAATAGATGGCAGCTAAACACAAGCCAAATAAATCACCATGCCAACGAATTGCTCCATTTCGTTGGTAGTTACTTTGCTGGCTTATCTATGACCTATCTTAAATGTATACCTACATGGTGCCAGATAGGATGGGTTGGTGGATTCAACTCCTACAGGGTAAAGTTCTGAACACGCTCAACTACATAGAAGAGATGCCAGATACGAACCCTGTCACTGTACAGTTCAAGCTGACATTCAGCCTCTATGTGGCGCCCTTGGATAGCTATCGCAGCAGCCGCGGAATAGAAAACTAATGTGTGCAGCCATTTTCTAGGCAAGAGGATACGTTCTTCTACCCCGGGGGCAGATAAACCCACCAGCATCCACCACTAGCACGCCAAAACATCACCACTGTAAACCAAAGCGTTCGGAATAAGCCAATCTTAAATTATTGAGATGGATCTTAATTTATTAGCCGAAGCCTGACGTAAGAAAAGTCATGAAAAGATGAAAAAAAACAAAAAAAACAAATTGTTTCCGCCCGGGATCGAACCGGGGGCCTTCCGCGTGTTAGGCGGATGTGATAACCACTACACCACGGAAACACTTAAAAACTCCGGGTTTTCGTGAAATCTAAATCTGAATTTGGGTTCGTTTTCGACATATCATTACTTTGGAAGGCGGCTGATAAAGTCGAAAAATATTAATTTGGAAAACTATTGTTGAATGATGTTTCAATACAACTTGCTGATGTTTATAAAAATGCTATATCTGCCATCTGACGGCGTATAGTCAAACTCGCACTGCTGGCCCTTTAACGAAAAAAATTTTCGAGTTTTGCCGGTCTTCTTCCAAAGTAGCGATATATTGATTTGTTAAAGAAATCAACAAAATTCAGCCCTTGTGTCCTTTAATCCCTTTGTTGGCAACTACTCGAAAAAATCAGGAGAAACCGATCTCTCAATTCTCTGGGATAGATGGTGCACCTTCATATTAAAAATGCTTTCGTTAGCATGATTATATCCGTTGATAAACACCGGTGGATTCTCAATTTTCTTGAGAGTGAGGTTCTCGTGGACAGACTTGTTTTCATTAAGCACAATTCGCCAAGTCTATGTCCAATTGTTAATCCGTGTAAGGAGACGTTGCAACTTGGCAGTTGCTTCTTCGACTGTTTTAGCCGAAGTGTCATCAGCAAATGTGGCTAGGACAGTGTCGTCCGTTTGCGGTATATCGCGGGTAAAAAGCAAATATAGCAGAGGGCCAAATACACTTCCTTGCGGCACTCCGCCTTTATTGTCTTAAAAGTGGAATATTCGTTTCCGTGTCTCACATGGTCTTCCAGGTATGAACCTAAAATACAAGACAATTGCTGGGGTAGAGCTTGTCGAAATTTATATTTTAGGCCTTCGTGCCATACCTTATCAAAGGCTTGCGAAACGTCAAGGAATGCGCTTGAACAGACTAACTTACACTCGATTGCTCGTTCAATTACATCGGTTATTCGATGCACTTGGTCAACTGTAGAGTGTTGGCTTCTAAAGCCAAATTGATGATCCGGCAAGAAGGAATTTGTGTCGGTAATTGGTTTAAGACGATTAAGAAGGATTCGCTCGAAGACTTTCGATGTAATCGGGAGAAGCGATATTGGTCTATATGACTTGACTTCAGTCAGCGGTTTACCGGGTTTCGGAATCATAATAACTTCGGCTACTTTCCACTGGTGCGGCACATACTCTAGTCTAATGCTGGCATTTATAAGATAGAGCAGCTTTAGCAAACTTTTTTTCGGCAACGCTTTAAGTATCTCTCCCGTTATTAAGTCATATCCCGGGGCTTTATTGGGCTTAAGCGTGTCTATAACTTGTCTAAGTTCCCTAAGTGTAGCCTTTTCTACTAGAAAGTTTGTCGCCACGTCTAGCGTGTTGACATTCTCTGGAAGCACTTCCCCTTTGAATGGTTTAAACGTTTCAGCAAGATGGTCGGCGAAAACATTAGCTTTTTCCTTATCTTCTTTCGCCCTGGTTTCTTCTTATTGTCGCCACGTGTATTTGGGGCTTTCGAACACTTTTAACGGCTCTGCATATGGAGTAGTTGGTATCCTTTGTCGCTGTGAGTCTTTCAAGGTAGTTATTAATACCTTGATTATTGAAGTCCTTGATCGATTATTTCCACAAGTTGCAGAGCCTATTGAAGGTGTTTTATCTTGTGGTGCCCAGGGTTTCATGCCACTTTTTTCGCGCTCTTCGTTTCTTCCTTATCATTTCTCTGATTTCCGGTGGGTATCTTATGCCGACATTGGGAACTTTGTTCGATTCGCGGGGAGTGTTCTTCCAGGCCGCTTGCTGTATGACTTCAACAAAACGTTCAACTTCTTTTTCAAGTTGATACGGCGTTCTAAGTGCTACTTTCAACTCAGTATTGTCTACAACGTCTATTCGGAAATCTTCCCAGTGAGTTTTGCTGTTAGTTAATCTTTGTTTCTTAACCAAGGAGTCGCCGGTGTTTATCAACGCAGTACGAATTCCTTACGCGAACGAGAGCACACGTCAAGAAAAAACGTGAAGAGCTTATTTACTGGCTTATTGGAAAGTATTCCAAGCTTAGCTTAGAGAACAAACTGCTGTTATACAAGCAAGTGCTAAAACCGATCTGGACATATGGTGTACAACTTTGGGGTTGTACTAAAAATAGTAACATTAATGTATTACAGACATTCCAAAACAAAGTTCTTCGAGGTATTGTTAATGCGCCGTGGTACATTAGAAACGAGACTTAGGAGTCGAAAACGTTCAGAACGTAATTAAAATGTTTGCGCGAAAACATAATAATCGATTACAAGGTCATACGAATATTTCTGTTCAACAGATCCTCGACGAGACAATTTATTACGCCGTCTGAAAAGGATTAAGTCTCTCGATCTAGCGCGGTGATTAGCAGCGCGTAATTTTTCTAAAGTACACAGGAATTCTCAATGAAAAATCGCCTGCAGGATATCTTATAAAAACAAAATAAAATGCGATAGAAGAACTGCTTGTTGAGTGTGAACTCAGTCGTGGTTTGCATAAGGGAGGTGTTTTTTAGTGAGCAAGAATCTCACACTACTATAGGCTCCGGGCCTATAGTGTCTATGAAGATTTCTCAAAAAAAAAAAATAAAAAATGATTATATCCGGTAAACAACGGCCAGCATAACTATTGTACGAGTATTAGACTGGGAACTGTATTATAATACCTATGTGCTTTGTCGCCTCTTCTCTATGCTCTTCGGACATCAAGAGAGTATGGTAGTTGCTGGCATTTTAAGCGATCAGCGGACATTTTTTCTTTTCATTTTGCATAAACGTAGCTTCTAGCATGCTATGCTAGCATATATAACCTTAGTTCGCAGTATTATTGCTTTACCCTTGACCCTATGTATGCAGATTCAAGCATTTCGGCCAGGATTGATGTGTTGGGAGCGATTAAGGTATGTCATCAATTTTATTCGCAGGAAAATCTGTTATTACAATTTTGCTGCCTCTAACTTCATCATTACTAATATCATTGATGTTGCGAGTTAAATCAAGATGACGTTGATGTAATGTTCATTAGATATGTTACAACATCGTGTGAGTCTATAGTGGACCTAACATTAGATTTAACATTGTCGTTAAGCGTTGGTATTCACGGTCAAGGGCAGATTTAAAGTCTTTTTTGAGAGTCGTGAGGATGCAGGAGTCACTAAGCGGCTTATTTAAAACACCATTAATGTTCTTTTCGATGGACGAAATTTAAATTTAATGACGAGTCAGTACTACAGCAGAAATTTGCCATTGTCATTTTATGTCGAGCAGGGAGATATATTATTTTAACATTCGTCTGAATCTCCCCTTAAATTCATAGTAAATAACACTAGACTTTTGCTATAAAATGACTTCGAATGCTAAGGACGACGTTAGAAGTTCTAAGAATCCAAGGAAAATAAACTCAAGCTAACCTTTACCTAAGGTAAATCATCCTGATCATCAAGATTATTACCAATTTGATAAAATACTCGTGTATGTTAGATCTAAATCATCCTTGATATCGTAGCTTAAATCGATACAAAGCCACTCAATTCGACGTCCCGAAGTATATCATTGAAATTGTAGTAGCAGCCCACATCAAATAGAAGCCTGTTGCTCCAATACAGATACAACGACAAGTTATGTTACTTCTACATCTTACTAAAAATTTATTTGGCAAAGATTACTTAGGACAATCAAATCTTGGACAACAAGCCGGGTAGGGTTTGGAAAGATCTTCTGGAATTTCCTTGCATTCTGGTGGGGCAAAGGCGGACGGGCAACTATTCAAAAAGGACATAAAAAAACGATAGGTGAATGTTGGTGTTGGAAAATTGGGATTTTGATTAAACTTACGTCAAGGCATGTAAACTGCCGCTATTTTCACAGGTGAGTATTGAGCACTTTCCAATTACAGTAAACTTACCGCCATCCTTTATCTTTTGGCCCTTGTGAGTGCACTCTTTTCAAATTGTTATTATAAATTTTAGTATCTAAGAAAACTGATTTTTTTTTTGTTAATTCTACATACCACAAACAACAGCTGTAACAATGCACGCCAGTAAAAAACAAACGAAGATTGATTTCATCTTGAAGTTGAACGCTTCTCATACAAAATCATGTATGGGAATCAGATTCAACCATTCCCCTTTTTATAGGTTTTCAATTTCAATAAGTTGACTAAACTAGTATTGAAAAGAACAAAAAAAAAACCGTCAAACTTAAAACTAGAATCGTATCTGTCTAATTGGTACGTAAACAGTTAACCAAGTGCCTGGATTGCAAACATGGGAGTACGTCATCTGATTTGCTTAACTTAAAATTGGGGAACTACCTAAACGAGTTATACATAAGAACTTAATGAAAAGTTGTGCGGTTCCAACAAAGCCTTAAAAATATCAATTGTGCGAAGCACAGCAATTTGCTGAACTTGATTGGAACTGATTTGTCCGGTTTTAAATTGCGATAATTCATATTTTTATTTCTTCGTCAAGGTTAGCGTTGTTTGTTTATTTGGAACGAGTATCTTCAGCAACAGAAAATCTATACAAAATATACGTACGAGACAAACCTTTTAACATAGTCAGAAAGAGCGAAAATCCTTCGTGGAAGCCGGTATCATTTTTGGCAGTAGTCAGCCTCGAAGGAAATTTCTGCTCACCCTGCATCTCTGTAACACTAAAAACACGATCATCCTTGAAGCATCCTGGGATCAGAACAAGTTTTTATTGATTTTTGGCAACCGAACAAGGAAAACGTAGACCGCTTAAGTTTGACACCGTTTTATTTAGTAATTCAAGAGAAAGCTAAATGATAAAATGGTTGGCAGTTAGATGTGTAGCACCCAGCTCATGCAGCATCTGCCTCTGGTGAACAACTTCTTTGGTTACCTCCGAGAGCGCTATGTGCTTCCATGGTGCTGGGGGTGATCCATTTTTGTTTGCGTGACTTCCAACTGACACATTTGACTTCTCATACAATATATTATAGCTAAGTGTTCCTTTGAGATATCGTACTACTCGTGCTTGTTTTGCCGCCGTCCAATGATTTCTTGCCGAAGTACTACAAAATTAGCTTAGATTCCCTTTACCGTGAGCATCAAACTTGTCGAATTGTGGAGGCTGAGTAAGGCCAATAATGAGATTCTCCAAACGAGTCCTGAAACTGAAGGATGTTCCCCCGTACCCGCACATACCGAACCACTCCTTTTTCGCATGGGCTGGATCAAGGTGTTATACAGCCCGTGCCGCGGATCAACCTGACTGAGGGCCCAACATCTCCAAAAATAGCTCAGTCTCCGGCAAACCGCAACGATGGTGACAGGAACACTTTATACTTATCCAAAAAACTTCCGTGCATACAAAGCACTCATAGCTGCTCAGTACTCTGGGGCCAAAGTGAAAGTGGCCGAAGATTTTGTTTTTGGCGAGACAAATAAAACTTCGGAATTCCTCAAGAAGTCTGCATTGGAAACATCTGATGGGAAGTACCTCAGTGAAAGCAATGCCATCGCTTGCTTCCTGGCCAATCAACAATCACGCGGTGCCAATGAATACCAACAAGCCTTAGTTCAGCAGTGGATCAACTTTGCTGAGAATGAGATTGTACCGGCCTCATGCTCCTGGGTGTTCCCTATGTTGGGAATTATGCCATTGGCCAAGAACCGCACCGCTTAGGATAATGTCGGCGCTGCTTTAACCATCCCTAAAAATAAGTTGCTCGAATCCACTTATTTAGTTGGTGAGCGCATCGCTCTGGCCGATATCGTTGTATTTATCAGTTTGCTTCATTTGTACCAGTATCTGCTTTAGCCATCTCTACGTGCGCCTAATGGCAATCTCAATAGATGGTTCAACACAATCCTCAGTCAGTCACAGGTTCAAGTCGTCCTCAAGGGCTACGTCCTGTGCGAGAAGACTCTCGCCTTCGATCCCATGAAATACGCCGAATTCTTGGGCAAAACTGGTGCTGGTGCCGGTGCCGACTCTGCTAAGACCGATAAGAACAAGAACGAGAAGAAACAGCAAGAAAAGAAGCTAGCTCCAAAGAAGGAAGCTGAAGAAAAGGAAGAATTAGATGCCGCCGATGAAGCTCTTGCTCTGGAACCCAAGTCAAAAGATCCATTCGATTCTATGCCCAAAGGAACCTTCAATTTTGACGACTTCAAACGTTTCTATTCCAACGAAGACGAAGTCAAATCAATTCCACACTTCTGGTAGAAGTTCGACCCAGAGAATTACTCAATCTGTTTCGGCGAATACAAGTACAACGATGAACTGGCCAAAGTGTTTATGAGTTGCAACCTCATCACTGGTATGTTCCAACGTCTGGATAAGATGCGCAAACTGGCTAGTTTAGTTAGTTTTAAATGCATTTTATTTTCTACATCATTAACTCTTACATACTAATAAAAAATGCTTAAATGCTTGCTTAAAATTACTTAACAATCTTATATTAACTTACTGGCCCCACACAGGCACTCTAAGCTACTCTAAATTCTTATATCTATGTCTTTCGACTTTATTTACATTTTATTGAAAAATACAATATATTTTGTATGCTTAAGGCTAAGAAAAAAATTGTTAACAAAAACTTAGCATATGGACTTAATTTTTTATAAAAACTTAATATCTAACTTAAAATAAACCTTAGCTACCTAACCTACATACACAATATACACACATATAGGTATATACTAATGTATGTATATATTTCTTAATTGCTAATCTAAACCTATGCAAGCTGGCCATCGCTATTCACAGAGCAAATAGATTAGTCATTAGTGAGGCTGGTCCGTAATTGACGGAAACGACGACGAAACATCTTCTCCATCATTCAACCACCAGAAATGCTGGTGCTGCCGAACGACATGCCTCCTATCGCGATTCCCCACCGCCCTACTGCTCCTGAGAAGATCCACACTGCCATGTGCGACGTCTCTGTTGTAGTTGAGTCGCCTGTCCCCAGCTCTCCGAGTGACATGGAAGATTAACGGGACCGCTGATCTATCCTGGATCAACCCTATCTGATCTAGGTAGAGGAATGCTTCCGGTGGAACGAAGCCATCAGAGCGCACACTCTCGTGGTAAAGGTAATTGGGGTAGTAAGCCTCAGATATCAGGTTATTCGTCGAGGTCATCGCTCTTGCAATGTGCCTTCGAGTGAACTTAATTACGAAGTTATCCACTCGTATTAGGTTCGCACTGTTGTAAAGGACCTCATTACGATAAAATTTTTTGTACTCCGGCTCTGGTGTTCTGTACAAGCGAAGGCAAGTCCTAAGGCAAGCCCTCTCAAACACCCGAATCTTTTCCACTAAGCTTGCTCATACATTGAACCACACGGGACACCCGAATACCAGCATGGGCCTGATAAGGGCCCATCGAGTTAGCTGCTATAAAACAGTCTCTTTGTAAGCGCCTTTAGCTCTGGCCAGATCCTAAGGTATCTGACTACATTTCGACAGACAAGAGGCTGTCCGTGTTGTCCAATGATCGAGAACTTTCGCCAATTTTTTCTGGTATCCCTAGAGGCTCCGGACAACGGCGTCCTAAAGAGAATGGTTTCCGAATTTTGAAAGTTGATTTTCAACTTCCAGTCATCGCAAAATCGTCTTATCTTATCGAAGTCAGCCTTGACTCTCTCCCCCGACTGGCAAATCGATTACGACTGCTACGAATGGAAGAAACTCGATGCCAAGTCTGATGAAGAATTTGGTGGCACAGTATTTCTCCTGGACTGGCGCCGACAAAGCAGGTCGCAAATTCAACCAAGGAAAGATCTTCAAGTAAACATAAAAGTGGCTCTACCCAGTCCACAAATCTAACGCCGGCGTTGATGCTAAATGCAACACCAACAATACCACTCGTAACTTATGTACTAGATGGATTGAAAAGTGACCTCCTTGGGCCTTGGGAATTAAAATCTTTTTTTTTTTAATTGTTTTTTTATATTATTCAATATAGTCCCCTTTTAGAATGATACACTTATTCCAGGGATTTTCCAGCTTCTTGATCCCGTCCGAAAAGTAATTTTCCGGATGGTCTGCAAGATACTCCTCCGTGGCGTCGATGATTTTCTCGCGTGAGCTGAATTTTTTATTTATGAGCCATCTTTTGAGGTTTGGGAGGAGATAATAGTCCGAGGGATCCAAATCCAGTTACCAATCGACGCCAAAAGTCCGCCCGATTCAGCAAGCCCAAACACTCTTTCGAAGTGCTCTCAAGTTCGTGTTTTTGGTCATTTGCGGCACCCAGCGGCAGGATAACTTTTTCATATGCAGAATATTGCCCAAAATATGGCGTGTGCACTTAGTACTAATCTTTGTGGTATCTGCTAGCTCGCGCACCTTCACTTTCCGGTCAGCCAACACCATTTCATGTATTTTTTTGACATTGTCCTCTGTGACCGCATCGGAGGTCCTGCCGCTGTCAAAACAAAACTAAAGACAGTATCGCACTGAAATTTGGCAAGTCTGCCTAAATATGAATGGACTTCAAGGCACCACACCCTTTATTCCAGTAGCAGCGCATTTTGGCGGTCAAGGAGGTCACTTTTCACTCTATCTAGTATAATCCATTTTTTAACATTTGCTGTTTTTACTATCGGTTATTGCCCTTGTAACAAAAATCAAAACAAAAACAAAAAGAATATCCGGATACCCCCCGACCAATGCCAATGAATCGTTTTGCAGTTGAACACGCAGATTTGTGTTAGGTGGGACTGTTTCAAACACGCGTTAATTTCGTCCGCATACTAGTAGGTACCGCGTGGGATAACCGGAAATGTTTGTCTATAATCACCGAACAGCAGTAGTAGAGCGCCACCGAAAACACTTGTGGGCCGTGGTGCATTCATCCCAGGTAATAATTTTACATTTTTTCAAAACTTTAGCCATGCCGGAATGCTTCTGTATGTTGCACATTGTGTCTGGATTCAGTACTGAATGTGCAGTCGTTGCAATACCTACCAATATGATTTTGTGATCGATTGCAAGTTTCAGTGAGATTACGAATGCTTTGCCAGTGCCACCTGGTGGGTCCAAAAAAAGAATCCGCCTTGTTGTGCTGCAATTGAAAAATTCATTTGATCGTATACTCGTATATTCTTTTGTTCAGCAGTTGCTCATTATTTTCAACAAAAGTATTGAACGAAACCGCAGCGAACCGTTGCGGACTGAACGTCGTTGCTCATGATGTCTGTTGCTGAGCGGTTAGGCGATGGTATACCGAAACGAGAAAGCAAATATCCTCAATCTTTATCAACTCCTCATTATACGTTTCCGGCGAAAAATCAATATTCTGATCTTAATCAGCGGTCCGAATTCGATGTAGAATGTCGTCGCTTATGGAATCTTTATATTTGTCCCAGAGAATAGAAGCTTGCGACGGAAAACATGTCGTCAGCAATATGGCAAATGCAACTCAGTACTGCATCTGCAAGTGTCAGATCCCAGTGGTTGTCATCTTCCAGCAAATCGTGGTACGTACCGTACAAAATACGAGATGTGTTCAGAAAATAACGGACATTTTTAAATTTCGCGGTTTGGGAGAGTCTCATTGTCAAATTTTTTTTTTATTATATTGGTATACATGCCCCTGAAGTATGATAACATTTTCATTGTTTAATTTGTCTGTGGCAGCCGCTAAGGTTACACGTGTTTTTGTTAGCTCGGTGACTTTCGTTTGTTAAAAGAAATGGATCAAAGAAATTGTATCAAATTTTGCGTAAAAACTGAAATAAAGTGTAACAAAGTGTGTGTCTGGTATGAATAAAACAAGAGTTTACGAGTGGTATAAGCGTTTCCAAGATGGCCGTGAAGACGTTGAAGATGAAGAACGCCGCGGACGTCCCGGCACATCAACAACCGATGAAAAAGTGGAGAAAGGTGAAAGAAATGATTATGAACGATCGCCGAATCACAATCAGGGAAGTCGCTGATGATGTTGGCATATCGATTGGCTCATGCCATGAAATTTTTTCGAATGTTTTGGGTGTGACACGCGTGGCAGCAAAATTTGTTCCAAAATTGTTGAACCTTAAACAAAAACAGCGGCGAATGGTAGTTGCTCAGGAGGAACTAAATGAAGTCAACAAGGTGAAAGGTGACGAAACATGGGTTTACGGATATGACGTCGAAACTAGGGCTTAATCGTCCCGGTGGAGGCATTCTGGCTCGCATAGATGACATTAAAAGTGCATCGCTGAAGAGCTAAAGCCTACCCCAAGGATCGAGTTTGAGAAGTGTTTCGAGGATTGGAAGAAGCGCTGGCAAAAGTGCATTTTTTGTTTGTTCCACGTGAAAAATCGAAAATTAGAGAACCGCATGGACCACGTATCATGTTAGCACTGACAATCTCAAACAAAGGATAGATCCATATTCCGATCCGGAATTTATGCTGAAATAATTTTATCAATTTCTTCTAGCCGTATTTTATCAAGCAACCAAACCGAAACATGTGCATGTGGCAAACCGCGTTTTTGCCGTTCAACAGAATACAGCCAGCAACGTGCCACGCCGGATACAGAGTAATGTGTGATCAAGCTCATCAATTTTAATTTTTGTTTGAAGACGCGTGCAGTGATATCATGGCGATGCATTGCTATTGGACCTGGCAATACCGACATTTTAATTTCATCCCGGTTTGGATTGCACGTAAACTTAATGAATAAATCTGGTCGGCCGTACGCGCGCACGAAAGTCATGGCGTCTTGAATGTATTCTTACATATGACGTGGACCGCAGTACTGATGTCGTTGATATTAATTGTTTCATCTACGTTACGGACGATAGCATCCTCAGAATCCAGCTTCGCTTGATTACACTTGACCTACCGCTATCGATCGCTTTCAATTTTCGTATATATATCAACGATGTATTGATGAAACGGATTGTACCTGTCGCTGGACTTCTTTGCTTGATATTGAGATGATATCCATCTTCTTCTTCCCAAAATATCAATCCGTCGTAACAACGATGACTCTCTTGAAATGTATGCAGCGTGTTATCTCGATGTTCGATGCGTCACCAACCATAACAACTGCAACTTCATTAACGGTTGGTGCATTGTATCGGTCCGAATGCTCTCCAGATGGGACTTTATCAGCCTTGATGACGACCAACTGGTTGTGCAAAAACAGTTCCAAAGTCGCCACGATTTCTCGTTCCTCCATCCGCTCGATGTGATTATATTGGCAGCGCGTAGTTATTTGTTGGTCCTCATCGCCCATAAAGTAGATTTGCAAGAATTTTGGATCGGTATCAGGCATTGAGATTAAAGAACCAATATGTTGATACACTTGGCCCAGTGTCTTAAACGTTGATTCAAAATTGGAACGATCCTCATTCTGAACTATTTTTGTTGCAAGCAAGAATTGAATTAACAAATTTTACGCAAAAACAATTTTGATTCAGGTGTGGCTCCAGCCAATAATGTTTTCAATGGTTCTGGCAGCGCATTTAATGGTGGCAGTACAACTTTTCAAGACTCGCAGCAGAATGCGGCCGATTCATTTTTGTATTTGAATGCATGGCATTCGTCGGTTAGGTATCACAAAACGGCAGTAGCTAAAGCTGCAACAACTGAGCTCGCTTTCTTCTGGGAAAATTTTCTTTGCCAGGCTGGAGGTCCGCTTAGGAAAACTGTCGGTGAGTTTCTGGAGGTGATCTCGCGGGGCGAATATTATCGCCAATCACTTTTTTTTCTTCGCAATCGGTTTCGTTTCGATTTTTATTTTTATTCTTTCCTCTCCGCAATTTCGGAAGATGGCGCTAACTGCAACCTCTCCGTTTTTGATTTTAATCGCAGCACACTTCGAATTCGATCTCCTTCACCATCTCTAGCTTTAAAACCCTAATCAAATATGTATTTTTACTTTTAAAGTCCTATTTTTTATAAGCTTGAATTAAGCCAAATAAATGGGAGCGTTAGCCCCCATCAAATTAAATTAGGCACCAAGTCGTTTCAAACAAAGTCTTTAACTGAGCAATAATGTAAACGATAGGCACAAGCAAAACTATAGCGAATACCAGAAATATTTAGACGAGTTTTGGTAAGCTCACAGTCCAGTTCACTTTTGTAAAATATCGCCTCACCACCAGTAGACTATGATTCATTGCAAAACCAGAACAAGGCATAATACAATTCACAAAAAAAATATTAAGAATAATTGAAATACAAATAAGTATCTAAATCAAGTTTATGAAATTCTTCAAAACAAGTAATTTTAATCACCCTGTCGCCTTCTTTTTGGCTAATAAGAAGAGGTGAATTCCTGATCCAGAGAGGCTTGCATTTTTTACTATTTTTCAGCTGCTTGGCCTTCAGTAAGAAAGATGTAGTATTGCTAGTAAGGTAGTCATTGATGGAAATTCTGCCGCTTGTGTCATTGCTACCGCTGACGAGGTTAATTCGATGATCGTCAAGAATTGCAGAAGATGGTTTAATTTTCTCCTTACGCATCTTGGTCGGAGAAGAAAATCGTACCAACACAATGTTCAGTGTTCTTCTCACTGCAACATCCGTTTTCAGTTTAATGGTCTTACATAACAGCTCTCGGTGTCATCGTAACCAGTTTGCAATCCAAGTTTTTTTTTTTTATAATTGGCACGCGCATAAGGGAGGAAAAAAAAAGAGATACCTATGTGCGTTGGTTTTAAATGTTTGCAAGTTATAGTGACTGGGATATAAGGAGCTCGGCAAGGCAGTCCATAAGCGAGTTGTACGGCTTAGGAAAGGATCAAGATATTTCAGAGTACGTTCGATATTGGGTTTGGGGTATACTGATGAGCATTCATAGCGAGATGGGTGTTAAAATTTTGTATGCGCGTAGTGCCACTCCACTACTCAACTACGGTGGAGCTCTGGTGGTGAAAATAGCGATACAAACAGGAGACGTAACGACGGTGTTCGGGGTTTCGAATGACTGTGTGATATTGGCATCATATATGAGTTTTATCGCACGATTTTGGATCCTATCTAACAAGTGCAAAGCGATCTTAGGGGTACCTTACCAAATATGGGCATTGTACTCAAGTTTTTGTGAGAAACGCCAGGTCAGAGGAGTTGAAATACTTCTTACATCGCTTGAGGAAACCTAGACGTTTCACAGCATTTTTAGCGACATCAAATATGTGGTCATTCCAGCGTAAGTTATCATTGACACACTGAGCCCGAACATCTTTATATCTCTTTCTGTCTCATTTTCGGAAAAACTTAACACATGCTTTGGCATCAAGTGTACTTATGCCCATAAAACCTATACCGGGAATGGAAAGTTTTTGGTTTCGACAATGCAAGTGTCATTCATGTATAATGGCTGGGTGCTTGGATTTCGCTTTATTGACAGCAGACGGCATTGTGCTTTGGAAGCATTAAATTCCACTCTGTTGATAGTTCCCCACTTATGCTGCTAATATCGGAATTTAATGAGCTTAACATACGCTGTCGTTCTTGGCAGACAAGATATCATTGAAAAAAATTGAAAAGAGTGTCGGAGACAAAACGGAGCCCTGGGGCACATCAGCATTTATTTTGGGAATATCAGACTTGTAACCATCCAAGACAATTTGAATTGAACGTTCCGAGAGAAAGTTTCTAATCCATTGAAGAAGGGAGTTGTCGACCCCAAATGCACACATTTTCGACAAAAGTGCCTGATGCCAAACTCTGTCAAATGTCTTAGAAATATCAAGTGCAACTACCTTGCTTTCGCTAGATTGATGTACGGTTTGGTTTCACTTTTCAGTGAGGCATGACATCGAATCACCTGTGGACCTGTTGCTACGAAGCCCATACTGCCGGTCATTGAGAAGTTTTCATGTTTCGAGATATTTCATGAGCTGATAGTTTATCAGCGTTTTCATAACCTTGGAAAGAAGGAATGTAAGAGCAATGGCTCTATAGGAAGAAGATTCGCCTTTTTTAGGGACGGGCAGGACAAATGCTGTTGTTCATCTGCTCGGAAAGAGTCTTAAAGAATTGGATTGATGATAAAGCCTACGCACTGGTTTTGCCAGCGTGGAAGAACACCTCTTCAGAAAAGATGGGGAGATATACCATCTGGAGCAGTTGACTTACGAATGTTAAGATCTTTAAGAGCTCTTGCTTCTACACGAGTGCGAAAGTGTATTCGTTCCATTGCAGATTCGACGCACTCAAGTGTAAGCGGAGACAAAGTACAATCTGGAAGTGCTGAGCTGGCCGCAAAGTGTGCAGTCAACAGATTGGATTGTCCAAGGAGATGACAGCTGGAATGTCATTGTAAATGAGCGTTTTTATGGAGGATGAGGCAGAATTTCGAATGCTTTTGACAAACGACTAAATATTTTTACTATGGGACATTGTAATAATAAAAAATGTAAGTAAAACAACAATGGTGTGAAATATAAAATTGATTCTGGCTTTATTTTGAAGCTACATTCATGCCAGTATGTAGTTCATCATTCATCATTCGGCTTCGCTGGCGGTGCTTTAAGTGGTCGGTTCAATTTTTGATGACTCGGTCCAACATGTGCGGCGTTATTCCGGCAATAGCGTGTAGAATGTTGGCCTCGAGTTCGTCCAAAGTGGTTGGCTTATTAGCGCAGACTAAGGACTTGACGTAGTCCCAGAGAAAATAATCGAGTGGTATCAAATCCCACTATCGCGGCCAATTGATGAACGCTCGCGTGAGATGACCCAGTCGCCAAATTTCTCCTTCACAACTTCGAGCGTAGCGTCGTGGCCATGGCTCAAGTGGTAGTGGACTGGCTTCCAAATCGGAAGGTTCGGTGTTCGAATCCCAGTCTCGCCCGAAAGACATATCATCTATTTTTCAATTAACGAAAATCAAGTAAGACGAGTAGTTGACTAGAAATCAACATCAAGCCAACTTCCACTAAGAATTTAGTCTCCCCATTACATGTTGGATGCCACCCATGGAGCGAAATAACCACTGAGCCCAAACATCTTTCCTTCTCTCTCTATCCCATTTTCCAAAAAACTTTACACATGCTAAGGCATTATAAGTGTATTCATATCGACTTGAGTGTTAAGTTCTATTTAAATAAAAAAAAAAGCGTCGTTTGTATGCCATACAGCGCCGTCTTGTTGGAACCACAACTCGGATATATCGATGTTGTCGAGCTCTGACCACAGAAAGTCGCTTTATACCTGAGACCATTAACAGTAACTGTCTCTCCTTCCTAACTTCGAAAGAAATAAGGCCAGATGATGCTGCCATACCGTAAACCGCACCAAACCGTCAATCTTCATGGATACGTTAATGCTTGGCCGAACACTGGCGGTTTGCGTTCGCTCCAATAATGGCAATTTAGCTTGTTGACATAACCGCTGAGCTAAAGAATGGCCTCGTACGAGAAGATACTTTTTTGGCCAAAATCCGGATTTCCGGCCAACATTTCCAGCCCCCAATTTGCGAACTCACGGCGTTGTCTTTGGTTACCCGGCTTCAATTCTTGCGACAGTACGATCTTATACGGATGTAGGCGCGAATTCAACCGCAAAATAAGCCGAGTTGATTCTCTGGTGATGTGCAATTCAGCTGATCGGCGCCGAATCGACATTCCTGGGACTTCTTCGTCCGCTATGGTAGCTATATTTTCTTCATTACGCACCAATCTCTGCCTGGCTGGTGGCTTAAGATCCAAAAGAGTATACTCACGCTCAAACTTTTCCACGGTACGACGCATTGCCTGCACACTGAATCCATGATGACGACCGACCTCAAGACGAGCTGGAATTTTGAAAATTTACAGCTTTACAGCTCGAGTCTCTTCATCCGATGAGGGATAAAGGATTTGATTCCAAAGAGAATGGTGTCATTATCATATCAGCAGCGGCATCCGCGTCGTTATCGAGGATACATAGCGACCGGCTGAGATTCGATTCCTAAAGAAGGTGTTAAGTCCGCTCCAATTGGCTTTCTCGTATTGCCATATGGTTCTTTTAGGAATTTTTACTCTAACTGTGTGGTCAGTATACGAGAAATTAGCTGATATGACACAATGGTTCGATGAGCCCACAGGGAAGAGCACATCAAGGGTGTACTTAACCATCCTTCGGGTGTTGTCTGTCCACCAGAATGTCGAAGCCACCCAGAATTGTGTATATCGAAATCGCCTATAATTACGATTTCAGTATGAGGATACAGGGATACAAGTCTTTGTATGGAGTCAGACGACCCGTCGAACTCGTTGAAGGTCGAATTGCTGTCCAGTTTGGGGCATCTGTAAATAAAGCAGTACTGGAAAATTTGCTTATGGAGACGGAATTTTAACCACAGAGAGTTGAATTGCATCCTGGCATCCCAACAATGTCGACTGCACAATGCTTGTCTCTTTGCTCTAGCGAATTCAGCTTAAGCTTCAAAACGTTAACTTTTTTAGTACGCAGAACGTTGCTCGCTTCGAAAGTATTAATTTTTAATACGCAATTCATCACGAGTTGTTGGAGTTTTATGATTTCGTGGTAGAGAGTTGCAAACGTAATCGCTTGATCAAGTGATCTAATTCTCGACTTCATTTTCTGGATGACCAGATCCAATCTTTTTGCGACCTTGGAATATTGTACGGCAGACAGTCAAACTTCTATTCGCATATTTATCAGACAATCCTAAAAGCCAATTCATTACGTGGTTTTAATAAGCCCTATGTGACCAGGACGTTTGTCCCATCCTTTTGCGAACATGGCAGCCAAATGTGGTCAACTCTTCAACAAGTTCATACATCTACGAGTATCTCGAATCGAAAACATTCAACTCGGTTTCGTTCGTTTTGCTCTTCAAAGACAAGGACAATGAATGACTCATTTATTTTGCCACCCTTAATAGCCTGAATGCGTTCGAACAATGCTTTATGGTTCGGTGGATCATCACAAACCTCTCCATTTTTGATTTCAACCCGAGCACTCCTCGTCTCAAACTAGATCTCGTCCACTATTCCCTTGGTTCATAGCAAAGTGGTGGTGACTCTCTCCAGCTGCTTCTCCCTTCCAGCGATTGCAATCACTACTAACTACGAGGAAGAAGTCTATAGACACTGACGATATCCCCGCGAATTTTTGCCAAGCTGTGCCAATTACTTTGGCAGAGTTTAGAAATTTGACGATAGTCAAGTTTTCGAGAAAAGGCTGCCTGATAGACTAGAAAACTTGTAGCGTTTGAAATTTCATGTACCAACCATATGAGTGTTTAGAAAAATTCCATGTCCTTCGCAGGAATTATTGACGATTAAAAAAAAAGTTACTTTTTTCAGGTTGACAAGAATTTATTAACCAACAATTACTTCGGACACTTGTATGATTTACAACAACCCGGATAAGGTTTAGAAGGATCTTCTTTAACTTCAACGCATCCAGGTTTGGCAACGGCAGACGGGCAACTATTTAAAAAAGAAAAACAATTGAGTGGTGGAAAAATAAGGACTACCATACAACTCACCTTTCAGTGCCTTCTTTTCCGTCCTTTCCACAGGTATGTACAGCGCATTCTCCAATAACGACATATTTACCACCTGGCTTAATCCTGTGCCCCTTATAAGAGCAGTCTTTTTTAAAAAAAAAAATTTATTACTATTAATTAAAAGATCTAAAACCTTTTTATTTTTTTACAGGACTACGAGTACATACCAGAAACTACAACTGCAACAATGCATGCCAGCAGAACACAAACGAAGATTGCTTTCATTTTTTGATTTTGACACTTCTCGTTCGAAATTACGTTTAGGAATCAGATGCAGTCTTCGTAAGACTTCTCTCTTTTTATAAGTTCTCAATGTCAGTAAGCAAACTAAACGAGTTTTGATGAAAAGAAAAAAAATATGCATAAATTAAAACTTGTATCGTATCTATTGGATTAAGATTTAAACCGTTACCGAAATGTCCAGAAGAAAACAGTACTCGTATTGTACAATATAAAAATGTCGAGACGTCATTTGATCGTGTCGACTAAAAGTTGGGGAACTACCTAAACGAGTTTTGGATGACAAGTTTTTCTGCCTTTGGATGTGTTTGAATCTTTTTCGGTCTTCAACTTTGAAGTAGCAAATTCGTAACAGTGCTATGCAATTAAAATAAGTTGCATCGTTTCGCAAAGTGTTAAAGTGTTGCCTAAATTTGATCGAAGCTACATTGTCCGGTTTTGATTTGAAGTGCGATGTGCGATGATGGAAAATTTTGTTTCCTTGCCAAGGTCAATTATGTTTGTTTGTTTACTTTGAATGAATCACCCCACCCACGAAGAAGATATTCTAATGATCTATATGAGAGGTGTGTTTCTAAGCTCTTAAACCGCTGCGATATATTGTATGTATGTGTGTTAATTGGGAAATACGGAAATCTTTTGTTAAAAGCGATGATCCATGACATTAATCCGTGACATAAGACATTTCAGAAGTAGTCAGCCTCGAAGAAATCTTGTGCTCACCCTGTTAAAAATCACTGGAAACCAGTTCATCGGGATGAATCTAGTCGACTATGCCGAACATGTTGTCAAATGTCGAGGGAGCACTAAATCTTCCTTGAACCAGAACTTACAGGCTCAGAACTAGTTTTTTTTTTAAATTATCGAACGTTCTCCACCGTTATTTTTCATGGACGAATGTATTACGCATCTTTTTGATGGTTATGGCTTTCATAAAGAGAGAAAAAGGTGATCTGTGGCGAGCCTCCGCGCTACGACACATGATAATAATCGCTTCACTGTGATGAAGTGAGCCACAATGTATAAAACAAAATTGTTTAGGAAGCTCTCTAAAAATGGTCCAAATTAGGCCAAATAATCTGCTGATGGCCGCTGGCTACCGTTTACGGCATCTGAGTTCCAAAGACTCTTCCACTCGTAAAAAACATTTCTTCGGGCCTGGGCCTTAACCAATAAGCCTCTGCTATTAGGGCGGTCTTTGGCTAACTACCTCACTCGCACTCCAAGTTGTTTGATGTCCCCTTCCACCAAAGGCGAGGTCTTCCTCTACTGCGTTGTCCCTCCGGATTAGAGTCGAAGATTCTGCGGGCCGGAGCGTTGGTGTTCATTCGCTCTACATGTCCCAGCCATCTCAAACGGTGTCGCTGTACAGCTCGTAGAGTTCATCGTTGAATCGTCTTCTCCAGAACCCGTCAACGCATACCGGGCCAAAAATCTTACGAAGAATTTTTCTCTCAAAACGACCAAGGATATCTTCGTCTGCTTTAGAAAGGGTTCAATCTTCGGAACCATAGAGCAAGACTGGGATTATAAGGGTCTTATATAGAGTTTCGGGAGAGGGCCTTACTTCTCAGCCCAAAGAAACAGCGGCTGGCAAGCCTTATTCTTCGTTTGATTTCTGAAGAGATGTCGTTTTCAGATGTGTTAGCAGAACCGAGATAGACAAAGTCCCTTATTACCTCAAAGTTATCGCTGTCGATTGTGACATTCTGGCCGATTCGTCGATGTTGGGTGTCCCTTCTTCTTGACAGCATATACTTTGTTTTGCGCTTGGTTGCCGCTAGACCCATTTTTGCCGCTTCTGTTCCTATAATCGCAAACACACTGGTGACAGCTCGCTGCGTTCTACCAATAATATCAATATCGTCAGCGTATGCCAGCAATTGAACAGGCTTTTGAAAGATCGTACCTTGTGCGGTGGCCTATAAGTTTTCCAGAATTCTTTCAAGTTTGATGTGGAAGAAGATACATGGCAGCGCGTGTTGATGGTCAAAAGGGTGGTCTATGCGATTATATGAGAACACAAGCGTTCTCACTCTAGCCTCACACCATCAACTCCTACCACTCATCTCTACGTGGTGACTTCTGGGTTCCTAGTATCGCGACTGGTGATGGGGTAGCCAACCCCTATGCATGGGGGGGGGGAGGGGTTGTTATCTCACTAAGGCACTTTCTGCTGTTTCCTGGCGACAGTGGACGAATTCTAAGGATGGAACCAACGGTGGCGTCCACAGTTCCAGTTAGATCGGACTTGTGCTATCTTTATATGAGCTGCTTCAAAGTGCTTCCATAGGGATCTCCAACATTAAGTCGGAAAAGAGTTGGTGGCGGATGAGCCCTTAATAATGGCCAACGGCAGCTCTCACATCCCCGAAGTGGGTTACTGGCTCCGGAATTTGGTCCGACCCCTTTTGTTCAGAAAAGGGCCTGGCCCTCCAGATTGGAGGTTGTGCTGAGCAACCACGTAAAACAGTAATTGGTGCGAAGCGACCAATAGCCTCGAATAAGGTCTGTTGACGACTCTGCAAAACGAATGTTCGGACCTTGAATAGGCCGCATGAAGCCGAACAATTAACGGAGGCCCCAGACTGCTATAAAGCAGATATCACCGCCATCCAGGAAGTGCGGTGGGATGGGGCGGACAAAATAAGGATGAAAACCTGTGATGTTTCCGACGGTGATTGCTATAGGGAACGTAAGCAGCGTCTATTTGGAAGCGGATTAGTTTGAAGCGGCAGACTTAGGCAAGAAGTCTTGAGCTTTCGACACGTGACTAAACGCCTTACAACAATCCTTATCGAAGGTAAATTCGCTAACATCAGGCTTATATGCGCTCACGCCGCAAGAGAGGAACAGAAAAAAAAATTTTCAACGAGCTCATCGACAAAGCCTACACCACGTCTGGAAAGGGACTTAGGCTAATCGATTTCGCTGCGTCACGTAACGTTACTATAGCAAACACACGGTTTCCGCAGCTCAATATGCACAAGGGAACATGGCAGACCCCAGATCAGCAAACTGTGAACCAGATTGATCATGTTCGATCGACGTAAGGCAATCCTCAAGTATTTTAGATGTCTGAACATTCCGAGCGGCCAACATAGACTCGGACCACAACTTGCTTGCAGCTAAGGTACGTCTACGGATACCCCAGACGCCACAACAACGGAGAAATGCTATGAGGACATTTAACGTTCAACGGTTGCAATCGCAACAAGCCACCAGAACCTTTGCCGATCGCGTATCCCCCAACCTCTCAAGAAGTCCTTTGCAGCTAGCATTAAGTGCTGAAGACTAGTGGCTTAGGCGCCGACAAGCCATCAGGAATGTTTCAACTGACGTGCTGGGTTTCACCCACCCACTACAAAAACCCTAGTTTGCTGGAGAGTGCCGGAAAGCACACGCAGCAAAACAACATGTCGACACAACGGCGCTGCACAAAACGACGGGAGCGGCTCGTGAGCTCTACGAGCAATAAAAGAGGGAAGAAGATCGGCTTCTCCGAAGAAAAAAGAAAGAGCATGAGAAGCGCGCGACCGAGGAAATAGATAGGTGCTACTCCAGGAATTATGTTCGGAAGTTTTACCAAAAGATCGTGTCAGGGTAATAAGACCCAACCGGAAACCTGTAGAGATGAACAAAGAAACTTTGTAGTAGAGCCACAGTTGGTGCTGAGGATATGGAAACGCAATTTCTGCAGACTGCTAAACGACGAAAACGACACAAATTCCGCTGTCATTCAATTCTGACGATGCAAGTCAAGAATTCCGTCCAACCGACCAAAATGAAGTGAGGACAGCAACATCTAAACTGAAGTCGAACAAGGCTGCATACCGCCGGATAACCTGCTCGCCGAATTATTTAAGACAGCAGGAGATGACATAGTAGAGAACATACACCAACTTGTTTCCAAGATATGGTCAGATAAATATATGCCTGATGAATGGAACCTCAGCATCGTTTGCCCGGTTTACAAGAAAGGAGACCCTCTAAACTGCGCCAACTAAAGGGGTATCAGTGTCGTAAGCATCGCAAATAAGATCTTGTTTGCCGTATTGTGCGAGCGCCTGAAACCATTTGTCAACGATCTGATAAGACCCTATAAGTGCGGTTTTAGGCCCGGTAAGTCCAAAGTTGAACAAATATACGGCAGATCCTTCGAAAACCCAAGAAGT
Source organism: Volucella zonaria (assembly GCA_963966105.1). Taxonomy (NCBI): domain Eukaryota; kingdom Metazoa; phylum Arthropoda; class Insecta; order Diptera; family Syrphidae; genus Volucella; species Volucella zonaria. Next base: position 133,838,625 of record OZ014533.1, on the reverse strand, counting down.
TCAGATCGATACTCACCACCTTTTTACCGATCTTTAAGCCGCATATGACAGCATCTACAGAAACGAGCTAGACAGAGCCATGTCTAGTTTTGGCATCCCTGCCAAACTCGTCCGCTTGTACAGGATGACGATGGGGAAAGCTCGCTGCTGCATCGAGGTCGGTAACAAGTTAACCTTTGACGTTAAAAAAGGATTTAGGCAAGGCGACGCGCTGTTATTGCCAACAATAGGATGTCCTATTAAGATCGCTTATTTTCAAATTTGAAAAAAAAAGCCCAGTGTTTATGAGGAAAGGTCTGATATTTTTATTTTAATAAAGACTGTAGACATGGAGGTTATGTATGGAACACAATATCCGAAAAATGACCATGTTGTGACTGATGCATACGTTTGTCCTTTTAACACCTTACGAGTACCTTTCAAAAAACCTCAAAAGGAATCCAATGGTGTCACATCGCATACTCTTGGTGACCAACTCACACCGCAGCTCCAGGAGATAACTATCCCTTCAACCTGTTGAACCCATATGTCTTCGAGATCCATTCTTGAAGAAGAACGGTCCAATCACTCCGCCAGCCCAAAATCCGCACATGCTCGCAGTGGATGCTTGTATCTTTGATGGATCACTCTTGGATTCTCAGCTCCCCAAATGCGACAATTCTGTTTGTCGCAAGTTCGAAATGCGCCTCATCCGAGAAGATTATTTTCATCGAAAAATCACGATTCACTTGTTGTTGCTGTAAGATCCATTCTGGGCGGCGCTGCGCATGGTCTACTGGCTTCAAATGTTGTGTCAACTGATTCTTGTAAGCTGCTTTGTGAAAGTCTCAATTGCTGAGAACAATGGCGAATCGAATGATTCACGGACAGATCTCTTCTGGGTTTGAACTGATCCAATTGCCTGAAATTTCTCGATTAATCGGACCACTTTACGACGAGGAGATGCATTATGGAGACCGAAAAATCCACGACATTTTCGAACCGTCTCCGCAAAAATCCACCACCATTTCGGTAGTGGATTGGTTGTGCGTCAGTGTAATTCTTCTTGATTTTCACACATGACAGTTGTTAAACAACAGCGCTGTATGACCGACACAAAAAAAATTGCCCAAAATTCAAATAAGGCGGTCTTAATCGGACCCCTTTTATAAACAGAAAGCGCAACACGAGGCCATCAGTAAACACCTAAAGACACTTAAAAAAGAGCTTTTCACTGAGCATTTACGACGTACCTGCGGAACTTTTGGAATTACATCGGCAGAGTCACTAATACCAATCGTAGATAGCGCATTGTAAAATGAAGGTTCCTCAGAAGGTTGGAATGAAGGGATAACCGTCAAGATTCTGATAAAATTCGAAGACTGGTCCTTCGAAAATTGTGTCCCCCTGGCCGTTGAAAAATAGAAAATACCAAGGACGATGAATACCACCTGGATGTATGGTATCTCCTGAACTCGAATGAATACACTCGGGCTCTAAAACTTCACGGATCATCCATATAAATACTTGGAGTATCAACCCCGCCATAGATGGTCCAAGAAAGGAGAAGGGAAGTCGCTGAAAATTATCACCAATGTTTTACAGAGTTCTAAGTCTGATCGTATACCGGTTACTGAAAACTTGGTGAACTCTAGTACATGCGCATGATTCAGGTATAGCTACTTCAGCACGCTCGTACATCAGGTAGCGCGAGGATTCTTCGGCATTTAGCCAGATTAACGATATAGAGACGGGGGCGTTGGACCTTCGAGCAAGCCACCGGCAGCGCTTATATTCCCGTAGTTGGCTACTCAGGATATTCGTGATAGTTGATTTTAATGTCGAATTAAGAAAGAGAGCGACTTCAGCGGTAAGGTTGGAAAATCTCTCCTACACCAGCTCTAAAAACGAACTCTGCTTGACTAATTGGCTAATCGACTTCGCAGCGACACTTACACTTTCCAGATCTGGAAGAAGTCTACCAGATTGATCACATTGCGATCAACACACGATCTGCTCTACTATTCTAAATATCCAAATGCTTCGAGGAGCAAAAATCGATTCTGACCTCTATCTTGTCGTAGCCAAAGTACGAAAGCGTATATCTCAGACGCCAGAACTCCAAAGAGACACTGTAAAGAAAATTTAGGTCAAACGGCTATATCTCTAGAGCTTTTCCCAATTGAGTCTTCAAAACCTGGCACAAAATATCAAATGGTGCAGTAGTTAAACATTAGAGACGCTGCATATAATTTATTACGTTTCTCTCGACTGCCAGAACGAAAACCCTGGTATGACGAACAGTGCCGGAATTATCAGCAGTGAAACAAGAGGAGTTCAAGACGGTTCTGCTATGATGAACGAGGCAAAGAAGGTGGTAGGAACATCGCCTTCTCAGAAAGAAAAAATAAAAAGTAAACAAAAAAAGCGCTTCACTTAGAACGGCCTGTCTTGTGGAGTATAACACCAGACAGAACGCCACAACCGTACTCATAAAAGAGCTAACAGAAAGGGCTCAACCAAAATGGTGGAATAGGGAGATATGTTTCAAAATGAAAGTGGTAGGAAACTCTATAATAGGGCGAAGTTTTTCAGAAGCGGCAGTACATGGAATGACTACTACGAATGTAAGAAACAGTTCAAGTACCTGGTTAGAAAGTTTAAAAGGGCTTCATGGCAGAAGTACTGCAAAGCTATCGCGGTAACAGACGAGGTTTCGAGGTTACTCAAAGTGCTTTCAAAGGAAGCCAGCGTTCCTAACTACTTCTGGAAAATTGCCGGAACCTGGCCTGAAAGTAGCCAAGAGGTTCTGGCAACACCGATGGAAGCCCACTTTCCGGGACCCACAGCATCAGCCAACACTGGCATGCTACAGCACACTGAGGACATTGATCTCTCTCTCTCCGAAGATGAAATAGGTTTTCTTATTAATAGAAAAAATTACGGTGGGCAATTCGGTCCTTTAAGTCGTACAAATCTCCCTGTCCGGATGGTATTCTACCGACTATGCTACAGAAAGCACAAGAGGTAGCAATCGAAAAGATTATGGGAAATCATAGACACAGTCTAAAAATAGGGTTCATACCAATAGCTTGGAGGAAAGTTAAGGTGGTTTTTATACCTAAAACTGGCAAACAGGGGCCTATAACAGCCCCTGTTGACAGACCAATAAGTCTGTCAATATTTATACTTAAAACCCTGGAGCGACTATTAGAAATTCACATTAGGAATAGATGCAGTAATGCCTTTTTGGCTGAGTCACAGCATGCTTACATGAAAGGAAAATCTATAGAAACCGCTCTGCACGAGGTGGTGGGGAAAATCATGAAGAGTCTCCACTTTGGAGAGTTTGCGATGGCTTCCTTCCTCGATATTCAAGGAGCCTTCGATAACGTGGAGTGCGCCGCCATTAAAAATACTCTAGTAGACGCTAACATTGAAAATGGCATTACAAACTCGGTTTGCAACATGCTTGCAAGCAGGAAAATAAACTGTTCCATTGGGCAAAGCTCGGTCAGAATGTCCGTAACCAGAGGAGCCCCTCAGGGTGGAGTCATATCTCCACTCTTGTGTATTCTGGTTATCAATGACATCCTCAAACAGCTTAGCGCAATGGGTATAAGTGTCACGGCATACGCAGATGACGTGATAATAATAGTACAGGGAAAACTGTTAAACATTTTAAGCGACATTATGGGGGTTGCCCTGAAGACAAACAGCACTTGGGCAAGCAGTTGTGGTCTCAAGGCCAACCCTTGCAAAACGGAACTTTCTCTAAAATTTGCTTGACAAGGACTTTTTCCAAAACTTTTGATAGGCAAGCTGATGGGTCATAAGTCTGCAGCCAAAGACTGTAGAGGTTTTTTCGGGACAAGAATGACTTTAGCCAGCTTCTAACTAGACAGAAATGATGATAACGTTATACAAAAATTAATTATTGTACGCGATTGTTTCGTTCGCGCCATAGGAGGTGTGGTGGCTTGGTAGATAGAAGAGACGAGGCGCGCATTCAAGATGACCTAAAAGGAGTCGATGAATGAAGAGAAAATCGGCTGCATCTCTGCGTTCCTCAAGGGTGTTTCAGTTGATAAGGTTGAGATGGTTTTGATAGGGTGGCAGAATAGAAGAACCGTTCCAGGGCATACCTCGAAGAGCAAATCGAAGAGAACGGCGCTGGATGCTTTCGATTCTCGAGATATGAACACGATGATATGGGGACCACACTTGACTGAGGTACTCTAGGAGGGGGCTAACACAGGTAATATAGGACGGACCTGGTCATGTAGGGGTTGGTGAATTCTTTGGACCACCGTTTTACAAAAGCAATTGAAGAGTAGGCTTTAAGGATTATCCCATCCATATGTTTTTTTTTTTTTACAATATATAATTTGCGCGCGCTCAAGGGATTAAATACCCTTAAAATGTTTGCACACAGCGCGGGCGAAAGTAAATCAGGGAGGATGGAAAGAGAGGTACCGCTGAACGTTGGTTTTAAATGTTTGAAGGTTATAATGACCAGGAAATAAAGAGCAAGGCAGGGCATTCTATAAGCGAGTTGAACGAATTACGATATTTTAGAGTACGTCCGAAAGTGAGCTTGAGGGTATACTGATGAGCATTCATAGCGAGACGGGTGTTACGGTTAAAAGTTTAAAGGAGCGAAATGCTACTGGCGATTTCAATGAAGCACTGGTGGTAGAAATGACGATAAAACAAAGTGAGACAGGAGACATTACGTCGGTGTTCGAGGGTATCCATTGTTTGAGTGATATTAGTATCACTTATGAGTTTTATCGCACGGTTTTGGATCCTATCTAGCAGGTGCAGAGATGTTTTTTGCGCACCGGACCAGATGTGAGCATTGTACTCCAATTTCGGGCTGATAAACGCCTTATATATTGTAGCCAGATCAGAGGGGGTGAAATATTACTTACATCGCTTGAGGAAACCTAGACATTTCGCAGCATTTTTGACGACACTGAATATGTGGTCTTTCCAACGTAAGTTGTCATTGACACACATACCGGGAATGAAAAGTTTATCGGTTTCGACGATGCAAGTGCCATTCATGGATAATGGCTGAATGATTAAATTTCGCGTTAACGACAGAAGATAGCGTTGTGTTTTGGGAGCATTAAATTCATCAATTAGTTTTGCTGTTAACATCAGAATTTAATGAGCTTAACAAACGCTGCCGTTCCTGTTCTACAGCCGAAGAGCAGTGACGTGACTCCGGGAATAAATATGACAAGCAGAGTGAACTGTCGTCAGCAAAGGAATATATTGAATTGGATGTGGCAGACAAGATATCATTGATAAAAATTAAAAAGAGTGTCGGAGACAGAACGGAGCCCTGGGGCACACCAGCATTTATTTTGTGAATATCAGACTTGAAACCATCCAAGACAACTTGAATTTAACGTTCCGAAAGATAATTTCTAATCCATTGAAGAACAGTGTCATCGATCCCACAAGCACGCATTTTCGACAAAAGAGCCTGATGCCAAACTCTGGCAAATGCCTTAGAAATATCAAGTGCAACTATCTTGCTTTCGCCAGATTGGGGTAAACCAGTGAACCTGTTGCTACGAAAACCGTACTGCCGCTCATTGAGAAGTTTTCGTGTTTCGAGATATTTCATGAGCTGACAGTTTATCAACGTTTCCATGACGTGGGAAAGGAGGGACGTAAGTGCAATGGATTTGTAGGAGGAAAGGGAGGAAGATTCGCCGTTTTAGGGACGGGCTGTACAAATGCTGTTTTGCATCTGTTCGGAAAGAGCCCTAAAGAGTAGGATTGTTGAGAAATCTTACGCAGTAGTTTTGCCAGCGAAGAAAAACACCTCTTCAGAAGGAGGGGAGATATACCATCTGGACCAGCGGATTTGTGAATGTTAAGATCTTTGAGAACTCTTGCTACTACACGAGTGCGAAAGTTGATTTGCCCCATTGAAGATTCGAAGCACACAGGTCTAGACGAAGACAAAGCACAATCTGGGAGTGTTGAGCTGACCGCAAAGTATGCAGCAAGCAGATTGGCCTTTTCCTAAGAGCCGACAGCTGGAATATCATTATACTCGTAAATGAGCGTTGGGATGGAGGATGAGGCAGAATTTCTAATGTTTTTGAAGAACGACCAAAAATTGTTACTACCTTTGGGACATTGTAGTACTTTTGGCCTACAACGACGCGGACTAGTTCCTTGATGGATATGAATTCATCATATTTGCACCGCGAATGTATGGTGACATCCGACATCCTCAGAACTTTTTCCGAAAAAACTACACTTCAAGGTGTCATGACTTAGTTGGTGAGCTTAAATTGATAAGGATCTGAGCTAATACAGTTTCTACACCTAAAAACAGTTAGTGCGTGACTATAAAATGAGGAAGGTGCTTTCAGTCAGTAAAAATTTGGCTTCACACATTAATAGTGTTCGATTCTGCCTATGGCATGGTCTTCCAAAGGTAAGCGAGAATCAAGTCCATGTAATTGCAAGCCAATTGCTGTCTTTGACCGGAATTGTATTTAAAACGTGTTGTATTCCTTTTTCAAATTTTAAACCGCTTTCTCTTTGCTGAATCCTTTTAATTCAAAGGGCTTAGCAACACTAATCAAAACTTTGACAAAAAGCTCAACTCAATGGAAGGAATTCTTGTCTGTTCAACCCTTGCTACAGGCTGAACTTTGACAAATGTCTGTCTTTGCGAAACAAAGGCAACAAACGAAAGCCGAAAATAGTTTCAATAGCCAAAACATGATTCGGGAACAACTCTGACCTAGATGCCAAGTTGGCTAAAGGAAACAATTTTGCGTTGGCACAGCAAATTTACTTCACCCAAAATAAAGGGGCACTTAATTGTCTTGTTGTTTGGAGTCATCTTAAACAGTTTTCAACCAGTTCTCTGCCCCTTCTGTCTAGCTCCGTCTGCAAATACCTTATTTTGACGAAGGTAATGGTTAGTTTTTTGAGAAATTAATTTAGTGGCTTACGCCTGATATCTTTGGCCAAACAGGAGAAGCAATCCCTTGGCAGCAGAGTGAAACTCAGCAACATCTAATGCAAGAAGACACTGCCAAGGAATTTGAAAGTTTTCGGCTTGTCAAAAAAGGAGTTCCTCCACCCCTCAACCGGCTGGGCGGTCATTTGATTTATAGCTTTGTTCGTGGGTGGGAAAGAATGTTTCCACTTCGAAGAAGTAGCTCAGGTGGTCGCTTTGCTTTTTCTGGCTGCGGGCTGTTGTCTACTATGTGTGGGGTTTAAATATTTCTTCAAGGAAGAAAATCCTCTCAATGCAATCCAAAACGACTGTTCCACTGCGAATCAGACAGACAGATGGACAGACGAGGGAAACGAAAAACAAAAACAGAAAGGCTTCCTGGGAGAATAAAAAAAAAAAATTCGATGCTGCCTCTGCATGCTTGCATCTTCGTCCTTTCGCCCGTTTGTAAGCAGTGCAAGAAAATCAACGAATAAAGCTGTGAAAATCGTCATCCCTTCAACGACGACAATAAGGAGGACAGAGAAAATAGTGTGCAACCTGGAAGATTTGAGACGAAGGACGAAGGAGAAAAAATAAAAATGAAAAGGAAAATAAGGCACAGACGGAAACCGTTTTGTACCTTTGCCAAGGAATTCTGTTTTCTTTCCCCGTCGCCTTCTTGAGTGTGGTCCACGTACTGGTTTTCTTGTTACTATTGCTATTGTTGTTTTCCAAGCAGGAAACGAATTTTATTTTATTGTCTTCAAAGAGATCTAAAGGCATAGACACACATTTCACCATATCCTTTGCCTGCATGTGTTTGTAAATGAATTCAGTTATTTGCAACAATTTGCCTTTTTTGCCGTCTCTGTTTGTAGCCATCTTCTGTGTACATTTTGTCAGGTCTGGTCTTCTTCGTTGTCCCGTTGAAGGGTTTAATGAAGAGAAAAAAATAAATGGAAAAACATGAAATCAGCTACAACCAACAGCATCAGGATTCAGAAAAAGCAACAGCAACAACACGGATAGTAAAAAAAACAAAGAAAACACAAAAACAAAAAAACTGTAGAGGGACTTTATTGCAGAACAGAGCGAGAGGATATTAAAGAAGTAATCGCCTTCGTCTCCGACTTGGAGTCCTTGCTTGTTCTGTACTGGACCTGGCCTCTTCATACTGACGGTTTCGATTTTGCTGTCGATTTAAGTTTTTGTGTAATGCTTTTCTAAAAATGTAACTTGCGAATGCCCTTGGGGACTGATATTTTTTCCTAAAAAAGGTCAGTTTGATCGAACACCGTGTGGAAGGATTGGTCTTTCAAGGGTGCCACTTCGTACTACTACTCGTTTGGATGCTGAAAATATTATAATCGACCTTCTAAAGAATGTATGCCTGCATTAGGGGAAGGTTTTCAATTTAGAAACTGTCATAATGCGGGTGTGCTTTTTTTTTTCTTGTACTCGTATGTCCTGATTATTGTACCTTCCCTGTGAGTGGGAAGAATAACATGTAAGTGGCTGTTGTAGGCTATCTAATTTTAATAGGATTTCGTAGCAATCTAGTTGAATACAAGGACGTTCTGTTAAGGAGATCTAAAATTCTGATTTCAATGCACTGTGTATTAATTTGGATGGTAGTCATTGCTTCACCACTTTGGTGGTGGTATGAGCTATTATGTAGCACGTACACGGGGATGATTACCCCGTTCAAGAGTAGTACCTAACTCCAGCCTACCATCCAATAGTCAAACAAAACGAAGTCGAGTTTAATGCTGTTTACTCATCGACGTTTTTGCGACAGAAAGGCAAGTTTTGGGGGCTCTTGCAGCACACACACTTATGTCGAAAACTCCAATATATCACAAACGGTTTTCCAACAAAAACGGATTTACCAACAGATGGCGCTTGACTATAGGAAGTCTGATTACAGGCCGTAGAAGCTAGGCATTGATGCAAATGAACGTGAGCAGATTTTTTTTAAGTTAAGTAACATTTAGAGCCTGTATCAAGCAGACTCACTTACGCAAGGGAAGGCATTTTGTGATCCCACAGAATCCGAATGTCTTAACATATAATCTGGGAAACTGAAAGTCGAGGAGATCCGTTTGGTGCAGATTTAGTAAAGTTGAACCATTTGGTGCTTTACATTAAGCAGAGGACTTTTACATACTTAACTTTGGATGGTTGGTAACAAACCAGCGTTACAGGCGATCCGGGGCCTCAACTGTTGGTTGAGGTAGCTCGATCCGCATATATGTCTGTACGTGCCCCATTACTTAAGACCGGTTTGGTAAGGTCTTCCTATAATGCGTTGCCTAACTAGTCCTTGCGCTGTACATGACCTAAGATCACACTAGACATCTTTCGCTCAAAGCAGCCAAAAGAGCTTCCAGAGCAGATGAACTGCGGAAAGCGTCCAGTGTTATGTTCTGCAGAAGGTGTTGTTGTTCCTTGTTCTTTTTTTATGGCATTTTTGTTGTTTCTGCTGAAAGTAGACAGATGAACCGCTGGCATCCTATTTATGCCTCCGGCTCATGCCAATGTGATCAGTATATGCTAGGAGTTGTACAGGTTTTTGCAAACATTGTGCCACTTGTGTAAGCACACAAGGAAGCACATCCCTCCTAAGCAACCGAAAAAACTTGGCAATCCCTGTCAAAGGTAGACATACATTTTTCCGTTTTTATAATTGACGTGCGCTCAAGAGATTGCATACCCTTAAAATGCTTACACACAACGTGGGCGAAGGAAAGTTAGGGAGGAAGGAGAGAGAGATACCAATACACGTTGGTTTTAAATGTTTGCAAGTTATAACGACTGGGAAATAAAGAGTTCGGCAGTGCATTCCATAAGCGAGTTGTATGGCTAAAGAACGAATTACGATATTTCAGAGTACGTCCGATAGTGGGCTTGAGGATATACTGATGAGTGATGAGCAATCACAGCGAGACGGGTGTTACGGTTGAAGGTTTGAAGGGGCGGAATGCTACTGACAATTTCGATTCACCACTGGTAGTGAAAAAGCAATAGAACAAGACGAGGCAGGTATATTGTACTGCTGTTCGAGGATGTCAATTGACTGAGTAATATTAGCAACACCTATGAGTTTGAGTTGAATTCGATTTGTGCCGAGATATGGACATTGTACTCCAATTTTGGCGGATATGAACGCCTTATAGATTGAGGCCAGATCACAGGGGGTGAAATGTTTCTTACATAGCTTGAGGAAACCTAGACTTTTCGTAGCATTTTTGGTGACATCAAATATGTGGCCATTCCAAAGTAGGTTGTCATTGACACACATACCGAGAATGGAAAGTTTTTCGGTTTCGACGATGCAAGTGCCGTTCATTTTCCTTTAACGACAGCATAAAATGACACTCTGTTGATGGCTCCCCATTCACTGATGGTGTTTATATCGGAATTTAATGAGCTGCAATTCCCGCTCTACAGCCGAAGTGCAGAAGCGTGAGGCCGGGAACGAATATGGAAAGCGGAGAAAGAGAGATCATTAATGGTGATCATAGACATGGTTCTATGAAGTTTTTTTCTTTAAATGTCTTCGCAAGCAACCTTAAAAGCGATGAAGAGATGATGGGTATCGGTTGAAAATTCGTCTGCCTTCTCCTGGGCGATAGTGGGCTTACCGCATTGGTTTTAAAGATGCACAAAATACAGTCCTACGGATCTTGTATATGATGTGTAGCAGCTCAGATTTTCTGAGATTTCATTCATCGAGCATAAGTTTCTCCGGCAAAACCTTTCAGATAAGCTGGCACATGCTACTCATCAGATAAGGCCCTCCAACTTTAGAAGGCTAAGCCATCAAACCTTCAAACTTGTCACTGATCCACCGCACCTGATGCTGGTGGTGCGGAATCCTAATCACTTTCGAATAAATCACCTTCAGTTAAGTTAATTTTATCCAACGCTTTTGCTATTGGTATTCCCTACCGCATGGGTTCATAAAGCTCACGGCGAAATATCAATATTGTAAGAGATGCAACCGGCCACTATTTGAGTATGGTATACAGTATGATGTGCATTTGGAAATGGTACTGCACCATATCAGCACATGAAGCTTGAAGATCGTCTTTGAAAAAACTTCGCAATCCTAGCATGACTGCTGGCAAGATGTTGACCCACTCCGTTTTCTTTTCGTGGCACATTATTGCGGCTTTGAGTGTACTGTGCCATTGTTCTATAAGGCCGTTCGCTGCTGGATGATACGATGATGTCCTAATGCGTTAACAGCTCAATAATCGCAGCAGCCTGTTGAAAAACACAGACTCAAATTGGGAACCTTGGTCTGTCGTGATTCTCCTGGGGGCACCAAATCGCGGAATTCAATTTGCAAAGAATGCGTCTGCGACTTCTTCTGCTGTTTGGCTAACTAGTGGAACCACCTCAGGTCATCTGGAAAAACGATCAATCATGGTTCAACAATACCTGTATCCGGAAGAATTAGGTAAAAGTCCAAATAAGTCTAGGTCTACTGAAGCGGTTGTGAGGAACAGGGATCATCTCCGGATGGTTTTTCGTATGCCAGTGGATTTTGGCTTTTCGGCGTGGTATGCAGATTCGCGTTCACTGATGAATGTCTTTTTGCATGTAGGTCCAAACGTATTTGTTGGCGATCTGCTTTGCTGTTGCTCGACCACTTGGGTGCGATAAATGATGAATCATATCGAAGATCCTACGTCTTAGTGCTGCTGGAATCTACAGCCTGATGCTGCTGATCGACGTTTCGCAGAAGATGTATTTTCCATTGTCTGCCATAAGCTTCTGCCACTTTAAGCTGTTGTCCTTGTATAACAGTAAGGTTTGGAGTTGCTGGTCCTGTTCCTGTTCTACTGCTAGTTCACGCTATGCGTGACAATGTGTCTGCCACCGTGTTGTCTTCACCGCGAACATGGACTATATCCGTGGAGAACTGAGCTATGAAATCCAGTTGCTTGGCACGACGAGGGGGGCATTTTCTCGGATCATTGGGAGAAGCCGTAAATCAAAGGCTTGTGATCCGTTTAGATGGTAAAGGTTGTTCCTTCCAGCAGATGTCTAAATTTCTTTATGCCACAAAAGTTTGCCAATAACTCCCGGTCATACGCGCAATCGTTTCTTTCGGTTGGACGGTTTCCTTGAAGCTGCTCGAGGACTGCGCCTATGGCGTAATCCGATGCATCAGTTGTAAGGAAAAGGGCTGCGTTTGGCTGATAATGCGCTAAAATTGCTGCATCTGCCAAACATTGGCGTCGCTAGTTTCCACTGTCCACGGTTTTTTCTTGTTTTCATTTTTAGGCCCGCACAAGAATTGGTTTAACGGAGCTTGAATAACAGCTATGTCTCGAAGAAAGTGTCGGTAGTAACTGATCCTTCCGAGGTATCGACGAAGCTCTTTTGCTGTTTTCGGGCTCTCCATGCTACATATTGCTGCAATCTTGTTCACAGGAGGTTTCGTTCCATCATTGCTAATCCAGTAGCCTAAATATTCGATTTCCTTGGCGAAGAAAGTACATTTCGCGGCATTGATTAGTAACCCGAACTTTTGCAACCGGTCGAACACAGTAGTGAGATGTTTTGTGTGTTCGTCTTGCTTTTCTGATGCTATGAAAATGTCGTCCAGGTAGCATGAGCAAAAACTCTCCACTCCGGATAGCACTTGGTCCATAAACCTTTGGAAAATTTGGGCTACATTTTTCATACCAAATGTCATGACCAAAAATTCAAAGAGGCCGAAAGGTGTAATTACGGCTGTCTTCGGGATGTCTTCTTCTGCCATCGGTATTTGGTTGTAAGTGCGCACTAAATCGATTTTGGAAAACACATTTCTCCCTTTCATGATCGGTAAAGCATCATGGATGTGCCTCATCGGGTATCTGTCCGGCTGGGTGACAGCGTTTAGGCGGCGGTAGTCACTGCCTGGTCTCCACGATCCGTCCTTCTTGGGTGTCAAGTATAACGGACTTGCCTATGGGCTGTCTGATGGGCGGCAGTAGCCTTGTTCGACCATGAACTCGAACTCTTTGCGGGTTATCAACAGTTTTACTGGGGAAAGCCTTCAGGCTCGTTCGACTACAGGTGGTCCTTTTGTGACGATGTAGTGACACACATTGTGCTTTGAGTTTTTCTTGAGTCGTCGCTCTTGGCTGTGTCTTTCCCTCGATAAGTCGCTGATTCTTTAAATCGACAAGCAGGTTAAATTCGGTGAGGAAATCGGCTCCGATGATGGGTCGAGAGACATTGGCAATTGAAAAGTGCCATTTAAATTGTCGATGTAAGCCAAAATCGAGGCACAGCAATTTGTCACCATATGTGCATTTAGGTGTGCCATTAGCAGCATAAAGCTTGAAATCCGATACCGTATTGAACTTACCGAAAGAACGAGGAAGCACTGAGATGTCTGCTCCGATATCGACAAGAAAAGATGTTTTTGAGTAACGTTCGGTTATGTTTAAGCGGAGTTTCTGGCGAGCCTCGTTGTCGTCCGCCCTGTAGTGCAACGAGGATCTTAGTTTTCCGTTAACCTTGGGGCGTTGCATTTAATCGCTCCTGCACCAAATTTAGCGTGGTAATAACACAGCATTCCTTCGGGACATTTACTAGGTGTTGTGGTTTGTTGTTGTTGAAGATTGCGGCTGGAAGAACGAGAATGACTGCGTTGTCGATTGAAACGGCGATTTACCTCGAGATTGGCCAAGCGTTTCTCAATTCCTTCTAATGTGACTAAGATGTTAGGATTTTCGGAGTCTGCTGGAGTCGCAAGAGTGGAGGAGGTTGAAGTTGTTGCCCCCATTATAACGTTGATTGGTGTGTCTGTGACTTCGACGATCTTATCAGCTATCCCTGCAAGTTTGGTTAGGTCGTTGATGGCGCTTGTAACCAAAACTGCTCGAACTGACGCACTTAATCGCTGCATCGACAGTGTGCGGAGAAAGTCATCTTGTACGCTGTTTCCTGCAAGAGTCCTTATGCTCCGTACAATTTGTGATGGTTTTTGGACACCAAGTGCTTTTCTATTCGTTTGAACGCCGACTCTGTAAAAATATTTATTATTCGTTCTTTTAAGGTTTCATACCGTTCTTTTATTGGAGGGTTCTCTATAATGTCGTTGACTTGGTCGAGTGTAGGGCAGCCCAGTTCGTTAACCAATTTTGTGTATTTGGATTCAATGCATTTGGAACACAGATTCCAGGTGCGCGAACCCATAATCCAGGACGATGTTTCCCAAACGGGAGTATGCGCACTTGCGAAATACCTTCGATTTTTACTACCGCTGGGGTGGGATTTTCAGCGTCTTTATTTTGCTGCTTCGGGGTCGCCAATATGGGACTTCGTTATCCCACTTTACGGAGACTAAAAAAATAAAATACAAAAAACGTCTGTTTAACTACGCACTTTTATGTGAACTCTTCACATCTGCGCTTCTTCATATTTTACCTATATACGCACATACATTCATGTCACAAAACATCCCTTACAGTCTTTTTTGCATACAGCATGCCATCTATTAATTGACTTTGGCCCTTCATGGTTGCCATATATTTATACTCTCCTGCCATCTTTCGAGAACAATCTGTACTATCCAGCGTTCCATACATTTTCCATTTTGTTAGAAAATTCGCTAAATGTTTCCATCACCATTCTCCGACGGTTAAATCGACTGATATTGAAATATAGATGGCGTTGTTCATATTTTAAATAAAAAAAAAACAAAAAAGCTTTAGCGAAGACAACAACATTATTTTATTACTGGCTCCCGAACTTTTGGGCTTTCTTCAGCAGGAGCAGGAACCCGATTTTACAGCCAAAGAGAAAATTTACGATTTTGATTTATAGGAACATTTTTTTTTGTTATCGGTTTGCCAGAATTGCCGGAAAATTCATGAGATTTTGCGGATATAATGAGGGACAAAGTTGGCAAATTAAACTCTACCGGGCCAACAAACTTCTGAGAATATAATAGAAGAAGCACCACAGTAGAACTATTTCGAGGGTGCTGGACTTAAATCGGCCAACTACCTACGAGCGGAAGAAAGTGTGAGAGAAAGAAGGTACGAAGAAAACTGGGTGACAAGGCTCCTTAAAAGCAGATATTCCACATGTTATGGGAATGTGCTTAATGCAGTCCCAATGTTTGAAGGTAGAAACGAGTATCCTGTGGAAATATGGATTAAGGACTTTAAAGCTTCTGTGGAGATGTGCTGAATTCCTAAATGCAGCACCTACTGCCTGCATTTTGCATCTGCAAACATTTCATGAAGTTCGAATCAGAATTTTGTGCACACAAGAAAAAAAAACCGATTTGGAGGAATGTGTATCTGGAAATAAAAAAAGTGGACCCGCAATTTCCATTTTCCCTAGAGGACATAATTCGAAAATGTTTGTGTATTGTAAAGTGCTTGTGTGGGTACAAATGATAGAACTTGTTCCTTTCAATCCGATCGCTTGATTCAATCCAAATACAATTCACAATTTAATCGCCTATCTCAACCACTTTTACTTTTGTTATCTTTTACTTAAACTAGTAAATCACTTCTCCTAATCACACTTCAAATTCAACTGATTAACTGACTTGCATACCTTGGGGATACTGATATTTATACTCCAATGACATATGTTTTGGCAGCACAGGCAAGTCATGAATGTGGCAACGTATGGATGTCAGCACAGTAGATTTTTGATTTTAAATAGTTATCCTTTTCTCGCTTTTGACATCTTAGTACAACGCTCTTATATATACCATATTTATCTTTTTTACTTGATTCGTCTTATGAATATGACGCAGAATAAAGTTGTAAAGTAAAATGTCGAAATACTTGGTTTTATTGCGTTTTTATAACTTGTTAGTTGTCAACCCAAATAAGTTACAATTACACTGGTGACCCCGACGCCAACAAAGCACTAATTTATTGAATAAGCGAAATCGTAATCGAAATCAATTTATCTACGCAGCTACCAATTCAATTGTTACTACGTATAATTTCGAATCCCAGTTTAGAGAAAGTCAATATCAAGAAAGGACTAGCCACAACCAAGAAAACCAACACCTCGGCGCAGAAAGTTCAACTTAACGCAGTTCAGAGGAAACCCATGAAATTCTTACAGCACGGAGCGTAAAAATTCTAACGTTCAAGTGGAAGCTGCATTTGAAATTTCTCGCATTACCGCAGATTCCACCAAATAACGATGCGTCTTGGTTAATCTTGACACAACAATTTTGCCTTTCGTTTCAGACATTATAACTGCACCGCCAAGTAAACGTCAGTACGAAGCCATCAAAGAACGTCTTATATCCTCATTCGATGAAACGAGTGAGTCAAAAATACGCCGTCTTCCTCGAGGAGTGCTTCGATGAGAAACCTTCCAACTTGTTGCAGCGTCTTCGAAATTTAGCGGGAAACCAATTCGCAGACAACGTTATCCGCACACTTTTCATGGAACAACTGCCGGAGCAGATCCGCGGAATTTTGGCCATAAGTGAAGTTACCGACCTATGCAACCCGACAAAAACTCGAGGTGTCACGTCCGACTTTGATGGCGTTAGAAAACACAAATGTTACATCGAACTCGAAAGCTGCATCAAAATCACATCTGGGAGCTCAAATGAACGCCTTATCCAAAGAGCTTGTGCACTTACGCCGTCATGGGACGTATTGAAACAAGTTGGTGATAAGATGGCATCCCATAGCGTCCAGCTTTATATCAGCACACATGGAGCAGCGGAAGAAAAGTTGGCAGCAGCAAAAAACTAATTTGAAGTTATGATCCGACTAGGGCTTTGTGAACCATCAGAAAGTGAGTGGGCGAGTCCGCTACATCTCGTGAAGAAAAAGAATGGCGAAAGGCGAGCCTGTGGCCACTATCGGCGCCTTAACAATGTAATAGTACCGGATCGTTATCCGTTGCAAACCTGAGCGGTTTTACATTAAATCTCGGCGGTCGTAAGGTGTTTACAACTCTCGACCGGAAGCGGGCTTACTACCAAATTCATCACACCTTTTGGGCTTTTCCAGTTCAAGGTGATGACTTTTAATCTATGTAACGCCGCCCAGTCTTTCCAACGATTAATGGACTCAATACTTCGCAGCCTCGAGTTCTGCAACGTCTACCTAGAAGATCTCCTCATCGCTCATGAACAGCATCTTCGTCTAGTCCTCAATAGACTTCAACAAAACGGACTTTTAATTAATGTGCACAAATGTGTGTTTGGACAGCCCGAGGTCAATTACCTTGGATACCGTGTCAGCGAATCAACCACCAACTGAAAGGGTGGAAGCTATGCGTAACTACCCAAAGTCAAAAACAGTTGCTCAGCTACGTCGTTTCTTCGGTGCATAGAGACTTGATATGCCAGGAGTAGCAGAAGCAGACGCCCCGCTCATCGACCTCGCACCAAGTATCAAAAAGAATGACAAACGCGATATTATCTGCACTATATGTAGAAACAGAACATGCTTTCGAGAAATGCAAGCAACTCCTAACCAATTCTATTCAACTTGCATACCCGGCACAAGACTGGACAATGTCACTGCGGTGCGACGCTTCAGACAGATCCATCGGTGCTGCTTTGGACCAATTTGTCGATGGGAAACGACAACCTCTGGGATTCTATACGAGCAAATTGAATAAGACTCAAGCGAATTACAGCGCGTACGACCGCGAGTTTTTGGCAATATTCCAAAGCATTTTTTTAAACACCTTGTCGACGGTCACAATTTCACCGTTTTAACCAGCCACCGCCCGCTATTATTTGTCTTTCTCCAGCCTTCCGACAAGGCCTCACCGAAACAACAACGGCAACTTCAATTCATAAGCCAATTTACCACAGACATTGCATATGTCCTCCGGGAAATCAAATGTAGTCGCTGACGTACTTTCGCGACTTAGTAGCATCGACATGCCATGCATTATTTCAATGAAAGACAGAGCTGATCATCAGGAGCACGACGAAAGCCTACAACAACTTCCGAAATCTCCCTCAACATCTTTACAACTTCGCAAGCTTAAAGTAGTCAACTCGGAAACTACCATCTTTTGCGACGTATCCGGTGAAACTATTGTTCCTCTAACCTCGAGACGCAAAATTTTCGACAACATGCATAATGTTTCGCATCCCAATAATCGCAGTACGAGAAAGCTGATAAGCCAACGTTTCGTTTGGTCTCACATGAACAAAGACATAAATTGATGGACGCAGAGCTGTCTTCTGTGTCCGCGAAGTAAGGTACACTGGTATGTAAAAAACCAACCACAACGCATTAAGATTCCTAGCGAATGATTTAAACATATCCACATCGACATCATAGTTATGTCACCTTCTCAAGGCTCACTCGTTGGCCAGAAGCCATTCCTCTGAAGGATAGAACAGCCGACACCGTGGTAAATGCTTTCTTCACCAGTTGGATAAGTTGTTTTGGAGCTCCTCAAACTATCACAAGCGATAGAGGTTCGCAATTTGAATCCAGACTTTTCGACGCTCTTACCAAATTAATCGGTAGCAACAGGACACGGACAATACCCTACCATCCTGCTTAAAATGGCATGGTCGAGCGATCAGCTACGTACGTTCACGGGACAGAAAAAAGTACACTTCGTAACTTTCGTTTACTAGTTCTGTCACTCAGGCGGTTGAGGGGGGATAGTATGGCAGCACAGGCAAATCATTACTGTGGCAACGGATAGATGTCAGCACAGTAGATTTGAAAGAAAGATATTTTTGAATTTAAATAGTTATCCTTTTCTCGCTTTTGACATCTTCGTACAACGCTCTTATATACTCGTATAAGGACTAAAATCTGTAAATTTTAGTACGGGCTACGCTTCCAATGCGTAAAAATTGCAATCCCATTTTGTACCCAAACTAGCCTGTATATTCTCTAGTTTCAGTTTCTTATTGATTTTAGTTCGGTGCGGTTTAAAATATTTATAAAATATGAGTCAAGACCAACGCCGTAAAAAGATTATCGATAAATGGCTCGAAAATACTTCGCGTTCAAACCATTTCATCGTAAAAAATTTAAACATAGCACGCAGTACAGTGGATTTTGTTATGAAACGATATTTGGAGACGTTGACAATTATGCGAAAACAGAAAAGTGGAGCTAAAAGTGGAGCACATGATACAAATTTGGACAGGAAAATAGTGGGTACCATCGTAAAAAACCGGACTATGTCATCCAGAGATGTTGCTCGGAAATGTAATACCAACCAACCAATGGTACAAAGATCTAAAAAACGTAACGGTCTAAAAACACGAAAAAAACAAAAAACACCAAGAGTTACTGAAAAGCAAAAAAAAAGTCATAAAAACACGAGCCCGAAAGCTATACGAGTTGATCGGCAACAAGAAAGCGTGATTGGTTTTGGATGACGAAACTTATGTCAAAGCCGACTTTACTACTCTTCCAGGTGCGCAGTTTTACAACTCGTTTGAAACTCAGATTCTTCCGCAATCAATAACATCGATTGGGATGCAAAAATTCGGGTCAAAATATCTCGTTTGACAGGCCATTTGCCAATGTGGACACAGAAGCTCATCGTTTATTACAACGGGAACAATTAACGGAGAAGTGTACATTAACGAGTGCCTAAAAAAACGGTTGATTCCTTTCTTAAACAAACACGAGGGTTCAACATTATTTTGGCCAGATTTAGCTTCAACTCACTAAGCTCATGCGACGTTGAGCTTTCTTGTTGCTAAAAATGTCGACTTTGTCCCAAAAGACATGAACCCACCCAATGTTCCACAGTGCCGTCCCATTGAAAGGTATTGGGCTTTGGTCAAAGCTAAATTGAGGAAAAGTGAGCAGTGTGCAAAGGACGTAAAAGATTTTAGTGCTAAATGGAAAAGAGCGTCCAAAAAGATCACGGATGTAACTGTCACCAACGTTATGAAGGACATTCGAAAAAGTTGACGAAAGAATGGGAACCCAAATAATTTTTTTATTTTTTGTAATTGTGAATGAATTTAATAAAAACAGAGCTTTAAAGCAAATAAAAAAAATTTACATGAATTATGAAAATATTTTTTTTTTTTTTTTTTTTTACTTTGAAGTTTCCAAATTTTATTCGTTTCAGTCCTTATGTATCTTTTTTGCTTGATTCGTCACACGAATACGATGCAGAATAAGGCTGCTAAGTAAAATATCAAATACTCGATTTTATAAAGTTTTTATAACTTCTTAGTTAAACCAAGTTACAACTACATTACGAGAACAATCTGTGCCATCCAGCGTTGCGAATTCGATTCCATTCTCCATTCACCAATGGTTAAAATCCTCTGATATTAAAATGTAGACTCTACGTAAGTCGGCCATTTGCTAAGCATATCAAGGAAAATATATCGCAGTTTGCCTTCTGGCTAGGCTAACCCGGACTTGAAGGAAACGGCGAAGGAATCAGGTCTTCTTCACTCAAACACCAAATATTTTAGTGCTGCAAAACAAAATTTTTTTTATCGCATTTTGAAACCGCCCTACTAAACCTGAGACGTTCAATACTGCCGTGTGCGACGTGTCTGTTGTAGTTGAGTCGGCCTTCACCAACTGCACCAACCTTCCAGCTGTCAGCTCTTTAGACAAGGTCAGTCTGCTTTGTGCACACTTTCCTGCCAGCCCAACACTTCCAGATTGTGCTTTGTCTCCACCTACACTTCAATGGGATGAATCCACTTTCGCACTCGTGTAGTAGGAAGAGTATTTAAAGATCTTAACATACATAAATCCTCCCTTTATCTGAGGGAGGAGGTGTTCTTCCACCCTGGCAAAACCGCTGGTTTTTCAGCTTTTCCATCAATCCTACTCTTTAGGACTCTTTTCGAACAGATGGAAAATAGCATTTGTCCAGCCCATCCCTAAAAAGCGAATCCTCTTCTCTCTCCTTCTACAGACCCATTGCCCTTACGCCCCTTCATTCCGAGGTCATGGAAACGCTGATAAATCGTCAGCTCATGAAATATATCGAAACACGAAAACTTCTCAATGAGCGGCAGTACGGTTTTCGTATCAACAGTTCCACTGGTGATTTGATGGCATGTTTCACCGACATGTGGAACCAAAGCATACATCAATCTGGCGAAAGCAAGATACATATTTGCACTTGATATTTTTGTTGAAAATACGTGCTTTTGGGATCGATGACTCTCTTTTTCAATGGATTAGAAACTACCTTTCGGAACGTTCAATTCAATTTGTCTTGGATGGTTTCAAGTCGGATATTCACAAAATAAATGCTGGTATGCCCCAGGGCTCCGCTCTGTCTCCGACACTCTTTTCAATTTTTATCAATATCTTGTCTGCCACTTCTAATTCAATATATATTCTTTTGCTGACGACAGTACTCCTGTTTTTCATATTCGTTCCCGAACTCAAGTGCCTGTCCTTCGGCTATAGAACGAGAAAGGCAGCTTACGTTAAGCTCATTAAATTACGATATTGCGAGAACTATCAACAGAGTGGAATTTTAAAACGCAGTGCTATCTGCTATTATCTATGAAAGGCATTTGCATCGTCAAAACCGAAAAAACTTTCCATTCTCGGTTTGTGTCTATTATAGTTTTCGAAGGAAATAAATACAACGCACTATTTGCGTAACTTTTATTATTTGCGACTGTCCCGCATAGTGGTCGGTTTCAAAAAGAAAGTGACAGCAAAATCTTACTCTACAAGTGATTAACAATGTGGTGTGTGACAAATGTCAAACATCGATAACATTATTTATATATCGATAACAATATACGAGTATACTAGTGTTGTCAATGTAGAATACGAGTAATACAGATTATTATTTTAAGTATTTAACAATGTGTTAATGACAACTTACGTTGGAATGACCACATATTTTATGTCACCACAAATGCTGCGAAATGTCTAGGTTTCCTCAACCGATGTAAGAAATAGTTCACTCCCTCTGATCGGGCCTCCACATAAAAATCATTCATCCGCCCAAAATTGGAGTACAATGCTCACATATGCTCAGGCGCTCCTAAAACCAATATTGGAGGCAAACGAATCTTGTGTCACCTTATTATAACGCTATTTTCACCACCAGTGCTCCACCGAAGTCACCAGTAGCATTCCGGCCCTTCAAACCTTCAACCGTAACACCCGTCTCGCTATGAATGCTCATCAGTATAGCCTCAGGCCCACTTTCGGAAGTACTCTAAAATACCATGATTCATTCCTTACCCGTACGACTCGCAAATGGAATTGCTCTCTAGTCATTATAAATTACAAACATTTAGGACCAATGCACATCGGTACCTCTCTTTCTCTCTTTTCTTCCTCCGCAAGTTTTTTTCGCCCGCGCTGTGTGGTGCAAACATTTTAAGGTTACTAACACCCCTTGTGCGCGCACTTATTATTATATAAATCGATAATATTGTTTTTATTGGATATTCTCGTTGAAATCGTTAAATACTGCTATTTAAATATCACGGCTTATAAATCACAGTGGCGGGTTCTTAACTTCTCGAGTTTGGTTTTCTTCGGCTTCTGATTCGATTGCCATGCACCTATAATCCATTTGAAATTGGAAAGATTGCACCAAGGTTTAGATTGAAATGCCTGCATGCCCTTATGCAGCTACATTTAGATAATTAAGTAAATCAAGTTTGTTTTAAATCGGTTTTTGTCTAGCAATAAAGTATTACTGAATTAAGAAACTATTGTGCACTACACTTCACTTTAATTCAAAATATTTTGTTTGTTTAAGGTTTTTGTTTTTTAGTAGTAGGTTAAGTCCAGTTGATAGAAAAGCTGACAGGAGAATGATAAATTATGACGATATTCGGCGGTGACAGTTGTTGAACGTAGAATGTAGAACGTAGAACGTAGAACGTAGAACGTAAAAAACTGTGGCAAAATTCAGACACAACAGAAACCATGAATAGAAATGCGTTTAAAATGAAAAACTAAATGAAAATGGTAAGAACGAATAATTTTTCAAACTAATCGCCAACCGTTTTTGGTATAGCGGAAGAACAACTACCCCCATCTATCAGTTCTCAAGTCAATCCAATTTGACATTTCCAGTTCGGTGTATGTATCTCTTTCATTTCTCTTATCAGAACCTCCATACGTCTCACGTCTTCTTCTTTTTCGAATTTTACAAAATTTTTTTCGAACCTTACCAATACCATAAAAAGCAACTTGTCTCCTTCTTTAACACTTCCGAAAAGACGCGAGTGAATGCAACGAAGAGGTTCACAATTCCGATACAGCATTAGCATACATCAGTTGATTTGTTTTTTTTCACGTTGATGGTTGTTTTTACCGTCCATTCGAAGTGTTCGTGGTGATTTTTTTTTAACCGAATTGAGTTTTTAATTTTGTTTTGCTTTTTGAAATAAACTATTTACACTTTTATAAACTGAATTAAGGAAATTAAAAAGTCTGATCACACAGTGAATTGTTTAAACAAACAGCGCCAAGTCTCAATATTAAAAAGGTAAGTTGCTGCAGAATTTTCATTGCGCTTTTGTAACTTGTGAAATTTATTTTGAAAATCCGAATTGGGGTCAGATTGGAAGAGATTTCGGGTTCGGTTTCTGTTTACTTTTCCATTCTTGCAGTCGTCTATTGTTCAGTGAGATATAGTCTATATGACTGTGACGAAATTCGAGAAAAAAAAATTTCTACTGCTTCAACCTGAACTGCAACCCCTCGCATTTCGGGAAAAAGAACCCAACAAAGTGAAGCAGCCTACCAGAGTTTTCCTTCTGTTTTTGTTTTGATGTGGCCAGTGTTTGTGTGCTTCTGCCCTATGGATTCGAATCCAGATTCAGTTTGGATTTGGGAATTTATTTGTGTATGCTCACTTAGCGAACAACCATGGGAGAGGGCAGGGAAAGCATTTTGAACTTCAAAATAGAAATGCGCATGAATTTACCTTAATCCCCCTACAGGGGGAATGCATGGGAATGTATAATACGCAGAAGGGAATTGAAGGTGAAATTCTTTAAACTATTTCCTGCCTATGCGTTTGGACTTCGGATCGGACTCTGGATCAGAAATAAACGGTGCAGTTTCCACATTCGATATGTACTCGTACTTAAATAAATGAACTACCTGTCGTAGGAGAGATTAGCGGTATCTATAACAAATCTGGAACAATGAAGCTTATTGTTAAAGCACCCATGATTGGAGAGAGGGCCGAAGATATTGGGGAACTATGAGGAGTCTCGACAAACGCCGTGACATTCAGAGGCTAGTTAGCTGATAAAGATGTTCAGAGTTTGGAATATATAACGAATTTGGGTGCTGTATGCAACTAGAAGTCAATTCTGGTGATTCATAAAGTTATAGATATTCGAGTTCTTTACAGTGTTTCTTATCTATGCACATGGAACGTATGATATGAGTAGTGTGCGTATCAAGAGGATTGAAATTCTTTTCTGGAACAATACACGTTACTATATATCCGAAAGAATTGCATCATATGGTGAAAACATTTTGCAAGCTCGGCTTCACATGTACTTTGAGCAAGATTAATGTATCAGGTGACTACATTATTGTGTTTTTTTTTTGTTCGTAATGTCATGAATGTTCTGTCGATGATAAACGTTTCGGAAGAAATTGGCTATGAGTCGATCATCCTTACTCTTACCGAAAATCTTTCAACTCTTAATTTGTATTTTTTTTAATTCTGCCGGGACGGAGAACTCTTACTTAGATGGTGCTACAATCCGGGCTAACTTACTTCAAATGCGCACTCCAGGTTCTTTTTCTACTGCGCATTCCAAGTTCTTCTTTTTCTACTCCGTTCTCCTTCCGGGTTGAATTCGATGACACTTCGGGTTGGGACGATCATTCGCTCTATATGTCCAGCCATCTTAGGCAAGCCGTGTGCATGTTTCCGACCATGGCATTGTACAGTTCTTTATTCGAAGTATGTATTTTGCATTCACGGGTATGATGGCTTTTATATAGAATCTCCTTAGTATTTTTTGGCAAGGCCTTACTACTCATCTGTCTTCTTAAGCCGAAGAAATAGCAATTGGCAGGAGTAACTTTGAGTACCAAGTATGAGCGGGACAGACAGTGACGCTGTGCTTGAGACGGATAAACACGCTATTTCGACTAGTGTGAGTGAAACAGATAGAGATTCAATACTGCAGTACGTTACGCTCCTTCGCTTACAGTGCATTATTCTGTATTCGTGTTGTTTTCGAGCTTATAACTTTGGCTTTCTTTATTGGACTTCATTGCATTGCGACTTTGGTTTGATATCTGACCTTTTCTGTCGAACCTTGATTTCTTCTGGGCTATTATTGATCGGTGATCACGTGACTGTGTATTGTGATTGTGTACTGTGAATGCCATCAGGCCATCTCGATACGCTGCTCAGGAATATGTTAACATGGATCTCATTTATGGGAAATGCAGGTGTAATGCTAGTGCTACAGCCAGACTTTATCAAGAGAGATACCCAAATGCTCAGCGTCATCCGGACCATCAAGTGTTTGTAAATGTGCATCGGTCATTCTCACAGGGTCGATTTCCAAATCTAATTGTTAGTGAGGAAAGACCCGTCATGCCCTACGAGGAAGTCTTACAAGCAGTCGCACAAGACCCTAGTAGCTCAGTACGTGCAATTGAAGAAAGTATAGGAGTGCCCAAAAGTACATCACACCGAATTCTAAGGAATAACCAGCTCCATCCGTACCATGTACAACGAGTCCAAAGTCTGCTACCCCGAGATTATTCAGACAGAGTACAATTTTGTCAAACGATGTTGCAGAGGTTCAGAGAAGATCCGAGATTCTTCGAAAAAATTCTATGGTCGGACGAATTAACTTTTCATAGGAACGGTTATATAAACCTCCACAATTTGCACGAGTGGCACGTGGAAAATCCACATTTGATGCGGGAAGATAGATCACAGTACCGTTTTAAAGTAAACATGTGGACGGGAATTTTGAATGGTAGAATTATTGGCCCATTCGAGCTGCCGCGGATTTTGAATGCCGAGGTTTAATTAGATTTTTTGGAGAATCACTTACCAAATTTATTGGAAGACGTGCTACTAAATATTTATGCATGCATGTGGTATCAACACGATGGCTGCTCAGCGCATTATGCTCGCGCAGTACGAGAGTTCCTCGATCGGGAATACTCCAAAAGGTGGATAGGGCGGTCTGGTATAATTTCGTGGCCAGCCCGTTCACCTGATTTAAATCCACTCGACTTCTTTTACTGGGGAGCAGTAAAAAAAAAAGGTTATTCTAAGCCGATAGAAAATTTAAACGAGTTGCGACAAAAAATTGCAGAAGCCGTTGAAGACATCAACTCCAGAAGATATGCCCGTCTTATTACCAGATCATTTGTAAGAAGATGCAGAGCTTGCATTGCCGCTGAAGGCAAACAGTTTGAACATTTGAACATTTGTTGTAAGATACAAGATCGGTAGATGGCGATCCTGAGAGTATACACCAAGAGAACGTAGTGTGTGCTCTGTGACGGGGAAAAATGAAATGAAATGACAAGAGTGGCATCTCTATCTGTTTCACTCACACTAGTCGAAATGGTGTGTTTATCCGTCTCAATCACGCCGTCACTGTCTGTCTCGCTCACACTTGGTACTCATTTTATCTTATTAAAAAGAATTAATTATGAATCGGGTTTCTTTAACAAAATATTTTTTTTGTCCTCAATTAAGCGTTAGTCTAGCAAGTGTCATACCATTTTGGAATCCAGACTAAATACGCCATCTTTTAAAGTTACTTGCCAAAATGGCACAATACAATTTTTTGTCAGTACAGTCAGTTCAAGTTAATCACCCAATGATACATGGATGGACAAAAAAGCAATATTTTAGTTAAAACCGACATAGTTATGTTTCAATTTTGGACCGTAATTTACAGAACAGTTACTCAGGGTTACGTAACAACAAAAAAATCGAAGAAAGGCAAAGATTTGCTGTCACAGTACTTGAAAGGTCGTCTCAGGGTGTCAGATTTCTCTATTTTTTTGAGTGTCAATAATTTTAAAAGTACATGACTTGGTTTTTTTTTTTTATAATTTTGTGATTACCGACACCACTGGACCTATCAGCAGTTTCCGGCTTGACGTTGAGCTTTGGGACACTCTGTATAAAGGTTTGGTTTTTAAACTGGCAACACTGTTTCTATAAATTGTCAATTTGACAGTTGAAAGTTAATTTGTGGTTAGTACGTTTGGCTATTTTACGTTGATTAGATTAACGCCAGAAAAATGCGTGCAAATTGTGCAAACTTATTTTGAAAACCCTGGTGCGATTCGCCAAACTTATCGTGCGCTACGTCCATTTTACGGTCGACATAATCGTCCATCTGAGCAAGTTATTCGGAATACGATGAATCCTTTTCGCACCACATACAATCTAGTGGATAATACACATCCCCAAAGATGACAAACAATGCGAACAGAAGAAGTTATTGTCGTTGTGGAGCGCAGTGTTGAGGAGAATCCGAACGAGTCGATTCGCATCATGCACAGCAATTGGAGCTGTGTCCATCAACTTTTTAGGATATTAAAGCTTATAAGATCCAGCTTGTGTAAGAGTTGAATCCGCGTGATCATTATACCAGTCGCAGGTTCGGTGGATGGGCCGAAAACATGATTCAGCTTGATCTTCATTTTCAACGCTCCTTTCTGTCTCCGACACTCTTTTTAATTTTGCTACTTCCAATCCAATACATTTCTTTGTCGACAACAGTGCTCTCTGCTTTCCATATTCGTTGCTGCTCTTCGGGCTGTAGAACGGGAACAGCAACGTATGCTAAGATCATTCAATTAATATAGGAATTGGGGAACGATCAATAGAGTGGAATTTAATGCTTCCAAAACACAAGGCTCTCTGCTGCCTTTAAAACGAAATTTAAGTATCAAGCCATTATCCATGAATGGCATTTGCTTCGTTGAAACCGAAATCCTTTCCATTCTCGGTATGCATATCAATGACGACTTACGTTGGGATGACTACATATTCGATGTCGGCCAAAAATGCTGCGAAATGTCTAGGTTTCCTCAAATGATTTAAGAAATACTTTTCCCCTTCTGATCTGGCCTCAATGTATAAGCCATTCATCCGCCCAAAATTGGAGTAAAATACACACATCTGGTCAGGTGCGCCTAAAACATCTCTGCACCTGCTAGATAGGATTCAAAACGGTGCGATAAAACTAATGTCAATGGACACCCCCGAACATCGACGAAATGTCTCGTGTCTCACTTTGTTTTATCGTTATTTCCACCATCAAACCTTCAAACCTTCAACCGTAACATCCGTCTCGCTATGCATGCTCTTCAGTATACCCTCAAGTTCACTTTCGGACGTACTCTGAAATATTGTGATTCATTCCTAAGCCGAACAACTCGCTTCTGGAATGCTCTGCCGCACTCTCTATTTCCTTGTCGTTATGACTTGCAAACATTGAAGAACAATGTACATCGGTACCTCTCTTTTCTTCCTCGCTAAGTTTCCTTCGCTCACGTTGTGTACAAATATTTTAAGGGTACACAAATCCCTTGAGCACGGGCTAATTATAAAAAAACTTGGCACAAAAGTTTACTGAACGGGCGAAGTTTTGCCATTTTATCGCTCAAGTCAAGGCTATTGTTATCAGCAAAATGGATAGGTATAAACTTTTTCATTTCTTGGAATCTGTTTCTAGATATACTGTGGGAACATGTGTATCAGCGACTTGTTTCCAGTACATGAATTCTCTTGCTTCAGAGTGATAGCCCGAAAATATAGAGGGACCAGATAAGAACGATAGGAAAAAAAATTTTAATAAAACATCAACGGTGTGATTCTGGCTACGTTCATACCATTATGTGTGGAATAGCACATCATTCTAATGGCCGCCTCGCGGCATTCTGTATATGTTAGTCCGAATACTACTTGCAATAATTGATTCGGATTAGCGAGACATTACTGTATAAACAATATTTCATTTCAGAACTGCAGGGCGCTGCTCTTTCCATCTCCTTAGTTGATTATCATAGGAAATGAGCAAAGATCCATTTAAAACTTCACGGGATGTTGTGCCGAAGGTTTGGGAACACCATCAGCTTATACCAATTTGCTTTTGTTATTAGGTCGGATGTTAGGCTCTATTTTTCTTAAGTCATTAAGGTGACACGAGATGAATGTTCTTTGCCATTGCTTGAATTTCTACAATTTTATCCTTCGCTCGTAGATCAGTCTTCCTTGTCAGATTATCCATCTACAAAAGCTTCTGCCTAGGTGGTGAAAACATTTTCACAGCCCTACAATTGTCTTAGGTGGTTGGAGGTGGTAATATGCATACTCGTATATATTCACTTAATTGTTGGCTTACGAAGGTATTTACTGTAGGTAATTCCTGAAGGTGTTTGTCAGTATCCTTGTCGTGCTGCAGAATTTTTAAACTCAAGCGACTGGTCTTGTGGCAAGCTTTATGATAAATCATAGTGGCACAAGGCGATCGGCATTGGAGGAATTCAAAAATCGATCGCTTTGTTCAGTCACTTCTCCGACGACTTTAGGTCTTCAATTACGGTTAGGAATCCTCCTTGTTAATGCCGCTCAGCTGTTTATAAAATATCCTAAAATTTACTGGTCAAATATTGATCGGGCTGGTAAACTATAGTACAATAGTTCAGCACCCAGTTACATGTAACATACAAACATCGTATCTAGGAAATGGGTAATGTGAATTACTAAATGTCTTCCTTCCTTCTTCATTGTATTCCATTGTATAAAGGCAAAAGCATCACGATGCACTGAAACAACTACCGATCGGTGAAAT
Organism: Volucella zonaria; assembly: GCA_963966105.1. Taxonomy (NCBI): domain Eukaryota; kingdom Metazoa; phylum Arthropoda; class Insecta; order Diptera; family Syrphidae; genus Volucella; species Volucella zonaria. The sequence goes on along the minus strand of OZ014533.1, from coordinate 133,808,896 downwards.
TTATTTTACATACAAATAAATTTTACAACTCATTCAATTTCCGGTGAAACAATTGGTCTTTGGGGTTTGGAGCATTGTAAGCATCGAAGATAAGACAAATAGAAAAATGCACAAGTGCTTATAGGCCACCGATTTGTGGGGCGTTTTCCACAAAACAAAACAAAACTTTTTATATCTCTAATAAAAATCTTCTTTGCTACTCTGGTGAACTGCGGTGAAATATAATAGAATATAAGTTACGGATCATCATAAACAACAAGCCGATTGAAAATCGATTTAGTTGTGTAAACAGCCAACACGCCACATTTATCTTAGAGATAAGCGGTTTACTTTTGAGCAAGTATAAGGTGGCACAAAATTAATCATCCAATTTTGTTTTTGAATTACTTTGTTTCTGTTAAGTGGAAACGATGATATCCGCTAAGTGGCTGCCGCCACTGTTGATACAGATTTGTGCGCATTTTATCGCATTTTGCATGACTTTTTGCAAGATTTCCGGTGATAACTGTTCGCATTCATGTCAAATATTCTCCTTAAGGGATGCGATTGTCTGAGGCTTGTTGGCGACCAAGTTGTGCAAGTAGCCCCAATGAAAGAAGTCTGGGATGGTTAAATCAGGCGATCTTGCTGGCCATGCCAAATCGGAGGATTACGCGACAAGGAAAAGCTTTCTTCACAACATCCATTGCGGCTCGTGCTGTGTGTGCGGTTGTACCGTCTTGTTGAAACCGCATTTTTTATTTATTTTCACCGCAATTTGTTTTTTGTTTTCCTGCTCTTCGTCATGTCTTCTTGTGGATTAACAAACTGCTCCATTAACGACAATAATGCTGACTTTGTTGCCTGTAAGGGGATCTGCGGCAAAATATTCCATGCGATTTGTGTCGGCCTAGATATTTTTTTTTTTAAACCAAGATGAGATCTCAGTTTGTCGGCGCATTTGTCAACTAATATGCAAGAGAATCTGGGCCTACACTAAAAGCAGAAAAGGAAAACTACTTTTCTGACGTCACAACGTTGTTTAAGAACTCTAAAGCAAAGCCCAATAGATGCTTAAGTTTATGAGAATTTTCAAATTGCAATTGTTTAGTCTGATCGAGTAGGGACAGTGGTTTAGGAAAAGATAGAAGGGGCAGCGGTATTAAAAAATCAAAGTATTAAAAAAGGTGAAAATAAAAGAAGTAACATAGGGAAATGGCACTCAGTGCCTAATTTTTTGCAGTCTATTAAACAACGGGTCAACTACTATTTTAGTTGATCTTGGACTCAGAATGCTGGGAAATCAAGCGGTTCCCTGATGCAGGGAAGATTTCTAAAAAGCACTAATTCGTCTGTTAAATGCCGCCAGTGGGACGCATATACGAGGGTTGTCTGATACATATACGAACAATGATACAAGACATTTTTTCTCAAATTTTTTTTTTATTTTTCTACATAGTCTCCTTGTAACTGTACACACTTCTCCCAGCGATGCTCCCATCTCTCTAACCCGTCCAAATAGCAAAGCAGGATAGACCGACTCAGCACAACGAATCATATGTTCACCACCCTACTCGTCAAAGGTGCCCCCAATTACGCAGATGTTACTTGGATTTCTGAATTTTTTAAAAAGAGGTATGGCATCACCATCAGCCAATGCACAATATTGCCAACATCTCACCACAAAAGCAAACGGAATTTCAGATCAACTTTCCGGCTAGATATGAATGGTTATTTGTTAACCCATCCAAAACCAACCTCAGCCTCGGAGAGCTCCGTGTCTCAAAATGGACGGATCACCCACCCAATAAAAACATTGAAACAAAACGAAGCACCGTCTCATTTAAAGTCGAGCAGATCCATTCCCCATCCACATCCTAAACCAGACCCCAACTGGAGCCTTAAAATCAAAATATTTCCCAACTTTTCTCCTGTCTATATCCCTAAGCAACCCCCTTCACGTGTCCCCATAAAAGCACCACCTGCCGCTCTTCCAGCCCCAACGCGTTTCTTTTAATATAACCCCTGGGCCTGATACTATCACTGCTCGCCGCTTTCCGCAGCTATGTACACTCTAAAAGAGTTTCTCACCTTCCGCCTAGCCGAACTGAACATGATAAATTTTTTCGTTCCTAACTTGCCTTCTTTGCCCGCATCTCATCTACACTCCCATACCCCTTCACGTAACAAACTACCTCTTACATTTTACTATAAAAACGTAAAAGGCTTGTGCTCTAAAACTCGTGCTCTTTTGTCTAAATCTCATGGCCTCTCTTTCGACGACTATGCTCTTACAGAAACCAATCTGATCCCCCACATAAAGAGCCAGGAGCTATTCTCCTCCTCTTATAATGTTTTCCGAGATGACGATCACTCTCTCCCTATGGTTAATGATCCTGCCCTCCCTAAAGTTGATTCTCCATGCAGAGGTGTCCTAGTTGCTATTCACAATAACCTCAACGCTTCTCTCATCGCTATTTCTTCTTCTGTTAAAATTAATTTTGTTTTATTTAAAATAACACTTCCCAATAGGTCCCTGTACGTTATGTGTTGCTGCATTCTCCTAGCTCAACCTATCGAATCCTATATCCTTGCTATTAAAGCAATTGATCAACTAATTGACCTAAGTGAAGTGGATTCCATCGGATGGTCGCTTATTTTTTACCGCGTCAAACGCTAGCTCATCCAAGGAATGTCTATTCATTGATAGCATAACCGACTCGAGCCTATGCCAAGTAAGTGGCGTCCCTAACTCCACAGCTAGACCTTATTTTCACTAGTGATCCCATTAACTCCACAGTAACGCTTTGTCCCTTCACCCTGTCAACTGTCGACAACTTTCACCCCCCCTCTTCTTCTTTCATTTTTCCATAACGCTCCACTCCAGCCCACTCCTTCCTCTACTATCTCTTCTAACAACTTCCATAAAGCTAATTTTCGCACAATCAATATCTATCTTAGCAAATCTTCTTTTGATTTTACCAACCTATGCTTATCTGATGCTGTCTCCATTCTTTACAGTGAAATATTTAATTCCATTTCTCTTTACGTCTCCTTTTCTCGGCATAAAACATCATCTACTTCCCCTCCCTGGTATAACAGAAAACTTCGCTCTTTGTGAAACAAATTATGGGTAGTTTTTCCTCGCATTAATTCTTATTATGACTACTCTAACTATCTTGGAACCTACCTCCAATTCACTCAGCTCTATAACTGCCTCTATCAGCGCTTTCTCGACACAGCGCAGACCAACCTTATCAACGATCCTAAGACACTATCAATTCGTTAACTACAAAAGAAAATCAAACGGTTATCCCCCCTCTCTCTCGATCGATAATATATCGTCGACCGACTCACATACTATTGCCAACTATTTTGCAAACTTTTTCAAGCAATCATTTGCTGACAACTTCTTTGTACCCGACCCCACATATTTCAAGTACCGGCCCAATTTCTCCATTGGCCTCTCTCTCTCTTTCTCTCTCGCTCTCTCTTTCTCTCTCACTCTCTCTTTATCTCTCACTCTCTCTTTCTCTCTCACTCTCTCTTTCTCTCTCACTCTCTCTTTCTCTCTCACTCTCTCTCTTTCTCTCTAACTCTCTCTCCCCCTCTCTCCCCCTCTCTCTCTCTCTCCCTCTCTCACTCTCTCTCCCCCCCTCTCTCTCTCTCCCTCTCTCACTCTCTCCCTCTCTCCCCCTCTCTCTCTCTCTCCCTCTCTCCCCCTCTCCCTCTCTCCCCCTCTCCCCCTCTCCCCCTCTCCCCCTCTCCCCCTCTCCCCCTCTCCCCCTCTCCCCCTCTCCCTCTCTCCCCCTCTCCCCCTCTCCACCTCTCCCCCTCTCCCCCTCTCCCCCTCTCCCCCTCTCCCCCTCTCCCTCTCTCCCCCCTCTCTCTCTCCCCCCTCTCTCTCTCCCCCCTCTCTCTCTCCCCCTCTCTCTCTCTCCCTCTCTCTCTCTCCCTCTCTCCCCCTCTCTCTCTCTCCCTCTCTCCCCCTCTCTCTCTCTCCCTCTCTCCCCCTCTCTCTCTCTCTCCCCCCCTCTCTCTCTCCCTCCCTCCCCCTCTCTCTCTCTCTCCCTCCCTCCCCCTCTCTCTCTCCCTCCTTCCCCCTCTCTCTCTCTCCCTCCCTCCCCCTCTCTCTCTCTCCCTCCTTCCCCCTCTCTCCCTCTCCCTCCGTCACTCATATCACCCAGTCAGCATGGATTTCTGAAAGGTAGGTCAAATTAGTTGAATTCGTATCCTTTGCGCTTTCAGCCCTAGAAAATGACAACGAAATCGATGTCATTGCTACAGATTTCGCTAAGGCCTTCTATAAAACATCACATCAATTGATCCTTTTCAAATTGTCTTCCCTCGGTTTTGACCCCATGTGGTTAAAATGGATATCATCTTATCTGGACAACGGTTATTAAGCGTTCGCTTTAAATCAGTCCTCTCAACCCCGTGTTTAGCCACTTCTGGTGTTCCACAAGGCAGCCATGTAGGTCCCCTCTTTTTCATTTTAACTATAAACGATCTTGACTGGATTATTAAACACTGCTGCCCATCCATTTACGCTAACGACACTAAGTTCTCCAAGACTATTTCTTCAGCCCAAGATTCTATTCTCCTTCAAGAAGACCTCGATAGGGGTTCCACTTGGCTGCCTCCAAATGTCAATCTATGACTTTGTCTCGTAAGACCAACCAATCTTCCCCTCGACTTTATTTTCTGTAAGACCAGCCTGTACTCCAGGTTCAATCCCTTCGCGACCTTGGAATATTATACGCTAGAGAGTTAAACTTCCATTCGCATATAGACGAGATAATCCTTAAAGCCAACTCATCGCTCGGTTTTATCAAACGATGGTCTAAAAAATTTCGCAACCCTTATGTGACAAGATCACTTAACATTACCCGTGTCCGGCCCCTTCTCGAATATGCCAGCCAAGTTTGGTCCCCCTTTCAGCGAGTTCATATATCCCGAATCGAGAACATTCAGCGTCGTTTTTTTTCGATTTGCCGTCGTGGACTGGACTACCCTGGGATGATCCCTTTATCTTACCTCCCTACCGTGACCGCCTCAAGCTCCTTAACCTGAATTCGCTCGAAATTCCCTGTATTGAAAAGACGTAGCTGACATTCTCTTCATTCATCGACTGCTCTCTGGTTCTGTGGATTGTGCTGCCCTTTATAATTCCATTTCCTTCAAAACAAACCCTCGTAATTTGCGCTGTCCTCGTCTCTTCTATATTTTTTTTTTAATTTACGCGCGCTCAAGGGATTAAGTACCCTTAAAATGCTTCCACACAGCGCGGGCTAAGGAAAATCAGGGAGGATAGAAAGAGAGGCACCGGTGAACGTTGGTTTTAAATGTTTGGAGGTCTAGGAAATAAAGAGCTAGGCAGGGCATTGCATAAGCGAGTTGTACGGCTTAGGAACGAATCACGATATTTTAGAGTACGTCCGAAAGTGGGCTTGAGAGTATACTGATGAGCATTCATAGCGAGACGAGTGTTACGGTTAAAAGTTTGAATGGACGGAATGCTACTGGCGATTTCTACGGACCACTGTCGGTGGCAATAGCGATAAAACAGATTGAGACACAAGACATTGCGTCGGTGTTCGAGGGTGTCCATTGTTTGAGTGATATTAGTATCACTTATGAGTTTTATCGCACGGCTTTGAATCCTATCTAGCAAGTGCAATGAGGTTTTAGGAGCAGCTGACCAGATATGAGCATTGTACTCCAATTTCGGGCGTATAAACGCCTTATATATTGAGGCCAGATCAGGGGAGGTAAAGTATTTCTTACATCGCTTGAGGAAACCTAGGCATTTCGCAGCATTTTTGACGACACCGAATATGTGGTCATTCCAACGTAAGTTGTCACTGACACACATACCGAGAATGGAAAGTTTATCGGTTTCGACGATGCAAGTGCAATTCATGGATAATGCCGTTCCCGTTCTACAGCAGAAGAGCAGGGGCGTGAGTGCGGGAACGAATATAAAAAGCAGAGAGTACTGTCATCAGCAAAGGAATATATTGGATTAGAAGTAGCAGACAAGAGATCATTAATGAAAATTGAAAAGAGTGTCGGAGACAGAACGGAGCCCTGGGGCACACCAACATTTATTTTGTGAATATCAGGCTTGAAACCATCCAAGATAACTTGAATTGAACGTTCCGAAAGGTAATTTCTAATCCATTGAAGACGAGAGTCGTTGATCCCAAAAGCACGCATTTTCGACAAAAGAGCCTGATGCCAAACTCTCTCAAATGCCTTAGAAATATCAAGTGCAACTATGTTGTTTTCGCCAGATTGGTGTAGACTTTGGTTCCACTTGTCGGTGAAACACGCCATCAATTCACCAGTGGACCTGTTGCTACGAAAACCGTACTGCCGGTCATTGAAAAGTTTTCGTGTTTCGAGATATTTCATGAACTGACGGTTTATCAGTGTTTCCATGATCTGGGAAAAAAGGGACGTAAGTGCAATGGGTCTGTAGGAGGAGAGAGAGAAAGATTCGCTTTTTTAAGGACGGGCTAGACAAATGCTGTTTTGAATCTGCTCGGAAAGAGTCCTAACGAGTAAGATTGATGAAAAAGCGTACGCAGTGGTTTTGCCAGCGAGGAAGAACACCTCTTCAGAAGGAGGGGAGATACTAGATGGAGTGAAAAGTGACCTCCTTGACCGCCAGAATGCCCTGCTACTGCAAAAAAGGTTATGGTGCCTTGAAGTCCGTTCATATTTAGGCAGATATGTCAAATTTCAGTGCGATACTGTCTTTAGTTTTGTTTTGATAGCTGATTGTTGTTGACGTGTTTGGCATCATGTTGAGTATGGACAAAAACGATTTTCGTTCTCTCATAAAACATATTTTTTGAGAGGCAAAACGGCGAAGGAAACAAAAGAAAAGTTGGATAAATATTATGGGGCTAATGATTACACCGTCAAATATTGGTTTCGAGAGTTTCGTGGTGGCCGCAGCTCCACTACCGATCAAGTCCGCAGCGGCAGGCCCTCCGATGCGGTTACAGAGGACAATGTCAAAAAAATACATGAAATGGTGTTGGCTGACCGGAAAGTGAAGGTGCGCGAGCTAGCAGATACCATAAAGATTAGTACTGAGTGCACACGCCATATTTTGGGAAATATTCTGCACATGAAAAAGTTATCCTGCCGCTGGGGGCCGCGAATGACCAAAAACACGAAGGCGAGAACACTTCGAAGGAGTGTTTGGACTTGCTGATGCGGAATCGGGCGGACCTTTGGCGTCGATTGGTAACTGGATTTGGATTCCTCGGACTATTATCTCTTCGCAAACCTCAAAAGATGGCTCATCAATAAAAAATTCAGCTCAAGCGAGAAAATCATCGACGCCATGGAGGAGTATTTTGCAGACCTTCCGAAAAATTACTTTTCGGACGGGATCAAGAAGTTGGAAAATCACTGGAATAAGTGTATCATTCTAAAAGGGGACTATATTGAATAATATAAAAAAACATTTAAAAAAAAAAATTTAATTCCCAAGGCCCAAGTAGGTCACTTTTCACTGCATCTAGTATTCTTAATCGCTCACTTTGCTTACAACAAGTAGAAGCTCTTTTTTTCAATTGGACCTCAACGCAGAGCATATCGGACAAGTAAATTGTAGTACAACATTTTTATTTATCACAATTGAATTAATAACAAACACCTATTTAACACATTTTACAAACAACTAATAGATTCTTTTGACACAACATTTAAACAACAACATCATTTTAAACACATTCCATACAATCCACTTACATAATTCAAAGTCCATACACTTATGGACCAGGTAATTACTCCCTTACTCGAATGTAATCCTCATTTTAGAGGACCAAATCATTTTTTGTATGAAGAAGCTTACTAGCTATCTAATCGTGCAATAACAAGGGCACATTTAAGAAGTTTTTTTTTGCTTAAACAGCTGGATTAAAAAAGATTCTTCGTCATGAACAAACTAAAAGCCGTCACTCAGGCACAGCCGTCAGTCATACTAATATTCGTGGGCGTTACACCTAGAGGATTTAGCTAAGCCTCCAAATTAAATTTAAATATATGTATAAGGAAAAATAATATATCTATCAAAATTTTTTACAAAGAAGACGCAATTCGGAATGCCGCAGGGGTGCAGATTAGGCCCACCATTGTTTTGTTATGTACATACAGTGTTGGCCAAAACTAAAACAACTAAAATTGCAAGTCCGTATTTTGCGGTACATTTCATATAAATTTAGTCCAAAGTTGAAAAAAATTTTCCCAATAGCTTGGAGTATTGTTGATTAATTTATAAAATCAATGAGCAGCAATTTTACGTTATTAAAAAAAATACAGACATCCAATTGAATTCACTTTGCTTTGCAGCTGGACAAAACAAAAGCAACTCAATTTGCTCCGTAATTTTTTCTTAAAGTTCACCGTTCTAGAAAACCTTTGCTTTGACCAAACTATTCATATCTGAATTGTCAATACTAAAAAAAAAGATAATTGATTCATTCGCGTGTATTAGCCTGCTGCAGCAAGATTTAAAGATTTTGTTCCCTAAATTTTATCTAAATTAAAAATTTTGATAGGCCTTCTCTTGAACAGCATGTTAAATCTATTCCATGGAACCTCATTTATTGTATGCCCTCACCAGATGAACAAATCGATTTTATCAATAAAAACATCAACTTTCTTCTTGATACATACATTCCAATCAGAAGAGGGATTGTAAGAGACAGAACACAAGCGTGGTTCACGAATGAAATTCGAGAGTTGATGTTGCAATGTGATCAGGCGTATCGACGGTGGAAACGTTTTCGGGTGGAAGAGCTTCATCAAATCTATAAAAACTTGCGTAATAGTGTTATCCGTGAAATAAGAACTGTTGAGATGCAATTTTATTCCAACCGCTTCAGTTCTACATCCGACGGTCGTAAAATATGGAACAATATTCGTGAACTAGGAGTCGGTAAACAAAAGTTAAGTTGTCCTACTAATATCGATCGTAATGACCTAAATCGCAAGTTCTTATCAGATCCAAATTCAAGTGCCTCTGTTGATAATTTTGTGTTTGATGGTACTGTTCTACCAACTGCAACGTCTTTTGCTTTCAAAAGGGTGGATGATATGGACATAGAAAGTTTCCTGTCTGTTAAATCAAATGCTATAGGAGTTGATGAGATTCATCCCATTTTTATTAAAACAATTTTACCATCATTGCTACCATTTATTACGCACGTCATTAATACAGTTTTGATGACTGGCATTTTTCCTTACCAATGGAAATTAGCAAAAATAATTCCTATTCCTAAAAACTCTATAGGTGATGAATTCAGGCCAATATCAATTCTGCGTTTTCTCTCAAAAATATGTGAATAAGTTTCTTATGAACAGTCAGGTTTCCGTGCAAAGCATAGTTGTACTACAGCTTTGGTCAATGTAGTTGAAGACATAAGAGATAGACTGGATAATGACAATGTTACGTTCTTATTACTACTGGATTTTTCTAAGGCTTTTGACATGGTAGATCACTCTATTCTGATCAATAAATTAAGGCACTACTTTTCCATTTCTCCTTCTTCAATTAAATTAATCTCGTCATATCTTAGTGAAAGAAAACAGGCTGTGTCAATAGATGGTGTCCTATCTGATTCTCTTTCCTTAACTAAAGGTGTTCCCCAAGGATCGATCTTAGGGCCTCTCTTATTTTCAGTCTATATTAATGATATAGCTTCTGTAATATTGAATTCATCGAAACACATTTACGCTGATGACGTTCAAATTTATCAAAGCTGTCCCTTAGGCCTCATTGAGAATTGCGCTAGTGATTTAAATGAAGAACTTCAACGAATTTCAAATTGGTCGTCAAAAAGTAGTTTAGTACTAAATCCAGGAAAATGTAAATGTTTAGTTATCTCTAAAACTCTTCTTGATCTTTCCTATTTCCCACATTTAATGCTAAACGGCTCAAAAATTTAATTCGTTGATTCTTCGAAAAATCTAGGCGTTGTCTTCAATAGAACACTAACGTGGAACAACCATATACTCGTAAATTAAAGCTTAAGCGCAATAATGTTTATCTTTCACAGATTTATAAGTGAATTCTTACTGTGTTAGCAAGTTTAAATAAATAAATAAAGCGTGTGGTTTAAAAGAAAACAACCGCTTGACTAGGGAAGCAAAATCATTTATTTTAAAGATTTTAATACGAGTATTTCCCTTACTGCGCAATGTACTTAATATGTTGTAAAGTCTACTCCATTCCCAATTATCGCCTCGCACCTCTGTCGACAACTTAGAGCCAATTTTTTTGCGTAGTCTTGCGGTGATTGTCACCAAATTCTTTTTAAAAGCAGTTTAAGGTGTTTTATCGTCCTTACATTGTTTCCTTTAATCCTTTGCTTTATAAGTCTCCAGACATTTTCAATCAGATTAGCATCTGGAGACTGAGATGGCCAACCCAACACATTGACGTCATTTCTCTCTTTGAAGCCATGTCAGAGACGACTACGATCGTAGTTGTCCTCTTGTAGGGGCCTATCCACGTCTGAATAGCATTTCAGCGGATCCCAGTAATTCTTTCTTGCACAGTTGGATAATTTTTTGAGCATCGAGATACTCGGTAATGGTCACCAATTTTCCGAAACCCGGCGCAAAGAAACAGGCATATGCATACATGCACTTTTGCCGGATGTTTCACTGTTCGTTAGACAACAGTTTCACTGTGAGCAGTCCACACACGTCTGAAGGGATTGTTTAAAATAAAAAAAAGGAAATGAATCCTCGTCAGTGGAAATAATTTTGGACTGGTCCATATCGTTGTAAAGGCAAGCCCACTGAAATCTATTTCGGTTAACAAAGGCTTGGCCGCAACGGCTTTGTAATTAAAATCTTTTTATCTGATGATTTTGCGAATACTGAAGATTGAATCCTCATGACCTTCTTCTAATGTTTAGTTTTAAAAATTTTAAGCACTTTGTTTTTAACGTTCTGGCAAATCATCAAGGTTTTCATGTTCGTTAAATCGTTTCACCCACTTCCTCACAAAACTCTCTGACTTTCTGAGATAATTTGTTACAGTTGTAACGGATAATTTTGGTGCCTGTGGATGAGCAACAAGAAACACGGCTTCAAACCGAACCTCATATACAGCACTCATTACGGAATACGTCTTGTAAATTTCAAAAACGAGATGCAACTGAAGTAAAATTTGACTGCGCGGATTAGAGGAGAAATAATTCCAACGGAAACCAAAAATTTTTATCGTCTGCGACTAACTGGTTAATTTTTACGAGCCACACGCTTTTGCCAAACACACTGTAAAAGTGATATTTCACAATCTGAATTATCCAAAAAGTATTCAATCTCGAAATCGGTGATAAGCCGAGGTGGCAGGTCAAGAGTTACCTCATACTGGGAAGTCAAAATGATCATTAGGACGATAAAGAGTAATCCCTTTATGTCATCAAGGGAATTACAAAATGAGCTTAGTACAAAAGTTAGCACCAAGACACTTTGTCGGGGAGTTGTTGATGGCGGTCTTTCATCATTCAGGATCACAAGGAAACTATTTATTTCAGCCTCAAAACAGTATCGAAGTGGAAAACGGTACTATTTTCCGACGAATCCAAGCGGTCAGATGGCTTTCGCCGGCCAATCAATGAAGCATTGAATCCTCGATATTTAAAGGGCATTGTGAAGCATGGAGCAGATTGTGAGGATGTTTCTTTGGACATGAAATTGGTCCCATATTATAAAATAAATGGAATTATGTACCGACTTATTTACAAAAGTATACTTGAAAACACTATTCTGCCAGATGCTGAGGAGGAATTGCCACTGAAATAGATATTTCAGAAAGATAATGATCCGAAGCATGGTTCAGAAATAGTTCAATAGTGGTCTCGAGAACAGAAAATCAATGTTATGGAATGGCCAGCCCAGTAGTCCGATCTCAACCCGGTAGAAGATCTATGGGAGATTGTAAATTGGTGAATAGTTCGCGAGATGTGCAGGAATAGGGACGAGCTTTATATTTAAGTCCAGGCTTGAAAAAGACATCCGAAGATCTATAATTTCCAATCTGATCGAGAGTATACCAAGAAGATTTAGTGAACTAATCAAAAACAAAGGTTTCGTCGCGATGATTATTATTAAATGTGAAAATTTACTACGTAGTTGCTTTTGTTTTGGCCAGCATAAAATCGACATGGTTACAGTATTTTTGTTTTTCCTTTTTTTTTCTGTAGAGTACTCCATACACAAAGTACCTTGGCTGACTATTCCCAATATCATCGTCGATGTAATAATTTTGGCAGACCCAAATGGATTGCTTTTAAAAGTATCATTGAGAAGAATTCATTCATTCATCTTCCATCACAACCTCCAAGGCCACCTATTGCAAGTCACACTCACAAATTTCAATGAAATTAAAACCGAAAATTGAAATAAAGTCGCGACGACGGTGTCAAGTCAATTGCTGCTTCACAAAATATTATTTAATTAACCCCTAGCCTATGTGCATCACTTTGCTCCCCATTTCCCGTGCTGCTTTGTTGAGTTCAAAAATATTATATCATGACACAAGCAAATGTTTCTGAACCAGAAGGGTCCACATGTCTGTGTGTTTTTCAGTCTCCAAAAACTCGAAATCCCATCGATTTATGTGGGACAAATGGTCAATTATTGATGAGCTTCACCATCATGGAGCGCTAGCAATTATATGTATGTACAATAATTTAATTTGTTTCCAACTACGAGTACTACTACTCGGAGGGGGTTAAACTTGTGTTTTGAGTGTATTTGAGAGTTTGGGAATTCAGCCACTTGTCTCTGTCTCTGGGTGAAGTATTAGGGTTGACAAGTTAACAAAGTACCTAGTTAGACTGATTGATACGCCAACTGAAACCACCACTACGACGATGGTACTTATTCCAAAGACCTAAATACACAGAGGTTCGATAAATTTGCAAAATAATATCAAATCGATATCTTCCAGTCAACCCCGTTTCGCACGTCTTAATTCTTAATTCGTTCGGTGACTTGGGCTGTGCATTTCCGTGATACTCGTACCTAGACGGTGGAGCACGAGCTAAAATTGTTGATGATACTCGTAACATGGTAAGGTGTCGTGGACAGTGGGTAAGTGCACAAATGTGGTTTTCTCTGATCGCAATAGAAGTAACCGGGGTACGATGACTAGAATGAGGATTATGTTCCGTCGTGACTTGTGTCATGTGTTTTAGTTCACGTTTTGCTGGTGGGCAAACGAATGCGAATAAATGGTAGACGATGTTGTTGGTGGTTTTCATTGGTAGTAGCCATCGGTCAATTAACTTTTAACCGAGTTCGGAATGGTTTTCCACTTTTCCTCTGTCTAGGTGTTGTCTATGTCTGCGTGTGTTGGTCAACAGTCTGGTTGGGAAGCATGCTACGACCCTTTTTTTTTTATGAATTATGTGCGATATGTCTTTTTTTAGGTCAGATCGAATGGAGTAAAGTTATTATTTGACCGTCACCTGGTTGAATCTGAGCATCAGCCAACAGCTTCTTAACGTTTAGTTCCATCCAGTAAGACTACCAACGCGATGCCTTGTCTTGGTTATGCTTTAACATTGTGCCACTGTTCGTTTGTGAAGAATCCGAACAGAACGTCCTTCCCTGTAACGTCAAGGTATACTCTTCCTTTTCAACCACATGTGCTAGTCGATACTTTGTTGTCGGTTAGAATCCGCACACAAGATAAGCAGTTTCTGATGCCTTGCTTGGTTTCTAAAGAAGTTTTCGGAAAGGCAAGTGACTAACTTCTAACTATATCATCGTTGAATCATCGTCCCTATCTCAACCTCGCAGAAACGCTACTAGCCATCACTTTACGAGGCAAGCGTATATAAGTATAAAAAAAGCTTGTTTGACAAGTTGTCGCATTTTTCGTGTTGGCTTGGTAGCGCGTCGACTGCTTACTGAAGATGTGAGCACTCCACATTGGAGCCAGCTTCGATTCGGGTATCGTTTCGTTTGTGTCTACATGTATGTTTGCAGCTAGATCTGCGGCCATCTTATATATTTTTGTTCATTTAATGCAGACTTTTTGATTTTCAAATCAATAAATATTCACTTAGCGATTACACTAGCGCTTCCCCTGGCACGGGTACGTTCGTCTCATGTAATCCATCGAATTGCTTCTTGTTGCCAGCAAATTTTTTCATTAGTTTCGACGGTATCAATAGTGTTTCAGAGGTCCTCTCATCTTTAAAGTTGAGCCTATAATCCAAAACCACTGATATTTACGAGTTCTTGATGTGTTGACTCGACGCATCAATTTGCTCTACTTGTCTGGTAAAATGTACGCCCTTTATTCTGCTGCTTATTTGTGTTGGTTCCGTGTTCTAATTTGGCAGTTTTAGCCCTGATTCTTGTAGTCAGTTTTTTAACGTTTCCTGGTGGTAGTTTTGCTACCGCGACGTTACTAAAATTTCATTAGCGATGTCGATGATGTCTATTCCGCTCAATATGCCATCATACATAGCATTTCATAGAACTGGACCAATCACTGAACTCCAGCTGATCGGATTGAATGCCCATCTTTACCCTGCGTAAGGTACACTCTCTCTATGGTGCTTCATTTCTTTTTTAAGCCGGTTGTAGGGCCTGGAATGTCAATCTTGTCTAATGTTTTGCGGATTATTTTCTTGAGTACAAAGCGCTCAGATGGCTTGTTACCCTTTTGGATGAGGCCTTTTCCACTGTAATGGGAAAATGCATTTCATAAGGCACGCCCTGTAGAGCACGCCCTCCTCTTCTTTTGATAGCTCCTTTTAACGTGAATTTCGGCAAGCTTTCTATTCCTAATGTCTTGTTACTCTTGATTGCTGCTGGTTGTACAATAGTCTGATATTTGCTATTCACATTTTATAGTGAAAGTCAGGTAAATGTAGCGCAGGATGTCTGCCATCCAGAATATTGAAGCTGTGCGATGCTTTGCGTCGATCGCAATGTGATCAATCTAGTTGAGAGTTCTGTTGGGCAGTTAGTGGTGGTACCGTGCAGTTTATGTCGTCCAACAGTGCGGCCAAATATACCTTTTCCTAACTATAAGAGTATAACAACAATCTTAACTTTGTGGTTAAGACGTCGCTCATAAGCTTTGTCTAGGAGTAATCCTTCTTAAAGGCGCCCCCCTTCTTTAGTGAGGATTATAATGCATGTGAGGCGAATATGTCTAATCTAAATCTTGCTCTGAAGGTAACTCCCTTTTACAGCATTTACCATAGTATTTGTCCCAATTTGTATCCCTCTTTTACGCGACTCATTCCGCTACGCTTCTGGGGTGTGCTTTGTAACGCGGCTCAGGACCTTAAAGCATTTTATCTGGAAGGCCAGATCATTTAAAATATGTTGCCGGTTGCATATTAAGGCTCCTGGACAGGCACAACATCTTTGTATGTCATGAACTTCAAATATGTCGTAGCTGCTCAATTATGCGTGTTCCGACCATTGACGTCGATATTGGATCCATCTGCATCGAGGCTTATATGAACTGAACGTTTTTTCTAATATATATATATTTAGCACGCGCTCAAGAGTTTATTAGTACCCGTAAAATGTTGGAACACATCGTAGGCCAAGAAAACTTAAGGAGAAAGAAATGAGAGGTAGCGATGTACATACATTGGTTTTAAATGTGTGAAGGTTATAATGACTGGGAAAGAATGAGCTCGGCAGAACATTCCATAAGCGAGCTGTCCGGTATCACGATATTTCAATGCGCGACGGAAAGTGGGCGTGATGAGCATTCATATCGAACTAACTGCCTTATATGACTTACAACGAACTTAATTCAAAAAATACGACACGGCACGAAAGAAACAATGACCTACAACTGGCGGTACTGTATTCAAAACAAATTCAATAACATAGTTTGTGCAAACTCTTTTATCGACAACACTGATATAATATGTACTTCTACTAGCTTTTGGATCGAGATTTCAGCGTCTGTGTACAATATCTGGAAGTGGATGGAAAATCTCGTTCCCAAACAACAATTTGTTATAGCATTGTAGCGCTGCCGTAAAAAAGCTCCTGACAACATTAGCCTGCCAAACACTACTAACTTTGGTATGGTGGTAATTGCGTTAAAAAAATAAATTATGCGACAAAGTATTTTAGCTGATGCTATGTTACAATTTAGCAAAGCGTCATCTTTACGACGAATTACGAGCATAACGAACAATAGGAAGACACCTAATTTAAAGAGAAAAGAAAAAGCGTTGGCTTAAAAATCAGATCACGGTCAACATTCCAGACTCGTTTTTGAGAAGATATTAGATATTTGACTTTTGAAATTTTTTAGATGCAGACATCAACTCGGATTACAAGGGATGCCACCAAAACAACGGCCAAACATGATGAAAAAGTATTGGGTATATAACTCAATTCCTGCGGTTTTTTTTTTCAAAATTTGAACGTTTATTTAAGAAAAACATGTACAATAGTATTATTGAAAGTATCGCCCATCTGAAGCTATGACTTTTTCCCTTCTTTCTGGCAATTTGTGGATCCCATCCCAAAAGAACTGCGCCGGCTTGAATCAAGCCAATTTTTGATATTCTGCTCTGATGTGAACCATATTTCAGTGAGGGCGTTCTGCATCGACTGGAACAAATGGTAGTCAGAAGGAGCAAGGTCTGGGCTATAAGGCGGGTGGGATAAGACTTCCCATCCACTGTTTTCCAAATAGTTCTTAACCGGAATAGCAACGTGTAGCCGAGCGTTGTCATGATGGAAAATTATTGCCTCGTGTCTGGTCGCATATTCCGGGCGTTTTTCGGTCACTGCTTTTGGTAGCGTTGTCCATTGATGGTTTCACCTGGTTTTAGCAGCTCATAATACAGCACACCCATCTGATCCCACCAAATACAGAGCATTACCTTCGCGCCATGGATATTCGGCTTTGCCGTTGATTTTGCTGGTTGGCCGGGTTTTACATATGATTTTTTGCGCTTGGGGTTGTCGTAATGGATCCATTTTTCATCACCAGTAACAATCGGATGCAAAAATGATTTCCTTTTGTGGCGTTAAAGCAGCATTTCAGACACGCAAAACCGCCTTTCGACGTCTCTCGACTTGAGTTCATGTGGAACCCAATTTCCCTGCTTTTGAATATATCCAGCGGCTTTTAAACGTTTTGAAATGGCTGCTTGAGTGACACCCAAAGATTCTGCGAGCTCTTCTTGTGTTTGGCAACAATCTTCATAGAGTAATGCTTCCAGTTCTTCATCTTCAAACCTTTTTGGCTTCCCAGGACGTTCATCGTCTTCCAAGCCAAAATCACCACTTCTAAATCGTGCAAACCACTTTTGGCAAGTTCGCTCAGCTAGTGCATGTTCACCATAAACTTCCACCAAAATACGATGACTTTCGGCAGCAGTTAAAGTAATGAAGAAGAACTCCCCGCAAAAACACTTTTTCAGGCACAAAGTTCGACATATTTGAGTGAAAAAAAATTATTGTTGTTTACGCTTCAAATGAATGACATATACTGAAATGACGTACGGTGACAGTAGCTTTCCAACGCATGTTCCAATGGAATAATACAAGTTACGCCATCTCTAACCAAACCGCACGAATTAAATTATAGACCCAATACGATGTCGTACGGATCATACAATAACGTAAACTTTACATCGCTCAGCTTTTCGAGAAGCCATTTACTGCTGGCATTAAATAATACCAATATGTGATTGGGATTGCCTCAATTAAATTCAGAACTGACATGGCTGCTAGAGCTGATGGCTTAACCGCCAACTCAGGAAGTGAGAATCTGGTACCAACCCATCTGCAAATTTTAACCGGATGAAAACATATCTGACGACGTGAATCTCAGTATTATTTTCCCGATCCACTAAGGAAAAACTCGAAGCTGCGTCAGTCTCCTAAACGCACAAGAAACCTTTTGTCACCTAACTGATAAGTCCCATTCAGTTCGGTTTTAGATCCGGAAATCCCTACACCGACGAAACCATCACTTTGTGGCAGAAAAAGTTCAAGAGATCCAGATCAATAATCACCACCTTTTTGTCGAATTTTAAGATCGTCTATGACTGCTTTAGTAGAGATGCCGTATACCCTTCGGGATTACCCATCTATTCGTGCAGAGGAATGCACTCTGCTCTGCAATACTCAGGAATGACCAAAATGATTTCACTTATGCTGCTTATCAACCAGTCCTGCTCTGCGGAGGGGAACCATGAATCCAGGTGGACGAAAACATTACTTTCTGTTCAACTTTCAAGAACAGAAATCACATAGTTTCCTCACTTGCTCCATCGTCTGTAAAATCATTTTTAACGCTTCGCTGGGTCAAGTAAGGTGTATTTTTTTTTTGTAATGTCCATCCGTTGGGATTATATGAATGGGCTGGCTGGCGAGTACTCGCACTTATATGTATGATATATATGCTCGTAACAAACTTGTGTCATGAACAAGTGTAACATGTAACGTACTCGTACGCTATCCATCATTGGACTTATTCTTAACTTAGCACCATTTCCAGTATGAATAACTTATTGCCTTCCTATATCCAAGTATTGATCGATTCGATTATGTCTTATCGTCATTTGTACTCGTACAGTGCACTTCCTCGATGTGCCTGGGAAATGACCGACTCATAGTTTATTGGTTTATCTACAACAGAAGTGTTTATTTCTTCTCTTTGTAGTTGGTCTCGTCATCATTATTAAACAGGCAGCAACGTTCGATTACTAGACACTCAAAAAAACATCGTCTAGCTCATCATCATAATCATGGGAGGTACAACTTGTGCCAAATTCATTACATTTTTTTTTAACCTACTCTTTGCGGTAAGTTTTTGTATCAAAAAAATAAGCTCAGCTTTAATTTGGCTTTACATTGTCTTTATAGCTCACGGGATTGTGTATCTTTGTCGTTGGATTATTAGTAGAACTTAAGTATAATCACTATTCGAATTTTATTGGCGAACAAATATGGACTGTTCCGATTATATTAATGATTGTTGGCTTGATAGTGGCATTCACATGTTTTCTCGGATGCTGTGGTGCTGTAAAGGAGAACAGGTGTATGATTATGTTATATGCAGTCCTTGCCGTGGTGATATTCCTCTTTGAAATCAGTCTGGGCATTGCTGGTTATGTAAAGCATTCCGGATTGAAGAATGTTATGGAGTCGCAATTTAATATGACAATGGAACAATATCTAGATAGAGAGGATTATCGGGACGCTTGGTCATTGGTACAAACTGAGGTAAGTAACTAAAAAAATTAAAACTGAGAACTTATAAGAAAACAGGATGTCTATGTTTATTTGTAAACAACAACCCTTAAACATTAGAGTAAAATGACCCAAACAGAATTAACGTTGTGCAGTGCAATACTGGAAATTATGATTTATTTAGGTTATCGATTATTTTCGTGAACAAAGCAAAGTACTTGTGTCGTGAAAGTGAGTTGTTGTAAAGTACTCGTATTATTTAAGCATTAAGGAGTAGATTTGTCATAAAATATTGGATGTTATGTAACCGAGAATGAATACGTAGTTCGAGGAAGGAATATTATGTAATATATTCTGCAGTAAAATTGCCAAAAAATTGAAATGTGACGCCTTTTTGAAATGTACAATGCCATATATCTAATGCCCTGCGTCAAATTTGCTGATGCGTTTCTCACAGGAGTCTACGTTGAAAATATGATAAGGCCAGAAATTATCGCATTATTAAACGTAGACAACGACTGAACAACGTTTACTGCAAACGTTGTAACAGTGGTGGACATTTTCGAGGTGGTGCATCCATATAGCAAGTAGAACGGATTCATCATTTAATCGAAACATCCGTAGCATAGATTCTCTATATTCTGGAGATCATGCCAAACGCCGACTTTGTACTGTATACTCAGTTGACTGTATCTTGTTAAGTGTAGTCTACGGACGAGTTAATACTCCAGCCTTACACATTGAATATATTCTTGCTCTGCAGTTTTAATTTGTTGTTCCTATGCTGGTGATTTCTTGTCGTAGTAATGTTTAGCAAAGTTTTCTCTCCACCCTCCATAGAAGTGTATTATTCAAAAAAAGCATTGTTAGCATTCTGCATTCTCTCAAGACTTATTTTGCTATTATTTTGACTATCGCACAGAGCACACAAATTCATTTCCAATTCCTCTCTATTAGTGACAAAGAAGTAGCTATTCAAATACGGGCAATTGTTGCTTCAAACAACTGATATTTAATTCAGAGCTGATGCTCCTTCTATCTCCTTAGTTGGTGATTTCGTAGACAGTTTTGGTGTCACACATATTCGCTGCTTTCTTCTGCCTTTGCGGTCGAGTAATGTACAGTGTTACAGTTACGCTAACAAAGTCACACAGTACGCTGTATTAATTACTCTAATCTTTATTCAGTAATGTAATACGAATTGATTTCTCCCTATTATCGGAATCGCTAAAATTTTAGGCCTAGGAGCCTTTTTATTGTATCTACCTTTCATTCGCTAAGAATTCTATCTTTCTTGCCATCGTCTGACAATATACTCCCTCCCCATTGGTGAATTTTTCACAGCGTACGGATACCATATTCTTAAATGATTGTGTGTGCTGGTCTTCTGATTGTTTCCATTTATTCAGAAATATTGTTGAAAAATAAAGTAAGAGTCTGTGGAACCATAAGGAAAAATCAAGAAATCTATAGAACGGATATATGACATTCTTACCGAAGGGAGAGGTCATTCTTCTTATTTGGAAGAACAAAAGGCTTGTCCGCATGGTGTCAACTATTCGAGACGCCTCCATTACATCAACAGGAGAAAAAACAACAGGCAGACTGGTCATGATATAATTAAGCCAACTTGTATATTAAAGTATAACAAATGAAATGAGTTGACCTCTCAGATCAATATCTGTCATATTGTAGAATATACTACGAAAAATCCGAAAATGGTATAAGAAAGTGGATTTCTCTCTGATTACCGTTTGCTAGCAGTAGCTAGAGAATGGGTGAATGACTGTTCTGGTGAATAATATACTCGTATAAGAGGTGCGGGCTCTATTTTGTTCGATAAGGGCTATGACATGGGGTACAATTAATCTTTGCAAAGGCATTGCCAAACTATTTACCACCCGAACTCGAGTGGTGATATCACTCACGAACAGAGGCAGCAGTATTGGAAACGGAATATAACACGTCATAGTCATTTTTCGAATTCGAAATAGATAATGAGTTCGATATTCGCCTTCGATGATTAGTAATTGACTGATTAGGGTGCCGCCTACTGATAAATTCTAAAATAATTACTTAGATCATCGAAAAAAAAGCCTTTATTTTGGCGAGATATTTCATGATACGAGTAACTGTATCAACTAGGGTAAGTAGTTTCACTTGAGAAGAAGTGAAGCTCAAATACATGTATATCTGACTTTCTCCAGAGAAATAGTGCCTCGATTTTCCCGATATGCGACCGATGTTCTGCCATAAGCGCTGTTTTTGATATTCTGCTTCTTCTCAGTAGATAGACTATTATGCAGCATATATAGAGTCGAAAATGTTTGATCTCCATGGAGCACTAATAATTCGATTCAATTTCAGCATATTAAAGGGTTGTTTTGTATCGAAAGTTCTTTGATGGATAGAATTTCTCGATGATCAACAAGTTAAGGGTTCTCAGAATGTTGAACGTTAAATAAAAATAATATTTTGCGCTTGTGACAGAGAATGATTAGAGGTTTGTTCCCTCAAAGTGCATGCTTACCGTTCTTTCTTTGGGTGACCGAACAGAAAACTGTAAATACGGTAGCGTACTCCCTATTATGGTTGGACCAATTATGGGTAAAGGAAGCGCAAAATTCCAAACTTAATTCCCAGAACTGATGATTAGAAAAAAGAGCTGCCTGACCCA
This sequence comes from Volucella zonaria, assembly GCA_963966105.1. Lineage (NCBI taxonomy): Eukaryota > Metazoa > Arthropoda > Insecta > Diptera > Syrphidae > Volucella > Volucella zonaria. The sequence continues at coordinate 133,787,001 of OZ014533.1, read as the reverse complement.
ATTAGTTCCTAGCGTATACTTAAAGATGGGCTCGCCTTAATGCCAGTGTTACACACATATCGTTGTGTGCATTAGCATCACATCACAACACTATGTATTGCCTCTTTATTTCCGCTTCAGAAACTTCCTTTCTCAGGATAGTGAATTAAGTAATTAGTTACCCAAACACCGACCGTTGAAACTCCACGTCGTAATTTCTGGAAAAAGACGACATTCAGTGGAAGCTTAGCTAGCCAGACCTAGGAGTTAATGGGTGTTAATTTAAAGTAATGAGGATTAATCTGTATCAGTTTTAGGAACAGTAATCGCTGATACATTTTCCCTACAAATATATCACGAAAATTAGTCTCACTCGATCGACCGAAGCCAGGGCACAGGATGTTATCATTCCTAAATAGCTTCATCATTGATGCCGTACTTGCCGTACCAACAAACAAGAAAATGAAAAGCAAACGACCAATCTATTTAGGTTCCCTCATCAAAACCAATTGCCTTGTGCTAGACCTGAGCATTTGGCTCCATAATACTTCCCATAATTTGGCTCTCACGCGATGCGCTTAACATAGACTTAGTACTATCTGGTGTCCTTAAAAGTAGTACAGAAGAAGAGAGAGAATGTTTGAAGAGAAATTGATTGCAAAAACAGTTTGGTATTGCCCTAGCTAACAATAGTCAAAGACTGCCGGTTGACGATTTATTTATGTTTTTGGCTTTAAAGTTGCATGAGAACATCAGAATTGACAAATTTAAAAATACCACCTTGATCAAAAAGTTCCCACACCACACCCACCGTGTGGCGCTCTCATTGTTCCGATTTGAGTTCTGTTTTTTTTTTTGTTAAGTTGGTAAATCTGTTGTTGACATTCTCTCTAAATCTTAGCGTCATAGCTTGACATTTGCAAAAGTTACGTAGCCAAGAGTACATCTATCTCTGTGTGTGTTGGCGATTTTTTACAATTTTATAAATGCATTTCAATTTGCAACAACGAACTTGTATTAGATTTTGCGTAAAAAACGGATTTAATGGTGCGCGAACGTTGGAAATGTTGGAAAAGTGTTTCGGCAACGATTCTCTAAAGAAAACGGTCGTTTACCAGTGGCACGAGCGGTTCAAAAGTGGTCGTGAGTCAATCAAAGATGATGGACGCAGTGACAGACCATCGACATCGAAAGCCGATGAAAATATTGATGAAGTACTCGTAAAAGAAATTTTGGCCAATAACCGCAAATTAACCATTAGAGACATAGCGGAGGACTTGAACATTGCCTATGGATCCGCCCAACACATTTTGGTTAATGATTAGGGTTTCCGTCGTGTGCCAAAAGACCTCAATTTCATGTAAAAAGAGACCGTATTGACGTCGCAATTCGTCGATGATTTGCGAGGCTGAATCCGATCCCACATTCATCAAAAGGATCATTACTGGAGACGAGACGTGGGTTTATGAGTACGACACGCAATCCAGACATCAGGCAAGTGAATGGCGTTCACCAAATTAGCCGAGACCAAAAAAAACACGTCGTTTTCAGTCAAAAAAGAAGGCAATGCTCACGGTTTTCATGAATTACAACGGTTAGTGCATCATGAATATTTGCGTGAAGCAATTCGCCGAAAGAGAGCAGAATTTTGGGCAGAAAACTCGTGGATTTTGCACCATCATAACGCACCGTCGCACAGTGCCATCATTATTCGTAATTTTTTGTCGAAATATGCAACAAATACCATTCAACAGCCACCGAATTCACCTAATTCAGCTCCCTGTGATGTCTTTCTGTTCAATTGAGTTAAAAAAACCACTACGGGGAACACATTTCAGCAGCCGAGAGGAAGTAATGAAAAAATCGCAGGAAGCGCTGTTGGACATACCGAAAACCGAATATAAAATATGTTTCGAGGATTAGATCAAGCGCTAGCATAAGTGTGTTGCAATCGATGGGGATTACTTTGAAGGGGAAAATATAGATTTAGATGAATAAACGTGTATTGTAAATTTTCTGAATACATTCCGGGAACTTTTCGATCAATGTAGTATTTCAGCGGATTAAAACTACGCTCGCTTAAAAATCATCATCACTTGGTGGATTGGGCAATTTTAATGCTATTACAGTTCATAATGTCTGCCCAAATAGCAAGCTTAAAACTGAAATAAGCAATATTCGCTTCCGCTGCTTGAAGACTGGCTCTTTACACTTCTTAAATGTTTACAGGATAACACCAACTTGCGTATAAATTTCTTTAACTACGAACTATAGGGTAACCAGATAAGAACGATAGGAAACAATTTTTAAATAAAACAACAACGGTGTGTAATATAAAATTGATTCTGGCTTCATTTTGAAGCTACATTCATGCCATTATGTGTGGGATAGCACATCGTTAAAATGGCCGCCTTGGCTTCGTTGGCAGTGTTTCAAGCCGTCGGTCCAATTTTTGATGACTCGGTCCAATATGTGCGGTGTTATTCCGGCAATAGCGTATCGAATGTTGGACTCGGGCTCATTCAAAGTGGTTGCTTTGTTAGCGTAGACTAAGGATTTGACGTAGCCCCAGAGCAAATAATCGAGCGGTATCAAATCGCACGATGGCGGGGGCTAATTGATGAACGCTCGCCGTTCGCCAAAGTTCTCCTTCACAACTTCGAGCGTTGCGTCGCTTGTATGGCATGTAGCGCCGTCTTGTTGAAACCACAGCTCGGATATATCGATGTTGTCGAGCTCTAATCATAGAAAGTCGGTGAACATCTCTCTATACCTGAGACCACTAACGCTAACGGTGTCTCCTTCCTCATTTCGAAAGAAATAAGGTCCGATTATGCTATAAACCGCACCAAACAGCCAACCTTTGTAGATGCATTGATTCTTGGCCGAACACTTGTGGATTGTGTTCGTTCCAATGCTTATTGACATAGCCGTTGAGCCAAAAATGGGCCTCGTCCGAGAAGTTGATTTTGGGCCAAAATTCGAATCTCCGGCCAATATTTCCAGCGCTAAATTAGCGAACTCACGGCGTTGTCTATGGTCGTCCGGCTTCAAATCTTACGTCAGCACAATCTTTTATGGATGTAGGCCCAAATCCAACTGCAAAATACACCGGGTTGTGTCTCTGGCGATAGCCAATTCAGCTGATCGGCGTCGAATCGACATTTCTGGGTCTTCGATACTGGCCACTACGGCGACTATGTTTCCTTCATTTCGCACCAATCTCTGTCTCGTTGGTGGCTTAAGTTCCAATAGAGTGTACTCACGCTCAAGCTTTTCCACGGTGCGATGAATTGCCTGCACACTGAAGCCATGATGACGACCTACCTCACGACGATATTCACGTTGCGTATTTACAACTGAGCCAGAATTTCGATAATATTTTTTAATAATTTCCGCATGTTTGGCAAGCGTAAAACGATGCATGATGAAATGGCAAGCCTTAATGAATATTTTGACAGTTGAATGTCATTGGTAACTTTGGCAGCTGCTGAATCATAACAATTGGAAAAGCTATCATTGCTATCTGGTCACCTGTTATATAGAAACTGCATTTCATGCAATCACTTCCAAACTTTAAACTTACGATTTAAAATTTGTGTCACGATTTTGTCATTCAGTTTGATGTGCGATACTGTCCTTATAATTGTATCGTTTGCTAGCGACAGCGTGAATATACATTTAGAATCCTTCAGAAGCTTCTACAATCATTAACACTTATTGAACTGGAAAATCAAGAGCAATGTTTGCCACAACCCCCAAAATTAAATCACATACACCTTGAACTATTCCACCTCTAATTTACTAAATAATTGAATTTTAAATAATTTTCTCTAGCTATCATGCTGTGGCACCTACGGACCCGAAGATTGGGAAAATGTTTTACACAATACGACTTTACCAACGTCATGCTGTACTGTCATTCAATTAGATGAAGCCACCGAGTGCACCGTCAAACACGCACATCCAGATGGTTGTTTCAAAACACTGTTGTCCGTCATCGATTCTAAAACTCTGATCTTGGCTGGTGCTGCATTAGGCGTAGCTAGTATACAGGTAATTTAAAATTAAACTCTCACACTACCATTTCCTTAATTAATATTTTGTTTTACAGATTTTGACAATATTTTTCGCCTGTTGCTTGTATCGGTCATTCCGTCGAAACTACGAAACAGTTTAGAGCAACCGTTTTACTCGATCTTAAGCAACATACTTTTTCTTTTATCATAAAGTAATCACATTTTTATATGTAGTAGTATTTCATTTCTTTAATAGCATTTCCTACAAAAAGTGTTTTAATTATAATATTTACAAAAACTGAATCTTTTAATGAAAATAAAAAGGGAACAATTGGAAATTAATATTAGAAATTAATTATTTGTAATAACTACTAAAACTATCTAAATTATTGCCTGCGATATTGAAAGGGAAAAAAAAAAAGATAATCTTCAATTTGTGATAGTGGAAGGGGGTTGATTTGAAAAAAAATTATTGTTAACTTTTAGATTAAGTTCAGTTGATATTTGGGGCCAGTTTTTTGTTTGTGTCCTTCGTTTGATCAGATGGATGAGCAAGTGCTTCGAAATGAAGAAGTGATTATTGATATTATGTGCCATCTCCTGTCCCTTGGTGGCATTTTTTAGAATCGAATTGAGCTCCTCCCATACTTCGTAATAAGACAGCAAATAAAATAAATACCAAAGACTATGACTGATCGATATTTCCCCCTTCTAAACCTCGCAGACAATTAATCGATGTGATTTTAACTGTCTCACTATGTCCACATTCATCGGTAAACAACGACAATTTGTGATAATTAAAAACCAGCATTGGTCGCTCTCCAGCGAGTGATCTTCAAATATCATATTTTCTATCATGATCAAAGATCTTTATCAATTTTTAGCACCCTCTTATGATCGGCGCAAGACTGACCTTCAGTTCTATAATTTTTCAATGGCCATACGTAGCTGCCCAAACTTGTTCCATGTTTTTTTGCGAAAAGCTTCAGCTTCCTCCAACTTTTCGCAACGTTTATTAACCCTTTCGCTACGACTTTTGCAGCGCGCTTGCACACACTTTATTTTCGACTTTTTGGATAACGGTATTTTGGGTTGGGACATATTTGTCCCAACAGGGTACACACCACACAAAGAAAATCTATATATATAAAAACGTTTTTGGTTATATTGAATTTATGAGTGTGCAGAAGCGAAGCAATCTATACAGAACGGCAATTTACAGGCTTGGCAAACAATTTTTGTTTTTTTTTTCGACTTTTCGCTGGGCGTATGTGACACAACGAAATCTTTTATACTTTTCTATGGGCAAATGATCACCAACATTTCGCCTAGCTTTATACGTATTCGATGATCTTCCAAGCCGACGAGATCGTTTGTATGCAATAGATTCCTTCCCTTTTTCAATTTGCGACTCAGCAATTTCGACAAGGAATTTCAAGAAATTCTTTCTTCTATTCAGCTCCGAGTGTATAACTCAGGCATTCACAGCGGCCATCATCATGCCACGGTAAAAAAACATTTTTCCACCATTTGTTTGATTTTCGGTGGATGTCATACAATCCCGACTTTTGGTCTGCTAAGTCCACGCCATCTTTCATTTTGCGTGCAACAGTGGTCATTTCAGTTGTGTGGCAGTTACTGAGCAGCATAACTTCCTTGACGTCCTGCCACTTTACAGCGATGGTACCTACCATTACCAAAGTTATCAAAATAAAGAAAAAAGTATATAATGTAACAATGTACCTGCCGAATTAACTTTAAAAATGGCTTCGCCTCTTTGCAATTTATCTGGGATTTTTGGCACATTCTTGCGATTAGATATGCATGTTCCCAAAGCTGGGTTTTGTATGTTGTGGACGAGATTGACGGAGGTAAAAATTCGATCAAAGCAAAGTGTCACGTCAGGATTCGAAGTCGTAGCTGCAAGGTCCTTTACAACTCGTTCCCCGAGCATACCTTCAAGTTCAGGAAATATTCATGTCATAGGTGTATCCACTCGAGAATCGCCCCGTTTTATTGGTTTCAAAGGCCTATATTGCTTGAGTGATGAACGCCCTTTGAATTTCGTCATCTGCTCATCGATGCTTTGGAAGTTGCTATCATCGCGTCAGGCTCTGAGCGTTGTTTTCAAGCAATTAATAAAATCGACTATGTAGTACGTTTTACTTGCATTCGCAGGCTTGTCTACAGGGGCAAAATACAGTTTAGACATTATCTGCTCAAAACGATCACGTGATATGGCTGACTTTATATATTCGTTGCCCAATGATGGCACATGGTTATACGACATAATAAACATGCATCCAAGTATTATATCGATTTCGCCAGAGTCTGTTTGCAGAAGTTTTTTTCTGTTCTGTCCCGATAAACTAACTTTGTTGACCCTCTCGTTGGTGCACTGAGCAATGTACAAGGACATGCTTCTGGGAAATAATTTGCGACGAGTGACGTGAAATATTTCCTTCAATTCTGCATTATCGGTGGCAAGTAACCAATTTTCTTGGAATGAACGATTCATCTGGTGTGCCCCAAACAAATGTGGCTGCAGGTTCACCATGAATAACTTCATCACGGTTGATCGTCCATTATGAGAATCATCACTGCCAGTGGTTTTGGTTCGCGGAGGACTATAGTTAACGTCACTACCTTCACTAAAATCAGTTTCCGATTCACTGGTGTCATCTTCATATTCTTGAAGTACTTCACATACGAGTACATTTTCAGTATTCAATTTCGACATTTTTACCAGCCTGCAACATCGCAAAAGGAAACATAACCGTAAGAGGAAACATAATAACTGTATACCACATGGCGCACAACGTACTGCTGGGACATATGTGCCCCACTATAAAACCCTAGATAACGGTAAATTACAAATAATGTTCAAATCTACTGTTTGGGACTTTTTGGTTGAGTTTCGAATGCAAATTGCAAGTTTCAGGGCCTAATAAAAATGCCATGGGACACCAGTGTCCCTGCAGTAGCGAAAGGGTTAAGACTTGGCTTTCTTCCTTTTATGATCAGTCTTCGACCGTAGCATTAGCCGGTTCTTAAGTAACTGCTATTCGAAATGAATTTAGAAATTTGTAATCCACCTGTTCGATGATTCCTTTCACGACTTGTTGAATTCATCTTAATATTTTTTCTGCAATCGCCGTTCGCTCTGAGCAAATCGAAATCCGACGTAGGATTGATCCTTCGAAAAAGCCCGTAATTATCGGGTAGCCGCAGAAACGAAATGCCTTGGCTCTGATTTGTTTAACCGCTGTGGCAAAAATGTACTTTGTCGTAGATTTTTTCAATTTGTGTGGTGAAAAATTACTGAACGCTCACACAATACTCTGGATAACATCTTGTAAGCAGTAATTATGAAGGGCTCACTTTCGCAACTAATGCTGAGATGTAGGAACTCATAAGAACCATGTATAGCGTTGCGTTTCCAAGTCCTCTTGGACTCGAGTCTCTAATTCTTGGTGTTGCCCCAATAAAAACTGTTTTCTATTCATTGAGTTATCTGCTCTAAACTCTGTGTTCTGATTTTTTTTTTATACAATATTATGCTACAAGAAAAGGCCAGTCAAAAATTAAGTACAAAGACCGGTTCCTTCTATTAGACTGACAATGAAATTTTGTTCAATTCAAAGTGCAATACCATGTCAAAAATATTTTCGAACATCAAATCCACTTTAGAATAGTAAAGTAAGTCAAACCCCGTAATAGAAGATTATCGTTGCTCTATTATTTTTATTTTTATTTTTATTTTTGTATTTGTAGTTTTTTTTTTTTTTTTAAATAAATTTCCACACACATAAATGAAACTATAATACAATTAAATACTACATACCAAGTTAAAGATAGATTGTACTATAGATAAGCACAACATTGTTCAGTTTTATTCTCTTGCGCATACATCAGAAGAAATAGAAATAAACCTTAAGAAAGACAGCGTAATGTTTGGCTTAATAAGTAAGTAATTTAATTGTTTGCGTCCAAGAAAGAAAGAAAGAAAATCATAATGTACATTAGTTATTTGAATTTAACACTTATCACAATACCACGTGCATGTAATAATAAGACTTGTTGAAACCCTCTTAAGACATTCCCCCATTGAAGTGTTCAAATTTGATTCCTTATTTTCTTCTTTTTTTTTGTCGACAAATTTTATCCGTTTCTATTTTAATTGTGTAAATGTACGAGTATATGTATGTATTTGTATTGTCATTCTTTTGATAAAATATATTTGTACACTCTTTATGGAATTTACATATAAATAAAAAGATTTAAATAAAGTGAATTTGTTTAAGATTATTTGTTGTTTGAGGTGATTAAATATTTGCTTTAGAATATTCGCAGACACAGCTATGTTTGCAGGTGGGTGTTGATCTAACCGGAAGCTTTTGATGGGGAAATTATTTATGTTGCTTGCTTGATGGCGGGGTGGACCTAAACCTCAACCTAAGATGAGGTCTTCTTCGACTGTGTTGTCCCCCCGCACAGTGTGACGGACGGAAATACATAAAAATCAGCTTCTTTTAATTTTTTTAATTATTTGGTACACATCTAAAAGTTGCAAGACTTCTTGTTCCATGACACTTTTCTTTCTTCCCGGAAAGCATCTTAGACTTGCCAAGAATGGAGTTGAGGTCTTAACTGACCTTTAAGAGGTCAGTATTTGTATCTACACGTGATATTTTTCTAGTAAACAGTTCCCTAAGCCTCCTATTTTCCTTGTTTCTTGCCTCTTGCGCTTCTTCTGAATGTTATCCGATTGGAAGTATACAAGTATTGAGAAATTATTTTACTGGCATAATATACCAGGCATAATTTTTAAGATATACTATATGTAGTTCCCTTGTTTCCTTTGTATACTTCTCAAAAGCATTTGCATCTATTGGGAACCCAGACTCAAGAGCTTCTAAGATGATATGAAACTTTTTGATAATTTCTTTATCTATCCCTGTAATTTGGCCAGTCTTTTACTCATCTCTAAAAAATCTTCTAGAAGTGTTTCCGTCATTAGTATTGCCAGACTGTTGAGTTGGCATACCACTTTGATCAAAAAGTTCCCACACCACACCCACCGTGTGGCGCTCTCATTGTTCCGATTTGAGTTCTGTTTTTTTTTTGTTAAGTTGGTAAATCTGTTGTTGACATTCTCTCTAAATCTTAGCGTCATAGCTTGATATTTGCAAAAGTTACGTAGCCAAGAGTACATCTATCTCTGTGTGTGTTGGCGATTTTTTACAATTTTATAAATGCATTTCAATTTGCAACAACGAACTTGTATTAGATTTTGCGTAAAAAACGGATTTAATGGTGCGCGAACGTTGGAAATGTTGGAAAAGTGTTTCGGCAACGATTCTCTAAAGAAAACGGTCGTTTACCAGTGGCACGAGTGGTTCAAAAGTGGTCGTGAATCAACCGAAGATGATGAACGCAGTGGCAGACCATCGACATCGAAAGCCGATGAAAATATTGATGAAGTACTCGTAAAAGAAATTTTGGCCAATAACCGCAAATTAACCATTAGAGACATAGCGGAGGACTTGAACATTGCCTATGGATCCGCCCAACACATTTTGGTTAATGATTAGGGTTTCCGTCGTGTGCCAAAAGACCTCAATTTCATGTAAAAAGAGACCGTATTGACGTCGCAATTCGTCGATGATTTGCGAGGCTGAATCCGATCCCACATTCATCAAAAGGATCATTACTGGAGACGAGACGTGGGTTTATGAGTACGACACGCAATCCAGACATCAGGCAAGTGAATGGCGTTCACCAAATCAGCCGAGACCAAAAAAACACGTCGTTTTCAGTCAAAAAAGAAGGCAATGCTCACGGTTTTCATGAATTACAACGGTTGGTGCATCATGAATATTTGCGTGAAGCAATTCGCCGAAAGAGAGCAGAATTGTGGGCAGAAAACTCGTGGATTTTGCACCATCATAACGCACCGTCGCACAGTGCCATCATTATTCGTAATTTTTTGTCGAAATATGCAACAAATACCACTCAACAGCCACCGAATTCACCTAATTCAGCTCCCTGTGACGTCTTTCTGTTCAATTGAGTTAAAAAACCACTACGGGGAACGCGTTTCAGCAGCTGAGAGGAAGTAATGAAAAAATCGCAGAAAGCGCTGTTGGACATACCGAAAACCGAATATAAAAAATGTTTCGAGGATTAGATCAAGCGCTGGCATAAGTGTGTTGCGGTCAATCGGGATTACTCTGAAGGGGACAGTATAGATTTAGATGAATAAACTTGTACTTCAAATTTTCTGAATGCATTCCAGGAACTTTTTGATAGTATCTACCAATAACCCTGTTTCTGTTCTAAATTTTTCTTGGATTAGTTTTTTTCTGGCTTTGATTTTTTTCTTTACTGCCTTGATCTCTTACCTGTCACACCTTGACATCTAATCTATACGCTATGTAAAGGATGCATTCCATAATTCGTATCCATGAGTGAAGGGGGCTTAATCCAAAGGACATTGGGCATGTGAACCAAGCCTAGTTGAAAGATTAGTTAAATTGTTCATTTCGGAGGGTTTGGCATCGCAAATGTAACACGTTTGTGATGAAGATGTTGTAGATGATAAAGCAGTACAAATTTTTCCGTCAATCATAGTTAACAAAAAGACCGGTTTAATTATGAGATGCAAACTGTCAATATTAAATTTTATAGGAAGTAGAGTTTAAATTTGATCTTGAATTGATTCTACCTCTGACTTGATCAGTTCTGTGGCTTCCTTAGCAAAATTTAATTTTATTGGTCGACAATAATTTTATTGGGTTGATGATGGGGCAGGGTTTTGCCAAAATATTTGCTTAAAGAATACATCTGGATGGGAACCATTGAGATACAAAAAAGATTTTCATCCGAATTATCACCAGCAGAAAATTTTTATTTGTATGATTTCTGTTGAGCACCATCACAGCCCCATTTTATTACCAAGGATAGTTCTTTTAGGTCAGCAACGGAACTTAAAATGTCTTTTTGAGCTAAACATAAACGCTCAACGCTGTGATTTACTAAACTTTGCAATCCACATTCTGCAGAAGTTTCGCTCACAGTTTTATCATTTGAGTAGCATTTCGTTTTAGCTTCTTTAATTTTGTAGTATGAAGGTAATAAATTGAGAACTTTGTTGTTAATTTTTAGGCGTAGTATTTCGTACTGTTGAGTTGAAAGCTTAATGTCCGTGATTAATGCTAGTGCATCATCTGCAGTTATTGGTAAAAATCCAGGAGCAGGTGTTTTTAGCGTTTTCCTCACAATAGAACCTTAATAATAAAATTTAACCTACAAAAATATTAAAAAAAAAAAAAAAAAAAAAACAATCAAACCTCGGTTCACTGCATAGCAGTATTTATTTTTCTCGGTCTTCCTACTCTAGATGAAGAAGGAAGGTATTTCGTCTAAGATATGTTGTGGTAATGTTAGATTTTCATTTAGGTGCAGGGAATTTGAATTTTCGAAGCGCTCTCTATGCCGACCACTTTTTAAACATAAAGTTTTTAAGGTTAATTTGATTTACTTTGTTGCAGCCTCGGAAAATAGTATATGGCTAAAGTAACCCATAACACAAACGCAAAAACAGCATCTAAGCGCTTAATTTTGACTTTAGAAATCCAAACATCATAAATTTGCTTTTTCGTGCTTTCGATGGGCATCCTCAAAAACGAAAAATTTAGTATGAGTGTCGCACCTGTGCGCAAGAAGTTGAAACACATTTTAGTAGTGCATATGCAAGGCTCTAGAACAAACATGGTCTCCAACTTGAACAACACTGAACAACTATACTTTTCGTCTAATGAATATAAAAAACACATATTTTATCTATTAATTTTACTTTCATTTACTCCTTATATTAAACAAAATCTCTAATTATTTAAGAAAAACTTACTTTTATATCAATTGACTGTTAACTTATTGAGAAAAAGCAAAAAAAAGCTACAAAATGTACGCGAACCAATCGAGCAACTGCGGACTGTCCCATAAGTTGGGTTGCGCCAGCAGCGCAATTATCAAGTTAGTAGCGCAGTAGTTGCCGCATCTCTAGTGGTGGTCCACAGTAACAACATGAGTACGTACAGCCGTACAATCAGCAGAGACCCGCGATTGCTACCACGAAGATATCACCGCCGTCTAGGAGGTGCGATGGGATGGGCCAAGCATAAAGAGGATGAAAATCTATGAGTTATACAGGCAATAGAAATAGCGCTTATTCGGATGCGAATTTGTCATATGCGACTTAGGCGAGAAGTCTTGAGCTTCTGGCACGTAAGAGTCTTTAGACAATCCGCATCAATATAAAATTCGCTAACATAAGCTTAATATACGCACATGCCTCCACGCACGGCAAGGTCGACGCTACCAAGGAATGCTCATCGACAGGATCTATGTATGAGCAATGCTTTAAGTATCACGTTAAAATTGTAGAAGGCCGTTTTAACGCCAGGTTAGGAAAGTAGGACAGTTGGTAAGCATAGCCTACAATTGGCCAGATTGTATCATCCATCACTGCTTCATTGCGTTTCGATGGTGCATTGAACGTCGACTTGACGTCGGTCACCTATGCTCCAGTCATCTCTGCCGAGAAGGCCTACAACGAGCAATTGTCGGTTGCCGAAATCACCAACGCCTTTTTCGAACCAGCCAACCAGATAGTTTTTTTTTTTGTTTTTTTTTATAATCAGCGCGCGCTCAAGGGGTTTATGTACCCTTAAAATGTTTGTATACAGCGCGGGCGAAGGAAATTTAGGGAGGAAGAAAGGACAAATACCGATGTACATTGTTTTTAAATGTTTGTAAATTATAACGACCAGGAAACACAGAGATCGGCAGGGCATTCCATAAGCGAGATGTACGGCTTAGGAAAGAATCACGATATTTTAGAGTACGTCCGAAAATGGGCTTGAGGGTATACTCATGAGCATTCATAGCGAAACGGGTGTTACGGTTGAAAGTTTGAAGGGGCGGAATGCTACTGGCGATTTCAATGGCGATAAAACAAAGTGAGACAGGAGACATTACGTCGGTGTTCGAGGGTGTCAATTGATTGGCTAATATTAGTATCATCAATGAGTTTTATCGCACGGTTTTGAATCCTATCTAGCAGGTGCAGAGATGTTTGAGGAGCACCTGGCCAGATGTGGGCATTGTACTCCAATTTTGGACGGATTAATGCCTTATATATTGTGGCCAGATCAGAGGGGGTAAAATATTTCTTACATTGCTTGAGGAAACCTAGACATTTCGCAGCATTTTTGGGGACATCGAATATGTGGTCACTCCAACGTAAGTTGTCACTGACACACATACTGAGAATGGAAAGTTTATCGGTTTCGACGATGCAAGTGCCATTCATGGATAATGGCTGGTTAGTTGAATTTCGCTTTCATGAGAGTAGACAGCATTGAGTTTTGGAATCATTAAATTCCACTCGATTGATAGTTCCCCAGTTGGTATGCTGTTAATATCGGAATTTAATGAGCTTAACATACGCTGCCGTTCCCGTTCTACAGCTGAAGAGCAGGGACGTGAGTGCGGGAACGAATATGAAAACCAGAGAGTTCTGTCGTCAACAGAGAAATATATTGGATTAGAAGTAGCAGATAGGAGATCATTGATGAAAATTAAAAAGAGTGTCGGAGTCAGAACAGAGCCCTGGGGAACACCAGCATTTATTTTGTGAACATCAGACTTGAAACCGTCCAAGACAACTTGAATTAAACGTTCCGAAAGGTAGTTTCTAATCTTTGATGATGCAAAAGCTTACGGAGTAGGTTTGCCAGCGTGGAAGAACACCTCTTCAGAAGAAGGGGAGATATACCATCTGGACCTGCGGATTTATGCATGCTGAAATCTTTAAGTACTCTTTCTACTACACGAGTGCGAAAGTGGATTTGTCCCATTGTAGTTTCGACGCACTCAAGTGTAGACGGAGACAAAGCACAATCTAGGAGTGAAGAGCTGACCGCAAAGTGTGCAGCAAGCAGATTGGCCTTATCCAAAGAGCTGACAGCTGGAATGTCATTGTAAATGAGCGTTTGGATGGAGGATGAGGCAGAATTTATAATGTTTTGATGTACGACCAAAAACTTTTACTACCTTTGGGCCATTGTAGTATTTTTTTCCCCAGTTTTTGGTGGTATTGGAATTTTACTGGCTTGAGAAAGGCGTTGCAGTCATTCCTGGCTTGTTTAAACTTTTTTCGGTTTTCCTCTGTTGAGTTGGTCTTGTAGGACCGAAAAAACATTTCTCTAACCCTGACAGCCTCTTTACAGCTCGAGTCGTACCACGCCTTTTCTTTTGGTTTGCATCCGATGAGGGATAAAGTTTCTCATTCCAAAGAGAATGGTGTCTGTGATCATATCAGCAACGGCATCCACGTCGTTATCGAGGAAACATAGCGACCAGTTAAATTTCCTAAAGAAGGTGTTAAGTCCGCTCTAATTGGCTTTCTCGTATTGCCATACGGTTCTTTTGGGAATGTTTTCTCTAACTGTGTGGTGGGTGTACAAGATATTACACAATGTTCCGACGAGCCTAGAGGGATAGCACATTGACCGTGTATTTGTCAGGGTGAAAGGTTAAAAACAAGTCCAAGGTGTTGGCGGTATGACTATCAACCTCTGGTATTCGTGTGGGCTCATTTACAAGCTGGGTTAAATTATTTTCAGCAGCGAAGATCTCAACACACCGTCCTTCGGATGTTGTCTTTCCAAAATGTCGAAGCCAACCAGAATTGTGTATACTGAAATCGCCCGTAATCACGATTTCAGTATGAGGATACAGGGATACAATTCGTTGAATGGAGTCAGACAGCGCATCAAACTCGTGAAAGGTCGAGTTGCTTTTCAGTTTGGGGCTTCTGTAAATAAAGCAGTAGTGGATAATTTGCTTACGGAGATGGGATTTTAACCACATGAAATTGAATTCCGGACTGGAACAGGGACTACATTGTTGTGGAATATGGTAAGCTACATCACTACGCACATAAATGGCGAGACCGCGATGAGGAAAGAATAGTGGCATTAGTTCGTAACCAGGTAGTTTCAGATCAGTGTGATCTGAGAGGTGTGGGCGGGAATCTACCTGTGTTTCACTAAGTGCCAAAACAGCTAGTCTGTACTTACAGACGTGGACGTACTCAGAAAAGTGATTACTTTTTAGCCCGCGTTGGTTGTGGAGAAGGTAGAGTCGGGGAGGAGGTTGGTGCCGCTTATGTGAAAAGGTAAAGGATTGGCATTTGAGTGTATTAAGTTCCAAACAATTTTTGAGGCACCAGATCGAAAAACTATCGAGGTCTTGTTGAAGGAGGAAGGAGTCATGCGGTGAGGAAATGGTTTGGAAAAATTTGGTATCGTCAGCGTAAAGGGAGACAGACGAGAGTCTGATAATCCTATCGGGATCATTTATGGTTAATATAAAAAGAAGGGGACCGAGATGGCTGCCTTGTGGAACTCCAGAGGTGGCCAAAAATGGAGACGAGTGGGCTGACCTAAAACGAACACTGTAAAAACGGTTTTCGAGGTAAGAGGATATCCATTTGAACAGTTTGGGCTCAAAGCCGAGTGCAGACAATTTGAAGAGTATTAATCGATGAGAGATTTTATCAAAGGCCTTGCTAAAATCGGTTGCAACTACAACGACTTAGTTGCCATTTTCTAGGGCAGAGAGAGCAAAGGACACGAATTCAATGAGATTTGTGGTGGTTGACCCAGCCTTCAGGAAGCCATGTTGTCTAGGGGAAAAAAGTGATTTGCATTGGAAGCTTAGAGCCTCATACAAAATAATTTCGAAGAGTTTGGGTATATGGGAGAGTTTGGCGATTGGTTTGTTATTTCGTTCTTTGATCCTTTTTTTTTTTAAATAGGGGTTATGAAAGAGATTTTCCAAGCCTGAGGAAATTCTCCTTGTGACAGGGATAGACGAAAGAGATTAGAAAGTACAAGGGAAAGAGAGGAAGACCAAGTTTCAATGGGCGGAATGCTACAGGCGATTTCAATGGAGATTGATGGTGGAAATAGCGATAAAACAAAGTGAGACAGGAGACATTACGTCGGTGTTCGAAAAAGTGCAAGGGAAAGAGAGGAAGAACATTTTTTTTAAGGAATATGGCAGGGAGGCCATCTGGGCCGGGTGTGAATTCGACATTAAGTTGGTGTAATTTATTGAATATAAAACGGGTCCAGGGTGTGAGAGAGTAGTGGGCCATTGGAGAAATTTAGTAGGTAATTAAGATAGGATGGATCCGGTACAAAGGAGTCGTTGGTGAAGGATTGTTTGGAAAAGGTGGAAAATAGATTGGCAGTGGTGAGTGGATCGGTTGATGACTTGTTGTTGAAAGAGAGGAAGCAGAGTAGCCATCGGAGTTTCCTTTGTAGTTAACAAATTAGAAAAAGGACTTAGGGTCGTTTAAAAGCTTGAATTTCGCATTGTTAAGGTAGCACTGCCAAAGGGAATCATAAAGTTCGGTGAAATGATGATAAGCGCCAAGATAGTTGGAATAATCCGAAAAGAAAATCTGCTGCGAAGGAAAACAGCTCATAACTTGTTTCCCTTATTTCGTAAGGAACGAAGCTTGCGATTATACCAGGTTGGACGGAAAACGGAATGTAAAGGGAAAAAATATTTCTCTATAAACAATGGATAAGGCATTATTTATACTTAGGTTGTGAAAGTTAAAGGGGGATCTACTGAGATAGTCACAGATTTTGTGAAAGTTTGTTTTATGAAAACATGCATGAGAGAGTTGTGGGGGGAGTGACCTATACAGAAGAGTTATGAAAAAACGAGAGAAGAAGGGGAGGATGGTAGTTATCGATTATTGAGAGAGATAGGGGACAAAGCGAGACTGAGGAGTTAATTAGAGGATGAAGAAATGGTAATAGGAGAAGAGTTAAGACTATTGTAGATCGCCAGTAGGATGCCTCGACTGGGGGAATCATCATTTGGTCGAGTAGGATCGTCGTCGCGAAAAACATTAAAAGTAGGGGGGAACAATTATTGGTTCTTTATGCCAGGAATCAGATTGGTTTCAGTCAGGGCGTAAATATCATAGGGAAGAGAATGCGATTTGCGTAGAACAGCGTTGGTTTTAGTGCGAAGACCTCTTACATTCTGGTAGTAAAAAGTAAGTGGGATGTTGTGGGTGTAAGTGTTAGGCGGGATGGTTGAAGTGCTGGCAAGGGAGGCAAGTTATGGACGAAAAAAATTTATCGTGGTCGGCTCGGCTTCGCTGTAGGTGTGAGACTCGCTTAGAGTGGACGTAGTGGCCGAGTGCAACGAGGTCGTCTGCCACTTTTTGAGAGGACATGCTGAAAATCTCGTGGTACCTGATATAAAGATTCCTGAGACTGATAGGGTCGGTAGGGAGGCCTTCCTGCTGGATGGAAGCCATGATGCCTCCGTACCAGACCGAGTCCGATTTGTCATGCAGATAGGCAACAAATAGACGAATTTTTTCGTATATTTTTCTTTCTCTAAGCCTAGAGAGTGCATAGCGACTTTCTGTAGTGTCATATGTTTGCTATGTTAGTTTAACTGTGGGTGGAAAAAGGGGGTCAGGAATAGGGGCAGTGGAGGAGAGCGATGGAGGTGCATGGTTGGATATAGAGTTGGACGAGGGATGGGATGTAGGGCTTAGCTTATGGGGGTTAATAAAATTAGGGTACTTAGCTCCAGTTTTGAGGCGAAGTTAGGAAATTGAGAAGGGATAATATAGATGGTTGGGGTTAAGTTGAAAGAGACGCGTTGGCGCGGGGGCTTGGGTGGAACGGGGGGAATTAGGGGATT
Organism: Volucella zonaria; assembly: GCA_963966105.1. Taxonomy (NCBI): domain Eukaryota; kingdom Metazoa; phylum Arthropoda; class Insecta; order Diptera; family Syrphidae; genus Volucella; species Volucella zonaria. The sequence continues at coordinate 133,769,194 of OZ014533.1, read as the reverse complement.
TATGTGTAAGGGTTTTGGGTCGGAAAAGTGAAGAGGGAGGACTAAAATGGGGAATATGTATGTTTTGAAGCTCCAGTTAGGATCGGGATTAGAGCTCCGTTTTTTGTTAGGATATTTCTTTGTTACTTTTGGAAAGGAGTTGAAGAGGGGTCTTTTTCTAAGCTTATCATTGATACTACGATACCACGTCGAAACATGGGTTTTCTCGTTCCTCGGAACATTTCGTGATATTTATCTTCCCTGGTTTAGTGGCCTTACCAACGCGAGTAGGGAACAACCAAGAACAGTTGGGATGCTGATTTTGAAGCTGCAATTACGTTTGGAGTCAGCAGGGGTAATCATCTGGCACTCGCTAATGGTTGCAGCATAGTTTCAGTGAAAGAAATTTCGCATCCAAGCAGCATCAGCGTGTTAAGGAGCACCTTCAACGTAGAATGTGGAGGGGGACACCACATAAGACACCACGTCTGGCAACGAACTTATGCTTGTTGTCTTTGCGGCTTCGTCCCGCCGGATACGGTTTCCTCATCTCAATATACACAAGGGGACATGACGATCATGAAACTCTAAATAAAACTGATAATTTTGCGATTGACGTGAGGAATGCCTCCACTATTCTGAACGTACAAATTTTCGGGCAAACAAAAATTTAGTCAGATAACTATCTTGTAGCAAATTGCGATTGTAGATCTCCTAAGCGCTACAGCAATGAAGGACAACTGTGAGAAGATATAACGTAGAAAAGCTGCAATCTCAACGGACCCTAGGAAAATGAGGGTAACACCAAGTAAATGCTGTCAACAAGAAGTGACATACAACATCGGCGAATTGGACAGAATATCGACAGTCGACAGCTATAATTTTGAGGTAACAAGGAACTTTGTCTACCTTGACTCTGCTCTCAATATTGCCAACAACACCTGAGTAAAAATAAAACGAACAATCAGTATGCCAATCGCTGTTACGCAACCCTATCCCGAACAACTAAGGAGAGTCTGTATACAATTTTGATGATTCCTACTTTATGGCGAAACTGGAAAAAGATATCCTCGGTCGTTACGAGAGAAGAATTCTTCATAAAATATTCGGTCTCGTTTGCGTTGACAGGCTTTGGAGGAGAAGATTCAAGGACGAACTCTACGAACTGTATAACGAAATCCAGCTAGTCAGAAAATCGCTCATCAGTTGCCTGAGATGGCTAGGACATGTAAAGCGAATAGACACTAATGCTCCGGCACTCAGAGTCTTCGAATCTAACCCGGGGTGACGACGCAGTAGAGGAAAAACTCACACAAGTAGAAGATGATCACAGCTGACTTGGAGTGTGCAATTGGAGGCAGTTGGCTAAGGATCAGACTAACTGGAGAAGCTTTTTAGGTGAGGTCCAGGTTCACACCGAGCTGTAGCGCTACCGTTACCTAGTAAGCCAAAAGTCGCTGTCCGTTTTTCGTTGACAGTGGACGTCAACAGCAATATTGTCGGACTAAGAGTCCGACACCTATTAATAACACATTTCTGGCGCAAAAGAATAAATACTCCAAACTACGCAATCTATACTTTTAATTTGAAATTACCCAACCAACTTTGTAAAGCGCCATCTGCCATGTCAACTTCTGAAACAAATAGAACTCCAAAAACCACCTTACCGACTTGATCCGCTGTCAAACCTACAAATGTCAAAACTACACCAAGGGGAAATTTAAATTTTTTCCATATTGCAATTTTTTCTCTTGTTTTCATTCTCGCATTTTGTTGTTGTTCCTCTTGTTTGGCAATTGTCAACTCGTTTTCGTGTGTCTTCACACTTTTTTTTTTGTTAATCGGAATTTTGGATACGTCACTGCAACGCGAACACGAAAGACGCGAACGCCAGCGAGAGCACACAAAAATTCCTCACTTTAGCCGACCCACTGAGAAAATTTTTAAATTTTTTTCTTTAGTTTTTTTCATTTTCCTTTTTGAATTTCAAATTTCTGCAGAATTCCATCGATTCCCGGATTTGTGTCGCACATTCATTCCAAAAATTCTGCCACCGCACACCGATTTCAAGTTGTGATTTCATTTACATTCCGATTTTGCTGCAGGAATATCGTGTGTCGTGTACTAGTACCTACGTCGCTGCGTGAGTGGAGTCGAAAGAAAAAAGGAAAAAAAGTGCTAAACGGACTTGACATCGAAAGCTAGAAAAACAAAAAGACAAAACCAAGTGCTAAACGAGTTCTGTGATTTACCAGATACAAGGAAAAGTTCCATCTTCAAGGGAAACCGTTTCATCTTTACCAGATTCAAGGCTTATTATAAGGGGAAACATCATCATGGACGATTTGGGTAAGTTTTGTTTTAGATTTCTAGAATCGGTAGAGAATTTTTGATGAAATTTGCCATTCTGGGTGGCGTCTAATTAGGAGCAGTCACATGGTTGAAAATTATTTACAAAGATCATACCAGTTGGAGCAAAGGTATAAAGTATGAATACGGTAGTTCCGCAGTGTTATCTTAGAACATATCTCCCCAAAGAACCGATGTCCCTCCCCGTTTCCATTGTAAACATGAAAACTTTCGCAATCGATGATTAATAATCTCGAAGATAAGAAATTCTGGCAACGAAACCACTGGTTCTGTGTACTCGTATTTGTGTGTGGCGGTGATGATTCAGATTCAGATGGGATTCGGATTCAGTTTCGTGGCCCCAATTTGCTGTACGATTTACTAAGCACCACTCACCATTGGTAACCGCGACCACAGCATAAGCTTGTCAGCTTGACGGTGGTCGAAGGTGGCTTCGGTGGCGGATAAACGGGAGGCTAGGAGAAGCGAGAAATTCAAATGACAAATGAAATTGTGAGGTTTTTGTTTTTTCGTTCTCTTTTGAGTAGAGTCGTCCGTTGTGATGTTGTAAATTGGCACTGAAGATAATCAGCCAAGTCAAACTCACTCAGGAGTATGAGTTGCTTGCGTCTTCCATGAAACTGATGCGTTGTGAAGTTTATTTGCACTTGGCGCATAAATATTGGCAGAGATTTTGAGAATTCCAGTGGAGGAATGTCAAGAGGATGCTGTAAAACTGGACAAGGGATACAAAGTGAACGCATTCATGGAACACGTAATCGGAGATGAGTCCATTGTTGTAATGAAACAGAAGGATACTTTGATGATTCATCAGTTGCATTGTATAGAAGGATCTTGGGTGGGTGCGACACGAATATTCATATACGATTAACGGGGAAATCAGTAAATCATGGGCAACAATGGAATGTGGAGGCGAAGGTTTTGACAAAGTCGTGATTCACCTTCGTTATGTGGCCTGGTTTTGTGTTCGCTGAGTACTGAGTACATGTATGATGGAATTCGTTGCGATGAAACTACCGATGATAAGCTGACAAATCATCTTTTTAGCAGAAATCGGTTGCCTGTTAACTTCCTCATCTTTGGGAAAGTGCTGAGATTAAGCTATATGTGTGCTAGAGCTCTAAGATTGATGATCTTTTAATGCAAATACTTTTTCTATCAAACACTGCACAGTGCTGCCCAGCGCATGCCTTAGACTGTCTTTTAAAAATTTGAGGAAGTGTTGTATTTTGTTTTGTATATTGTTCCGGCGATCATTGCCTCATTAGATAACGACTACAATCGAGGTGCACTGGTAGACACGTCACTTTGATTGTTAACATTATTTGCGACACATCAAAGTGCTGACCTAGCGTGTTGCAAAATTTTAAGACTGTGCCCTCAATTACAACGGAAAGCGGAAAGTGTTTACATGTTTTCATGCAATCGGAGTGAACTCAAGTTCCGGCTTGCCTGTTGCAGTTGTTTTGATTTGCGGATAAGCTGTGGAAAAACATAGAGCCCCATAATGGGGGTAAGTGCGTTCAGGCAAACATTCAATCTACTATAAATGTATGCACATATCTACGGGCCGTAACAAAAAATCGTCGAAGCAATCGTCGAGCGTCTACGATCTAATAAGTAGCGAGTCACAAAAATTTCGCCAGGAAAATGTCTTGTATAAGCTCGCCTTGGCAGTAAACTGGTGAAGGGTTTCCGTCTGAATGGCGGCGATCCATTTTATTGGTTCTCGTGATTGTCTGGGACTTGAAGACGCATTATTTATCTAAGAGTCACGAAGTTTTATATGTCACATCTCGGAATACTCGTAGTTCTTAAAGATTTCGGGCATATTAATTCCATGCGTTATCTTCCGTTCCCTTGAAGCTTGATCTGGTTTTGGTGGCGTGAGTCTTAAGATTTTTGAAATGGACAGAGTTCTATTTACTTTCCATTTGATATATAGATTTGTTTTACTTTCGACTCCAAAACAATATCTTTTATGGCTGTCAGTGCTTGCTTCTATATTATCTTCGACAAGAGTATGTACGCAATCTTCATGTTAACGTGGGTTTGTACCTGTTATCTTATTGTCTGGGGCACCTCTGTTGATGCTATTGATCGGTTGCATTTGTGGCTGGTCCTGACATATGGAAAGTCTACTGTACCCAGGACGGGATTTCTTTTCTGTAAAGACTTCTTGTACCATAAAATCGACGGAATCGACGCTTGTCACCTATAATACCTTCCGCCTGATCCGACAGTCTTGTAATGCTTAAGTTTAGGTTTTGCTATCCTTTTACAATATCATTTTGCTCGAGTTGGTGAAAATCTTTGCTTTCATCGCCCCAAAATTCTTTTATGGCAGAAGAGTTTGGTTCGCCCTCGCTCGTTAAAAAGTATGCAGACTCTAATTTCCAATTTCCTTCTTCATGTCTGTAGGTTTGAAGAGGGGTCTTGTGGGTGAGGTGGTACTTGCAAATTCACCCAGTACCAAGCTCAAGCCAAGCTTGAAGCCTCAATTAACTTTTTCAACTTCTACAACGTCCATTAATTTATGCGCTGACATAGGAGTCGCTGGAGCTTTCGGTTTCAATGACTCCTGCAGTTTCTCCGACGTCACATTTATTTAGAACAGTGATAAGATTGCTGAACTTACTTATTCCGATGCACTTAAACTCCAATCATATGCAGGGTGGCTGTGACTTCCTAAACATTTAGTAAAACTGCGTCAATGATTCGCTTAATGACAGTTGGTTTCATTGTTTACAAACGTGCAGACTCATTTGCGTCTCAGTTTTGTGAAATTTTTTTTTATTCGTAAGGGAATTGAAATGTAATAGTGTGATAGCGCTATATTTGAATGGAAAGTCACGCGTTGGAGCCTGTCAGCACCTCGAAGTCAATAAATCATTCGTGTCTCGGACCATAACACGTTATAACAATACTGATAGTGTTTCGAAACGCTAGGAGTGGTTCAAAAAGTGAAAGCTCGACGGAGTGGCGGGAAAATGACTGTTGAGCTGAAGATATTAAAGACAACCATGCAGCGGATACTGAAAGATGAGCTCAAATGAAAGCCTGAGAAGTTTCAAAAGAGACAAAATCTTAAAAAATTAAAGTTCGATAGAACAAAGGAGCTGTTGCTGCTGCGCTTGCACGAACTTAGCAAGTTGCCGAATATCGTTTTATCTGATCAAAAAACAAACAAAATGTTCATGTTTTATTTAACGGAAAGGTCATACAAAAATTTGAACCTTCGATTGGCCCCCAGAAGGGCTACCGTTTGTCATGGATTGGGCGGCTGTGACAGGCTTGTGTTTTTGTACCGTGGCGTCAAGGTGAATGCGAATGTTTACCACGAAAGAATGAATGTTCCATTAAGACTCTAAATCAGCACACAAAGCACGCGTCAAGTAAGAGTGGTTAAAAAACAACATACGTTGTTTCATTTCGTAGACACAATGGCCTCCACAGCAAATCAACTTGATTTTTCCATATGGAGAATTTACAAGCCAAAGTCAGCACTAAAAAATATCAAAGTGTGGATGCGCTCAAGCAAGCTTTTCTTCGAGAATGGAAGGAGACTCCGCAGGCTCACGTTTGTGCAGCGTGCAACTCGTTTGTCAACGGACTCAAGGTTGTAGTTCGCATTAAAGGCGGTCACATCAACAATTTAAAACAAATTCTAGAAGCATAATTGTTTTCAAACTTTTTCTTCTTGCACTTCAATAAAATTCGATTTCAAATAAAAAAATAAACAGAAAAGTTGCAGGTCAATTGGGCTACATTGTAGACAAGCGGTTTGTCAAAGGACATGTTTTAATCAATGTACAGACCAACTGCTAGCAAATGTGGAGAAAATCTTAATAGCCAACCTGATGTAGGCCTATACTACCCAAACAGTACCTCCAAGAAAACGTTAAGGGTGGCTTAACCCCTGCAATGAGCTTTAGGACTACTAGTCTGGCTCTTTTTCTGCTTTAGACCAAGCTGAGAATTGAGCTCAGTTGAGGTAGTTTTTTTTTTGCGTAAAAATGAATATTCTGTGTTTTCGGAAGGAAAAATAGTCGTCGAATAGTTTTATTGGCATTGGTGGTGCTTTTTACAACGCAACGTTTGTTGGCAAGTGTTACTCAACCAACAAGTCAAACTAATTTTGTTGAATAAGCCTATGGTTATAGCCCACATCTATTAGAGTAATTGCTTCGTACTCCAAATAGTTCTGATGTCTATCCTTAATGATATACTCGTATGTAGGAGATATAGATGATGTGGCTGCACTCCCTGCTGCATCTTGATTGTCTTGTCAATAGTAAGGATCGAATGGATCTATTCCATTATTATAGCCCGCATTCTATCCTACTCGTCGGATAGAAGAAGGTTTTACGGGATTACCTCACTGCTGCTTGTACCAATATTGAAGAAACAATTTGTTTCGAGCAAACTTTCTCTGAAAGGTCTGGTTCCACTCTAGATGTACTGATATTCCCTTGGCATTCATTTAATAGACTACATCCTGAAAGGAATAGGTCTTTGATGCAACAATTTCATTGCCCATAAACAAACATGTTGTGAGGGGAGAAATACGTGTGCCTGCAGCGACAGCCAAGCTCGATTAAAGCCTTAGTCCACGTTACATTGAGAAATCAGATCTCCGAATCAGGCTTGAGAGACTAGGCAGTGATGTGGTGCTGCCTCGAACTGTATGCATTTTATTACTAAAATGATTCAATTGATAGAAAAAAGTCACTTTTTTTTAAACTCACAAACATTTGAAGCAAGAACAATACTCGACCAATTATCTTCAGTTAGGCGAATTGGTAGTTAACTCGTTCTAGCTGTATGCTTTTAGTCGCTTTCTATGATACTGAAGCATGAGATGTAATACTCTGGGTTAAAATTGACGAATTTTCAGGGGATACCATTCATATCCACTTCTTTGACTACGTCGATGTCGGTGTACCATCTATCTCGGATGGTTTTTCTTTGAATCCCTATGTTCAGATTCCATTGACATCCACGGAACCGAATATAAATATTTCGAAGAACTTTTAGCGATCCTTTTCTAGAAGTATTGAGATGTCATTTTGATATGTAATACTGAAGTCAAAATAAATCTACTACCTCTTTTAGTTTTGATGACGCTATAGTTCAAGGTGTACCAAGACCTCAAATAAATCCTTGTCCAGTCAGCCTTGCTGCCTCTAGTTGTCTACACCAGCTTGTTTAGATCCCTGGGCAACTTCCTAAAGAGAGAATTTTCACAATTAGCAAGCTTCTTAGTAATGGAAACAGCGCTTGGCAATAGTGAATCTCCACCTGATATCTCGGCTAGTGATATAAACAGCAGTAACTGTGTAGCTAGCTGGTGAAGCGTGATGTTTAACACTGTACTAGAGCTTGTTTTTGAGTACTTTTACAGATTCAGACAGTATGGCCAGTATAGTGTTCTTGTGTTAAATAGCCCATTCTGATAGAAAAGTTTTGGCTATTGCCACCGCCTAGCAATGTGCTAAAATGTTCTTTCCATTCTTCTCCCACACCGACTGTTACTCTATTAAAAAGTTTTCGTGATCATCTCTGCAGGGTTCTGTTCATAATCTTAGGATGCTCTTTTTGTTCTTTAGTGTATAAATCCACCAATTTTGTGATGTTGTTTCCTTGTCCATCCTATCTATTTGTGGCATGGTGTTTGATCCGATAAGGCTCGGGAAAACCTTGAAGTTTACATATTTTGACGATTTCATACCATTGCAGGGTTTTTACGTCAAACCTTCTTAATGGGCGAGATCTATTTTGATAGTGGTTTTTCATTGGAAACATTTCGCAAAGTTCATTGGTCGAGCAGACCTTATAACGATCAGATTGGCTTCTATAAGTCTCAGATAAAGTCAAATATTTCCACAATTTTGTGGCTGTGGTTTATCTCATCCTGCTTTTTGTTTGGCGCAGTTCTGGGAAAAAAATACTTAATGGATCGGTGCAGCTCAAATTTCATTCGTCAGGCTAAATCGTTAAAATTAGTTAGAGTGTGCACTCTTAAAAATCATTGTAAAGCATTTTTAAACTGCATTTCGAATGTTGCCCTATGATTAAACTCTAGGGCGAGTCTTTGTAGTGAGTTTTCGTGAACCCCAACGGAGGAAAATATCCGGCGAAATGGAAATTTGCAAAATTAACAACATTTTCTCGGAACTTTCTCAATATCCAATAGGGATTTCCGAACTTTGACAGATGATAGCGGCCATATTGTTGAAGCCATAAGCGTGTTTTATTCAAAAGTGCGTATCCACTTTTCCTAAAAACGCTCCAACTCACTTTTATTGTCACTTTTGACGTTTCAGAAAATCTCGCGGCTATGTTCGCAGTGTTGGCTTCAAAGTCGCTTTGAGTGGCTTTCCATTGGACGAACTCAAACGTATTTTAAATTTCATTTAGTGCGTTTGCTTCAGTTTTATATGAAGATTTTAGTTTTAAAGATTAAATTTTAAGCAATAAGAAAATTATTTAAAATAAATTAACCCAACCCAGTTAACCCAATAGAAATCAAAAGCAAAAGCATTTAGTTGCTTTTTTACAAACATTTGTTGCTTTTTCCTTAATATTTTCTCCGATAAACTGGAGATTTGGTGGCATTTTGAAAGCAAATAAGCAGTGCGAAACACACCAATTTTAAAAAAGGTCCAAGTTCCTTTTTGGGTAGAAGAAAAATAACACTTTTTTCCAAGTGTAAAAGGGAATAGGGAGAAACGGCATGCTGCCAACCATCAGGAAACGAATAAATGCCCTCTAGTTGTATGTTGCGACATCTATAATTCAAATCTGTCATAAATCTATCCTCACTTCTGAAAGTGAACTAAATTATTCCCACTTTTGATTTTGTTTTTGTTTCGTGTGGAAATGTGGCTAAGCACTTTTGAATAAAACACGACTTATATCTGTCAAATAGGCTGTCATTTATTTAGTCTGTTTTGCCAAATCACGTTGTTCGGGCAACGTTCCGCGCGCTTCCCCAATTTTACGGTCGTCATAATCGTCCTACCGGGAGGACTATTCGCAGTGTGGGTGATAAATTTGAGTCCCCTGGTTCGGTAAACGATAAACCAACACCCGTACGTCGACGAAACGCAAGATCTACCGAAAACATCGCCGTCGTCCGTGAGAGTGTGCAGGAGAATCCGAGGCAGTCGATTTCGCGTCGCTCTTTCGCAGACCACAACTTGGTGAATTTTGCGTCGTGACCTGGGCCTGCATCCATACAAGGCTCTGGACCAGTTGGAAACTGATCCTAATTTTCATCGAAAAATCGTCTTCAGCGATGAGGCCCATTTCTGGATGAATTATCGAATTTGGGTTGGTATCGCCCCACATGAGATCCAAGAGCGTCCATTGCATCCCAAAAAAGTCACAGTTTGGTGTGGGTTTTGAGCCGGCGGCGTCATATTTCTTTGAGAACGACGTTCGCCAGGCCATCATCGTCAGCGAGTGCTATAGGTCAATGATTACCAACTCTTTTTGGCCAGAATTGTATGATATGGACACTAACGACATGTGGTTTCAACAAGACGGCGCTACGTGCAACACAGCTCACGCCACATTGGAAATTCGGCACTAGTTGTGATGTGAACTGGCCACCTAGATCGTGCGATTTGACGTCGTTAGACTTTTTCCTGTGGGGTTTTCTGAAGTCGTAGGTCTATGCGAATAAGAAACAAACCACAGCGGCCCTCAAAGCCAACATAACCCATGCCCTCGGTCAAATTTAGCCTGATTTATGCGCTAGAGTCATGGAAAATTAGACATTTCGGATGCGCACCACCCAGAGAAGCCACGGCGGACATTTGAACGATGTTATATTCCATGCATAATGGCATCCATAAGTCTTTCACACGAATATAGAATTCCGATGATATACATAACACCGTTTCTAAGAGAGGGCACCACTTGAATTAAATCCATACCATTTTCAGTTAGTACCAACCTTCAAAAGATGTGTATAAATTTGACAGCTGTCGGACGATTAGTTCTCGAGATATACCATTGTGAGTGAAGCAACTTTTGTTATTGTGAAAAAAATGGATTCAAAGCAATTTCGTGTGTTGATTTATCATTGCTTTTTGATGGGAAAAAATGCAGCCGATGCAAAGAAATGGCTTGATAAGTGTTACCCGGACTCTGCACCAGCCGAACGAACAATTCGCAAGTGGATTGAAAAATTTAAAAGTGGTCATACAAGCACCGAAGATGATGCACGCAGTGGACGTCCAAAAGAGGCTGTTTCAGATGAAAATATTAAAAAAGTCTACAAAATGATTACGAATGACCGTAAAGTGAAGTTGATCGAGATAACTGAGGTTCTGAAGATATCAACAGAGCTTGTTGGATATACGAGGGCGGGTCAATAATTCCGTGCATTTTTGAATTTCTGACCTCTTTACTGAAACAGCAACACTGCTCCTGTCAACAGGCGTCTGTCAGTTGACTCCTGTCAAAATTTAAACTTGCTGCGTCAGTTAGTTTGTGTTTGACAGCTATTTTTATCAGACTACTCACTAATTTGAGGAGAAAATGGAAAAAAGTGAATTTCGTGTGCTTATTAAGCATTATTTCTTACGAAAAAAAACCATTACCGAGACCAAGGCTAAGCTTGATAAATACTATGGGGACTCTGCACCATCGATTTCAATGGTAAAAAAGTGGTTTACTGAATTTCGTTGTGGCCGTACAAGCACTGAAGATGCCGAACCTCCTGGACGCCCAGTTGAGGTCTGTACACCCGAAACAATCGAAAAAATTCACGATATGATGTTGGCCGCCCGAAGATTGAAAGTGCGAGAGATTGTGGAAGCCGTAGGGATCTCGCATGGCTCAGTGGTTTCAATTTTGAATGATCACTTGGGCATGAGAAAGCTTTCCGCAAGATGGGTGCCGCGTTTGCTCACAGTCGACCACAAACGCAATCGTGTAACAACTTCACAGGAAGGTTTGGCGTTGTTTAATCGCAATATGGAGGAGTTTTTGCGCCGTTTTGTAACCGTGGACGAAACATGGATCCATCACAACACACCAGAGAACAAACAACAGTCAAAACAGTGGGTTTCTAAGGGTGAATCGGCGCCAAAGAAGGCCAAGGTGGGTTTGTCAGCCAATAAAGTTATGGCGACTGTTTTTTGGGATGCACGCGGGATAATCCACATTGACTACCTTCAAAAGGGAAGAACAATCAATGGGGAATATTATGCCAACTTATTGGACCGATTCAATGACGATTTGAAAAAAAAACGACCTCATTTGGCCAAGAAAAAAGTTCTTTTCCACCAAGACAATGCAAGGGTGCACACATGTGCAGTTGCCACGGCAAAAATCCATGAATTGGGCTATGAATTGCTCCCTCATCCACCCTATTCCCAAGATTTGGCTCCGAGCGACTACTTCTTGTTCCCAAACCTGAAGAAATGGCTTGGTGGAAAAAGATTTGACTCCAATGATGAAGTCATCTCGCAAACAAAGGCCTATTTTGAGGACCTCGACAAATCATTTTTTTTGGAAGGGATAAAAAAATTGGAGAAGCGTTGGACAAAGTGTATAGAGCTCAACTGAGACTACGTTGAAAAATAAAATTATTTTTTTATTAAAAAATCTGTTTTAATCCAAAAGTCACGGACTTATTGACCCGCCCTCGTATCATACACGAATATTTGGACATGCGAAAGCTCTGTTCAAATTGGGTGCCGCGTTTGCTCACAGTCGACCAAAAACACCAACGTGTTGATGATTCAGAGGAGTGTTTAAGGCTGTTTAACCGCAATAAAGCCGAATTTTTGCGTCGGTATATGACAATGGATGAAACTTGACTCCATCACTTCACACCAGAGTCAAGTCGGTAGTCAGCTGAGTGGCGAGCAGGCGACGAACCTCGTCCTCGGCTGGCAAGGTTATGGCATCCGTATTTTGGGATGCACATGGAATAATTTTCATCGACTATCTCCAAAAGGGGCAGACTATCAACAGCGACTATTACATTGCGTTGTTGGAGCGTTTGAAGGACGAAATCGCGGAAAAACGGCCGCATTTGAAGAAAAAGAAAGTGCTGTTTTATCAAGACAATGCACCGTGTCACAAGTCGATGAAAACGATGGCAAAATTGAATGAATTCGGCTACGAATTGCTTCCCCATCCACCGTATTCTCCAGATTTGGCCCCCAGCGACTATTTCCTGTTCGCAGACCTCAAAAGAATGCTCGCTGGAAAGAGATTTAAGACCGAATCGCCGAAACAGAGGCCTATTTTGAGGCTAAACTGAAATCGTTCTACAAAACTGGTATCGAAAGATTGAAAAATCGTTTCAATCAGTGCCCTCGAAGGCAACTATATTGATAATTAAAGTTGAATTTTGCAAAAAATTTTGTGTTTTACAATAAAACGGCACGGACTTTTCTGTGTTTCTGTTATATCTCACACACACTTTGTTTTATTTAAATTTAAACATAGGAAGTGCTATGTGCTGAAGCAAAACAGGGTTAACACGAAAGGCACGATTTCTAACGATTCCGTTGAAAGCTGGGAAAAGCGGATGACATCGGCATTGTAAGACTTTCCCATTTTGCTTTAATAGTAATTGAAATACAGACGAAACTAGTTAGCCCTAAGAAGCTTAAGGGTCTATTAACTTCGAAGCACACTTCAAGTCCATGTATGACACCCAAGACATTAGGCAGGAGATGATTGTTATGCCATATTTGAGATTTTGTTCGAAAGTTCATACATATGGTCGGTACCATAATTAGGCAACCTCCATTTTTCGGTCAGAAGCCAAAATCGCGGTATGATTATCTATTAATACCATATATAGAAGGTTTTGAATCAGATATCGTTTGCCTCATTTACATACATATCACCCTATTGGCCTGAGTTCACTGAGAAGACACTTTAAATAATCTGAAACACAACCAGTGATCCCTGAAGGCTTTTTTATGTGTTTAGCTGCACACTCTGTCAAAACGATAAAGCCATTAAAATCCGAAAAAGAAAGCACTAATTATGTCAACAGCTCATTACTGGGCACTTAATTTTATTTGCTTACAACACAAGTGACAAGAAGTCGTCACGAGACGTTTATAAAAAAAAATCCCCAACGTGACCGCAGGAACAACCAATTCTATCTTTCTCTCTGTGTATGTGAGCTTAAGCATAGAAATGAAAAATTAAGTGTACATTCATCCGACCACTTGAAACCACTCTTGACTGTTTCATATTTAGCAGTTGATTAGCGAGTTTAGTTAACACCTGGATTCGTATTTCAAGGAACCGGCAAATTATAATAATTCCGCCAAGCGGCGTAGTTTAGTGCCAAAGTGTCCGAACTGTTCGTGCATTCGGTTCTATTCCAAGTAAACCGTCTCGAATCCGTTCTTCTAGTCTATGTATTCACATGTTATCGACCTCTCAGAACAACCCACTCTCCCCATAATCGTAGGCTGTTCGTGTGTGTTTAGTGTATGCCACCAAACCGGGAATAGATACATTTTATTGAAAAGTATTTCATTTGAAATGTTCTGGTCTATTGCATCTATAAATCTCCATAATCCCTTACCCCTTAGGGGCTCATCATTCCTCCGGAAGGAGTATCCGTTCCGTAATGCATATCGTCGTCCACACTAGAACTCGAACACAATCCACATTGACGTCAAGTTCCACAACTACAATAGAAACTGATTGTGCTGTAGATGATGACCGAATAGATTCTCTTCATAGGCTAAAGCTCATCCGGCTCCGGCAGTGCGCGAGTTTTCGATTGTCGATTGTCGGTTGTCGTTGTCGTCATAGTTGTTGCGATACATGTCGCTTAAATCGAGAGATACTCTCTTCTATTTTGATGGTAGATAGCAAACACAATTCAATTACGTAAAACATTTGTGTGCTTATGTGGGCTACTGTTATGAGTGTGACCAGATCTCTGGATTTTATTTTATTAACTCCCTGATAGGGAAGTTCTTGCATTCAGCTTTAAAATCGAAAATGGAAATTTTGTGATATTTCTACGTTTTAAAGTGACTGTATATGTGTGTGTCCGTATATGTCAATTTTGACCAAAATCCGCCGATGACTTTTTATCTTATTTAGAAAAAAATATACACAAAGTACGAAATGGAGAACTCTTTCGAAATTTTTGCAGTACTAATCGAAATCTATTAACGTAGCATACATTTGACGAAAATTTGCAAAAAGTCGGGCCAGAATTATCTGAGTTATTCAGGGAATAGCAAACATTTTAGAACCGCCACTGCAGTACTAACTACAATTTCGTTAATACAGGTCCTACGTCTGACCGGTCGACCTTTTGTGGGTAAAAGCTTTCCTAAATTCTAGTGGAAAATGAAATATCAGAAACAATTGGAGAATAGAACAAGTTCTCTTTATCAGGTTTGCCTTCCTCGTTCAGTTGTTCGGGAGGGATATTGACCAGGACTGGCTGTTTTAAGAAAGTCGATGAGTCTTAGTTCTTATGCAAGTAGCTTTCTTAGTGATCTTAGTGATAGTTGTTTGTTAATACCATAATCTTCATAATCTTTCAATACTACTACAGCTGTTGCTGTGGCCTCATTGACGTTAAGTTGTTGTTAATGCTAGAATCGAAGTAACCCTGCCAAAACAGTATGTCATTTTTGACTGTTATTCCTGGCTTGTTGCAATAAGCTGACTCGTTCCTTAATGTACTAACAGATTGATTAGCTGGATTGATCGATAAGGATGGTGACGAGCCGGAACAGTTGAGCTACTTTCCCCCTACAATAACCCAGGTGACACAGCTGACGTATGCCACCACATACGAGTTCTAGCTTTTCTTTGGGTTTCTCATAAATTTGGATCTTCAAATGTCTTACTGCGCGAGCAAATTTATGCTTAGTAGTAAAGATAAATGTAGACGTATCCGTTACCCAAATTCAACGAAAGGCCTGCGTTTTCAAATCTAAACCTATCATGAGGTCTCTCCTTGCTCTTTTGTACCGGGTACAATCCTTTCCGATTGCGCATGCCACTTGCGCGTGGTCTTCCCTTGCCTCAGATAGAAACTTTAGCCCAGATAACAATAGGTTAATCGGTGCTTTTCTCAAATTTCCATCCATTCAAATCGGGCAATCCGAAGATAGTTTCATCCACCTGTAAACCTGTAGGAACTGCATCATGGAGCTCCAGTGTTTGAGCATGTGAGGTCATATCTCACGAATGGTCCGCTCGATGTTGGCTTCCAGTGCTGGAATCATTCTTGGCCTGTCCGCATAAACCAACGACTTCAGATATAGAAAATAGTCCAGCGGCGTCAAATCACACGATAACATTTCATCGAACAGAGAGAAAATATTGTCATCGAACACTTCCTTCAATAACTCGATGGTTCCGCTGGCACTACGGCATGTGGCACTAAGCGGCATGTTGGAACTAAATATCCTGAAGACCAAATTCACGGACTTGAATTACAAAACCGTTTATCGTGGCTCTGTACCGGACGCCATTGACGATGACATTTCGATATTCTCGATTTTTGACGACCCGATGTTGCAGTCAAGTCAAAACCACATCAAGTACATTTCTCAGAGTGCATCGGTCGGTGATGGATCAAATTTAGATTTTCCTCTATCCGAATTCGAAAATTTTGCTTATTAACAGAGGTAAGGCTCATCACGGATCACAATTTTACAGTAAAACAATGTGGATCGACTTTCAAATGTTCAAGCGTTCGATCACCGAAGTCATGCGTGTGAACCAAGATCTATCATATACATATGTAGTTGATGAATCCGGGCCAAGTTCTTGCGTATGATGAAAATTCGGTGAATTAGTATCTTAATAGGAAGCCTTGCGAATAGCCGACTTACTTGGGTGATTATGTTGACCATAAAGCGCTCTCTATGCATTTTATTACTGAACATTGATTTTGAAAATAAATTTCCGCAATTTGTAAGTAAGTCTTCTCTGAACGCAGTCGGTAGGTTAAATTCACTGATTCTTGTTTCGGTTCCAGGTTACAATACGATCACGGGAAATGCACAGTCGCCAATGAACTTGCTAGGCAAGGCTCACAGGAGAGTTTTTCAGGAACCGGACTGCCTGCGTCTTCGGTTAGGTGTTCCGTTGACAATTGAGTTTCATATGAGCATAACTGCGGATGACATAACTTTCTAGGTTGCCGGCAGACCTAGGTGGTCAGATTTCTTGCTGCTGTACCTGAGTAGGAAAGACTGTAAGGTGCTTACTGGTATCATGGCGAAGAACTACGCTAGGTTTAAATTTAAATAAAACAAAGTGTGTGTGAGATATCATCGAAATTTTTTATTCGTTTGAAAGGCTATCGATGCCATTATGTATGGAATATAACATTGTTCGAATGTCCGCCGCGGCTTCTCTGGGTGGCGCGCATCTGAAATGTTCAATTTTCCATGACTCTGGCGCATAAATCAGGTTGAATTTGACCGATGGCATGGGTTATGTTGGCTTTGAGGGCCGCTGTGGTTTGTGGCTTATTCGCATAGACCTGCGACTTCAGAAAACTCCACAAGAAAAAGTCTAACGAGGTCAAATCGAACGATCTCGGTGGCCAGTTCACATCACCACCCGTGCAGAATTTCCAATGTGGCATGAGCTGTGTTGCACGTAGCGCCGTCCTGTTGAAATCACATGTCGTTGGTATCCATATCATCCAATTCAGACCAAAAGGAGTTGATAATCACTGACCTATAGCACTCGCCGTTGACGGTGATGGTCTGGCCAACGTCGTTCTCAAGGAAATATTGTGCCCAAAACCCACACCAAACAGTGACTTTTTCGGGATGCATTGGACGCTCTTGGATTGGTATTCGTCCCAAATTCGACAATTTTGTTTGTTGACGTACCCATTCATCCAGAAACGGGCCTTATCGCTGAAGATGATTTTTCGATGAAAATTAGGGTTAGTGTCCAACTGCTCTAGAGCCCGTTCAGCGAACACACGCCGTTGTCTATGGTTGTTTATCTTCAGTTCCTGGGTCAGTTGAATTTTGTACGGGTGCAGGGCCAAGTGGCGACATAAAATTCGCCAAGTTGTGGTCTGCGAAAGGCCGAGTTCTTGTGAACGACACTAAATCGATTGCCTCGGATTCTCCTGCACACTCTCACGGACAGCGGCGATGTTTTCAGCAGATCTTGCGTTTCGTCGACGTACGAGTGTTGGTTTATCATTTACTGAACCAGTGGACTCAAATTTATCCACCACACTGCGAATAGTCCTCTCTGTAGGACGATTATGGCGACCGTAAAATAGGCGAAGCGCGCGGAACGTTGTCCGAACAGAACACCCATTTTTACAAAACAATTTTATCATTTGCACGTGTTGTTGAACATGTCCATGCATGGTGATTTGGCAAAAACAGACTGAATAAATGACAGCCAATTTGACAGATGTAGCTTCAAAAATATGGCCGCTATCAACTGTTAAAGTTCGGAAGTCCCTATTGGAAGATCCTGTACTTAAGTGTGCTTGGCATAGTTGACAATGAGACGGAACATGTCATCTGGGCTTATAGTTTGATGTTGATGTTGTTTGATGACACACTCCGTAACAGTATAACTACGTATAACTACGAGTATAAGTGAATAATTAAGAGCTTATCGAGTGGAATTTTCAATCGACGATGATATCCATTATAATGTTTTCTCTTCCACTCTGGTCACACTGATTTATTACTCGTATAAGCTATTGTATCTGGAGGTAGTTGAGGATTCTACTCTACGGTTCTGGGGCATCATTTAGTGTTCTCCATTCGTTGGATATAAATCGGTTGAGGTAAACGGATTTTTTTTTTCGAAATTTTCAAAAAATATTCAGAAACGATGCGTTGCATTAGCGTTGCCGGCATTTAGACGCAACTATTGTAGATGCAATAAAGTGCTTCACACAAAGTGGTTCTTTCAAGTGAATGCACACTTTCGATGGACATGTGATTTGGATTTGTGTATGGATTTGGATACGAATTTGAATTTGGATTTGAATTCGATCTGGGTGTTTGTAGTATCATACTCGTACTATCAAATTCACTTTCCGTACACTGACCTTGTGTTTGTTGTTGTGAGTGGTGGTGTGCTCAAAGTGTTTATCGAGTGCGCATTCTAGAGATAAACGGTGATAATGATGAACTTGAGTTTCCCTTTCAGTTAATTAGAAATTTATCTAATCATTGATTACAGTCGAATTTCGATTGGTATGAGTAGTAGGGAGTCGCCGGGTTCCGGTGATTTGTATATGGGTGATGGGTGCTCTGTGGGAGGTGAATAAACCCTTTCTTGTCTCAAAATCGTCTGTCGAAAGTGTGATATTCATTAGAATGGAGAATGTACGTATACAGTCGATGATGTCAATTGACATTTGTTATTAGCTTTATTATTATACGAGTATTTTTATTTTTTTATTTTATTTTTGTTGATCGTGACTAGCTAACCGGTTAACAGTCCGAAGGGTAATTTGCATATGCACATCAACAGATTGGCTAATTTCGATCGGAGCGGTTTTTTTTTTTACGAGACAAACATCATTTTTGGCATTTTGATAAAGAATTTCGAGAGAAGATTGAGTGATTGCTTGTCCGTATGTAAGTCTACGTAGTGACGGGATAAAGTGAATTGTTTGTTATTGGGTTGCCTTTGAAAAGGGGATCACTATTCGGAGGCTACAAGCAATGCATGGCACGGTTTTTTAAGTGGCTACACTCCTAGACTGCACAGTCAATTATTGTTTACGTTCAATTCTGTTTTGTCAATATGGAATCGTAAGTGGATCTTTCGTAACATTAATTAATTCAATTGAGTGATGCGTTCTTGTCAGTGAGAGTTAGGGAAGTTCCATACATATTCGAATATAATTCAATGATTGGGGGAAAAGTTTATCCAATTTGTGAATTGGGGTGACGTGAAGGGCAATTGTTAATTTGATGATTTAGAGGCTAACGTCTCTAGATTGGGAACGGGTGACAGCAATCGATTTAGAAAATGTAACTGAATTCAGTTAGGCTTGAGACAGGCAGTAAAAGACTTAATTAAATACATATAATGATTTCAGACATAAGCTGACTATATATGGTACATTGCATCTCTAGCTAGTGCTTGCAAGAAGTTCGTTTCCAAGCTACTCCAAGACCCCAAAGTACTTAATTGTTAGTTATAGAGCACCTGTTACTTCCTTTCTTAGTCAGTAGGTTTATAGTCCAATTGAATATGTTCTCTAGGTCCAGTGTCATATCAAAGAGGCGAACCATAGGAGCCGTAAGCAGAATGTGATAATAGGGCTGTCATTGAACGTCTGAACGTTGCTTGGTTTAAAGTGGTCCTGGATTCTGTACAGTTTAACCAAAAAGTGTCCATTTTAATGCCGCAGGCTGAGTTCGAAAGGATCTTTAAAAAGATATCGACCTGCGTTGCTTTTAAAATGCATGCTTTTTTTCTCCTCTTTGTTGCTCTTGCAAAATGGATTGTACAACCTGTGAGCTTATCTGCCTATCGGATAGTGTCCAATTAAACCATTTTATTTAGTTTAGAGAAAAGGTTGCCTTTCGGTCTTACAATGCGGAGTTGCATGAATCTAGCTTTATTCAGCTCATCTACATGGATACGGTAGTTAGTCAGCAACACCTCAGTTGATGCATATTGCGACTTGTTCCACAGATTTTCTATGCCGACGCAGTACTGGCACAGTTGATGCTACACGACCAGGAAATCGACAACGAAATTCTTGTTAAGACAAATACGAGTACAATTTTTTCCGCGTTCTTCGAGAGTATCGTGTTTGCATATATTCTGCTTCTGTTATGAGTGCATTTTCTGACAGGATGAAGAATTTGGCACCACATTGCATGTCAATATCATTTTGCCATCAATATTTGCAATGATTTGGTAGACTGAAGGAGATTTCCGGGTCTTATAAAAAGACCGTCGATTGGAATGTAAAACATATTTTGTTGCAGAATTGTTGGAGATTTTGCCATAAGTTTTAGACTTATTGTTCGGCAGCCATCATCAGTGAAAATATGTCATCGTTATGTGATACAATACTTTCATTTGCAAGGCCTGAATCCAACCAACATCAAAACGGAACTGGATTCTACTCTGGGGGAGTCTACTCCTTCGTTTACAACAATAAAATATTGGGTGGCAGAGTTTAAACGAGCCCATACGAGTTGCCAAGACGAAAATCGCAGTGGTCGACAAAATGAGGTGAGTTCACCAGAAATGTTGAAAAAATCCACATAATGGTATTGGATGACCGTCGATTGAAAGTTTGTGAACTAGCAGATATGGTAGGCATTTCAAAAAGCGCTGCTCATCGCATGTTGACAGAAAAATTGCAGATGAGAAAGCTGTGCAGCGATTACTCACAATTGAAAAAAAACAGCGTCGCGAGGATGTTTTAATCGAGTGTTTGGCGAAGTTTCAAAGCAATAAACCCAAGTTTTTGTGTCGATTCATACCGATGGATGAAACATGGGTCTATCACTTCACATCCGAGACGAAGGAACAGTCAAAACAACCAAAACAAAGGGGAGAATCGGCTTCAAAGAAGGCGAAGACAGTTCCATCTGCAGGCAAGGCGTCAGCTTTTTGGAATTTTCATTGATTATCTTCAGAAAGGAAAACCAATCAACGGCGTGTATTATGCGAACCTATTGCAGCCTTTGAAAGACGAAATCAAGAAAAAACGGCCACATTCGGCGAAGAAAAAAAGGTCATCGTGATGGCCAAAATCGATGAGTTAAAGTTCGAATTGCTTCTTCGTGCACCCTATTCGCTAGATTTAGCCCCCTCGGATTATTTTCTGTTTCCGAATTTAAAAAATGCCTCGGTGGTAACAGATTTGCCAAGAGGTGGAGTCTGCGGTTGATGGCTATTTTAAGGAGCTCGACGATTCTCACTATAAACAGGTTATCGAAGCTATTCAACATCGCTGGGAAAAGTGTATTGAACTAAAAAGAGAATTTTTTTGTATTTTCTTTGTTAGGTCAGGTACTTCTGGGAATACCCTCGTATCTTATGCTGAGTGCAGGACATCGTCAAATATGGTTGCTTGTAGTCCATGTAAGCAATAACCTTCACCCCATATTGTCTATTTCTAGAGTGTTCGCTAGAAACAAGATTTTTAAAAATTCGAGTAGTTTTCGTGCTAAAATGTCTGTAAATCCTACCTTTTAATTCTCACATCATGGTTGTCTTTGAGGTTATACTTCTCAGTTCCGACATTTGGATGGCAGTAGGCTTAAGCTTGTATTGTGGCCTGGAATTTTCAGTCCCATATCGATGTAATTTGCTAGCCAAAGTTTCTGAGTTCATCTTTCATTGAGATAGAGTAGTAGGTTAGTAAGTGCTACCTTGGAGTGATAAAGATTGATCATTTCTACATTTATTTCAAGATGTTTCTACAATTATAGATTGATGTGTTTAAATAGCCTTACCGTGATTTTGTATTGAGGCAAGGAGCGGTCGCTTTCCGTTTGCTTGCTAGTAACTCGGCTGGAAGAGCAAATCAAACAGGGGTTGATCGTCTGTCGGTTTACACTCTTTAATTGGCGAATCACGGTTGCCGACTATCAATCCAACGAAGTTGAGTTAATTGGCTGGATTATTTAATTCGCCGTGAAATGCTGATTCTTGCCTTCGGCCTTGAGAGGATTCCTGTCTGGACCATTTTCTGAATCCCGCTAGTGCTACCAATACTAATACCTGCTATGATCCACCGAGATTTGAGACACTTATTCAATTAACTTTTCATAGCTTTGATTCCATTGGCAACCTTAAAAGTGATCCGAAACCTGAGATGTGTGGTTTATAATCTCATAGAGCAAAATACATAGCGGGGTCTTTCTTGACCTTTAGTTTATTCTAAGAGATCGTCCCTGCATCATCAGACAAGTCAACGACTGTGACGACAAGGCTATACCTCTTTTGCGAGAAAGGGCTGCTTTGGCCTCATTAATTTCTCGACTTTAAACATCTTGCCATGTTACCGATGCCTCGATTCCATTAAAGTAAGTACGGTCAACTTTTGTCTTTCAGTCACTTGTGTCTGTGTTATGAAGGATAACAAACATTTAAGACCATCTACATCTTTTCTTCCTCCGTAAGTTTCCTTCACCCGCACACAAATTTCTTGAGCTCGCGTTAATTACAACAGAAAAAAAAAATGCTGAACTCCTTGGCACTTTCTTTACCCAGCGATATGAAACTGTGTCTACCTGACTCCGTCCGAGTATATAGCGCAGTTCGGGTTCATCAATTCAGTTACTTCTTACACAAATCAGGCAGTCTTTGGAACTGAAGAACATCATGCCGGACACATTGGTGTGGTCATATGTTAGAAGGCCAGCATTCGCTATGCCGATGCTACTGCTACATAGTCTCTTCAGGTTATTACCTGCAGTTGTCGACACCGGAAGGATTCGAAATGTTTATGCTGAGACCCTTCCTTGTTTTTTATTTGGTTTCGCGTTGATCAGACTTACGTCTGTCCTGCAGAACGATTGCTCTTAGGAATCCCACGATATGCCGGTTTTATTGTGGTGGCCAAAGTGTCACATGTTGTTGGCGAACTATAGTATATTTGCAGTTTGGAATATTGAGCGACGGAAATATTGTATTAAAAACATCCCCTCCAGGCAGATCATTATTTTCTTTCTTTAGGAGTGGCTACAAAACTTGTTAAGGCTGTTCCCTCTTAATTGGCCAGTTCCCTTACAGGGCTGTGATTGGCTTGTAAATCTTGTCCATTGCTATTGGACGATGTCCTGAATAATGTATGTTTTGTATCGTCTGCGCAAAGATATGATTTTTCGTCGAAGATTATATGGGGTGTCCGCAACAAACCCCGAAGAAGTGGTTTACTTCACTGTAAATCCTGGTGTAGGAGAAGCAAAGTAGTTGAGCAGAGGCTCTTTAAGAAATAAAGTTATTAATCGAAAGTACATAATATATTACTTATCGACAGTTTTCAATGTGCCACTCAAAATCGACCAAAACCCTCATAAAAATTACGAATGACAATAAAACAAAGTACGAAACTTAATAGCAGAACTGAAAGTTATCTATCCGGTGTTATGATTTAATGACAGTTTGACATTCAACATTAAACGTCAAATGACATTCGGATTCAACGTCATCTGTTAGTTCGTCCATGAACCCTTCAATTGTCAAACGAAAACATTTAGCAGAATGACTGCGTTTGACTTAAATGGTTTTTCATTTGCGCTTACCAAGTATTTAATTACATGTCAGATCGCTGTTTCCTACCCATGAACCTCCAAAATGGAGAATATATGTAGATGCGGTTTCAATATGACACCAATCTCCAAGTCATGACAGCACAATACAATTGCAATTGCTGTCCGATAATTTCAAGTGCAATATCATAAATCAATCAACAAATTGATTGCGCAAGGTCTCATGTAAGTGGCGATAGTAATCAGAAACGAATTTCAGCTACGAGTAACGCGCGCCCATTTCCTTTTGCAATTTCACACCGTTAAACCCCCACAGCGCGCAAAAATAAATCCGCGTAATCTTCCTCATGGGATAGAGCGGAACCTCACGCAATTTTCACACCCTGCCCATCAGTTTATGTGTGTCGCTCTATCGCTTTGTGGCTTAATTAAAACAGACTTCCGCCCAACTTTGCCTGTATATTGACAGTCAATCATAAATCGCATGCAAAATATCTCTTTAGCGTTGGCGTGGATAAAACAAAAAAAAAACAAAAAACCTTCTTGATATTCGCAGGGCGGGATCCATTAGATAATCAGCCCATAGTCGTCGCACATGTGATTTTTCATTGCCAATTTACGGATTCACACAATAACGAATGCATCCAGTGGCATGAAACATGTGCATGACCGATTTCCGAGGACGCATAGGAAAGACTTGACAGAAAGATACAGACATCTGCTAGATGCATGCCTTTGACCGTCACCGCTAAGGCAGTGAGGTTCAGTTCACTTCATTGCAGTTCAGTTCAACGAAAAGCACTGTCAGAAAAATTCGCACACCAATCTATTTTGGGTTGTCAAAAGAACACGACGCTATATCAAATGATTCATTCGACAGTCGATTGTGTTTTCGCAGAGACAGTTCTGACAATGTTTCCCCTATCGGCGATGCTTAGAGGGTTCTTATTCCATCTGACATTGCACGCATTATTCATGGTGCAAAGCGAAGCGTCTGACGTGTCTGATGTGTCTGATGTATCTGATGCGTCAACAGACGCAACGCTATCGTGTGATATATTGACTATGACGCGTTGTTATATTGCACATGAGGCGCGGGATATAAATACTCCATGGCACGGAAACGGAGTGGTGAATTACTAATTTTAATTAGCTAATTACCAACGGCTAGTTCCTTCGAAGTTCTAATCAGAATCCCAGAGTCCGGGGATGTACTCGTCTCCGTGGCCGCTGGCAAATTCTATCTGAGAAATTGAATCATAAATTTGTCAACAAGCCGACAGAGGCCAAAATGTTTTTGAAAAGATAGAAAATTAAAAGGTAGACTTGGTGACTTAGGTGCTGTATGAGATACTTGTACGTGGATGGTGGGTGTTCCGAAGATAGTTTCCTCTTCCGTGTGAAATAAATGCTTGAGTGGATTAATAATTTATTCTGATTGTGGCCATTTATTATTTTTAAAATGTTTTTGGATGTAGCAAAGCCAGGGATTTTGATCAGGGAGTAGCAGTACCTAAAAGCAGATTGGGGAGAATGTTTCATGTTATTTACGATAGTTTATGATGGCATGAACTTTGAAGTATTTATTTGTTGAAACAATTATTAGTGTGTCGCCAGATTTAAAGCTAATTTTAATTTTTCTTTTTAATTGGAAACTATAAAGATTAGGTGGAGATCCATTTTTGTATGTTCTCCAGGGGATACGAAATATAATTGAGAAGGTTTCAAAAGTTTTGATTTTCATAAAAAAAAAAAGAAAAACGAAAAAACCTGGGATCTTTTGCCTCAATTAATTAAATTATGGTGAAGTATTCGTTGTCTGTGTCAAAAAAGAACGAAGTTAGGTGTTATCGATTTTTACTACTAGCTAAGCAAATGTAATAGATAAAGAAAAAACTTTTACAAACCTATGATCGATTAAATGTGCAAATGACCATCCTAAGGCAACCTTTGCATCGATTAGTCATTGAAAAATATGCAGCCAAATCCACATGGTTAAAGAATAGTTTTATCTTCTTTACTACAATAGAATGTCATCATACGAGATTTGAAAGACTATTGGCCGCAGGATGGACTCTTGTGGCACATCATCTATTATTTGAGTTGGGTTAGCATGACGGATTTTGTGTTATTCTTTACGCTTTATCGTACATCAATCCTAGCGAAGAAGGTCCTATTAACGCGCCGCTATGTTGCTTTCAACCCTGTGTCTCAGCCTCAGCTCTCTACAGCTCGATCTCTCTTTCACAGTTCTACGCCACTTCTCTATTGTGAACTTCGTACTAGATTTAGATTTGCTTTCAAATTGAATTTAATTTATGTTTAAGTCAATAATGGAAATAATTTAGAATTCTGTGGCGGTAAGGAGGGATCAAGCAGCTCCGATAGGATTGGGATATTATCAGCAAAGTGGTCTTTAGTAAGTTGGCAGCTTTAAAGCACATGATCTATTGTTAAATTCTCCTGACAAACGTTGCATAATGGGAGTATCTCTGTTGTACAATGGGCCTTCCTAAACAGTGCATGTCCCAATCTCACTCTACAGAGTTTAACCGATTGTAGTCGGCTCAAGGACGGACTCATTGTAGAATACAGGCGCTAAAGATGGCTTATGTGTTCTTAAGAAGGAATTTGACAAGGTCCAGCGGTTTTCTGTTTCTATTTGTATTTCTTGCACTTTTGGTCGCCATATTGCATTTGCGAAAGGTGGTATAGAATACACCAATGGCATATTAATTGCTAGACGGGCACCTGCGCCTGCTTTTTCATTCCCTGGAATGCCTATGTGTCCGGGTGTCCATATAACATGGATCCTGGGTTAGTTTAAAGCGATCACGGAGCGTAGAAAACGGCGTTTTGCTTTTATTGTTTTGGATGCCGTGTATTGTGCTGAGGGAGTCGGTGCATATTGCTGTTTTTCCATTAAGAACTTTTGAGAAGTTGAACGTTTCTACTAGTGCCATTACTTCATCAATGAAGGAGTTTTGGTTGGGAGTAGTAATTTTTTTGCGTGATTATTGTGTCAAATTGATTGTCTAGCCTGTAGACACAAAATCCTGTGATTCCTTCGTGACAGGAAGCGTCTGTATATAAAATACAATCAAAATTACCTTCTGACAACAATTCCAGAAAGTTTTTTCGACAGACTACCGGCTGTGTGTGTCCTTTACGAGAAGCGTTGAGCGAGTCGTTTATTAGGTGCCGAGGAAAAAGCCAAGGTGGTGTTGTCTCATAACTCTGTGGTTCCGCAATAGTGACTTGCTAGATTATTGCTGCGAATGGAGTTGAAGAGTGCATTTTTGTTTTTCGATTTTTTGGCATTAAGACAGCCAATGATGTATATATTGTGGAGTGGGTGTTTCCTATCACTTAGGCTTTTTGCAATCAATTTAACTTGGGTTGTGGTTCTTATGTCCACGAAGCGCATGGTGTTAGATTCTGCCAACAAAGAGTCGATAGGTGTCGATGGTAATGCTCCTAAAGCAGTACGTAGTATTGCGTTTAATTTTGTTTGTGTTTGTTGGTCGCATCTTTTCGTGCAGTTTGAAAATAAGGAGAGTCCATGCTGTATAGCGCCTCTTAATAGCGTTTGGGCTATATTGATGGCTGTGTTATGTTGAGGTCCTTTATGTTTATTGCCTATTATTTTGAGCAGGTTGTGAACTTTTGCTAGTTTCTCTCTGATGACTTTTGCGTGGGCATGCCATTTCTAAGTTTTGGTACAGATCAGACCAAGCATTTTACCTTTTTCCAAAAGAGAAAACCTGACATTCTCTATGTTTATTGTTGTATTTGTACAGCTGCGTTTGCGGCAAATGTGTAAGACTTCCATTTTTTCAAGAGGCAATTTTGCTCCAGAGTTTTGACACCACAGTAATGATTTCGAAACCATCCGCCCTAGCGCTTCTGTCACTTCCTCAGGTTTACCAGATGCTAAAACTAAGATGTTGTATATGTTAAACTAGACTTAATGTGTTGGTTGCCCGCTTCTATCTCCATGATGTTTATTGGTTTCCGGACTAGTTCTCATATGGCACTATCTATTTTCGAAGACCTGTAATTTCCGAGTGGTACTTTTTACGCACTGCACCCTTATAATACTGAGAGATCGCTGCTCTTACCTTCCGGATGTTTATTAAGTTTCTGCCTTTAGTCAAGACTTTTTGGCCTTCTGCCAACCAATGTTAAGTCCCGTCATTGTCTTTTGGATTCCTCAGTTTTCTTTCGACATTGCATCAGGAATAACATCGATAACTGCCAATAGAAAAAGAAGTCATCCACAAGGTCAACGTTATGTATGTTTGCAACGATCAATTCCTTGGAACCAATTTTCTACCACTCTGCCGGGGCGTTGGCAATTTCGCATTCGATATTGTTCCTGAGCTCCTCTAACGGTGTTGGCTTGTTTGGATAAACCAACGACTTAATGTAACCCCATAAAAAGAAATGCAAAGGCGCGGCGTTAAATCGCATGAGCGAGGTGGCCATTCGACCAAACTATTTCTCGCGATTACATGATTAGCGAATTTTTGCCCTTCAATAGATTAATTGTTCGACCAGCTGTGTGGCCATTTTGGTCAAAAATAGACTTCCAACATGGCGATCATTTTCATCGGTTCAATCACACCGCCGGCATGAAGGCTACTCCATACGGGCACATTTTGTGGATGCAATGGAGTCTCTTGATGCACACGTGGGATTGTTTCTGCCCGATAACGCATGTTATGTTTATTGACAAAGCCTAAAATGAGCTTCATCGCTGAAGATGAATTTTCCACGAAATCCAGGATTTCCTTCACATTTTACAGAACCCGATCGGGGAAGTTTCGGCGCTTCAAATGATGAAGAGGCTTCAGTTCTTGTAATTGATCTTGTAAGGGTGTAGATCGTTACAATGTGGACTGAAAGATTCCCAATTCCTGTGAACGGCGTGGAATCGACTGATTTCGGTACTTCGACCGATGTGTTGCCTCACTGGCACAGGAACATTAAATAGTGGATATGTTGACTCTAATTTATCCACTATATCCTGTCTGATCGGACGATTATTACGGCCGAAAATTAGAGTAAACGCTTTTAAAGTTGCGACCACCGACTCAGAATTTTTTAATAATTTCCAAACATTACACGTTCGTGAAGTTCTTTATGATAAACATGTAAACCTTGACTGACGTTTTGACATTGACAGATCGTAAAACAAGTTTAAGGGTGGGTTTGTATTAAAATACTAAATTGCTATGTCCCCATAGAAGAACCCTTTATAACACAACATTTTGCATTTTTCTCAGGAATGCGAATCCCACCCAAGGTATATAGGAACTGACCATTCATGCTGTCAACAGCCTTTCCAAAGTTACTCTGTAATGATCCACAAGATTTTTATATTGACGAAGTCCGAGGGCTGTGTGATGAGTACCCGGATTGGAAGATGGGTGGCGCTACTGAGACAAAATGAATGTACCATCATTTAGTATAACCTTTTTTAGCCCGCCTGAGTTCTCTAGGACTCAATTGTAGGGCAAACAGAACCCTTGAACTAACATATTTTGGAAGTAATCACAGTGAAAAGGAATGGTTCAGTAGATCGCCCTCATATACTGTTTCCCTTCCACATATTTGTTGTAATATTGCCTGGCTATTAAAGGACAGATGCATATTTAGCAAATGAGAAATGAAACCCTTCGCTAGGAAACCCTAGACCTGATATTCTGTCTGGACCTAGAACCATCATTTAAAATTTTGTATCCCTTGCTAGAATACGACAAGAGTTATTGCCGTATCAGCAGAAAATCGCAGTTGTAGTCACGTTGCAACTGATGTTAGGAATATGTTTTCATTCCTTTAGAAGGCAGTGGTCATAGAATACACAGCGTAAACTCCTTTAAACCGTTAAATATTTCTAAGAGAAAATTTTTGGCAAATTACACTTTACTTTGGAACATCTGGTGGCGTCACTATTCAAACCTTGAACGTCCCCCTTTACCCTTAGTTTTTTTCTGTTTTGTCGTGTAATTTGACCAATCTCTAAATCGTTGCTAGTAAGTATTTTTGCCAGACTAATTTCTGATAAAATCCTTCAACCGTCGATGGACCAAGAATATCAGATGGACAGGATTCGATTGATTCAATTGATTCGATTGACCACCTACTGTCCTCTTAAAGTAACAAATTGTGGCTTCCAACCAATATTTGCGATTAAGGACTCAGACGAGTCTTTATATTGGACAGCTAGGTCTCTTCTGCTTCTCTAAATCATATTTTGAATGCGGGTACCCCAGCGGCAAAAACGTTCAAGTTAAGAGACTGGAAGGGGTTAGGTTAGGTTAAAACAGGGGTGTGGCGGATATGCCATCACACAGATACGGTACGCCCTCGGTAAAAGCAACCGATGAAAATTCGAGCAGTTGCGTTAATTGAGGTTGTTGCAATAACCGAGTCACAAAAAAGTTGAGCCTTGAATTAGAATTTACCTAACGTGAAAACCAGAGTATGAAAAATAAAAGAATATTGTTCGTCGTAAAAGAAAAGACAAGTAATACTCGTATATTTAAATCATTTAAAAAAAAAATATTTTAATAATGTTAATACAGTTTTTGGTTAAATTGATTTAAAAAATTGGGAAATGTTCGTGTGCTTTTTCTTGGAGGGTAAATTTTTGTCGACGGCCAGCTCTCTCAGTTTTTGAAGAGTCCAGGTATCTTCTAGTGAAACCGAGTTTTCTTCAGACCAGAAGACAAACGCTAAATGCTTGGATAACATGCTTCTAGATTGTTGCAAACAGGCGCCTGTTCGATATCGTTTTCGGCAATCCAATTGCTAAATTGGTGACAAAAGTTTCAGTGGAAAATAAGTCATTAATGGATGTCATCATTTCGCAGTCAATAATGATTTTATCTCTTATGACCCTCAAAGGTAGCTCATCCTCGTCATCCCACTCACTGTCAGGAGACATCACAGGCTTCTAGCAATTTTGTATAGCCGAAGACTTAACCTTGTCACATGCAGTAGCCAGGAGGTATATGGCATGGCTAAAGTTAAAATTCTTTGTTTTACTCTCCAAATCTGAACCTCGGCTTCCGACTAAATGTGCCAAAAGTCCTTTTTTGTAGTACAGTTTTGTCAAGTTGATGACATTTTGGTCCATTGGTTGGAGAATAACGGTGCAGTTTGCTGGCAAACACATGGTAACAATTTTTCCATCATCACTTATCATCTTCCCGTCTTTTGGATAACACGTCGCGTTGTCGAATAGCAGTAGAGCCTTTTTTTGGCAATTTTTTCGAAAAATATAAAAAAAAAATTTAAATTCGACCAAATCAATTCGAAAATAATTTTACCTCTGGCACGAATGTTGAATGAAACCAATCTTTAACAACTCGTGTGTCATCCATCATGCATTTTTGTTGGCCATGTAAACGACAGGCTTGTTTTCGAAATGCCTAAAAAAGTGATTCTCTCCTTATTTACTTTCCTACCAGGAACAGTAGCTTCTTTAGAACCTACAATCGTTCTGTTTGGCATAATCTTAAAAAATAGACCAGACTCGTCCGCATTGTAAATTAGATCTGACAGCTTTTCTCCCCGCAAATTTTAAGCATTCGGATTCCATTCCGTTTTTTAAAATTTGAAAACAGCCATTGCTGGCATTAAAAGCTCCTGGTTTTTCTTTAATTTTTTTTGTGAAGCCATGCTTTTGACTTAAGGGTTTGTGTGGAAATGGGTACGTTTTGTCTGCGTTGCCTCTGGAACCAATTGTACAAGGCTTTTTCCATCCTTGGATACTCACAGGCTTTTTAGAGTTACGCGCTTTCCCGGTTCGGACTCAGAATTAATATCGAATTAGTTAAGTCAGAAAAAATTCTGAGGGAAGTAACTGTAAAATAACTGCCTAGTTACAGTAAAACCAAACACCAAAAAATACAAACAAAGCTAAAACGAAAAAAGAGATCATGGATGGAAAGTTGCGTTTACTGAGTCACGTTTTTTTTTTTTTGAAAAGTTGCAATTACTGAGTCACTAATGGTAAAAATTTGGCTGGAGCTTTAACCGAGGTATTGCGTATATCGAGGGTTGCTTTTACTGAGGCCGTACTGTACTAGGCACCAAAACGGACCCATCGCGATCCCTGTGGAACCAATTGAATTTGTCTTCAAATGGCAAAAACCTAAACAATCGCCCTGGTGAAACACCCAATTTTCTTACAAAAGCCAAGTTTAAAGTTCGTGCCGTTTATTTCCTTTATTTCTTCGACTACGCGATATTGCCTCATATTCATACAGCATGCGTGCTATGTCCTCAACAGCTTGCAGATCACCGTAGAATGTGCAAATATCCGTATCTGACAACTTGAGTCTCTTTGCGTGTTTCCGCAGGTGGCCGTGGCTCAAGTGGTAGTGTGTTAGCCTCCCAATCGGAAGGTTCGGGGTTCAATACCAGCCGTGACCGAAAGACTTTTTTTCAGGCAACTAAAATTTTGTGAGATGAATGGTTGCCTAAATATAACACCAAGTCCAATTTACACTAGTAATTTGACTCCCCATTAAATGTTGGATGCCACCTATGGAGCGAAATAACCACTGAACCCAAAAATCTTTCTCTCTCTCTCTCTCTATCCAATTTTCCGAAAAACTTAACACGTGCTCCGGCATTTTAAGAAAAAAAAAAAAAAAAAAAAAAAAAAAAAAAAAAAAAAAAAAACAGTGTCCTGTCAAGATTCCTGTTATTGTCTTAAGCTTATCCTTTTTTAGATTTATTAACTCCCTAGATCTTTTACCGTCAAATGTTGCAAGAGAGCCTTGGATACCTGGTGTCCTTCAAGAGTTAGCCACCTTAGATTGGAAGTCTTTGTGATTTTTTCCTCGATAGTGGCTCTCACTATGCAGAGGGGTGGTTTGATGTTGGCAACCGCACTATTGTCGAGTAGTCCTCCTTTTCTTGCAAGCTCAACCGCTTGTTCATTTCCTTTAATACCGGAGTGTCCTGGTACTCAGCGCAGTCTCACCCGGTTCTGACTTGAGCACTATGCGACAGCCCTTGACTGTATCAGAATTGATGTTGATCGATTTCATTGCCTTGAGCGCCGGCTAGCTATCGATGTAGATAGCGATATCTCTTTCGGATACTAATCTCATTTGCATTAGCTCAGCCGCCCTGAGGACAGCCAGAACCTCCGATTGGAAGACACTACTCGCCTCCGGTAGTCTTATAGACACTCTTAGTTCTGGGTCTTCTGAAAAGATGGTCCTTCCTCTGTTTTCGAACCGTCTGTGAGCCGTCCTCTCTCTCCGGATATATTATATTATACGGAATGTCGAAGTCGACCAAGGAAGAAATTTCATCCGTTAGAATTAGATTGGCTGGCAGTAGCTCCGCTAAGACCGTGTCATGTGCGAAACTACTGCTCTTGAAGTGACGTGAAGGTGCAGAAAGATGTCCAATGCTGCCGTGGGGGTGGTACGGAGCGAACCTATAATGGCTATGGAAGCTGTTCTTTGAACCGCTACTAATTTTGCTTTCTACCATACTAGTGCGCCATATGTAAGTATGGGTTTTATCACCACCGTATATAGCCACATCCTGGAAGGGGTAGCTATTGCATTCCATTTCCAGAGCAGTCTAGTTTTATTTCTGTTATAGTGATTTCTGCAGAACTGCTTTCTTTTTTCGATTTCCATCAAGGGATTGGTGACGGGTCTTGTGCCAGTCTTCCACATTTTCTGACTTTCGTAAAGGCGCTCTTCCGAAGCCTTTACCGGCCGGTCATTGTGCTTTCAGATCAATTTTAATTTCTAATTAAGATGAAAGATTAGAGTAACCACTTTATAACAAAAAAAAAATCTTATTTATTAAATCATTTTCTACTTATCCAATATTTACGCTAAGACCGAATATTACCAGCTATCCATGGTATATATGCTGATACCTTTGTTAAGACGTCCGGATGTATTGAACCACACTCTGCACTTCCATATGAGATGATCCCAAACTGAACGAATTCTGTAGATCCAGACTTACAAAGTGCTCTGGCAAACATTGGTCCGCCCGAATCCCCAACGCACGAGTATGCTCTATTTTCTGATTTGACACACAACTGCTTGTTGGTGATCTTCGTGATTGGGTAACTCTTTTGACAAACACGATTGTCGACAATGGGCACGGTGGCAGCTTGCAATATTCTTGCTCGTAAGCCTGTTTCCAGTAAACCCCATCCTGCTATCGTCATGGTATTCGAGTTGGCTTTTCCCGCCATTAAATCATTTGTTATTGGCAAACGAATTGGCTTTATATTTTCTTTGAAATGATAATTAGATTAAGCTCTTATCAAAGGCAAACATCAATGTTCTCAATACTTACTTTGCAGAAGCGCCCTTTCTTTGAGACGAATTAATGCGATGTCATTGGAAGCCTTATGTATGCTGTAGCCCTTGTGATAAATAGCTTCCTCCACATCGATTTCCTGTATAGATCCACAGACTTGACTCCTGCCATTGTTTATGCAATCGGGGTTCTCTGCTGTATCGTATTCTCCCAAACGAACGCTTACTCTATTTGACATGAGAATTATGGTCTAGAACGAGGAGGCTTCAAGATCATCCAACTTACAGTGTATAGAAAGGATTCCGTAGGCAATGAGCTGCTGTTAAGACATATTGACTTGTAATCAATGTTCCACCACAACGTGTGCTCCTCTCCACTCCATCTGAGTAGACTAACAACGCCATCCATGGGAATTCCCATAGTTGTGTATCCCTTCCATTAGCAACGCTAGGACGGTATTGTGAAGGTATTTTCTTACAACCTATGTCCTGTAGCATTTCCATTCCTCGTGCCACATCTCTTTTGGAGTAATTTCCACTAGCACGTGTCCTGGAGGGAGGTTTTTGTGAGGCCACCAAAACCACTCCGAATAGACAAATAATAATAATTTTTAGAGCACCACGTTTCGTTACCATTTTACACGAACTACTGAATGAGTTTTAAATTTGGAGTGTACCATGTGAGCTATGTTGGGAGAAAAATGTGTTTCCCAATGAGAAAATGGAAGTCCCCGAGGTGATTTCTCTAAAAAAAATTCCCAATATAAGGCAAAATGCCCACTAACCGAAATGTTCAGTCCACATTCCACTGTTCATGGGGCAGGTCCATGACACACATGAAGTAGTGGGGGATTCCGATCCAGTTAAACCGCTTCTCTACATATATTACAAGTCACGTATAACTCCATCTGTGTTTGACTAAGATCCATACATATTTTAGCCATTATCGCTGATTAGCACTTGTCTCATATTAAAGATTTTTTTTTTATTTATATTTTTGCGTTCACTTTTGAACAAAGTCTTAGGTGTGACACTTGGTGATATATTTTAGTGTTTCACTTACGAGTAGTCGAGCAACGCTTATCTGTTCATAAAAATTGATGTGCGTCTCTTTCTGTCATCTGAAATAGCATTTCTTATAGCTGAACATTGATTCTATATTACAACACCACGTGGAGGCTTGCAAAATCTAATGGCTACTCTTCTAAGATTAGAATTAGAAACTCCTTCCAGCTGATACCCAGGAACCCAGACTCTGCTTTCAACTGTCCTTTTTCAAATCGGTCTACCATAGCTCGCTCGTGTACCTGATTGGATTAGGTTCGATTGTAATGGCGTTTTTTGCCAATGGAACTGTCTTCGTGTCCTATGATTTGAATGGATTCCTAGGCTGCTATACGGTTTGGCTTCATATGTTGCTTAGGCATCTAGTTACAATGGTTTGCACCTTTCATGTGACGGTGAAACACGAAAAAAAAACTCTGTGCTCTAATTGAATTGATTTTGTTTTACGGTCCCAATAGGTGCTGGCTGGCATTTCACCATTCGATTATTTGTCGCTGGTGAAAGCTCGTCTGACTCCAAAGTAAATACGCTGCTGCATTTATAATATGATTTACCGCCGCTGTGAAATGTTCCTTCATTGGGCAATTCCTCGCCCGAATTTAGTGGGTTTTTGTCTAGTCCTTTTTCGGAATATACAGTGTTGTGCAAAACATACCGGATTTTTCCTGAATATTTTCCATTGAATAATTCTAGGGGACAGGTATACAGAAGGTACACTTGTTTGGCAATTTAAGAAAATCTATTGAATAAGTTTACAAATAGAAAAAAAAGGCAAAGCTTTTTGCTATCATTATTGGTAGAGTTTTGATAAAAACTCAATGCCATATCTGTGCAAAACATACCGGATTTTCAAAAGTACCGTATTTTCTTGCTCTTTAACTTGCTGGTAATGGTTTTGGCTGTCATTTGAAGTGAGTTATAGACTTAAGAAAACTTAAAAGGCTAGATGTGCTGCGTTGATGTGCTCTCCCCTCTAGGCTCGTCGGACCATTGTGTCATATCAGCTAATTATCGTACAGCCACCACACAGTTAGAGAAAAGATTCCTAAAAGAACCGTATGGCAATATGAGAAAGCCAATTGGAGCGGACTTAACAACTTCTTTAGGAACTTTAACTGGTCGTTATGTTGCCTCGATAACGACGTGGATGCCGCTGCTGACTTGATCACAGAAACTGTTCTCTTTGGAATGAGATGCTTTATCCCTCATCGGATGAAGAGTATCAAACCAAAAGAAAGGGCATGGTACGACTCGAGCTGTAAAGACGCTGTCAGGGTTAGAGAATTGTCTTTTCGGTCCTACAAGATCAACCCAACAGAGGAAAACCGAAAAAGGTTTAAACGAGCCAGGAATGATTGCAACGTCTTTCTAAAATTCCAATACGACTAAAAATTACTGCAATGTCCCAAAGGCAGAAAAATTTTTGGTCATTCGTCAAAAACATTAGAAATTCTGCCTCATCCTCCATCCCAACGCTCATTTACAATAACATTCCAGTTGTCAGATCTTTGGACAAGGCCAATCTGCTTGCTGCACACTCCCAGATTGTGCTTTATCCCCGCCTACACTTGAGTGCGTCGAATCTACAATGAGACGAATCCACTTTCGCACTCGTGTAGTAGCAAGAGTACTTAAAGATTTCAGCATGCATAAATCCGCTGGTCCGGGTGGTATATCTCCCCTTCTTCTGAAGAGGTGCTCTTCCACGCTGGCAAAACCACTGCATAAACTTTTTCATCAATCCTACTCTTTAGGACTCTTTCCGATCAGATGGAAAACAGCATTTGTCCAGCCCGTCCCTAAAAAAGGCGAATCTTCTTCTCTATCCTCCTACAGACCCATTGCACTTACGTCCCTTCTTTCCAAGGTCATGGAAACGGTGATAAATCGTCAGCTCATGAAATATCTCGAAACACGAAAACTTCTCAATGACCGGCTGTACAGTTTTCGTAGCAAACAGGTCCACTGGTGATTTGAGGGCATGTCTCACCGAAAAGTGTAACCAAAGCGTACATCAATTTGGTGAAAGCAAGATAGTTGCACTTGATATTTCTGAGGCATTTGACAGAGTTGGCATCAGGCTCTTTTGTCGAAAATGCGTGCTTTTGGGATCGATTGCTCCCTTCTTCAATGGATTAGAAATTATCTTTCGGAACGTTCGATTCAAGTTGTCTTGGACGGTTTTAAGCCTGATTTTTACAAAATAAATGTTGGTGTGCCGCAGGGCTCCGTTCTGTCTCGGACACTCTTTTTAATTTTCATTAATGATCTCTTGTCTGCT
Source organism: Volucella zonaria (assembly GCA_963966105.1). Lineage (NCBI taxonomy): Eukaryota > Metazoa > Arthropoda > Insecta > Diptera > Syrphidae > Volucella > Volucella zonaria. The sequence continues at coordinate 133,731,968 of OZ014533.1, read as the reverse complement.
ACTTCTAATCCAATATATTCCTTTGCTGATGACAGTACTCTCTGCTTTTCATATTCTTGCCTGGACTGACGCCCCTGCTCTTCGGCTGTAGAAGGGGAACGGCAGCGTATGTTAAGCTCATCCAAAACTCAATGCTGTCTGCTGTAATTAAAGCGAAATTCAAATACCCAGCCATTATCCATGGATGACACTTGCATCGTCGAAACGGATAAACTTTCTATTCTCGGTATGTGTGTCAGTGACAACTTACGTTGGAGTGAACACATATTCGATGTCGCCAAAAATGCTGCGAAATGTCTAGGTTTCCTCAAGCAATGTATGAAATACTTTACTCCCTCTGATCTGGCCTAAATTTGTTATATAAGGCATTCATCCGCCCAAAATTGGACCTGCTAGATAGGATTCAAAACCGTGCGATAAAACTCATTGATGATACTAATATTAGCCAATCAATTGACACCCTCGAACACCGACGTAATGTCTCCTGTTTCACTTTGTTTCATCGCTATTTCCACCACCAATGCTCTGTTGAAATCGCCAGTAGCATTCCGCCCATTCAAACTTTCAACCGTAACACCCATCTCGCTATGAGTGCTCATCAGTATACCCTCAAGCCCACTATCGGACGTACTCTAAAATATCGTGATTCTTTCCTAAGCGCTACAACTTGCTTATGGAATGCTTTGCCGATCTCTGTGTTTCCTGATCGTTATAATTTGCAAACATTTAAAAACAATGTACATCGGTACCTGTCCTTTCTTCTTCCCTAAATTTCCTTCGTCCACGCTGTGTACAAACATTTTAAGGGTACAAAAACCCTGTTGATGCTCTCAATAGTTCCAAATTCTATACAGACTATATCGTTGTGCTGGGTGTCGTCGGATCATGTCTAGCGACTGTCTATTCCCCTGAGCTACGTAATGGTCTGAACAACTTACCCGAAGTTTTGAAGGCCCTTGGGCTCATCTATATTATATATCATGCTGGCACTCCAGATCGCCAACTATTTATATGTATCTTTAATGCGCATCAAAATTTTTAAATTAGGTGGTTTAAGTCATTCATAAGGAAGCATTCCCCCCTAGAACATACTTCACAAGGTTTTATAGCCTTTTAAGGAAATTAAAACTTTACAAAACAAACATTCGACGTGTATTCTACTCTAGTCGTATAGTCTTAAGTATGTACATACGAGTATGTGTCATCCTCTGTTCGTGACTAAACGTCGACACACCGGACACCCACATTTTTTTTTAATGACCAATGTCATATTTACTTTAAATGACAAATTTAATTGCCAATATCTCACCGCTGAGCAGATGGGACAATATTTTATTATTTCAACATCAATTGGATACACCACATGTGGAAATGGAACTCATAAAGTCGGAGATTTACGGAAGTTATCTTGAAAGTTGAAAGAGATACGAATAACATATAGAAGCCAACCTTGAGATAGATCGAAAAAAATTAAATGTTGATTCTTTTGGCGACATATAAGTAGTGCAACCATAAAAGGAGTCGTAAATGATTGTACTATACACACTATGATTCAACGGCTATTGAAAATCCAGTGAATTAGTGATCTATTTTATTTCCACTTAATATACAGGGTGTCCCAGTTTAGCAGTATAATCCTTTAAGGGCATATTCCCGAAGATCCGCCGAACAAGAAATTGTATGGCAGAGTGGGGTCTGTTCTCACTGCATTTCAAGTTACAGCCCATCAAAGTGGGTGACCTCTAATTTGGAGGTGTAACCACTTTAAACGCTATAATTTCTAAACTAGTACAGGTACAAAAATAGTTTTGGACATTTTGGAAAGATAAGTTAGTACTGCATACAAGCCTCAAATGTTTTGGGTACATCTGTGCAGCAACAAAAAAGTTATGGCTGGATAAACTCAAAATTATGAAAATTTGCTTTTCCATTTTTTTTTACTTAAAATGCATTTTTCTTAAAACTTTTACTTAATAAATTTTCTGAAATTTTATGAAATTTTTATCCTTGCAAAATTTCCTAAAAATTATGTTTAGAAACTTTTTTACGTACGATCAAGAGATTTTGTAGCAAAAGCCATTTTCCGTTAAAGAAAAATGGTCAAACAAAATTAAGTGAGAATAATAAACTAACGTACCCATGAGCAATGCAGTTAACAGTTAATTGTCGAATAGGGAAAAAAAATAATTCTTTGTTAATCTCTTTTTTCAATTTGACATTGTTTCAACTGATCTACAATCGACATTTTGCTCTGTAAGTGAACAGCCGATTGATAAATAGATCTCCACAAAATGAATTCAAAACGTGAATTCGCGGAAATAGTGTTTGTATACGGGTTCTGCAATGGCAACGCTTCGTTGGCAAGATTAGAGTACCAACGACTATACCCAAATCGTAGAACACCGTGCATCCGGTTATTCGGTGATACGTATCAGCGCCTCGTTGATACCGAGTTAACTGCACCAAACAAAAAATAGAAGGACGTTCAGACGCAGTGGTGTCAGAAGTTGGTGATGGGATTTTACGTGCTGTGGAAGTTCAGCCGTCAGTCAGCGTCCGTAGACTAGCTGTGCAGTTGGAACTTCCCAGAATCAGAATTCACAGGTCTCGACAAAGAAATAGATTACACCCTTTCCATTTGACACCGAGAAGAGTGGAATTTTGCCAATGGCTACTGCGCAAACATGCAGAAGACGGGCAATCTCTCAAGAAAATTCTGTGGACTGACGAAGCGCAGTTCACAAGAGATGTGGTTACAAACCACCATAATTTGCACCATTGGTCAGACTCCAATTCCCATTTAATACGCACAACATCCTTTCAAAGGTAAGTATTTAATTATTGTAAACAGCTTCTTCAGAATGTGTTGTTTATTTTAAAGGAGGTTTAGCGTAAATTTTTAGGCTGGATTAATGGGAAACACCTTAGTAGGCCTGCATGTTCTTCCACAAACCGTTAATTCCCATTACTACCTGGAATTTATTAGAGAATGATTGCCGGAGCTCCCTGAAGATGTTCCTCTTGTTCAGAGAAGGGCGATGTTTTTTTCACAAGATAGAGCACCTTGTCACAGTAGCAGCGGGGTAACTTCGTTCCTCAACCATACTTTTAACGAACGATAGATTGGTCGATTCCGCACCCAGACCTCCTGACCTAACACCCATGAATTTATTTCTTCTGGGGTGCTAGGTTTGTTTTAGAGAAATGTCGAGTCTGGTAGAGCTCCAAGAAAATACGGGCTATTCCAAAATCAACCTCCGATGTGTTACAATTCATTAAATACGTGCACTTCGGTGACGTGTTTCTGCATGTAGCAACCAGTACATTATTCTCTAATAATGTGCCATGTTTCGACCTTTTTCGTTCAGTATTTTTCGAATTGTTGCCGTTTTAACGTGGCGAATACAATTTTATCTCCCGCCGTCTGTGAGGTACGAAGTGTAATTCGTTTTTTGCAAGTCGAAGGAAAAGGCGCAGCTCAAATCCATCGTCGGTTCTGTGCTGTTTACGGCAATACAGTGATGAGTGATGGTTCGGTACGTAATGGGTGTAGACAATTTAAAAACGGACGCACAGATGTACAGAATGAAGGAGGCCAATGGCGCAAATCGATCATGAATCAAGACGTGGTTCACCAAGTTGACCAATTTGTTCGAGAAAACAGGCGTTTTACGATTTCAGATCTTGCGACAAGATTTTCCGAAATTTCTCGAACTACTCTATACAGAATCGTGTCTGAAAACTTGGGTTGCCACAAGTTCTGTGCCCGTTGGCTACCAAAACAGCTCACAGATGTCCACAAGACCCAATTCAGGAAAAGCATTTCTCGAACGTTTAGAAATGGAAGGGGAAGAATTTTTACAGCAAATTGTGACTGGAGATGAGTTTTGGGGTCCAGTATGTAAACTTAGAAAGCAAAGAACAGTCAAAGCAATGGATGCACACTCATTTCCCAAACAAGCCAAAAAAATTCAAACAAACTTTTTCCTATCGAAAAATGATGGCGCCACAGTTTTTTGGGACAGTAAAGGCATATTGTTAACCGAGTTTATGGAACCGGGAAACACAATAAATGTAGCGGTTTACTGTGAAACTCTACGTAAGTTGAGAAGAGCAATCCAGAGCAAAAGACGAGGAATGCTTACCAAAGGTGTGGTGCTTCTGCATGTCAACGCACGACCACACACTGCTGCACGCACAAAAACTTTAGTGGAGGAGTTCAATTGATATATTTTTGATCACACTCCCTACAGTCCTGATTTGGCACCAAGTGATTATCATCTTTTCATAAAATTGAAATCCATTGCGTCTCAACATTTCGGAAGTAATGAGGAACTTATGAATGGTGTGAATCAATGCCTCAATGCACTGGCGGTGCCATTTTTTAAGGAGGGTATGCAAAAGCTCGTCCCACGTTACCAAAAATGTATAGATTTCAACGGAGACTATGTAGAAAAATAATTTACTATAGATGTTAATGAAACTATTTTGTGCAAAAAATTAATGTTTTTGGTTTTTTTAAAAAATATTTTTCATTTCGTAGGTTGATTTTGGAATAGCCGTCGTACTAGTGTCGCTTCAGAAGAGATGAAAATAATTTTGATAACTGTTAATCTGCCATCCGAAATGGTTAAATACACCCGAAAGTGTATTCAAATGGGAGGATGGCATTTCGAACTTCTTTTTGGCCAATTTTGTTGGACGAAAAACGGCTTTTACTACAAAATCTGTTGATCGTATGTAAAAAAGTTTCTAAACCTAATTTCTGGGAAATTTTGCAAGGATAAAAATTTCATAGAATTTCAGAAAATTTGTTAAATAAAAGTTTTAAGAAAAATGCATTTTAAGTAAAAAAAAAAATGGAAAAGCAAATTTTCATAATTTTGAGTTTAACCAGCCATAACTTTTTTGTTGCTGCACAGATGTACCCAAAACATTTGAGACTTGTATGCACTACTAACTTATCTTTCCAAAATGTCCAAAACTATTTTTGTACCTGTACTAGTTTAGAAATTATAGCGTTTAAAGTGGTTACACCTCCAAATTAGAGGTCACCCACTTTGATGGGCTGTAACTTGAAATGGATTGAGAATAGACCCGCTTCTGTCATACAATTTCTTGTTCGGCGGAACTTCGAGAATATGCCCTTAAAGGATTATACTGCTAAATTAAGACACCCTGTATAGTGTGCCCCCAAATTCATCTATGCTAATTTGGGAAATGATTCCTGCGTATATTCTAAGAAAAAAATCGTTGTACAGTAAGGGTATATCTCCAATGTTGTTAATAGAAATTCCTCTGTTTAATATTAATGGTAGAAGCTTCTAAACTTTGTTTTTAGAAGAAACTTGAGCCTTTGTAACTGCGTTTAAATAAAGTTGATATCTTGTTTGAGTCTTCAGATATCCAATTTCTAAGCCCGTTCTATTTTTCTATGCTAATTTTTGACATTGATGTCCCTTGTCTTCAGAAAATGCGTAATAAACATAACGTCTTACTATTTTTTTTCTTATGATTGTAACAATAATAAAAAAAAATAAACCATCAACCAGTTTGCAGAAAACCCCACCGATTTTATGATACTTGAGAAAACCTGCAGTCGGTAAAATTAAAGAGAAAGGTTTTTTTTTTTTTGCTTTAAGCGCCAAAGGCTATGAATAACAAATGATTTTGTGTTTGGTTTTAGATCATTTTTGTTTTATGTGTGTACCAAAACAGTTATAACAGGTGCTGTAGGTGTTCTCCGGGCTACAGGCCGTTTTTGGATTCCACTGCGAATGTTTATTGATGGTGCTTCGAGAATAAGTTCTTCCAATTCACTATTTCGGTTGAATAAACAAGTTCTATTCATTTTTCTCCATACAAAAAAATCCAATAATGGAAGGTCTGAAGGTATTGCAGAGCAGTGAACTGGTTCATTTCTTCCTATCCTCCGATTGCCATGCTCTTCATCTGGCCCAGAGGTTGGCAAATTTTTTTTTCTCGTAGACCACTTTCAAAATTAACCTGGTGGACCGCCTGCTGCAACATTTTTACCATATTCCCTAAACTTGTCAAAAAATTTGAAGATTAGATCTAACGATGGAAATTTGCGTCTCACCTGAGTTCCAGCCCTAAATTCGGAGTGGTAAAAATAAACATTAATAACGTATCGTAACTTCAACAATGCAAATTTATTTTTTATTTTTTTTTTATAATTTGCGGGCGCCCAAGGGACATAAGTACCCTTAAAATGTTTGCATACAGCGCGGGTGAAGGAAAGTCAGGGAGGATGGAAATAGAGGTACCGGTGAACGTTGGTTTTAAATGTTTGAAGGTTATAATGGCTAGGAAATAAAGAGCTAGGCAGGGCATTCCTAAGCGAGTGGTACGGCTTAGAAACGAATCATGATATTTTAGAGTACGTCCGAATGTGGGCTTGAGAGTATACTGATGAGCATTCATATCGAGAGGGGTGTTACGATTAAAAGTTTGAAGGGGCGGAATGCTACTGGCTATTGGCGATTTCTATAGAGCACTGGTGGTGGAAATAGCGATAAAACAGAGTGAGACATGAGGCATTACGTCTGCACCTATCTAGCGATGCAGAGATGTGGGCATTGTGCAAATCTAGCCGTTCTGTGATGTTCATTCTGCTCCTTTTTTTGGTTAATAAGTGTGTAACGATACTAAAACGTTTTTCAACAAGGTATGAAGAGGGAAACGCTATCAAAAGTTGTCTCGCAATTCCCCACAGCCCAGAATATGTTTCGGGTATTTCTGCCTGCAGCCAAAATGTTTGATAGCCTTTTTTAAATTTCACTTTCAGTTCCTCATTGGTGCTAAGCTGTCCCCTTGTAACCGCAAGTTAATGTCATTGAATTTTTTGAACAGATCTGTCAAATACGCGATGTCTGCTTTTAATTTGCAGGATTTCTTTTAAATCTGGATCTTTACTTTCCAGAAACTCTAAAACTGATTCAAAAAGTGAGTAAAACATGCACCTTTCGACAACCAGCGTATTTCAGCTTGTAAGAGCAATCGTTGGAAGTCTTCATCATTTTCGTCGCACAATTGTGCAAATAATCGGGTATTCAACGCATTGCTTCTTATTTTGTTAACTGCTTTAATCACAAATTGAAGCGATTGGTGCCATCTATCAGTCAAATTTTTCGCTACCCGGTGTTGCTGGTGGATGATACAGTGAATTGCAGTTACTTCTGGTATAATTCTTTTAAGATGGCTTATAAACCCACGATATCGCTCGAACATGACAGGAGCTCCATCTGCTGCCACCGAAATGATGTTTGTAAATGGAATCGATTTTTCCTTAAAAAAATTACTCTGGACATTAAATATTGATTCGCACTTAGTGTCCGTCTCCAAAGTTTTCGCGAATAGCAGCTCTCCATGGATTTCTTCGTCCATAACAAATCGAACATATGCCAATATTAATGATTCATTACCAGGTAAAGTTGACTCGTCCAGGTGAATAGAAAAATGAGTTGTTTGCAAATAATTACACAAGAAGCTTTCAATATCACAGCTCATTTCATTAATGCGTTGTTGTACAGTGTTTTTACTCAAAGAAATTCTTTTGAGTACGTTAAATGGAGGTTTGTGCAGAATAGTTTTTAAAACCTCTTCATCAGCGGGTAAAATTAACTGTGTGCGGTTTTCCAGATTTCGCTATAAGCAATGAGATATTGTAAAATGCCCGCAAGCCATCATCGTTTTTTTGAGACGTTTGAAGCGAACATACTGTGCACCACGTACAACTGGTGAACCCCCATTTTTTTTTTTTGTGCCAACATGGACACCCGTTGAGTCTCCCGTGGACTCCTGGGGGTCCACCTGGACCATTTTGGGATCTAGCCAATTCTTAACCATAGTGGGCTGGAGCACCATCCTGTTGGAAATATGATGAAGCCAGTTGAATCAGTAAAATGTCCTCCTCCAGATAGTTTATAGAATTCAGCCTAGGTGATGGTTTGAAGGGGTTACGCCACTCTAGAGGCCATAAAAATCTGCTTTTTTGTGGTTATAAATCGCGTTTACAAAGGTAGAAGTTTATTGTACATATGATTGACTGTAAAGCATAATTTTTATAGAATAATTTGTTTAAAAATGGCGGCTATGCAGCGTTTCGCAGATGACCTCTCTTTTTTGGAAGTGTCTACGCCCGTACCAACAGCTCCTGTGAATATTGAATTATTATGAGTCACTAAATTTTCTGTTATTGTAAAGGGTGTTTTTGTTTAGAGGTTTGGTTTTTAAACTGGCAACACTGTTTCTACAGATTGTCAATTTGACAGTTGAAAGTTGATTTGTGCTTAGTATTGTACATGTGCGCGTCACAAGGGTATTCATAACCCCTTAGGCGCGCGTAAATTATAAAAAAAAAAAAAAAAGCTAAGGTGAGGTCTTCCTCTACTGCGTTGTCTTCCCGAGCTAGATTCGAAGGCTCTGCGGACCAGGGCATTGACGTCCATTCACTCTAGATGTCCTAGCCATCTCAGTCGTCTGATGGGCAGTTTTCTGGCTAGGTTAATATAGGTGCCCAGCTTATATAGTTCGTGGTTGAGTTTTCTGCCGGTCAATGCAACGAAGAATTTTGCATTCACATTTGCAGAGTCTCCTTAGCTGTTTGGGATAGAACCTTATAACTCAATTGCCTTCTTAGCCTGAAAGGAAAAAGCGATTGACAAGACTTGTTTTTCGTTTTATTTATGCTGAGGCGTTGTTGGCAGAATTGATAGCAGAGCCAAGGTCGACAAAGTACCCTACTCTCTCAAAGTTATAACTGTCGACTGCCCAATTCATCGATGTTGTGTGGTGGTGGCTTCGTTCTCATATACCACTTAACCCAATTTGGGAGCTTCAGTTTCATTACTAGCGAACGCACCGGTGACAGTTCGCTGAGTTCTGTCAATTATATCAATTTCAATGGTCGTAGTTGCAGCGGCTTTTGGAAGATTGTGGCTCCGGTGTTGGCTTGTGAGTTCTACAAAATTCGTTCAATATGATGTTAAAGCAATCACATGACATCGCACCATATTGTCTTAAACGTTTTTTGACATCAAAGGTTTTAGAAATGAGTTGACTTATGCTCTTCGCAAAGTCTCTTTTAGCAGCTTTGAATACTTCGGCTGGTAAATCACCATTTCAGCTTATATATTGATATTACCACTTCGGTTTGGTCAGGTGGACGAGAGTTTTGGCTGTTGAATGGTCAATTCTACCTGACGGCTGCATGTTGGTCTTTCTCGCCGTTATACAGTCTGCATCTCTACAGATTTCTGTACCGGTCTTGTTCCCTTGACAGGTTCTTTCTACCTTTTTGGTAAAACTTCTGTATTTTGTTCCTTCCGATCGCGCGCCTCTCATGCTCTTTTTTCTTCTGCACAAGCCGGTGTTCTTCCCATTTCGTTTGCTCGTTTCGCCGCTTTGTTCGCTCCTGGCTTAGCTGCATATGTTTGCTGGCATTTTCGTCAAATTAGGGATTGCTATGTGGTAAAACCCAGCATATCAGTGCGACATCTCTGATGTCACGTTGCCAGCGTTGCTACTGGTCTTTGATACTTTATGATGGTGACATTGGAGTTGTTGAGAGGTTTCGGGATTCTCGTTCGTCAATTATTTTGGTGGTGTCTTATGATTGCAGCGTTTCGGTCTGTTATAGCAGTTCTTCTTTTCTTTGGCGATTGGGAAATCCTCATTCGTAAGTTGGCTGCAACAAGTTGTTGATTCGAGTCTATGTTGGCTATCCCGAAGGTTCGGATGCTAGAGTCGTTGGTCTCTTGATAGTTCGCTATTGACCTGAGTTTCGAACATGTCGAAGTAGCTCAAGTACATCTTCCGCTACTGTGGCTGTTGACGTCGCCGTTGATTTCATTGACGAGAAATCCTCTGCTTCCTTCTGAGAACTTCTTGTGAGCCATGGGAGGGCACTTGTCCATTAGGTCGTCCTCTCTGGCACAAGGTTGCTGAAGTTCACCCGGCTGAGCCTACGCTGTTCCGAGTGTTTGACTCCACATATGCGGTCAGAGCCAGCATACGCTTATCAGTTAGGCCACTAATAGATAGCCCTTCACCGGACACCACGTGGAAATGATTATGCGGTTTTGCTCTACGAGTACTTTCAACAGATATAGACACTAAACTAAAAGTGGAACAAAGTAAATCTGCGTTCGGGATGTCATCTATGGATCTGTGATGAAGTAATGAAGCAATTCAAAACTCTGCGTACCATTTGAATAGAACTGAAGCGCTTTGTAGAAATCTGAACACAATTCCACACAGTCTTCGTTTGTGGGAAAAATATTTTACGGTTGTTAATACAGACATGGATTTCTAATCAAAACAAGAAAAGAATATTCAACAGGCGTCTCTTCATTACCCTTTCTAATCTGCCCCGCCTAGATGTCTACCTAAAAACAATACAAATCGCCGCAATCAACCAAGCAAAGTCAAATTCTAATCTCTCCTCATGTTGTCATCTGCCTCATCTGTCATGTCAGCTATGTTGTCAAAGCGAACAACGACGTGTGTGAAATTGCAAGCGTTTTCACCTGCTACCTGCTGCATTCACTGCCAAGAAAAATTAAAAAAAAAAAAAAAAAGCAATCCCCATTCATTTAAGCTTCCCACGAGTGTTTCACATTTATCTCGACCGTGCCACATTAGTCACCATCTCGAAAAGACTTGGACTTACTGCCAAGTTCTGTAGCTTCTTTTTTATTTTTATTTTATTTTATTTTATTTATTTCTTACCTCGATATCGATTTGTTGTTGTTGTTTGTTTTGGAAGGCAGTTTGAACTCGAGCGACACATGTAGAGGTAGCGCCCTGTGTTGATGGGGTGGTACGTGGTACATTGTCGTCTATTAATAGCTCCATCTTCACGGCTTCTCAACTCAATTGTTGTAAATTTTTTCGACAACAAAATTTAGAACAACACCGTTATCATCTGCTCTTATCATTTAATTTCGCATTGGACTATCAAATAGCAAACAAAAATAAACTTTGTCACCAGACTCTTTAGAGTTCAGTCAGTCTTTGGGCGCCGAAAAGGTTTCTCCTCCACAAGTACGCTCCTGTATTTCCCTCGTATCCGGTGGATACACATACATATTTCGAAAAAAAAAAAAAATCTCCAAGCAGTACCCAAGTCCAGCGTCAAAGTGTCAAAATCTCATACGTCAGACACAGCGGTCAGCACGTCGTCAAGGCGCCTATACTTAGGGGGGCGCCAAAATAATGTTCTCTTAGATTTATTTACGCTGTTCAATCGCCACTAAATGACATTTGTCATTCCCTAACGCTTGCTATCCATGAACCAAAACAAAAACAACGAAATGAACATGGTCCGATCAAAGGACGCGCGCCGGTTTGTGGGATATTTTTAGGCACGGCAGCGGACTTTTAAATTAAAAACAAACATTTTTGGATTTTCCAAAATAGAAGCAACAAAAAACAAAAGATAAATGCACTTCTCGCGCGATCTAAATATGAGTAACGCGTGTGAAACATGGGGAAAAAATTTAGAAATTAGAAAACCGTTGTCTTCATAGTTTTTGAAGCTTTCGTAACCAAAAAGGCAGAAAAGGGGGACAACATTGTGAACATAAAGTTTTGTGGTTTATGCGAGAGCAAAGGTGAAAGACGGGTACGACGACACTGACATTAGTGTTTTTTTTTTGTTTTTCTTTTCCGTTTGTTTTGTTATTTAAGAAGTTAAAGACGATTTATGTAGCGATTTTGTGATTAAAACGAAGGAGAACTTAAAAACAAAGATGGACCGAACAATGTATGGCAAGATAGATCCTGGCTCAAGGCAGCCGTATAGAACGATACTCAGCAAGGGGATACAACCTGGATGTGAGTATAGTGTTTGTGTGTTTTTTTTTCTATTTTTTTTTTATTTTTAGATTGAAATTGTGGATCATCTCTGTTGACTTTTGACAAGAGATAATGATCCGCATTGTGCCGGAATTCTGACAATTTTCAATTCTTCTGGTTGTTCGTGTTTTGGTTTCTTTTTGTTCGTGTCATTTTGTGACATGTTGGTGAATTAGGGGGACACAGATGAAGCCCTTGTTGTTGTTGAAACCGTTGTTTGTTGTCGTGTTCTCAATGTGACAACTTTAAATTGAAATTTCTGACAAGAGGGATCCAGGGCAGCATGCCTTAATGAACTCCACTAGTGCGGCTGGATATTTGTATAGAATTCGTGTCTGTTATCATTTCAAAGACTGCAGGAAGTACTACTTCAAATTAATATTTTCAAGCATTAACTGCATAATCCGAGTCAACTTTTTTCTCTGATCTGATCGCTTTCATTGCTACGAATGTTGTCATTTGAGTGAAAGTTTGCGATATAGTAAACGGAAGTCTTAGCGTGAAGTGCTTAACGCAGTCAACTCTTGAATGGCTAAGCAAGTCTGTACCAAAAGTCGCCGCTAGGAACAAAGGCTTTCAAGATTTTCAGGCCACCCGTTGCACTAGATATATGTTATGTCAAAAACCTCCAAGGCGCTGTAGATAGGGCTTGTTATCTATGTATATATGCTCCATATCCAATCATCACCTGGTGCTTTAAACAGGTTGACAGTAAATCCATTGAGCCCAGCAGCTTTGCTAGACTTAAGCTTGGAAATTCCTGCCCTGATTTCATCTTGGTCGGGTGAACGGAAATGTTGTCTGTCTTTGTCCAGGTTGAACGGTTCATATTCGGTTCGACGGTGGGATGTTGTTCGCCATCACTGTTGCTTAACAGTCTGCAGAAATAATCTGTCTAGATTCACAGCACCGACTATGAGGTATTACTATGAGGGTTCCTTCTCCATACTTGCAGATTTCTATTCGGGCTTTACGGTTTTGGCATGGTCGTTTTATTTTTTGGTTAAGCCACTGTTTTTCTAGATTAGCAGCATTCGTCATCAAACCGGGTTTCGATTTGTTGGTGCGGGTTGAAAGGTAGTACATCAGGGGGGCCTCTCTGATTGTTCTTTGGCAGTGATGGCCCTGATTTTCTACGTTCGACGCTGGCGCCATCGGATCCCTCGAAAGGTTAACCGAAACTCAATTAGAAAAGGCCTGGTGGTCTCTTGCGATTGTAGCGGCGGTTCGACGTTGAACTTCCTCACAATTGTTCGGTGACTTTGGGCAGTTACGGATATCCGGTCCGTATCTTGGCTACAACAAAATAATGGTTCGAGTTGATATTAGGTACTCGAAACGTTCGGACATCCAAAAGACTGGAGCAGTGGCTTGCGTCGATCGCAATGTGATCAATTTGGTTGACAGATTGTTGATTAGGAGTCAGCCAGGTCTCTTTATAGATATAAAGGTGTGGACACTGTGTGCTGGCAATAGTTACATTACGTGTAGATGTAAAATCAATAAGTCTGTCCCCGTATCCGGAGATGATGTTTTGGAAGCTGTACTGTACACTGTATTACCAAAGATGCCCTCCTTGGCTAACCTAGATTTTCACGTCACGTTTAGGACATTGCTCACAGGTTTTGTCGAGGAGCTTGTGGAAGCAGCATTTCGTAAAGTCGTACTTCTGCTCTGTCGGAGTGTGGGCGCTTATGACCCTTATATTGGTGAATTTGACATTTATGCGAATCGTCGCCGGTTGCCTGTAACATTCTTTATAGAGTGTTAGTAGAAATCATAGCTTTCCATCCTCTTTTTGTCGGTCTGCACTTCTTTGGTGGCGGTTATGTCTGCTTTGCAACAGTCGAGGATATCTGGTAGTTGTTCGTCTGTACGCAATCTGTCAAGAGTTCGAACATTCGACTCGCAGACCCGTCCTTTAATGGCCAAATGTAGTTAAAAGTGTCCAATCTTCTTGGGGACCGAGAGTACTTCCTTGTGGCACGCCTGCTACAATTTGTTTTAATTGCCAAAACACGTTTGACTTATATTTTCGAGATATGTTGTCAGTATACTACATATATAGCCGTAAAGACAAGGTCTTTTGTAATTTGAATTTAGAGTCTTCATGCAACAACTTGTCAAAGGCTTGCGAGGGCTTCCTCAATTACGTCGGTGATTCTATGAAGCTGATCAGCGATAAGATTTTCTCCGTCAATAAAAGGCAGCATACGATTCTCAAAAAAGTTGGATAATATTGGGAGAAGTCAATAAGACTTCTTGCCACATGGTGGTTACCTCGGTTTTGGTACCATTATGACTTCAGCAACTTTCTACCGACTCGGAACGTACTTTAATCTAAGTAAGTAGAGAAACAGAGTTAATGCTTTTCTAGGCAACATTTTAAGGACTTTTACGATTATTAGGATATAATCGAAAGCTGTCTTTGGTTTTAATTGATTTATTTTATTTCTGAGTTCTATCAAAGGGGTCATTTGTTATTGTGTAATTGACAAGGCCACTTTCCGATTCATAATGTATGAGCTCTTGATCACCAAACGACCAAACGTTCCCTCCAGATGGCCACCGAAGATGTGGTACTTTTTCTTCGATTTCTTTCTTGAAGTCTTCCTAATAAGTATTACAGTATTACTCCCTGTTAGTCTTACTGGTTCCTGTTTTTAAAATAGAGTCAAAATGACTGGAGAATGGCCAGAGGAAAGGTTAAAACTTTCATCAACTTTTAGAAAATTGCTAGATATAAAAAAGATGTATAAAACGAAGAAATCGAATAGGCCAGGCATTTTCGTGGTATTAATCGGACTGTTTGTTGGTTTACCCGTTGAGTGGTAATTGTGAGTTGAGCCATAAATGTATTCCATATCAGCTTCGTACATTTTCCATTCTGTTCTTTGTGAGGAGCCTAAAGATGCCCAATAGGTGTGTTTCGTAATAATAATATAACTTTCTTGGCCTACTCTGGGGTTCCACAAGGCAGCTGTCTTGGTCCACTTCTTTTCATTCTTACTACTAACGATCTTGAGAGGAAAATTAAACACTCTTCCCTCTCCTTTTACGCTGACGACACAAAAGATTTTAAAACTACTTCTCCCCATGGCTCTACCCTTCTTCAGGAAGACTCCGATTAGTTATCAATCTGGTGCCTCAAAACCTGCTTAGAACTTAATATTACCAAATGCCAATCTATAACTTTGTCACGTAAATCAAAGCCGTCTCCTCCCTAACTTTATTTTCTCTATGGTCAGCCTAAGATATTCTCCTTGTTCAATCTTTTCAAATCCTTGGCATATTATTCGACAGGGAGCTTAACTTCCGTTCGCATATCGATAAGATGATCCTTAAGGCCAACTCAACACTCGGCTTTATTAAACGGTGGTCCAAGGAATCTTCCAACCCGTACGTTATTAGACCTCTCTATGTTACCTTTGTTTACTCCCTGTTTGAGTATGCCAGTCAAGCTTAGTCCCCCTTTCACCGAATTCATGTTTTCGAATACAGGGTATTCAACGTCGATTCCTCCGATTTTCTCTCTGTCTCTGGAACGACCCTTTAATTTTATCTCCCCATCAGGACTGCCTCAAACTTATCAATTTGAATTCCTTAAAAGAACATAGGAATATAGTTGACATTCTTCAAATTCATCGACTGCTCTCAGGTTCCATCGACTGCGCATCCTTTACAACTCTATTTCCTTCAACACCAACTAGCGAAATTTACATTGTCCTCGTCTCTTCAATATACCCGTCCACCCCACCTCTTATGGTTCCAATGAAGCAATATTCTGTATGCTTCGAAAAGTCAATTCAAACCTTGATTCCAACCTGATCACTCCTCGTCTCAAACTAGATCTCCTTGACCAATCCCTTGGTTCCTATGTTTGCGTGGGCACAAATGATAGAACTTATTTCTTTCAATACAATTACAATTTAGAATTTAATCGCTTTTCTCAACCCTTTTTACTTTTCTTTATCTTTTACTTAAATCACTTTATAACTACTCGTAATTCACATCTCAAACTCCACTTGAGAACTGACTTATACATCTTGGGGGGTGCTGATATTTGTACTACCCAGACATCTTTCGAGAACATTCTGTACCATCCAGCATTCCATACAACTTTCCATTTTGATAGAATAATCGCTAAATGTTTACGTTCTTCATATTCCAATGGTTGAGTCTCTTGCTATTCAAATATGGAAATCTTCTGCTATTCAAATATAGATGGCGCTATCCACATTCACAGTATTAAGCCAAATAGATGAGAGCCTCAGCCGTCATCAAAATTTGCTAACTTACTTTCCAGTCTGTGAAGAGGTGATAGCCGGCGTATTTTACACAACGCAATTATGATAATAACTTTGCGTGTCTTTAAGTCCTTGCCAACACTTTCATTGACGGATTATCTTAGATCAATTTTGATAACCATATTGAGAATCTTTGATATGTCATAAGTTTTTTTAACATTTTTGGTCTCATCGAAGGTTATCATGAAAAGAGAAAATTCGCGTTTCCTTTCCTGTTTCCTAGTAAATAACACACTTGAAGCTAATGTTAACGTCTACGATATTAGCTTTATTTAATAGATAACTTTATGCCATTTGTGTTTAAATATGATATCGGGCATATGCGCGCCACGCTATGAACGCCATGCTAGCTCGAATGAAGCGCAATCGTGAAGTCCAATTTTCGACAACTTTATTGAGCAATGACACAGCGAATGTTGCATTCCAAATCGTCCAATGTCTCTGGTTTATCGGCATAGACTTCACATGCCCTCAAAGAAAGTAATCTAAAGGTGTGAGATCACAGGATCGTGGAGGCCAGTTCACAGATCCATTACCCGAAATTATGCGCTCAGCAAATGTTTCCCGCAATAAATTGATGGTGTCGCGCACCGTGTGTTATGTTGCGCCATCTTGTTGAAACCAAAGTTCTGTCGCGTCAATGCCATTGCACTGAGGAACGATGAAGTTAGAAATTTATAGCGCTCTCCATTGACGGTAACATTCTGGCCGACATCGTCTTTAAAGAAATATGGGTCGATGATTCCACCAGCCCATAAAGCACAGTAAACAGTGAGTTTTAATGGTTGTAAGGGCGTCTCGACAAAGGCTTCTGGGCTTCCTCCACTCCAAGTTCGGCAATTTTGCTTGTTTACATATCCATTTAACCGAAAATGGGCCTCATCGGAGAACAAAATTTTGCGTTGAAAATGAGGATCAAGCTGAATCATGATTTCGGCCCATTCACCGAACCAACAAAGCGTATAATGGTCACACGGTTTCAACTCTTGCACAAGCTGGATCTTATAAGCTTTTAAGCCAAGATCTTTCCGTAAAATCTTCCACAAATTGGATGGGCATAGCTCCGATTGCTGTGCACGGTGGCGAATCGACTCATTCAGATTCTCTTCAACACTGCGCTCCACAACGGCAATAACTTCTTCTGTTCGCACTGTTTGCTTCTTTGCGTTTGGTGCGAAAACGATTTATCGTTTTCCGAATAACTTGCTCAGATGGACGATTATGTCGACCGTAAAATGGACGTAACGCACGATAAGTTTGGCGAACCGAACAATGGTTGGCAAAATCTGCACGCGTTTTTCTGGCGTTAATTTATTCATCGTAAAATGGCAAAACGTACTAACCACAAATCATCTTTGAACTGTCAAATTGACACTCTGTAGAAACAGTGTTGTCACTTTAAAATATAAACCTCTAATAAAACCACCTTTTAGTTTCCTTCGACTGTTGGTTCTCTCGCTGTTGACAGCATCAATAATTTTGCAATATATGTTTTTTACGTCGCTAACGACTTCTTTTGAGCAGTACTCTACGATGTGTAGTCCAAATAACAAAAAAAATACTAATGTTGGCGATTGCAATTAATGCCATCCCTGCCAAAACCCAAGCCTTGCACTGAAATGTTTTGCATGGCATATCTTTTCTGCTTGTTTTTTTTTTTATTGCATAATTTTAGGATTCAACCATCTCAAAAGCTTTTATAATTCACTAACACTACCCAACCCTAGATATCGCCACTATCGCCTCCGAACACTTGTCTGTCGCTTCAATTTTTCAATTTGATCACCGGCAAGGTTAGCTGCGCAATCATCTTTGAACTTATCAGCTTCTGAGCAGAGAATGATCTAATGCCTAGACAGATGCTGAGTGTCTTAACTCTCACATTCCCCAAGGCGAATTTTGTGTTTTTATTTATTATAACGTCTCAATAAATGTCAAACTGTAGCTAACTTTACGTTGATTTCGTCATTTTTCTTTAATCACAAAATAAACAAGATTAACTCACTCAAAAACGAGAAAAACTGAAAAAAAATCGGAAACAATTCAAAAGAAACACCGAATGGAAGAAGATTGAGATTTATGAAAGACGTCGGTGCTAAATGGAGCATTAAGAGATGAATGGGCTGAGGGTGGGATAGTGGAACGGTCCATAATTTGTACTTCCTTCAGATGAAATTTGTTCATACTTGAGATTGTCCTACTTCGATAACGCAGCACACAGCAGCATGGGGAAGACTTATGACTACGGCTTCGACCACAACTGCGACTAAGAGTGTATAAATATTTACCCTTCTCACCTCATAGTTTGTGTGGAATACCTAACCACTAGGCTGGCGCACTACCCAACACGGCCCAACACGGCCCACCACAACCCCTTTCATTCGAATTTAGTGCGAAGAAAACAGGAAAAAACAATAAAACTACAATAATAAATAAAATAACAAATTTGTACTTTTGGAGCATATGAATAAGACGCGCGAGGTAGGCAAGCGTTTTAATTGTTTATAGGTACAGTACTCGTATGTTTGCAACTTATGTTTGCTAGTCGTATCTGTTCATGCTTCGTTCCAATACGAGTATGTCCAGGGGGGTCTTACGTTTTACACTTTCCACGTCGATCACCTCTCCAGCTCGGCCAGATTTGGCTGGAAAGGCGTTGAGGTACGAGCTGTAGATACTCGTAGTACTCTCTGTATCGGTACAAACGAATGATCTCCAGACAGCAGTATTACTTTCGATTCTGAGACGATCAGTTGCAAGTGTACATTCCTTTCGATTGTTTGCTGTTTTAATCGATGACGTATTCATTGAAAGTGTAATTGAATTATCGTATTATCGAATTGCAAGCCACCAGATTCGTGTACGCCACACACGTAACTTGTAGATACTTCTGCGTGCATTTTAATTGATTTGTGAGCCAAGGTGCTGCGATTGTGTCGCGCTGAGCTAATTGAATAAATTATATCTGGCGGATTATCGATAACGTAAGAGGAGGGATACTTCCATACAACGATACAACGATACAACGATACATCGGCACAATGACTATCGGTAAGTATCCGTGCAATCGCAGTTGCTAATCTCATCAATCCCTACATACTGACAGATAACATAGTTTGCCCGAAAAAGGCCATAAAATTGTGCAGTCCAACGGAAGTGGTCATGGGCGATTCGTCGATCTACTGGGTTCGAAATTGTTTGCCAAACTTTCAGAGTGAGAATAGTGATAGTTAACGTCTGGAACATGTTATACGATCGACAGCCAGACGGGGAGAGATAGTGAGCAGTAATTCATTGAATTGATCTTAAGTGGCTGAGTGATGATGATCGCATTTCTGAGTTTAAAATTCGCAGAATATTTCAAAATTTTGCAAAAACAAAAAACTAAAACGAACAATTTGATTTCGACGAACATTTTCTGAAGAAAAGTGTGGCTGCTTGGCTGGATAGAGATTTTAGAAAACGATTCTATTGGTGTTGGCGATGAGATGATTATCTAATGTTTACTAAGAGAATTGGACCACATGTGGCACGTATATTTGCGAACGATGCAGACAATCGACGGACATAAATAACAAAAAATTTGTCTGGTGCTGATATGCGACCAAGTGATGTCTGTTGTGGATAAATGACTTTTATAGGGCAGCAGTAGAGCTGGCTTTGTCTAAATTTGTCTGTTTGATTGATCCGGGGGAGTGTGTCGACTTCGATTACATCATAGTTCATATATTTTAAGAGTCTGGTTTGTTTAGCTCTGATTGTTTTCGGTCTGGAATTATCGTTGTCGTGAAATTCTGGCGTTCATTAATTTTCACCAACTCATTCCCTTGGTTCCTACTTTCTTACAATCAGGTTTATCTTGATTGGGACTCAATTGCATGGCAAGTTGGTCATGCATTTTTGTTAACTGCCTTGGCCTTGGTTGTTCTCCATTTCATGTCATTTTTATTCGCCATCAAAAATACAAACTACTGGCGAAATTGTAGAGCCTTGTGGTAGCCCACTTTTGACCTAAAAGTCACTAGGTACGTAGACAAATCTTTGACATTTTGAATTAGATGCCTTCACGGAGTAGTGGAATGTGATAAGGTTTATGGAAAACCTTCCCCACGAGTATTTAAGTCCCTAAGTCTTACTGGATATAATTGCCTATGATTACTTGCTATACTAGATGGAGTGAAAAGTGACATCCTTGACCGCCAGAATGCGCTGCTACTGCAAAAAAGGTTATGGTGCCTTGAAGTACGTTCATACGAGTATTTAGGCAGACATGACAAATTTCAGTGCGGTACTATCTTTAGTTTTGTTTTGATAGCTGATTGTTGTTGACGTGTTTGGCATCATGTTGAGTACGGACAAAAACGATTTTCGTTCTCTCATAAAACATTATTTTTTGAGGGGCAAAATGGCGAAGGAAACAAAAGAAAAGTTGGATAAATATTATAATATAAATATAGGTTTCGAGAGTTTCTTGATGGCCGCAACTCCACTACCGATCAAGCCCGCAGCGGCAGGCCCTCCGATGCGATTACAGAGGACAATGTCAAAAAATACATGAAATGGTATTGGCTGACCGGAAAGTAAAGGTGCGCGAGCTAGCAGATACCACAAAGATTAGTACTGAGCACACACGCCATATTTTGGGCAATATTCTTCATATGAAAAATTTATCCTGCCGCTAGGTGCCGCGAATGACCAAAAACACGAAGGCGAGAGCACTTCGAAAGAGTGTTTGGACTTGCTGATGCGGAATCGGGCGTACTTTTGGCGTCGATTGGTAATTGGATTTGGATCCCTCGGACTATTATCTCTTCCCAAACCTCAAAAGATGGCTCATCAATAAAAAGTTCAGCTCACGCGAGGAAATCATCGACGCTACGGAGGAGTATTTTGCAGACCTTCCGAAAATTACTTTTCGGACGGGATCAAGAAGTTGGAAAATCGCTGGAATAAGTGTATCAAACTAAAGGAGGACTATATTGAATAATATAAAAAAACATTTAAAAAAAAAATTGTTTAATTCCCAAGGAGGTCACTTTTCACTCCATCTAGTATTGTAAAGAACATGGGGCACTTTATGGTCATGCGAATGGCTCTACCCTTCGGTCTGTTGTATTCATTTCTCAGCTCCTTTCGCCGACCCTACGGCAGGTTTGTCTTTTTTTTTTAGTAGCTCCCCTTTTGACATCTTGGGGTTTGGTTCTCTCAGCCTGTGTATGAGGGTAGTCCCAGAAGTACCCGATCTACCCTTTTCTCCTTTTAGTTCAATACACTTCCCAGCGACGTTCAATAGCTTCGATACCCTGTTTATAGCGAGAATCGTCGAGCTCCTTAAAATAACCATCAACTGCAGACTCCACCTCTTGACAAGTTTTTTACCATCGAGTCATTTTTTGAAGTTTGGAAATAGTAAATAATCCGAGGGGGTAAACCTGGCGAATAGGGTGCGTGAGGAAGCAATTCGAATTTTAGCTCATAGATTTTGGCCATCGCTATGAGGGATGAGTGAACTGGTGCATTGCCTTGATGAAACAAAACTTTTTTCTTCTCCAACTACCGCCGTTTTTTCTTGGTTTCATCTTTTAAAGGCTGCAATAAGTTCGCATAATACCTTGGCTGCTGATGGAACTGTCTTCGCCTTCTTTGGAGTCGATTCTCCTCTTTGAGTCCATGGTTTTGACTGCTCTTTCGTTTCGGGTGTAAAGTGATGGACCCATGTTTTATCCATGGCTATGAATCGACTCAAAAACTCGGCTTTGTTGCTGTGAAACTTCGCCAAACACTCGATTGAAATATCCTCACCACGCTGTTTTTGTTCCATTGTGAATAGCCTCGCCACCCATCCTTTTCATCTCCAATGTCTCACTCAATATGCGATGTAGAGCGCTTTTTGAAATGCCTACCATGCTAGTTCACGCACTTTCAATCGACGGTCATCCAATACCAGTTTGTGGATTTTTTTTTTCAACATTTCCGGTGAACTCACCTCATTTGGTTGACCATTATGATGTTCGTCTTGGCAACTCGTACGGCCTCGCTTAAATTCTGCCACCCAATATTTTATTGTTGTAAACGAAGGAGTAGAATCTAGATTCCAGTTCCGTTTTGATGTTTGGTTGGATTGAGGCTTTTCAAATGAAAATATTGTATCACATAACGATGATAAATTTTCACTATTAATGGCTGCCGAACAAATGTTAAACAACATAGCGTCGTCAAACTTAAAATTTAAGCTTTAGAAGGTTGGTACTTTTTACAATTGTCATTTCTTTTTAAACAAGAGCCGCCATCTATACGTCAGGTCGGGTACTTCTGTTGTGTCGGTACTATTCTCGTCGATTCTGCATAAAGCGATTACTTTCGATTGCAGCATTTTTCGTGTTGCAGTCTTTTTGTATTACTGCGCCGGCTATTTCTTATTAAATGTTTAGATCCATTGATGTCGTCATTTACTTGCGACTGTTTCGTTACAATCCTCTCGGGTTGATTCTATGACGCAGATTGGTATACATAGTATCCGCTTAGACAGTTCTAATTGCACAGTGTAAATCAGTGTCGCTAAATTGTTCATTGCTATTGGATATGGATTGACTCGGTAATGGTCCCGATAGGTGCTGCAAGACTTGCATAATGCTGCGATTCTGTTCACATCTCTTTGACTTGTATTATTAGGGTCATAACGCCTTTGTGGCTCTCTATAGACTCATCTATCGTTTTATGATCTGTCAGCTCTAGGCATCAGGGCTATAGTTTCGAGTCTACGATGGTCTTGAATAATTAATGCTCGTCTTTTGAACAATAATAATCATTTCGATTTATTGTGGATTTTGCTTTCGTAGCACTCCTTCCTTACGTTATGTTTCACTAGTCTGATCGGTGTGTAGCTTCACCTGTTAGTTTGGGCTGCTCTATTCTGTCTTCTAGAAGGGGGCTGTTTATTCCCAGTAGTAGTAGTAGTAATTAAAGTCGTTTTAAAAATCATATCGGATAAGTGACGCCCCCCATTGTCGACACACAGGTTGAACCGAATTCTGCTGTTTCTTATCACTCTCTTCAGCATATTGATGGGTATGTTGGCCGTTTGTTCCTGAATGTTTCTGTTCGGGTCGCCCATCATCTGGGGCTGTGTGTATATATCCAAAAAGAAGTCACAAGGGGCCAAATCGGGTGGACGTGCCGGTCATTCAAAATCACCCTTTAGTGACATGAGACGCCCTGGGAAGTGCTTCGATACACAGGCATCGATTCTGTTGAAATCATATGTCCTAAGTCCACGTCATTAAGTCGTGGCAAAAAAAATGCCGCGGGATCGCAAAACTGTAACCATTACTGCTTTAATGTTCTCAGGTGTTCTGATAGGACGTGCGTCTCCATTTCTTCTTTTCTGCACAGAACTAGTTTCCTTGAACGTTGACACCCACAAAAGAATTGGTTTCCGGTTCGGGACAGGATCCAATGGCGCAATATTGAAGAGATTTCGGAAGGCGCGCTGGTTTGAAATCACCAAACGGCCGTTGGAAAATAGACATCTAAGGCAAACACACGCTGCTCGTTACTGCAACACATGATGATAACTGGAATACAAGTTAACAAAATTTTAGAATTCTCTCTCTCGAACAAGACCACGCACAGTTTCAGAGCGCTCATTTTAAATAAGCAAGTTATCTTGGTGCACCTTGCACTTATGGTCTTCAGTTTGGGGTGTTGTCCGAATTTTCGAGGTCGAGTATATGGTCCAAATCCTTTTTTCCAGCTATGACTTTAGTGGCATTTTGCTTGCTTCGGTGGCTTGTGTTTCAGATTTTTTTTAATCCCTAAAAGCGGTCTACGGGCTGAAAAACTCAGTGCCCGCTTCATTATACTGTTGTCAGTCTTTTACGTATAATTTCGCGACCAGGTGCTTTTGATAATGTGCAATTTTTTGTGAACCAAGGGTTGGTCGTTTTTAAACAATAAATACAAGCCACTGTAGTTTCTACTAAGAATTGAATCTTCCTTCTTTTATTGAAATTTTGATTCCGCGAGTATTATTGTCTTGGACCCATTGCTTCTGAGACTTCTTCATTCTTCTTCTTCTGTTGTTAATTACGATAGTAGCAGATTGATATAACTTGGCACAAATCTCATGTCTGTCATCGTATTTATGATTCACATACGTACAAGGTCCGTTCCAAAGTAAACAGGACTTTCTAAAAATAGGTATTTCTAGTGGCAATTACGTGCATCGGAAAGGTAGATCCTTCACTGATGTACTATCCAAATCTCATGACATTTGGACGAATAAAAGCGGAGTTATTACGTCTGAAGTAACCGTATGTTTCTGTCATCGATGCAAAAATGAGAAGGGCAAAAATAACAAAAACACACTTTACAACACTGTGACTGATGATGAAGCGTTCTGTTTTCAATATGATCCAGAAATCAAACGCGAAAAGGCCGAGTTGGAGGCGCCGGACGAGCCAAAACCCAAAAAATCTCGCTTGGAGAAGTCAAGAGTGAAGACAATGTTGATTTGCTTTTACAATTCCAGGGGCGTTGTCCACAAGGAGTTCTTTCCACTGGGTCAAACAATTCTATCTCGGCGTTTTGAAGCCTTTGGTGCGTCGTATGGTAGGGTTTCTAAGTACTAAGCGCAATCAGATATATGGATACGAGACTTTTCATTTCATCCAACTAGCTTAGGGTCTTCTAAGTCAGTAGCACAAGGTTCAGGCTAGTAACAGCGCCGTTTTGGTTTCGTTACTTTTAACTACCTCTCTTGTTTGCCAGACCAATAAAATCGACGGCCACTGTGATAAGTAATTTTGTTCGGCTATAATTCGGTTCAGCTTCTTTCGCTATCCAGCCGTACTGGTGCCTTGTGGTTCATAGCAAGGATCCGCATATTGTAGAAGTCGATTTCTCCCATCTTGGCGTATACTAAATCCGGCTTCTTCCCCGGACTCTTAAGCTCGCAGATTTAAGACCCGCAGCTCTAAATCGTTAAATGTATGCCTGATATTCCATGCGATATTTTATATTCCTCACATATACAGATTATCTCTGCCTTTTCTTCTCAAGTCCTGTGCAGCATCGGAGTGGCTTAGATGCTGAAATTTTTTAATAACTTCTACCCTCTAGAGCCTATCTCTTGATGGGTCACGAATGGCCTATGTTTTCTGCTTTCTTCATTTCTTTGTGCACTGACGCATACCGTAAAACACGTAAATTCACAGATAAAGCAAAGCTGTTCCTTAAGCTTCAAGACAACGGCCATATCTACTCAAGTTGATTATACCGATGCAGCTAAGATTCTCATATAAACAAGCAGATACTTTACCCCTACTTATTGCGGTCTTTTCTTTTTCTTACTTACTCCCACTGCAAGAGGGCACTGCAATCTGAAGTGAATCTTGAGTCTCATTGTCTCAACTAATTTTGTCTCACAGTGGAATTCTGTTCAATATCATCGTTAAATAATCTGCGGAAGTTCGTCCGGATTTTCATCGCCAATTGCGATTCTATAAAACAATTGTTACGTTCATACTCATATCCCTACATGGTTCTGTTCGGGCTTTGTTCCAATGTTCCGTGGGCAGAGCTCGGAAGTCACTTTCACCTCCTTTTCTACATGCACTTGTCGGCACTATTCATAAAAAACGTCCGCTGTGGTGATTGGGTGAAACCTATCAGATATAACGTCTCTCGTGACTTCCTGATAATGTCTCCACTGCTATACTGCTCCACTGGCCTAGTGCGCTTGATACTGGCATTATTGCACTTCTCAGGCCCTTTGGAGACACTCGATTTTATAAGACTCTAGTTGTCTCTGATTACAGCAGTTCGACATAAATTTTGTTTTGTAAGTACTTCTTCAGTATTTCATTGTTCAGATATGAGCATTTGTATCTTTGCAACAAAGTAAGGTACCAAGTCAACATTGGATCTTCGGAACGTTCGATCATACAACTTACAGTCTACTGGATCTGGGCATTACGTCGATGGTGATGTGATCAATCAAAGCAAAGGCTTTTTGCTTCATGTTATGGTGTGAATGAAACATATCAACAAATCATTCTTGAAAGTGATGCTCTGCCGACTATGTCTTCCAACTGTGCTGCCGAAGATGCCCTCTTTCCCTAAAGTGGCGTAAAAACTATCAAGGATGATGGAAACGTCGTATTTTAGAAATTGTTTAAAAACTTCTTCGTCACCATCTATGTGGCATTTCGAAAATTTGGTTAAATCGCCATGAATTTCAAATGATCTGAGCTCAAAATATATCGAAGTAACTGGAATGAGTATCGCTGCTTGGACCTCTCACATCGTTGTTGACTACGCCTAGAGAATTTCTCCACCGAACGTTCGTTTATATTGTTGTTGTTGTCTGAATTGAGTTAATCCGTTGAAGTTCACCCGCGATCTCTTTGGTACTTTGTCAAAGGGTCTCTGCAATTGCAAGGGTGCGCAGTGTATAGAGTATTTAGAAATTAAAAGTCAACTTAGTTATTTCATGTTTGTGAACGGATTGGTCAGTCATTTTACTGTTTTAATACCTGCGTTACCTATGTGGGCCTCCTGAAATGGGTGTCCTACATGATGCAATCATTACGTTACAACAGAAAACCAGTTAGCGGCTGTTGGGCTATCTTAGTAATTGTAGAAATGTCTATACAATATCCTTCTTCCTTAAAAGTCACACACTGCAGATCTTTACAGGAGAAGTAGTAGAAGTCGGTTTTGGTTCCATAGACAACCAACTATTCTCATATCGTTCTCTCGAATCAATATCTTTAAATTGTATACGATCGAGTACTTATTTTTTTTTAACCCTCTGCATATTCACATATTATCCGACTGAATTCTTTATCAAGATCAGGGATCTTATCACAGAACGGAGGGTAGAATTTAAGATACTCATAAAAAACACCCAAAAGGTGTTTTGTAGGGATAGATCCTGCATTAATTTTGAACCAGAATGAGAAGGATGAGGTGTGTTCAAAATATATATTTATTCATCAATCTACTTATCCAAAGCTATCCCCATCAGATATAATACACTTGTGCCAACGTTTTTTCCAATCCTCAAAACACTTCTCATAAGCACTTTTTGGTATAACCTTGAGCTCTTCCAGCGACGACGTTTTTATTTCCTCAATCGTTGCAAATCTTCGTCCTTTCATAGGTCTCTTCAGTTTTGGGAACAGGAAAAAGTCGCAAGAGCCTTTTGAGCAAGTGAGGATCTTCACTGACGCCATTCAAGAGCTCCCGAGCGATGCTCACGCGACGGTTCTTCTGATAAAAAGTATCAAGCTTCGGAACAAACTTCGCTGACGCACGTCTCATGCCGAAAACATCTGAAAAAATTGCATGACACGAGCCGACCGATATGCCAACAACCTCAGCAATTTCTCTTATGGTAATTCGACGATTTTCCAAAACAATTTTCTTCACAGCTTCGACGTTAGCATCTTTCGTTGATGTGCTGGGGCGTCCAGCGAGGAGCGAGGTTCGTCATTGGCGTCTTCTCGGCCATCTTGGAAGGGCTTGTACCAGATGTAAACATTTTTTTTTTTACTTAGAGCAGACTCACCATATGCCACTGACAATATTTCAAGTGTTTTAGAGCACTTGATTCCATTTTTTACACAAAATTAGGCGCAAATTCTTTGCTCCATTTTTTATAACAATTGAAAATCGCCGAGCACACCAAAATACGTCTAACCTCTTAAAAACAAAAACCTGTCAAAAACAAACTAATTATGCTATATGTTATACTTGAAACAGTGAACATATGTTCGGAACATGTGTACCAACACAGCAGAAAAAAAAAAAAATTGATAGTAGACCCCGAAATTCCAAAAGTCTCCTAACTTTTTGAACACACCTCGTATACTGCAATGATGGCGATTTTACGTTGATCTTGCACCAATATCATCAGTCTATTTACAAATATTGGGTATATATATTAATTCGTGCGGTTTTTTTTTCAAAATTTGAACGTTTATTTAAGAAAAACATGTAAAATAGTATTATTCAAAGTATTGCCCATCTGAAGCTATGACTTTTTCCCATCTTTCTGGCAATTTGTGGATCCCATCCCAAAAGAACTGCGCCGGCTTGGCAGCCAAGAATGAATCAAGCGAATTTTTGATATTCTGCTCTGATGTGAACCGTATTTCAGTGAGGGCGTTCTGCATCGATCGGAACAAATGGTAGTCAGAAGGGGCAAGGTCTGGGCTATAAGGCGGGTGGGGTAAGACTTCCCATCCACTGTTTTCCAAATAGTTCTTAACCGGAATAGCAACGTGGGGCCGAGCGTTGTCATGATGAAAAATTATTGCCTCGTGTCTGGTCGCATATTCCGGGCGTTTTTCGGCCACTGCTCTCTTCAAACGGATTAATTGTGTTCGGTAGAGTTGTCCATTGATGGTTTCACAGCACACCCATCTGATCCCACCAAATACAGAGCATTACCTTCACGCCATGGATATTCGGCTTTGCCGTTGATTTGGCTGGTTGGCCGGGTTTCACATATGATTTTTTGCGCTTGGGATTGTCGTAATGGATCCATTTTTCATCATCTGTAACAATCCGATGCAAAAATGACTTCTTTTTGTGGCGTTCCAGCAGCATTTCGGACATGTAAAACCGCTTTCGACGTCTCTCGGCTTGAGTTCATGTGGAACCCAATTTCCTTGCTTTTGAATATATCCAGCTGCTTTTAAACATTTTGAAATGGCTGCTTGAGTGACACTCAAAGATTCTGCGAGCTCTTCTTGTGTTTGGCAACAATCTTCATAGAGTAATGCTTCCAGTTCTTCATCTTCAAATTTTTTGGCTGCCCAGGACGTTCACCGTCTTCCAAGCCAAAGTCACCACTTTTAAATCGTGCAAACCACTTTTGGCACATTCGCTCAGCTAGCGCATGTTCACCATAAACTTCCACCAAAATACGATGACTTTCGGCAGCAGTTTTCTTCACATTAAAGTAATGAAGAAGAACTCCCCGCAAAAACACTTTTTCAGGCACAAAGTTCGACATATTTGAGTGAAAAAAAATTATTGTTGTTTATACTGAAATGACGTACAATGACAGTAGCTTTCCAACGCATGTTCCAATGGAATAATACAAGTTACGCCATCTCTTAGCAAACCGCACGAATTAAGTTATAGACCCAATACATAGTTTTATATTCACCTACTGTTCAGATTGATCTATGGCTTTTTACTCTTTCCATATTTAATTTGCTATACATCTAGGAAATCTTGAAATATGGACGGGGTTTAACAACCCTTTATAGGATTTCGAAGAAAAGAACTTGTAATTTTTCTGGTGCTTTTGGGAACTCCCTCTCTAAAAGTTTGGAGAAATCCATCTTCATATCGATTCTGTTTAACTCTTACATCTCTATAAAATTCTTCTCTCACAATCACTCTTCCGTAACGTAGTCAAACCTCTGCTTGTTAATTCGCTGTCAATTCATTACTGCAGAAAAGGCTTTACCTCTGGTGTATATCGAATCCTTTACGCCTTAAATGAAAGACAGGCGTGGGAAAAGCTACTACTCCATACTACATCTCATCTGTTAATTTTATTTTAATATTAAACAGAAACGTTTCTAGCATAGAATCCTGCGGCATGCCAACAGTCATTCTGTATTATTTAGGACCACAGTCATCGCTGACATGGAATATATTGTACGATTGCGCTACGTTTGCGTGCTTCTGGTCTTTTTGGGAGCTCCGTTTAGACCTTAATCAGAGCTAATTTGAATTTACTTCAGCTGAAGAGGGAAAACCTTTTCCAAAAGATCAAGTTTCTAGTTCTCCATATTTTCGTACGATTTCTCCTACAATTTTCTTGCATATTTTTAGGCACAACTCAATTACACTTTCAATTTCAATTGTTTGCCTGCCTGCCAGTTGAAGAACAAAAAAAAAATTCAATTGATTCATTCTACAAACTCATTCTTAAATTCAATCAGTCGATTAGTGGGAAGAAATGGTCTTTGCAAATAGCGATATAATTTATTTATCGCCTCCACGTTGTAATCCGGCTGAACTTGACACATTGGCATTCGAAACTAGAACAACTGAAGCCTCGTGCTGATGTGCTCGTTCATACGAATATACGAGTAGAACGCGCTATTTCCACCTTAACCTGTGATGATGCGATGAAAATCAACTTTATTAGTCAGACATCCGAAAATAAATCCTCTGATGTGTGATGTGAATGCTTGTGACCGCTATACACAGGCTCACATATGTGTGGTGACTGTGTACTTGTATCTAGAATGATTTACTGATTACCCTCAACCATTTTCGGCACAGATATGCGCCAACTACGTGGCTTAACGCCACCGCAAGTCAAATTCAGATACACGCACATTTTCCGATTTCGAATGAGACTGATGAAAGCTAAGGAAAATTGTTTACGTGTATGCGACACCAAACGCGATTCACCTTTTTTAAACTTAAAGCGATCGACGCACTATCGAACTTGGAATCCATTTAGAAACTTCTGTTTTGTTTGAAAGCAATCCATTGGCACCATCTCTATCTGACGGTTTACAATAAGTTTATGTCCAAAAGGGAAACGATTATCTCATCCGGAATATGAAGATCTATGTACATCACGCAGTAGATGAAAGGTGGTCCACAAATAGATCGGATCACCGCTCTTCAAACCGAAAGGGTGATGGGCGTGAACTGCGTATTTGTTGGCTAGTGCTGTTGCTGATGCTATCTGTTGTTCAGGTGTGAAATTAGGAGGAGTTATGGTTGCGAGGTCGACAATGTTATTAGGGGCGACAGATATATTTGTTTGAAGTGACAGATCCATATTGCCTGCGCCACACACCGTCGACACAACATCAACAACATCAACAACATCCTTCGCTCTAAAAATAGTTTCCTTTTCATTTCTGCGAAATGAACATTTGTTATAATCCCCTCCAACTCCTGGCAGAGTTTTGAGGAGATCTGTCAGTACTGAAGAATTTCAAGTAGACAGAGACACAGAGCACTGTGTAGATCAGCAGCTTCATTAATTTTCCATGACTGACATTATGCACTTAAGACAGCACATGAACATCATGTTCCGGTCCATATGGTACTCCATCGACGCTTACTTATCTGCAATTCAAGTCCAAGCCCGCACCAACTATTCGTAAGTGCGCGAGATACTACAATAATTCCCTTAATGATTCGTAACGAGTCACACAGCCTTCTCCCATTTCCATGATCATGTAGCCGATCATGACAATCAATGTCATTGCATGCGACTACAAGTCGTCAGGGTGAGTTCTTAGTACTGCTCCCTGTCCAACTGTCCGATACAAAGAGATGATTACTTTGGATGCATGCAGGGTGGGCCATTATGCCATTTGGCCGGTTGATCATTGGTTTTAGTTACTCGAATGCTGATCGTATTTTTTTTTTTTTTTATTCGACTTGTCAATTTTATTAAGATGAAATGACCAACGCACAATGGACACAATGCACCACATAATCGTCGACGTGAATGCTCTTTTGCTGATTTTTTCATTCACTTGAATGAAGATGAGGCATAACAAGTGGAGAGAGTAATTTTTGGCTTTTTTTTTGGCCGAAAGTGTACAGTAAAGTTGGACTTTGCTTAAAATGATTTTGTTTTCAAATGTATTAAGGATGCAGCAGGGTAAATCGCTGGATTCTTCAAGCACCGAGTATATAGTATATATAAACAACTTTCTTCGCATGAGTATTCGATGACGACTTGTTCAAATGATCATTTGATTGCATGATCGCTTCATCGCGTGATCATTCGCTTGTCTATGGTAGAGGAAATAGCATGCAAATTTAATTTCTTGAAGTGATTATCCCTACTTTATGTCACCGTGGTATCCTAAACATCGAGATGTGAATTTTCAAAATGTTAATCCAGTTGAGATTCTGAAGTTAAAACATCTCGCGGTGTTCGTGACGTGGCTGCGTGATGAGCAAAATGTCAACAGATTGGTACGAGTATACAGCAACATCTTGAGAGTATGCTCTTCTAGTATACAGTGCATGATCGACGTATCTGTTATTCATCCAAATGAGAACCAAATGATTCAATATACCATATGCACAAGTTCCGATCGAGGAAATTAAAAATCCTATCACAGAGGGTTTTTACGTTGCCGCAGCTACATGAAGCAGCATTAGATTCTACAAAAATTCGGCAACTACGAGTATCAATTTAGCTCTGGATAATCAAAGAGACCTGCTAGAAAAACATTCGGACATTGTATTAGAAAGCGAAGCAGAACAAGCGTTGTAAGAGTGACATAACTCAGCACATTAAGATGCTCAGCAAATGTTTAGTGCCCGTTTAGACGCCAGGAAACTCTAGAGAGTCAGACCATTCAAAGGAAGCCGAATTGCCGAGCATACAGTCAGCTTTTGGGCGGGTTCTGGTCCTGCTCCTCCCAGTCCTGCACACTAAGTTAATCGGCGATCTCATTTACCATGATTCTTTTGTGAACTTTGCTTCAGGCAAGAATCAATGAAATTAATTACCTTCTCGAACTAATTTGGAACGGCGTAGGTTGACCATCGGTACAAAGCTTAACTGCATCATCTGGAGAGCCCCAAAAATTTGTGGGTCACTATTCTTTGGTCAAAAAAAAAATATTCTTTTAGCTTGTTGAAACATAAGACATCAATTTGGATGTAAGCAACTGCGGGGTTGGATGATCTATTACCTATGCATTAATCTCGACGTTGCTTTTATACATAAATTCAAAACGTCTCTCGAACGATTTCTCCATAGGTCACTCCTGGGTTCTATGCCTCATGTTTATGCGAATATAAGTCTAAATCAAATCTGATCATCTTGAGTTATTAGTACCTTTAAAATGTTTGCACACAGCGCCGGCAAAGTAAAATTAAGGAGGAAAGAAATAGAGGTGCCGATGGACGTTGGTTTTAAATGTCTGAATGCTATAATGACTAGGAAATAGAGAGCTTAGTAGGATATTTCATAAGCAAGTTCTACGGATTAGGAATGAATCACGATATTTCAGAGCACGTCCGAAAGTGGGCTTGAGAGTATACTGATGGGCATTCATAGTAAGATGAGTGCTACGGCGGTTTATATGGAGTACTGGTGGTGAAATTAACAATAGAACAAGCTGAAGCAAGAGACGTTCAAGCGTGTAAATTGACTGTTCAATATTGGCATGACTTATGAGTTTTATAGCACGGTTTTGAATCCTATCTAGCAGGTGCAGAGATATTTTAGGTGCACCTGACCAGATGTGCGAGGGCGGGTCAATAAGTCCGTGAATTTTTGAATTTCTGACGTCTTTACTGAAACAGCAACACTGCTCCTGTCAACAGGCATCTGTCAGTTGACTCCTGTCAAAATTTAAACTTGCTGCGTCAGTTAGTTTGTGTTTGACAGCTATTTTTATCAGACTACTCACTAATTTGAGGA
This sequence comes from Volucella zonaria, assembly GCA_963966105.1. Taxonomy (NCBI): domain Eukaryota; kingdom Metazoa; phylum Arthropoda; class Insecta; order Diptera; family Syrphidae; genus Volucella; species Volucella zonaria. The sequence continues at coordinate 133,698,338 of OZ014533.1, read as the reverse complement.
GAAAATGGAAAAAAGTGAATTTCGTGTGCTTATTAAGCATTATTTCTTGCGAAAAAAAACCATTACCGAGACCAAGGCTAAGCTTGATAAATACTATGGGGACTCTGCACCATCGATTTCAATGGTAAAAAAGTGGTTTACTGAATTTCGTTGTGGCCGTACAAGCACTGAAGATGCCGAACGTCCTGGACGCCCAGTTGAGATCTCTACACCCGAAACAATCGAAAAAATTCACGATATGGTGTTGGCCGACCGAAGATTGAAAGTGCGAGAGATTGTGGAAGCCGTAGGGATCTCGCATGGCTCAGTGGTTTCAATTTTGAATGATCACTTGGGCATGAGAAAGCTTTCCGCAAGATGGGTGCCGCGTTTGCTCACAGTCGACCACAAACGCAATCGTGTAACAACTTCACAGGAAGGTTTGGCGTTGTTTAACCGCAATATGGAGGAGTTTTTGCGCCGTTTTGTAACCATGGACGAAACATGGATCCATCACAACACACCAGAGAACAAACAACAGTCAAAACAGTGGGTTTCTAAGGGTGAATCGGCGCCAAAGAAGGCCAAGGTGGGTTTGTCAGCCAATAAAGTTATGGTGACTGTTTTTTGGGATGCACGCGGGATAATCCACATTGACTACCTTCAAAAGGGAAGAACAATCAATGGGGAATATTATGCCAACTTATTGGACCGATTCAATGACGATTTGAAAAAAAAACGACCTCATTTGGCCAAGAAAAAAGTTCTTTTCCACCAAGACAATGCAAGGGTGCACACATGTGCAGTTGCCATGGCAAAAATCCATGAATTGGGCTATGAATTGCTCCCTCATCCACCCTATTCTCTAGATTTGGCTCCGAGCGACTACTTCTTGTTCCCAAACCTGAAGAAATGGCTTGGTGGAAAAAGATTTGACTCCAATGATGAAGTCATCTCGCAAACAAAGGCCTATTTTGAGGACCTCGACAAATCATTTTTTTTGGAAGGGATAAAAAAATTGGAGAAGCGTTGGACAAAGTGTATAGAGCTCAAGGGAGACTACGTTGAAAAATAAAATTATTTTTTTATCAAAAAATCTGTGTTTTAATCCAGATTTAATCCAGGCGGGACTTATTGACCCGCCCTCGTACTCCAATTTTTGCGGATGAATGCCTTATATAACAAATTTAGGCCAGATTAGAGGTAGTAAAATATTTCATACATTGCTTGAGGAAACCTAGACATTTCGCAGCATTTTTGGCAACATCGAATATCTGGCCGTCCAACGTAAGTTGTCACTGACACACATACCGTGAATGGAGAGTTTTTCGGGTTCGATGATTCAAGTGCCATGCGTGGATATTAGTAGCTGGGTATTTAAATTTTGATTTAACGACAGCATTGTGTTTTGGAAGCATTCAAATCCACTTTGTTAGTAGTTCCCCAATTGCTTATGCCATTAATATCGGAATTTAATGAGCTTTACATACACTGCCGTTCCCGTTCAAGTCCAAGTCCAAGAGCAGGAACGTGAGTCCGGGAACGAATATGAAAAGCAAAGAGTACTGCCATCAGTAAAGGAATATATTGGATTAGAAGTAGCAGACAAGAGATCGTTCATGAAAATTAAAAAGAGTGTCGGAGACAAAACGGAGCCCTGGGGCACACCAACATTTATTTTGTGAACATCAGACTTGAAACTGTCCAAGACAACTTGAATTAAACGTTCCGAAAGGTAGTTTCTAATCCATTGAAGAAGAGAGTTGTCGACCCCAAATGCACACTTTTTCGACAAAAGAGCCTGATGCCAAACTCTGTTAAATGCTTTAGAAATAATAAGTGCAACTATCTTGCTTTCGTCAGATTGATGTATGTTTTGGTTCCACTTTTCGGTGAGACATACTATCAAATCACCATTTAACCTGTTGTTACGAAAACCATATTGCCGGTCATTGAGAAGTTTTCGTGTTTTGAGATATTTCATAAGTTTGCGGTTTATCAGCGTTTCTATGACCTTGGAAAGAAGGGACATAAGTGCAATAGGTTTATAGGAGGAGAGAGAAGAAGATTCGCCTTTTTTAGGGACGGGCTGGACAAATGCTGTTTTCCATCTGCTCGGAAAGAGTTCTAAAGAGTAGGATTGATGAAAAAGCTTATGCAGCGGTTTTGCCAGCGTTCAAGTACACCTCCTCAGAAGGAGGGGAGATAGGTATATCATCTGGACTAGCAGATTTAAGTAGTGAATTCGTCCCATTGAAGATTCGACGCAGTGTTGAGCTGGCCGTAAAATGTGCAGCAAGCAAACTGACCTTGTCCAAAGGGTTCAGAGCTGGAATGTCATTACAAATGAGCGTTGGGATGGTGGATGAGGCAGAATTTCTAGTAGTTTTGACGAACGACCAACAATTTTTACTACCTTTGGGACATTGCAGTGTTTTTTGCCTCAGTTTTTGGTCGTATTGGAATTTTACACGTTTAAGAAAGGCGTTGCAGTTATTTCTGGCTTATTTGAACTTTTTTCTGTTTTCCTCTGTTGGTCTGGTCTTGAAGGACCGAAAAAACATTTCTCTAACCCTGATAGCCTCCTTACAGCTCGAGTCGTACCACGCCTTTTCTTTTGGTTTGATATTCTTCCTCCGATGGGGGATAAGGCATCTCATTCCAAAGAGAATAGTTTCTGTGATCATGTCAGCAGCGGCATCCACGTCGTTATCGAGGAATCATAAAATTCCTAAAGAAGCTGTTTTTTGTAAGTCCGCTCCAATTGGCTTTTTGGTACTGCCATACGATCCGTTTAGGAATCCTTTCTCTAAATGTGTGGTCGGTATACGAGAAATTAGCTGATTAGCATAGATGGGATAGCACATCAACCTTGTACTTATTAGGGTGAGAAGACGGAATAATGGTAAAATATGTAAGTACCAGTTTTTGTTGGCTTAGTCCAAGTCCATAGTTTGCAGGTTTCATCTTGTTGAAGGTTGCTTTTCATAAGATGTCATCCGAATTGGGGTCTCATTTAGAAGTAAAGGGGACAATATTCTCAACTGGTTCCGTGGAAAGATTGTTCGCAAATTATTTGTTCTTGTTTGTGCTGGAAGGTTATTCGAGCTCAACATCAATGCGAATTTATCAAATATGAAGCTGATGGACATTAACATACTGGCCCGCACACGACTTAAGCAAATTAATCACTTCGCTATTGGTCCATTGGGTGAATAATTTTAACCAACCCTTCCACTGATTAAAATTTACAAGCGTAGCAAACTGACGCCTTGTTATGTCGCAAAAATATGTTTATTCCACAATCCAAGATGATAATTACGCTCCATTTTGTCCATGAAAAATGCTCCGGTTGGTATAATTACCACTCTAGCCGTTTTGTTCGACCACATTTGAATGGATGAATCAGTGAATGTGATGAATCAGTGCGTGAAAAAATTATTGACATTGATTCGGGACAAATGCCGATCGATTTGCCTTGTTTTTAATTTAAATTTCCGGCCTTCAACAATAAAATGCGTTTAAAAAAATAGATGGCGCTGGTATATATTTCAGAGTTTCTTGCGTCATAATTACAACTGTCTCGTACATTTCGTACCTGTCTTCGATTAGTACCTGTTACCTTTTGCCGTATTCCTCGCTCCTTATTCCGCCACTGATTGGTTTGATGAGCTCTGTTGTCACAAATCAGCGTCTAACAGTAGTTAGACGACCTTGTAGTGATAGCTGAATAAAGGCTTTTTAGAGATAAAATGATCCAGAATTCATAAAAATCGTGGTCATGTCCATGATATTCGATTAATTGCCTTTTTTTTTTTAAATAATATGTCATAAGTGCTTAAACATCATATGGGCGCCCGATCTGGAAGCCGAATTTTCCAATACAGCTGGGGTAATATGTCACTAAACGCCTCTGGTTTATCGTGTTAAATTATGTGTTAAATCACACAATTTTGTACGACTAATTCCCAGCTTCATTACGCGAAATTATGCGCTCACCATCAAATATATACTTCCGTCAATAACTTGATTGTGGTGTACGCTGTTGTGCCGTCTTGTCGAAACAACAGCCCTTTCACATTAATGTATCTCAATTGGGGAGCGAAAAAGCCAGTAATCATGGATCTATTCTCTCCAATGACCGTATCGTTTTGACCACCATAATTTTTGAAGAAATACTCGTATAGCCAACAAAGCATATCAAAAAGTGGCTTTTTATTGACGTAAGCGTCCAATAATAACTCATGGATTTTTTCACTCCAAATGGGACAATTCTGCTTGTTGACATAACCATTTAACCAAAAATTAGCTTCGTCGCTGAACAAAATGTTGTGGTGTAAAGAAAATCAAGAGCAATATCATTTTTGGCATATTCAACCAACGTTCGACGCACACGATGGTCAATTCTTGCAGGAACTGGATCTTGTCAGTTCGGAAACCAAAATGCTTCCATAAAATAGATGGGAACAGCGTAAGTCTATACATGAAGCACTGGCAAAGTCAACTCAGCACAAATCGGTGACAAAAGAAGCCTTCCACCAGTCGAAGCGAAATACTGGCCGGGAAGCCAGAGATTCCAAATACTTGCCTCTCTTCACTTCTTTACGGTCAGTACAAACAGAGATTGGTCTACATTGGCAGCAACCTTTGACCAACCAGCTAAAAATGTTTAATTGGTTCACCACCTGTCTGCTAAGGTCGGTTTGCAAATTGCATTCGTCCTTAATAAGAGTTTATTTCATCACTATCCGAGGTACCCGTATAAAATCTTATTTATTTTGATCGTTACCAACCATAATTTACCAAATTCTCTAGATTGCCTCACCCAGAAAACTAAAAAGGCTTATACCAACCCAAGGGCATGTTCCAATTTTCAATGATGATATGCAGAAACCTCATTTTAATTAGATACTTGTTAATCTTCACTTAATCATAATCCGCAAAGCTGATCTGCCAGCATTTATAGTATCCACTCCATAAAATTAGTTTCGTGTAGAGTTCACCTAGTTTCATATAAACCACAACGACGGTTACATGATCCCTTAACCACGTGCTGTCACTCATGTTTTAATACCCCTGTGTCAGATAATCCCCGCAGATGACATCAGTCAGATCAGTTGATGGATATACGAGTACTCGTATGTAATTATCAGTCATGAACCAGAACGGTTCGTTTTCTTCACTTACTCGTACTTACTTAATGTCTCCCCGTCTTCTAAGTAAAATTGAAAACTAAATCTTCTATAGAAAATGAAAAGCCATTGATTTAATTGAAAATACAGCCAGAAAAGGAGAGAGAGAGAGAGAGAGAGCGAACATATACAATTGATACTACAATACAAAAGAGCTCGTCCGCCCCCTGTAAAGCAATCAACCTGAACGCGCAAACGTTCAAATAGTAAACAACAGAAAGCAGCAGGGTGTTCAAAACATCAGGGGTAAGGTAGCAACATGGCATGGTACTACACCCGTATGATGACTCCTCCGCTGCTGCTGCTGCTGCCTGATGCTTGGGTAGTAGCTGCTGTAGCTACATCGACCAGATCATGCCTCTCGATGGCAGCCACAAACAGACAGACAGACAGTTGGCACTCAAGATCACACAATACGAATACACACCACAGCGCGCTTAGTTGTGCTTTTGGTTTTACGAGCGAACACAATATTTTTTGTGTCGTGCGAAATTTTTATTCATTTTCCACTTTTTTGCCTTTTTTTTTTTTTACCAAATCGGAAAATTCACGAAGATTTTTCTCGGTTTCAAAAAATCTCAATCGCTGGTAAAACTCATAATTCTCAGCCCCAGACGCAAACGTGCTACGTGGTAACATCTGTTTGTTGTTGTAGTATACGGACACTCTTCGTCCTAAAAATAAAAAAACTAAAACATAAATTTAGAAAAAAAATTTGATTTTCATAATTTTTGATAGATACTTTGGCGGATAAATAATTTGTGGCGCAATTTGTTACCGAAAAAATAAACAAATACATTTTTTTCTATTGGCTCTTGAAAAGTAATTTTTCAGCATCGCATTTTAGTGATCGAATTTCGTTTAAATAAAATAAAAAAAAAATAGTTAAAATTCTGCTTATACGAAAATTAAGTGAAATTCCGAAAAATAGTGTTTTCAAGTGGAGAATTGTTTTTTTCAAAACAAAAAAAAAATTGAAGTGATCACTCCCAAGATGAGACTCAATTTTGCTAATTACAATTGTCTTTCTGTGTGACTGATGAGAATTCTGTTGTTGGAGTGATAAGAAATTTTAATTGACATCGACTATCAAAATAGGAAATTGTTGAACGACATCAACATCGACATCGAAATCGAAATCACTTTACTCTCATCGTTGCATTGTACTTTTGTAGCGCCTACTCGTACAAGTATCAGGCGCTGGTATTTCTTTCGAATATTTTGCCAATTTTTACAGGTGTTTGTGTCTATTTTTTTTTGTTTTCTTTAAATTTTGTGGTGTTTTCTTGATATGACATAATTTTGACATCGAAATTCACTGATCTTTAAGGAGTTCAGTTATTTGTAAAACAGTTATTTATCTTGAGGTATACAAAAATCTGCCTAAAAGTTTTTTGTTTTTTTTTTTAATTCTATCGAAACACAGAAATTGTTAACGGGTCCTTGAAGGGCAAGCTACGAGACAGACTGTGCAACAACAAAAAAATGATTGAGTTGGATGCCCACCAAATTCTGCTGACTCATGATGTTAAATTGACATGCTTTCGACTCTTACTTTCCTTTTAAATTGTTCACTATGCGCCAATAAATTTCTTTGTTTTCTATTTCTAAGGATGGATACGTAGGTTACTGGGTTGATGAGTGTGACAGATTAGGCCTTATCCCACTTAGGTCCCTATGAACCCATTGTAGATTGATTATCGTCTTCTAAGGCTATGAAACATTTTTCCTTCGGACTTAAACCTAGAAAAATTTGATTGTGAGATATCAGATATTTTTTTGTATCTCATGAAAGTAAAGAATCCAAGAGACAAAAATTTTTTTTTTACAGTGATACAAGAAATGAGGTGTATCGTTCATCAAAGTAGCTTCCGCGGCTATCATCATTATTTGGATTTCTTGTAATTTAGTTGACATTGAATTTGTAAAATTTTGTTGGTTCTTGCGGTATTTTGTCATAGTTTGACCGTTTGTCGCAGGTGGACACGGATATCCACTGCTTTTATGGATATTTTGTACTCGTTTTTTTTTCTGAGATTGCAGAATGGTGAAGTACTCTTAGACGATCAACTGCGGAAATTATTGTGTAAGTTCGTCCGTCATACCATAAGTCATAATGCTTTTGTGCCAAAGGATTTATGAAGCTTAGGTTTTGTCAGTAGGAAAAATTGCGACTATACCTGCCAATGAATGTAGTGACATAATCCCAGGGTATTACCATTATTGATACTACATTTGCCGCCTCTGCCACTATCAGAATCTCAGCCTGGAAAGCCTTGCAAACGAAGATCATTTACTAAGGAACCTAAGAACTACAGTGTGTTCAACAAAAACGTGCGTCTAAAATACCAATGAAAAATGCCAGAATTTTATTAAACCATTTTTTTTTTTGTATTAAAGTATTTATCAAAACGAATTGCGCAATTATATTAGTTGGAAGTCCAGTCATCATTATTATTTATAATTGCTTGGCGTCATCTAGTGCATCTTTCACTTAATTTATGTGCATGTTCTGAACTTAGGCCTCTCTAAATTTGCATCAAAACCCGCCCGAGTTGTTTTGTCGTGGTTATTTTTTCCCCTGCCTTTGCTTCTTTGGAGACCACATAATATTTTCTATTAGGTTCACATTAGGATTTTCGGACGCCCAATCTAACGTCTCTATACCATTTTCCTAATTCCAGCGCATGCAAAGGCGACTCTGATGTTTTGTATCGTTATCTTCTTGCATAATGCAGTCAGTTGTAATTGTTTGGTCCATACACAGATTCGGCAGACTTTAGCAAACACTTCTGGTATAATTGTACTATGAATTTCGCATCGAGGTTTTGCGTGCACCCTTTGGCCGAGAATAATGCATATTTGGATATTTTACGGTGCGTTGCAGAATCCTTCCATCTTTTTCTATCCAGGCTTTCTTCCTATAATTATAAAAAAAATTGCTCATTTGTAAATACGATGTTGCTCCAATCCCGATCTAAATTCTGCGTTGTCCAACTTACCCTCTTTTCGATATGTTTTTGGGCTTAGGTTTGGTACTCCTGTTTCTGATGACAGATTCTGCCAAATGGAGTCATATTGTGTTGATGGACACTTTAATTCCTTTTCTAGACAATTCTCTTTTGCGTTCTTAAGACTAGTTGTGGGGTATTTCCAAAATAGTTCACAAATTACCTTGTTGTCCTTACTGGATATACTTGCTTTGGTCCCTCTACCTACTCTCATCGGCATTACCGTATTCCTTATATAGCTTTATTCATTCTCCCACAAATGCCTCTGATATTTTTAAATATTTTGCTTTTTGGTGAGTTACTAAGAAATGATCTTCGAAACGCTTTTTAAAAGCCGCACTCATTTTGTAATGATATTATACCGTGGAGGTATGTAAATACATATACAAAGATCAGCAATTAAACGTAGAAAATAATTTTGGTACACACATGTGTATGTGAGCAAAGTAACAGAAGTAATATAACGCACGTTTTTCTGCAACACACTGTAAGTCAAACGAAAGTGGCATTGCAGATATTCAGTGTTGATACGACTGATTGGAATTATTCGTTGTACATAATATGTAGTCCTAATTGGTAGTTAGTTGCTACTTACAATTGCGCTGTCGTTTTCGATTTTTCGGATGTGTTCCGTCAATAAACCAATAACATTGAAATTTTAATCATGAATTCGCCAGAATTCTCGCGGGGCACTTTACTTCTATTTTGTAGTTGTACAAAAACATTCTCTAATCGATGAAGATACTCGTAATGTGTAAAAATTTTACGGTGAGGCTATTAAATTTGCATCAATTAATATACGTAAACTTTGAAACGTGTCTAAAGTCGACTAGGCTCTCAGGAAGCCTCTAACAAGGCCTAGGACTTTCATTGTTGAGACATTAACTACTTCGATTGTTGTTACAATTTTTCGTGATGCATTTGGAATCAGGCAAGAACATACAGCAGAACAAGTAATCTTTTTCCAAACTGATTTGGCATTATTAAGACCTAACTATAATAAACTTCAGTGGGATTAACCTTATGTCAAAACTGAAGGAAACGCTTACTTGATTTCTATCAAAGGTTGAAGTTACCCATAATGTATGCACGCGTACTTGAGCAAATTTTCGGATTGGTTTTAGGGCTGGAAAAATTAAAAGGGAAAAAAATTAAGAAAATTAAAAATAGCGAACTTATTCCTTTTTTCCAAATAAGGCATAAGTATTCTCACAAAAATAAAAGAAATAGAAAAGAAAAAAAAATTCTTTGTGTCAGCTGTCAAATTTCAGCACTGCATGTCCCATTCTATTGCTTAAGCCCACAAAAGTTAACGAAACTTGACGAAACCGAGCAAAATCCTATTATGCTCATGCAATACTATTTACATGAAATGAGATCGTTCATCAAACTTGCTTAGCTCACCAAAGTCTATTATGGTTGGCCTTTTAAGCTTTTGAAGTTAGCATGACGTGACATTATATATGCTTTCGAAAGTCTACGATCCCTACCGATCCACTCTCCTTGGTTTATAAGTTTTTTGTGTTGGTTTTAGCCCATAAAATCTACTAGTCCTTCTTCTTGTGCAATGGCAGCGGTCGAATTCCTATTGCATGCGAATTCTTCGTTAACCAATGAACTAGATAAAACGTTTTCCAGCTGCGCAAATTTCGTTAATTGCTGTCACTAAAGGGATACCTTCGGAGGTTGAGCTGCAATCTTGAACACATTAGAATAATATTAGAATAATTGCAAAGCACCGGTCTAGTTACTGTTGACCTGCTGCTTTTTCATTTCTTTTTTGAGCCGCTACAATTCAAGGCGATACCTATTACTGTACTGCCAGTCGTCCAAAGGCTTGCCAGATCCTTAACCTATTCATATCGTCGGCCCACCATTTGGTTTGGTTAAAAACACGAATATGGGGTCGCCTTTATAAGTTCTAAGCTGAATTCAGGTATCAACTTTGTTTGTTTGACATATAAAGCACGCAACATCTTTTACTTGGCTCATTTCGAAGCCATTGTCCCAAATTAAGAAAAGAGGACAGCTCTGGCTAGTTCTTTCCTTATTTAGGTTTTGTCAGTTTATTCGTTTCCTTAGCTGATGTGAGTCTCCGTTGATTTCTTTCCAGGGAACGTTATAAGAATCGAAAATCCGCGTTTCATTTTGAGCTATGTTTTATGACTAGTGCTGCATGACTCGCCTCCGGAAATCGTCGGGGTTTGCGCCTGCGTTTCTTAAAAAAAATAAAAGAAAAAAAAAGGAGATCAATTCAACTTTGTACAATAGAATACAGATAAATACGATGTTCTATTCTTATTGAGCCCAGATTTTCTTACGTTGAGTCCAATTCATATTCATATCCACCAGAAACCCTAGAGTTGACTTGTGAGCTTTGCACTATTCTCACAAGAAAAAACGTCGAAGAAGTCGTAATATATCAAAGTATACCATTTTGTCGGAATTCCCGGCCGATATCTCCTGAATCTGTCCGCGTATCTGGTTGATTGTGCATTTGTCTGGCCTGAAAGCTCTGTGATACACCTAATTTTCAACATCGAGTATTCCAGTTATTAAGAATTAAGAATCAATAAATCCGCGACTTTTTGAATGAAAGATGCTTTTTTGGCAAAAAAAACATTTTTATTTCTCTTTTGAGCTTAATGCACAATTTACTGATGCCTTCCAAATAATAAGATTTTTCGACGTCCACAAAATAGGCGTGTATTTCATCGTTAAAGCCAAATCTCTTTTCGCCGAGCCAGGTTTGAAAGCAGGAACAGTCACTGGGACTAAATCCAAAATGTGGAAGTGTGCATTCGTGTATCGCCTTGATGGAACGGCACTTTCTTCATTGCAAAATTTTGTGGATTTTCCTTGAAATCATCGTTGAACCGATCCAATAAGTTGGCATAATATTTGCCGTTGATTGTTTTTCCCTTTTTCAGGTAATCGATGTAGATCGTCTGAATTGAGGTTGAACAACGCCGAACGCTCCATTGAAGTGGTCAGACCAGCCCCTATCTTGGAAATAGCTTTCCTACCACCAAGTGCTCATTCGCTTGCATGTTGCGATCCTTAATTTATTTCTATTCATCATTTTTACTGCTACATGCTCTGCTGGCATCGATCTTGACCAAGTTTTATATCATCATGCTCTTTTCTTTTTTGGAGAACCCCCACACGTTGCTGTAGCACTATTCCTCAATACCCTCGATTGACCTGTTTTGTCTTGTTCTCCTTTGCAGCGTGTCTTTGTAGGCTCATTGTTTCACTGCATAAGCTCGTTTCCACTTATCATCAAATCAAGTGATACTTAATGCATGATTTGCACGAATTGCTGGTCTTTGGAACTTGATTTTGCCGCATTGGTCTTCTTGAGTTGTCGTACTTTGTTTAGTATATCTTAGACAAAGAACTCGTCCATTGTACTCTTTGTAAGTTCTTTTTCAGTCTTTCGAAGAAAGATGAGTAAGAGCTTGAGTGATAAAGTGCCTACAGTACCAGCACCCACCATGTCAACGTCGAGTACCTGCAGCCTGATGCGAGCGCAAGACGGACATTCACAGAGGTAGTGCTTCGCAGTGTTGTCATCATTTTCACAGCAATCACAGCGCCAGTAAGCAACTTGCTGTCTTTCCTGCTGTAGTACAGTAGGAGAGTCTTGCCATCTGCAGTTGTGCTCATATCGAACCCAACTGTCAATGAAAACCTTAACCGAGGACGCAGGCAGACCCAACATTGGTTCGGGTCCTGAAAAGCTCTCCTCTGAGCCTTGCCTGGAAAGTTCATCGGCGATTTTGTTTCCTGTGATCCCTTTGTGACCTGGGACCCAGACAAGACGTGAAGAAGTGAATTTAACGTTCAGTGATGTCTTGGATTTTCTCTAACACTCTAACCGCAGCTTGGCTGTCGCTACAGATGCAAATGCTTCGTCCCCTCAACCGATTCTTCGCCATCAGGGTTGCGTATATCTCCATTTGGAAGACAGACGCAAGATTTCCTAACGTGGAGCTTCTGGGATCGTCAAGAAAGATATCAGCTCCGCATCCTTTATCGTCCGTGACGACCCGACTGCATTCCTTTAATAGCTCTGATTCTAGCCGAAACCAGGGAGAGTCGATTTCGTATGTTTTCCGCAGCAGGAGTGCTGATGACATTGCATCAGACGGCATGTCCATAAGACCAGAACCATAGGATAGTCGCCGCGCAAAGTCATCAGAGTTCCAGTGAGTGTTATACGAAAGACCCATGATGTGAATATTCAGGGGAGGCGATTCATCAATGCGTCTAGAGCGAAGCCAGGCGGGCTAGGGAAACCCCTCATGCAACCGGCTCAGATTGTTCTTTAGAGTCTGATAAAAGCAGCAATAACATATTTTCGTGACAGCTTATTCCACCAGACAACCGACGCATAGGATACAATTGAACTTGTAATAGCCGTGTAGATCCAGAGGACCGTTCTCAGTGACAGGCCCCATGTCTTGCCGATAGCTCCTTTGTACTGCCAGAAGGCCGACAGCGCCTTAGAGGCTTTCGACTTAACATGTTTACTCCATAGAAGTTTGTTATCCACGATGACACCCAAATACTTAGCTTCTTTGGAGAATTGGATGGTGTAAGCAGTAGATGATCAGACAGGTTCCTCCTTCTCGTAAAGAGAACAATCTCAGTTTTGATTCTACCTGTTATATACAACTCATTACATGGAAGACAATAATGTGAGCTCTTACTGTGAATTATAGTCATAATGTACGAGTAGTCATCAGATTTTAAGGTTATTTTGCTCTTTTTTGGCCAGGTGTCATAGAATTTTTTCACATTCAGAGATTAACGTTAGGAATTATAACTATTTTTCCCGATTTCCTTTTTTTTTGGAGTATGGCCTGGCAATCGAACCATAGCCCCCTGTCGTAAAAGTTAATGAACTTAACCACAGCGCTACACCTCATTAGGCGCATGGTCATATTGGCCGCCAAAATCAGTTCAGGTACACAGGTCTTATCACGTGGTAGCGAAAGAAAACACTTGAAAGCACAAAGAATCTGCGGCCGTTATAGACGTAACTTCTACCTATCCATGTTTTTTTTTATTTTCAATATTCACTTAGGGTTTTGAAGAAATATTTTTACCGGATACTATACAGAATAGCAACTAAAATTAAAGGGAATTTTGAAAAAAAAAAAAAAATTATAACAATGGATGTCAATGTCCAACCATTGAACTCACTGTGAATACACCGGAGACAAAATGATGACAATCTAAAAATAAATTTGCCAATTTTGTCACACTCTATGACGCCTAATTGCAGGAAACATTTTACAAACCAACGATCGTTAGAAGCAAATGCCTTTGTCGTCATGGGATTGTTGGAAACTCCGTCAGCCTTGGGCGCTGATGATATTTACCTGTTGACCCACTAAAACAATAAATGAGCACAATGACAAATGTTTTATTGTTCCCGATTTGAAAGTCAATACAAGTACAAATCTCGTCTGTGGAATTAGTTTCGAGATTTTTCCGAAACTCTCGTATGCGTGTGAATTGGAGACCACATCATGCTTTTACTCGTATGTCTGATGGTCGAGCTGTTTTAGAACGATTTTCTCTTTAAATGACGTTTTTGACAAAAATCCGATCATTATCTGATCTTCAATGATCCTTAACTCTCAAATGCCTAATTTTTTATGTGATTAAAAAAAATCTGTGTGCACTAAAATGCGTGTGATAAACACGAATCTGAAATCCGTTTTTGAATCCATAAAAGTGTTCACCTTTTACAAGTAAAAATACGGAGACCGCCTTGAGGCGAGCTCAGGCTTTATAAAGAAAAAAAAATAGCACAGGTGTAGCAATGGGTTATTGAAAATATTTTATGGAATGCTGAAAAATAAAGTAAATGAAAAATATTACACTAACGTTGATGGAAAGCCATAAAGCAGGACTTTGTGGTGGAATTACAAAGGTTAATTTGCATTTTGTGCAATAAGCTTGGGTGTCCGATTTACAACCCGGTTGCATACAAGGTTTTTTTTGCCACTGCGGTCCTGAAATATGCACGAATTACCAACATTGTCATATCGAACTTCTGGAGTCGAAAAGTACGATTTTTTTTGGCTTGGAAGGTGGTGGTATTGGTGATGACACTGGTCGACCTCTGGGTTTCTTGGTTTCGGTAGAAGTCATGCACAAAGACTCCACTACTTCTGACCGAAAATTTGGCAATTCTATGTTTACTCCCTTGTACGACTTATGGTAAAGGATGTAAGCATTTACCTCGCCACATCTAACAGATGGTAAAAAATTGGTATCGACCTAGAAGACCATCCACAAGATCGACACCTCCCATATGTCAATTGTATTATACTTTATTATAAATGTACAGTCAATTTCGATGTTTTGTTTCGTCTTTCTATCCCATCGTGATTGGAAGGTACTGAGCTAGGCATGCTTGATATGAAAGTTTTGACACCGCAATAAGTTGATAGAAGTCGAACGCTCTTGTTATCCATCCACAAAACGGTGCTAATGTCTATGCCACGTTAGCAACGTATTCTTCAGAATAGCCTCGCTCAACTTTTCGCTTCGCCAGATCCGCATCGGTTGATAATTTTACTAGATGGAGTGAAAAGTGACATCCTTGACCACCAGAATGCGCTGCTATTGCAAAAAAGGTTATGGTGCCTTGAAGTCGGTTCATATTTAGGCAGAAATGCCAAATTTCACTGCGATACAGTCTTTAGTTTAGTTTTGACAGCTGATTGTTGTTGTTGTGTTTGGCATCATGTTGAGTACGGACAAAAACCCACAAATATTGGTTTCGAGAGTTTCGTGGTGGCCGCAACTCCACTACCGATCACGTCCGCAGCGGCAGACCCTCCGATGCGGTTACAGAGGACAATGTCAAAAAAATACATGAAATGGTGTTGGCTGACCGGAAAGTGAAGGTGCGCGAGCTAGCAGATACCATAAAGATTAGCACACGCCATATTTTGGGAAATATTCTGCACATGAAAAAGTTATCCTGCCGCTGGGGGCCGCGAATGACCAAAAACACGAAGGCGAGAACACTTCGAAGGAGTGTTTGGACTTGCTGATGCGGAATCGGGCGGACCTTTGGCGTCGATTGGTAACTGGATTTGGATTCCTCGGACTATTATCTCTTCGCAAACCTCAAAAGATGGCTCATCAATAAAAAATTCAGATCACGCGAGGGAATCAGCGACGCCACGGAGGAGTATTTTGCAGACCTTCCGGAAAATTACTTTTCGGACGGGATCAAGAAGTTGGAAAGTCGCTGGAATAAGTGTATCAAACTAAAAGGGGTCTATATTGAATAATATAAAAAAAACATTTAAAAAAAAATAATTTTTAATTCCCAAGGTCACTTTTCACTCTATCTAGTATATTTGGCACTCGATTTGATCGCACTGTTCCCAAACTATAGATTTCTCGACTTCTTAAGTATGCAAGCAGACCTATTGACGTGTAAAAATTGTCAAAAGAGGTAGACAATGTAGTTTGCGTTATCTGGGATTTTCCTTGACAAACGCACGAGGACGTTTGAAGATGCTCCAAGATCTGGTGCATTGTCTACTGCAATCATACGAAAATCCCATATTATCACATAAAACGAAATTAATCCCCCATTTATGTGGTTTGGCTGGCGTATATTGACCTGTAGGGTTACCTCCCATTTTTGTAGCACACATTTGCTCGCCAACACAAAGACACTGCAACATAGAAATAGACCCAAGTGACCTTATTCGGTGCAACTTGTCGTATCCAGGCTGGCCCTTAGACACCATGGTCATGATCCTGATGAACTGTCGAATCTCTTGTTTGTTAGTTACAAACCGAGTTTCAATTTTCTGCTGGCAAGCATATAAATTCATTTGATCAACAAGATGTTGTATGAAGTCATCAGTCAAGAAGTAGTAGAAGAAATCAAATGGCGTTTTCAACGCTTTCACGTACTTCATAGAATTCCTGAGCATCCTGACCCAATGAATTGGCAAGCAGTCGAAATATCTGGGTCCGGACCATCTTCTTGTTGCAATTCGATGTCATTTGAGTCACGTTTACGTTTCCTGCAACGTGAAGCAACAACATCATATGTAACATCTCTGATATTTGATTATG
The DNA here is from genome assembly GCA_963966105.1 of Volucella zonaria. Lineage (NCBI taxonomy): Eukaryota > Metazoa > Arthropoda > Insecta > Diptera > Syrphidae > Volucella > Volucella zonaria. The sequence continues at coordinate 133,682,032 of OZ014533.1, read as the reverse complement.
AAATAGCAAGAGGAGCAGCCGACGTAGAAGGCAATGATGCAAAAGCGCTAAAATTCAGGCTTGCATTTTCAGGGTCAATCAATAATTCGATTGAATTCAGATTATTCAACAAACAATCAATCAAAGACTCGTCGTCAGAGCACATAAAGTCTTCACTGCTCGAAAAATGTTCTACGAAATCGGCTTTATCATCTGTCCTCTTAAAAAGATTCCTCAAAGACTTTTTCGACATACCTATATGAGAAACATGGAATGAGGTGACAGCAAAAATATGACATCGAACTGCCTTAGACCGCCTCTAGACGGGCTCCAAAAAACACTCATAAACGAGACAAAAAACAGCACAACATTTTTTTTCACAGACCAATAGAAAAATACTTTATTTACTTTCTTGTATTTTTCCAATTAAAATTTATCAATATTTGATTTTTTTTTGATTATCAAAAACTAGATTTGAAAAAAAAATATTTATTTTTTTAATACAATTCCTTTTTTTTTGTTTTTGATGAATGTAACTTGCAAACGCAAAGCCCATCGAATATCCAATAAAAAGCAATGCACAAAGCAATAAATAATCTAGAGGTAAAGTTCAACAGATTAAACAAAAAAAAACTAACCGTTACCTGTAAGCACTTGTTTAATTAAGACCGTCTTGAGGCGGGGTGAGGCATTAGAGTAACCCTCGTAACTGATCGTCAACAGATCCTCAGATTCAAATGTGATCCTAATTGAAAAGTATTCGCAAGTGCTTTCAGATAAGATGATCATTATCTACGATCACTATACATAGCGTTCGGATAAGTCACTTTGAAATGAATTTATGTAATTGCGAATATACAAAATTATCTAGGAAAATTTAAGTCGAACGTCTTGAGATACATTTAAATCTTTTACTGCACTAAACTTCATTGTGTTAGATTGGATCGACTTGATAGAATTCGGCCTAGAGATATGTAGTCTAAAGATAGCAATATCAGCTTTGCGATACTAAAGCTAACGTTTTCAAAATGAAATTTTCGCACTTAGTACCTCTGAAGAAGACAAATATTTTAGTAGTTCCATTCTGTTTATATCCAAATGTTATCCGCAAAAAAATTGATTAGAAAGTGTTAGTTATGTCGTAATGATGAGACACTGTACTGGGTTCTACAATATTTTGCCAGCGCCTTTTGAGTTGATATTTTGTGTGTTTTTTTTTTTATTAGTGGCCTATAATGAATCTTATAGCTGTGCTAATGTATTGTATTTGACTTAAAGTGTACTGTTCTCTGTCGAAATTAAGATGTAGCACGATTCTCTAGTGTCATCTCTTTGTCAATTGCGCTTAAGATAATCCATCTATTACGTAACAAGAATTTGTTTAAGTTCTAGTTCAGTTATTTTTTACTTCTCATCATTTAAGTTTAGAGTGATTGTTTATTTTGAGGGGATCAATTCTAAACCTAAATATAAATTACTTATAAATATAAAATCTGTTTGGGTGGGTGCCTTTCGTTCTTAACTCTTCTTCCATGTGGTTCACAACCATTTCATCTTTGAATCTGGCGATCAGGCTCCCGATCCTGTATGAGGTACATGATTAACGCTCGAAGTTGTTTCTTGAATTCGGTATCGAAAAGTCGTATCATTCAATATTTCGGCCCATAAACTACGATTGAAAGAATCGATATTTTGTATAGTATGAATTTGGTCCTTCGTATTCCGTTGTTAAATGTTAAAATACAGTGTTGTGCAAAACATACCGGATTTTTCCGGAACATTTTTCGTTGAAGAATTCTAGGGGATAGGAATACAGTAGGTACACTTGTTTGGCAGTTTAAGAAAACCTATTGAATAAGTTTACAAATAGAAAAAAAAAAACAAGGCATTGCTACCATTATATTTTAGTTTTGGCAAAAACTATAGCTCAACTCAATGCCATGCCTGTGCAAAACATACCAGATTTCCTTGCTCTTTAACTTGCTGATAATGGTTTTTGGCTGTCAATTGAAGTGAGTTATAGACTTAACAAAACTTAAAAGGTCAGGTGTCTCCAATTTGTTTACTAATAAAATGGTCAAAAATAAATACAGTGGTGTAGTTAAAAATCAGATGGTAGTGGATTTCAGGGCAGGGCTAAAACAAAAATCTATAGCCAAAAAGTATAAAATGCCATGTGTGACATTATAAAAAAGTTTCAAATGCAAAACCGGCCTCGCTTCAATTGAAGCAAGCACCGTACGCAGGCGTTTAAGAGAAGCTGGTTTTTGTTCTTTTTGACCAGCGAAAAAGCCTCTGCTTACTGCTAAGCATAGACAAAAAAAAATACCATTTCATTCCTCTAGTAAGTCTTTGATTATTTTGCTAACGCTAATCGTTTCCTAGCCTGGAATTCGCAAGAAACCATTCGAATTGGTAGCAACCAAGTGGAAAATTGTACTCTTTAGCGACGAGAGTAAGTTTAACTTGATTGTTTCCTATGGAAGTATTCATGTTAGGCGAAAGAAGGTGGCGCGTCTTCAGCCACGATGTTGTCATGCATCCGTGAGGCATGGAGGAGGCTCAATTATTTTGTGGGGATGTTTTTTCTGGTGCGGGATGTGAACCAATACATCAGATTAGTATTATTATGGATCGTTTTCAGTATAGGGATACACTGGAATCCGTCGTGCTACCACACACTGAGGAGAAGTTGCCACTGCCATGTTTATCAGCATGATAATGGCAATTAAAGTTGGTTAAGCAGTGGTTTGCGCAGAAAAATACTGATGTGTTGGAATGTCCCTCTCCATCGCCCGATCTAAACCCCATCGAGAACTTGTGGGCCATTTTAAAAAGACGGGTAGGATCAAAGACGCACGCATCCAAAAACGCACTTATGACGTCACTAAAGAATGAATGGGAGAACATTCCAAAAGACATTTTTGAGAACTAGTGTCGTCCATGCCTAAAAGATGCGAGGAGGTCTTAAAAAACAACGGTTGCTGGACAAAATATTAAGTATAATAAAAATGCGGCATGTTTTGCACAACATTGTATTTCGACAAATCATTGGTCCTTGAATTTCCATGTGGGTGTCATTTGTAATAGTGTAGGCAAACAATTTCGTGTCGACGTTTTGGTTCGATCAGTGCCCACAAGTTTTTAGAGAGCCACGTGCATTGCTTCCTTGCCGTCTTTCGACAAAGTCATTTCCTCCATTGGTCCCATTGGTCCAGAGTATTTCAGTATTCTTGAAGTTGGAAATGGTAAGCTGCTGATTATTTCTATTCTTTATTTCTTCGCTCACTGAAAGGTTAGATGTTGTCACTTGTTACTCGTACTTCAACTATGAACTTAATTAGAGAAGTTCTGAGTCTGTTTCGTACTTCCAAGAAGCAATTTCTCAAGCGACGACGACGACGACGACGGCTGCTAATTGCAGTTTTCGTCTGATTCGTTAGCTCACATCCAGATGGTTCTATGAGAAGTCTTATGCTCATAGATACAAAGTGATTGATATGCAATTAATACATCGGAAAATTGTACTGTACTATGATTTCGTTGTCTGAGGCATTGTTTTACCCAGCACGTAAACACCTGAGTCCTTGCTTGATGTTCCTATTTAGGAATTTAGACCTTCCATCACGTTGACGATGTGCATCTTCGCATTTTTTTTGACTAAAATGTATTGCTTATCTCCCAAATAATCTGGCTAAAAAGACCTTTACTTCGGGGAGCTTTTCTTTATTTAGAGGGTTAGTGTGATCACTACCTCATTTAACTCCAGTCATAGAGTCTAGTTTATGCCATATAGGCCCAGCTTATACCACATAAACTCACGTGCCAATTGATAGTATAAAACCTGCATCGTTGGAATCTACAGTCGTTGATCTATGTTAAGTCAGTCTTTCTACGTATATTAATAAGCACCGTTTGCACTTACAATTAAGCCTGTGTGTACATTTAGTTTTCAGGAGTCACCGTTGATAAGTTAACATCTATATTTTTTAACTCTGTACTCATCTTTAAAATGTTTGGTTCAAGACGGCAGCTTCGATTTTTCACAGGTTCTGGAGCAATCCTTAACGATTCGGAAATATTCGGTCTTACTCGTAAACTTGGTGGCTGGCCAGAGCCCTTATCGATGTTGAATGTAGTAGGTCCGTGGTCCCAGTGTCCTAACTTCTGTGAGAAGAACAACCTCGGCTTCTCGAGAATTATCTTATACTCCACTGTCCGTGAAGCAAACAGACGATGTGAGCCAATAATTGGGACGGTGACATCGTCTGCACACGTATGGTCATAAATTTCAGAAACATTAAGAGCAATAAGCAAAAAGTTGACCCTATCAAAGAAGATAGAACACCGCCTGTCAAGACATATTGGCCACAACCCGTGCGACATCTATTTTCGACCCACTGCTGATCGCTTTCTAAGTGTCTCAACCATTAAAGTTGAATTACATAACTTTTGAGTAGAACAAAAGTCCATATGACGGTTGGAAAACAGAGGAATGACTTGTTCCAATTGATTTTGACGATCTATCCGCAAGTTTATGTGCTGACCGTATATAATTTTACAAGTGGGTATGGAGCGAATGCCCTCTTATTGATTACGTGATGATGTTTTCACAATGCCATCACTATGAAGACATCAATTCCATTAATTTATCCATCCTCCCAACTAAGTCAATAGCAGTATCCGGATTCCTAAAAGGTTTTATGGAGATTCGCCTCCCGGTATTTTGAAAATCTCCTTATTCGATAGCGTTTAAAACATAAGTGCTCCTACCATTTATGCTCACGGCTGACCTATCCTCCTCTCAGCATTTTTGCACCCACAGCAGTTCTAATTCATTGCCAATTTCGGTTAAATTCTTTTAGTCTTCACCTACTACAATACATCCCACCAAGATTTTCATTAGTTAGATACACTTGAATCTAAGACAGGTTTGTTTCTATTCAAAAAAAAAAAAAAAACAAATACCGTACATAGTCCATCATCGATGGAAACCTTTTGATTTCGATTTCGATGTCGTCAACTTTAACCGTTTTCACTTAATGAAATTCCTATTTAAATTGCGCGCAACTAAAACAAGTTTCCCGCCAAAATATTAGAAAACAGCAAAAAGACGTTACGCAGTTGATTAGAGAAGACGTTAAGAATTGTTTTTTTTTTTGGTTTAAATTGAAAATTAAAAGAAGAGAATACGACGAGTATGTCAGCTAAACTGGTATCATCATCGTTCAAAAGTACTCTAAACGACTTCCAAGTGGGTGAATTCGAAAGACGTTTAGGTAAGTGAATCGAGTGGGTGTAATTATATATAGCATACGTATGTACATATCGTAGTTATCCGTATACAACACATCCCACACTGTAGAACTCTTCGGAGCTGTTAAGTTCCGCACTTTAGTTGTTAGTAACTAAGCGATCACAATATCAGCAGATATTGTCACACTAATTAAAATCAATTTAAAATAAATGTTAATATATGAGAGTGGATTTTTATTAATTTATTGAATGTATGTTAGCTGGACATGATTGTCCATATCCAGACATTGAGTTCAATTGGAGTAGTTTACCAGAGCGAGTACTTTTTCTGTTGTCCATTTAATTGAGATCAATACAGTGCATTTGGGTTATGGTCTGACATAATGAACTTCCCTTTCCAGAGATACGAGTAATATGGGGTGGAATGTCTGCATTTGAGAAGATAGTGTCTTTTTGCCACTAAAAAAATACCTAAGGGACATTCAGTGCAATGAACTTTTTACCTATTATTAGTACATTGTCTAGTCTCATTTGCCCAAAATTATAGTCACCGTGTATTAGGAAGGTTAAGTACGCACTAACTAACATCACGTTAACTTTAAAACCAGCTCCTAACTTTGTATTTAATTATAAACACTTTTTAACTTACCTACAAGTAGAATTGACTGTAGAACATACCCTCGATGAGTTTTGGTCAAACAAACCTAAAAATTTACAGTTTGGGATATCAAACATAGTTTAAGGGGTACACTTTCACAAAATTGAAATTAATTTGACAGAAATGTCAAAGGAAATAGAAAACAAGTTTTTCGAATTTTGAATTTTAAATTTGAATTCGGATAGCAGTTTATCAATAATGGAAGCAGAAAAGGTGTTTAATTAAAAATAAGTGAATTTTCTTTTGTGCCAATATTTGTTTTTTCTTTAGACAAAACGAGATAGGGCATAGAATTGGGATCGGAATGAAAAGGAAATGGCACGGCAGATGGTGGAGCAGCATATCGTAGTAGTGGAGGGCAAGGGAAATGATCTCAAAATGATTTCGCGGAAGAAGGCGGCTTGGGAATCAATCGCAGCAGGGATGACTTCAGTTGGGAATCACAGGAGCACCGACAAAATAAGGCAACTCTGGATAAGGATGAAGGCTTCGGCAAAAAAAAGCCAATACTGTTGCTAAAAAAGCAGTTAGAGCAACGGGGAGCAATTTCAATGTTCCAGAAACATCAGATTCCTCTGATCTTGTAGTTCAGGGTATGATATCTGACCACTTCCTTGAAGATACCATATACATTGATAGCAACAGTATGTTGACGAGTAATGCTTTAACTGATACCCACCCGAACAGCCCCACCGCCAACTGGATTCCTGCCACATCTGCAGTTCTTTTCTTTGCAGAATTGGGCATAACTGCCGAAGCTCCCGAACCATCTATAACCACCCCTGTTGCTCCATCTTCATCGAGGAACCCTAGGGAAATCGTTGCTTTGCCTCATTATATTCTGCCACTGCTAAAGGAAGCTTAGTGAAATAGGCCAGTAGGGAAGCGATTTTTTTTGAAATGCTCTTAATGCAACAGAAGGACAGCCCGTGACATTCCATGCAAGGCTAAAGCTGTACATAATTTAATAATGCTCTTTCAAATTTAATTGCCTTTTACTTACCAATATCACTTTGATATTTCTACCAAAAAAAGGAAGAGTTACAAGCACTTGTCGGAAAAGGTCACTGTTGGGTACGATTTGCATGCTAGAGGCTTAATTGAAACATTTTTTTCAAATCTGAAAGTAGAGCCAGCATTACCGTCAATGCCGAGCGCTACAGACAAATGATTAATGATTTTTTGATTCAATAATAATCATCTAAGTGACAAATGGTTTTAGAAGGACGGCGAAACATGCCATACAGCGGGTCAAGCCATCACTTTGCTGGGACAAACATTTGATGAGCGAATTATCTCAAGAAATGGGCCTGTCAATTGGTCGTCTAGGTCATGTGATTTGACTTCTTTGGACTACTACTACTGGACGCATTTCCTCAGTATATTCCCATACTTCGGTGGTACAACATCATTACAAAATGAGTGCGGCTTTTAAAAAGCTTTTCGAAAGTGTTTTCTTAGTAACTCATCCAAAAGAGCCGCAAATGAGTTAAATACTCGGCAGCAAAATATTTAAAAACATCAGAAGCATTTGTGAGAAAGTGGATGAAGTGGTATAGGGAACGCGGTAATGTCGATAAGTAGAGGGACCAAAAGAGCACATCCAGTAAGGATAATAAAGTAATTTGTGAATTTTCGGACAAACCACACAATTAGTCTGAGGAACGCAAAAGCAAAACTGTCCAGAACAGGAATCAAAGTGTCCATCAACACAATACGACGCCGTTTGGCAGAATCTGACATTGAAAACCGGAGTACCAAACCTAAACCGCTACTGATTCAAAACCGTAAAAAAAAAAAAATTGTGTTTACACGTTTTTGTTGACCACACTGTGAATCACAAAGTCATTAGGTTTTTTTCACGTTCACGTGATGAAGATTAAAAAAATTATGTATTGTCTGTTTTGTTCGCTTGACAACACAGCAGTGCTTCACCCTTACTTCTTATTCTGTTATCTTTTCGTTATTTGTTTATAATTTTCTAGCTCGTTAAATCGATATTTTAGACAATAAACTGTTCCTACAACTATCAGTTGACTCTCTTCGAGAAAGAAGTTGAACTACGTAGGGGTAAGATTGTCGGCTTGGTTCAACCCGATATCTATTTCACTCTTTCCAATGGTACTTCATCGGGGATCGTTCGGGAATCGCTCAGGAGCATTTTTATTTTATGGCATTCCATAAAAGAAATCGTAACGCATTATTTTACGCTGCAATGCAGCTACAAATGCCTAAAAATAATACATACTCATTTAATGGTGGCTTTAAATATGAAAATGGAATTGTGCGTAAGTCGATCCACCCTAAACGGCCGGTTCCAAAGCCGAAAGAGATAGATATTACTCCTACGGCAGCCGTTTGTTGATAAAACCATATGAGTGGTCCTCAGCAGAGACTAATGCTATTCATTCGTTGTAGTGGCTCAAATGATCCAAAGCCCACAAACGGTCCCCGTGATAGATGATTTTCGTTACAACTGTATCTTGAAATATACAAATGACTTTATACTTTTATATTATATTGTAGTATCAGATAACTTTTGAGACAAACTGTCTCTGTACAGGTGTCCACTGTATTTTCCAAAACAAATTGATTAGCACACTGCACTTGTCAACATTTCCTTGAAATATACATTTTTTTTTCCAATACCACCCAACTGCTGTGCCGCAGTCAATGAAAATTGTATTTTTTTTTCTAGTTCTCTCTAACCACACAGCCGTGCACATACTTCACCTACGCATTTCCGTCACACAGTAAATACTTGAAGGTAATCCACTACTTTGCAGACATAAGCGTCTACTGAATTTTGCTCCAATTACCCACCCACATCATTCGAAAACATTGATGATCGTGGCCACTAACTTGACAACCTACATACCAATCTCTAAAAGCTGTAATTGATCAAAAAATGAAGCCCTCTACGATCACACAAAAGCTTCTTCAACAAAAAAATATCCCTCGTTCTACAAAACAAATAAGTATCATAGTATCTATCACGATAAGCAATCAAATGATAACCTTTTCCCAGCTGCCATAAACGCGTCGGGTGTGCTTTGAAAACACCTTACGGTCGATGTTTGGGTTACTTAACGTCCCCATAATGGCAATGCGTCATTAGTATTCAAGTATTCACTGGCACTGGCAAAGTGAATAGATCGAAAAGAATTTCTAGTCGAGGTAGAGAATTTTTTTTTTTACGAAGCAAAGAAAAAAAAAACAAAAACATAACACCATGTCCAGATCCGGAGACTACGACAATCTAAGTAAAGTCCATTGATGTGGTCTTAATGATTTGTTTACCATGCCTGCACAGCACTACAATCTTTTTCATTGATAAACAACGTTGAACTCTCAAACAATTTATTGATATTTTCTTTCTTTTCTTCTTCTTCGGTTTTTTGCAGATGCTCTTTTAGCTGATTTACAAAACAGTGTACCCGGCCAAAATAAGCACTTGGCATCGAATACATCGACAACAACAACAACAACAAATTATCAACAAAACTATGGAAACACACCGGGCTATGGAAGCGTTCGACCGAAGCAGACTTCAGCTTCTGTGAGTATATTTCAAATATGAACTCAATGTTTGGTTTAAGCCTTAATTGTTTCTTTTTTGCAGGATTACTTTTTTTTTAAGAATTTGTTTAAAAGTGAACTTGTTTGAGAGACTTGTTCTCATTTGAAGATCAACAACTTATTCCGAAGGGCAAGAAAAACGAAATTGAATTTGAGAAGGTCTCCAGAAACCGCAAGGGATTTGTTTTAATTGAATCTAAGATCTGTCCTTCAATGATTGATGAATTTCACTCATGGCGCCATGGTCGGTTGTTATTGTCGCTTGTTATTATGATGAATCAATAAGATTAAATTGTGTACTCGTATACCATGCATAAGCCACTCTAACTCAACCTTAAACGCCGCTGGGTCCAATTAAAATCGAATATGCTTGTGGAAACGTTTATAAGAGCTATCACCGGAGTTTTCTATCCCACAAGTGAAGTGTGCCAGGTTGAAATGAATTTCTGACGGTAATTGTCGATAAAAATGTAGAGCTGTAAAGAGCTGGCTCATGGTTGATCATGTCAGACTACAATATGACAAGTGACTAGTGTAGATTAGAAATTTTTCATTTGCAACATCTACCAAGGCAGTTGACAAGCTCTATTCATTGTCAGTAACCAAGCATAATTCGACTTGTGAATCCTGACTGAGCGTCTTACTTGCGGATACACATTCACTGAGAAGTTATATGACTTGAAATTTAGCTTAAAACATTTCCTTCTTCTTGGACTTTGTTTTATTAAGACCAGAGATTTTGACATCACTTATGTAAACCGTGTTGCGCATAAGGTCTGTTAGGTCCAGCCAGTATTTATTATAGGCTATGACTACATTTCCCTTTGGCTACAGGTCAGTGATTTGAGAGGAATCATTTTCAATCGTTACCATCTTCCGTGATCGATGAATTGGTGATTTTGCCAACGAATCCCACCCGAGATAAATACTAAAATCTTATTTAATAAACACCGTCCATGGAGAATGCGCTCTCGTGATAATTTGTTTGTCTTCATTTTTTTGGCATTAGCCCATGTTTTTCGTTACAAAACCTCGGGCAGTTACAGGTGTTCATCGCATCCAGGTCTGATCATTCTGGGGAGTTGTCGACCCCTAAACCATATTAGTAGTATTGATCGCCATGACCCAACAGAAATTGCACCAACTGCATTGTATTTCTTCTAATGACCTTTATGGTGGCAAATTCTCTTATATAATTGATTTAATTGATGATGTTGAGACCTTTAATTATCATTTCTTTTTTGGCTGTAGCTTTATTGCTTTGAATTCCTTTCGTTTCGTAGGCTGAACGGGCAAAGCAGTTCATGCACGCCTTTCTTCAAATAAAGAGTTTCTTGATTAAATGATTGAGTAAGCGGTTAAGATAGATGCGTTTTTGTGTGAACTCTAACTCATCCAGGTATTTCGCCGTTGTTACGTTCGCCATGTGATTAGCGAAACGTATATTTGCGCTCCTTCGGGATTTATTATAAATGCAATATCTTTCACATCTTATTAAGGAAATGGATTGCCAATCTAATATTGGTTTGTCTTCTATATTTTTTAAGCGAAAATTGGACATTTTCATTTTATAAAGGGTTTTCCATTAAGTGCTTCCTATCTTTAAGATTAAATAAAACAAAGTGTGTGCGAGATATCATCGAAATTTTTTATTCGTTTGAAAGGCCTATCGATGCCATTGTATATGTAATAACATCATCTCAACGTGGGATGACCATGCCCTCGAATCGCTCGTGAAGAATTTCCAATGTGGCGTGAGCTGTGTGATACGTAGCGCCGTCCTGTTGAAACCACATGTCGTTGGTGTCCATATCATCCAATTCAGGCCAAAAGAAGTTGTCGGTGATGGCCTGACCAACGTCGTTCTCAAAGAAATATGGACTGATAACGCCGCCAACCCAAAATCCACACCAAACAATGACTTTTTCGGGATGCATTGGACGCTCTTGGATCTCATGTGGATTTCTATCGTCCCAATTTTGACAATTTTGTTTGTTGACGTACCTATTCATCCTGAAATAGCCCTCATCGCTGAAGATAATTTTTCGATGAAAATTAGGGTCAGTTTCCAACCGCTCCAGAGCCCATTCAGCGAACACAAGTCGTTGTCTATGGTCGTTTACCTTCAGCTCCTGGGTCAGTTGAATTTTGTACGGGTGCAGGCCCATTCTCATGGACAGCAGCGATGTTTTCGGCAGATCTTGCAACAGTGGACTCAAATTTATTCATGACACTGCGAATAGTCCGATTATGGCGACCGTAAAGTGGGCGAAGCGCGCGGAACATTGCTCGAAATAAAATGTTTACATTTTATAGTTTTAAAACATTTATGTATTATGTTTTTCTGCATTAATAATGAATATGTTCGCCATTTTTCGATATGACCTCTATAAGACGGTTTGGAATAGAACCATACAGTTTTTTTTTTTAAATAATCATGAGAAATTTGGGCCCAGTCATCACGAATAGCTTCGATTACAGTGTCCTTGTCTTCAAATTGTCTGCCTCCTTCATACGCTTTACGAGATAACCATGCCCAAAAATTTTCGATTATGTTTAAGTCCGGTGAATAGGGGGCTTCCATGGCAAAAGTTCCACGTCTTCTGACTGAATCCAAGTTCTAACAACCCTGGAAGTGTGGATGGAGGCATTGTCTTGTTGGAATATCCAAGGCAGGGGCCCGAAAATGTTTTTCACTTTTGGAAATGACCGTTCCAGCAAACATTTGTAGTTGTTTCCGTTCATTGTTGTGGACAAAAACTCCAACTCGATTGTGCCATAGTAGGTAATAGCTCCCCACACCATTACACCTGATGTACGGCTGTGGTGTCTCCACCTTTCTTAGATTAGGGAAATAAAAGTTGTAACCATCGGAACCGTCAAGGTTAAACTTTTTTTCATCCGAAAAGACAACTCGTTTCCATTCACTGCTCCATGTGACATGTTCTCCTGCAAAATTCATTTGATGCTCCTTGTGTTCTTGCCTCAAAACCGGTTTCGTTTTAAGTTGCTGTGCTGGCTGATACTTCGCTGTTGGCCCTTATTTTAGTCGCTGGTAGAGTAGAATTTGAGGCACGCCGTAGAATTAACCGCTTTTCTCGCAATGTTGTTGCTTCTGCCGTGCGTCCTTTTTGATTTTTCCCATAGTTTTGTGGATCCGCAAGATAACTGTTTACAACAGTTTTACTTTTTTTAAGCCTTGTTGCAATTTCTCGGCCTGAGAGTCCTAACTCATGGAAAGCATTTATTTTTCCTCTTTTTGTCGCTGTCAAAGTCTTTCCGGAACCCTTTTTTTTTAAACTAAATAAAAACAGTTCTTTTCAATGCTCTTTTAAATATTCTTAACAAAACTTTGAAAAAAATCGCTGATGTGAACTCCTGCAACGAAATATTCGCAATGGCCGCATCTTAGTGGCGCATCTTTTTATACGCTTTTCAAGTAGTTCATTGTTTGATCTTGGGAAATTCCAACGGTCGTTTCTTATTTACCCTTTCATTTTATGACTTCCTGTTGAGAAAATAGTAAAAGTTTGCGGGTACAAAATTTCAAACAGGTATAACGAGTGATCGCCAGTGTATTATTGAAGGATCAAATCTAACTGCTTCAGGACCACCAATTGTACTTTGTGGTCACGTCTAATCATCGCTTACTCTTGCGTGCATACAATATTCTCTTTTCTTGTTCTTTCACATCGATAAATAGAATATCTACTTGATGTCAATCGCCTCAATAACACTTTTTTTTATAATGATCCTGACAACAACTTTGGTCCCTAATGCTGGGCTTTATATTTAATTTGATTTTGACTTTGAGTTCGTTACCGAAATCGATGTCGCTCAGGCTGTTTGTTGTACTAAGTCCTCTATTTTATGTTCATTTTTCCTGACAGTTTCATGCAGAATAAGTGAATATCTCAAAGCAATGAGCTCACTTTAAATCCCTCAAAGTCTCAGTTGGCCTTAATTAAAAAAGAAAACAACGCTATAGGCTTTTTATAAACAACAGCTGACTTCAATTGATAAATAAGATAAATAATTCACTTTTCGCAATCGAAGACATTAACAGCCCAATTGATCTGAATTATGCTGAATTGCGCAAACTTCGGGCGTATTCGTGCTATACTCCTGTCGACGCTACAATCAGGCTCATTAAAACCTAACTCATATTAAATCAATTCCTAATTTTTTTTGCAAAAATAGAACTCGTTCCAAAACCAGGTTAACGCTAATGCACTTGGGAGATCAAACTCAAGCCAGCTTTTTTGACGTCAGAGCCATTCCAATGCACTTGATGGGGAGACTACTAGAACTCTTGCTACACAGTCGCAACAGGTATTTTGATATTTTAATCGGTATACGTTGTTCCTCCGCACTGGCTTATAAATTGCTCGTTGGACTCCTGAAGAAAGAAATGCGTGCCAATTTCAGTAAACCTCTGTGGTTTGAAAAGGCGGACGGGAGATTGCAACTTTATGCAAAATTAAATGAACACATATGTACGTGGTGTGGTGTGTTCAAAAAATAACGAGAATTCTAGTTTTTTGATAAAAAAATATTTATTTATTTCTCTACATTAATGTTGTTGCCGTCAAAATAGTGCCCATGCACTTGTGCCAGCGCTTCTTCCAATCCTCGAAACACATCTCAAACTCGATCTCTGGGATAGCCGTTAGCTATTTTAGCGAAGCGCTTTTAATGTCATCTATGCTTGTAAAACGACGGCCCTTTAAGAACCTTGATTTTTGGAAATTGGAAAAAGTCACACGGAGCCATGTCTGGCGTTTCAGTAATTCTGCTTCGTCATTGACTTCATTTAGTGATTCCTGAGCAACTTCCATTCGCCGCTGATTTTGTTCAAAGTACAACAATTTTGGAACAAATTTTGCTGCCACGCGTTTCATAGCCAAAATATTCGAAAAAAATTTATGGCATGAGCCAATCGATATGTCAACATCATCAGCGACTTCTCTGATTGTAATCGTTCATAACCATTTGTTTTACTTTTTCCACGTTCTCATCGGTTGTTCGTCATCTTAAACATCTTCACCGTCATATTGGAAACGCTTATACCATTCGTAGACTCTCGTTTTACTCATAGCAGACTCACCATAGGCCTTTGTTAACATTTTACACACTTTGTTACACGTTATTTAATTTTTTACGCAAAACTTGCTACAAATTCTTTGATCAATTTCTTTTAACAAACGAAAATCTGAGCTTGGCGACTCAAACAAGATAGCATTGGAGATATACCCTTACTGTAGAACGATATTTTTCTTAGAATATGCCCAGGAATCATTTCCCAAATTATCGTCATCGAATTAGGGGACACCCTGTATAAAGTGTCCACAAAAAAAAATCACCCTGACGGATCCATGATTTGAAGTGGTTAATTCTTCCGCTGGCGGCTGAATCTTGGTACATTCGCACATTACAAGGTTGTGGTTGAGTTGCAGCTCACTTTTCCACTCTGACTTCTATGTAGAATATCTGCAGTAATTCGTGTTAAGATTGCATAGGCTAAGTTTCATTGTAGAACCACGTAGCCACCCACATGACAAGGTGTACGCCGTAACTATCATTCAAGCCCATGCAATGCTCTATCGAACTGGCTCATGCTGACTACTTTAAATTCCAATAAAAAATAAAAAGAAAAAAGAAAATAGTTAAACACAAAATTTCCAGTTTTTTTTGACAAATTCGTCTCAGATGAATTTAAAATGATTCGATGTAGCAACTGTGAAGAACAGATGCACAAAATTGCAGTAGAAATCTTCATTTTCGATGCAGCGTGCTCTCCATTTGGACTTACAAAAGTATGACGGACAAACAAAAACATGATTGGAGATGCCACTTTTGCATAGACAAATCTTGTTCAGAATTTGAAAGGAAATGCCAAGCTAGGAGTAATTACAAAAACTAGCAAAGTCGAGAACATCGATGAAATATTATTTTATTCGAACACTAGACGTTATTGTCGAAAATGTCATCAAAGGGAGGAAGAGGTCTCTGAAGGATTATTCTGAGAATGTTGAGGTCATGTCGCAAAAGCATAGTCATCTTATTAAAACTCTCAAGACCAGTAATGTGCTTCTTTCAAATTTGATTAAAAAAATTTCAGAATTATAACAAAAGAGTTGTAACGTTTGGGAGTCGATTTTCTCTATTTTAGAAAGGTAAACGTCTGAGTTCATGTAATGCGTTTTTTAACGTATTAATTTAACCACTATATTTTGTGCGTTGACATTGAACCTTTACATCCTGTTTTTTTTCAAGTCTTTGGTAACATAAAAATACTCACAAAGAATATACGGCTCACAAAGAATGCTCCTCAGATATGCCTTATTTAGAATAAGAAAATTAAATTGACTTTTTGTTCTCATTTTCAGCCTGTTTATCAAGAACACTACACCGTAACGGAGACTCGAAAATCTCTATCACCAGCTTTTAATGGAACTGGTGGATCAGGTGCAGTAAGTGGGCCAGGTTCAGTTGGTGTGGGACCGGGAGCAGTATCAGGAGGACCTAGTCATTCGTATCAATATCAAAATCAAGGTGCAACACCTCGAAATTATAGCAATCATGGCCTCTATGGAACAGCGAATAGAAATCAATCAGCTAATCCAAATAATTTGTCAGAGTTGGATAGTCTACTACAAGATCTAAGCAATGGCAGATATGATAGCACCTTGGAACGAAAGGGTAAGTCATAATAATCTTTCGAAAATATCGAAATTAATTTACTTGTATTATTATTCTTTAGAATCTTCTTTGCCAGTTGCTTATGGTATAAGTCAAGTAAGACAACAGCCAGGAAGCAATTACAGTACTCTTAGTAATACAACTAAACGGCCAACCGTGGATAGCTTGCTGGATGAATTGACAAATGCATCGACGAATTCTATTTATGCCGTTCCAAATGGGTAAAAAAAAACACTTGAGTCAAATAATGAATTTTTCTTGACTTTCGAAAATTATTGCAGGTCTGCGAAATCTCCAACGCCTGGTAGACATGTTACAATTACTGTCCGAGAAACGACAACTGAGAAATTATCCGGTCCACAGGGTGCACCAGGTATTTTACAAATGACATTGTTAAGGAATTTAATTTAATTTAGTTGATTGCTCGTTTTAGTTTCTTCAATGGAAGAGCAAATTGTTCATCAGAAGGACTCTTATGCAACACCACCACATGCTTTAACTGCAGCACCGCCTATGTATGCATCTTCAGCAACAAAAGAATTAGATGATCTGATGGCCTCGCTGTCCGACTTCAAGGTGAGTACAGTTTTATTGAAGAGTGAGTTTAAATTTGATTATGATTTAATGGGTAGCTGTTGTTGGTAAGTTACTTTACTCTTACCAATTTGCTCTGTTTTCAAGTCGTGCCGAACTTTGGTACTTATTTAGAAAAAAAACTAATTATAGCTTATTCAGTAAAAAACTACGGATGTATCAAACCTATTGATGAATACCAGCCAATCTAATCTATCGTTATAATTATACCCTTCCCATTCAGCCAATAAAGTCTTTCCATAGAATAAAATCTTTAGTAATTTGACGGAACTTCGCCTACTAGCTTTTGAACTATATTTTTAGGACTTCTCTTTCAAATAATACATAGTTAGAAAACTATCAGGTAAAGACGAGCAGTTTTATTGAACACCAGACTTAGGGACAAGCCTCGAAAACTACAGACAATTGTTTTGGTATTCTAGCTTTGCTACACTGCAGGCAGTTCGAGCAAACCAGAATTTTTTTTGGCTGCGTTTAAGGATGATGATGACCGCAAGAGTCCTTTTGTTGTCATACCTCCGACTGAGTACTAGCGAGGATTTTCTATACATTGAACTTATCGGTTTTTGAAAACAAGTTAATATTCTATTGTCATTCTCGAAAGTTCTTAATAGGTGTTCTGGTAAAATTGTTTCTCAGAGATACGATAGGGCCACAAAACTTTAAAAATGTAAAGATAGTGCTCACGTTTGTAAGATAGATGGATGAGGTAATACATGTTTTCAAACTATTTGAAACTCTTAACTGTCTCAATTAATAAGGCCAACTACCTACAGTTCCTCAATTCACCCTTCAAAGATCTGCAAAAAATCGCAGATCTGTTTACTCAATTCTTTAGCCAGTCGCTCGCCAACCACTCCAAGTATGTCTGCGCAACTAAGTAGTAAGTGCTGGTCGATTTTGACATATCGAAAACGTTATGAACCAAGCTTAGACATATGGTAAACAAACCGTTCTGACACATTAGTGATTTTGTTTTGGCGTCATATGCTTTTGGTTGTGTGAAAATGTCTGTTCTTCTTTCATTCGAAGATAACGGCGACTGAAGCGCATCGAGAGCTCTGAAAAGTTTACGGAGATGCTGCTCTAAATGAAACAACGTGCCGTGATTGGTTCCGTCGATTCAAAGACTGTGATTTCGATGTTGACGACCATCCGCGGGAAGGAAGGCCAAAATCTTTCGAAGACGCTGAATTGGGAGCATTGCTCGATGAGGATCCGTGCCAAACGCAAGAAGAACTTGCTTCAGCATTAGGAGTTACCCGGCAAGCCATTTCCAAGCGTGATTCAAAACCAAGGAACTTGGGCTCCTTATGATTTGAAGCCAAGGGACGTTGAGCGTCGTTTTTTCGCTTGTGAACCAACTGTTTCAGCGGCAAAAAAGCAAGGGTTTTCTTCATCGCATCGTGACGGGTGATGGAAGATGGATTCATTACAGCAATTCAAAGAGAAGAAAGTCATGGGGACTGCCCGGTCTTGCTTCTACGTCGTTGGCTCGGCCGATTATTCACGCTGCGATGGTTATGCTGGGTATTTGGTGCAACCAGGTCGGCGCTATTTATTATGAACTGTTGAAACCCAACTAAACCATCACTGGGGAACGGTATCGACTTCAATTGATCCGATTGAGACGAGCACTGCGCGAAAAACGGCCACCATACGAGCAAAGACACGAAAAAGTGATTCTACAGCATGACAACGCTCGGCCTTATGTTGCCAAACCCGTTAAAGCCTACCTGGAAACGCTCAGATGGGAAGTCTTACCCCACCCGCCATATTTCCCAGATATTGCGCCGTCCGATTATTACTTGTTTCGTTCGATGGCACATGGTTTGGCTGATCAGCAGTTCCGCTCATATGAAGACATCAAAAAATTGCTTGACTCGTGGATAACCTCAAAAGATAAATACTTTTACCGTAATGGTATTCGAGCTCTGCCAGAAAGATGGGGACAAATTGTAGCTAGCGATGGGCAATACTTTGAATGATTCATGATCTTGGTTGCGCACCTAGTAGCTTCCACAAACATCACTAATTTTGGTGGACATAACTCCGGGATTAATAAGAAATAAGATCGTAAAACACAAACACAAATATTTTGCCGGCCCCGATGTTTCATCATTTTAAAAAGATAGCCTAATTATCTTTCCATTTCACGGCTAGATTTTCCAAATCCCGGGAGAAACTCATATATTACATAATTTATTCAACCTATTCGTATAAAAATGGTTAATTCCAATTTGCAGGCCTATGCTGGAAGTTTCCAAAATACCAAAGCTGTTGAGGAGCACTGTTTTTTCATTGCCTGTAAGCAATAGAAGATGGCAAAAAAGAAGTTGATGTGATTACATAACATCAGAACCTATAGAAGCCTCCTAAGGGCTCATTCCATTATCAATGTTGACTGTTTCATCAGTAATTTGTTTATATTTTTATACACATGTGACACCAAAATCCTCTGGCTCATACTGTCTGTCTCTGAGTGTTTTCCGCTGCAAGAGAACCACTTTGATTCTAAAACCTTCTAATAATTCCCAATACCTCTTACTTATTTTATTTATAATGGGCCTTTTCCCACAGTGATTGGCGCGTGGTTTATGCATTACTGGACATTTGTTTTCATACAGGTATATACATTTACCAGAAAAGGTAACTCCGCTCTGGGCTTCGTCAAACCTTTTGTTTTTTCTCTTCTTGAATATTTTAATCAAATCTGGTTACACTATTACATAGACTATATACCATATTGCGTGTAGAAGATGTTCAAGTTTACCTGATTTGATTTTCAGAGACTTTATTGAACCGACAGCATCAACCTACCACTCCATCTTGATGCACTGAAACTGATACATTTACAATACAACCCTTTATAACGCGTCGAGGATTTGGTCTTCGCAAACTTATTTCGTCAGCTTTTAACCGGTAACATTGGCTAATCTAAAATCATTCATTTTAACCATCATCGAACGAATTATGGATACCATGAACAAATGCCTCAAATGCTACGTAAACTGCATTCGACAAATTACTGACTCTAACCTTAACAAACACTCCTTCAAGACTGTCCTCTATTACACCCATGCTTCCTCTCTGTTGCTCACACCCCATAGTTAGCAAAGCTACAAGTTATTAAGTTTTGTAGTTTAATTGTTGTTTGTATTAATCAAAATAAAATTATCTGCGGCTTACCATTTCAATACAATTCAGTCCTTCAAGATAAATTACAAAGAGAAATCCATTATTCAGTAGGAAGTTAAGAAGTTTAACTTCAAATTCAGAGTTAATTGAATTCTTGTCTAAGTTTCTTACTAAAGACAAACGCCTACTTAAAATCAATACATTTGGACTGAATTGTATTCGGTATTCGGACCACTGCTTAATGATAATTGGCGTCTATCTAGGAAGACCCAATGCGGTCCAATACCAGTAAATTGTGGTATCCACCAATTCAGGTGGGGGGCTGACACAAATTCAAGTGGGATTGTATTTGGAGATTCCATGACCAAAAATACGACGACCCAAAGCGAAGACTTATAATTTTGGTATCGAGTAACTTTTCTCATGGCGAGACAATGCCAGTTAAACTTGCAAAATTTGTAGTACAGAGAATAAATGTTTTCTTGTATCGGGTTGTTCTATTTACATAGTCTCTTGTTTTCTGTTTCTGTTCTGTATTGTAATGTTGGCTTTTCATTTTCATCTAATCAGTCTTTTGTGATAACCAGATGAAGTCCTTGATTCGAAATTTTTCGGTCTGTAAAGCTCGCTAGAAATTAGAACATACCATAATAAATGATACCATATTGGGTCATCCAATAAGAGGTGCCATTTTAAATCAATAGGAAAACGCAACATTTTTGTGAAAAGTGGTGATATTTTTATTTTAATCTAAAGTACAGACTGTGAGGTTAGTAATGGAATACAATATATGCTAAATGTGAGTCTCTGCAAGCAGTCATTCTTTTATGAATTTTTTCATCACATTTTCGCATAACTGCAGCTGTATCTCGCGAATAACAGCTCTGATATTTTCTTTTAGTGCATGAATCGTTGATTGTGCATTGGTGTAGATTTTATTTTCAACATATCCCCAAAGCAAAAAGTCTAATGGTGTTAAATCGCACGATCTAAGCGATCAATTGAAGTATCCATTTCGAGAAATCACAAGTCCAGGAAATTTGTCACGCGATAGAGCCATCGTATCACCAGCTGTGTTGCATGTGGGGTCGTCCTGCTGAAAATAAACGCCGCCCACGTCCATAGCATCAATTTCAAGCAAAATAGTCAGTCAACATCTATCGCACCAACATCATTTTCGAAGAAATATGGTCCAATGACACCGGCAGCCCAAAAACTGCAGCAAACTGCCACTCACCCACTATTTCTCTTGGGTTTACGGAGCCCCAGATGCCACAGTTTTGTTTTTTTACGCATCCAGACAAATAGAAATAAGCTTCGTCAGTCAGAATAATTTTGTATAAAAAAAATCATGACCTTGTTCATCTATTTTCAGCACCCAATCAGCGAAGGTACGGCGTTGTGCGTGGTCTGCTGGCTTCAATTCTTGTGCCAACTGGACCTTATAAGCATGTAGGTCCAGGTCTTTATACAAAACGCGGTGCAAAGTGGTTGTGGATAGGCCTAATTCTGTGTGGGGATGAAAACGATATAAGTAATAGTCAGTTGGTATCGGACTTAGCAACTAATGATCACTTAAAAACGGTCAAATCTTCTTCGTCGTTAAATATTTTACGATATAAACCTAACCGAATATTTCTCTTCGATAAGCGTTCTTTTGAAAGTTTTCAACAGTACCAAAGAGGCTGATTGATGATGGCTTTGTGCAAATTTTCGCTGTTTTTTCCGTTCCGTTGGTATTGTGCGATTACGTAAATATTTTGTTTTATTTTGGCAATAAAATGTTCCTATTCGGTTTTGTGGAGAACCCACAAAGGAAGACGTACGAGTATTAAAACGCATACCGTGATTCCTTAAAACGTTTTATTTCCTGTAAAATTTACGTTGGCAATAAAACGTGCGTATTGAGGCTCGTGGAGAACCCAACAAAGAAAACGCATATCCTGACTCCTAAAAATGTTTTATTTCTTGCAAAATTTGTACATACTATACAGGGTGGCTGATGGATGTTGCTCCATTAAGAAACTCAAATAACTTTTCTTTCAATTCATACAATTTATTTATTTATAACGCCATGTCTCATTGCAGTTATTGTTTGAATGGACTGCTTTAATTAATTCAAATTTATGGATTTCGTTTTGCAGACTTCCTTCTTACAATAACTCCACACAAAAAAGTCAGGTGCAGTCAAATCAGGAGACCTTCTGTCACAACATGCCTGAATATATGTGAAGTTGTACCATCTTGTTGAAACCAGAGTTGAAAGGGATTCTCTTTCGGCGAAATTATCAGTATCTTTAAATAAAAAATGTGACACGACAATATAGCTTGATAAAACTGCACATCACACTGTAAATCGAGTAGGATGTAGTTCCGTCTCCTGGAGTATCTCCGGGTTAAAGTCACTCCATATTCAACAATTTTATTTTTTTTCAATTTGCTTGTAATTTGAGCTTTGTAGGGAAACAAGTTTAAATCTTTGTCTGTAGTGGTTGTCTGTTTAATGAGTTTCGGGTCAAAACGCTTGAATTTG
Organism: Volucella zonaria; assembly: GCA_963966105.1. Lineage (NCBI taxonomy): Eukaryota > Metazoa > Arthropoda > Insecta > Diptera > Syrphidae > Volucella > Volucella zonaria. The sequence goes on along the minus strand of OZ014533.1, from coordinate 133,659,593 downwards.
TTTGTATAGCTGCAGCCACAGCAGCATTCGTTTCATGTGTCCGAACTGAAGGATCTCGGTGATAAAGCCTTCTTGAGATTGTGCCGCGCTCGGCAAAAGAGTTCTAATCTCCAAACGGTCCATCGGCTCGGAATAGTGTCTCCAAACGTTGCGCGGAAAATATGGACTGTAAAGCATGATAGCACCGCAGTATTCAAATCCTGGTTTCATGGTCCCAAGCGTCCATATTTGTTAAATTTAATTACCAATCTATTGCTAAGAGATGGCGTAACTTGTATTATTCCATTGGAACATGCGTTGGAAAGCTACTGTCATTGTACGTCATTTCCGTATATGTCATTCATTTCAAGCGTAAACAACAATAATTTTTTTTCACCCAAATATGTTGAACTTTGTGCCTGAAAAAGTGTTTTTGCGGGGAGTTCTTCTTCATTACTTTAATATGAAGAAAACTGCTGCCGAAAGTCATCGTATTTTGGTGGAAGTTTATGGTGAACATGCACATGGTTTGCACGATTTAAAAGTGGTGATTTTGGCTTGGATGAACGTCCTGGGCAGCCAAAAAAGTTTGAAGATGAAGAACTGGAAGCATTACTCTATGAAGATTGTTGCCAAACACAAGAAGAGCTCGCAGAATCTTTGGATGTCACTCAAGCAGCCATTTCAAAACGTTTAAAAGCAGCTGGATATATTCAAAAGCAAGGAAATTGGGTTCCACATGAACTCAAGCCGAGAGACATCGAAAGCGGTTTTACATGTCCGAAATGCTGCTGGAACGCCACAAAAAGAAGTCATTTTTGCATCGGATTGTTACTGGTGATGAAAAATGGATCCATTACGACAACCCCAAGCGCAAAAAATCATATGTGAAACCCGGCCAACCAGCCAAATCAACGGCAAAGCCGAATATCTATGGCGCGAAGGTAATGCTCTGTATTTGGTGGGATCAGATGGGCTGTGAAACCATCAATGGACAACTCTACCGAACACAATTATTCCGTTTGAAGGGAGCAGTGGCCGAAAAACGCCCGGAATATGCGACCAGACACGAGGCAATAATTTTCCATCATGACAACGCTCGGCCCCACGTTGCTATTCCGGTTAAGAACTATTTGGAAAACAGTGGATGGGAAGTCTTACCCCACCCGACTTATAGCCCAGACCTTGCCCCTTCTGACTACCATTTGTTTCGGGTCGATGCAGAACGCCCTCACTGAAATACGGTTCACATCAGAGCAGAATATCAAAAATTGGCTTGATTCATTCTTGGCTGCCAAGCCGGCGCAGTTCTTTTGGGATGAGGTCCACAAATTGCCAGAAAGATGGGAAAAAGTCATAGCTTCAGATGGGCAATACTTTGAATAATACTATTGTACATGTTTTTCTTATATAAACGTTCAAGTTTTGAAAAAAAAACCGCACGAATTAAGTTATATACTATAAACTAAAAAAAATGAAACCGATTACTTCCACAGAAAGAAAAGTTATTACGTTTGAATTTGGTACCACGTTTCATCAGCCACTTTGTATGTTTTTAGGTGGCTAAAATATTATTTCTTATATTGCTATAAACAAACATATTTCTTAATATTACACCTTCTCTATTACAGAAATGCAACTCATAAGTCGTTACAATATCTGCATGTGTACTTTGTTTTAAATAATTATTTAGATATTCTCCTGGTTGTACGCCGAGTACAAGCCTATATACGAGAGCTGTTTGATAAGTACCCGTGTTGGAATATAGGTGGCGCTACTGAGCCAAAATTAGTATACCATCATTTAGTATAACCTCTTTTAGCCCGCCTGTCAAAATTCGGTGACAATCCGACGCTTAGTTTTTCCCAGTTGCCTTGCTTCCTTCTCAACTTTTCTGCGCCACGTACTCCTAGGACCGCCGCGCATCCTGCCGTCCTGAGCAAGCGGGACCCTTTCGTAGAGTGTGATCAATCCACTGCCACTTTCGTCATCGTATGATTGTGCCTATAGGTTCATGGTCCGTTCTCTGATAAAGCTGTTCGTTAGAGATACGGTTTGGCCAGAATATCCTTAAGATGTAGCGTAGGCACCTATTGGCAAACGTTAGTGGTGGTCACCCTCAAGGTACCACATCCATATAGTAGCACGGATTCAACGTTGAAAGGGAACAGTCGTAGCTTGGTATTTAAGCTAATTGCATTACTTCGCCAAACTGTGGATAGCATCCCAAACGCAGATTTTGTTTTGCCTATGCGGTTGGCTATATCCAGTTCGGTTCCGCCATCGGTAGAGACAATACTCCCAAGGTGTTGGAAACTCTCTACTCTCTCAACCGTCTGTCCAGCAATACATTTATGAGTTGATGAGTATGGTCTTAGGATGATGATTTTTGTTTTTGCCGAGTTAATTTTCAGCCCAACGACGCCTGCTTCCCTCTCCACATTTGTTGTCATTTGGTGAAGGTCCATTATTCTGTGAGACAGAAGGCATACATCGTCGGCGTAGTCAAGGGGTTTGCGTTCAAATGTAAGAGTCCATCGAATTGCTCCATTTTCTGTTAAAAAGGCCGCATTCAGCACATCGCTAATCACCAATAGAAACAGTATTGGTGAAAGTATGCAGCCTTGCCTAACCCCGCTTTGGACTTCGAATTCCTCAGACAGTCTTCCTCTGTGTAAGACGTGACATGTAGACCCATCATATGTAGCCTTGATAATTGCTATTAATTTATCAGGAATGCTTCTTCTGCGCAAGGCACGCCAGATAAATTCCCGATTCTCTTGTTCTTCTATGCAGTAGCTGCTTCGTAGGCGAGTTGTTTCCCAACGCGTGCTTACCTGCAGTCTTCATTAAAGCATGAGTTTCATGGAGATGGTCGGGGGTGAAGTCCAATTCTTATTTGCATTGATTCCAGTGGTATTCAGCATTTGATGTGGATTGCATAGGACATGTTGTTGTAATGGTGTTGCGTCAATTTGATGACCGAAATGTTGGCAAGCCATATGCTAGCCATAGTGATGTTTCGAGGGTTTCTGCTTGTTGTTCGGCTGTACGTACTCTGTTTAAGGTTCGAAAACATTCCATGTGCAGATTCTAACGCCGGTGATGTTTTTGCGTTCTGCAGGCTCGCCAACATTAGTTCCGTACTTATCCGAGGCTTCGTAATAGTGAGCTAATGGGCTTTCGAACAGCGAAACTCTCTTTATAATCGGTTCAATAGTGATTTTGTGATGCTCGAAAAAACAGACAAGCGGAAAAAATTCTTTAAAAAAAAATTAATTTGGGCAGAGACACATCCATTTTTTTTTTGAAATTATCTTCGATGTACAGACACGGCTTCATCACAATTTTATAGTAGAGATCATAAAAAACAATCTACTCTGGCTTGGGTTGGTTTTTTACGAGTTGCTCCTTTCCTGTCCATTAGAATCGTAATAAATTTCGCTTCATTCAATCCAAAAACCTAAATCATTATAGTTGAGTCCATTAAAAAAATAATTCGTATTTTTTAAGAAATAATAAATCATTCAGTAAAAATATATTTAAAAAAAAAAAAATAAACTGATGGACAGTGGCAAAAATCCTGAGCTGGAATTTTAAAAATAACATAATCGCCTTTTCAAGGACATAACTCGTGCTGCTGGACCAAGTTGGTAATCTGAAAATAGCCCAATCTCCTTTCAAGACAGAACAGACAGACAGGCGGACGTTATCGAGAAAGTCTGAGTGCAAAATAACCCCCGTCATAAAATAAATGAACGGTTTTTATTTTATTTTATTTTATTTTCATTTTTTTCTATTTTCCTTTCTTTGTTTTAGTTTGCGTTCGGTCTAATTTGAATTTCTACACTAACCTCGATTGCACGAGTGCAAAAATTCTATTTTTAAAATTAAAAACGAAAAAAGAGAATTATTTTATTTTTTAAATTTAAAATTAAAAGAAAAACAAAAAAAAGCTTTTAATAGACAAGCGCCCTATCTAAATGGTATTCGACTCTGGACAGTAAACGGTGCAGTGAAAATTGCTCGGTATCTGAAACTTGTGCAGACTACTGTCGAATGTTTGGGAGTGTCTTTTCGAGAGCACAATTTATGGCACGCGAAATGCTACTCAAAAGTCAGATCGTTTTCGAGGTCTTTGGTTTAGAAATGATTATGGTTTCTCCTCGAAAATATATCCCCGTGTGGATAGGGATACCTTTTAACGTGTTACTAATTAGAGATGAAAATCGTTGCCAAATTTGAGTTTAGGTCATCTTATTGGTGAGTTAAGTTATGGGCTTGCCAATTGAAATTAGTTTGTAGGTTCTTTCGAGTTTGTTTTTGAATAAAAATAATTTTAAAATCGAAAGAGATGAAACTCAAACACAGTTTTTGAATATTTTTTGAAATTGCTGCCAAATTAGTTGCTGACGTTTAGGAATTAAAAATTTAAATATATATGTACATATATATATATATATTGCTGCGTGATATGTGAAATATCTGCTTGTCAACAGGTGAGCACAGATTTTCAGGCGATCTTCGGAGATACGACATTCAAATGCATTTTCGATTTTTTTTTTTCTGAAAATGCAAAATGCGTAGGCTGCGACGGTCGGCCTTTGATAATTAAGATGTCAGAATTTGTTAGACATTTCAAGTGTAAGTGTCAGTGAGCCAGGGTGATTGGTAACATATTAATTTTGAGATTGTTATAATTTTATTATGACATTGACATAGAATTTTTGAGTGATCAGGTTTGAATGCAATGTAGAGAAGGCTGGAGTTTAATATGGGAACTTTATATTCTTTCTATTATTGGTACCTACCAGTCAAGTTATTTGTGGCCGGAAATTGGGATTTGGGAATGTACACAAAGTTTATTACCGCCACATATTATTATCTTTGAATTGGTACCGCTTTTTTTTTAAAGCATATCGGGTATTTAATTCTTAACCGACAGATGTGTAGTACGGCTGTCTCAAGTCAGAGACCATATGACACTTGTCGTGAAATAAGAATTGATGATTTTCAAGTCATTTACAAGTAAGTCTACTATCGTGATTGGCTGTTCATTGAATAAAACATTGCCAGAGAATGGTGTTGGTTGTTTATCTCAAAAACGTGGGTGCAGTGTAAACCGACTCTTAAGAATTTAACCATGTGACAGGCAATATGGTTTTCGTAGCAATAGGTCCACTAGTGATTTGATGGCATGTCTCACCGAAAAGTGGAACCAAATCCATCCATGCAAGGTAGTTGCACTTGATATTTCTAAGGTATTTGACAGAGTTTGGCATTAGGCTCTTTTGTCGAAAATGCGTGCTTTTGGGATCGATGACTCTCTTCTTCAATGGATTAGAAATTACCTTTCGGAACGTTCAATTAAAGTTGTGTTGGATGGTTTCAAGTCTGATATTCATAAAATAAATGCTAGTGTGCCGCAGGGCTCCCTCCTGTCTCCGCCAGTCTTTTTAATTTTTATCAATGATCTCTTTTGTACGCCACTTCTAGTCCAATATATTCCTTTGCTGACGACAGTACTCTCTGCTTTTTATATTCCTTTCCGGACGCACGTTCCTGCTCTTGGAATGTAGAACGGGTACGGTAGAGTATGTTAAGCTCATTAAATTCCGATATTAACAACATAACAAATTGGGGAACTATCAACAGAGTGGAATTTGATGCTTCCAAAATACAACGCTGTCTGCTGTCGTTAAAGTGAAATTTAAGCACTCAGCCATTATCCATGAATGGCACTTTCATCGTCCAAACCGATAAACTTTCCATTCTCGGTATGTGTATCAATGACAACTTACGTTGGAATGACCATTCGGTGTCGTCAAAAATGTTGCGAAATGTCTAGGTTTCCTCAAGCGATGTAAGAAATATTTCACCCCCTCTGATCTGGCCTCAATATATAAGGCATTCATCCGCCCAAAATTGGAGTACAACGCTCACATCTGGTCAGGCCTAAACATCCCTGCATCTGCTAGGCCGGATTCAAAACCGTGCGATAAAACTCATAGCTGATACCAATGTCACTCAGGCAATGGACACCCTCGAACCCAGACGAAATGTCTCGTGTCTCACTTTGTTTTATCGCTATTTCCACCACCAGTGCTCCATAGAAATCGCCAGTAGCCTTCCGCCCATTCAAACTTTCAACCGTAACACCCGTCTCGCTATGAATGCTCATAAGCATACCCTCAGGCCCACTTTTGGACGTACTCTAAAATATCGTGATTCGTTCCTAAGCCCTACAACTCGCTTATGGAATGTCCTGCCTAGCTCTTTATTTCCTAGTCATTGTAACCTTCAAACATTTAAAAACAATGTACATCGGTACCTGTCTTTTCTTCCTCCCTAATTTTCCTTCGCCCGCGGTGTCTGCAAACATTTTAAGGGTACTAATAACTCCTTGAGAGCGGCCTAATTAAAAAAAAAGTAATAGGATACAGCATGATTTTTTTCTTTTATTTCGCTTAAACAGCTCCAAACAGTGGTCAAAATCACCAACGTGTTGTTGTTTCTGACACAAACGCGGTACCAACTTCGAACAGAGCTCTCGCATACCCAAATACTCGTGCAAAATATGATGTACACGGTCTATTGATATACGAGGATATTAGCTATCACTCATCGCTCGCAATTGCGCTTTACGCTTGTTCAAAACGATTTTGGGTTTTTTTTTTATGTTTTCCGGCGTAACAGCCTCATTTGAGCGTCCAGTTCGTTCATCATCATTTGTGTCTGTATGAATTCAGCAAACCGGCGACAAATGTTTGCTTTCGGCGGAACAGATTCCTTATAACACTTTTCAAGCCATTTTTGAGTTCTAACGGTATGTTTTTTCCCATCAAATAACAGTGTCTTATCAGCATACGAAACTCGTTTTTTTCCATGGTTTTTAAAATATCAAAAGGTGCGTCGCTCAAAGTATGTCTCGGTGACTGATGGTAGACATTTTGACACGTATCGTTTGAAGGTTGGTACTAACTAAAAGTCGTATGGATATGTTATTAGAGTCGCCATCTATGTGTCAGTCTCGGGACTTTTCGGCCCACCTGTTATATGCATTACCTTGCAAACTGTTCTGCAAACTCGTTGACAATGGGTTTATGAACGCGCAAAATTGGCACTTTTGGAATGAAGCAAATTAAGAACTAGCCGAAATGGATGCGACCGATGGGGTACGCCAAGAACTTCTTGATAAATAGAACTTGTATTCTCCAATGGTGCTCCAATGGTTTCTGATATTTCACATCCTATTCGAATTTTGGAAACCTATTACCCATAGAAGTTTGGCCGGTCAGATGTGAGACTCCCTGTATTAACGAAATCGTAGTTAGTACTGGTTTGGCGGTTCTAAAATGTTTGCTATTCCTTGAATAACTCAGAAAATTCTGGCTCGATTTTTCTAAAATTTTTCTCAAATGTATGCTATGTTAATAGATTTCGAATAGTACGAATACTCCAAGAATTTCGAAAGAGGCGTCTATTTTTAGAAAAAAATAATTTTATTTTGAGAGTGTTTTTTTTTAATAACTTAAAAAGTCATCTGCGGATTTTGGCCAAAACCGAATGGTCGTGATTCGGCATTGAGACGCATCATCTGACAAAAATTCAAATCGCTAGCATTACTCGTTTGCAAGTTTTCGTGGGCCAAGACTCATGAGACTCAGTTACGCCCATAATAATGCACTGCTTGTGTTGGTCTTTGATCCTCATTTTTTTAAAAATGATCTTCAAACTTGCCTTACAGTGAATGACCAACGTTTATGGACAATGAACAGATATTATATCTTCGAAAATATGAACGACAAAGGTTCGGACAATACGTGTTTGCACGATGACTTCATGTTGGGCTATATAAAGTCTTTGGAGTATCCTGATTAACATCGAACAATTCGGGCCTTGAAAGCCAACATTCACCAAGTTATTGGTAAGATAGAGTGGAAAATGCTCGAACAATTGGCCCGATAAAATGCCCATCGTCAAAAATGCCCAAGGAATCCTTATGCCCGAAGTCATGCTCAAATCATTATGAATGAATGAAATCATTATGGTTTCATATTTTAGCAGATGGTTTTCAGCACCAATGGATTTTGTTGCTATTGTTTTTGAAGACCTTTCCGAGAATCGTGGAATCTTCAGTGCTCATGCCAGGATTAATAACAAAATGGGCAGTATGTACGTACGTCAAAACCATGCTAAACATTTTAAACAAATGCACATGCCCATGCCTATTCTCAGTTGTGTCTAATATTTTCATGTATTTTATTTTGTACTAAAATTTAAGTTACAAAAAATTACCCAACGGCAAAAGAAAAGCGCTTGATAATTTTTCAAAATTGTTTATATTTTAAACTTTAAAAAAAAAAAAAAAAAACATACGAGCAGATCATCTCTCCAATCTGTTTAATGATTTTTCTATTCATATTTTGTGTGCCTTTATTTTTAGTTTTAATCTTTGTTTTCTCTAAGAAATTAAAAGAATAGAACTTTTGAAATACTTGATTAATGACAAGAGTGGGCAGTGTATTTAAACAAGTCATTTAGACATATTCAAACGAGCTCTTTTTGTTTTCGCTATTTTCGAATGTGTAAAATGCATTTGAAGACATGTAATATATTCGATGTTAATTTATCTGTTATTTTAGTGGTTGGCACATATGAGTATGTATAATACAATAAGTCCACCTGCGTCATATTTAATTCTGTTCTATTGGCGTATTTGTATCTTTTGTTCATTATAAACGAAAATAAAATAAATCTCTGACTTAATGGTTGGATAATTGTGCTGTGCCATGCTTATGGCAAAAGAAAGTATCTATGTGCATATTCGTATTCGTACTTTCGAATTGTTGTATTGAAATAAGCGAAATACGTCAAATTTTGAAAATAACATTTTTTCGGTTCCACTTTGCATGAAAAGATGAAAATATACATTTGACCATTTTAAGAATTTTTGTCTGGCGTTTGAGTTATTGGTAGCAAGTGCTATGTCAGGTGGCATTAAGTTTAGCATTTAAATTAAACTAAAACAGAAACATGTTAATATTATTGTGGTATAGACTACGATATTTCCTCAAAGGGATGATGAATTATGACAGACCAACGTATGACTTTACGACGGCATCATCGAAACCCATTTGGAAAGTCATTAACCCTGAATCCAGAAAAGCCATATTGTTGAGCCGAATCAAACTGAAATATATGACGTCATCTAAAAGAACGCCGACGAGCCCCCTTAGATATGTTCCAAAATATGAAAAACCTAGATCGGTAGCCAATATCCTATCAAATTTGGATGAAACCATATACAAGGTGGCGCAAAATTATTCATCCAATTTTGTTTTTGAATTACTTTTTTACTAACAAAAAAAAAATGATATTGAGTGATGGAAATCTTTATTTGGACTTTTACAATTGTTTCTGTTACGTGGAAAAGATGATATCCGCCAAGTGGCTGCCGCCAGTATTAATACACATTTGTGCCCGTTTTATCGCATTTTCCATGACTTTCCGCAAGATTTCCTGCGATTATCTGAGGCTTGTTGGCATAAACCCGCGACTTCAAGTTGCCCCAAAGAAAGAAATCTGGGATGGTTAAATCGGGCGATCTTGCTGGCCATGCAAAATCGCCAAAATAGGAGATTACGCAACCAGGAAACGCTTCCTTCACAATATCCATTGTGGCTCGTGCTGTGTGTGCGGTTGCACCGTCTTATTGAAACCACTTGTTCACCAAGACCCGCTCATCCAATTCCGGCAGTAAGAAGTTGTTTATCATGGCCCTGTAGCATTCGCCAGTAACAGTGACCATATTGCCGATGGCGTTCTCAAAAAAATACAGCCCAATCACTCCTCCCTCGTGAACGCCGCACCACACAGTGGCTTTGAGTGGATATAATGGCTCCTCGTGCATCAGACGCGGATTTTCAGTGCCCCAGAAACGAAGATTTTGCTTATTGACGTAACCGCTTAAGTGGAAATGCGCCTCGTCTCTTATGATGATCTTCGACACAAAATCGTCCTCTTCGTTGTTGAGATTGAGTATGGCTTTACAGTAATTCACACGCATCTGACGGTCAGGAAGCATTAACTGATGCACTGTTTGCACTTTGTATGGGAACATTTGTAAGTCTTTCATTAAAATTCGCTGCAGGGTCCGTCTGGTGATGCCCAATTGCGTAGCCCGTCGTCTGGTTGATGTTTCTTCGTTCTCAACGACATCGGCAGCCACAGCCGCGAGTAGCTAAGCGCCGGAATGTTTATCCAGCTGGCGCGACATGATTAGGAAATCGATGTCGAAATTCACGCTGCACTAACACCACCCACCGATTATTGGTCAAAAACATCGACACAATTATTCCACGCTCTTGCGGAGAATAGCGCTCCATTGCTTGTCTGTTTGCATAGTGCAGCTGTCTAGTTCAAAAATGTCAAATATGATTGACGTACGATGCCATTTTCAAAAATTATACCATCTTCCGATAGGGTGATTAATGTTGCGCCACCTAGTAAATCATTTGGAGCTTGATCAATTGTTACTACACTATACCTGACCTAAACTTTCATCCCAGTGAGGCTAGGAAATCCAGCAACATGGCTCCAAATGTGAACAGTATTTAACAGTTAACCGCATCAGTAATTTTGGATCATTCGATCACGTTATTGAAATCAAAGCCTTAATCGTGTTGTACACGATATCGAAAACCATAGTTTCCACAGAGACGTTTATTTGTATGTTTGCCAACCAAGTGCAATTGATTGAAGAACTAAAGCCAACTGACCATGGACATTAAAATATATGTATGTATGTATATTACTCCTTAAATCTTTTCACTCCTCTCAGGGCATAGTTCGTAAGAATACCCACTGTGCCCAGATTTCTATAACGCATCTCAGTTCTCTCCATCATGTCTTCCTCCCTGTTCGGTGTTAAGTTTGTTCAGGACTAGTAACTCGCCTGCTCTTTATGTGTGAATGAATCGCCCAACAAGGTATATTTCATGATGATGCCTATACTCGTAGGTTCCCAAACCGCCCTTTGATTATGTTGTCTATGATTGGAAGATATTTCGCGGGAATGCGTTCAATGCTTTCATGATCCGACTGTGCTTGCTTTTCGATACAATTCTTTATGTCCGTTGAAAATCAGGAATTTGTTTGTTGGCTGCGGTCAAGTAACCGCGGTAGTTGAATCATCTTTTATCATCCCTTATCTTATTGGTAACAAGGTTCAAAATCTGCCACTTGATTTGATAAACACCAGCGTGCTTGTAGCCTTTCGTGGTTTTACCTTCGAGTTGACATATAGTACTCGGTGGTCCTGTTCAGAATTAAGTTGATCAGGTCTTATTTCCTTGAAAAGGTTTTGTTTTTTTTAGAATTACTCGTAAGGTTCATTCAGTTCTTTCGTCTGAGTCGTCGTATGATCTTGCAAACCGATTTCAAAGATTTGTGAGTTCTCAAAGTAAATCTTTACATTCAAAACATTCATCAGGGATGGGCTTTTAAACTCTCAGGATTTTAAAGCATGTAGTTCCTTTCTAAACACAATTTGCCTCAACGAGCTGATTCACACGATATCTATCGTGTAAAGATTTGAAAACACAAAGATAAAAAATGAAATAAAATCGGCTTCGGATATTAGTACGCTGATAAACAAAGGAATGCCTTTTGCAGGTTTTTGAAACGGCTCCCTGGAAAGCCCGAAATGGTTACAAAATTTCTAAGAATAGTCCCACAAAATACTATGGAGCGGTGTGCCTCGAATAGGCAGGAGCCTCGGAAACAGTGTTGACAATTCTTGTCTTGTCCCTTATCACTCGTTCTGTCATCGAATATCTCACAAGATTGTACCTTAATACTTTTAGCTAGTAATAGCAGTTGTTTTGGTACACCAAATGAACACATTCTTTCTCAATACTAAATGAACAGATCCACTCCATCATGACGGCTATTTGACAAGTGACATTCATGCAAAGTTCCCGCGTAAAAAGTTGTTGATGTCAGTTGTTTGCAAATCTCGTAAATCGTGTTGTCGTAAATCTTTCGAATGTTGCGGCCACTGAATATCACAGGAAACTTTGTGTATCGTACCGTGAACTTATTTGAGGTTACTGATGGAATAGTCGACCGTGCGCGAAAACCACAAGTCATCAAAACCATGGAGAATCGCTGCGCAAGTGGATGGATAGCATGTCGCACATCTTAAAACGTGATTTGGGACTCAGCGCATACAAGAGACATACCGGCCACTTACTCACAGAAGCATTGAGACAGAAACGTAAGTAAAATAGGAAGCCCTGCTTCGCCAGTACGCGAAGAACGGTCACAGACGAATTCTTTTTACTGGCGAGTAAATTTTCACCCTTGAAGAATCGTTCAACAAACAAAACGACCTTAAAATGCTGTTAAGATGTTAAGTTTTTTTGGAAAATTGGATAGAGGGGAAGAAGTTTGGTCTCAGTGCTATTTCGCTCCAGGGGTGGCATCCAACATTTAATGGGGAGACTAAATTATTAGTGTAAATTGACTTGTTGTATTTTAAGCAACCATTCATCTCATGGATTTTAGTTGCCTGAAAAAAAGAATGTCTTTCGGGCACGGCTGGTATTGAACCCCGAACCGTCCGATTGGAAAGCCAATACACTGCCACTTTGGAGTTCAACGTAGCCGCCACCCAGTTTGTATAATAGTTTGGTGTGGAGTCGCCTACGATGAGGTTACCGAGCTCCATTTCTGCGAGAAAGGAATCAAAATATCGGCGAAAGTGTATCAAATGGACGTTTTGGAGAACGTTGTGGATCTCCCCAATAAAACACTATTCGCAAATAACCCGTGGACTTTTCAACAAGACTACACTATAGCACATAAAGCAAAACGACTCAAACATGGTTTAAAAACCACGTTCCGAACTTAATTGCCACAGATGGCTGGCCATCTGGTAGCCCGGTAGACTGCAAAACTAGGTGTACTGGGTTTTTGAAGAGCGCCCTTGTCCGAAGGAAAATTGTCCAATGTGTAAGGTGCGTACTGCAATCAGACCGACGTCTGAAGGAAGAGAAAATAACGAATATCACAACCGCCACGCCTGCAAAAGTTCAACAGTTCCTGTTCATTCATGTTTAGATCAGGTTCCTTTCAATTACATCCATAAATAGGAGTATCCTTACATTCACAGGAACGTCATCATCGTAGATATCCCTCAAGACATAAGAAACTCATTTCGTCCACCTTTAGAGCATCTTAGAAAAGCCTGCAGATCCTATGCCTTTTAAACTAAGACTATGAAGTGTCCTTAGTTACGCCTGAACTGGTTTTATAGGTACGACTTCAGACATAAAGAGTTTCATAAGTTTGGTGCCTTTTTTGAAAATCATTAGACATTCCATGTACCTGTTCTAAGTCGATGCGTTGCCAGAAGATCAATAAATCTATATGTGCTTCCATGGGTTCATACCGTTCTCCGTAATATTTTGTAAAAACATTGCCGAAGACCTTGTAACCGTTTCGTTTGCCACTAACGCTCTTTCATACCAGGATTGGCAGTACCTCTTTGTCATCATTGGCTTTCTTTAGCTAAATATCTAGTCAAGTCATAAATACTGGTACCCAACTGAACTCACTCATTACGAATGCAACACTGGGCGCACCCATTTCGTATTGATTGCGATTTGACAGTTGATATTTATGCTTCATTGTGATGTAAAAAGTTTTTGACATTAATTGCTTACAATCATGGAATGGGGCGACATCGAAAATCGTATTGTTGTAGTTGGCCTACTTAAATGCAACATGGAAAAAGGCGATATCTTTAGAACGTTGCGACCGCTTGGAATCACTCCCAATTTTGTGTATCGTGCTGTGAAGTTGTGGAGTGTGAGACCGTCAAAGATCCGGACCTCCGCGCACTGTGAGAACTCCGAAAGCGATCAAAGCCGTGAAGAAACGAATCAACCGAAAACCGCTGCGAAAACAGAAAATCTTGTCGCGGGAAATGCAAATTTCGCAAAAATCCATGTCTCGCATTATCAAAGAAGATTTAGGACTCAAAAACAACGTTCCGGACTTCATATCAACGGATGATTGGCCAGCTGGTAGTCCAGACCTCAACCCGTTGGATTACAAGTTTTGGTCCGTATTAGATAGCATGGCTTGCTCTATTCGACACCCAAATATTGAGTCGTTGAAGCGAGCCCTTATCCGGGCAGTGGACAATTTCCCCATGCATGAAGTGCGTCTCGCAATCGATGAGTGGTCACATCGTCTTAAGTCGTGCTGGGAGGCAAATGGAAGTCATTTCGAATAAGTTGTTCTAGGTTGTAGTCCCTGAATAACCCAATTAAAATAAAACAAAAATTGTTTAAATATTAATTCGTTTTCATTTGGCGCTGATTTTTCTGTGTAACAGTATTTATGTCCCTACTAGGTACTTGTACTGCAAACATTTTATTTACAGGGAAATCCTAACTGATTGAATTTTTTCTTGGATTTGAATCCCTAACCATTACACCTCTTCAAACAACAATATGTTTCGCTTTCTCTGTTGAATGTCAAAATGCTGCGTCAGTTGACGTATGAAATGAGACATTGACGTTCGTAGTAAAATCTATCTACCTGATTATGACACGTGTGCCCTTTAAACCGCCCACTCCACTAGTTGACTAGGTGTGTGCAAAAATCGCCTATTTTATTCAATCTTAAATTAAAAAAAAAAATTAAAACTTTTGCGTCTTTACTCATGCCCTGAACAATAAGACCCAGCAACATTGCCTAACTTTTCCGTTTGACTTTTATTTTCTAAATAAAAATCCAGAATTTGAACGGCAATATTTTAAATAGCCAACCAACAACATTGGTCATTAAGACGTCAACATAAAACCGTCTGATGAGAAAATGACAAATGTAAAGTGTAGATCTTCAAAAGTTTGTTGAAGACTCCTCCTAAATCATATCAACGGATATGTACAGGACCTTGACAAAATCGAGACGCGTCTAAAAGAAAATTATCTATTTTAACAAGTGTAGGTGTAGAACCAGCGGTTATTTTGTTAAAATTCACATCCATACATCATTGACAAATTTAATGGCTCATTAATTCTATCCCTGACTCTTATATACTCGTAGCCAGTACATTCAGGGCATTAGTATAGTCCCGGGCTATACCCCCAGCCCTAGCCTCTCGATCTGCCTTCCACAAGAAACAAAATAACCTCGATTTGTTTCTTCGGTTTTCAATTAAAAAACAATTCATTTGCCAAGTCTAAATACTACTGGCCCAACTTCTGGATCTGTAGTATCTTCGTTCATGTGTTTCTGTTTTTTTTTTTAATTTTCGAAAATCCATTATAAGTTTGCCCTCCATTCAGCAATATTTGTTGCTTATTTTCGGAAACCATCTAAACTAAAAATATCCTCAAAATCTATTATCTTTTATGTAAACGCATTTATTTATATTGTTTTCGGTTTTTTTTTAAGTCAAAATTTAATTTTGAAAATTCAAAAATGTAAGCAAACAGAAAGGAAAAATACACTTTGCAACTGATTTAGTGTTTTAATTTCAACTCGCCGATCGACGTCAGGCGATTGTTTGCTTTTCAAAGATTCAAAAACATCACAAAAAATCTAAACATCTTTGGATTTCCATGTGCGCCGCTGTGTTGCCTGTCATACTGAAAACCGAAAACCGAAAACCGAGAACAACAACCGTCGCGATCAATGTCGTGACTGTATGCGATCGAGTAGGACCAAACAAACATTCTAGAAATCGGTTTTTTGAATTTCAATTCGACAGTGAAAAAAAAAAAACCGCCTCCAGAATGGAAAAAGAAAATCTGAATTTTGGCGATATTTGAGCGAAATTAAGTGAATAAGCGAAAAATTATGATTCCATTATGTCATCGAGTTGAAGAGTTGCTGAATGGCTAAATTAATGTGAATTGCGCTTTAATTGTATAGGACCATCCGACTTGTGGCGATTTATTGTCCCATGTAACGAGATTGGATATTTTTCTGGGATTTTACGTATCTGATCCCTGCGGACGGGAATCGAATCGTGTGCCAACTTTTGCACACTCTAGTCGAGCTAATTAATAAGTCAACTCTTTTAGAAACGTCGCGTTGTTGGTTGGCGGAGATTGCTGAAAATATTGACAGTTTGCGAGCATTAATTGTTTTTTTTTTTTTTTTTTTTTTTAATTGTTTTTGCAGGAAAACATTGCTTTTTTGTTAATTTTTATTGTGCGATTTTCTTCATCTGTAAACTGCGATGTTCTAAAAAATTAACTGATGGCAGCAGGTCTCGAATTGTCATTTGGACGACGACACATTTACTGAGATATGTTCAAGTGGTGTTGGCCAAGATATTGTAAATTGTTTAAGTAGTTCATACTTGTAGTCTTTACTGTTTGCCAATACAATATCTCATGAGAGTTTATCCGAAAATTTTGAAATGCAAAAAGTTCCCGGAATTTATTCAGAAAATTTTAATTACAAGTTTATTCATCTAAATCTGCATATATTGTCCCCATCAAAGTGATCCCTATTGACTGCAACACACTTATGAAACGCATTCCCCGTAGTGGTTTTTTAACTCGATTGAACAGAAAGAAGTCACAGGGAGTCAAATCAGGTGACTGTTGGATGGTATTTGTTGCATTTTTCGTCAAAAAATTACGAATAATGATGGCACTGTGCGACCGCGACGGTGCGTTATCATGGTGCAAAATCCACTAGTTTTCTGCCCACAATTCTGGTCTCTTTCGGCGAATTGCTTCACGCAAACGTCTCATAACGCCCAAATAATACTCTTTGTTTACTGTCTGGCCTTCTGGCAAAAATTCATGATGCACTACACCGTTAAAATCCATGAAAACCATGAGCATTGCCTTCTTTTTTGACTGAAAACGACGTGTTTTTTTTGGTCTCGGCTCATTTGGTGAACGTCATTCACTTGCCTGATGTCTGGATTGCATGTCGTACTCATAAACCTACGTCTCGTCTCCAGTAATGATCCTTTTGAATGTGGGATCGGATTCAGCCCCTCATCTCTTTTGCGACGTCAAAATGGTCTCTTTTTTGCATGAAATTGAGGTCTTTTGGCACCAACTTTGCTGCTACACGACGGAAACCCAAATCGTTAACCAAAATGTCTTGGACGGATCCATAGGCAATGTTCAAGTCATCCGCTATCTCTCTGATGGTTAATTTGCGGTTATTGACCAACATTTCTTTTACGAGTACTTCATCAATATTTTCGTCGGTTTTCGATGGCCATGTCGATGGTCTGCCACTGCGTTCATCATCTTCGATTGACTCACGACCACTTTTGAACCGCTCGTGCCACTGGTAAACGACCGTTTTCTTTAGAGAATCGTTGCCGAAACACTTTTCCAACATTTCCAACGTTCGCGCACCATTAAATCCGTTTTTTTACGCAAAATTTAATACGAGTACAAGTTCGTTGTTGCAAATTTAAATCCATTTCTAAAATTGTAAAAAATCGCCAAACACACAGAGATAGATGTACTCTTGGCTACGTAACTTTTGCGAATGTCAAGCTATGACGCTAAGATTTAGAGGGGATGTCAACAACAGATTTACCAACTTAACAAAAAAAACAGAACTGAAATCGGAACAATGGGAGCGCCACACGGTGGTGTGGTGCGGGAACTTTTTGATCAAGGTGGTATTGAACTACAAGGTGGGGCAAAAGTAATGTCATGATGTGAATTGACTGTCATTTTGTTAGAAATTAAAAAAATCGGGCTCTATTTTCACGAAAAGTTTATTTGAAGGTGTAAAATGTATGACATTAAGTTGAAAAGATGATATCGGTCAAATGACCACCTCTTGAGTTGATGCACATTTGAGCTCGTTTTGCGGTATTTTGAATTGTTGCTTCAAATTGGTGAATTCTTCTTCAATGTTGGCTTTCAAGACTTGCAAGGTTTGTGGTTTGTTGTGGCAAATGCGAGACGTCAAAAAGCCCCAAAGGAAGAAGTCTGGCGCTCTCAGATCTAGCGATCTGGTCGGTAAGTTGAAATCCCCAAAATGAGAGAATACGCGGGATGGAAATTAGTAATTCAGAATCCCTATATCGTTACCCGAGCTGTGTGAGCGGTTGCTGGAACCAACAAAGCTCGAGATCCAATTCTGCAAATTGGGGCAAAAAAATCTCGTTTAACATCTGTGTATAGTGCTCACCAGTTACGGTTACAATGGTGCCATAGGCGTCCTCAAAAAAATAAGAGCCAATCACTTTTTTACTGCAAATGTCACTTTGACGGGATTCAGTGGAACCCAGTGTCACATAACCACCCATTTCAACGGGTTTCGTCGCTCATTATGATTTTGGATACGAGACCATTCTCTTCTTGCACCAGGTTTAAAAGAGGGTGGGAGTGAGTTAACTTAATTAAACGGTCAGCAGACAGCAATTGGTGAACGGTTTGCATATTATAAGGGAACATCTTCAGGTCTTTCACAAAAATTCGATGCAGCGAAGATGCCAAATTATTTGGATCGTTGTCTCGTCGATGTTTGTGGACTCTCTCAGACATACTCGCCACAGTAGTGATATTCTCGGTCGAGCGAGCAATACGGGTTCGGTTACTTCGTGCGACATCTCTAGTCGACCAGTTTTCATAACACGTTCAGTCCAACGCCAGGAAAACGCGTTAAAGCAGCCGACCGGAAATTGGTCAAATAAGCAACAACAATAATTCTTCAGGTGTGTATTGCTTGTTGACAACTAATTCTCTATCTATCTACAATACAACATAAATGTCAAAGCACAATGACACTTGACGCCATTTGGAAAAATTATGGCGTATTCACAGTATGACATTACTTTTGCCCCTTAAGTTAGTGGCAAAAGAGGATTGCATGTATTGGCACAACTCTTGCTATGGGTCGAGGGTCGTCTGAAAAGTTTCCGACCGAACAATGCTACAAGACATTTTTTCTCAAATTTATTTTTTTTTATTTTTCTACATAGTCTCCTTGTAACTCTACACACTTCTCCCAGGGATGCTCCCATCTCTCTAACCCGTCTAAATAGTATTTGGCGTTTTTCTCTGCAAAATAATTGTTCGCGAAGGTGATTGCCTCCTCATTTGACGAAAATCTCTGTCCCCCGAGCGCAGTTTTTAGATGGGGGAACAAAAAGAACTCGCTTGGGGCTAGATCTGGTGAATAAGGCGGATGGCCAAGCAGTTCAAACCGTAATTCATGGATTTTCGCCATGGACCGCTGAGGTGTCAGACGGCAAGATAACTCCTTTACTATCCAAAAAAAACAGCCGCCATCACTTTCCCAGCCGAAAAAACTGTTTTTGCTTTTTTTGGAGCCGGCTCGCCCTTTGCAGTCCACTGTTTTGACTGGATTTTTGTTTCGGGCCTATAATGGTGTATCCAAGTTTCATATACAGTAATTAATCGGCGCCAAAACTCTGATTTATTGCCCCGAAACTGCGCCAACAGAGCGTTGGAAGTGTTCATTCGAACACGTTTTTGGTCTAACGTAAGCAAACGTGTCTAATGTAACAAATACGTTCTTTGGACATTTTCATAATCTCTACTATCTCTCTCACTTTAATTCGGCGGTCGTCTAACACCATTTGGTGAACTTTAGCAATATTATCGTCAGTGGTTGCAGTTTTTATACGTCCCGAACGTTCATCACCTCCCAAGCTCTTACGGCCACGTTTAACTTTAAATTCAGCTGCCCAAAATTTCACTGTGGTAAATGATGGTGCAGGATCCCCATACACAGAGTCCAACTCATTTTTGATTTGCGTAGGCGTATAGAAGAATTTAATAACAGCTTGATACTCAATTTTTTCCATTTTCACAAAAAACACTCACATCGACTCACTCAAACGACTGTCAATTAAAAACTGCGCGTCCAAAATAACTGAAACTTCGGTAAGTAACTGTCAAAAGATGCACAACTAGCATTGACGACGAGTCCCGCTATCTTTACGTTGCGGTTGGAAACTTTTCAGACAACTCTCGTATACTTGCTCTCTTGCTCTAGATCTATGCATGCGAGAATCGTCAGCGAGAAGTGCTCTAAGATTGAGTCAGCTAAATGGGTGGAAACCAAACCCGAAGGACCCCGCCTCAATCCTTACAACTGAACTGAACTTATGCTCAAATACGGACTATATCATGACTTTGAAACACCATTTGCCTGTATTTTCTGCAACAGAACGGCATGGTATATGAATCAAATGGTAGAAGACTCCATATTCACGGATGGATCAAAGATGGTGATAGGAACCGGTCCCGGGGTCTTCTCCAATCATCTTGTGGGATGCTATGGCTTAATTGGGGCTGTACCTAGTAGCGACAATAATTTTATTATACCCATTTTCCTTCATAATTTAAAACGACCGAATATTGTTCTTAGATTTTTTTTTTCTTTAATTTGTAATTGAATATTTAAAAAAACCGCGAGTTCAATAAAAAATGGCCGCCTTTTGATTTAATACAGGCCTCAAGTCGCTTAGGTCACACATCGATGTCTGCACGGACCTCCTCCATCGTAAAATTGGTTACAACTAAGACTAACGCGTTCTTTAAGGGTTCAATGTTTGGATATCTTTTACGGCATACCATGTCCTCAAACACCGTCCACATTTTATAGTCTATTGGATTCAAATCATGACTTGCAGACGGCCATGTTTGAGCCTCTATAAAGTCTGAAACATTGTTTTTAAACCAAGCCATAGTTAGCTAGTTTTTGCTTCATACGTCGCGGCAGAGTCATACTGAAAGGTTCACTGCGGCAACGACCCCTTCCAGAACGGTTTCTTGATACAATTCTGCCGATGTTTTCACCCCCTTTTCACGAAAATTGGTGTCCGTTGCCCCGTCATAGGATACGCCTTACCAAACCATGACTGCAGCTGGATGATGACCTTTCTCGACTCGTGGAATTAGTTGTGAAGCCTCGCCAGATGACCGGATAGATAGTATGTAGATACGACATCAACTCGCTAACCTAACCTAACCTTGTGTCAGGCACATTAAAAAAGCTACACTACTATATATCTCTGCAACGTGATTGCAAATCTACCGCTGAATTTTGTACAAAACCGAAAGACCGCGGCTGATCTGCCTACATCCTCATAATCGACCTACTGAGCAAGCAGTATTAATGAATGGTTTGTCCATTCGTCGCCGTTCGCAGTCATTGGGATTGCGTTGCTCGACATGTGGAAGATTTTACGCAAGAATCTTGGTCTAAAACCTTACAAAATACAGCACGTGAAAGAACTGAAGCTGAACGACCTCCCACAGCGTCGAATTTTCGGTGAGTGGGCCTTAGAAAAGCTGGAGCAAGATCCGCTTTTTTATCGAAAAATTGTTTTCGACGACGTAGTTCATTTCTGGTTGAATGGGTGTGTTAATAAACAAACCTGCCATATTTGGGCAATGCACCCGGAAAAATGCAGTGTTTGGTGCGGTTTATGATCCGGCGGAATCATTGGGCCGTATTTTTTTAAATATGATCGTGAGAACAAAGTTACCGTCAATGTCGCCCGCTATCGTTCAATGATTTCAGACTTTTTTTTACCAAAAATGCACAAGCTGAACCTAGTCGACGTGTACTCCAGCAAAACGGCGCTACATGCCGCACAACACGCGAATCGATGGACCAATCGAGAAATGAGTTTGGTGAGCAATTCATCCCTCGTTTTGGACCGATGAATTGGCCAGCTAGATCGTGCGATTTGACGCCCTTAAACTATTTTTGACTGGGGATACGTCAAACCACTCGCCTATGCCGATAACTATCGTCAACTGTAGTCATGGAAGACAACATTACAGGTGTTATTAGCGAGATACCAGCCAATATGCTCGAAAAAGGGATTTAAAATTGGACTCTTCGTATGGACCACTTAAAACGTAGTCGTGGTCAACATTTACGTGAAATAATCTTTAAAAAGCAAATGGCAAAAATTGATTTATCAACTCAAATAAAAATTAAATACACCTTTGCAATTTTTCTGTGCTTTTTATGACAATTAAAAACCAAACGCTTAAAAAATCACCCATTACAATACATCCGGGAATTTTTGGATGAACTGGTAGCAGTGAAAGGTGAAAAGCGTAAAGAATCAGTGAATTCTGCAGAAATCGTGTAGAGATAATCGCGTATCTATGTGGAATCCGTGGAATAGGGAGCTGCAAAATGGCGACAGATGTGAACCCAGTGGCGTCGATGAAAACTGACAAACTGAAGCAGGAGCTGATGGCGCGTAATTTGAGCGTTGAAGGAAACAAGTGGGAGGTGGTAAAAAGACTGTGCAAATTTTGGATGCTAAGAAGGGATCTTTAGCAGATAATGAGACGAAAATAGCAGTTCTGAGTGCAAATGTTGACGAAAATGACTCCGAGAGGAATTAGACCGAACAAACTGTGATAAAAAATATGGAATGACCGATTTGCGCTGTGAAGCAGAGATGCTGCATATGAGGAGCTGTGTGATGTCTGAAAACAGAAACCCAGACAGCGTTGGGTTTTCAAAAATATCTGTTTTGGATGTAGTCAGCGCAATGGCGATGTAAAATCGCTGACATCGACGTAATGGACCGAATGAGAGCATTGTTCGGATGTTCGGATTCTCTCATACTGCCGCGATAATTAAGTTCAAGGGATCGCCGCAGTTTTAAAGAGGAATTCCAAACAGCGTTTCTGTCGAGTGTCGATTCAGCCGATATCCACATGCAACTGATGTCTCGTCAACAGAAGCATACTGAAACCTTCGAACAATATTTCTTTGAGGTGAAGATGCTCCAAAAGCGTGGAGAATTAGCAGAGGAGATGATAATGAAACACCTGATTTCGTGGTTGAATGACGAAAGACTAATCGATCAACTTGCAAGTCAACGATTTGATTCATCGTTGGAATTGCTGCAAATAATAAAATGTGTCGATGGCTTGAAGAAACAAAGAAATTCAGATACTTGTGAGTATAAGGTCACCATACAGAAATTTAGTAGCAGTACAATCACCGTCGATAAGAGCGATTCCGAGAAATACAGATTATAACGCCGTGAGATTATCAATTGATCGTATGCGTTGTTTCAAATGCCATCATCAAGGTCGTCGTGCAAGGAATGTTGGAAGGATGGATCAGATGTTAGCTGCATATTCTCAACAGCTGCTAAGGGAGTTTACTGCTACAAGGTGGTTACAATCAACAACGTAAAGTTGATGACATATATCGATATGGGGACAAGTGCATTACTATAAAACATTCTATAGGGGTGGCGAATGAATTCCAAATAGGTGAGAAGCGGATTCTGTTACGTGGTTTTTGTGGTGGAAAATGCTATACAGTTGGTCACTTTGAAGCCAAAGTTGAAGTTGAAATAGAAGAAGTAAAAGCTACCGTAGATGTTCTGGTCGTTCTGGATGCAGCTCAAAGTGTGAATGTCAACCGCATATAAAAGTGAAGTTTGCTGCAGGTAGTGCTACGATTTCGCATAATCTGGGAGAAGTGTTGAGTACATCCAAAGTGTTGGAAGAAATCGTCCCCGAAGATTTAAACGTGGACACAGCCATCGACGAAGATGAACTGCAGAAGCTGGTAACGATTGCCAACGATTATCGATGTTGTTTCTCAAGAGGTATGTTGCAGCTAAAAACGTTTCAATGTCGATTAAGCTGGATGTGCCAGAACTTGAACGTAAGCGTGGTAGCAGAATTCCGTTCACCATGAGAGTTGCTGTTCCCACATCGGCGGATGAGTTGCTTGCGAAAGGAGTGGTACGTGAACCAACCTCGCAACTACACATCGCCATTCGTCATCGTGTCATACTCGTAAAAAGATGGGAAGCCTAGGGTGTTATAGACTTCAGGCAGCTCAATTTGATTAGGGAAAAGGAGAACTATCCGATGCCTGTAGTGGAGGAACAAATCAATCGTCTCAGTGGGAACAGTTATATTTCTGTTTTGGATATGAATTCTGGCCATTTTTAGATTCCACTAACAGAGGAGTCCCGACATCTCACAGCATTCCAAATTCACAACAGACAGCTTGAATTTTGTCGTATGCCATTTGGGTTGGTGAATGCACCAGCTGTATTCCAGAGTATGATGGGCAAAATGGTGTGCCAGCTAGATGATGGCGAAGCTTTGCTCTTTTTGGACGATGCCATCATTCCCAGTAGAACCATAGATGAAGGACTAAACCGACTGACAAAGTTCTGAAGATTCTGCTTGCGAATAGACTAACACTTAAGTTGGATAAATGTGAATCCTGAAAATGGAAGTCTGGTACTTGCGGCATCAGTAGGTGGAGGCTGATAATCTGAAATCGATATTTCACAGTAAATTTTTTAAACTTTCTGCTACACTGGATAAGAAGAAATGAATGTGGAATGATATACCATATATAATAGTATATTTTGAAATTTATAACTTTTTGAGAAAATAATAAAAAAAAACAAGAAAATAAAAAAATAGCCAAATTTAGCTGTGTAAAACCTAAGCAACTTTGTAATCCAATGTAAAAAGGAAAGAGCTAACAGTACTTTTCCAGCCAAGTCACAAATATACTCCACCTGTTTGAAACTAAAGATTATTGAAGAATTTAAGTCTAGAGACTCTCAGACAATATTAGCTAAAAGATATAAAAGGAGTAAATCCATTATTTCACGTCTACTAAAAACATAGGCCGCGTAAGGCAACAAGTCGAACAGATAGTAACATTTGTGGTGTAATTAAAAAACAACCATTTATACTTTCAAATTAAATTGAAAATTACAATATTGATGCTAGTACGGTGCGTAGACGTGTAATTGAGAATAATCTTCAAAGCTATAGGCCACGCAAGAAACCGATGCTCACAAAAAGGCATTTAAAGAACAGGTTGTGTAATTAAATCATTTAAACATAATTCAAACTTAACTCTTTTCATACTAGCCTAAATTTTGCAAGAAAACATCAACACTGGGCCCCTGAAAAATGAAAAACAGTTCTTTTGAACGATAATTCTAAGTTTAATCTATTTAATTCTGATGGGATGTGTCATGTCAGACATTGTAAGGGCCAACGTCTTAATCCTACATTCTGCATACCCACTGTTAAACATGGTGGTGGTAGTTTGATGGTATGGAAATGTTTTTCGGCTGGAGGTGTATGTCCATTCCACGAAACCGAAGGAATTATGGACCGATTCAAATACAAATCGATTCTAGAATCAGTAATGCTACCACATGCACAGTGGGAAATGACACTTCATTGAATGTTTCAAAGGGGATAACAATCCGAAACACACATCGCAGTTGATAAAGGGGTGGACAAAGGATAGGGAGATTTAAGCCCTTGATTGGTCGGCCTAATTACCCGACTTCAATCCCATCGAAAACCTGTTTGGCATTCTTAAAAGCCGTGTAGCTGGACAAAGTTTTTCCAGCAAGATAGAGCTGCACAATGCTTTGAAAAGTGATTGGGAAAATATATCCTTGGCTACAATTTCAAAGCTAATTGCTTCTATGGGTCGTTGTTGCGCGGAAGCTATTAAAAATAAGGGATATTACACCTAATATTAAAAAAGTTGCTTAGCACAGCAGAATTTGGCTATATTTTTGATTTTCGATTTTTTTTTTTAATTTTCATGCAGCTGCACTTTTCTTCATATTAAAGAATAAAAGCAGCGCTTTCCGCAAATGACGTTTATTTGGCTGGAAACTTGCCATGATTTTGCTCGATAAAATGTACGACACCGACAGAACTGCTCAAATATAACGCTGCAAAGTTGTTGACAGATACAAAACCTACAAATAAAACACATGGGGTCTGACATTTCTGCCCGGGATCCATTGGTGGCGCCATTTCTGACAAACGCTGGAAACTTACTTGTAGACCCCAGATGGTTGCTTAGGTTTTGCACAGACTTGATTCCTCCGACTTGTTCAGATTTTTTAATTAGTTTATTTCTTAATTCTTTCTACTTAATGCATCTGGATCTGATGTTTAATTGGTAAAAAAGTCCACAGATTGGGTTACCTTGGGTCTACCCCGAAAACAGCTTTTACGGGAATATCTGAACTGAAGTGAGTGTCCTGAATTGTGAGTGTTTCTGTTTCAGTGAACCTTAACTCCACCATTTATATATTTACCTGGCCGACTTCCTTTCTAACCTAACCCCATGAGAGATGAGAGATTTTATTCATAGTTTCTTGTATGCCGGCATTCGTTCGAATGTAAATCAATCTACACTCCATAAATTTAAGTTTATTGATAATAAAAATGACCGAATGTTCTATTGAAAAATAGATGTGGAATATTTTCAATTTTATAATAAAAAGATGCCATATAAATCAATCTATTGCAATCCGCCCACCTACCAAAGTGTGTTAGAGCAATTCTTTTCTGGTGATTACATTTTTCTCAATTTCTTGGATTGAGGTGTTAAATTAAAAAAACAAATTAATTAAACAAGCAAAGTCTTTTAAAAGTGCAAATGATTTGTGGTATTTGGCACGATTTCCATTATTGACTCATTGCTTTAATAAAAATCCACAGCAAATTTATGGAATTTTCGCACGTGCTGGAGAAGAATTCAGATCGCATAGGTAATCCGGTTGCTAATTGGATCAATTTGCATTTTGCACTCTTTTTTTTTTTAAATTTAGAAATGTTATTCACAACTGCAATAAATTTGTAATACTCGTAGTGTAAAAAATGAAGAGGCGTTGAGAATAAGATTGTGTTGGTGAAAAGTTTTCGAACCTACGATTATGTTGGCCTGGAGAGGATTTTGTGATTTTTTTTGTAGGAGTATAATAGTCATTGACTTTAAGAGTTCTTGTATGATTCTTAAAAAAATTTAAAAAAATTAAAACGAAATTCTGAAGGATAATTTATTGCTCAAATATTTTACCATTATAATTGTAAAACAGGGGCAAATCATGATGACGAAACAAAAGAATTTTTGAATTCATCGCGACAGTCCGGAGTGGAACTGGGGCTCAACCAACGCAGACACCTCCATTCATGTCGATCGTGAGCTAGCCTCCTCTAGTTACATACACTGAGTTGGTTGACGTACGTTTCCACTTGCGCGTGTAACTTGAGTTCTCCCAGATGGATTCGAAGATTGTCTGACCGATGGTGTTCCTCAATCTGCATGACCCAGCCAACGTAGTCTTTGTATTCGGACTTCGAAGTTTTTTCACTAGTTCGTACATAATCTTCCCCATTCACTGACTTTGCAGGCGAGCCTAAAGATTACTACAGAATTTTCTTTACAAAACAGTCTAAAGCGCCCTCATCCATGCTTCTAGACCACAGAGCAGGACTGGCAAGGTTAAGGTCTTTATGAAGACACTTTAGTTGTTCGAGGCGGGGCTTTGCTACTCAATTGTGTTCTTAGCGAATTAAGGCACTGGGCATAGCGACCTCCTTAGCAATGGCTAGATCAGTCCGAAGGTCTAATCTCGGGACACCAACTCAACCACGACGACCAGATTTTATAGCCGCTGGTCTAAACCAACAACAGGTCAATAATAATCAGCAACAATAGTCACAAATTTAGTACGAATATGCACCTAGTCTTCCCACCCAAGGACAACAGCAAAAAATTTTGATGCATCTTAACCGTTTAGCCCAACAACAATAACGACAACCGCAGCAGGAGCAACAACAGCGTGATATTGGAGTTGGCAGTGCTATTGGGGAAATGATGTTAGCTAATAAATAGTCAATATGGATCGCCTCAAAGGCGTTTTCTATACGAAGGTGAACTTGTCCGACAAAGTGGCGAATTATCTTATGCACGAACGAAAAACACAGCTGATAACATACGAGAGCTAGCCGGTAGTCCACAACGTGGAAGGATACATCGCCTGCCTTTAATACTTGCCAAAGTGGTGGCAGTGGTAATAGTGCAGGCACTATACCAAATCATCATCCATACCGGCATATGAATGTGGCACAACCTCCATTGAGTCATGTTTATGAATCAAGTTCGCTTACCATTAAACGAATATCATCTACCTAGTCCCGCCATAAGTTCTGTTACAAATAACACATGTCCGTGACGTTTCTAAGAGAGGGCACCACTTGAATTAAATGCCGGACGATTAGTTCTCGAGATATACCGTTGTGAGTGAAGCAACTTTTGTTATTGTGAAAAAAATGGATTCAAAGCAATTTCGTGTGTTGATTTATCATTACTTTTTAATGGCAAAAAATGCAGCCGATGCAAAGAAATGACTTGATAAGTGTTACCCTGACTCTGCACCAGCTGAACGAACCATTCACAAGGGGATTGAAAAATTGAAAAGTGGTCATACAAGCACCGAAGATGATGCACGCAGTGGACGTTCAAAAGAGGCTGTTTCAGATGAAAACATCAAAAAAGTCCACAAAATGATTACGAATGACTGTAAAGTGAAGTTGATCGAGATAGCTGAGGCTCTGAATCAAAAGAGCGTGTTGGATATATCATATACCAATGTTTGGACATGCGAAAGCTCTGTTCAAAATGGGTGCCGCGTTTGCTCACAGTCGACCAAAAACAACAACGTGTTGATGATTCAGAGGAGTGTTTAAAGCTGTTCTACCGCAATAAAGCCGAATTTTTGCGTCGGTATGTGACAATGGATGAAACTTGGCTCCATCACTTCACACCAGAGTCAAGTCGGCAGTCAGCTGAGTGGCGAGCAGGCGACGAACCTCGTCCTCGGCTGGCAAGGTTATGGCATCCGTATTTTGGGATGCACATGGAATAATTTTCATCGACTATCTCCAAAAGGGGCAGACTATCAACAGCGGCTATTACATTGCGTTGTTGGAGCGTTTGAAGGACAAAATCGCAGAAAAACGGACGCATTTGAAGAAAAAGAAAGTGCTGTTTCATCAAGGCAATGCACCGTGTCACAAGTCGATGAAAATGATGGCAAAATTGAATGAATTCGGCTACGAATTTCTTCCCCACCCACCGTATTCTCCAGATTTGGCCCCCAGATTTGGCCCCCAGCATTCAAAAGAATGCTCGCCGGAAAGAGACTTAAGACCGATGAAGAAGTAATCGCCGAAACAGAGGCCTATTTTGAGGCTAAACCGAAATCGTATCGAAAGATTGAAAAATCGTTTCAATCAGTGTATCGCCCTTGGAGGCAACTATATTGATAAATAAAGTTGAATTTTGCAAAAATTTTGTGTTTTACTATAAAACGGCGCGGACTTTCCAGCCCATGTGTTATAAAACGCTAAAAAAAAAGAACAGTCAACATATTGTATTCAAAATTGTTTCAATTATAAAATTGGATTCACTCGAAATGACTGCCTTTTGCTTTAACACAAGCTTCCAAACCGTGTGGCCATTGGGCTATAGCGCTACGGACGGTTTCTATGGAGATCGTGGACGCTGCTCTGGTTAATGCTGTTTTAAGGCTTTCCTTGCAGGCCATGTTCTCCAATTCTGACCACAAACCGTAATCCAGTGGATTCTGGTTGGTCTCTCCGACGGCCAATCTTCTGCTGCTATAAAGTCAGAAATATTGACTCTGAGCCACTCCTGCGTGGTTTTGGCTTTGTGCGCTGGAGCAGAGTCCTGTTGGAAGATCCATCTGTATCCATTAAAAAGGGTATTGGTGAAACTCTTCACAACACCCTCTAGCACATTTTGTTGGTAAACTTTTGCACCAGTTTTTACGCCTTTTCCACACAAATGAAGGGATTTGACACCATGGTGAGAGGCCCCCACTAAACCATTACGGAAGCGGGATGATGTCAACGTTGAACCCTTGGAACAACTTTTTTCGCTTCCTTAGATGAAGTGGCATAAATTTTGTCATGTTGTTTGTTGAAAACTTCCTCCACGGTAAAAGTTTTCCCATCCGCAAACAGAATGTTTTTATGGCCACCCACCGTCCGCGTGCCAGTGCAAAAGTCGTTTGCATCTTTCCAGCCTAATTTTTTTTTAGTTGAGGAGTTAGAGATGACCCGTGGACCAACGACAGGCTTTCATATGCAGATCATCCCGTATCAGCCTAGACATGGATCTGGTTGATATATCCAATTCATTGGACGTGATCTTCTGCTTCCTAAGGCGATTTCTCCGAATTCGTTCACGCACTGCCTCTACTACCGCAGTCGTACGGACGACGCCCTGCGACCACTCTAGACAATTCGCCGAAGCGCGCAATAGCCCGATAAACGAATATTTTCGATATTCCGAGTGGTCTTAGCAGCTCGAAAATTTAGCCAGCACTCTTTCTGCACTTATGCAACGCTATTACCGCGACTCGTTTCTTTTTAACGCCCCACTCCATGTTAATAGTTTGCAAACTGACTAGTATTCTTCACTGATCTATGCATGTGTTTTGAAGAAAAAGTTAACGGTTCTATTTCGGCAAGAAGTTTTGAACGATAAGCACTGGAAATTGTGTAACAGAACTTATGGCAGGACTAGGTACAGCAACAGCAACACCAAATGCAATATGATATTCATCATCATCGATCGAATCCAAGAAGTTGTGGCAACTTCACAGCATCTAACACCGAATCCAGTTCAAACATCACAACCCTATGGTACGATGAGATATGGTGGTTGTGTTGGAGTTGGTTGTAATCCATCTAGTTGTTGCACAGTCATCATCGACAAACACAATAGTTGGTAGTGCGGGCAGCAGTAGCGGTGGTAATAGCAGTTCAGGTGGCTATTAGCTAGCTTTATGTGAGGGCGTACCACTATTCCCTCCAAATCCAAATCTACAACCACAATCATCACCACAAATTAAACGTAAACAAATACCCACAAGACCAATGTCATTTGTACGAGCTTTAGAAATGACCGAGTCAGTGAAAATGCAATCAATGGACCATCAACAATAACAACAGCAACAATGGCAGCACAGTGAATGCGTCCAATAGCAAATAGTTTAGGTCTATCTGTAGTAATCAGCAAAGAGCCACACCACACCGGGCAAACGTTTACACCATGATCTATGAGATATCCGTAAAACCCATTAAGAAAGTATCACCCAATCCTGCCTTTGGACCAGCTCCGGCTCCAGCTCCAGCTCCAGCTCCTTTTAAGGTTCAACAAGAAATTGGATTATGTGTGATTAGAAGTTGTGATCATATGAAAGGGAATATAGTGTTATAGCCTTTACCATCCGCAAATTCGAGTCTCAGTGTACGTTATTGGATAATACGCAACCGAATAGACCACATCCAGCCCGTAGTGAGGAGAACATTGCGGCTGTGGCTGCAGACCGTGAGCAATCGATTCGACGCCGATCTCAACATATGGGCTTATAGTATTCGACAACTTGGTGCATTGTAAAAGGGGATCTTGGTTTAAAGGCTTAAAAGATCCAACTCGTTAAAGAATTGAAGCCGTCAGACTTGAATTTATCCTTAAATTTCAGTCAATGGGAACTGCAACAGCTCAATGAAGATCCGCGGTTTTCGCATCGAATTTTGTTCTGTGATGAGGACCATTTCTGGCTCAACAGTTATGTAAATAAACAAAATTGTCGCATTTGGGCAGACAAACGACATGTCGAACTACCGCTATATCCACAAAAATGCACTGTTTGGTGCGGTTTATGGGTTGGTGGAATCATGGTCCGTATTTCCTTAAAAAATGAGGCCGGACAGAATATAACAGTCAACAGCGCTACCGCACCATGCTAACGGACTTTTTGCTGCCGGAAATTAAATCCCGTTATGTCGTTAGATCATGTGATATCTCACCTTTAGACTTTTTTCTTTGGGATTATGTAAAGTCAAAATCTTCGCCGATAAGCCAGCTACGATCCAGGATTTGGAAGCCAACATTACTCGCTTAATTCAGCAAATACCGGTCGCAACGCTGGAAGCAGTGATCCAAAATAAAATTGGACTTTCAGAATGGACATGTACGGCGTAGTCGCGAGAAACATTTACACGAAATAATATTTAAAAAGTAAGGGTCTATCTCGTAATGGCCTCTGTGGAGCGTAGAGACAAAATTTAAGTAGAAGCTCTGGACATGTAATTTTAGAACTGAGTATATCTCTTACGAAGAGAATTTCTAAGTTCTTTCGTCTAACAGACAACATTTTTCAGTCAATGAGAAGACATCTTTCCTCATAGGAGGGTAAAAATCCTTCCCAATTAAATTTGCGTATTATGTATCAACTGAATGATTTCGGGACTCTTTCAATTCTTAATATATGAATGTTGTAATATGGATTAAAAATGACGACACAGTATTCCAAGATCGGTCGCACTAGAGAAATGAAAAGAGCTTTAAGAGTATAAGGATCCGAGAATTCTTTGCTAGTTCTCTTAATGAATCCCATCATAGAACAGGCTTTTCTTATAATCGTTGATCAATGTGAGTATTGAAGTTGAGTTTTCCATCAAACGTAACGCCTAAGTCATTGACAAATTAACATATAATAAGAGCTTCATTATTAAAATAATATTGAGTTTGTATGGGAGAGCAATTTTTGTAAAAAGATAGTTGCTTACACTTTTTAAGGTTTAGCTGCAGCTGATTTTTACCGCACCATATGAAAAATGCGTTTAGATCATTTTATATAGTACAAAAATTTGTGCAGAGTTTCGAAATCATTCCTTAGCTTTTCAAATTTGATCCTACTTTCAGGATTTTTCGACTAAGTATATGCTTTATGAGCTTTATTTCTTGCATTTTTTAAATTAAGGAGAGATTTATTGTACCACGAAAGATGTTTTCTTATCGGTTTTTTCAGTGGGACATACAAATTCATACATTCATGTATAGCATTTAGGAGAATTGCGTACATCTGATCAGTGTTTTTATTCTGAAACATACTTGCCCAGTCAAAGTGAGTTAAATGCGTTTTCAGGGCAGGGACATTTGCTTTGCTAAAGTTATATAACTTAATACAAAGTTATATAACTTCTACAAGATCTACCGTATTGTGAAAATTTGGTCTATAGTAGGCTTTTTAGCCCTAACAAAGTATGGAAATGAAAGAAATGCCCGATCGACAATTAAATGCAGAAAATAATTTGACTGCAAAAATGTGTATGTGAGTAAAGTAAAAAATGTAATTTAACGCACGTTTTTCTGGAACACACTGTATGCCACACTCTCATTCCCAGCGGCTGCAGAAGAAATTGTGTATGCACATTGAGGCGGTTTTGGCCTTGAATCATGTAGAGAACAGCTAGCTAAGTCCATCTATTACGAGGAAGACCGATGTTCAAAAAAAATTTGAATGATAAGCAAGCCAAAACTAAGAAAAATAAAAACACTTCATAAAAAATTCAAAAATGTCAGATATTCGATATCAAAAAATATCAATACAACATGAAAATAACTTGAAACATATATTTTTATTGGAGAGAAAAATAAAGTAGATTAGATACTAATAACAATAACTAATAAAAAAAAAAAACAAAAAGTTAATCACGTCTGTCATTTTTAAATTTCTACAATATAAATTTCCATTTATTTTTCACTTAATTTTAATTTCCCACTGAGAATATTTATAATCAGATTTTATAGAACTTCATTATAAACAAAATACTACAAAGGAAAATTCGTCTCGGAAGTCTATAAAACTATAAATAAAAAACAATTTTTTATGAAAAACAAAAAAACAAAATAATTTTTCATTATAATACTGAATCTCTGGCACCTGTTTACAGGTATATTTATACAGGGTGTTTCAGCAAGTATTGTAAAATTGGTTTTTTGTGAATAAAACGAAAAATCGTTGAGATATCTCTGTAAACCCTTTATTGTTTTAGAAAGTATACACATGGGGAATATTTATGTTTTGCTTTACTTGCAGAACTTCATCCTTTTCCCAAAATTTTCAATCGCTCTTTCACATAATTGGGGCTCTATCTCGGCGATGGCGCTTTCAGAAAGGAGTCTAACCGTGTTAAGTAGCGGCCAATGGGTGTTTCCTAAAGTTGAAATTACGCGGGCAGGAAAATCTTGCGTAATAACGCGATTTTTTCGTGACTTATACGAGTACGACACCTAGCAACATCCCATTGAATGAAGTGGTCGTCCGTGTCCATATCCTGGAGCTGCGGCCTTCAAAGAAATGTGTATCATGTCTCGGTAGCGCGCTGTATTGACCATAATGGCTTTTCCGGCTTTATTTTCGTAAAAGTACGGCCCTATGATACTTTCGGTACTTAAACCACACTAAACGGTTAGTCATTTCCTAAATGACTCGTGGATGCGGCAATTTTGCTTATTAACGTAGTCACCAATTTGGAAATGGGGGTCATCCGAAAACCGATTTTTTTTTCTTGCAAACATCAAATCAGTGTTTTCCAGTACCCAATCCAAGAACGTACCGCGCTGCTTGTGGTCGGACGGCTTCAGTTCTTCAAATCTTTCGTGAAAATACAATGTGGCTGTGGAGAATTCAACCTTCTGAGAACGGTGACGACTGGAGGTAGTTGGGTAATTTTCGACCGTTGCCTTTACTGCTGCGATATTTTCCATTGAACCTTCGGGGCGAACACGTTTCGGTGTCTTCACATCTGAACCCCTCTCTTGGAATTTTTTTTATTAATCTGAGCACACACGTTTCTGAAAGCGAATACGTGCAAAATTGGCACGAATTTTTCACATCGTCGCCGTGATTAAAGTTGAATTTTTATAATATAATTCAACGATTTGGATTTTTTCTTTCACTATATAGCGTTCCATGGTAAATTTTCCAAATTTATAGATGACATCAGTCACTATATTTCAACCTTAAAACGATAGGCCTTTCAAATCCTACACCTCTTGTTGAAACACGCTTTATTAGGGGAGGCAAAAAGTTGATTCTAAGGCCTAGCAGAGCACAGTCTAATTTTTGTTCCAAACTCAGCCGATTGTACCAGGCAAAAGTTGTCGGCCGATGTTCTTTGGCTGTAAGTAATTTTTTTTTGGTTCTGCTTGTGGATTATGTTTATTTGATGTCTTAAATTTTTTTCCATTAAGCCGAGAATTGATGACCATTCAGGCCCCGATTTGTGGCGGTTTCCATCACTCTTGCCAGAACTTCCGGCGGTAGGCCCTCGCATTCTTGACGGATATTCTCTTCGTGACTTCAAAAAATCCCGCAAAAAGAAGTCTAGAACGATTAAATCAGGCGATCTTGCGGGCCAGTGCAAATCGCCAAACCGAGAGATTAGGCGACTCTCAGAATTTTTGTTGTGACTCGTGCAGTATGCGCCGTTGATCCATCCTGTTGGAACCACATGTTCTCCAGTCCTAATTCATCCAATTGAGGAAGGAGAAAGTCGTTGAACATGGCTCTGTTGCGCCCGCCGTCCACAGTAGTCGTTTACCTCGCTGCGTTTTCGAAAAAATAACGCCCGATGATGCCTCCAGCGTAAACAGCACACCATGCAGTAACTTTGAGCGGGTGTAATGGTTCTTTGTGGGTTATACGCGAATTTTCGGTGCCCCAGAAGCGATAATTTTGCTTATTCACATATCCAGAGAGATGGAAATAGCCCTCATCGCTTATAATGATTTTCGATTAAAAATTGTCTACCTCATGGTTGAGATTCAGGATGGCTTGAGCGTAGGCTACACTCGTTTGGCGGTCAACAGCTGGCAGCTGGTGCACAGTCTCCACATTGTAAGGGAACATAATACAGTCTTTCACAAAAATTGTCTATAAAGACCGCCGATTGATGCCCAATTGCGTGACACGTTGTCTGGTCGATACTCCGAGGTCCGCTGCAACATCTTCAATCACAGCTGCGATGTTGTCAGCAGAACGGCTGCTCCGGGGTCGACCAGACCTGGCAGCATCTCGTGTTGTCTCATACTCTTCTGGGCGACCGGCTAAACGTCGTAGTGTTTGCCCAGTTGGTGTTTGCGCCGAAATTCAACACCACCGACGAATTATTCCGC
The DNA here is from genome assembly GCA_963966105.1 of Volucella zonaria. Lineage (NCBI taxonomy): Eukaryota > Metazoa > Arthropoda > Insecta > Diptera > Syrphidae > Volucella > Volucella zonaria. The sequence continues at coordinate 133,623,734 of OZ014533.1, read as the reverse complement.
AAAAAAATCGTAACAATTATTCCACGTTGTTTAGGAGTATAGCGATTCATATCTTGTCGTATTTTTTATCTGTTTACAATACTTCACAAATGTCGTAGTAGAATTGACATTTGCCGCCATTTGCAAAAATTATAGCATTTTCCTATAGGGTGATGACTTTTTCGCCACCCGGTATAAGATGGAAATAAGGAACACACATTTCTTTGAAATGAACGTGTCTTTTAGCACAGGTGAACCATAGAACAGAATTGCTTCAAAACCAGTCGCAACAGTCGAAAAGATACAAGTATTGTCAGCAAAGATAACTGACTCAATGTTAGGAAAACAAGGAAACTCTGAAGTGTAAATTTTGTATAGGAGTGGACCTAATACTGAGCTTTGGGGACTCTAGCGTTTTCAAAAGATTACCACCTGTTGATGAAGACTTTAAAACTTCATCTTGTAAGAAATGATTGAATGATTCGAATCAAATCGACCGGAAAAGCAAGAACGTATCATTTGGGCAACAGCCCTTCACGCAACACCGAGTCAAAGCTTTTTCAATATCAAATGGAGTTATCGATAGATTTTGTTGACTATGTACTATGATGCGGTCTGAACCCATACTGTTCATGGAACAGAATATTATTGTTGTTCAAGTGAGCCATGAGCTTAATTTAAATTATTTTTCCAAACTATCATATTTGCTTATAGAACTGAGTTAGTTGATTTACCTCACGTAATATCCATACAGGAACCACAAGCATAGAATAAATGCATTCGGCTTTCGGCTGTTTAAGGGGCTTCACACCACTATATGACGAGGAAAGGCCGAGAATTTGTCTTTAAGTGCCGAACTCACTCTCATCATCTAAACTTGGGCAATTTTGCAACCAAGACTTAGTTGCCACAGACGTAAGCTATAACACGAACGGAGAATGACACAAATTCGTCGTTGCGTCTGATTATTTTCCCTATGATTCGTTATTACCAGTACCACTAAAGGCGGTATCCGCCTTGGAAGGTGGGACTTATCACATTTTTGGGTAGTAGCAAATGCAACGTGAGAAGCACCCATCTCCTGGACCTCATTAAGCACTAAATACAAATGCTTTACATAATGGTTAAGTGTAGTCCCTAACGGAATTAAAGGTCCTGCACAGGTCTATTGTCAAAGCTAAATACAAAGGCTCTACATAATGGTAAAATGTAGAGCCTAATAGACTTAAAGGTCCAATAGAAAGTTCGTTAAATGTAATGAAGACAACCAATGGCTTGATTGAATAGTGCCAACGCAAAGTAACAAATTGCATTATAGGATAAACAAAATAGGTCTTAAGAGAAATCCGATAGAAACAAAAGGCCCTCCAACTCAAACACTTACTCGTTACTCAATCAAGCCGAGAAAGTTGAAATTTGTTAGCGTAGAGAAAGGATTGACATATGGGTGTAGTGTATTGAAGACGACAAACACTGTCACTCTGTAGACCTCTGTGAAAAGATGTATTGCCCAAATCTATTAGACAACAATCCTACAAGTGAAGAGAACCGTTTAATCTACGGGTATGTTGTTCGGCATTTTCAATAGAGTCCTTGGCGGTTTCTTGCGTTCTCAGTCGGTTGATGTCAAGCTGTCGTTAGTATATCAACAAGCGTACTCTTGATGTAAGGATGTAATGTTCAAGTTAATGTTCGACACCAGAAATAATAAAAAAGTATTCGAGATGATCATGATTTGATCCCAGAGATCTCGAGTGCCTTTGTATACTGGGATTTTAAAAGATAAGTGAAATACTTATATTCCGGATACTTACATATACTAGAAAGGCGATTGCGACTATCTATTGTAGTTGACGAATGATGATTCAGAGATCACAAGTTTCTTTGTGTATATTGAGTTAATGAAGCCAAGGATATATACAGTTTCAGACTTAATTCGGCAAAGTCGTGTTGTAAAAGCTATATTTTCCTGTGTTGTGCTTCCAATGATGCCGTCCTTCGCAGATTTGCATTGATGTCACCGAAAAAGATATTAAAGTCGTGCTTGAAAAGTCTTGTTCCCCAGAAACTCATAGAAATTTTCGTCTGTCTACCAAGTAAGTGCCTGGCCATAATATAAAATATAGAGGAACACCTTATACCAACTCAAAACATATTACTTAAATCTGCCTCTAACGACAAATGAAATAAACAGTGTTCTCGTTCACGACAGCAGATACCATTTGTCCGTAACATAAACCCGGTTTTTTTTAACTTCACATCTGCGGTCAGATTTAAATTTATTAGATATCTAACGGAAGGCAAAACGAGGAGATAATACTGCGAATTTTCCCACCGACCTTCGTTTGCTCAACTCAAATTTATAAAATAAAATTCGAAAACTTGTACTGTGAACATGTAAGCAAATTTACTAAATTATAAATAATTTGTACATGAGATTATTTCATGTAATTTCGGATCATTTCTGAAAATTGATTTCACCACTTGGTGCCGATAAAATATACTTGAAACGGCAGCCAGCCATCAATGAATAATGAAAATCCTTGAGATTCGTAATAAAGAAGAACGAAAATACAAAAATTTAAAAGAGTAAATAATAAAAATAAAATTTTCAGTGCATTGAGCGATAGCTATCAATATTTCAATATTAGTTTTGAAAAAAACTAAAACTAAAAGTACGAGCTTGTATGTATCCTAAATTCGCTTCACGTATCTGAAGTTTTCCGGGCTTCACATGAAGGAAAAGTACACCCATTGCCAGCACCTTGAAACTTTTGTTAAGTTTGTACAATTGTCCTTGACATTCCCACCACATTTTCGCGTCATAGCTTTGTTAAAGCGTTATGTTTAAATTTTGTGTCAAAAATCAAATTAACGGCACAAAAGCAACCGAAATGTTGAAGTGTTTTAGAAACGACGCTCTAAAGTAAACAGTGGCTTACGATTGTCACGCATGCATCAGGAGTGGTCGCAAAGCCGTCGTCGATGACAACTGTTCTGGCAGGCCATCGACACCAATAACTGATGAACACGTCAATCAAAGATTTACAAGTCGTAAACCGCACATTGACCATCAGAGAGTTAGCAGAGATTAGTAATAACTCAATTGGATCCACTTACGACATTTTAGCCAATCAATTGAGCTTGAGACATGCCGCTGCATACCAAGTGCCGAAGGTCTTAGGTTCATTGAAAAAAAAAAAGCAGTGGACATTGCAAAAGACATGCTTTCCTAATCTGACTTAAACCAAACATTCATCAATCGCTACAATGGTGTTGTACATCATGAATTTCTTGCCACAAAAAGAACACAAATTCACTTGTTTTGGTGCCTTGAGACTGTTTTCCTGTTCAACCCACTAAAAACACCGCTTCGGTAGACGCAAGGGGATAATGTAAATTCGGTGAGCACCCTGAACGCCACACCGAACATCGAGTACCAGAGATGTTTCAAGGATTGCATCAAGCATAAGTGCATTGCAGTCAATGGAGATAATTTTAAAGCCGACAATATCGATGAAGAAACTTGTATTTAACATTTTAAAAATAAATTTCAGAAACTTCTTCAATAACTTGGTATATAAGGATGTCTATTCGCAAAGGTTAACAAGAGGTAACGCGGCCAATGAGGCTCAACCTAATTAAATCGGTCTTTAACCGACAAGTTGATATTGGCTGACCATAAAAAGGCCTATGACAAGCGAGTTTTCTGGAGTGTACCTTAAGCTATGTATAACAGAGTGGCCCCTTTAAAGACTTTCCCGAAAAACCAAAACACTCAGTAAAACGAGTTTCTCAAAAGAACCAGCCAGGCTGGAAACGCTCAGAAAACCTGGTCTCATCTATATTAAGTGCACTTTCATCGATATTGAGAGTGCCTTCGGCAATGCTACTTCTGTCAGCAATTAATGCACACAGCTTTTCTGATTGTCATATAATGCCTAGCGACTTGTTTGCTCGATTTAGGCTTAATCGACGATTGGTTCACCAAAACTGGTTGCTCTAGTAGGAGAGGAACGCTGACTGGCTTGAGTCATATAGTGCCAAAAGCCGCCATCCGTGTCTCCGTAGAAGCTAAATAAAGCTGGATGTTATCCTTTAGAAGGCAAATACGTCACTGTTAATTTGGCTAGAATTGAAAAAAAGTTGGTTTCCTTTGCTGCTCTAGATGCATTCATTAATCTCCCTCCACTCTATATCCACATTGGGCTACACTCTCAAACCTTCGATCCGTTTAAAGGTACACGAATGGTCCTTCGTATAAATCGCATTGGTGCTTCGTTTATCTTGAGCAAGGATTATCATTTGACTACGATCGTATGGACATAGTGTCTGAAACAATCACAACAACACTAATACGAAGTTGACTTTCCTTGTACTTAGGAAGTTAGTCTGATTCTTAAGATGTCTCGTCAGCGTCTTTGTGAGGTAAACTTGCGTCTGTCTTGCAAGCGGAGACATATGCAATCCTGATGGCATTAAACTATATTGTGCGGAATAGGTGGAACAAGCGAAGTGTTTGTGTCTGTAGTGACAGACTTCACTGAATCCACTCACCACCTTTAAGCTGGAAAGTAAAATTCACTGAGGGTTGTCTGAGTCCCAACGAGTTCGCCAGATTCGATGCACCTAATGAACACAGAGGAAGGCTTATGTATTAAAATCTGAATCAGCGTACAGACTCCTTCCAGATATCTCTAAAAATTCTACGACCTTTCTGCTATCAGCCGACCTCGACGCTTACCGTGAGAGAGAAGACACACTTTCTTTTTTAATTTCCGGCATATGCTTGCATTGGACAATAGATGCTAGGCGCGTGGGGCATGAAGTAAAGGTTTAAGTCTAATTTAAGAAGGAGGTGATCGATTAATCACAAGGAGATGACAAATTCGATTTAAGTCTGATAGTTAGAATGATAGCTTACTGTTCGCAAAGAAGTTCGTTGACAGAAGATGCAATAGCACATTCATACACAGATGCAGATGATTTGTGCTTTGCAATGTGATATGAAAGTGAATGCCGATTTTGGTAAATAATTTGATAAACTCCCTTATGATGATATACACAGCAGCCTTTGATGACCGTAAAACATAAAAGACTTCAAAGTCAACAAATCCTAGAACATAACTTCCTTATCCCCTTACCAGCAGTTACTCTCATAATCTGAGCATAATTTTTGAATTCTATAACTGGCTTCGAGATGTTAAATCATGATTTTAGGTACCTCTGCATCAGGTCTCTGTTTTTAAACTTTTATCTTTGTCTGTCTGTCTGTCTTTTCTAAATCGCATTATCTAAACAGGAAGGATATTAAAAATAAAAAAAAAAAAGACAAAATTTAGTCAACATTTTGGGGAATTATTTTACGAGCAGAAATAATAAGCATTCAGTGTTTGTTATTTTTTTCTAATACTTATTCACTGCCAGACAGTTTTGGTATCCGGTACGGTTTAGTTACTTTTTCTTCTAGGAAAATTCCCTGAAATTACTTTCATCTGAAACTTTTATTTGAGGTAATTAGCTTTGTTTATTCATTTCGGTGTTTCCTGTTTACTGTGCAACGCCTCATTTAGTGGCAGATGCTTTCCATCATCATGACAGAGTTTCTTTCGAAATTGTATTTTCATTTATCTGTTGCTTTGAGATATGAATAGGTCACAATAAACTAGAACCTAGCTCGCCCGTAGCAAACTACAATAAACTACTTGTCAAATCCTCAAATAAGCTATCTACAACCTCAACTTCCTGAATCCCATACCATCCACAATCTCAATGTCATTGACAGCATGAAATCGTCGTGACAAGTGTCAGTGTCTTCTACAAAACACACCAAATAAACAAGAAACAAAAAAAAAAACTATCTTTCCTACAAATCGGTTTTGTTTATCCGAATTTTCTTAAAAAAAAAAAAAAAAAATTATAAAAATTGCTATCGTACATCCCCTTTAGCGTCACCTACTCTTTTAAAACCATCCACTACTCAGACACGCAATGGGGCCTCGCGTACCGACAGAGATGGACATAAGAATATTTACGAGCAAAGTATACAAAATATTGCACACGGCCACCACTTTCTTTTTGCCTGCTTCCAATTTTCCCGACTTCGGAAGCGCAAAATTGTTTCACAGTTTTAATAATAGTATTTTTGGCTAAAAAAAAATATCCGTATCCCTCATCATCCACCCGCACGCGGCGTCTATGTCTCCACTCCCATCCATGCTTTCATGTGTGTGATAATTTTTTCCAAAGACTTTTTCCCTCTCGATGTGGTGTTTCTATGCCAATGATAAATAATAATAAAACAATTCTCCGCCTCCTTTGGTTGGTCCTCTTCATCATCATAATTGTAGTCATAAGATTTCTATTTGTCATAGTGTGCTATTAGCTGAGCCTTATCCCGATCACCACCTTACACCATCTGGCCTGCAATGATCTACACTCACGATCGGTGATCATGTTCAACGATAAATAAATAAACACTTTGAATTAGACTCGTTAGAAGGATAATCCAATTAAGGAACCACTAATGTCCATAAAAGTCCTCAATGTCGCGCCTCTTTGCCACGGTCATTTATCCTCATGCTGATCTGATCCCCACCCCAAAACAATCATCACTGCCGCTGTGTCCTAATGAAAAATTAAAAAAAAAAAAAAAAAAAAAAACGCCTAAACTTGTTAGTATGGGTGTTTGAGGCACACGGTCCTAGTGTTGTACATGTTTTTTTTCTTTTTTCTAATCACATGGTGATCGTGGTGATCGTGTGTGTGCTAGTGATCAGTGATCATTTTCGAAAGTGAGGGCTGACGGGTGGAGGACACAGGGATGGACGCATCAGTATCAACAGCACTATAGTCTGCGGCACGAAAATGTGATTATTTTTGGTAACACATATACAAAAGGCGATACAGAAACATCATTTTCAAATTTAGCCAAAGTCTTGAGTTCGCAGATAAAAGTGTTTTCAGTTTGAAACTTTCGATCATACGATTTGGATCGCGCATCTAGTACAAGAGTACTCGCACATCGCAAACTTATTAAGTAAGCCAAAGGATATCTTATTCGGTTCGGTTGCAATTTGTTCTCATCTCATGGAATACGCTATTCGACTTTTGACCTGGATTAAAAAATAAAGAATAAAATAACTTCGAAAGCACTCTGCAACCAGAGTTATTAAAAAAAAACTCTACACTTTTGGAGACTTGTAAATTTTCGGTCAATTTTGCTGTATTTCGAGATTTTATTCCTTAACCGGACGACATCTACTCTCCTTTGCTCTGAAAGAGTGATTATCGGACGTTCTAACGCGAAGATAGGTAGAAAATTCTATTGAAACCTGATCGCTTTCTTGTAATCAACATCAATTTAGTTTACGGAAACGTTAATGCAAATCCATTGTATCCATCGATATCGATCGATAAAACGGATTTCGGTTCATTTCTCACATAATTATCGGAACTAATCGGAAAATCGATCTTCCGATTATCTTGCCACATTAAAATTCAACGAGAAAACATCTCAGTGATCTTATTGATCGATAATCTGTTGATTTTTACTTCAGCTTCGTGATCGCTCATTTGTCATATATCTCCGCCCTGTCAGGCTTTGAGTATGTTTCGCAATATCTTCTGACCGGTGTGGAGCGACAGCTTCCTCATTTTGAAGTTCCAAAATAATCAGCTGGCACTGATCGTGATTTCACTGATTTCACTGTAATCCCTCCATTTAATTTATTTTCCTTGCGAACAATGATGCCGAATCATTTACTTTTCACATTCATTCGATTTGTTGAATTGTTTTTATTAATTTTTCTCTTTTTAATTTTGTTTTTTTCTAGGTCAACTCAGGATCGCATCATCATCAGGCAGTTGTTACAGACTACGCTAAACCAAACAAAGGCATTTCACATCTAACCCAAACCGAAATCACTGAAACTATCGTCGAGGATCATCATCCGGCGTCAACAATTGTTGGTGGGGATCAATTAGATTGTATGCTTGGTAGTCTACAAGAGAATATGTCTCGTCAAGGTGTCAATACTGTTCAAAAGGGCTGCTGCAATGCCTGTGAGAAACCAATTGTTGGTCAAGTGATTACTGCTCTCGGTAAAACTTGGCATCCAGAGCATTTTACATGCAATCACTGCAACCAGGAATTGGGTACACGTAATTTCTTCGAGCGTGAGGGATTCCCATACTGTGAAACAGATTATCATAATTTGTTCAGCCCACGTTGTGCCTACTGCAATGGTGCTATTTTGGATGTAAGTTCTTAATTGATATTGCTCATCAATCAAAAATAAAAATAAACACTTTTCTCTTACTTAGAAATGCGTAACAGCTTTGGATAAGACCTGGCATACAGAGCATTTCTTCTGTGCTCAATGCGGACAGCAGTTTGGTGAAGATGGTTTCCATGAGCGTGATGGCAAACCTTACTGCCGCAATGATTACTTTGAGATGTTTGCTCCAAAATGCAATGGTTGCAATCGTGCCATCATGGAGAACTATATTTCAGCCTTAAACTCTCAATGGCATCCAGATTGTTTCGTATGCAGGGTACGTATCACACATTGTGGATTCTATATTTTTTTTATCATTTCATTGATTTTTAATTTCTTCTTTATTTTCCACAATTTTAACAAATTCTAGGACTGCAAAAAAGCCGTACGAGGCAAGTCGTTTTATGCCATGGAAGGCAAACCTGTCTGCCCAACATGTGTGGGTGTTGACGAAGAGGAATAGAGTTAATTTTGTCGTTTTTTTTTTCTTTTTGTTAAATCAAAATAGAAATCAAATTTTGTTCTTCTCGTGCGCTGTGGATTGTATTTTCACACGCCACACAGAATTGGATATTTTTTAATTCATTGCGATATTGAAATGAATTTATTATTATTTTTGCTTTTTTTTTTTTGTTTCTATTTCTGTTTCAAAATACGAGACTATTAAGAAAATAGAAATAAAAAAAAAACACAAAAACAAAAACAAAATAACATTAAAATTTCTTAACACTTTCCTCTTCTACGCATCCACATAAATCGACACTTATCCCTCGCTGCCTCTCATCCTCAAATGGATTGATCTTGCTAGTCCATTTGCTATTTATGATCCGCACAATAATTTCTCAGTTATTGTGCTCGATTTTTTGAGCTGCAATACTTTGAGAATATTGTGCAACAAGCAAATCTGTGACTTGGCAAGATACTGAAATCGAAAAAAAATTATGGTCTCTCATGCCCCTTGAAAATAAATTTTCTTTTTCAGCTAAATGACAATACAAACTTATGTTACTTGTACTCTTAATCTATCTTATTTTCTAATACTCCTAATTTTTGTCACTAAAAAAAAAAAAAATAATGAAACACACCAAACCAAAACAAAACACGGGAAAATGCACTAAAAATGATTGTTAGGTTTTAAGCTCATATATAAATAACTATTAGGGTTTTACTATTGTTAACTTGTAAATTTATATTTATTTGTAAATAAATAATAAAAAAGAAAAGAAAAATATTAAAAAAAAACACAAAAACAAAAAAAAAAAACAAAAGAAACAAAAACAAAAATCAAAAAACCACACAACCCACAAAGAACTAGCTTAGGGACTTTATTAAGCGAATCGATTCCGATTGGATAGATTTTGCTGTAAAAGGCCTTTTTTTTGGCTAGGTCAAGGCTATCGGCTTTTCTGCTAGGCAATGACGTTGTGTGCTTTATTGCTCCTAGTACGGAAACAGCTGGTAGTGGCCAAGTCAGTAAGAGAGTGTAGTCAGTGAGTTATAGGAAATAAACTTGAACCGTAGGTCAAGTTTGTTTATTAGGGTTATTGACCCCCCCCCCCCCCCTCCCCCCTCTGTGGGGTTGTTGTGGGTATTTATAGGCACTGTCAAGGTGTCTGACCTTATGTGGCGTAAACATAGTCGCAGCATTGATTCTTGTTGTTTTTTTGTTTTTTTTTTTAATAATTCTATTCTGGAGAAATGCCAAATATTGGTTTTAGTTGATTGATTTTAGTTTTTATGCTCATCAAATTGTTAATTCACACAAGTAGGTATTTGTTGATTGATGAATTGTAATTAGAAAATGATGTTTAGTGCATTTCTCGAATTTTGGTTGTGGTTTTAACAGCTTCGCTGGCAGGATCTATTGATGTTTAGAAAATAGAATAGTAAAAGGAAATTAAAAGAAAGTACTTTGAGACTGATTCTTTTTACTACGGTTATCTCTCTATACAGGGTGTCCCAGTTTAGGTTTTCGTCCTGATAGCTGAAGATTCCTGAAGTTATGGCAAACAAAAAATTGTATTACATGGTGGGGGGGGGGGGGGGTCTATTTTCACCCGCTTTCAAGTTATAGGCCGTTAAAGTGAGGAACCTCTGATTTCGAGGTAAAACTTCTTAAAAGGCCGTCCATTTCTAACGGATTCAGCTTAAGAAACCGTTGTGCACATTTTTGAAAGAGAATTTCAGTGTGCATAAAATACTAAAATTTCGGTGAGTTTGATAAACGCCAGCCAAAAGCTAACCTTTTGAAAAATCGTTGGACCAATTTCATCAGAAAAATGCGTTTATCTCGAAATTTCCAACTTTTAGGTCAACTTTTTTTTATCAAAACTTTTGTCTTCTCTTCTTTATCTACGATTTTTGTATATGACTTTTCCATCTACGAACAGCGGAAGTTATTGCAAATTACTGTTTTATTCAGACAAATGGGTCACAAAATAAATTTAATATCCCCTTAAATAGTTTTTGTGATTCTAAAAAGGACCGTTACGTTTTAAGATTTCAAAACGCTTTTATAGTACAATAAATTTTCGAAATGTTTCCCGTACCTTTGGATGCACGTTCTAGCGCGTTTGATGATTTCAGACTGCAAATTAATGTTTGGTAAAATGCCTCTTAGCTCCTCTGCCACTGTATTTATTCTCTCTTGGAGCTCTTCCCGACTTGAAATCTAAGTTCACTACTGCTTTATTTACAGAAGCTCCAAACTGGACAGCAACTCGACCTTTCACGAGTTTGATGCGCTGTCTGACTCCATTCAAAGAATTGTATCCCTGTATCCTCATACTGAAATCGTGATTACGGGCGACTTCAATATACACAATTCTGGTTGGCTTCGATATTCTGGACAGACAACACCCGAAGGACGGTGTGTTGAGATCTTCGCTGCTGAAAATAATTTAACCCAGCTTATAAATAAGTTCACACGAATACCAGACGTTGATAGTCATACCGCCAACACCCTGGACTTGTTTTTAACTTCTCACTCTGATAAGTACTGCCTCGATGTGCTCTTCCCTCTAGGCTCGTCGGACCATTGTGTCATATCAGCTAAATTCTCGTACACCCATCACACAGTTAGAGAAAAGATTCCTAAAAGAACCGTATGGCAATACGAGAAAGCCAATTGGAGCGGACTTAACAACTTCTTTAGAAACTTTAACTGGTCGTTATGATTCCTCGATAACGACGTGGATGCCGCTGCTGACTTGATCACAGAAATTATTCTCTTTGTAATGAGATGCTTTATCCCTCATCGGTTGAAGAGTATCAAACCAAAAGAAAGGGCATGGTACGACTCGAGCTGTAAAGAGGCTATCAGGGTTAGAGAATTGTTTTTTCGGTGCTACAAGACCAACACGACAGAGGAAAACCGAAAAAAGTTCAACCGAACCAGAAATGACTGCAACGTCTTTCTCAAGCATGCGAAATTCCAATACGACCAAAAACTGAGGCAAAAAATACTGCAATGTCCCAAAGGCAGTAAAAATTGTTGGTCATTCGTCAAAAAACATTAGAAATTCTGCCTCATCCTCCTTCCCAACGCTCATTTACAACAACATTCCAGTTGTCAGCTCTTTGGACAAGGCCAATCTGCTTGCTGCACACTCCCAGATTGTGCTTTGTCCCCGCCTACACTTGAGTGCGTCGAATGTACAATGGGACGAATCCACTTTCGCACTCGTGTAGTAGCAAGAGTACTTAAAGATCTCAGCATGCATAAATCCGCTGGTCCATATGGTTTAGTTCCCCTTCTTCTGAAGAGGTGTTCTTCCACGCTGGCAAAACCACTGCGTAAGCTTTTTCATCAATCCTACTCTTTAGGATTCTTTCCGAGCAGATGGAAAACAGCATCCCTAAAAAAGGCGAATCTTCTTCCATCTCCTCCTACAGACCCATTGCACTTACGTCCCTTCTCTCCAAGGTCATGGAAACGCTGATAAACCGTCAGCTCATGAAATATCTCGAAACACGAAAACTTCTCAATGACCGGCAATATGGTTTTCGCAGCAACAGGTCCACTGGTGAATTTGATAGCATGTCTCCCCGAAAAGTGGAACCAAAGCGTACAACAATCTGGTGAAAGCAAGATAGTTGCACTTGATATTTCTGAGGCATTTGACAGAGTTTGGCATCAGGCTCTTTTGTCGAAAATGCGTGCTCTTGGGATCGATGACTCTCTTCTTCAATGGATTAGAAATTACCTTTCGGAACGTTCAATTCAAGTTGTCTTGGACGGTTTCAAGTCTGATATTCGCAAAATAAATGCTGGTGTGCCCCAGGGCTCCGTTCTGTCTCCGACACTCTTTTTAATTTTCATTAATGATCTCTTGTCTGCTACTTCTAATCCAATATATTCCTTTGCTGATGACAGTACTCTCTGCTTTTCATATTCTTTCCCGGCTTCACGTAGGCCGTACAACTCGCTTATGGAATGCCCTGCTGATCTGTGTTTCCTTTCAAATAAACCCTTTCTTTTATGGCTCCCCAGAAAAAAAATCCATTGGCGTTAGGCCAGGAGATCTAGGTGGCCAAGGAAAGGACCAAGTCGGTCAATCCACCGTCCATTAAATTTTTGATTTAAAACCCAAGTTACATTATTGTTACAATGGCAAGGAGGTCCATCGTGTTGGAAAACCATTCTTTGCCTCTGAGCCATTTGCCAGGAGTTCCGGCAACTGGTCTCTCAAAAAAATGTTGGATTTATTACATGTGGAAGTATGAATGACCCGATTAAAGTACTACCCAATATGCCGGCCCAGACATTCACGGTAAACTTTCTGTAAAATGGTATACAGTTAAGAAAAACATCTGCATTTCAACTGAATCTTTACCTTTGAGAAGATGTTGTTCGTGTTAAGTGAGGATTATACACTGCCCACTGGGCACTGGGCTTCGTCAGTCCATAAAATTTTTTGAATAAACTGTTCATTCTCATCGTGTTGATGCAGCAGTCATTGGCAAAATTCAATCCTTTTTTGGAAGTCCCTTGGCAAAAGTTCCTGTGCGGGCGTATAATGAAAGGGGTAAACGCGGTTGACTTGAAGAACTCTATGGATTGTAGTTCTTGGAGTTTGAAACTGTGCTTCAAGCCTTCTGATGCTAATAGATGGCTGCATTCTTACAGCATTTAAAATTCTTTCTTACTCTTCTGTTGCTGTTATGTTAGACAATCTTTCTCTTCTTAACCCATATGCTGAGCCGACGGTTGAAAGGCGGTGAAAAGCATTGATAAAAGTTGGCCTAGAAGGGATCCTCCGTCTAGGATATCGCCGTTGGTACTCTAATCTAGCTAACACTGCACCCAAAAGTTTTGATAAAAAAAGTTAATCTAAAAGTTGAAAATTTCGAGATAAACATTTTACAAAATGTTAGATTTAAAACGCCATAATTTTGGCTGGCATTCATCGAACTCACCGAAATTTTATTATTTTATGCACACTGTAATTCTCTTTCAAAAATGTGCACAACGGTTTCTTAAGCTGAATCCGTTAGAAAGCCATGGTCTTTTAAGAAGTTTTACCTCGAAATCAGAGGTTCCTTACTTTAACGGCCTATAACTTGAAAGGAGGTGAAAATATACCCCCCCACCTGCAATATAATTTTTTGTTTGCCATAACAGGACGAAAACCTAAACTGGGGCACACTGTATTTTACGTATCTCGCCGCCGGCACCTGTAGATTGAATATAGCCTGGTTATTTGTATTCCTTAGGCTGTGGCGAAGCATGTGATTCGTGTATCGACGTTTCAGCGTAAAATTTGCCTACGCCTGCAAAGTTTTGCTGTGATTCAGATTGAAACATTGTTTGCTTTTAAACTGCATATATTGGCAATCATTTGTTCAGCAAGAACCGCAGAGTAGAACGTGCCACCGAAAGAAATATTGAAAAAGACGTTTTTCTTATACAAAAAATGCGCAAATTTTATAGAGCTTTCAAAGTTCCTGGCTGTGGTAAAAATTTCCTACACATCTTATGCTGTTATGCTTAAAAGAAAATTCATCTTCATCTGTTCTCCACGTTTTACTTATGCGGTCCAGTCGTCTGCCTGATTGGACAAGTGCATTCCATTGTATGACATTTTTCGCGATAGAATTGCCTCTAGACCGTAAGATGTAATTTAATGGCATTTTGTCTATATGTTCGGCCAGAAGACTTTTTAGATGTGCACATCTATTTATGAAGATTTGCAGTTTCTTATGGCAGTGTTAGTCCCCTAATTCACAATAGTAGCACGTATTCTACGTTGGATCGCAGCTTTAACTGCTGACCACGTCCAGATCTGTACCCTCCATCTTCCAGAATAAGTGAAATTGGTTACCTTCTCGACTTTTTGTCCGGAAATGTTGATTTGCGCGTTGTTGACTTAGTTCTTGTCGCATTTATTTCGAGGCCAACTTTATACGCTTTGCTTTTAAATAAAGAACAATTTGGTGTATGTTCATTTTGGTGTGCAAAAGCAGGTAGACATCATCGGCGTAGTCCAGATGTTACAAAAATTATGTTATTGTCAACCTCAGCCCCATATTTGTTCCCAATTGTGCTGCACGGAGCATGACACTGATTAAAACAAGGCACTTCAATGGCGAAAGAATGCAGTCTTATTGCACACTACACCTTATCGTTATCATTTATCACCTTCATCGGTAGCAAAGCACGCCATATAGCATCTCGATTCTAGTTGTCGAAGCCTTTCTGGTCGAAGAACAACAAGTGTAGCGAAGACCCATGCTGCTTGCATTGTTCAATAATTATTCGCAGTGTGTTGATGTGGTCAATGCAGGAGGATCCAGCCCGTAAGCCTGCCCGTTCGTGTGTTGAATCTCTACTCTAGCTTTTGAACTGGTTACTGCCTGAAGCACTCAAATGACTTTCTAGTTTTCATATTCTGTCAGGTTTCCTTTCTTAGGCAGTTTTACAATCATTCCCCTGTTCTAATTTTTGGCAAACTCTCCCGCTGTGATGTTAGGCGGAGTTGTGAAAAGCTCCGCTAGGAAGACAACTGCCTTTTTTCCGTATAGCCCTGATAGCTGATATGATTTTTATTTTATTGGGAGCGGAGGTGCGTATTCGGGAATTCATTTCAGGGGACCAGTTAAAGTGCAGGCCCTTTATTCAACTAATTCATGTTATCCACTGAATCACACAGATTGTCCACAGATGGTGTGCAGGTTTTGGATTGACTAAGTTAAGGGAGCCTAATTACATTCTACAGCCCTTTCTATATTGAATCACAGCGCTGGAGAGTTTACAAATTTTTTTTTTTCTTTGGTTGAGTTAACTATTTATTTTTCTCACCGCTCATTGACTCCGCTGTTATATCTCCTCCTATAAAATCCATCAACGCAAACGAGATCAAAAATCTTTCGAAGAATCTTACGACGAGAGATATTATAATCCGCCTTCGCTAACGTTCATACTTCTGCGCCATAGCACAAATCTTGAAAGATAAGGGTTTCATCATATAGAGTCTCGGAAGTGTTTCTTGACAATGCCTTATTATTCAATTGCCTTCTGAGGCCAAAGAAATATCAACTGCCAAGCGCAACTCTTAATTTCTGATGAGATGTCATTACCTGAGTTAATAGTCTAAGTCTACTCTGACATTTTGTCCGATTCATCGATGTTACGCATACCGCATGTACTCGGACAAAGCTCTCCAGCACAGCTAAACTGATTGTTTTTGCTTCCGTTTGCATACCTGCAAACGCACGGTGGCAGCTTGCTGTATTCTGCTAGTGATTTCAATGTCATCAGCTAGTTTTAGTTTTAAATGCATTTTATTATCTTAATCATTAACCCTTACATACTAACAAAAAATGCTTAAATGCTAGCTTAAAATTACTTAACAATCTTATATTAACTTATTGGCCCCACACAGGCACTCTAAGCTACTCTAAATTCTTATATCTATGTCTTTCGACTATATTTACATTTTACTTAGGAATAATTATTTTCTATACTTAAGGCTAAGAAAAAATTGTTCACAAAAACTTAGCATATGGACTTAATTTTTTATAAAACTTAATATCTAACTTAAAATAAACCTTAGTCTACCTAACCTACATACACAATACACACACACAGATATTATACACAATTATATACATATATTAGTATATACAAAGGTATATACTAATATATGTATATATTTCTTAAATGCTAACCTAAACCTACGTAAGCTGGCCATCGCTATTCACAGAGCAAATAGATTGGTCAGCTCTGCCTCATTAGTGAGGCTGGTCCGTAATTGACGGAAACGACGACGAAACATCTTCTCCATCATTCAACCACCAGAAATGCTGGTGCTGCCGAACGACATCCCTCTTATCGCGATTCCCCACCGCCCTACTGAACCTGAGACGATCCACACTGCCGTGTGCGACGTCTCTGCCGTAGTTGAGTCGCCTGTCCCCAGCTTTCCGAGCGACATGGAAGATTAACGGGACCGCTGATCTATCCTGGATCAACCCTATCTGATCTAGGTAGAGGAATGCTTCCGGTGGAACGAAGCCGTCAGAGCGCACACTCTCGTGGTGAAGGTAGTTGGGGTAGTAAGCCCCAGATATCAGGTTATTCGTCGAGGCCATTGCTCTTGCAATGTGCCTTCGAGTCAGCTTAATTACGAAGTTGTCCACTCGTATTTGGTTCGCCCTGTTGTAAAGGACCTCATTACGATAAAATTTTTTGTACTCCGACTCTGGTGTTCTGTACAAGCGAAGGCAAGCCCTCTCAAACACCCGAATCTTTTCCATTAAGCTTGCTCGAACATTGAACCACACGGGACAACCAAATACCAGCATGGGCCTGATAAGGGCCATGTAGCAGATTACCTTTACCCTCGCATCGAGTTGGCTGCTATAAAACAGTCTCTTTGTAAGGGCAAAAGCGCCTTTGGCTCTGGCCAGAGCAGCATCTACATTTTTATCAAAATACAGAAACTGATCTAGCCAGATCCCAAGGTACCTGACTACATTTCGACAGGCAAGAGGCTGCCCGCGTTGTCCAATGATCGAGAACTTTCGCCAATTTTTTCTAGTATCCCTAGAGGCTCCAGACAACGGCGTCCTAAAGAGAATGGTTTCCGACTTCTGAAAGTTGATTTCCAACTTCCAGTCATCGCAAAATCGTCTTATCTTATCGAAGTCACGCTGCAAGAGAGTATTAATGACCTCGATTTTTGGACCTGTCCTGTACGCTATCAAATCGTCTGCGTACGCAATAGTATGGGGAAGTGAACCTATCAGATCGCTTGTATAAATGTTGAAGAGGATCGGCGAATTGACCGCGCCTTGCTGAAGACCATTTTTAATTTGAAATATTCCAACAGAAGTCACATCGCCATTTTTCACGATGAACTGTCTGTTGTTTAGCATATTATAAAGAATGTACAAGAGTGGTTTACTGATCCCCAGCCTAGTCAGCTTATAGAAAAGACCCTCTAACCATACAGTGTCGAAGGCCTTCTCCAAGTCAACAAGGCAGGCACCAGTGCATTGGTTTTTGCCTTTATTCCATTGGATATCGGACACCAGTTTAGACGCGGCATGTGAGATATCATGTCCCGCCTTAAAACCGAATTGATTATCCGGAACTATATGTTTGTCCTCAACAGACCTAGACAGAGCTTTATTGATTACTTTTTCAAACACCTTACTGATATTCGGAAGGAGACTTATCGAACGGAGATTCGCCGGATTGGATATATAATTTCCCTTTTTGGGGATAGGTTGAACCACCGCCGTTTTCCAATGCTCTGGATAATGTGCATTATTCATTGCATTATTAAACAGGGTGGTGTAAATGTCCACCGCTTCTAGAGGAAGATGTCGAAGCACGATGCTCGAAATACCATCGGTCCCCACTGATTTCTTAGCCCTGATTGTGTCGAAGATCTCATGGAGCTCTTCCTTCGAAATGAACGGGGGTAGGTCACCCTCTCTGGTAATGACATTATTTGCCATATTTTCGTCGCTGAACCGGGTGAAACCAGAGCCCTCGGATCGCCAGTTCCCTACTTCATTTCGAATGTAAAGGTCGTGCACCAAGACGCGATTGTCCAGGTCATAATTAGGGCCAATGGTATCAATGTCATCAGCACATGCAAGTAGATGCACAGACTTTTGGAAATGTGACCCTGGTTTTGACTTGCGTGTTATATACAATTTTATGATGTTAAAAAAGTCACATCGCCTTTTCTTTTTTTTTTTTTTGATCAAAGGTCTTGGTGAAATTGTCCCCGAACTTTACGAAGTTTGTCAGAGATGCTAAAACTAGAGATGGATCTGTACAGCTTGTTTCTATAGATGCTGTCGTATGCGGCGTTGAAATCAGTGGTTTGTATCGTCTTGGATTTACTCTATTATCTAAATGAGACTGCAATTATAAAAACCAAACAAATTGTTGACAATATGGGTAGGTCTCAGTCATTGTATGTTGTGTATGCTGATAAACTGAAACCATTCTATATTCAGAAGTCAATATTCAGCGCGTTGTTGGTGCGATAGAGCTTCATGTTCTCGAAAGAGTGGCCATAAATTGGATTGATTCGATTCGTTAAATACAGCCGAGGAAGCTATGTGCCAGAAATCGTTTTTAAAATATGTTGAGGACTTTTGATTCAAATTCCGGTCTTTATTGCTTGGAAAAAAAGTTGTGTTTTCACTAAAACTGCTTTTTTGTGTAACAGCAATAATATGAAACAAAAAACTAACTCTACAACCATCTGATGACTTGTAGAATTGTTTTTTTGTGAAAATTAGCTTTCTTGTTGATGGTATCCCACACCCCCCTAAAAAGTTGCAGACGATCTCGCCGCTCTTCGCCACTATGTACACTCTAGAAGAGTCTGACACCTCCACCGCAGCCGACTTGAGCACGATAAATTTTTTCGACTCTAAAAAGTCATGCAAAATCCTCCCTCTCACCTTCTATTACCAGAACGTAAGAGGACTGCGCTCTAAAACCCACGCCGTTTTCCGCCAATCTCATGCTCTCCCATTTGATATCTACGCTCTGACCGGAACTAATCTTATCCCCAACATAAAAACACCAGAAGTTATTCCCTCTTTCTTATAATGTTTTTCGGGATGATGATCACACACCCCCCTTGATTGAATCCCCTGGTAGAGGTGTCCTACTGGCTATTCACAACAGCGTGGACTCCTTTCTCGTTACAACTTTATCTTCTCCTAAGCTCGACTTGTGTCAGTTAAAATAACATTTACTCGTAGGTGCTCGTATGTTATGTGTTACATTCTTCCGGCACAACCTACCGAATCCTACCAACTTGCTATTGCAGCAATTGACAATTTGATCGACTTATCAGACTAGCTTGATGATATCATTATCTTCGGCGATTTTAATCTGCCTCAGCGGAAGTGGACTCCATCTTTTTTCATCGCTTCCAATCCCATTTCTGCAAAGGAATATATCTTCTTAGATCGGCTTACAACATCTAGTCTATGCCAAGTCAGTGGCGTTTCCAACTATATGGAAAGGCAATTAGACCTTATCTTCACAACTGATCCCATCAACTCCTCAGTATCGTGTTGTCCCCTATCTCTTTGAGCTATTGATAACTTTCATCCTCCACTTCTTCTCTCATTTTTCCACAACTCTCCCTTTCAGTCGCCTCCCCTCGCAGTTCTATTTTCTTACAATTTTCACAAAGCTAATTTCCGTAAAATCAATACCTATCTAAGTAGGGCTTCTTTTGAGTTTACCAATCTATCTCTGGTTGCTGCCCTCTCCATTTTTTACAGAGAAATATTCAAATCCATCTCCCTTTATGTGTCTTATTCCCGCTATAAAACTTCTTCTACATCCCCTCCTTGGTATAAACGTAGACTCCGCTCTCTACGAAACAAAAGAAACAAGTTATGGGCGGTATTCCTTCGAACCCACTCTTCTTCCGACTATTCAAATTATTTAGGTATACCATATATCTTAATTTCATTGAACTCTATAACTCTCTCTATCAACGCTACCTGAATAGTGCGCAAACCAATCTCATAAATAGCCCCAAGTCCTTTTTTTCAATTTGTCAATTGCAAAAGTAAGACTGACTTTTTTGCTACATTTTTCAAACGATCATGTGCCAACAACTCCTTCGTACCAGATCCCTCTTACTTCAATGATCTACCAAATTTCTCCATTGGTACCTTTCTCACTCAAAATTTCGATCCTGCAATTATTGAAGAAAAGTTCCAAAATCTTAAAGATGAATTTGTACCCGGCCCAGACGGACTCCCGGCCTTGTTTCTTAACAAAAAAAGGCTCTTCCAACCTGTCTCTACCTCTTTCCTACCTTTTCCGTCTATCCCTTACACAGGGAGAATTTCCCCAGATTTGAAAGACCTCTTTTATAATCTCGATACACAAAGAGGGATCTAAACATGAAGTTACCATTTATCGTCCCATTGCTAAACTCTCTCATATACCCAAACTCTTTGAAAGCATTTTATACGAAGCTTTAAGCTTCAAATGCAAGCCTTTTATTTCACCCCGACAACATGGTTTTCTAAAAGGGAGGTCAACTACCACAAATCTAGTTGGATTCGTGTCTTTTGCCCCCTCAGCCTTAGAAAATGGCAAAGAAATCGATGTTATCGCAACTGATTTCACTAAAGTGTTTGATAAGATATCTCATCAATTGATCCTCTTCAAATTGTCTGCTCTCAGCTTTGAGCCTCTCTTATTAAAATGGATTTCTACTTACCTGGTAAACCGATATTATAGTGTTCGGTTTAGATCCGCTCTTTCTGTTCCATTCCTGGCCTCATCTGGAGTTCCACAAGGTAGTCATATTGGCCCTCTTCTCTTCATTCTTACTATTAACGATGTTGAGAGAGTCATTAAACACTCCTCCCTCTCCCTTTACGCTGACGACGTAAAAATTGACTGCCCTTCTTCAAGATCGGTTTTCAATGTGGTTCCTCAAAAACTGCTTAGAGCTTAATATAGCCAAATGCCAATCTATAACCTTCTCACATAAATGCAACCCGTCTCCTCCGCGACTTTATTTTCTCCATGGTCAACAAATTCCCCTGGTTCAGTCTCTTCAAGACCTTGGCATATTATTCGACTATGAGCTTAATTTCCGTTCGCATATCGTATAAGATGATCCTCAAAGCCAACTCATCACTTGGCTTTATTAAATGGTGGTCCAAGGAATTTTCCAACCCGTATATAACCAGATCTCTCTATATTACCTTTGTTCGCCCCCTGCTTGAGTAGGTCAGTCAAGCTTGCTCCCTCTTTTACCGGGTTCATGTTTCCCGAATCGAGGGTATTCAACGTCGATTCCTCCGATTTGCTCTCTGTGGTCTGCCATGGAACGACCCTTTAATCTTATCTCCCTATCAGGACCGCCTCAAACTTCTAAATATGAATTCGTTAGAAGAACGTGGGAATACTTCTGACATTCTTTTCATTCATCGACTTCTCTCAGGTTCCATCGACTGTGCATCCATTTTGAACTTCATTTCCTTCAATACCAACCCCTGCAATCTACGTTGTCCTCGTCTCTTCTAACTACCGGTCCACCGGACCTCTTATGGCTCTAACGAACCAATGTTCCGAATGCTCCGAAAGGTCAACTTAAACCTCTCCCTTTTTGATTTCCACCTGAACACTCCTCGTCTAAAACAAGATCTCCTCCATCACTGTCTTGGTCCCTAGCTCTTAAGTCTTTTTGTTAGTTTCTAGTTCCAGTTTTTAAGTTAGATTAAGCTTGTATTAAGCCAATAAATGGGGCCTTCAGCCGCTACCAAAAATTTAAAATTTAAAATATACCACATTATAATTGTTTACATAACCAGTAGAGTTATGGAAAGTGGATAGGGGGAAACGAAATTTCCGGTGAATCATAGTAATGGTACCCAAATGGCACTATACGAGTAAATCCGGCTTTATGTATTGTACTACTGTGCGGTCTGGTGCAGGATTTAAAACTTCAAACACTGAATGTTATAAATCTTTCACAATTTTTGAAATCTCTTAGCGACATTTAAAATCTCCAGTTATGTACTCGTATGACTAATGACTGAATTGAAGCAACTTTTTCTTAAAACAACAGTCCATCAGTTTTTGCATGTTTATTATCATTTTAATTATATTAAATGTAGAATAGAATAGAAGTTTGACATTGTGTCACTAAATTCACCTCGGGTTGTTTTTTCTATTTTTTTTGTAGAAATTTATGTTTTGATTTTCATTTTAATTTAATAATGCGCTAATCAATTAAAGGAACATTTGAGTTGACCATTAGCGCGACATCGAATCACGTGAACTACGCGCAACAAAAATTAAATTATTCAACCAATTTCGAAGTGGAAAGAATAAATTCAAATTTATATCAAAGAAACCAAACCGTGTATATGTTTTTTTTTTTATATTTTTATTTAACAAATATCAATTTAATAATATGCATATATATTTTTTGGCACAATCCTACTTTCTGTTCTCCTTCTTGAGAAACTTCCAAAGAGATCGTTTCATTCCTTTTCCAAAACGAATCAAGTAAACAATTGTTTTTTTTACGAGTAAGTACACAAAATCATTTATTATTAACCCAAAAAACCTGTTTGGAAAAATATTGTTCTAACCGGAATGAAGAACATATTTTTTGTTTTATTTATTGTTGTCTGCCTGGGGGGGAAATATTGAAATGGTGCCAAGAACAAAAAAAAAAAAAAAAAACTTATCGACACAATTTTTGAAAGACAAGTAAATATTCAATATTTTGGAACGAATTACTTCTTTACAAAAAAAATCTTTTTATCTCTGTATTTACAGTGTGTTCAACGAAATCGTGCGTCCAAAAGACGAATGAAAGGTACCAGAATTTCGGTTTCTTATTAAAGTATTTATCAAAACGAAAACTTAGGCCTCTCCAAATTTGCTTTGAGACCCGCGCAAGTTGTTTTGTCGTGGTTCTTTTTCCCCCCCCCCGTTAAGCCTCTGCTTCGTTAGAGACCACACATTTTCTATTGGATTCGCATCATGAATTTGGGACGGCCAATCTAACGTCTCTATACCATCCATAAACATGAGTTTTTGCTGAATGTTTTACGGTGGGTTGCAGAAACTTTTCATGTTTTTTTCTAGGCTTTCTTAAAATAATTATCCAATGCCGGTCTACATTCTGTGTTGTCCAACTTAGCCACTTTTCAAAATATTTTAGGTTTAGGTTTGGTACTCCGGATTTTGGTGCCAGATTCTACCAAATGGCGTCAAATTGTGTTAGTGGACGCTTTAAATCCTTTTCTGGACAAGTTTTCTTTTGCGTTCCCCAGACTAGTTGTGGTGTTTTTCCGAAACAATTCTCAAATTACCTAGCCCACTATCGACATTACCGCATTCATTATAAAGGGTGTCTTTTTTTAGAATTTTGTTTTTTTTTTTAAACTGGCAACACTGTTTCTACAGATTGTCAATTTGACAGTTGAAAGGCGATTTGTGGTTAATACGTTTTGCCATTTTACGATGAATAGTTTAACGCCAGAACAACGCGTGCAAATTGTGTAAACTTATTTTGAAAACCATGGTTCGGTTCGCCAAACTTATCGTGCGCTACGTCCATTTTACGGCCGACATAATCGTCCATCTGAGCAAGTTATTCGGAACACGATGAATCGTTTTCGCACCAAACGCAAAGGCACAAACAGTGCGAACAGAAGAAGTTATTGCCTTTGTGGAGCGCAGTGTTGAGAAGAATCCGAATGAGTCGATTCGCCATCCACTTTGTGGAAGATTTTACGGAAAGATCTTGGCTTAAAAGCTTGTAAGATACAGCTTGTGCAAGTGTTGAAACCGCGTGACCATTATACGCGTCGAAGGTTCGGTGAATGGGCCGGAAACATATTCAGCTTGATCCTCATTTTCAACGCAAAATTTATTTCTCCGATGAGGCCCGTTTTTGGTTGAATGGATATGTAAACAAGCAAAATTGCCGAATTTGGAGTGGATAAAACCCAGAAGCCTTTGTCGAGATGCCCTTACAACCATTAAAACTCACTGTGTGGTGTGCTTTATGGGCTGGTGGAATCATCGGCCCATATTTCTTTAAGGACGATGTCGGCCAGAATGTTACCGTGAATGGAGAGCGCTATAGAAACATGATTTCTGACTTCTTCGTTCCTCAGTTGAATGGCATTTATGTGACAGAGCTTTTTTTTTTTTTTGGTTTTTTTTATAATTTGCGCGCGGTCAAAGGGTTTAGTTACCCTTAAAATGTTTACACACAGCGCGGGCGAAGGAAAATCAGGGAAGATGGAAAGAGAGATACCGGTGAATGTTGGTTTTAAATGTTTGAAGATTATAATGACTAGGAAATAAAGAGCTAGGCAAGGAATTCCATAAGCGAGTTTTACGGCTTAGGAACGAATCACGACATTTTAGAGTACGTCCAAAAGTGCGCTTGAGGGTATTTTTTTTTTTAAGAACTTAACATTCAAGTGGGTATGACTACACTTATGATGCCAAAGCATGTCGTAAGTTTTTCGGAAAATGGGACAGAAAGAGAAAGAAAGATGTTTGGGCTCAGTGGTTATTTCGCTGCATGGGTGGCATCCAACATTTAATGGGGAGACTAAATTTTTAGTGTAAATTGACTTGATGATGTATTTAGGCAACCATTCATCTCACGAGATCTTAGTTGCCTGAAAAAATAACGTTCGCCCACGGCTGGTATTGAACCCAGAACCGTCCGATTGGGAAGCCAATACACTACCACTTGAGCCACGGCCACCCATGTATACTGATATGCATTCATAGCGATATGGGTGTTACGGTTAAAAGTTTGAAGGCGCGGAATGCTACTGGCGATTTCTATGGAGCGCTGCTGGTGGAAACATTATGAGACACGAAACATTACAACGGTGTTTGAGGGTGTCCATTGTTTGAGTGATATTAGTTGCACGATTTTGAATCCTATTTAGCAATTGCAGAGATTTGGGCATTGTACTAAAATTTGCGGCGAATAAATGTCCTAAATATTGAGGCCAGATCAGTGACCTGATCTGTCACTGACACACATCCCGAGAATGGAAGCTTTTCAGGTTCGTCGATGCAAGTGTCATTTACTGCTCAAGGCTGGGTGTTTAGATTTTGATTTTACTGCAGCAGACAGGATAGAGTTTTGGAAGCATTAAATTCAACTTGGTTGAACGTACATACGCTGTCATAAGAGAAGGGACGTGAGTTCTGGAACGAATATGAAAAGCAATGAGTACTTCAGTCAACAAAGTATTAAAAGTAGAAGGCAAGAAATCGTAAATTAAAATAAAAAGGAGTGTCGGAGATAGAACAGAGCCCTGTGGCATTCCAGCATTTCCAACGTGTAGGCGGAGACACGAGACAATATGGAAGCGTTGAGCTGGCTGTAAACTGCGGAAGAAATCAGTTACAATCATTCCTGGCTCGGTTGAACTTTTTATGATTTTCCTTTGTCTGGTTGATCTTTTAAGACCGAGAAAAAGAGTTCTCCAACCCTGATAGCCTCTTTACAGTTTGTTTTCTTTTAGTTTTCAGATTCTCACTTTTCAAGCGTTTAATCGTAACACTCGTCTCTCTGTAGATGCTCTTCAGTTTACTTCAAGTAATATATGATTTGATTCGTATTCACCATCAAGAAATCTCCTACACCTTAGAATGACTACAGATCTGTTTGGGGTAGCTTGGTAGCTCAATGCTAATCCTTGTTTAGGTATTATATTCACTGGAGTTTTGCTGTTGATCATGGGGGTCCAACTCTATTCTAAAACTCTGCGAGGTTTTGGAAAATCTTATATGTCGAAGTTGTGCGCTGCTCTGATTGATAGTCATCACCGTTTATTCCACCGGAAGATCTCTTCCACTAAATTTCTTCCTTATAATGAAATCTTGCTAAACTTTTGAAACCAAATTCCAGCCGGTCAGGTTAGCACGGCATGACTTGTATGTCAAATTCAACATAGTAAGGACTGAAACGAATAAAATCTGTAAATTTTAATACGGGCTATACTTCTAATGCGTAAAAATTGCAATCCCATTTTGTACACAAATTAGCCTGTATATTCTCTTGTGTCAGTTTGTTATTGATTTTAGTTCGGTGCGGTTTAAAATATTTATAAAATATGAGTCAAGAGGAACGCCGTAAAAAGATCATCGACAAATGGCTCGAAAATACTTCGCGTCCAAACCATTTCATCGCAAAAAATTTAAACATACCACGCAGTACAGTGGATTCTGTTATTAAACGATACTTGGAGACTTTGACAGTTGAGCGAAAACAGAAAAGTGGATACAAATTTGGACAGGAAAATAGTGGGTACCATCGTAAAAAACCGGACTATGTCATCCAGAGATGTTGCTCTGAAATGTAATACCAACCAAACAATGGTACAAAGATCAAAAGTTACTGAAGAGCAAAAAAAAAAAGTCATAAAAACGCGAGCCCGAAAGCTATACGAGTTGATCGGCAACAAGAAAGCGTGCTTGGTTTTGGATGACGAAACTTATGTCAAAGCCGACTTTTCCAGGTGCGCAGTTTTACAACTCGTTTGAAGCTGAGATTCTTCCGCAATCAACAACATCGATTGGGATGGAAAAATTCGGGTCAAAATATCTCGTTTGCCAGGTCATTTGCCAATGTGGACACAGAAGCTCATCGTTTATTACAACGGGAACAATTAACGGAGAAGCGTATATCAACGAGTGCCTAAAAAAAATGGTTGATTCCTTTCATAAACAAACTCGAGGGTTCAACATTATTTTGGACAGATTTAGCTTCAGATCACTATGCTCATGCGACGTTGAGCTTTCTTGTTGCTAAAAATATCGACTTTGTCCCAAAAGACATGAATCCACCCAATGTTCCACAGTGCCGTCCCATTGAAAGGCATTGGGTTTTGGTCAAAGCTAAATTGAGGAAAAGTGAGCAGTGTGCAAAGGGCATAAAAGATTTTAGTGCTAAATGGAAAAGAGTGTCCAAAAAGATCACGGATGTAACTGTCACCAACCTTATGAAGGACATTCGAAAGAAGTTGTGGAAAGATGGGAACCCAAATAATTTTTTTTATTTTTTGTAATTGTGAATAAATTTAATAAAAACAGAGTTTTAAAGCAAATAAAAAAAATTTACATGAATTATGAAAATACTTTTTTTTTTTACTTTGAAGTTTCCAAATTTTATTCGTTTCAGTCCTTATACTTATCGTTAGTTCAATTTTAGATTCCCATACATCAGACATAATATAGTGGAGTTATGTAGTTTGGTATAATTTAAACAAGCCTTGTTCTTAAAATATAAAGCAAGTAGTAGTGGAATCTATAGCTTTGATATCAGCTTCAATAAGGCGTTCTGCACGCGAATATATATTGTTAGCATCGTCCTTCACTCAATACTAAGTATCATAATACAATAGAAATTATATTGAACCAAGGAGGGAACGAACAACTCAGAAAAGGTGGCAATTACTTTTGAGACATACCTGTACATCAACCACCAATCGTCTAGTTGTGCAATTGTGGAATTTAAAATAAGAGCCCCACTATGGGAACCTTGTGGCTCTTTACATTTATACTCCTATTGTTTACACTTTACAGCCCCATTTTAAAAGTTATATGAACATTATTTTTTTTCAAACTCAAAACTTCAATTTGATTCTAAACAATTTTCTTTTCTTTCAGGACTGTCGCCGACCCTTCCAAGGTGGCTCATTCTTCGACCACGAAGGTCTACCCTACTGTGAAACTCATTACCATGCCAAACGTGGATCACTTTGTGCCGGATGTTCAAAACCAATTACTGGCCGCTGCATCACTGCAATGTTTAAGAAGTTCCATCCAGAACATTTTGTCTGTGCTTTCTGCTTGAAACAACTCAACAAAGGCACCTTCAAGGAGCAAAACGACAAACCATATTGCCATGCTTGCTTCGATAAGATATTCGGTTGATCGCACACCAATCAATAATTAAATCATCGAACGATTAAAAGAAAAAAAAAAGTAAAGAACAAAGATTACAAAAAGAAAATCAAAATATATACATATACATATATATGTATAAACATATATAAAACTACACTTTTGTAATAAAAAAAAAAAAAATCAGGATAACATTCTGCATGACAAATGCATGTAATTCAAAACAAAAAAAAACTCTTTATATGTTAAACTAAAGCCCTAGTTCTGCTTACATAAAAGTAAAAAAGTTTTAAATAAAAGAAAACACTTAAACCACAAGGTTTAAGCAAATTTAACTTCCGTTTAGTGCCACGGTGGCACTGCCACCAACTATTTCAAATAACGATATTTGGCAGATGCAATTCTTTGGATTGAACAAACTCTAGAATAAGGACTTTAACCAGGATGTGTTGTAAAATATTTATTTAAAAAAAAAAAAAATTGATTGTTTTTGTAGCTCCCTCAATGTTTATTTGTACTCACAAATTGGTTCTCCTTTTTTTTCTGTTTTGTTATTATATGTTTTGCTAAATTAAAAAGAAAATTGTCGCATTTGTTTGTATGTTTCCGTTATTATTTTAACATTAATTTTTGAGAAATGTATTGTAGAAAAAGTAAACTATTTTATTTACAAAACTAAATGATTACTATATTTGCAATAAAAATGAGAAAAAAATATTTTTACAAGAAATCACTATCATATAACGTTTCATTTTGGTTCCTGTTTTTTCGTTTGTTTTTATCTTATTTAGTCAATTTGATTCTTATTTTTTCTGTTTTATGGAACCTTATTGTACGGAATTACATTATGTTCAGCGTTCGTTATAGGTTTTTGTCCAGAAAAAAATGTGGACATTTACCAAAGAAATCTTTAAAATACAATAAGTTATATTTTCTAGTAATGGTTACATTTCTTGACACAATCCTACCTCACCACGGCTGTCTTAAGTCATAAAAACCGCACCACCTAATGAGTTCTCAAAAAATGCCTAATTACATCAGATCGTAAGGGTTTTTCCCATATTAATGAATGGTATTCCCCATAGCGGAGTTCGGCCTCGTATTCAGTGCAAACAAAATCAGTTTGAATTGAGTTGTGACGGTGACAAGTAAAAAAAAGTGAAATGTCTGGTAAATACTCGTATCATCAACTGACTCGGGACGAAAAAATTCAAATATTGACTTTAGTCGAAGAAGGGCTTGGCTATCGTGACTGATGAAGAAACAAGAAAATTTGGATCCACTGGAAAGGAAAAAAGGCTCGGGACAAAAACGTAAAACAACCCAGAAGACGGACAATGTATTACCACGAATTAGCATGAAAGATCGCTTTAAAAGTGCTGTCCGTATAAGAGCAGAGCTGAGTGAATTTCATCAAGTTGATCTATGCGCCGAAACCATACGCCAACGGCTACGGGAGATAGGTTTATATGGAAGACGACCAGCGAAAAAACTTCTCCTAACCACAAAAATTAAAAAAGCTCGCTTGACGTGGGCAAAACAGTACGAAGATTGGACGCAGGATGATTGGCGATGTGCGATATGGTCCGATGAAAGTAAATTTAATTTGTTGTGTGCCGACAATTTACCATACGTACGACGGTCAGCAGGTGAAAGATTCAAGGACGAGTGCATAGTCAAAACAGTGAAGTTTCCTCAAAGCCAGATGGTTTGGGGATGTTTTTCTTTTTACGTTTTGGGCCCTTTGCACTTTGTTAATGAAACTATGAACGCTCAAAAGTATGGAGAAGTAGTAAGGGAGTTTTTGGTACCAGCAATTGAACAGCATCATTCATATACTAACAAGTGCATTTTTCAAGATGATTCTTCACCTTGCCACAGCGCCAAATCCGTAAGTAAAGTGTTATAAATAAATTGCTAGATGTCTACTTTATAAATAATAAACAGACAAGTAACTAGAGTCTTTCAGTAATTTTTTAGCTCAAGACAACGTTTGATGACCTCGGAATTACCAGACTAGACTGGCCAGCTAATTCACCCGATTTAAACCCAATCGAACACTTGTGACATGTAATGAAACGTAAGGTGGCTGAACATAAACCAGAGAGTAAAAAAAAAGCTAGATGAAGTTCTGGAACATGTATGGAATACTGAAATTTCAAGGGATATTACTGAACTTCTAGCAAACTCGATGCCTTCTAGAATAAAAGCGGTTATAACCGCCAAAGGAGGAGCAACTCCGTATTGATAATTTTTTGGTAAAAGTGGCATATCTAAACATCTTATATACACATACATAAAAAATTTATCGTTAGATTTTGTTAACCAATGACTGTATTAAAATATTTTAAAAAAATAAGAAAATTAACTGGTTTTTCTTTCTTTGTTAATATCTTTTTTCAAACATTCAATAAACAGATGGAAATTAGGTAGAAATACTTATAAACTACTGCGGAGTACTCAACAAAAATTTCATTTCATTATAAAAATTATTATCGTAGTTATTAACAATTTTTCAATTATTTTGATATGGTGCGGTTTTTATGACCGCAAGTGTATATAAAACACAAAGAATTAACTAGATGACGGTTTATTAAACTTTTGTAAATATTTGGAAGCCTGTAGTTTCGGTCCACCACGGCTGTCAGGTACAGAGCGCATTCTAAAGA
This sequence comes from Volucella zonaria, assembly GCA_963966105.1. Classification (NCBI taxonomy): domain Eukaryota; kingdom Metazoa; phylum Arthropoda; class Insecta; order Diptera; family Syrphidae; genus Volucella; species Volucella zonaria. The sequence goes on along the minus strand of OZ014533.1, from coordinate 133,592,895 downwards.
TCCAATTTTAGACTACTTTTTAAGCAATCGGGGTCATAGAGCGTGTCCCCTAATTCGATGACGATAATTTGGGAAATGATTCCTGAGCATATTCTAAGTAAAAAATCGTTCTACAGTAAGGATCTATGTCCAATGTTGACATCATTTATCGAGGATTTAAGAAAAGGCTTACTTTGGTGTATCCTGACCCATGTTAAAGGAAATCGCTCTGTTGCATGTAGGACTTTATTTTTAGAAGAAATACCAGTCTTTATAACGGCGTTCAAATAAAGTTGATATCTTGTTTGAGTCTTTAGATATCCAATTTCTAAGCCTGTTCCATTTTCATTGCCTATGCTAATTTTCGACTTTTCTCCAGAAAATGCTTAACTAACATAACCTTTTACTATTTCTTTCTTATGATAGTAACAATAATAAAAAAAAATCATCATCAAGTTTGTACAAAAACCCACAGATTTTATGATACTTGGAAAATCCTGCATAAAAAAGGCTTTTTTGCTTTAAGCTCCAAAGGCTATGAATAAAAAATGATTTTGTGTGGTCTTAGGTAGTTGTTATTTAATGTGTATACTAAAACAGTTATAACAGGTCCTCAAAGTGTCCTTGGTTTTGTATGCATGCTAGAGTCCGTTTTTGGATTGCACTGCGAATGTTTATTGATACTAACTGCTGCCTCACTTTTGAAAACGCTTCGAGAATACGATTTTCCAATTCAATTAAAGTTGCTATTTCGGTTGGATAAACAAGTTCTTTCATTCTTCCCCATACAAAAAAATTCAATACTGTAAGGTCAGGAGATCTTGCGGGCCAGTGAACTGGTCGAGTTCTTCCTATCCAACGGTTACCGTACTCTTTCCACTAGCTAATTCTTAACCTCACGACCATAGCGGGCTGGAGCACCGTCCTGTTGAAAATATGATGAAGCTAGTTGAATCAGTGGAATGTCCTCCAATAGTTCTGGTAAATCATTTCGCAAAAACTCCAGATAGTTTGTAGAATTCAGCCTAGGTGGTAGTTTGAAGGGGCCGATTAACTTGTTTCCAAGTACATCTGCCCACACATTGACGCTGAATTTGTGTTGAAATGATTTACGAGGGGCGTTCAAACTATTCTTGGTATCGGGGTAAAGCTGTGGTTGTATATATAAATTGACTTATTTATCAAGTAATACTATTATTTTAGTGCATTCATGTAAAATTTCATATAAATGTGATTATTAATTCGCGTTTTATCTCTAGTTAAACAGAATCATAATGGCAACTGAAACGATGATGGTGAAAATTGAGCATCGCGCTGTAATTAAATTTCTCACTAAGCAAGGAAAAAGTCAAAAAACCATTCATGAAGAGATGGTGGCTGTTTACCAGGGTTCCGCACCTTCATTGTCAACTGTGCAAAAGTGGTCAAGTGAGTTCAAGAGAGGCAGAGAGAGCATTGAAGACAACCCCCGCTCCGGCGCCCCGGCTACTGCTTGTACGGGAGAAAGCATCAAAGAAGTCGAACAACTTGTTCTTGAGGATGCCCGAATAAAGGTGAAAATGATGGAAGAGATCACCAAGCTTTCAATTGCTACCATTCACACCATTCTTCATGACCATCTTAACTTTTCAAAGGTCAGTGCAAGGTGGGTGACACGAATGCTCACAGCGCCTCAGAAAAAAGTGAGAATCGCATGCTGTAGAGAGCTTTTGGAGATGTGTAGTGAGAACGCGGACGGTGTTATGGATCGAATTGTTACTGGGGACGAAACATGGGTCCACCACTATGACCCTGAAAGCAAACAAGAGTCCATGCAGTGGCATAAAAAAGGAACAGACCCCCCGAAGAAGTTCAAAGTCACTCCGTCTACCGGGAAGCTCATGGCCACAGTTTTTTGGGACTCAAAGGGAATCTTGCTCATTGAGTACAAAAAAAAAGGTGAAACCATCAACGCCACATCCTACGCTTCCACTTTGCATAATTTGCGGGAGGAAATTAAAAAGAAAAGACGGGGTAAACTCGCAGCGGGTGTGTTGCTTCTTCATGACAACGCTCCTGTTCACACGGCGCGAGTTTCCAAGGCTGCTGCGCGAGATTGTGGTTTCGAAGAAATCCAACACCCACCCTATAGTCCAGACCTTGCCCCTAGTGATTATTTCCTGTTTCCGGATTTGAAAAAATGTCTTCGTGGAAAAAGATTTTCGGATGATGAAGAACTCAAGTCGGCAATAAATGGAGGAGGAGGAAATTTATTTTTTTGAGGGTTTAAAAAAGCTTATCTCAAGATGTAACAAATGCATTGATGTTAGGGGAGATTATATTGAAAAATAAAAACAATTTAAATTGAATTCGCATTTTCCTTCATATCGATACCGAGAATATATTGAACGCCCCTCGTAGATCCTTACTGTAGAACGATTTTTTTCTTAGAATATGCCCAGGAATCATGTCCCAAATTATCGTCATCGAATTAGGATAGATATTTTGAGTTTTACAAATATGCTTTTGATTATTTCAATATTGCTATGAGTTAAATTCTTGAGGAGTGCCAATAGATCTTGACTTTGGCTAAAGGTGTTTTTCAGTCTTGCCTGAGTTGATGTGAGGCATGGACTCAATAAATGTGTTACGGTTAGTGTGCTGAAACAAGTGCGGCAGACTTGAGGGCACTTCCTTCTGATCAGGTGCTAGTGAGTACGTGTATATGTGATATGACCGAGGCGGAGTCGGATAAACATTGTAATGTCAGATTTGCGAATATTTGTTGTATATTTTGGCGGAACTCTATTCGGTTTAACTGTACTATGTATACTGGTGTTTATAATGTTCCCATCCTAATAGCTGTTGGTTACGGCATTCCTGATTTATGCGTCTCTTTGCGTCCAGACGAGAGAGGGCGTTATAGATGAAGATGGGAGCCTTAAGCAGGGAGTTTGTAGCAGCGTCTGCGCACTCGTTTCCCTTTATTCCAACATGACCTGGAGTTTTATCTTTAATTTTGATTTAATTATAATATCTCGCATTTTGGCTACGCTAATAGTATCATTACGAGGATTAGCGACGCCTTTTAGTACTGAGAGACTATCAGAGCATATAATCCATTTACCTGCTGTTAGTGAACATCTCGTCGCAGCTTCCAGAATAGCTATTGCTTCAATTGAGTAAATGGAGGCAATGTTTGGTAGGAGACCTTGAATAATGAAGGAACCTTCTTGACTTACAACTGCAAAAGCTGTGTTGGTTTCAGTGTATAAGAAATTCCATCCTCTACTTCTCAGGTCAGAGTACATTTCAATCGTGCTTTGTAAATGACGCGAGAAGTCACGTCCTTTCGGAGCTCCTGTAGGTGGAAAAGAACTGATTCATTGTGAAGGGTCCATGGTGGTTGAACTGGTGTATATTTGGCTGTTCTACTGAGGGATCTGTTTAGTTTGCTAGAGGTCTCCACGATGCGGTGTATAGCGGAAGGGATCCTCTTGTTGCGTTTGTGAGTTAAAGCTGTTTGTATCCTCATCTATTGTCGAACCTGTTTGACATTGAGTTCGATGGGAGCCCGACATCAGCAAGTAAACTTGCTGCTTGATGGTATGTTGGTGCGATTATATTCTTTGTTGATTTTGGACAGGAACCGTAAATGGCCAAAGCGTAATCAAATTTACTTAAGACTAACATCTTTGAGATACAATACAGTGAATTGACATGAATATTACTTCTTTTTGACGCTAAATACATCACTAAGCCTTGCCGCTACTGATTTCTTAAGACTAATACAGTGAGGTTTCCAATTGTATCTATTGTTTATTAAAAGGCCCAAAACAGTAAGGTAGGAACATTATTATTAATAACTAGTTTTATGTTTGTACAATTTTTTTTCTACAAATGTGAATTATAAAGAAAGATTTGGGCCAGAAGGAATGGACCACTCACTAATTTCATTAAGCAAGCGAGAGAGAACACATTTTGTTTTATCTATTGTAATCATAACTTAATTCGTGCGGTTTGCTAAGAGATGGCGTAACTTATATTATTCCATTGGAACATGCGTTGGAAAGCTACTGTCATTGTACGTCATTTCAGTATATGTCATTCATTTGAAGCGTAAACAACAATAATTTTTTTTCACTCAAATATGTCGAACTTTGTGCCTGAAAAAGTGTTTTTGCGGGGAGTTCTTCTTCATTACTTTAATATGAAGAAAAGTGCTGCCGAAAGTCATCGTATTTTGGTGGAAGTTTATGGTGAACATGCGCTAGCTGAGCGAACGTGCCAAAAGTGGTTTGCACGATTTAAAAGTGGTGATTTTGGCTTGGAAGACGGTGAACGTCCTGGGCAGCCAAAAAAGTTTGAAGATGAAGAACTGGAAGGATTACTCTACGAAGATTGTTGCCAAACACAAGAAGAGCTCGCAGAATCTTTGGGTGTCACTCAAGTAGCCATTTCAAAACGTTTAAAAGCAGCTGGATATATTCAAAAGCAAGGAAATTGGGTTCAACATGAACTCAAGCCGAGAGACGTCGAAAGGCGGTTTTGCATGTCCGAAATGCTGCTGGAACGCCACAAAAGGAAGTCATTTTTGCATCGGGTTGTTACTGGTGATGAAAAATGGATCCATTACGACAACCCCAAGCGCAAAAAATCATATGTAAAACCCTGCCAACTAGCCAAATTAACGGCAAAGCCAAATATCCATGGCGCGAAGGTAATGCTCTGTATTTGGTGGAATCAGATGGGTGTGCTGTATTATGAGCTGCTAAAACCAGGTGAAACCATCAATGGCCAACGCTACCGATTAAAAGCGATTACAAAACATATGACTGATAAGGGAAATCCTTGTGGTATACCATTATCGAGTGGCATAAGTTTTGAAAAAAAAACGTATTGAAACTGATATCAGTACCCTTGAGTTTGAAAGCTGCTTATGTAAATTAAATAGAAGAACACCAGGTCGGGATAGGGTTTTCTACCCTATGGTAAAAGACCCCCTTCACTCAGCAAAACAAAGGCTTATAGCGTTGTATAATAATATTTTTAGCAAAGGTATCATACTTCAAAGCAGGAAAATAGCTACCATAATTCCTATAGCCAAATCTATGAAGAATATCACAAATATTAACGGTTACCGCCCAATCTCTTTACTACCTTGTTTATCAAAAATTCTTGAAAAAATTATTGCTAACAGGATTTTATGGTTTTCTGAGTTTAAAAAGCTCCCAAGTACTAATCAAGTCGCTTCCAAGCCAAAAAGAGGATGTATAGATGCCCTACTTCACATTGACTACGTTGTCACAAATGCGCTCTCAGCACGAAACCACATTACCATACTGGCCTTAGATTTTGAAAAAGCTTTCGACCGCATAGGCATTCACCTTATCCTTGAGAAATTAAGGGAATGGGGTATCGGCAACAAGCCATAATGCCATAATGTATAAAAGAAGTACCATACTTGTACCATACTTGTACTTCTACCCTGAACAAAATTACTTTTTATATGATCATAGATGCGATGTACCTGATGAACTGTGCTATGATAAGCCCTAAATCCAAACTGCTCAAGAGGCAGGATATCATGAAGCACTTGCTTAAAGAGATAAGTAGACTTATCGGTCTATTATTGCATGGTATGGTAGCTTTTTTGCCAGGTTTTGGATTAGGAACCACTTTAGCAGATTTGCAGTCTACAGGAAAGTATCCCAGTTTGAAACGGCCATTGAACAGAGTTTGTATCAATGCATTTTTTAGAAACGTCTTAAATATAAATTCTCTAACTAATCAAGGACAGAAGATTTATTAAATTTCATCAACTTCGGTAAAGGATACGACATTGGTACCATATTCGAATGAACTTATGTTGATCAAGTTCATAGAATGTTCAGCTGCTGAAGTAATGTTCATTTCTGTCATTGACCTTACGTGTGATACCATGGTTGGCAAAAACTCATGAGCTAAAGCATTTGCTTTTTCAAGATAGCTTTACTACTCAATTGGCTTTCAAGCCCAAAAAAGCAGCAAGAGTAATTTTCACGCTGGTGTCGCTGTCGGAGTTGATAGTGGAGCCGATGTACTCGTAGATAAAGGGTGAGTTCATAAATGTCTGCATTTCTAATTAAATACAATTGCAGATTTTTCCTCGTGTGTTTTTAAAGGCATTTACTGCGCAGACATATCTTAGTATGATCGTCATTTGTTTTACGTTCAAAAACGTCATGTCTGTGCAAAAAAAAAGTAATATTCAACCAAATCGTAGATCTGCTTTTTTCAAAAGAAAAATCTTATTTCTTTTCCTCTTCAAAACTATTCCGCACTAAAATCTTCTAATTTTTTCTGCAGCGACCATTGAAATGTCTAACTAATCTGCACACGTATGACGATAGTCGTATGTTGACGTTTATGGACACAAGGGTAATACAGTTTGACTAAGTTAGTTCTGGAGAAAATCTGCATTATTGAACACAACTTATGCAGTGCTCTGTTGCGGCGTTTTTAAAAACACCCATAGTCCCTTTCTACCTCAAAGTTGTAGCTGCCTATCATAACTTTTTAACCTAGCCGTCGATGTTGTATTTCCCTCTTTACATGCTCCTATACTTTGTTTTTCCTTCGTTGAGCGCTAAACTTATATTTGCCGCTTCTGTTTCTACAAGATGGCGCGAAAGTCATCACCCTATTGGTAGATGCTATAATTTTTGCAAATGGCGGCAAATGTCAATTCTACTTTGACATTTGTGAAGTAAACAGATACAATATACACGTCAACATGAGATGAATCGCTTTCGGCGAAAATTTCCCGGTCGTCTGACCGCTCGCTTAGAAGAGTATGGGACAACACGAGATGCTGCCAGGTAGCCATTCTGCTGAGAATATCGCAGCTGTGGTTGAAGAGGAGGAGGAGTCACAGAGGACTTCGGAGTATCGACCAAACGGTGTGTCACGCAATTGGGCATCAATCAGCGGTCTTTACAGAGTCTGAAAGACTGTAATATGTCCCCTTACAAAGTGCAGACTGTGCATCAGATATCAGCTGTTGACCGCCAAACGCGTGTAACCTACGCTCAAGCCATCCTGAATCTCGACCACGAGGGAGATAATTTTCCATCGAAAATCATCATGAGCGACGAGGCCCATTTCCATCTCTGTGATGCTATGTGAATAAGCAAAATAATCACTTCTGGGGCAGCGAAAATCCGCGTATAACCCACGAAGAGCCATTACACCCGCTCAAAATTGCTACTTCATAAGGCTTTATTTTTTCCAAAACGCCACGGGCCAAACGACTATGGTGGACGGCGGGCGCTACAGAGCCATTCTCAATGACTTCTCTTTCCTCATTTGGATGAATTGGGACTGGAAAACATGTAGTTCCAACAGGATGGAGCAACGGCGCATACAGCACGACCAAAACTGAAATTATAAGCGCTGCATTTCCGGGTCGCCTAATCTTTCGTTTTGGCAATTTGCACTGGCCAGCAAGATAGCCTGATTTAACCGTTCCAGACTTCTTTTTGTGGTGTTTTTCGAAGCCATGAGTCTATGTTAACAAGCCTCAGACTCTTGAAGCCCTCAAAGAGAATATCCGTCAAGAATGCGAGGACTTATTGCCGGAAGTTCTGGCAAGAGTGATGGAAATGCCACAAATCGGCCCGAATGGCCATCAATTCTGGCGGCGGCCATTAAGCCGATATTATTTTCTCGACTTAATGGAAAAAAAATTAAGACATCAAATAAACATAATCCAAAAGCAGAACCAAGGTTTTTCATTCATAAAAAAATTACAGACAAAGAACATCAGGTAACAACATTTGCGCCACCTTGTATAGCCGCAAGCGTTCCATTGATAGCTATTTCCATTATGTCAATGTCGTCTACATATGCGAGTAAATGAAAAGACTTTTGAAAGATGGTGCTTCTAGAGTTGACTTGTGAGTTTCGCAAGTCTTTTTCTGACATTGAAGGTATCAGTGTTGTCATTAACGACCTTGACGGATCAGGGTCCATTCTCCATCGTTATCCTGCATAGTCGAATGAGCTTGGCTGGGATGACGAAACTAGTCATGGCTCTGTATAGTTCGTCTATATACAATAGATGCTGTCATATACGGCCTTAAAATGGAACTCTTGGGGTTTTTCCAAGATCTGCCGTAACGTGAAAACTTGATCCATGATGGCCTTTCCTGGCCTAAAATAACACTGATATGGGCCAGTCAGATTGTTTACGAAGAGTCTTGGGCGTTCACATAATACGGCAGGCTGGATTTCAGGTGCGATGTCGAGAGGGCTTACTCCACTGTGGTTGCTACAGTTCCGAGGATCTCTCCTGTTAACGACGAGGTTCGGGCATACTTCCAGCGACCCAGATTTGTCAGATAACTGCTCCAATCATCTGCAGCAGTTGAGGCATCGGGTCCAACAACTTTGTTAGACTTAAGCCTAAATGGATGTTGTTCGTCATCACCGTTTAAATCTGCAGAAACAATCTTTCCAGATTCTCAGCACCGACTGTGGTTCTACTATGAGTTCACTTTCTCCATCTTTGCGGATTCCTGTTCGGGCTTTACATCTTTGGGAGGATCTTTTTACCAAAAATAAAACGAAATCTTGAAACATGTATGTCGATTATTGATGTTTTCGGACAAGAACTGGTGTCTTCCCTGAGATGTGGTTCAACATGATGGAGCTTGGAAACAATCCCGCTACTAAGGAATATTTCAAAAACAATTTCAACATTTCAAGATTCAGTTGGCTTTGGCGTTATCTGGATTTGACACCATCAAATCCGTGAGGATCTTTGAAAGAAAAAGTGCACATACTCGTAAATACTTAACACGCGTCTAGTGTGGGAATTCCTTGCAAACTTATTAGTGTATTTAAAATACGAGTAGCGACGCATATACAAAGACAAAAATAAAATTAAATAAAATCCGTGCAAGATACGCAAACGAATAGAGCATTGCTGCTCCCATGTAATCATACAAAACGTGAAGCATTTTTAGAATCATTTAAAGCACCTCTCTCCTTGGTCGTTTCAAATTTTTGATTATTTTGAAAACAATTCTTGAATGCTGCGAAGCATTTCAAACATAAATATTCTTTAAACAACTGAGTATAGTTGAATTGAGAATTCCTTGAATGAAGAAAAAATTGATCGCTTTCTTGAAGTCCTATAAGATTAATAAAACACTGATCATACTGCGCAATTGAAGATCAGAGTCACAGGCGGTCAAATATGTGGAAACAAATTTTCTAATTGTTGAGAAAGCAGCATTCGAAGAACTTGTGTGGCTTCTTGGTTCGTAAAGTTTCGCCAATTACAAGGTCAAGTCAACCAGAGTAGAAACAAATTGATTGCATCTCAGGAGAAGAGACTTTCAGTTTCATGCTTCAAACTTACTGTCCATCTAACTAGATCACACACTGCTCACAACCAGCCCACATAATTGGAGCCCAACCCACGGTAAATGATATTTTAGGAAGTTGAGTGCTGTAGAAATAGAGTAGGCACTGAGAGGTGTCAACTTGACGATGGCCAAGTGGTAACCATGTCCATCCGGACTCGACTTGCCAGAGAGCTGACCAGCAGACAAATATAGCAGCACTATAAATGGGACAGCTGATGAATTCCCCGACAGTGAAGTAAAATCCCGGAAAAAAGCAGGGGACCTTTTCCGGGTTACTTCGACATATTTGAAGCTCAGGCCGGCAAGGATTTCCGAGACTAAGTTAGGGTCTTGGAAAAGAAATGGTGGCGGATGAGCCCTTAATGGCCCAACGGCAGTGCTCACATCTTTGAACGAGTTACTGGCTTCGGTATAAGCGACCCCTCGTCCTAGGGAAATCTACGAGTATAATGGAACTATCCCCCCAGGTTGGGGGTTGTGCTGCGGGGGTAACTGCCCGGCCATTAGTTACGAAGCAATAACAAGCCTCGGCTACCGACAAATACAGTGTTGACAGCCTCTGCCAATGAAACAAATGTTACATCCTTTAATAGGATACATACAGCCGAACAATTAGCGGAGGCCCTGGATTGCTGCAAAGCAGATGTTACCACCATCTAAGAAATACGATGCGACACCTAATACGGCGATTATTTCCGACGGCAAAAGCAACACCTATTTGGGTACGGATTTGTTTTAGGGACAGACTTAGGCATGAAATCTTGAGTTTCCGGCATGTGAACGAGCGCCTCGTAATCACGCGCGCACGCTCCCACAGAAGAGAAAAATAACGACACCAAAGGTAGCGTCTAGAAGCTTTTGAATAAGACTTATTAAATTATCCTCGACTCGACTTTGCGGCGGGGCGAAACGTTGTTGTAAGTAGCTCGCGGTTCTCGAATCTTGATATTCATAAGAGGACTTGGGGAACGCCTCATCAATCAACCGTCGACCGGATTGACCACATTGTAATCGACGCAAGATACTCCTCCAGTATTATGTGTGTACGGACCATCCGAGTATCGAATCGAACCATTACCATATTGTAGCCAAGGTGCGGTTGCGGACATCTCCAACATCTTAAAGACAAGCTTATATTGTGAGGAAGTTTGATGTCGGACGGCTACAATCGCCTCCTTTAATCTCTTAAGAGGTTCTATGCCCCCAAAATCCAGTATTGAAGACCAATACCAACATTACCAAAAAGCCACGACAGATGCCGCCTCTGATGTGTTGGGTTTCACTCGACTACCACAACGATACCTCTGGTTTGACGACGATTGTCAGCTAGGACATGCAGTGAGGCAAGAGGCATAGAAAACTGCGCTGCATATGAGGACCAGAGCTGCTCACGAGCTCTCTGAGCAGAAGAAAGGAGACGAACACTGGCTTCTCAGGAAGAAAAAGAAATATGCGATTCAGAAGTTTTACCAAAATTAAAAAAACATGCCATGGACACCAACCCTGAACTGAAGCCTCTAGAGACAGACAACGGAACATATCAGTAGGGTCGCAATCGATGCTGAGTATTTGGAAAGAGCATTTCTGTAGACTATAAATCAAATACCACTGTCAGACAGAATGAACTTTTCAATCTAGACGCTGTACAATAGACCAAAAATTCCGTCCACCCGACCTGAATGAAGTGAAGACGGCCTGACTGCCAAGCTCTTCAAAGCCGCACGCGATGACTTGGGAAGGAATATATGACCGATGAATAGAACCTCAGCATTGTTAGTCCGATCCTCAAAAAAGGAGACCCTCTGAACTGCGCCAACTACAGAGGTCTTCGTAACATCGCCTACAAGATCCTATTCGAGGTATTATGTGGACGCTTTAATCTGTTCGTCAACAAGCTGATTGGTCCATATCAATGTGGCTTTGGGTAAAGAAAATTCACCGTCGACCAGATCTTGGAGAAGCCCATGAACTCCAAATCGATACACAGCACCTATTCATGAATTTTAAGACCGCGTATAACAGCATCTATAGAGACGAGCTATATAGAACAATGTCCAGTTTTGGAGAATGAACGCTGTGCCATCAAGATCGATAAAGAGACCTTTAATGCTAAAAACGGATTTATACAGAGCGATGAGGAAAACTCACGCGCCAACACAAGAGCCACAAAATTTAAAAAATCCGTCCAATTACTTGCATACGTCGATGAGGTTACTGGGTCATGTAGAGCAGATGAACACCAATGCTCCGGTCCGAAAAATCTTGGAATAACTGTCTGACGAACAGTGCAGTAGAGGAAGACCGCGACTCAGGTGACGCACGCAAGTGAACGGGAACCTCAACTCGATCGAACTGGCTGGAAACGCTTGTTGGTTGAGGTCCTGGTCCACCCCGTACTGTGTCGCCACCTTAAATAAGTAAGTAAGTCCAAATACTCACGCTTCAACAAATTATGAAGAAATGCCATGTCATTCAGAGCCGTCAGATTCCTGCTCCGTTTGCTTAACAATAAAGCACACCTTATACCAGTTGCCAGAGCATCGCAAAAAACAGTAAATAAAACGTAACGCTCTTTTCGTTGATAATGGGGTTAATACGGTTGAAAAATATTTAATAAATCGATTGCATCACCACGCCGTCTCTAAAAATCGTCGTAAATGACGAGGTATTTAGGAATAAAGGAATTGTTGATTGCAAATCGGTATTTGGCAAATACGGGTATGTAGCCTAGATACTTGAGATCTTTCACATATTTTTTTTTAAGTTCACTGCTTTTAATCTATCCCGTACGATTGGTAAAGTGTAGAGGTGTTTCTCAAACATGTAAAATGACCAACAAGTTATCCAAGTACTCAAACACTTGTCCTCTCAAGTCAGAATTATATCCATTAACCTGAAAATATATTGGAGCGCAATGCAAATTCCAGATGACATCAGTCGAAATTTTATATTTAATGGACTTCCTGTGTAGTAAACGACTCTTGTCTATTGACCTTTCCCCCAACGGTACCTCCCAAAAGGAGTCCTTCTTATATGCGGAAGTAGATATTCATGCTTCTTTATGATGTGCCTTACCTCCCGGAAGTCTGGGAATAAAAGTTTCTTTCCCCCTGGCTTATGAGAGATGCACGACTAGAGAACTCAAAGCGCTGGCACTTCTGCTGACAATAAGCGATGTAGGGAATATGTGGAGCATCAAGGGTTGCTTACAGCCATACATTGAACATTGGACGATTTAAAAATCTTTTTTAAAATTATTAAAGCTGATCGGATCTTTTCGTAGAATGTCATAATCTTCCGGCCTCAGAGAACTAACTATTAAAGACCTCACAACCGTTGTTCAAAAACTGTCACTATAGTCGTTCTGCACAATCTAAACTCAGAAGTTCTCCCTTGTCTTTTGCTCGCAGAGCGCATGAGCCTCTCTTGTCTTTGTACGTATTCGCTATATGCCCTTCTCTACATCCTCCATCAAACCAGGGGTTTTGTAAAAGTACTCGGGTGAAACCCAATAGGTCAGTTGTGACGTTTCTGGCGGCTTCCTGGCATCGAAGGAGCACTTGGTGCACATTGCATATGCAATTTTTCTGTAGGTCTGCTTTGATTGCAGCCACTTAACGCTGGATTTGTTGTGGCCTCTGAAGTATAAATAACATAGACATCTCTTGGCTGCAACTAGGTAGTGGCTCGAACCGATATCACTTATTTACTTACTCATGTACTCGGACTTATTATGTCCGTGAAGTTCCCCTTGCGGGGCATAGTGCCTCGACTACTCCTATGCGCCGTCCTGTACGGTTTCTGGAGATGTATCTCAGCTCTCTCCAATTCTTCCCTACTTGTGCTGGTTGCTCTTCGACCGATCTTCGCCAAGTACTTCTAGGTCGGCCCACTCCTCTACGCTCGCAATACACTTGTGACCTTTACGAAGCGTATGCCCAATCCATTTCCGCTTACATACGTCTTCATATGATAGAGTCAGTGGGTTCCTAACCATTTCTTGTATGAAGCTCATCATTAGAGATACGGTTGGGCCACAGAATTTCAATATGTTTCGCAGACTTCTATCCACGAGCGTTTGCAGCTTTCTTGTGACAGCGGGTGTGACTTTCTAAGTGCTAAGCCCATAAAGAACCACGGATTCAACATTAGAGCGGAACAGTCGTAGCTTGGTCTTTAGGCTGGTAGAGTTGTTTCTCCGTATTTTAGACAGCATTCCGAACGCAGCCTTTGCTTTCCCGATTTGGTTAATTATATCTAGTCCGGTCCCGTTAGTAGAGACAATACTCCCAAGATAATGAAAATTCTCTACCATCCCTACTGGTTGTCCAGAGATCTGTACGTGGTTAGATGAGGAAGTTCCAAGGCTGATCCTTTCAGTTTTTCCCGTATTGATCTTTAGTCCAACGATTTCAGCTTCTCTCTCCACCCTAGTTGTCATTTGATGGAGATCCATGATCCTATGAGAGAGTAAGCATACGTCGTCCTTGTAGTCTAGATATTTGAGGTGGGATTTCAGAGTCCACTGAATTCCTCCATTTCCAGTCGACAAAGCTGCATGCAGTACATCACTTATTACCAACAGAAACAGTAGTGGTGACAGTGCACAGCCCCCTGCCTACCCCCAAGCTCCTCTGACAACCTTCCTTTGTGCAGAACGTGAGATTTGGATCCATCATATGAAGCCTTGATAATAGCAATCAATTTATCTGCGATGCCCCTCCTGGGCAAAGCAAGTCAGATAAATTCTCTATAGACACTGTCGAATGCCTTTTCGAAGCCGATGAACATCAGGTGAAGTGGTGATCGATACTCAATACACTGTTCGATGATGATCCACAAGGTGTTGATGTGGCCCAACAAGGAAGATCCAGTGTGGAATCCTGCTGGGGCCCATCTATAATATTGGAAGTGCCTATAATGAATTTCCATGAAGGTGTAATAACCAAGTTACTGTCATATTCCGGCCTGCAGATTTAGCTTAAGCCTTTGCTAGTTTCTAAACGGTGTTTCGTGTAGGGTAGAGAAGGAGCATCTTTTTATTATTTCTTTTCCATTGGGTTGCGTGAATAAGCTAACGGCGCAATGTGTGACTTCCTTTTTTGACCTACAACTGGAATCAGTACGGGTCTAAAAAGAGTCTACAAACTTGCAGGCAAGTTCAAGAAACCTTTACAAGTGACTATATTTTGGCTCCAAGGTAGAGTAGAACTTTGATTTGTAGACGTATGCCCCCTTGCGGGAGCACGGCGCGACCTCCTAGAATTGAGGAATTTTTCGAACTGTCGGTTGATCCGATGTGGAGCAGTAAATACCGAGTGCTAACCTTTCACCAAGATGTCTTATATTTGACTTCGGATTGGTACTTAAAGATGATGCCAGGGCCATCAGGATTTAAGCCACCAATGCAAAATTCCACATTATAAACAATTTAGACGTTCAAAACCATTTTAACGTCATATAAGCACATTGCTGCTAGATCTTGTTGAAGAGTTCGTAGGAACATCCTTTGGCAACATCGTCTATGTCTTCATACGGATGGTTGCAGGTAGTTCGTTAAAATGGCGATAGCTCAATAACTCTTGCTTTAGTCCACTGCTTACAATATATGTAATATTTGTCAATTCACGGATGGCAGTGACATCTGCGTTATAGCAGTTCAGGGCCGTGTTCAGAACCGTTCAGGTTTGGACGTGGCTTTTCAAGCTCCGAACATTGTATATGCAGTTCTGGGACATTGTCCTTTGTTTTGTTTTGCACGGTCATCAGCAGTCTAGTGAGTGCATCCAAATCTAAGGCTCTTAGTTACTACAGTAAGATTTTTATATGGCCTTGGTTCCGTAAGGAAATTCTCCACTACTGCTTTATTTACAGAAGCCCCAAACTAGACAGCGACTCGACCTTTCACGAGTTTGATGCGCTGTCTGACTCCATACAAAGAATTGTATTCCTGTATCCTCATACTGAAATCGTGATTACGGGCGATTTCAATATTCACAATTCTGGTTGGCTTTGACATTCTGGACAGACAACACCCGAAGGACGGAGTGTTGAGATATTCGCTGCGGAAAATAACTTAACCCAGCTAGTAAATGAGCCCACACGAATACCAGACGTTGATAGTCATACCGCCAACAACCTGGACTTGTTTTTAACTTCTCACCTTGATAAGTACACCGTTGATGTGCTCTCCCCTCTAGGCTCATCAGACCATTGTGTCATATCTCGTACACCCACCACACAATTAGAGATAAGATTCCTAAAAGAACCGTATGGCAATACGAGAAGGCCAACTGGAGCGGACTTAACAACTCTTTAGGCATTTTAACTGGTCATCATGTTTCCTCGATAACGACGTGGATGCCGCTGCTGACATGATCACAGAAACTATCTCTTTGGAATGAGAGCTGTAAAGAGGCTGTCAGGGCTAGAGAATTATTTTTTCGGTCCTACAAGACCAACCCGACAGAGGAAAACCGAAAAAGGTTCAAGCGACCCAGAAATGACTGCAACGTCTTTCTCAAGCATGTGAAATTCCAATACGACCAAAAACTGAGGCAAAAAATACTGCAATGTCCCAAAGGCAGTAAAAATTGTTGGTCATTTGTCAAAAAACATTAGAAATTCTGCCTCATTCTCCATCCCAACGCTCATTTACAATGACATTCCAGCTGTCAGCTCTTTGGACAATGCCAATCTGCTTGCTGCACACTTTGCGGACAGCTCAACACTCAGAGATTGTGCTTTGACTCCGCCTACACTTGAGTGCGTCGAATCTGCAATGGGAAAAATCCACTTTCGCACATATATAAATCCTCTGGTCCAGATGGTATATCTCCCGTTCTTCTAAAGAGGTGTTCTTCCACGCTGGCAAAACCACTGCGTAAGCTTTTTCATCAATCCTACTCTTTAGCACTCTTTCCGAGCGGATGGAAACAGCATTTGTCCAGCCCGTCCCTAAAAAAATGCGAATCTTCTTCTCTCTCCTCATACAGACCCATTGCACTTACATTCCTTCTTTCCCAGGTCATGGAAACGCTGATAAACCGTCAGCTCATGAAATAGCTCGAAACACGAAAACTTCTTAATGACCGGCAGTACGGTTTTCGTAGCAACAGGTCCACTTGTGATTTGATGGCATGTCTCACTGAAAAGTGGAACCAAAGCGTACATCAATCTGGAGAATCAAGATAGTTGCACTTGATATTTCTAAGACATTTGACAGAGTTTGGCATCAGGCTCTTTTGTTGAAAATGCGTGCTTTTTGGATCGATGACCCCCTCCTTTAATGGATTAGAAATTACCTTTCGGAACGTTCAATTCAAGTTGTCTTGGATGGTTTCAAGTCTGATATTCACAAAATAAATGCTGGTGTGCCCCAGGGCTCCGATCTGTCTCCAACACTCTTTTTAATTTTCATTAATGATCTCTTGTCTGCTACTTCTAATCCAATATATTGCTTTGCTGATGACAGTACTCTCTGCTTTTCATATTCGTTCCCGGACTCACATCCCTGCTCGGCAGCCCAAGTTAAGCTCATTATATTCCGATATTAACAGAATAGCCAATTGTTAAACCATCAACAAAGTGGAATTTACTGCTCCCAAAACACAAGCGAAATTTAAACATCCATGAATGACATCGTCGAAACCGTAAAATTTTCCATTCTCGGTATGTGTGTCAATGATAACCAACGTTGGAACGACCGCAAATACGACGTCGTCAAAAATGATGCGAAATGTCTAGGTTTCTTCAAGCGACGTAAGAAATACTTCACCCCCTCTGATCGGGCCTCATCAGGTATTTATCCGCTCAAAATTTGAGTATAATGCCCACATCTGGTGAGGTGTTCCTGAAACCTCCCTGCATCTGTTATTTGATATGTTAGGGTTCAAAACCGTGCGATCAAAAGTATAGATGATGCCAATACAAAACGATCAATGTTCACCCTCGAACGCCTACCTAATGTATCCTACCTTACCTTGTTATATCCCTATTTTCACCATCAATGTTCTGTTGAAATCGCTAGTAGCATTCCGCCCATTCAAACTTTTAACCGTAACACCCGTCTCGCTATGAATGCTCATCAGTATACCCTTAAGCCCACTTTCGGACGTACTTTAAAATATCGTGATTCGTTCCTAAGCCGCTTGTGGAATGCCGTGCCGATCCCTGTGTCAACTCCTAGAATTGATGGTTAGGCCCTTTCTATGACCGCTTGCGTATAAGGGGTTTGGCGCACCCTGTATAAAAACTTGCGCGGGACCTCGCTGCATAGTTACTTTTTATTTCGGCACTAGCACAGTGATTAGGGGAGAAACCAGTTATCAGTTACTTTTATGGGCGCGGAATGAAGCTACCAACGGATCGAGCTGGCTGGAAAGGCATCCCACACTGGTCTACGAGTACATATTTATGAATTTCATTGCCAATATTCTTTAAGGTAGATTTCATTCAGTTTACTTATAAAGATTCCATAAAACCATATTGCACACTACAATAACGGTCTGTTGTTTTCCCGTTGAAATAAAAGTAAGCGACCCATTCACAATAGGTTTTTTTTTTTTGTTTCTTTTCACCTTCACCAACATCCCAAACGATTCCAAAAGAGATTCACTTGATTTGTTTATTTTTCTTTTTCTCTCTCAGATACTTGTTCACCCACTTTCATTCTGGTAGATACCTCAACAAAAGATACAGCGCGCACATGGCATTCATTTCGAAGGAAAAACTTGTTGGTACACCATGTGCAAATCAGATACCGGCAAACTGTTGTTAGAAAAAGATGAATCTACTTTTAAATGAATACAATATACAGTTATCCATCCACAAATTCGTCATTCCACTCCCTCTCCTAAGTATCTATGGATCTTTTGTTTCGTTTGGAAAAGTGTACGTATGGCTGTTTGGAGAAGAAAAAAAAAACTTAAAAATTGAGCCAACCATTGCTGACGACTAGCGGCCAGCGGGCATATAAATAAGCACCTCTAACCGAACAATTGGATTTTATATATTTTCCAGCAGTAGATACAGATACTTTGCGTTTGCCGGTCGTTTAGAATTGTTTTGTCGTTTCGTTGTCGCTGTTTTCAATTTTTTTTTTTTGTTTTTTGTACCGAAAAAAACTGTTGAGGGTTATACTTGAAAAATTAAACAACTTTCGGTCCGTTGGTTTCGTTGTATCACTCTTGTTTGTATCTAGAACTATATATGAAACGTTTTCAGATACTTTCAGGAATTCCATTCAAGCAAACCAGTTTAATGTTTTAAATTTTTCCTAATACCTATGTACATATCTGGTGAATAAGAGTCGTTGTGATTTGTATCTTTTTATCTATTCGGTTCGAGAGTGTCTACTTCAGATTGTTTTGTGCGAACAAGACTGCAATTACGATACAAGTGTCACCAGTCATCACTAGATAACCAAAGGAATTAACCGAGCCCAAGTGTATACCAAATCGTCAAGTATGTATCTATGGGCATAAATTTAGAAAAAAAAAAAGAAAAAAGTATTTCCTCACTAAAAAGAAAACAACGTGTGTCTAAATACGTGACTGGTCAAAGTAATTTAATCCGAACCTAAAAGCGAAGGGTATCCTGATAAGTAATTGAAGAAGCATCGAGCGGATACAAAACGCCCCTCATTCTAGTCGACAACAAAAACCATTGACTACATCATCGATAGACGAAACCAGGAGACCATCTGTCGTCGAAATCATCTCTACTCTCTTGTGGCGGCTAACAACCGGTAAATACAAATACTTGCACCCTTACTAGACTCTTGTTTTACTTTAGATACATTTTCCACTTACTTAGTTTGCTATTTATATCTGGAAAAGAACACACTCAGTAGTAACATCCCAGCATTTTTGTTGGCTTCTCACGATTTTACGATGGATGACGTGATTGTGATGGCAATTGACGGTTCTAAGTGGGCATGTGGGCACCATTTCGTGCGGGATTGGGTCTGGGTGATGGCAATGATGATGATGACTTTATCGTGGAGATTGATAGCGGGAACGGGTCATGGTGTTTTTGAAATTTTGTGCGCAAATATGTACTTACGACTGTTTGCTGTTGCGCTGCTATCTGATTTTCTCCCTAAGTTTCATACTACTGACACAAAAGTGGGTGAAAATGTGGAGGAAATGATGCATTGGGGGATTTATGTTTGCCAAGCCTCTAGGTGGGGATTGAAATGCCACAGAACAGCGTGTGGCTGTTAGTGGTTGAATGAATTTTTATTGGGGAATCATGTGATTGAGAATGCTTTTGGTCTGCAATGGACTTATTGTAATCAGAGAGACGTTAGAAGGGAAATGCATGATATTCGAGGTATAAGAAATCATAATGTTTCAAGCACGTGAAGTACCCTAGAAGTACCCGACCTAACAAAGAAGACACATAAAATTGGGCAAAAATATGTTTATTTCTCTACGTAGTCAATAGCTTCGATACGCTGTGTATAGTGAGAATCGTCGAGCTCCTTAAAATAGCCATCAACCGCAGACTCCACCTCTTTAGAGTTGGCAAATCGTTTACCACCGAGCAATTTTTTCAAATTCGAAAATAGAAAATATATAATCCGAGAGGGCTAAATCTGGCGAATAGGGTGCAGGAGGAAGCAATTCGAGCTCTAACTTATTGATTTTGGTCATCGTGATGATGGATGAGTGAACTGGTGCGGCGGTTTTTTCTTGATTTCATATTTCAAACGTTGCAATAAGCGCGCATAATACTCGCCGTAGATTGTTTTTCCTTTTTGAAGATAATCAATGAAAATTATCCCACGCGCATCCAAATTGACGCCATAACCTTGCCTGGGATGGAACTGTCTGCGCCTTCTTTGGAGCCGATTTTCCCCCTTGAGTCCATTGTTTCGACTGTTCCTTAGTCTCGGATATTTGGTGATGGACCATGGTTATGAGTTGACGCAAAAACTCGGCTTTATTGCTGTGAAACTTTGCCAAACACTCGATTGAAATATCCTCAGGACGGTGTTTTTGTTCCATTGTGAGTAATCGCGGCACCCATCTTGAGCACAGCTTTCTCATGTCCAATTTTTCAGTCAACATGCGATATACAGTGCTTTTGGAAATGGCTACCATATTTGCTAGTCCACGTACTTTCAATCGACGGTCATCCAATATCATTTTGTGGATTTTTTTTTTCAACATTTCTGGTGAACTCACCTCATTTGGTCGACCACTGCAATGTTAGTCTTGGCAACGCGTACAGCCTCGCTGAAATTCTGCCACCCCCAGAGTAGAATCCAAATTCCAGTTCCGTTTTGATTTTGGTTGGATTAAGGCCTTTCAAATGGCAGTGTTGTATCACATAATGATGACCAATTTTGTCCATATTTAAAAATTCATTGAGAGCACTCACTATTGATGGCTGCCGAACAAATACTAAACAACATAACGTCGTCAAACTTCAAATTTAAGCTTTATAAGGTTGGTACTTGTGGGACTACCCTCGTATGTATGTACAATATTTGCGTGTGTCTATATATTTGGGCAATGGGTCAGCTTGAGTAGAACCAGCTGATAGATACATATCAGTATAAGTTGCTCTTGGAACAAAATTGCTTTCTACCATGCTAACTCGTAATTGGCAAGGGCGCAACGATTTTCTGAGCATCAGCATCCAAAGGGATACCAACTGCACAATGCAATGATATATTAAATTGCCTTGCACCTTCCGAAGGAAATGCTTCGAGGTCACTCTTACATAAACTTGGTAGAGAATAGTGCCAATTATTTCCAATACTTAAAGGTGCTCACTGATCATTAAAATGCCAGTAAGAGAGTTCAGAAATGCCGAGGTCTTTTAGAGACATTGTGTCTCTTGTTAGTCCACACTTGTAAGCCTTATCGTCATTTTCGTCACGATATTTCTTGATTTATGTGGATCGGACCTATCCAAACACCAGCAAAGGTTTTGCGCTATGTACTCTTCCATTTTTCAACAAAGTTATTCCACATGCCTAGTGCGCTGAGTTCTTTTACTTGGTTGATAGCGTTTTAGAGCCATTCCTGCAAATTCCAGCAGAGCGATTGCCTTTTGCTTATTTTTTGAGTTTTCTGTCAGCAAGAATAAAAATTGCTTCTCTGACCTTACTACGCTTTTGGCTGGCAATAGTAAAAAATCTCGTCCACAGTCGGCAAAAAATCGTAGGTCCCTTCTCAGTATGCACAAATTGACACAGCGTACAACAAAATGAGTGGGAGCGACTAGGCCGTGATCCGTTTCGGACTGTTGCGTTAACAATTAATTTATTTATTTACCTTCAATGATGATTTTCCCTCTCCGTTCGGTTTTTGTGTTTCTGGGGGAGTACTATTTTCTACTCGTCGCAGAACGCAGTGTTAAGTTCGTCGACTACTACGCAAGAGGATCTGTGTTCAAATCTTGGACAACACGGAAGGGAATCTAACGCTATTTATGATAGCTATATAAGCTGTCTCAAAATCGATTAGTCGAAAATCGTTATCTCTTGTCGTCTCGTGGAAATTGTGCTTTCAACCTAGACAGCGAGCATTCCATTCATACAAATTAATCGAATAACCATTGAATTGATATGAAATTTCGATTAGCGCTTGAGGTCAATGTGATTTCAAATTCATTCACCCAAACCTTCAGAGGATTGTTACGTTGTTGGATGGATCAGACATGACCAGCGTGTATGAATCGATCGCCAGCCGATTTGCAGTGAAAATAAGCAAGCTTGACAATAATATCAGACCCAGGATTTGCTTCATTCGTTAGTTTCTAAACCCTTCCATGAAGTAGATTTCCCAAGGAGCTTGCACCTGCTGAGACTTAATTTTGCTGATCGTATAAATAATATATGTATGCCAGTAAGTAATCTCTACCTCTTATGGCTTATAGTCATGAACAAGCTGGTAGTGACTATTTAGAAGGAGGACCTTGAGGTGGTCGTATGCTCGGATTAAGTAGTAGTTCTGGTATCAGGAAAGTTCCTTCTGTGATAAGCCAACTTAGTAAATTGGTTCGGAATTGTTCACCGCTGGACCATGAGCTGTGTCCTCGTAGTTAATCCAGCTATGGGTAAAACTAAATTATGCGCCTTATAACAAAACCCAAAACATAAGCCTTTCCTCTCTCTAAATTAAACGGTCAATTCTTTGGTATAATCTCTGATTCAAGGTTTAGCTAGAAGTTAAATATTGAACAGCGGTCTGTAATAAAAGCTTTAGTAAGCAATGGGGTCCTCGAGCAAGATTGACCCTATGGATGTACATAGCAGTAATACGTCCGATTCTTACCTGTAGCGCCATCGCTTGCTGGCCAGCCCTAAGTCAAAAACATAACATCGATGCGTTTAAAAAAAATCCAAAGGCAGCTGTGTAGGTACTACCGGGGCAATGAGGACATGTCCGTCTGATGACTTAATCGTTGCCCTACACCTGTGTGTAGTGCAGTCAGGCTCAGAGAATCCGACTGCTGTATCAGTCATCCTTACGGACACAATAAGATTTTGGAATTGGTGTCTTTTCCCACTGACTGCACAACACCGTCTCTCAATTTCAATCAAAAAATCTCAGTAAACATTTTTTAGCTAGGGCGGGATGAAAAAATAGAAACGTGATGAAAGATTACGAGCCAATAATCTTCACTGATGGCTCAAAAATGCACCGAGATATAGCCGCTGAATTTTGTAGGAGAAATTGCAAGTGTTGATGTCTTTTCAGACTAAGCTTGTCGCCTTTTACTGAGAAACTCGCTACCATGGACCCGAATACGGCTATTTCAAGCTGAAATTAAAGGTAAAGGGTCTTTCATTAAGCACTTCCTATCTCCAAATTTAAATAGAACAAAGTGTGTGTGAGATACCATCGAAATGTTTTATTCGTTTGGAAAATACTATCGTTCAAATGTCCGCCGCGGCTTCTCTGAGTGGCGCGCATCCGAAATGTCCAATTTTCCATAATTCCATAAATCAGATTGAATTTGACCGATATGGCATGGGTTATGTTGGCTTTGAGGGCCGCTGTGGTTTGTGGCTTATTTGCATAGATCTGCGACTTCAAAAAACCCCCACAAGAAAAAGTCTAACGGGGTCAAATAGCACGATCTCGATGGCCAGTTCACATCACCTCCATGTGAGATGACCATGCCCTCGAATCGCTCGTGCAGAATTTCCAATGTGACGCTAGCTGTGTGCCACGTAGCGCCGTTCTGTTG
The DNA here is from genome assembly GCA_963966105.1 of Volucella zonaria. Taxonomy (NCBI): domain Eukaryota; kingdom Metazoa; phylum Arthropoda; class Insecta; order Diptera; family Syrphidae; genus Volucella; species Volucella zonaria. Next base: position 133,569,313 of record OZ014533.1, on the reverse strand, counting down.
AAACCACATGTCGTTCGTGTCCATGTCCAATCCAGGCCAAAAGAAGTTGGTAATCATCGCCGTATAGCGCTCGCCGTTGTCGGTGATGGCCTGACCAACGTCGTTCTCAAAGAAATATGGGCCGATGACGCCGCCAGCCCAAAATTCACACCAAACAGTGACTTTTTCGGGATGAATTGGACGCTCTTGGATCTCATGTGGATTGGTATCGTCCCAATTTCGACAATTTTGTTTGTTGACGTACCCATTCATCCAAAAATGGGCCTCATCGCTGAAGATGATTTTCCTATGAAAATTAGGGTCAGTTTCCAACTGCTTCAGAGCCCATTCAGCGAACATACATAGTTGTCTATGGTCGTTTACCTTCAGTTCCTGGGTCAGTTGAATTTTGTACGGGCGCAGGCCCATTCTCATGGACAGCGGCGATGTTTCCTGCATATCTTGCGTTTCACCGACGTACGGATGTTGGTTAATCGTTTACTGAACCAGTTGACTCAAATTTATCCATCACACCGCGAATAGTCCTCTGGGTAGGACGATTATGGGCGAAGCGCGCGGAACGTTGCCCGAACAGAACACCCATTTTGATAAAACAATTTTATCATTTGCAAGTGTTGTTGAACGCTATGTCCGTCCATGGTGATTTGGCAAAAGGGACTGAATAAATGACAGCCAATTTGACAGATGTAGCTTCAACAATATGGTCGCTATCAACTGTCAAAGTTCGGAAGCCCCTATTGGAAGACCCTGTACTAATTCAGCTACTACATCCTTAAAATTAGTCAGACAATGTCAATCTTTACTTAATCTCCTTGGCTTCCAATCAAGCGTTACCATCGGGTGGGTTCTGGGACACAGTTGTATTGAAGGTAACGAAACGACAGATGAACTGCCCAGGCGGGTTTCAGCTCTTAACTGAGAGTAGTCAAGGGCAACATATATAGCGACACTTCTTCCTACTAGCCATGTATGGCTAAACAAGATATATCTAGAGTTCTGTATATTCAGAACCACAGACCTTTAAGGGAACATGCAGCCAAGCTAGGTATGCCTTATAACACCTTATGTCGTAGCTGCATGATTTAAATGAGAAACTATCTCTTACCCGCTTTCTCTCCAAGGTATCTGGTTCTAGCGAAGAGGTTAGTTAATTAGTTACATTTATTTAGCATATCTTGCTATTCAATATCAATAATACAATGTAACCGAATGTGCAAAATTATGTGCAAAGTCCATATTATATAATTAGCTGTTAATTGCTTGAATCTTTTAAAGTTAATTTAATTTTTCAAGCTCAAAGGTAGTGAGTTAAACGGTTGACAACCTTTATACCATATACAATGTTGTTTTGCGTAACAACTTCCGGATAAGCGGGCAACCTGAGTCATCATCACTTCTTAAAGTAAAGGGTTGCGAGTCCCTTACATATCACAAATATTTTTTTTAAGTAGTTTGGCAACATATCATGCTTGATTTTGAAAATAAAATTTAAAATATTAAACAATATTTTCTGTTTTACATTTAACCACATTAGTATATCCAGTATCATTCTAATTGGCGTATAGCAATTGCATTTTAAAATTATTCGCATGGCCCTATTTGTCACATAAGAGATACAAAACTGATGAACAATACTCGAAGTGAGGTTTGATCATGTACTCGTATGTGTATTGCACTCGTTAAGGAGATCTTACTTCTAATTCTAGCAAAGAAACCTAATTGTTTTGCTATTTTTTTAACAGTGTGCTCTACATGTTGGCTTAATGCTAAATTCAAGTCAATGACTACTCCTAGGTATTTTATATTTTCCACATGTTCAACTATTTCATTTTCTATAGAGAGATTTACATTTACTTTATGTTACATCCACTCAAAGCCACTGTGTGGTGCGGCGTTCACGCGGGGGGAGTGATTGGGCCGTACTTTTTTTGAGGACGCCATCGGCAGTACGGTCACTGTTACTGGTGAACGCTACAGGGCCATGATAAACGACTTCTTACTGACGGAGTTGGATGAACGGGGCTTGGTGTACATGTGGTTTCAACAAGACGGTGCAACCGCATACACAACACGAGCCACAATGGATATTGTGAAGGAAACGTTTCTTGGTCGCGTAATTTTCCATTTTGGCGATTTAGCATGGCCAGCAAGATCGCCCGATTTAACCATCTCAGACTTCTTTCTTTGGGGCTACCTGAAGTCGCGGGTTTATGCCAACAAGCCCTTAAGGAGAATATTCGACAGGAATGCGAGCAGTTATCACCGGAAATCTTGCGGAAAGACATGGAAAATGCGATAAAACGGGCACAAATGTGTATCAACACTGGCGGCAGCCACTTGGCGGAGGTCGTAATAAAGATTTCCATCACTCAAAATCATTTTTTTTTTATTTAGTAAAAGAGTAATTCAAAAACAAAGTTAGATGATTAATTTTGCCCCACCTTGTAAATATAAGGCATCCATTCGCCCAAAATTTGAGTACAATGCAGGCATCTGATCAGGTGCGCCTAAAACATCTCTGCACCTGCTAGATAAGATTCAAGACCGTGCGATAAAACTCATTGGTGATACTAATATCACACCGACGAAATGTCTCGTGTCTCACTTTGTTTATCCCAATTTCTACCATCAGTGCTTTACAGAAATCGCCAGTAGCATTCCGCCCCTTCAAACCTTCAACCGTAACACCCGTCTCGCTATGAGTGGTCATCAGTATACCCTCAAGCCCACTTTCGGACGTACTCTGAAAAACTGTGATTCGTTCCTAAGCCATGTAATCCGGTTATGGAATGCCTTGGCGAGCTCTCTGTTTTTTTTGCGTGGGAAGATGGAAACCTTGCATAGGCATCAATGACCCGACGTCCATTGGTAGTGTCAGATTCTTACTGACTAAAACCATCTCCCGGGGAATATTTCCGTTTATTCCGTATTACTTCGCGAGGGACGGATTTGAGCTTCTTGCTTCGTCACAGGGTGCTTAACGGATTCGCGTTCCGTTGCTGTTTTAAATTCCTTAGATCGCACATTATTCGTACTGCTGTATGGTTCACTGCAGCCCAAAGATCTTCAGATTTCAACATACCATATATTGAACTATATTTTCCGGTGTTGGCCGTTCACCAAATTCTTCTCCACGTTCTCTACCGCGTTTACGCAGCGAGGACAAGACGGACTCGAATCACGGTTTCGCTTCAATAGATATTCCCGGAAACAACTGTGACCCGTCAAGAACTGTGTAAGATAGTAATTCAGTTCGCCGTGTTTTCGTTTTACCCAACTTTCAATCCTTGGAATTAGTCGGTACGTCCATCTTCCTTTTTGGGACTCGTTCCATTGTTCTTATCACGTTTCTATACTGCAGCCTCTCATTTCTTCGCTTGATTTATGGATGGCCCGATTTGCACGCGATTTTCATAAAGTCGTCTAGCTTCTAAAGCTAGGATATCGATTGGTACCATAGAGGGTAAGTATCAATATCACGTCGTGGGATACCGTTCGAAATGCACTGCTAACTCGCAGTGCACATAATCTGTACACAGATTTGAATCCCTTCATGTGTGTCTTTTTATTCGTGACGTCAGACCATATTTGTGTAGCTGTATGGAGGCTACAACTCTCGCAAGCATTAATCGTTTGTCTTGTTTCGGGACGCCGATATTCGACATGAGTTTCAAAAGAACGCCTATCGCTTTCGACGATTTCTTGCAAGCGTATGCGAGGTGATGCTTGAAATTAAGCCGAGCATCAATCATCACTCCCAGTTATTTTATAACTGGGCTGGAAATAATTGTGTGCTCTTCGACTTTTTATTGTTATCATCTCTAGCACCCTTCTACTCGTAATGAGAACGGATTCCGTTTTATGTTCCGCGAGGTCTAAACTCATATCGCGTAGCCAGTTTTATGTCAGTGATATTGCTTCGTTGCAATACAACTCGATTTCTTCAAGTCGTTTCGCCACGACGATCGGGTTTTCCAATAACGACTTGACAACTTTTTTTTTAAATAAAAGCCAAACCATTTGAGATATTTCAAAAACTTTATTATTGGCTTGAAGTACAATCAAAACATTTATGAATGGAACTCGACTTCGTTCATATGGCCACCGCGGGCACGTGGCCAATTTTCAACGACTTGGCCACACATTTCGGCCGAAACGGCCGCTATTTCGCGTTCAATGTTGGCTCTGAGCTCTTCCAACGACGTCGGCGTGTTGGCATAAACCAATAACTTAACGTAGCCCCACAGAAAATAGTCAAGCGACGTTAAATCGCACGAACGAGGCGGCCAATCGACTGGCCCATGTCTTGAGATAAAACGCTCACCATACTTACTCTTCAATAAATCGATTGTAGCGTGTGCTGTGTGGCTTGTGGCACCATCCTGTTGAAACCACATGTCGTCCAAGTCCATATTTTCCAATTGGGGCCAAAAATAATCGGTGATCATGGCGCGATAACGCTGACCATTCACAGTAACGTGACGATCGTTATCGTCGACGAAAAAATATGGCCCAATATGCAAACCGCACCAAACAGTTATTTTTTGTGGATGAAGTGGTGATTCATGAAGCACATGTGGGTTTTCACCCGACCAATAACGCATATTTTGCTTATTGACGAACCCATTGAGCCAAAAATGAGCTTCGTCACTGAAGATGATTTTGCGATGAAATTCATCATCTTGGCGCATCTTCTCCAGAACCCAATCGGAGAACGTACGTCGCTTCAAATGGTCCATCGGCTTCAATTCTTGAGTCAGCTTAATCTTGTATGGGTATAAACCAAGATCCTTACGCAAACTACGCTATAATGTGGTCTGAGCGATGCCCAATTCTTGAGAACGCCGTGGAATTGACTGATTTGGATCGTTTCCTACGGACGTCTGAACGGCAACGATATTTTCGACACTTTGACCAACCCCTTGTCTCACTGACACGGCAACATCACACCACGAATATGTAGACTCAAATTTTTGCACTAAACTTGTTATTGCCTGTCTACTAGGGCGAGAATTACGACCGAAAATTGGAGATAACGCTCTTAAAGTTGCAGTCACCGACTCCGAATATCTGTAGAAAATTTTTATAATTTGCAGACATTGCTCGTTAGTGTACTTTACCATGATGAAAATTTTGAGTTTACTGAATAAATTGACAATGAAAGTTTGATGATTAGTGAAAGAGTGCGCTTACAAATTAAATTCAAAGTTGTCAAGTCCCTATTGGAAAACCCTGTACAACAGGAATATCGTCCGCGAATCCTATAATGGCGGCTTCCCTGGGAACTGGGTGTCGTAGAATGTCGTCATACATCACGTTCCACAGTAAGGGACCTAACACTGATCCTTGGGACACGCCCCTTGTAATTTTATATAATTTCGTCCCGCCGTCGGAGTCGTAGAGGAGCAACCTATCGGTAAAGTAGCTCCTGATCAATCTTAATATGTACTTCGGTACATTTAATCTTTCAAGGCATTGTAAAATACGCGACCAGTTCGCCGAGTTAAAAGCATTTTTCACGTCAAGTGTAACCAGGGCGCAGTACTTTTTACTGCCTCCTTTCCATCGTCTACCTTCTTGTCTATTACGACTTTAATCGCGTCGATTGTCGATCGGCCCTTTCTAAAGCCGTATTGATATTCCGCGAGTCCATCATTGGCTTCAATGATAGGCTGTAGTCTGTTGTATATAAATCGCTCTAATATTTTACCCATAGTGTCGAGCATACAGAGCGGCCGATAAGATGAGGGCTCCTCCTGCGGTTTATTTCCTCTTAGTAATAATACCAACCGTTGGTATTTACATTGGCGAGCTCTCTATTTCCTAGTCATTGTAACAGTCAGACATTTAAAACCAACGTACATCGGTACCTCTCTTTCTTTCCTCCCTAATTTTCCTTCGCCCAGCACAAACATTTTAAGGATACGTTAACCCTTTGAGCGCGCGCTACTTTAAAAAAAAAATTACTTAGACACGGACCGGAGGTGGTAAAATGCTTGGGGAATATAAGAGCTGCCGTTGATCCATTAAGGTTTTGTCCTCCATCACATTTATTTCATCCTGGTTAGTAATAAAAAATCTTTTTTGACCTTACCTTCAATGTACTTGAAGCAACAGGATCATTCTGTCATGCTTAACGTTGAAGCCACCGTTGATCCAGTTGGATTAATAATGGGTATGATCTCTTTCTGAGGCTCAGTCATTTTTGACAGGACATTGGAATGTTGGTATTTTCTTCTGTTTAACACCCGCGCTTATATACATGTACAGCAATTCAAGTCCGGATGGACGACAAGACGATTACCATGGCTACCACGAGGAGGTAAAATAAGCTCAATCGTTTGTGTAGTCATAGTTACTGAGATAAGGTTGATGCGGCTCAGTATCTACCATAACCATTCAACACAAGTATATGGAAATTTCCTACGAAGCATATACATCTCCACAATACACTAATACATGTTGAAACAACTTCATTGCGTCTACAGTAAAGTATAAGTAGATCATGCGACATTAATTTGGCAATGCTCGCTTCGTTCAAGTTCAATTACCTACAGAAGCCAACATTCGGTCATTAAAAGTAAAAGCGACTCAACTCGTGAAATCGTATCTGTGCGATAGTGACTCAGAACAATGCGAAGTACAGAGTGATCTATCTATCTATCTGTCTGATTCTGAACACAAATTCAGTTTATCTCTACTGTGTGTGTTTTTTTTTCGTGAAAGGTGAAGGAAAAAATTACTTAAAATGGTTTTCTACATGGGTACAAATGCTAAGAGGTTGAAAGGACTTCAATGTTCTGAAGCAAAGTTCATCTTCTATTGAAGAAACGAAGAGCAATTATAAGAAGAAACCTTGGGGGATTGTTGTAATTGCTTTTAACTGTCCTACTACCAAACCAGTTTGGCCTACTGTCGACGTTAAATGTCGTACGACTGCTTTAGATGCGAAATTACAATTCTAATGCATTCGAACTGTTCAGCTGTTCAGCTAATTAGAACGCTGCCAGTTTGCATTTCATTGGCTCCAATAAACACAAGTATTTGGCTGCATTAAGACGCTCAAACAATTTTTACAAGCCAACAGAGAAACTCCAGTAGCCAGGCCAAAACTAGAATTTACCACTTCACATACGAGTATGTAAAGTATGTTTTTTTTAGAGGTATACAAATTCAATATAAAATAAAACACTTCAAGCTTATGTTAATGTCTACGATATTAGGTTTTTTTAATAGATAATTTTATGCCAAGAGTGCCAATATATGATATCGGGCATATGGCCGTCACGGCTAGGTCGAATGAATCGCAATTGTGAAGTTAAATTTTATTGAGCAACTGGGGTCGTATATCAGCAATAACACTGCGAATATTGCGTTCCAAATCGTCCAACGTCTCTGGTTTATCGGCATAGACTAGTGACTTCACAAACCCCCAAAGAAAGTAATCAAAAGGTGTGAGATCACAGGATCGTGGAGGCCAGTTCATAGCTCCATTACGCGAAATTATGCGCTCAGCAAATGTTTGCAGCAATAAATTGATGGTGTCGCGCGCCGTGTACCATGTTGCGCCATCTTGTTGAAACCAAAGCTCTGTCACGTCAATGCCATTCCACTGAAGAACGAAGAAGTCAGAAATCTATAGTTTCTATAGCACTCTCCTATAATTTAATTTAATTTTAATTTTGGTGGGGGCTGAGGCCACCCCTATTTATCGGCTTAATACACGCTTAATCTAACTTAAAAACTAACAGAAAGACTTAAGAGCTAGGGGCCAAGGCAGTGATGGAGGAGATCTTGTTTGAGACGAGGAGTGTTCAGGTGGAAATCAAAAAGGGAGAGGTTTAAGTTGACCTTTCGGAGCATTCGGAAGATTGGTTCGTTAGAGGAATAAGAGGTCCGGTGGACCGGTAGATAGAAGAGTCGAGGACAACGTAGATTTCGGGGATTGGTATTGAAGGAAATGGAGTTCAAAATGGATGTACAGTCGATGGAGCCTGAGAGAAGTCGATGAATGAAAAGAATATTACTACGTTCTTCTAACGAATTCATATTTAGAAGTTTGAGGCCGGTCCTGATAGGGAGGTAAGATTAAAGGGTCGGTCCACGGCAGACTACGTTGAGCAAATCGGAGGAATCGACGTTGGATACCCTCAATTCGGGAAACATAAACCCGGTAAAAGGGGGGACCAAGCTTGACTGGCCTACTCAAGCAGGGGGCGAACAAAGGTAATGTAGAGAGATCACAGTCGAATAGTATGCCAAAGTCTTGAAAAGACTGAACCAGGGGAATTGGTTGACCATAGAGAAAATAAAGTCGGGGAGGAGTCGGGTTGCATTTACGTTATGGGCTGAAAAGTCCGCTCCGTTTTATAGTAAAACACAAAATTTTTGCAAAATTCAACTTTATTTATCAATATATGTTAGTTGCCTTCGAGGGCGACACACTGATTGAAACGATTTTTCAATCTTTCGATACCAGTTTTGTAGAACGATTTCGGTTTAGCCTCAAAATAGGCCTCTGTTTCGGCGATTACTTCTTCATCGGTCTTAAATCTCTTTCCGGCGAGCATTCTTTTGAGGTCTGCGAACAGGAAATAGTCGCTAGGGGCCAAATCTGGAGAATACGGTGGGTGGGGAAGCAATTCGTAGCCGAATGCATTCAATTTTGTCATCGTTTTCATCGACTTGTGACACGGTGCATTGTCCTGATGAACCATCACTTTCTTTTTCTTCAAATGCGGCCGTTTTTCTGCGATTTCGTCCTTCAAATGCTCTAACAACGAAATGTAATAGTCGCTGTTGATAGTCTGCCCCTTTTGGAGATAGTCGATGAAAATTATTCCATGTGCATCCCAAAATACGGATGCCATAACCTTGCCAGCCGAGGACGAGGTTCATCACCTGATCGTCACTCAGCTGACTGCCGACTTGACTCTGGTGTGAAGTGATGGAGCCAAGTTTCATCCATTGTCACATACCGACGCAAAAATTCGGCTTTATTGCGGTTGAACAGCTTTAAACACTCCTCTGAATCATCAACACGTTGTTGTTTTTGGTCGACTGTGAGCAAACGCGGCACCCACTTTGAACAGAGCTTTCGCATGTCCAAATATTCGTATATGATATATCCAACACGCTCTTTTGATATCTTCAGAGCCTCAGCTATCTCGATCAACTTCACTTTACGGTCATTCGTAATCATTTTGTGGACTTTTTTGATGTTTTCATCTGAAACAGCCTCTTTTGAACGTTCACTGCGTGCATCATCTTCGGTGCTTGTATGACCACTTTTATATTTTTCAATCCACTTGCGCATGGTTCGTTCGGCTGGTGCAGAGTCCGGCTGTATTTTTTCCCTTCAAAAAGCAGTGATAAATCAACACACGAAATTGCTTTGAGTCCATTTTTTTTCACAATAACAAAAGTTGCTTCACTCACAACGGTATATCTCGAGAACTAATCGTCCGACAGCTGTCAAATTTATACACGTATCTTTTGAAGGTCGGTACTAATTGTAAATGGTATGGATTTAATTCAAGTGGTGCCCTCTCTTAGAAACGGCACGGACTTTTCAGCCCATGTGTTAGATTGACATTTGGCTATATTAAGTTCTAGGCAGTTTTTGAGGCACCGATCAAGGTCTTCTTGAAGAAGGGCAGAGTCATGGGGAGAGGAAACAGTTTTAAAAAATTTTGTGTTGTCAGCGTAAAGGGAGAGGGAGGAGTGTTTAATGATCCTCTCAACATCGTTGATAGTAAGAATGAAGAGAAGAGAGCCAAGATGACTACCTTGTGGAACTCCAGATGAGGCCAGGAATGGAACAGAAAGAGCTTATCTAAACCGAACACTATAATATCGGTTTACCAGGTAAAAAGAAATCCATTTTAATAAGAGAGGCTCAAAGCCGAGAGCAGACAATTTGAAGAGGATCAATTGATGAGATATCTTATCAAACGCTTTAGTGAAATCAGTTGCGATAACATCGATTTCTTTGCCATTTTCTAAGGCTGCGCAAAAGACACGAATCCAACTAGATTTGTGGTAGTTGACCTCCCTTTTAGAAAACCATGTTGTCGGGGTGAAATAAAAGGCTTGCATTTGAAGCTTAAGGCTTCGTATAAAATACTTTCAAAGAGTTTGGGTATATGAGAGAGTTTAGCAATGGGACGATAATTGGTAACTTCATGCTTAGATCCCTTTTTGTGTATCGAGATTATAAAAGAGGTCTTCCAAATCTGGGGAAATTCTCCCTGTGTAATGGATAGACGAAAAAGGTTGGAAAGGGGTAGAGACAGTTTGGAAGAGCATTTTTTAAGAAACACGGCGGGGAGTCCATCCGGGCCAGGTACAAATTCATCTTTAAGTGACTTTAGTGACTTTTCTTCAATAACTGCAGGATCGAAACTTTGAGTGAGAAAGGGACCAATGGAGTAATTTGGTAGATCATTGAAGTAAGAGGGATCTGGTACGAAGGAGTTGTCGGCAAATGATTGTTTGAAAAATGTAGCAAAAAGGTTGGCGATGGCAGGAGGATCACTTGAAGGTTTGGTTTCAAAAGCGAGATAGGAAAGATAACCATCAGTGATGATAATGAACTCGAGCACTGGGGGTTCTTAACTGGAAAATCCAATTTGACGAAATTTAGAACTGAAAGTTGAACAGGTGAATAGAGAGAACCCCGAAAACACGTCTAACTGGTTTGAGTAACTTTCTGGCCGGCATCGTCCTTAAACAAATATTATCCGATGATTCCACCAGCCCATAAAGCACAGCAAACAGTGAGTTTTGATGGTTGTAAGGGCATCTCGACAAAGGCTTCTGGGTTTTCTCCACTCCAAATTCGGCAATTTTGCTTCCATTCAACCAAAAACGGTTTCATCTCTTGCACAAGCTGGATCTTATAAGCTTTTAAGCCAGGATCTTTCGGTAAAATCTTCCACAAAATGGATGGGCATAGTTCCAATTGCTGTGCACGATGGCGAATCGACTCATTCGGATTCTCCCAAACACTGCGCTCCACGACGGCAATAACTTCTTCTGTTCCCACTGTTTATCGTCTTTGAGGAACCGTATTATCTACTAGAGTGTACGTGGTGGGAAAACGATTCATCGTGTTCCGAATAACTTGCTCAGATGGACGATTTTGTCGATTTTTCCAAAATAAGTTAGTACAATTTGCACGAGTTGTTCTGGCGTTAGTCTATTCATCGTAAAATGGCAAGACGTACTAACCACAAATCAACTTTCAAATATCAAATTGACAATCTGTGGACACAGTGTAGCCAGTTTAAAAATCAAACCTCTAAAAAAAAGCACCCTTTACATAGGATTCTTTTTTTATTTGGCATAGTTCATTTGTTATTAACAATTTTCTTGCGAATTTTGCACGTTTAACTTTGACGCTACGCAGCCGCCATTTTTAAATAAATCATTCTATAAAAATTATGTTTTACAGTCAATCATCTGTACAATAAACTTCTACATTTGTAAACTCGATTTATTTTATATTTTTCCTGAAAAAAAATCACAAAAAAGCCTATTCTTACGGCCTCTAAGGAGACCTAAGCCCTTAATCTAGCTGCTCGAAATGATGGCGGATTAAAGCTTTAGCGTTTTATTTAGGATTCATAAGTCAAAATCTTGTTCTGATGAGTGCAATCACTTTTATTATGTCAGTTTTATGACCGTAATTTTGCTCGTCTGACAACAAAAATGCAAAATTGTAAAGTTGTAACCAAAATTTTGCGTATTAACAACAGAATTTGCGTATGCTTATACCAACCGAATTCATGCATGTTATATTTGTATATACAGGGTGTTCCGTAGACTTTAAGTCGAAATTCCTTGCCATTTTTGAAGAAAAAACTCGTATGGGTAGAGGGTTCGAAAATCTATTCCATCCGAGGTACAGAGGTTTTAAACAAACCTTTGCGCTACCCTGTTTTGACTCTTACTGAAAAAACATCTTTCAAATTTATGCGCGTATGTTAATAAATGGGATATCGTTAAACTTTTAATTATACTTTAATTGTTTCAAAGTAAACCTTGCCCTAGAATTAACATGTCATAAGTTGTTTAAGATCAAAAGTTATATTTTTTCTTTAAACTTAAAATGTTGACTTTGTCATCTTTTTTTTTTCGTATAAATATCTTTTGCTCCCACTTTTGCAACTCTGAAACTTGTGTTTAGCATTTACAAACAAAAACAAATATTACGTAATTTCATATCAAGCAAATAGTTTTCAAGATACTGCTCAAATTATTGAAACAGGTAAAACATTAAATGCTCTCTATGAGCAAACCTTGTATCATATCAATTCTTCAATTTATTTATTTATTTATTTATTAAGTAATCAATATATTGTACAATATAAAATTGTTATTAACATTAAATAATAAAAGAGCAAATAGCTACAAAAGATTTTCAGCTCTAAAGGGGATCTAAAAGCTGGTTGAGGTTGTTGTGCTGACAGGATGCATGGACTTAGCAAGTGACGGTTATGGGTCTGTGATAGTTGGGACACGTGTGAGCAAAGCGTAATCGGATGAAAGAATTAAGATGCGGTTTCGCGATGTACATTGAGAATTTTGGCTGAAGTTTCTCCGGGCTTGTAGGTTTCATTCCCAAAGCCGGAAAATGTTCTCATGTTGTCCCAAAGGACCTCAGACCTATAAGTCTATCATCTTTCCTTCTGAAAACTCTAGAACGACTTCTGCCAACGGCTCAACATGCCTACTGTAAAGGAAAATCGGTGGAAACGGCTCTGCATTCACTGACTAGCCACATCGAACGATCCTTACAACATAGAGAGTGTACAATGGTTGCTTTCCTGTACATAGCTACAGTAGCTTTATTCTCTTGCAAAAAAGCCATTGAGAATAAATGGGGCCTTCAACCGCGCATAACCCGCTGGCTGTACATCTCGGCCATAAGACCGATACTCACTTACGGGGTTGTCGTCTGGTGGACGGCCTTAGACAATGCAGTCAACTGCAGTAAACTAAGCAAAGTCCAAAGAACCGCATGTCTATGCATAAGCGGAGCCTTACGGTCTACTCACCCTGCGGGATTGGACATTCTGTTTCATTTGACACTCCTCGATATTCAGCAGGCAAGTAGTTGCAAATGCAGCTATTCGCCTTAAAGCTACTATACAGTGGGAAAATAATTCATTTGGCTGCGCAATCATTCTTAATGCATTAGGAATCCTCACAGAGAACATCGATTACACCATACCTGAACTTTGGTTTGACAAAGACTTCCCTTCTAGATACTTCTGGGAGGAAGATGCATTCATGGAGGACAAGTCAATCCATTTCTACACAGATGGATCTAAAACCAATAGCGGGTTGATGGCGGTGTTTTCTCAGATAAGTTAAATCTAAGCCTATCTTTCCGTCTTCCAAATCACTGTAGCGTGCTCCAGGCAGAAATTTTGGCGATTAAATTAGCTCTGTCCTGGCTGAAGAAAAACGTGAAATCTGTAAAGGATGTCCGCGTCTTTTCGGATAGACAAGCAGCTATTTATTAAGTCTCTGGAGTCGGTCTCATTAAATTCGAAAACCGCCCTCGAATGCCAATCATCCCGTATGGAGATGGCAGAGCAATGCAACCTTCAAAGAGACATTCCAGGGAACGGTAGGGCCGGTGAACTCGCCAAAATTGGAACCACTCTACCTATTCTACCGAAAAAGAGTAGCATCGGTATACCAATCGCTACATGCAAATTAATATTAAAGCTGGATGCCAATAAAAAAACAGACCTTAGGTGGACTGTTGGACCAACATGTCTAGCGACTAAATAGATCTGACCAAAGCTAGATCCGAATCGCTCTAAGAGTCTGATCCTTCTATGTAGGAAACATCTCAGCGCCTTCATAGGTTTCATCACTGGACACTGCCTCATAGACAAGCACGCAAGCACTCAAGACGGCTCGGCGCTTTTACAAATGAGTTCCGTAGAAGCTCCATGGACGAGGAGGAATATGAGACAATTCTCCACCTTCTCTGTACAAGTCCAGCTCCCTTCCAGAGAAGAAAACTTCACTTAGGAGCTTTCTTCTACAATGACTTAAGCGATCTAAAAAAATATAGGCGTACACAGTCTCCTACGCTTCATCGTTAGCTCAAACTGGTTCCATTAGTGAGAGGATCATAGATCCATATGTCATCACAATGGGCCAATAGGCCGAAGTGGGTTGGTGTTTCCAACAGCCACTCTTACCTACCTACCTTGTTCGGGGTTATCGATTTATAGTTGTGTTTATTTTTCACTCAAGTAGTCTTTGTTTCTGATGTTCTTGATTGATGTGACTTTTGGGGTCGAGGAGGGAAAAGGTGTTGAAATTCTAGGTGGGAGCTACAGCAGTAAACATTCGTTTAAACACACTGAGGTATTTTTCGTAGTTTTGACATCATTTTTTTAAGAAGTAATGTACGAATACCTTTCTTTCCCGAAACATGCAGGCAGAGGCCTTCTGTTATTGCTTGGACTTTCTGTTTTGTGGCATATTGCTTTTGCGCAAAGCCTTCACTCTTGAGTTAAACATTCGGGTAAAACGCAACCCGTTTTGTGCGATAAAATATTAATTAGATACTTTTTTGATAGGTTTTGTTGCCTAACGGTAAGGCACGATTGTTATTAGTTATTCTTAGTGATTCAAAAGTAATTGAACGGATCAAATTTTAAGGTCACAAATCCAGGCTAAACTTGCTAATCGACAAATCGCAAAGGAGATAAAAAGGATCGGAGGCAATTGTCCGCAAATAATTCTTTTGAAGAAAGGAGAAAATTATTAGAAACAGAGAAAAACAAAGTTGGTAATACAAAGCTACGCAAAAAAGGGCACACTTGTGGAGGCAACAAAAATTCGGCTAAATTGTAGGCAAAAACAGCACATTGCCAGAAAAAGCAGGGAAAAGCAAGGCTCACAGCTGCACACAAAGAGAGAAGATTGCTGTTTGCCAAGAAGTACATGCACTGACAGTCAATTGGCAAGACGTAATTTTTTCGAATGAAAAAAAGTTAAACATAGACGGTCCAGACTTTTACAGCTGTTACTAGCATGATCTGTCCAAAATTAGTGTGGCCCGGTCAAAGCGGAATTTTGGCGGTGGTAGTGTTATGGTATGAAGAGCTTTTGCCTACAATTTAAAGTTGCAAAATTTGCTTTATCGGTACGGAAATGAATTCCCGAATGTAGAGACGGAATTACTTTTCTTGATCAACAATACCAACAGCATTTTCAATTTTCAGTAAGTTAATGCTGCAATCCATGTTTCGAAAGAGTCGAGGGAGGGTTTTCGTCACAAAAAAAAAAACATCACTTTCTTGGATTAGCCGGCTTGTAGCCCCGATTGTAATCCCATCGAAAACCTTTCGGCTCTCCTTGCTTCTAAGGTTTATGCAAATGGAAGGCAATTTGGTTCTGTTTCGGAACTCCGGCGGCGCATTCAAACATGTTGGCGAGAAGTTAATCCAAATGTCCTTAAAAACCTCACATATTCAATGACAGACAAGATATTTGATGTGATAAGAAACAAATTCAATCACACAAAATACAAAATTTAGTTTTAGAAACTTCAAATAACGACTTCAAATATTTCATAAAGCGCGTTTAAGCGAATATTTCACTCTTTTTCGCTTTTATTTGATTTTTTAAATGTTAAAATTATAGTTTAAATACATGTTTTAAATTTTAACTGCAGGTAGTTAATTATTGTGGAAATGAATCTTGTGACCAGTGAAAGTCGATTTTATTCTCAAAAAATAAAATGCGTTTAAACGAATGTTTACCACTGTATCATCGCAGCGTTAACAGCTGCATCTGCTTGTTCGTTACCCTTGATTTCCTACATGTCCCGCAGTCCAGATTAGTTTTAATTTCGTGTTGGCCTTTATGAGGATATCTGGAATTTTTGTTACAACTTCTGTATCATTTCTGGGGCTTACCATTGATTGCAGTACTGAGAGGATATCAGAGCAAAAGTCGAGTTTTTGCGTTGATTCATAACCATGGATGGAACTTCACACCCGAGAGGAAGGAACAGTCAAAACAATGGACTCAAGGGGGAGAGTGGGTTCCAAAGAAGTCGAAGACAGTTCCATCTGCAAGTGAGGTAATGGCGTCAGTTTTTTGGGATGCGTTTAGGATAATTTTCATTGTTTAATTATCTTCAGATAGGGAAAACAATCAACGGTGTGTATTATGCGAACTTATTGCAGCGTTTAGAAGGCAAAATCACGAAAAAACGGCAGCATTTGGCGAAGAAAAAACTTTTGTCATCGTCATCGCGATGCCCAAAATCAATGTTTTTGTTTTTTTTTTATAATGAGCGCGCGCTCGGGGGGTTTGTTTACCCTTAAAATGGCGCGGGCGAAGGAAATTTAAGGACGAAGAAAGGACAAGTACCGATGTACATTGTTTTTAAATGTTTATAAGTTGTAACGACCAGGAAACACAGAGATCGGCAGGGCATTCCATAAGCGAATTGTACGGCTTAGGAAAGAATCACGATATTTTAGAGTACGTCCGAAAATGGGCTTGAGGGTATACTGATGAGCACTCATAGCGAGACGGGTGTTACGGTCGAAAGTTTGAATGGGCGGAATGCCACTGGCGATTTCAATGGAGCATTGGTGGTGGAAATAGCGATGAAACAAAGTGAGACAGGAAACATTACGTCGGTGTTCGAGGGTGTCAATTGATTGACTGATATTAGTATCACCAATGAGTTTTATCGCACGGTTTTGAATCCTATCTAGCAGGTGCAGAGATGTTTTAGGAGCACCTGACCAGATGTGGGCATTGCACTTCAATTTTTAACGGATGAATGCCTTGTATATTGAGGCCAGATCAGAGGGGTTAAAATATTTCTTAGATCGCTTGAGGACATGGAATATGTGTTCATTCCAAGGTAAGTTGTCACTGACACACATACCGAGAATGGCAAGTTTTTCGGTTTCGACGATATTAGTGCCATTCATGGATAAGGGCTGGGTGTTTAAATTTCGCTTTAACTACAGCAGACAGCATTGTATTTTGGAAGCACTAAATTCCACTCAGTTGATAGTTCCCCAATTGGTTATGCTGTTAATATCGGAATTTAATGAGCTTAACACACGCTGCCGTTCCCGTTCTACAGCCTTAGAGCAGGGGCATGAGGCCGGGAACGAATATGAAAAACAGAGAGTACTGTCATCAGCAAAGGAATATATTGGATTAGAAGTGGCAGACAATAGATCATTAATGAAAATTAAAAAGAGTGCCGGAGACAGAACGGAGCCCTGGGGCACACTTACGTTTATATTGTGAATATCAGACTTGAAACCGTCCAAGACAACTTGAATTGAACGTTCCGAAAGGTAATTTCTAATCCATTGAAGAAGAGAGTCATCGATCCCAAAAGCACGCATTTTCGACAAAAGAGCCTGCCAAACTCTGTCAAATGTCTTAGAAATATCAAGAAATATCTTGCTATCGCCAGACTGATGTACCTTTTGGTTCCACTTTTCGGTGAAACATGCCATCAAATCACCAGTGGACCTGTTGCTACGAAAACCATACTGCCGGTCATTGAGAAGTTTTCGTGTTTCGAGATATTTCATGAGCTGACGGTTTATCAGCGTTTCCATGACCTTGGAAAGAAGGGACGTAAGTGCAATGGGTCTGTAGGAGGAGAGAGAGGAAGATTCGCATTTTTTTAGGGACGGGCTGGACAAATGCTGTTTTCCACCTGCTCGGAAAGAGTCCTAAAGAGTAGGATTGATGAAAAAGCTTACGCAGTGGTTTTGTCCGCGTGGAAGAACACCTCTTCAGAAGAAGGGGAGATATGCCATCTGGACCAGCGGATTTGTGCATGTTAGGATCTTTGAGTACTCTTGCTACTACACGAGTGCGAAAGTGGATTTGTCCCATTGAAGATTCGACCCAATCAAGTGTAGGCTGAGACAGAGCACAATCCGGGAGTGTTGAGCTAGCCGCAAAGTGTGCAGCAAGCAGATTGGCCTTGTCCAAAGAGCTGACAGCTGAAATGTCATTGTAAATGAGAGAGGATGAGGCAGAATTTCTAATGTTTTTGACGAACGACCAACAATTTTTACTGCCTTTGGGACATTACAGTATTTTTTGCCTCAGTTTTTGGTCGTATTAGAATTTTACACGTTTAAGAAAGTTGCAGGCATTTCTGGCTCTTTTGAACTTTTTTCGGTTTTCCTCTGTCGGGTTGGTCTTGTAGGACCGAAAAAACAGTTCTCTAACCCTGACAGCCTCTTTACAGCTCGAGTCGTACCATGCCTTTTCTTTTGGTTTGATACTCCTCATCCGATGAAGGATAAAGCATCTCATT
Source organism: Volucella zonaria (assembly GCA_963966105.1). Taxonomy (NCBI): domain Eukaryota; kingdom Metazoa; phylum Arthropoda; class Insecta; order Diptera; family Syrphidae; genus Volucella; species Volucella zonaria. The sequence goes on along the minus strand of OZ014533.1, from coordinate 133,550,964 downwards.
CCAAAGAGAATAGTGTCTGTGATCATGTCAGCAGCGGCATCCAGATCGTTATCGAGGAAACATAACGACCAGTTAAAATTCCTAAAGAAGTTGTTAAGTCTGCTCTAATTGGCTTTCTCGTATTGCCATACGGTTCTTTTAGGAATCTTATCTCTAACTGTGTGGTGGGTGTACGAGACATGACACAATGGTCTGATGAGCCAAGAGGGGAGAGCACATCAACGGTGTACTTATCAGGGTGAGAAGTTAAAAACAAGTCCAGGTTGTTGGCGGTATGACTATCAACCTCTGGTATTCGTGTGGGCTCATTTACAAGCGGGGTCAAGTTATTTTCCGCACCGAAGATCTTCACATACCGTCCTTCGGGTGTTGCCTGTCCAGAATGTAGAAGCCACCCAGAATTATGTATATTGAAATCGCCCTTAATAACGATTTCAGTATGAGGATACGATTCTTACGATGGAGTCAGACAGCGCATCAAACTCGTTAAAGGTCAAATTGCTGTCCAGTTTGGGGTTCTGTAAATAAAGCAGTAGTGGATAATTTGCTTACGGAGATTGAATTTTAACCACTTGAAATTGAATTCCGGATTGGAACAGGGACTACATTGTGGTGGTATTTGGTAAGCTATATCACTACGCACATAGATGACGAGACCGCGATGAGGAGAGAATAGTGGGATTAGTTCGTAGGCAAGTGGCTTCAGATCAGAGTGATCTGACAGGTGTGCGCGGGGATCTACCTGTGTTCCACTAAGTGCCAAAATTTACAGGCGTACGCAAAAAAGTGATTACTTTTTAGCCCGCGTATATTGGCTACGTCTTAAACGATGCCAAAGGTCAAACGGGCGTTTCGATGACGTTGTAGTAAAGTGAGTCTTCTTTTCAAACGCTGTCTTTGTAGATGTTCCGCTTCAGCTAACACATGCTGGCAAGTCATTAGTATGCTGTCCACATTAATTCGAAATCCCTGCTGATACCTCGATTTTCCTTGTTGTTGCTGTAGAACTTAACACTTCTCTTAGTAGGGATCGTTGATTTGTTGGTGTCAAATGCTCTATTTTCGCCCAGGTACGAATCGTTTCACGTAGTTTTCTGCATCTTTTAAATAGTTTGAAACAACTGAATGACTCCGCTTTAAAAGTTTTGCAATTTTGTTAACAGAATATCCTTCTTGGCGAATTCTTTTAATGCATTGGATCTCCGTTTGATTTAACATCTTTTCAGATCCCATTTTCAACTTTGTTACTTCTAAGACCTGTTTAAATCACTAAAACATACTAACAAGTCACATTGCGAATAGAATCCGCAACTGAACTTCCAAAGTATTTATACCCTGTCTCAAACACTTGTCCTTGAAAATTAAGGGAACAAAAGGACTTATGGTGACTAGAATTTTCTTAGAAATCGGCAATGATTATAGTACCTCAGTAATATTTGCCTCACATACCGAACAAAGTTATCGAGAAACAGAGAAATCAGGGGGTGTCTCAACCATTTGTCGAGGAGTGTAGACGTAATTGTGTTTATTATGTCCAACGATCAAATGACATGCAATTAATGCGATCACAGTTTTCGTTGTGTGAAATAATTATCAGGTTTCAGGCTTCCGGATCAAGTTCTGTCCGCCGGCATCGCAAATCCCTTTCGTGCCTCTCCTGTTTACTGATCAAATCGATTTTGTTTACATGAATTATTTGTAAACAAAAAAAAAAAAACCCGCGACTGTAAAACTCAGTGCTACCGCTGTGTTAATCAAGAAAATCACAGTTTTTCACCGACACGGTGATGTCTGTATCTAGACCATTTGAATGTTTGCGTACGTGGCGTTAGAGTAAAAATAAGTTCTGCTGTTGATTTTAGTTATTCGTGGGTAGAGGGAATTAATAAAAGATAATATAAAAACAGAAGCCAGGAAGAAAGCAAACAATCCGATGCATAGTGTCAAACAAAACTTGGAATTCTGCCGCTGTGCCGAAAGAATAGATACGAATTTAGATGTTCTTGTATGGGTACACTCGTAAGTACATGTATACATGTATCAGACGATTTTAGTTTTTGTTTGCACTTCTACTCTTTGTTTGGATTTCGTAGGAAAATTTTTCACAATTTTTACGAATTGAAATTCATTTATTAGATATTAAGAAATTACGAGACGAAATATTCAAAAGAAACTGCTGCCGTTCAACACCTTTCAGGCACTTTGCTTTTTGTTCTGTTTGTGTTTGTTCTGAAATTGAAATAAAACACACACAAGTTGAGCAAACGAGCCAACGGTTTTTTTTATTCCACATAGATATTTTTAATTAATGATGAAAAATGATTTCGCAAGTATACGACCACTTTTTCAAGCATTCGAAGATGTATCTCACGAATTGCACGCTCGAAGTTGGCTTGCCCGTATATTCGAACAACTTCAAATACCCCCACAGGAAATAGTCCAGCGGTGTCAAATTACATGGTCTTGGAAGCCAGGCCGCAGGTTCATTTCGGGGCGTAATGTTGTCATCGAACACTTTCTTCAAGGTTTCACCGCACTATAGTATGTGGCAAGTTCCTGTTGAAACCAAATGCCTTGCAAACTATGTTGACGTGCTTTTGGATACAAAGAATCGTTGATCATGGCTCTGTACTGGGCGCCATTGACGGTGACATTTCGATTTGCTTCATTTTAGAAATTAGTACGGCTCTATGGCGCTGCCAGCCCATAAACCACATCAAAAAGCGAATTTTTAGAGGTGCATCGGCAGCTAATGGGTAAACTTTAGATTTTCCTTGCTTCAAGATCAGCAACTTGCCACTGAGGCAGAATTGAGCTTTATCACTGAACAAAATCTGACGGTGACAAGGTGGATCTGGACTTCAACTATGCAAACAATTGTCGCCTAGCTTAAACTCTGGCAGCAATTGAATCATGGAAGCGTGTAAACCAAGATCCTTGTTCTTGCGCACAATGACGAATCGCTAAATTAGGATCTCCCTTAACGGTGGCGATATTTTCATCTGTGCGCATTCTGGGCATTCTTGTCAGTGGCTTGGAGTCCAACAGAGTAATTGTAGTGCGAAACTTTTCAATTGTGTTGCTAACAGCCTACTCACTTAGTAAAGGGTGTTTTTTTTTAGAGGTATACAAATTCAATATTAAATAAAACACTTGAAGCTAATGTTAATGTTTACGATATTAGGTTTATTTAATAGATAATTTTATGCCATTGTTTAAATATGATATCGGGCATATGCGCACCACGGCTAGCTCGAATGAAACGTAATCGTGAAGTTCAATTTTCGACAACTTTATCTATAAACTGTGGCAATAACACTGCGAATATTGCGTTCTAAATCGTCTAACGTCTCTGGTTTATCGGCATAGACTAGTGACTTCACATACCCCCAGTGGAGGCCAGTTCATAGGTCTATTACGTGAAATTATGCGCTCAGCAAATGTTTCCCGCAATAAATTGATGGTGTCGCGCGCCGTGTGCCATGTTGCGCCATCTTGTTGAAACCAAAACTATGTCACGTCAATGCCATTCATCTGAGGAGCGAAGAAGTCAGAAATCTATAGTTTCTATAGCGCTCTCCATTGACGGTAACATTCTGGCCGGCATCGTTCTTAAAGAAATATGGGCCGATGATTCCACCAGCCTAAAAGCGCACCAAACAGTGAGTTTTAATGGTTGCAAGGGCGTCTCGACAAAGGCTTCTGGGTTTTCTTCACTCAAAATTCGGCAATTTTGCTTGTTTACATATAAATTTAACCAAAAATGGGCCTCATCGGAGAACAACATTTTACGTTGATACTGAGGATCAAGCTGAATCATGTTTTCGGCCCATTCACCGAACCTACGACGCGTATAATGATTACGCGGTTTCAACTCTTGTACAAGCTGGATCCTATAAGCTTTTAAGCCAAGATCTTTCCGTAAAATCTCCCACAAAGTGGATGGGCATAGCTCCAATTGCTGTGCACGATGGCGAATCGACTTAGTCGGATTCTTTTCAACACTGCGCTCCACAACGGCAATAACTTCTTCTGTTCGCACTGTTTGTAATCTTTGGGGATGCATATTATCCACTAGAGTGTACGTGGTGCTAAAAGGATTCATCGTGTTCCAAATAATTTGCTCAGATGGACGATTATGTCGACCGTAAAATGGACGTAACGCACGATATGTTTGGGAAAGCGAACCATGGTTTCAAAATAATTTTGCACGCGTTGTTCTGGCGTTAACCACAAATCAACTTTCAACTGTCAAATTGACAATCTGTAGAAACAGTGTTGCCAGTTTAAAAACCAAACTTCTAAAAAAAACACCCTTTACCTTCAGTTGACCGTAAAATTGGTGTAGCGTGCTATCAACATTTTTTTACGGAAAGAGATTTGGAAATGCATTTCCACAATTTTCAAGATTCGCCAAACAATATTGAATAAAATATGGTGTCGGCTGTCAGAGGTCATAAGCTACCATTGAAATAGAAACATTTAAAAGCACTTTTTTAAGACCCGAAACACAGTCATCTTCCAGCATCTTAGAGTGTCGCATGTAGCTTTAGACTTGCAAAACATGCCTCATGGTATGCCAACAGATGGCGTGGATATTGGTTGTCAATTTACTGAATTCAATCTGATTAATCTTTTTGACAGATGTCATACAATCTTTGGTAATTTTTGTCATGACGTCGTTTACCGCGCAACATCGCATTTTTGTTATTCAATCTTATTACGAATGTGGGCGATCTGTAAAACTACCATTTCATAGAATTCGTAAGTTTTTCGGTCAACATAATCGCCCTAGTGTGTCCGGAATTCGTGCAATGGTGAAGCGTTTTGAAGAAACTGGTACGGTATCGGATCAAACTCCATATCAGCATGTAGTATACGCCAAAACATCACCTCTATGAGCGAAAGTGTTCAAAACCAGTCAGGCGCCTCAATTTGTCGCCGAAGTTAACAATTGGCCTCACTTATGGCACTTTACGGCAAATTTTAAAAGTTGATCTTCATTTGCACGCCTATAAAATCCAAATTACAGAACAATTGAAGCCTTTGGATCATCAATGTCGTCGTTAACTGGATCGCCAGGACATTTCATCATCGAATTTGATCTTTTTTCCGATGAAGCCAATTTTTGGATGCATGCGTACGTAAATAAACAAAATTGTCGTTTCTGGGCACCGGAAAACCCATATGAGATTCACGAAAAACCAATGCATCCCAAAAAGGTCAGTGTATGGTGCGGATTATGAGTTGGCGACATCATTGGCCCGTGACAATTCAGGATCTCAAAGATAATATCCAAACTGAAATTGCGGCCTTTGACCCACTTATTCATCAACAAGTTATCGATAATTTTGACTTGCAGCAGTGGTCACATGAACGATGTTGTGTTCCATTCATAATTGCCATAGACCGAACTTTATTAGTCAATAAAATTTTACATTGATTGCACAATAAATGTTTGTTTAATTAAATGAAAACTGAAGAGCTATCGGCTAATAGATAATTAGTAATGTAATGTAATATAGACAATTTAGACTTTGAGTATGAACTTTTTGACCGCACCCACATTCTAGGTGCAGTTCATGGCATGAGGTACAGGTATTTCTACGACTTAAGAGTCCAAAGGTGGTTTAAGGTTGTATAATATACCACTGATGAAATGAAGAAAGACCAAACACACAATTATATATTTTTCTTTCGAAGCTTGCCAATGTCTGCTCTTTTTTGTGGTACAAATGAAAATGATATCGTTTAAGTGGCTGCCGCCTTTGTTGACTACCATTTTGGGCTCTTTTTATGGCTTTTTCCATGGCTTTCTTCAGAACTTCGGGCGATAGGTTCTCTTGACGCATATTTTCTTTGAGGGGTGCCAGAGTTTGTGGCTAGTTCACATAAACCACTAGTTCACTAGTTCAAATAACCCCATAGAAAGAAGTCTAGGATGGTCAGGTGATCTTTCAGACTAGTGCATATCGCCAAAACGCAATATCAGGCGACTGGGAAACGCCTGCTTTAGAATGTTGAATGTGGCCCGCATAATATGCGCCATTGCTTCGTCCTGCTGGAACTACATGTCCGTCTTCCAGTCCCAATTCATCCAATTGAGGAATGAGAAATTCACTGATCATGACTTTGTAGCGTTCAACATTCACTGTGACCGTTCGGCTCGCGGCATTCTAAAAAAAAATAAAGATGGTCGGATGACTCCTCCAGCGTAAACAGTACGCCATGCAAAGACTTTGAGTGGATGTAATGGCTCTTCATGCAGTACTCGCGGATTTTCAGTGCCCCAGAACCGCAAATTTAGTATACATTGCCACGTAGGCAGAAATAAGCCTCGCAATTCATGTGTATTTTTGACGAAAAATCGTCCACATCGTTATTGAGATTCAGGAAGGCGTGATCGTAGGTTAGACGCGATTCACGATTACCACCCATCAGCTGATGGACTGTCTACACTTTGAAAGGAAACGTCTTCAAGTCTTTCACTAAAATACACCGCAGAAACGTTCGTGAAATGGTCAATAGCGAGCCCTTATACATCTTCAGCCGCGACAGCGACATTCTCGGCCAAACAAGAGGTACGAGGCCTTTCAGAGCTTGCCCGGTCTTGTGTTCTCACAGTCTGTAAGAGTCGAGCGGCTGAACGCCGCATTGAACAACCAGTCGGAGCCGGGCGGCCAAATATCGTAACGATTATTCCGTATTCTTTAGCAGCATGCCATTCCATTGCTTATTCATACAAATCCTAATTCTGTTTGCTTCACAAATGTCAAAATCGAATTGACATTCGTCGCCATTTGTAAAATCGATGGCACTTTTTGATAGGGTCGTAAATTAGTACTTAGTAAAGGCTGGCCAGATAAGAACGATAGGGAAACAAAATTTAAATAAAACAACAACGGTATGAGATATAAAATTGATTGTGGCTTTATTTTGAAGCTACGTTCATGCCATTATAAGTGGAATAGCACATCATTCAAATGGCCGCCTCGGCTTTGCTGGCAGTGCTTCAAGCGGTCGGTCTAATTTTCGATGGCTCGGTCCAATGTATGCGGCGTTATTCCAGCAATAGCGTGTCGAGTGCTGGCTTCGAGCTCGTTCAAAGTGGTTGGCTTGTTAGCGTAGACTAAGGACTTGACGTAGCCCCAAAGAAAATAATCGAGTGGTGTCAAATCGCATGATGGCGGCGGCCAATTGTTAAACGCTTGCCTTGAGATGACCGAGTCGCAAAATTTCTTCCTCATAACTTCGAAAGTTGCGTCGCTTGTATGGCATGTAGCGCCGTCTTGTTGGAACCACAGCTCGGATATATCGATGTTGTCGAGCTCTGACCACAAAAAAGCCGTTTAACACTGCCGTATATCTCAGGCCATTGACGATAACTGTGTCTCCTTCCTTATTTCTTTCGAAAGAAATTAAGTCCGATGGTGCCGCCATGCCATACACCCCACCAAATAGCCAATCTTTGTGGATGCATTGTTGCTTGGCCGAACACTTGTGGATTGTGTTCGCTCCAATAACTGCAATTTTGTTTGTTGACATAGCAGCTGAACCTCGTCCGAGAAGATGAATTTTTGGCCAAAATCCGGATCCCTGGCCAACATTTCTAGCGCCCAATTAGCGGAATCACGGCGTTGTCTATGGTCGTCCGGCTTCAATTCTTGCGTCAGCAAAATCTTGTATAGATCGGCCCATATCCAACCTCAAAATAAGCCGGGTTAGACCTGGCGATGCCCAATTCAGATATCGATCTTCGATACTGGCCGCTACGGTGGGTATATGTTCTTCATTTCGACCCAGTCTCTGTTTGGTTGGTGGCTTAAGATCCAAAAGAGTGTACTCACGCTCAAACTTTTCCACGGTGCGACGAATTGTCTGCACACTGAAGCCATGATGACGACCGACCTCACTACGAAATTCACATTTCGTATTCTTCATCAGAGACATATTTTTTAATAAATTTCCGCACGTGCGACAAGCGTAAAACGATGCATGATGAAATGGCAAACGTTACTGAATATTTTGACAGCTGGATGTCATTGGTAACTATGACAGCTTCTGAAACATAACAATTGGAAAAACTATCATTGCTATCGGGTCACCCGTTACTTAGAGTATATCCTTTGTTATATCTTCATAAGGAGCCTTAAACTTGGCCCTTTTGCAAAAACAAAGTAGCAGTAATTACAATAGAATGGATTATCGCTGTTCTTCGATAAACTGGCAACAATTCCTGTCGACATGGATGATTCATATGGTCCTTGGATTTAGGTCGTACTTTCTCTTTTATCTGTGAGACCAGCAGCTGGACAAAAATTTAGAAAAATCACAGGAAGATCTTGTTAATTCCGATGCAGGTATGAAATAGTTTTGCACAATGTACGTGCTTTTGACATTTAACAGTGAACACATTTTTGACATCATATTTAGAGCAGGTTTTGCCCACTAGGGAATATAACTTCACTTCACTTCGTCGGCAGAGATGTCAGTACATGTGAAGCATATGTACTTTGATGCAAATCATAGGCAGGCGATTACTGATCGGTTTGAAGTAACTCTTGACCGCAGACAGTTTTCCACGACCAATCCCGAAAACAACATGTGCAATCCTTTGAAGCTTTTAAGTAATATACGAGTATATGTAATATGTTATATGGCAACTAGGTCCTTCCACTATCGATATTAGTCTGTGAGCTGATACATTCTAGTTTTGAGTTCCTCACGCATCTTTCATACTCCGTTGTCATACCGGCTCGTTTTGTCAGTTTTTTGGGCTAGTCTGATTGTTTCCACCTTTTGACTATGGATATTTTTTTTACAGATCATCATCTTGCAAATCTCATCCAAGAGGCCATGTGGTCACCTTTTGAGGTACATATTTGAGTTTTTGCGGATCAGTTTTCCGAATATGTCTAGGGAGCTCTCAAATAGAATTCCCTATGCAGCTTGTCTCGAGAAAAATTATTGAACCTTCCTTTGTACGAGTATTTTGAATAATGACGGGAAAAAGTTTGGAACTAGGTAGTATGCGTTGAAGAAAGAAATCAAGTCGCGAGATATTGGAAACAAGGCCGGCTATTTAAACCTGCAAATGAATAATTTTGAGTTAATTAAGCAAATTTTTGAGCACTTTTTTGTCTAGCACCCGAAGGACGGTGTGTTGCGATCTTTGCTGCGGAAAACAACTTAACGCAGCTTGTAAATGAGCTCACGCGAATACCAGACGTTGATAGTCATACCGCCAACAACGTGGACTTGTTTTTAACTTCTCACCCTGATAAGTACTCCGTTGATGTGCTCTCCCCTCTAGGCTCGTCGGACCATTGTGTCATTTCAGCTAATTTCACGTACACCCACCAAACAGAACCGTATGGCAATAATATGTAGAAAGCCAATTGGAGAGGACTTAACAGCTTCGTTAGGAATTATAACTGGTCCTCGTTAACGACGTGGACCCCGCAGCTGATATGATCACAAACACTATTGTTTTGGGAATGAGGTTCATCGGATGAACTGTACGAGTATCAAGCCAAAAGACAAGTTATGATATAACTTGAGCTGCAATGAGGCTGTCACGGTTGGAGGAATGCTTTGCGGTCCTAACCGAAAAAGTTTAAACGAGCCAGGAATGATTGCAACGCCTTTCTTAAGCGTGTGAAATTTGAATACCACCAAGAACTATAATGTCCCAAAGGTAGCACAAATTGTTGGTCTTTCGTCAAAAACATTCGAAATCCTGCCTCATCCTCCATCCCTACGCTCCATTTACAATGATATTCTAGTTGTCAGCTCTTTTGACAAGGCCAATCTGCTTACTGCACACTTTGCAGCAGATGGAAAATAGCATTTGTCCAGCCCGTCCCTAAGAAAGGCGAATCTTCTTCCCTTTCCTCCTATAGACCCATTGCACTTACGTCCCTTCTTTCCAAGGTCATGGAAACGCTGATAAACCGTCAGCTCATGAAATATCTCGAAACACGAAAACTTCTTAATGACCGGCAGTACGGTTTTCGTAGAAACTGGTCCACTGGCGATTAGATGGCATGTCTCACCGAAAAGTGGAGCCCAAGCGTATATCAATCTGGTGAAAGCAAGATAGTTGCACTTGATATTTCTAAGGCACTTGACATCAGGCTCTTTTGTAGAAAATGCGTGCTTTTGGGATCAACGACGTTCTTCTTCAATGGATTAGAAACTACCTTTCAGAACATTCAGTTCAAGTTGCCTTGGATGGTGTCAAGTCTGGTATTCATAAAATAAATGCTGGTATGCCCCAGGGCGCCATTAAGTTTCCTACACTCTTTTTAATTTTTATAAACGATCTCAGTATAGTCCTGTGCAGATGACAGTACTCTCTGTTTTTCATATTTGTTCCCGAATTCACGTTCCTGCTCTTTGTTATTAAATTCCGATATAAACAGCATCGCTAAATGGGGAACCGCCAACAGATTTAATGCTTTCAATTTTGTTAATGTGAAATTTAAATACCCAGCCATTATCCATGAATGGCACTTGGGTTGCCGAGCTCGAAAAACTTTTCATTTTCGGTATGTGTGTCAATGACAACTTAAGTTGGAATGATCGCATATTCTTGTCGTCAAAAACGATGCAGGAAAGAAACATTTCACCCTCTCTGATCTTGCCTTAGTATGTAAGGCATTCATCCGGCCACATCTGGAAAGGTGCCCCTAAGACCTCCTTACACCTGCTAGATAAGATCCAAAACCGTGCGATAAATCTCATAGGTACCGCCAATATTACGCAGTCAATTGACACCCTTCAAATTTTTAACTGTAACACCGGCCTCGCTATGAATGCTCATCAGTATAGCCTCTCAAGCCAGCTTTCGGACGTACGGTGAAATATCGTGATTCTTTCCTAAGCCGTACAACTCGCTTATGGAATGCCTTGACGAGCTCTTTATTTCTTAGTCATTATAACTTGCAAACATTTAAGACCAATGCACATCGGTATCTCTCTTTATGCGCTCCCTAACTTCCCTTCGCCCGCGCGGTGTTGTGCAAATTGAAAATCTTGGATTCAAATGGCTCAAGATTTTATTCAATAAATTAATAAGAGGCAATCGGAGTGCTTAACCAGTGGAGGGTAAGCTTTCTGGTTCCACTATACAAATATAAAGGCAAAGGCGACGCAAGGAAATGCAACAACTATCAATCGATGAAACTAAAGTGGCAAAGTATGGAAATATGCGAGAAAATTGTACACGGTCGGCATATTATTAAACTGAGCAGCAATTAATGCGGGCTTGTGGGAGTCAGGTCAACATATGACGCGATTCAAAATTTGCGGATAATAATGGAAAAACCTTTCGAAACTTCGAAAAATCATCGAAAAACGAAATGAAAAGGCGTTAGATAGAGTTCCCAGAGATCTTATTTGGATGGCACTGAGATCTCAGAATGTACGCGAGACGTACATACAATATATAGGTATGATACGCGATAGCCATATGTATGACGACGGTAAAACGATAGTCAATTGCACAGCGCGAATAACATGAGAATTCGAAGTTTAAATTGGAGTACACCAAGGCAGTGTACAAAGTCCCTTGTTTTTTTTCATATCACGTTGACGTGTCTGAACAATTTAAACACCTACACCGTCCCTAGCCTTGCGTGGAGTGACTTAAATGGCGCGAAACTCCGCAGTATTTTGTTTGTTGAACAACAATCGTTCATCCAGTTTAAACATACGCATACCAATGTTCGACGATGTACGAGGAATTTAAAGGAAAGATGACAGCGACGGACATGACAATGTTACGAATGGGAATGGGTGTAACAAAATGTGTTCTATTCAGAAGTACGCGAATTCGTGTCCACAATAAGAAATCGATAGAGGAGTAACTTCATGCTGAGCAAACGTCAAATCTGTTTATAAAAGAAGAAGAACTGCCTTGGAGTACTTTCCATACGCGTGGAAGTATACGAGAGACATCGAGAGTTGGTCACGTAGAGGTGAGTTGATTAGCTGATTTGTTGAAGCTGCATAAACGACGTTTGCTCCTTTTTTGTCCAGAGCACAGAAATACTTGACCTATTTTCGTACGTCCAAAAGACCACTTCCAGTGACCGAATTTTTACCTGACTGATGAGACATAGTACTCCATGACAACACCGTTATGTAATTTTAAAGAATTCCATTGAAAACCTAAGAAATTCAAAGGGGTTAACGATTTCGATAATTGACATTGCTATGTCAATCTACATAAGTCAAATGCATATACTCGTATGTACTTGTAGGCATTAAACCTTTTTCTTTTAAGCATTTCACTTTCGGCTAATTAATGGTGCTGACATATCGACCACTTGAACTGCGGTTATTTCGAAAATAAATACCACGCGGGACAATAAAACGACAAGAACTATTAACTAAAGACAAAAACAATTATTTTTGATTGTTTCCTCAATTTATTTACTCGTACATACCTTAATAACTGTCTACATGTGTTTAGTGTGAAAGTGACAGCTGCATTTTTGACATTTGTGATGAATTTGATTTTTCCATGATTTGTTGTAATTACGGAATAAGCTTTTTCATTTAATTAAGTGTGATAGCCTTTTTGAAGTATTTTTTATTGGTGCAGAAATGGAGATTAAACGGACAGATATGTTTGTGTGTTCAACAGGATAACTAACTTACTTAGGCGGCGCTACATTCCGGGGAGGACCTGAGCTTTAACCAACATGCGTTTTCAGCCAGCGAAATGTCGCACCTAAAGTTGGTAGAGATACCTCTCTACTTGGGCGCGCTACTAAGGTAGGGTCTTCCCCCTGCTGCATTTTTGCTCGACGATGAATTCGATGGTATTTCGTGCTGAATCGCTGGTTTCCATCAGCTCTGCGTACATCTTTCCTCTCAAAATAGCAAAGTGACTCCTCATCCGTTTTTGATCAAGCCCATGCCTTTGCGCCATAGAGGAAGATTGGGGAGATAAATGTTTTATTGAGCGCTAGTTTGGTTGTCCGAAGGAGGGCTCTGCTGCCCAGAGTTATAATTAGTTAGTTGACAAGGGTTTTTAGACGATTACATATCACGACAGGGAAGTTCTTATAGACGATGTTGACGAAACTGATACCTCTATAGTTGTCCCAGACAACAAGTATTTCTTTCTCAAAAATCGGGCTCATAATGTAATGATTCCATTAGCTTGGCATGCTTTCGGCCGACCATATTTCAGAGATGATTAACTGCATTCTCTTCATAAAGTTATTTATCGCCGTTATGAGCAAACGTTGGTGATCGTACCTACTGTTTTGCAGGGCCGCTCTGCATGCTTTCTATTTCTTCGCATTTGACATTCATCGTCTAACCACGGTTTTTGCAGTGGTGGTACGGCGAAACCTAACATATCAGAAACGGCATTTTAGTAGCTTATTAGATGTTTTGTACTAGGTTTCAGGACAAGATGGCGCAGGTCGTCAAGCGGGGTTAAGGGACTCTTCACCGGCAAAGGCACTGGCGGTTTTTTACGATTGAAGAATTTTTTCTTCTTGGAGGCGTTATTGATATCCCCATATTTCAGTATTTTCTGGATATCGGAACATTCCGATGAAATCTTGACTGCCGTCAATCGTAATGTGGTTGAACGACGAAATGCGAGAACCACTTACTTGCTAGGATTACATTTTGCCCCAAAATAATATCTTGCAGCAGAAAAAAAAATCGAACAATTAATTAGAATTTCTCAAATGTTTGGGAAACTAATTTTTGAGGCCCACTGTACCATATATGCCCATATACTCGTATACACGGCAAATCAGCAGACTAGAAGCTCATAGTTGAAAGAATTATCTAAGCCTCTACTGTTAGTTGATAATAAGCGAAAAAGAAATAACGTTGGGAGAAAAGGTAATGTGTGCTCAACATACACAGTGGGTTAAGAAAGTTCCCGGACTGGTATTGGAAAAAAAAATTTAAAAATGAAATTTTGATTTTATTATTCGAAATAGGTTCATCTAGCTTCAATGAACCTGTTACAATGAAATAAAGAATCAAATGCGTGCTCCAGCTCATTTTGTGAAATTACCTCCAGTACTTGTGTTGAAGCCGTTTGAATGGCCGAAATGTCATCCTGAAAACGTGTTTTCACAATTTTGAGAAACGAGAGAAGTCGTAGACCGCCAAATCATGTAAATACGGTAGATGATCCAACATATGGACTTGATTTCGTGCCAAGAATTGGTGAACAGTGAGTTAGGTGTGACTCGGTGCATTATCGTGTAACAGAGACCAACTTTCTGGATTGCAATATTCGGGCCGAATACGACAGATTCTGGCCATCAAATGCTTAAAAATTTCGAGATAATATTCATCAGTAACTGATTGACCAGATGGAGCGAACTCTTTGTGGATAAGTCCTTTGCTATCGAAAATTGTGCTGAGCATTGTCTTGATTTTTGAAGGATTTATTCGTGTTTGTTGCGACTTCCATTCTACACTTTGACTCTTGGTTATTAGATCGTTTTGAAAGCACCTTGTTCCATCACCCGTAACAGTTGTTTTCAGGAAGTTTGGATCATTTTTGCAGTAGTGAAGATTTCTCTTGAATGACTGAGACGTGGTGATTTTTGTTCATCGGCTAAAATTTCAACATCAAATGAAAAGTTATTTACGAAGAACTGTCGTGTGTTTGTTATTTGACAACCGAAATAAATGAAATTTTAGCAGACGGTAAAAAAGATTCAAGATTCAAAAATGCATGTCGCAACACATAGATGGCGCCACAGATTGCTGAGGTACTTTATTGAGACACTGTGTATAGGGTTGGTGCAAATGAAATTACCGATTTTGCGGACCGATAGCATTGGTGACGTTTGAATACATTAAAACCAATAGAACGCCATTAAACCAGTGAGAGGCCTGATCTTCAATACCCATATTTCATTTCATTGTTTTTACTGGCCACTGTCCAACTGTGATAGTTGAGATAATGGTTAGAAGCCACATGCGGGGAATTTGTGGGCACAATTCAGCTTAATCAACTAGAAACCTCAACATTGCAACACGTTGACAACTAGTCAACGAATAACTGAGCCGAGTTTAGGCCTGCTCTTCCCTGCTTCCTCGAAACGAACGAGATTCAGTTCTAAATAGAATTATTGTTACATATGATGGAAAGTGTGTTCTTCCGGTCTGCACAGTGGCTCAACACCGGTAAAGTACCAAAGTATATGTCAAAACAAAGTCTTCGCCTGGTTAGAGTGACAGTTTGTTGGTCCGCAGCAGGTGTTATTCACTATATCTTTCTAAAACCGGGTGAGACAGTAGAATAACTGATTCGAATTGCAAACTGTGAACGAGAAATTAGTGGCTAAGCAACTTGCGTTGGCTAACAGACACAGGCTTTATGTATCACATCTAACTATGAACTGCAGTACGGGACTCTACCTCACTGGCGCGCGATTCCCCACATTTGTACTATTTACTTGATGGTACAGAGCCCAAACTTGACAGAAAATAGCTGAAAGGTATCTATTGGAATCAGCTTTTCAAACAATAAACAATCTTTCGGGACAATGCGCCAATACATGCAGCTCAAGTTGTTAAACTCTTTTATCATCAGCCAAAATGTTGAAATGTATTTGAGGAAGGCAGGTGGAAAGCGGTTTGACAGAAAGGCAGCTCTTATGATGCAGTCCATTTTGCCTGGATTAATGTTTCTTTGAGTACGAGGGTTGTCTGAAAAGTTTCCGACCGCAAGGTAAAGATAGCGGCACTCGTTAATAACCGCTAGTGAATGCTAGTTGTGCATCTTTTGAAGTTTCAGTCATTTTAGACGCGCAGTTTTTAGTTGACAGTCATTTGAGTGAGTCGATGCGAGTGTTTTTTTGTGAAAATGGAAAAAATTGAGTATCGAGCTGCTATTAAATTTTTGTTTTTGAAAGGCAATACGCCTACGCAAATCAAAAATGAGTTGGACTCTGTGTATGGGGGCTCTGCACCATCATTTACCACAGTGAAATTTTGGGCAGCTGAATTTAAACGTGGCCGTAAGAACTTGGGAGATGATGAACGTTCGGGACGTCCAAAAACTGCAATCACTGACGATAACATTGCTAAACTTCACCAAAAGTGAGAGAGATAGTTGAGGTTATGAAAATGTCCAAAGAACGTGTTTATTACACATTAAATCAAGATTTAGGCTTGAGAAAGCTGTCCGCGCGTTAGGTGCCGCGTTTGCTTACGTTAGACCAAAAACGTGTTCTAATGAACATTTCCAACGCTCTGTTGGCGCAGTTTAGGCGCAATAAATGCGAGTTTTGGCGCCGATTAATTACTGAAACTTGGATACGCCCGAAATGAAAATTCAGTCAAAACAGTGGACTGCAAAGGGCCGGTCGGCTTCAAAAAAAGCAAAAACTGTTTTTTCGGCTGGGAAAGTGATGGCGACCGGTTTTTGGGATAGTAAAGGAGTTACCTTAATCGATTATATTCAAAAAGGAAAAAACCATTACAGGAGCATACCACGCATCACTACTTGCCAAGCTGAAGGCAGAAATTGCGGAAAAACGGCCACATTTGCAGAAAAAGAAAATCCTGTTTCACCAAGACAACGCGCCGTCTCACACCTCAGCGGTTGCCATGGAAAAAATCCATGAATTACGGTTTGAACTGCTTAACTATCCGCCTTATTCACCAGATCTAGCCCTAAGCGACTTCTTTTTGTTCCATCATCTGAAAACTGCGCTTGGAGGACAAAGATTTTCGTCAAATGAGGCGGCAATCACCTTCGTGAACAATTATTTTGCAAAGAAAACGCCAAGTACTATTTGGACGGATTAGAGAGATGGGTGTGTGTAGAGTTACAAGGAGACTATGTAGAAAAATAAAAAAAAAAATTTGAGAAAAAATGTCTTGTATCATTGTTCGGTCGGAAACTTTTCAGACAACCCTCGTAATTTGACATCAGTCTATAATTTCTTAAACAACCAGGTTTTTTTTTGAAATGGAATAATGCAAATATTCTTCAACACTAATTATTATAAAAAAAAAGTGTGATTTCAAAACAAAACTCATATAAACCATTTTACGCACACCAATTCTGCAAAAAAAAAAATCTTTAACTTTTAGAAATGTTATTATTTGTTGATGTATTAAACACTTTTAATTACTTTTACCCAACAATTCTTTAAAATGATGTGGTTTTCCTCTAAACATCCCTGTTCGTTACATAAATCATTTGACATAGCTATTAACCAGATGAGAGCAATCATCTACGCTCTCAAAAATTTGCTCTAAATCTTGTCCATTGTGAATTGACCATTGTTTACGTAATACTACTTGTCCTTGTTACTCTTCTATTTACTCTCTGTTTTTACGCAACAGGGTGACAACATCCTGTTGCTGTTACCCCTGAACCCTGAAGGAGTTTCTACAGGGCGAATTTTTGTTAAAATCCTTTCAAGTTCATTTCTGTCGTGACTTATCCTTGAGTTTTGTTGGTAGCGGATTGTCAGGGACATACATACATAAATATTCAATGACCCAGTAATTGCGTTCATTATTTTGTCATTTATTTTGCTCAGTTGGTGGCGGGAGCTGTTGTGATATTTTTAACGGTGTAAAAATTAATGTCATGACGATTGTTATTTTTTTTTTTTTTTTTGGTGGATTAACAGTTTCATGAATGATAAGGCTTTATTGATATTGCTGGCAAGTTTATGGTTCTTGAAACCACCTCATGTTTCATGTGGAATGAGGGAACTGGCCTTGGTTCTGATTAATTCAAATTGTAATTGTTTGCGTCCTTAATAATGGTTTGGGTTATGACCTTAATTGGAAAATTGTGCATACATTGGGACTGGAAATCATTGAAAGTATAGTAGGTCGTTCAGATACTTTTTTTGGTTAACATCGAGAGGGTGGACTATATTAATTTAAATAGGCCACAGTCCAGCACGTGGAATTCGTTCAAAGGGACTTAATTAACAAAGCTGCTGGAAATGAAATTAGTACTACGAGTATTTAAAATAAGCAGAGAAATCTATTCTGACTTAGTTCGTCACCCTCCTGAAAGACTTTTGGGTGGCTAGGTATGATGTTCATAGGGCTCAGGGGTAGAGTTTTAAACAGCTCGTGCTAAGTTCATAGAAAGCGAGTGCGTCTTTATGCAGTGAATGTGATAGCTTTGGAAGAATTGAAAAGGCGCTATGTGGCATCTATAGTCTCTGAATTGTCAGAAACAGGCTTCGTGGATTGAGAGGCATTTTGTAAAGAAATTCGGGATTTCAAGATCAATTGGCAACATTTTTTTTAAATGAGAGATAGGCTTTTTCTTATAATGTGAGCGCGCACAAGCGATTTAATTATCTTTAAAATGCTTGCACACGAAGGCGAAGGAAAATCAGGGAGGATAGAAAGAAACCAACGTTGAACGTTGGTTTTAAATGTTTGAAGGTTATAATGACTAGGGAATAAAGAGCTAGACAGGCCCTTCCATAAACGAATTGTACGGCTCAGTAACGAATCACGATATTTTACAGTAGGTACGTCAGTTGTCAGAAAGTGGGCTTGAGGGTATACTAATGAGCATTCACAGCGAGACGAGCGTTACGGTTAAAAGTGAGACACGAGACATTACGTCTGTGATATCACCTATCGGGGATAGTCCGAGAAGATGATTTTTTGGCCCATATCCGGATCTCCGAGCAACATATCCAGCGCCCAATTAGCGACAATATCGAAATGACAAATGGGAAAACTATTATTGCTATCTGGTCACCTTACCACCTTGATCAAAAGTTAAGAAAATTAAAAATACAAGTTATCCCCATCGACTGCAACACACTTACGCCAGCGCTTGATCCAATCGTCGAAACATTTTTTATATTCGGTTTTCGGTCCATCAGTGCTTCCTGCGATTTTTCCATTACTTCCTCTCGGCTGCTGAAACGCGTTGTCCGTAGTGGTTTTTTAACTCGATTAAACAGAAAGAAGTCACAGGGAGCCAAATCAGGTGAATTCGGTGGCTGTTGGATGGTATTTGTTGCAGTTTTCGTCAAAAAATTACGAATAGTGATGGCACTGTGCGACGGTGCGTTATCATGGCGCATAAGTCACGAGTTTTCTGCCCACAATTCTGGCCTCTTTCGGCGATTTGCTTCACGCAAACGTCTCATAACGCCCAAATAATACTCTTTGTTTATTGTCTGGCCTTCTGGCAAAAATTCATGATGCACTACACCGCCCGTTGTAATCCATGAAAACCGTGCTCATTGCCTTCTTTTTTGACTGAAAACGATGTGTTTTTTTTGGTCTCGGCTCATTTGGTGAACGCCATTTATTTGCCTGATGTCTGGATTGCGTGTCGTACTCATAGAAACACGTATCGTCTCCGGTAATGATCCTTTTGATGAATGTGGGATCGGATTCAGCGTTGCAAATCATCTCTTTTGCCGTTTGCGACGTCAACACGGTCTCTTTTTTGCATGAAATTGAGGTCTTTTGGCACCAACTTTGCTGCTACACGACGGAAACCCAAATCGTTAACCAAAATGTCTTGGACGGATCCATAGGCAATGTTCAAGTCATCCGCTATCTCTCTGATGGTTAATCTGCGGTTATTGACCAACGTTTCTTTTACTCATACTTCATCAATGTTTTCGTCGGTTTTCGATGTCGATGGTCTGCCACTGCTCTCATCATCTTCGATTGGCTCACGACCACTTTTGAACCACTCGTCCCACTGGTAAACGACCGTTTTCTTTAGAGAATCGTTGCCGAAACACTTTTCCAACATTTCCAACGTTCGCGCACCATTAAATCCGTTTTTTACGCAAAATTTAATACGAGTACAAGTTCGTTGTTGCAAATTAAAATCCATTTCTAAAATTGTAAAAAATCGCCAACACACACATATTTAGATGTACTCTTGGCTACGTAACTTTTGCAAATGTCAAGCTATAACGCTAAGATTTAGAGAGAATGTCAACAACAGATTTACCAACTTAACAAAAAGAACAGAACTCAAATCGGAACAGTGGGAGCGCCACACGGTGGTGTGGTGTGGGAACTTTTTGATCAAGGTGGTGTGTGTACATAGTACGCCCACATGATAAAGTCAGTTGAATTGGGAATTCCTATTACAGTTTAATTTAGATATTCCGAGAAAGTTTTCTTCTTCTTGTGTTTTTTTAGGAGGACGGAAAGCATCGAGACCATCCTGCCTCCAAATCGGATTCCCTATGGTTCAATCGATAGGTATTTCGCACATAGAATAACAGTTCAGATAGTGAGTAACTTAGCAAGTTCTATAGCATAAATAACATACTTCTAGACCTTGTGCCAATAAAGACCTTTAATCAGGTTAATCTAAACTAATATTTCACATATTTTTTAGAAATTTAGGCGATAGACCTCTTTTCCATTGATTTTGTGCGGAGTGCTCTCTGAACCACATGGGGTCGGAAGTATACTCTTCTGTCTGTGAGGTCGAATGTCAAATGAGTGTTTAAGATCGTCGACCGGGATTACCTTCAGGATGTCGATACAAGCCTTCTGGATGTCTTCTACGTCCACAAAACGCTTTCCTTTCATCAGCAAATGCATTTTTCCGAAAAGGTAAAAGCCGCACGGTGAGAAATGAAGTGGATACGGGAGTGGTTGACAGTTAAAATGCATTTTTAGCCACCAAGTCGGTCACAAGTGTCGATAGATGAGACGGCGCATTATCTTGCAACAAACGGCAAGTTCCTTCTGCGCGATATTTTGGCTGAATTCCATGAATACGATGCACCAAACACTTCAAAACATCTATTGATTGAGGCCCGGGTCGACCCCGGATAGATTACTAGATGCTCAATACAAACATTTAACTTAAAACATTAATATGACTTAAAAAAGACTACGAGAAAGGCAAGGGGTTATGTAGTTTGGGAAAAGGCATTTCGAAAACTGATTTTGCTGATGTTGAAGTCGAGCCCATTAACCATGTTGTTTGCAGTTAGCAGCGTTTTGGTCAAAGGTTCGTTACGGTCGTAATCGGGTGAAAGCTAATGTGGAAGAGGGGTGCAGACCTAAGGTTGCGTGGATTTGTATTAATGGATATCATCTGGAGCAAGATAGGACAGTCAATACAACGAGTGAGTAGCTAATGAACAAAGAGTGCATCAGCAACTTTCTGTTTATTTCATTCCATTTGAACAATTTCATCCCGTCGAGATTGAAAACAGCGGCGTTAGCAAATAGCCACTCAAATTTACAAGGGATATAAACTTTGAAGCATCTGAAACTTAAGGTACATATCTTCTCGTTATAGATAGAATTGGCCCGGTGGAACAAGCTCATTATGGACAATGCCCTTGGAATTGTAAAAGCAAATCAATATTGCCCTCACCTTTAACTTCTCTAAACGAAATGTTTTGGCTCATCTGAGGCCTTCCACTCTGCACTTTGGTCCTGGGTTTCTGGATCATATTGAAAACACTACGTTTCATCACCAGTCATAATGTTGTAAAGGAAGTTTTTGGCCTCCTTGATGATGTTCCTCGAATGTTGAATTCTGAGCAATTTTTGGGGGTTAGCAATTTTTTTAACGATGACACAAACATACTGTCACTTCAGACGGAATAACTCTGTCTTTTCGTTCAGATGTCAGTGAAGGATCTAAGATTGCTGGACATAAGTGACACAACATCCTGTTGTGATGTGATGGCGCAACACCCGCCACTAGTTCTGTGAGTATCCGGCCTACCCTACAGGCGCTGATGGAGTGAATGCTGGTCCGATAAACACTTCATCATTGAAGCGTCTTCTACGATAGACTGAGTTATTCTAGTCAAAGGAACACACAATCGACTATGTGCTCTGTTCCGGCAAAAAAAGCCACTCCAGAAACAGAACGTGGCAACTATTGAGTCATTGCTATTGTTTGATTACGCGACTGATTCCATTTTTTTTGGAAGAGGGAGATTCCGCTAGTTCATCATAAAACAAATCAGCAAAATGCTTTAACTATTTTTCATAACACGCTTGCACCGACTTGGCGTAGAGTTGATTAAGTTTTAGCAACATTCAGTGGAATGGCCTGCCCAGCTACGAGTATGTGTTCTTCTTCTCCACAAATCCTTAATATTCTTGCTAAGTTAGGTTAATTTTATTTACATCAGTCCAAAGACTTCCAATCGAATTCAAATCCGGAGACTAAAGTGGCCATGGCATTCCATAAAATTTATAAGCTTTCTTCGTTTCCGATGCCTACGGCAAATCGGATCATTATCCTGCATAAATAGCCACTTAAGAGGCATTTCTTCTTCAGTGTAGGGCAGCATAGAAATTTGAAGGATGTCAGTGTACACAATTAAGTTCGTTTTTTCTTTTAACGAGCAACTTTATTATCCCAAACCATTATTCGGCCGCCTCCATGCTTAGTTGTTAGCAGAATAAACTAAGGATGGTACTCTTTGTCAGCTCGTCCTCTGATATATTTCCTGGTCGATAAACACATACATCCATAATCCTTTTTTACTCTAAGGTGTCGAGGTAGCCATCAGTGGTTCCCTCCTTTTTATTTGCTCGTGAAATTTCTTCACTGTATCCTGTCTCTTGCTATTTGTTCATCAGAGTCCCATCTTTGCCCAGCTGCTTTCAGAATTTTTTCGACTGTTGTGTTCCATGTGGTTTTGAGTCTTCCTCTTTTGTTTTTTCCTTCTGGCCGTGTTTCCCAAATTTTCTTCACTTGTACGATATATTCTCTTCAATGCACTAAGTGTCCAAATCATCTTAGTTTCTTTTCTAAATTGACATGTACAAGATGGCGCGAAAGTCATCACCCTATTGGTAGATGCTATAATTTTTGCAAATGGCGGCAAATGTCAATTCTACTTTGGCATTTGTGAAGTAAACAGATACAAAATACACGTATCTGTATCTAAAGAACGCGGAATAATTGTTGCAAATTTTTTGCGGAATAATTCGTCGGTGGTGTTGGCCCAGCGTGAGTTTCGACGCAGATTTTCCGGTCGTCTGACACCAACTGAGCAATCACTACGACGTTTAGCCGCTCGCCTAGAAGAGTATGGGGCAACACGAGCAGCCCGGGGCAGCCGTTCTACTGAGAATATCGCAGCTGTGATTGAAGATGAAAACGTCGCGGGCCAAACGATGGCGAGCGCTACAGAGCCAACAACTTTCTCCTTACTTAATTGGATGAATGGGGATTGGAGAACATGTGGTTCCAACAGGATGGAGCAACGGCGCATACTGCATGAGCCGCAACCGAAATTCTGATGGTTCTATTTCTGGGTCGCCCAATCTCTCGTTTTGGTGATTTGCACTGGCCGGAAAGATCGCCTAATATAACCATTCCAGACTTCTTTTTGTGGGGTTTTTTGAAGTCATGAGTCTATTTTAAAAAGCCTCAGACTCTTGACGCCCTCAAAGAGAATATCCGTCAAGAATGCGAGGACTTATTGCCGGAAGTTCTGGCAAGAGTAATGGAAAATTCCACAAATCGGGCCCGAATAACCATCAATTCCGGCGGCGGCCACTTAGCCAATATCAATTTCCCGACTTAATGGAAAAAAATGTATGTACCTTGTATGTTCTCGCAGTAGTTCTTCTTTTATGTAATACTCGTAGCTCTTATAAAATCCGCATTTTCATCTTGGCTGCAACAAGGTGGTGATCCCGAGACAATGTTGGCTGCCCGGAACGTTCGGACGTCCGGAATACTGGAGGTATGCCTTACGTCTATTGCAAAATGATGAACTTGGTTTGGCGTTTTTTTATACGCATACCGCCATGACCCCTTGTGTATATTGAGATGAGGAAACCGTGTGCTTGCTATAGTGGATATTCCGTCCCGCCACGTCGTTTTCAGTCGAAATAGATGGCGATGCTAACAGTTTTTGTGGATTACAACAGTGTTGTGCATCATGAATTCTCGCCACAAGACCAGACAGTCAACAAGGTTTATTATATTGGACGGTTTAAGGGTTTGCCTGAAGCAATTCGCCAAAAAGACCCGATTTGTGAGCAAACAACTCGTGGGTTTTGCACCACGCTAACGCAACGTCGCACTTTTCCATCCTTATTCGTGAGTTTCTGACCAAGAACATTACAATACCATCCAACAGCCACCGAATTCGCCAGATTTGGTTTCCTGTGATTTCTTCCTGTTCGGTCGACTCAAGAAACCGCTCCGGGGAATGCGTTTTAGCTGCTGAGAAGAGATAATAGAAAATTCGAAGACGGCTCTGATGGCTGTTTCGACGATTGGATCAAACGTTGGCATAACTGCGTTTCAGTCAATGGAGAATACTTTGAAGGGTGCAATATCAATTATAAAGAATAAATTTGTATTTTACTTTTCTAAATAAGTTACTGAAACTTTGATCAGTCACTGACCTATATGCATACCAAGTCCGCGGCTAAAACCTAGCCCTCATCAGTTCCAGACACATTACTATGACTTTCTTCTTGCTGTAGAGCTTAGGGATAACCGTCGAGTTTCAAACGAGCAAAACAAATTTGTGATGCAAAATGATTTCCAACGCGGAACATCCTGCAGGATTGCATCTAGCAGGTGATGATGAATAGAGCTTGCGTTGAGATGGTTATCCTGGATAGTTGATTTTTTGCTGTTATCATGACAGGCTTTGTCAAGATTCTAGACCAGGAAAGGGACGTAGTCAAGTTTTCACATACGGCTCTAATCGAAAATCTCTTTTCTGATCGTCGTTGAATATTTGAATTCACTGAGCCTTGTCTAATCCATTGCTCGACGGAACTTCTCTTTTCAGCACATACATACATGTTCGGGATAGTTCCAAGGTTCTGCTTTTAAACTATACAGTGTATCGCGAATAGTGGAGTGTGGTGCGACGCCACCGTATCAGTCTTTTCCGGACCGCGATTTCAAGCACAGCTGGAAGCAAGTAAGTCATCTTGAATCAGATTTTTCACTTTGGCCACAGGGTTTCGCATCTATTTTTACCCAAACAGTTATGTGTAAATATTTTCTGTTTTTAAACCAAAAAAAAAGAAGAAACACATCATTTCCAGTCCCCTTATCTTCGTTCAAGAATTCTCCAGCCCATTATCGTTAAAATATCATACTCGTAGTTCTCCCAACAACTTTAAATGCTTACGGAAGTGGTGACTTCATTCGGTGAATAACCAAGTCCCGTCGAAGCTCATAAACAAAATAAGTCTCCCCCATTTCAGAAGACCCATTACGTAACTATGTCACGTTGTCTGTTTTACTGGCTGACGCCTTCTATGGAGAGTCACTACACACTTGGCGTTGTTGGAGCCCAGTTCTATTGTTTTTTTTTTTTTTTTTATGTTCCATTAGCTGGATGCTACTACTTCGTGCGACTGTGACACTGGAAACTAATTATCAAATTTTGATTGTTTGTTTATCTTTTTGATGAAATGATGGCGGTTATTCTTCAAACAATGTCTAAACTTGGAAAGCTAGACTCCATGGTTCATGGAGACCCGGATAACCTTATACATACTCGTGCATATACTTTCCGAAGTAACTGAAGCCATATAAATGACGATGGTAATTAACTTCAAATGTAATCGACACCTTTTGGCTGGGATTTACTACATAGTGTTGCAATTTGTGTTCAATCGGAAGCGTAGCACTGTGTGGCAGTGTCGTGCAGGAAATCGGTAACGCATTACACTGGATTCACTGTGGGATATCACGCAACAGATGTCATTGGGGTGGGTGTTCCACTTTGTATTTGTAGACTGAAAGAAATTGGTGACTCAGTGGATTGGAATTTCAATTAAATTGATGTTGGATTACGTGTTCACATATGTACATATATTTTCCACCAACTTTAGCATCTACGGAGTGTCGAAGTGGATATATTTCCACACGAAGAACTATTAATATGATCATCAGCGATTGAGCAAACGCTATGCTTCATTTCTGAAATGTCACCTCCAGCCTAGTCTAAGAACACAAGAGAGAACAAAGTTGGATTCAAGGAGAAGCGAATTCGATTCATAAAGCAAGAATCCAATGCTGGACCAGTAAAACGTAAGCATCTTGAGATAAACCAATAAATACTTAATGACCATAAGTATTGCATCATTGCAAGAGACACAAGCGAATACACTTTAAAGAAAACCATTTTATTAATCAATTATATAGTCCCCGTTAATTTCTACCACTGTCTCCCAACGTTCTACGAATACATGCTTGCGAATTCCGTTGTTTTCCTTCAAAGAACGTCGTAAGATAGTTTTCGACAGCTTCGGCAGAACCAAATGGAAATGGAAAGAAACCATTCAAACCGTTCTGAAGGGACCAAAACAGATGAAAATCTGAAGGAGCAAGGTCTGGGGAATACGGTGGGTATTAAAGGATTTCCGATTTAACGAGTTTTTACTCCAGTTTTTGCAGCGTTTATCGCGCGACATGTGGCCTGGCGTTATCATGATGGAAGTTGACGCCTTTTCGATTAGCCAAAACCGGACGATTTTCTTGAACTCTCTCAATAAGCTTAGAGAGTTGCTCAAAGTACTTATTCGCTGTAATTATTTCGCCAGGTGAAAGAAGCTCCAAAGAAATTATACACCTTGAATCCCACCAAAGAGATAATAGTAACTTCATTGGATGCAAGCAAGTTTTACCACGGGTTCTGCGTCTTCTCCTGCTTGTTTCCAGCTCCTTTTTCATTTCACGTTATTGTACAGACTCCACTTTTCGTCACTCGTTACGACTTGATCCAAAAAAGGTTTGTTTTCTGGAGTCTAAGTAGAGATTTGACCACGGAGACGCGGTCCAGGTTATATTTTTCCATCAAACCATGACGCAGCCACGTGTCAAGCTTGGAAGTGAATCCAAGTTTCTTCAAATGACGAAATGCTGACGAATGGTCAATATTCTCCTCAGTTGAGTTGATCGCCCAAAGTCATATCACCGTTCCGAAATCTACCAAACCACTTTTTAACAGTCCTTAGAGCAGGAGCACGATCCTAATAAACGCTCTGAATGTTTTTTGTTGCAGTTCCAGCACTCACTCCTTTTCGACACTTGTACATCATTACATGGCAAAGGTGTAATTTTTTGTTCTCCATTTTGAAGTGAGAACAATCTGCAAGTGACCAATCACACCATTCGATCCAGCGATTTTTGCGCTGGTCTTATTTCTCTGAAAATTAGGCAGAAGCTGGCGTTACAGTAAAAGTTGACAGGAAAATACTCATTTATTTAGATGGCGCTACAGTATGGGTGGACTTGGTCCTCACCAAATAGGCCTCTTCTGTTAGCGCGGTCTTTGGGTAACTTCGAAAACTCTTTGGGCTGGACCATTGGTGTTTATGTGCTCTACATGTCCTAGTCATCTTAGGCAACTGACCAGGTCAATGTCACTGTGTAGCTTGTTAAATTCCTCTAATATTTCGCGTCCGGCCAAGGGTATCTTCATTTCATAATAATGAGGGTCTTATATAGAGTCCCGTTAGCGTTTCTTGACAAGGCGTTATTACTCATTAGTCTTCTTAGGCTGAAGAAACAGCGACTGGCAAGAGTAACTCTTCATGAGAAGTCATTATCAGATTTAATAGCGGAGCCGAGATATACAATGTTTCTGACTAACTCAAAGTTATAATTGTCTATTGTGGGGTTCTGCCCGAATTGTCGATGTTGTCTGTTCTTTATTTTTGACAGCAATTACTTTCATTTACAACTTAACCGTTTCAATGCTTGCAAACGTGCCAGTGACAACTCGCTGAATTCGGGCAATGATATCAGTGTCATGATGTTGAAAATGTTACGTGACAGCGCATCACCTTGTGTAAATTCTTTGTTGGTATCAAAGGTCCCGGAGAGTTTGTTTCCGACCTTTACGGATCAGCGAGCGTTTTCTATCTTTATTCTGCACAATCCGACGAGTTTGGCAGGGATACCAAGGCTAGATATGGCTCTCTATAAATGCTGCCATATGCAGCCTTAAAATCGATAAAGAGGTGTCGGGTATCGATTTGGACCTGTTGGGCTTCTTCCAAGATCTGCAATAGTGTGAGTATTTGGTCGATTGTTGACAAATAATATTACAAATGTTTTCAGGCGTTCACATAAGACGGCAGGATTTTGTATGCGATCTTAAGGAGACCTACTTTACTTACTTATCCGGCCAGTAACTCTTGGAGGGTCTGAGCCTGAAATAATTCCACTTTCCATCCTTCACGGTCCTGGGCGCGTTGCTTACAATTTACTAAACCAAGGTTTCTGACGTCCGCCATTACTTGATCTTTAAACCGGAGGTTCGGTCTTTCTTTTCTTCGTGAACGTAGTGGCTGGGATTCGAAGATTCTCTTAGCTGGATGTGGCCGAGCCAGTGTAGTCGACGGATTTTTGCCTTCCAGACTACATCCACATCTTTATACAGCTCGTAGAATTCGCGCCCCTCGCAGACAGGACCAAATATTCGACGTAGATCTCAAGATCTGCTCCGCTGTCTTACTTATCGTCCAGCATTCAGCTGCATAAAGCAAGACTGGAAGATGAGGGTGTTGTAGAGCAAGATTTTGGGGTTTCGAGTTAGGAGTTTGGACCCTAGTTGTTTGGCCAAACCGAAGTAACAGCGGTTGCTTAAGGTTATACTTCGTCGAATCTCCACTAGGATGTCATTTGTGGAGTTTATATTTGCCCCGAGGTATGTAAACTCCTGCACTACCTCCAAATTATAGCTGTCGATCGTTAGGTTCTATCCTAAACGGTGTTCGACGGATCGGTTTTTGGTCGACAGCATGGTACTTTGTTCGACAGCATGTTGGCACGTTGGGAACGGACGATGATGTCGATATCGTCTGCATAGCCCAGCAGTTGGATGGATTTGTTAAATATAATGCCTTCCGTATTTACGGCGACCTTCGCACTATCTGCCTCTATAATTGATGAGATTAAAAGGGTCTCATTTCTTATGAATCGGGCAACGGTTCCATTTTTCAGGCATACTTACTGTCTACCAATTCTTGGAAATTAGTTGGTGCATGCTTTCTAACAAGTCATCTTCCGCTTCCAATAGGTCAGCGCGCGCTCCTTTTATGATCTTTCTTTCTCTCCTTCTAATCGTACAAGTGATCTTTGGTATGATTTTCCTCTGCTTTGTCGTCCTGCTGGAAGAAAAAGCATACACACTACTCGTATGTGGCATTCATCTTTTTTTGTCTGGTAGACCATATATTCTTATATAGCCCTATACAGGCCTTCAGTGAATCTTCTTGTCCAGTCATACAGATCCATATAAATGCGTCACTATGTCGTTCGAAACAGCCAAGGGTACAACAGAATTAGGACACACCAACTGGCTAAAGAGTTCTCCATCGATGTTTAAGATGACTTTTGTCGCAAAAAGTAGAAGCAATCAACAGTTCCGGAGCTGGGGATATTGCCAGTGCCTAGCGATGGCATGGAGGGAAGAGGACATCTGTTTGTGAATACTTCTGGAGACCTATCGGCTGTCAGAGTATGTTGTGTTACTATGTGGATGATGAAAGAAGTAAAGCTTAGTGTGCGACCTGATAAGCGTGACTGTAGATACCATTGCTTTTATCGCGAAAGGAGATGTAGTAAACAGGAGCCACAGTTGAACAGTCTAGAGAATCACAAAACACAGTCAGCTTTAAATAACATCAAGTGAAAGCTTTATACGGCAGTATGTTCATTTTGAATGCAAACCAAACGATGTGATCACTGTCTTCCTTAAAGCGCTCACATACACTACTGTGGAGCTCTTAATAACAGGCATCATTTTGAAGAGAGAACACGAGGATCTGAGATTTATCTCGAATAGTGAAGGAAGAGAATAATTGAGAAATTCTCTAAGAAAAAGGAAATCTTATGGAATTGGAAAACTGGAGCGAAAATTGCGTGTTGCAACTACACTCAAACCCTAGCAAACTTCATTCTGAATCGAAGAAAAGATCAGCTTAACCACATTTCCAACAGGTTTTCAGCATTCAATTACCCATTGTATTGAAGTACTAATACGTTAAGTACTGCCCAATTAATTTAGCTTGCCTTACGCAACAGGGTTATTACAAACTGTTAACTGTTATTGAGCCAATGGTGCGAAATTTTACATTCATTGTAGAAAGGCAACGTGGTGGAGGAGAGAAATCGAAGATCTTGTTTTCAAATGGTTCTTGGTTTTATGAAGTAGTATGGAGAGCCAGATCCTATGCATATCAGTGAATAATGGGTTTACTTGTTCCATTCTATAAATGAAAAGTCGTCACGAAAAATTGTAACAACTACTGATCAGTCAATCTGATGAATGGACTCAAGGCAGTTAGTTAACTTATAGATAGCCAATGCACTTTTGTTTTTAACCAATCAAAGTGAAACATCGTCATTAGTTTCATCTGACTGCTCATGTGTATATTACTGCAGTTTTTGCCTACATCAATGACGTCAGTTCATAACTCGTTTTCTTCTATATTCCTCGAACAAAACTATTATGAACATATTTCCTAGATATTCCCATCATTGATTTTGAATTGAAGTTTTTTTTGAATATCCTTGAGTTGCTGCTCGTGTTTTATTTAATTTTTCTCTTTTACAGATTCAAAATGACGCATCAAACAGACACATCATTCATTCCAGACCTGCCAACAGGTCCATTGTGCCTTTACCGAAAACGTTCTAAATTTGACTGGAAGCGATTGCGTCTTATTTTTGAAACCGAAAACGATCTCCGAATTAAGGTAAGTCCCATAACTACTATACATTCTTGCTGGATTAATCATTTTCTTATTTTAGCTTAAAGTATGGAAAATCCTTGAGAATGATCCTTTATTCGCAAAATCAACAACTACACTAACCACCGACAAACAGAAACATATCTGCGCAATGCAAATGAATCGAATGGCACAATTGCCCATTGTTCCAAAAGAAATCGAACAGAAAACCTTTTCCGAACGAACAAAATACTTGATGAGCGTCAATGAAGCACTTCATACATATTGCCCCAGCTTATCGGTGAAGATAGCTCTTGGAGTGGGTCTATTCAACAATGCTCTTCGTGCAATGGGTACTGAAAAGCACATGAAATACTACGACGCTGCATGGAATCGAGAGATTGTCACGTGTCTAGCAATTACAGAGGTAGCACATGGCAGTAACACGAAGAACATTCGAACGACGGCAACATTCGACCCCAAGACGCAGGAGTTTATCATAAATACTCCAGATTTTGAAGCGGCAAAGTGTTGGGTCGGTAATCTCGGAAAAACTGCGACGTATGCAATGACTTTTGCAAACTTATACACAGCTGATGGGACAAATCACGGATTACATGGGTTCATGATACCGGTTCGTGATCCAAAAACATTGCAATCGTATCCGGGTGTACTAGTGGGTGATATTGGAGAGAAGATCGGTCTGAATGGCATTGACAATGGATTCATGATGTTCACAAACTATCGAATTCCAAAAGAGAATCTATTAAATCGCACAGGCGATATGACACCTGAAGGGTTGTATGAGAGTGTGTTCAGTGAGCCAGGGAAAGTCCTAGGGGCAGCTTTAGAGTCTTTTTCAGCTGGACGAATTGGTATTATGCAAGAATCTGTGAATACACTATCTAGTGCAGCTGTAATTGCTGTGAGATATGCCGCACTAAGAAAGCAGTTTGGCTATGAAAAGAATGGTCCAGAAACCCCAATTATTGAGTATCAGTTGCATGTATGAATGACGCTTGTAGCCTTCGTTTGATCTGATTTAATGGATTTTATTTTCTGTTTTAGCAATGGCGGATATTCCCATATCTAGCAGCAGCCTGCGTGCTAAAAGTCGGTAGTTCTGAATTGACGCAGACGTATTTGGAAACGATACAAAGATCTCAAGCTGATTCGAATGGATTCGAGTTATTGGTACGTTAGTGTGTAAGCAAGTGGTTACTTTTTACTCGAAATATTGAACTTCACTTTTTTTTTTTTTTAACCGTTGAAATATGTGACACGAACAATTTAAGACATTCTGCAGGCCACTCTCTCTTGCAGTTTAGTGGCCTAATTATTTTTCTTTTGTCACCTTCTCTTAAACTCGGCTGGAACTGAAGCCTCTGTTAGTTTTTGGATTTTAGTTCAGCATGTCAAAGTCAGCTGATGTGTTCAGCTATGTGTTCCTCTATCGGATTCTTAATAGACTTCGGCAATCACGTTATGTAACGTGACGCTGACACTCGTAATATTTTCATTTATATAGATGTAATTTTTTTTGTGTACTTGTAAGTCGTCTAAAACTGCGATGAGTATGTTAAAGCCGAGCGTGCATGTGCATAAGCAACCACGACGGTTAAGCGTTTATCTTGGCTGGAGTTAATTTTGATAGTGTTTATCTTTTGCACGTTTTGAAGCAGGTCGACTCTTCAAAGTTGGTGTGTAAACACAAACTAGTTTTCCTCAATATCGTAGTAATATTTGACGTTGCTAAAGGTATAGGCTTCAAATCTATGGTTTTGATTACTTACTTAAGGTGGCGCTGCAGCCTGGGGTGGACTTAGGCCTCAAACATCAAGCGTCTCCAAACAGTTCGATTTTTAGCTAGCTGCCTCTAGTTTTGCACGCTAAGTGAGATCTCCTTCTAGTTCGACATTCTGAACAGACAACACCCGAAGGACGGTGTGTTGAGATCTTTGCTGCGGAAAACAACTTAACGCAGCTTGTTAATGAGCCCACGCGAATACCAGTCGTTGATATTCTTACCGCCAACACCCTGAACTTGTTTTTAACTTCTCACCCTGATAAGTACATCGTTGGTGTGCTCTCCCCTCTAGGCGAATTTTAACAGGTCGTTATACTTCCTCGATAACGACGTGGATGCCACTGCTGGTATGATTACAGACACCATTCTCTTTAGAATGAGAAACTTTGTCCCTCATCGGATGAAGAGTATCAAACCAAAAGAAAAGGCATGGTGTAACTCGAGCTGTAAAGAGGCTGTCAGGGTTAGAGAAATATTTTTTCGGTCCTACAAGACCAACCCGACAGAGGAAAACCGAAAAAAGTTTAAACCAGCCAGAAATGACTGCAACGTCTTTCTTAAGCGTGTGAAATTTAAATGCGACCAAAAACTGAGGCAAAAAATACTGCAATGTCCCAAAGGCAATAGCAATTTTTCGTCGTTCGTCATAAACATTAGAATATCTGCCTCATCCTCCATCCCAATGCTCATTTACAATGACATTCCAACTGTCAGCGCTTTAGACAAGGCCAATCTGCTTGCTGTGCATTTTGCGGCCAGCTCTGTACTTGTGCTTTGTCCCCGCCTACACTAGAGTGCGTCGAATCTTCGATGTGACGAATCCACTTTCGCGCTCGTGTAGTAGCAAGAGTTCTTAAAGATCTTAACGTTCACAAATCCGATGGTGCAGATGGTATATCTCCCCTTCTTCTGAAGAGGTGTTCTTCCTAGCTGGAAGACTGCGTAAGCTTTTTCATCAATCCTACTCTTAAGGACTCTTTCCGAGCATTTGTCCAGTCCGTCTCTAAAAAAGGCGAATCTTCTTATCTCTCCTCCTACAGACCTATTGCACTTACGTCCCTTCTTTCCAAGGTCATGGAAACGCTGATAAAGCGTCAGCTCATGAAATATCTCGAAACGGTTTTCGTAGCAACAGGTCCACTGGTGATTTGTTGGCATGTCTCACTGAAAAGTGGAACCAAAGCGTACATCAATCTGGTGAAAGCAAGATAGTTGCACTTGATATTTCTAAGGCATTTGACAGAGTTTGGCATCAGGCTCCTTCGTCGAAAATGTGTTCTTTTGGGATCGATGACTCTCTTCTTAAATGGATTAGAAGTTACTTTTCGGAACGTTCAATTCAAGTTGTCTTGGACGGTTTCAAGTCTGATATTCACAAAATAAATGCTGGTGTGCACCAGGGCTCCGTTATGTCTCCGACACTCTTTTTAGTTTTCATCAACGATCTCTTGTCTGGTACTTCTAATCCAATATATTCCTTTGCTGACGACAGTACTCTCTGCTTTTCATATTCGTTCCCGGACTCAAGTCGGTCGCTGCTCTTCGGCTGTAGAACGGGAACGCTAGCGTATGTTAAGCTCATTAAATTCTGATATTAACAGCATAACTAATTGGAGAACCACTAACAGAATAGAATTTAATGCTTCCAAAACACAATGCTGTCTGCTGATATTAAAACGAAATTTAAACGCCCAGCCATTATCCATGAGTGGCACTTGTATCGCCGAAACCGACTAACATTTTATTCCCGATTGTATGAGAAGAAAGTCGTGCAGAATACTGCTAAATGTTTAAACATTTCCTCAAGCGATTTAAGAAATACTTTACACCTTCCGCTCTGGACTCCATATACGTTAAGTATATTCGTTGGAGTAAAATGTCCACATTGTCATTCTGCATCTGCTTGTTAGTATTTAAAAGCGAGCATGAAAACTTATACGAAACCCTTGTACTGCACAGTCAATGCACAGTTATTACCATATCGACATAAAGCCTCTTCCTTTTCCATTTTTATTTCGTTTTTATTAATTGCCAGTGCTCATTATTTTGGTTTTAAATCTAATTTTGGGCACGAATGTGAAAACCTCACTAGCCTTTGCACCTCTCGCCAATTTTCATGTATGTGAATTTAATTTTTCTCTAAGTCACTCATTAGAGTAACGTTAGATCAGACGCCCGATTAAACGCATTTTTCGATCACAAGCACACTTTAATCGCCACAAATTTACCGATGCTGTGCGATATCGTTTACGACTGAATATAATTATTTAAAATTTTCAAACTCTGGATAATGCGTGTATTTGGATTTGGGGGTTCCGAAAGACCGCAATACGACTGATTCATAAACTGTTATTCTCAAACAAACTATAAATATCATGTTCGTCTTCCACAGTCAGCAATCACTCAGGTGTTACTATCTAGAAATTCTCTGTTAAATAGCTCGTCCAAATACTATTTCGACATATTGCAAATTTTGTTGTTTTCATTTGGTAAACATGCGTCGCCGCTTTGTATTCTATTGTATATCTTTTCGTACGATAGGAAAAAAAATTGTAAAATAACAACAACGGCTGGCTTTATTTTGAAGCTACGTTCATGCCATTATGTGTGGAATAGCACGTCATTCAATTTTTGATGACTTTGTCCAATATGTGGTGCGTTATGCCGGCAATAGCGCGTCGAATATTGATTTCGAGCTCGTCCAAAGTGGTTGGCTTGTTAGCGTAGATTAAGGACTTGACGTAGCCCCAGCGAAATAATCGCATGATCGTGAAATGACCCACTCGCCAAATTTCCCCTTCACAACTTCGAGCGTTGCGTCGCTTGTAGCGCGAAACACGAAAACTTCTTAATGACCGGCAGCACGGTTTTCGTAGCAACAGGTCCACTGGTGGTCTGATGGCATGTCTCACCGAAAAGTGGAACCAAAGCGTACATCAATCTGGTGAAAGCAAGATAGTTGCACTTGATATTTCTAAGGCTTTTGACAGAGTTGGCATCAGGCTCTTTTGTCGAAAATGCGTGTTTTTGGGATCGATGACTCTCTTCTTCAATGGATTAGACATTACCTTTCGGAACGTTCAATTCAAGTTGTCTTTGACGGTTTCAAGGCTGATATTCACAAAATAAATGCTGGTATGCCCAAGGGCTCCGATCTGTCTCCGACACTCTTTTTAATTTTCATTAATGATCTCTTGTCTGCTACTTCTAATCCAATATACTTCTTTGCTGATGACGGCACTCTCTGCTTCTCATATTCGTTCTCGAACTCATGCCCCTACTTTTCGGCTGCAGAACGGGAACGGCAGCGTATGCTAAGCTCATTAAATTCCGATATTAACAGCATAACCAATTGGGGAAGTATCAACCGAGTGGAATTTAATGCTTCCAAAACTCAATGCTGTCTGCTGTCGT
Organism: Volucella zonaria; assembly: GCA_963966105.1. Taxonomy (NCBI): domain Eukaryota; kingdom Metazoa; phylum Arthropoda; class Insecta; order Diptera; family Syrphidae; genus Volucella; species Volucella zonaria. The sequence continues at coordinate 133,515,071 of OZ014533.1, read as the reverse complement.
TAAAGCGAAATTTGAACACCCAGCCATTATACATGAATGGCACTTGCATCGTCGAAACCGACAAACTTTCCATTCTCGGTATGTGTGTCAATGAAAACTTACGTTGGAATGACCACATATTCGGTGTCGTCAGAAACGCTTCGAAATGTCTAGGTTTCCTCAAGCGATGTAAGAAATATTTCACCCCCTCTGATCTGGCTTCAAAATATAAGGCGTTTATCCGCCCGAAATTGGAGTACAATTCCCACATCTGGTCGGGTGCGCCCAAAACATCTCTGCACCTGTTAGATAGGATCCAAAACCGTGCGATAAAACTCATAGGTGATACTAATATCACTCAAACAATGGACACCCTCGAACACCGACGTAAAGTCTGTCACTCTGTTTTATCGCTATTTCCACCACCAGTGCTCCACAGAAATCGCCAGTAGCATTCCGCTCCTTAAAACCTTTAACCGTAACACCCGTCTCGCTATGAATCCTCGTCAGTATACCCTCAAGTCCACTTACGGACGTTACTCTGAAATATCGTAATTCGTTCTTAAGCCGTACAACTCGCTTATGGAATGCCCTGCCTAGCTCTTTATTTCCTTGTCATTATAACCTTCAAACATTTAAAACCAACGTTCACCTCAATTTCTATCCTCCATGACTTTCCTTCGCCCTCGCTGTGTGCAAATATTTTAAGGGTACATAAAATTATATATAAAAAAAATAGTCGCTGAGCCAAAAATGGGCCTCTTCCGATATGATTTTTTGGCCAAAATCCGAATCCCCGGCCAACATTTCTAGCGCCCAATTAGCGGACTCACGGCGTTGTCTATGGTCGTCCGGCTTCAATTCTTGCGTCAGCAAAATCTTGTATAGATGTCGTCCCATATCCAACCTCAAAATAAGCCGGGTTAGACCTGGCGATGCCCAATTCAGATATCGATTTTCAATGCTGGCCGCTACGGCGTGTATATGTTCTTCATTTCGAATCAGTCTCTGTCTGGTTGGTGGCTCTGTCTGAGTGTACTCACGCGACGAATTGCCTGCACACTGAAGCCATGATGACGACCGAGCTCACGACGAAATTCATGTTGCGTATTTATATCTGAGCCGGAATTTCGATATTTCCGCAAGTTCGGGAAGTTGTTGCACAATTTCCCCGATCTAAATTATGTAGGTAGGTTCAATTGCCGGGTTGCCTGCAAAACCAAAAAAAAAAAAAAAAACGAATACACGCTACAACAAAAAAAAAAACCGAACCACACGCTTGATGGCTAAGATCTGTGTGACGATCTGTCACTAGGGTATCGAAGAAAAAAATGCCCTGGGGGGAAATTTGCAATGGCAGTAAATTGTTTGCTGAACCAAGTGGCTGCTCAGCTGGGATGGGTTCAGGGAAGAAGATAATTCCAAGAAACACTTAATGGTAAAAAGGTTAGGCGCCATGCACTCTTTGCCTTAAGTGGAAGTGCAAAATTGCAAAGGGGTTACCGCACAATATTCTATTGAAAAAAAAGATTATAAACTTTTTGTCACAAATGCACGCTTTATTTGCGGAGGGTTGGCAAAACAATAGATCGTGAGAGCCGGTAGGCGGCAACCACAAACTGTACTTTATACGGTGGTACTGAGGGTACCACTAAGATTGGACCCGATACCGAATTACAACGGTCGCAAAATTATTATTTTTTTCTTTTTCTCTTTTTTTTGTAAAAAGGATTCGCCTGGTGTAATGCGAGGTGAAATTGTCTCGAATAAATAAGGCTACTTATCTTGCTTTCTTCTAGAATTCCTGTGCTTCTGCCTGTCCCGTCAGTCCTGACTTCATCTGTCTTTCCTCCTCACTTTCGGTATATTAGTGATTAACTCTATCCCACCGATATTAGCTCGAACCGTAGGTCTCACCTATATACACATTCATACATCCGTTCAGATGAGTGCAACGGGCCAATTTTGGTCTTTGTGTGCCGCGCTCCACAAATTTGCTGAAGTGTGCCACCGTGGATTGGACCTCCGTTGTTTCCACTCTCTCTCACACCCACACATTCGTGTTTCTTTCTTATTTTCCAAATCTGGGGAAATTTCCTCCAAGATTGGGATTTCCCTTTCGACGGAGCTAATATTTCCCTTTACGATCGTTCATTGGAGTTGCATTCAGATAATTTGCCAAAAATATATGGCCTACTCACATTATATAGTACATCTTAATCATTATCCGTTTCTGATAATGATCGGGTGGCGTACAGTGAGGGCGAAACAAGGAACTAATCACGAGACGGGCATAGGAGGGGGAATTGTGCATCTGAAGTGCTGCCCAATGAAAAACTAAACGAAAGCATCCCGGCGAATCCTCTTGTCAAGAATTAATTAAATGAGGGGCGCGCAATGCACCTAGATCCATTCTTTACGACTTTTTTGTTGTAAAGACGGTGACCCGTCACCGAATAGAACGTCTGTGGAAGTCCGCCTGGTTCTGTTGCTTTATGTATTTATTATACGCAGAGGGTTCCACACCGTCCATCTGGCTCTAAACGTACAGCGTTGGGCTTAACGTGACCGTCCGTCACTCTACGGAGACTCCTGTCTCTTCTTCTCGTGGATCTATTGGTTGTCCCCTCCGACAAGCATAAAAGCAGAAAGGCAGAGTTCACCAATTCTTCCTGCTAATATACTTCCCCAAGGAGACAACGGACATAAAGTGAACGGGTGGGGCAAAAAGCGGATCGGGCAGGAGAGACCGTGATGGAGTGGAGATGCCTTCTAAGGCTAAGGAAACTACCCGATAGGAAAGGCAATACAACACAAGGGCGAGAGCCGACGACTTTGTGAATGGCTCTTGTTCACTACGACGTTGGACGTTGGTCTCGCGAATTCCTCCAAATAATTACTTCAATGGAGCGTCCGTCCTACCTGCTGTGGTTGATCCTTCAAGGTACTATGAGGGTGCATCAATGGCTGCCCACCACCCTTCTAGGATTTTGAAGAACCATGCAAAAGAATGTGGATGAGGCCGAGGGAGAGGGAAAAAGTAGGACTTGTTGTAGTAAATTTTGCCACAACAAACAGTAAAACGATGCATGATGAAATGGCAAATCTTGCTGAATATTTTGACAGCTAGATGTCATTGATCACTTTGACAGCGGCTGACTGGAAAGACTATCATTGCTATCTGGTCACCCTATATTTTTTTGTTCATTGAGCAGCAATTATAGAAATGTTTGCTTGTTTTCTTGTGCTTTAACATTGCTCGTCTTCTAAACAGTGCCTGCTTTTTATTTACGGGTGAACATTACTACATTCCTCTCTACTCTTCTTCTCTGTTTGCATTCTATTCGCTAATTCAATCTTCTGTCTAATATGTAACTTTGGGTTACAGGTGAATAAGAGTGAAATTGTTCTTCCTTAAGCTCAAGCTTAAGTGAAATTACCATATTTCACCAACTTTGTAGCTTCCTTTCTGCTTTACATTGGGTAGGTTCATTAAATGTAACATATGGTATTCTAAGGACCAATTTGCACTATAGACAATTTGCTTCAGTGCCGATGTTACCGATGCCTTTTGGGGAAACCAAGCGTAACATGCGTTTGTGGAAGAATTGGACGCTTTATTTCTTTGCTACTTTTTGGTTGGTAGATCTGGATCTGGTGATTTTTTGCGCCTGTATCTGTAAAGAGCCTTGAGCATTTTCAACTAAAAACTGAGGCGAGTTCCATTTCTTATCTGTCAGTTTCTCTTTCCGGACTAGTTTCGGTAGAAATACTCGTATCTCTATCTTCATCATCAGAAGTTGAACGGAGTTTAAAAAAAAGTTATCCGACCAACCATGCGATGTAACGACATTGCTGTCCATAGTGAGAAAATCATCAGACAGCGCGGGTTCGAATGATATTTCTCTAGACATAATATTGACCTCCGAACCTTTGAAGTCACATCTTTCGAGAAAAGACTTAAAATCGATGTTCTTTAATCCACTGATAATATGAGCAAGCTAAAAGTAAAACCTTTCGAGTTTGCTTATCTTTTTTTTCTCGTAAAAGGTAAGCAACCTCTGCAATAAAACAGAGTTCATTCAAGTCTTCTTTTTGCAAATCCAGGTTATTCCCAATGACGTTTTGATATTCATTCGTTTTGAATACTCTGTCTCGACTACTCTGCCTATTGGTTTTACAAGCGCAGTATGTGAGCTAACGATCATTTTTTTATAAAAAAAATTACCTACCAATGACCATAACTGGGTCTTTTTCTTCCACAGCAGTGCAAAGTAACGCTACCGTCAACCTTTCCTTCGAAATCTTACGGCCACAGCGTTTTTCATATTTCAGCGCTGTTTCATCAAGATTGAAAATGTTTTTGGGGTCATAACCATCACGGACAGCTTGTTAAGTTTTCTTAAAATCATGTCAAGTACCAGTAGCAGTATTAACATCAGCACCTTCCGTTCAGAATTTCATAGAAGCACACAATGTTCTCTCTGAGTGTTTTTTTGTTTGCTTTGAAAATGCATCAGCTTGCATAATCCCGAAATTTCCTAATATCTCAAGATCAATATCAACAGGATAGTGTCTTCATTCGACTTATGTTAAATGCACAATGTACATAATCCTGACACATTATCTTCACACCTTTACACCAGTTACAAAGTATTTACTTGCATTTATAATTTTTTTCTTACAGACTCAGATAGTTTCCGAGCTCCACGCCGTCATTTCCTCATCAAAACCACTCATAACATGGACAGCCCGAGATGCTATACAAGAAGCCAGAGAAGCTTGCGGTGGTCATGGCTATCTGAAAGCGGCTAAACTAGGTGACTTACGAAATGATCATGATCCAAGCTGTACCTATGAAGGGGACAACAACGTTCTTGGGCAACAAGCATCAAATTGGCTACTCCGCCAGTGGGAACATGGCGTCGAAAGTCCTGTAGGTACAGCAAATTTCATCTCACAGCGGCAACGAATTCTCTCAGAGACTTTTGAAAGTGTCCTTAAAAAATTCAAATTAGATTCGATGGAGTGTAAGTATTATATTTGATGAAAAACATATAATCCAACAATTTGGTTAATCAAATTTTCTTGCAGTTGTTCTCAATTCATACGAATGGCTTCTTTGTTTCCTACTGGAGAAAACTTCTAAACAAATGAAAAATGAAGTACAAAATGGAAAACACCGGTTTGATGCTCGAAATAATTCACAAGTCTATGCAGCACGTGATCTTTCGCGAGCATTCGCTGAATACTTTGCATTACAAAAATTCTATGAACGCTGTCAACGTTCTGATGTGACCCCAGAACTAAGCGATGTGCTTCACACACTTTTCGCGGTTTATTCCTTTTCGTGCCTTGACAAACATCTAACAACCTTCTACTTAGGAGGCTTTGCTAATAAACAATTCGCCGATGTGATACGTACACAGTTGCTATTGAAATGTGGCAAACTTAAGGATTCTGCGGTATCCGTTGCTGATGCAATTGCTCCACCTGATTTTGCATTGGGTTCAGTTATTGGTAAATCAGATGGTCTACTCTATGAGAACTTACAGAACGAGTTTATGACAAATCAAGGAGCATTTGAGCGACCATCCTGGTGGAGAGACGTAATAATTCCTCAAGTAAAGTCAAAACTATAAAATCATCACCATGCAGTGCCCCACTCCTCTTCGAAATGTTCTTTACTTTGGTCTGAATGTTATGAATAAGATATTTAGCATTTTATCCTTAAGATGGAGATTATTTTATTGGTTTTGTATGCAAAGCAATTGTTTATCGGTGTAACTGTTGTTTTATTTTTGAATTAAATTTTCCAACCAATGTTGTGTTTAATAGAGTGAATTTATTCCCCTTCTATCTATATACATATATCCCGATCCCACGAGCAACATGTCGTTGTTTTTGTTTTTTGTAGACAATTGTAAGTAAAAGTATATTTTTAAATTGTTGGTTATAATAATTATTGTTCTTGTTAAGGTTAACGTTTTATTAAATTGTAAATCTGACTCCCAAAACTGTTTAAGTGTACTTTTGTTAGAGAATTATGATACTGTTGGATTTGATATCCCCAATCTTCGTTGTACATTCAGCGCTCAGAATCTAAAATGTGAAGCTCGATAAAGGTGGCTTATTCACAATCCATTAGCTTGTTCTTCCGTTCGTATATCATGGGTTTCATAAATAATCAGAAAAGATTTTAACAGCATGGTTTGCACTCAATACGACGGATGTTTGGACGATAACTGCTAGATCATTGATCAGCTCCTACACGAAACATTTTACTAACTTCTTAGGGTTTTCTAGATTAACTGCAATATTGTCTCTTTGCACCACAAAAAAATGCTGTATCGTGAGGCTCTTGACGACCAACAACATGGGTAGACTGCAAGAATTGAGCTGGAGTGGTCAAACTAACCAGCTACATTAGTCATGGCTATCGTCTACGATATGCCGTGTCTCTCCTCCGGTGTGGCTTATAGTCACCACAACTTCGGAAGTTAGAGTGGTGAGATATACTATTTGACGTGAGGCGAATCCTGACTACCGTCAAGTGTTGTCAGTGTCTTCAACCTCATAGTGGGTGGTTTTGATAGCTTCTCTAAACTTTTTGTTGGTAAACCGCGTAACACTGAAGTGATGGGAGACCTCCATATCATTTCCCTCAGACTGATGGCTATGACCTTGTCTGATGGATTCTAATGTTTGACAAGCAGGTTTTCATTTTGCGCATCCAACGTAGTCTTCCAGTGAATTGGCCAGTACATGCGGTTTTGGAAACATGTTCGCGTGGTATACAAATCCCACATCCATTTACTTTCCTTTCGATTGCTGCAAAGTCGGCTCTCATTCACCTCCGAATTGAGGTTGGGCAGCTCATTCCAACAGCTCAACTGGAGTGTCGATTACCGCTTCTTGTATGGTAGCCACTTGCTCTATATGAAAGAAGGTTTGAATACAGGTTATTAGAAACTTCACCTGATTTCACTCGAGCAGATATACGAGTCCTGTCAGAAAGCTGCCGAGATTATTGTGGGACTGACTTCTAAAAGAACATGTTCCATTTGAGGACATTTCCTAACAGGAATAGATTGGACTCAGACCAGAGCTTCATCCTGATCTTGCTTAGTTTTATTGTTGCTTTAGCTACGAAAATTTTAATTTGACCGGGTTGAAGTGATATGTTTGCGGCAGCATCGTGATGATTGCAGATGCTGAGGCTGTACAGAATTAATTTTGCTTATTATACTAAACTGACATAAGAAGTAGTTCTACAATTGTATCAGAGAGAGGTCGGTTGCTTCTGATTTCACCTAGAGACACAAGGTGACTATTCATTGAGGAGAAAATTTAAACCTGGTAGTACTCTGTTTTCCTACGCTACTCGAAAGTAACGTGTGGGGGAAACTCTGAAGAAAGCAAAGTGCCGAAGGGGTAAAAACTTTTTCACTTTGATTTTCAGTATTTTCGGACTCCGGCGAGCGCCAATAATCCGGCTGTAAAAGTTTTCTACTTGTAATAGCATCTGCTTCACTTTTTCTGCTACGCAATTCTATTCTGTTGTTTCCCACCTTCACCTCGGCGACGTCATATGATGAACAACATGATCGCTGCCTCTAATCTGTTGTGGATCATATGACACAAAGCGCAATCCTGCTGGAACTGCATTGGAATGATGATAACACCAGCGGAAAACTAGATCAAATAGTCCACTATTGCGCATGTAATTGAATCTCATGAGTTTCTCAAGGATTAACCCGACTCCAGAAATAGCAATTTGCTTGTCCACAATCTAACTGAGCCGATAAAAATAATGGTCGACTGCAAGCTGCTCAAGAGCTCAATGAAATGCCATCCCAAATCATGGTCTCATGGCTTTAGTATCTGGGTTAGCTGGATCTTGCACGAGTGTAGGCTGAAATCGTTTGCCAAAATTGCCAACAAAGACCAAATTGTTGCGATCGACGACGAATTGACAATTCCGCCGCACTTTCACTTACATCGGCTACATTTTCACATTATATTGACGCATTTTTGGCTTTGCGGGATGTGGAGTGAATGTGGTTTGTAATGTATCCGCAACACCAACGAATAGTGAGCTCAGTTTTTCGATTATGAGGACTTAAAAATCACATTCTTGTATACCTACGTTTCGCGAATTGAAGAACGAGTTTCAAAATAAGTTTGAATGATACAGAAGAATGCTTCTCTACATGTCCTAGCCATCTCACGCGAGTAATGCACGGATTTTTCTCTCGAAACAACTGAGAATTTTTTTTTAAAGAACTTAACACTCAAGGGGGTATGAATACACTTATAATGCCTCAGCTTGTGTTAAGTTTTTTGGAAAATGAGATAGAGAGAGAAAGAAATATGTTTGGGCTCAGTGGTTATATCGCTCCATGGGTGGCATCCAACATTTAATGGGGAAACTAAATTCTTAGTGGAAGTTGGCTTGATGTTGATTTCTAGTCAACTAATCTTTGATTGTCATAGAAACAGCCATTGCCAAGAGTGGTCCTTCGCTTTATTTCTGCTGACAAAGTCCCTTACTACCTCGAAATATTATAGCTGTCGATTGCGACATTCTGTCCACTTCGTCGATGTTGTGTGTCCCTTCTTGTTGACATCATATGCTTGGTTTTGGCCATATTAGCTAACGCACCGATGACAGCCCGCTGAGTTCTCCCAATTATGTCGATATCATCGACGTACGCTAGCACTTGCACAGACTTTTGAAAGATTGTGCCTCCAGTGTTCGCCCGTGAGTTCGGCACAATTCTTTCAAGTGTGATGTTAAAGAAGTCGACAGCGAGTCACCTTGTCTACAACTTTTTTTTGACATCAAAAGTCTCAGTTAAGGCGTTACCGACCTTCACGTAACAGCGAGCATTCTCAATCGCAATTCTGCACAGACGGACTAGTTTAGCAGGGATACCAGAACTAGACGTGGCTCTATTTAGTTCGTCTCTGTAAGTGCTGCCATATGCGGCCTTAAATTCGACGAAAAGATGGTCCCAGAGTGCGAAGATTTTGTCGATTGCGGCCTTTCCTGGTCAGAAACCGTACTGATAGGTCAGGTTGTTTGCGAAGGGTCTCATATAATATGGCAGATAAGATCTTGTATTAGATGTCGAGGAGACCTATACCTCAATATTTGGTGCAGTTGAGGGGGTCTGTTTTTTAGTGGATCGGATAGCGGTGCTGAGATTCCATTCATCACTCTTCTGACCAGATCTGAGAAATGAGTTGCATGGTGCATGGTCTCTAAAGTCATTTACCTTGATCGGCAAACCGTCAGGTCCACTTGATTTGTCGGATTTTAGCCAGGATATGGGTATCATTACTTCGTTGTGGTCAGTTGGACGGAAGTTTTGGCTATCATCGTCTAAGTTGAATGGTCTGCTCTGCCAGAATCTGCAGACAATTTTTTTTCTCCTACAAAGTTTCCTTCTACATTTCTTGTCTTGACACATTTTCTTTTTTACCAATTGGTAAAAGTTCCTTACAATCGCGCACCTCTCGTGCTCTTCCTCTTCTTCTGGAAAATTCAATGTTCTTCCCGTCGTAGAATTCACGAGCATCTCTCGCCCTTCATTGCAGCGTCGCTTTGCAGGCTTCTTGTTTAGCTGCATGTTCTTGTTGGGATTCATTAAACCAGGAATTTATTGGCGTTGGTCGGATGAAACACAGCACATGGTTGTGGCGTCTTTGATGGCATGTTGGCACCGTTGTCACTGGTCTTCGGTACTTGATGGTTGCAGGATAGTAGTTGTTGAGAGACTTCGGGATACTCGTTCGACGAAGATGCTGGAGGTCTCTTGTGATTGCAGTTTTTCCACGTCATATCGTTGCTCAGTGGTTTTCCTTTGTTGTAGCGTTTGGAAAATCCGCATTCGCACCTTGGCTACAAAATGGTGGTGATCCGAGTCAATGTTCGCTACCCGGAAAGCTTGGACGTCCAGAATACTGGCGGCATGCCTTACGTTTAACGAAAAATGATTAATTTGATTTAGCGTTTGATGATCTAGAGACCGCCATGTCCCCTTGTGTATATTGAGATGAGGAAACCATGTGCTTGCTGAGTGATATTTCGACCTGCCACAAAGTCAGTAAGCCTAAGTCCGTTGTCAGACGGGGTGTCGTGTAGGCTATGCTTACCAACTGTCCTACCAAAAATGACCTTCTTCGCCTAGTAAGATTTTAACGTGATACTTAGGACATTGCTCATATGTCTTGGCGATGAGCTCGTAGAAACATTCTTTGGTGGCGTCGTTCTTGTTTTCCATAGGGGCATGAGCACATATTAGGCTTATGCTAGCGAATTTAGCCTTGATGCAGATTGTCAAAACTTCTTGAATAAGTCTTCCCCTTATGGCAAATTCGTATGGAGCGTAAGTTAGACGCGATTCACGATCAATTTCCATCAGTTAATGGACTGTCTGCACTTTGTAAGGAAACACCTGCCAAGTCATTCAATAAGATGCGCCACAGAGACGTGCGAGAAATGGCAAATTGCGTGGCACGTTCTCTGGTTGGTTGTCGATGGGGTCTCTTACGATAACAGTCGATCAAAAACAACAACATGTTGATGATTCAGAGGAATGTTTAAACCTGGTCTACCGCAATAAAGCCAAATTTTTGCGTCGGTATGTGACAGTGGATGAAACTTGGCTCCATCACTTCACACCAGAGTCAAGTCGGCAGTCAGCTGAGTGACGAGCAGGTGACGAACCTCGTCCTCGGCTGGCAAGGTTATGGCATCCGTATTTTGGGATGCACATGGAATAATTTTCATCGACTATCTCCAAAAGGGGCAGACTATCAACAGCGACTATTACATTGCGTTGTTGGAGCATTTGAAGGACGAAATCGCAGAAAAACGGCCGCATTTGAAGAAAAAGAAAGTGATGGTTCATCAGGACAATGCACCGTGTCACAAGTCGATGAAAACGATGGCAAAATTGAAAGAATTGCTTCCCCACCCACCGTATTCTCCAGATTTGGCCCCCAGCGACTATTTCCTGTCCGCAGACCTCAAAAGAATGCTCGCCGGAAAGAGATTTAAGACCGATGAAGAAGTAATCGCCGAAACAGAGGCCTATTTTGAGGCTAGGCCGAAATCGTTCTACAAAACTGGTATCGAAAGATTGAAAAATCGTTTCAATCAGTGTATCGCCCTCGAAGGCAACTAACATATATTGATAAATAAAGTTGAATTTTGCAAAAATTTTGTGTTTTACTATAAAACGGGACTGACTTTTCAGCCAATGTGTTATGTTCAGCTAAGTCAGCGATATTCTCGGGTATGGGGCTTTCCAGGGCTTGCCCGGTCCCGTTTTGTTTCAGTCTTTAATAGTCGCGTGGCCAAAAACCGCATTGAATAGTCAGTGGGAGCCGGGCGCCAGGAAAACGGGTACAAAATGTGATCTTCAGCATTAAAGCGTTCCATAAATTCTGCATTCACCCAAATTCTAATTCTGTTCACAAATGCCAAAACCGAATTGACATTCGACGCCATTTGTAAAATCGGCACTTTCCGTTAGGGTCATGTAGGAGTAGTATGTAGGAGTATCGCAGTTTTTCATCTTTCTCATGTCTTGCCGATCACGCATCCTGGACGGCGGTGATATCTGCGTGATAGCAGTGAAGGGCCTTTGCTTATCGTTCGGCTGCACGTGGCCTGTTAAGGGTCCAAACATTCCACGTGCATGAGTAAGGGTTTACTTTTACCTTAGTAATGTCCTGTTTTCGTATTATACTAGAAACTACGTCCTTTTCTATTCATTTTCACATTCCGTGAACAACAGAGTGATCCCAATTGTTTGGTTTATTTCTTGGGTTGCTCTTCCTTTAAGTATATGCTACCTTCGATAAGATGATCTATTGAATATTTACAACCTAAGACTATTCACCAATGTCACTAATGCATTTAATGGGTCATCACACTTTCGATAATAATATGTTTGTGTTAAGAATTAGAAAGGATGCCTCCAACATCTGAGACGAACACCGTGGAACATTTATAACATCACTAACAATCCGCGTCACGCCCATTCCAGGCTGCAGATGTTACGTTGTAATAGCACTTTCTTTTGCGGTCGAGTTTTACTTTTAAATAAGAAAATCGTTGCACAAGTCTAAACGGTTTGAAGCAAACACAGAAAAATAAAACCCGCTTTTCAAACTTATACAAAATTGTCAAATCCTTTTGTGGACATCCATTTTATAACCACTATCGACTTTCGATTCTTTTCCATTTCCAAATTTAACCCGACAGGCGAATTAATTTACCCGATCTGCTCCCGACAGCTTGCAAGCAAGAATGTTTTTTCCTTTTTTTTTTTTCTTTAATTAATCCTTCACAAACGGCCACAGTCAATATTTCCATCGTCGGTCGTCGTCCTGTGGTATAATTTGATTTTGCGGTTTTATTTCGAAATGTCAAGCAAAACTTTAACCGGGCTAATGTAACTGTCAGTTCCATTGAAGAATCACCACCCAAAAATATGCAACGAAAAATTCAAAAAAAAAAAAAAATAAAAGAAATTTAGAAGTGACGACATTCTCATCGTCGCGTCGTCGTTTGTTAGCAAATTTCCACAAATCATCCCAGAACCACGCTAATAAAATGCAAAGAATCGTTCGCCCAACTCCGATATACACCGAGTCTTGAATTTTAATTCCAAATCTGACGACATCGGAGCTCCTTTCTAATGCTGTGGGATTTCCCAGCCGGCGAAGTAATATGTATAACCACCAAAGTCGTACCAAGGAACAAAGCAATGCTAGCGCTAATAGGTTTCGTCTTGACAAACCATTTATCTCATTTGTGCGATGTTTAAGTCGTATCTATAATTTATCTAATTGAATTAACAGTTAAATCGTTTTCAAATGATAATGAGGCGTAGATTCGCAGCACGTCGTTCGGTCGGCTGTCTCAATTGTTCGAGTGGATTAAGAGCCCAGACCGAGTACGAGTGTAAGTCCTTCCTAAAATGCGTCGACTATGCGTTGTCGTCTTTGGGAATACTTAGTATTCGAGGGAGGACTGTGTACCGAAGCCGTATCTAGAGTACTCCTATGTATTTGGGTTGGATAGTTGTGTTGTTCTTAATTGTAATTAATTTTGCAAATTAATATCTGCCAGTTCGGAGCGGAAGTTTGCTGCTGGGGGGGTCATATGTAAATTTTGTTTTGACTGCTGATGTTGTCTAGGGAATGTATTGTATCATAGTAATGTTATAATAAATGTTGGCTTGTGATTCCTTTTTGGTAGAAGTATGTAACATTTGGGATTTAGTAATTTTTAAGGATAGGTTTACATTTTTATTTCAATGTTTACGAGGGTTGCCTGAAAAGTTTCCGACCGCAACGTAAAGATGGCGGCACTCGTCTATAAATGCTAGTAGATGCTAGTTGTGCATCTTTTGACAGTTACTGACCGAAATTTCAGTCATTTTGGACCCGTAGATTTTAGTTGACAGTCGTTTGAGTGAGTCGATGTGAGTGTTTTTTGTGAAAATGGAAAAAATTGAGTATCGAGCTGTTATTACGAGTAAATTCTTGTTTTTGAAAGGCAATACGCCTACGCAAATCAATAATGAGTTGGACTCTGTGTATGGGGACTCTGCACCATCATTTACAACAGTGAAATTTTGGGCAGCTGAATTTAGACGTGGCCGCAAGAGCTTGGGAGATGATGAACGTTCGAGACTTCCAAAAACTGCAAATACTGACGATAACATTGCTAAAGTTCACCAAATGGCATTAGACGACCGCCGAATTAAAGTGAGAGAGCTAGTAGAGGTTATGAAAATGTCCAAAGAACGTGTTTGTTACATATTAAATCAAGATTTTGGCATGAGAAAGCTGTCCACGAGTTGGGTGCCGCGTTTGCTTACGTTAGACCAAAAACGTGTTCGAATGAACATTTCCAACGCTCTGCTGGCGCAGTTAAGGCGCAATAAATCCGAGTTTTGGCGCCGATTAATTACTGTAGATGAAACTTGGATTCGCCCGAAACAAAAATTCAGTCAAAACAGTGGGTTGCAAAGGGCGAGCCGGCTCCAAAAAAAGCAAAAACTGTTTTTTCGGCTGGGAAAGTGATGGCGACTGTTTTTTGGGATAGTAAAGGAGTACTTAATCTTAATCGATTATCTTCAAAAAGGAAAAACCATTACAGGGGCATACTACGCATCATTGCTTGCCAAGCTGAAGGCAGAAATTGCGGAAAAACGGCCACATTTGCAGAAAAAGAAAATCCTGTTTCACCAAGACAACGCGCCGCCTCACACCTCAGCGGTTGCCATGGAAAAAATCCATGAATTACGGTTTGAACTGCTTAACCATCCACCTTATTCACCAGATCTAGCCCCAAGCGACTTCTTTTTATTCCATCATCTAAAAACTGCGCTTGGAGGACAGAGATTTTCGTCAAATGAGGAGGCAATCACCTTCGTGAACAATTATTTTGCAGAGAAAAACGCCAAGTATTATTTGGACGGGTTAGAGAGATGGGGGCATCGCTGGGAGAAGTACAAGGAGACTATGTAGAAAAAAAAAAGAGAAAAAATATCTTGTATCATTGTTCGGTCGGAAACTTTTCAGACCACCCTCGTAACCCAAGTCAAACGCCTATGAATGGCGAAGGATACTCGACTTGGTAAGATTAAATACGAAAGCTTGAAATACAATGAATAGTGCTTTAGAAGAATATCCTAATGCTCCATGAAAAGAACACGAACGAAAGCAAATGGAAAATGGCGGACACTTCTTTGAGAGCAGACGAATTAATCAATCAGTATTCCCCAGGGGTCTGTACTAGGTAAAGCACTTATAAATCGACAAAGACATACTACAGCTTTCGTTGGTTTTCGTATGGCAAAGTCATTCTATGTCATTAGGTGTCTATCATATCCCCTGACAAACTACAAAGTTATGAAGATAGTGCCAGGTTGAAGAAAATCTTGGAGACTTTTTTGGGAAAATATGAAAGAGTCTTTTGAAACCTCGAATATAACCCATTGGCTTTTGGAAGAATTCTAATAAAAAAACGATGACTACAAATTACATGGTGTGCCCTGGAAATGCCTCACTTTAGTCAGAGCAGTGTGGTCGCCAGAGCTACAAGCAACTTCGATCCATATAAGACTCGGGGACAAGATGGCATCTTTCGTTTCGAAACTCAAAAAAACAGCTTTACCATGGCTAGAACTTGGTTTTAAATGCCAGCCTGCATGTGATTTTCCTATCAATAGCTGAAAAAAGTCACTTATCTATCTCAATCATCTAATACCTATTAACCAGTCATCACTGTTCTAAAGATCTTAAAAATATCGATGGACACCTACCTTTATTAGAGCATAAATCCAACTCTTTTCTAGAATTTCCATCATGCTGGATTGAAATTACTTTCAGACTCAAGAAATACATTATGGTAGCCTTACCCAATATTGGGGGTACCTTAAATAATGTTAAAGCAGAAGCTATTCTACAGACATCTTCACTCTGGGAATGGGGGCCGATCGTATTTTGTGAACTTGGCACGAAAAGAATAATTAGCACAAAGCTACCAGCCAAGCTGATATCAAAGCCATCGAATCGACCGTATCCTCCAAACTAGTGCAGGCGTGCCGGAATAAGCTTGCCCGTATTTCATAAGCGAGTTGTACGGCTTAAGAAAGAATTACGATGTTTTAATGTATACTCGTATATGTAACATATGTGCGTCTGATAAGGGACTTGAGGGAATACTGATGAGTGTTCACAGCGATACGGGTGTTACAGTTAAAAGTTTAAACGACCAGGAGTCCTTTCTTCGGTGTTCGAGGTTGCCAATTGACAGGGTGATATTATCATCACCAATGAGTCTTATCGCATGGTTTCGAATCCTATTTAGGAGGTGCAGAGACGTTTTAGGAGCATCTAATGAGAGGTGAACATTGTACTCCAATTTTGAGCGGATGAATCCTTATAAATATATTGAGGCCAGATTAGAGAGGGTGACATAGATCTTACATCGGTTAAGGAAACCTAGAGACTTCACAGTATTTTTGGCAACATCGAATATGTGGTCATTTCAACCTAAGTTGCCATTGAGTCATATACCGAAAATGGAAATATGAATGAATACCGGCTAGGTGTTTGGGTTTTCTTTTAACGACAGTGGACAGCATTGTGTTTTGGAAGCATTCAATTCTTTGTTGACAGTTTGGTTATTCTGCTAATATCGGAATATAATGAGCTTAACATAGGCTGCCGAGAAGGGATGTGAGTCCGGATATATATATTGGATTAGAAGTCGCAGACAAGAAATCATTGATGAAAATTGAAAAGAGTGTAGGAGACAGAATGTAGCCCTGCGGCACACCAGGATTTATTTTGTGAATATCAGACTTGAAACCACCCAAGTCACATTGAAAAGTAATTTCTAATCCATTGAAGAAGAGAGTCGTCGATCCCAAATGCAAGAATTTTCTACAAGAGAGCTTAATGCCAAACTCTATCAAATGCCTTAGAAATGTGAAGAAGACATGCCATAAAATCACCAGTTGCTACAAAAATTGTACTACCAGTCATTGAGAAATTTTCGTGTCTCAAGATATTTCATGAGCTGACGGTTTATCAGCCTTTACACGACCTTGGAAAGAAGGGACATATGCGCAATGTGTCTGTAGGAGGAGGGAGAAGAAGAATCGCCTTTTTTAGGGACGGGCTGGATAAATGCTGCATCTGCTCGGAAAGAGTCTGGAAGAGTAGGAAGAACCCAGCGTGGAAAGACTTCTTCTGAAGAAGGAGAGATATACCATCTGGACCAACGGATATGTGCATGTTACGATCTTTGAGTACTCTTGGTACTATACGAGAGGGAAAATGGTTTTGTCCCGTTGAAGAGTAGGCGGCGACTAAGTACAATCTGAAAGTGTTGAGCTGGACGCAAAGTGTGCAGCAAGCAGGTTGGCCTTGTTCAAAAGCTGACAACTGGAATATCATTATAAGTGGGCGATGAGGTAGAATTTCTAATGTTTTTAACGAACGACCAAAATTTTGTGCTATTTTTAGGATATTGTAGTATTTTTTGGCTTAGTTCTTGGTCGTATTCAAATTATACGCGCTTAAGAAAGGCGTTGGAGTCATTTCTGGGTCGTTTTTGTTTCCTCACCCTGACAGTCTCATTGATACAGTTCATCGGATGATGGCTAAATGACCTCATTCCAAAAGGAATAGTGTTTGTGATCATATCAGCTGCGGCGTCCACGTCGTTATCGGGGAAACATAAAGACCAGTCAATATTCCTAAAGAAGCTGTTAAGTCCGCTCCAATTCCCATAAGGCTCTTCTAGGAATCTTTTCTCTAACTGTGTGGGCCATGTACGAAAAATTAGCTGATATGGCACAATGGTCCGACGAGTGGAAAGCACATAGTGTACTTAACAGGGTGAGAGGTTAAAAAAAAGTCCAGAGTGTTGGCGGTATGACTGTCAACCTATGGTATTCGCGTGGGCTCATTTACAAGCGGGGTCAAGTTATTTTCCATACCGAATACCTCAACGTACCGCCCTTCAGATGTTATCTGTCCAAAATGTCGAAGCCACCTAAAATTGTGAATATTGAAATCGCCCGTAATAACGACTTCAGTATGAGGATACCGGGATACAATTCTTTGTATTCGAGCCTAAATTGATGTCCAGTTTGGTGCTTCTCTAAATAAAGCAGTAGAGGATGCCTTCCGGCGGCGGAATTTTAACTACGTGAAATTGAAGTCCGTATTGGAACAGGGATCACACTGTGATGGAGCTTGGCAATTTACTACGCAAGTAAATGGCGAGACCGCGATGAGAAAAGAATAATGGCCTCAGATAAGAGTGATCTAAGAGATGTTGGGAGGTATCTACTCGGGTTTCACTTGGTGCCGAAACAGCAGGCCTGCATTTAGAGACATGGACATACGCAGAGAAGTGATTGCTTTTTAGCCGGTGTATATCACTAGTCATTATTACAAACAAACATAAAAACACACAAACACCGACGATCCTGGGCAAAGCTGTGAAGTGAAAATTCTATGTTGGTTTACTGAATCAAGTTGTTTTAGGTATTGTGCTCTTACAACAATTGGAAACAGTCCACCAACCAAATTTTCATTCAGTCATTGCCCTTACCGTATGACAGTGATACAGCAACAGCAGTAACGGAGTGTAAGCAATAGCACTTAGACCAGGAGCAGGATATGAAGGGTGTCCGCACTATGACTTTATTTTTTTTTTGCACTAAATTGATGTGCACTCACGCCCGGAATAATTGTGAGATGGATAGTAATGAGGTTCTTAGGACAGAAGGTGGCAGATCTTAGGAGTGAACTAACATTGCGTGTGCTCTGTCAGCTCTGTACTCGGACAAGTACTCGTATTATCGTGAAGTGCCTTTCGTCGATCGCAATAATACAATTTTCGTTGTTTTTTTAATGATTAGGTTTCCAATTGAGCCACCACCAAACACCCCCACTTTTTCTACTTTGGCGTTAAAATGAACCGAAATTATTATAATATGCGTGCATATTGGACATGTAGGACATGAGCGCATATTATGCTGATGTAGACGAATATAGCTTAGATAGTTACAATGCATTTGATCACGACCGGAAGGCTCAGACCTACCTGTCTTAGTTTGCAGCTTGCACTAAGTTATCGCCTTTTGCTCTCTGAACAAGTCACAGTAGCATGTATATGTCACCGTTTTCCATCCTTCTTCTATATGTCCCATCCTATTGCCCCTTTATAGTAATCTTAAACCTCTGAGAGCTGTTCGGCAGCACTTTTCGTGTTCAATCTCAGAACACTCCATGTGAAGATCCGTCGGCTGCCCGTTCGTGGTCCATATAGGTATTCCAATAGCAGATCCCAACGTCGTTGTGCTTTTTTATTTTGTAGGGTCGTCAGCTATAAGTCGATCCTGATCTGTTGTGCTATTTTCTTCTACTCAATACTCTTGCTTAAAAGTTTGGCAAGAGGAATTAATGTAAGCGCAATTGATGCTGCTCAGTGGTTATCTAAATGTGCCAACCATGTCTGCATCTGCCGAAAATCGAATTTAAAAGTGAAAATTGTTTGAAATAGTTCCGAATTTCGAACTGCTCATACAATTTGTTTTTGAAATGGTGTTGCTAAAATTATCCGCATTTGAGAGAGATTGGGATTAGTAAATAGGTGTTAGGTTAGTGTCCTGGCACCCAGCTCAGTCTTACCCAGTTCTGACTGCATAGTGCCTTGAGCGACAGCCCCTGACTGTATCAGAGTTGATGTTGGTTGATTCCATTGCCTTGAGTGCGACCTGGCTATCGATGTACCGACCTGATTGCATTTTTTGCATATATCATACGGGATGTCGAAGTCGACCAGGGAAGGATTATAGTGATCTAAACTGTGCACGAGTTTAAGATAAAGCTTAACTTTTATCCAGCCAGCTAATAAATCAATCCAAACTAATCTCAACAGTGTAGAGGTTAAAGTTAAATCGCTGTTCAAATTGTAATTAAAAATATTGTATTTATCGTGACTTCTCGCATCACTGCAAATTGTATTCCAATTAATCATTTCAATAACTTAAATGCTAATTATAACTTTCATTACCATCATTACCTTGTCCAAAGGCGTAAAACTATCTATTTAAAACCGATCGTAGTCGGTTTCTTCGAAGTTTTACATCGGCTCATGGATAGATAAACCATAAACGTGAGATGGCAATAAAACTTACGAGTACACTTACCAATTACAACTTTGAAACAATTTATATTACAATAGTCTGGCAGTCTGACCGTCTGAAATGACGTCATTATTGAATGTCAGAAACGTAGGAGTCCATAACTAATGTTAAGTTGCATGACTATGCAAATAATAGATGATAACTTGTTTTAGAATTTTTTGTTTCATTTCGACACCAACTCACGATCTTCAATTAAACGAATCGATCATGAAGTATCGGCTAGATCCGTGGAAAGGTCTCTTTAATTAGTGTCTTCAGTCTAGAGTCTTAGATTGAAAGATGGCAAAACAATTATAGAAAGCCACAGGGCAGGTAGTTCCCCTTCGCAATTAAGAGGCTTATAAATGATATATTGACATTGATAAATCTGAAGATCAGAAGGATAAAAAAAAAAAAGAATAAACGAAATCGATCCAGTGGTTCCATAATTTGGTAATATCCTCGATGATCTAATCCAGACGATTCGAATTGCGCATCTTGAATATTTCTTTACTTTCAATTCGGTCTGTGATTCTTTTATTTTTTGTATTGTAATTGTAGTATCCATTTAATTATTATTAGTGTTGCTTTGAAATTTCTTTTTGAATTCTCGTTTGGGAGTAATTTATTCCCGGAAGTATTCAGAAACGTGATTAAGGCAGAGTGGAGTTAGGGAGGGATAATAGAATAATCCACGGGATTCCAGAAAGCCGTGACCAGTAATTCTTTTTAATCAGGTGCTAGCATGCTAACATACAGAGTTAATAACGTTATGTAACTTGTTTTGAGGTTTGCAAAACGAATTTTAGTTCGAAATGTTTTTAGTTTTCCCAACAAACGAGTACTCGAACTCTTCACATTTGAAAACGAAATAAGAAAATGCACCTTTTAAAGTGAATAAAATAAGGCTGGAAGTCCTTTGAGACGAATTGACAATTGTCCAAGTTTTCAGACTACGAACTAATGTGGTTACAGTCGTAGAGTCATTCAAGCCCTAAGTCAAGGAGAGGCCTCATATCCTGGTAGCCCCATGGTATCCAGATATTGCTTATCAGATTCCAGACTAAGGCAAAAAGATCCACAGTGTACTATATGTTAAAAGGATTTGCACCACTTTCATATTTCACCCTTCGGTTAGGGGGCTAGAATTTGCCTGTCGTAAGAGGCGACTAAAGTCCAAATTTTTATATGCAATGAACAAAACTAATAATATAACTACCCCAGGTGGTACGCCAGGTAATTTGGTAAATCCACCCCCTTCGGAGGCCGGTTCCATGGATTCTGGGGGGAACCATTTATTGTTAAAATATGACCCTTTCATAAAGAGTTGTGAATTGGTAAGAACACTACCATCCCAACCAACAAGAGAAAATTCGATGTTGGAAGCTTATTACAAAAAAGCCTGTGAAGAAAGAGACAATTTTATGCAACTCAGTGAAAAACTGGCAAGCGAAATTGGTAAATTAAAGCTCGAACTCCAGCTGCTCAAAGAACAATACAATTGAGCAGATACCTAAAACTGTAGTGTACTCTACGGATGAAGAAGAACTGCAAAGAGAGACAGAATCACCCTTTAGTATGACAAAAAGGAACAAAAAAAGAAAAATGAACATGCCTCCGGAGCTTTCACCACCGAAAGTGACCCAGAAAAGCCCAGAACAGATGAAAGATAAACAGACCAAACCACTCAAGCCAATAAAACCTCCCCCGATTATAGTGCTCTGTATTACGAAGTACGAAGGCTTCTTGAATATTCTAGAGGAAAATAAAATAAAAGCTAATACAGCTAATACAGATGTTAAAATTAATGTGGATAACGAAGAATCCTGCAGAAACTTGACAAAAATGCTAAACCAGAAAAAAGTGCAATCGTATTCGTTTGAAAATAAACAAACAAGACCAATAAAGGTTGTTGGAAAGAGACTGCACTACTCATGTACACCCTGTACGCATTGCGAATGACCTAAAGAAGAAAAACTTCAAAATACTTGAAGTTGTTAACATGCTTAAGTACAAGAGTAAACCACCGCTTCCAATGTTCATGCTTACTTTTGAGCAAGATGAAGATATCCCAGGAATGAAAGTACAAATTCATCCTTTGCAGAAATCAAAGCTAATTCCTCAAGGTAAGAACTGTCAAAAGCATGGTCACACTCACAAATACTGCAGCTCCAGAGACCACCATACAAAAGACTGCATAAGGGAAAAAAATGCAGTCCCTAAATACGCCAATTGTAGCGAAAGACACCCAGCTAACTACAGAGGGTGTGTAGTAGCAAAAGATCTACAGCAGGTAAAAGACAACAAGCAAAAGAAGCCTGTTCAAAAAGGCTCAACCAAAAACGGAGAAAAACGAAACAAAAACGCCTTGAGAGCGAAATCTAGGCCCCGAATGAATAAAAAATTGGATAGAGCTAAGGGAAATCTACTCTTAAGCGAAAATGAAAACGTACCTCATAACCGGTCCAAAGAAAACTTATGCACAAGTTGCTTCGACAAACGTTGTAAAACCAGTTGGAAACCCCAATCCTCCCATGGAGGATATCATGCAAAGAATTCTTAACAGAATAGAATAACACATGGGCTGAAAAGTCCGTTTTATAGTAAAACACAAAATTTTTGCAAAATTCAAATTTACGAGGGCGGGTCAATAATTCCGTGCATTTTTGAATTTCTGACCTCTTTACTGAAACAGCAACACTGCTCCTGTCAACAGGCATCTGTCAGTTGACTCCTGTCAAAATTTAAACTTGCTGCGTCAGTTAGTTTGTGTTTGACAGCTATTTTTATCAGACTACTCACTAATTTGAGGAGAAAATGGAAAAAAGTGAATTTCGTGTGCTTATTAAGCATTATTTCTTGCGAAAAAAAACCATTACCTAGACCAAGGCTAAGCTTGATAAATACTATGGGGACTCTGCACCATCGATTTCAATGGTAAAAAAGTGGTTTACTGAATTTCGTTGTGGCCGTACAAGCACTGAAGATGCCGAACCTCCTGGACGCCCAGTTGAGGTCTCTACACCCGAAACAATCGAAAAAATTCACGATATGGTGTTGGCCGACCGAAGATTGAAAGTGCGATAGATTGTGGAAGCCGTAGGGATCTCGCATGGCTCAGTGGTTTCAATTTTGAATGATCACTTGGGCATGAGAAAGCTTTCCGCAAGATGGGTGCCGCGTTTGCTCACAGTCGACCACAAACGCAATCGTGTAACAACTTCACAGGAAAGTTTGGCGTTGTTTAATCGCAATATGGAGGAGTTTTTGCGCCGTTTTGTAACCGTGGACGAAACATGGATCCATCACAACACACCAGAGAACAAACAACAGTCAAAACAGTGGATTTCTAAGGGTGAATCGGCGCCAAAGAAGGCCAAGGTGGGTTTGTCAGCCAATAAAGTTATGGCGACTGTTTTTTGGGATGCACGCGGGATAATCCACATTGACTACCTTCAAAAGGGAAGAACAATCAATGGGGAATATTATGCCAACTTATTGGACCGATTCAATGACGATTTGAAAAAAAAAAACGACCTCATTTGGCCAAGAAAAAAGTTCTTTTCCACCAAGACAATGCAAGGGTGCACACATGTGCAGTTGCCATGGCAAAAATCCATGAATTGGGCTATGAATTGCTCCCTCATCCACCCTATTCTCCAGATTTGGCTCCGAGCGACTACTTCTTGTTCCCAAACCTGAAGAAATGGCTTGGTGGAAAAAGATTTGACTCCAATGATGAAGTCATCTCGCAAACAAAGGCCTATTTTGAGGACCTCGACAAATCATTTTTTTTGGAAGGGATAAAAAAATTGGAGAAGCGTTGGACAAAGTGTATAGAGCTCAAGGGAGACTACGTTGAAAAATAAAATTATTTTTTTATCAAAAAATCTGTGTTTTAATGCAAAAGTCTTATTGACCGCCCAAGTGCAGCGAATAAAAGCCAATGAAAGGTGGAACAACCTTCCAACCTCTGATTCAAGACAATTATGGCCGGAACGCAGCAAATCCAGAACAAGTAAGATTCTCTTGAAAAGCAGAGCTGGACTATCTACGCTTGTTTTATAACTCACAGAACATAATCTTCTGTGGGCACACATAATAAAGCTGCGCCTTACCGACGACAATCTCTGCAGAGGCTGTGGAGACATAAGCTCACGAGAGGATGCCCTCCACTTTTTCTGGCACTGTGTCAGTCTCAATAATTCAGAATCGTCTGCTGCTTCACTTACAACTCTAACACTCGCGGATGCAACAAGATGGCTTACACCCGTTGAGGGACCAAAGGATAACCAATGCGGGACGGAAAGTGTAGACCAGAACTAGGAACCGCAATTAAATTCCCCCACCCGGGCAACACAATAGGTCTACACAAATCTAAGTGTGATAAGCCACGAAATGGATACCTCATCTAACCTACAGCTGAGCCCTTGAAGTGAGCACGCATTGGCCTGATTGTATGGTGTTAGCAGTGTTGGGTAATAGATAGAAATGGTGTCTGCCGGTGTCTTGGCTAATGTGCATCTGGAAATCAAAAATTCGCTTTGCGTGGCAGAAACCTTACCGAAATTCATCGGAGGCTTTAAGTGAGGTTTGTGGTGAGCCGGCAATAGACGTAGCCGTGAAAGCCAAAGGGATGACCTACGACCAGGAATTCCAGTTGCGTTCCTCACGGTTTGGCTACTGATTTGAAGAGAGTACATCTGAACACCACAACCCCATCGAAACAAAGATTTGCAATTGAAGGTAAAGCATTTCGTTTTCGGGTAGTCACTATAGATGCAACGTGGTCTAGAAGCTGCAATCTTTTCCCAAAGTTAAAGGAGCCAATATGTGGGCCGCGTTTTCCCCATCTGATGCTTCCCGAAATGGTGGAGCTGACTGGAAACCTAGCAAGGATATGTACCTGTATCGTATGGGATATAGAATGAAATCGAAAGAATAGTACTGACAGTTGTAAAATAACTTCTTCGGATGGAATGCGACATAGCCTCCAACCAAATCAAAGGTTCATTGAAATAGACACTGCTGAATCCGACCCAACAATATTAGACCTAGCAGCTATTCGGCATCTTAGCTGGAACAGCGAAAGGTGAAGATAGGTTGACCGCGATTACTATTACTGATTACGCTGATTATTGTCTTTTAGATTTTCTGATTAAGTCAAGGTTGTACTGAATGCCACAAATATGTACATCATAGTGACCTCTTTTGAATGGAGATCATGGGTGGGATCTACTTCACAACTATACGAACTTCGTTATAGAAAATGTTTAGTTGCAAAAGATTTTTAAAATTTAAAATTTATGTATCTATGCATTTCCTTTTGTATAAATTTGTATACAGATTATTGTCAGTCTTGCAGACGGCCATAGGCGAAACCACAATAGACCTCGAATTAGTTCGGAATACAAAGGTCATACAAAACTAAAACCGCGTTCTGATGTCTGTCTCTAAACATCATACTTTTTCCAAAGATATCACTGACTATACCACTTAAAGTAAAATTCTTTCCAAAAACTACCACGTTTTGGTATGCATAATTAATTTCCGTGTTCGAACGAACTACCGAATTTAATTCATTTCAAACTTAAAACTAGAATACTTTGTGTCATGTATCTATGATAATTTTAAGGGGGGGGGGGGGGGGGGAAATGAGAATTTCACTCTAAAGAACACGTATTCGTGTGCGAAAATTGCCTACTACTAAAGGTGTTGCATACGAGTATTTCACTGAGAAGAAATGGCCTTCGGGAAGGTCTAAGAATTTTTTTTTTTTAAGAAAAAGGAGCATTGAACCATCTTAAGCCCCAGGGCTTCGTTTAAATTTTTTTTATCTTTTTTGTGCTGATCAGTTTTGCATAAAAAAAACCCGAGTACCTATCAAGCAAAGAAAGAAAGATAGAGATTTAATTTTTATAAATTTTTGAATTTTACGAGAGCAAAATTAAATTAATTTTCAAATTATTTTTATTATCCTATTTTTGGGCTTAATGAATAATTTAATTGAATCCGGGCTGATGATATATGCGTGTATCTCATTTCAAATTAAATTTCCTTTGATGTGTCTGGAATTTTAGGACATGAGGCTTAAACGAGTTTTAACATAAAGTTTGGGATTTTTTTCGAAAACGCTTTCATTGATCGTTTAAAGTATTGTGGTTAAATAAAAGTAAAAAACATTTTGTTCATTGATTTCCCAAAATATCGAACTAAAAAACTTTCAGACGCAGGATGTGAATCATATTTTTGAGTAAATAAACTGTTTAATGATCACGAAATGGAAATTAAAAAAAAAACAATGCTGACTTCATTTACTAATTGGATCTGACATGTGCAGAAGTCACCCCAATTTGATGATGCGTTTCCGTGAGAACATTTTTATACTTCTGACGCATTTACAAATTGTGATAAATTCAGATACAATGTCATGTCATGTTGCTCAAATTCCTGTACAGAACGTAATTACATATACGAACTGATACGACGTTACAAAAGAGTGTCAACAGGGTTGAAATTAGCATACGAATGTTATTTCGGCCTTGCCGCAGTCAGACGTGAAAATGGGCCTCTTCTTTTATGAGGCGGGATGAAGCACTGCTTCACCTATAAGTTTTCCAAGTAAGCGTGGTTTTTGGCAGACCGCCTTTAGTTGCTTTTATTTTCGCGCTCCAGGCGGAGACTTTTCCTACTGCGTTTTCGCCCTGGATAGTAATCGAAGACTCTTCGAGGTCACCACGGTTGGTAACGGAGCCGAAATAAACAAAATCAATGATCATCAATAGACGATGTATGGAGGACCTGATCCGGAAACTGTTGAGTGTCCTATAACTTGGACAAGAATCAAGTTCGTAGCGAAGTGCATGCTTGACCTCTCAGTGGTGGTCGGCGGCTAAAATGGCAAGGGCAGCGGCCCGGTCAGTAGCATCGTACTGGCCTACGCCGTCATAGGGCTCACAACCCTATATGGAAGAGATTAAAAATGTGACGAACCAACTAATAGTCTCGAATATAAATGGAATCACTGTTGACGACACTAGCAAACGTTTATAGGACAATGACTTTCGGATTTGCACGTGGTATGTACGGACACTTAACACACCACTTTGACTGCTATCACTCAGATATCACTGCCATCCAGGAACTGCGATGGGATGGGTAGGATATAAGGAAGATAAAAAACTGTGATATATATACTAAGGTGAATACTACGAGTATTTGGATGCGGAATTGTCATATGCGACAGACTTTGGTAAGAACTCTTTAGCTTACGACACGTAAGCGGGAGTCTTACGACAATCCGCATCAAGGCTAAATTCGCTAACATAAGCCTAATATGGACCCACGACCCTACGACGCCACCAAAGAATATTTCTACGGGCTACTTGATCTTTTTTTTTTTATAATTTGTGTGAGCTCAAGGGATTAAGAACCCTTAACATGTTTGCACACAGCACGGGCAAAGGAAAATCAGGGAGAATGGAAAGAGATGTGCCGGTGAACGTTGGTTTTAAATGTTCGAAGGTTATAATGACTAGGAAATAAAGAGCTAGGCAGGACACTCCATAAGCAAGTTGTACGGAACGAATCACGGTACTTTACAGTACGTCCGAAAGTGGGCTTGAGGGTATACTGATGAGCATTCATAGCGAGACGGGTATTACGGCTAAAATTTGAAGGGGTGGAATAGTACTGGCGATTTCTATGGAGCACTGGTGGTGGAAAAACCGATAAAACCGAATGAGATACGAGACATTACATCGGTGTTCGAGGGTGTCCATTGTTTGAGTGATTTAAGTATCATCTAGGAGTTTTATCGCACGGTTTTGAGTCCTATTTAGCAGGTGCAGAGAGGTTTTAGGCGCACCTAATCAGATGTGAGCCTTGCACTCCAATTTTGGGCGGATGAATGACTTATATATTGAGGCCAGATCAGAAGGGGAAAAGTATTTCTTACGTCGTTTGAGAAAGCCTAGACATTTCGCAGCATTTTTGGCGACATCGAATATGTTGTCATTCCACCGTAAGTTGTCTCTGACACACATACCGAGAATGAAAATGGCTGGATGTTTAAATTTCGCTTTAACCACAGCAGACAGCATTGTGTTTTGGAAGCATTAAATTCCACTCTGTTGATAGTTCCCCAATTGGTTATGCTGTTGATGTCGGAATTTAATGAGCTTAACATACGTTAGCGTGCCCGTTCTACAGCCGAAGAGCAGGGACGTGAGTCCGGGAACGAATATGAAACGCAGAGAGTATTGTCGTCAGCAAAGGATTATATTGAATTAGAAGTAGCAGACAAGACAAGAGACCGTTAATGAAAATTGAAAAGGGTGTCGGAGACAGAACGGAGCCCTGGGGCACACCAGCATTTATTTTAGGAATATAAGACTTGAATCCATCCAAGGCAACCTGAATTGAACGTTACGAAAGGTAATTTCTAATCCATTGAAGAAGAGAGTCATTGATCCCAAAAGCACACATTTTCGACAAAAGAGCCTGATGCCAAACTCTGTCAAATGCCTTAGAAATGTCAAGTGCAACTATCTTACTTTCGCTAGGTTGATGTACGCTTTGGTTCCACTTTTCGGTGCGACATGCCATCAAATCACCAGTGGACCTGTTGCTGCCGGTTATTGAGAAGTTTCCATGTTTCGAGATATTTCCTGAGCTGACGGTTTATCAGCGTTTCCCTGACCTTGGAAAGAACTGACGTAAGTGCAATGGGTCTATAGGAAGAGAAAGAGGAAGATTCGCCTTTTTTTAGGAACGTGCTGGACAAACGCTGTTTTCCATCAGCTCGGAAAGAGTCCTGAAGAGTAGGAAAAACACAGCGTGGAAGAACACCTCTTCTGAAGAAGGAGAGATATATCATCTGGACCAACGGATTTGTGCATGTTACGAACTTTGAGTACTCTTGCTACTACACCAGAGTAGAAAGGGGATTCGTCCCGTTGAAGATTCGACGCACTCAAGGTAGTCGGAGACAAAACACAATCTGGGAGTGTTGAGCTGGCTGCAAAGTGTGCAGCAAGCAGATTGGCCTTGTCCAAAGAACTGAATTTCTAATATTTTTCACGAACGACCAACAATTTTTACTACTATTCACACTCTTAAGAAAGGCGTTGTAGTCATTTCTGGGTCGTTTGTATTTTTTGGGCTTTCCTCTGTTGGGGTGGTCTTGCAGGACCGAAAAAACATTTCTCTAATCCTGACTGCCACTTTACAGCTCGATTGGTACCATGCCTTTTCTTGTAGTTTGCGGCATCCACGTCGGTATCGAGGAAACAAAACGGCCACTTAAAATTCCTAAAGAAGCTGTTAAGACCGCTCCAGTTGGTTCTTTTAGGAATCTTTTCTTTAACTGTATGGACTGTGTACGAGAAATTAGCTGATATGACACAACGGTCCGATGAGCTTAGAGGAGAAAGCACATCAAAGGTGTACTTATCAGGGTGAGAGGTTAAAAACAAGTCCACGCTGTTGGCGGTATGACTATCAACGTCTGGTATTCGTGGAGGCTCATTTACAAGCTGGGTTAAGTTACTTTCCTCAGCGAGGATCTCAACACACCGGCCTTCAGGTATTGTCTGGCTAGAATGTCGAAGCCACCCAGAATTGTGTATACTGAAATCGCCCGTAATAACGATTTCAGTATGAGGATGCACGGATACAATTCTTTCACTGGAGTCAGACAACTCATCAAACTCGTGAAAGGTCGAGTTGCTATCTAGTTTGGGGCTTCTGTAAATAAAGCAGTAGTGGATAATTTGCTTACGGAGATTGAGTTTTAGCCACATGAAATTGAATTCGGGGTTGGAACAGGGACTACATTGTGGTGGAGTTTGGTAAGCTACATCGCTACGCACGTAAATGGCGAGACCGCGGTGAGAGAAGAATAATGGCACTAGTTCGTAGCCAGGTAGCTTCAGATCAGAGTGATCTGAGAGGTGTGGTCGGGGATCTATCTGTGTTTCACTAAGTGCCTAAACAGCTGGTCTGTATTTGCAGACATGGACGTACGCAGAAAAGTGATTACTTTTTAGCCCGCGTATATTGGCAATATCCACTCTGAATTCCCGAGTCATTATAAAGAAAGACAAACACAAAAAACACAAACACCGACGTTACTAAACGCAGATGATAAACAAATGGCGTAATACAAATGAAAGAAGGCATCTTATACTGCTGATCCTTCCTACTGATTACTTAGTGAGCAGAGACTGACAGTTGCCATACACGGATGGTGATGCCAGAGTAGGCAACGAACAAAGTCTGCCCATCGGTGGACCAGGCGAGTGACAAGCGCTGTGGCTGGTCGGCCATTGATGTTTGCGAATAAAAAGTCTTTCTGCATGCTAAATCTCAGATGGTCCATAAGAGCAGCCCAGCTAGTAACGGTTTGGTGAGAAGCACAAAGCATTGATGTTGTCGTTGTGTTCCAAAGTGTACAAGTTCCTGCTGTCATTAAGGTCCCACAAGAGTGTTTTGGCATCCTTGCCTCCGGAGGTGGACAGGGAACCATATGGGACGAAACCGTAACAGTATTTAAGTAGCCACTATGTCCATTCTAATTGTTCTTCAACTTGAAATTGGCCAAATTCCAGACCTTGACAGTAAGATCTCAACCGCATGAGACGATAATTGGATTCGAGTGGTTTGGTGAGAAACGAACGCATGAAATTCAGTCACTGTGTCCATCTTCTTGGATGGTGTACTTGATGGTCTTGTCCCGGGAGCCGGAAACGATTTTATGGTCGTCAGTAGAGAGGGCGACTGAAAGGACGTCCTTGGTGTGGTCTTCAAAACGCCAAAACCCAGACACGGAGGGTTTTATCCAGCCAGACAGTGCATGGTTGCCATTAGATGAGAGGACAGCGTCATTGATAAAGTGCGAGTGTCCATACAAACGCTTCTGTGGGAAACTGTAGTTGTTGTCCTCATCGCGGGTCAATTTCCAGAAAATGAAGGTTTTATCAAAAGAAACAGAGATGATGGTGTGGGGATCCTGTGGATTGGTGACGATTTGAGTAACCCAGCCATTGTGGCCCAAAATGATGTCACGCAATTGCCATGTTTCAGACATGATTTATTGAAAAATTTCTTTTGGAGCGTAATCGACATGCGTTTAACCACGAAAAAAGGTTTCGGAAAGTAAGACATATGAGCAATGTCTGAAGTATGACGTTAAAATTGTACTCACCGATAGGATATGAAAGGAAGACATCCTTTAGGTCAATTAGTAAGCATAGCCTTCACGATACTACGTCTGGCAACAGACTTAGGCTTGTTGACCTTACGCCGACGAAATATTATAGAAGAAAACATGGCTTCCTCATGTTAATATGCACAAGGGGACATGGCAGTCTTCGAACCATCAAACACTAAATCAAACTGATCACTTTGCGAAAGACGTAAGGCATGACGCGGATCACCACTTTGTTGCTGCCAAGGTGCGAATGCTAATTTCCCAAACGCCACAAAAATGTAGAACCACTGCGAGAAGATACGAGTATAAAGTAGAAAAGCTGCAATCGCAGTCGAATCTTCGCCGAACGCGTATCCCGAAATCTTCTACCAACAGAAGAGCCATCAGTGACGCCGTAACTGATGTGCTGGTTTTCACCCGGCCACCACCAAGAAATCCCTGGTTTGACAAAGAATGCCAGAAAGAACATGTAGCTAAACAAGAAGCCCACAAAGCGGCTCTGTAACGAGCCGCTTCCCGTGCTCTTTTTCCTTTTCCTGGAGAAGCCGATGTTCCTCCCGTCACTTCTGCTCGTAAGTTCTACGAGCACACAATCGAAGATATTGAGAGGTTGTACTCCAGAAGTAACGTACAGAACTTTTAACAACAGGTAAAAAAAACTTGTCATGGCAAGAAAACCCGTGCAGAAGCCTGTAGGGATGATGAAGGAAACCTAGTAGTAGAGTCGTGGAATATGGACAAACTTTTTCTGCAGACTGTATAATGGCGAAGGAGTCCAACATCCCACCGTTAGGCAGAATAGACCATTCAACTCGGATGATGATAGCCAAAACATCCGTTAACCTGACCAGAACGAAGTAAGGATATAAGCTATATCCAGCAAATCAGCCGGACTTCACGGCTTATTGGCCGAGGTGTTCAAAGCTGCTGGAAATGACTTTGTGGAGCGCATGCTCCAACTCATTTCTCAGATCTGGTCAGAAGATCTTAGCATTGTATGACCAATCCACAAAGAAGGAGACACCCTCAGCTATGCCAACTATAGAGGTATAAGTCTCCTCAACATTGGACACAAGATCTTATCTGACATATTGTGTGAACGTCTGAAACCCTTCGCCAGCAACCTGCTTCCCTATCAGTGTGGTTTCAGACCGGCAAAGTCCACGCTCGACCAACTTTTTGCACTCCCGCAGATCCTGGAAAAAACTCAAGAACTCCAAATCGATGATAGCATTTATAGCGACGAGCTACATAGACCCATATCTAGTTTTTGCATCCCTGCCAAGCCCGTCCGTCTGTGCAGAATGATGATTGATAACACTGGCTGATTTGTCAAGGTCGGTAAGGACTTGATGTCAAAAAAGATTGTAGACAAGCTGACGCGTTGTCATGTGGCTTCTTTGACTTCATACTTGAAAGAGTTGTGCGGAACTCACAAGTGAACACTGGAGGCATAATCTTTCAAAAGTCTGTGCAACTACTAGCGCCCGTCGATGATATCGGCGTATGTAATTAGGAAGACTCAGTGGGCTGTCACGGATGCTGCCAAAATGAGCTTACCAGTAAATGAGGGCAAAACCAAATATATGCTGTCAACTAGAAAGGACACACAACATCGATGAATTGGACGAAACCTCACAATCGACAGCTATAATTTCGAGGTAATAAGGGACCTTGTCTACTGTGAATCTGCTATAAACTCTGTCGACAACACCTCAACAGAAATAAAACGAAGAATCACTCTTGCTAATTGCTTTTTCTTTGGGCTAAGAAGGCAATTGTGTAGTAAGGCGCAATCTCGAAAAACTAAGGAAACTCTATATAAGACCCTGATCATCGCAGCCTTACTTTATTGCGCTGAAGCATGGACTCTGTCGAAAGTGGATGAAAGTATCCCAAGTCGTTTCGAAAGAAAAATGGTTCGAAAATATTCCGTCTTGCTTGCGTTGCCCAGCCTTGCAGGTGAAGATTCAAATACGAGCTCACAGCGACATCGACCTAGTCAGAAAACTACGCGTTAGTCCCCTGAGACGGCTAGGACACATATATAGCGAATGGACACCAATGCTCCGGCCTGCAGAGTATTCGAAGCTAACCGCGAGGGACAACGCAGTAGAGATAGACTTCATTTTAGGTGGCGCCCACAAGTAGAAGAAGACCGCAACCGACTTGGAGTGCGTACCCGGGGGTAGTTAGCTAAAGACCGGACTAACTGGCTTGTGAGTTGAAGCCCAGGTACACCTCGAACTGTAGCGCCACCTAAGTAGGTAAGTATTGATATCAATGTAATCGGCGTATGGAAGTAGTTGCATAGGTTAGGTTAGGTTAAACAGGGATATGATGGATATGCCATCACACAGACATCAGGCATCAAAACGAGCCCATCGCCATCCCTGTGGAACCCGTTGAATTTGTCTTCAAATTGCAAAAACATCCTGATTCCCTGCAAAAGCCTAGAAAGCTATGTTATGCTGTGTTATGCCCTCAACATCTTTGAAATCACTGAAAAATCTGCAAATATCCGTATCTGACAATTTGGGCCTCTTTGCGTGTTACCGCAGGAGGCACTGTCCTGTTAGGCTTCCTATTACTGTCCTAAGCTTATCCCTGTTTAATTTTATTAAGTTCCTAGATCTTTTGCCGTCAAAAAGCGGCCAGAGAGCCTTGGAAACCCTGCGTCCTTCAAGACTTGACCACCTTAGGTTGACAGTCCTTGTGATTTTTTCCTCAATAGTGCAGCTCACTAGGCAAAGGGATGGTTTGATATTGGCAGCCTCCTATTGTCGAGTAGCCGTTCTTTTCTTGCAAGGTCGTCCGCTTGTCCATTTCCTTTAATACCGCAGTGTCCTGGTATCCAGTGCAGTCTCACCCGGTTCTGACTGCATACTGCCTTGAGTACTGTGCGACAGCCGCTGACTGTATTAGAATTGACGTTGGTCGATTCTATTGCCTTGAGTGCGGCAGGCTATCAATGTAGATAGCGATATCTATTTCGGATACAGATCTCATTTGCATTAGCTCAGCCGCCCGGAGGACAGCCAGAACCTCTGATTGGAAGACACTGCTCCCGTCCGCTAGTCTTATTGACACTCTTAGTTCTGGGTCTTCTGAGAAGATACCAGAACCTGTTCCTTACCCTGTTTTCGGGTCATCTATGTAAATTACCCCTTCGGGTAGGGGTTAGAATATACCCGAGGTATGCATGCCTGTCGTAAGAGGCGACTAAAATGCATCCTCCGTATACCGAGCGCGAAGTGTATACTAATTATGCAATGAGTAAAACAAATGGAATTATTACCCCAGGTGGCAGACCAGCTATGCTGGAAAATCCACCCTCTACGGAGGTCGGCTCGATGGATTCTGGGGCGAGCCAATTATTGCATCTTATCAACCCGTTCGGAAAAAGTTCACGGGTTTCGAGATCTCCACCACCTAGATCTCCAAAACAAGAAGATAACAAAAGAAGTCCAACGACACCAAAAACATCGTCTTGCGAAGAATGGACCTCAGCGAAAATAAATAGCCTGAAAGACGAAAATACCGAACTTCGTACTAGGCTAACCAAAATGGAAGCGACATGCGAAGATCTTAAAAAAGAACTGGAAAAACTGAAAACCAAGGAAAAGTCAAACAGCGACGTTATGTCTATTGAATCTGTTAAAAATATCTACGAAACAGATGAAGAAGAGCTAGGTCGAGAAACCGACTGGATCTTGCAAAAACGTCCCGGAAAAAAGCGTAAAGCTGCGTCTTCTCCCAAAATCGTCTCTCAACGTGAAGCAAAGGGAGATGAATCGAAGAAAAATGTCAACAATAACATGAGTCCTGAAAAAATCAAAGCGGAAAAACAACGAACACCCCCGCCAATCAATGTCACTGGAGTTTCAGATTACAAGAAACTCCAAAACATATTGATGACCCTGCCGAGATCGGACTATATAGTAACATCGCGCAATAATAATGTATGGAAAGTCAACGTCAAGGACGCTGACAACTATCGCATTCTTTCTCGCAAGTTAAGCGTCGAAAAAATCCAATGGTTCACATACGAGAACAAGTGCGAAAGACCTATTCGTGTCGTCGCCAGAGGACTGCATCCGTCTTGCCCAAAAGAAGATATCGTAAGTGATTTAAAAAACAAGGGTTTTAAAATCATTGATGTCGTCAACATCGAAAAGCGAGAGAAACAAAAAATTGAAGGAAAGGATATGACAGTTAAACGTAGCCTTCCCCTCTTTATGCTAACCTTTGAGAACACTGAACATACCCAAAAAATATACGATATTAAGTCAATCCTCAACATTATTGTTAAAATTGAGCCTCGACGCAAAAACTCGAAACTGATCCCGCAGTGTAAGCGATGCCAGGAATTTAACCATACGCAAGCTTACTGCCAAAAAGAGCCTCGGTGCGTAAAATGCGCAGGTAAACACCTGTCCAAAGAATGCAACGTAAGCAAACAAACCCCTCCGACTTGTGTCAACTGCAGTGGTAAACACGTAGCAAATTTCCGTGGCTGTGAAGTAGCAAAGGAGTTGCAAAACAGACGTGACAAGTTGTTTAAGCCACAAAAAGAGAATCCCAAAACTAAAGAAAAAACATCGGGATCTGCTCAAAATATCGTTAAAAACGCCAAGGCGAAAGTGATTGATTCCAGTGTTGAAAAGAAAGCATCGGAAAAACTTACATACGCTGAAGCTACCAAGCTAAAGGCAAAAGATTCCGGAGATCCTGCTTCCCAAGTATTTTCCGTTATTCTCGCGCAGCTTGAGCAGCAAAACAAAATCAATGAACTTATTTTAGATAAGCTAAAGAAGTTTGAAAATAGGTTCAATAAAAAACGTCCTTCGCCTAAAAAATGAAAAGGGAAAAATTAAACGTACTCACCTGGAATGCAAACGGAATCTTAGAAAAACTTTATGAACTTGAGTTATTCCTAAGGAAAAACGACATTGACGTTTGTTTGGTTTCCGAAACCCACTTGAAAAATGGGTCATCTGCAAAAATTAGAGGTTTTAAAGATTACTACGCGTATCACCCTTCGGGAAACGCGAGAGGCGGATCCTCTGTATACATTAAAGAGTCTCTTGAGCACAACGAAGATATAAAAGTAGAGCTCGAGTCTGTACAACTAATTGCGGTGCGCGTAAAATTGGTACGGAACTCCTTTACTATTTCAGCCATCTACTGTCCTCCACGATTTACGCCTTCAAAACATATATTTAAAAATATATTCAATTCTCTTGGATCGGCTTTTATGATTGGCGGTGATTTCAATGCCAAACACACTTTTTGGGGATCAAGATGTGTCTCCCAAAAGGGTAAAATACTCTATAAAGCATGTATGGAACACAATTGTGACTTCTATTCAACGGGCAAGTCGACTTATTGGCCAACAGACACAACGAAAATACCCGATCTTGTCGATTTCTTCGTTGTTAAAGGAATTCGTAACTCGGATATAAACGTTGATGAAAGCTTCGATCTTTCCTCCGATCATTCTCCAGTCATACTGACAATGAACGACACGTTTATTAAAAAACAAGGACCATTAAGACTAACTGGACGAAATACTAATTGGGAAGGATTCAGAAATGAGATTAATAATAACCTAGAACTAGACGTTTCACTTAAAGCAGCACTTGAACTCGAAATCGAAGTGGATTCTTTCGTTGAAATAGTCCAATGTGCTGCGTGGAACAATACACCTTGTCAACGAAAAAACACGGCTAAACGCAACTTAAACTACCCGCCTGAGGTAAAAGATATGATAAGAGAAAAAAGAAAAGCTCGCAAAAGATGGCAAACAACTCGAGCGCCGCAGGATAAAACACGCTTAAACAGGCTCTGTAATCTGCTCAAGGAGACTCTTAAAAGTTACAGAAATTCCGAAGTAAATACATATGTTCAAAACCTGACGGCAGGAAAAGAAACAAATTACTCGCTTTGGAAAGCTTTAAAATGCTTAAAAAGGCCCAAAATCCCCGCGCCACCAATCAAGGTCGGCAATAACGAATGGGCTAAGGGGGATAAGGAAAAAGCGGAGGTTTTTGCCGACTATCTTGAAGAAATTTTCAAGCCCTCCGACGGCCCGACACTGGCACCCGGCACCAGTTCTTTAGAAATAGCATATAGTAATTTTGTAATGACAAATGCAACTCTTGCTGAAATCAAAACTGTAATAAGGAAATTAAAACCAAAGAAGGCTCCGGGGTATGACCTTATTACCGGAGAAGTTCTGAAAATGCTACCTCAAAAAGCACTTATAAAGCTCTTACACATTATTAACGCGGCTCTGAGGCTTGAATACGTGCCAAGCCAGTGGAAAGTTGCAGAAGTCATTATGGTACTAAAACCAGGAAAACCTCCAAACGATAAAAAATCATACAGACCCATTTCTCTTCTACCGATCCTGTCGAAAATCTTTGAGAGGATTTTGCTAAAACGTCTTCTCCCATTTATCGAAAACCAAAATCTTATTCCCAGCCATCAATTTGGATTTCGGACTAAGCATTCAACAATTGATCAGGTGCATAGAATTACTGATGTAATTGAAAGATTGTTACCGCCAAATTCTCCGTTCAACGCGCCGTACCACGGAAGAGTGCCCGACCACCACGAAGAGTGGCCGTGGGTTAAGATGTTAAAAATGGGCGCCACACGATTGCACTTCCGCCTTACTACCCACATCCAGAATCGCGACTAAATGGGGGATTCGCGTTTTCTTTTTCTTTGCCGATGAACCGATTTCAACCAAGAACAATAAATTATAAACAAATATTTGCCACAACGTTATAATTCTTTTTCCTTTAATTCATACCAAATTAACAAACTTAAACACTAACTTACAAATAGGTCTTAACTAAACAATTCTACTTCTTAAACTTATATTATATCCAAAATCTTAAGGAAGGAAGGAAAGAAAAAAATAAAAATAAAATAAAACCCGTATTTGAACCGTTTTCACGCCAATCGTTGCTTTTACCGAACCGAATTAAACCACCCGCTAATCAACGACCTTTCAATTTAATTCCAATATTAACTACGTAAGCGAAATACTACAGGTATAACTAGGTGGATATATTTACATATTACTTGTAGTTACATATAGGCTTAACATATGTATCCTGGTCTCGTTCAGTACGTCTACAGCTGCTTCCTTGTCCCTTCTTGGCACACACTTCTACACGCCACTAGTTGCCATGTATCTTTTATGTTAGGTCACAGATCACTTTTGCGAATTCGTTTAGGCGCTCGACAAATATAAAAGTTCAATTTATTTATTCTGACACTACCGACAAAATCTTTTGGATCTTCACTTATCCTCTGTGCTACCGAACTATGTAGTTTGTCACTTTTATCTTTTAGATTGTTGCTTGGCACTATTAAATTCGCGGTTCCTTTTTTTTTTTTGTAATACGTATGTTGTTTTTTTTTGTTTTAAACACTCTTTTTTTTTAACTTGAGAGATTTCCTATCTTTCGCACTGCCAAACTCCTCCCTGAGTTGGTTTTTTTTTTCTACTCCGTGTTTTTTTCTAAAAAAAAAAGTCTTTTCCAACAATAAATTGCAATTTTAATTTCAATAAACTTCAAATTGACCTCCGAACTACTTCACTATTTATTCCATGCCCGAACTGCTTGCTTGACTCCTTCAAACTGACCCCACTATCAATCGCAGCCTACTCGTCGCCCGTTTTCTCCAAACTCGTACCACCTACCAGATCCGTTTTTTTTTTCCTTGTTCAACTGGTTCGTCAGATCAGACCACATCTCCTGATTTTCCACATCCGCTAATCCTAACCGAAGGAATATCATACCATACGATAACCATGAGGTCGGATCGCGCAATGTGGAAACTACTTAGAACCATTGAAACTAGAGAAAAAAAAAAAGATGTTCCTACACGGAGATTTGAACCTGGGCACCGAAAATTGTTTGCCGGGTTGCCTACCCGCCGACCCAAGTTATTGCTGCCGTCAATGGTGCCAAGATACGAGCAGGTTGGGATAGTACTAAGGATGGCTGGAAGATAATCTTTAATTGCCAGCAAACGAAAACCTGCTCACTATAACCCATAATACTCCCCCCTTCCTTTCAAAGGTTTTCGTTACTTGCGATACAAATCGGTGTTATTAAGTAAGGTCTTCCCGTTTTGTAAATAGTTTTAAATCTTTGGCATGCCATACCCCTCCCTTCTTTCCATTCCTATCAGCCAGCTCGTATGTCCAAGGTGAAACTCGTTTTACTACCTCAAAGGGTCCTACAAACTTCGGAGCGAGCTTTGCAGAGAAATACCTGGCAGCATCGGAGAGGACGAAATTTTTCCTCAAAACTAAATCCTTTGGGAAAAACCTTATATCGCGGTGGCGCAAATTGTAGCGGTTGGCAGATCTTTGAGCCGAACTTCCTATTTTACCCTTTATATCCTCTACTATTTGACCTAACTCCTTCGACCAAGCCTGAATATCTACCGACCTATCTGCGATAAAGCCTTCTGCGGGAGGGGGAGATCCATCTCCATTGATCTGCATTTCCCTCCCAAACAGAACAAAATATGGAGTCGTCTTTAGGACCTCATGCGTTGCATTTCTTATGGCACAAGCCACTTTCGGGAGGAGAATGTCCCAATTTCGAT
The DNA here is from genome assembly GCA_963966105.1 of Volucella zonaria. Lineage (NCBI taxonomy): Eukaryota > Metazoa > Arthropoda > Insecta > Diptera > Syrphidae > Volucella > Volucella zonaria. The sequence continues at coordinate 133,475,504 of OZ014533.1, read as the reverse complement.
GATTATCAGAAATATACGCACGAAGTTTCGTTTTTAGGGTCTGATTATACCGTTCGGCAGGGTTGGCTTGGGGGTGGTAAAATGCGGTGAAGTCAATGGTTACGCCGTAGGCATCCGCTAGTTCAGACATTTCCTTACTTGTGAACTGTGCCCCATTGTCGCAGACGATCCACTTAGGCACACCAAATACCAAAAACACCTGCTCCTCCAAAGTGGTTCTCACCGATTTGGCAGTAGCCGTTCTCACAGGAAAGAACAATGGAAATTTTGAAAAATAGTCGACTACTGTCAAAATATAGGCGTAGCCTCTTGTCGACCTCGGAAGTGGCCCTATGAAATCCACACATAGCATATCCCATGGCTTGTTTACTTTACATCGGGAAGCCATAAGCCCTGCGGCCTTTCGTAAGTCAGGCTTCACCGTTTGGCAGATTTCACAACCACGGACGTAGCGGGCTATGTCGGATTTCATTTTGGGCCAAAAATAGTTTCTAGCAACCTTATCCAAAGTCTTTTGTATTCCTCCGTGTCCACTCAAAATATCGTCATGACATTGCCTCAACACCGCTGATACTGATGTGGGCCGAGGATACTCAACCATGCACCTCACCTTGTCGGGGTCCACTAAAAGTCCCTTCCCATTGACTACATATCCCAAATATTTCAGCTCTGGTTTGCAAAACTCACATTTTTCTCGACTCAGCACCAAACCCGCATCTTTAATGCGTGACAGGACAATTTTTAAGATTTCCAGGTGTCTCTCGAAAGTTTCTGATACAATGATAACATCGTCAAGATACACGAATACGTTCGGCTCAAGGTCGGCTCCAAGGACTGTATCTATAAAACGCTGCCAAGTAGCAGGAGCATTGTGAAGCCCGAAGGGCATACGGCGAAATTGATACAGCCCTTTTCCCGGAATAGTGAACGCCGTGTACTTTTTGGAGTTTTCAGCCATAGGTACTTGCCAGTATGCGGACTTTATATCAAGGGAGGACAAAAACTTAGCATTTCTCAATTTGTCGAGGGTCGCGGAGACATAGGGAATGGGATACGCATCACGCTCCGTAACTTGATTCAGTTTACGAAAGTCAACACAAAAACGATACTTCCCATCTTTCTTCTTGACAAGTAAGACAGGGGAGGACCAGGGACTACAAGAAGGTTCGATAACACCCGTTCTGAGCATTTCATCGACTTCAGCGTTGATATTTTCCTGGACTACTGGTGAAACAGGATAGTAGCGCTGTTTAATAGGGTCTGCATTGGTCCTAATCACGTGCTCTACAAGACTAGTACGGCCTAGACCATCACCCATCGACAAAAATACCCGATCTACCAATTCGTTCAGACGACTTTTCTGACAGTCTTCAAGCCTAAGACTCCCCACTACATCCATCGTTTCTTCCCTAAAACTCCAAGCTCGTTTCCCTAGATCTGGAATTATAGAAAAACGTTCCCAAAAATCCGCACCTAAAATAAGGCTATGCGCTAGCTTTGGAATCACGAGTATTTCCATCACTTTCACCACGTTTTCCACCCTTATGGGGACATTTATAGCCCCTACTACCTCCACTCCATCCCCGTTGGCAACTGTTACTTTTTCTAAGTCTACCTGCGACAATTTACACTTCAATGATCGTAGCGCTTCCCATCCCAGACTGCCCACAATCGTCCTAGAAGCCCCTGAATCCAGCAACCCTAAGAGTCTGACCCCATAAATTTCAACGTACAAGTACGGACGACGATCTAGTCCTTTTGTCTCTAAAATAAAATCTAACCCAATATTACACCCCCCCGTCACCCTTTTTGCCTTTTCGGCGGTTGCTTCCGCTCGACTCAATGGCCCGCCTGCCCTTGAGCCGATGAGCTGTTTCCCGGCATCGCCGCCTGTGGTTTGCAACGGGGACAACGACTCCGAATAGTACCAGCAGTATTACACCCGTAACAGCGCACTGGTTGTGGACACTGAGCAGCGATGTGACCAAGCTGCTTACACCGGAAACAAGTTATCGTGTTAGGTTCGCGACGTGAGGGGGAAGCAATCACCTGCACTTCTCCTGGACTCGCCACGTCCACATATGCCAAATCCGGCTCTAAAAGTGTGGCATTTCGTCTCGATTGTGGGGGGATAAAACTTTCCACTAGGTATCGTGTGGCTTCTAGGCGGTGGCCTACTTCCACTAAGTGATCCAAGGAAGAAATTTCCACCAAAGCCATCTGCGTCTGGTAAAACGGTGATATGTTCCTTCGAATCCATTTCAATTTAACATCGTCAGTGCAGGGTTCGCTGAGCCTAGAGAAGAGTCCTAGCATTACACTAACAAAAAGACCGATGGTCTCTGACCGTCCCTGTGTTCTACACCTAATCTCTTCCCAAAGTCTATCGTCGTACCCTGGCGGTAGGAATTCAGCCTTCAGTCTTATTATCAATTGTTCCCAACTGTTGAAATACGGCTTGTTCGCTCTATACCATATCGCTGCTTTACCTTCAAATAAGTCATAGGCGGAAGCGAAAAGTTCCTCCTTGGTGTACCCCCTGGCTTCCCTTAGTTCCTCTACTTTCTCCAGAAAACAGTTAATGGACTGAGTATGGTCTCCACTAAAACTGACTCCCCATTTGGTGACGGGTACTCTTTTGGTTGGGAAAAACATAGGCGACGACGTTGCGATTGGCTGTGGGTAGGTTTGAGATTGTCTACTACCTCCTGCCTGCTGAGATGGTAAGACTAAGTTTTCGGGACCTACATTGCTAGACTGTTGATTGGACTGAAACTCTACTACTTTCGGCTGAGATTGGGCTTCCATTTGTTTGGACCCTTCTACACTAGCCTTTATATCTACATTGGAAAGTAGTCCTAACACCTGATGCCTAGCCTCGACAAGGAAAGCCTTCTCCTCTGGACCACTAGCTTGAGACCTTCCAAGACGCCTCAAAACCCACTCGGACTTAGCTACTACTTTTTTAAATTCCTTGGATTGCTCGTCACCTACGAATTCGTTTACCAACCTTAGTATCTCCTCTAATTTACGGACAATGGCTTCCTTATCCTCTTCAAAGGTAAAGGGGTAATCTGGCAATATAAAACTTGAGTCCCTCTTTAAAGCAGTTCGGAGCATCTTCCTCATCTCGTCTACATCCCCGCCCCGAAGTCCTCTTACATCTAATTCGTACTTCAACTCTTCCGAGCTTAATCTATTAACCTCCATGCTACAGTTTATAATATTTACGTACGCTGTTAGAGATTCTTTGAATTTGAAACTTAACCAAGCAACAACCCAAGACCAAGATAAAGGACCAAGATAAAAGACCAAAAAAAAAATAAAAATAAAAATAAATAAAAATTCGACTATTGATATTTTAACGCGGCGGTTCGATTTTTACGGCGAATCTACGATTTTTCTTCTATTGAAATGCCCCACGTTGGGCGCCAGAAATGTTACCGCCAAATTCTCCGTTCAACGCGCCGTACCACGGAAGAGTGCCCGACCACCACGAAGAGTGGCCGTGGGTTAAGATGTTAAAAATGGGCGCCACACGATTGCACTTCCGCCTTACTACCCACATCCAGAATCGCGACTAAATGGGGGATTCGCGTTTTCTTTTTCTTTGCCGATGAACCGATTTCAACCAAGAACAATAAATTATAAACAAATATTTGCCACAACGTTATAATTCTTTTTCCTTTAATTCATACCAAATTAACAAACTTAAACACTAACTTACAAATAGGTCTTAACTAAACAATTCTACTTCTTAAACTTATATTATATCCAAAATCTTAAGGAAGGAAGGAAAGAAAAAAATAAAAATAAAATAAAACCCGTATTTGAACCGTTTTCACGCCAATCGTTGCTTTTACCGAACCGAATTAAACCACCCGCTAATCAACGACCTTTCAATTTAATTCCAATATTAACTACGTAAGCGAAATACTACAGGTATAACTAGGTGGATATATTTACATATTACTTGTAGTTACATATAGGCTTAACATATGTATCCTGGTCTCGTTCAGTACGTCTACAGCTGCTTCCTTGTCCCTTCTTGGCACACACTTCTACACGCCACTAGTTGCCATGTATCTTTTATGTTAGGTCACAGATCACTTTTGCGAATTCGTTTAGGCGCTCGACAAATATAAAAGTTCAATTTATTTATTCTGACACTACCGACAAAATCTTTTGGATCTTCACTTATCCTCTGTGCTACCGAACTATGTAGTTTGTCACTTTTATCTTTTAGATTGTTGCTTGGCACTATTAAATTCGCGGTTCCTTTTTTTTTTTTGTAATACGTATGTTGTTTTTTTTTGTTTTAAACACTCTTTTTTTTTAACTTGAGAGATTTCCTATCTTTCGCACTGCCAAACTCCTCCCTGAGTTGGTTTTTTTTTTCTACTCCGTGTTTTTTTCTAAAAAAAAAAGTCTTTTCCAACAATAAATTGCAATTTTAATTTCAATAAACTTCAAATTGACCTCCGAACTACTTCACTATTTATTCCATGCCCGAACTGCTTGCTTGACTCCTTCAAACTGACCCCACTATCAATCGCAGCCTACTCGTCGCCCGTTTTCTCCAAACTCGTACCACCTACCAGATCCGTTTTTTTTTTCCTTGTTCAACTGGTTCGTCAGATCAGACCACATCTCCTGATTTTCCACATCCGCTAATCCTAACCGAAGGAATATCATACCATACGATAACCATGAGGTCGGATCGCGCAATGTGGAAACTACTTAGAACCATTGAAACTAGAGAAAAAAAAAAAGATGTTCCTACACGGAGATTTGAACCTGGGCACCGAAAATTGTTTGCCGGGTTGCCTACCCGCCGACCCAAGTTATTGCTGCCGTCAATGGTGCCAAGATACGAGCAGGTTGGGATAGTACTAAGGATGGCTGGAAGATAATCTTTAATTGCCAGCAAACGAAAACCTGCTCACTATAACCCATAATAAGATCCCTGGAAGAAAAAAAGATTTGTTCGAGCGTATTTCTTGACGTCTCACAAGCTTTTGACAAAGTATGGCATGAAGGTTTGAAGTTCAAACTGCGACGAATTTTGCCATTAAAGCTTTATAATATATTGACAAGCTATTTTGAAAATAGAATTTTTTGCGTTCGATACGGAAATGATGTTTCGAAATTTAAAGATATCCTAGCCGGAGTACCGCAGGGAAGCGTACTGGGCCCACTTTTGTACCTTTTATATACAAGAGATATACCACACGTCGAGGATACTGTTCTCGCTACTTTTGCTGACGACACCGCTATCTTAGCGGTTGGAGAATCAATAGAAGACTCAACGGCGAAACTTCAGACTGCTTTAAATAAAGTCTACGAGTGGACAAAGATCTGGCGAATTACCCTTAATGAGACAAAATCTGTACATGTTGACTTCACCTACAGAAAGATAAATCACTTGCCCATTTCTATAAACTCGGTGTGTATCCCCTTTGCAAACGAGGCTAAGTATTTGGGAATGACACTTGACGCGAAGCTTAAATGGAAAACGCATGTTAGAAAGAAACGAAAAGAACTAGAAGCCAAATACAGAGAAATGTACTGGCTACTTGGTAAATATTCCAAGCTAAGCTTAGAAAACAAGCTGCTTCTTTATAAGCAAGTGCTAAAGCCGGTGTGGACCTATGGTATACAACTCTGGGGTTGTACTAAGAAATCAAATGTAAATATAATACAAACTTTTGAAAATAAAGTGCTACGACAATTTGTGCGTGCCCCATGGTTTATAAGAAATAATGACCTGCATCGAGACCTCGGAGTTCCTTTCGTGGAAGATGAAGTCAGGAACTGCGCACGAAAACATAAAGTCCGGTTAAGCGGCCATATCAACAATACAGTCCTAGAAGTCTTGGACGAACGAAACATACTACGCCGTCTTCAACGAACTAAACCGTTGGACCTTGCGCGATAAATTGAAACCGCATTAAGAAAGCGGAATATGAAGGGTCTTCCATTGGAAAGTGTCCTACCAATCGTGACTAACTTATGAAATAAAAACTGCTTGATAAGTTCTACTTAGTTGCGGTATTAAAATCAACAATGAAGGGAGGTGTTTTTAGTGAGTAAGAATCTCACACTACTATGAGCACGCGCTTCTGATCCTCATAGTGTCTGATGGAAGATTTTCACCTGCACGGAAAAAAAAGAAAAAAAAAAAAAAAAAAAAAAAAATCTATGTAAATTGCAATTTAATTTGACCTGATTATTGCATTTTTTCCCAGTGCCATAACCGAAATTCACCCAGACGAGTGAGTCGTATAGCACGATTGCCAGCGAGTTTTTTGATCTGTAAATCAAGCGGTTTCCAATGCTGCCGTAGAGGTGGTACGGAACGCACCTGTAATGGCTATGGAAGCCGTTCTTTTAACCGCCTCTAATTTTCCATAAGCCGTTTTCTTGCTTGTTGCTTTCCACTACACTAGTGCGCCGAATGTAGGTATGGGTCTTACCAACACCGTATACAGCCAGTATACCATATCAGGTTTTAAGCCCCAAATTTTTCCAGATAAAAAGAGCATCATATGCCATTATACAGTCTTTTATCCAGAATCACACCCAGATACTTCGCGCTGTCCGAAAGAGACAATTCCACTCATATACTTGCTGGTAAAAAGAATCAGTTCCGTTTTGGAAGGGTTGGCATTGAGACCACAGCTTTTTGCCCAAGTGCTGATCGTCTTCAGGGCAACCTCCATAATGTCGCTTAAAATATTTAACTAAATACATATTCTCCCCGCACTATTATGACCACGTCATCTGCTTAGGCCGTGACACTTGTACATATTGTACTAAGCTTTTTGAGGATGTCATTGATAACCAGCACCCACAGGTGTGGCGATATGACTCTCCCCTGATGGGTTCCCCTGGTTACGGATATTCTAACCGAGCTTTGACCTATGGAACAGCTCCTTCAATATCGAAGAAGACCACCATCGCAAACTTACCGAAGTGTAGACTCTTGCAGTCGTGTAGTCGTTAGCAATTATTATGCCGGGTGCATCCAAAAATGGATGGACTCTCACCTGATTGCAGAAGGTACTCACTAAAATTATTTGAATTCGCTTACACAAACTCTGACTAATGTGCCGTCCTTAAAGTTCTGTGTATTAGAATGCAACTACTCGTATATAACAATAGAAAGATCACCTTGCATCGAATGATCTTTAATGTCAGATCTTTGAATCCCGAAACCGGAATTGAATCGATTGAATCGATACATGTGTCGAAATTGACGCACTATCTTGGGAAATACCAATGGCCGGTTTATCCCGAGTGGAACATGTTAACCAACTTTTCAGTTTTTTGTCGAAATTTGACAATTTCAAAGTGATGTGTCACCACATCTATCTTAGACTCAAAAACGATGCGAAAACTTTGAATAAATTGTTAACACTTTTTATGGCAAAATTGGTTAATTAGAATCACCCTAAATGTGATACTATCGTTGAATCAACTCGCATGAATCGTCTCGCTGTCATTCCTTAATACCTCTTGTACACCCTCCAACACTACGATGCGTATGTTAACACTAGATGGAGGACTGTCGGGTATAACAAACCTTTAAGCTGAAGCAGTTATTTCTGTCACAAAATATCGCAGAGTTTCCACGCCACGAAAGGCATTTCAGTGAACTCTATGCGCGGCATCGTTACAGAAGTTTCCTTGTGGTTAAAGAACCTACGTGCTTAAATTCTCTTCACTTACGAGTAATTACGATGCGTTGTTTGCGGGTTAAGAACAATGGCAATGCATATATTCAGAATTGGTACAACTGATTCTTTACCTTGACATCGAGGTCTCGTCTCTTAATTACTTACTTAGCCTGCGCTACAGGCCGGAGTGGACCTGGGCCTCAATCAATAAGCCTCTCCAATTACCTCACTCTTTGGATAATAGCCTCCAGTTCCGCACTCCAAGTTTGTTGAGGTCCAATTCCAATTGCGCGCGCCACCTAAGGCGAGGCCTTCCTCTACTGCGTTGTCCCTACGGATTAGAGCCGAAGATTCTGCGTGCTGGAGCGTTGGTCTTCATTCACTCTACTTGTCCTAGCCACCTCAAACGCCCAATGCGCAGTTCTTTGACCACGTCGATGTCGCTATACAGCTCGTAGAGTTCATCGTTGAATTGTTTCCTCCAATTTTTCTCTCGAAACGACCAAGGATATCTTCATTCGCTATAGAAAGGGTCCATGCTTCGGAATCATGGAGCAGGACTGGGATTGCAAGGGTCTTATCTAGACTTTCCTTGGTTGAGCGGAAGAGGGCCTTACTACACAGTTGCCGTCTCAGCTCAAACAAATAGCGATTGGCAAGCGTGATTCTGCGTGTGATTTCTGAAGCGATGTCGTTTTCAGATGTGAAAGCAGAGCCGAGATAGCCAAAGTCCCTTACTACCTCAAAGTTATTGCTGTCGATTGTGACGTTCTTGTTGACAGCATATACTTTGTTCTGACCTCGTTTACCGTTAGACCCATTTTTGCCGCTTCTGTTCCAATACTCGCAAACGCACTAGTGGCAGCTTGCTGTGTTCTACCAAAAATACCAATAGCGTCGGCGCATGCAAGCAGTTAAACAGACTTTTGAAAGATCGTACCTCGTAATCACATGATAGCGCGTCGCCTTGCCTAAATCGTTTTTTGACATCAAAGGTCTCGATTAGATCGTTACCGACCTTGATGCAGCAGCTAGCTTTCTCCATCGTCGCACAAGAGGACGAGTTTAGCAGGGATGCCAAAACTAGCCTTGGCTCTGAATAGCTCGTCTCTGTAGATACTGTCATATGCGGCTTTAAAATTGATGCAAAGGTGGTGAGTATCGATCTGATCTTCTTGGGTTTTCTCCAGGATCTGCTGTAGTATGAATATTTGGTCAATTGCTGACTTACCGGGCCTAAGACAAATGGTTTCAGGCGCTCGCACAGTACGGCGGACAAGATCTTATAGGCGATGTTTAGGAGACTGATACCTCTATAGTAGGCGCAGTTTAGAGGGTCTCCTTTTTTGTAAACCGGGCAAACGATGCTGAGGTTTCATTTACCAGGCATATAGTCTCTGGTTTTTAACGTAAACCACCTGTTGTGTAGACTTATGTTTACGGGATACGCCTTGCCATCGCTTATCTACATTAATAGTATAATACCAAAGCAGAACTTGTGTTGGAGGCACAAGTTCCACCCTTGGTATGGGTCGAGGCCGATCTAAAACCTCTTGCTGCTCTTAGGGTCACAGGACCCAGTACTTATCTTCTTCTCTACAATGGGTCAAACCAGCAGGAAGACCCTACCCGCGATTTGGGTTTAAACCACAGCCACCATGACGCTCCCACAAGGGGGCCTACCTCAACAAGTCAGGCCCGGACCGAAATCCGGGGGGCTCCTGACTCCCATGGTACTGTGATTTAAGTCCTGGTAGGGACTACCGGTGGTCTTGCCACCAACAAGACCTATGACCGGCAACTTGTAACTGGTCAAATCGTAGCAACCTTCGGTGGCTTCATCTGAAGATGTTTACGATAAGACCAGTAATATGCTCTGCCCCCGCTTTTTATTAGACAACGTCATTGATGGGTGAAGCCTTGGTAATTGGGCGGGGGCCCTTACCAGGCATATATTCATCTGACCAAATCTTGGAAATAAGTTGGTGTATTCGCTCTACCAGCCTTGTTCGACTTCAGTTTGGATATTGCTATCCTCACTTCATTTTGGTCGGGTGGACTTGCATCGTCAATATTGAATGGTTCGCTCTGCCAGACAGTGGAATTTGTGTCGTCCTCGCCGTTTAGCAGTCTGTAGAAATAGTTTTTCCATATCCTCAGCACCGTCTGTGACTCTACTATAAGATTTTCTTGTTCATCTCTACAGGTTTCCGTTCGGGTCTTATTACCCTGACACGTTCTTTTTACCTTTTGGTAAGGCTTCCGAACATTATTCCTGGAGTAGCACCTCTCTTTTTTTTGCTTCTCTGGAGAAGCCGATGTTCTTCCCTCCTCTTTTGGTCGTAGAGCTCACGAGCCACTCTCGTCCTTTTGTGCAGCGCCGCTTTGTAGGCATGTTGTTTTGCGGCATGTCTTCATCAAACCAGTGGTTTCGATGTGGTGATGGCTTCTCGGTATCTAAGCCACTGGTCTTCAGCACTTGATGCTGGCTACAAAGGACTCGAAAGGTTGAGGGATACGCGATCGGCAAAGGTTCTGGTGGGGCTTGTTGCGATTGCAATTGTTCAACGTTAAATCTCCTCATAGTATTTCCCCGTTGTTATGGCGTCTGAGATATCCGTAGACGTACCTGGGCTGCAACTAGGTAGTGGTCCGAGTCTATATTGGCCGCTCGGAATGTTCGGACATCTAAAATTCTTGAGGAGTGTCTTATGTCGATCGCAACATGGTCAATCTGGTTGACAATTTGCTCATCTGGTGTCCGCCATGTTCCTTTGTGAATACTGAGGTGAGCAAGCTGTGAGCTTGCTATAGTAACGTTACGTCCGCAGCGAAATCGATTAGACTAAGTCCGTTTCCAAACTTGGTGTCGTGTAGGCTATATCTTCCGATTGTGCTACCAGAAATGTCCTTCTTAACAATTTTGGCATTAAAGTCGCCTAGGAAGATCTTAACGTCGTACTGGTACATCGGACACTGCTGCTGGGTTTTGTCGAGGTGCTCGTAGAAACTTTCGTTGGTAGCATCGTCCTTTTCCTCTGTTGGTGCGTGAGCGCATATAAAGCTCAAGATTTCTTGCCTAAGTCTGCCGCTTACAACAAAACCGCATCCAAATAGACGCTGCATACGTTTCCTATAGCAATTACCATCGTAAACATCAGAGTTTTTCATTTTTCTTTTGCTCGGCCCATTCCACCGCACTTCCTGGATGGTGGTGATATCTGCTCTATTGCAGTTTAGGGCCACCGCTAATTTTTCGGCTGCACGCGGCCTGTCCAAGGTCCGAACATTCCAAGTTCAGATCCGAAAGCCGTTGGCCGTTGTTCTTTTTGCAGGGTCGTCAACAGTGGACTCCACCAACAAGGCGAAAAGGTGTTAATGAAGTCAGAAGAGGAATCTCTAGTCCGTTCACCAATTTTCGAGGTGGATATAGAACAGACGATTCTCAGTCCATCTCAAATTAATGCTACATGCCGCCCATCTGAAATCTTGGACAGGATAGATGTTCAGGAGCAATATTTATCAATCATCGGGATGGTAGCAAAAGCCGACCTAAGCAAGCCTCGGCCGAAATACCAAGACATCACTGGGGCCCTGAGCTTTGAATCGCTGCCCTCATTACGGACGGAACTGAACTCGAGGAGGCGAAATGGCTGGAAAGAGCCAGATGTGCGTTAGCTCGCGCTCAGTGAAAAGAAGAAAAAGATCAACAAAACGGGGCCAACACCAGTAAACGTGGAAGTTCATAGATAGGTAGGAATGAAGAAAAAGCATAGACTACATGCAGAGTCATTCAAAGACACATGTGCAGGTACGCCTGAAAGAAACGCTAAGCACCAAGAGTCTACTTCCCGATCTCACTCAGAAGCGGTCAGAAGCTCAAGAGGAAGCAAAATAAAAGGAAGCTCGTCTAAAAGGTCCGGCGAGATGGAGACAGCACAGGAGCAACCTAGCACATTAGGGCTATTCTATAGGGATACTATGGCCCAATGTAAAGTCGCTAACATGCACTGCAAGCACCTAGAACAGATCCTTATGGACCAAGAAATCAAGGTAATGAGGAAGAGCCTACTGGAAGAGATGGATAAATCTGACAAAAACTGTCCCATGCTAAGATTTATAGCCATCTCAGCTAGAGATGGATGGTTGCTGAGCACCTGCCATGGCACAGTGACCTAAAACCTGGCTGATGTCTGGAGTAGGCAAAATTAAACCATGGAAAAACTCAAATCTGCGTATAATTCAAAGACACGATGTTCCCAAGTTATTCACCTGCATTGTATTCATTCCAGAAGCAGACAACCTTACCAAGGACGTTTTCCTACACCGGATCGCTAAACAAAACCCGGCGCGTCCACAAAAAGCTGGCGGCTCCTCAGGGTTACTAAGAAGCAGAGCGGAGGTGGATGAGGTTTTCAAGGATTACATTCTAAGCCAAGGATGTAAATTTTTCCTCAACTTCTAGCGGATTCTGATTAGGATAAAAGAATCATCGAGACCAGTCCAGAACAAAGAACCCGAAGTCCAAACTGAGGACAGAGCGCCAGCTCGTCCAAAGTTTAGCTCTCATCAAGATGTGCTCCACGTGAGAAAGGGGAGTACACCTGGAACTGATAAGGCTCAAGAGAACCACCAGACAGATGAAATCATCATATCTGGAATCAGCAGCTCAGTGCAGAAAGCTAAAGAGCCCCACAGGCCAAATACTTCAGAAGACCTGTCCTCAAAGTTTAGGAGCTCAGATCCAGCCAGTCCACTGAATAAGCTAAAAGTGCTCGCAGTTCTGCCAACATATCTTCGCAGCAGTCTTTATTATGTGACTAGGGTGCATCCAAGTGAATCTCCAGTATGCAAAGGACCGGTGGGTTACTTTACGATTCCGTATATGAAGGAAGACCTACAGCTTGTATATGTTAAATCAGAATATAACAGTTATTTTATTTTCAGAACAGACAAATAAAGACATGATAGCGGCAGTAGCTGAGCTACCCACTGAAGGCGGTAAGACAGACGCAGTCTACCTTTCAGGTGATTCCTCCGACCTGGACTTTCTGCCAATTTAAGACGCATGGACCACTGTGGTGGAAGGAGATTCTACCTGATAATTGAATGCGATGCCAACCGAACCGAGCCTAGAACTCATGGAATCCACAAAAGTATAAGAGACATTGACAGCTTCTGTATTTCAAGATGAGATACACGCAATAGAGCTCTGCATTTAGAAGAACTTAAACAGATTTGCCATCAACAGATCTGCCAGGGCAAAGCGGCCCTGATTGCTATCAACGCTTTTGAGATAACTTCAAAAATTGTCTGTGACTGCATTATAGTTCTCAAAGACTAGCTAGCACCAATAGAGTCCACTTAATCTGGATGCCAGGTGACAGTGGTTATGATGCTAATGAAAGGACAGACGAATTGGCTAGAATTGAATGGAAGCTGAAGGTAACAGGCAAGTCAACAACTTTTTACCAACCTCTTACCTCAAAAGAACAAAACAACTCCTACAGCTTTCTAGGGGTCAGATAATCGCAATAACCGGATTCTTATCGGATCACTGTAGAGTCAAAAGACACCCTATCATAATGGGAATAGGTCACGACAACAACTGTCGCATGTGCAACGAGGATGAAGAGCATATCCTTTGCCACCGTAACCGCTTAAGCAGAACTCGTCTACGTCTTCTAGGTAAGCCATACCTTGAAGCCGAAGATATCACTGCAAGCTCACTCTTAGATATAGCCGCAGTTTATTCAAGTTTCACGCATCATGGGTAAGCTTTAGGAAATCACAACAGGCCTAACATGGCCGCAATGATGAGGCTACTTAGTCCCACCTGCCCACTTAATCTAATCCATTAGTTCTCATCCGAACGCTATCGCATAAGTTTAATCTTTTTTAGGACGACGTGTCCTGATAAATAAGAAACCAAATCTGATTTTTCTAAATTACAATTGAAACACTTAACACCTACTCGTATCTTATGAACGTGATAGAATTCGCCTGATCAGTATCATGAACCCCATGTCAACTCAATGTTCTGCATGATAACAATGTTGCGCGTGCAGGTGTAGAGTTCCGGATGCCGTGCGATGTGAGATTCCAGTTCGCTGTCATGAGAAGCTTGTCATAAGAATTTCGTTTCGAGGTTGTTAACTTGTACATTTGTATAACATGTCACGTATAGTTCTTATATACATTTACCTGTACAGGGAACTCTGTGGAACGCTTCTTTTAAGTCGACGAGGTCGATATAATCTTCGTAATCCATCAGTCGCGTCATTTGTCAGGCTTCCTTCTACAAAAGCGTATTGACTGCCATTCAGTTCATAAATTTTACGCCGTTGACTGTCCTGACTTCTCTCGTATATTTTCACAGTATGCGGCATTCAGTTTTAGAGCGGAACCAAAAAGCCCTCCTTCCCCTGGTTAGTCATCCGATTGCTTGCCATAATTTCATTGAACATTACCCGAGATTTTCGATTGTTGCCCGGGCATATTGCGGAGGGCATATTATCCGGTTTAATTGCAGTGAAGCTGGGGCTGAACGGCTGAACCACCAAGCCTCTCCCGCTAAAACGATCTCTCGCCAGTTGATTACGGTCCCCTTCCACTTGCGCACACCATCTTAGATGCGGCCTTCCTTTAGGGTTAGACTCCCAGATTCTTTGGGCTAGAGGTGAGACGTACGTTCGTTCAACATGGCCCAGCCATCTCAGACGTGCAATCCAGCGAACAAATGGGACCAAAAATCACAGGCAATCCGATTTTGACAGGGTCCAAGCCACTACGCCATAGAGCAGAGGAGCATCGAAGTGATAAGATTCTTGTAAAAAGCCAGTTTGGTCCTATCAGAGAGGACTCTGTTACTCAATTGCCTCCTGAGCCCAAAGAAACAGCGGTTGGCTAGAGTTATTCTGCATCTGATTTCTGCGTTGATGTTATTGCTGCTTGTAACTGGGAAGCCAAAGTTGATGAAGTCCTTAGGTATAATTTCCAACGGTGGAATTTTGGCAAGGCCGTCGGTAGTGTACGACCTTTTCTAATGGCAGCATGTACTTGTGCTCTCGTTTACCGTCAGACACATTTTGGGCACATTAGTTTCGACACTCACAGAAGGTTCATTGACGGTCACATCAATGCCATCCGCTTCCGCAAGTAATTCCGCTGACTTATAAAAGATCGTGCGTCTTTTGTCGACCAGTGAATGTCGCACGATTCTTCCTAGGGCGATGCTAAAAACTTCATATGACAGCGCTTCGCCTTGTCTAAAACCTTTCTTGACATTGCAAGTGCTTCACAGAGCAGCGAGCGTTCTCCATAGCTATCCTTGACACCCTGAGTTTGGTAGGGATGTCAAAACTAGACATGGCTTTGTCGATCTGAAATTCCTGGATTTTTCCTGAGATCTAGTCGACTTTCTAGGCCTGAAACTGCACTCAGATGGACCAACAAGATTGTTTGTGAATACGGCAAGAAAGGTCTTGTAGGCGATGTCAAAACAAAGCTGAAATTCAATGCTGCGAGCATGCTTCCCTCTGACCATATCTAAAAGATGAGCTGGTAGATATTCTAAGCCAGGTCATCTCCAACTGCTTTAAATAGCTAAGTAAGCAGTTCATCTACGCCAGCAGCTTCATTAGACTTAGGCTTCGATATTGCTTTCCTTCGTCTAGATCAGAATTCTCTGTTGTCTTCGCCCAGGCTGAATGGTTCATTCTGCCTGGCAGCGGTATCTTGACCATCGCTGCTGTTAAATAGTCTGCAGAAGAAGTCTTTCCATATTACCAGCACCAACAGCGACTGTACTACTGGTTGTCTATGTTCACTTTTGCAGGCTTCCATTCTTGCTCGTCAAACTAATCAAATCAAAGAAGCTTCTCTGATGGCTCGTTGACAACATTTCATTGGCTTTCTGTGGTCTGTACATGTAAGATACGATAATGATAGAGCTTCACAGAACCTGGGCATATCCTCCATGACAATAAGCCGATATCTGTCTCTCATAGGTATAGGAACTCGACAAGTAGGTAGCCCATGAACTGATCGGAACTTAAGACACTAAGATGAGCCATTTTTGCGGCCGATGATCACCTCTGATGAAAAGTGTATTCCGTATGACTTCATTAGGACCAATCTACATTTAAACCAGGAGAAACCCTAAGCGCGGTCACATATTGTGAACAGCTTGTATTTATATAGGTATGGAGGCCTCATACCTCACGCGTAGTGATGGAAAAACGTTGCAATTGAGATTTGAAATTACGAGTACCCCCCATCCATCATACTCTCCTGATATTTCTCGAAAGGACTATTAGCTTTTCCGCTGTCAGAAAATCTTCCGAAGCTGAGTAGAGGTCATAGAACTTATTGCACATTTAATTGGACCAACAAACTGTTTCTACACTACTGGTCGATGTCCATCCGGACTCGACTTGCCAAACTTATAAGCGCGATTGCTGACCACCAGACAAAAATGGCAAACTACAAACGGGACAGCGCATGAATTCCCTGATGGAATTAACTGTGAAGTAAAATCCCGGAACAAAACAAATAAGACCTTATTCGGTAAGGATTTCGGAGACTAAGTCAGGGTCTTCGAAAAGAGATGGTGGCGAATGAGCGCTTAACGGACCAACGGGTTACCGGCTTCGGTTTTACCGACCCCTCATCCTAGGGGAATCTGTAATGGAACTCGCCCTCCAGGTTGAGGGTTGTGCCGCCGGCTTAACTGCCTGGCCATGGAATAAAAAGTTATAGTTATGCAGCAACAATAACCCTCGGACAACAACGAAACAAGGACAATGAACTTCGGTTCTGCACGTAGAATATTAAGTCCCTTAATAGGCCACATGCAGCCGAACAATTAATTGGCAGAGGCCCTGGACTGCTACAAAGCAGATGTTACCGAGGATGAAAAAGTGCGATACCTAATACGGCGATTATTGTCGACGGCAAGAACAGCGCCTATTTGAATAAAGATTTGTTGTTAGAGGCAGACTTAGGCATGAAGTCTTGCTCCGGCAGGTGAACGAGCACCTCGTAAGAATCCGTAAATTTGCCAACATTAGCCTTATATGCACGCATGCTACCAGAAAGGAGAAAAATGACGACACCAAAGATAACTTCTACGAGCCATTGGACTGCCTAGCGATGGCATTTGAACCGTTCACGGCGATTTTAATGCAAGGTTAGGAAGAGAAGGCATATCTGGTAGTACTGTCGGAAAGTATAGCCTATGTAGCACCACCCTCGATAACGGATTCAGGCTGAACGACTTTGCGGCGCGACGAAACATTGTCGTAGCTAGAACGCGATTCCCGTATCTCGACATTCAAAAGGGGACTTGGAGATCTTCTGAGTAATCATCCGTCAGCCAGATTGACTACATTGCGATCGACGCAAGGCACACCTCCAGTATTATGGATGTCCGAACATTTCGAGAGGCCAACATCGACCGGGTCGCTGTTTCCAAGGCACGCTTGCGGATATCCAGTACATCGCAAAGACAGGCTAATATTGTGAGGAAATTTAACGTCGGACGACTACAATCGCAAAAAATCGCCAAATTCTTTTCCGATTGAGTATCCCTTAATCTCTTAAGAAGTCCTACGTCGCCAGCAGCAGGTATCGTAAACCAGTGGCAACATTGCCAAAAACCTATCAGAGGGCATGCCTCTAATGTCCTGGTTTCATTTGGGCACCACAGCGTAGCCCTTTGTTTGAGGACAAGTGCACGCAAGCACATGAGGCTAAGTAAGATGCATACAAAACAGCGCTGCATAGACGAACTAGAGCTGCTCACAAATTCTACGAGCAGAAGAGAAGAAACGAACACCGGATTCTCAGTACGAAAAAGAAGGAGCATGAGAGATACTACTCCAGGAATGAGATTCGGAAGTTTTGCCGAAAGGTAGAACAAAATTGCCAACCCCGAACAGAAGATTATAGAGACGAACAAGGGAACATAGTATTGTAGTAGAGCCGCAGTCGATGTCGAGTATTTGGAAAAAGCATTTCTATAGATTGCATAACGGCGATGACGAGGCAAACACCGCTATCAGGTAGAATGAACCTTTCAACCTGCACGACGTAGACCAATAATTCCGTCCACCCGCTCTGGATGAAGTCAATGTAGTCATAGACCAACAAAGCTGCTGAGGCGGATGGCCTGATTGCCGAGCTCTTAAAAGCGGCAGGCGATGACTTAGTAATGAGCATATACCACCTCATCTGTAAAATATGGTCGGACGAAAATATGCCCGATGAATGGAACTCATTGTTTGTCCGATCCTCAGATAGAAGACCCTCTAAACTTCGTCAACAACAGAAGCGTCAGTCTTCTTATCATCGCCTACAAGATCCTATCTGCCGTATTGTGTGAACGCCTGAAGCCGTTTTTCAGCAATCTGATTGGTCCATACCAGTGTGGCCTTAGCCCAGGAAAGTCCACCATCGACCAAATATTCACTCTACGGCAGATCATGGAAAAAACCCATGAAATCCAAATGGATACACACCTGTCACATCACCTATTCATCGATTTTAAGGCCGCGTATGACAATATCAATAGAGAAGAGCTATACAGAGCAACGCCTAGTTTTGGCATCCCTGCCAAATTCGTCCATTTGCGCAGGATAACGATGGAGAATGAACGCTGCTCTATCAAGGTCGGTAAAGAACTCATCGAGATCTTTGATGTCCAAATAGGATTTAGACAAGGCGATGCGCTATCAAGCGATTTCTTTAACATCACTCTTCAAAGAATAATGCAAAACTCACACGCCAACACAAGTCCGTTCAATTACTAGCATAAGCCGATAATATTGACATCATAATGTGACGCGTGATGTCATGGGCGCTTTCAGGAGTGTTTGTTTTTATAAACTGGTGCGAGCTCAAGGGGTTAAGGTACCCTTAAAATGTTTGCACACAACGCGGGCGACGGAAATTTAGGGAGGAAAGAAGGATAGGTACCGATGTACATTGGTTTTAAATGTCTGACTGTTATAATGACTAGGAAATAGAGAGCTCGCCAATGCATTCTATAACCGGATTGTATGGCTTAGGAGTACGTCCGAAAGTGAGGGTATACTGATGAGCATTAATAACGAGACGGGTGTTACGGTTGAAATGGGAGGAATGCTACTGGCGATTTCAATGAAGCACTGGTGGTGGAAATAGGGATAAAACAAAGTAAGACGCGAGACATTTCGTCGGTGTTCAAGGGTGCCCATTGCCTGAGTGATATTGGCATCAGCTATGAGTTTTTTCGCACGGTTTTGAATCCTATCTAACAGGTGCAGAGATGTTTTAGGCGCACCTGACCAGATGTGAGCATTGTACTCCAATTTTGGGCGGATGAATGATTTATATATTGAGACCAGATCAGAAGGGGAAAAGTATTTCTTACATCGTTTGAGAAAGCCTAGGCATTTTTGGCGACATCGAATATGTGGTCATTCCAACGTAAGTTGTCTCTAACACACATACCGAGCATGGAAATGGCTGGGTATTTAAATTTCGCTTTAACGACAGCAGACAGCATTGAGTTTTGGACGCATTAAATTCCACTCTGTTGATAGTTCCCCAATTGGTTATGCTGTTAATATCGGAATTTAATGAGCTTAACCTACACCCTGAATGACTCGAACTGCAACCAACTTCAGACTGCTATAATTTCCAAACCGTTCATTACAGTGATCTCAAATTTTGACACATGACAGACAATTTTATTATTTACAAGTCTTTTAAACGATTTGCGTCTCAGTTGTGTTGAACAATTTTTATCCGCGATGGAATTCAAACGTGATAGTGTGATTGTTGTATATTTGGCTGGAAAACCACAAGTAGCTATCGTTAGAGCCCTCCAGCACCTTAACGTGAATTAATCATTTATGTCTCGAACCATAGCTCGTTACCGTGATACTGGCAGCGTTGTAAAACGCCATGTAGGTGGTCATAAAAAAACAGCAACATCGGCAGAAATGGTTCGGAATGTGAAGGCTCGAAATGAGCGAAATCCGCGTCGAAGTGGAAGAAAAATGGCTAGTGAGCTCAACATATCGTTGGAACAGATGCAACACATACTGAAAAATGAGCTTGGGCTCAAGCCATTGAAGTTCCAAAAAGCACACGATCTTACACCACAACAGAAAAAAGTTAGAGCCGAAAGAGCGAAGGAGTTGCTACGCTTGCACGAAAGTGGTGAGTTGCCGAATTTGGTTATTTCCGAAGAGTCGCCATTTGTTATCGAGCAATATGTCAACAAACAAAATGACCGAGCTTACTTGCCAGAGAGGTCCTTCGAAAATTTACACCTTCGGACGGCCACCAGAAAGCAGGTAGCACCGATGATGATGGTTTGGGCCGCCATAACCGCCGATGGTCGCTCTCCGCTCGTATTTTTGGACCGTGGTGTCAAAATTAATGCACTCGTATACCGTGAAACTGTCTTAGAGGCAGTATTGAAGCCTTGGGCAAACAATCATTTCGGTCGGAGACTGTGGACATTTCAACAAAACTCGGCACCGTCTCACAAAACACGCGTCAACCAAGATTGGTTAAAAAACAATGTTCCACACTTCATTTCTTCGACACAATGGATTGCAAATTCTCCGGATGCACATCTGTTGGATTTCTCTGTCTGAGGTATTTTGAAGGAGAAGGATCACCTCAAACAAGTACTTCGCCGGGAATGGGCCAAAATACCGCACACCCACTTGTGTGCAGAGCGATGCTTTCTTCGGCCGTTTCAAGGCCATTATTCGCGCCAAAGGTGGTCATATTGAAAACTACGGATACAATTTGAAAATTGATGTATTTTCCAACAGTTTTTGCTTTGGCACAATAAAATTTATCAAAAAATAAAAAAATTATAGCATTTTAAAAAGTTGGAGTTCGAGTCATTCACCCTGTATAGTACGTTAGCGTGCCCGTTCTACAGCCGAAAAGCACGTACGGGAGTCCGGGTACGAATATGAAACACAGAGAGTACTGTCGTCAGCAAAGGAATATATTGGATTAGAAGTAGAAGAGAAGAGATTGTTGATGAAAATTAAAACGAGTGTCGGAGACAGAAAGGAGCCCTGGGGCACACCAGCATTTACTTTGTGAATATCAGACTTGAAACCAACCAAAACAACTTGAATTGAACGTTCCGAAAATATAGTTTCTAAACCATTGAAGAAGAGAGTCATCGATCCCAAAAGCACGCATTTTCGACAAAAGAGCCTGATTCCAAACTCTGTCAAATGCCTTAGAAATATCAAGTGCAACTATCTGGCTGGAAAAATGCTGTTTTCCATCAGCTTGGGAAGAGTCCGAAAGAGTGGGAAGAACACAGTGTGGAAGAACATCTCTTCTGAAAAAGGAGAGACATATCATCTAGACCAACAGATTTGTTCATGCTTAGAACTTTGAGTACTTTTGTTACTACACGAGAGTAGAAAGAGGATTCATCCCGTTGAAGATTCGACGCACTCAAGTGTAGGCGGAGACAAATCACAATCTGGGAGTGTTGAACTGGCCGCAAAGTGTGCAGCAAGCAGATTTGCCTTGTCCAAAGCGCTGACAGCTGGAATGTCATTGTAAATGAGCGTTGGAATGGAGGATTAGGCAGAATTTCTAATGTTTTTGACAAATGACCAAAAATTTTTACTGCCTTTGGGACATAGTAGTATTTTTTGCCTCAGGTTTTGGTCATATTGGAATTTCACACGCTTAAGAAAGGCGTTGCAGTCATTCCTGGCTCGTTTAAACTTTTTTCGGTTTTCCTCTGTCGGATTGGTCTTGTAGCACCGAAAAAACACTTCTCTAACCCTGACAGCCTCTTTACAGCTCGAGTCGTACCATGCCTTTTCTTTTAGTCTGATACTCTTCATCCGATGAGGGATAAAGCATCTCATTCCGAAGAGAATAGTTTCTGTGATCATGTCAGCAGCGGCATCCACGTCGTTATCGGGGGAACATAACGACCAGTTAAATTTCATAAAGAAGGTGTTAAGTCCACTCCAATTGGCTTTTTCGTATTGCCATACGGTTCTTTTAGGAATCGGCGAAGATGAGTTTAACGGTCAACGAGGACAAGCATAAGTATGTGCTGTCAACAAGGAGAAACACACAATATCGACGAATTGTACAGAACGTCACGATCGACAGATAAACTTTGAGGTAATTAAGGACTTTGTCTACCTAGCTCCGCTCCGCTATCAATTCAGACAACGACAATAGCGAAGAATAGCCCTTGCTAATCGCTTGGGCTAAGAAGGCAAAGCCCTTCCTCGAACAAAAACAGTGACCCTTTATAAGATCCTAATAATCCCAATCCTGTCCTATGGAGCAGAGGTATGGACTTTATCAAAAATGCTCTTGGTTGGTTGGAAAGGAAAATACATCGGGTGATTTATGGTCCCGTCTGCATGGGAAGTCAGTGGAGGAGGAGATACAACGATGAACCGTGCGGGCTGTACAGCCACAACGACTTAGTCAAAAGAGTGAAGGTCCAACAACTGAGATGGCTGGGTCAAGTGGAGCTGATGGACATCAATTTTACGATTCGAAGAATCTTTGAATCTGCCTTTGAGGTAAAGCGCAGGTGTGGAAGACCGCCACTCTCGTGGCACACCCAAGTGGAAGGGGATCTTAACCAACTAAACGTGCGAAACTGGATACAGATGGCTAAAGATCGAGCTATCTAGACACGCTTGTTAAGAAACAACGTCCATTCCGCCACCTTAAGTCAGGCATATTTGGAATTTAATTGATTTCATTTGTACTAGAACGCAATTAACAAGGCGACCTTGAATCGATTCATCTTCGATTGATCAATTAATCAGCAAAGTAATTGTGAAGAAACATGTGTTGTGATTAAATCTGTTACGCAGTCAAACTGAAATGCCGGATCTTTGAATCGCAGAAACACTGCCGGCATTTATTCAATATTTGTGTCCAAATTGACACGTTATCTTGGGGAATACCAATTGCCGGTTATTCCCGAGTTCAGCATGTTATCGTCTTATCAGATTCCAAAATGTGTTACATTTTTCTAATGTAAGCTGGACACTTCTTGAGTCAAATCTAGAATTTAAAGTAGCCCGGGATATGTCACTATGGCCAGTACTGCGTCGTAAGATTTACTATTTTAAATTGTAAGATGATGGGGAATACTTTAAACATATTCTTGACAATTTTTTTGATATACATTTTTTTAATTTGATTCAGTCCAAGCAGTTTCACTGAATCCTGATAAATGTGTTGTAGATACAACCAATTCACTGAAGTACGAGTATAGTGACCAATGTCTTTTGATGAAACCCCGCAGATTGCGAGTAGTTTCATTTACGATAAAGAAAATCGCACCTTACTACCACTACAGGTATCAAGTATCTATGTACATATGTATGTATCTCTAAGCTTAGTTGTTTAGTCAAGACTTAGAAAAAAAAAAAAAAAACAAAAACGAGCAATTATATTTGAAAACCAGATTTCGTTGTTATCCACATATTTACGAGTATTTGCATTTTTTTTTTTGTCGTTCGATAGGGGATTTCAAGTTTTCGTTGACAGGCCTGAGTGTCAGTGTCATTGTCATAATAGTCACACAGTCAATGAGCAAATTCTCTTAAGAGTCTCATAAAAATCTGCGATCCAAAAAAATCAATTCAGCTATTCAGATTCGAATTCAGACTCAGTTTTCAGAGTCATGCTCTCCCATTGCTCATAACTAATGAGCAACAATAATACAAAAAAAAAAGAAGCAACCACAACAAACCAAAACAACTTCAAAAAAAAAAAACAACAACAACAATAACGAATCGCAGAATAAACGAGAATAAGAAATTTTATAAAAAGAGGTGCCAACTACCTGAACAGGTTTATTATTTGTAAGCCACAGGTGTACACGGAAGACGATCGGCGGTACTAAACGGCAAAATGTAAGCACAACTTTCCACTTTCCGAAAAAAATCGCCAATTCGAAGTCGAAATTCGAAGTTCACTATATTTTTTGTGTTTATTCTGTGTGACTATAACGATTTTTTTGTGATTAATTTTCATTTGAACGCATTTCTCTAATAGTGACACTAAAAGCGTCTTTCTTTTTTTTTTTTGTTTAAGTTTTAAGCTTTCAAAGGTCATGGGATGAAAAATTGTTTCTGATTGTTAATGTGAGATACGGCGCCTGAATCTATTCACTAACGGTGCGGGATTTATTTAAAAAAAAAAAACAACCTAATAATCAGCTATTACACCGCATTTGGCAATTATTCTAATCTAGTTTTGATTACACTTTCGCAAAATAAACATACAAGCTGAGCCTACCATACTCAGGCCTGAATTGAATAAATTTTTTTCCCCAATTTCGTCCGAAAAATAATTCAAAAAACAAAAAGCACGGACTATAATTGTTCAAGAGATTGGTGTATTGGTAACATTTTTATTTCGTCTCAGCGTGATAACTAGAAAGACGAGTGAACAAAAACAAATTAAGTGATTGAGGAAAAAAAAAAGCAACTTTTTCTGTTGTTTGAGTTCGAGATCGAGTATCTAGAAGTAATAGTTGGCTTTAAATTCAAAGACTGCTTTTGTGTGTGAACAGATTTAATCATCGAGGAGATGAGATAATTGTGGATGAGGACTTGAGAGTTAATTGTGTGCCTGTGCGGTGCGGTGATTTTTTCCAATTTCATTGGTTAGAATCTCCTGTAGTGTTTGCTAATTAATTTATTCGATTTATTTGCAAAAATCGCAGTCAAATGGAGTCAATCAAATTTTATCACTTTTTTTTATTTATGAATTTATTTATTTTTATTTTTTTTTTTCTTATTTGTTGGGTGACTTTATTTTTAAAGTTATTGGAGGTCGGGTGATGCGCATATTAAGACAATGGAAACTTTTCTGAATTGATTTGTCGCTTCTATTAAATTTTGGTTGAAGTGACTATTACAGAGGCCTGGAAAAGGATCAGTATACTCGGATATTGAAAAATGTCCATGTACAGATGGATTGTTATAAACGTGATTGCGATGGGATTTTTAAATATGAGCTGCCATCTACATACCTAGTCAATGTTTGCATGATACCTTGGCGCATTTTTCTCAAATTTCCGCGCTACTCACTATATAAGTGGTGATACTCGTAGCATGCTATCGGACTTCTTTTATTTATTCCAAGTTAAATTTTTCTCCGGGTACCATTTGTACATGGCCCTCCATGCCTTGGGTTCCTATTTTACTGGAAGTCTGTTGGAGGAAAGTATGTATAACGACGTGGATAACGCTGCTGACATGATCACAGAAACTATTCTCTTCGGAATGAGATGCCTTATCCCTCATCGGATGAAGAGTATCAGACTAAAAGAAAAGGCATGATACGACTCGAGTTGTAAAGAGGCTGTCAGGGTTAGAGAATTGTTTTTTCGGTCCTACAAGACCAACCCGACAGAGGAAAACCGAAAAAAGTTCAAACGAGCCAGGAATGACTGCAACGCCTTTCTTAAGCGTGTGAAATTCCAATATGACCAAAACCTGAGGCAAAAAATACTACTATGTCCCAAAGGCAGTAAAAATTGTTGGTCATTTGTCAAAAACATTAGAAATTCTGCCTCATCCTACATCCTAACGCTCATTTACAATGACATTCCAGCTGTCAGCTTTTTGGACAATGCCAATCTGCTTGCTGCACACTTTGCGGCCAGTTCAACACTCCCAGATTGTGATTTTTCTCCGCCTACACTTGAGTGCGTCGAATCTTCAACGGGATGAATCCTCTTTCTACTCTCTATAGTAGCATAAGTACTTAAAGTTCTTAACATGAACAAATCCGTTGGTCTAGATGATATGTCTCTCCTTTTTCAGAAGAGATGTTCTTCCACACTGTGTTCTTCCCACTCTTTAGGACTCTTCCCAAGCTGATGGAAAACAGCATTTTTCCAGCCAGATAGTTGCACTTGATATTTCTAAGGCATTTGACAGAGTTTGGAATCAGGCTCTTTTGTCGAAAATGCGTGCTTTTGGGATCGATGACTCTCTTCTTCAATGGATTAGAAATTACCTTTCGGAACGTTCAATTCAAGTTGTGTTGGAGGGTCTGAAGTCTGATATTCACAAAATAAATGCTGGTGTGCCCCAGGGCTCCGTTCTGTCTCCGACACCCTTTTCAATTTTCATTAACGATCTCTTGTCCTGTCTGCTACTTCTAATCCAATATATTCTTTTGCTGACAACAGTACTCTCTGCGTTTCAAATTCGTACTCGGACTCCCGTCCCTATTCTTCGGCTGTAGAACGGGCACGCTAACGTACTATACAGGGTGAATAACTCGAACTCCAACTTTTTAAAATGCTATAATTTTTTTATTTTTTGACGAATTTTATTGTGCCAAAGCAAAAAATGTTGGAAAATACATCAATTTTCAGATTGTATCAGTAGTTTTCAATATGCCCACCTCTGGCGCGAATAATGGCCTTGAAATGGCCGAAGGAAGCATCGCACGCTGCACGCAAGTGGCTCTGCGGTGTTTTGGCCCATTCCCGGCGAAGTGCTTGTTTGAGGTGGTCCAAACTTTGGTATTTTTTAGTGCCAACCTTCGCCTTCGAAATACCCCAGACAGAGAAATCCAACGGATTTGCATTCGGAGAATTTGCAATCCATTGTGTCGAAGAAATGAAGTGTGGAACATTGTTTTTTAACCAATCTTGGTTGACGCGCGCTTTGTGAGACGGTGCCGAGTCTTGTTGAAATGTCCACAGTTTCCGACCGAAATGATTGTTTGCCCAAGGCTTCAATACTGCCTCTAAGACAGTTTCACGGTATACGATCGCATTAATTTTGGTCCAAAAATACGAGCGGAGAGCGACCATCGGTGGTTATGGCGGCCCAAACCATCACCATCGGTGCTGTCTGCTTTCTGGTGGCCGTCCGAAGGTGTAAATTTTCGAAGGACCTTTCTGGCAAGTAAACTCGGTAATTTTGTTTGTTGACATATTGCTCGATAACAAATGGCGACTCATCGGAAAAAACCAAATTCGGCAACTCACCATTTTCGTGCAAGCGTAGCAACTGCTTCGCTCTTTCGACTCTAACTTTTTTCTGTTGCGGTGTTAGATCGTGTGCTATCCACGAATGGCACTTGAATCACCGAACCCCAAAAACTTTCCATTCTCCGTATGTATGTCAATGGCAACTTACGTTGGACCGACCACATATTCGATGTGGTCAAAAATACTGCGAAATGTCTAGGTTTCCTTAAACGATATAAGAAATACTTTTCCCCTTCTATTCTGGCCATAATATATAAGGCATTCATACAATGCTCACATCTGGTCAGGTGCGCCTAAAACATTTCTGCATCTGCTAGACCGGATTCAAAACCGTGCGATAGAACTCACAGCTGATACCAATATCACTCAGGCAATGGACACCCTCGAACACTGACGAAATGTCTCGTGTCTCACTCTGTTTTATCGTTATTTAAACCATCAGTGCTCCATAGAAATCGCTAGTAGCATTCCACCCCTTCAAACCTTCAACAGTAACACCCGTCTCGCTATGAATGCTCATCAGTATACCCTTAAGCCCATTTTCGGACGTACTCTAAAATATCGTGATTCTTTCCTAAGCCGTACAACTCGCTTATGGAATGCCCTGCCGATCTCTGTGTTTCCTGGTCGTTATAACTTGCAAACATTTAAAAACAATCTACATCGGCACCTGTCTTTTCTTCCTCCCTAAAATTCCTTCGCCCTCGCTGTGTACGAACATTTTGTACAAAAACCCCTTGAGCGCGCGCTGATTATAAAAAAAAAAACTCGCAGACTACTTTGTATCTTTCTCTTCAAGCAACTAATTTCCTAGAACTGGTTTGAGCTGTAAAGTTAGATTCCTTTTGTGGTAGTCACCTTGTGTATGGCCATACCATTTGATAACATTTCCAACAAGACTTAGGTTCTTATTTCCTAAATTTTCAACGGTTTGTTAGCGATCCCGATAGTCGCCTGGTCGTGTAGATTTTGAATCTGAATTTGGTTTTGGATTTCATTGTGAAGTAGTCAGAGGAGGACCAACAAAAAACCAACTCAGGTGAAGAAAAGAGGCCGTTTTTGAATAAATTCAAGTGGTAATCTGCTCCGTCATTCAAAAAGGCAGTCCTACATCAATAAAGAATATTAATTATGAAATTGATGGCTAAGACCAAAAGGCGTCCCGTTCAAACGTTGCTTCAGTGCGACGGAAAACTCAGAAGCCAGTAGAACACCCTTGGAATAGAATACGAATATCATAGATGGTTTCTACTAGAATCTCGAAGGTGTTTCGTCTCAATCTGCAAGCTCCAGAACAGCTATAGTGTCCAAAGAAGCTCTTTATTTCAGTCAGCAAAAAAACAAAAACAAAATACTTAAACAAAAAATTTAATTCACTTTATAAATAAGAGCTAGCAGAGCAGCTAGCCTCCATTTTTTCATCGTTATCATGAAATCGTATGAAGTAATTATTTAGCCTCTCCTTACACTCCTTCATATGCTTGTCCACATCACCAATGTAAGAATGTAATTTGAACGTTGGGGGTGGTAGAACTCCTGGTTCAAAAATATTCTGAATGTAATTGTCCGCCATGTAAACTGCGGCAATTGCATCAATCTCGATCACTTCATGACGAAGCGATAATTTGGCGAATGACTCAGCAAACAGTTTCAGTGTTATGTACGATTTCCGAGAAAGACCTTCTTGTCTGTCCATTCTAACTAACAGAAACAAAGTACTTTCTTAAGATTTCCGATGTTTCATGGGTAAGATCCACCTGTCGTTTAGTAACAACTGAAAGGAATTTCCTCATATCGTCCAGCCCAATAGACAATTCATCATCATCATCACTCGTTCCTGTATCCCCTTGTGGGTCCTAGGGCCTCTACTGTGCCTACGCGCCATCGACTGCGGTTTCTGGAATGTGCCTCAGCTCTCCCCAACTTTTTCCCAGTTGCCGTGTTTCCTTCTCAACTGTTCTGCGCCACGTATATGCTTGATGAGTTTGGTCTTAGGCTGATCATTTTTGTTTTTGCCGAGTTAATTTTCAGTCCAACGACGCCTGCTTCCCTCTCCACATTAGTTGTCATTTGGTGAAGGTCCATTATCCTGTGAGACAGAAGGCATACATCGTCGGCGTAGTCAAGGTGTTTGAGCTCAGATACAAAAGTCCATCGAATTCCTCCGTTTACTGTTAACAAGGCCGCATTCAGCCCATCGCTAATCATCAATAGAAACAGTATTGGTGAAAGTATGCAGCCTTGCCTAACCCCGCTTTGGACTTCGAATTCCTCAGACAGTCTTCCTCTGTGTAAGACGTGACGTGACCCATCATATGGTACGTAGCCTTGATAATTGCTATTAATTTATCAGGAATGACTCTCCTGAGTAAGGCGTGCCAAATAAATTCCCGATTGACACTATCAAACGCCTTTTCCAAATCGATGAACAGTAGGTGAAGTGGTGATCGGTACTCAACACACTGCTGGATGAAGATCTGCAAAGTGTTGATGTGATCGACAATTGTTCGGCGTCGAGTATGTCTTCGAGGTGTTCTTTGATTCGCTCCAGGATGATTTTAGCTATTATCTTGGCAACAGCAGGTAGCACGCAGATACCTCTCCAGTTTTCGCATGGCATTAGATTGCCCTCCCTTCTTCCACTCGTCCGGAAAACTCTCGGCTTCCCATGTTCTCCTGACAAGTGGGAACAGTAGCTCAGCTGATGCCGTTGGCGCAGCTAGAAACAGCTCCGCAGGTATGCTGTCAAGTCCTACCGCCTTATTGGTTTTTAGTGCTTTGATCGCGGCAATAATCTCTTCCTTACTGTGGGTTGTGGTGCAAATTCGGGAATTTCTTTCTGACTTGGGTGCATATTGCTGGCGAATACTCGGTTTAGAACCGGAGCAAAATGCTCCTTGCATCACTTCAGTTGATCCTCATCCGATATTAGCAACTGGGTGTTGAGTAGAGCTTCGGAGACTCATAAGCTCTTTGGTGATTCAGTAAACGGTTCTGTTGTCGCACCTCGCTGCTGTTTCTTCGCTTCTTCTGCTTGCGTGGTCAGCGCATTGATGTAATTGCGCTTGTCACTTCTCACGCTACGCTGCACTTCTCTCATTTTCATGCGATATAGGGACTCTAGCTCGATCCTCCCAGCTGCTGGAGCTACTTCATTTCGAGCTCTTAGTTGTTTTGGTTCGTTGATTCTTTTCCAGGTATCCTCGGAAAGCCACGCTCTATGGCTTCCCTGCGATTGACCGTCAATCCTTTCAGCACCTGATGTGAAAACAGTTTTCACAGCACACCAATGGTCTTGGATGGTGGCGGGCAGTGTGCTGCTGATTGTTTCCACTCCTCGTGAGAGATGGTCACTTAGTTCTTGGAGCACTGTGGGAACTCTCAGTCAGTCTACGTTGAACCTAGGTATTCTTGTGACTTTAGATCTTCGAACGGCAGCAGTGCGTAATTGGACAGTAGCTATCATAAGATGGTGATCTCGTACCAATCCCATGTCCGCTCCTCGTCTGTTTCGGACGTCTAGAAGACTGCTTCTAAAACGGCGACTGATGGCAAAATGGTCGATTTGGTTGGAGGTTGCTTGCCTGTCAGTTGACATCCAACTGATTTTATGGCAGGCCGTGTGCTCAAACATGATGCCACCTACGACAAGACGATTTGCGTTGCAAAAGTCAACAAATCTTTCGCCGTTGTCATTGCGGTTACCTAATCCGTGCCGTCCCATAACATGTTTGAGTCCTTCGTTGTCGCTGCCTATCTTGGCATTAAGGTCCCCCATCACAATGACAATGTCGCCGTTGGATGTTGCATTATAAACAGCTCCCAACTGGTTGTAGAAGGTCTCCTTTTGTTCCTGAGACGAACCATCCGTGGGCGCGTAATACTATATAATGGTACTCCGGAATCTGACCGTTAATATCCTATCACCGTGCGCCTGCCAGAAGATTTGGCCGCTGCGTGCTGTAGGTGTTAACAGCAGTTTAACTCCATATAAACGGGGGCTTCTAGTTGGTCTTGCGGAGTAGAGTAATACAGTGTTACGCGTTGGGGATTGGTACTCACCGGCATCTTATCTTATCTCGCTTACTCCCAATATGTCCAGCTTATATCGCACAAACTTATGCTCTAATTGAAGGAATCTGGCGTTCTGAGGTCCTTCACTCTGAGAGTCAAGGAGCGTCTTCACATTCCAGAAACCAATATTAGTCCGGGTATGATAGTCAAAGGTCGTCAACGTGTTATCAGTCCTTATCCGAGGCATTAAGTCGGTTTCCGTAGCGGGCTGGTTTCGGTAACGCGGATTGCTGGCCCAGGTTACCTAGTCTAGGCATAAGACCCTAGACAATCTTGCACTTGTAATTTTGGCCTACCTATATAAGGATTTATACACGTAGTTGCCCTGGGACCACCTCGAGAAGGTAAAGCAAGGACTACATTACGAACTTGATTATTGCGTTACTGGTCCAATCCAGGTTTTGAACAGTCAGTAGTTTCCCGATCAGTCGCCATGCAGGCCCCCATTCTTAAGAATGGCTCCGACGATATTCGCTTTAGGGCCTTGAATCGTTTCAGCACAGTCTGAATAACATTGACCTTTAAGGGGACTCCACAAAAAATGGTTTAACCGCGTCAAATCGCAGTTTAGAGGCGGCCAACTGACATCGCCAAGGCGGCTGATAAAACGATTACCGAACTTAGCACGCAAAAGATCGATTGTTTGATGGGTTGTGTGGCATGGCGCGCCATCGCACTGAAAGCAAAGATCGTCCAAGTCCATGTCTTCAATTTCAGAATGGTCCAATGATGCTGCCACACCAAAATCCGCACCAAACTGTCATTCTCTGCGATGCATTGGCTTCTCGACAGCCACGAGCGGGTTTTTGATAATCAGATGCGGCAATCTTGTTTATTTTTGTAGCCGCCGAGATGAAAATGTTCCTCGCCAGAAAAAATTGATTTTTCGGCCAAATTCGACGTCCAATTCGGGCTGCTGTAAGACCCAAACGAAGAAGCGATGACGAAGCGGACGGTCGTTTGCCTTCAATTGCTGAGTCAATTGGACTTTGCAGGGGAATAATCTGCAATCCGAGTCGATGTTCCTGGATGGAGTCGAGCACTCTCCGCCACAGCAGCCACATTCTCGTCGGTATGCACCGTATGACGGCGGAGACAATGAGTGTTATCCGCAAGCAAGCCAGTTTCAGCAGGCATGGTGGGCTCCTCATTTCGGGACTCCTTTTCAATAAACGCACTATTTGGGCAACACAGCACTCACCTTTGCAATATTTCCGGAAGTTATGCAAGCGTAATAAGATTTATTTCGCTCTGCGAAGTTATGATACTGCTGTCAGTATCAAAAGAAACTTGTATTTGGACCACTCGTTATACTTTATCTTGCCGGTGAGGCTGCAAAGTGGTCACGTTTTTCATAAATAATGCATTGCGATGACTCAGCTGGGCCGCCAACATAATATTCTGCACTTATTACAATTTTAACTTTCAAAGTCATTACATTTGGCTTAAGGTTACCCAAAGCAGTTTTGGAACATATTCTGTGTCATGTTGTCACAAATCTCATGTTCGATTTACGTGTATTGTTGTCTCTTTGTGCCTACGTGCTCACCTGCCATGTAACAATTTTCTGATTCACTGATGCACAGCTGTCGTATCTAGCATTCGTAAGTTGGCTATGAACTTGAACTCTTGGCTTTGCACCAATCTTCACCCAACACGTCAGTAACAAACAAAAACAAGAAACAACCATTTCCTCGGGGGCAGGTGGATGAAATAATAGAATTGCAAATTGTGTTTGATATATTTTAGTTGATAATTAGCATAGAGATTGGACTTGGCCTGTTGAGTCCAGATTACGATGCTTCTTGAACTTGAGTCTGCTTGCGTTGCGTAGTTTTGTCCAATTTCGAATAAACAAAAAGATAATGAAGCCCACATGCAATGGTTTTCCGTTGTCGTCAGACTTTTCTAAATAGACCGTCATAATCGATTTGACAATTGTGGTTTTGTGTTTGCCCCCAGCAACCAGAAAATGGAAGCCAGTGGATGCAAACTGCTTTTGATTTGAACCTGGTGAAGATATAATTTCCGCACAGCAGTCAATTTCATATTTTTCATATCATTGAACCCACGATCTTGGACGAGTACTTACGCTACATTGCGGGGTGGACTAGGGGTTCAACCAACAAGAGTTTCTAGCCAGCTCGACCTTAAGCTAGCTGCCTCCAGTATCTGTCGAGGGTGACGTCCTCTCTCCAAGACGACAGCACATACTTGGCCTTGCCCGCATTCAAGATTAAACCCATCATCGACACTTCCGACTCAATACTTGCGAAAGCGCCGCTGGTATCACGCTGCTTTCTTTCGATTAAATCAATATCATCGGCGTATGCGGGTTGGTGCGTGAGTTTTTCACTTTTAAGAATGATGGTGAAGCAAGCCGCTTAACAGCGCATTGCCTTGTCTAAATTCTTTTTTGATATCAAATGTCTTGGTTAGTTCTTTACCGACCTTGAGCAGCGTGCATTCTCTATCCTCATCCTCGGCGCACGGATGAGTTTGGTAGGGATGCCAAAACTAGGCATTGGTCTCAATAGCTCGTCTCTATAGATGCTGTCATTTGCGGCCTTAAAATCGATGAAAAGGTGGCACGAGTATGTATCGATTTGGATTTCATGTGTTTTTCCAAGATCTGCCCTAGTGTGAATATATGGTCGATGGTGGACTTTCCTGCACTAAAGCCACGCTGGTGTGGACCAATCAGATTGTTAAGGCAGATAGGATCTTGTAGGCGATATTAAGAAGACTGATGCCTCTGTAGTTGGTGCATTTAAGAGAGTCTCCTTTCTTGAGGATCGGACAAACAATGAAGTTCCATTCGTCGGGCATACTTTCATCGGAGCATATTTTACAGATGACTTGATGTATGCTCCTTACCAAGTCATCGGCTTACGCTTTGAAGAGCTCGGCAGTCAGGCCGTCTGCTCCAGCAGCTTTGTTTGACTGTGGCTATTTTCACTTCGTCCAGGTGGGGCGGACGGAATTGTTGGCCTACATCGTCCAGGTTGAATGGTTCATTCTGTCTGACAGTGGTATTTGGTTCGTCGTCGCCATTATATTGACTACAGAAATGCTATTTCCAAATCCTCAGCATCGACTGCGACTCTAGTATTATGTTCGTTCGTTTCTACAGGCTTCAGTTCGGAGTTTGTGTCCGTGGCATGGTTTTTTTTAACTTTTGGTAAAGCTTGTGAATCTCATTCCTGGTGTAGCATCTCTCAATTTCTTCGGCTGCGTGCTTCTTTTTTTTCCTCCTGAGAAGCCGGTGTTCGTCTCTCCTCTTCTGCTGGTAGAGCTCATGAGCAGGTCTAGTCCTTCTATGCATGCCTCTTGCTTAACTGCATGTCTTGCCCGCATTCGTCGTCAAACCAGGGGTTTCATTGTGGTGGCCGGCTAAAGCCAGGCACATTAGAGGTGGCATCTCATGGAATTTTGGCAATGTTGCCACTGGTCTTCAATACTTGATACTGGGGAATAGGACCTCTTAAAAAATTAAAGGAGACTCGATGGGAAGAGGATTTGGTGATGTCTTGGAATTCTAGCCGTCCGACGTCGAGCTTTTTCACAGTATTAGCTTGCCTGTTCCACAACCGTACCTTGGATACAACAAGGTAGTGGTTCGAGGCGAGGTTAGCTCCTCAGAATGCTCGGAGGTACATAATACTAGAGTAGTGCCTTACGTCGATCGCAATGTAGTCAATGTAGTCAATCTGGTAGATAATTGATTGATCAGGATTTCTCCAAGTACCCTTGCGGATATCGACAGTTGAGAACCACGCGCTAGCTACGACAATCTTCCGTCCCTCCGCAAAGTTGATAAACCTGAATCCTTTATCGATGTCCTGCGGGCTATACTTACTTACTACCGAAGATGACCTCTATTCCTAGCCGAGGTCAATTTTAATGTCATTGCTAGGGCACTGCTCGCAGGTTTTGCTTGTGGTAACCATCTTTGATATCGTCATCTTTCTGGTTGGCAAATTCAACCATAATACGGATGGTTACGAGGAGCTCGGTCAAATGCCGGAAACTCAAGACTTCTTGCCTAAGGGTGCTTCTAACAGCAAATTCGCATCCGTAGTAGATGTAGCAGTTTGTCATCCTCTTTTTGTTCGGCCCACGCTATGGCATTTCTTGAACGGCGGTAATATCTATTTTGCAGCAATCCAGGACCTCCGGTAGACGTTCGCCTGCACGTTGCCTATGAAGAGACCTAACGTTCGACGTATAGATGCGGAGGTCGCTTTATTTCGTTTGTAGGGATTGTCAGTAGATCCGTCTGTATCTGAGGCTTATTGTTGCTAAGTAATATAGCTTCCATAACTTCAAGGAATAAATGTTCACGATACCAGCGTCTAGCCTGTAGCCTGATGCCAAATTTAACCACTTCACAGAGGAACTGTTCCTCGCTGTCGTCATAACACTCACAGCAAGCTTCGCAGGATGTGGTATCACTTATACGTAGCACACTTAGCTGATTAACGAAATCATAGTAGCTTCCCGTTAAGATGCCTGTAAGCAGGATACATTGTAGATGTTGACTTTTTGCGGACATTTGGAAGCATTTATGTGGTCTGTTGGTACTTGTTCTCGCTAGAGATTCGACTGCAAGTGAAAACCTTTACTGAGGTTCCAAAAGGCCTGATTCAGATCTTGAAAAGCCCTTCGCTGAGCCTTACCTAGCAGTTCACCGGTTATTTAATTTTCTGTGACCCCATTGTGACCTAGGACCCAGGCAAGACTTAGTGAATTCAGTTTTCTGGGTTACTAACTTGTTTACTTACTTAGGTAGCGCTACAGTTCGGTGTGAACCTGGACCTCAACTAATAAGCCTCTCTAGTTAGTCCGGTCTTTTGTTAGCTGCCTCCAGTTTCGCACTCTAAGTCAGTTGAGATCCCCTTCTACTTGTGCGTGACACCTAAGGTGAGGTGTTCCTCTACTGAGTGTCCACTCGCTCTATATGTCCCACCCATCTCAGGCGACTGATGCGCAGTTTTCTGATTAGGTCGATTTCGCTGTATAGGTCGTATAGTTCGTCATTGAAGCTCGTCAACACAAACTGAACCGAATATTTTTCGAAGGATTATCCCTTGAAACGACTGAGGGTATCTTCTGACTGCTTTTAGAAAAATATTTCAAATAGCTTGGAAGTGATGAGCGGGTTGAGGAAAGCTATACTTTCAGGCAGTTCGTCCTCTCCACATATTCTTTACAAAATTGTCCCTTGCCATTAGGATTGCGTATGTATTCGATTCTGGCTAAATACAAAAAAAGGCCATTTCGTACTCTCGTAAAATGCGATATACCACTGTCATGGTTTAGACGCCCATAAAACCTGAGTCAGGGAACAGTCGTGCGAACAGCCGTGTGAGTTCCAAATCCATCGAAGATGGCTTCTTCTTCAATGGTGCCATCTAGATTAGAGTCTGGGGTACTAGAATACTCCCAAGAAGTCGGAACAAAACATTTTTTGGGGCCTGGTGAAAGCCTGAAAATTAATTTTGTTTCGGTCTACCCGGAGTGGGTTGATGATTTTTTAGCTAAAGAAAAGTAAAAGATGCTTCGAATTATATGCGAATGAAAATTTTAATGAACTTGTAAGTGCACACTACTAAAAGTCTATTCCCTGGTTGGAAGAGACTTGTAGGCTATTGAAGCCAGTGGCTCGGAGTTTTCTGGTGGGCCTATATCTCCTAGTCCGGAAAGTGAAATGTTTTGTTTTTGACCAGATTGGACGGCGGTTCTCTTTTACCCTATCAGTTAGACAGTAACTTTTGGACATCATAGTAAACCCTTCTCTTTCTATAATATGTTGAATCTTCTTCATCTTCTTAAGTTGCTCGGGGTTGGCTGGTATCCTCGTAATGTCTCGGCAACCTCTCTGAGGGTGTTTCGACTCTGATTTTTTCTTTGGTAAATGCGTTCGTATAGCACAGAACTAATGTAGGTAGGAACTTCAGCATTGCCAAGATAAGACACTTAAATTGACGGTTTAGCTTTTATTTGTTCGGAATTTGCCTGCGATAAGGAAATTGTCATGATACGAGGGTGGTACATTTATAAATGGGACTCTTATTCTAAAATGAAGATTTTTAAAGAAGTTGGACTAATCCAAAGAGGAGGACGATTGCTTGCACACCTTCATCGTTGTCAAATCACAATTCACAAGTCGAGAACTCTGAATTTTATTCAACATTCCAATGTTTCGCAGTGCATTTCGTCGATTTTTTTCTTTTCTTAGAGCGGCTGCATGCAGTCAAGCATTGTTGTGCTACATCATCCCACGAAGAGACCTGCTCTGCCTTTTTCGTCGAAAGGCTGCTTTTGTTTCATTGGGGCGTTGACAATAGAAAGCAGCGTTGAATGTAAAACTTTCGTGTGAATTACGGTTCTGCAATTGCAAGGACTTTTCCTACAGAAAGGAGTGTAATGATGCACCTACATCTCGTTACAATACATGACAATACGGCTTTAAAACTTAATCACTACAAGGTCAATGGGAAAAACTCCCAGCGTCTTTTAATCTGAGCTTCATGCCATCCAAGAATGTGCCAGTACCTTTCTTAGAGCAGGAACGAAAGGCGCCCGCATTCATATACTCAGGAACGGCCATGCAGCATTTAAAGCATGAAGCTCAAACTTGTTTGACTCCAAATCGATGCTGCACTGCTTTAATAATAATCGTGACAGATACAAAGTCAAGCTCCAGTAGGTATCAAGTCACCAGGGTATTAAAGGATATGACAATGCCGATAAACTGGCTAAAAGGGTTCAGCAAGAGTACAAAAGTTGGGAGATCAAAGTGTGTTTGTCTTATTGGGTCTTCGAAAAGCTTAAAGAGCTATAAAATCTTCCAAAATAAATCCAAATTATCGCTTAACTTCAAAGGGGATGATATCAGAAGATTGGTCAGACTTCACTTGTACAAACTTAGAACTAGTTAGGAACCTGAATGTCGCCTTTGCATGGAAGACGACGAAACTGCAGAGCATAGACGAGTACTACCTGGATGCGTAGCTCTATGCGGAACATGAAGACATTGCTTTATCAGAGAAATCTTAGTGATTGAGAAACTGAAAAGCATCTTCACCAGTGCATTTCTCCAGGTAGTTAAAAAGTTTAGGCTTATCTGGCATCTTAAAGTGACGTTGTGGCATAAGGTTGCAGTAACCACCACAATTGGCTGGTCAGTAGGCCAAAAGATATGATACAGGAGCTTCCGATACTGTCGTATCGGATTGTCGTCATTGACATTAAATCAGCACACTTGTAGGACGAATATCTTGCTGTTCAGCATGACTTTTCGCTGCTCTCGGCCCCGTGAATATTGTTTGTGTTAGTCGTTGACTTGTGTCTTTGAAAGAATTTTCTTATCGCACTGATAGTCTGTCAATGTAAAATTTCGGCAGATAGACTTTCTGCGATAAGAATTGGATGATAATGCATTGCGTTTGCTTATTGTTGAGACATGATGTTATTGACGGGAACTTAACTTGCATGTGGCGAGCCGGCACGTTCCCTTCCACTTGAAATCTTTCCTCGTCATATACCAAAATATAAGTACTAGACCGCACAACCCCGTGTTTTTGAAGCCTCAGCTTTGGCTTTAAAAATGAGTGGTGGCGTACGAACCTTCAATGTGGCGAAAGTACCCCATAATCTCGAAAGACAAAGGCTGGTATTGTATAACCTGTCTTGCGATTTTTGTTAAAATTTGAAAACTGGGACGGCTACTTTTTTTTGAAGAGGAGAACTGAAGGCGATGAATAGTTAGCATTCCAAGCCTTAATCATAATGAAGGGACACCCTTCAATTCTGAGGCGGCAATTTAGTCTCTGTTTCACTATTACGATTGGTTATCTGCCGTGTCTAGCTGCAGTTGTTACTTTCTATCTTATTTCCTTAGATGGCGCTACATACATAAACATATCAGGCTCTC
Organism: Volucella zonaria; assembly: GCA_963966105.1. Taxonomy (NCBI): domain Eukaryota; kingdom Metazoa; phylum Arthropoda; class Insecta; order Diptera; family Syrphidae; genus Volucella; species Volucella zonaria. The sequence continues at coordinate 133,436,773 of OZ014533.1, read as the reverse complement.
CAGTTAACGCGGTCTTTGGTGAACTGCTTCCAGTTACACATTTCAAGATGTTGGACATTATCTTCTATAGGGAGCTCCTTTTAGAAGTTTGTTTTTCGAATTGACAATACTTGTTCTAGCCAATTTTACAGCTGACAGCTTATTTATGCCCAGATTGGCTTGCCATTCTTGTATGAATGGACTTTACGCTATATCCACTTTTTTTTATTATAATTTGCGCTCGCCCAAGGGATTTAAGTACCCTTAGGAAAGTCAGGGAGGATGGAAATAGATGTATCTGTGAACGTTGGTTTTAAATGTTTGAAGGTTATAATGACTTGGAAATAAAGAGCTAGGCAGGGCATTCTATAAGTGAGCTGTACAGCTTAGGAACGGATCAAGTTATTTTAGAGTACGTCCCAAAGTGGCCTTGCAAATTGTGAAAAATCATTTTAGGGAACGTGAACAAATGGTTGCGCGTAATGGACCTGTGAATTGCAGGATATTTGAAGTCGCTAGTTTACGCTGAATACCCAGAGACGGTGGACGAGTTGTGAGTCAATATTCACTGCCTAATTGTCGACATATGGCCACAGGTTTTCGGATGTGAAAGAAAATTTGAAAGTCGGAGTGTTAATATTCATTTGGTCTACATTTACTTGACATCTCAGGTGACTGATGTGAACATTTCCGACTAGGTCGATATACAGGTCGTAGCGTTCGCGGTTGTATCTCCTTCTAGAATGCCAGTCCACGTAAAGAGAACCAAAAGAGTTCTCTTTATCAGGCCTCGCCAGAAGCCTTGAAAATGGTACTTGTATTTTGGAAAGGAGACGGATGTCTTATTTGACGATATTATCCGTTTCTATTCGAGTTTTCTTTTTTATTTATATGTAAGACTTAAGCTATAAATTATGTTATCTAATTCAAAGACTTCGGCTCTAACCCAACAATTCACTTGAAACTTTTCAGATCCTGAGAAATACATTTGACAATAAACGACATAGACAATGTGGAAGATAATATTAGTTTGTGCAGTCCTGGTAGGATCTGCCACCTCAGGTATGCGAAATTCAATCAATTGACAAAACAATTATTAACCACAGGACATTGCTTTACATTTTTTTTTTTTTCAAAAATTTTTTCCGACAATAAATGTCATCTGCTCAGCACAAAGGAAGAGATATATCTATTCTGGTAGAGGAAACTATGCTCCCGATTTTAATGGATTTATCGATCCATATGAATTTCATCAGAGATTGACTCAACAAATCTTCGCACAGCAGAGCGCACAAAACAAGTACTGAATAGAATTTCATTTTTATTTTTATTTTTAAATTGTTTGCTATTTTATTTTACGTTAAATACTTTAACCAACAAAAAAAAAACAACAAAAATATTCTTCTTATTTTTATTTAATTTTCGGGCTAGTGATAGGTGATGCAATCTTTAAATCTTTTTAAATTATTTTTAACAATCACAGGTGAACAAGTGCTCTTTGGTAATCTCCTTTTAAAGGTTAAAGCTTGAAATAATAATAATAAAAAAAAAAACTACAAGATATAAAACTATTAGGGGATTTTCTACGGGCTTGACTTGGTATCTTGGCATACTGGAATTAGTTTAAACTGGTTTCTTTAAGTTATATTGATGTTAAGTGGTCAACTGATATGAGTAAGATAGGTAACTCTAACATATTTAGTGTCGTTATAATCGAAATATTCCTAAGCAAAAGATGACTAATAACTTACCTTCTTCTTTAATATATTTACCACACTAATTTAGTCTAACAAAAGGGTCTATATTCAGTTTATTGCTATTTTAAGTCTAGCCATAAACAACATTTTTATGATTAGGCAACAGAGGCCGAGCTACGATATGCTAGGTCCAACTACTTGACACTTCCGAAATAGCTAGGACCATTCGCACCACAACGACTTCTGAAGAAGTTGCAAGAACACGTTGGGTCTGCCTATGAAAATGCTTAAAAGAATCCAGAATCTTTGCACTTTGACTAAGATAACATACGTTTCCTACAAAATGATGATGAGCTGTAAGGAGTTTCTTTCTTTATAAATCTTCAGGATTAATGCAATCACTCGATTGAACACTGGTCAGTCAAACTATTCTGTTCCTACTTATACTTTACGAGTAGCTACATATCAGATAAATGGGAATAGAGAGGTCAAAGTAAATGGGTATTTCAGTGTTTCAGAAAACCAGGAAAAATTCTCACACCATCTAAAAGTTTTGGGTCCAATAGGTTGCCCTCTCCGAAAGAGGAACGGAGGCTGTTAGTAGCAAATTCTTCACAGAGCTGGGGAACGCCTATGACATTGATCTAGGGATTCATTCCGCTACTAAAGGTCTACTGTCACAGCTTTCCAGAAGCGATACTACGGTTTTATGGGCACTATGGGTCCACTGTTGAGCTGTGTAGGTGAGGAATGAATCATTTTGTCACGCTCTACCATACGTAATCAACTTACATTTTAGGTGTGAAACTAGAACCGGCATCTTGGCAACTTACTCAATTATAGATCTTTGCGATGTGGAGCATTATTCATCTATCCGCTCCACATGTACCGTCAGACATCCTTAGACAGACATAATACCCATTCACGAATATTACTTCTGCAATGACAGAGAATATCCGCACACGTATTCTACAATATCTATGCTTCAGGGTTATAGAGCTAGAGAGCAACGATTTAGGTCTTATGGTGGGGGACAGTTCGGGAGGTACCTTTTTTAGAAATAACTTTTGACAAAGGTCATGGGTTATGTTAAATAAGAATAGATGTTGGAAAAACCAACCCACTATTGACACATTGTGATGCCAAGTGGATCTGCGATCTTCCTACTCTTGGAACCAATTTGAGCCTCAGACGAAGAGTTGGATACTGTTAACGACTGACTAGATCCCTTAATTCATTGTAGAATATAGCTTCTAAGTGGAGTTTTCTTCTTTGGGAGAGATATACAAGGTAGGTGGAGGATTGTCTCTTCTTACTCCAACGCGCAAAGCCTTCTTGGATGCTTGCCTATAAGACAATATCCAGTGATGACACCTATGATAGCGCTGAGATTTCATATTTTTATAGATCAAACTCTCAGAGTGATTCAAATCCAGCTCTGGTCAGACTTGTTTGGCCGTTGGACATGTCGCCCCAATAGTCCACGTAAGGTCTGTTCTTTTATTAGCGTCAAGCTTTAGTATTAGTTTGCATGTAGCGCTTGGTATACCGATGATATCTTTTTCAGTTAGGATAGCGAGTTCGTCGGCTGTACAATTTCCTGGAACATAGGACCGGCACCCAACATAAGTGAAAGTGAGTACGGAGATTTGATAGCGATCTGACTACCTGAGAAGATGCGGATATCTTGCAGATATCACGTTTTTCTTTAGCCAGGACAGGACTTCTTCAATCTCCAAAACTTCTGCCTGGTACGCGCTACAGTAATTTGGAAAGCGGAAGGAGAGGCTAAGATTATGCTAATCAGTCCTGGATGCATCCGTCTAGAAACTGATTGGCTTATCAAGACAGCACTTTCTTTCCAGAAGGATGTACGAGTATAGCGGACTCTTATATGAAAGTCTTTGCTAAACCAATGTTGCGGCGAAGTGTAGTCAATGTTTTCTGGAAGGATTCCCAGCAATATCAGCGTGGCCAATAAATTTATTTGCAAACTGTGCAGTCACTGTAAAGCGAATAGGTGCATTAGCAGCTGCTTGCCTGCTGAAAATATCGATTGGTGTCACGTGAAGCAGAGGAGGGTTATGGTTTCTTTAATCTCTGTCATTGTGCGATAATGGACAGGTTTGGGAGAAATGTATACAGGCGTTCACAAAAATATTGAAATACGTTCTTCCATGCGATGCTAAGTAGGACATCTGTTCGCTCATTAATCTACCTTTTGTTACTTTAGCACTACTCTCTTTAAGGAGTCTTGACTTTGGAGTTTTGAAGTAATCCAAGTTAATCCTTTCTGTTGGTACTTATTCACGAGCTCGCGGACACCTTGAAACATCAAGGAGGTTTACGAGTATAAGCTTTTTGTCGTTAAGCTGTCACAGTTCTCGAAACTATTCACAATTTTTGGTCAGAACATTGGATTTAAGTCCAAGCTTATCAGGGGTACTCTCAACTTGTTGTAGAAATATTTAAAGTAGCCTTCATCCTGTGTTCAATTGTCGCTGCTCGTTAGCAGCAGTACCATCAAATCCTTTAGTACTTCATAGAAGAAGAAATCGGCCTTCCTTGACTGTTTTTAAGTTTTGCTACTTATTTTTCCAAAAATTAACATGCACAGGAGACAGAAATTATCCTGACCAGCCAAATGTGGCCTTAAGATGAGCGCCACAAGTTGTATTGGATGATTTCAAATCTGATATTCACAAAATAAATGCTGGTGTGCCCCAGGGCTCAGTTCTGTCCCCGACACTCTTTTTAATTTTCATCAACGATCTCTTGTCTGATACTTCTAATCCAATGCATTCCTTTGCTGATGACAGTACTCTCTGCTTTTCATATTCGTTCCTAGACTCACGTCCCTGTTCTTCGGCTGTAGAACGGGAACGGCAGCGTATGTTAAGCTCATTAAGTTCTGATATTAACAGCATAACTAATTGGGGAGCCACTAACAGAGTAGAATTTAATGCTTCCAAAACACAATGCTGTCTGCTGTCGTTAAAGCGAAATTTAAACCCCCAGCCGTTATCCATGAATAGCACTTGCATCTTCGAAACCGATAAACTTTCCATTCTCGGTATGTGTGTCAATGAAAACTTACGTTGGAATGATCGGTGTCGTCAAAAACGCTGCGAAATATCTAGGTTTCCTCAAGTGATGTAAGAAATATTTCACCCCCTCTGATCTGGCCTCAATATATGTATAAGGCGTTTATCCGCCCGAAATGGGAGTACAATTCCCACATCTGGTCGGGTGCATCCAAAACACCTCGGCACATGCAAGATGTGCGATAAAACTCATAGCTGATACCAATATTATTCAGGTAATGGACACCCTCGAACACCGACGAAGTGTCTCGTGTTTCACATTGTTTTAGCGCTATTTCCACCACCAGGGCTCCATAGAAATCGCCAGTAGCACTCCATCCCTTCAATCCTTTAATCGTAACACCCGTCTCGCTATGAATGCTCATCACTATACTCTCCAACCCACTTTCGCACGTACTATAAAATATCGTGATTCTTTCCTAAGCCGTACAACTTGCTTATGGAATGCCCTACCTAGCTCTTTATTTTCTACTCATTGTAACCTTCAAACATTTAAAACCAACGTTCACCGGTACCTCTCTTCCTATCCTCCGTGATTTTCCTTCGCCCGCGCTGTGTGCAAGCATTTTAAGGGTACCTAAATCCCTTGAGCGCGCTCAAGTTATAAAAAAAAAAAACTTGGCTGACTTTCTGTGGTACCACTGGGCGACTAATAGCCATTTAGCTGATTTTTAATTTGGGAAACATATTTTACTGATCTTTGTCTTGAAGATCCAACTTTGGAACTTCTATCTAGCCCGGTTGGCAACAGATAAACTGCGATTTGAAATTTGTTAAAATAGTGGGCGTACCATAACTTTCTGAATGCGACACATTTTGATATAGACTGATGAAGTCTAGGGTATCTCATTCCCGGTTCATACCTTAAATATGCATCCATATGGGTGGAAGCTACTCTATTTAGTTATAAATTGGCTGAGCGAAACTATAGTTCTAGCTTTTTGGTTCATGTTTTTGAGGATGACCTGTTTAATACGAGTATATACACAATCCTTAGATTGAGGGCGACTCTGGTGTTGCTTTTTGTGAGAAACTCCTACACGCGCTAGTTTTATATGTACATGCTTAAAAGCATGGGTACCAGGGCTGTCACTTGAGGTAAATCATTTTAAGGAAAGTCCAACATGATCTGTCACCAGCCTTGTTGTTTAAGGCGCTATCAGTTTTCTTTTCTTGCTGTAGTAGGTCTCCTCCCATGCATACATTTAAGTCCTTAAAGCTGTTCTTCTGACTAACTAAGGTTTTAAGGCTCTAACAGCTGGGTCCATGCTCTAAAATTGTTCATTTTATAGACAAGTCGTACTCGGAAGCAAGTCTACCAGCCCCTTAGTCGCTTGTGTTTATAGACGATTCTAGATAATCTGATTGGCATTCAATTTGGTGTGCTTACTAAATTTCTTGGGAATCGTTCTATAGGTGGTCGGAGTAATTAAGTATAATCCTGCGTTGTAGTGCAGGAAATACTTTTGAAACCAGGGCCAACCATACGCAAATGTAGGTTTACATTTTCTAGTTTAATATTTGTTTCGTAAAAAAAATAAATTTACTAAATATTATGTGCCCCAAACCCCAATATTTTTTTAGAGATTAAGTTATAACAAACACTATACAAAGATTTCTTTTTGATTAAGGGCAAAACTATTTTTTCTCTTCTCTCTATGCTTTCCTTTGCTTTCAACTTTCAATTTAACTTGGAATAATTTAATTTATAGTGCTGCGCTTACATCGGTATACGCATCTGATGATGCGGCTGCTTTCGCCGAAGCTTCTAACTATGACGACTATGATGAGTAAATATTTTCTTTTTCTTTCCAACTTTTGTAAATAAATTAATACTAAGCTGCATGTAGTTCGATTAAAAAAAAAAAAAACTTCAAATATACATTTTTTTGTAAGTGTTTGCATATATTTAAACGTATTAATGTTTCCTTAAATTTAGGGCATTCCAAGAACAATTCGCTCAACAGCAAGCATTCTTTGATAATCTCCGTCGTCAGCACCAAGCTGCAGCTGCTGCTGGTAGCTCTGGTGCTTATGCGCCAAATTTCGCTTCAGCTTCTGGAAGCTATGCTCCAACCGGGTTCCATCAAAGCGCTGCTATCTTCCCAGAAAATCCAGTAAGAAACTTTGACAATTCTTTTGAATAATATAAACAATATAAATTTTTCTGTTTTTTTAGAGCATTCCCAATATCAACAATCGATTCTCGGAATCATCTTTAGGTGGCGGTAATGGTCATCATGGCGTCTCTGTAAGCTCTTATGCTTCCTCATCCGATATTAATGGAAAGAAGACAGCTCATCGTGGTGCTACCACAACTATCAACGACAACGGCAAGGTGACATCTTATAATGTTCACTCGTAAACTGTGAACGCGGACGGTTCTCCTTAGTCCTCCACTTACCCCATATTGGCAATTGATTCTTCCGATTTGTATTTAAAAAAAAAAAAAAATATTTTTATATTTTAAACTGTTTGAATCTATCTTAAAAAAAAAGGAAATAAAAATTATATATAATTGTGTTTATATATATATAAAAAAAAAAACAATAAGAATGCTAATTTAACTTTTTTTTTTTTTAATGTTTGAAGGAAACCGAAAGTCAAAGCGGGTTATCGATAAGACTGGAATGATCGTCATCGGACTGATTGTTTTTGATTCCACGAATCGGAATCTGTTTTTGAGTCATAATTAACTTTTTTAATCAAACTGACCTTTGACCTGAGATTCATTGGAATTTCCATAGGGAACGTTTTTAAATTGTTGATTGCCTGGCCCTTGGATAGTCTGATTGGAGTCATTTGTCCTTGATTGCATAGGAGAGAAAAATATTAAAAAAAATACAACACACAATACAATACGAATATTTGATTGATTAGATGGTGTTCAGTACATCCGTTCTCAGCTGCTCACGAGCTGTTACAAGTATTATTCGATTCAATGGGGAATTATAGTTTCTCAGCATTTCTGCCCACTTTCGGGATACATGCGGTATTGAAGTTGATACACAGATTGGTGAGTTTCAATTTATTTCAGCGTAGTAGGGTTCGCCGACTACTCCAGAAGGGCTGTATTCGATCACAGTCCAAAAACCCTAAAAGAGAAAAAATGTTTTCGAACTCACTGCATTTTCGGCAAGCAATGACGAATCATTTTTCATTTTTTCATTTCATTTATTTATTCCAAGCAAAGAGCACATACTATAATTAAACAATATATTAATAAACTTAATAGATATTACATCAATTTATATTGAGGAATATATGATACATACTTTAGTTAAAAAAAAACTAGTGACGGATGCATTAAATTAATTTAAAGAAATTTATAACTTAAGACAAAATACAATTGTTGTGAGGTGATTAAGATTAGATAAGCTGAAAACGTTATGCTTGTACATTTAGTGCATAAGATAAAAAAAAGCTGAATTTTTCTTAAGTAAATACTACGCTATATAATTACTCTTATTAAGTTGTTTATTTCATTGAAGTAAAACCTAAATAGCGACTTTTTAATTTCTCTGTTAAATGAAAAGATTTTTTTTATGCTTCGGAGTTCGAAAGGTAACCTGTTAAATAGTCTGGGTGCTACTGAAGTGTAAAAATATAAAAAGCGATAAGTATTGTGAGGTGGAATATTAGAAAGACATCGTTCTGTGCTGCGAAGACCGCAGGTAGTTAAATTATGATTTAATAAGTTTCCACTTCGTAAATAAAATATTTTTAAGACTTTGTAAAAATAAAGATGTTTTAGCGGAAGTATCTTTGATTTGAAGAACAAGCAAAAACTATGTTCACGGCGTTGTTTTTTCCATATTAATCTGAGATACGATTAGGAGTTGTAAACTATTACTGCAAGTACCACTCCAACATACGAGCTCATATTGCAACTTAGTTTGTACCAAACTTTAATAAGTTGTTTCTAAAAGTTTCTGGGAGCATAGTTTCTTTAGATGATACATAATATCCCCTTGAGAAGGAGAACCAAGTTGACACCATATATACAGATTTCAGCAAAGCTTTTGACTCTGTCAATCATAATAGGCTAATCTACAAACTTGAATCTTTCGGATTTCATTCGCAATTGCTTCGTTGGTTGTCTTCCTTTCTTCTCGGTCGAACCCAACAGGTTAAAATCGGTAACCTTGTATCAAAAGAAATTAAATGTAGCTCTGGTGTTCCACAAGGGAGCCATTTGGGCCCGCTTCTCTTCATCATCGTGAAAGATATTAAATATGGACAGTGTTTATTGTTGGCCGACGATCTTAAAATTATTTAGAGCTGTTAAAAATATTGAGAATTGCTCTTTACTTCAACTAGATTTAAACAGCATCACGGAATGGTGCAAAATCAATGCCCTAACGTTAAACACAAGCAAATGTAATTTCATTTCTTTCTCCACATACTTCTCTATAATTCAATTTGAATATTCGATTGTTTCCATACCCCTCTCCCTAATTAGTGAAGTCAAAGATTTGGAAGTTATGTTGGATACTACTTTTTCTTTTAAAGCACATTTGAATCGTACTTTATCCAAAGCTTATTCGGCAATAGGTTTCATTAAGAGAAATTGCAAAAGCTTTTCTGATCCGTTTTCTTTCCTGTCATTGTACTCCGCCCTTGTTAGACCTTATCTGGAATACGCAGTTGTGATTTGGAATCCCAATCTCTCTTCTGACTGCGACCGAATTGAACGTGTTCAAAAACGTTTCACAAGATTCATTTTCTATAGAATGCATTGGAACTTTTGCCCCAATTATAAAGCTAGATGTTTACTCCTTGGCTTAAAATCGCTAAAGTCTAGACGTACTATACATGATATAACGTTTGTTAGAGACCTTCTTGGTTATCATATAAGATGCCCTATTCTATTATCAAAAATAGGACTTCATGTCCCTATACGGTCATTGAGAACACGGCATCTTTTTTTTTGTTGAATACCACAGAACGAATTATGGTACTAACGAACCGCTTACTCGAACTGTCAAAGTCAGTAACCTCTTTGACGTTTGTTTAAATAGAGCTCAATTTAAAAATGTAGTCAAAACCTTATAAATTTTTTAAATTTAATTTATGTACTCGTATATATGTTATATTTTGTTTTCTAGTATCTGTTAGCACTTAAGTGACTTGTAGATGTGTAAATAAATAAATAAATAAATAATATATGTTGCTTTTAGAAGATATTTTTTTAGTAAGGAAGTGTGTATACTTCAGTTCATATTGTTGTTAAGCATTAACATTTTCAATAGAAAAATATTTTGAAGAGCAGGTCAGGCTTTTCGAATTTGAGTTTATTTGAACGTTATTAGCAACGTGAAAGATACATTTAGGAGAGTGCCTGTCTAGTGATGGTAAGTTAAAAACATGATTTTAGTTTTATCACTAATAACTAGCTTGTGCATACCGAACCAATGTCTTAGCGTTTCCAAATCATGGTTAATATCAGCAATCAAATCCATTACAGACACATTTGAATATATGCACCCAAATATAATCTGCAAAACCAGTTTGATTACACTTTAATTATTGGTTAAAGATAGAATTAATAAAGATTATAAATAATAGAGGACCAAGAACGGAGCCCTGTGGAACTCCGATCCGAATATCTCGAATTTCACTGAAAGAATTCCCAATCTTAACCATTTGTTTCCTATCTTTGAGATACTAGGTGGAGTGAAAAGTGAATTTTTTTTAAAATGTTTTTTTATATTAATCAATATAGTCCTCTTTTAGTTTAATACACTTATTCCAGCGATTTTCCAACCTCTTGATCTCGTCCGAAAAGGAATTTTCCGGAAGGTCTGCAAAATACTCCTCCGTGGCGTTGATGATTTCCTCGCGTGAGCTGAATTTTTTATTGATGAGCCATCTTTTGAGGTTTGGGAAGACATAATAGTCCAAGGGATCCAAATCCAGTTACCAATCGACGCCAAAAGTCCGCCCGATTCCGCATCAGCAAGTTCAAACAATCTTTCGAAGTGCTCTCGCGCTCGTGTTTTTGGTCATCCGTGGCACTCAGCGGCAGGATAACTTTTTCATATGCAGAATTTTGCCCAAAATATGGCATGTGCACTCAGTACTAATCTTTGTGGTATCTGCTAGCTGGCGCACCTTCACTTTCCGGTCAGCCAACACCATTTCATGTATTTTTTTGACATTGTCCTCTGTAACCGTATCGGAGGGCCTGCCGCTGCGGACTTGATCGGTAGGGGAGTTGCGGCCACCACGAAACTCTCGAAACCAATATTTGACGGTGTAATCTGACGGAGCATTAGCCCCATAATAATTATCCAACTAGTGATATCCCTATTATTGAAGTTTATTTTAGAAGGTCCATCAAAAATGACATTTTTATTGAACAAGTTACTGACATTACCTTTCGCACAGTGAAATTTGTTTATTGGGTCTACAAGTAAGTTTCCAGCGTTTTTTTCCAAAATTTGAAGTTTTATTATGAAAACATAGTTACAATGCTTTATTCAAAGTATCGTCCATCGGAAGCTACAACGTTCCCCCATCTTTCTGGCAATTTATGAATTCCGGACCAAAAAAATTTCTCGTCTTTCGAGCCCAAGAAGGTATCGAGCCAATTTTTGATTTCCTCTACTGAGCTGAAGCGTATTCCCGTAAGAGCGTTCTGCATCGAACGAAATAAGTGGTAGCCAGATGGTGCCAAGTCTGGACTGTAAGGCAGGTGAGGCAGAATTTCCCATCCACTATTTCCCAAATAGTTTTTCACCGAAACCGCAATATGTGGCCGAGCGTTGTCGTGATGAAAAATGACGGCCGTTTTTCTTTTAATGCCCGCTTCAAACGAATTAGTTGGGTTCGATATAATGGTCCTTTAATGGTTTCACCACTCGGAAGCAGTTCGTAGTATACGACACCCTTTTGACCCCACCATATGCAGAGCATGACCTTACTCACGTGAATATTTCGTTTCGGCGTCGATTGGGTGGGCTGGCCGGGCTTTGTATACGATTTTCTGCGTTTAGGATTATCATAATAAATCCATTTCTCATCACCAGTGACAATACGATGCAAAAATGATTTATTTTTATACCGCTGCAGTAACATTTCGGACATGCAAAATCGCCGTTCGACGTCTCTTGGCTTCAATTCGTACGGCACCCAGTTTCCAACCTTTTGAATGAATCCCAGTGCTTTAGGCGCTGCATCATTGCGTGACGCCCAATGATTCAGCAAGTTCTTCTTGAATCTGACATGGATCCTCATCCAGTAAAGCGTCCAATTCCTCGTCTTCAAACTTTTCGGCTTTCCGGGGCGATCATTGTCTTCAACTCCAAAATCACCACTTTTGAACCGTTTGAAACTCTCGCGGCACGTCGATTCACCAATACATTCCGTCCCATAAGTTTCCGAAAGCAAACGATAGGCCTCAGCCGCACTTTTCTTAGATTAAAGAATAAAAGCAGCGCTTCCCGCAAATGCCGTTTATTTGGCTGGAAACTTGCCATGATTTTGCTCGATAAAATGTACGACACCGATAGAACTGCTCAAATATAACGCTGCAAAGTTGTTGACAGATACAAAACCTACAAATAAAACACATGGGGTCTGACATTTCTGCCCGGGATCCACTGGTGGCGCCATCTCTGACAAACGCTGGAAACTTACTTGTAGGCCCAACATATAAAAGTCTTCTTTGCAGATAGAAACTTCAGAAGCTATCTCTTTACAGATTAGATTATATATTTTCGTCAGATGTGTGTTTCTGGGTTGTTTTTTGCATTTCGCAAGTAGCTTATTTTTCTCTGCAATTCGCTGTAATAAATAATCAGACATCCAAGACTTTAGTCTTTTTTGTTTATCTCTTCTCGTTTTTGAAACTGTAGAACAAAACTCAACGTGGCAATCTAAAATGTTACAAAATATATCGAATGCAAAATGAAAACTTCTGCCAAATAAGAAATCATACTTAAAAGACTTTTTAATTCTATTTTTTTTCTGGCTGCACCAAATCTAGTTCAGTGAGCTTTCCAAGATACCAATATCCCGTTGTATGCAATTATGTCCAATTCATATACCTATGCTAACCACGGATTTCCGAATTTTTTTCTTCAAATTCTTTTGCCCTAGAAACTGGTTTATGATCTAACATATCAGTACACATTACGCTTGATTAAATTGAGGTGTTTATTTGCATTAGTAATGGTTGATGCGTCAATTATGTTGCATTCTGAAATTAGTGTATAGTGTTTTTGTCTCGTGCTCGGAAAAAAACTATCAAAAATAAGGTGAGCCTGTATTTTATTGTTGTGATTCTTCTAGATATATTTGATGAATAATGTGTATATTTTTGTGTATATTTCACTGTAATGCACAGTCGCGCGAACGGCAAGCTACTAACAAAACGTGTCTATTTCAGGCAAATAATAACAGTCGTGCGATATTTCCATTATACCTTGGGCCGAGCACGCCCGAAAACACAATAGAATCATAAAATAGATCTAGGGACGCTCTGTTCGAAGGGTCGTTTGTCGCTACCTGCCTCTCGGTTCGACGCCGCAAAACTCATTTCACTCTCTCCGCTCTAACTGGCTTATTTATCGAAATATTGACTTGGCGTTTTCACCAGATATTCTTGAGACCTCAAACTTCCAGAATATGCAAAAAAAAACAAAAAAAAAATCGACTTTTTCGACCAAGCTAGGTGTATATTGAGATTCTGAGAAAAGTATTTTTACAGCAACCGGAGTCATGGTTTTATTGCGTCAGACGACATTATGTGGGCTAGGAAGATTCTTATCGGAGTTGGACGCAGCTGTTCTATTGATTTTTGACTTGACAGCAAATATGTCAACGGCGTTTTTATGGGCCTCATCTTGCATCACATCTGTTGATAGATACTGGCTGAAACTGGAAAGTGAGCTCCGAGCTTAAGACTGCATAGACGTGGCAACTACCTACACCCAGAATTTACATCTGAAAGCGTATCCGGTAGATTTTTCTTGGACACGTCTTCTTAAGCAAATTCCGGGTCTCAGATCTGTCACAGAATTCGACGTGTTTATGAACTTACGAGTATATAAATACTTTCAGTAGAATTTTCCAGCTGGTAATCCCTTTAAATTTGTGACTCGGTTACAAAACTGACCAAGTTGAGGTACTAAGAGTAATTCCGACTCATTAAGATGGCCTTTTTCACAATAAGTCATATAGTGGTGCGCAACCCTGCAAAGATCTTAGGCTACAAATGCCATTTTTCTATATAAACTCACGAAATCTCATTTAATATAATGGCTGTGCTATCTGAACTTAAAATCAATGTTCAAGCAATTACTTGTTATAACCGGTTGCCCTGGAAAAATTGGCGCCCAACATGGAATTGATATCGGAATTTAATGAGCTTAGCATACGCTGCCGTTCCCGTTCTACAGCCGACGAGCAGGGACGTGAGTCCTTAAACGAATATGAGAAGCAGAGAGTGCTGTCATCAGTAAAGGAATATACTGGATTAGAACTAGTAGACAAGAGATCATTAATGAATATTAAAAAGAGTGTCGGAGACAGAACGGAGCCCTGGGGCACACCGAAATTACCGAAAGGTAATTCCTAATCCATTGAAGAAGAGAGTTATCGATCCCAAAAGCACGCATTATCGACAAAAAGCCTGATGCCAAACTCTGGCAAATGTCTTAGAAATGTCAAGTGCAACTATTTTGCTTTCGCCAGATTGTTGTACGCTTTGGTTCCACTTTTCGGGGAGACATGCCATCAGATCACCAGTGGACCAGTTGCTACGAAAACCGTACTGCCGGTCATTGAGGAGTTTTCGTGTTTCGAGATATTTCATGAGCTGACAGTTATCAGCGTTTCCATGACCTTGGTGGGAAGGGACGTAAGTGCAATGGGTTTGTAGGAGGAGAGAGAAGAAGATTCACTTTTTTAAAGAGGGACGGGCTGGAAAAATACTGTGCTCGGAAAGAGTCCTAAAGAGTAGGATTGACGAAAAAGCTTACGCAGTGGTTTTGCCAGCGAGGAAGAACACCTCTTCAGAAGAAGGGGAGATATACCATCTGGAGAAGCGGATTTTTGCACGTTGAGATCTTTAAGTACTTTTGCTACTACACGAGTGCGGAAGTGAATTCTTTCCATTGTAGATTCGACGCACTCAAGTGTAGGCGGGGACAAAGCACAATCTGGGAGTGTTGAGCTAGCCGCAAAGTTTGCAGCAAGCAGATTGGCCTTGTCCAAAGAGCTGATAGCTGGAATGTCATTGTAAATGAGCGTTAGGAGGGAGGATGAGGCAGAATTTCTAATATTCTTGACGAATGACCAAAAATTTGTACTGCCTCTGGGACATTGCAGTATGTTTTGCCTCAGTTTTTGGTCGTATTGGAATCATCACGCGTTTGAGAAAGACGTTGTAGTCATTTCTGGCTCGTTTGAACATTTTTCGGTTTTCCTCTGTCGGGTTGGTCTTGTACTCTTGTAGGACCGAAAAAACAATTCTCTAACCCTGACAGCCACTTTACAGCTCGAGTTGTACCATGCCTTTCCTTTTGGTTTGATGCTCTTCATCCGATGAGGGATAAAGGATCTCATTCCAAAGAGAATGGTGTCCGTGATCATATCAGCAGCGGCATCCACGTCGTTATCGAGGAAACATATCGACCAATTAAATTTCCTAAAGAAGTTGTCAAGTCCGCTCCAATTGGCTTTCTCGTATTGCCATACGGTTCTTTTAGGAATCTTTTCTCTAACTGTGTGGTGGGTGTACGAGAATTTGGCTGATATGACACAATGGTCCGACGAGCCTAGAGGTGACAACACATCAACGCAGTACTTGTCAGGGTGAGAAGTTAAAAACAAGTCCAGGGTACTGGCGGTATGACTATCAACGTCTGGTATTCATGTGGGCTCATTTACAAGCTGGGTTAAGTTATTTTCCTAAGCGAAGATCTTAACATACAGTCCTTC
Source organism: Volucella zonaria (assembly GCA_963966105.1). Lineage (NCBI taxonomy): Eukaryota > Metazoa > Arthropoda > Insecta > Diptera > Syrphidae > Volucella > Volucella zonaria. Next base: position 133,421,046 of record OZ014533.1, on the reverse strand, counting down.
GAATTTTACCGGTCCAAAATGTCGAAGCCTCCTTGACTTAACGGATGAGACCTTTATAGCTCGCATTTCCTTGAACTGTTCATGCTGGACTTGACAGATCTGTTCGTTTGTGGTAACGTCATCTAGGTCTTTGTACTCAATAAGCACCTCGTTAGGGATCTCACTTCCGCCATTTAAGTAACTAAGTAAGGCATTGACGGTAGCCGAAGTATTAAGACAGACCCTAACGTATGTTCCGCCGTATGCTACAGGCATGTAAGTTCAAGGACTCTTCCTCATATCACAGGAAACTAAATATTAACATTTTTCGACCTGTTTCTAAGTTTTCGAATTCATTTCGACTTCCAAGAGATTTATAAAAGAACAACGAAAGGGAGGATTGCCTATCCGAAGACGAAGGTGACATTGGGTTGGGTGATTTTTCAGCTGTTTGGTTTTTCAGTGTTCTATTTTTGACAGCTCACGCATAATTCGGGATATGTGTCAAAGTCAAACATGCTCAGATAGCATTGCCAAATTATTGAATTATATTATCAAAATTCGTGCTCTGCGAAAAACGTTTGTCGCGCACTTCGACCATTTTACGGTCGTCATAATCGACCTGAACTAAACAAGCAATTCAAGTGAGCGAATTTCGCGCCAATTTCGCGCTATCCTATGCGTAGAGTGCGTACAGAGGAAAATATTGCTGCTGTAACCGCCAGTGTTAATGAAGACCGTGATTTGTCCATTCGTCGCCATTCGATGTGAGTTAGATTGTGTTACTCGACACGTGGAAGATTTTACGCAAGGAACTGAAGTCAAACGACCTGCGACAGAGTCGAATTGTCTTCAACAACGAAGCTCATTTCTGGTTGAATGGGTTGAACTGCAATATTTAGTCCGATGCGCAATCTCAGGCAATACAACATATGCCAATGCACCCGGAAAAATGCACTGTTTGCTGGGGTTTATGGTCCGGTGGAATCATTGGCCCGTATTTTTTCAAAGACGACCGTGATTTCTAATTTTTTTTTGCCCAAAATACACGAGCCGAATCTGGTCGACATGTGGTTCCAACAATTGAACGGCTAGATCGTGCCATTTGACGCCTTTAGACTATTTTTAGCTGTGAAATCTGCGCTATTTTATTTAAAATGAATTAGACGTCACTAATATTCGATTGCGGAAATATAATAGTTTCCCTGTAGCTACTCGTATCTGTACAATTGTTTCTATTTTTCCAGCTTGAATTCCCTATCGCAATCATTGAAATAATGAATCTCATGTGACTGAGAACAATTTTCATAGATTTCAAGTTCAGAGAATCTAATGTATTTTGTTGGCATTTCCGTAGTAAACATCTATAAACACTACCTACGGACCCACAACTATCAATGAAATAATTCTAAATTCCCGCAAATTTCTTGGAATGTTCAAAAGTGATAAGACGGTCTTGTTGTTCAACTATAAATGGCGCAGAATTTTGTTCGCAAGACATTTCAGAAAAAAAAAAAGTCTAGAGAGAACTTTTAATGATCTTCCATGCAAGATCGAGTAAAGTTAGAGATAAAATTATTTTTGAAATCAGATGATGAAAGGTCCGAATTCTTATGACGGTTGTTGATATAGTGGTCTCCATATATGTAGATGTCGACGTAAACTATGGGACTTAAGAAATTTATTTGTGTTCTGTGATTACGAGTACACTATCTGCTCGTATGTTGAATAACTGACACTTACGATTTTTTGATGAAAATCACAGATACAACATGTTTAAGTCCCATTCGCTAGATCAATGTAATTTTAAAATTTAATCGGACTGAGCTTTTTCGACATCTATTTTTGACACAGCTTTGTTTTATATGAGTTTAAAAACACAATTGCAAAGCTACCGCGATGGGAAAATAATCAGATTGTACCGCTCCGGATGGACTGCAGGCCTGACCTATGATGTATTCAATCTAATAATAGACGTTTCTCGAGCTCGTAAGCTCTATATTTTGTTCAATGTGATCCTTAATACGAGCCGGACAGTACAGCCTTTTGATGGTTAAGTGACTTTTTTTCAAACACCGTGAAAGGCTTTCGTAATTTTATGAGTTCATTGATCATCCATCTATGGGATGTACTAAGAACTACTCCTAGTCAGGGTTCTTTTGACAACGCCACTTTTGACGGGGAGTGCAACTCGCAAGACATACCATGTACAGAATCGCTAGTTTTGTGGTCAAAAGCAATGCTGGTGAATAGGACCCTCATTGCGGATACTAACTGCTGTCATAGCGGGGTAGATGCCGGCAAGGCGGTGCTCGTCCTGTCTTAATTGTTATGTGGAATGCTAATAGAGTCATTGCTTAATGCTCTCAATAGTTCTGATGTTTATGCTTAAGCATACGCATCGAATGTAGCTGTACTATCTTCGGATCATGTTTGGAGACTGTCTGCTCTAAGATGCAGGTAGCCCTAGAAGTTATCGACAACTGTCGGCCCAGAGAAGGATCCTTTGGAGCCTGATAAGGCTATTACGAGGGTTGCGTTCCGACCGCAACGTAAAGATAGCGGCATTCGTCACTAGTGAATGCTAGTTGTGCATCTTTTGACAGTTACTTACCGAAGTTTTGGTCATTTTGGACCCTTAGATTTTAGTTGACAGTCGTTTGAGTGAGTCAATGTGAGTGCTTTTTGTGAAAATGGAAATTCTTGTTTTTGAAAGGCAATACGCCTACGCAAATCAAAAATGAGTTGGACTCTGTGTATGGGGACTCTGCGCCATCATTTACCACAGTGAAATTTTGGGCAGCTGAATTTAAACGTGGCCGTAAGAGCTTGGGAGATGATGAACGTTCGGGACGTCCAAAAACTGCAATCACTGACGATAACATTGCTAAAGTTCACCAAATGGTGTTAGACGACCGCCGAATTAAAGTGAGAGAAAATGTCGAAAGAACGTGTTTGTTATATATTAAATCAAGATTTAGGCATGAGAAAGCTGTCCGCGAGTTGGGTGCCGCGTTTGCTTACGTTAGACCAAAAAACGTGTTCGAATGAATATTTCCAACGCTCTGTTGGCGCAGTTTAGGCGCAATAAATCCGAGTTTTGGCGCCGATTAATTACTGTAGATGAAACTTGGATACGCCCGAAATAAAAATTCAGTCAAAACACTGCAAAGGGCGAGCAGGCTTCAAAAAAAGCAAAAACTGTTTTTTCGGCTGGGAAAGTGATGGCGACTGTCTTTTCGGGATAGTAAAGGAGTACTTAATCTTAATCGATTATCTTCAAAAAGGAAAAACCATTACAGGAGCATACTACGCATCATTACTTGTCAAGGTGAAGGCAGAAATTGCGGAAACGCGGCCACATTTGCAGAAAAAGAAAATCCTGTTTTACCAAGGCAACGCGCCGTCTCACACGTCAGCGGTTGCCATGGCGAAAATCCATGAATTTGAACTGTTTGACCATCCGCCTTATTCACCAGATCTAGCCCCAAGCGACTTCTTTTTGTTCCCTCATCTAAAAACCGCGCTCGGAGGGCAGAGATTTTCGTCAAATGAGGAGGCAATCACCTTCGTGAATAATTATTTTGCAGAGAAAACCGCCAAGTACTATTTGGACGGGTTAGAGAGATGGGAGCATCCCTGGGAGAAGTGTGTAGAGTTACAAGGAGACTATGTAGAAAAATAAAAATAAAAATTTGAGAAAAAATGTCTTGTATCATTGTTCGGAAACTTTTCAGACAACTCTTGTATATACTATGCGTCAATAGTCTGGTGGAATAAGCTTTTGCTGTTTTTACCAAACCCCAAAGAACGGTCTATCTCGGTTGCATGTGGGCTTTCCCTAGCACGCCTGGCTCCGCTCTAGTCGCGTTGATGGATCTCCCTCACCTTGACATTCATATCATGTCTTTCGTACAACACGCAGTGGAGCTTTGATGAGTTTGGGCGCTGACAGTCTTTTGGCTCCTGTCCTATGGACATCCCGTCTAATGTACTGACACTAGAATTTCTGCTGCAAAGACTGGTTTCGGGTATACATGGATAGCTCCAAAGTCGATATAGGATGCGGCGCTGGTGTAAAGAACGTTAGGAGAACTTACCTTTCTTCTTCTTCCAAGCGGAAATCATATTGTAAGTCAAAATTACCAGTGCGAAGTATTTCCGGAATGCCTTAAACGTCTCTTAAAAATGGAGATTCTAGTGATTCGGACAACTATAGGTCAATATCTGCGTTATCGGTATTCTGAAAGATATAAGAAAAGATCGTAGTTGGTAGGATGCTAACATTTCTTGCGAACACAAGATTCTCCCAATTTGGTTTCATAAAAGTAAAGTATACTAAAGATGTAATAGTGTCTGGTTTAATGAGAATATACAATTCACTAGAGAAACATTTGGTCCATTTCTTGGCTTAACAAAAGCTTTTGACCTCGCTAACCATGAGCTGGATAAAGAGGAAACGAGGATTTAGAGGAAACACACTTGAATACATAGTTTAATTCCATTTGGCTTAACTAGCTTCAACTCATACTTCCCACAAAGTCTAAAGTGATGTATGCATTTCTCCTTGTCCAATTCGAGCATCCTGATTGAACATATTACCTTTCATCATCCTAGCTGTGACAAGATTACTTGCAACGACAAGTGCTTTAACTTCGAGCTCGTGAAGGCATTTAAGTGACTTGGGGTTATAATAGACAATACATTAAGTTGAAACTCACATATAACGTCTTTGAAAAGGCCACCACGTTCACTCTAACTGAGTTTCACACCAACAGGGTAAATTTTTTAGTCCACAACTTGCCTCCCTTTCCAGTACTTAAACCATCCTGGCTCACACCTCCACCCCACAACATCCCTCTTACTTTTTACCCCCGGAATGTAAAAAGGCTTCACTGTAAAACAAATGCTGTTCTACGCCAATCGAATACTCTTTCCTTTGATATTTATACCCTGACTTAAAGAAGCAGGATCCTACTGGTTATCCACAACAGCCTTGACTCTTCTCCCATTACCATTACTTGGTCGTCTAAAGTCGACTCCCTTTCAAGCCCTTTACGTAATATGTCGCTACATTCTACCAGCTCAAGCTATCGAATCCTACCAACAATTTATGGCCTATGCCAAGTAAGTGGCGTCCTTAAATCCGTCGATAGGTAAGTAGACCTTATTTTCATTAGCGATCCCATTAACTCCACAATAACGTTTTGTCCCTTAACCTTATCAACTATCGACAACTTTCTCTTTATATCCCCTTTTCTCGGCATAAAACATCACCTATTTCCCCTCCTTGGTATAACAGAAGACGACGAAACAAAAAGAAACAAATTATGGGCAATTTTCTTCGCACCAATTCTTATTCTGTCTGCTCTAACTATCTTGGAACTTACCTCTAATTCACCCAGCTCTATAACTGCCTCTATCAGCCCTTTCTCGACACAGCGCAGACCAACCTTATCAACGATTCTAAGACATTTTATCAATTCGTCAACTACAAAAGAAAATCAGACGGTTATCCCCCCATCTCTCTCGCTCAATAATAAATCGTCGCCCGACCCTCATACTATTGCCAACTATTTTGCAAACTTATTCAAACAATCATTTGCTGACAACTTCTTTGTATCCGACCCCATATACATATTTCAAGTACCTTCCCAATTTCTGCATTGGCCCCTCTATCTCTCTCTCATTCTTTTGATCCCATCCTTATAGAAGAAAAGCTGCAAAATCTCAATGATGAATTTCTACCCGGGTCAGACGGGCTCCCAGCAATATTCCTCAAAAAGTGTGCCCCCAATCTTTCGCACCCACTTTCCTTCCTATTTCTTCTGCTCGTCACACAAGTTGAATTGCCCCAAATTTGGAAGACATCTTCCATTACCCCGGTTCACAAAAAGGCATCAAAGAATGAAGTAACCAACTTCCGTCCCATTGCTATGCTTTCTCACATACCTAAAATGTTGGAAAGCTTTTTATATGAAGCTTTCGGTGCAAGTCGCTTGAATCCCCCAGTCAGCATGGATTTCTGAATGGTACTCGTAGATCAACTACTACAAGCTTAGTTGAATTCGTATCCTTTGCCCTAGAAAATGCCAACGAAATCGATGTTATTGCTGCAGATTTCGTTAAAGCCTTCGATAAAATATCCAATCAATTGATCCTTTTCAAATTGTCTTCCATCGGTTTTGAGCCCATATTGTTTAAATGGATATCTTCTTATCTGGTGAACCGTCATTATAGCGTTCGTTTTAGATCAGCCTTCTCAACTCCATTTTTAGCCACTTTTGGAGTTCCACAAGATAGCCATCTAGGTCCCCTATTTTTCATTTTAAATATAAACGATCTTGACAGGATTATTAAACACTGCCCCCAATCCATTTACGCCGACGACACTAAGTTCTCCAAAACTATTTCTTCACCCCGAGACTCTATTCTCCTTCAAGAAGCCCACCAAAAGTTTTCCACTTGGTGCTTAAAAAAATAGCTTACAGCTTAATGACTCCAAATATCAGTGTATGATTTTGTTAAGCAAGTCCAATCAAGGTTCAATCCCTTTGCGACCTTGGAATATTATACGATAGAGAGTTAAACTTCCGTTTACATACTGATGAGATAATCCTTAAAGCCAACTCATCGCTTGGCTTTATTAAACCATGGTCTAATTAATTTTGCAACCTTCATGTGACAAGGTCACTTTACATAACTCTTGTCTGGCTCATTCTCGAAAATGCTAGCCAAGTGTGGTCCCCCTTTCAGCGAGTTCATACGAGAATATCCCGAAACGAGAACATTCAACGTCGTCTCCTTCGATTTGCCTTTTGAGGACTTCCTGGGATGGCCCTTTTTTTGTAATTTGTGCGCGCCCAAGAGATTTAAGTACCCAGCGCGGGTGAAGGAAAATCAGGGAGGATAGAAAGAGAGGTACCGGTGAACGTTGGTTTTAAATGTTTGAAGGTTATAATGACTAGGAAATAAAGAGCTAAGCAGGGCATACCATAAGCGAGTTGTCCGGCTTAGGAATGAAACAGGATATTTTAGAGTACGTCCGAAAGTAGGCTTGAGGGTATACTGATGAGCATTCATAGCGAGATGGGTATTACGGCTAAAATTTGAAGGGGTGGAATAGTACTGGCGATTTCTATGGAGCACTGGTGGTGGAAAAACCGATAAAACCGAATGAGATACGACACATTACGTCGGTGTTCGAGGGTGTCCATTGTTTGAGTGATTTAAGTATCACCTAGAAGTTTTATCGCACGGTTTTGAGTCCTATTTAGCAGGTGCAGAGATGTTTTAGGCGCACCTGATCAGATGTGAGCATTGCACTCCAATTTTGGGCGGATGAATGACTTGTACGAGTATATTGAGGCCAGATCAGAAGGGGAAAAGTATTTCTTACATCGTTTGAGAAAGCCTAGACATTTCGTAGCATTTTTGGCGACATCGAATATGTGGTCATTCCAACGTAAGTTGTCTCTGACACACATACCGAGAATGGAAATGGCTGGGTGTTTAAATTTCGCTTTAACGACAGCAGACAGCATTGTGTTTTGGAAGCATTAAATTCCACTCTGTTGATAGTACCCCAATTGGTTAAGCTGTTGATATACGTTAGCGTGCCCGTTCTACAGCCGAAGAGCAGGGACGTGAGTCCGGGAACGAATATGAAACGCAGAGAGTATTGTCGTCAGCAAAGGAATATATTGGATTAGAAATAGCAGACAAGACAGGAGACCGTTGATGAAAATTAAAAAGAGTGTCGGAGACAGAACGGAGCGCTGGGGCACACCAGCATTTATTTTGTGAATATCAGACTTGAAACCGTCCAAGACAACTTGAATTGAACGTTCCGAAAGGTAATTTCTAATCCATTGAAGAACAGAGTCATCAATCCCAAAAACACGCATTTTCGACAAGAGAGCCTGATGTCAAACTCCGTCAAATGCCTTAGAAATATCAAGTGCAACTATCTTGCTTTCGCCAGATTGATGTATGCTTTGGTTCCACTTTTCGGTGAGACATGCCATCAAATCACCAGTGGACCTGTTGCTACGAAAACCATATTGCCGGTCATTAAGAAGTTTTCGTGTTTCGAGATATTTCATGAGCTGATGGTTGATCAGCGTTTCCATAACCTTGAAAAGAAGGGACGTAAGTACAATTGGCCTATAGGAGGAGAGAGAAGAAGATTCGCCTTTTTTAGGGACGGGCTGGACAAATGCTGTTTTCCATCAGCTCGGAAAGAGCCCTGAAGAGTAGGAAAAACACAGCGTGGAAGAACATCTCTTCTGAAAAAGGATAGACATATCATCTAGACCAAGATCTTTGAGTACTTTTGCTACTACACGAGAGTAGAAAGAGGATTCATCCCGTTGAAGATTCGACGCACTCAAGTGTAGTCGGAGACAAAGCACAATCTGGGAGTGTTGAGCTGGCTGCAAGGTGTGCAGCAAGCAGATTGGCCTTGTCCAAGGACTGATAGCTGGAATGTCATTGTAAATGAGCGTTGGGATGGAGGATGAGGCAGAATTTTTACTACCATTCACACTCTTAAGAAAGGCGTTGTAGTCATTTCAGACGGTTCCTTTAGAAATCTTTTCTCTAACTGTGGGGCCCGTGTACGAAAAAATTAACTGATATGACACAATGGTCCGACGAGCCTAGAGGGGAGAGCACAACAACGGAGTACTTATCAGGGTGAGAAGTTAAAAACAAGTCCAGGGTATTGGCGGTATGACTATCAACGTCTGGTATGCGTGTGGGCTCATTTACAAGCTGGGTTGTTATTTTTCGCACCGAAGATCTCAACATATAGCCCTTTGAAGCCACCTAGAATTGTGATTATTGAAATCGATCGTAATAATGACTTCAGTATGGGTGGGTATACAGGGATGCAATTATTTGCATGGAGTCAGACAGTGCATCAAACACGTTAAAGGTCAAATTGCTGTCCAGTTTGGGGCTACCTTAAATAAAGCAGTAGTGGATAATTTGCTTTCGGAGATAGAATTTTGTCCACATGAAATTGAATTCCGGATTGGAACAGGGACTAAATTGTGGTGGAATTTGGTAAGCTACATCACTATGCACGTAAATGGCGAGACCGCGATGAGAGATGAATAATGGCACTAGTTCGTAGCCAGGTAGCTTCAGATCAGGGTGATCTGAGAGGTGTGGGCGCGGATCTACCTGTGTTTCACCAAGTGCCAAAACAGCTTGTCTGTATTTACAGGCGTGGACGTACGCAGAAAATTGATTACTTTTTAGCCCGCGTATATTGGCAATTTCCACTCTAAATTCCCGAGTCATGACAAAAAAAGGTCAAACACAAAAATCTTCGATACTAAGCACAGCTGTGAAATAAAAATTCAGAATTGGTTTGCCGAATTAAATTGTTGTAGGTGTTATGCCCTTAAAACAATAGGAACCAGCACATCAGCAGTAGACCAGGGGCAAGGAGGATAGGATGCCCGAACTGTGGATATTATTTGCACTGCACCCGCTCGTTGTGTTGTTTTTTTTTGCTTTCCGCTACTCGTAACCAAACTGACATTCTGTTCCTTCATCGACTGCACTCTGGTTCTGTGGATTGCCTTTCCCCTTTACAATTCTGTTTCCACCAACACTTACGCTGTCCTCGGCTCTTCTATATTCCAACCCATCGCACCTCTTATGGTTCTAACGAACCAACTCAAACCTCCCCCTTTTTGATTTCAACCTGAGCACTAAACCTGATCTTCCCCACCATTCCTGTACTTCCTAACCCTTAATTGTTGTTAATTTTTAGGTCCTAGCTTTCAAGTTAGCTTAAGCTTGTACTCGTATTACGGGAAATAAATGGTGGCGTCAGCTCCCTCTTAGCGTCAACAAATGTACGATGAGCTAAGATTGTCGTGCTCCTGCTCTCTAACAATCAAAGCACACCTTATCATCTGATACCATTTTCGAATTGCAAACGGTTTTCGAATGCAACTTCGAATCGGATTCCTTATCACAAACTTAGTCGAACTGTTGTTTAGCAATTTAAAAACGCACTCAGTTGCATTCAGCAATGGCAGCGAAAAGCATGTTCATAAAAGCGACAATCATTTGTACGATCGCCATTTCTGTTGGATTGGAAGTCAACACAGACACGCCGCCGCTGGAAAGACCCTTGTCCAAGGCTATTCCAAGTACGAACAAGACAGATGAAGAAATTGAGAAAGGAACTCGAATCCTTGCAAGGCATGGCTGCGGTGGCAGAAAAAAACGCATTGGACATGGAGTAGATGCTGGTGCTTGGGAGTTCCCATGGATGGCGCTATTAATATACTCCGATGGGTTGGTTGAAAGTGTCTTATGTGGCGGAACTCTAATCACCAGCAGATATGTCTTAACCGCTGCTCATTGCATTCGTACTTTCGGAAATACCTTGTAAGTAAAATTTCTCTGGTCGGTCAGGTGTATCTGAATTTGAAATTCTCTCCAAAGAGTCAAGGTTCGTCTGAATGAACACGATATAGCAGAGGATGTTGATTGCCGAGGAAGAGGCAAGGTAAGATCCTGTAGAAGAAAACTAGAGGTTGACGTTGAGGAAGCGATCTATCATCATGACTACAACTTCCATACAGGTGCCAATGACATTGGAATCATACGTACGGCAAGTAGAATCAGCTTTGAAGGTACATAATGTCTTTTTCACTTCAAAAGTATCTTTCGGTTGAAGAAAAAAAACGTTTTTTTAAGGAATTCGACTACCACCGATCTGTTTGCCATATGGACACTACGTGAATGGGAGTTTTTCCAAATATCAGATTGCCGGATGGGGTACTATTGAAACTGGCATGAGAGCACGAATACTACAAAAAGCCGATGTGACATTCGATTATGACGTCACTTACTGTCAACGGATTTATCAAATTATGCCAATAACTGATAAGCAGATTTGCCTTCGAACAGATAATGGAGTGACTTCATGTACTGGCGATTCAGGGGGACCACTTTTTGGTAATACGAATGTCGACTACGTTGATTATCACGTACAGTTTGGCATCATGTCATATGGTGATGTCAACTGTGGTTCAACTAATCCGGACGTATTTACGAAAGTCGAACCCTACCTGAATTGGATTTTTGGTAATATTCGTCGGTAGGATTAATTTTATTCGAATACCTGAAGAGCTTGACGTTTTGGCGCTAACCTTGATGTCGTGGGGAGAGTTTGAATAAATTTTAGTGACTGTAGGCTACAAAGATGTGTTTGATTATTTTAAGGACGCTGATACTGGCTTGCAACTTGGTTTGGAACTCTGTATTTAAAGCCTTCATATTTTTCGAAAAGATTAGAAGGTGATTTAGCTGATAATAACATGAGTTCGCTCTTAATATTGAGAGGAACCTCATCAATGCTAGTGAGATACTGCGTTGTTATTGCCATTGTTGCAATTTTATTTTACCGCGGTTGTTGCAATTTTTAATAACTACTATATTCAGTAGCCGGTTTGCCGGCCGGTATCAAATTTCAAAAATAAAAGCAACACAACGATCGCGAACCACACAGGTGGTGATTATTTTGGTAATGGCGGACTGCAACGCCAACAAGAAAAAAAAGACCAAAAAGGGGGAATTTGCAACAGGCAGAAGGTAGAGTGCTGCCACTTTCGGCTGCTCAGCTGGGGGTGGGTTTATGGTTAAAATAACGGAAATAAAAATATACGAAAGTCGCAGATCTCCAAAAAAAGTAAAAATACACAAATGTGTCCGTAGGCGCCCCGCAATCTTTTTAGAAAGGAACCGGTAGAAACGGTTTACACAACAAGACAAGCGGCAGTTAAAACTACCGTAGTAGAAACCGCTTAAGAGTGGACCGCCTCATCTTCCCAGTTCTCTCTTTGGTTCCCTGATCCTGTCCTCTTATCTTTTGACTTTCCACTTAAATGTTTTTTTTTTTGTTTTGTTGTTTAAATTTTCTTTCTTTGTCACTTGGACCTAGTTCTCTTTGTTTTTTTTTTTCTTTTTAAAAAACCTCTATACGGCGTTGCGGTCAACCAAGAAGTGGCTGCCCTGATTCGACTTATGTCCACTCAGACCATTGGTCACTCACCCACACATTCGTGCATTACATCTACTCAGTTAGCGGGCCCAATGTCTGGTATATGTGTACAGCGCTCCGCTACTTAGCTGGAGCGTGTAACCATGGCTTGGGGCACCGCTAGACCGCTCTTTCATACACTCAAGTGTGCCACTTTGACTACCCATATCCTCGGGGAAATTTCCGAATTCTGGGGATCTCCTTTGGCCTAAGTGAACATTTCCCCTGAGTTATCTTGGGTTCAAATGACCCCTTCTTTCCCCGAATTTGATTCCTGAAGTAAGTCGAAGTGACAACGAAAGTTCCTTTTCTATTTATTTGCGATTTCGAATGGGGAACTAAGTCAGGATCTAGGGATCTTAGGTTAAACTTTTGAAAAGTGACGGAGGAAGAAGGAAACTTTTCTCGAATTAAATTCCCTAATGAAAGGTGGAACCGGTGGGCTTCCGTGCAGATTTCGGAGGGGGAGAAAAGGGAATATCAGATAGCGTCCCACTCTTTACATTAATTATGTTTTATTTTTCATTGTACAATTTGTTGTTCGTTTGTTTTTTTTTTGTTTCTGTCTTCAGTTTCGTTTGCTGTATTTGTTTTTTTTTTGTTTTTGTCCATTATTGTCTGTTGCCCTCTTCTTTTCTCCTCCTCCTTCTGGTGATGCCTTTTGTTTCTTAAAACTTTCCGTATACCCCAATTAATGGGGGATCAGAGGGTAGGCCGATGGTAGCCCGCCCATGGTAGACGGCGTAATACGAATCGTAGAAATCTCCGTTGGACAGCTTCAATGCGCAGAATATGTAAATCGTAGTAAGGGTACCATATCTCGCTGGCATACTCGAGAAGTGGACGAACAAAGGTTATGTACAGGGATTTGGTGACATAGGGGTCAGAGAATTTTTTAGACCATCGTTTGGCAAATCCTAGAGCGGAGTTAGCTTTGCTAGGTGTGAAAATTGAGCTGCGTATCACAAATGACACCCAAATCCCGCATTGAAACAGCTGCAGCTACTCTTTGCCTTGATAAATAATAGGTGCGGGTTGGAAGTGTCAAACGCCTCCGGGAGTACGAAATGGCTTGGCATTTTTCTGCAAGAACCTATTAAGATCATCTTGAAAAGGTTGAAAGTCAGAGAGAGAAAGCTGTCTATAGATTTTCATATCATCGGCATAGATAGATATGTGGGAGTGCTTTATGACGTTAACAACGTCGTTAATAGTGAAGATAAAAATTAATGGACCAACATGGCTGCCTTGTCAATTTTCAATTTTCAATTTATATGCATTTTTATTTTATATCTTAATTTACTCTTACATGCTAAACAAAAAACGCTTAAAAATTAGCTTAAATAACTTACAAGTAATCTTATATTAACTTAATGGCCCCATGCGGGCACTCTAAGTTAAACCTAACACTTAAACTAAGTCTTTCGACGTACATTCCATTCTATATTTAATTTTATATTTATATTACAACTAAAACTAAGAAAATAGATTTTAAGAAAAACTTAGTATATGGACATATTAATTAATTATAAAAACCTAAAACTAAAAACTTACAGACTACTTAAAAATAAATCTTAACTTACTTACATCTAATACGTACACATATATATATACATAATAGGTATATACTTAATATATACATATATGTACATATATATATATATATATATAAATTTATTTTTTTTTGTCATTTTTTATTTTTACTTATTTTTTTTTTTTGTTTTTCTTTTATATATATTTTTTTTTAAATCTAACATAAACCTACTTAAAACTATGTAAGCCGGCCATGGCTAAAAACAAAATTAGGCTGGCCCACTTTGCTTCACATGAAGCTACCTATTACTTCAGGAATTCGACGACGAACTCTCCCTTCCTTCAACTAGCCACCAAAATTGTTGGTGCTGCCGAGCAACATCCCTCATGTCGCGACTCCCTACCGCCCTACTGAACCGGAGACGCTCCGCACTGCCGTGTGCGACGTCTCTGTCGTAGTTCAGTCGCCTGTCCGCAGCTGTTCGAGCAACGTGGAAGATTAGCGGCACCGCCAATCTGTCCTGGATCAGACCTTTGCTATCTAGATAGAGGAACGCTTCTGGAGGAATAAAGCCGTCAAAGCGAACTCTCTCGTGATACATATAATTGGGGTAGTAAGCCCCGGAGATCAGGTTGTTCGATGAGGTCATTGTTCTTGCAATGTGCCTACGAGTCAACTTAATAACAAAATTGTCCACTCTTATTAGGTTGGCTCTATTGTACAAGACCTCATTGCGATAGAATTTTATGTACTCAGACTCTGGTGTTCTGTATAAGCGAAGACAAGCCCTAAGGCAAGCCCTCTCAAACACCCGAATCTTTTCCAATAAACTTGCTCTCACGTTGAACCACACGGGGCATCCAAATACAAGCATAGGCCGGATAAGGGCCATGTAGCAGATCACCTTCACCCTCGCATCAAGTTGGCTGTTATAAAACAGTCTCCTTGTAAGGGCAAAAGCACCTCTGGCTCTGGCCAAAGCAACATCTATATGTTTGTCAAAATACAGATATTGATCTAGCCAGATCCCAAGGTATCTGACTACATTTCCACAAGCAAGTGGCTGTCCATGTTGTCCGACGATAGAGAACTTTCGCCAATTCTTTCTGGTATCCCTAGAGGCCCCAGACAAAGGCGTCCTAAACAGAATGGTCTCCGATTTCTGAAAGTTGATTTTCAACTTCCAGTCATCGCAATATTGCTTAATTTTGTCGAAGTCACATTGCAAAAGTGTATTAATGACCTCAATCTTTGGACCTGATCTGTACGCAATTAAGTCGTCTGCGTACGCTATGGCATGGTGAAGCGAACCTATCAGATCACTTGTGTAAATGTTGAATAGGATCGGCGAATTTACCGCACCTTGTAACATGGCTGCCTTGTGGAACACCCGAAGTGGCGAGAATCAGGTCGGAAAATAGGCAACGAAAATGGACAAGATAGTAGCGTTTTTTAATGTATGAAATAATCCAAGAAGTCAGTCTAGGTTCGAAACCAAGATGGAATAGATGGAGCCTGAATAGAATTAACTTGTCCGAGATTTATTTGAAGTCCGCGGCGATTTCTTTCCCTTTCTCTAGGGTGCATTGTATACTAGAAACAAACTCAATGAGGAACGGTGATCGTTGATCTGCCTTTGAGAAAACCATGAGATCAGGAAAGAGCCCTTCAGACAAAGATAGTTGGAAAATACTAGTGAGGGGATGAATTAGATTAGCAGCACATTTTTGTAAGACAACTGCGTGGTTCAGGTGCGCTTCCCTTTACAATTCTATTTCATTCAACACTAACCCTCGTAATTTACGCTTTCCTCGTCTCTTCTATACTCAAACCCGTCGCACCTCTTATGGTTCCAACGAACCAATCCCCCACATGCACCGTAAGGTCAAGTCAAACCTTCCCGTTTTTGATTGCAACCTTTTCCACTTCTCGTTTTAAACATCAAACTTTAAGTCTTAGTTTTTGAAGTTTTTAAGTTAGTTTAAGCTTGTACTCGTTTTAAGCGAAATAAATGGGGGCATTGACCTGTCTGACTCTATTGACGGTATCCTTATTTACGGCCTTATCCTTATTTAGGGCTTCCATTGACAGTTGAGTTTCACGCTCATGACTCTCCATATTGCCGACGGTCTAAACGAACGTTTGGCAACGTTTCCAAGAGGTCAGCGGTTTTCCTGTGGTCACTTAGGAGGTTGAATTCTAGCGCCGCGACGGGACACTACGTTTTTGCCAAGAACTTAAGTGTGCTAGGTATAAGTGGCGTAACACCCTGCGATACTTGCTATGAAAGTGATGACGACACCGCAAAGCATTATCTCTGTGAGTGTCTAGCCTACTCTCGCGTTAGCCTGCAGTTGCTTGGTGCTAATGTGATAGGCGTTGGCACTGTACGCACTATATCACTGAAGCGCTTACTCGTCTTCTTGCGAAAGAGCGAGTGGCTTTGTTCCTCTTGAAATTCCCGCTACCGTGATTGAGGCATCCCAAGAATCGTCTAATTTTGGGTGGGGGCGAAGTCCCGCATTTAATCGGCTTAATACAAGCTATAAATTAAAATTAAACTTAAACTTAAACTTAAAACTAAGGTTGGCTGGAGTGGTGGAGGAGAATGGATTTGAGGCAGTGAGTGGCACGGTAGAAGTCAAAGACGGTAGGGCTTAATTTGATTTTCCGTACTTAGATTACGAGGGTTAGTGTTGAGGAAAATAGAGTTGTGAAGGGACGCGCATTCAACGTGACCAGAAAGGAGTCGATGAATGAAGAGAACGTCGGCTGCATCTCTGCGTTCCTCAAGGGTGTTTAAGTTAATAAGGTTCAGATGGTTTTGATAAGGGGGCAAAAAAAAGAATCGGTCCAGGGCATACCTCGAAAAGAAAATCGAGGGAAACGGTGCTGGATACTTTCGATTCACGAGATATGAACGCGTTGATATGGGGACCACACTTGACCGTCGTCAAGGAGGGAGCGGAGAAAGGTAATATAGAGGGACCTGGTCACGTATGGGTTAGTGAATTCTTTGGACCACCGTTTTATAAAGCCTAGTGCAGTGTAGGCCTTAAGGATTATCCCATCCATATGTAAACGTAGGTGGAGCTCCTTATCACACAAAATGCCGAGGTAGCGAAAAGATTGAACGGAGGAGATAGGTTGGTTGTGGAGAAGTTAGAGTCGGGGAGGAGGTTGGTGTTACTTATGTGAAAAGGTGATGGATTGACATTTGGGTATATGGTATTAAGTTGCAAACAATTTTTGAGACATCAGATCGAAAAACTATCAAGGTCTTGTTGAAGGAGTAGGTAGTCATGGGGAGAGGATGTGGTTTTGAAAAATTAGGTACTGTCGGCGTAAAGGGAAAGGATGATACTGTCGAGATCATTTATGGTTAATATAAAAAGAAGGGGACCGAAATGGGTGCCTTGTGGAACTCCAGAGGTTGCCAAAAATGCAGCCGAGTGGGCTGGCCTAAAGCGAACAGTGTAAAAACGGTTTTCGAGGTAAGAGGATGTCCATTTTAACAGTATGGGTTCAAAGCCGAAGGCCTTGTTGAAATCGGTTGCAATTACATCGACTTCGTTGCCATTCTCTATGGCAGAGAGGGCAAAGGATACGAATTCAACGAGATTTGTGGTGGATGACCTACCTTTCAGGAAGCCATGTTGTTCATTATACGCACAGGGGCTGCATAATAGAATGGTGCTCTGCTTGTAGACCCAATGTGATTTCATTTGTTTTCCCATTTACAGCTGTAACGCCTTTCCAAAACAGAGCCTTTCATAGACCATTCTTCATAGTGATTAAAGATTTTTGTTTCAAACACATTTCCTGTCGTTAGTCTCTCTATACAATAAAATAATGTTCCCCCGCACATAATTTTTTAATTAAAGTTGAAGCCTTTATATCTGTTGCTCGAAGTGTTATTCTGGAAATATAAATGCACAAATATATTAGTGCAATAGGAATATCGCTGCAGTTTATTGATAGAATTTCCAATTGAATTCCCTAATCACTGTCCGTCATTAAGTTCGTTCAATAAAATTGATTATCAAAGTTTAACGCCCATGAACTACTTTCATCACTTTTTCTATAAGCGAAGTATCCCTCCTTCTCAATGAAATTTGAACTTTCCTGCCTCCTTAAGCTGACCTTTTTTTTTTTTGTTATTTTTATTAATTCAAGATTAAAGCGAACTCCTAGCGTCCAATGAGGTCATTCATGATTTAAATTGTTAAGTGATTAATTCTGCTAGTGTTAGTACATATATCGGACTTGTCTAGGAGAAGATTAAAAGTATATAAAGCTTTGTCAATCCCGAGTCTGATTATCAATCACTACAGCTTGTCTTATAGATATTTGTGTTGGTATACTTGCTGTAGATTTTTTTTTAAATAAAAAAGCTTATCGTTATCTGTTTTAGTGCTTTTTTATATATACGAGTAGAATATAATTCGAAATTGTAAGAGCGACTTGTAGGTGCCAGTTTCGACATCTTGGTCCATTTAAGCAACCAAAATCAATTCAGTTAGTGATCAGTAATCGAATAAGTCAGTCAACATTGGATAGATAGAGGTTGAATTCTTAATTTTTAATTTATTTTCAAGACCAAGAAAGTATGAAATTTTTCATAATTTTGGCCGTGTGCCTCAGTGTGGCTGTTGCAGGTAAATTAAAGTGATTTTTGTTTTCTTTTGTAGTTTTGAGAGTGAAATTTGATGTCTTACGAAAGATGGAATAAAATGAAATTTCGTGGTTGAAATGTGTCGTGTTTTTGAGAAAAGAAATCCCTCGTTCCTAACCTCAATGTAGAGTTTTTACTATTCCAGTTCAATTAAATAAATTTAAGTGATTTTATTCTAAAAAAGAGTGGGGTATTAAGTGCTAAAAATAAGATAATCCAAAAAGTAAATCCAATAGCGTCTTAACGTGGTTGATTCTTGAACAAGTTGAACTTTTCAAAGCCAGGGTTTCAAAGCTTCTTTCTTGGAAAATTGGTTTCTTCGATACTATTACAGCTAATTTCAAGAGTAAAACTTCCAAAACCTCGAATACAGCATGTTCGTCAGCTATTATCAGAGTAATAGTCATGTTTGGCCACTGATTATGCAAGCTTGGAGCATTCTGGGCACATGCATAAGGTTTGGTGAAGCTAAAAGAGAACGAGTATTTTTATTAAATTTGTTGGGTCACTCGAGAGCTTCAAATCGCCGATACGGCCCTAATTCATCTTCCAGCACGAGTCTCTAATCAATCATCGATTACAGCATAGCTATACCCTGTAGGAAGGATCATACTCGTAGCTTCTAACTTCGAAGTGTAGACTGCCAACCAATCGCTGCAATGAAATCCGTAATTCCGTTTCTAAGCCACTGCTTGTTTTTGCTTGTTGAAATATTTACAACTTGTTGGCGAATATTTTTGAAGGGGTTCTTCCAAAAAAGGTTTTTGCTATTATACCATATATGATATTAATGCCAGCAATGCCATCAGTGAGCTAGCCCCTATACCACTACTGATGCGGGATGGTGGTCGTCTTCGACCTGCAGAATAAGTTCAAATGTTTTCAAGCATACACTCGATCATACACCCGAGTATACACTCGATCAAATGCGACTTCGTTTTCCAATTCTTGATTTGGCTAAAGTTAAAGGTTATCTTGGTAAGAAATTAAGATCAGTCTCCACATGGTTCGCATGTATACTGCACTTATAATCATGTGGTGAACGATTGAATAGTTTCCCAGAATAAATAGCTTGAAAGGATTTCGTTTCTGCGTTTAAAAAAATATTTCCCGGTACAAACTACATGAAAGTATAGTATGTCTCTTTAAATAAAAATTTCGGTTTCTTTCGCATTTCGCGTTTGCGAGTACGTTTTCATTTGGGATTCATTCACTTTCTAATTTCCCTTTTTCTTTACTGAATTTGTCGTCGGGTAGCTTTAAGGATACGAAGAACATCGAAAAGTTTCGAAACGAACTAGCAATCCTTAGTGTAGTAAGATGGTGTTATCGCACATTGGTCGGTAGTTTCGAACTCCGATGGAACGAAAAAGCGACATGGAGTGATTCCAAAGTCCGATAAAACGAAAAAACTGATATGAAGAGGTTCCGAACTTCGATGATACAAAAAAGTGACGTGACATAAGTTGATTCCGAACTCCAATTAAACGAATTCTTAGATCATTTTGAGCCCACCAGATTGCATTCAAAACGCGCGATAATACCACTAATATTACACAGCAAGCATGAAGCTAATTTCTCGTACACTGACCACACAGTTAGAGAAAAGATTCCTCAAAGAACCGTATGGCAAGACGAGTAAGCTAATTGGAGCGGAATTATCACTTTCTTTAGGAAATTTAACAGGTCGTTATGTTTCCTCGATAACGACGTGGATGCCGATGCTGACATGATCACAAAAACTATTCTCTTCGGAATGAGATCCTTTATCCCTCATCGGATGAAATGTATCAAACCAAAAGAAAAGGCATGGTACGACTCGAGCTGTAAAGACGCTGTCAGAGAAGTGGTTTTTCGGCCCTTCAAGACCAATCCGATAGGAAAACCGGAAACAATTTAAATCAGCAACGTCTTTCTCAAGCGTGTGAAATTTCAATACGACCAAAAATTGAGGTAAAAAATACTACAATGTCCCAAAAGCAGTAAAAGCTTTCGGTTATTTGTCAATAACATTCAAAATTCTGCCTCATTCTCCATCCCAACGCTCATTTACTATGACATTCAAGCTGTCAGCTCTTTGGACAAGGCCAATCTGCTTGCTGCACACTTTGCGGCCAGCTCAACACTCCCGGATTTTGTTCTGTCTCCGTCTACACTAGAGTGCGTCGAATCTTCAATTGGACGAATTCGCTTTCGCACTCGTGTAGTAGCAAGAGTACTTAAATGTCTTAACATACATAAATCCTCTGGTCCAGATGGGATATCTACCCTTCTTCTGAAGAGGTGTTCTTCCAAGCTGGCAAAACCACTGCGTAGGCTTTTTCATCAATCCTACTCTTTAGGACTCTTTCCGAGCAGATGGAAATCAGCATTTGTCAAGCCCGTCCCTAAAAAAGTCGAATCTTCTTCTCTCTCCTTCTATAGACCCATTGCACTTATTGTTCTTTCTTTCCAAGGTCATGGAAACGCTGATAAACCGTCAGCTCATAAAATATCTCGAAACACGAAAACTTCTTAATGACCGGCAATATGGTTTTCGTAGCAACAGGTCCACTGGTGATTTGATGGCATGTTTCACCGAAAAGTGGAACCAAAGCGTACATCAATCTGGCGAAAGCAAGATAGATGCACTTCTAAGCTATTTGACAGAGTTTGACATCAGGCTCTTCTGTCGAAAATGCTTGCTTTTGGGATCGATGATTCTCTTCTTCAATGGATTAGAAATTACCTTTCGGAAAGTTCAATTCAAGTTGTCTTGGATGGTTTCAAATTTGATATTCACAAGATAAATGCTGGTGTGCCCCAGGGCTCCGTTCTGTCTCCGACACTCTTTTAGTTTTCATTAATGATCTCTTGTCTGCCACTTCTAATCCAATATATTGCTTTCCTGATGACAGTACTCTCTGCTTTTCATATTCGTCCCCGGACTCACGTCCCTGCTCTTCGGCTGTAGAACGGAAACGGCAGCGTATGTTAAGCTCATTAAATTCCGACATCAACAGCATAACCAATTGGGGAACTATCAACACACAATGCTTAAAATGTTTGCACACAGCTCGGGCGAAGGAAAATAAGGGAGGATGGAAAGAGAGGTTCCAGTGAACTTTGGTTTTAAATGTTTCAAGGTTATAATGACTAGGAAATAAAGAGCTAGGCAGGCCATTCCAGAAGCGAGTTGTACGGCTTAGGAATGAATCACGATATTTTAGAGTATGTCCATAAGTGCGCTTGAGGGTGTACTGATGAGCACTCACAGCGAGACTGGTATTACGGTTAAAAGTTTGAAGGGGCGGAATGCTACTGGCGATTTCTATGGAGCTAGTTGTGCTCCTACGTAGCCAATAAAGTTCTTCCATTTAAAACACCCATCTCGTTGTGTATGTTACAACTTCGATGAAACCAAAAAGCGGCAGGAAACGGGAGGGGTTAATGCGCGTGTTGGGGCAGCTCCGGCAGAATGAAAAGGCGATAGAATCGAAGTAGGGAACAAAAACAGAGGGGGTAACTTGCGTAGTGGGACGTTAACTCGGTCGGAATGACCCGTGGATGGTAAAGGGGGCATCCTGGATGAGTGCACAATGCACGATTTACGTGCGTAACAATATCATCAGCATTGTTACTATCGTCAAAGTACCTAACTAGCCCGCGCTGTGTGCTAGCATTTTAAGGGTACTCGAAAACCCTTGAACACGGGCTGATTATTAAAAAAAAAAAAGATATTATTTAGTAACAGCACCAAAAGCATCACCAACACGTAACACAAGCTTCAGCTTAACAACAAAATTTGGCTTTTGTTTGTTAACGCCAAGAAGATAAGCAGCGTAGAACAGCCCAGCAACAGAATTGCTCTAGCGACATCGATTGACCTAAAATGGGAATAGTGACATTATCAATGCAAGCAAAACCACATGGCAACATAGCAAGTCAATCGTGTGAAAGACTTTCAAGTAAAAAGACATTATTCAAATATGTTGTATTTGTAAGGGGCGGACAAAATACATAACTGGTGCGCGCAATACCGACGCTCCATCTCGTGTCCGCACTATGGACCCGAGTATAGGCGCATAGAGTCATGGCTGGCTTCGTATGTGTATGGCGAGTTCTCATGAAAATTTAGATGGGAATTAGTGATGTATGTTAGATTATCTCTAGCACGTGTCATCAGTCGTGCGTCGTCGAAGTTATAAAGAAGCGAGAAATACTCCCCAAAAAATTCCTCAATAATGAAAAATGGCTTCTTTTTCAAAATACTTGTAATCTAGAGTGAACATCCTCATTTTAGCTATTGAAGTTTCACTTCTATCGCCTGGTTTTCTAGGCTGACCATAGTTTTTTCTTTTGAATGATCGGCGGAGACAGAATTTCTAGGTATGTACATAACGTTCAGTAGCAGGGATCTTAGTGCAGAGCCGAATTATATTGAATACCTCGAAATACTTTGTGTTCCTTGAGATAGGCCTCTCACCATAGGCCATTCAACTAAAAGGGCTCTGCTAAATCGCTCGTTGGCATTTTATAGAAAAAGTCCGATATTTTGATCCAAAAATACAGCTTTCTACCCCGAAGTATTGGTAGTAGATAGCGACTTACGAAAATCTGATTCTATTGCCAGAAAAAGTCTATTGTAGATCATCTGTTCAGCTCTCTTATTCCACCTTCGGTTCTAACGTAAAGAATCATTTAGTAACTTCAGAGCGCTTTTTGAAGTGTCTGCAGTTTTGCTCTGTAGCCACAAGTTCAAAAGAGATGACTGGATAGGTGACCCTATCGTGCATATGGCTTCTATGATGACAGTATGTAGATGCCGTCAATGTGTAGATACTGTCCATTGTAGAACTTGAAATAACTTGTGCTGACAGAGTCCCTGTGATGTTTAGAAATATTTTGAGAATTTAAGAACTTTTCATGGCAAAGAGGCAGCTTCAGAAAATTGTTTTGTTTTTGCTGAATTTTGCATTTCTATTGACGGTTGGACTTATCGCATTTTTTTAAAGAAACTACGAGTATACGGCAGGCACTACCTTCGGAAGTTGGGTTTTGTCAAAGGAGATTGCCTAGGTATGTCAAATTCTTCTTAGTTTTTTATAAGATCGATGCCCAGTCAACTAGGCAGTATCTCTATTATACAGTGTTTGGGAAGGCCATATTCCATCAAACGCGGTCTATAGACCTTCTATTCACCCTACGGCTAAGAAGCTTCTTTTGTATTAAATTTAATTCTGCGTGAGAGATGTTAGTTTTCACTTGAAGACGTGCTATCTTCTGCTTCAAATGATTCTTACGTTATTTTTCTTGTTTAAGTATTGCTGCGGTATCTTATGACCTAATGTTCTATAAGAACTCATGAGCATATTTCCATATACGCTTTGTCCTTATAGGTAGTCACTTGTAGTCATCAGTCCATCCGGTCTTCTAAATGTCTTCTTTGATACGAAGCCAATGGAATAATAATGAAGACATTTGGGTCCAGGATTGGGACTGAGCTAGCACTGGTTCTAGCTCAGGAACCAGTGAATAGGACCAATTCCGTTTTATTGATGTTTTCCCATAAGAATGAGCAATTTGGCCAACAGATGAGAGCTATGACCAAAAGTTTCAGTGTAGTACACGGGCAATTAAGTGCTGCACCACGCCGATATTAGTCGTCACCAATTCTGGCGGGAAAATCAACTCTTTTGTCTGCGCAAGTTGTCTTGTCTCCTAGACTCTGTGAACCTATTTATAATTCGGAAGGCGCTTACAATTCAGGGAGGATTAAGACTGAAATTATTTCTTGTCAATGGACTCGGTCGTTGTGTGCCATGTTACTTTAGGCAAGGCCATCCACTATCGTACAGCAGAACTGGACAGATTGTAAATAGTACACGGTGGGGTATTGTCAAACCAGGAATTGCCTGCCATTTTTTTAGAAGTTGGGCTCTGTTTTCACGAAAAGTTTATTTGAAGGTGTAAAATGAATGCCATTAAGTTAAAAAGATGATATCGCTCAAACGACCAACTCCTGAGTTGATGCACATTTAAGCTCGTTTTACGGCATTTTGAATTATTGCTCGCAAAATATTGTATCTGGCACCAAATTGGTGAATTCTTTTCCAATGTTGGCTATCAAGATTTGCAAGGTTTGTGGTTTGTTGTGGTAAACGCGAGATTTAAAAAAAGCTCAAAAGGAAGAAGTCTATCGCGGTCTGATCTGGCAAACTGGTCGACCAGTCCAAATCGTCAAAATGGGAGATTACACTGCCAGGAAATTTGTTGATTCAAAATCTCCATCGTTGCCCGAGCTGTGTGAACGGTTGCTCCGTCCTGCTGGAACTACAATAATAATGCTCGAGACTCAATTCAGCAACTTGCGGCAAAAAAAAATCGTTTAACATATGCCTGTAGCGCTCACGGGTTATGGCCAATCACTTTTTCCTGCAAATGCCGCACTAAATTGCCATTTTGAGGAGATGCAATGGCTCTTCGTGCATTTCTTGTGAATTCTCCGTGCCCCAGGAGCACAAATTTTATTTATTCACATAACCACTTAAGTTGGAATGGGCTTCGTCGCTCATTATGATTTTCGATAAGAAATCATCCTCTTCTTGCACCAGGTTTAACAGAACATGGGAGGGTAGATCTTCAGGTCTTTCACCAAAATTTGAAGCAACGAACGTCTAATGATGCCAATTTGTGTGCATCATTGTCTCTTCATTGTTTGTGGACTCAGCAGTGATATTCTCTGTCGAACGAGCAATAGGGGGCCGGCCACTTCTTGCAACATCTCTAGTGGACACAGTTTGTATGAGATGTTCAGCGAAACACTTAATTGTTCACACGCATGGGCGATAAAGAAAACGACGACGAAATTCACGCTACGTCAAAACAGCAGACGAGTATTGGTCAAATAAGCAGTAATAATAACTCAGCGTTCTTCAGGTCTGTAAGGCTCCATTGCTTGTTGTTACCTAATTCTCTATCCGTCTACAACATAAATGACACTTGCCGCCATTTGTAAAAATTATGGCACATTCACATTATGAAAGTACTTTTGCCCCACCTCGTAACGGGTATCAATGATAGTTCTTTCAATTGTTATGTTGCGGCAGCTGTCAAAGTATGGATGTCATTCGTACATCCAACTGTCGGAATATTCAATAAGATTTGCCATTTCATCACGCGTTTTTTTACACTTTCCGAACGTGCGGAAATTATTAAATACGTAACGTGAGTTCCGTCCTGAGGTCGGTCGTTATCATGGCTTCAGTGTGCAATTCGCTGC
Source organism: Volucella zonaria (assembly GCA_963966105.1). Lineage (NCBI taxonomy): Eukaryota > Metazoa > Arthropoda > Insecta > Diptera > Syrphidae > Volucella > Volucella zonaria. Next base: position 133,395,527 of record OZ014533.1, on the reverse strand, counting down.
ACCGTGGAAAAATATGAGCGTGAGCACACTCTTTTGAATCTTAAGCCACCAACCAGACAGAGATTAGTGCGAAATGAAGAAAACATAGCCACCGTAGCGACGAACACCCAGAAATCTAGATAAGATTAGATGACTTGGGCATCGCCGCAGACTCAACCCGGCTTATTTTGCTCCTCGATTTGGGCCTACATCCATATTAGATTGTGCTGACACAAGAATTGCATCCGGACAACTATAAACACGTCGTGAGTTCGCTAACTGGGCGCTGGAAATATTGGCTGGGGATTCGGATTTTGGCCAAAAAATCAGCTTTTCGGTCGAGTCCCATTTTTGGCTCAGCGGCTATGTCAACAAGCAAAATTGTCGTTATAGGAGCGAACCCAATCTACAAGTGTTTCGCCAAGCATCAATGCAACCGCAAAGATTGACTGTTTCGTGTGGCTTACGGCATGGCGTCATCATTGGGCCTTATTTCTTTCGAAATAGCGTCAATATTCTCAGGTATAGAATGATGTTAAACGACTTCCTGCAGTTAGAGCTCGACAACATCGACATATCCGAGCTGTAGTTCCCACAAGACGGCGCTACATGCCATGAAAGCGACGCAACGCTCAAAGTTGTGAAGGAGAAATATGGCGACTGGGCTATCTGACCGCCGCATGCAAACCGCACCACTCGATTACTTATTTTCTTATTTTATTTTCTCTAGGACTACGTCAAGTCTTTAGTCTACACTAACAAGCCAACCGCTATGGACGACTTGGAAGTCAACTTTCGGGACGCTATTGCGGGATAACGTTGCACATATTGGACCGAGTCATCAAAAATTGGACCGATCGCTTGAAGCACTGTCAGCGAAGCCGAGGCGGCCATTTAAATGATGGCATGAAGCCATTGTTGTTTTATGTAAATTTTTTCCTTTCGTTCTTATCTGGTCATCCTTTATAAGGCCCCTGTATCGAATGCCTTGTCTATATCAAATAGAACCATTCCAGTAGATCTACTTAATGAAACATTTTCTTTGACGTGATTCATTTGAGGTCGAGTTCATTTCAGCTTTAAAAAAATAGTATTTGAGAGCAGTTGAAAAGTATTCAGAACAATTTTCATCTACCAGTTGCCTTCATTTCAGGGCGGATGTTCACATTATGTTGCTTGATACCTTATTTTGTTGAATCCTTTTCATTTTGAAGGTTTTCAGCAATCTATTTAAAATATTCACGGCTTGTCAGTGGATATTGTCTTCCAAAGTAGTTGTTTCATAAAATTCCGTCAAAGTTTCAACACCTTTCCCTCAAAAAGGTCGTAAACGCTATCAGAGCTATACCATTCCTGATGCGGAATAGTAATGATGTTCGACACTCAGAAGCTCTGATGCTTCGGTTAATGACGGAGCATACACTAAATTGTTCTGGGTATTGAAAGATCCTTCAATCCTGTAGATTTCCATCTCAATGAACAGAATCCATCGCCATGCATTCCAAATTTTTCTGCGCCCAAATGAAGCATTTGAGAGTTATGCGCATGGCTGAGGGTATTTTTCGCGTATACTGGCTTTTGAGATGTTTTGAGTTTTGTAACAGAACCGCTTCGAGTAATTGCGCAATGAGTGTTAGATTTTTTTCCAATTTTTCACCTCCCACGAGAAGTTTTCCATTTTTTTCGCAGCAGCTTTCGTCTGATTTAAGACTGCTGCGACTGGGACTACTTAAAGTGTGCAGGTGGTCGGAACGAACTCATTTTACATCACTGAACGACTTCACCGAACGATGCACGAAATTACAACTGAAAGATCCCGCTTTCCAAGGCCAAGCACGACAACACAATTTTCGATGCCGCTCTATTCCATGATTTTTACGCGGCATTCTTGCAATAAATGACACATGTCAAAAAGCAGTCAACATGAAATGAATGCATTCAGTACTTTATCCTCAATAGATGCGTTTAGTCGTAAAGTAAAGCCTTTTTTAAAAGAAACTTGAACATCTTTGCGAAAAGCTGTTTGTATCCTTGGTTTGCATCAGTGATGAACCGAGGCTGTATCTATTGAAGTTGACCTTAATCAATTTGCAACGAATTGATGTGATTCCATGGTCAAGCGGTGTTTTAGGGATCCTGCCACTCTAGTTTACTTGTGACTTGGAATTTTATATAATCAACAGCAAATATGTAGCTCCACATACAATATGTGTTACTGCAGGTAGGTTGAAAGCAAGTATCCTGCCCTTGTTTGATCCTGAATCCCAGAGTATAGTTTCACATTATATGAACTGGAATGGTAAGTTTCTTAGGGTTGGTTGCGTGGGATTGGGATTCAGAGTTTCTTTTGCGAGTTCTATGCTCGTGAAGGTGACGTGAGATCCTGAAGACCTTATAAGTCTCAAAGACATCTTTGGTGTAGTGTACATACACATTAGAGATTAGCGATGATCCGTGCGTCGCTTGAACAATTATGATTTCATAATTCGAAAGTGGTCTGATGAAATTCGCCCCAAAGTTGATAACTTGTTTCCTCTTTCGTCCGTACGTACATAAAATATTTCCTCGATAATATATAGATGCGACAAATTTCGACAAAAATAAATTCAGAAAAAAATCATGATAATAATTTAAATTATGATTAGAACCGGTCTTGACCTTTTCGTTTATTTTCAGAAATTATAGGAGACCTTCACTCAAGGTAAGACACCATCACCACTTGCTTATCAATCATATTTCATTCTTCGCTAATTTCACTTGTTCGTACTCGTATATTTGCTTATATCACATTTTTATTTATACATAATTTAGTCACTTATATAAATAATAGAACATTTGCTTTGAACATTCTAGAGGTCAGTCCATTCATGATATGTAAGTATCAGGATACCCTTTTGGTTAGTTTTGTTAATTATCCTTGAAACAAAATTTCCTAATTGGCGTTGGTACTCGTACACAATTATAAAAACATTTTCGAAAACTTTCATAATTGGCTTTTCACAAATGCTCCCGAAATTCTATAAATTTTCTGAATTGCGTGTTTGGTATGAGTAATGATGAATTTGTCTCCTTTAGCCACTACGTTCAACACAAGCAAACCGTTGAGGATGCCAAAAAGGAGGTCAGTGAAAAATTGGGCAGTAGTTTTGCGTCGAGCGATGTTGAAGGGTAGGATGGCAAACCATTATCAACAATTTGGATCGTTCAGATTGATGTTTTTTTGTTTTTGTATCCACAGGCAGCATCAAATTCAATCGTCCCTAGAAGAAGATGGTACATATGGCGTTGGGATCGTTGGATCAAGTGGCATCAACAGTATTGGTGGTGTCGGAGGTGCTTCATTCAGTGACTTTGGCTCAAGCTCAAGTTCATCATCACTTGGCAGTGGTTCCAATCCAATAATCATTCCAGTGGCTGGAGGCGGTGGTGGATCGGAAAGCTTTTCCGAGCATTCTGAGAAGCGTGTTGGAGGTGGTGTTAGTCCAATCGTGATCGCTGGTGGTGGAGGCAATGCAGAGTCTTATTCGCGTCATCACGAATCACGTGTACAAAATCAAGCAGCTCCAGTTTATATAACTTCGCCATCTGGCGGTTCTGAGAGTTATTCCCATCATGAAGAACGTCGTGTTCAAAATCAAGCTGCTCCAGTTTACGTAGCACCTGTTGGTGGTGCTGAAAGCTATAGTCACCATGAAGAACGTCGCGTTCAAAATCAAGCCGCTCCAGTTTACGTATCGCCTGTTGGTGGTGCTGAAAGCTATACTCATCATGAAGAACGTCGCGTTCAAAATCAAGCCGCTCCAGTTTATGTAGCACCTGCTGGTGGTGCTGAAAGCTACAGTCATCATGAATCACGTCGTATACAAAATCAAGCTGCCCCAGTATACATTAGCGCACCTAGTGGTGGATCGGAAAGTTACTCTCATCACTCATCACAACGTATTCAGTCGAGTCCTTTGCCAGTTGTTCTGCAGCCCCATGGTGGTTCCGAAAGTTATACACATCACCGCGAACAACGTATCCATAGTCAGCCTGCCCCTATTTTATTGCGGCCAAGTGGAGCATCTGAGAGTTATATACATTCCCGACAGGAGCGAATCAACAGCAATCCTGTCCCAATAGTTGTTTCTTCTCCAAGCAGTGGTTCGGAAAGTTATACACACTCTCGCATTCGTAACATTCATAGTCAACCACAAACCATTGTCTTGCGTCCAGGTGGAGGTTCAGAGAGTTACAGCCATCATAGTGAGAAAATTGTCAAGGCTCAGCCAACTCCAGTGTACATTGCTCCATCAACTGGATCTGAGAGTTACTCGCAATTAAGGAAATTCTCCTCACAATCACAGGCCGCTCCATTGGTGATAAGTCCATCTGTTGGTTACAATTCACATTCATCTTTGTTGTCCAGTCAATCACAAACCCAACCTGGTGTGCACTATGTACCAGGCACCCATCTAGCTGATAACAGTTACCTTAGCTCTGGAGTTTATGGCGGTGCTTTAGTAGTTCCTACTGCTAATTCATACGGTTTCGGATCACATTCCTCTGGATATGGTCTGGGAAGCGGTATTGGTAGCTCATCATCTGGTCTAACTGGTTATATGTCTGAATCAGAGCGTCTTGCTAGAATGCAAGCTCAAGATATTGGTGTTGGCGGTTTCAGAACAGGAAGTTCTCAATTGAATTTTGGTTCCTCATCGGGAATCGATGGTTTCGGAAGTGGAAGCTTAAGCTCTGGATTGGGAAGCGATATTTCTGGTGGTGCTGGAAGAGGTGGCTACCGTGCCAAGGCATGGGAGAAATCCTCAAAATGGTCTTCCTCTACACAGGTAAGATGCGGAATGTGTTTTTTTTTTTAAAGTTTTGAATCTGACTGTATTCGTTTTTTTTTTTCTTTTTAGTACGGACCTGATGGAAAGCCTAAGAACTACAACCTCTTGTCCACTGCTGAAGGTGAACATCATGACATTAATGGAAAACAAGCCGGCTACAAGGCAGCTACGACAACACTTGACGACAATGGTAAAGTTAGCACCTACAGCATCCACTCATAATGATGACGAGGACCGAGAACATGCCGGTTCTAAACTGGTTGAACTTATTTTTTATATGTTCGTATAGTAGTTAGTTACATTACACAAAAACGCCATTGCGCTCAGAAAATAAAAAACTCTTTTTACAAACATTTTGAATTTGTGTGAAACCATTGGTACTCGTAGCTTGATCCTAAAAGTATGCCCTCTTGTTGAATTGACGTTTTATCAGCTGTTGAGAATAGTACTAGATTTACTGTCAGTGACGCTATGCAAATGTTGGAATCGTTTTAAACTTCCTACTGTTTGTGCGTTCTACTACTCCGTTGTTCATCCGGGTTAGATTTCAAGATTCTGCGGGCCCGAGCGCTGGTATCTATTCGATCTACATGTCGTGGGCATCTCAGCTGACTGATGAGTACTTTTCTGAACAGTAAGCATAGGTTTTCGTTGAATCTTCTGCTCTAAAGCCTGTCAACGCAAAGGGTACCGAATATTTTACGAATAATTTTCCTCAACCGAGGATATCTTCATCCGCTTTCGACAGGGTCCACGCTTCAGCGCCATAAAGTAACGCCGGGATGATCAAGGTCTTGTGTGGAGTCTCCTTCTACTGAAGTTGACCGAATTGATAGCAGAGCCAAGGTAGACACAATCCCTTACTACCTCAAATTTGTAGCTGTTGACTGTGACGTTCTGTCCAATTCGTCGATGTTATGTGTTCCCTCTTGTTGACAGCTTATACTTGGCTTTGCCCTCGTTTATCGCCTAAAACGGTGACAGCCCGCTGAGTTCTGCCAATTATGTCAATACCATCGTTGTACGCTAGTACAATAATTGCACAGACTTTTGAAAGATTGTACCTCCAGTGAGTTCAGCACAATTCCATGAAACACGATGTTAAAGCAGCGCGTCGCTTTGTTTAAGTCAACTTCTGATATTGAGGGTTTCGAACTCCTGTCACGGGAATAGACTTTCCCTGAACCTCGGGATGGTTTCGAATGGAATCGGAGCCAGGAAAGGGTCTTCTGATGACAACGAACTATACTGTAAAGTATCGGTGGAAGGAGTGAAACAGCTGTAGCGACAGATAGACTTCGACTAAGGCCTTGATGAACCCTTTAATGACTTCCAAGAGTGTTCGTGATTGCAAGAACGGAAGGCTGAATTCACTAAATCTTGTTTGGATCTCGGGTCAAAATGGGATCACGGGAAATGAAATCAACGATGAAGTTGCTAGGTAGGGCTCATAACATGCGTTAGAACTGCCTGCGTTCTGTGGGCATAACTGAAGGTGCAGGACGACTAACCGAACCAACGTCTCTAGAAATTCAGCGATTTTCCTGCTGTTCGCCAGTGGGAAAGAATGCATGCTACTTACTCTAAGGCTATTTCTACTGGTAAAGTCGCCTCTGCACAGCGTCTTCGTAAAGATCGCTTTCCAGCCAAAAAAAAAGGCCACAAGTTAACGGAGCGGAGGAAGAAAATGTTTCAACGAGCTGAGAAGTGACGATAGCGTCACTGTCTATGTAAGGGCGTTGTCAATGCTCTTTATCCATTCAGAAATGGGTCATGTGGAATAATCATATTTGCACTCTTCCGTTAATAAAATCCAGCTTGTGTCAAAAAGGGAGGACAGCAAACCCCTAGAAACCACGCCGACGACAGCCAGGAGGGTGGACATCAAGCTGCCGAAGATCAATTTGCCAGTTTTCTCGGGAACTTATGGTGAGGCTTTCACGATCTGTTCGTCTCGTTGATCCACCACAACACAGCGCTATCTGAAATTGAAAATTACATTCATTGTCTGAAGTCAACGATATCTGGCGAAACTGAACGGCTTCTGGCTCACTTGAGGATTGACAAGGGAATCTACAACGATACCTTGAGCACCCTAACTGACAGGTACGACCATACACGTGGCTGATCGACTAGCCGTCGGCGACCCAGGAACGAGCGGAGTCCATCAAAGAGCTACTGGATTTGTCGACAGAGGTTGTCCATACCTTGACAAACTTGATGTTGCCTGTTGAGCACTGGGATGCGGTGCTTATCTTCGTACTGCTGCAAAAACTGCCATCAAAAACTCAGCAGCTTTGGGAGGAGAAGCTGGGATCCAAGGATAACTGCGAGGAACTGCCAACATTTGCTGAATTCAAGTGATTTCTGGGCACTAGATTTCGCATTTTAGAAGCTGTCACACGTCAGTATCCCAAACGATCTGCAGACTGTTCAGGAAACACATAACAACGACATGCATTCCACTCGGCAACCAACTCCGCCGAATTTGCCAGGTTTGCAGCAAGGGTCAGCACGATTCTTAAGTGCGGTCGTTTTTTGAACATGAACATCCCAGATACGTGTCAATGTGTGGGTAGGTTAGGCCTCTGCAGAAATTGCTTAGCATAGAGCCATTCACCAGAACATTGTCCAAGCACTCTAACCCTCAATCACGTTCTCTCAATCCAAACCGGAGGTCAAATAACCTTTTAAAATCGTCAATGAACGCCAGTACAACAAATTTTTAGCCACTTCAAGAGCAGCCGTCAACCAGTTCGGCCGTCAATACGTTCCACTCAATATCCACGACCAGCACGCAGGTTTTATTGGCAACAGCTGTAGTGAACGTAACGAGGTCATCTCGAGATGTTTTCTCTGCGGGCTCTACAGGACTCGGACTCTGAAGCGACGTTCATCACTGAGTCAGCCGTACTGCTGCTACGCCTGATGCCGACATCGACAAAGTATCCGGTTTAGGGATGGTCAACAGCGGCACATGCAAGAGAGTTGTCGATATTGCAACATCGATGCAGCATTCAACCTCTGCAACAACGATGCAGGCCTTCATCTTCAAGTCACTGTCTGTGGATCTCCCGGCCCGAACTCCGTTTTTTGGAAGGTGGAAGCAGCTTGATCGCTTAGTGCTGGCAGATCCATACTTCTGCAAGCCGGCCAAGGTAAATCTGTTGCTAGGTAGTGACGTGCTCGCAGAAATTCTGTTGCCTGGCGTGATTAGGTCCAAGGTAAAGGGGTCCTTCAAAAAACCAGGTTAGGTTTTCTGTTAGGAAGAGCAAATGCAGAGTCGCGGCCCATAAGAGGTTACCATCATACAGGAGATTTTGACGTAAAAATTCGAAAATTCTGGGAACTGGAACTGGGAACTTCGCCAAAAACGTGTGCCCCATGAAAGATGGGGGTTACCAAGTAGTGCTGTTAGGGAGGTCATAAGAGGGTGCCTTACAGCGCTTCACAGGACTCGAGAGGCGTCTAGCGGCAAACATACAGCTACGAGAGCACTACGTATGTACGTAGCATGCATAGAAGAGTATAAGGAGCTCGGCCATATAGTTGAAGTCGAAATGTAACCAATGCTGGACTCTATTTCTTGTCACATCACGCCGTCATCAAGGAAGGCAGCTCCATAACCAAGCTGAGGGTGGTCTTCGACGATACTTTTAATACAGCTAACGGAGTCTCCTTGACTGACCAGCTCCGGGTAGGCCCGAGACTTCAACACAACATTGCGGACATGATTCTTCGGTGAAGGTTTTATCGCTTCACATTCACAGCAGATATCGAAAAAATGTACCGACAAATATGGGTAACGGAGCAGGACTCAATGTTTCAACTCATCTTTTGGCGGAAACTACCAATCGATTTACTAAAAGTATACCGCCTCCAGACTGTGAAATTCGGCACGGCTTCTCCACCATACCTGGCTATCCGCACTCTCCAAAGGTTAACTGACGACATGGAAGCTCAATACCCGGGCACAGCGAAGATAATTCGGGGAGAGATATATGTGGACGATCTCATCTCTGATGCAGACACAGTATCTGAAGCTGAAAGAAAAAGGAAGGAGTCCAAGACAGTCTTGGAGACACGTAGTTTTAGTACGCAAATGGGCGTCCAACACAGAAGAACTGTTCAGGAAAATTCCGGAACATGACCGCCACTTGACATCTCTCTACCTTCCGAGTAAAAACACTCAGTATTCAATGGCTTTTCACTGTCGATCACTTTTCTTTCCGCTGCACTCCACCAAGCATTCCCAACTAATGAATAGGTTCGTGCTTTCGACGATTGCGCACTTATTTGACCGCATGTGATGGATCTCGCCGTGTATCCTTAAGGCGAAACATGTCATGAAGCTGCTCTGGATCCGCAAAACATCGTGGGGTGAATCCTTTGAGGACGATATCTTGCAACAATGGGACTCCTTCTATGAGGAATTAAGAGTTCAGAAAGCCGGTAGGTCAAACCATGTCGAAGTGCACGGACTCAGCGACGCATCAGAAAGGGTATATGGAGCAGCAGTCTATCTACGAGTTGAGGACGAGAAGGGTTAGATTGACACACACCTTCTCATCGCCAAATCAAAGGTCGCATCTGTGATACCCGTAAGTCTTCCCTGGTTAGAACTTATTGGTGCAGTTGTGCTCGCTAAATTACACCACTATGTCACACGCATCATCGAGCAGAAGGATGTATGTTTGGACGGATTCCACTATTGCACTATGCTGGATACTCGCACCACCTGGAAGATGGGAGACCTTCATCAGGAACAGGGTAGGAGAGATCCAGCGTTTAATGAATGTCAACATATCTAAGCATATCCAATCACAACACAACCCAGCGGATCTGGCGTCCAGAGGTGTGCTTTCTTCAGTGCTATTACGGTTTAGCCAATGGTGGAACGGATCAGTGTTTTTGCAATCCGTGTGGGACTACGAGCTTCCGCCACAACCGTCCGATCTCACCACCGATGAGGAAAGGAAGAAAACGTTAGGTCCGATAAACCAACTGCTACATCGTTCGTCGAACATCAAACGACTCATCAGGTTGGAACCCTTTGCACAACGGAACTCGACGCTGCATCGAAAACTATTACTCGATGTGCCCAGCAAGAGATGTTTCCGGAAGGGATCCCTAAGTCCAGAGGTATGGGGACCTCGAATCCATTTGTGGACGAAGCAGGCATTATTAGAGTGGGTGGAAGACTTCAGCACGAAACGAAACACCATCTTACAACGCTCATCATCCGAGGTGCACATCAAAGGACGTTGCACGGAGGAATTCAGCAGATGATAAGCCACTTACGTACAAGGTACTGGATATTTCTTCGGTAAATCAACCTCTGTCAGAAGAGCATGTCAGTTGATTAGAGTTTCCATCCATATGAACATCACCCTCTCTTAGAAGGATACACAAATAGCATCATGACGCTGATTGACTATGCAAGTCCCCAAATCTATGATAGTTACCCTGAACGCAATGAACAAATCCTGTGTTTTGAATACTTAATAAATGTTCTTTCTCCACGGTTGCTTACACTACCATCTAAATTTATTACCCAGGAATGCAGAAAAAAGACCTAAACAACTTATCTGCACCCATAAACAACAATCTGACCACAAAAAAGCAATTCACCACTGCTAGGACAGTGAAATCACATCCAAAAGCGAAAACGGGAAAGAATCCAACAAAAATACAAAGTCCCAGCCCAATGAACTGTGAATCGTTTAGCATACCGCATACCTTCTCTGACTTCAATGCGAAGCCTACAAAACCCAAAACTGAACTAATGGACCACGCAAGCTCGTAACTCCTAAATATCCTTCTCTCCCATTGTCCTTCGGATGTTCCTTTTAATTGTACCTTTTTGCAAGGTATCCGAAAATTTATATGCAATTTTCTCCATAGGTCATTTAGTTACACAGGCACACATTCAAACCACTCGTCCTAGTGTAACAGTCCTCAAAAATTACATTCATACGAGTGTAAACGGTGTCTATATACATATACGGTCCATTAAGGACACATGGATGCAGGAACACACCGTATGCAATTCGGAATTAACTTCCAAATCGACATTACCATTGTCGAGGGGGTTACTCTTGTTGCAACTGCAATTACAAGATACCCATCCTCTGTATTTTTTTTGGGAGAGGGTTAATGTGTATTCTAATGATGACTACTTATGGAGTTATCCTTTTGCGACAAAATCCTTGCAAATCTTTGCCAACATTTGGGTAATCTTGTCGAGGATAAGGGCATAATACAAATACTTGACAAAAAAAATCCTTCAACCACAGCAACAATTACCGCATACGATGAGCTGGAAAAACAAATACAAGGAAGAAGCCCAGAACGGATACCATCTAGAGCGAGTAATAGGACTTCTACCAGTACTGTCAGCTTGCGGGAAATTTCCTATTTTGAGATACCTCGGGGGTTATAGTGGAATTGGCTATTGAGCTGTTTCATTTAAAACTTGAAACTCAGAACACTTTTGGCGAATCGGAAGTAGAAACTAAAAACTAAAGACAAATTTTTGGACATCTACAGTATCATCGTCAATTTTAAGAGGCGCTTGCAGTCCATCTTTAGACAGACTGAAAAGTTTTAAGCATCGTCTTTAATGGGCGACCAGATATCACCAAGAATCAATTTATTTACTTAACTAGGTGGCGCTACAGTTCGAGATGAACCTGGGCCTCAACCAACATGCCCCTCCGACTAGCACGATCTCTTAACATCTGCCACCATTTCCGCACTCCAAGTTTCTTCAATTATACTCCCACTTGCGTGCGCCACCTTAGATGGGATCGTCTTCTGCTATACGGTCCGTCGGGGTTAGAATCGCAGACTTATCTTAACATGGCCCAGGCATCTCAGACGTTGGAGCCGTAGACGCTTGGTTAGTCTAATGTCTTTGTACTTGTCCAAATCGCGGCAAAATCTCCTCCTCTATTCCTCGTCAATAGAAATGGGATCGAAGATCACACGCAGTCCAAGCTTCTGGGCCATAGAGCAAAACCGGGAGGATAAGGGTCTGGTATAAACCCAATTTGGTCTTATTCCTATACTCGAGGGCTCTGTTACTCACTTGCCTCCTGAGCTCAAGGAAACAGCGATTGGCAAGAGTAATTCTGCGTCTGATGTCGCTGCTGCTTGTAAAAGCAGAGCCAAGTTAGATAAAGTCCTTAGCTATTGCATCTCAAAGGAATCAAATAACTGCCAATGGAATCGTTCTGCTCAAGCCGTTAGTGGTGTGCTGCTTAATTTTCTGATGACAGCATCAAATTACGTTAGCCGCAATATTCCGAACTCTTCATTGAGGGATCGCTGTGTTCAACCAATCACATCAATGACATCCGTGTATGCAAGTATAACCTAAGCCATATCACAGCGAATCTCTTCTTTACATTGAAGGTCCCGGTAAATTCGTTACCTATCTTGATAGAGCAGCAAGAATTTTCCATATTCATCCTGCACAACCCGAAGAGTTTGGCAGCGTTGTCCCCATGCACCCTATCATATGATGTCGACAAATAGAGTGTCAGTATTGACCTGAAATTCTCGGGTCTTTTCCAAGATCATGACCGGAAAACATATTGATAAGGACTAGCAACCTTATTCATAAATGGGTTCAGACACTCACATAATACGGCAGAAAATATTTTATGGGTTCAAAAGGGTCTCCTTCTTTGTGGATCAGACAAACGATGCTGAGATTCCATGCTTCAGAAATGCAACCCGACAGAGGAAAACCGAAACAAGTTCAAACGAGCCAACAATGACTGCAACGTCTTTCCTAAGCGTCGGAAATTTCAATACGACAAAAAAACTGAGGCAAGAAATACTACTGCCTCAAAGGTAGTAAAAATTGTTGGTCCTTCGTCAAAAATATTAGAAATTCTCCCTCATCCTCCATCCTAACGCTCATTTATAATGATATTCTAGTTGTCAGCTGTTTGGATAAGGTCAATCTGCTTGCTGCGCTCTTGGCGGCCAGCTTAACACCAGATTGTGCTTTTTCATTTCGCACTCGTGTAGTACCAAGATCTAAACATTTACAAAACTGCTGGTCCAGATGGTATGTTGTATCTTTCCTCCTTCTGAAGAGGTGTTCTTCCACGCTGGCAAAACCATTGCATAAGTTTTAGCATCAATCCTACTCTGTAGGACTCTTTCCTAGCAGATGGAAAACAGCATTTGCCCAGCCCGTCCCTAAAAAAGGCGAATCTTATTGACTCTCATCCTACAGACTCATTGCACTTACGACCCATTTTTCCAAGGCATGGAAACACTGATAAACTTCTCAATGACCGGCAGAACGGTATTCGTAGCACTCTTGATTTGATGGCATGTTTCACCGAAAGTGGAACCAAAACGTTACGTCAATCTGGAGAAAGCAAGATATTTCTTGACATTTCTAAGGCATTTGACAGAGTTTAATCCTTTTGTCGAAAATGCTTGCATTTGGCATCGACGAATCTTTTTTTCAATGGATTAGAAACTACCTTTCGGAACGTTCAATTCCAGTTGTCTTGGACGGTTTCAAGTCCAATGCTGGTGTGCCCCAGGGCTCCATTCTGTCTCCTGCACTCTTTTTAATTTTCATAAATGATCGTTCCTGGATTCACGTCCCTGCCCACCGCCAACAGAGTGGAATTTAATGCTTCCAATTTCGTTAAAGCGAAATTTAAACATTCAACCATTATCCATGAATAGCATTTGCATCGTAGAAACCGAAAAACTTTCCAACTTACGTTGGAATGACCACATATTCGATATCGTCAAAAATGCTGCGAAATATCTGGGTCTCCCCAAGCGATGTAATAAATACTTCACCCGGTATGATCATGCTTCAGTATATAAGGCATTCATCCTGAAACGTCGCAGAATCTGCTATTGAATATGTTAGGATTCAAAACCGTGCGATAAAATGTATAGATGATGCCAATATCACACAACTAATTGACATCTTTAATGTCTCTTCCTCTACCTTGTTCTATTGCTATTTTCACCACCAATGCTTCATTGAAATTGCTAGTAGCATTCAGCCCCTTCAAACCTTCAACCATAACACACGTCCCACTATCAATGCTCATCAGTTTGCCTTCAATCCCACTTGCGGACACGCTCTGAAGTATCGGATTCTTTCTTAAGCCGCACAACTTGTTTATGGCATGCCTTGCCAAGCTCTTTTTTTCCTAGTCATTATAGACTTCAAACATTTAAAACCAAAGTTCATCGGTACCTTATAATGCAGCCTGTTGAATGAGTCTTTCCAGCGACTGCGACTCTACTAGTAGTCGTCCATGTTTATCTTTTCAGGCTTCTATTCAGGGTTTGTAGGCCTTACATTTTCATCTTATTCTCTGATAAAACTTTTGAACGTCAGCTTTATATGCTTCTTGTTTGGCTATATATACATGTACCTGACTACATTCGTCGTCAAATCAGAACTTTCCTTATGGCGGCACTTTGAAATCAGTCACATCAGAAGCAACCTTCCTGATGGCTCGTTGACAACACTCCCATTGGTCTTTTATGGTTTGTGTATGAGGGCTATGATTTTGAGATAGCGGGGTCTTGGAGTTGTAGCTTTTTGACGTCGAACTTTGGTGATCTTTCTTGACTCCGTATTTGTACCCTGGCTGCTACAAGGTAATGGTCCGACTCGATATTGGTTCCTCGAAAAGTTTTTACATCTAGAATGCTGGAAGAGTATCTAGCGTCGATCGCATTATGAGCACTCTAGTTGACGGCTGATTGATCAGGGGAAGATAGCCAAGTCCCTTTCTGGATATTGAGATGTGGGAACCTTGTGTTATGCAGGCAGGATATTCTGATGACCCACTCAAAGACGGTTTTCATACCTAGCCTTACGTTATGATCTCCAGCCACAATTTTAGTATCATAGCTGGGCAACTGAAGTCTAGGAGGTCACAGAACTCGCGTTCGATGCTGCCCCCCCCCCCCCCCTATCCTCTGGTGAATGCAAATCTGGCTTACATATATTATATTTCCGAATTGTCCTTGATGCGAATTGTTATGAGGCGTTCGTTTACATGCCAACATACAACTTTTTGTCTAAGTCTCCTTCGAATAGCAAATCTACATCGCACTTTCTAGATTGCGGTAATATGTATTTGCTTTATGGCAATTTAGGGGCTCCATAAGTAGTTTGACAGCATGTGGCATGTTAATTGTTTTAACATTTCATGTGCAAAGCCGAAAGCCGAGGCTGTTTTTCTATTCCACGTTGGAGAAGTTACTTAAAGGAAGGTGTGACACAAGTACTCGTAGCTCAAAGTGATTAGAACCATAAATGCCGCCGTTGATCTGTATATGGGTTTACTCCGGCGCAGACCTGATGAAAGAAAAGTCCCCTACTGCAAACACTCTCAGCCACCAATGACGTCCCGTAGTAGTTGGGTATCCTACCTTCAGTCGAAGCTACTAGGCTTCCAGGCTTCACCTCGTGGAGGTGAGATAGGCAGAGGTTTAGGTGTTGATCCTTGTGTTTTCCTAATAGATTTGAACGCCTTGAAAACCTTGACTTGCCTTTCTCTATTGGTTACTACAACAGCTGTTTACAGTTTAGGAGATAGGGGTTTTTATCTGATAGTTAAAGGGTTCATTCATTCGTTCCTGTATCCCCTTGTGGGTCCTATATCCAGTTCGGTTCCGCCATCGGTTAAGACAATACTCCCAAGGCATTGGAAACTCTCTCTATATGCGTTGATGAGTTTGGGCTTAGGCTGATCATTTTTGTTTTTGGCGAGTTAATTTTAAGCCCAACGACGTCTGCTTCCCTCTTCACATTTGTTGTCATTTGGTGAAGGTCCATTATTCTGTGAGACAGAAGGTACACTCGTAGATCGTCGGCATAGTCAAGGTGTTTGAGTTCAAATGCAAGAGTCCATCGAATTCCTCCGTTTCCTGTTAACAAGGCCGCATTCAGCACATCGCTAATCACCAATAGAAACAGTATTGGTGAAAGTATGCAGCCTTGCCTAACCCCGCTTTGGACTTCGAATTCCTCAGGCAGTCTTCCTCTGTGTAAGACGTGACGTGACCCATCATATGGTACGTAGCCTTGATAATTGCTATTAATTTATCAGGAATGACTCTCCTGAGTAAGGCGCGCTAAATAAATTCCCGGTTGACACTATCAAACGCCTTTTCCAAATCGATGAACAGTAGGTGAAGTGGTGACCAGTACTCAACACACTGCTGGATGAAGATCCGCAAAGTGTTGTTGTGATCGACAATTGTTCGGCGTCGAGTATGTCTTCGAGGTGTTCTTTGATTCGCTTCAGGATGATTTTAGCTATTATCTTGGCCACAGCAGACAGCACGCAGATACCTCTCCAGTTTTCGCACTGCATTAGATTGTCTTCCCTTCTTCCACTCGTCCGGAAAACTCTCGGCTTCCCATGTTCTCCTGACAAGTGGGAACAGTAGCTCAGCTGATGCCGTTGGCGCAGCTAGAATAGAAACAGCTCCGCAGGTATGCGGTCAAGTCCTACCGCCTTATTGGTTTTTAGTGCTTTGATCGCGGCAATAATCTCTTCCTTACTGGGGGTTGTGGTGGGAATTCGGGAATTTCTACCAACGGACACTTCAGTTTGACTTGGGTGCATATTGCTGGCGAATACTAGGTTTAGAACTGGAGCAAAATGCTCCTTGCATCACTTCAGTTGATCCTCATCCGATATTAGCAACAACCGTCTGAGCCTTTCACTGGGTGTTGAGTAGAGCTTCGACCACCTAGAAGCTCTTTGGTGATTCTGTAAACGGTTCTGCTGTCGCACCTCGCTGCTGCTTTTTCTGCTTGCGTGGTCTGCGCATTGATGTAATTGCGCTTGTCACTTCTCACGCTACGCTGCACTTCTCTCATTTTCATGCGATATAGGGACTCTAGCTCGATCCTCCCTGCTGCTGGAGCTGCTGCAATTCGAGCTCTTAGTTGTTTTTGTTCGTTGATCCTTCTCCAGGTATCCTCAAAAAGCCACGCCCTATGGCTTCCCTGCGATCGACCGACAATCCTTTCAGCACCTGATGTGAAAACAGTTTTCACAGCACTCCAATGATCTTGGATGGTGGCGGGCAGTGTGCAGCTGATTGCTTCCACTCCTTGTGAGAGATGGTCCCTTAGTTCTCAGTCGGTCTAGGTTGAACCTAGGTATTATTGTGTCGTTAGATCTTCGAACGGCAGCAGTGCGTAATTGGACAGTAGCTATCATAAGATGGTGATCTCGTACCAATCCCATGTCCGCTCCTCGTCTGTTTCGGACGTCTAGAAGACTGCTTCTAAAACGGCGACTGATGGCAAAATGGTCGATTTGGTTGGAGGTTGCTTGCCTGTCATTTGACATCCAACTGATTTTATGGTAGGCCTTGTGCTCAAACATGATGCCACCTATGACAAGACGATTTGCGTTGCAAAAGTCAACAAATCTTTCGCGGTCCCATAACATGTCTGAGCCCTTCGTTGTCGCTGCCTATCTTGGCATTAAGATCCTCCATCACAATGACAATGTCGCCGTTGGGTGTTGGGTGTTGGGTGTTGCATTATGAATAGCTCCCAACTGGTTGTAGAAGGTCTCCTTTTCTTCCTCAGAGGAACCATCTGTGGGGGCGTAACACTGTATAATGGTGACGCGACGCACTCTCGTCCGGAATCTGGCTGCAGGAGATTAGGCCTCTGCGTGCTGTAGGTGTTAGCAGTAGTCCAACTCCATATCCATGGGGGCTTCCAGTTGGTCTTCTGTAGAGTAATACAGTGTTACGCGTTGGGGATTGGTACTCACCCGCATCTAACCATCTTATCTCGCTTACTCGCTTACTTACCAATATGTGCAGCTTATATCGCATACACTCATGCTCTAATTGAAGGAATCTGGCGTTCTGAGGTTCTTCACTCTGAGATTCAAGGAACGTCTTCATATTCCAGAAACCAATCTTAGTCCGGGTAAGATAGCCAAAGGTCGTCAACGTGTTATCAGTCCTTATCCGAAGTATTAAGTCGGTTTCCGTAGCGGGCTGCTTTTCGGTAACGCGGATTGCTGGCCCAGGTTACCTAGTCTAGGCATAAGACCCTAGACAATCTCGCACTTTTGGCAATTTTGGCCTACCTATATAAGGATTTATACACGTAGTTGCCCGGGGACCACCTCGAGGAGGTAAAACAAGCACTACATTACGAACTTGATTGTTGCGCTACTGGTCCAATCCAGGTTTTGAACAGTCAGTAGTTTCCCGATCAATCGCCATGCAGGCCCCCATAATTAAAGGGTTGCTTCTCTTTGAACATACATCTCCAAGATGATCGACATTCTGCCATTGGACAGAGTCAACCACTCAACGTAGATGCTGCTCAATAACAACTCTGTCCATGTGAGTAAAGAAATGTTCGAAAAACGATATCTTAATCTACGTAAGCTTATTGTCAAACTCGAATTAGCATTTTGAAAGAGCAAACGGCGAGGATGAACCAAATACCTCTGTCATACAGAATGAGCTTTTCAACCTGGGCGATGTAGATCAACAATTCCGTCCACCCGACCTGGATGAAGTGAAGCTGGCCATAGTCCAACAAAGCTGCTGGAGCGGACGGCCTGACTGCCGAGCTCTTCAAAGACTGCCAAGATGACTTCGCAAAATATGTTCGGATGAAAGTGTGCCCGATGAATGGAACCTCAGCAAACAAAACCTCAGAACAACAGGAGACCCTCTGATCTGCCCCAACTACACAAGATCGTATCTTGAATAATGTGTGCAAACTTAAAGCGGTTCGTCAACAATCTGATGGAATTTAGGCCAGATCTTGGGAAAAACCCATGCCTTCGAGATCGATACACACCACAGATATACAGAGCAGTGCCTAGTTTTAGCATCCCTGAGGAGCTCGTTTGTTTGTGTAGGTTGCCGATGGAGAATGCACACTGCTCCATCAAGGTCGGTAAAGAGCTCACCGGGACCTTTGATATCAAAAAGAATAGTGCAATACTCACACGCCAACACAGATCTTTCAAAGTCTGTCTAATTACCCGCATACGCCAGTCATATTGACATAATCGGAAGCGGCGAAGATGAGTTTAGCGGGCAAGGGCAAGATCAAGTAAGTGCTGTCAACAAGAAAGGATACCCAACGCCGACGTCTCGAACAGAACGTGACCCTCGACCGATATAACTTTGAGGTACTCGTAGCTAAGAACTTTGTGTTACCAGTAGACTCCGTTATCTATTCAGACAACTACACCAGCGCTGAGATCAAGCGAAGAATAAGTCTTGCCAATCGCTGCTTCTTTGGGCTAAGAAGGCAATTGACTAGTAAAACCCTCTCTCGAGCAATAAGAGTGACTCTACGTAGGACCCTAATAATACCGGTCCTGCCCTACGGCGCAGAGGCATGAACTTTATCAAAAATGGAAGAGGGTGTTCTTGAGTGCTTTGAGAGGAAAATTTTTTCGGGTGATATTCGTTCCTGTCTGCATGGACGGTGTGTGGAGGAGGAGATATGTACAATGACGAACTATACGAGTTGTACAGTGACATCGACTTAACCAGAAGAGTAAATGTCCAACGAATGACGTGGCTGGGTGGTCTAGAGCGGATGGACACCAACGCTCAGAGGAACAGCACAGTAGAGGAAGACCGCGACTTAGGTGGCGCACGGAAGTGGATGCAGACCTTAGCCAACTTACAGTGCGAAACTGGAGGCACCTAACTAAAGATCGAGCTGGCTGGAGATGCTTCTTCGTTCGTCGTTTCAGAAACGATTTGCGGATTTTAGAAAGTGCAAGATCACATTTGGCTATCTACGTTTCCTATGGCAAGGACGATAACTTTATTATCCCAGTTTTTAGAGGTCATTAACCGAGTCCTTTACTCGTATATCATTTATAACACGAAATTTTCTCGGTGCTAAAGCATCTACTTGGTCTTAGGTTTGAAGAACAAGTCCATACTAAAGATTTTGGACAAGGAATAGGGTATTCCATTGTGAGTTGGGTAAATGAGATCTGATCCTCATTTTCTGATGTCCTTTACTTTTGTTGGCGCTTAAGTTCTTGGTAAACTTAGACTGTAACCAACAAACGTCTCCAATCAGGTTGCTAAATTGTGCGCTGGCCCTTTTTTTGCCAGACCAAGTACAACGTTACGGGACAGCACATACCTACTTAAGCCTTTGATGCAGTAATTCACAGGGCTGAACTTTGGTTAGCTTCCCATATCTTATCCATCAGAGGTATGTGGTAAGCATATTTTCTTGACCCGGTTTTCTTGACTTTGTCCAAACTTCTTTTTCCTAAATTCGAGGATACTTGCTGGACAAAAATCGATCTTCTCAAGCCACAAATAAAGGTTTCAACTGGTTCTCCATTCTTCTGAATCATAGGTTAAGACCATGGCTTTATGCATGAAAATATTTGGGTGTACGGGTTGATGAAAGGGTTTGTTAGCGACCATTTATCTTGAACCATTGATTCCAGTCTCTTTTCAAGTGCTTAGCAACGTCTGAGTGGTTTCCTGGTCTGAGATATTTGGGGTTAACGGGCTCGGTATTTTTAAAAAAAGGTATAAAGGCTATGAGTACCTCAGTAAATGGTTAAATTACGCGTGAGATATTCAAACAGGCGTTCGGAATGATCCCTTTTTAGGGCTTAAGGACTTTCTAAGAATGTCATCAAGTGTTGATCCACCATGAACTTCTGATGATAATCCATTTTGTCGTGTTGTTGTCAGCAGCCTAAGGTCCATTAGACGCATCATTGGCACAATCCATCTTGAAGCTGCCACGGAACCATTAGGTACTATGAAATATGTAGAGGGTAATATCCGGTCGGGAAAGTGGGAAATTTTAAAGTAAATTCAGGTCATCACTGGTGCTTCCACTCATATTCTCCACTATTCACTGTTCGTTCTTGTTATCCACTTGGATTATCCTTGTGGAAACTATAGAATTTCATTATTAATTCTCGCCAAGGATATGATAATGCAGCACTAGTGCTGGTGCCAAGCCTAGTGCCGGAAACTATTACTTTAATATGGAAGAAACGAAAAGCACCCAAATCCTTGTATTCATCCAAGCAGTCTACGAGTATCTACAGTACTTCACTTAGGCATATTCCATGGTGCAACCACTGGCAGTACGAATTCATATTCGTATCCACATCGCAGCACTAGGCTGTTGAAACAAAACCAATTAAATTTTGGCCGTCGTCCAATTCTAATTCACAATTATTATTGTTATCCTGTTTTCGGTTTTCTGAAAGACTACTACGAGATAGACGAGCTGAAGGACACCACATGCTGGTACGAGTACGAGTATACGAGTAGAATAGAATTCGAGTGAGCTGAGGAAAGTTGAAAATTCACATTCGTCCTGGCATAGGACGACTAAGCGAGGATGCAGTCAGTATATGTAGTGGCAATGTGTTAAAGTGTGCTGTTTGCACGTCCTTAAGGACCTTCCCGGATGCTACTAGTTTCGCAGAGAAGAACTGTGAAGAACTTTTGAAATGAGGAGGGCAACAAGGAGATAAGAATGCCAGCCAACAACCAGCTTTTGTCTAATAACAATAATTCGTCGTTTATTTCGAAGAGTTTCCGAGTTTATTCATTTGTCCTCGTTGTCCTCGTTGTCCTCATCGTCCTGGTAGTTCGTACTGATTGTCATAGCCGTTGGTGTAGTTGTATCATAGTTGTAGTTGTAGTCGCAGTCGAATAAATAGCTTCTTGACTTTTCGTGGTCCCTGTTTGTGTTTTGGGTTTATTCAATGCCTAATGTAGCGAGAGATAATTGAAGATTTAGTCCTTGTTGCAGATCGTTGCATATCGTTTTATGTTCGCTCAAGAGTTTTATCTCTTTTAGACTGAATGGCCTTTACCATATACAGATACGAGTAAATTCGTATGTGTTATGCGATGCACTATGCGGGCGGATGGTAAGGACTTGCTCTTGAGAATGAAGTGTTTTCACATTTATAATGTCTCAGAGGAGGGCACTTGCTATGTACACATGCACACTATTTTAGTGGAGAGTAATAAATTTGTTCAAGGATAACCATCACTTTCTAACTGCAAAACTCGATTCAGAATACTGGAGATGTCTACTCTCCATCGAAATGCCTTACAAAGTTGTATTACAGATTGTTTAGGGATGAGATGGTGCTTTACACGGCTGTGTGGATTGGCTTGGCTACTCTGGGGTTGCATGGGATCGTGAACACGCAATTTGTCAGACATCGTCGTCGTTGTCCTTGTCGTCGCCAATAATTACAACAAACCCATTGATTTGAGATATTTTGTTGCAGAGTTAAGTTCAAACCGGGGAGGATTCCTTACAATTAATTGCGATTTCGGTGTAATTCTGGAAGATTTTGATAAGGGGAATCCTTATTTGTGGGTCGAAAGATAATTTTGAGCTTGAGCAAATAACTGATTCACTTCTCTTGTTTGTTAACTGTGATTTAGTTGACTAAACTGGGACTGAAATTCGTTTTCACTTTTTACCCCAATATTCATAGACAGGAAAGGAACTTTTCCCCTCTTCGGAACTGAACGTTGTTTAAAGGCAGAGTGGCCAGGGGATAGACATAATTGGCAAAATAATTCGTAGTCATTATTAAAAGTACGTAGGCCGTAATGTGGAACTTTTAAATCATCTAATGGGAGGGGTACTCGTATCCCACCCAGTCCCGTGTCTCTTATAAAATCATCTTGCAAGGTGGGATAGTGGTACCAGTATTTTGTTACTGAATGACGAAACTGCAAACTCTTCAGTAAACATTTTTGACAACAGACACCTTGTCAGCAGTAGCCATATCCTAGGAAGTACGTTTAGGCTGAAAAATTGCCTCTCCCAACTTTGACAACCGTGGAACCATTGTCACAGGATCATTGAAATGGTTGCAGTGACACTGGCTGGATTTCAGCTATGCAAGGAAAATTAACCGCCTAGGAGTAGGAGATGCTGAACAGAAAGATGGGGATCTAAATTTTTTTCTAGCGTACTGAGAAGTCTTGTATCTTGAGGAGCTACTGACAGCTTATTTCAAGCCCGGACCTCACTCAGCCAATATATGTTATGTATAATATTGTTGCAGAATTCCGATTGTGACCAATATAAATGTCGCATTAGGGTCCGTAAAACAGTCGTAAACCATTGTTATGTCACTTTTGACAGTTTTTGTTGTTGGTCTTCTCTTCGTCTTGGGTACAGAGACGAGACAACAACGTGTAACCCCGTGAATTATTAACAAAGAATCCATTAATTATAAATTAATCATTTAATTTTCTACTTTTTCTTCCTCATTAACTGACGAACATTGTTACATAATACAGGGTGAATGTCTCTAACTCCAACTTTTTAAACTGCTGTAATTTTTTTATTTTTTGATAAATTTTATTGTGCCAAAGCAAAAAATGTTGGAAAATACATCAATTTTCAAATTGTATCGGTAGTTTTCAATATGTCCACCTTTGGCGCGAATAATGGCCTTGAGACGGCCGAAGAAAGCATCGCACGCTGCACGCAAGTGGCTCTGCGGTATTTTGGCCCTTTCCCGGCGAGGTGCTTGTTTGAGGTGGTCCAACCTTGGTATTTTTTAGTGCCAACCTTCGCCTTCAAAATACCCCAAACAGAGAAATCCAACGGATTTGCATCCGGAGAATTTGCAATCCATTGTGTCGAAGAAATGAAGTGTGGAACATTGTTTTTTAACCAATCTTGGTTGACGCGCGCTTTGTGAGACGGTGCCGAGTCTTGTTGAAATGTCCACGGTCTCCGACCGAAATGATTGTTTGCCCAAGGCTTCAATACTGCTTTTACGACAGTTTCACGGTATACGATCGTATTCATTTTGACGCCACGGTCCAAAAATACGAGCGGAGAGTGAGCATCGGCGGTTATGGCGGCCCAAACCATCACCATCGGTGCTGCCTGCTTTCTGCTGGCCGTCCGAAGGTGTACATTTTCGAAGGACCTCTCAGGCAAGTAAACTCGGTCATTTTGTTTGTTGACGTATTGCTCGATAACAAATGGCGACTCATCGGAGAAAACCAAATTCGGCAACTCACCACTTTCGTGCAAGCGTAGCAACTCCTTCGCTCTTTCGACTTTAACTTTTTTCTGTTGCGGTGTTAGATCGTGTGCTTTTTGGAACTTCAATGGCTTGAGTCAAAGCTCATTTTTCAGTATGTGTTGCATCCGTTCCAACGATATGTTGAGCTCACGAGCCATTTTTCTTCCACTTCGACGCGGATTTCGCTCAATTCGAGCCTTCACTTTCCGAACCATTTCTGCTGATGTTGCTGTTTTTTATGACCACCTCCATGGCGTTTTGCAACGCTGCCAGTATTATGGTAACGAGCTATGGTTCGAGACACAAATGATTTATTCACGTTGAGGTGCTGGAGGGCTCTAACGATAGCTACTTGTGGTTTTCCAGCCAAATACTCGTATAAAGCAATCACACTATCACGTTTGAATTCCATCGCGGATAAAATTTTTTCAACACAACTGAGACGCAAATCGTTTAAAAGACTTGTAAATAATAAAATTATCTGTCATGTGTCAAAATTTGAGCTCACTGTCATGAGCGGTTTGGAAGCTATAGCAGTCTGCAGTTGGTTGCAGTTCGAGTCATTCGGGGTATATATTATTAAAATCTACTCGTAACTACAGCCACTGAAATGCGGCCATCACGATGGCAATAGCTAGCGCTTGACCTTGTTAAAGAAGCATCTTCTTATGAATATGGCTTAACACTACTTAATAGCTCCTTGTGGCTTTATCTGGGGTTTCTTTTTGCAAATGTTCAAATGTTCAGTGCAACACGGCGAGCTAAACTGTAGCACTTAATTTGCTTGGAAAAGAAAACTATCGGCCGAATTTAGAAAAGTGGATTCCCTTTTTGACTTACAAGATCCGCTCTCCCAAACACCGATTTCCTTCGACTAAATAATGAATCAACGTATAGGATGTCTTACTTAACACCGGCAAGTCTGCTATAAGGTAATGCTAATATCAGCCAGAACAGACTCATACGAGTATTTTGAAAATACTCTAGTGGTATCCAATGTTTACAGAAACCTTAGGTGAGGATGGGGTGACAAATTTTGTGTTTAACAAGTTATCTTCTACAACTAAATCCCTAATACACACATAGTGATACCTACGAGGGATTTCAACTCTAAGCTAGGATGCGACAAAGCCGCGCTCAAACATATGATTGACGTACACGGTCTCGGATACCGATTCGGGAGGTTTGTTGATTCCGTGTTTCAGCTGACTAGTCATCGTATACACACAGTTTGAGCCTTACACCTGCCACAAGATCAACAAAGGTCTCATCCGAGATAGACACTGAACCAGACAGATTCCATTTCCATTAACTAACAATTCACGCTACCGTCATCGTATTTTAGCCCAAGTACACTTTTATACTGCATTCGTTGATTGCACTGACGTCCTGAGAATTCGGAGACTACCTCCAATCACAAACATATAATGTGATGTGTTATGAAATGACGATAGGAGGCAGAGACACCTCGGACCGATTAAGGCCCACAGGAATAACAAGGCGCTGGACATGGACGGAATCCGTGCTGGGGAACGGCTGAGCTACTAAAACCCATCATGCAAATGTATGTCAAAATTAATTTTTCCCCCACGAGCATTGTAGAATGAATGAATCGTTAAGCAGTCAAAAAAGGGAAACAGTCGAGATATTTGTGTTCTTCCGGCTGTGACTACAATTATTGCAAGTTCCGCTCTTGATTTATCTGTAAAGACCATATAAACCCATTCCGATTAGTTGTACTCGTAGTTTAACTTGCTTGACAAATCAGGGATCTTGGGTTCATATAGACAGCCTTTTGCAGAATAACTTTTCCTGTCAAGGAAGGTGCAAAATATCACATTCTAGACTATGGTCAGCTATCACATGCTTGAAATCCAAGGCGTTGTGCGGCAGAACTGCGTCTTATTGCTGCATTTACGGCAATATGCGTTGCGTTTGTGACATTGTCAGAAAAATATCAGAAGATTCTAGTGGACAGAGACATCTTAGCTAAGACTTTTGCCAAACTACTTACATGCTCGTCGGTATGTGCCTGCTTACACAAAGAGCTATGAACTAACATCAGATGATCCAAAATTTAAGAGCGAACACGACAAATAGGGCCAAGAATAAATTGTTGAAAAACCAAAGTCGTAAGCTTTTCAGGTTTTTTTTCACGAAACTTATCAATGCTGGACAGGAGGCCTATCGATTTGCAAGTTCTCCTTTCTCCGTGGGCAAAATCTGCGTTCCGTAATCTGCGTCTTTAATTGTCTCAAATGAGTTTAATGCTACGACAAAAGTACGGCTGTCGCTCCAACGTTGTAACAGTTCATTTGTATCGGAGCAGTCGATCGGAAGTAATCATCACAGTCACTCTAAAGTTGCAGATCTTCTTAATTTCGTTTTCTTGTCACACTATGTCACACTCCAACAGCTCCTTAGAACAGGGTCAGAATCCAATCGACATAACTAAAGTGTGTAAATGGCGAAGGACGTACCGTACATACGTAAGGTCACCCAATAAGAGCTGTCATTTTAAATTAATAGAAAAATGCAATGTTTTTACGAAAAGTTATGATATTTTTATTTTAGTCTAACATATAGACTCTAAGGTTAGTAATAAAATACAATATCTGTGAAATGCACACATCTACTCTGCTTGCAAATAGTCATTCTTTTGATGAAATTTTTCATTTGGTTTTCGCACAAATGCGTCTTTATTTCTCGAACAACAGCTCTGATATTTTCTTTTAGCACATGAATTGTTGGTGAACTTTATCTCCAACATAACCCCAAAAGATACAGCCAAATGGTGTTAAAATCGCACGACCTCGACGGCTAATTTTGGTCTCCATTTCGACAACTTACACTCCTGGAAATTCGTAACGCAATAGAGCCATTGTTTCACCAGATCCGTGGCATGTGGCGCCGTCCTACTGAAAATAAACGTCGTTCACGTTCATACAACAGATTCAAATTTGAGCAAACAAAAAAATACCAGTCAGCATTGTGCGGTAATGCAATACTGGCGCGAACATAGGGGGGGTTTGACGGTTCAAACCTCTCGAAATTTCTGGAATAAAATATAAAAAAAAAATTCATACAACAATTTCCTTAAATGTCTTGTAAAGTAGATAATAAATAACTTTAACTAAAATAAAGGGAATAAAAAATACTTGATCATGTCTATTTGAGTTTGGGCCGGCTGCGAAAAGTAAGTCATGAACGTTTTCTTTGTTTAAATTAAATTCTTTTGTTATTGTGTGTTACACCACCCAGACTCCACCCCTTTATTGGCAAATCTTTTACCACCGAACCATTTTTCCAAATTCAAAAATTGAAAATAATCCGAACGGCCTAAATCTGGCGAATAGGGTGCATGAGGAAGAAATTTGAACTTTAACTCATTGATTTTGACCATCGCTATGACGGTGTAATGTCTTGAAGAAACAAAACTTTTTTCTTCGCAAAATACACGCCGTTGATTGTTTTTCCTTTCTGAAGATAATCAATGAAAATTATCCCACGCGCATCCCAAAAAACACACCATGGAACTGTCGTCGCCTTCTTTGGAGCCGATTCTCCCTTTTGACTCCATGGTTTTGACAGTTCCTTCGTCTCGGGTGTTTCATCCATGGTTATGAGTTGACGAGAAATCTCAGTTTTATTGCTGTGAAACTTTGCCAATACTCGATTCCAATTTTTCAGTCAACAGTTTATGCATTTTCAATCGACGGTCATCCAATACCATATTGTGGATTTTTTTCAACATTTCTGGTGAACTCACTCATTTGGTCGACCATTTCTGGGACTACCCTCGTATATTCAGGATTCAGATTGGCGGATTTCGACTACTAGGCGAAACAAGAACCTTCTATAATTCTATTATTAGCTATACTTATGGAATCACTTATAGTCTTCTTATTGCATTAAGAAAGGTTTAATTGTGTTTTATAGTAAAATCTGATTACAATGTTATACGAAATAACGGCCTCTATCCCAGCTATATATCTGCTGCAGCTAAAGAAATGGCAGACAGAATTTATATTCACTTAGTGGGAAAACAGAAGAACCGTCACAACTAAGAAGGAGGTCCAGAAGAATATTTCCGTCGGTCCATCTTTGTTCCTTTTTTTGGAC
The DNA here is from genome assembly GCA_963966105.1 of Volucella zonaria. Classification (NCBI taxonomy): domain Eukaryota; kingdom Metazoa; phylum Arthropoda; class Insecta; order Diptera; family Syrphidae; genus Volucella; species Volucella zonaria. The sequence continues at coordinate 133,367,506 of OZ014533.1, read as the reverse complement.
CACTTATCAATGCAATTAAGGACTAGATTTTTTAACCATCGGAAAAATGTTCTGAGCTGGATACAGAAGGAATACGTAGTACTGTTAACATATTTGCAAAAGAATGGCCAAATGAATCAAAGGATCTACTAAAGATTCTGTAGCCGAAATGACGATGTGGCGCAGGTAACAATTTATTGATATGTTACTTAACATATATGGTATAGAGATATTGAGGTAAATTACGAAGAGGTCATAGCAATAATGGCGAAAAGACCAAGACGCATGGATGTAAGCTCGTAAAGGTATGTATAAATTATCATATCATATCAATATAGTAATAATATGATATTATTTATGAAAATGTAACATTTCTTTCTGCTTTCGACCCTGATGCAATCCATTCACTGAAACTGTCGCACTAGCATCATTTTCGAACAAATATGGCCCAATGACACCACCAGCGCAAAAACCTCATCTGTCACTCATTGTGGATGAAGAAGTTGTTAAACTGTAGATATTACTTCAGTTTTCGGAGTCCCAGATGCGACAGTTTTGTTTATTTACGTACTTAGACAAATGGAAATGAGCCTCATCGCTCAGAGCGGAAGAAAATTATGTTTGTATGGGTACAAATGGTGGAACTTACTCCTTCAATGCAATCGCTTTATTCAGTACAAATTTAATCGCGTATCTCAACCTCTTTTACTTTTCTTCATCTTTTACTTAAACATTTACTATCACCTCGTAATCCACATTTCAAATTCAACTGATGAACTTGCATATTTTGGGGGATGCTGATATTTATACTCCTCTGACCTCTTTTGAGAATATTCTGTACCATTCAGCGTTCCATAGAAATTTCCATTTTGCTAGGAAATTCGATTCCATTCTCCATTCCAGGAAGTCCTCTGCATTTCAAATTTAGATGCTGCTGTTCACATTCAGATATAATAACACCCAATCAGCGAAAGGACGGCAACGTCGTGTGTAGTCTGCTGGCTTTAATTCTTGTATCAACTGAAGATTTTTGTGCTAAATGCGGTGCAAAGTGGTTGCAGATACACCCAATTCCCGTGATCGTCTTGAAATGGACACACCTGGGTTTTCAGTCATGCTCAGAGCAACAGCGGCGATATTTTCAACTGATCTTGCCAGGCGGACACGAGTTCGTATTTTCACACTACTAAACTCTCCGAGACGTTCAAATTTATCGACTAAATTCACTATAGCTGTGCGAGAAGGCGCTTGATGATGACCAAAAGCAGTACGAATTTTACGAAACGTTTCCGCGATATTTTCATCGTTTTTGTAGTGAATTTTCACTATTTCAACACGAAGTATAAGTGGATGTAAACCCAGATTTAATAAGCTCTTAGTTTTTACTCATCAAAAGTCATAACAATGTCAACTATCAGTGACTGACAATTCAACAATGTCGCGAACTTTAAAATGACACCTCTTGTTGGATGACCTTGTACAATACAAAGTTTACCTTGTGATGAAAGAGAACGGGTCGTACTAGGAGGAATAAGCTCAGAACATTTAAGTAGTAATCGAGGATATTTGGGATGAATGGAGGGAGCTGATTTGCATTTCGAAAAATCCATCAAGTCCTTATCAAGACAAAACTCCGAACAGGGTTCACGAAAATTAATTATTACAGCATTGACGAGTATATCTCGAAACCAGCAAGAATGTGAAAAAAAACCCTGTACCTGTGGGTTCTTTGGGCAGCTCTCAACAGTTGCGTAATCCAAGTTGGTTGGGATCTCCTTTAACTTAAGCCGATGTCTTCCTCTATCGCTTTGTAACGAGTGACCACATAGCAATGACAGTTTTTCAAAAAAAAAGCGGAAAACCATTTCTGAAATTTTGCTTGATCGGCACAAAATCAAAGGTTTTTTTGTATCGAATTGTTGCTGGCGAATAAAAGTGGAACTATTTCGGCAATCCCAAGCACAAAAAATCACGGGTAGACTCGCAACCAGTACGCAATATCTATGTAGAGAAGGTTATGCTGTGTAATTAGTAGGACTAGAAGGAAATGGCGTACTATGAACTGATAAAACCTAGTGAAATGATTACTGGAGATCGCTACCCTCAGCAACTGATAAAATTGGATCGGGCATTGGAACAGAATATGTCCAAAAATACGCATGTTGCAAACCAAGTAAAAAACTATTTCGCAAACATTTTTTTTTTTATAATGAGCGCGCGCTCAAGGGGTTTTTGTACCCTTAAAATGTTCGTACACAGCGCGGGCGAAGGAAATTTAGGGAGGAAGAAAAGACAGGTACCGATGTACATTGTTTTTAAATGTTTGTAAGTTATAACGACCAGGAAACACAGAGATCGGCAGGGCATTCCATAAGCGAGTTGAACGGCTTAGGAAAGAATCACGATATTTTAGAGTACGTGCGAAAATGGACTTGAGGGTATACTGATGAGCATTCATAGCGAGACGGGTGTTACTGTTGAAGGTTTGAAGGGGTGGAATGCTACTAGCGATTTCTATGGAGCACTGATGGTGGAAATAACGATAAAACAGAGTGAGACACGAGACATTTCGTCAGTGTTCGAGGGTGTCCATTGCCTGAGTGATATTGGTATCAGCTATGAGTTCTATCGCACGGTTTTGAATCCGGTCTAGCAGATGCAGAAATGTTTTAGGCGCACCTGACCAGATGTGAGCATTGTATGAATGCCTTACATATTATGGCCAGAATAGAAGGGGAAAAGTATTTCTTACATCGTTGCAGAAAGCCTAGACATTTCGCAGAATTTTTGGCGACATCGAATATGTGGTCATTCCAACGTAAGTTGTCACTGATACACATACCGAGAATGGAAAGTTTTTCCATTCCGACGATGTAAGTGCCATTCATGGATAATGGCTGGGTATTTAGATTTCGCTTTATTGACAGCAGACAGTATTGAATTTTGGAAGCATTGAGTGCGGGAACGAATATGAGAAGCAGAGAGTGCTGTCATCAGCAAAGGAATATATTGAATTAGAAGTAGCAGACAAGAGATCATTAATGAAAATTAAAAAGAGTATCGGAGACAGAACGGAGCCCTGGGGTACTCTAGCAATTATTTTGTGAACATCGGATCCACGATAACATGAATTGAATGTTCCGAAAGGTAGTTTCTAATCCATTGAAGAAGAGAGTCGTCGATCCCAAAAGCACACATTTTCGACGAAGGAGCCCGATGTCAAACTCTGTTAAATGTCTTACAAATATCAAGTGCAACTATTTTGCTTTCGCCAGATTGATGTACGCGTTGGTTCTACTTTTCGGTGAGACATGTCATCAAATCATCAGTGGACCTGTTGCTACGTAAACCATACTGCCGGTCATTGAGAAGTTTTCGTGTTTCGAGATATTTCATGAGCGTTTCCATGACCTTGGAGAGAAGGGACGTAAGTGCAACGGGTCTGTAGGAGGAGAGAGAGGAAGATTCGCCTTTTTTAGGGACGGACTGAAAAAATGCTGTTTCCATCTGCTCGGAAAGAGTCCTAAAAGATAGGACTGATGAAAAAGCTTACGCAGTGGTTTTCCCAGCGAGAAAGAACACCTCTTCGGAAGAAGGGGAGATATACCATCTGGAGCAGCGGACTTATGTATGTTGAGATCTTAACGTAGTCTTGAAGATTCGACGCACTCTAGTGTAGGCGGAGACAAAGCACAATCTGGGAGTGTTGAGCTGGCTGCAAGGTGTGCAGCAAGCAGATTGGCTTTGTCCAAAGAACTGACAGCTGGAATGTCATTGTAAATGAGCGTTGGGATGGAGGATGAGGCAGAATTTCTAATATTTTTGACGAACGACCAAAAGTTTTTACTGCCTTTGGGACATTGCAGTATTTTTTGCCTCAGTTTTTGATCGCATTTAAATTTCACACACTTAAGAAAGACGTTGCAGTCATTTCTGGCCCGTTTGAACTTTTTTCGGTTTTCCTCTGTCGGGTTGGTCTTGTAGGACCGAAAAAACAGTTCTTTAACCTTAACAGCCTCTTTATAGCTCGAGTCGTACCATGAGGGAAGTTCTGCCTCACCCGCTGTATTCACCAGACTTGACCCATTCTGATTGTTTCTATCGATGCAGCACGGATTTTCGGAACAACACTTTCATTCATACGAAGCAGTGAAAAATTGGCTTTATGAAAGGTTGGCCTCAAAAGACGAGCACTGGCCAATGAAAAAGATCGGCATTTAATATTTACACACAAAAAGGTCGCTGCGTTCTGTCCATGATATCAATGTAAGCAGTTGCACAGACTTTTGGAAAAATGCGCCCCTGATTCTGGGTTGCAAGTTTCGTGCAATTTTATCAAGTATGAAGTGAAAGAAGTCATATGACAGCGCATCTCTATTTTCTGGCATTATGAATCTCGCTACAGACTTTATGGATCACCGACGTTCTCCATCGTTATTCTACCATCTCACACCTCATCATCTATCATCATTCTATTGTACCTCATCCCTATAAATGCAGTCATAGAGGCCTTAAAGTCGATAAAAATGAGTATCAATGTAGATACTTGCGTTTTCTCTAGGATCTGCTGAAGTGTGAATATCTGTTCAGTTGTGGGCTTACATGATGGGAGCAATTCAGATCATCAGAGAGACACTGAAGCTTGTACAGTGTTTCCTTTCTTGTGGATCAGGCAAACAATACTGAAGTTCCCTTCATCACGGCTACTTTATTCTGCTCAGACCTTGCAAATAAGGTAGTGAGTCGACAACTGTGGTATACTTAAGTTTCTTTTTTTTTATATTATTTCGGTCGGTAATTTTGATCCTCATCGCCCACGTTGAATGGTTCTTCCTTCAAGATAGCAACATTTAGATCGTCTCTCCCGATGAACAGTCTGAAAAAGTGGGTATTTCATATCCTCAGCACAGAATGGGATTCTGCTTGTAAATTCCCTTGCTCATCTCTGTATGTTTCTGTTCGGGTTAACTTGGCTTGACACGTTCTTTCAACTTTTTGTTAAACTTTTGGGCAATGCTCCAGGGTAACAACTCTCTGTTTCCTTGATTCGGTGGTTGTCATGCTCCTTCGCTTTCCTCTGGAGCTTACAATCCACTGCTGTCTTTCTACGTAGCACCGCGGCTTCTTGAAAGTTGTTGGGTGCGACCCAGATATCATTTACGCGGTATTCCTGATGATTCTTCGCATCGACGTTGTTGCTCTTCAGTACTTGATAGGTTGCATACATTTTGTAGAGTTGCTGGGGACTACACAATCGGCAAATGCTCTAGTGGTTTGTTGCGATTGTAGCCATTCAACGTGAAATCTCTTCACAGCAGTTCTTTATCGTTGAGGCGTCTACAATAGCCGCAGAACTATTATTACTATTACTATCAAGGGAACGATACAAATTAATTAGAAGGGTCCGGGATTTAACGCCGGGGTACTATGCCCATGTGGCGCGTTTTGCAACAGCACGCGGAGTACTGAGTTCCCATGTGGTCACCCACCTACGTATTTACCGCGCCCAACACTGCCTGATTTCGGTGATCTAGCGGGAACCGATGCTTTCAGTGTGGCGAGGCCGTTGACAGCCGTGGAACTAACTACATAATTAAGTAGTGGCCTAGGTATAATTATCCGGAATGCTTTGTCATCTATGTATAATACTGGAGAGGTTATGTCGATCGCAACATTATCCGCCGACGGTTAAGTTATCAGGTTCGTTTACGAATGTTGAGTTGCGGAAACCGTGCTATAATTATGTAGTATCATACTACCTTGAACAAAAAGTTCCCGGAATGTATTCTGAAAATTGAAAATACAAGTTTATTCATTTAAATATATATTTTCCCATTCAGAGTAATCCCCATCGACTGCAACACACTGCTGCCAGCGCTTGATTCAATCCTCGAAACATTTTTTATATTCGGTTTTCGGTATGTCCATCAGTGCTTCCTGCGATTTTTCCATTACTTCCTCTCGGCTGCTGAAACGCGTTCCCCGCGGTGGTTTTTTAACTCGATTGAACAGAAAGAAATCACAGGGAGCCAAAACAGGTGAATTCGGTCAAAATCCACGAGTTTTCTGCTCACAATTTCGGCGAATTGCTTCACGCAAACGAGCATAACGCCTTTGTTTACTATTTTGTGTCTGGCCTTCTGGCGAAAATTCATGATGCACTACACCGTTGTAATCCATGAAAACCTTGAGTATTGCCTTCCTTTTTGACTGAAAATGACGTGGTTTTTTTGGTCGCGGCTCATTTGGTGAACGCCATTCACTTGCCTGATCCTGATGTCTGGATTGCGTGTCGTACTCATAAACCGACGTCTCGTCTCCAGTATTTTGCCTTTTGATGAATGTGGGATCGGATTCAGCGTCGCAAGTCATCTCTTTTGCGACGTCAACCCGGTCTCTTTTTTGCATGAAATTGAGGTCTTTTGGCACCAACTTTGCTGCTACACGACGGAAACCCAAATCATTAACCAAAATGTCTTGGACGGATCCATACGCAATGTTCAAGTCATCCGCTATCTCTCTGATGGCTAATTTGCGGTTATTGACCAACATTTCCTTTACTTCATCAATGTTTTCGTCAGTTTTCATCGGTTTTCGATGTCAATGGTCTGCCACTGCGTTCATCATCTTCGATTAACTCACGACCACTTTTGAACCGCTCGTGCCACTGGTAAACGACCGTTTTCTTTAGAGAATCGTTGCCAAACACTTTTCCAACATTCCCAACGTTCGCGCACCATTAAATCCGTTTTTTACGCAAAATTTAATACGAGTACAAGTTCGTTGTTGCAAGTTTAAATCCATTCCTAAAATTGTAAAAAATCGCCAACGCACAGATAGATGTACCCTTGGCTACGTAACTTTTGCAAATGTCAAGCTATGACGCTTGAAGATCTAGAGGGAATATCAACAACCGATTTACCAACTTAACAAAAAAAAAAACAGAACTCAAATCGGAACAATGGGAGCCGCCACACGGTGGTGCGGTGCGGGAACTTTTTGATCAAGGTGGTATTTCACACCGCAGCAAAGTCAACTAGCCTAATTTTGCTTCCAGACTTGTGGTAGTGTAGAAGGTACCATGCTACCAAAAACATCCTCCTTATAATACTAGAGGGCAAGATATGACTTCTGTACGACTGTCGGCATCTATTCCACTATCTTTACGTCAGCAATTAATTAGAGAAAAATTGTAAAAAGATCCTGTTTTGGTTCATGAAAATAACAAAACAAATCAAAGAACCATTTGCTCATGCTTCCATAGGTTGTTGACATCGACTAATTTCCCCCAAAAAAAAAATTGCCTCAAACTCTTTTTCGTTAACAAAAAGTCGGATGAAAGGATTCAAATTCGGATTCTTAATTAACCAAAATCCAACCACGAGTGAAAAGTAGACATCCTCGTTACTCTTCCCTCTTGACACCGAACTTGCATAAACAAGAAAATAAAGTAAAAAATATTCTTATTTGCTAAATCAAAGTAAACAAGCCTAGCCGACCAGACAATACAAAACAGGACACATGTCCTTTTTCCTTTCAATTATTTTTTCGACTAAACAATTGACTGTTGCCAAACAAACGTACGAGTACTCATACTCTGTCAGATACATTTACGAATGCGAATACATTCACCGAGTGCAACAACTCATCCTCCTCCTCCTGAATATCTTTTATCTTCGACAGTCTAGAATGTAGAAAAATTATTACAGTCCTCATCTTCTCTCCTCGTTGAATGTAAAAAAAAAAAAAAAGGATAATTTAGACATTTTGTCATTATGTGCAATTTGTTTCCTGACCCCCTCCAGTTTTGTCATCGTAAAATTTATGCGAACATGCCGATGTCTCAAGAGATACATTCGAAAGTCGTCGAAAATATTGAAGTTAGCATGTTTCCAGCAGTCGGTCTTCCATAGACTTGGCTACTGGATTTCGTTCAACCCTCGAAATTTGCCAAAATGAGTTGCGTTATGTTGTTGGATTTCGAGGACCACGCATTCAAGGGGTGAATTAACAATTGCTCAATATGGGAGGACCTCCTCCTGCTCATTCTAGTCCAAATACAGCGACCTCCACCTACTCGATATGTGTGTGCAAACTGCAAATATCATATTGTGCTCTGGTTTTTCTGTTTTTTTTTTGTTGAAACTTCTATTTCTTGTTCTTCTTTGGTTAGTCCTGTTTTATGGATAAGAATTGAACTTCTTTCTGAGAACATTATCGCCAGGCATGCATCTGTTGTATTGTGGTGATGAAAATTTTCTATAGCACAAAGGATGTTACCATCGCCATCGACACCAAACGATCACCACCATCACCACCAACTCGATACTGAACAAGGACATGGAACAAAACGACGAGGGTGTGACGTTTATTTGATTTTCGAATGAATAAGTTGTTAAGGAATGGAAAGCCCCTGAATAAACTCATTCACGCACTTCCTCTGCATCCTCTGGCGCGTCGCATTGTAACTTAAAACGAAAATGAGAATAATAGCGACTTGATTTGCAGATACGAGCACACATTAATTTTTCGATTTCAGTTTTCCTTCTTTTTTTTTTTGTTGTTGTTGATGCCTCGTCCTTTTAATGGCGATAAAACAGTTTCCCATAATCCGATTAATATCTCCAGGATTTGATATGTTTGACGGCGCACTATCCAAAGGACTAGGGACATGTACATAGTACTGTTCGCACTGTTGGTTGTCTGGCAGTAGTTTTTGGTTGACAATTGACAGCGAGTGTTAATTCGTCATCAGGATGTTTTGTAATTGGATTTTTTTGTTGAAGCTGTGGATAGTGACGATAACTGTAGGGTGTTTTTTTCCGACAGAAATATTGGCAACCACATGAATTATTGGATGGAGGGCGTATCCGCAAATGAAGGCGTTTACATGCCCTGGTAGGTGGTGCGCGTTAAGCCGTGTCATTTGTAATTTTCAATGCTGTTGAGTGTTCCATTGATGAGATTTCGATTTGGATTTCGATTTCGAATTTGATTCTCATAAATTTAATGATTGTGTTGCAAGAGCAATCACGGATGCAAGCTGATTGTAGGCAGTTTTCATGCTGATAGAGGTTGGTCTGGATCAAAAATAAGAACTTAAGCTGGTTTCATATTCTAGATATCAACAATCCCTTGATTTTAAACGAGTACTTGTGTTAATCTTATTAACTTTGCCATCGATTGGGAGAAAAACTCTTCGAAATCTTTCAGCGTTTCACTAAAATTCATATCTCCATCGACCACATTGATTTTGATGGCGATTGACATGACTGGATTCATGTCCTTCAATGTCAAGAACGACGAAGATATGGGGAGTACTTCATTTGAGATTCTTCAACATGTCCGGGATATTGAAGTGAAAATACTGTCGGAAGAGTTCCCTGCAGCGTTCATACTCCTATAGAGGCACTGACACTGTCCTCCGGAGGATTTAGTCTTCCTGGTTGAGGATTTTGCCGATGAGTAAATTGCCTGACCCAACTGTTGACTGTTGTTTGTTGATGGCAAAAGAAAAATAGACAACAATCTTAGGACCTGGAAAGTTCGTACCCTTAATGCTCCACATGTAACATGTAGTTGGACAATTACCGGATATTCAAAACGTGCGGTCAACGGACAGAAGAAGGACGGAAAACTGTGACATCTATAATGGCAATTGCTACAGAAAGCAGAAACAGCTCTGAAAACAGATTAGGACGAATCAACGACTGCTGGCGAAATGTCATAAGAACTCAAGTTTGTCACGTTTCAACATCAAATAAGGGGTAGTCTGCTGTACAAGAAAGCTCCAACCAGACTGATTATTTTGCGATCGACCCTAGGCAGTCTTAGTGTTCTGGATGTCCGAACACCGACTCGGACAATCACCTATGTAGTTGTAGCAAAGGTGCGATTACGAATATCTCAGACATGAAAGATTCGAAAAAAAAGACTGTCAGAGCCCTACTTGATTAGTGGAGACATCAGGGATTCCACATTTAATGCGACAGATCAAATTACTTGCTTTTCGTTGAAACCTACAACAGTGTGCCATCATTCCATCCCGATCGGAGTAATCCCCATTTTTACTTCAGATCTCCTTGGGAATACCAAATCTGTAGGCATTTGTGGGAATGAACCTTTTACTTGATGAAGGCCTCTCTAAAACCTCGGCCAATATAAGAGTCACTGTGGCCTGTATTAGTTGCTACCAATGTGGGTAATCCGACGAAAGTCGGAAGATCCCATAGCCACAGCCACCCTAACTCTCCCACAATGGGCCTAACGCTAAAAATTCAGGCTGGAACTGGAGTTTCATGGGTTTCTGACTCCCATGGTGTCAGAACTAAGCCTCGGCGAAGCTAAACCACAAATATTAAGACTGGCCACTGAAAGTCTTTCAAATGTAGCTGGTCGAATGCGTTGTCCGATACATCAGTCATAGTTCTAGTGTCCTTTTACATAGACCAGCTATTGCTCTGGCCCCGTTTACTATCAGACTAAGCTACGGGAAAGCCGTAGCCTGTGTAATTTGGAGGACCCTAATGTGATAGGTTTCCACTGATTACAAAGAAATCTCTGCTTTGAGAAAGTCATTCAGGAGAGGGATATGGCCGGACTACAATAAAAAACAGGGCAAATGCCCTAAATAATAGAACTCGCACCGGGACAGCAAGAATCAATAGCACGGGCTACTGGCCAATTGGTGCCAAGTTAGGTATTCCGTTTAACCCTCACTGTCGTTGCTGTAACAACTCACATGACAAGGAAACCCTATTCCACTGAGAAGACTGCCCGGTATTAGTTAAAACCAGGCATCACACACTTGGCATACCAATAGAGTACGAGTATAAGGCCTTGATAATAAATACTAATAAGACTCTATTAGCACTCTAAACATCCTAATCCTACTTTATGGCTGAGAAGAATGGTGGACGCAGGATTCCTTGAGCGATTCTTTTGTCCCGTTTGCCTTGATTTAAGCTAATGAACTCTACGAACTGTACAGTGTGCTTGCCGGAAAATTACGCATTAGTCACCTAACTTGGATAAGTCAAGTGGAAAGAAAGGATATTAATGCTCTAGGCCAAAGAGCCTTGATTCCTTTGAAAGGAAGTATGAGTAGTAGAGGAGGATCTTACTTAATTTTGCACGCATAAGTCGACCATTTGTCAAACATCCTGGAGTGCTCACATGGAGGCAGACTGCTCTAGTTCGTGAGGTTAATTTGCTGAATCCCAAGTCCTCCTCAACTTATCTAATTTTGATCAAATTCAGTCTTTCTAATCAGTGTGAAATATATCCCGGAATTATCAGAAAACTTATTGGCCAAAAGACAGAGGAATACTGTCAAAAACGTTATCCACTCAACTCTCGACTCCCCCGCGTGACACCAATGAGCTTCATATGAAAGTCAAGGAATTCACTATGTCTCTCAATTAGGCTATGGCTGCTTCCTGCCCTCTTATTCAACCTAAAGGCAAGAAATAGCCGGGGACTACTTAAAAGCATTTGCAGAAAACTTTTCAACCTAGCAGAAAGCACAAGAAAAATAATTAACTGGTACACTTACAAAGAATCTCTCAAAATTTATAAAAAAGAACTGAGGAAGGCAAAGCGACAATCCTGGAGATCATCCTGTGACAAAATTACAAAAAACCTCTGAGGCATCGGGGATAAAAAAAATCTTCTCTACAAATTCCTCAAGTGATGAATCACTCAACCTGCTACTGGACACCCACTTTACAAGTAGTTCCCCACGCGCGGCCAGTAGCAACCCAAACCGGACTAGGGCAATCTGGACCAAAATTCATGGTCTGATTACAAAAGACAAACTGCTCCTGGCGCTGCATAGCTTCAAACCATACATGTCTGCTGGTCCGGAGAGTATAATACCGGCCGAGCTATAAAGGTCCCCAGATTTTATCCTGCCTACGCTAGAGAATCTCATGAGGAGCTGTGCAGAACTAATCCACATTCCACTGTCATGCAGAAAAGTCAATGTAGTTTACATTCCCAAACCTGGAAAATGTTGCCATGTTATCCCAAAGAACCTCAGACCTACAAGTCTATCATCTTTCCTTCTGAAAACTCTAGAGCGATTGATTGATGTCCATATACGAGCAAAACTTGATCCAAGACTTCTGTCAACGGCTCAACATGCCTACTGTGAAAGAAAGTCGGTGAAAACGGCTCTGCATTCACTGACTAGCCACATCGAACGATCCCTACAATATAGAGAGTTCACAATGGTCGCTTTCCTGGACATAGAGGGCGCCTTTAACAACGCCTTTAACGCCGTCAACTCTAAAGGTAGACGACTCACTTAGGGAGTTGATCATTCTTAGGCTAAATAGCAGATAATCAACTCTAAACCGGGTGGGGCTTCTGCTAAAAGATACGTCAGCAGAGGTACGCCGCAAGGCGGTGTCCGTTCTTCCCTTCTCTAGAACTTAGTGGTCAATGAATTGATGAGATACCTGGAAGCGCATGATGGCAGGGTAATTGCTTGTGCAGACAACGTTGCTATAGCCGTCTCAGGTAAGCATCTTAATACCATTAAAGAACTCCTTCAACTAAATCGCTGTGGATTGGGAGTAAGCCCCCATAAAATTGATCTTGTCCTCTTTTCCACTAAATATAAAATTCCAATTATAGACCCACCCTCAATAAACGGTACCAGTTCAGTTCTTTCCGATACAGCAAAATATTTGGGTCTCATTTTTAATAAGACGCAAGACTCAAGAGTCAAGAAAGCTGCAGTAGATTTATTCTCTTGCAAAAAAAGCCACTGGGAACAAATGGGCCTTCAACCTCGCATAATCCACTGGCTATACATCTCGATTATAAGACCGATGCTCACCTACGATGTCGTTGTCTGGTGGACGAACTTAGATAATCCCATCAACTGTAGCAAATCAATCAGGTTTCAAAGAACAGCATGCCTAAGCATAAGCGGAGCCATACGTTTGACTCCCTCCGTGGTATTAGATATTATGTTTCATTTGACACCCCTCTAGCTACTACTGCAGCTTTTCGCCTTAAACACAGTGGACAAATGATTTATTCAGCGCGCTAGTAATCTTAATAGGAATCCTCACAGAGAACATCGATTACACCATACCTTTTTTTTTTCCGTGGGTAGGTAAAAACCTTCATAGGCACTATAAGCACGCGCTCATAAGAGCACCACAGCAGGCACCATAAGCACGAGCACCTATAGCCTACCACAGTGGCATAGCAGCGCCCACCATAAGCACGCCCTCACGGTAGTGTGAGATTCTTACTCCCATTTTCTATAAGACTACGACTAAGTTTTCTTAACAAGTAGCTCAAACTTCTGTAGTTTATCGCATTTGGTAGGTAGCTTTCCAGCGAAGGCACCTACTATTACCGTTATTTCTTGTTACTTCGCCTTTCACAGTTGCAATTCCCAGATCGCGGTGAATATCGCTATTTCTTATACAACCATGGAGCATTTACGGTTGCTCTAAGTTCTTTGTTCTGAAATGTCTGTAGGACAGACATATTGTTTGCTTTGGTACAACCCCATAGTTGTATACCATAAGTCCACGAAAGTTTTAGCACCTGCTTATACATACATATATAAGCAGCTTGTTATATGAGCTCGTTGAAGTTTTGCAGTCGAGGATTCAACTGTTTGTCTTGTGGCGAGGATCGCCGTGTCATCTGCGAACGTGGCTACCACAGTCTCTTCATCTAGAGGTATGTCTTTAGTGTACAGTAAGAGTATGACCCCAGAACGCTTCCTTGTGGAATACCAGCTTGAATTTCCTTGAATTCAGAGTATTCAATCCCATATCTAACCCGAAACAATCCATTTTCAAGATAAGATTCGAGTATTCTATTCATTTCTCTCGGTAAAATTTGTTGTAGCTTATACTTCAAGCCCTCGTGCCATACCTTGTCGAAGGCTTGCGATACATCGAGAAAAACGCTTGAACATATCTTTTTTCCCTCTAGCGCGTTTTCAATTACATTTGTTATCCGATAGACCTGATCGATTGTGGAATGTTTGATCCAAAAGCCGAACTGGTGGTCCGGGATCAATCGTCTTTCTTCAGTTATCGGTTTTAAACGTTTAAGCGGAAGAATTTCGAAGACTTGTGATTTTTTGTCGTTTGGACTTATCCCCGGTTTTGGAACCATTATGACTTCTGCGACTTTCCATTGATAATGTGGAGAAGCTTGACAAACGCTGTTCGAGGTAGCTCCTTTAAAATTTCACTTGTAATCAAATCGTATCCTGGAGCCTTATTATTTTTTAGGTTTTTTATTCTTTGCTTTAGCTCAGACAGTGATACGGATTTTATATTGTAGTTGAGACAGAACGTACCTGGATTTTTAACGTAAACCTCCTGTCATGTAGACTTAATGTTTACGAGGTGCCCATACACCCATAAGGAGCAAGGATACGCCTTGCCATCGCTAATCACTCGCTTGTATTATCTAATAGTTCGCTTTTGAATTATACCAATTCGGAACTGTGTTGGAGGCACAAGTTCCACCCTTGGTATGAGTCGAGGCCTACCCAAAACCTCTTGCTGCTCTTAGGGTCGCAGCACCCAGTACTTCATTTGCAACTCTACAATGGGATAAACCAAAAAGGAAACCCGTACCCGCGATTTGGGTTTAAACCACAGCCACCATGACGCTCCCACAAGGGGGCCTACCTCTAACAAGTCAGGCCCGGACCGAAATCCGGGGGGCTCCTGACTCCCATGGTACCGTGATTTAAGTCCTGGTATGGATTACCGGTGGTCAAGCCTACCAACAAGACCTATGACCGGCAACTTGTAACTGGTCAAATCGTAGCAACCATTCAGAGGCTGTAATCTGAAGATGTTTACGATAAGACCAGTTATAGAATAATCTACCCCCGCTTTTTATTAGACAACGCCATTGATGGGCGAAGCCTTGATAATTGGGCGGGGGCCCTGTAGTTGAGACAATTGACTTCCTTCGAACGGTTTGAAAGTTTCTTCCAAGTGGTCGGCAAACAAATTCGCTTTCTCTTTGTGTCCTTTTGCCAATTCGCCGTTGGCTGTTTTTATTGGTGGCAATTGCATCACAGGTTTTTTAGCCGACTTCACGGCTTTCCGGAGCGAATAATTGGAACTCTTGTCCGCAGTCAAGCCTTCGAGGTATTTAGAAGTCTCACGGTTCTTATATTCTTGCAGCATTTGCTTTAGCTTATTTGATAGGCGGTTCAAGTAGGATTTATGCGGGGGCGCACGTGATTGTTGTCATCTCCTCCGTGCTTTCGTTTTTTCTCGTAGGAGGCCTTCTATATCGGGCGCGTATATTTGCTTTCCGTGTTTTATTCCTCTTGTTCGAAAAGAAGTGTTGTTCTACGCAGCTCTTTGGATGATTTCCACGAACTTGCCAACTTCGTCTTCTATTTGTAACGGCGTCATAAGTGGAACTCTTAAAGCAATATTTTCCTTGCGATTTCTCCTGAAACCATCCCAATTTATTTCCTTATTCGTCAATCTGGGGGGTCTTTCGGTCCTTGCTATGCTCCTGCCGATTTTAAAGATTACTGGCGAGTGATCTGAGCAGAGATCCTAGGATTTTTCTAAACTCGTGAGATATTTGGGGACCCCTTTTGTAATGAAAAAATCGACCAGGTCAGGTATTTTATTTGTGTTGGTGGGCCAGTAGGTTGGCTTGCCCGTCGAAAAAAAGTCCAAGCCACTTTTTTTACTTGCTTGGTACAGTAGCCTGCAATTCGTCGAATTGAAACTTGAACCCCAAAATGTATGCTTTGCGTTGAAGTCACCACCGAGAATAAAGTTTGACCCAAGTTGGTAAAAAAGGCGATCGAGGTCGTCGTCTGCCATCTTACATACGAGTATATCTCGGAGGGAAATAACAAGGTGCTATATTATAGTCCATATGATTTATATTGATGGAAACTGAACTTATTTGCATAGATTCAAGTTCTATTGTCACGTTCTCGGCATGTTTAATGCAGTCTTGACTTAATATAAAGTGAGGATCCACCCCTCAGAGTAACCTCTTATCTTGGGTTTAACTCCTTTTTTTAAGTGTGTTTCCGAAATCAGGCATATGTCAATACGGTCTTTCCATGGAAAAATTTCTAATTCGCAGATTTTTTTCAGAAGGCCATTTGCATTCCATGTTAAAATCTTAGTCAACTGTTACATTTTCATTTTTGTTAGATTTTAGTTTTTCAAACAAGAGCTTATTTATTTTTATTTGTTCATCTAGTTTTTCTATAGTAAGATGACTGCGAGAATTTGAGGCAGCAGATCTGTAGTGGTCGAATCTATTTTGTTGGCTTTTGACGCGACCACAGCGTATGAACTCTCGCGGACCGGTACAGGGTTTTTAAATGCACTTAATTCGGCAACGTTTTTTTGAACAGATTTATGCTTTTGCGTTACCGGTTTCTTCATTGTGACCTTCTTAGCTGTCTTGGGCTCATCGGTTTTAGGATTTTGCATCTTTAGGTCCGGATGAATGAATTTCGTGGGACTTTTTCGCCTCTTTTGTATTTCTTTGGCGATTTCGGAACCTCGGTAATTAGCTGGGTGATTTCCTGTGCAATTGGCATAAACTGCTGGAATTTGCTTATTTGTTTTGCACTCTTCCGAGAAGTGGTTGCCTGCGCATTTTACGCATCGTGGATCTTTTTGACAATACGCCCGCGTGTGGTTAAAATCTTGACAACGTTTGCATTGGATTATAGTTTGTTTGCCCTTACGCATGGGCTCCATTTTGACTCTGATATTTAAGATAGATTTAATTTTATATTGTAAATATCATCGACTTTTTCTTTTCGATCAAAAGTAAGCATGATCTTTGTCGCTACCCGTTTGTTGCTTTACGTTCTGGATTATGTTCACGGCGTCAATGATCTTAAAACCTTGTGCTTGAACGTTTTCTATTACGTCTTCTTTTTGCACGACGGGTGAAGTCCCCTAGCGAAGATTCGTAACGGTTTTTCAAACTTATTTTCATAAGTATACCATTGAATTTTATCGGTATTATGTTTCAGCGACAATCGGTGTCATCTGCATTAATTTTCCACACGTTATTACGTAGTGAAATTATATTGAACTTTCCTTTTAGTGTTCTTTGGAGAAGGTCCGGTAACTTTCCGTAGTCTGCAATCACGACCACATTTATTGCGGGTGGAGGGCGAGGTTTCATTTGGGGTTTTGTCTTGGTTGGTACGGTGGGCTTATTTCCATCTCTTGGTTGTAAAACTTCGGGAGATGAGCCTGCCTTACGTTTTATGCCAGGCCTTTTCACGAGTACCAGATTGGTTTCGCGAGCAAGTTCTTCTTCGTCCGTCAGGTATTCCACTGAACGGTTTAGCGTTGTCTTGCAATCTAGAGATAAACGAGAGTTTTTGAGTTTTCTTTCCGAAGAGAATCTACTTCATTTTTAAGCTCGTAAGCACCATACCTGAACTTTGGTTTGACAAAGACTTATATATAAGCTTCCCCTATAGATCCTTCTGGAAGGAAGATGCTTTCATGGTGGACAAGTCAAGCCACTTTTACACACATGGACTTGAAACCGGTAGCAATTTTGGTGGCGGTGTTTTCTCAGATAAGCTAAATCTAAGCCTCTCCTTCCGTCTTCCAAACCACAGTAGCGTGTTCCAGGCGGAAATTTTAGCGATTAAAGAAACTCTGTCTTGGCTGAAGAAAGACGTGATATCTGCAAAGGATAACCGCATCTTTTCGGATAGTCAGGCCACTATCAAATCCTTGCACTCAGTCTCATTAAATTCTAAAATAGCACTTGAATGCCGATCAACTCTTACGGAGATGGCAGAGCAGTTAAACCTTCACGTTTGTTGGGTGTCAGGCTACAGAGACATGCTAGGGAATTGTGGGGCCGACGAACTTGACAAACACTCTACCTGTCGCTACGTGCAAATCAATATTAAAGCTGGATGCTAATAAAAGAACAGACCGTAGATGGACTGTTGGACCGACATATCTAGCACCCAACAGATCTAGCCAAAGTTGGATCTGAATCGCTCTAAGAGTCTGATGCTTCTAAATAGGAAACATCTCACCGGCATCATAGGTGTCATCACTGGACACTGCCTCAAAGGCAAGCATGTAAGAAGGCTTAGCCCTTTTACAACGATTTCTGTAGAATCGAGGAGGAGGAGGACAAAATCCTCCATCTACTCTGTACATATCCAGCTCTCTCGCAGAGAAGAAAAATTCATTTAAGAGGTTTCTTCTACAATGACTTAAACGGTCTACAGCATATAGAGGTTAACAGTCTCCTACGCTTCATCATCAGTTCAAATTGGTTCCATGAGTAAGAGGATCACAGATCCATGTGGCATCACAATGGGCCAATAGGTCTAAGTGGCTTGGGTCTTTCCAACAACCACTTTTATCTGCATACCTAGAGTAGAACAAATTACTCAGTTCGAATGCTACCTACTCCAAAGATAATCTGTCACTCAACAGCCATTTATGTAGTCAAGTTGTGAAGGATATGCCTGCAGACAAGCCCACCGAATAGGTTTTTCCAACACATTTTGCCACTACCCGTTACAATTTGGACACATTTTTGACTTTGTCAGACCTTGGCTATCTGCTTTTCTAAATCGTTTTTGTTAGAACCATTATCCCCGTCGGTATTGACGCCTACACATTTGAAGGCGATATTTCGGAATGCGGTCTAAATGTTCGTTGTCGGTGCGAATTTTTAGCTCACAGTCCATGGGCATCAATAAATCTGCGATCCATATCAGAGACCGATACTCTTTCATAACCCCGATAGCACAAGCACTGGGGAGGCATGCGTCAATGCGGCTATCAGGGATTCTTCTCCTACAATCTATTTGGTAAAACTGTGTCTCGATCGTTTGAAATGTCTCAGTCGAAACCAAGATATCACCGTTCCTAGGTAATGGGGATATGGGTGTGGTTCCGGTGGTTTATGAATATAATACCCTTACTCAGGTGGTTTTAATAGTTCAGGGTTTTTGTCAGATCTTGCCAGGACGACCCAAACTTAATTAGATTTCACAACGAAAAAGTTGTCTAACAATTCGGTTCAAAATGTATGCGCATTTTTATTGTGATAAATGTTGCTCCTGTCAAAAATCTTCCCGTCATTCGCCACATGTTGCACTTTTCCGACTTTCATCTAATCACAAAACTCTTTCTAAAAAATCATTTCTAAGCATGACTAGCGTTTTTAATCGACTACCCTCAACTGTGCCATTCGCATTCGTACATACGAGTATGTATAACCAAACCAAAAAACACTTCAATTAATCATTCCTGTAGTTGGCTATCAGGAAATCTGTCAACAATACCCAAGGCACCGTCGTCGTTGTCCGCCAAATCCCAATTAATCCACAGGCCTTTCAAAATAAGTGCAAGTGCGCGTCATTACTTCATTGGAAGCAATACAACCCCCCCATTGACTCTGGCCAAAGCTGGACAGCATTACATATCATTACCTCGGATAATTAAAAGGCTCACTGCCCTAAGATGGACGCAATTATGCACGTTGTGTCCTTAAAATTAATGCTGACTCATAAATTTCATTTCGTCCTGCATCGCCAAACTGTGAACTTCCAGAAGGGCTGCTGCATAATCGTACACTATGACCATACAACTCACAACGCAATGAGGGGGTGGAAAGTTGCACAATCACCCTTTAGGCCAAAGCATAATAACGCAACCGCCATCCACCACCCCATTCGTACACACGCATTATGCAATCGAGGTGGCCGTACCTCTAGTTGCAACGAGGTGTACTCGCCATACGTACCTTGTTATGCTTGTCTACTTAATCCAGGATAAGAATAATGTTTTTGTTATCCTGAAAGGCGTCCCTTTATCCCAAATGGAACATAAAATGTATTCGCCCCGTCATCACTGAGGCGAAATGAAGTAAAAAAGAAAAACTCATAAAGGTACTGGCGGTCGGTGTTGCCACAACTCGCACAAAGGGGAGTGCTGACGCTGAGTGTTGAACCTTAGTCTGGCATAGTCTGCGGGCATCTATTATCGCCCTTGTTGTTATAAGACGAAGGGCGGAGATGTACGTATGTTCCATATATATAATCACCCACTCACTGGGATTATTCCCTTTGACAGTCCAGAATAGTTGGTTGCACCCTGGCAATGACCTCTTCCGTCAAGTTGAAAAGATAGCAAAGCAAACGCTCACCCTAAAGGTGTTTGTGCGTTGCAATTGAAGGAACGCTCAACTCATCGTTCGCTTAAGTGGATGTCACAACAACGCATCTTACGAGTATCATTGTGCCATTACCCGTACCCCAGTTTTGGCGATTCCCTCCTTTGAAGAGACTCCAACTCCGTAGTCGTTGCTGTTGGTCGATTGTTTGCATGATACGTACGAGTACACGTATCTCAGACGTAAATCGAAGGTAAAACGAAAATTACCGTAATGAGGTATCGTTGGCCCTGGAACAGTAAGTTGGCGACTTTAAGTTTTGAATCGATTTAGCTACCCTGCCGATGAGACTTGAATTATGGAAATTCACATGCATGTATGGGACCGTTTTAGGAAGCCGATTACACAGTCGACTCATTCCATTAATTGGAGTGATGAAGTGGATTGGATGACATACAAATTTATGAGGTAAGCTTTTGCCCACACAAGTGTTGTTTCGTGGCCGGTAGATCTTTTTAGGTTTTCCACAAAACCATTAAGTTGTTAACAAACTTACGATAGAGATCTCCTGCTTGAGGTTTCCTTGGATGATAAGGTGGAGGTGATTAATGAGGGAAAACGTTTTGAGGTGTGTGTGTTCTAGTAATGGAACGATTGTCACCTGAGCGTAGTACAGAAGGCGTGATGTTTGAAAATGTCGGAGGCCATAGTTTATCGACCCTTCACTTGAAGCTCTGACGCATTATTTCGGAGTGAAGTGATGAATTTCCTGAAGTCAGAGCTGTTAATCAAAGAAGAGTTGCTGGGCGTTACCCATAAAATAAGAGTACACCTCATAGTCCTCGACTCATGAGGTGTATTTTTGAGGCTGATGCAAAGGATAGAGAATACACAATTGATATCAGCTGTCAACATAAAAAGCTAATGCTACTTAAAGTGTTGCAGCCACTCCTACTTGTGTCGTCCTTTTACTGAAATTTGAATGGGCCGGACATTCACTTTAACAGCAAGCATCACAAGATGTTGTGTCACTTATGTCCAGCTCATTTAAGGGTTTTGCAAAAGTTAAATGGCCCGTCCTGGTGACAGTGAGCATGCTGCAGTCTTTCTTATTGACGGACACCAGGAAAGCCGCTAGCATCTTAGAGACGTCGGGAAGAATTCGTTTGGTCTGCTGGCTGAAGATAATGCTACGAGGAATTCGTAAGCTAATTCATGCAATTTTGCCATTGCGACTGTGCGTTCCTCCTGGTGGAAGAGAACTTTTTCCTCGCCAAATGTAGCCTTTTTGCTACATTCGGCGTCGAATCGATCCAACAGCGTCTGTGATCGTTTTACCCTCTTCAAGGTAACCGATGTGAATGACACTGAGCGGATCCAAAAAAAAACTGTCACTACGGTCTTGTTGGCCGACAGATGCACCTTGGCCCTCTTCGGCTTCGATTCACCAGGGGAAGTCTACTATTTCGACTGTTTCTTGGTCTCTAGTGTGTTGTGTTTCGTCCACGGCTACGAAACGACGCAAAAACTCGTTCGAATTGTGACTAAATATCGCCAAACACTGCTTTGAAGTTGTCAAACGATGCGTTTGCTGTCAATTGTGAGAAAAAGCGGCACCCATCTGGCGGATAGTCTTTTCATATCCAAAGTTCGGGCACATTCAGTCACCGATCGTCCACTATCATGTCGATAATTTCTGGTGTGGTGACCTCAATTGGGCAACCAGGACGGTCAGAGTCACTTGCGTTGGTACGACCGCACCGAAATTGGGTAAACAGGTGGGGGATGATTCCAAACGATGGTGAAGAGTCCCCATAATACTTTTCAAAAGCATTAGTAAGACTTTAAGTGCAATTTGGCTATCGCAGCAGATGCGAGCCCCCGCCCAATTACCAAGGCTTCTTCTATTACTGACGTTGTCTAATAAAAAGTCAGCTTAGAGCAAACATTAGACATCTTCAGATGACGCCACCGAAAGTTGCTATGGTTTGGTCAGTTACAAACTGCGGGGCATAGGTCTTGTTGAGTGGTAGGACCAACACCGGTAGTCCACACCAGGACATAAAACACAGTACCATGGGATTCAGGGTCCCCCGGACCATGCTCCCGTCCTGACTTGTTACTGACTTGTTGGAGTTATGCCTTCAGTTGGTTTTGACCTGATGTAGAGTTGCAAAAAATACCGGGTGCAGGTCGGTATTGACTCATACCAATGGCAGAGCTTATGCTCTCAACACAGATTGAAATGACGAATAGCAATGGCAAGGCGTATCTTTTCTCCCATAAATGTATGGGTATTCCGTGAACCTAACTCTATACGACAGACGCACATGTCAAAATACAGGAGACATCGGTCGCTACATATACAAATGCTTCGCCCCGTCCACCGGCTCTTCAAAATATACCACAGTTTGTTGCAATTAGGATTACGTCTGCTTCGAACATGTTGTCGTCCTCCAGGAAGATACAAGCGCCATGTTGTAAATCTTTTCCGCAACAGGAGTTCTGTTTTTACTGCATTAGACTGCATGTCCATAGGACAGTTGTTATATCTTGTTGTTTTTAAACAGAAGATGGTTTCGAGAGTGCAGCCCATGACGTGAATATTAAGCGGATGAAAAGTTATCCAGTGCATCTAGTGCAGACACTGGGGTACTAAGGAAAGCCCCCACGGAGGCAAGAAAAACCCTTCTTTGAAGTCTGATAAAAACAGCAGAGACGTATTTTTGCGAAAGCTCGTTATCCCAGACAACCGATGCATAGAGTATAAAGGGCCTTATCATAGCCGTCTGACAAGCCTCATGAGTGCCAGAAGGCCGCCGTCTATCCGTGTTGTCTGGCCGAGTTGCCATCAAAAGTTGTTTCGTCGAAATCACCCTCAATGCCGATGAAAATGCCCAGCGCATATTCCTACTGATCAAGTGTGGCTTTAATTCCGCCCATTAGATGTTGAAGCGCATCCTCGCAGTATGCTCTTCAATATGAACAAAGTCAGATTGATAGGTTTGAAGTTGTTGGTGAGCGTATGGTCATCTTTCCTGTTTCCAGGTATAAAGACTACTCTCACTGATCCACAGGCTAGCATTAAAGATTCTCTTCAAACCTACCAGCTGCTGATCTATAATTGGATATGTGCCATCCGTGCCATCAAAGAAGGCAACAGCATATGTGATGTCCTTATCCGCCACCACAAATAATGACAGATACCAGCTACCAGTGTTACTCTCGCTCCTATACACGAAGCTTGAAGTGAGCTGGTTTTGATTAGCTTACATGGTAAGTGAGTCTCATGCATGAAACAGACAGTCACTGCTTTTAAATCCGTGTAGATGCCATCACGTTTTCTGAATGGTTCCAGTCTGGCTAATTTCACCCTTTTAAAAACGTTGGGCATCATGCTGGTTTCACTGCGCCTTTCGACCTCACCGCAGTCTTTATCTGAGGCACTTCAGCGTCTTATGATATAAAAGCGCTGTAGGTCTCCATAATTATCATGTCCAACAACGCTAAGGTCTATTGTAGAGTACCAATTTTCACAGAGGCCATCGCATTTGTGCAATATAATCAGAAAACCCATCACAGAGGCAGTTCCAATAATACTCGTGATACCTGGTGAACTTCTCAATGCATGCAAGAAGATAGACATCAACAAAGCGCTTGGATTTGATGCCATCCCAAATAAGGCAGTGAAAGCAGGCGTTCAAATTGGACCAGGGCCTGAAAGAGGGGGTTCTCCTACAACAGTGGAAGCTGCATCATACCGTCCAATATGTCTACTGTGAACACACTGGGCAAAATACTTAAACGGATCACTGTGGCAGAAGAAAAGGGATCATCATCAGATCAACATTTTGGATTCCTAGAATCGGTAGTAGACATAGCTGCCGAAGCAATAAAGAAAGATGGCAATGGAGAACAAAGGAATAACACTGGACATCAAGAATGCCATTAAGTCTGCAAATTGGTCATTTATAAGAAGGGCTCTAGCCAGAATGGATACAGCATACCACATGCGAAAGATTGCATCCAACTACTTCACCATTGGAAAACTGATTTTTTGAGCGCGTGATCTAGGGGTTAAGGTAAACTTAAAATCTTTGCACACAGCGCGGGCGAAGGAAATCTAGGGAGGAAAGAAGGATAGGTACCGATGTACACTGGTTTTATATGTCTGAAGGTTATAATGACTAGGAAATAGAGAGCTCGACAGGGCATTCCATAAGCGAGTTGTACGGTTTAGGAACGAATCACGATATTTCAGAGTACGTCCGAAAGTGGGCTTGAGAGTATACTGATGAGCATTCATAGGGAGACGGGTGTTACGGTTAAAGATTTGAAGGGATGGAATGCTACTGGCGATTTCTATGGAGCACTGGTGGTGGAAATAGCGATAAAACAAAGTGAGACACAAGACATTACGTCGGTGTTCAAGTGCCTGAGTGATATTGGTATCAGCTATGAGTTCTATCGCACGGTTTTGAATCCGGTCTAGCAGATGCAGAGATGTTTTAGGCGCACCTGATCAGATGTGGGAATTGTACTCCAATTTCGGGCGGATGAATACCTTATATATTGAGGCCAGATCAGAGGGGGTGAAATATTTCTTACATCGCTTGAGGAAACCTAGACATTTCGCAGCGTTTTTGACGACACCGAATATGTGATCATTCCAAAGTAAGTTTTCATTGACACACATACCGAGAATGTTTATCGGTTTCGACGATGCAAGTGCCATTCATGGATAATGGCTGGGTGCTTGAATTTCGCTTTAACGACAGCAGACAGCATTGTGTTTTGGAAGAATTAACTTCCACTCTGTTGATACTTCCCCAATTGTTTATGCTCTTGATATCAGAATGTAATGAGCTTAAGTACGCTAGCGTTCCCGTTCTACAGCCGAAGAGCAGGGGCGGGAGTCCGGGAACGAATATGAACGAATATGCCGTTAGCAATGGAATATATTGGATTAGAAGTAGCAGACAAGAGATTGTTAATGAAAATTAAAAAGAGTATCGGACACAGAACGGAACCCTGGGGCACACCAGCATTTATTTTGTGAATATCAGACTTGAAGCCATCCAAGACAACTTGAATTGAACGTTCCGAAAGGTAATTTCTAATCCATTGAAGGAGAGAGTCATCGATCCCAAAAGCACGCTTTTTCGACAAAAGAACCGGGTGTCAAAGCCTGTCGAATGCCTTAGAAATATCAAGTGCAACTATCTTGCTTTCGCCAGATTGGTGTAGATTTTGGTTCCACTTTTCGGTGAGACATACTATCAAATCACCAGTGGATCTGTTGCTACGAAAACCATACTGCCGGTCATTGAGAAGTTTTCGCGTTTCGAGATATTTCATGAACTGACGGTTTATCAGCGTTTCCATGACCT
Source organism: Volucella zonaria (assembly GCA_963966105.1). Classification (NCBI taxonomy): domain Eukaryota; kingdom Metazoa; phylum Arthropoda; class Insecta; order Diptera; family Syrphidae; genus Volucella; species Volucella zonaria. Next base: position 133,341,980 of record OZ014533.1, on the reverse strand, counting down.
TGGAGAGAAAGGACGTAAGTGCAATGGGTCTGTAGGAGGAGAGAGAAGAAAATTCGTCTTTTTTAGGGACGGACTGGACAAATGCTGTTTCCCATCTGCTCGCAAAGAGTTCTAAAGAGTAGGATTGATGAAAAAGCTTTCGCAGTGGTTTTGCCAGCGAGGAAGAACACCTCTTCAGAAGAAGGGGAGATATACCATTTGGAATAGTGGATTTATGCATGTTGAGATCTTTAAGTACTCTTGCTACTACGAAAGTGGATTCGTCCCATTGAAGATTCGACGTACTTAAGTGTAAGCGGAGACAGAGCACAATCCGGGAGTGTTGATCTGGCCGCAGAGTGTGCAGCAAGCAGATGGGACTTGTCCAAAGAGCTGACAGCTGGAATGTCATTGCAAATGAGCATTGGGATGGAGGATGAGGCAAAATTTCTAATGTTTTTGACAAATGACCAAAAGCTTTTACTACCTTTGGGACATTGTAGTATTTTTCGCCTCAACTTCTGGTCGTATTGAAATTTCACACGCTTGAGAAAGGCGTTGCTCGTTTAAAGTTTTTTCGGTTTTCCTCTGTCTTCCTTGGGTTGGTCTTGCAGGACCGAAAAAACACTTCTCTAACCCTAACAGCCTCTTTACAGCTCGAATCGTAACATGCCTTTTCTTTTGGTCTGATACTCTTCATCCGATGAGGGATGAAGGTTCTCATTCCAAAGCGAATAATGTCTGTGATCATATCAGCAGCGGCATCCACGTCGTTATCGAGGAAACATAACGACCAGTTAAATTTCTTAAAGAAGGTGTTAAGTCCGCTCCAATTGGCTTTCTCGTATTGCTACACGATTCTTTTAGGAATCTTTTCTCTAACTGTGTGGTCGGTATACGAGAAATTAGCTGATATGAGACGGTGGTCCGACGAGCCTAGAGGAGAAAGAATATCTACGGAGTACTGATCAGAGTGAGAAGTTAAAAACAAGTCCAGAGTGTTGGCGGTATGACTATCAACGTCTGGTATTCGTGTGGGCTCATTTAAAAGCTGGGTTAAATTATTTTCCGCAGCGAAGATCTCAACACACCGTCCTTCGGGTGTTGTCTGTTCAGAATGTCGAAGCCAACCAGAATTGTGAATATTGAAATCGCCCGTAATCACGATTTCCGTATGAGGATAAAGGGATACAATTCTTTATATGGAGTCAGACAGCGCATCAAACTCGTGAAAGGACGAGCTGCTGTCCAGTTTGGGGCTTCTGTAAATAAAGCAGTAGTGGATAATTTGCTTACGGAGATGGAATTTTGTCCACATGAAATTGAATTCCGGGTTGGAACAGCGACTACATTGTGGTGGAATTTGCTAAGCTACATCAGTATGCACGTAAATGGCGAGACCACGATGAGAGAAGAGTGATGGCACTAGTTTGTAGCCAGGTAGCTTCAGATCAGAGTGATCTGAGAGGTGTAGGCGGGGATCTACCTGTGTTTTACTAAGTGCCAAAACAGCTGGTCTGTATTTACAGACGTGGACGTACGCCAAAATTTGATTACTTTTTATCCCGCGTATGTTAGCAATGTCAACCCTAAATTCCCTAGTCATTATAAGAAAATAAAAACAAACATAAAAAACACAAACGCCGACATTGCTAAGCATGAAGGGAATACGTACTACAAGATCGGTAGTTAGCCCCACAAGGATCGGTACTTAGCCCCCTACTCTGGAATATCATGCACTACGTATTTCCGCTATTAACACGGCAACCAGGAGTAACCAGGAGCAAAAATCGCTCGCTCGCTGGCGACATCGTCGTTGGAACTGTTGTAAAGAAAGACTGGTTAATATCCAACGGCCTAGAATTAGCAGATCACAATACGGAAGCTCTCCTAATAACCGCCCAAAAAAGTATTTTTTTTTAATTTAACAGGCTCGGGTCAACCGCGGACGACTTTATTCAGATTAATACGAACTGGTCTTAAGCTAAAACTATATCTAAGCAACCGGGATGATCAAGGTCGGGAGAGGTGATATTTGAGGTCGTTTTTGAGGGTACTTCTGCTGCGCAATAGAAATCGAACACATGGGGAGTTTTATTAGCTTCACGTAGCATACGAGACAGTGGTTCGTTAAAACCAGACCTTAAATTGGGAGTGTTTTTTATACGAACCATTGGATTAAAAAACCGGGACAGTCGATGGTGCCGGTTAGGAGCTGATGTATGAAGAGGACATCGTTGGATTTGCGAAGTTTTCCCAGAGATAAAAGACCCAGCAGTTTGAGTCGGTCATCATTGGACTGAAGCGACTCGTGCGAATCTGCGTTCTACAGCTTCGAAACATATAATACTCGTAGTAAGGGTCAGAAAACTCTTTGTTTAACAAATCTAAGCGCGAATTTTGCTCTGCTACATATGGGATAAATTGAGTTCAGTATTACAGATAACGTCCAAGTCCTGGCATATCTTTATGTTGAGCTCAAGGAAGTTTTCGTGGCACCATATTGAGAACCTATTGAGATCGCCTTGTAGAGGTTGAGAATCAGAAAAATTGGAAATTTGTCTACAGATTTTCACATAATCGGCATAGACAGATATACGAGTATGTGAGCTCTTAATAATGCTTGGTGGGCCATAATGTATGACCCTCTGGGAGAGAATCTTAGATATTACGAATGGCGCATCGAATGTCAATTCGGTTTTGACATTTGTGAAGTAAACAGAATTGGAATTTGTTTGAATAAGCAATGGAACGCTATACTCCTGAAGAAAGCGGTATAATCGCCACGACGTTCGTGATGAACAATTCGTCAGTGATTTTGGCGCCACGTGCATTTCGTGCCCGTTTTTTTGTGCAACTGGCTCCCACTGCGGGCGTTTAGTTGCCCTGTAAGGCCTCGTACATCTCGTTGAGCCGAGAATATTGCTGTCGTGGCTGAAGATGTCGTACAGGCTCCGTCAACATCGACCAGACGACATGCCATGCAATTGGCCATTCTATGCACGTATCTGTTTTTCCTTACAAAGTGCAGACAGTCCACCTTCTGAAGGAATGGTCACCGTGAATCGCGTCTAATCTACGCTCACGCCCTTATGTACCTCTGCAACAAAGTGGGCGATTTTGCGTCAAAAAAAAATCATAAGAGGCCCATCTCCACCTGAAAACCCGCCAGTAGTGCACGAAGAGCATTACATCCACTCAAATCCACTGCATGGTGTCCTGTTTATGCTGGAGGTGTAATTGGACCATTTTTGTTTTTAGAACGGTGCCGGCCAAGCAGTCATTGTGGCTGGTAAGCGCAACAGAGCCATGATCAATGAATTTTTCATTTGTCAATTGGATGAAGTGGGACTGAAATACATGTGGTTCCAGCAGGACGGAACAACGGTTCTAGCAAGCGTATTCCAATCATCTGATACCGCGTTTTAGAGATTTGACCGTCCTAGACTTCTTTCTATGGGTTTATGTGAACAAGCTACAAACTGTGGCAGCTCTCAAGGAGATCATCCGTCAAGAAGTGGAGAACCTATCGCCCGAAGTTCTGACGAAAGCCATGAAAAATGGTAATCAACAATGGCGGCGGCCCATTGATTTTTTTGTATTCTATTCCAAAGATATAGTCAAGGAAAATAGGCCAGGATGACTGCTTTGTGGAACAGCCGAAATGGCTTTAACTTCTTCAGACAAACGAGAGCGAAACTGGACTAGGTAATAGCGTTCTTCCAAATAGCATTTGAACCAAGAAATCATGCCGGGTTGAAAACCAAGTGCATTGAGCTTAAAAAGGATTAACTTCAGCGATTTTATCGAAGTCTTCTCTCCCTTGGTAGTGGTTGTGGTTGATCTGCATTTAAGAAATCCATGTTGGTTCGGTGCAAAGATATACTCGTATCTGCTATGAAGCAATATTGCATCACCAAAGTTCTTGGTGGGCCGGTAGTTGGCAATATCCTATTTGAGTCCTTTTTTATAAATAGGGCTTACCCAGAGGTGAGGAAAAATTTTTCTTGGGAGATCGAAAATCTGAAGATACTTACGAGTTATTCGCACATTTTTTAGAATAATTGCGGGCAAACCATCGGGACCAGGAGATAAATCATCTTTAAGCTTATTAATCTTGTTTAGTAGCTGTGTTGACGTTGTTTCTTCATTTTGGGTGGAAAAGGATAAAGCGAAAGATTTATTTGGGGTCAGAAATGAGGGTAGATTGCATTTGGCTGAGGTATCTATATATCTCAAAGTTGGGAGAAGTGGTACTGAATTTGTTGGTGATTTCGATAGTCAAATTCAGAACCAGATTTCACGAAGCTCTTTGTTATAACTTGGAGGAGAGGATGAAGGATTTCTTATTTATTGGTAAGGGGAAATCATTTCTATGGTCTTTGGGATGAATTATCGAACCGACAAAAAGAACATGACACGAGGCCGCTACAAATAATCAAGTCAGCATTCATTTCGCTGGTAATTCCACAATCGAGGTTACTGCAGTATTTGGACATACCATATTCCATGTGGGGTAGGTCAGTTGTGCTGTGGGTCAAAATGAGAACGGAAAATAAAAAAAAAAACAAATTTGTAGGCGAAAAAGCAGTGAAATAGCAGTGAACCATAAACTGATAACGTCGGAAAAAATAATAGCAGGTAACCGGAGTGCAAAAATAGGTTGTTGGGTAAGCGCAATCAATAAATTATGATAAATTAATTATTTCACGAAATAAGCGAGAGCGGGATTGAAATTGGAACACGTCCAATTGGTTGGACACACAGAATTGTGGATATAGGGGTATAATTTGGATTTCGGATGAAACAGGTGTTGTTATAGCCGGGATGATTCACGGCGATATCCTTGCGGAAGAGACGCAGAAAGTCTATAATGAGAGAACTACTAGTAACCAAAAGGCGACAGTCATCAAAAGGATCAAGGAAGAAGAAAGGGCGACCTCAATGACTAGGCGCTTGCCACCTATGGTGGTACACAGCTACGGAGGGCAGATGGACCTACAGATTGATTCCATCCATAGACGTTTAGACAGACCGAAGGCATGTAACTACTATGTGGGCATCAGAAATATGTACACTACTTCAGGCACAATAGCGCACTTTCTGTCCAGACTGCCCAAATCAGGAGGAAGGCACAGAGCATGCAATATTCCATTCCATACGCTTTCTGGGATGGAGAACTGACATACCAAATTGGATGGAGATTTGCACATTCATAACAGAACGTGCAAAACGAGCTGCAAATATCGAAAAATTTAATTCCGAATAGTCAATTCAGTTTTAAGGCGGGAGACATGATATCCCACATGCCGCCGACACCGTATGGGTAGAGGGACTATTCTTCAAGTTGAACAAGCTAGGCATGAGTAAACCACTGCTTTACATTCTTCTTGATATGCTCACCAGTAGACAGATCATCGTGAAAAACGGCGATGCGACTCCTGCTGGAATATTTGACATTAAAATTGGTCTGCAATAAGGTGCAGTTAATTCGCCTTGTGAGTCGACGTGATCGCTTACTGATCAGATCGTGATCTGTGACTGCGATAAAATGAAACGATATTGCGATGACTGGAAGTTGAAGATCAACTATCAGATTTCGGAAACCCGTCTTTTTAGGACGCCTTTGTCTGAGGCCTCTTCGGATACCAGAAAAGATTGGCGAAAGTTTTAATTCGCGGGAGAGCACGGTCAACCATTTGCTGTCGATAGAATAGATAGAATGGAACTGAATGTAACTCAAATTGGACCGAGTTTCTAAAAGGAATAAGCACTTACGACAATTTAAGCGACCCTTGCTGTGATCTGAATTTGGACCGTGAAACCTAGGCACTTAGGATCTACTGGTATTGTAGCATAGGCTACAAGGTGAACATCACAAAGGTCTCGTCAGCAATTACAAAACGCCAACATCTTTCCGATGTCGTCAAGATTTATGACCCAACTTGCCTGCTGCCTCCAGCCCTGATAACGGGCAAAATAATCTGTCAACATCTGTGGCTTTCTGGCATTTCCTGGGATGATCCGCTTCCGGATCCTCATCAGCAGAACTGGGTTCGATTTCGAGAAGAGCTTCCATGGATAGATGACATCAAGGTTTCTAGATGGGTTTTCTCGCCACCAGAGGCCTCGAACTACCAAGTACATGTTTTCTCGGACGCGTCTACCTCTGCTTATGCTGCCGTTTCCTACCTACGAGTCGAAACAGTTAATGGTGAAATTAAAGTGTCGATTCTCATGGGCAAAACTAAAGTTAAAGAAGATCACCGTCCCGTGTTTGGAACTCAATGGAGAACTTCTTGCATCGAAAGTAACTTCCACCTTAAAACTGACGTCAATTGCTACTTACTGCTGGTCTGACTTGAAGACAACTCTCAGCTGGATCCGGTCAAATCCTGGAAAGCATAAGCAATACGTTGCCAATCGGATTACCAAAATCCAAGAGCTGACAGCTATTGACGGTTGGAGGAATGTGCCCACTGATAGTAACCCTGCTGACGTAGCCCCCCGTGGTGTGTACCCTTTCCAGCTAGGGATCTCGACATATGTTGGACTGGTCCAGACTGGCTAAAGAAAGATGAAAACGAATGGCCGAAACAATTTTGCGACGTCAAAGAGGTGCTTGAGGTAACTTCATTGCTTACGCAAGCCCCATCCAAATTGTCAGAGAATGTTGGAGCACTGGGTCTTCTCAGCAGATACTCCAATATCGACACAATAGTTGGAGTTACATGCTGGTGCCATCGTTTTATCAAACTAGAAAGACAACATTCGAAATCACCCTGGTGCACACTACCTAAGGAAAGCAAATTTACTGAGATGCTTATAGATCAAGGACATTCGTGTACTAGGCATGATGGCAAGCAAACAACGCTAAACTTTCTCCGAAGACGCTATTGAATAAACGATGGTCGGGCTTCAGTCCAGAAGTTCATTCGTTGTTGTTTGACATGTATTATAGGAAGTCTTCGCACTCCTCGTTGTACAGCTGCTGCTCCTCTCAAGCATTCTGGGTTATATTATGCTGGACCTTACGCTATTCGAACCACAAAAGGCCGAGGTCATCGTAGTTACAAAGGATGGGTTGATCTCTTTGTCTGCCTGAGCACTAGAACTATCCATCTCGAACTCGTGAGCGACATGACCACCGAGACGTTCCTTGCATCTTTGCGACGTTTTTTTTCCACACGAGGATACAGCTCTAGCATCTATAGCGACTGTGCAATGACATTTTCAGATGCAAATGCGGCACTTAAGGAGGATTTTGCAGCTTTGCGAAAGCAGTTAGAGGAAGGCGCACGATCCATTTCGTGCAACGGTGTTTCATGGCATTTCATTCCACCAGGGTCTCCGAGCTTTGGAGGCATATGGGAGGCCGGCTTCAAGAGCATGAAACATCATCTGAAGCGAACCATCGGCGAAGCAAGTCTGAGTTTTGAGGAATTTTATATTGTTCTCAAGCAAATTGAAGTTGTGCTTAATTCGAGACCTCTGTCAGCATTATCTGATGATCCCAATGACTTAGCCGCCTTGACTCCGGGGCACTTCTTGGTGGGCGGCCCCATCACTGCCACTCCGGAACCAAACTTGTTGGAGATCAGGACTGGAAGACTTTCACGGTGGAGACAGCTCCAACAAATGTAGCAGGATTTTTAGAAAATGTGGAGTTGTGGGTATTTACGTCAGCTCCAGGTAAGAAACAAGTGGAAACAAGCCAAAATGAACACTAAAGCGGGTGACCTGGTCCTTGTTCGAGATGAACCTGCACCATCCACTCAATGGCTACTAGACCGAGTCTTGGAAGTACATTCTGGAGCCGACGATCTGGTGCGACTAGCTACGATCCGTACACAATCATCAATATTGAAACGAGTTATCTCAAAGTTGATGGTGCTTCCAATTGACAATGAGTCTACGGATGAACACGGTGGGCGGCCAGGGGTTTCGTCACAATAACTGGACGAGGTGGGCGGAATGTTGAAAGCTATTTCTCACTATTGCCCCATATCTGGCAATACAATCGCTAGTTAACATATTTATCGCAATGTCAAGCTTCTGTTAGAATTTTTTGTTCATGTTTCGAGCAAGAGGTTACGTTTCTTTCTTTTCGCTTCTTCTCAAGTTCTCAAAAAAGCAAAAAACTTTCTTCCAAACTGTTAGTTAAGCTATACTTATAAGCATAACTGGATTTTATACAACAAAAATGAAAATGGAAATCTCTCCTACTCTTGCTCTTAGAATGAAGCAAGAACACCAAAGGCAATACCATAAATGCAATACGAATTTCAAATAAATCGTCAATTGGTAAAGGAAATGTTATTCGCTTGCATACTAGAGAGCAGAAGCTTAACACGTACATGTTCCCTCAAAACAAGAATTTCTTCTCAGTATGGAAACAACAGATATACAATGTAGTTAATGCCAAAACAATTTAAAATAAAATATAATTACGGAAGAACAGTGTTTAATAATCCACATAAAGACACGGCAATAAAAAACCAGTTGATGATGAACTAATCTTGATTAGCTTGAAATCGTTCGTGCTTCCTGTGTGAACAAATAAAATTGTTTAATTATGTATTTATCATGAATCAAAAAGATTAATTTAAGCAGTAGATAGAACATGCATTAGATGACTCAGAATTCTTATCCAAAGTTCTCTTTCAGAAAAGTTACTTTTTCTACAGGTCCTTGTATCAGGTATAAAGTCGTAGCTGTCTCTTCTTATTATCTTATCTTTGCAGCAATATTGTGAGCTATATGCCTCTGAATCCAGACATATTGCCAAGATTTAACTAGACACTTTTCGCCACCCTTCGAAAGCGCACTTGACCTGTCCGGACTCTCCGGGAGTGTGATGAACTCACATTCGTATAGATCCAGTCATTCACCATAGCAAGAGCAAAAAGTAAAAAATGGGAACTACTACTTTTTCTAGTCCAGCTAATTCTTACGAGAGTAGTCTTAGATGTACCCGCATTTCTCTACGTTGTCTCCTTTTAGTTCAATACACTTTTCCGAGAGATATTCAATAGCTATGATACCCTGTATACAGTGAGAATCGTCGAGCTTCTTAAAATAGCCATCAACCGCAGACTCCACCTTTTTAGTATTAGCAAATCTTTTACCACCGAGGCATTTTTTCAAATTCAGAAATAGAAAATAATCCGAGAGGGCTAAATCTGGTGAATAGGGTGCATGAGGAAGCAATTCGAACTTTCATTGGTTTTGGCCACCGCGATGATGGATGAGTCAACTGGTGCGGCCGTTTTTTTCTTGATTTCACCTGTCAAACGCTGCAATAAGTTCGCATTATACACGCCGTTGATTGTTTTTCCTCTCTTTTTCATCCCAAAACCTTGAGACCCCATAACCTTGCCTGCAGATGGAATTGTCTTCGCCACCTTTGGGACCGATTCTCTCCTATGAGTCCATTGTTTTAACTGCTCCTTCTTGTCGGGTGTGAAGTGATGTTTCATCCTTCGTTATGAATCGACGCAAAAACTCGGCTTTATTGCTGTGAAACTTAGCCAAGCACTCAATTGAAACATTCTCCAGACGGTGTTTCTGGTCCATTGTTAGTAATCGCCGCACCCATCTTGCCCACAACTTCTCATGTCCAATTTTTAAGTCAACGCTTTTTGAAATGCCTATCATGTCTGCTAGTTCATGCAATTTCAGCCGACGGTCATCCAATACCATTTTGTGGATTTTTTTTCAACATTTCTGGTGAACTCACCTTATTTGGTCGACCACTGCCTCGCTTAAACTCTCTATCTAATTTTCTAAAAAAAATATAACACGTGCTCCGGCACTTAAATAGTAGTCATACCTTCTTGAGTGTTAAGTTATTTAAAAAAATAAATAAATTACACAAGTTTTTGGTAGTCTATTGGCAGATGTTATTTGTTGGAAGCAGTGTTGCTTTTCGAGTTACAGGCTGGACAATTCAAAAAGTCGCAGACTTATTGACCCTCGACTTATCGACTTCTGCAAAGTAGACCATCGGAGACTCTCTATAAATTCAGCTATATCTTATCGCACAGGCAACATTCACCATTGCCAAGTGTGTGATGCGATCCGGTAAACTGTCAGTTTCCGCACAATACTGAGGTGTCGGAGAAGTTTACGGCCAAGGTGGAGTATCCCCTGTTGACATACATTCACTGCTGTTATTTCCCATAATTATCTGATCCGTACCTAATGCAGCTTTGGATAAGGGTTAAAAAAATAATTACAAAGTCTTAAATAAACTCTGCTTATTTTTTTTTGTTTAGTTTAGTTCGATCATATGATCTACAGATTATGAAATTGGTATACAACAATTTTTAAATTTAGAAATATACAGAAACTACATATCATTTACAATTTTTTATTATAATCCTAAAGTGCTCCCAAGGGCCTGCAAGCTGTGCCATACATCTGATCTTGTGCATCACAATCTTGCAAGCTTCTTTTTTGAACCAATTTCAGGTTTCGGGTTATTAAAAACAATAAATTCTCTTATGAATTCGAGCTCTTGTAGTTATGATGGTGTATCCAACATTATTCTAAAGAATGTAGCCTTCAATATAATTGAGATTTTGGCTTACATTTAAGTATCTTCTCGGGAAAGTTTCCCGTTCAATTAAAATGTGCCAATGTAATTCGTATTTTTCAAAAGGGCAGCAAAAACGAAAAGAGCAACTATAGACTGATTTCCATACTTTCTTCATTATCTAAAATTTTCGAAAAGACTATCAAAATTAGAATACTAAAATATCTTACAAGAAATAACTTCTTTAACGAGAATCAGTTTGGATTTAGAGAAGGCTTTTCCAGAGGAGATGCTTTCCTTGAATTTTATGCTTTTTGTACAAAGGTCTAAATGATCGTTGTGCTGGGCTCTTTGTGGACATTTCAAAAACTTTTGACATGATTGACCACAGCATTCTTTTGAATAAACTGCATGGCATGGGATTCCGCCGTTTTATGTTAGATTGATTTGCTTCCTATTTAAAGGACAGAATCCAAAGAGTGGGATAGTTTAAGTAGACCAAAGATTGTTAATTTAGGTGTACCACAAGGATCTGTCCTTGGTCCCATATTGTTTTTAATCTACATCAACTCTATTTTTCTACTTCCCTTTATTGGTAAGGTTAAGGCTTTAAGCGGATGACTTTGACTTTGCTTATAGCTCCACCACCCCCTTAAATTTAGTTGCTGAAATTAACCACGATGTACATCTGTTACGTCTTTAGTTTGTCAGACACAAGCTTATAGTGAGCAATAAGACGAAGTTAATGTTTTTCAGTTTTGCTGTGAAAGAAGCCCTGACCGCTGAAATCCCTTTACATTCATCTACCGGCTACAGACATAAATTGTGTAAATGTGTTTGTGTTGGAAAAAGCCCAGATATCCTATAAACCCTGTCCCATAATTCGATGACGATAATTTGAGAAACGATTGCTGGGCATATTCTAAGGAAAAAATCGTTCTACAGTAAGGGTCTATCTCTAATGTTGACATCATTTATCGAGGAATTAAAAAAAGGCTTACTTTGTTGTACACCGACCCATGTTAACGGAAATTGCTCTGTTAGTACTAATGGTAGAAACTTCGTGTAGGACTCTATTTTTAGAAGAAATACCAGCCTTTGTAACGGCGTTTAAATTAAGTTGACACCTTGTTTTAGTCTTTAGATATACAATTTTCATTGTCCATGCTAATTTTTGATTTTGAGGTCATTTTTCTCCAGAAAATGCCTAATTAACATAACATTTTAATATTTTTTTCTCATGAAAGTAACAGTAATAAAAAAAAATCATCAATGAATTTGCACAAAAACCCACAGAATTTATGATTTTTTACCGACGTTTCTAACAACAGTTGACAATACATACTCGTAAGAGTGGTTTTCCACGAATTACTAATTTTTAAATATTTTTTTAGAATTGCATAGCTATTAAAGAGTTTTCAAGTGCGCTCGTTTATTTGACTACCTGTCAAAACCTTCATTTCCTTACCCTGTTCCTCAAAAGTTCTCAGAAGAGTTAGGTTAAGGTATGAAGGCCTATTTGGAAAATACCACCTTGATCAAAAAGTTCCACCACCACCGTGTGGCGCTCCCATTATTCCGATTTGAGTTCTGTTTTTTTTTTTTGTTAAGTTGGTAAATCTGTTGTTGACATTCCCTCTAAATCTTAGCGTCATAGCTTGACATTTGCAAAAGTTACGTAGCCAAGAATACATCTATCTTTGTGTGTGTTGGCGATTTTTTACAATTTTAGAAATGGATTTCAACTTGCAACAACGAACTTGTATTCCTCGTAAATTTTGTGTAAAAAACGGATTTAATGGTGCACGAACGTTGGAAATGTTGGAAAAGTATTTCGGCAACGATTCTCTAAAGAAAACGGTCGTTTACCAGTGGTACGAGCGGTTCAAAAGTGGTCGTGAGTCAATCGAAGATGATGAACGCAGTGGCAGACCATCGACATCGAAGACCGACGAAAACTGACGAACTTGATGAAGTAAAGGAAATGTTGGTCAATAACCGCAAATTAACCATCAAAGAGATAGCGGAGGACTTGAACATTGCCTACAGATCCGTCCAACACATTTTGGTTAATGATTTGGGTTTCCGTCGTGTAGCAGCAAAGACCTCAATTTCATGCAAAAAAAAGACCGTGTTGACGTCGCAAACGGCAAAAGAGATGATTTGCGAGGCTGATTCCGATCCCACATTCTTCAAAAGTATCATTACTGGAGACGAGACGTGGGTTTATGAGTGCGACATGCAATCCAGACATCAGGCAAGTGAATGGCGTTCACCAAATGAGCCGAGACCATAAAAACCACGTCGTTTTCAGTCAAAAAAGAAGGCAATGCTCACGGTTTTCATGGATTACAACGGACAGTGTAGTGCATCATGAATTTTTGCCAGAAGGCCAGACAGTAAACAAAGGATATTACGAGTATTTGGGCGTTATGAGACGTTTGCGTGGAGCAATTCGCCGAAAGAGACTAGAATTGTGGGCAGAAAACTCGTGGATTTTGCACCATGATAACACACCGTCGCACAGTGCCATCATTATTCGTAATTGTTTGACGAAAAATGCAACAAATACCATCCAACAGCCACCGAATTCAAATGATCTGGCTCCCTGTGACTTCTTTCTGTTTAATCGAGTTAAAAAACCACCATGGTGAACGCGTTTCAGCAGCCGAGAGGAAGCAATGGAAAATTCGCAGGAAGCACTGATAGACATACCGAAAACCGAATATAAAAAATGTTTCGAGGATTGGATCAAGTGTGTTGCAGTCTATGGGGATTACTTTGAAGGGGACAATATAGATTTAGATGAATAAACTTGTATTTTTAATTTTCTGAATAAATTCCGGAAGATTTTTGATCAAGGTGGTATACCCAGGAATCATTTCACAAATTATCCCCTAATGTCTCCTGTCTCACCTTGTTGTATCGCTATTTTCATTACCAGTGCTCCTCCGAAATTACCTGTAGCATTCCACCCCTTCTAACTTTTAACCCTAAAACCTGTCTCGCTATGAATGCTCATCAGTGTACCTTCAGGCCCACTTACCGACGTACTCCGAAATATCGTGATTCGTTCCTAAGCCGTGCAACTCGCTTATGGAATGCCCTGCCGAGCTCTTTATTCCCTAGTCACTGTAACTTGCAAACATTTAAAACCAACGCATATCGGTATCTCTCTTTTTTCCCTCCCTAACTTCCCCTAGTCCGCGCTATGTTCAAACATCTTAGGGGTACACAAAATCCCTTGTGCGCGCGCCAATTATAAAAAAAAGAAATGCAATTCTATAGAAAAGAATTTTTAGGTCATGGAGGCGGTAAAGCGTAACACGGATTGTTACATTTTGTGAATCGATGACTGAGATCCTTCAAGGTCAACAAGGTATCGGTTCGCGAACATACAAAGGAAGCGACATAGGCAAACCATTAAAGTCATTAGCTGAAAGTTAGTGCGCCCTAAATGAGATTGTAAAATCTTTATCTGATTCGTCGCGACGACCAATATCAATTACAAAACAAGAAATGTTATCAAGGATCAATGAAAATTAAAATTCCAGAGCTCTCCGCTTTAGTGCAATCCAAATCTATGATCACGGGCGTCGAAAATTTGGAGTACCCCCAAACGTAGCTGAAAGGAGAAGCTTCGTCCATTATACAGCATATCTCTCCTAACAACGAAAATTTTGACGTGGCCTGGACTTTAGTCAAGGCTCAGAACAGTCTGTGCTCAAAAGTGGCTCACTTACTGAAATTAAAAAGCTATTTACTATAACAAGCGGAAACATTAAGGTTTTTCACCCTTTCACGTGTAGAGCTCTTCTTGACTCAGGGTCGCAAGCAACTTTAATTTCGGAATCGTGTATAAAACGGCTCGGGTTAAAAGGCGGACATGCAAGTATTCCCATTTATGTAACGGTACTAAAGGCCAAGTCGAACTCTTTGTATCATCAAATGTTAACACCAATTGCTTCTCGGTGCAAGCCTTTGTTTTATCGTCCTTGACAAATGATCAACCAAGCAACGAAATATCCAATGTCAATTTGTCATATTTTGGCAATCTGTCCCTAGCAGATCTAAACTGTAACCACCCGACTAAAATCGATGTTTTGTTGGGAGCTGATATATTTTTCCATATTCTCCTCGAAAGGAGGATTGTTCATCTATCGGGTTCAATTGTAGCTCAAGAAACTATCTTCGGATGGGTCCTGGCGGGTAATATTTCACAGAATCCAAAGGCTGGCTTAGGCATTTGTCATACCACCTTTGATATTGATGCGGACGTGCTGTTAAAACGCTTTTTTGAGTGCGAGGTAAGTGATAGCATTGAAAATCATTTCAAATAACACAAAAGGACCCGTCGAGTTTGGAAATTCACGTGACGCGGCGTTGAAACGACTGGAGAAACGATTTTCAAGTGGCTCGAAGCATGAATATGTGTCGTTTATGTGCGAATACAAAGACTTAGGCTACCTGTCCCTTGTGAAGCAAAGTGATCGCTACCGTCCTCCATATTATTTACCCCTTCACGCGGTACTTAAGCCCACAAGAAAATTTAAGATTGCGATCAACGCTGATGTAGTGAAAATGTACCGTCAAGTATTAATTAACCGGACGATGTACTTTTTCAACGAATTGTTTAGAGAGAACGGGTTACCAAAGACCACGCGATTACCAACTCCAAACGGTCACATATGGAACCGCCTTAGCTTCGTTCTTAGCCGCTAGAGTCCTTAAACAAATCGGCATCAACAATATCGCGCAATTTCCCCGGGCTTCAGATTGTATCATAAGCGATTTTTATTTCGACGACTTTATGTTAACTTACAAATGCACAAAGGACGCGATACACATCGGTAACGATCTCTGTCAGATTTTAGAAGGTGCAGGAATGAAATTTCGAAAGTGGTAGTCGAACTCGTTAAAATTTCTTAATACCATCGATATCGAGTATCGGGAGAAGGTGAAGTCAAAACGTTAGACCTTTTGTGGAATACAGACCTTGACTGCTTCCATTTTTGTTTATCGCCACACGCCATCGGTCACCAGGTTAACAAAAGGGAAGTGCTATAGGTACGTCCTACTCGTATTTTTGACCCTTTAGGCTGGCTCTCACTAACCGTTGTCAAAAAGAAAATTTTTATGAAGCGCCTTTGGCTAAGACAAATTGGATGGATGCGTATATTCCCACGGACCTTCACGACGAATGGTCAGACTTCAAATTAGATTTGACCTCCTTAGGTAATCTCAGAATTCCGCGATGGCTGCAGTTAAGTCGAAACGAAGTTATGGAGCTGCATGGCTTTGCTGATGATTTAGAGTCAGCATACGCTGCGGCAATATATTTTCGCGTGTTAAATTTTGATGGTGTTCGAACTGCGATTATTTGTGCGAAAACGCGAATCGCCCCTGTGAAACCTACCCTTTCGATGCCACGCCTTGAATTATGTGGCTGGTTGCTGTTTACCAAGCTTCTCAGCAAAGTAAAGGACACTCTAGCCTTTCACGAAATCGAGTGCTTTGCCTACACAGACTCAACCACGGTTTTGCACTGGATGCAAAGATACCCGCGGTCGCGTAACGTGTTCGTAGACAATCGAATATCGAAAATCGTCACTCAGTTTCCAGTGTCTATATGGCATCCCGTGAGTTCGGCCGAAAATCCCGCTGATTATGCCACAAAATCTACTTAATTTAGATTTATGGTGGAACGGTCCGCAGTTTCTACGAGATCGGATTGTTACGTTTTCCAGTCTGCCTAGCGTCACTGAAAGTATTGAAGATAAAGTGATGTGTCACTCCACCAATAGAGGCTTCGATATTTGTATGCGGTTTTCGAACCTCAAAAAACTTTTCCACGTCATGGGATCCCACGATGCCTGCTCTGTCATCTGAGGATATACATTTATCAAGGACTGCGCTGCTTCGGCTTTCACAAACCCAATTTTTAAGCGATGAGAGTATATGTTTAAACCGTAAGGAAGCAGTCTCGAGAAAAAGCAAGTATCGTTTGGTGAGTTTGGTGATCGAAGATGCTGCAATACCTTTTCAGCAAGGTACACCACTTATCAAAATTGTTATCTTACAAACTTGCACGCTGGAATACGCCAAATGACGTATCTTTTAGTCCTCGAATATTTTATCATCGCAGTTCATCATTTAATCAAGCGGTGTGTCTACCAGTACACAACATGCTCACCCGCATGTACCCTTTCACTAACAAATGGTCGAAGTCTACCGAAGCAAAGATTGGAGCCAGGCGTGACATTCGGAAACAAAGGCGCCGACTATCCGGGCCCATTTATGGCACGATCTTGGAAGGGACGAGGCTCTAAGCAATACTCGTATAAGGTGTCTGCCGCTCTATTTGTTTGGTTGGCGACAAAGCCATTGCATTTAGACATTGTCACGGAGTTGTCATCAGCAGCATATCTAGCGGCACTGCGTAGATTCGTTGCTAGACTTGGTAAGTGTCGCACTCTTTGTAGTGACAACGCACTAATTTTGCTGCCGCCAATCAATTACTTCGTGATTTGGCAAATCTTTTAAATCCAGCAGAATTCCAAGAACATATGTCGAACGAGCTTATAAAAATTTCGCCATCAATTGATTTTTTCCGCCCACCCCATGCTTCGCATTTCGGTGGTCTTTGCGTAGAGTGTTGGGAAATACGTCGATGACCTACGAAGAATTTTCGACTATGTTGTGTCAAATCGAAGCCTGTGCTAATTCTAGACCATTATGGCGATATCTTCAACGTCTCGTACAAGGGTTTTGGCGAAAGTAGTTCTAAGGTACGTAAACTACCCAAATGGTTGGAAAAAAAGTAAAAATTTCAAAGAAGGAAATCAACCGACATGCCGGTGGACAATTGGTAGAGTAACTACTACTACTACTCCAGACAAATTCCAATCAGGTAATAACACGACCAAATCTCATCCACCACCCACGAAATTCTCAGATAAAAAAACATCCTTGTCTGATCAACTTCGTGATCTGAAATCTAGTCTGATGGAAAAATTCAAATCATTGCTTGCGGAGTTTGAGTGCAGCTTTAACAATAAAATGTGTGAAGCCATTGCTACTCTTAACCAAAGAGTCCAACAATTTGAGACTAGCATCCTGGAACTACGAAAAGGAGAAGAGGTGGCTGATCTACAACGAAAGAGAGTCTCAGAGATGTTATTGTACGTGGCATTCCACAAAGACTGGGAGAAAACCCCATCAAACTGGTAAAAAACATCGCTGAAAAACTGCACCACAGTATCACCTCTCACTTCGATGCTTTTTGATTGAGAAATGGTCATAGCCCGCTACTCATCAGACTCTCGTCTCAGACAGAGCAAAGTTCGCTGCTCGCTGCTTTTCGTGCAAACAGGGGCCTTACGCTCGCTCAGCTGGATAATGAATTGTCTGCTTCTGACACTAGAGAATAGCTCCTTGCTTCGCCATTCTCTCCAACTTCGCCGCGAGGGCTTGCTGTTCTCTGCCAAAACGCGCAATGGCTTTGTGTACGTGAAGAAGAGCAAGAATGACAATTTTCTTAAATAGTTTTGTTTTTAATTTGAATTTAAATCTTTGAATGGAGCTTTATAAATGTGTTAAACTTTGAATTTCTAAATTGTGAATTCTTGATTTATTTTACTTTATTTCTTCTAATATTGTAATATTACTTAATGTTGTACTTATACTATTTCCTCTCTCTTCCCTCCTCTCTCTATTTCCCTATACTTTTCGCACTTTTCTTTCCAATAGATTACAATGATACCTTAATAGTTATTCCAGATCGGCTGCTATTTCTTGTTTGTGGTGTTTCTCATACTTATGGATCATAGTGACTCTGTGTCTGAGACACTGAATGAGATTGGGGTTCAGACGCTAGTAAAAATTTTATCTACTGTCTATGAGGGATTTAAAGTCTGCCACTTCAATGCTCCTAGTCTTAGCCTATCGAAACTTGACTACGTTCGGCATATTTTTAATGATTCGGGAGTTGACGTTATTTGTGTTAGCGAAACATGGTTCAAAAGTCTTGATGATGAAAATGGTTACAACCGTATTTATGGCATTCCTGGGTACTTCTTCGTTCCGCATAACAGAATTACTGAAACTATTGGTGGGCGGGATAGCAATTTACCTTAAAGCAGGTTTGACTTGTAAAATGTTGGAAAAGTCATTGGGAAATGACACTGAATACATTCTTGTCGAAATTTCCAATGGAAATGTGAAATGTATTATTGGTTTAGTCTATAGCCCCAACCGTAATTGCTCGTTGTTTTCTACTTTACAACCATTTTCTGCGTCATACGAGCATATTATACTATGCGGGGATTTTAATGCGGATTTGCTGAAGGATGATGGTAGATCTCGTTCACTCCTGGATGCTATTGCATCGTGTGGTCTTGTGGTCGTTAATTCTCATGCGACTCGCTTTGGGCCTGACACCCCTCCAAGTCTTCTTGACTTAGTGGTTGTCTCAGACCATACAAACATTGATTTCTCATGAAATCCCCTGCAGAACACCTTTCAATTTCGTGATTTCGCAGCAATAAATCATAACATCCTTCACCATTATGAGAGCCTTCTACCATGGCATTCGTGTTACTTTGTATCGGACATTAATAATAAAGTAGAAATCGTTCAGACCCTTATTAAAGATCTTTTTAATATACATGTTCCGATTAAGACTGTCACAGTGCGCAATAGTAAATGCCCATGCTTTATCGCTGAGGTGCACAATGCTATCAAAACTCGTCGAAAATTATATGCTAAATTCAAAAAAACTTTCTACTAGTCACAATTGGGAAATGTTTTGCAGAGCAAGAGACTACTCTTCATTTGTCACCAGAAGAGCAAAAAAAAAAAACATATTTTTTGTCGAAGCTCAGCATTGACCAACCGTCAAAGAAACTTTGGGCAAATTTACGCTCAATTGGGATAGGAAAGAGTCATATACAAACTAAAATGCCAGATACAGATGAGTTAATTGATGCCTCTTCCCCTAACCCTAGTTGCAATTCTTAGTTTTCACCGGAAAATCAACTTTTCTTTGGTGGATTACCGTTGTTGGAATTTGAAGTAATTACTGAATCGGATGTGATCTTACAGGTTCGTGCTCTGAAATCTAATGCGATTGGTGAGGATGGAGTAGACTTGAGTTTTATCAAAATAATACTTCCCCATTTAATAAGCTCATTAACTTATTTATATTGGGTCTACAAGTAAGTTTCCAGCGTTTTTTTCCAAAATTTGAAGTTTTATTATGAAAACATAGTTACAATGCTTTATTCAAAGTATCGTCCATCGGAAGCTACAACTTTCCCCCATCTTTCTGGCAATTTATGAATTCTGGACCAAAAAAATTTCTCGTCTTTCGAGCCCAAGAACGTATCGAGCCAATTTTTGATTTCCTCTACTGAGCTGAAGCGTATTCCCGTAAGAGCGTTTTGCATCGAACGAAACAAGTAGTAGTCAGGTCGTGCCAAGTCTGGACTGTAAGGCGGGTGAGGTAGAATTTCCCATCCACTATTTTCCAAATAGTTTTTCACCGAAACCGCAACATGTGGCCGAGCGTTGTCGTGATGAAAAATGACGGACTCATGCCTGGTCTCATATTCTGGCCGTTTTTCTTTTAATGCCCGCTTCAAACGAATTAGTTGGGTTCGATATAATGGTCCTTTGATGGTTTCACCACTCGGAAGCAGTTCGTAGTATACGACACCCTTTTGATCCCACCATATGCAGAGCATGACCTTATTCACGTGAATATTTCGTTTCGGCGTCGATTGGGCGGGCTGGCCGGGCTTTGTATACGATTTTCTGCGTTTAGGATTATCATAATAAATCCATTTCTCATCACCAGTGACAATACGATGCAAAAATGATTTATTTTTATACCGCTGCAGTAATATTTCGGACATGCAAAATCGCCGTTCGACGTCTTTTGGCTTCAATTCGTACGGCACCCAGTTTTCAACCTTTTGAATGAATCCCAGTGCTTTTAGGCGCAGGGAAACGGCTTGTTGCGTGACGCCCAATGATGCAGCAAGTTCTTCTTGAATCTGACACGGATCCTCATCCAGTAAAGCGACCAACTCCTCGTCTTCAAAACTTTTCGGGTTTCCGTGGCGATCTTTGTCTCCAAAATCACTACTTTTGAACCGTTTGAACCACTCGCGGCACGTCGATTCACCAATACATTCCGCCCCATAAGTTTCCGAAAGCAAACGATAGGCCTCAGACGCACTTTTCTTCATGATTTTGCTCGATAAAATGTACGACACCGATAGAACTGCTCAAATATAACGCTGCAAAGTTGTTGACAGATACAAAACCTACAAATAAAACACATGGGGTCTGACATTTCTGCCCGGGATCCACTGGTGGCGCTATTTCTGACAAACGCTGGAAACTTACTTGTAGACCCAACACTATAAAAGACTTCTATTCTTATTTTTGTACCTTACCAAATAAAATTAAATTGAATTAAATTTAAAAAAAAAAAAAAAAAACTAAGACGCGGACTAACGCGAGTTGCATCTGTCAATACTGCTAAGGGAGAACTAAACCGTCCTGTGTTTAAGTTGTGTGCGTTATTGGTAGATTCAGGTTGAAGGACACCTTCGCTTTCTATTTAAACTTTCAGCTCAACTGAAGTCCAAGGTAAGTCTTGTCTTTACGAATACACGAACAAACAGTAGATCCTTGTCAATCCTTTAGCTTTCTGTAGCAAAACATTAATTTGGTAGACATCTTCAAATACGCGGAACAGCTCTTTGTACTTGATATCTTGTCTATAGGAAGGCTCACCAATCTAAAACCTACGTTATCTCCTAATGAACAATGGGCAACTTCGTTATAGCAAAAATGGCGAAACAACTCGGTGCCAGAGAATTTCGAAAAGGTTTTTTCTGATCGGGTCTGACACATCATATAAAAGCAATTTTGGATTGCTTGATCATGCCTTCATATGCCCTACTATGTCTACTAATAGCAGCTTAGATGGTTAAATTTCGAAGCTGGAAAAAAAAATAAATCAAATGCGTGCGATTCACTCAGCACATGCAAGGACCCTATTCAATACAAAACCTCCATTCGTGACTCGATTAATTGCCTAAGATATATTTTGGTAAAAACCACAAATCGGCTGGTGTCAGATTTCAACCCCACAAGTGACATGTTCCACCAATTTACAATCTGACCGAAGGCCGTATCAACTCTGTCTCTGGATCCCATGATCATGATAATGAAGATCTCCTCTGACCTTCACCTTCAATTGGCCATTTATGATCGCGTTTTATACTCGTACGTATTTACGTATTTCCTCACTGATTTTCTCACTTATCCGCCACCAAGTCGTTATCCAACCAAAAACCAGAGGGAACAAAACAAAAACAAGAAACAAAAGTCATTACAATCGGACTATCAACGAAACTTGTGGCGATCTTAAACGTTTGTAATTACCCGCGGGTAATTGTTGTTAGCCACGATCAGACAACGATTTCAAACGACAGCCCCTGGCTTGAAGGAGACAGAATAAGATTTAATACCGCCTCACAGGTATCCACTTCCAGCTCCATTACAATGGAAGCACCTTACCAGATACTCGATTCGGATAAAAAAAAAAAAAACAGACAATTTTATAGCATCCCACCTTGAAGCGGTAAGTAATAGTGTCAGGCCGGATCTTGATGTTAGAATCGGTAGAATAGCGCGCATCCGTACCCCGTGCGTTTGGAATCACTTAATTTGCGTCGTCTCAATGGGGAACCCAGATAGCATGCTGTGACGGTCGCATCAGTCGCAAATCGACATTTGTTGAGAGTAGTAACTACTATAGTTAGTCATTGCAAGATACTTTGTCTGTTACATGTTCTAACTATCCGCGGATATGATCAGTGGAACGTTTGTTGGGTTTTTCTTGCTGATCACTATCGTGGCTGTCAGTTTCGTTCACGTTTCGGGTGAGTTGATCGGGAATTGTGAGATATTCAAGATTCAACAATGTGTTGGATGTATCTGTAGGTCAGTCGGTTTCGCCGAAATTGGATTTTGATGAGTCTAAGGAGGCAGAAGATACTAGTTCTACAGTAAGGCCCACTAAAAGAACAGATTCGAATGGAGGTAGCAGTGGAACAGGATCAAGGGATGGTGGTGGTGGTGGAAAATCAGGACCAAAAATTCATGGAGTTCGCGTGACTGTGGATACTGGTGATAATCAGAGAAATTCCAAAGGTGAGTTGACTTCTATAGACTTTTATGACAATTTCGTATCGAGGAGCCTTTGCTTATAACAGGGTCTAAGACCAACTGTCCATTGCTGGCAAAGTCAGGTGTTGAGAGTTTAATATGTTTGTGCTTAGAGTCGCTAGTGCCCTAAATCGTTACGATAAAGATGATGGTAAAATTCTTCCTTTACTTGGTTCCCGGTCTTCTATTTTATCTTCTTATTAAGCAGTGCCCAGTTACGAGTAGTGCTCTAATTCTCCAATCTTGGTGACAATAGCATTTTATTGAATAAGAGAGTGGATCCTCTTGGCCTTGTTGTATCGCAAAAAATAGCCAACGTGGCAGATCATCTGATTTCCTGCTTGGATGAGAGGTCATTCTGTCGTTATTGTAGAAGATCCGTGTTTTGGCATATCGTTGATCTGATAAAACCAACAGAGTCTGCTGATACTTTCTACATTTGAATTTAGGGGATAATTGTTGGTTGCTGGCTAGGCACTACCTAAGGCTGCTCGGATACATATTTGCTCTATTACTCTATTAACCGAGGGGCCTCATTATTCTCTCAGAACGGGAAAAAGAATTTCAGAGAAGGTCTCAATCTTTTGCTGGACCATACAGCTTAAGCATCCCATCAGATAATTCTAACAACTGGGTACAATCTCCTTTGCTGAACGACATTCAATGGGTCCCATTATACACATGTCTAGTTATGCCAAGCCGATAACCTTCTGCCCGGTTACCTGAAGACTTTGAATTAAGCAAACTCGTCAGGTCTCTCATTGCCTGGGATATTCATACATCCTTGTGCCCAGCATAGGGTCAACAAATTAACACTTGATATCTCATTCAGGGGATTTATGAAGATTTTCCAGAATTTTCCAATCCTTGATCTGAACATCGTAGAATTCAAAGCCTTAAACCGTGCGTGGCTGTGTGCAAAAACTGCACTTGACGTCCCGGCGATATCATTCTCTATATTGATTGTTGCGGTCTTGATAATGACTTCGGCTTTGAAGACCACAACCATCCTTCATTCTGAAGGAGCTTTGTACTCCATTTTAGAAGCATCAAGTTCGATCCCAGTTCCTCCATGTTTTCGATTTGTTTATTCTTATAGAAAGTGTTCCGTCAAAGAGCATCAGTTTTAGACAAATCTGCTGAAACCTGTCTGTTCGAGGGTGCGAAGGCGTAGGCTACTGATGTCCAGTTGCTTTGCTGCAGTATAAATCAACTGGAATAAGATGGATGGATCTCTAATGCCATCCCAAAACTCCGATGCAAATTGTACTCTGGATTTCGGTGAAGTTTGGAAACTGGTAGTGGCTTTCTAAGGGATTCCACCAGAATGACGAGCCCTATGTTGGAATGGGTCTCTCACCCATTAAACGCATATTTACCAGCAAGGATAGCTATGTTATTACTTGTTATTTTGATAGGCTGGAATAGGACCTCTTTCGGTTTAGTTCTACAAATCGTGTTAGACTTGATAGTATATCAAATTTTTCGCTAGTAATAGAGCTTGGTTAAATCTTCACTTATAAGTAAGTGAAATTTGACAGACACCAGATAGGCGACATTGTCAGCAGTAGTCATTAAGTCAAAGCCATTGCCCTTTAATATTATTAAGATTTTTCCACTACAAGGTAATATTGAGAGACTGAATTTAACTTTCTGACCGCGTTCTTGAACTAGCTTGTAAGTCGTAAGAGGGTTCAGCCAGGCTCTAGGCGAAGCTTAGTTGTCGCTACAGATACAAATGCTTCGCCCCTTACACCGGTTCTCCGCAATATAGTTCGCTGCCATCAGGATTTTGTAAATCTCTGCTTGGAAGACAGACGCGAGCTTTTCTAACATAAAATGAAATCTAACGTTGTCGTCCTCCAGAAAAACACCAGCGTCACATTCTACATATATTGGTTTTGGAGCCGTCCGTGAAGAGCCGACTACATTCCTTTCCTGGCTCAGATTCTGGCCGAAACCAGACATGGGCACAAGGAAAGTCGAGATCGTATTTTTCCAGCTACAAGAATTCTGGTGTCATTGCATCGGACAGCAAGTCCATCAACGCTCCAGTGCGTGTTGTACCAAAGATCGCTTCTTTTTAAACGGAAGATGGCTTTGAGAGTGTAGCCCATGATATGTGATATAATATCATGGGGAGGGAGATTTATCTATGCATCTAGAACGGAGCCAGGAGTACTGGGGCTTTCCCCTATGCATACGAGACAAACCGTTCGTTGGTGCCTAGACACAATTCAACAGACAGTGCAGCTACATCATCCGCGTATGCTTGTACATAGACGTTAGAACTATTGAGTGCGTTGAACAGTAAGCCGACCAAAATGCACCATAGCAGTGGAGACAGGACGCCGCCTTGTGGGCAACCCCTGTTTACACCCGCCACTACATATTTGATGCAGACAGCATCCGCAATCAATGTCCTATTCAACAGTATTGCTTTCATCCACAAAACTAGTGATTCGTCTACGCTATGTCAAAAGTTGCGTTGTCGAAAGCACCTTCAACGTCGATGCAAATGCCCTAGGCGTATTTCTTCTTTTTGAATGCGCCTTCAATTCTGCCTACCAGATTCTGAAACGCACGCTCGCAGGATCTTCCGTGTTGGTATGCGTGTTGCATCGCCGAAAGAGCAGTATTCGCAAGGCGGTTTTGCGCACATTTATCTCGACTATTCTCTAGATGCTTTTTAGTGTGAAGGAAGTCAGACTTATAGGTCAGAAATTCTTGGCGGGCGAGTAGTCCTCCTTTCCGATTTTCCGAATAAAGGTCACTCTCACTGTTCGCCAGGGATTCGGTATGTATGCCAGTGCCAGGCTAGCAGTGAAAATTCTCTTCGGAGTTTCCAGCAGCTGATCTACACCTTTTTGTAACATAACCGGGTAAATACCATCGGTGCCGGCGGCTTGAAGCCATTAAAGGAATCAACAGCATTTTTAAGGTCCTCATCCGCCACCACAACCAATGGCGTGTTGTGTTGCTTCTTTGACAGGAGCTAGTTGTGAGCTGGTTCCGATTAGGTTACCTGAGAAGTGAGACTCAAGCATGAGACGGAGAGACCCTGTTTTCGACTGGGTATAGGTACACTCAGGGTATTCTGAGTGGTTCCAGCTCTGTTGATTTTCCCCGTTTGAGGAATTTGACCAGCCTAGTGATTTTACGGACAGTTTCGATCTCTTCGAAATCCGAATAATCCTCTTAAAATGCCCTTGCTTTGATCTGTAAAGATTCCAGTCATGCTCCAAATTAGTGTTAAATGACCTGTTTATAAGTTTTCTGGATCCTTTTCGAAGACGCCGCAGGTCAAAGTTCTGCCAAGGAACGGACATGCCATTTCGAAACACTTGATGAGGGTGCCGTTCATGTTCTGTACAGCTCCCTCAAGCTTTTGTTTTATCCTGACCTTAGGGGGAGCATTATTGTACTTGTCGAGCGCCTCCTTAAATCGTGTTTAGTTGGTTTTATGCAGATTCCTCATCTTCAACAAGGTCGAGGCCTCGCATGCGATTCTGAATTCCATGTATCTATGGTCTGACATGGAGATCTCCGATATACTTTCCAGCCAGTAATCTCCTTAGCGTACCTGTTGGATAAGGCTAAGTCGATTACTTGCTTTCTTACC
The DNA here is from genome assembly GCA_963966105.1 of Volucella zonaria. NCBI lineage: Eukaryota > Metazoa > Arthropoda > Insecta > Diptera > Syrphidae > Volucella > Volucella zonaria. Next base: position 133,315,599 of record OZ014533.1, on the reverse strand, counting down.
CTCGTAACAAAAGTTGGCTGAGAGCCAATATTGTTGACAGCCAGGTCAGACGATAGTATGAAATCCATGAGAAGATTACCTCTCACGTTGCATTGGCTACCTCAAAGTACCCCAAAAAGTGTTCTGAGCATTAGCATCGCAGCATATGATACTCGTAAGTCCGACCTTCCTGGACTCACAATATTCAATGAGCTTACAAAATTGTACAAGTCTAGATGGTGAGACTTTTCTTTTAATGAACCATTCTATTTTGAGGACTAGTTTGCCCTAGTTATTGGGTCAGATTCATGGGTTAAAAGTTTGACACGAAGTCGACGAAAGTCTACGCAAAAATTCAGCGTTATATCCTTCATCCAGATCACAACCACCGGTGAAACCAGGGACTGACTGAAGGAAAAGTAGCAAAGGCAATCTCTATCCATTCGCTGGCGCAAATAACTCTCGAATGGTTCCCACAAGGACTTTCCATAGGACTTCGTATTAATTGAACACTGCAAAGCAGAGTAGCTATTACCTTACCCACTGACTTAAACTGTCATGATCAATGCTTTGTAGAGCGTCTTTTAAGTTCGGGGCTTCGAACCAAGTTGTTTCCTAGGATAAGTATTCGACGAATCTCCACTAGAGTGTCATCCGTGTAGTTAGTGGTTACTCCGATGTATACTCTGTGACGTTTTGATCTAAGATAGATGATTCTTTGTTTGTTGACAACAAGTACTCGATTGTCCATTTACTTCAAGGGCAACTCTATGATGTCTCACTGGGAGCGACCGATGATGTCGATGTCGTCTGCGTAACCCAACAACGGGACAGATTTGTTGAAGATTGTGCCTTCCGTGTTCACAACTGCCCTGCACACTATCTGTTCAGCACGAGATTGAAGAAATCACATGACAGTGCATCTTCTTGTGGAAACCTGGTACAAGGTTGGGTTATTTCAGGGAAGTCGCTTCCGAATTGCATATTGCATTGCGTTTTCCATCCTCACGCATCTCAGCTGGATCAATTTTGCAGATATATCATTGCGCCTTTTGAAGTCAAGACGAGGAATGCTATCACATGTGACTTTGAACTCGATTAAGAGACACTGAGTCTCGAATTCATTTGTCTTTTCCAGAATTTGGTCGACACTGGTATGTGTCGATAATAGCGGGTATCACAGACGTTTTTAATGTTTTAGCGGAAGTTGATCGGCTTTCGGTTGGCGAATTCTATCAGCTAAGTTCCCTAGGGATTATGACGGCGGAACCCCTGTTTATTGAGATATTGACTAAATACTACCAGCGGGGAGCATTCTGTGTTCTCCAAATCCGATACTCGTCGGCGTCCAATTTCGAGGATGGCGGTCAGTAGTCGTACCTGACACCGAATGTCAAGAATATATCTCAGCAACATAAATTCATCTAGCCACAGTCCTAGTTGCCAAATGGCCACACTCTCTTCTTCTTTCCCCTAAACTTGGTTATTGCTGTCAAATCGTAGTCGGGTTTGCATTTGTTGTGACTGTGCCATATGACAATAAAAACTTGTTCTTTTTTTTAGAATCGAAAGAAAGCGTTGAAATCACTGAGACGAAAAAAGGGAAACGTGTGGGTATCCACACCGATATAACCTTCGAAATAACTGGTGATTCGGACGACTCGAATGCTACCAGTTCGGACCAAAAACACGACAAGGGTAAGCTAAAAAATATGTTGATCCATTTTCATCCATATAATCCGTCCAATATTTCAGAAGAAAACGATGCCAGTGTACCAATTTTCAAAGGACGAAAGCCCACTACTACTAGCCGTCCTCGAAAGCCCTACGATCCAAGAGCTCATTGGAATCCAAACTTCTCTGGTGAACGTCGACGTGGCGATGGATCATACCGACCCCGATATCCTAACAACGTTCCTGTCTACCCCAGCAGAAACAACGGCAATGGCGACGATATATACCGGAGTATTGACAGTTGGTCAAACTTTGCACCCATCACTAGTGTTTGGACAACAGAACGCAACTACTACAATCCTTATCAATCGAATTCTGTTGGAGGATACCAAGCTTCGAGTTGGAAACCGTGCTATTGTATGTCACCATCAGACCGAAGACGTCGACGGGAAGGTGGGATACGTCCAACAAGCTCAGTCATTCATGTCGTCGATAAGCTAGATGATGTGTTTTCCAATGGAAGGAAGTAGTTTTTGAAGTTTTGAAAATATGATATATGTAAAAATGTTTCCACCCTTTTTTGTTATTAAAATTTTCAGCCATCAAAAACAACTGGTCCCCTGATTGCCTACATATCCGTAGCGGCCTCGTTAAGTGCTTTTCAAAATTAAATTTCCAAACACATAAGACTTGATGTGCAATATCGCCTCTATTGTCAACACATGACATACTCATTGTCTGTCATTGTAGCATCCGCCACACTACCAAAAATATGCTACGTAGTTTATATGTTACTTTCCACCACAGGCTTCCTGTACTTCAATTTTGCCTTCCTTCTTAGATCGCCGCCGTCGCTGTCGCCGTCGCCGCTGATGGCAAACGGTCCTTAATCGCTCCATTGAGGGCGATTACATTTAACTGCTCATTTACGAATTCCTTAAGGACATCACAGGCCATCATCGATGTATGATGTCTTACTCAAGTACTACTAGTATACCGCTCCTGGGTTTCTCTGTCCTTCCCCGGTTCCATGCATAACTGCACTCAATGCCTTCCAGCTAAACCGACAGATATCCAGATACTCGGTCGTTTTTTTTTCTTGTTCCTTGCTAAAGGACATATCCCTATGTATCCTGTAGATGTGCAAGTGTATGTGTGGTTACAAAATTAAATTTGACTCTCACAGCGACGCACACTTTACACCAAAAAGTGTCTTCTGTCACATGGTGACACATCCTCATAGTCTAGAGCAATAAACCTCCCCACTGACAGGGATGGGAACCATAAAAAAAAAAAAAAAAAAATCCCTCTGCCGATACAATCGATGGAAAGGAGTACTCGGTCCTTCCTGAAGTAAAAACGAAAATCGAATTTGATTTTGCCAAAGTGACAGCCGATATGAACGACGTCTACCACTACATACACCCACATCGGGCCCTAAGGCAAGTGTCAAGCTTAATAAGGGGACCTTGAGCCTGATTACCGTCCGTAAAATGAAATTTAACCTTGCGATCGATTTTAACCAGAGAAGGTGTCTTGTTTCGTAGGCAAAATGCAATTTTCCAATGGGAAAACCAAAATTTGATTGCTGCAGAAACGAAGAAAAGGGAAAGGGGCAGATTTCATTAATGGGCCTTCGGGGAAATTATTAGACTCGCTGCACTAATCCATGAATGGTTGTGGCATTTGCCATTTAAATTACGTACCACCTCCATATATTGTAGTTAGAAGATAGTCAGGGGATCCGTAATTGCGATATTGTTTCCTCTTAGGATTTATTGACGTAACAAGTGTCCCTGAGTGCAGGAGATGTTTGGGTGATGAAGGAAGGATAGTCCGCGTCCAAAAGAATTTCAAATCGGATGAGTTACAAAGACGTTTTTGGAAAGATGTCTCTTTATTTGAGGCGATGGACAGTTACATAAGTTTCAATGAAGTGTTTGACTACGGACGTAGCAAGTCTTAGGTACTAAGAGGTAGGGTAGACTGGGTACGATTGTAACGGTGGACGGTTGAAACAAAGCGAATATCTCGACACCGTGCGTAATGAGAATGTGGGCGACTAGTCGAAACACGAATCTTAGTGTTGTGTCCCTCTTCGAGCGCTCTGGTTGTGTCTAGGAGGCCTCACTGTGTTTTTTAACAGAAAAGTAAATATTTTTGGTTCGAACATTTTTGCAATTATTATGGTTTTATTGAAGTTAGAGTATTGAGAGTTTTGTATCGTTTTAATTGAAGTTTGTCGAATATGGCTGTATGATTTGTTTTTATTCAAATTTATTATCATCCGTACTGTGAACAGTGACAGTTGAAACATTTTTTGTGGGTACGGTTGAAACAGTTTATTTATTTAATTTTCTTGTTTTTTAGATGCCAAGTGTACGCCAAAGGAACACTACGAGAGGTCAGGCTGACTTATCAACGTACAAACAAGCCTATGAAGATGTAAAAGCCGAATCTTCATTATGAAATTGGCATACGAACTAACCGCCAAGTACGACTCATCTCGACTTCGGACTTGCGATGCCAACGAAACGGCTGGCGAAGAATGGTTCCGCATGTTCATGAGAAGAAACCCTGAACTCTCAGTACGTGCAGCACAGGCTACAAGTCTTTCTAGGCCGACAAGTTTTAATAGAAATAACGTAGATGCTTTCTACGACAATTTGGCTACTGTCATATATAATGCTAATGAGACCGGCATAACTACTGTGCAAAAACCCGACAGAATAATAGATAGACGTGGTGCTCGTCAAGTAGGTTCTGTGACTTCAGTCGAGAGGGGTACTTTAGTCACAGTAGCCTTTGCGGTCAATGCCATCGAAAACGCTATGCCTCCATTCTTCGTCTTTCCGCGAGTGCGATACCAAGATCACTTTATCAGAGATGGGCCAATAAGATCTGCTGAAAGTTCAAATCCTTCTGGCTGGATGAAGGATGAAACACTCTTCACATATCCACATAATCGCACTAGATTTTTGCAAGACGAATGGCATTGTTATGCTATCTTTCCCTCCCCACTGCTCACATAAATTGCAACCACTTGATCGGTCTCTATTCGGTCCGTTGAAGAAAGTTGGAAATTCGACCTGTGATGGATGGATGCGAAGCCACCCCGGCGAGACAATGATAATATATGACATCCAATGGCAATCCAACATTCAAGCTGGCTTTCGTACAACTTCGATTATTCCACTTATGGAATTTTATCGGCATTTGTTTACTGAACTCGATTTTGCACCTGCTTTTGTGACAGATAGGCCAAAATCTGGGGTCAATTGCATGTGTTTCAATTGACCACTGGCACTGTTTCATTTGGACGGTTGAAACAGATTACTTTTTTTTTTAAATTTAATTTTGCACATAAAATAAAATGAATAGTGATCTGAAATAACATTGCCCATTAGTAGACAGATATATGGTCTTTTATTTAATATATTTCCGTCATCGCTCGCTTAACTAATCCCGAAGCAATGGACGATAAACACTAAAATGTTTCAACCGTACCCAGTCTACCCTAGTCTGAGCGAAAAAGTTTATCAGAGATCTCATTTTCAGAGAACCCAATGACACCTTTTGTATTGGCCCAGACAGCACTATGTTTCGCCTTTGTTCTGAAGTGATTACAGGATGACTAAAGCCTTGAGTGCAGTTTTCCATTTTTTGATTACATTAGGACGACAATGAGGACGTGAGTAGGATCCTTTGTACTCTTTAAAGTCGGCAGCCAATTCGTAGATTTGCCCACCATAACTGGATATACGCCATCAGTGCCAGATAAACTAGAGTCATCAACAGCGAATTTAATGGTCTCAGCTGCAACATAACTGACGACAAATACTGATCGTACCATGGAGCCTACTCGACGTCAATAATGGCAAACAGGAGTTTCAACCGTCTCTCTATCAGTTTATCCTCTCGCCCACACTCGGTCGTACTCTGAAACGTCGTAGTTCTTTCGTAAGTCGTACAACCGGCTTTTGAATGGCTTGCCGAGCTCTATATTTCCTTGCCATTATAACCTGCAAACATTCAATAAGACATCCTTTCTTTTAGAGCTGGAATGACATCTGCCGGCTTATTTATTTTTGCCATGATGAAAGGAGTATAAGCCTCTTACCGACGAGGCTCACTTAATCTACTGAACGGACGGAACAATCATCGCAGCTAAATAGTAGGAGCGTTGCTATCCATTTCTTTCCACAATCGCCAGGATTAAAAGTGGATGAATATTGCTGCCAGTGCAACCAGGAGTACCTAGGTTAGATTAGGTTAAGTAAGAGTGGCTGTTGGAAAAATCAACCCACTTAGGCCTTCTATCCTTGGAACCAATTGAAACTTCTGACGAAGCGTATGAGACTGTTATTTTCTATATTTCTTAGATCGCTTGAGTCATTGCAGAAGAAAACTCCACTTAGGAGCGAGCTGGATCTGTAGGGCAGAGTAAGTTGAGTATTGTCTCCTCTTTCTCCTCGTCCATGCAGCTTCTGCAGAAGTCGTTTGTAAAAACACCAAGCATTCTGGCATTCTTGCTTATAAGATAGTGTCCAGTGATGACATCTATGATAGCGTTGAGATGTTTCCTATTTTGAAATACCAAACTCTTGGAGCGAGCCAGATCCAGCTTGGCTAGACATGTTGACCCAACAGTCCATCTAAGGTTTGTCCTTCTAAGCAACAAACAAGAAAACGGTTTAAGGAAAATTAGCGGCGGTTCAAAGAACGGCTTCCATAGACATTACACTTGCTCTCCGTACCACTCCTATGGCAGCGTTGGACACCTTTCTGCACCTAACACCGCAAATTTCCTGGCAACGATTCACTGATCTGGGTTACTTCAAGAGCAGAGTTTCGGACATGGCACGGACGAAATTCCTTCCTTGGTCGACTTCGACATTCCGTATGACATAATACTGCATATCCGGAGAGAAAGGCCTCCGCAATAATCAGGTCAAACGAAATTGCAATTTTCACAGATGGCTCGAAAACAGAGTAAGCAACAGGTTCTGGTATCTTCTCAAAAGACATATCTATAAGACTACTGGATGCAAGTAGTGTCTTCCAATCAGAGGTTCAGGCTGTCCTCAGGGCAGCTGAGCTAATGCAGATGAGATCGATATCCGAAAGAGCTATCGCTATCTACATCGAAAGCCAGGCCGCACTTAAGGCAAAGGAATCAACTAACATCAACTTGAGGCACTATGCAGTCAGGACGGGACAAAACTGTGCTGGGTGTCAGAACACTGCGGTATTAAAGGAAATGAATAAGCGGATGAGCTTGCAAGAAAACGAGTGCTACTCGACAATAGTGAGAAAGGGGCACAATCGTGGAAGAAATCACAAAAACTGCCAACCTAAGGTAGTCAAGTCTTGAAGGACACAGGGTACCCAAGGCTCTCTGGCCGCTTTTTGACTGGCAAAAGTTCTAGGAAGCTAATAAAATTAAACACGGATAAGTTTAGGACCGTAATAGGAATACTGACAGGACACTCTCTCCTGCGGAAACACGCAATAAAACTCAAATTGTCAGATACGGATATTTGCAGTTTCTGTGGCGATCTATAAGGGTATGTTGAGGATATAACACACGTACTGTGTGAATGCGAGGCAATATCGCGTATTCGAGGAAAATTTTTAGGGAAATACTCTTTCGAAAATCTAGAAGAACTTCAAAGGCCTGCTAGGCTTTTGCAAAAAAACTGGATGTTTCACCAGGGAGATTGTTTAGGTTTTCGCCATTTGAAGATAAATTCAACTGGTTCCACAAAGATCGCGATGGGCCGGTTTTAGTGCCTGGTGTCTGTGTGATGGCGTATCCATCATACCCCTGTTTTTGGCTAACCTTGTTCTTCTAATAGCATCCAGCTTAAATATTAGCTTGCACGTAGCGATTAGTATACCGATGATACTTTTTCAGGTAGGATAGGTGGAGTGGTTCCAATTTTGGCAAGCTCGTCGATCCTAGAATTCTCTTTAATATCTCTGTGTCCCGGCATCCAACATAGGTGAAGGTTGAGCTACTCTGCCATCTCCCTAAGAGATGATCGGCATTCAAGGAGGACGGACCAGTCTCACTGAATTCTAGAGCGTTTCTATGTAGAATTTAATAAGATTGATTCTAGGGACTTGATAGCAGCCTGGCTATCCGAAAAGATTCGGGTATCCTTTGCCGTTATCACGTTTTTCTTCAACCAGGACAGAGCTTCTTTAATCGCCAAAATTTCCGCCTGGAACACGCTACAGTGATTTAGAAGGCGGAAGGAGAAGCCTAGATTATGCTTATCTGAGAAAAAACCTTCACAAACCGCAGTATTAGTCTTGGATTCATCCGTATAGAAGTGGATTGAGTTGTCATCTTTCGCTCAGAAGCATCTAGAGGGCAGACTAACATGAAAGTCTTTATCAAACAAATGTTGGGGCATAGTGTAGCCGATGTTCTCTGGATATATTCCTAGTGTGTTAAGAATATTAACGTGGCCAAATTGTTTGTTTGTCCACTGTGTCCAAGGCGAACAACTGCAGTCACAGCTACTTGCCTGCTGAAGATATCGAGGGGTGTCAAGTGAAACAGAATGTCTAATGCCGCGGAGAGGCATAAGTGCTCCGCTTATGCATAGACATGCTGTTCTTTGGACTCTGCTTAGTTTGCTGCAGTTGATTGCATTGTCAAAACCCGTCCACCATGCAACCAACTCGTAGGTGGGTATCGGTCTTATAACCGAGATGTACAGGGTGAATGTCTATAACTCCAAATTTTTAAAATGCTATAATTTTTTTATTTTTTGATAAATTTTATTGTGCCAAAGCAAAAAATTTTGGAAAATACATCAATTTTCAAATTGTATCGGTAGTTTTCAATATGTCCACCTTTGGCGCGAATAATGGCCTTGAGACGGCCGAAGAAAGGATCGCACGCTGCACGCAAGTGGCTCTGCGGTATTTTGGCCCATTCCCGGCGAAGTGCTTGCTTGAGGTGGTCCAAACTTTGTTATTTTTTACTGCCAATCTTCGCCTTCAAAATACCCCAGACAGAGAAATCCAACGGACTTGCATCCGGAGAATTTGCAATCCATTGTGTCGAAGAAATGAAGTGTGGAACATTGTTTTTTAATCAATCTTGGTTGTGAGACGGTGCCGAGTCTTGTTGAAATGTCCACGGTCTCCGACCGAAATGATTGTTTGCCCAAGGCTTCAATACTGCCTTTAAGACAGTTTCACGGTATATGATCGCATTAATTTTGACACCACGGTCCAAAAATATGAGCGGAGAGCGGCCATCGGTGGTTGTGACTGCCCAAACCATCACCATCGGTGCTGCCTGCTTTCTGGTGGCCGTCCGAAGTTGTAAATTTTCGAAGGACCTCTCTGACAAGTAAACTCGGTCATTTTTTTTAGTGACATATTGCTCGATAACAAATGGCGACTCATCGGAAAAAACCAAATTCGGCAACTCACCACTTTCGTGCAAGCGTAGCAACTCCTTCGCTTTTTCGACTCTAACTTTTTTCTGTTGCGGTGTAAGATCGTGTGCTTTTTGGAACTTCAATGGCTTGAGCCCAAATTCATTTTTCAGTATGTGTTGCATCCGTTCCAACGATATGTTGAGCTCACGAGCCATTTTTCTTCCACTTCGACGCGGATTTCGCTCATTTCGAGCCTTCACATTCCGAACCATTTCTGCCGATGTTGCTGTTTTTTTATGACCACCTCCATAGCGTTTTGCAACGCTGCCAGTATTACGGTAACGAGCTATGGTTCGAGATACAAATGATTTATTCACGTTGAGGTGATGGAGGGCTCTAACGATAGCTACTTGTGGTTTTCCAGCCAAACATAAAGCAATCACACTATCACGTTTGAATTCCATCGCGGATAAAAATTTTTCAACACAACTGAGACGCAAATCGTTTAAAATTCTTGTAAATAATAAAATTATCTGTCAAGTGTCAAAATTTGAGCTCACTGTCATGAACGGTTTGGAAATTATAGCAGTCTGAAGTTGGTTGCAGTTCGAATCATTCAGGGTGTATAACCAGTGGGTTATGCGAGGTTTAAGGCCCCCTTTTCTTCCCAATGGCTCTTTAGCAAGAGAATAGAGCTACTGCAGCTTTCCTTACTCTTTCTTGAATATTCGGTTTCCAGTTTAGTTTCCTGCCAAAAATAAGATCCAGATATTTCGCTGTATCAGAGAAGACTAAGCTGGAACCGCTGATTGTTGGAGGGTCTACGATGGGAATTTTACATTTTCTGGAAAAGAGGACAAGATTAGATTTGTGGGAGTTTACTCCCAATCCACAGCAATTCGTCCAACGGGTTAATCTGTTTAGATTTTGATGTCGGTGTTCTTTAATGGTATTAAGATGTTATCCTAGGACAGTTATAGTAACGTCATCCGCATAGGAATCCTGCTACCACTCGCTTACAGGTACTCGTATATCAGCAGTTCGTTGATCACTAATTTCCAGAGAAGGGGTGAAAAGACATCACCTTGTGGCATACCTTTGCTGATACATCTTTTAGCAGAAGCCCCACCCAGTTTGGAGTTGATTTTCCTGCTATTAAGCATAAGGCTGATCAACTCCCCAAGTGTGACTCACTTCACCTTCAGAATTGACAGCGCAGTCGTGATTGCGGATGTGTTGACATTGTTAAAGGCAGCCTCTATGTCCAGGAAAGCAACCATTGTATACTCTCTTAATGTAGGGATCGTTCGATGTAGCTTGTCAGTAAACGTGGAGGCGTCTCCACCGACTTTCTTTTACAGTAGTTGAGTCGTAGACAAAAGTCATGGATCAATTCTAGATCGGGTATGGATAGAGTTTTCGGATGATAGACTTCTAGGTCTGAGGTTATTTGAGACAACATGAGAATATTTTTCGGCTTTGGGATTTGCTCATTTCTAGGTAGCTCCTCATGACGTTCTCCAGCGTTTGCTGACTTGTATGGTATGCAGCTGGTCTGTTGTAATCAGAACAGGAATTTTAGTCCCGGTAGCAGTAGTCCTGTTGTTGAGTTGTTACTGGCCGTGAATAGGGAGCACTCGTCCAAGGGCCATCAGTTTTTTTCAAACAGCTAGGCAACCTAGGATTTGTAGAGAGGATTTTTCTTAACTGCGATGCCTCAGAGATTTCTGTTATTTTGTCACAGAGTGAGCTCCAGGATTATCACTTTGCCTTCCTCAGTTCTTTTTATGAATTTTGAGGAATTCGTTGTATGAGTCCCAGTTTTTTACTTTCCTTGCGCTTTTTGCACCTAAGTTTGGCAGAATCATATCCGCCGTCGTCCGTGTTCGTATCATCTTCAATAGTTCCGAAAGTTGTCTCCTGAATATCTGTCGACATTTTCGTTTCCATTATAACAGAGAGAACCCACGGCTTTTGACACATTAAGGAAACGACTTAGGGTGTGGCTCACTAGTCGACCTACAAATACGGGTCTCATTCCCTTTAGCAAACATGTAGATCTGTCCGGCATTCACACTTACCCACCTCAAAATTCTTCTGCCTAAAAAAGAGTATCTCAGCTCGCATTACAGCTGACTGATAGTATGCTACGTCTTTCCCAGATGTATTGTAGCTAACACCGCTACACATCAATAGTGCTGGAACGATTCCCTTCCGACAGTGATTCGCTTAAACCGGGGAATGCATTTTTGCCGTTGAAGGTAATAACGTGAAACTCTTGGGAATCCGTAGAATCCGGATATCCCAGATGCATATCCTTAAAAACTGACACAAATGCGTTGCTGTTTCAGTGAAATAAAGGCTGAAAAAATTCTTTCTCTTCATTTCCATCACTCAAACTTGAACTGTAAGGCTTATCCTGGTCTTCAAACATCGGAGATACCCCATTCAAATTAAGTCTGGTAGGTCTTTTCTCGCTCCATTTAAACTACAATACTTCCAAACAAGATGAACGGAATAAACTTACCAGCTGCCTCTTAATCGTGACAACTTCAACCAGATTGCTCACTTTCACTACTTTCCATTCTTCTATTGTCCTCCATCTCATCAAGCTAGGACTCCTCCGACTTCAAAGTCGTTGTTGCTTCGTTTTTCCCGAAAATTTGTTTTGAATTGATCGGCAATGAATGGGCTATTGTCGAAACGCCGCGTCAGACACAGTTTTTCCCGTTTTTCCAGTGTTTCCACTCAGCCCTTGGCTGTTGTCCAAAAATAAAAATTCCAAAGGACGACAAAGTCAAACAATCGAAAAACGACAACAACAAATACGAGTACGAGTACTCGACGAGAAGTTTTATTGTCCTGCAAAAATCATTACATTTGCCAATGGAGAAGGACCTTGGTTGCGATGAGGGGAGAAAGGGAATGCAGACGAATCCACACCATACCACTTCTGGTCCTGGCCAAATGGGTAAATCATTGCAAATTCATTTTAATTTATGTGCACCCGGCACAGGATACGGATAGATATGAATAGATATGTACGGATACCATCCATTCAAATTCGTATCCGCAGCCGTAAATCCTTTTTCGAGCATTTGTTGATATCCTATTCGCTGTTTTGTTGCTGGCATTTATTTGAATGTCATTTCAGGAGTCGTTGCATAGCGCACAGGGATGAGGGAGGAAAATACTGACAGTCCCGGTGTAAGGACAATGAGTAGTCGTTGTGATGATGCTACAACAGCTAGCTATGTACCTCTTACCCATTAATGCAACTGTCAATGATGTCGGTGATGTTGATAAAACTGCGGTACCAGCTTGCGGCAATATCGGAGGATGAGTTGACGAGTAAATACCATTTTCCGTGAACATACCCATTCAAGGGTAAAATATGACAATTTTCCATTCCCCGAGCCGAGGAACATGGACGGACCGAACTGGGTAGCGAGGACTGTGAGTATCTTTCTCTGTGGTAAGAGTGCAGGAAGCATGTTTTACCGCAGCTGAACGCGAAATTTTAATAGGAATTTGAAAATTTGTGTCCAATTGAAGGGAGCATCGCTGAGAAGATTATCGGTGTCAATCGCCGATAGTTTAAATGAGTAAAACTGTCAGTTTGGCGGTAATGATTGGGAAAATTGCTCAGACATAGCAGAGAGTGGCAACGACTTTAATCAGCAGATCTGAATTGCTTTGGAATTGATAGATGCAATGATTCACAGGTGGATGAGTTAAATTTCGAACATTCTATATAATCCTCATTGTGGCAGGACGCTTTAAAATGCTTCAGCGGTTTCTTCCATTTACCAGATGCATTCAGGGTTTTAGTGTGATATGCTGGCATCATTATCACCATTTTCAATGACACTTTTGCAAGTTATGAGGGCCGTAATAGAAGGTTGAAACCTCTATACCCCTCGTTAGTTTAAGTGACATCAGCTCACCAGTCAGAATGATGAGGCAAATCGAAGTGGAACGCGGGACTTTATTCAGATATCAACTTTTTGATTTTTTGGTTCATTGTTTGTCCGACTTTAAAATCGACTTACGGCCTCTGTTTATGTTTAGCCATGTTTTTTTTGTGGTCTCCATATAGAGCGATAAAAAGTTGGCAGTCGGAAGGATCCTCTAGCTCGTTGATAGCAACACTCGGAATATTATTTCTGCAACTCCTTGGAGAACATCTTAAGCTTCACATTATGTAAGCCCGTTGGCAGATATTTTATGTCAAACGACTCCAGCATCGAAGACCTAAATTTTGCGCACTTCGCAGTTAGCTTGAGTTCATGGAACATGAAATCCAACTGTCAATGGAAGCCCTTACCGAGGGCCCAGGTGAGGCAAACAATACTACAATGTCCCAAAAATATCACAAAATTTTTGTCGTGCGTCAAAATATTAGAAGGTCTACCTCATCTTCCATCCCAACGCTCATTTATAATGACATTCCAGCTGTCAGTTTTTTGTACAAGGCCAATCTGCTTTCTGTCAACACTTGAGTGCATCGAATCCACTTTCGCACTCATCTAGCAGCAAGATCTTAACATAGTACATCTCCTTTTCTTTTGAAGAGGTGTTCTTCCACGGTAGCAAAACCACTGCGTAAGCTTCTTCATCAATCCTTCTCTTTAGGAGACACTTTCCGAGCAGATGGAAAACAGGATTTGTCCAGGCCGTCCCTAAGAAAGGCGGATCTTCTTCTCTGACCTCCTACAGACCCATTGCACTTGCGTCCCTTCTTCTCAAGGTCATCGCTGACAAACCGTCAGCTCAGGAAACGTCTCGAAACACGAAAACTTTTCAGTGACCGGCAGTACGGTTTTCATAGCAACATTGGTGATTAGATGGCATGGCTCACCGAAAAGTGGATACAAAATCTACGCCAATCTGGTGAAAGCAAGATATTTCTTGACATTTCTAAGGCATATGACAGTGGATTAGAAACTACCTTTCGGAACGTTCATTTCAAGTTGTCTTGGACAGTTTTAAATCTGACATTTACAAAATAAATGCTGGTGTGCCCCAGGGCTCCATTCTGTCTCCTATACTCTTTTTAATTTTCATAAATGATCTCAATATACGAGTATTTCATTGCTGATGACAGTACTCTTTGCTGAAATATGAAATTCGTTCACTTACTCACGTCCCTGCTTTTGGGTTTACACCCTCTGATCTAACCTAAATGTATAAGGCATCTATTCTCCAAAAATTGTAGTGCAAAGCTCACATCTGGTCAGGTGCTTCTAAAATTTCTCTACACCTGCTAGATAGGATTCACAACCGGGCGATAAAACTCATAGGTGATACTAATATCAGTCAAACAATGGACACCCTTGAACACCGACGTAATGTCTCGTGTCTCATTTTGTTTTATCGCTATTTCCACCACCAGTGCTCCATAGAATCATCAGTATCATTCCGCGCCTTCAAACTTTTAACCGTAACACCCGTCTCGCTATGAAATACCCTGCCTAGCTCTTTATTTCCTAGTCATTATAACCTTCAAACATTTAAAACCAACGCTCATCGGTATCTCTCTTTCCATCCTCCCTGATTTTCCTTCGCCCGTGCTGTGTGCAAACATTTTAAGGGTACTAAAAAAGTAATCCCTTGAGCGCGCGCAAATTATATAAAAAAAAAAAATGCAAATCGCCAAAACGAGAGATTAGGCGACTCGGAAATGCAGCCCTCAGAATTTCGGCTGTGGCTCGTACAGTGTGTGCCGTTGCTCCATTCAATTGGAATCCAATTGACGTTAAGCATGACTCTGTAGCGCTCGCCGTCCACAGTAGTCGTTTAGCTCGAAGCGTTTTCGAAAAAATAAGGCCCGATGACGCCTCCAGCGTAAGCAGCACACCATGCCGTAACTTTGAGCGGATTTAAGGGCTCTTCGTAGGTTATACGCGGATTTTCGTTTCACCAGAAGCAATAATTTTGCTTATTCCCATGTCAAGAGTGATGGAAATGGGCTTCGTCGCTCATGGCGATTTTCGATGAAAAGCTGTCTCCCTCGTGGTCCAGAGTCTGGATGGCTTGGCGATCAATAGCTAACAGCTGATGCGCTGTCGATACTCCAGGGTCCTCTGCGGAATCATGAACCATAGGTCCGTTATTCTCAGCAGAACGGCTGCTCCGGGACCGGCCAGTCCTGGCAGCACCTCGTGTTGTCCCATACTCTTCTAGGCGAGCGGCTAAACGTCGTAGTGTTTTGCCCAGTTGGTGTCGGACAACCGGGAAATCTGCGCCGTAATAATTATTCCGCGTTCTTTAGGAGTATAGCGTTTCATGTGTTGTTGACGTGTATTTTGTATCTGTTTACTTCACAAATGTCAAAGTGGAATTGACATTTGCCGGCATTTGCAAAACTTATAGCATCTTCCGCTAGGAAGATGACTTTTGCGCACTAGGTGGCGCAACTACTTCCTTGTAGTTTACTTACTTTTGAAGTGTTTCCAGGTTCTCGCAATATTGCTTATGATATTTGCAAACTGCGAAGAAATTTCAACCGTGTGCCACAAGAGGGGAATTGAACGCTTGCCGGAAAGCAGACTCATGGAAACATCCTATGGACTTCGAGATATTTCATGAGCTGACGGTTTATCAGCGTTTCCATGACCTTGGAGAGAAAGGACGTAAGTGCAATGGGTCTTTAGGAGGAGAGAGATGAAGATTCGTCTTTTTTAGGGACGGGCTGGACAAATCCTGTTTGCCATCTGCTCGGAAAGAGTCCTAAGGAGTAGGACGCAGTGGTTTTGCCAGCGAGGAAGAACACCTCTTCAGATGAAGGGGAGATATACCATCTGGACCAGCGGATTTATGTATGTTGAGATCTTTATGTACTCTTGAAGATTCGACGCACTCAAGTGTAGGCGGAAACAGAGCACAATCCGGGAGTGTTGATCTGGCCGCAGAGTGTGCGGCAAGCAGATTGGCCTTGTCCAAAGAGCTGGTATGTCATTGTAAATGAGCGTTAGGATGGAGGATGAGGCAGAATTTCTAATATTTTTGACGAACGACCAAAAGGTAGTACCTTTGGGATATTGCAGTATTTTCTGCCATGTTTTTTGTCGTATTGGAATTTTACAAGTTTAAGAAAGGTGTTGCAGTCATTCCTGGCTCGTTTGAACCTTTTTTCGATTTTCCTCAGTTGGGCTGGCCTTGAAGGACCGAAAAAACATTTCTCTAACCCTGACAGCCTCTTTACAGCTCGAGTCGTACCATGCCTTTTCGTTTGGTTTGATACTCTTCGTCCGATGAGGGATAAAGTTTCTCATTCCAAAGAGAATGGTGTCTGTGATCATATCAGCAGCGGCATCCACGTCGTTATCGAGGAAACACAACGACCAGTTAAAATTCCTAAAGAAGCTGTTAAGACCGTTCCAGTTGGTATTGCCATACGGTTCTTTTGGGAATCTTTTCTCTAACTGTGTGGTCGGTGTACGATAAATTAGCTGATATGACACAGTGGTCCGACGAACCTAGAGGGAAAGCACATCAACGGTGTACTTATCAGGGAGAGAAGTTAAAAACAAGTCCAGGCTGTTGGCGGTATGATTATCATCGTCTGGTATTCGTGTGGGCTCATTTACAAGCTACGTTAAGTTATTTTCCGCAGCCAGGAGCTCAACACACTGGCCTTCGGGTATTGTCTGGCTAGAATGTCGAAGCCACCCAGAATTGTGTACATTGAAATCGCCCAATTGAATTCCGGATTGAAACAGGGACTACATTGTGGTGGAGTTTAGTAAGCTACATCACTACGCACGTAAATGGCGAGACCGCGGTGAGAGAAGAAAGATGGCACTAGTTTGTAGCCAGGTAGCTTCAGATAAGGGTGATCTGAGAGGTGTGGGCGGGGATCCACCTTGGTTTCACTAAGTGCGAAAACAGCTGCTCTATATTTACAGACGTGGACGTAGATACGTAGAAAAGTGGTAACTTTTACCACTTTTACCAAAAACCACAAACACCGACGTTAATAAGCTCAGCTGTGAAGTGAAAATTCAGAGTTCTCCTGAACGATGCTCTCTTAGATATAAAAAAGGCAACTCTGAGCGTATTGGAGTAAGAATATTTGACGAGTTATACTTCAGCAACCACTTCCAAGAGTTTTCAGGAAAAACAAAGCAAAGCATCATAGCGACGCTCTAGTCGGTCAAATAGTAAGGTAACAGGCTTTAACCACAATCCTGGCCATCTATGTCACCAGTAGCTAACAGCAAGATTGGAATCCAACAGAGTAAACACGCCAAAATTTAAAAAAGGAGAAGGGTCTTGGTATGCTTTGCTTTCACTGGAGTTGGATTGGCGTTATATCTGCATAAGTTCATAAGAGCTTTACCTTCAAAGGCAAGGTTATGACCGAAACGAGCCTTTCTAAATTTCCGAAAAGTAAAGACTGTCACAAAATAGCTCTAAACATTCTAAACAAATGCTCACCGGCTCCTCCAACTTTTGGCTGTCACTTTGACGGACATCCTTTGGCATCTGCAGAAAGGAAAGTATCTGTAAATTTACATACGAATGCATATAATCATCATGATGCACTAGCCTGACTTTTTACAAAACACATCAGCAGGATCGAAAAGGATCAGCACCACGACTGCAACCCCAGGATAATCGAACAAAATATTAACACATGCTCTGTCATCAGAATACAATGTAATCTCTGTTGCACCTGCCCTCAGGGGTGTCCACCCCTTTCCCATTAATACATCGTACAAAGCAAACCACGTTTAACAATGAAAGTCTGCTCCTTGTACGAGTACTCGTATCTGGTTTCGCAAGCAAACCAAAAAATTTAAGAAAACTCCTCTCAGAAGCAGCAGCAATTTATGACAAAGTGGGTTTGTATCTGATTCAGTCAGTATACGGATACCCCTGCCCAATTGATTCAGTTATCTGAATCAAAATCTGGATCTATGTGAATTTTCAGGACATCGATTTTAAGTGGAGTGGAGTGGAGTGGAGTTCATTGCCAGTGATTAATGCTAATACAAGTGTACGAGTATAGACATCTTGTCCTGTCGAAGGGACCACGTTCGGTTGGTCTGGAGTAGTTCAAAGTGGATACAAACGAAAATGAATCTACTTCCAATGAATACATTGGGTAAGAAGAAGGGTGGATGGATAAATCGGAAACAGCATGTGGTCTACAATGAGAAAGGACATCATCAACAGCATCTACATGGACTACACGGATACCACTCGATCCAGATCCAATCAAGCAGCAACCGTCGGTTGGCGTTGTCATCATCGTCCGGTACAGACAAATGGTACTCGAATCCGATACCCAGCTACTGTTCTGTACTGTTTGTTGTTGTTGTCAGCCGATGTTGATGATGATGATGATGATGAGGATACACAGATACGAGTACAACACCAATGCAGAGAGAGAAATGCGCTGATGAGGTGTTAAGGGTTGATCATTATTAGATTAACACTCTGTGTCTATTCAAATAGAGTTTCAGGGACATTCTGAATGGTTCTGGTTCTAGTACTGGTACTGGTCCTAGCTCCTGACCATCCATCCAATCACTTCTCTTTGGTAATCAGCA
Source organism: Volucella zonaria (assembly GCA_963966105.1). NCBI lineage: Eukaryota > Metazoa > Arthropoda > Insecta > Diptera > Syrphidae > Volucella > Volucella zonaria. Next base: position 133,296,983 of record OZ014533.1, on the reverse strand, counting down.
ACAAAAGACTATTGTTGGAATAGACTCTCTACGTACTGTACATATCTACGTAGCTGGGTTGGATCGTTTATTATATTTTGTGCGTTCGATGGATATCATTTGAGTTTGATTTAGGGGAGCCACCACCACCATGATACTCGTACCCACTATAGATACTCCTCTTGCTACTGGCTAGCTGTAGAGACGATTCAGCTGCCGTTCGAGTGGACATCAATGGGACGTGTGAGTGACATTTATGCGTAATATTATGCTACTCATCTGGTTGTGCAGATATACCTAATAGAGCCTTTTGAACCTCTTGATTAGCTGGGATATTCAGAATTAACGAGTTTCCACTCAACTCCAATCTCACTTCCATTGACTGGTATTTGCAACCTGCTTTCAGCTATGGTGTGACTAATTTAACGTATAACAATCAGCCGTGGACGTTCCATACATTGAGGGTGTTGTCTCAAAAGGTTCTATACTGGAGAAGATGGGGTGCCAATGAATGAACCTCGTTTTTAGATGTCGCGACGCTTTGATGAAGATTGTTGTACGAGTATTTTCTGCATTGTCTCAGTCCTTTCCTGAAGGATTGCCAACGTATTCCAACAATTTGCAATGAATTTTCGATTAAAACGTATGCGGAGCACAAGCTTGTTGGTAAATATTTTCAAAAAATGGTAAGATGCAGTTTGAGTGTTCAAAAATTCAGTAACGTGCGTCAAAGAATAAAGAGTTTGGAATATACGGAGGAAAGGGGGTTTATAAAGTCTCCTACACTCCTACACCTAACGACATGGGCGATTATTGCCCATTCAACCAATCTACGAATGGATTTGAAGTGGATGATCTTTCTTGAAATTATGATGCACGATTTGTTGTGCTGGCATACCTACATGGTGTAAGTAGGAATAGGAAGCAAGTGTATCAACTTTTTATCCGACTTGGGATCTGAAAGGATCTGTGATGTTCACATCATCTAGTTTCGCCTGCTTCTCTTTGATTGATTCTGATGTGATGCAGTTAGGATGACAGGATCCTAATAGGATACGTTGTGTCACAAATGACAAGGCGACAAATTTATCTATCCCAAAATCTGGCGGAAATTAACTAATCCCGTTTTAGAGTAAATCCATTTCTCTGAAATTTTTGGGGAAAATATTCTAAGATTCAGAACTCTTAACCACTTTTGCTAAATTATGAGCTGACATGGTCTATTTATTCTGCACGGAGGTGCAGTGAAGAGTAACTACTTGTCTTTGAAAAGAGCAAACAGCTATGAGAGGTACGGAAGTAGCCGTCTGGCATTGCTACAGACTATGGACTGCAACTATGTTCCTAAAGTTTTCGAACTGAATAAAAGTAATCTCGAAAACATATCGCTAATACACAAGGGGCCGGTCACGGGTATTATAATAGAATGGGGCACTTTAAAGTAATTCATCTGATGCCTGCCACTTCCATCTAAAACTCTATTTGTATTGAAAACATACGGGATTTGTGCAGAATCTTAAAATACTAAAGGGTCTTTCATTAAGCGCTTCCTATCTTTAAATTTAAATAAAACAAAGTGTGTGCGAGATATCATCGAAATTTTTCATTCGTTTGAAAGGCCTATCGATGCCATTATGCATGGGATATAACATCGTTCAAATGTCCGCCGCGGCTTCTCTGTGTGGCGCCGAAATGTCCAATTTTCCATGACTCTGGCGGACAAATCAGATTGAATTTGACCGATATGGCATGGGTTATGTTGGCTTTGAGGGCCGCTGTAGTTAGTGGCTTATTCGCGACTTCAAAAAACCCCACAAGAAAAAGTCTAACGGGGTCAAATCGCACGATCTCGGTGGCCAGTTCACATCACCTCCACTTGAGATGACCACGACCTCGAATTCCAATGTGGCGTGAGCTGTGTGGTACGTAGCGCCATCCTGTTGAAACCACATGTCGTGTCTATAGTATATCATCCTATTCAGGCCAGAAGAAGTTGGTAATCATCGGCCTATAACGCTCGCCGTTGATGGTGATGGGCTGACCAACGTCGTTGTCAAAGAAATCTGGACCAGTGGCGACGCCAGCCCAAAATCCACACCAAACAGTGACACTAAATAGTGACGGACAGCGGCGATGTTTTCGGAAGATCTTGCGTTTTGTCGACGTACGGGTTGGTCGGTTGGTTTATCGTTTAGTGAACCCGAGGACTCAAATTTATTCACCACACTGCAAATAGTCCTCTCGGTACGACGATTATGGCGACCGTAAAATGGGCGAAGTGCACAGGACGTTGCACGAACAGAACACCCATTTTGATAAAACAATTTTACCATTTGCACCTGTTGTTGAACGCTTGAACGGTAATTTGGCAAAATAGGTTTAATAAATGACAGCCATTTTGACAAATGTAGCTTCAACAATATGGCGCTATCAACCGTCAAAGTTCGGGAGTCCCTATTGGAAGACCCTGTATATGACGAGGGGTCTAAAAAACCGAAGGCTTGCCTAATTGTTCCGAATTCAGTGTCAGCATTTAAACTACAATGGCTTTCATTACTATTTAGATATGTCTGATGAAGTCACAAGCTGCGGAAAGAATGGAGAGTGGCCTAAGTTCGTCGTTACTGCAACCTACTTACCTTACGAGCCAATACTATCGCCAAGTGGTTCACAATTAGCTCCTATCACCGTAATTGCAAGTGAACCAAGTATTACAACCTAACGTAGTTGGTATCTGGCATCGGTTGTGGTGACGATGAGGTCACAAAATACGCTGCAGCACCTTTAGACAAAGGGTCACCTTGCATCGATGGCGTTCAGTTATACAGCAAAAAGTTATAGTTCGGTTGCTGCCAACTCTTTAGTCCTGGCTTAGCTCTGGCTTACTGAAAACCGGTAATGTCTGACTTTTTTTTTGTCGAGGAGCATAGGTGAAGTTTCACAACTTTGTGAACGCATCCTCTGTTCAAGAAGCGACACGCATGCTACGACACTGATCATCTTTGATCCGTGTCTCGGTGTAGATGACCGTGTCGAAGTCCTTTACTGCGTGGAAGTTTTTCTTGAAGTTTAGCTTGGGTGTGTTGTAGTCGGTTGGAAACGTGACCATGCCGTTTGATAACGAGTCCAGGATGTTGCTGAGTCCATACGGCCTTACAGTTCAGCAATCATACTCTTCGAATCTGATTGCGCTGCATAGTGCCGTATTTTTTATGTGCAGGTCGAGAGGCAGAAGATGCGGGGGCACAGCAAGGGCGTCTATACGGCTGGGTGTTCTTTGGAGACTTTTTAGTTTCGTGAAGTCGTAGCCTTTGCACAACGCCGTCCGCCATATTTGTGACCCGTACGTGAGTATTGGACGCAGTACGGCTATGTATTATACATTCTTTGGTTGAAGTACCAACTTCTTTCGAAAGGTTTTGCTACAGGCATAGAAGGCGACATATGCCTGCCTTACTCTGTGTTCGATTTTTTGCTTCCAGTTGAGTTTTGGGCCAAGCATGATGCCCTGATCCCTAACGCTGGAGGATGGTGAGAGTGGTCGACCATTAAGACAGGCAAGGATACAATCAGGTATTTTCATTTTGGTAGTTTTATTCGAGTTGACACCAAAGCAACAACTTTCGGTCCAGGTGCTTACCTTGTCTAGAGCAGCTTCCATGATTTATTTCACTTATCTCGGAGGGAGGCTTCTCTGACACTAGTATCACAACGTTGACCCCTTCCCTGTCTAGTCTTACAAGAATTTTGTTTATAACCATTAGTCAGAGTAGAGGAGAAATAACGCCGCCCTGAAGCGTTCCTCTATGTGCGAATATGGTTAAGTGACTCTGCCTAGTGTTACCTGAATAATTCTTATTCTAAGCATAGAGACTATCCGTTGACCAATAAATTCCTCTATGTCCACCTCGATCAGAGATTTGTGAACAGCTTCAGTATGTACGTAATTAAAGGCTCCCTCTATGTCTAGGAAGGAGGCTATCGCATATTCTTTGTAGTGCACGGATTTTTGGATTTTTTGCACTACCACATGGAGCGCCATTTCCATGGATCTTCCTTTGAGGTAGACTTGTTGTGATTTGATGGGCGATGACTCTTCTAGAATGCTTCGCATGTGGATGTCCAAGATACTCTCTAGGGTTTTTAGTTAAACTAGTTGGCTTGAAATCGAGGAGTCCGTGACCGGGTTTACACACCTTCGGTGGAAACACCACTCAATCGAGTCTCCAAGAGTAGGGTACGTAGTTTAGTATTAAATATAACGGAGACTTGAACAGGGAGAAGTTGTCGAAGGCCCAAGAAATCTTTTCTTCAGAAATTATTGAATTGATAGTGCAGGAAGACGACGGAGAATGCAAGCTGCTCCATCAAGGTTTAAACGATGGCAAAACGAAGTACAGAGACGTCTCGACAGTACGTCATTTCAGATGAACACAACTTTGAGTTGGTTTAGCCCTTTGTCCATATAGGCTGCGTCTTAATTTCGGCAACGACAAAAGCCGTAATACCATGTACATTTTGCGCGAAGATGGCTATTGAGTAGCAAAGCTCTCCCCAGGCAACCAAAGTTACCCCAAATCATACTCTGACCATCACAGTCCTGCTGTATTGCGCAGAAGCATGCATTTTGTCAACAATGGATGAGACGGACGTGGGCTGATTTGAGATAAAAAATCCTCGGTCTTTGGGCTCGTCTACATAGACTCTGATCGGAGGAGAAGGTACAACGATGAAGTGCACAAGCAATCTAGTCAGATTAGTCTGGATATAATTATTGGTACGAATGGTATAAATTACTGCGATGGCGGCACTCCAGCTTAGAACATTTTCGAAACCACCTCGGAGCACCGACGCAGTAGAAGAAGACTTTGACTCAAGTGGAAAAGTAAGTGTGAACGGACCCCAGCCATCAACCTGAAGATGAAAAGGTTTGCTCATTATGAATCAGACCTGCTACCTCAGATTGTAACATCTTCTTAAGATAGTTAAAATTTTATGTCACACAAACTTGCACCTACAACTTCTTCCTAAGTCCTTCGAGCGAACGATGCACTCGTAGGAGTGTTCTAAATAGAAACATCATTATGTTAGGCAAGCTAATGAAGTACAAACCCCAAATACAATTCGTACAATTTCGTTGATGATGACTTAATCAGAAGCACGCATCTTTCTTCCGATTTTCAGATGTTCAAGCGAAAAATTCCAGTCATCCTCTTCTCAACCCCTTTCGAAATAAATCTAAATATAATGACTTATGGCGTCATTACCTCCCCATTTAACCACTCCGTATGTCTTTATAAATTCATAAACAAATAAAAGATGCGACGACGCCGACCATGACTACAAGGACTATGTGCTATGTACCTGATTTATCTCATCGGCCAGCCTTCCCTCCTTAAAAGCACTAACATTTCTCATCCCCTACCCCTCCTGAATAAAACTCAATTTCATGTTATCTTCATCGGCAATTTAATTTGCATTTTTATCTCTCACAAAACTACGAGTACGTTCCATGAGTTTGTATGTTTTACGGTACCTGCGCAACAGCCAAGACTCTTCCTAACCCTTCCTAGCTTAGGCCAAACGATGACTCTTGTATCAGATTTAAGGCCGAAAAAAAGGGAACTTCAGCCGTGGCACCCCTTGATTTAGTATAGTCGATTGCAGCAGCAACTAAATGATGTCCACTTCTAAGCCGACGATTTATTTACTCGGATGTCATCGGGATCAAAACTCATCGCAGCAGGGGGGCTGAATTCTGTTAAAACGGAAATTTTTCCAATTCCCAATTCCCATGGGGTGTTGATGCCATATGATTTACAACCCCCAGGGGATGTTTGCTATTTTTTTTATTTTTTTTTTTAAACGACAATCCGGCTGCACAATTTAATTCCAAAGGCCAAACCCTCCGATGTAGAGTTGCTGTACCCCCTACCATCTATCAGCTGTTTGCTAACCACACTACACAGGGATGATAAGTGGATTTGTTGTTTAATGAATGAAATTATTCGTGAACAAAAAATAGAAAAACGAAAAACAAAAAAAAAATTAAAATAACGGTAATGCGTATCCTTGTCAAAATTAATTTTAAGAAAATGAAAATTACTTGGAGTGGGCGCTTGAGTTTTGAGTTGGGTGGCATGTGATGGCAAACTGCAAAGTGTTGACTTGTTACAGAGAAATTAAAATGTACCCAATCCCACCCATCATAGCATAGTCACCCTTAGGAATCGACTGCAATGGAACAGAAGGGTAGATTGCGATTAAGATAGAAAAAGCACACTAGCCTACTACTCGTAGTAGACACTAGCGCTTACAGATGATGATAAAAAAATGTGAAGCCAACACTGACAGGCATACCCGCAGTTACATATACCCTCTCGCAAAGTCGTAAATTATTAATGCTAACTGAGTTATAAAATTTATCACGCACATATCCTGCGGATGCGGATGGTGGGTGGTTTTTTTTTCTCTGGCCCAAGTGTTGAGTGTGGTTAACTGGTGTCATATTACCAAATGGCAAGTGCGCGAAAGGACACGTGATCGCTTATGGTAATGAGTGAGAAAAATGTAATTTTTAATTTATGTATGACTCTAAGTCTGGCGCCTGTGAGGATTCGTTTTCTTTTTTAACGTGTTTGGGGTTTCAATTTATTCTACCAAATTGCGATACCACAAAAGCAGCATTGTGTAGGAATAAAACCAAACAGACGTACGGGAGTTTCGTCAACAAAATTAGGTGTCAAATTTTAAAGCAGCATATGAACCAATACCACCTCGCTCTGATGGGCCAGAACTAGAAAAACTACTTCCAGTCTGTAAGGCTGCGCGGTCTTCTAACCTCGTTCTGCATTTTTAGTGAGTGTAATGCTAAACCCTCTTGGCTATAGCAATCCTGTCCACTACTTCTGTTGGTAAGAGCCACTGTAGTCGACGACCTTTTATCTTAGTTGCTCTGAATCCTTGTGCGACCTAAGGCCACAAAAACACCTTCGCACCATCGTGCGCGGAACTCTAAGTTCACTCCAAGTCATCAACAGAATTTCAAATTCATCCTTAACTATCCTTCTCCTTACTTACTTAAGACGGTCCACTCGTCTGCGTGTTTGGATAATTGTATTCCATTGCCTCTCTAGCCTTACTGTTTACCAACTGCTTCCATATTCGAATTTTAAGTGGACTCCTTATCTGATGTTGGTCTGCAATTGCTGGGTTTTCCCTCCGAAATTATAAATTCTTAGCGAAACCCGTGCTGCTGTAAAGGCTGTACAAGTCTTGGTTGGATTTCAACTTTTACTCGCCTTCGTTGCAGACAGGGCCGAAGGTTACTCGATACACTTTTCTCTCCAAATCATCAAGAGTCCCCTCAGCCTTCTTTGGTAAAGTCAATTTCTCTGCCCCAGGGAAAAGGACTGGGACGATCATTATGTTATAGAGAGTAGAGACTTTTGAAAGATAGCGCCTTTGATGTTGGATGGCCAGTTTCGCACAATCCTCGCGAGTACGATGTTGAAGAAATCGCGTGATGGAAGGATGGACGTGTTGTAAACCCTTGTTGACACTAAATTTAGACTTCGTATAATTTTTCCAATATATTCCATCGTAGACAACATGATTTTCTAAAAGGCAGATCGACTAACACAAACCTAGTTGAATTCGCGTCTTTTGCTCTTGCAGCATTCGATACGATATCCCATCAACTCCTCTTCAAATAATCTGCTCTCGGCTTCGAACATCTTTTGTTATAATGGATTTCTTCTTACCTAGTAAACCTAGTTTAGATACGCTGTTTCTGTTCCATTCCTGGTCTCATCTGGAGTTCCACAAGGCAGCCATCTTGGCCCTGTTCTCTTCATTCGTACTATTAACAATCTTTATAAGGTCTTTGTATCTTTCTTCTCCCCATGACTCCACACTTCTTCAAGAATACCTCGACCGGTTTCCAATCTGGTGCCTCAAAAACTGCCTAGAACTTAATATAGCCAAATGCCAATCTATAACCTTCTCACGTAAATGCAGCCCCTCTCCTCCCTGACTTTATTTTCTCTATGGTCAACCTATGATTGAGTCTTTTCAAGACCTTGGCATATTATTCGATAGGGAGCGTTCGCATATCGATAAGATCGTCCTTAAAGCCAACTCATCACTTGGCTTTATGAAACAGTGGTCCAAGGAATTTTCCAACCCATATGTAACCAGAACTCTGTATGTTACCTTTGTTCGCCCCTTGCTTGAATGTGCCAGCCAAACTTTGTCCCGAATTCATGTTTCCCGAATCGAGGGTATTCAACCTCAATACCTCCGATTTGCTCTCCGTGGTCTGTCCTGGAACGACCCTTTAATCTTACCTCCCTATCAGGACCGCCTTAAACTTATCAATTGAATTCATTAGAAGAACGTAGAGATATTGCTGACATCTACTGGTCTCCATCGACTGAGCATCCTTTTTCAACTCTATTTCCTTCAACGCCAACCCATGTAATCTACGTTGTCCTCGTCTCTTCTATAGTATCTACGGGCTCGCCGCACTTTTTATTGCTCCAATGAACCAATCTGCCGTATGCTCCGAAAGATCGACTCATGCCTCTCCGTTTTTAATTTCAACCTGAGCCCACCTCGTCTCACTTCTCCACCATTCCCTTGGTTCCTAGCTCGTAAGTCTTTCTGTTAGTTTCTAGTCCTAGTTTGTAAGCTAAGCTTGTAGCAACCCTAATAAATAGGGGCCTCAGCCCTCACCAAAATTAAATTAAATTAAAATGGAATACAAGGTGTCGGATGTCGATTTGGAATTCATGAGTCTTTTCCAGGATCTGCCTGATAAGGACTAGTCACTTAGTCGACAAAAGGTCTTAGGCGATTACATAGCGCCAAAACGAAGATCTAATAGGCGATGTTGAAGAGATTGTTGACTCTATTGTTTGCACAGATTAGGGATCACCTTTCTTCAGGTTGGGGAACACAATGCTGAGGTTCCATTATCCTGGCATGCTTTCGTCCGACCATGTTTAAGTGACGGTTTGGTGCATGCTCTTCTCAAAGTAGTCTTCCGCCGCCTAGAACAGCTAGGCAGTCAGTACCGGCAGACTTATGGGACTATCCACATCCATTTCATAGAGCTCACGAACCGTTTTAGTCGTCCACTCTTTATGCTTTCTGTTTCACTAAATGCGCCAGTCAGCATTCGTCGTCACACCAGAGGTTTCGCAGTGGTTTTCGTGTAAAATGTAGCACAAGAGATGTGGTATCTCTGATGGCTTACTGACTCCCTGGCCACTTGATTTCGTGACAAGAGTTGGCGGCGCAGGACGTCGACGAATTTAAGGGACACCTGATCGTCAAACGTGACTGCAACAGCAAACTTTTACTCATTCAGGACATGCCCAGCCAGTAGCATTAGACTGGCCTAAGCCATCATAGGGCTCAGAAACTTATACTAAAGTATGTGACGGACCAACTAATGGCCTCGGATAAAAGCGGACTCACAGTTGACGCCTCTAATATAGGTTTAAAGGACAGCGACATTCAGATCTGCACGTGGCCTGACATCCAGGAAGTGCGATCTGATGGGCCGGACATAAGGAGGATGAAAAACTATGATATATACTCGTACTACAGTTTTCCATATGCGGCAGACGTAGGCAAGAACTCTTGAGCTTACGACACGTGAGCGAGTATCGTATGACAATCCGCATCAAGGCTAAATTCGCTAACATAGGCCTAATATGCTCCCACGCCCCTACGGAAGGCAGGGCCGATGCCACCAAAGAGTGTTTCTACGAGCTCCTCGACAAGACATGTGAGCAATGTCCGAAGGATAGGAAAGGTGGACATGTTTGGTAGGACAATTGGTAAGCATAGCCTGCACGACACCATGTCTGACAAAGGACTTGTACTTATTGGCCTTGCGGCATGACGAAATATCACTATAGCCACGGTTTCCTCATCTCAAGATATGTATCTCTGGATCATGAAACTCTAAATCAAATTGATCATTTTGCGTAAAGCATGCCTACAGTATTCTGGACGTCCGAACATTCCGGGCCGCCAACGCTGACTCGGATTACCACCTTGTTGCAGCCATTGTACGAATGCGGATCTCCCCAGCGCCACAACAAAGAAGAAGTACTGTGAGAAGATATAACGAAGAAAAGGTGCAATCGCAAGAGACCGCCAGAATCTTTGCCGAACGCGTATACCGAAAACCCTCAACAACACTTATGCCGCCAGCATCTGGTACCGAAGACCAGTGAAAACGCTGCCAACGTGAAGGGTTTCACCCGGCCACCACCAAGATATCCCTGGGTTGATGAAAAACACGAGGAAGCACATGCAGCTAAACAAGAAGCCTACAAAGCGGCACTGCAACGAAGGATAAGAGCTGCTCGTGAGATCTACGAGCAGAAGATACGGGAAGAACCTTGGCTCTCCAGAAGAAGAAAAAAGAACACAAAAATCAAAGATATTGAGAGGTTCTACTGAAGGAATATTGTACGGAAGTTTTACCAACAGATACAGAGGCCTGTAAAGATGAAGAAGGAAACCTTGTAGTATGGTCACAGTCGGTGCTGAGAATATGGAATAACTTTTTCTGCAGCCTGTATAATAGCCTGAACAAGCTCAACATCCCACAGTCAGACAGAACAGACCATTCAACTTAGACGTTGATAGCCAAAACTTGCATCCACCTGACCAAAACGAAGTAAGGATAGGAATATGTAAGCTGAAAACCAACAAAGCAGCTAGACCCGACGCCTTACTGGTCGAGGTATTGAAAGCTGCTGGAAATGACTTCTCAGATCTGGTCAGAAGAGTATAGGCCTGATGAACGGAATCCCAGCACCGTTTGCCCGATCCACAAAAAACCTGACTCCCTTAACTGCGCCAACTATAAAGAAGACTTATACCCCAAACATCGGATACAAGATCTTATCTGCCATATTGTGACACACTTCGCCAACAACCTGACTAGTCCCTATAAGTACGGTGTCAGACCAGGAAAGTCCCCAATCGACCAAATCTTCACACTCCGGCAGATCCTGGAGAAGACTCAAGAAATTCAAATCGATTCCCACCATCTTTTAATCGATTTTCAGGCCGCATTTATAAAGACGAGCTATATAGAGCCAGGTCTAGTTTTGGCATCCTTGCCAAGCTCGTTCAGAATGACGATTGAGAACGCTCGCTGCTCCGTCAAGCGTACATCGTTAATATTGACATCCTTAGAATGGGTTTTGCAGTAAATGAGACCGAAACCAGGTATATGCTGTCGACGACAAGGGACACACAACATCAGCGAATTGGACCATCTTTCGAGGTAGTAAGGGACTTTGTCTACCTTAGGTCTTCTATACATTCTGCCAACAGCACCTCAGTAGAAATAAAACCAAGAATCACTCTTGCCAATCACCGTTTCTTTGGGATGGAGACTATATAAAACTCTTAACATCCCGGTCCTGCTTTATGGCGTAGAGGCACGGGTCCTATCGAAGGCGGACGAAAATATTCTCAGTCGTTTTGAGAGAAAAATTCTTCGACATACGAGTATATTCGGTCCCGTTGACGGGCTCCGTAAGCAAATTATCCACTACTGCTTTATTTACAGAAGCCCAAAACTGGACAGCAACTCGGCCTATAACGAGTTTGATGCGCTGTCTGACTCCATTCAAAGAACTGTATCCCTGTATGCTCATACTGAAATCGTCATTACGGACCATCCCAATATACACAATTCTGGGTCTTCGATATTCTGGACAGACAACACCCGAAGGACGGTGTGTTGAGATCTTCGCTGCGGAAAATAACTTAACCCAGCTTGTAAATGAGCCCACTCAAATATCAGATGTTGACAGTCATAGCGCCAACACCCTGGAATTGTTTTTAACTTCTCACCCTGATAAGTACGCCGTTGATGTGCTTTCCCTCTTGGCTCATACAGCCACCACACAATTAGAGAAAAGATTCCTAAAAGAACCGTCTGACCATACGAGAAAGCCAACTGGTCTTAATAACGTCTTTAGGAATTTTAACTGGTCGTTATGTTTCCTTGATAACAACATGGATGCCGCGGTTTTTCGATTCTAAAAGACCAACCCAGGAATGACTGCAACGTCTTTCTTAAGAGTGTGAATGGTAGTAAAAATTGTTGGTCGTTCGTCAAAAACATTAGAAATTCTGCCTCAGCCTCCATCCCAACGCTCATTTACAATGACATTCCAGCTGTCAGCTCTTTGGACAAAGCAAATCTGCTTGCTGCACACTTTGCGGCCAGCTCAACACCACCACATTGTGCTTTGTTTCCGTCTAGACTTGAGTACGTCGAATCTTCAATGGGACAAATCAACTTTCGCACTAGTGTAGTAGCAAGAGTTCTTCAAGATCTTAACATTTACAAATCAGCTGGTCCAGATGGTATATCTCTCCTCCTTCTGAATAGGTGTTCTTCCTCGCTGGCAAAACCACTGCGTACGCTTTTTCATCAATCCTACTCTTTAGGACTGTTTCTGATCAGATGGAAAACAGCATTTGTCCAGCCCGTCCCTAAAAAAGGCGAATCTTCTTCCCTCTCCTCCTACAGACCCATTGCACTTACGTCCCTTCTTTCAAAGATCATGGAAACGCTGATCAACCATCAGCTCATGAAATATCTCGAAACACGAAAACTTCTCAATGACCGGCAATATGGTTTTCGTAGCAACAGGTCCACTGGTGATTTGATGGCATGTCTCACCGAAAAGTGGAACCAAAAGCGTACATCAATCTGGCGAAAGCAAGATAGATGCACTTCTAAGCTATTTGACAGAGTTTGGCATCAGGCTCTTTTGTCGAAAATGCGTGCTTTTGGGATCGATGATTCTCTTCTTCAATGGATTAGAAATTACCTTTCGGAAAGTTCAATTCAAGTTGTCTTGGATGGTTTCAAATTTGATATTCACAAGATAAATGCTGGTGTGCCCCAGGGCTCCGTTCTGTCTCCGACACTCTTTTAGTTTTCATTAATGATCTCTTGTCTGCCACTTCTAATCCAATATATTGCTTTCCTGATGACAGCACTCTCTGCTTTTCATATTCGTCCCCGGACTCACGTCCCTGCTCTTCGGCTGTAGAACGGGAACGGCAGCGTATGTTAAGCTCATTAAATTCCGATATCAACAGCATAACCAATTGGAGAAGTATCAACAGAGTGGACGTTAATATTTCCAAAACACAATGCTGTCTGCTGTCGTTAAAGCGAAATTTAAACACCCAGCCATTATCCATGAATGGCACTTGCATCGTCGAAACCAATAAACTTTCCATTCTCGGTGTGTGTGTCAATGACAATTTAAGTTGGAATGACCACATACCTATTCGATGTCGTCAAAAATGCTGCGAAATGTCAATCAATGTAAGAAATATTTTACCCCTTCTGATCTGGCCACAATATACTCGTATAAGTCATTCCTCCGCCCAACATCTAGTCAGGTGCTCCCAAAAACATCTCTGCATCTGCTAGACCGGATTCAAAACCGTGCGATAAAACTCATACCTGATACCAATATCACTTAGACAATGGACACACTGGCACACCGACGTAACGTCTCGTGTCTCACTTTGTTTTATCGCTATTTCTACCACCAGTGCTCCATAGAAATCGCCAATAACATTCCTCCCCTTTAAACCTTTAACCGTAACACCCGTCTCGCTATGAATGCTCATCAGTATACTCTCAAGCCCACTTTCAGACGTACCCTAAAATATCGTGACTCGTTCTTGAGCTGTACAACTCGCTTATGGAATGCCCTGCCTAGCTCTTTATTTCCTTGTCATTATAACCTTCAAACATTTAAAACCAACGTTCACCGGTACCTCTCTTTCCATCCTCCCTGATTTTCCTTTGCCCACTCTATGTTCAAACATATTTAGGGTACAAAAAAAAATAATCCGTTGAGCGCGCGCACATTATAAAAAAAAAGAGCCAATGGGCACGAATGGTACGGCGTACAAAGAAATCTTCGAAACTAACGCGGAAGAACAACGCAGTAGAGGAAAACTGGACCTTAGTTAATGTGCACCAAGATAAGGGGACCGCACCCGACTTGGAGCGCGCAACTAGAGGCAGAGAGGCTAAAGACCGGGCTAAATGGAGAGGATTATTAGTTGAGTAGTGGCACCTAAGTCAGTCTCCATACTGAACTGTATGAAGCAAGCAGTCCGCAAGCGGACAAATTTAGCTAAAATTTGATATGACTCGGTATAGCCCGCCTGTATAAATCCTGTCGTAGGGGTCTTTAATGACAACAAACAGGTGGTGGGTACTGACTTAAAATTGCCACTTTCTTCTAAATTCTGCTCGATGTTGGTCCTATTAGGTCCTCTCAGATTGTTCATATATGGTCTCAAGCGTTCAGAAAGTGCGCTTTATAAAATCTTGTGCACGATGTCAAGAAAACTGATTCCTATATAGTTGGCTCAGGTTAGGATCGGCCAGACGATGCTGAGATTCCATTCATCGGGGATACTTTCAGTCGACAATTTTTTATTAATGAGTTGGTGTATGCTTCCCTCAAATAATTCGGCAGGTAGGCCGTCTACTCCTTATGGTCTTTAGTTTAGATATCGCTATCCAGAGCTCATCCTGATGGGATTGAGGAAGTTTTTGTCGGTCATCGGGCATTTTGAATGGTTCAATGTTAGACAATAGAATGTTGCTGATTCGGCATCGACTGTGACTATTACTATTGTTCTGCCTTTGTAGTAGAACTTCATCATCATCTCTGCAGGAGCACCTCTTTAGATGAGTACTGGCAAGAAGCTCTATTTCCTTTTAATAGTGCCGCCTTCTATACTTCTTGTTTCGTGGCATGCGAATGCCGGCATTCCTTATCAAACCAGGGGTTGCGCGGTTGCCATTGTAGAACACCTAACACATCAGACGCCTTCTACTTAATGGTTTACCAACAATGCTTCCAGTGGTTTGATGCTTGATGCTGCCATGGAACTTCTCGTAAAATTTTGGGATACTTAATAGTTTGTCACATCGCTTCTTCTGAGTTTTGGGGTCCAGGATATCCCCAATGGCCACAACAAGGTAGTGGTTTAAGTCGATGATGGCTTTTCTAAAAGTTCGGAATCGGAAACTATCAAATGTCTTGCCTCGATCGTAACGAAGTCGTGTTGTGGGAAGCGTGTGCCAGCTACGATGGTTTTTCTCCATTGCATGTACACTGCATCATTATTAAGGAGAGCGCTGAACACCGGCAACTATTCCACCCGCTTTTGATACATTCCAATCAGACACGACATATGTGTCGAATGTGCCCTGTAATCTTGGCGTTTGAGGTGTTGGCTATGTTCACTGATCACCTGAATCCTTTAGGTATATTGACGCAGTATTTCACAGCCTTTTCACAAATCCAAATATTAATTAGCTTGAACCTGAATGGAAAAGAGGCGTTTGGTCCTATTTGGTAATTATAATTTGTACGGCTTAGATGCTTTTATTGTCGGGCCTCACTTCACATATTCACACGTATTCAAGTATTGATATGCTTTCCCCGCGAAGCCTTCAACAGTAACCAGCTGCTCTAATATTTTCAACGTCGACTTAGTCTCGCTTTTCTTATTAAAGTTAAAGTTTATGATCGGCTCATACCCTTACGCATTGTCCCCAGAGTCCTGTATTGAAAGTCAGACACGTAATGTTCCTTTCCTCATTATTCTGCCCATTAATTTACAGAAGCTCCTTCGAATTTGCTTACTTTAAATTTCCAAATTTCCATCTCCTCCCATCGTCCTTATCACAATATTTCCGGGTTTCGCCGAGTGTCTGTTTCCTTTCGCCTCCAACTCTACATCCAAAGTGTTAAGTGCCGTCAGCTTTATGACCGTTAAGAGACGCAATTTTACCTGCTACGTCAGCAATTTATGCAAGCCATTTCTAAAATCCGCTTAATAGATCTCTTTCCCTTTCTCTCATTCATTGCCATGTCCTTTAGAGAGCTGGAGCTTAATTAATTTTTTTTTTTTCTTCTACAGAAAAAGGACGTCATGCATACGTATGGATATGAAGGGCTTTAAGAAAGTGGCGGCATACGTAATTACAATTCACGGTAGCAGGACTCACTCTTCGTATTTCGTACTTTTCACTTGGCATGTCTGAATTTTCCCACCTTCACTCCCATTATCCTGGTGGGTGTTGTACTGTCGCATTCTTAGGGCTCCAGGGTAAGATTTCATCGTTCCATTCATGTTGTTATTTTTTTGTTTACTTTTTTTTAAGAACATCGACATAAGCACTCGAAGAAGATGTGTCTGGAATCTGTCCCTTCATCCGTCCAGGTCCTGCGATATAACACCCTTTCATCGTTTAGAAGGTGTTTGTTGTATTGAGTTCTCGAGAGTTAAGACAGGATTCATATGCGCGTATTTAGATGGGGTATCCTTCGCGTCTATGATGTCTTTTGTAGGTCGCTTCATATATTCCCTTGTACATACTAATTGAAACTCGTACATCTTTCGAATTCTCCCCAGGACAATGGGAACAACACTAGAAAATAGTGCGCCCAAAGTTACCAGAATGGGGTTGCAACAAAGCTGCTCCGGCTCTAATGGCTGGAATTCCTCCACACGAAAATTCAAAAGTTTTCCAGTGCTGTAGAGTGGGCGGAAATGTAGAGCTTGAATGAGGACGAAAACGTGAATAAGGACGAGTTGACAACAACGACAACGTCGATGACATTCGTGAGATTTTCATTTAATTTATGCGAGCACACTCGAGTTGAAATTAATTTTAAAGGAAAACCAGTTAAACAGCAGCCAGAAGCTACATACAGATACAACAGCTACCACGATGAGCAAGAAGGTCCTTTTAAACTTCAGCTTATAGTAGTTGGGCTCATGTTAACTACTCCAGACAATTTGTCACATGGCTGAGAGGGTGTGAGGCAAAAGGGAAACAGGTCCTTTATATGGTTTTTGGAATGAAATTTCATGGGAAAACTTTTGCGGGTAACCCAACACATACTCGTACATACGACTACAGGACAACATCCTTGCAAGACTTATTCGTACGACTACGCGCCAATAGAAGATGTGTGTGGTTCGGTACAGTGCGGTCTTAATGCAGCAGGAGTTTACTGGGGTACAACCATTTGGATGTGGTCATGGCAGGAGATACGACTATATTCAGCAGGAATAAGAAGTCACAAGCAGAGTGGAAGAAGTTCCATGGACTTCCAGCACACAAGGAACAGAGTTTTGTCAACAATAACAGCATTTGCGAGTTTTAGAAGGTCAATTTGAGGCAAAGCTGATGCCGACTTCGAGGTTAGGAAGTCTTTTACCCGTTCTACCGCAGAGTCTATTCCAATCTCGTGCTTGGAAATTGAATGTTAAACTCTTAATTGAGTTTTATTGTTCTCGTCTTGATGGGCGGTAGTGATGGCTGCCATTGGGTTAAAGGGTGTTTAGGTGGAAATAATTGGGTGGAAGTCCTTAGGTGTGGAATAAGATGCGATTTAGTAGGTCTAAGTTAGTGAAAGTTCACTTTGCTTATGGATGTACCGTGCAAATTGGTTTATGGCGTCGATGGGGGTTTGGGTAAGTGTTGCTGGCGTAAAACAATTAAAAGGTAGTACGGCCTTGTTGGAATGTCAATTGGGTTATGGGGGGGCCAGGTGAGCTACTTTATTTTATTGAGTAGTTTAACGCAACCTTGGTAATTGTGTAAAAGTTGTTTAGTGGTTAATTCGGATAGGACGGTAGGCTGAATAGTTAAATCGATTTGCTTTGAGCGAGCAAAAAACAGTGACAAACAAAATTTAAATGGAAGTAAGTGTCTACAAATTATTTTTATTTTTAATGGTGATAACAGGCAAAAAATCATCCCGTAGCAGCCAGATAGATTGTTGTGGTGAACGACATTAGCTCTATCTTTGAAGGTGCAGACAAGAAAGCCATCGTCCTTATCGATCGGCGGCTCGCATATGGAAAATACGCAAAATGAAAAAAATTGGAAACATCGGCGTTCGAATCTGCATATTTAACGTTCGGTCCTTGAACAAGCCATAATCAGCCGAAATACTAGCGGAGGCCCCAGATTTCTTTTAAGCAAATATTACCGTCATCGAGGAAGTTCAGCTGGATTGGCCGAATAAAAGACGCCCCGTCTCTCGATTTAGGGTGAGTTTGCTATAAGCGGCAGACTAGGCCAAAAAGTCTTGAGATTTGCATCAATCTGCATCAAGGTTTGATTCGTCAACATCGGCCTGGAATGCCTCTACAAAACCCATAGGGCGTCATCTAAGTATGAGATAATTTTTAGGAATTGAGGACAATATAGTCTGAGAGCATAGCTTGCACCGGACCACGATAGGGCGCAGACGTATGCTTTGCTTT
Organism: Volucella zonaria; assembly: GCA_963966105.1. NCBI lineage: Eukaryota > Metazoa > Arthropoda > Insecta > Diptera > Syrphidae > Volucella > Volucella zonaria. The sequence goes on along the minus strand of OZ014533.1, from coordinate 133,278,629 downwards.
AGCTAGTGGCTCCTTCACCTCAATATAGCGATTATCTGATCAGCAAAATACCGACAAAATCTATGATGTTGGGGCTGACGCAAAGCAATCCTTCATTGTCCGAACATTCCGAGCAGTCAATATAGACTCAATCCACTATGAGGAGTTTTAAAGGTAGTGAAACAAATCGCCTACACCTTTGCCGATCCTATACTATGAAATCTGTATCGAGTTTCGAAGACTGGTGGGAATTGCCGCAAATTGACAACTGGATTTCATTTGATCATCACCCAGAAGCCCTTGACTTGACGAAAGGTGTAAGTAGCAAAACTATTCGTATAGGACGTTCCACGTTCAAAAGAAGATAGCATTGACTTCTCCGGAGGAAAAAAATGCCATGAAACCGAGCAACCAGGGATATGGGAAACAATGTCCGAAAGCCATCAACGCCCGAACAGAAATCAGTAGAGATGAAGAAGGACATTTAATACATAGAAGGGTCAATGGAAAACCTACTGTTAAGTACCTTGGATGACCCAAACTCCTCTGTTAGTCAGAACGAAAAATTCAGGGTTGATGGAAGCTAAGATTTCTATCTATCCGACCGAAATCAAGTAAGGATATCAATAATATCTGCCTGCCTACAGCCCTATTTAACGCAACAGGAAATGACTTGGTTAAGAGCATGCATCAACTCATATGCAAGGATGATATGAATGAGATGTGATGAATGGGACCTCAGCATGGTTTGCCCGGTCCACAAGAAAGAGACTTCCCATACAAGATCATTGCTACAGTATTGTGCAAATGACTGAAATTATTTGGCCATATCACCAAGATTTTATAACCAGCTAAATTTGATTGATTATTCACACTACCACAGGTCTTAGAGAAAACTCGATCGATCATTCATCACCTGCTTACGGATTTTAATCAGGCATATGTGAGCCATACGGAGCCATGTATAATTTTGGCATTCCTGCTCCATAAAAGTGCACTATCAAGGGATTTTATATTGAGCTGCCAACTTGAAAAATACACCAGATCGACAAATTGGCCAAAGTGTCTCAATAGGCAGCTTTAATTTTGAGGGAGTATCTCGGCTCAACTATGACTCTGTTAATGACATCTCATCAGAACTTGAAAAAAGGAAATCGTCGTTAGACTCTATATAGAACTCAGTCTTTCTCTATGGCCCAGACGCATCCAAAGGATATAGTACTTAGCAATAATCTCGTCTTATTTCTTTTGCCGAGCTTTGGCGGATGCGATAGAACAGCGAACTCTACGAGCAGTGCAGCGACATCGATCTGGCAAAAAATGTGCAGCTATAACATACAGAACAAATGAACACCATAACATGCGTCTCGCTGTGGATGCTTATTAGTATATCCTCAAGTCCACTTTCAGACGTACCCTAAAATATCGTGACTCGTTCTTAAGCCGTACAACTCGCTTATGGAATGCCCTGCCTAGTTCCTTATTTCCTAGCCATTATAACTTTCAAACATTTAAAACCAACGTTCATTGGTACCTCTCTTTCTTTTCTGATTTTCTTCGCCGCGCTGTGTGCGGCACAGCACTTAAAATGCTTGCACGCGTAAATTAAAAAAATTAAAGCTGCAGCCCGAAGAGTCTTCGATTCGTGCTCAGAGGGACAGCACAACTGAGGAAGACCTCGTCTTAGGTGGTGCGTACATCACCACACCACAAATATCTTCGAGTACATAACTGAGGGCAGTTGGTCAAAGACCGTGCTGACTGTAGAGGGTTTTTTGTTGAGGCCCAGATCCCACACGGACTGTAGCTCCATATAAGTAAGTAAGTAACCTAGTCAACAAAAGTTATAGTCATATGTTACTTATGTTCCATACTTCACCAGAGAATACGCTGACATCTTTAAATAATATCAGCGTCACAGCGTTCAACGTTGATGTCAAAGGTCGCAGTGGTCTGATATGCAATTTTATTCTTCCTACTCAATTTGACGTTGATGCATATTAGCCATTATAGCCGTTGGAAAAAAGTTTTCTCAAGTTTTAGTACCGTCCCTATATTTATCCCTGCAGGCCTCGTTCTTTGAGTTTTGTTTTTGGCGTCAGGACCTATCTACTTCTTTCATTGAAAAACCGATATCAAGGGTGAGTAGATTATGTACTCTTCTATAGTAAACGCCTTCTGTCAAACCAGGAGTTTCATTGTGAGGATCGGCGCAATCTGAGGGACTGGGTACTGCCAACCCGGATTCGACCTGCTACATACAATAGATTATTAGCACCAGCGCTTACCAAACAACAAAAATAGCAGCACTATAAATACGTTAACGGACGAACCGAACTTCTAGATGAAGACGGTAATGTTAAAGCTTCCACAACGAATTCAAAAACTTTGCCACATCGACATATTTGTAGCCAAGAATAAGATTGGCAAGCGAAATCTCACTAGGTCAACTGAAGCGCTCATACACCCAGATAGATACTAATATCTGTTTCAAGCTCGGCCTACGGTTATATTCCGCTAGAGAACTGGTCCTACAAGCTGGAGATGCACAGATGAAACATATGAACATGACTTTGGTGATTTCCTCGTCGTAGTAAAATTCAGAGCCAACGAAAAGAATCTGTGAATGGCTCAACGCTAGAACAAGACACGTATGCGTGTCTAAGAGCAGTATTAAGACTTAGATATAGTCCAAAGGTTAAAACACGTTGACTACACTGTCTCGGCCACGTCGATTGAATGGACGACAAAGCCCCATCCAAGAGTATCTTCAAATATTACTACCCAACTTCGAGACAACAAGGCAGACCGAACCTGCGTTCTAAGAAGCAAGTGGTTGCAGATGCCAGAACGTTTATTTTTACTTACTTACTTAAGCCCTTTGACCCATCGTGAACATAGAGCTTCTAAAACGCCTGAGCGTTCCTGCAATCCGCTTGAGTTCCCTTTAAACTATCCCCAAAGATCTGGATTACTCCTCGACTATTCTACTCTGTCTGCCTAGGGCGCAACCTATTTGGGTTAGTGGTTTTCGTTGCATGGCGTACTTTGTCTAGAACTGTCTTCGCGATGTTTAACTGTCACTTTCTCCTCCGAATTCCGAGGTCTATTGCTTCTTGGCTTATTATCCAGGCCGAGGTACCAGGTTAGAAGATCTCTAAAAGTTGACAAGACTTCTATTTCTGAATATCCTGGTACTACACCCATGAAGTAGCCCTGTTTCCAGGTCTTTTTTTGTGCTGTCTATGAAATTTACCGCCGTGCGTCGTAGTAGCTTTTACAATAGCGACTAGCTTTTCTGGTATATCTCTCCTCCACCATACGGCATCTCGATTCAAGATGTCGAAGGTCTTATTGAAATTGATGAATGAAAAATGTGGAAGGGATCTATACCCGATGCGTTGTCAATATTACAGAATTTAGTCCGAAAACATGCCTGTTCGATGTGGAGAGTTTCTTTTTCACTTGATCCAGAATTATTCCAGCCAAAAAGACGCATATAAATACTTGTCCAGTTGCCACATTCGGCCAGGCTTCCATTCGTGGGCAGCTTAATAATTACTCGCCTCTTTCAGTCTTTGGGGAAGGTTTCGGTTTCCCATGCTTTTCTAATAATTGGCTGTAGGATTTCCACCGTAGCGTTGGGCACGGCTTGAAAGAGTTTTACCAGGATGCCGTTTATGCCACACTGCACTGTCTCCTTTTCCAAAATCCTTATCGTCGACATTGTTTCAGCATTCGATTGCTACAAGGGCCTCATCCGAACTAAAGTTCAAATCATTGTTCCCTAAGTGTTTAATACTGAAGAAAGTTCTCACCGTCTGGCAAGCTGCTTCGCATCCGAAGTGACTTGATTTCAGCCAAGACCTTTTACTAGACAAAGTTGGGAACTTTTTTGTACTACCGGTGAGTTCCCTAGTAATATTTTAGACGATCCTAATGGCCCACCTATATGTATATCAGAATTGGTGGCTAGTGCTTCGATGTAGTTACTCTTGTCTCGTCTTACACTACGCTGCACTTCTTTTCTCTTCTGGTTCAGCAGGCTTTACTGCTGATGTCGCTGCCGTCTGTGTTTTGAGGTCAAAACGTTCAGCAATCCACCTGAAGGTGTCTCATGTCAACCATCTGGTTTGACTTCTTCATCTTTTACCAGCAATTACGTCCTTAACGCAAAGCTGCTGATTGTTTATGCATTTGTGTCAAGGTGGTCCAAGGGATCCCGAAGCCTGTCGGTATTATACCTGAGTATCCTTTGCAAGTTTGATTTGTTGGCATTAACAGATCCAGTTCTGATGGACGTCTTGGATGCAATTTCTAAAGCATCGGCTGATGGTAAAGTGATTGGTTTGAATCGATATACGTTGTCGATCAGTCCTGACTCAGCTGATCCTGTGGCTGTCTTTCTAGTGAAAGAGGGTTCCTTCTATGACCAAGCGATTGATGTTGCAAAAGTCAACAAATCCTTCGCTGATGTCATGCCTTGTGTACCCGAATCTGTGTGGTCCCATCACGTGTTTGAACTTGGTGTTTTCTTTGCCCACCTCCACGTTTAAATCTTCCATCACGATCAAGATATTCCTTTCGGCTTTGGGCTTGTGCCTGCACTCAGTATACTATAGAAATCATCCTTGCCAATATGTAGTTACTTTCTGTTTTGTTTCTGCCCTTCCTGTTGAGCCCTTTCGTCAATATCCTGTCACTACAAGGTGAATACTCGTAGGACTTAAGACTGTCTTTATTTTTAGGGGCAAGTAAGATCCTTACCTCATGGTCGCGAGTGGTTGACATTGGTTTCTTGGAGTAGATCTGGGTACTTACCAGTTTCAGAGGGTTTTCTTTTTTTCCCTTACTCCTAGAGTATCTAGTTTGTACCACCTTTACTCCCGGTCTAGTTGTAGGAATCTATAATTTTAGAGATTCACTTTTCTATTGTCAAGAAGGGTCTTTAGATTCCAGGAAAAAATCGTTGTCCGTAGTCTTTAGCCAATCAGCAAAGTATTCGCCCGTTTCGGAGTAATGAAAAGTTTTAGAGTTATAGAGCAACCAACACTTGTCCAGCATTACGAGTATAATGCCGCAGGGTACTTTCTGCTTCCATGATGCCCATTGCTAGTCGTTTGCCATCTTATTTGTTCCAGAGAACTGGAAACCGTGTGCCCAGGATCGAAGACTATGAAAGCTGTAATTCGAACAGAGACTTCACCCACACGAGTCGGCATTGGGTTGGCATCGCACTAAGTAAAGTATTGTAAATAAGATACAACAGGCGCAAACTCATTAAAAAGAGGAATAAATCGATGTTCCTCTCGGTTTACTACAGTCTCAAAGGACCGTTGTTTCCTCCCGTGACTCTCCATATGTACATCTGCCTTTGGCTTAAAGCCAGCGGACTACGTTTCAGCTAATTCTCGTGACGGATTCTAGCTCATTCCTTATACCGCAGTTGGTGATTTTGCCTAGTGCCTTATAGTCCTAGTACACATGTCCTCTCGTCATAGTGTGGTAATATCTTCTGCTTCTCTTACCCTTGGTATGGCCTTGCTCTTTCTCATAGGGCAAGCCAATATCTATCAGGAGACGATGGTTCCATGAGACTCCAATTAGATCTACCTACCTTTGTGGGAGTAGTCACAAATTTGTAGCAAGAATTCCTCCGCATCCGACTGTATTCGAAAACTTAAAGTGGGCAAGTTTAAAGTCAATTTAAAGACAGAGAAGGCCCTCTACTGAAACAAATACTCCTTTGCAGGTCATCCCGAAACCAACCCTCCAACCAAAATGTCCATTTACAACGAGTAAAACTCCAGACAAAAAACTTAATGGCATCAACAACTTTGCTCGTCATATCCGTACTTAATAGGACACTTGCCAAGGCCATAAAGACGTTCTTAATTTAAATTTTGAATTTGAATACACCAAAGGCAGAGTGTCAGTAGCAGACAACTTCTCGGATATCCCATATCCTATACCCCGTTTCCACCTCTAGAGATATGCAACCTAAACAGAACAGTATTAGCTACCTCTAGTGCAGTAATGTTACCACAGAAATTCCTTGCATATCGTTTCCTTGAATTCTCCGACACAGCCAAGCAAAACATTCCTGATCCTTCCAACTTACTATAAGCCTTCCATTCTGTGCCATCGTAATAATACCGATGGCAGCTTTAGCAAAAAGACAGATGCAATCTACGCCTCAGACAGGCAACTTTAACCCAAAGTGCAATTAAAACACGTGCTCCATCCAAACTCAAACCCTTGGCGAAAAGTCCTTGCACACACTTAGATACTCGTACTTGTCCTTGTTCCAGTAACACCAGTTACACCAGTTACACCAGTTACAGCAGCATTAAACCCACAAACTACTACAACGACCATGGCAAGGCAAACAATTTCATATTTCTCTCTCCTTCCCCGGCCATGGCCTTATTAAAAATCTTTTAATATCTCACACTAAGTCCTTGGTAAATCCTTCAAGCATAGAGACGAGAAGAGAATTCTGCGGCAAGACTACATATTCGTATTTGGAAATGCTCAATGGAGCACCCTTGCCATCGTCATCGGCTAAAGTAATGCCTCGTACGACAAATAATCTTTTAAGTGGAATTGAAACGTGTTACCGAATATGAAATCATTTTAATGTCCTGCCATTTGTTCTGGTCGTATTGGTAATGGGCGGTGGAGGAGGTGGGCCACTAGATGGCAGTTTCAAGAATTCTAATATCCTGGATTTGTGTTCCATTTTCTTAGGAAAACATCACGAGGGCCACTGATGGTGGCGTATTCATTGTTTCTGTGAAAGGGTAGGACATCACTTGATGAGGAATCGTTGCGACTCGATTGATCCTTTTTCTTTTTTTTTTTCTTTTTTTGCCCGGAGAGGGATAATATTTTGAAAGCATCATCAAACAATGTAGTCGTGTTCTTTTTTTTTTTTTTTTTGTGGCAGATGAATCATATTTGTCTCGTTCGAAGGCGAGAGAGAGAGTATTGATAATCCTCGGTGGATTTTAATTCGAAGGACCTGCTTGATCAATTACGAAGGGATTTGTTGGTGTCTCGTTTTTGATTAGAGGGTGTGAGACTTATCCCACATTCATTGCTGTCTGTTGCTCGAGGTTAAATGAGGAAATTGGCGACAAGAAGAAAGACACCGCAAGACCACAGGAGTGACAGACAGTCATTGTTGAAAGGATGTTGACTCATTCGCATGTCATAAGGATTTTGCCTGCAGGCAGTATTCGTTCTTGTACGAGTACGAGTACGAGTGCGAGTACTCACATGTGCATACCTACGCACAAATGTATAGGAGTACACTTGGACGGATGTCTTCATGTAGCGTGTTCTGGTTTAAGAGACGCTTGTGGCTTCAAAGGAAGTTTTGAGACTGCATAGAGCTTCCCGGAAAGTACTCGGCACACAGAAATTATAAACATGACTGCAAGTGCCTTTAAGGACTAATTTCGGCTCGGATTCCTTGATTTCAGTGATTTACATATGAGAGGCGCTAATTAGCATTAGATGACGAAGCAGATATGACCGACTTGGTTCGGTGAGGTTTTTTTTTATTTATTTTTGTGTTTGCTTGGGAAACGTGGTTTTTTCATAGAAAATTGCTGATTAGGGCTCAATTTCTCTTAAAAGCCAGGGTCAAGGGTAAGTTCTATATATCAACGACAAAATTATAAGGCATGGACCGACATGAATGGTTCAATATGCGAGTTCAAGAGTTTTTGATTTCCTTGCTACAGTGATACCAGTTTGTCGGGGTGTATAGCCTTAGTAGGGTTGATGGTTCTCTAGTCATTAAACTAAACTCGCAGCTCAGCTAATGAGGCTTACTTCACACTACGAACTGTGGAACAAAGACGCATTTCCAACTGGAATCGCGGTACTTACTCTGGCGAACCAGTTAAAATTGTATGACTTACTCGTATGCCTGCATCAGCGGCATGTAAAGGCCACATATCTTGGAAACTGTGCGGTGATACTGGCGGGAAGATTCCGAAGACCGGTAAGAACGATCACCATTGTACAAAGTTACGCAAAGACGACAGGATGACGAGAAGGACAACTCCTTACGTAAACTAGGTGCTATAACCGTAGTATTAGCCGTGACAACGCAATCATGATGAAAGGTTTCAACTCGAAGGAAGAATGCGACACTGTTCTGAAATGTACGGGTCTTCCAATTTCTGCACTGCCAATCGCCTGGTTATGGGGGGGCATATTGACATTGACTCGGCACTCAAGCACCTGATTTTCACTTGTAAAACGTCGAATTTCAAACCAGGTAGACACTTTTCGATGCTGGAAACAGGTGGGGAACCGATCTCATATTGCATCCCAACTATACAAACATGCAGCAGGCGCAATAGCAACAGATTACGGTATACCGCAGTGCCAGTTTAGCTCCCATCTCATTCTAGGAACGGAAGCATTCGGCGAATCTGAAGGAAAGGAAACCGCAGCACATGACTTCCAGCAGACACCTGAAAATTCGAATTCCTGCGGTATCAGCAGTAGAGAGACGTGAAGTAGAAGTCCACTGATATGGATAGAAAGGAGTTATAGCGTAATGCCAGACGTGACAAGCGTAATCATAACCAACGATTTAGCAGCACAGGGAGACGATGCAGCTAACCCACGCAAAAATGGGACGTGTCGTGCCTTTACTAAACAGCTTACCGGAGAACGCAGCTCAAAACATTTTTTCCGTGAGAAACATGGATGAGGATCGGATTAGGATCAGCTCAGGAAATGGAAGAGTCAATTTGCCCTGGTATTAAACTATCTGAACAGCAGAGTAGTACCAAGTACGAGTAATACTGAAGTACCGAATCAACCACCAACGAGTGCACACGTCAACCTGTGCACTCGTAAATTCTCGTGTGCTGTACAAAAAAAAAGCAAAAGAAGATCACTCTCATCTCAAGCTACCTGGCTAAGAAGTAGTGACATTGGTCTTCTCTCACCGCGGTCTCGCCATATAGTTCCAGTTCCAAACCGGTGGTTAAAATTCCAAATCCGTAGCAAATTATCCACTACTGATTTATTTACAGAAGCCCCAAACTGGACACCAATTCGACTTTTAACGAGTTCGTGCGCTGTCTGACCCCATACAAACAATTGTATACCTGTATCCTCATACTGAAATCGTCATTATGGGCGATTCAATATAAAAAATTCTGTGTGGTTTCGATATTCTGGACATACCTCACCCGAAGGAGAGATCTTCGCTGCGGAAAACACCCTAACGCAGCTTGTAAATGAGCTCACACGAATACCAGACGATGATAATCATACCGCCAACAGCCTGGACTCGTTTTTAACTTCTCTCCCTGATAAGTACTGCGTGCTATCCCCTCTAGGCTCGTCGGACCACTGTGTCATATCAGCTAATTTATCGTACACCGATCACACAGTTAGAGAAAAGATTCCTAAAAGAACCGTATGGCAATACGAGATAGCCAACTGGAGCGGTCTTAACAACTTCTTTAGGAATTTGAACTCGTCGTTATGTTTCCTCGATAACGACGTGGATGCCGCTGCTGATATGGTCACAGACACTATTCACTGAGATCCTTTATCACCCATCGGATGAAGAATATCAAACCAAAAGAAAAGGCATGGTACGACTCCAACTGTAAAGAGGCTGTCAGGGTTAAAGGAATGTTTTTTCGGTCCTTTAAGACAAACCCAACAGCGGAAAACCGAAAAAAAAGAGCCAGGAATGACTTCAACGTCTTTCTCAAGCACGTGCAATTTCAATACGACTAAAAGTTCATGCAAAGAATACTGCAATGTCCCAAAGGCAGTAAAAGCTTTTACCCGTTCGTCAAAAATATTAGAAATTCTGCCTCATCCCAACGCCCATTTACAATGAAATTCCAGCTATTAGCTCTTTAGACAAGGCCAATTTGCTTGCTGCACACTTTGCGGCTAGCTCAACACTCCCAGATTGTGCTTTGTCCCCGCCTACACTTTAGTGCGTCGAATCTTCAATGGGATGAATTCACTTTCGCACTCGTGTAGTAACAAGAGTACTTAAAAATCTTAGCATTTACAAACCCGCTGGTCCAGATGGTAAATCTCCCCTCCTTCTGAAGAGTTGTTCTCCCATGCTGGCAAAACCACTGCGTAGGCTTTTTCATCAAACCTTTAGGACTCTTTCCGAGTAGATGGAAAACAGCATTTGTGCACCCCGTCCCTAAAGCCGAATCTTCTCTCTACTCCTGCAGACCCATTGCACTTACGCCCCTTCTTTCCAAGGTCATGGAAGCGCTGATAAACCATCAGCCCTTGAAATATCTCGAAACACGAAAACTTCTTAATGACGGGCAGTACGTTTTTCATAGCAACAGGTCCACTGGTGATCCGATTTCATGTCTCACTGAAAAGTGGAACCAAAGCGTACATCAATCTGGCAAAGGCAGGATAGTTGCGCTTGACATTTCTAAGGCATTTGACAGAGTTTGGCATCAGGCTCTTTTGTCGAAAATGTGTGCTTTTGGGATCGACGACTCTCTTCTTCGATGGATTAGAAATTACCTTTCGGAACATTCAATTCAAGTTGTCTTGGACGGTTTCAAGTCTGATATTCACAAGATAAATGATGGTGTGCCCCAGGGCTCCGTTCTGTCTCCGACACTCTTATTAATTTCATCAACGATCTCTCGTCTTGTCTGCTACTTCTAATCCCATATACTACCTTCATCAAAAAGTTCCCGGAATGTATTCTGAAAATTAAAAATACAAGTTTATTCATCTAAATCTATATTGTCCCCTTCAGAGTAATCCCCATCGATTGCAACACACTTATGCCAGCGCTTGATCCAATCCTCGAAACATTTTTTATATTCGGTTTTCGGTATGTCTATCAGCGCTTCTTGTGATTTTTCCATTACTTCCTCTCGGCTGCTGAAACGCGTTCCCCGTGGTGGTTTTTTAACTCGATTGAACAGAAATAAGTCACAGGGAGCCAAATCAGGTGAATTCGGAGGCTGTTGGATGGTATTTGTTGCATTTTTCGTTAAAAAATTATGAATGATGATGGCACTGTGCGACGGTGTGTTATCATGGTGCAAAATCCACGAGTTTTCTGGTCACAATTTTGGTCTCTTTCGGCGAATTGCTTCACGTTAACGTCTCATAACGCCCAAATACTCGTAATATCCTTTGTTTACTGTCTGACCTTCTGGCAAAAATTCATGATGCACTACACCGTCCGTTGTAATCCATGAAAACCGTGAGCATTGCCTTCTTTTTTGACTGAAAACGACGTGGTGTTTTTGGTCTCGGCTCATTTGGTGAACGCCATTCACTTGCCTGATGTCTGGATTGCATGTCGCACTCATAAACCCACGTCTCGTCTCCAGTAATGATACTTTTGAAGAATGTGGGATCGGAATCAGCCTCGCAAATCATCTCTTTTGCCGTTTGCGACGTCAACACGGTCTTTTTTTTGCATGAAATTGAGGTCCGTAGGCAATGTTCAAGTCGTCCGCTATCTCTTTCATGGTTAATTTGCGGTTATTGACCAACATTTCTTTTACGAGTACTTCATCAACGTTTTCGTCGGTTTTCGATGTCGATGGTCTGCCACTGCGTTCATCATCTTCGATTGACTCACGACCACTTTTGAGCCGCTCGTGTCACTGGTAAACGACCGTTCTCTTTAGAAAATCGTTGCCGAAACACTTTTCCAATATTTCCAACGTTCGCGCACCATTAAATCCGTTTACGCAAAATTTAATACGAGTTCAAGTTCGTTGTTGCAAGTTTAAATCCATTTCTAAAATTGTAAAAAATCGCCAACACACACAGAGATAGATGTACTCTTGGCTACGTGACTTTTGCAAATGTCAAGCTATGACGCTAAGATTTAGAGGGAATGTCAACAACAGATTCATCAACTTAACAAAAAAAAAACAGAACTCAAATCGGAACAATGGGAACGCCACACGGTGGTGTCCCCCGGGAAATTTTTGATCAAGGTGGTATTCCTTTGCTGGCAACAGTATTCTCCGCTTTTCAAATTCGTTTCAGGACTCACGTCCCTGCTTTTTGGCTGTAGAACAGGAACGGCAGCGTAGGCTAAGCTCATTAAATTCCGATATTAACAGCATAACCAATTGGGGAACTATCAACCGAGTGGAATTTTATGCTTACAAAACACAATGCTGTCTGCTGTCGTTAAAGCGAAATTTAAACGCCCAGCCCTTGTCCATGAATGGCACTTACATCGTCGAAACCGATAAACTTTCCATCTCGGTATGTGTGTCAGTAACAACTTACGTTGGAATGACCACATGTTCGATGTCGCCAAAAACTCTGCGAAATGTCTAGCTTTCCTCAAGCGATGTAAGAAATACTTCACACCCTCTTATCTGGCCTCAATACATAAGATGTTTATCCGCCCGAAATTGGAGTACAATTAACACATCTGATTAGGTGCGCCGAAAACATCTCTGCACCTGCTAGATATAATCCAAAACCGTGCGATAAAACTCATTGGTGATCCTAATATCAGTCAATCAATTGACACCCACGAACACCGACGTAAGGTCTCGTGTCCACTATATTTTATCGCTAATTCCACCATCAGTGCTCTATAGAAATCGCTAGTAGCATTCCGCGCCTTCAAACTTTTAACCGTAACACCCATCTCGCTATGAATGCTCATCAGTATACCCTCAAGCGCACTTTCGGACGTACTCTAAAATATCTTGATACGTTCCTAAGCCGTACAACTCGCTTATGGAATGCCCTGCCGATCTCTGTGCTTCCTGGTCGTTATAGCTTACAAACATTTAAAAGCAATGTACGTCGGTACCTTCCCTTCCTTCCTCTCTAAATTTCCTTCGCCGGCGCTGTGTACAAACATTTTAAGGGTACACACACAAAAAAAAAAAAAATTGCACCGTGAAGGGTGATGAAAAATGGATTCATTACAGCAACTCAAAGGGAAGAAAGTCATGGAGACTGCCCGGTCATGCTTCTACGGCGTCGGCTCGGTCGAGTATTCACACTGTAAAGGCTATGCTATGAAGTTGGTGGGACCAGGTCGGAGTTGTTTATTATGAACTGATGAAACCCAACGAAACCATCATTGGGGAACGATATCGACTTCATCGACTTCAAGTGTTGCGATTGAGGCGAGCACTGCGCGAAAAATGACCGCAATACGAGTAGAGGCACGAAAAACTGATTCTACACCATGACAACGCTCGGCCTCACGTTGCCAAACCCATTAAAACCTTACGCTCAAATGGGAAGTCTTGCTCCACTAGCAATATTCCCCAGATATTGCGCCGTCCGATTATTACCTGTTCCGTTCGATGGCACATGGTCTGGCTGATCAGCAGTTCCGCTCATATGAAAACATCAAAAAATGGCTTGATTCGTGGATAGCCTCAAAAGAAGAACACTTTTACTCTAACGGTATTCGATCTCTGCCAGAAAGATGGGAAAAAGTTGTAGCTAGTGATGGGCAATACTTTGAATGATTCATTTGTAACTTAGTTGCTCATAATAAATAAAATCCATATGGCAGGTGGGAATTTAAAAAAAGAATGGGGTATCGTCAATGAGCTGTTTAGTCGAAAGTCTTCCTTTGAGACACCTCCTTTCTTTAACTATGATGATAGTTGTGTAGATTTCCCTGTATAGTGAAGCTCTTTAATGAGTTTTTCGCAAAGGCTGCCAAAAACTGTCTAAAAGAAGCTGGCTTCTGCAACATCAACCACCCTTGTACACAAAGATGTTTTCTTAGGGAAAGGGCTCTTCATCGTACCTTTTTCTTTGAGCCCATACCTTATTTCATTGAAAACCACCAACTCGTGTGTTGAAAATACGAGTAGCTTTTAATATTGTTGAAGTATTTGCTCTTGTTTCCAATGAAAGTATTTACAATGGTGACTTCCCTTCAAGTTTGAAAAATGCAGAGGTTTTACTAATTTTCAAAAAAAAGGGGACAAAACTTATGTTATCAATTATAGGCCGATTTCCCTTCTTCCCGCGTTCACTAAGATCTTTGGATAGGTAATGAAAAAGCGAATTATTCTTTTTAATGAAAAAAGGGCTTTTCTTGCTGGTCAATATGGCTTCAGATCTGGGAGATCAACAGAAGATGCGCTTTTGAATTTTTGTAGCTTTGTTGTTAAGAGCGTGGATTCTAAATAGTGGACTGCCACTCTTTTTATAGATATCTCGAAGGAATGCATTTGACCACGATCTTCTTCTTCATAAAATGTCTTTAGCAGATTTTAGAGGTTTCATGTTAGAGTGGTTTGCTTCGTATCTCAAAGATAGAAAGCAAAGGTTTAAGATAGGTGATACATACAGTGACTGGCGTGGTACCCATATTGGTGTGCCTCAGGGTTCAGCACTTAGCCCCACGCTTTTCTTTATTTTTGTAAATTCCATCTTTTCCAAAAATTTAAGAGGAACGCAAACCGGCTTCGCAGGTGTTATAGCGTGCACTTACTCAAACTACTCTTTCCTTGACCTGATTGCTGCAATCAATCATGATCTGGAAACCTTACGACATTTACTTGCAATGCATAAATTGATGATTAGCAATAAATCTTCAATCTGCATGGTGATTTCTGCGTGAAAACTGAAAGTATGAAAACCTTCGATTATATGGTAGATATCCATGACCGCCTAATTGTCTTGTTATCGAACCAGCGTCAGTCTTTAAGTATCTAGGTTTACATATCGATAATAAAATGAACTACAAGTTGCGTACTTCTTTATGAAAAAAGAATTTTAGGACAACTGTATTCATCTTCTACCACCTGAGCCAGGTTTGCCCTTCTTATATTCTAGAATAGACTATTACGGATTAGTTCAATCTAATCCGTATGTATGGTTTGTCCTGCTGGTGTGGAACTCATTGCACTAAATTACAACCACTGATTACTATTCAAAAACAGTATTCTAGAAAGCCAGGCCTTTCACACTTGTAATTTTAGCCACCACGAGGAGGTAAAAGCACTTCATCGTGACTGATTGCTGTGCTACTTACTGGCCCAGAGCAATCAATAGCTTCCCGATCAGGCACAATGCAGATCGCCATCACCTTTAGAATAAAGTCCATAGAATGTTTGACGAGCCTGCTTTTTGGCAAGCGTTCAATTCCCCTCTTGTGGCACACGGTTGAAATTTCTTTGCAGTTTGCAAACATCATAAGCAATAATGCGAGAAACCTGGAAACACTTCAAAAGTAAGTAAACTACAAGGAAGTAGTTGCGCCACCTAGTGCGCAAAAGTCATCATCCTACCGGAAGATGCTATAAGTTTTGCAAATGGCGGCAAATGTCAATTACTACACGTCAACAACACATGAAACGCTATACTCCTAAAGAACGCGGAATAATTATTACGGAGCAGATTTCCCGGTTGTCCGACATCAATTGGGCAAACACTACGACGTTTAGCCGCTCGCCTAGAAGAGTATGGGACAACACGAAGTGCTGCCAGTACTGGCCGGCCTTGGAGCAGCAGTTCTGCTTAGAATATCGCACCTATGGTTGAAGGTGTCGCAGACGACCTTGGAGGGCCGACCAGATGACGTGCCACGCGATTGGGCTTCCGTCGGCGGTGTATACATAGAAGTTTGGTGAAAAACTGTAATATGTTTCCTTACAAACTGCAGACAGTTCATCAGCTGTTAGCTATTGATCGCCAAACCATCCTGAATCTTGACCACGAGGGAGACAGCTTTTCATCGAAAATCGCCATAAGCGATGAAGCCCATTTTTATCTCTGTGGATATGAGAATAAACAATATTATCGCTTCTTCGGCACCGAAAATTCGCGTATAACCCACGAAGACCCATTACACCCGCTCAAAGTTATTGCATGGTGTGCTGCTTAAGCTGGAGGCCTCATCGAGCCCTATTTTTTAGAAAACGCCGCGGGCCAAACCACTACTGTCGGTGGCGAGCGCTATAATGCCATGCTCAGCAACTTTCTCCTTCCACAATTGGATGAATTGGAATTGAAGAACATGTGGTTCCAACAGATTGCAGCAACGGCGCATACTGCACGAGCCACAACCGAAATTCTGAGGTCTGCATTTCCGGGTCGCCTAATCTCTCGTTTTGGCGATTTGCACTGTTGACGGCCATCGCCTGATTTAACCGTTCTACACTTCTTTTTGTGGGATTTTTTGAACTCATGAGTCTACGTCACATCTTGAAGCCCTCAGAGAGAATATCCGTCAAGAATGCGAGCACCTATCGCCGGAAGTTCTGGCAAAAGTGATGGAAAATGCCACAAATCGGGCGCGAGTAGTCATCAATTCTGGTAGCGGCCACTTAGCCGATATCATTTTCTTGACTTTTAATGGAAAAACAACTCAAGACATCATATAAAAAAAATTTCAGCCAGAGAACACCGGGTGACAACTTCCGTGCCACCTTGTACTAGAGAACAAAAGCCATCCTCCTGGCATGGTAAAACCATTGTCATTTCACAGTTTTTTTCCATTTTTAATCCTTCTTCCGAATATTTACAAATTTGACGCGTATACTTTCCAAAATAATTACAAAACTCCCTCCAAACACAGTGCAATTTGTTACCTACATACCAAAAATAAATTCAAAAATTTACCACACTCTGCCGTGAAACTGTTATACACTCTTATTCTCTCTATCCACGCCATTTCCAGGTAGTTACTTCTAATTCCACTACGCTCCGCCACCATCGCATAAAAGAAAAACTGCACCCGAAGTTGTAAAATGCATTCGTCTGTCAGTCAGTTTTCATTTTGTTTGGCATTCAGTTGACAGCGATATTTCATGCGTGAAGGTTGCGTTTGCGGTCTATCGATATTTTGACATTTCTACCGTGCGTCTATCCAAAAGCTAAATAAACAAATTCCTCTCCTTCATCGAATTTCTTCAATTTATCACACAAAATTTCTAAATTCCGCTCTCAACTAATTACCAAACCCCAAAGTGTTAAGTGCTAAAGTGAAAAGTGCCAAAAAAATTCCCCAAAATTCCAATTCCATTCCCGAAAAATCGAAATTAAAGTCGAAACAAATAAATTTTGGAATCGCCGAAAATTGGTCTCCCCCCGAGAATGTGTTAAATTGTTTAATTTGTTGACGGTTTTTGTTGTTTAAAAATTCGCGTTGTCATTGTTGGTTGTTCGAATTCAAACAGTCCGGACTGTGGAGGGTGATTTTTGTGAGAATGGAGGCAGGAAACTTGCGGATTCTGGTGCTCGGAGTACTCCTGGCCCTGGCAGCAGGACCAGCCAGTTGTCATCTGAATTTGTATCTAAATCTACAAGAAGTCATGAGATTACTGGGTAAGTTGAGTTTTGGAAATATTGTAATTGTTTTTATTTTACAAAACAAATGCGCAGTGAGTTTCGAAAACGATTTTCAAGAATTCTGTCACACGGGTGTTGAGGGCGTTCGAATTTGGAAGCGCGCTGAAAATAGCTGCTGCGGGCAATTTGAAACGAAAAAGAGAGGAAATTCTTGCGCTGCATCTGTCAACTCCAAAAATAAATCGAACTTTTGTGGAACACATTTCTTTTTGGAGGAGGAATTGTAGGAAGTTTGTCGATTCAGTGGGGTGGTTCAAGAAACTGCCAGAGTGTGACTTCTAAGAGTTGCAAAGTTAGGAGATGGTATTTTCGAAATTTGTTGGTGCTGGAGCTGGTAGAATTTGAGGACCATGTTCCTCTTTTAGCCGTGGACTGATCAATCGATGCAGTGGGTCCTGTTGTAATCTACAAGTCTGGCAGGGCACTGTCTTCAGCCATTGGATCGTCTTCTAAGTAAGACCGATGCAGTGCTATCTGTGTGGAAGTGTACTCTCGAAAATGGTGATCTTAGCTATTTACAGGAATGTGCTTCTCAATTAAGATGAAGAACTATAGGGCTTCGGCTTGGTCTATATTGCCCAGCTTTGATCGATCACAACACTTTTGGTCATGCCGCTCACGACTATACCTTGTAGGTACATCAAATTGCACCCTTTCTCCCAAAGTTAGATAGACGCGTGGTGATTGTGTTTGTAGAGCTAGAGGATTCCAACTGTAATGACGATCAGTAGTCAGAGTGAAAGAGAAGAAAGCAGTGCCTATTTAGGCTGGAGTTCCTTGTAACTACTACTACTGCACAAAAAATTTCCTCTGAACCTCGGTTGCACAATTTATAAGTCCTCCGGGTCTGGTTATAAGATTTCGCAAATACTGTTGCAGGATAAGCATTGATAGTTTCTTGGTCATATTAAGCGGCATCTTACCTAGTCAAGATCAGTGCCGTCTATATGATGCCAGAAAGTCTGCATCCATCCACAACAGTAAATGGAGAAGCATCAACTTGTCGTGAAATTTCCAAATGCGAGACCATATTCAAGACTCCTTCAAGTTAAGAATGACTCGTGGGCCTACAAGTATTTTCTCTTTTAAACTTCAAACTGATGAAGGTCTTCCTGTGGATTGAAACCCATTTTTGATGTTAGAAGACAGGCTCCTACTGAGGTTTCAATAACCGCCGGCTCCTTTTCATTTTGCGGACTAAATCTTCGAAGTTAAGGCTTTAAATGTTGTGATGTTCCTTCCTTTTTAGCGTTTTACTTCAAGCCATTCACTTGGACGAAGTTAGCCCAGTTTTTCTTGTGAATCACTTCACTTGTTTAGTTTGTGGCTCTAACTTACTTACCGAGACGGCGGTTCGATCACTGGCCAGCCGCTTTTAGTTATGCACGCCAAATTGGTTGAAATTCCTTTCTATTTGTGTACGTCACCTAAGATGCGGTCTTCCTTAACTGCCTTGTGTTGATTACAACATTTGTCGAACCGGAGAATTTGTGTCCATCTGCTCTATTTGTCCCAACCATCGAAGCTGCTTTATTCTAATTATTCTCGTCGTGGAATCTGCTCTCTAATTCAATGTCAATGTCCAGCTCAAAATGGCTAAGGCTTTCCTCATCGGCTCTTAATGAAATCCTTTTCCTCCTGTACCATAGAGAAGGATTGCGATCATCATATTTGTCCACTTAACTGAGAAGCTGTGCAAACTTTTGAAGGATATCTGAGTTCTTCACCATCTCTCGGGACTAGGTTAAGTTAGGTTTAAAAGTGACATGATGCTTGGATCTTCCCACAATACTGGGCACCATAATACCCCACGGCGATGTCTGGAGAATAATAATTGAAATAAGAAGAAACTTAAGCACATTTCCCTTGAAAAAGTCCTCTAAATGTTCCAAAAAAATATTTTCCTAAGAAACTCCTTCCAATTGCGCTATGTCTTCCTTGCAAGTGATCACAGAATCTGCAAATGTCTGGTGCGACAGCTCCTGAATACCAGTTAGAATTGAAGTTAGTTCCTTGAGCGCAATCTGGCTACCGATATAGGGTGATAGTTGTGATAGTTTTTCCAATTGTTATGTTACCAATGACATCGGCTCAGTTGTAAATACCCGACGTGAATTTTGTCGTGAGGTCAGTCGCCATCATGGCTTCAGTGTGCAGGCAATTCGCCGCACCGTGGAAAAGTTTGAACATGAATACACTCTTTTGGATCTTAAGCCACCAACCAGACAGAGATTGGTGTGAAATGAAGAAAACATTACCGTCGTAGTGGTCTGTATCGAAGAAGACCCAGAAATGTCGATTCGGCGTATTTTGCGGTTGGATTTGAACCTACATCTGTCTAAGATTGTGCTGACGCAAACGTTGAACGACCATAGCCAACGCTGTGAGTTCGCTAATTGGGCGCTGGAAATGTTGGCCGGAGATCCGTATTTTGACCGAAAAATCATCTCAGACGAGGCCCAATTTTGGCTCACTGGCTATGTCAACAACCAAAATTGCCATTATTGGAGCAAACACAATCCACTAGTTCGGCCAAGCAACAATGCATCCACAAAGATTGACTGTTTGGTGCGGTTCATGACATGGAGGCATCATTTCTTTCGAAATGAAGAAGGAGACACCCTTACCGGTCAGGGGTCTCAGGCATAGAGCGATGTTAACCGACTTTATGTGGTCAGAGCTCGATAATATCGATATATCTGAGCTGTGGTTCCAACAAGACGGCGCTACATGCCATACAAGCGACGCAGCGCTCGAAGTTGTGTGTCGCTGAGCATCTCACGGCGAGCGTTCATTAATTGGCCGCCGCTCGATTATTTTCTCTGGGGCTACGTCAAGTCCTGAGTGTACGCTAACAAGGCAACCACTTTGGATGAGTTCGGGGCCACCATTCGACACGCTATTGCTGGCATAATGCCGCATATAATGGACCGAGTCATCAAAAATTGGACCGACCACTTGAAGCACTGCCAGCTAAGTCGAGGCGGCCATTTGAATGATGTGGTATTCCACATATAATGGCATGAACGTAGCTTCGTTGTTGTTTTGTTTAAATTTTTTTCCTATCGTTCTTATCTGTTCAGCCAGTAGATGGTGATATTTTCGCCTGATATTGACCGCATTTGTATTAGTTTTGCCACCCTAAGAACATCTAAAAGGGTGCGTGCAGAAGATGTCAAAATCCGTTCATTCCGCTGTTTTGGATCCATCTCCGTAGGTGGGATTTTCGTTTGGCCATGTTATTGTATCGACCGAAAGGGCAATTGCATTCATGATTATTGAATCGCCCGCTGTAACTCTTGAAGTACTCAAAATTGTTAAGTCCTAGTGCGGTGACTGATACAAAACGCCCTTGACTGCCGTTCTTTGCGCCAACACTATTTTCGCGGAGATTGTTTAGCCCTTTTGTTGCTTAAAATCGCTGCATACAGTCTGTGCAACATTGCTGGTTTCAAATCCCAAGATCTTCACTTTTGAGTTATTGCAGATATAAGGATCGTTGTAAGCCTCTTTAATTCTTCCTCCTAACATCAATGTTCCAATTTAGTTTCCCGTTCAGAATCAAGATATTTCCCAGTCTGCGAAAGCGTCAGTTCTAACCCACTCCAGCCTGTATAGTTGCGGTATCTTTTAGATGGTCTTGTTCGCCCGGTTCTTACTTTTATTTAGAGCAACTCACATGATCCATGTTCCATCACCATCCTCCACAGTTGAACTAGTTTAGAAGGGATGCCGAAAGCTGAGATAACTGTGTAGTCATAGAGCTCGTCATATGAGGCTTGAAGGTCGCTAAAAAGGTGGCATGTGTCGATATGGCACTCCCGAGTATTCTTCCAAGATCTGCCGTAATGTGAAAGGATGGTCAATGATGCACTTTGCTGTCTAAAACCTCACCTATCATGTTGCTGGCGTGTTGTTTTAGGCTGCAGATAGAATCTTATATGCGACTTAGAACACTGATTTATTTGCGGTCTTCCTATCTGAAACGACTTTTGAGGTTCCATTTTACCCGACCAAATTTTGGAAGTAAGTTGATGCATGCACCTTACCAACTCGTCACAGACTACTTTGAATAAGTTTGTTGGTAACTGTCAGCTCTTGCTGCTTGTTGGAATTTCTCAGTCTTTCGTAAAAAGATGTGTAAACCCTTCAGGGGTAAATTGCCTACAGTACCAGCACCAGACTCTTGTAGAGTGCTCCACGGTGTCGTCATCAGAGCAAGTGTCACAGGATGCTATGCTGTTATGTCATTATGCCCAGCACAGTTCGGAGTCCACAGTTCCGAGGGACAGGAGAAAAATCATCGCTGACCACTTAGAGAGGAGGAGTAGGAATAGTTTGGTCTGTTGGCGTCCTGCAGAATCATGACCTCTGCAATTACACTCACAAGATATTCAACTACCAATCTATACCCTAACGAAAGCTTGAGGTCTTAACAAGCTCTCTTTTGAGTTTTGGCTTGCATCTCATCATTTCGCGATCCTAATTTTGACTTTGGACCCAAATTCCGAGATGGATTGAATCCTTGAACTACCATCGAAGTGGTGAGAAGATTTCTCCTTCGATTCTCCACAACATGGTTAATTGTCATTAGAATTGCGTATATCGCCGCTTGGATGACATGCTCAAGTTTCCCTAACGAAGAATGCAATTTAACGTTGTCGTCCTCCAGAAAAATACCAAAGCAGCATTCTATATCGGTTTTGGAGCCATCCGACTGAATTCCTTTCCTGACTCAGATTTTGGATGAAACCAGGCACGGGGAAAATTGATTTCGTATTTTTGCAGCAACAGGAGTTCTGGTATCGTTGCTTTAGACGGCATGTCCATGCGACCTGGATCAAAACACAGTCGACAGGTCAAAAACAGCAACTCGTATGTGTTGCACAAAAAATCACTGCTTTTGAAACGGACGATAGCTTTGAGATATGATTATCGAAGGAGAGAGATTCATTAGTGGGTATGGAGTGGAGCTAAGCATGCTAGGGAAAGGCCTCATGCAGACGAGGCCGGTAGTTCTTTCGAGACTGGTAAAGGCAGAAGTGACGTATTTTCGTGAGAGCTTGTTCAACCATATCTTAGCCGTATAGATCCAAAGGAATCGTCTCGGTGACAGGCTTCATATCTTGCCGACAGCTCCTTTGCAATGCGTAACATGTAACATGTTCAGTTCAAAGAAGTTTGCCACCCAAGATGATACCCAAACACCTAGATTCTTTGCAGAAACGGTTTTTGATGCCCACATTGATGAGAGCCCATTTCTACTGTAACAAACGCCGATGACATCTAGAGCTGCAGCCGCCTTAGAGTAGGCAGTTGGTAGGCATGATCCAACAGACAGTACAACTGCATCATTTGCATATGCTTGAGCGTAGATATAAGAACTATTGAGAGAGTAAAGTAGGAGACATAACGCCGCTTTGCGGGTAGACCCCGTTTACACACACCGTGATGACAGCTAGCATCCGCAATCAGGATCGTATTCACCAGCATGGGTTTTATCCACAAAACTAGTGGTTCGTCTAAGCTGTCGAGGTTGTGATCTTGAAAGCGCCGTCAATGTTGGTGAAAATGTCCGATGCGAGTACGCCTTTAATTTGTAGAGCAGTCTTGCATGGAGCTCCGTGTTGAGAGGCATGTTGCAACACAGACAGAGAATGCATTTGCAAAATAGTATTGCATTGTCTCCATCCTCATCAACATGAAGGTAGTCAGACTGATAGGCCTGAAAACCTGTAGTCATCTTGTCCGATTTCGAGTAAAACGGCTACTCTTACTGCTCGCAAGTTGCTCACAATCAGATCTCATAGAGCACATAATTACGAGTAGGTCGAAAGTTATTTTAAGGTAGCTCGGAAGTAGCTTTCAGGTTAGTTGTAACCTTCTAAATTCAGGCATGCCTTTCAATTCGCTTGTGGCCAACCACAGAGATGTAGACCCCAAAAGGATCAATACATTAGAGGAGTGCCACCACATTTTAGCCACGTAGAGTAATTTAGCTGAGGATCCAACTAACTGGAAGAGCTGGTTGGTTGTCGATTAGGCTTGGTTCAAACTGAAGCCTCAAATATTGGATCTACAAGTAAGTTTCCAGCGTTTTTTTTCCAAAATTTGAAGTTTTATTATGAAAACATAGTTACAATACTTTATTCAAAATATCGTCCATCGGAAGCTACAACTTTCCCCCAACTTTATGGCAATTTATGAATTCCGGACCAAAAAAATTTCTCGTCTTTCGAGCCTAAGAACGTATCGAGCCAATTTTTGATTTCCTCTGCTGAGCTGAAGCGTTCTGCATCGAACGAAACAAGTGGTAGTCAGATCGTGCCAAGTCTGGACTGTAAGGCGGGTGAGGCAGAATTTCCCATCCACTATTGTCCAAATAGTTTTTCAGCGAAACCGCAACATGTGGCCGAGCGTTGTCGTGATGAAAAATGACGGACTCATGCCTGGTCTCATATTCTGGCCGTTTTTCTTTTAATGCCCGCTTCAAACGAATTAGTTGGGTTCGATATAATGGTCCTTTGATGGTTTCACCACTCGGAAGCAGTTCGTAGTGTACGATACCCTTTTGATCCCACCATATGCAGAGCATGACCTTATTCACGTGAATATTTCGTTTCGGCGTCGATTGGGTGGGCTCGCCGGGCTTTGTATACGATTTTCTGCGTTTAGGATTATCATAATAAGTCCATTTCTCATCACCAGTGACAATACGATGCAAAAATGATTTATTTTTACACCGCTGCAGTAACATTTCGGACATGCAAAATCGCCGTTCGACGTCTCTTGGCTTCAATTTTCAACCTTTTGAATGAATCCCAGTACTTTTAGGCGCAGGGAAACGGCTTGTTGCGTGACGCCCAACGATGCAGCAGTTATTTTTGAATCTGACATGGATCCTCATCCAGTAAAGCGTCCAATTCCTCGTCTTCAAAACTTTTCGGCTTTCCGGGGCGATCTTTGTCTTCAACTCCAAAATCACCACTTTTGAACCACTCGCGGCACGTCGATTTACCAATACATTCCGCCCCATAAGTTTCCGAAAGCAAACGATAGGCCTCAGCCGCACTTTTCTTCATATTAAAGAATAAAAGCAGCGCTTCCCGCAAATGACGTTTATTTGGCTGGAAACTTGCCATGATTTTGCTCGATAGAACTGCTCAAATATAACGCTGCAAAGTTGTTGACAGATACAAAACCTACAAATAAAACACATGGGGTCTGACATTTCTGTCCGGGATCCACTGGTGGCGCCATCTCTGACAAACGCTGGAAACTTACTTGTAGACCCAATAATAAAGAAATGAACTATACTCGTACATGAAGGAGTTTGCAGTACGGGCTCTTATAAGAACAGACACTAGGGCCCACCTTTCATATTCCTTTCAATCGAAATCTGCTAGGTGAAAGTCTATAAGCAAATTCTTTGCCTCCTTATCAATAGTTTTTGATTTAAATGAGAACATAAATCAAAGAGATATGCATTCGTACTCGTACATCGTTCTTGTGTGAAGGAATCCAAATGATCACCATGTATCTGAAAGGAATCCATTTCAGTTTCTTGGATTCGAAGAGTCAGCATGTCAGCATCATTAAAAAATCGTCAAGAGGAGGACTAGACAACTTCAACTGTATAAACTCCGTGTCCTAGATTTGAGTTTTTTCTGTTTTTTTCTGTTGTGTTTTCCCCGTACCCACATGCATTTCGACCTTTCATTCAACCATTCGAGGGGAGTATCTCCTCGATCTCCCTGCTGCATTAGAGGAACCTTGGACCCAGATAACGCATGATTTCTAGCTACTCATGTGGTGCTCATGCCTGTCTGTGTGGCCAAGTGGTTTCGCATTATGTTGCAGCGAAATTCTCCTTTGTCATTCGCACATTCGCCACAACGAACAGAGTAGGAGCTGCTGCAACGCAAACTTATCTCGTTTACTAAGAGGGTGGCAACACTGGCAAACATCAGCCACTTGTGTGTATTGTTTTGAACTAGATTCATTCGTGGTTTCAGCCTTAAGCTCATCATCATCTTCATTTCTATCTTTTTCCGCTTTAGCAATTATTTTTATTAAATTCCATATTCCTTGCGTTGTTAATTTATCCGTCATTGTCATCGTCATTGCGACTTACGAGTATCATCATCTCTGTCGGTGTGTGTTCTATCTACGAATGCATGTCGATGTGAAGTGCAATGCCCGCAAGTTATTGTCTCACTTAGGTAGGTGCATCTTGTTCGTCGCAGTTAGAAGAAGAAAAACTTTTGAGGGAGTGTGTGTAAACTAAAAGCTTTTTAATTTGTTGCGTAACTCTAAAGGAGTGGAAGAGAAGACCTCTACAAGGAAAAAGAATTAGTGGAGAAAGCCGTACTTAGAGCGGATGCAAAAGATATGCGAGTCCTGTGTTTTGCAAATGACGTTCTAAATTTGCTTCCTTCAGTTCTTTTGCCAACTATTCTCTCAGCCAACTCGCTTCTTTCTGTCTGTTTCTCTGTATGCAAACGTATATATGTACCTTTGACTGTACCGTCCCGCGCCACAAACAATTGTGTTGATCCTTTTATCATTTGCCAGGATCCATTTCTCTGTCATTAGTGTGGTATGACACTTGAGTGACGAGGAAATTCCACTGAGAGGAATGGTTTTTTTTTTTTTTTTGGTTTTGAAATTCAGTGCCTTCCTTAGCCTTCTCTAGCCTCTGTCAGTTCTCCTCTGTGCCCCTTCGTCCTTCCTAAGCCATCCTTTTATCATTTCCCTATTGTTTCCCTTTTGTTTACGTTGAAAATGGGTTAGATTTGGCTTCGGTGAAAGAGTGGAAAGAAAACACACACCATCGAGTGGATGGATAGAAAGAACTGGCAAATCGGAGTAATCAGGGAAAAAGTTTTCATTTTGTTGAGCGCCTCCTTCACAACATTTTTATTTTCTTTGCCTTCCTTCTGAATGGCAATTGTCGAAATGAAAAAGAAAATATTGAAAAAAATTGAGGAAAAAAAAACTCATCTCATTTTTGGGGTTGCGAATTTGAAGTAATCAGCGTCTAGACAAAAGGAATTGCCGCTGTCGAAATCGACACATCTCCGACGGAAGGATTCCGTTTGTAGGGAATGTGCTGGGCGGGATTGAGGATAGATTTTCGGGAGAAGATATGTGAAAATTGAAAACCATCAAAAACGAAAGTCGTTTACAAGTCGTTAGAAGTTATTATATTCGGGGGTGGGTGGGGGTGGATGCTTCTGGATGCTATTTGAAGTTCATGAAATGCTAATCGGACTCTTGAGATCTGTGGAATGTTAAGAGATTGGAAATTAAGTCGACAGAAGGAGTTATGACCTGAGACAATAAAAGGCCACTTCCCTGGTTTTGTAGGTCAAATATGAAATCATTTTTAGTGAAATTATATTAGCTGACATGCCATTTTGAGTCGTTCGAAGTGAGCGGTTAGGAGAGGAAAGGAGTTAGTGATTAGGCCTATGTTGGTTTGAAAGGTTTTACAGCTTCAAATCCTGAAACTCATTTAGGCAATTTTTAAATGTTGTCATCTTAACTATGAAAAGAATTCAGCTTAGGTTGCAGAGGCAAAAGCTAGCAGCAAACCTGGCACGATACTAGAATAAAGACTATAAGTGCCTTAAAGTAGTTGCAACATGCAAGCAAATATGAAATATCCTTAGGCATCCGAAGTAGGTCCAGGCAAATTCCTTTGTAGAAAATTCCAGAGCAAAATTATCTATAGTGCCGATACCTATCAAGACTTTCTGACAGGTTACAAGAGAGATTAAGAAATTGCAGACAAAACTTTTTAAAGCAAAACAAAACTAATTGCAGTCCAAACACACAACTTTGTGGCACTCCATCAAATTAAGTGATTTCGAACTATCTAGCGATAGAAATCATTCTGCTTAATGAAGGTTTTCATTCTTGAATCTGGGAGAGCCAACCAGACCTACCAAAACGTAGAGAAACACTCGTATGTATATGCATTGTCAACTTGATTACGTACCGTTCGGTGTGAACTTGGGCTTCAACTAACAAGCCTGTCCAGTTAGCCCGTCTTTAGCTAACTGCCCCCAGTTGCGCACTCCAAGTTGGTAGAGGCCTCCTCTCTACTTGTGCCCGCCAACTAACTCTCCGATTCAAATACGCGACTGATACGCAGTTTAGTTCGTTGTTAAATCTCGTCCTCAGAAGCCCATCAACGCAAACGGGACCGAATATTTTTCGAAGTATTTTTCGCTCGAAGCGACTAGGTTTATCTTCATTCGCTTTCGATAGAGTCCATGCTTCAGAGCCATAAAGTAGGACTCGGGCGATTAAGGTCTTATATACAGTCCCCTTATGCTTGCGGGGTAGGGCCTTACTACTCAGTTGCCTTCTTAGCCCAAAGAAACAGCGATTGGAAAGAGTGATTCTTCGTTTTATTTCCGTTGAGGTGTTGTTGGCCGAACTTGTAGCAGAGCCGAGGACGACAAAGTCCTATACTACCTCCATGTTATAGTTATCGGTTGTGACGTTCTGTCTAATTCTTTGATGTTGTGTGTCCCTTCTTATTGACAGAATATGCTTGGTTTTGCCCTCATTTACCGCCAAACTCAATTTGGCAGATTGCGTTTCAATACTAGCGAACGCACCGGTGATAGCCCCGTGATGATCGACATTGATGTCGATATCGGGGTACGCCAGTAGTTGCACGGACTTTTGAAAGATTGTGAGTTCTGCACAATTCTTCCAAGTATGAAGTTAAAGAAGTTACATGGCTGCACGTCACCTTGTCTGAAATCTTTTTTTGGCTCGGTTAAATCATTACCGACCTTGATGGAGCAGCGAACGTTCTTAATTGTCATTCTGTACAGGCGGACGGGCTTGATAAAGATGCCGAAACTAGACATGGCTCCATATCGCTCGTCTCTATAAATGCTCTTGAGTCTTTCCGAGTATATGCTGGAGTGTGAAAATTAGTTCAATTGTGGACTTTTCTGGACTGAAACTGTACTGATAGGGAGCAATCAGGTTGTTGGCGAAAGGTTTCGGACGTTCAAACAATATGACGGATAAGATCTTGTAAGTGAAGGACACTTATATGGTACTTCTATAGTTCACGCAGTTGAGGGTATCTCCTTTATTGTGATTCGGGCATACAGAGATTCCATTCATCAGGCAAACACTCTTCTAACCAGATATGAGAAATGAGTTGGTGCATGCTCTCCAGCAGCTTTGAATAGCTCGCCTAGTAAGGTGTCAAGTCTAGCTGCTTTGTTGGTTTCCAACTTAGATATTGCTATCTTTACTTTGTTTTGGTCAGGTGGACGGCAGTTTTGGCTACCATCGTCTAAGTCTATTCTGCCTGGCTGTGGGATGTTGAGCTTCTTCGCCGTTATACAGTCTGCAGAAAAAGTTTACAAGGTTTCCTTCTTCATCCTTGCAGGCCTCTGTACCTGTTGGTAAACCTTGGGTACGATATTTTTGGCGTACAACCTCTCAATATCTTCGATCGGCGATTTTTGTGCTCTTTTTTCTTCTTCTGGAGAAGCCAAGGTTCTTCCCGTCTTTTATGCTCGTAGAGTTCCCGAGCAGCTCTAGTCCTTCGTTGCAGCCGTCTAGGCTCCTTGTTTATCTGCATGTGCTTGCCAGCATTCTTCATCAACCCAGGGATATCTAGGTGGTGGTCAGGTGAAACCCATCACGTTACGTTGCCAGCGTTATCACTGGTCTTCGATACCAGATGCTGGCCTCATAAATGTTGTTGAGAGTTTTCGGTATAAGCGTTCGGTGAAGATTCTTTCGGTCTCTTGCGATTGCAGCTTGTCTTCGTTATGTCTTCTCACAGTACTTCTTCTTTGTTGTGGCGCTGTGGAGATCCGCATTCGTACCCTGGCTGCAACAAGGCGGTGATCCGAGTCAGTGTTGGCTGCCCGGAACGTTCGGATGTCCAGAATAGTGGAGGCATGCATTACGTCTATCGCAAAATGATCAATTTGATTTAGCGTTTGATAATCCGCCATACCTCCTTGTGTATATTGAGATGAGGAAACCATGTGCTTGCTATAGTAATATATCGTCATGCCACAAAGCCAATAAGCCCAAGTCCGTTGTCAGACATAGTGTCGTGCAGGCTATGCTTACCAATTGTCCTACCAAAGATGTTCACCTTTGCTATTGTTCGGGCATTGCTCGTGTCTTGTCGAGGAGCTCGTAGAAACACGCTTTGGTGGCGTCAGCCTTGTCTTACGTAGCGGCATGAGTGCATATTAGGCTTATGTTAGCGAATTTAGCCTTGATGCGAATTGTCATACGATACTCGTTCACGTGTCGGAAGCTGAGGAATTCTTGCCTAAGTCTGCCGCTGAGATGGTAAATCTCCACCTTCTCGTCGCAGTTCCGGGATGGCAGTGATATCTGAGTGATAGCAGTCAAGGGCTTCTGCTTATTATTCGGATGCACGTGGCCTGTTAAGGGTCCGAACGTCGTTGTCCTTTAAACGTCGTCAAGAGTGAAAGCATTTTTATTCCTAGCCATTCGGTAGGGTTGTGAGCCCTATGGCGGCGTAGGCCAGTATAATGCTGCTGACGGGACATGCCCTTGTCATTTTAGCCTGCATGAGAAGGGGTTTACTCATGTAGTTATCGGGGTCACTATTGCGAGGTAAGGCCAGCACTTCGCTACGAGCTTGATTATTGCACTACTGGCCAAATTCCAATAATCCAAATTATAGGACACTCAGCAGTTTCCCGGTCAATCGCCACTTGATTAGTGACGACTACTTATTCGACAGGGCTGCAGTGAGTTCCAGAAAAACAACCAACCTCAAGGCGGTATTCTATCACCTCTTACTTAGCTTCTTGATGCACATAGATGCATCTTTGAAAGCATTGAATGATGCATCCAATGCATTCAATGTTAAGGGCTATGCTGACGAAGTAGTAAGCCTCTCAAAAACAGAGATCGTTCTTCTTACTAAGAGAAGAGAAAATCCTATATTCATTCCTTCAAGGATAGAAGAATCTAACATATATTATCTCGTCGGATTCCGCGTTTAAGACGCTACCTTTGATCAATTTAGTTTGAGATCTACTCGTAAGTTAGAAGGACAATATTGTTGATCGGACAGCAAAGGGATATTTAGCCATCTATACGTGTACAAAAGCCTTTAGTACGAGTAAAATATGATGTTTTAGCCTGATAGAAGGGACTCGATAAATTAGATATCTCTCAAACTTACCAAAGTGTAGAAAATGAGCTGTTAGTCAGTGCCCAACAGCACCATATGTCCATGCATTCATCCTATAAAGACGGAATACTGATCTATCTCCAACTTTGGCAAGAAATCCTCGAAAAAACGAGAATGCTCCCGGCACAGGAAATGGAAGAAGAATGAAGAAATATTACAAGTTATTCGTTTCCACAAACTGAGGTCATAGACAGTATTCAGGTTGACAACAATAGTGTCGATGAGGTTATCACTGTATACCCACATAGCCAGACAGTAGTGAGGGCTTTGTAGTTTTAAGATCGAGGCTGGAAAGTATAGATAAGTGTTGAAAAACGCTTCTGAAACGCTTCTTCCTTTGGCAGTATTTCGTTAAGCTCTGCCCAAAAATCGATTGATGTAGGAACTAGTAAAGCCAACGTGTGCTGGCTCAATACACAGCGAATAGAATCCTATGTCCGATCTGCGACAACAAGAAATCGGTTTGATCACAGGGCTCCCATCTACCTATGCACTAATCTATCTACGTCTGTCCTTAGAGTGGTGTCTGTTTAAACGGTGACTGGATGTCATTTCTAAATGCCAGAGTTTGAAAAATCATCAATAAGTCGGATGGTTTGAGGTTTATGAAAGTAGATGTCTCATTTTTTGTTCGCTCCTACTTAGTTCTTTAAGGTATATCCAAGGTGTGACCTCAATAACTTATTATTTGTTGTGTTACTCGTAGGTTAAGTTAGCTTTTCGCTGTATTTCCAATGGTGCTGGTATCAGCTATTGAAAGTTTACTTATGCCATTGAATAAGTATGATGAGTTCCTATGATGAGTTATGTATGCAACTTCTGGAAAATTTATGTAAGGGAGCACCCACTCTTCTACGAGGTATTCATTGTTGGCTTCTTAATTGTTCACATTTTGTAGCTGCGGTTTTGCTAGAGTGAAGACCATAAATAGATTTCTATTGGTACCGGAGCTCCGGCGTTTACTCCTAGCCGTCTTTGGACATTTCGCATGCAAACGCCTCATCTTCTCTAGACTGAGAAGCCACTCATGGTACGGGCCAAGTGATGACTGAATATCCAGCGGATTACTTTTAGCTCAAGACGACATCTCGGGCATCAAACTTTCTTGAATTAGTAGAGTGAAATGTTTTATGGGAGCTGAATGGTGTGACATTTCCAGTTGTAGTTGTTGTCCAACATTACGTCGAGTTATTTGACGTGTTCAAGAAATGTCAGCGACCTAGTGGATCTTTGTGTTGGACCGTATAACTCCTCATTAACAGCACCACGATCTTCGTTTTCTTGGGAAATTTACACGCCTTTTCTATGTATTCATCTTGAGAACTAATTTGCTTCATAAGATGGCTGATTGCTATGCTATCCGCATCAGCTGCAATCTTCTTCACTCCTACATCGGGGACATTTAATCGAGTGTCTTACCATCGTCGAAACTAGTAGTGACTAGTGGTGAACATACACCTCATTGTTCTGCATATTGGCAAGTAGGACTTCAGCCAATTCAAAGCACTATCTATTCTCAGAATGAGTGCATTACAAGTGATATATGCTTGATAGAAGTATTATCGAATTGTTAAATTGTGAACAATGTATTGGCTGAAAGATGTCCAAGACTATAATCAATAAGAGTAACTTATCAATCACGAATAAAATAAAACTTAAAGAAGAGCGGTCCAAGAATGGAACATTGTGGAACCCCAATTACATAAGGAAAGCTTCATGATTTTGAATACTAAAATTTGAATTTCAAAGGGGCTTTTCAAATAGATTAAAATGCCAGGTTTTTACAGGAACTAAGGCTAGTATAAACCACCTTTTTTTTCTACAATGCCGGTTAATTAAACCAATGTACACCCTGAATGACTCGAACTGCAACCAATTTCAGACTGCTATAATTTCCAAACCGTTCATGACAGTGAGCTCAAATTTGGACACATGACAGATAATTTTATTATTTACAAGTCTTTTAAACGATTTGCGTATCAGTTGTGTTGAAAAAATTTTATCCGCGATGGAATTCAAACGTGATAGTGTGATTGCTTTATATTTGGCTGGAAAACCACAAGTAGCTATCGTTAGAGCCCTCCAGCACCTCAACGTGAATAAATCATTTGTGTCTCGAACCATAGCTCGTTACCATGATACTGGCAGCGTTGCAAAACGCCATGGAGGTGGTCATAAAAAATCAGCAACATCGGCAGAAATGGTTCGGAAAGTGAAGGCTCGAATTGAGCGAAATCCGCGTCGAAGTGGAAGAAAAATGGCTTGTGAGCTCAACATATCGTTGGAACGGATGCAACACATACTGAAAAATGAGCTTTGACTGAAGCCATTGAAGTTCCAAAAAGCACATGATCTAACACCGCAACAGAAAAAAGTTTGAGTCGAAAGAGCGAAGGACTGGTTACGCTTGCACGAAAGTGCTGAGTTGCCGAATTTGGTTTTTTCCGGTGAGTCGCCATTTGTTATCGAGCAATACGTCAACAAACAAAATGACAGAGTTTACTGGCCAGAGAGGTCCTTCGAAAATTTACACCTTCGGACGGCCACCAGAAAGCAGGCAGCAACGATGGTTTGGGCAGCCATAACCACCGATGGTCGCTCTGCGCTCGTATTTTTGGACCGTGGCGTCAATATTAATGCGATCGTATACCGTGAAACTGTCTTATAGGCAATATTGAAGCCTTGGGCAAACAATGATTTCAGTCGGAGACCGTGGACATTCCAACAAGACTCGGCGCCGTCTCACAAAGCGCGCGTCAATCAAGATTGGTTAAAGAAAAATGTTCCACACTTCATTTCTTCGACACAATGGATTGCAAATTCTTCGGATGTAAATCCGTCGGATTTCTCAGTCTGGGGTATTTTGAAGGCGAAGGTTGGCACTAAAAAAAATACCAAAGTTTGGACCACCTCAAACAAGCACTTCGCCGGGAATGGGCCAAAATACCGCAGAGCCACTTGCGTGCAGCGTGCGATGCTTTCTTCGGCCGTTTCAAGGCCATTATTCGCGCCAAAGGTGGACATATTGAAAACTGCCGATATAATGTGAAAATTGATGTATTTTCCAACATTCTTTGCTTTGGCACAATAAAATTTATCAAAAACTAAAAAAATTATTTAAAAAGTTGGAGTTCGAGTCACTTACCCTGTAGTTCTACCACTAACAGAATAAAGCTCAACTCATCAGACTCTCATTAGTTTCAGTTCTTGTTCCAGACTCACTATGCACGAGGGTTGTCTCGTACATCTTTTCTCAAATTTTTTTTTTATTTTTCTACATAGTCTCCTTGTAACTCTACACACTTCTCCCAGCGTTGCTCCATCTCTCGAAAATCTCTGTCCTCCGAGCGCAGTTTTTAGATGAGGGAACAAAAAGAAGTCGGTTGGGGCTAGATCTGGTGAATAAGGTGGATGGTCAAGCAGTTCAAACCGTAATTCATGGATTTTTGCCATGGCAACCGCTGAGGTGTGAGACGGCGCGTTGTCTTGGTGAAACAGGATTTTCTTTTTTTGCAAATGTGGCCGTTTTTCCGCAATTTGCAATTTCTGCCTTCAGCTTGGCAAGTAATGATGCGTAATACGCTCCTGTAATGGATTTTCCTTTTTGAAGATAATCGATTAAGATAACTCCTTTACTATCCCAAAAAACAGTCGCCATCACTTTCTCAGCCGGAAAATCAGGTTTTGCTTTTTTGGAGCCGGCGAGTCATCCACTGTTTTGACTGAATTTTTGTTTCGGGCATATAATGGTGTATCCAAGTTTCATCGGCGCCAAAACTCGGATTTATTACGCCTAAACTGCGCCAACAAAGCGTTGGAAATGTTCATTCGAACACGTTTTTGGTTTAACGCAAGCAAACGCGGCACCCAACGCGCGGACAGCTTTCTCATGCCAAAATCTTGATTTAATATGTAACAAACACGTTCTTTGGACATTTTCATAACCTCTACTATCTCTCTCACTTTAATTCGGCGGTCGCCTAACACCATTTGGTGGACTTTAGCAATGTTATCGTCAGTGGTTGCAGTTTTTGGACGTCCCGAACGTGCATCATCTCCCAAGCTCTTACGGCAACGTTTAAATTCAACTGCCCAAAATTTCACTGTGGTAAATGATGGTGCAGAGTCCCCATACACAGACTCCAACTCATTTTTGATTTGCGTAGGCCTATTGCCTTTCAAAAACAAGAATTTAATAACAGTTCGATACTCAATTTTTTCCATTTTCACAAAAAACACTCACATCGGCCCACTCAAACGACTGTCAACTAAAAACTGCGCGTCCAAAATGACTGAAACTTCGGTAAGTAACTAACCAGAGATGCACAACTAGCATCCACTAGCTTTTATTGACGAATGCCTGTATCTTTACGTTGCGGTCGGAAACTTTTCAGACAACCCTCGTAAGTTATATCGCATGGATTAGTTTGTGATGTGCTTTACTTCCGCGACCATATTGAGATTTATAAATTTTGATCTCTGAAAGCGCCTCAAATAAAGTAGATACATACATTTTTAGCGGATGTGATTTTAAATTAAAGTTCCAGGGATGTACGAACCCTGCTAATAGATTCAAATTTATCGATTATGGCCGAGAAAATTTTTTAAAGTGACGGAAAAAGTATGAACTTAATCAGACATTTCTCAGAAAACTCCTCCATTTTTGCAGTGAATTTACAGAGGTTAAAGTTCTCGAAATGTTCAAAGAGCGCCTGACAGTAAAACAGTACAAATCGGGATATGTACTGTTACAAGAGCGCCAAGGTATCCGGTCGGTCTTTTGCGAACAGTCGTGCAAATCTTCAATGAAGTAGTCTAGGTCTAAATTTTGGTCGAAAACCAAATCCATAATCGTTTAGTCTTCCATGTACCGAGGGGAGCAATCAGAGCAGCATTTGTGTCAAGAAACATACCACTATATGTGAATATATAAACACTACGTTTTCACTGTTCTAAATCCCTCTGCAAACAACAAACAAACACTTTTCCACCAACTTGTGCTTTTCGCTTATTTCTAGATTACCGCAGGAGTACCATTCCAGCCCTGAACTATTAATTTTTTTTATTTCCATTTAATTCAAAATTCAATTGTAAATGTTGTCCTACAATAACTCTCTGTTCAATGAATATTTCTCATTCTACTTTAATTACATTTCACAACAATCCATCGGCTCCATCCCAAGACCATCGAGTCCGCCTAAGTAACAACATTCTCAAGCGCTGTTATAATTCTGTTCATTTACCATTCAGCCCATCCATATTCAACTCAATTGTGACTAATAGCTCCCTCATGCTATGCCTAGTCTGTCTAAATTAAATAAAATTTCTCAGGAAAAATATTTTTTTTTTTTTTATTATTGAAGACAACGTCATTGGAATATCCAATGCGTACACTCCCGATCAAATTTCTTCATACTCCAAACGCCAAACTGAGGAAAAACTCTAGCTTCGAAAATATATAAAAAAAAAAAAAAAAACAAAAATGAATCACATCTCGCCAGACACATAAATCTCCATCCATGATAGGAAAAGAAAAACAAAAAAAATGAATAAAATAAGATCCATTCGAGGCTGACATTAGAAACCAATTCGAAGAATCAAAATAAATTATCACCCAAACACATGTCCACCAGAGAGAGAGAGAGAGTGAGAGGAGCAGTTTCATTTGTGTATAGTGAAACCACAGCGTATTGCCCGTCAGCACCCTCAAAAGTGCGCCCAATAGCTATGAAATGAGCATGTCTCCATTCATACATATGTACGAGTATGTTATACCTATTCCCTGGCAGCTACTGGCCTCTAAGCTCATTAAGTAATCCAGACGAGACGAAACGTATCGACACAGAATTAGGGTTGCTGGGTAGGAGAACAGTAGTAGCCGATTTGAAATAAGCTCGTGACACGTCCGAGCACCCACTTACACGACCAATTTCCGAGGAATTACCATAAACTCTCGGTCTGTGCCCTCCCCTGGTCCGGGTGACTCGTATTCCACCTTGAGATGCATATATTCAAGCGGATGTAGTGCATTCTAATTTATTTCCAAATACGAATCCATCAGATTGCTTGGATATAATCGTAGATGGATAAATGTCTTATTAATATCGTATCCCATTCCGAGAAGTCGTTTGTTTCGATGTTTCGATGTTTCGATGTTTTATTGTCGACTGGAAGAACAACAACCAGCGCTCGACGAATTCTTTAAGTATGTATCCATGGTATATATACACAAGGCAGCTGAAACGACACGAATGGATTGTATCTTTAAGTCATAATAACAGAATTGCATCAAAAAATCAATTTTGAATACGTAGATACAAAACAAACACAATTGAGATACTTTGGTCCGATGCCTGAATGACTGACTACATCTGTGTTTGGTTTCGATTTCGATTTGGATTGTGTTTATTTGAATTCTCCTCTGAGATGCGCCGAAGATTCATTAAAGGATTCATTAAAACCGTTTAATTGTTTTCGATTAAACTCTCAGTCTCATGAGAGATGAATCAGTCACAGCGAGAAATGGAACACTGATGAGAGTACTCGTAGCCTGAATTGCCGAATTACAAGAAATAATTCATTTTATGGCTCCTGGGACAAGTAACACCGATTTTCTGTTTGTTTTTAGGTTTCATCTGGGATTTTTTTCTTCTCCCACAATATCTTTTCTTATAAAGAAAAAGACACACACACACACAGCAACGGTGTAAATGTTTTCATTTGTCATTCTCCTGGCGGAAAGCACTCGAACACGAAAACTGAAAAAAATATCTCTTTTATGTTTGTATCTTTATGACGGCGCGGTGACCATGCCCGGGCTGTAATAAATTTTATTTATTTCCTTCTCTTCTCATTTACGTGTATTGTTTCGTTTTGAAGTTTCTGAATTTCAGATCACAAAGTCATTTATGGATATTTAAACATGTACCTAATTATTCGACTTTAAGGCAATAAACATTGATTAGGGAGTCGTAAGAGATGTGATATTGCTTTAAATGCAGTTTGAGGCCGTAGATTGTTTAGATGGGTTCTTGTTGGCTGCGGTACTAGCCTTTATTATTCACTAAGCTATCAGAGAATCTTAGAAGGTTGTCCTAAAGAACATTATTTTCAGTTGAAAATCGGAGTAGATATGTATCGATTTTTTCCTGGTTATCGCATGATTAATTGATTTGTCGACCTTTCGGTAGAACCCTCGTTTGACCAGGTAGTTAAGGCTTCTGTCTTAATGTCTATTAGCCGGTCTGTTTTTGCTGTCTACTGGTTATACTCATTTTATTCTCAGTTTTATTGTCGTCGGATGCATCAAATGAGATGGAAAATCAATGTGAAATACGGAGCACCGTTAGGCTGTTTGTTTTTTCAGGTTTCCCCTGTTGCCGTACTTCTACTTGTTCTTCTAGGTATTACTGCCAATGTGCAGACTAATCCGTGTTTGACTGTTGGAACTCCAGCAATTGATAAATGCACGATCACTTCAAATTTGCCATAAAATTCAACACAAACGGTGGAAGATCGGTGCCAATTTTGACCCAAAATCAGCACACGATCACTTCAGATTCATCACAGAACTCGAGCCAAATGGTGGAAGATCGGGCCCCAATTGGACTCAAAATCAGCCCACGATCACTTCAGATTTATCTATCACAGAACTTGAGCCAAATGGTGAAAGATTGGGGCCGCAATCTTTACCCAAAATCAGCACACGATCACTTCAGATTTATCACAGAACTCGAGCCAAACGGTGGAAGATCGGGCAGCAATTGGATTCAAAATCAGCACACGATCACTTCAGATTTATCTATCACAGAACTTGAGCCAAATGGTGAAAGATTGGGGCCGCAATCTTTACCCAAAATCAGCACACGATCACTTCAGATTTGTCACAGAACTCGAGCCAAACGGTGGAAAATTAGGGCTGCAATCTTGATCCAAAATCAGCACACGATCATTTCAGATTTATCTATCACAGAACTTGAGCCAAATGGTGAAAGATTGGGGCCGCAATCTTTACCCAAAATCAGCACACGATCACTTCAGATTTATCACAGAACTCGAGCCAAACGGTGGAAGATCGGGCCCCAATTGGATTCAAAATCAGCACACGATCACTTCAGATTTATCACAGAACTCGAGGCAAACGGTGGAAGATTAGGGCCGCAATCTTGACCCAAAATCAGCACACGAGCACTTCAGATTTATCACAGAACTCGAACTAAACGGTGGAAGATCGGGGCCCCAATTTGATTCAAAATCAGCACACGATCACTTCAGATTTATCTAACACAGAACTCGAGCCAAATGGTGGAAGATTTGGGCCGCAATCTTGACCCAAAATCAGCACACGATCATTTCAGATTTATCTATCACAGAACTCGAACCAAACGGTGGAAGATCGGGCAGCAATTGGATTCAAAATCAGCACACGATCACTTCAGATTTATCTATCACAGAACTTGAGCCAAATGGTGAAAGATTGGGGCCGCAATCTTGACCCAAAATTAGCACACGATCATTTCAGATTTATCTATCACAGAACTTGAGCCAAATGGTGGAAGATTGGGACCCCAATCTTGACCCAAAATCAGCACACGATCACTTCAGATTTATCACAGAACTCGAGCCAAATGGTGGAAGATTGGGGCCGCAATCTTGACCCAAAATCCGCACACGATCATTTCAGATTTATCTATCACAGAACTTGAGCCAAATGGTGAAAGATTGGGGCCGCAATCTTGACCCAAAATCAGCACACGATCACTTCAGATTTATCACAGAACTCTAGCCAAACGCTCGATGATTCGGAACAAGATTGGTGGAACATTGTCCCAAAATGAACACACGATCGCTTCAAAGTTGTCAAAAAATTCGATGCACATGGTTTAAGATTGGAGCTAGATCGGTGACAATTTGGCCGAAAATTGGCGCACGATCACTCTAATTTTATCACAAAATACACGTCAAACGATGGAAGACCGGACCAGCGTCGGAGGTAATTTAGCTTGCAATCGATTCGCGGTCGTTGAGAAATTGTTTCAAAATCGATACACGATCATTTCAAATTTTTCACAAAGCTAAAGCCAAACGGTGGAAGTATGGAGTAGGATCGATGGAAAACTGTCCCGAAATTGACACACGATCGCTTCAAAATTATGACCAAACTCGAATCACACGGTACACGATCACTTTAATTTTACCACAAAATACAAGCAAAACCAGGGTAGACCGGAACAGGATCAGTAGAAAATTCTCCATAAATGGACAGTCGATCAAAATTATAATAAAACTCGAGTCACACGATGAAAACTATGCCGGATTCGTAAAAATTGTTCCAAAATCGATACACGATCACTTCAATATTATCATTCAAGACAAAAGAAAAGGAAGGTCGATGAGAATTTGGCTCAAAATCGGCACACTATCACTTCAAACTATTTACAAAATTCGAGGAATCTGATGGAAGATCAGAGCGATCAGACACGATCACTTCAAAGTTATCAAAACCTACAACCCAATCGGTGAAAAATTAGAACAGGACCGATAACAGTTTAGGCAAAAATCAACACGATCACAGAACTCTAGTCAGTCAAACGCTCGATGATCGGAACAAGACTGGTGGAACATAGTCCCGAAATCGACATACGATCGTATCAAAATTATCACAAAATTCCAGTCAATACCATGGGATTGGAGCTGGATCGGTGACAATTTGGACGAAAATTGGCGCACGATCACTCTAATTTTATCACAAAATACAAGCCAAACGATCGAAGACCGGCTTACGGTCGACAAGAAATTGTTTCAAAATCGATACACGATCATTTAAAATTCTTCACAGAATTAGTGCCAAACGGTAGAAGCATGGAGCAGGATCGGAGCAAAATTGTCCTGAATTCACGATCGCTTAAAATTTATGACCAAAATTTTGATCATAAAATACAAGACAAACGATGGAAGACCAGATCAGGATCGGACACAATTTAACTTACAATCAGCTCGCGGTCACTTCAAAATTATCGAAGAAAAATGATCGGCAGAAATACCCCATTGGCGCAAGATTGTTATACGGTTGAGTCACAAACAATAACAAATCGATGAGAATTGACAAAAAATTAATGAAAAATTGATTTCGAAATGCTAAAAGCCTACTTGGACATTATAAATTCATATTCGACGCAATGCCAACTTAAGGTCGATTGGTGCGCAAAGCATTAGATACAGAAAATCTTACAAAACTGACAAAAAACCGCCAGAAAATTGATGATAAGCTCCACAAATTTAAAGAACGCTAGGTCTGAGATCGCCACGAGATGGTAAGTGACGTAAGATTGCAGGAACACGGAAGGTCGTCAGCAAACCAGCTTGAAACTGACAAGGCCAATATTGGATACTGGAAATCTGTCGCCATAGCGATATGAAATTATTTATAACTTTCACAGAATTAACATGAGTTTCACAAAAATCGCGTTAAATCTGAGCGATCGCGATGTGATCGTTAGATCGTTGGATCAGTGATGAAATCGGTGTTATTTGCAGAGAAACGCTTACCAGAAAAGGTGACTGAAGCAAGTGACTAGTCATGGTTCCACTTAAATGATTCGTTTAACCCTTAGGATGAGGTTTTAGCTAAATTTTCCAATCGAAGTGTGTCCTCCAATTCCTCATTGCTCGAAAACACGTTTCTTGCCATAACACTGTCTTATTTCCCAATCCTGTGCATTCCCAACCTGAGCTCATTAGTAAGGCCATCAACATCAGATAAACATTTGGTTTTCCCCGAATTGTTAATTAGTGAAAAAAATCGAAAGGGGTCTCTCTCTGAATCGGAAAACAAACAAATTCCCTAACCAGCATCATGTATCTCAACACCTGCAAGATTGATAATAATTGAAAGACCCTACCAATAAATCAAAGTTAATCCGAACAGTTAATCACGACTGAACCGAGCGCATCACGTACACTCTAGATCGCCTTGTATGGGTAGACTTTAATTGATTGTTACCTCTCATTATCGCGACAGACAATCAAAACGTTCGAAACAATTTTGTCGTGGTAAATATCGTAGAAACCAATCGTCACCAGGATCAGAGGGATGAAAGGAAAAATGTTTGACTTGTATAAGAAAAAAAAAAAAAAAAAAAGAAAAACGAAATCCCAGACCCGAATCCTGACATCATGCAACAGAGATCTCTATCTCCAGCTTCAGCTTCAGCTTTGCATTCCCTGATCTCCTCGGAATCTCAGGCAAGAGGAACCACAAGTCGTAAAACAATCACCCGGCATACGAATATGAGCCGGACCAATGTGACCTAACCAATTTGATTGAATTGGAAATTGCCTAGTGGTTGATGCGGTAGATGCAGTTGCTCCTCTGCGGTTAATCTTTATCTCTTCAGGGGATAAGACTTCTTCGGATCACACGCAAACAGCTACTACCTAAACCATCGACGGACTTAGTTTATTCAATTTTGAATCTTTTTTTTGTCGATCTTAGTTCGTTCGTTGGTTTTTCTGATTCTACTCCAACAAAAAAAAAAAAAAAGAAGAAAAGTAATTTCGAGGATTGAGCGCAGGCAAATCGTTTGAAATGAATAATCAGACACAGCCCTCGAGCTAACAATCTTGTTAACGAGTTTTCCTTTTTTTTTTTTTTTGTTTTGTTTTGTATCCGTTTGTTTGGTGCATCTTTGGCTGGTGCCTTTCGTCGGTTTGTTTTCTTATCGAGGCGGACATGTTGGCTCATTAATTTCAACATGCAATTCATGAAGATGGAGAAACAAGATCAAAACATTGATCGTTAGTTAGTTTGTATCTTTTTTGATAGGTGATTTGGTGGTTAGGTCTTGGACATAGGGTGAGGTAGCCAGTGTGGCTACTTTTTAAACGGAGACAAGTCAATAGGAAACTGAGTAATTTCAAGCTGTTCTTGATCTGGGCTTGGGAATAAGCAAATATTCATGTTGACAAGTAGTGAGTGGCACTTCGACACTAGAATTCAAAGGGGCTGAGACCCTCTTCTACGTATCTATAAGCTATCAAAGCATTTTAAAGATGACAAACCAGAAGTTGTTGACGTATTTGTGAGGCGCTAAACAGGGAAGTCACTACTATACAACAGGCACATATGTACCTGTGTATGATGGGTTTCGGGCCGCAAATTGGTAACTGAGATTTGATTGTGCTGCTTACTCGTGCGTTTTAATGGGTTTGGCAACGTGAAGCTGAGCGTTGTCATGGTGTAGAATCACTTTTTCGTGCCTCTACTCGTATTGTGGCCGCATCAATTGAAGTCGATACCGTTTCCCAGTGATGGTTTCATTAGGGTTTCAGCAGTTCATAATAAATACCGACTTGGTCCCACCAAATACACAGCATAACCTTCGCAGCGTGAATATTCGGCCGAGCCGATGACGTACTCGTAGTTGCAGGACCGGGCAGCCCCCATGACTTTCTTCTCTTTGAGTTGCTGCAATGAATCCATTTTTCATCACCCGTCACCATGCGATGAAGAAAACTCTTCGTTTTTTGGCGCTGGAGCAGTTGTTCAGAGGCGAAAAAATTACGCTCAACGTCCCTTGGCTTCAAACCATAAGGAACCCAAGTTCCTTGTTTTTGAATCATTCCCAACGTATGCAGTCGCTTGGCGGGTAACTCCTAATGCTGAAGCAAGCTCTTGTGTTTGGCACGGATTCTTATCCAACAATGCCTCCAATCCAGCGTCTTTGAAGGATTTTGGCCTTCCTTCTGAAGCGACGGAACCAATCACGGCACGTTGTTTGACTTAGATCAGCATCCCTGTAAACTTTTTTGAGCTCTCGGTGTGCTTCAGCCTCCGTTTTCTTCGAATGAATTAAGAAAATCAACACCCGCAAATGACGATTATTTGGCACAAAATCAGACATTTTCACACAAAAGTATGTATATGACGCCACAACAAAATCACTAACGTCCCTAAGCTTGGTTCATGACGTTTTGGATGTGTCAAAATTGATCACCACTTACTGCTGGCGCCATCTATTGAGAACTTAGTTGCGCACCTAATAATTTCCTTCATTAGACGACACTTCTGCCCTTTGACGAAAAGAATACGCCTCTTGGACATCGTGCTGGACCCCCGCCCAATTATCAAGGCTTCGCTCATCTATGACGTTGTCTAATAAAAAGCGGGGGCAGAGCATATTACTGGTCTTATCGTAAACATCTTCAGATAACGGCTCTGAAGGTTGCTACGATTTGACCAGCAACAAGTTGCCGGTCATAGGTCTTGTTGGCGGCTGGACTTAAATCACGGTACCATGGGAGTCAGGAGCCCCCCAGATTTCGGTCCGGGCCTGACTTGTTGAGGTAGGCCCCCTTGTGGGAGCGTC
The DNA here is from genome assembly GCA_963966105.1 of Volucella zonaria. NCBI lineage: Eukaryota > Metazoa > Arthropoda > Insecta > Diptera > Syrphidae > Volucella > Volucella zonaria. The sequence continues at coordinate 133,234,706 of OZ014533.1, read as the reverse complement.
ATGGTGGTTGTGGTTTAAACCCAAATCGCGGGAAAGGGTCTAACCCATTGTAGAGTTGCAAATAAGTACTGGGTGCTGTGACCCTAAGAGCAGTAAGAGAGTATGAGGCCTCGACTCATACCAAGGGTGGAACTTGTGCCTCCAACACAGTTCCGAATTCGTATCAAAAGATTGACGAAGAGCGATGGCAAGGCATAGGTCTATATGACAGGTGGTTTACGTTAAAAACAATGAGACGTTCTGCACATCGTGCAAGGATGTTTTGCAGACTTCGGACCGAGTGCAAATATGAGGATGCTAAATTTAAGGAATAAGGCGGATGCACCATTTTTGCCCAACCGAGCTCCTGTAACTGTGTGCAGGTGGTCCTAGCTGTATGAGGGCGATCGTTATCCTGATGGAATAGGTTACGTTGAGTTAAGTTGGCGGCTTGATGAGCTATCTAGAGCCAAGTCCGTTCTATACCTCATCACATTGTGATGTCCAAGTGGGGGAATTGAAACTGGATGGGCTTCCTACTTCCGCTTTCCGCCTCGCGTTGGTTACCGTTTGGTCCCTGAGCGGGTTTATGACACATTGTTGCCTCCGCGAATCTGAAACGAGGTAAAAGTAACGCAACAGATAGTTTTGAGAGGTTGTGGGAGTAACAGGTAGGTAGGTAGGTAATAGTATCTGTTGGAAAGACCAACCCACTTAGTCCATTAGCCTGTTGTGATGCCATGTAAATCTGTGACCCTCTTACTCATAGAACCAATTTGAGCTTATGCTGAAGTGTATGAGACTGTTAACGTCTATATTCGTCGAAGTACAATAGCTCATCGCAACTACTTGCCTGCTGAAGATATCGAGGGGTGTCAAGTGAAACAGAATATCTAATGCCGCGGAGGGAGTAGAACGTAGGGCTCTGCTTATGCACTAAGGACTCTGCTTAGTTTGCTGCAATTGACTGCATTGTCTAAGGCCGCTCACCAGACAACAACCGCGTAGGTGGGTATCGGTCTTCCAACCGGGATGTATAGCCGGTGGGTTATGCGAGGTTGAAGGCCCCATTTCTTCCCAATGGCTTTTGTGCAAGCGAATAAAGCTGCTGTAACTTTCCTGACTCTTTCTTGAATGTTAGGATCCAGATATTTTGCTGTATCGGTACACTGGTACCGTTTATTGAGGGAGGTTCTGTAATTGGAATTTTATCTCATATTTCCTGGAAAAGAAGACTAGATCAGTTTCATGGGGGTTTACTCCCAACCCACAGCGATCTGCTCAACAGGTTAATCTTTTGAGATTTAGTTGAAGGAGTTCCTTAATGGTATTAAGACGCTTACCACAGACGGCTTCTCAGCTGTTCATTAATCACTAAGTTGGAGAAAAGACACCGCATTGCGTCGTACCTGTGCTGACATATCTTTTAGCAGAAGCCCCATCAGTTTGGGATTGATTATCCTGCTATTTAGCATAAGACTGATCCCCAAATGGGTCGTCTACCTGCAGAATTGACAGCGCAGTCGTGATTGCGGATGTGTTAAAGTTGTTAAAGAAAAGCGACCATTGTGTACTTTCTATATTGTGGAAGTAATAACTTCCTAAAGTTCTTTGTCTCAACTTACTGAGGAGGGACAGTTGCACAAAATGTGGAGAGTATCCTATGAATGAGCCTATGTCCCCACAACCTTTGCACAGGTCGTTGTCGGTAAGGCGCAACCTTATTGCGTGCGCTAACAAAAGATTATGGTTAGTGAGCAATCCAACTAGCGTAGATAGTTCAGCTGTACTTTTCATGAGAATCTTACTTGTTTTAGATTTGCTGAGTTCCGGCCATAGGGTTGTCTTGAAGTCTGGCAGATTGGAAGGCTTTTCCACCTTTCATTGGTTTTTATTTGTATCGTTCCCTCCACTTGTATTCGCAGAGTGCGGAGTGGTGGTTTGTTACATTGATCTGAAAGTTCTCTTTCTAGGGCGGATCCTTTTCGAGCTAACTAGTCTGCATGGTTATTGCCTGCCACCCAGGGACCCAGCATAGTGTAGCCTTATGCTCTTCGTGACAGCGATTTGATTTCGACTGCCGTAGTGGCCTTGATGACAGCCTGGCTCTCATCAAATATAGTAATATCCTCGTGGGATATTGCCTTTATTACCACATGTTTGGCTGCTTCTGCTACAGCCAATGTCTCAGCCTGGATGATACTGCTGTCCGGTCCGGTAGGCGTCGTGAGCATAGTAAGTAGCATAGTAATAGAAGGTCCCAGTGCCGGTGCCAGTCTCAATCTTTGATTCATCCGTGAAAATGGATATAGTCTGGTACCATTTGGTTCCTACCCCTTCTTCTCGGTTTGGGAAAATGCAGACGAATGGTGTTTCAAAGTCGTGATGGCGTATTATGTAGTCCGTATTGGAGCATTAACCCAGTTCACTTGTATGGATTGAGGTGCGGACTTTCGGATTTGGTTTCCATCCGTTTCGTTGCAGATTCTCGCTTCAATAGATTTAGGTACATGAGGCCGAGTAAATTTTTCAGTCCTGCGTCGTTCTCACGCCATGAGTGCCGTGATACATGCAATCCTCTGTACTTTTGTCATGAATTTAAGGTTGCTAGTTTTATTTGTTAATTATCTAAGCTGCCGTAGGTGAAACTGGGGCTGACGATTGACGTGTACATCCATAGGATAGTCTTGGGGTTAGGTCCCTATTTTCTCTCAAATATACAGCTGCAAGCGTAGAAGGCGATCGTTGTTTTCTTTACGCGACATTGAGCTTCCAACTCAGGTTACTACCTAGTACGGTACCTAGCTATTGAGCGGTGTTCGATAGTCGGAGAGTTGCCCCATGTATGGAAGGAAGGTCAAATTGTTATTATTATCCTTATATGGTGAATAGTACAAGCTCTGTATTTTGGGGGTTAATTCCGCGCCCACAGAGCTTGACCCGGTCTCCAAGGATTCTAGGATTTTACTGATAGTGGTAAGGTGTCCATAAAAACCACATTATCCACGAATGCAGCGGCTTTTATTCCTCCCTTTTCAGAATCCAAAGTATTTCATTCACCACTAGGGTCCACAGAAGAGGTGATATCACCTCTCCTTGAGGGGTGCCCCTTGAGGTGGTGACCCTCAATACCATGTTACCTATTGTTGCTTTGTTGTTCTTGTTGCAGAGTATACAGGTTATCAGGTTGGTTTATGCAGGATTAACTCCAGCATTTCCAAAGTTTGTACTTATAGCGGGAACGTTGACATTGTTGAAGGTTTATTCGATGCTTTTTGTCGTGAAGAATTTTCAATCGTGCTGACAACTTCATGTAGAGCCGTTTGCCTGCCTTCGCCTTTTGTATAGGCTGAGGCTAAGTTTTCTAGGTGCAAATTACTTCGAATATGAGTGTCAAGGTGTTTTTGTAAAGTTGTTGAAATGTATGATGTTAGGCTTATGAGCCAGAGGTCTTTTGGGCATGGGTATGGCTGGGCTTACCAGCCTTAGGAATGAAAACTGCCTTCCCTCCCGCATTTTAGCACATATCCATGCTTGATCCGTCTTTTTAGGAACGGTATCACAGCCCGCTTTGTTTATCGAAGCATGACTGGTATGATTCCGTCCAATTCAGCGGATTTGTAAGCGTTGAATGAGTCCATAACCCAGCTTATTATCTTTTCTTCTAGTATCCCCTAGGGAAGAATGTGTCTGTATTTGCTAATGGAATGGAACACCCCTTCGATTAACCACACCTGTCCGTTTCTGTTCTAGTGTCGACTTCAATCTGCACAGCTATTGACAGTGGACTTCTGCGGTAATAGTCTTGTTACGAGGCAACAGCTCAAAATGGATTATTCCCCCAGCATCCCACCACGCAGACAGTAACCCCTTGAGTGGGTGAAGTCCATCTTTGGGATGGTGGATGCTGATTTTTCTTCTGGACTAAGCCATTGGTGGCGATGGCTAATGTGTAAGGAATTCGTTTTGTATCTCCGCTAACGAGTCGGTTCAAAAACGTCTCTTGATTCTGACGCGACGGAAGCACAGTGCAAGTGTGGTACTCATTTACCCAACTTTACCCATATTTTTTAGGTGTCGATAAATGGTCATATGGCTTACATTGAGTTCCCTTCTGACTTCCCTTGCCGCAACCGTGGGATTTCTTTCGACGGTTGACTTCAGGAGCTCCTCGTATAGCTCTTCTGACTTAACCGAACAAAGTTCATCCTTTAGGTCAAAATTACCATTTCTAAACTTTGAGGAACCAATGCCTATGTCTGGACTCGCTAAGAACACCCTCCCCATACACTTTTGGATTTCTCTAGTGGCTTCACTTCCATTCTAGTTTTCCCGGAACAAAGACAATAACATAGGCCGAATATGCTCTTCCGGATACATCCATTTCAAAATTCAGTTAAAAATGCTTACAATGACGTTAGCACAACGAAATTTGCAGACTGAATGAGCAATATATCCCAAATACTAACTTCAATAACGGTTTCAGCATTGAATTGGTTTCGTGCATTTTATGCCAATTGGAAATTAACTCCCGAAAAAAAACGCGCAAAACTTATATTACGACCCTGTACTTAGGACCTTATCCTCTTATTAAAGTATTTGATCTTTTGCGCAGTTTAATTCGAGCTCGCCGATTACCGTCAACTTTTTACCCTTTCAATAGCGCTTTTGATCACTGCCTAGTCATCGGCGAGCCCTTCAAATGTGGTTTGCGGTCTTTCTGGGGTCTTAACACCTCATCATACTGATGTTTCAGTGAATTTTGTTAGACATCAAACCTGCTGTAATGTCAAAAAATTACCTTCTGGCCGTTGAATAGCTCGTTTTCAAGTCCAAGATACACGTACATATTTTGGGGCACCATCGTAACACGATCCTTTGACACACACCCTCGCTTTTCATCGGCCATGGCATTAGCTGCCATTCCTGTCGAATATGTCAGAAAGCGGTTGTACATGATCCATTCCAAGGCTTTGACCAATTTGTCCAGCAACTAGATACGTATGTATGTATGCATGAGCTGATCCTGGTGCTTTAGCTTGTTTGATTGGTCTACTTAGTGCGTTTTTGGGGATTCCATTTCGTGTGTCTGTAACCGATCTGTTTGTTATCACCAATCTACTCTCACCAAGCTACTGCCCCCGATCTCTGATGCGATCTTTTGACACCGATCTATTGATTGGCTTCCTGAGCCTCTTTACCACGGAGCGTGTGTGCTGAGTTATTATCAGTTGTCGGTAGAAGCACTTTTTTTTTGGGCAGAATTACTGCTCATTGGATTCGAGATTGCCTCCGAATCGGTGCTCTCGTTGCTCACGTTCACTTTTGCACAAGATCGGTGGACCTTGTCGATAATTCCCGATGACTGCCCACTTCGGATCAGTGAGCAGTATGGCTGTCGCTTCCGCTTCTGAGATTGCTCCTACTGAATTCGTAAAAGCAAAATAATCGAGGATTTTATGGCCAAGATGGTTTTATCGGCACAATGGTAGTTCATGGCCTAAAATCCTATAGTGCCAACCCTGCTAGAGAGGTTGCAATCGGACGACATTCGATCACCATTTTATGAAATTTCATCTACAAGCTCCGGGCTTCAGCAATTATTGCCAAGCTGAATGAATTCAACTCGGATTCTGGCCTCCGAAGGAAGTGTAAGGCAACAGTTTCCAGGGAGTATGGTCAAGATTAGCGGTTGGAACGAACTTAACTTTTTTCAAAATTTCCAAAAGATCCCAAAAGATCATATAAGATACTCGTACGTCGTACCAGACTTATGATCCGGCTCATAGTATGTATAGAACGTGAACTTGTTCCTAATAGAAAGGAATCCCTCTGCCTATATTCTGTAACTTGAAACTCTTGAAAGTGTGAGTTTTATTCTCGTCATATGTGAACCCTGTGTAGGGTATAGCGCAATGCAACGTCCCATAACTCAGTTCCCCATGTGTTGTGTCCTATTAATTTGCTTGTATCTCCAGCTCGAAACAGGCCCTTGGCATTCATCGGAATACCTACATACACGCGATAAATTCGGCTTCTCTTAATTTAGTCATTTGCTGATCAGTACACGGCCAAGGGCATTGAGGAGCGTCGTTCGCATTTACGAAGCACAAACCTACTTTATGACGTAATTAAATTTGGAGCTCAACAACGAGCATACTAACTTCGTTTGAATTGTTTGGAAATCGAAATGAAATTTGACACCGTGCCGTACCCATGTTCGGAGAAATATCAAAGACCATGGCTGGGTAGTTTAGTGAAAAAAAAAAAAAACAAAAAAAAAAAACTCCTTCACCTCTCCAGAGACATCTCAGAAACACAACCCACAGTTTGGATGATAAAAATTGAAACTAATCGTTTGGCATTGTACGAGTATCTGCTGGCTCTCGGTGGGTAATCTAATCGCCCCCAACACTCATTTCGAATTGTTCGGATCTGTCCGATGGTACGGATTGCTTGGGATCACCTGTGGTGCTCTGTGAAACTGCCCATAACAAGCTGACGGATCATTTATCAACCTGTGTAAAGGTAGTATCCCCGTCTGGAGTTCAGTTGTTTTTAGGATGTCTACCCCTGTCTGCTTCGGCCTCACATGAATGTCATCAATTATTTTCGGGGCCTGGCGTAATATAAATTTAATATTTATTGTGTGTGTTTTCCTTCGTCCCGTATCCTTCTCGTTATAGCCCTTATTGTTCCGTTTGAATGCGTACAATGAAAGGAAAATAGAAAAAAAAAAAAAAAACAGACACAACAAAAAACAAAACACAAAGATAAACATCGAGATGAAAACACACGAAAAAAAAAAAAAAAAAAAAAAAGGAAACAAAAAAGATGCTGGGTCAGATGTTAAATGAACGAGAGAAGTTACGCGTTGTACTCGTATCTGTATCTATGGCATCTGAAAAACGATAGACAGGCGAACGGAGAGAGTAAAATAAAAATGAAATTACGCAAAAATCATTGTCCCCTTTTGTGTGGGCATATGTTTTAACAAAACCATCAGGGGGATGAGACTGAGACCAAAAATAGACGATGCCACTGTGTATCCTTGTATCTGTATCTGTATCTGTAGCTGCTGGATCTTGATGGTTTTGTTTTGTTTTGTTTTGTTTTGTGTTGTTATGTGTCAGCTCCCTCACAGGATGTGCGTGTCTAACACCTTGCACATCCAATTCAGAGGGGTGGTCCCAGTGACCTCATGGTGTACCTCTAAGAGGTTTATGACGTTATTGAGTGTGAATCTGAATCGAGGGTACGTACATATACGAGTATGCATCCAGCTATAATGGGATTAGAGGTTTTTTTTTTTTTTTCGCAGGGTGAATAGCCCCTCTGATTAGTGATGTCAGACGTAATGCGTTCTGATGGAATCAAATGGCATCAGACAGGCGGGAAGTTAATATTTAATGAGAGATGCTCCCACGGAATTGGGTTGTGGTTCAATTTGGAAGGAGTTAGTCTTAAGTGCTTTTGGTTGGTGGTAGGTGGTCTATCAGATGTATGGCTCGGGAACTGCTAACCATTAAAAGGATTGCAACGGGATTTTCGAATCAATTCTAAATGAAAGGCCACAATGCAATTAAACTCTCTATAGTGACAGTATCAGTATTGAAGGTCCGAGTTGCAACAGGGAGCCGGGAAAGCAACTTATTCCCTGAACTCAGCCGTAGTTATAATGAGAATGTCGTAATACCCGTACCATCGATCCGATTTTGCTTCGGCTTAGAGTCATCATTTTGCCAATCAGTCGTAGTAATTGTTTCAATCCGATACACGGTGGCTAGTAAATTTCGACATGTAGATTTTAGATTTGTCGATGTCGTACCACAGCACAGGGACGTTCCAAAACATTCATTAGGTCTGCATGCAAATTGGAAAGAATTGTCTCCCATGGCTGTGCTAATAGAAGATTCAGCGTTCTGTAGAAGACTTAACCCAGTGAGCAAGCAGGCAGTTCCAACGCATGTCCAGATACTCAGAAGTCCTCCTCTAGAAAATTCGGCGATTTCATTTTTCGCGATTTCACTGCAACATCAGATCCAGAGGAGACTCTTGTGCCTTACACGTGCGCGTAAAGAAGTCTTGCATTCTTGAAGTAGTAAAGACGGTGCGAGGGAGGCAGATTCTTCGCCCATTTACCTGTTCCTTACAATGTAATTCATTTTCATTACGAGTGCATCCGTCTCCGCTTGAAAGACTAAGCTCCGGGAAGGCATATGGCATAAGGCAGTCTGCACATAAGGTTATTGCAATTCCAGCTTTACCAAAGGCCACTTCTTCTTAAGCGCAAGATAGCTTTGAGATATAACAGAGAGAGGAATCCTGGAGCAGTGTCAGATGTACTGGGAAAATACCCCAAACAGCCAAGACGAATCGTACTTGAGAGTCTGAATTGTTCTTATCGTAGCCGCATATATCCAAACTATCCTCTTCAGTGACAAGTCCAATATCTTGCCGGATTGGATGGTGACGTCTTTTATTATTAATTAAGTTAGACCAGTTAGCTTCCTCCTTCTTGTTGAGAAAACATCTGGAATGGACTGAAAGTCCATCGACTACGTCTAAGAACGCCTGCGTTTTCGACCAAACAGTAGCTAGGGATGATCGAACAGAAAGTAGAGATCTACCATATATGCGTGAGCGTGGACGTAAGATCCATTGGGAGTGTTAACCCAGATGCACCAAAGTAGTGAAGACAGGACTTTGTCCCTATGGCAATCCCTGTTCAGCTCTGCCATCAAATATTGACCGAATCAAGATTCTACGAGGGTTGCTACTTAACTGTTGAGATATTTCAATACCGGTGAAGCTGTGTCAAATCTGACATCAGCATGGTAAAGCTTGACGTTGTTACTGGCACACGTGCTCAGAACGTTTCGTCATACGAGTGCCATTTACGTTTCTTTTACAGAGACTTGGGAAATTCATCGCATTCGTGCGGCGATTTTTTATGACTTTCGGCGTGGATTAACTCAAGAACTGTATGTCGACCAGATCGCTTTGACTCCCGACGATGAAACACCATCTCGGGCCACCCCGTTTCGTTGGTTTTTCGAGTTCAATCGTGGTCGTGGTTCACTTCAGGACGAATTTCGTGAAGGTGATGCTGTGCGGGAATTGATATTGCGAGATGGTCATATGACTTATCGTGAAATTGAGGCATGCTTGGGCATTAGTTGCACTTGCATACATTTAATATTGCATGAACATTTACTAACCTACTTACTAAAGATGGCACTGCCCTCCGAGGTTGAGGAACTGGGCCTCAACCAACAAGCGTGTCAAAGCCAGCTCGATCTTAAGCTCTCTGCGTACAGTTTCGCACGCTAAGTTGATTGAGGTCTCCTTCCACTTGCGTGCATCACCTGAGTCGCGGTTTTTCTCTACTACGTTGTCCCTCGGTGGCGGATTCGAAGATTTTTCGGACCACCGCATTGGTGTCCATCCGCTCTACATGACTTAGCCGTCGGTGGACCTTCACTTTCGCGGACAGGTCGTCGTTGTATCGTTTCCTCCAGTCACCGTCTATGCAGAAGGAAGCGAAAATTACCCGAAGAATTTTCCTCTCAAAGCAGCCGAGAGTTCCCTCATCCATTTTTGATAAGGTCCATGCCTCTGCGCCATAGAGCGGGACTGAGACTATTAGGGTCTTATATAGGGTCACTTTTGTTGTTCAAGAAAAGGTTTTGCTAGTCGATTGCCTAGTTAGACCAAAGAAGCAGCGATTGGCAGGAATTATTCTTCATTTTATCTCCGCTGATAGCGGAGCTTAGGTAGACAAAGTCCTTAACTACCTCAAAGCGATATCTGTCGAGGGTGACATTCTGTCCGAGACGTCGGTATTTTTTGTCCTTGCTTTTTGGCAGCATATATTTGGTCTAGTCCTTTAAACCCGTCTTCACCGCTTCCGCCTCAATACTCATGAAAGCGCCACTGAGATCACGCTGCTTTCCTTCGATTTTGTCAATATCATCAGCGTACGCGAGTAATTGAATTGACTTTTGAAAGATTGCGCATCTTGTGCTGGCCCCTCTAAGTTCTGCTTTGAAATCAAAGGTCTCGGCCCGTTCTTTACCGACCTTGATAAAGCAGCGTGCATTCTCCATCGTCATCCTGCACAATCGGACGATTGGGATGCCGAAACTAGACGCCATACTCGGCCTTAAAGTCTATGAATCGATGGTGTGTATCTATTCGGGACTCGTGGGTTTTTTTTCCAAGATCTGTGGTGGTGTGAATAGTCGAAGGCGGACCTTCCTGGCCTAAAACGGCACACTGATATGTACCAATCAGGATATTGACGAACGGTTTCAGACAATACGGCAGGCCGATGCCTCTGGAGTTGGCGGAGTTTAGAGGGTCTCCTCTCTTGAGGATCGGACAAACAATGCTGAGGTTCCATTCATCGGGCATACTTTCGTCCGACCATATTTTACTGAGGTATGCTCCTTATCAAGTCATCACCAACCGCTTTGAAGAGCTCGGTAGTCAGGGCGCCCGCTCCAGCAGCTTTATTGGACTTAAGTTTAGATATGCCTATCTTCTCGTCATCCAGGTCGGGTGGATGGAATTGTTGGTCTACATCGTCCATAATGAAAGGTTCATTCTGTCTTTCCAAATCCTCAGCATCGATTTCGACTCTACCACTTTGTTTCCTTTGTTCGTCCCTACAGGTTTCGGTTCGAGGTTTGTGTCCGTGGTATGTTTTGGTAAAATTTCCGAATCTCATTCCTGAACTAGCATCTCTCATGCTCCTTCTTTTTCCTCCTAAGAAGCCGATGTTCGTTTCTAATCTTCTGCTCGTAGAGCTCGTGAGTATGTCTCTTGCTTAGCTGCATGTTCTTGACGGCACTCGTCGCAAAACCAGGGGTTTCGTTGTGATGGCCGAGTGGAATCCAGCACATCTGATGGTTTTTTTTAGCAATGTTGCCACTGGTCTTCGATACTTGATGCTGACGACTTAGTACCTCTTAAGAGATTAAAGGAGACTCGATCGGACTGTGGCGATTTCTTCGTCACAGCATTAGCCTGTCTACGTTTACAAAAAAGTGATGGTCCTAGTCGATGTTGGCTCCTCGGAAGGTTCGGACATCCTAATACTGGAGGAGTTGCTTGCGTCGATCGCAAGGTGATCAATCTGGTTGACGGTTGATTGACCAAGTGTTCTCCAAGTTCCCTCATGAATATCAAGATGCGTTAACCGAGTTCTATCTACGACAATGTTTCGTCCAGCCGCAAAGTCGATTAACCTGAATGCGGTGGTGGTGTCAAGCAGGCTATACTTTCCGACAGTACTACCACAAGGCGCCTTCTCTTCCTAGCTTTGCATTAAAGTCGTCGAGGACAATTTTAGTGTCATAGTTAGGGCGCTGCTGGTAAGTCTTGTCCAAGAGCTCGTAGAAGCTGTCGTTGGTGTCGTCATCTTTCTCTTCTGTGAGGGCGTACGCCCTATAATATAAGGTTTATGTTGGAAAATTACGGATTGTTATGAGTCGCTCGTTAACATGCCGGAAACTTGAGACTCCTTGCCTAAGTCTGCCTCTAACAAGAAACCCGCATCCGAATAGACGCTCCTTTTGCTCCCGATAACAATCGTCGTAGTAAATCTCGCAGCTTTTCATTCTCTTGGGCCAGACACATCCCATTGCATTTGGTGCATGGTGATAATATCGGGTTCCGCTTGTTGTTCTGCTGGACGTGGCCTATTAAGAGACCCAACATTCACGTACAGATCCGTGGTCCGTGCAGAGATGTTAACAGTAGATCCGTCCATTTCCGAGGCTTGTTGTTGCTTCGTGATTTAACTTTCTTTTCCAAGGCCGGGCACAACGCTCAACCTGGCGAGTCAGTTCCATTTAAATACCGCCAATAACCCGTTTAGGGATGTGAGCGCTGCCGTTGGTCCATTAAAGGCTCATCCGCCACTACCTCCTTTCCAAGACCCTGAATCAGTCTCCGAAATTCTTAGCTGCATGTGGCCCAAATATATCGGAGTAGTCCGAATAAGTTCTCATTTGTTTTATGCCGGATTTTTACTTTACCATTGATTCCATCTGGGGAATTCATCCGCTGTCCCGTTTGTGGTGCTGCTATTTTTGTCTGCTGCTCAGTTTGGCAAGTCGAGTCCTAATGGACTTGCCTTGTTATTTTATCTACTGAGGACGAAGTGAAAGAAGCTGCCACCTCTGAAATACTTGACGGGCGCGTTTGACAAAAAAATCGTGTTTGCATAACTAATACACAGACTGAGTGCAGTCACAGTCGCCGTGAACTAGGCCAAGCCCTGAAAATTGATTTAACTGAGTTACATCTCCCTGTTTTCCGAAACTTTCAACAGCATGCAAACCATTCTTAGAAACCTACTCTGGTACTGACCATGGTACATGATTTCAACAAAAAAGAAACTACATCCCCAGTGAACAAGTCAATCTACATGTTAACCAATCTTCTGTTAGACCAAACAAACAATTCCTTCTAAAATGAAAGAAGGCAACGGCCGTTGTAGGTGTGCGCCTATACATGCCCCCTGTCAGGTTGTTGTTTCTTTTAAGAAAGTTTCACCACAACTTTTTTCCATCTAATTACAACCGAAGCAACAATACGAAACTACCGACCTACGGAACTATGAGTAAGTAACTACGTTGAAATCACAGTTCTTTGGGTTCCTTGAACTCCTCCATCTAAATAGTTTCGCTTTGACCGTTTTGTTTCGGTCTTTTTCTGTTGTAGTCTTTCAACCAGCACAAGGAATAAAACAACTTTTAACCCAAATCGAAAAGTTTTCTTGTAGCACAAAAACTCTCTGTTCCCCTTACCTGTACCTTTACCTGAAAGTTCATAGAACTAAAAACTTCCTCTCCCATTTAGCCCACAAAAATCCTTTTCCGGCTGTGAATCTGGGGCGGTGCTTGGCCTCAGACCGCCTGTGTTGATGCCTAAAATACTCAAATACCTTTCCAATCACTTCTAATTGTGAGATTTTCTACGAGTACTCGTATGTATATGTGTGAGCTGTAGAAACTATGAAACTATAACCGAAAGCCTCGAAACCTCACGACCACACCAGTACTCCCACCTTTGCTATCACCTCCCGCCATCTATCGGCTAAATCAAAGGCGCACATCAGAGAAAACAGAGAAAGCACAACGAAAGCAATTAAACCACCGGAAAGCGAACAACAACAAAGTTACGAGTATAAACCGCAGAGGGCAGGGAGTCAAAGTTTTGGGTCGGCCGAAGAAGGCCAGGAAGACCAATAGTTCAAAACGCACAGCACAACTTTTTAACTCTGACTCCTGGGTTCTATGGGTAACTGGTAACTGGCTGCTGACTGCTGACTGCTGATTGCTCCCACTAACCATTGACATCAATGGACCGTCCTTTGATACACCTTTTGGCTACATGATGAACAGTGCGAATCACGGTGCACGGAATCCTGCACAAGAAATCCCTGAAACACGATTCAAGTTGCAATTGCTGTAGCCACTTGGTGGCGCGGTCCACAGAGATGGAACTGAACACAAACATCAAGCACAACTACACACGACTGAAAGATGGAAGATGAGGCCGGTGGTCCTGGGAAAGACAACTTGGAAAAGTTTCACAGGCAGCACGAGGATAGGTAGGATAGCTTCGCCTTATCTCTGTAATTACAAAGCAAATCCATGGCGCACGACATTCCTCCGAGGTGGAGGCAATGTGACGGTGGTGTAGCTACTACAACAGTGGCGGCATTCCATAGACAAAACAATAACAAATAAGCCCCAGAAGAGACACAGAGACTGAAGGCAGGGATAAAATAAAGAAATGCGCCTTTGAAGTTCCATGATGATTCGGAGGACTCGTTGCATGTGCATTCTAGCATCACAGTTTCACCGCGCATCTCGACAGTCCATAACCTCTTCAGACAACGTGATGCACTCATTAGAGGGTAACAATTAAAAAAACGAAAAAGGAGAGAAAGAAATAAAGAAAATTGCACAAGAGAGAGGGATGGAACTAAGAGTTAGAGTCACAGAGTTACAACAAAAGGTTAGCGGCAGCCTTATCCATTATCCATTCACCAAAGGCATGATCATTTCGTCATATTTCGTCACGAGATATGAGTGCCTTAGTCCGTAGAAGCCTCGGGCTTTGTGTTTTATGCTTATCAGCGACTTTATCGGCACCATTTACTTAGACATCTTCATCTTCATCTTCATCTTCGTCTCCGTCTTCGTTATTGTCATTCGATTTGGGAGTTTCTTAAAAGGTGCGCAAGAAATGCTCGTAGAGGGTTATTAATGCGCGCTGTCAGTCGTGGTAGAAATCTGTGTTTTTTTTTTTTTTGGATTGGTGATTGTTGGAACCTCCACGATGGTTATCTAACTGCTAGACGGGAATGTTGTTATTCCAGTGGGGAGAGAAATATCGGGTTTCAGCGTACTGATGGCACATTACACAAATGAAGTTGTCAAAAATGTCAAGAAACGAATGGCTTGTCAGTCAGATAATGACAATGACAGAATGGGTTGGTGGTAACGAGGGGTTTACTTGTTTGGATTTCATCATTAGTGGAGGTCTTAAATGAGCTGAAGGTGGTCCACTGGCTACAGGTTGTGGAGTAGTATTTGGAACAACTTGTTGGATCCAACAACTCTCACCGAATGACTGAGCTGAGATTTGGTTCCTCCTCTATAACGCCTAGAGGCACTATTTTTCATTTGTATGAATCTCCTCGTATCACGTCTGCAGCACTCTGTAGTGAGCGATTTGTATTCAGCATCTGTGCCGATTTCCCCACTGTTTGCCAAGCTTCGATATGATGGCATAACCATTTTAGAGAATTATGAAGTGGCCCCGCCATAGGTGGCTCATACCTGGTGGCGAATTTACACAATAACCACGTTGGAGATCATACGCCATCTTTAGTTCGTTCAAGATTTACTCCAAAAGACAGCTTTCAATTCGTTACATCAATCTTTTTGATCTCAGCGAGCCTTTAATTTTCGAACCCCGAATGCTCGGGCTTCATTTATGCCACATTCTCCACTTACTTACTTACTTAGGTGGTGCTACAGTTCGAGACGAACCAGGGCCTCAACTACAATAAGAAGATTCTTCAGTTAGCTCGGTTCTGGATTGATTACCTCCAATTTTGCACGCCACTTAAGGCGACATCTTCCTCTGCCCAGTTGTCCCTCCGTGTTATAATCAATCAGCACACAATGCGGGCCATTCGCTCTACACTCCAAAGTCCGTCAACGCACCGAATATCTTGCGAAGAATTTTTCCCTCGAAACGACCGAGGATATCTTCATCCACTTCGGACAGAATCCATGCTTCAGCTCCATAAGGTAGAAAAGGGATGATCAAGGTCTTACATAGAGTCTCCTTAGTTGTTCGGGATAGGGCTTTACTACACAATTCCGTCTTTAGCCCAAAGAAACAGCGATTGACAAGAGGTAGACCTGTTTTCTTTTTCTACGGAGGTGTTGTTGCCAGAATTGATAGCTGGCCTATCATACTCCTCAGAGTAGTTACTTTTTCTTGTGGCGTTTGGGAAATCCGCTTTCATTGCCACAAGGTAGTCATCCGAGTCAATGTTGCCCAGCCCGAAGGTTCGGATGTCTAGAGCGCGGGAGGCATTTCATAATTCGGAATGGGCCCTTTGTGTATATTGAGATAAGGATATGTCCTCCCCTCGGCAAAGCCAATAAGCCTCATTCTGTGTCATGTATGCTTATCAACTGTCTTAACAAATATGACATCCTTTCCTATCTTGGCGTTGAAATCGCCTCGCAGGATTTCAACATTGTGGTTAGGAAATTGCACGTCTTGTCGAGCAGCTCTTAGAAATATTTTTTAATGGCATCGTCCTTGTCTTCTGTGGGGGCATGCGCATAGAGTAGGCTTTTGTTAGCGAATTTAACCCTGATGCATGTCAGAAGTTCGAGACTCCTTGCCTAAGTTTGCCGCGTATGACAAATCCACACCCTTTTTTTGTTTCCCATAGCAATAACCATAGTAAATGTCATAGTTTTTCATCCTCCTTTTGTCCGGTTTATCCCATCGCGTCCCCCATCCTGAATGGCATAATAGCAGTCAAGAGCCTCTGCTAACTATTCGGCTGCGGGTGTTAGCGGTCCAAACTTTCCACGTGCAGATCTAAAGGTCGTTGTCCTTGTTTTGATTACTGGAATCTTCAACAGTAAAGCGGAACTTGTTGGTTTTTTCGTTGTAAGCCACGTCCTTGGGCTTAACCTTTGGAATAAGGAGCTGGATGCGCAGATGCCAGAGATTCCTCCACTACAATGGTTTTTGTTAAGATCTTGCTTCCCTGTCTTGGAAGTTTCTTATTGACCTGAGCTCCGGGTAAGTCGAAGTAGCTCAAATAAGGCTCCCGTTAGTCTGGCTGTGGGCGTCACTGTTGATTTCATCAAGCCAAATTCCTCCGCTGCACATCCTCCATCCGTGGGCACTTGTCCATCAGGTCAGCAAGAGATGCCCCATCTGGCACAAAAAAATCCTGAAATTCACCCGGCTGAGCTCGTGCTTTAACGAGTGTTTAACTCCATATATACAGTCAGACTCACATCCGCTCACCGTTGGTACACTATTAGGTGAACGTGATGATGTGGACAACACTACATGCACCTCCTTTCGTTTGGTGCATGCTCCACCACCTCTAGACCAGCGACCTCGCAGCTTTTCAGCCTTTTAATTGTTTTGTTGTCACGGCTCTTCTTTTGTTTTTGTTTTCAGAAGGAGGAGAGCAGTAGAGGCTCTAGTTAAACGTGCTACTCCTGGGCCTTTATCGTAATAATGGTATTCGATAGTCGAATCTTGTTGTCTCGAGTAGCTCCATGATGATTGTGTTAAAGTTCTGGCTCGTTTTATGCCCACATTAGGTAGATCGGTTCCAGAGATATCACTAAGTGATGTTAGTTCAACAATCCTTGAAAGCCTCGTAGACCTAAGGTCGTAATGTGCAAAAGCAGCCCTATATTTTAATTTTAAGCCTTCCACCCATACTCCAACTCCCCCTATTCCACCCCAAATCAGGCTCCAACGTCAACGTGTCTCTTTCGACTTAACCATTACAACTCAAACTCCCACTACTCAAACTCCCACCACTCAAATTCCGAGCACTCAACCCTTAACACACACGTCTTTCCCTAATTTCGACCTCAGAACTGGCGCTAAATATCCTAATTTCATCAGTTCTCACATTTTAAACCCTACTTCTGAAACCCCATTCGTTGCGACACCAAACTCATTAACCACTCCCTCTTCTATTGACCCCCTTTCGCCACCCACTGTTAAATTAACGCAGCAAACTAGCGATACCACAGAATGTCGCTATGCGCTCTCTAGGCTTAGAGATAAAAAGATATATATCTCGCTTATCTGCACGATAAATCCGACTCAGTGTGCTACGAGGGTAAAACAAAAACAAGCGTAATAGTTTCTATCCAGCAGGAAGGCCTCCCTACCGACGTTACTAGTCTCAGGAAACTTTATATAAAGCATCACGAGATTTTCAATACGCCCCCCAAAAAGTTGCAGACGATCTTGCTGCTCTTCGCCACTATGCACATTCTAAAAGAGTCTCACACCTCCAAAGCAGTCCACCTGACCACGATAAATTTTTTCGACCCTAAAAAGTCATGCAAAAACTTCCCTCTCATCTTCTATTACCAGAACGTAAGAGGACTGCGTTCCAAAACCCACATAAAAAGCCAGGAGTTATTCCCTCTTTCTTTTAATATTTTTCGGGATGATGATCGCGCACCTCCCTTGATTGAATCCCCTTGTCGAGGTGTCCTACTGGCTGTTCACAACAGCTTGGACTTTTCTCTCGTTGCAACTTCATCTTCTCCTAATCTCGACTTTGTCTCAGATAAAATTACACTTACTCGTAGATGCTTGTATGTTATGTGTTGTCATATTCTTCCGGCGCAACCTATCAAATCCTAGCAATTGACAATTTGTTATCTTCGGCGATTTTAATCTGCTTCAGCTGAAGTGGACTCCATCTTTTTTCATCGCTTCCAATCCCATTTCTACTAAGGAATGCCTCTTCTTAGATCGGCTAGCAGACTCTAGTCTAAGCCAAGTCAGTGGCGTTTCCAACTATATGGAAAGGCAATTAGACCTTATCTTCACAACTGATCCCATCAACTCCTCAGTATCGTGTTGTCCCGTATCTCTTTCAACTACTGATAACTTTCATCCTCCACTTCTTCTCTCATTTTTCCACAACTCTCCCCTTCAGTCGCCTCCCCCCGCAGTTCTATTTTCTTACAATTTTCACAAAGCTAATTTCCGTAAAATCAACACCCACCTAAGCAGGGCTTCTTTCGAGTTTACCAATCTATCTCTGGTTGCTGCCCCCTCAATTTTTTACAGAGAAATATTCAAATCCATCTCCCTTTATGTGCCTTATTCCCGCCATAAAACTTGTTCTACATCCCCTCCTAGGTATAATCGTAGACTTCGCTCTTTGCGAAACAAAAGAAACAAGTTGTTTAGTAATATGTAGCAAGAATGCACAAACAAATATGTTTTACACTAGGATCCAGATGATCCTGGAACAGTCCAATGTTTTGCAATACCCTGTGGAATTTCCTCGTCCCAATTTACCTTTTCTCGCCACAAGTCTTGAAAAAGGATTTTGATGGCGACGATTACTGGTGCGAGGAATCCCAATAGATCAAATATCCGTGAGGCATCAGAAAGAATTCGACGTTTTGTGCAGGATGGAAGTGTTACCTTGTAGCGAGAAGCAATCCCTTGATGGACACCAGTGTAACCCAAGTATTTTTACCATGTTGAAATCCTGGAACACAACCGGAGAAAATGCCCGTTGATCCTCGGGGAGCGACAATAAAAGAGGCCAGCAATTTGTTGTCCATTTACGAAGGTTAAAACCCGCGGATTTCAAGAGGTCAACCAGCTCGTTTCGAAGCGTAATTACGTCTTCTACTGTATCAGCGCCCGTAATGACGTCGTCGACGTAAAAATCGTAGAGGATGTGTTTCCGCGAAATCGAGAGCGAGCTGTTTAAGCGTACGTATAGCCAAAAATGGAGCAGCTGAAGTACCATAGGTTACGGTCAGTAACCTGTAATGTTTAAGTTTATGTTCTGCACTCTCACTCCAAACGATTCTTTGATAATGTGTGTGCGGTGGTGAAATCCAGACTTGTCTATACATCTTCTCGATATCCCCCGACACCATAAATGACGACGAGATCTAAGACATATCGAAAAACTGTCGCATTGTATGGTGGAGCCAACGACAAGTGACTCATTCAAAGACGAATATGTAGAATTGTTGGATTTTGCGGAACCATCGAAAACTACCCGTACCTTGGTAGTGGAACTATCACCCTTAAAGACTGCATGGTGAGGTAGATAGTAATGGTTAATATCTCCAACAAGTCCGCTTGTTGGAATTTCCTTCATGTGACCTAGCGATATATATTCGCTCAAGAAACGAGAATATTCCGATTTTAGATCAGGATTGTGTAGAAATCTCCGTTCGATGGAGTATAACCGGTTAAGAGCAATACGAGAAGAATTACCCGCACTGAGATTGGAATTGGGCCTAAATGGCAGTTCCACCACATATTTGCCATCTGAACTACGACGATATGTTGACGCAAAATGTTCTTCTGCCCTTTTTTCATCAAGCGACAATAGTGCTTCACCATGGACCTCTTCTAGATGCCAAAAACCCTCAAGATCGAACTCCGGTGAGCAATCTAATTGGATACAGAATGTTCTGACTCCTAAACTATCGGTTCGAGCTGCCTGTTGGCAGATACTTGCTACTACCCATCCGAATATTGTTGGAATAAGGCTAGGAACCTTTTCATCGCTTGGCCTCGAAGGTCCCATAGTAATAGTGAAGACCTTATCTGATCCAATCAAAACGTCGATTGGGCCAGGTATATTGAAATTCGGATCGGCCAATTCAATCGAAAGAAAGGCAGTAGAATCAATGTTGGTTGTAGAAGACGGTGGTAGTAATGACGTTAGCGTCCCAGGCGTTGTACAGTCCTTTCTGTAATAAACGAAACTTGGGACCCTGTACCCAGCAGCACACGAAGATGTTGATAAATTCCTTGCTTATCACGAGTTCTCACTACGGCAGTTGGAAGAAAAGTTGAAACGCGATGTGTAAGTTCGAGGAAGTGGTTGGATTGTATTGAATCAACTAGGGTTTCTGGCTATAGCGATGAGTTGTGTAGATGAATTTGGTTTTGTTGTATTGACGATATGATTGGTACGTTTTGTGTAGGATACACCAGTGTGTGGTGCACATCTTACACCGAAAAGCAGAATGGCATTTGTTTGATGCGTGACCTTGACGAAGGCAATTAAAGCAACGCGATTTTTCTTTGACAAAATTCCGACGGTCATTGACTCCATGTGCAATGAAAGCCTGGCAAAACGGCAGCAGATGATCTTATTTACACTTTGGGCAACCTACCTTGGTTTCAACCACATGGGAACGTATGCTAGGCTGAGCCTTACTATTTGGTTTTGAAGAACGAGAAAGAGAATAGCAAGATTCTAAACAGCTGCAGCGATTTTCCAAAAAGTCAAGGAATTGATCAATTGTGATATTTTCATCTGAACTCGGCTCTTCCGCCCAAGCCTGTTTTGTTTTATTGTCAAGTTTTTGCAGTAAAATGAAATGAGGTTGAATCCAAGGCCTTCAAACCTCTGATGACCTCATCAGCGCCATCAGCAAGTTTTCTCAAAAAAATAATGTTTATTAAGTTGGACGATGGTAACGGAAGGAAAGTCTGTATGAACGACTGAATTATTAACTGTTTTTGCTCATAACGTGCTACTAATTTATCCCATGCTTCGATATAATTGTTTTCCGAAATTTTTATATGTTTTATTAGGTTCGCAGCGTCTCCACCAAGGAACGATTTTAAATACTGAAACTTTTGAGTAGTAGTTATTGAAGAATTGCGGTCACCGTTAAAGGTTGGAATTATACACTCTGGAAGCTTAATAGATTTAGGACTGGCTGAACCCTTTTCCAACTGGTTTAAAAATGAAATCTGTTGTTTGGCTAATCGCTCTTCAATCGAGACTTGAGATGTAACTTTAGAATTTGAAACTAGGTTTGTGGAATTCTCCCGAAACGCAGATGTAAGTAGGGAATGAGCTAAACAGTATTTTTCTTCATACTCAGAGAATTCTGGCTCAGGATCGATAAAGTCTGTTTGATCACAAAATTCGAGAAGCTTATCTTGGAGCGACCCAAAATTAGAAAACGTTTCGTTAAGACGCACCAAATGGATCTCTAGCATGGCAATCGTAGTAAAAGCAGACACCGATTCTGCAAACGTTAATGCCCTTGTAATGCCTCTTTTAGCATGACCACATTTGACGTGTTTGAATTGTAGAGATATATATGTATGCGCGATATGCGTAGCAAATCCGATTAAAAGTATTTCACGAAAAAGTCTTCAAATGTTCATGCACCCACTCACTAAGCAATATACGACAACAATATATATAATCCATGCAGTATACATTCATTAAAAAAAAAATAAAAGTTTAATTACGTATTATAGTTCAATTAATTATTTCACTAAGCACTGATCAAAATTAATCTGGCTGATAGAAGGACCATTAAATGTTTTGCAATGGACTGTAATTGATGATTTCATTTTATGTATATATTGTTGTGTTTTTATATTGAAACAATGTTGTGTATGGGTAAGATATTGTAATATGCTAAAACATTTATACATTAAACATATATTTCATTATTAAAAATTTTTACATATTATATTACCCACACACAACATTGTTTCAATGTAAAAACACAACAATATATACATAAAATGAAATCATCAATTACAGTCCACTCCAAAACACAAGTTATGGGCGGTATTCCTTCGCACCCACTCTTCTTCAGACTATTCAAATTATCTAGGTGCATATCTTCATTTCATTGAACTCTATAACTCTCTCTATCAACGCTACCTGAATAGTGCGCAGATGAATCTCATAAATGACCCCAAGTCCTTTTTCAATTTGCCAATTGCAAAAGTAAGACAGATGGTTATCCTTCCTCCCTCGCTTTTGAAACCAAATCTTCAAGTGATCTTCCTACCATCGCCAACTTTTTTGCTACATTTTTCAAGCAATCATTTGCCAACAAATACTTCGCACCGGATCCCTCTTACTTCAATGATCTACCAAATTTTTCCATTGGTGTCTCACGCCAAATTTCGATTCTGCAGTTATTGAAGAAAAGTCACTAAATCTTAAAGATGAATTTGTACCTGGCCCAGACGGACTCCCTGCCGTGTTTCTCAAAAAATGTTCTTCTAATCTGTCTCTACCCCTTTCCTACCTTTTTCGCCTATCCCTTACACAGTGAGAATTTCCCCAGATTTGGAAGACCTCTTTTATAATCCCGATACACAAAAGGGATGTAAACATGAAGTTACCAATTATTGTCCCATTGCTAAACTCTCTCATATACCCAAACTCTTTGAAAGCATCGACTACCACAAATCTAGTTGAATTCATGTCTTTTGCTGTCTTAGCCTTAGAAAATGGCAAAGAAATCGATGTTATCGCAACTGATTTCACTAAAGTGTTTGGTAAGATATCTCATCAAGTCAACGGCCTCGCCACACTGAAAGCATCGGTTCCCACTAGATCACCGAAATTAATCAGTTTTGGGCGCGGTAAGTACGTAGGTGCCACATGGGCATAATACCCCGGCGTTAAATGCCGGACCCTACAAATTAATTTGTATCGTTCCCTTGATAATAATAATAATAATTGATATCTCATCAATTGATCCTCTTCAAATTGTCTGTTCTCGGCTTTGAGCCTCTCTTATTAAAATGGATTTATTCTTACCTGTTAAACCGATATTATAGTGTTCGGTTTGGATCCGCCCTTTCTGTTCCATTCCTGACCTCATCTGGAGTTCCACAAGGCAGTCATCTTGGTCCTCTTCTCTTTATTCTTACTATTAACGATGTTGAGAGGGTAATTAAACACTCCTCCCTCTCCTTTTACGCTGACTATACAAAATTTTTTAAAACTATTTCCTCTCTCCATGATTCTGCCCTTCTTCAAGAAGACCTTGAACGGTTTTCAATCTGGTGCCTCAAAAAGAGCCTAAAACTTAGTATAGGCAAATGCCAATCTATAACCTTCTCAAGTAAATGCAACCCGTCTCCTCTCTGACTTTATTTTCTCCATGGTCAACCAATTCCCCTGGTTCAGTCTTTTCAAGACCTTGGCATATTATTCGACTGTGAGCTTAAT
Source organism: Volucella zonaria (assembly GCA_963966105.1). NCBI lineage: Eukaryota > Metazoa > Arthropoda > Insecta > Diptera > Syrphidae > Volucella > Volucella zonaria. The sequence goes on along the minus strand of OZ014533.1, from coordinate 133,211,422 downwards.
TTCCGTTCGCATATCGATAAGATGATCCTCAAAGCCAGCTCATCACTTGGCTTTATTAAACGATGGTCCAAGGAATTTTCCAACCCGTATGTAACCAGATCTCTCTATGTTACCTTTGTTCGCCCCCTGCTTGAGTATGCCAGTCAAGCTTGGTCCCTCTTTCACCGGGTTCATGTTTCCCGAATCGAGGGTATTCAACGTCGATTCCTCCGATTTGCTCTCCGTGGCCTGCCGTGGAATGACCCTTTAATCTTACCTCCCCATCAGGACCGCCTCAAACTTCTAAATATGAATTCGTTAGAAGAACGAAGGAATACTGCTGACATTCTTTTCATTTATCGACTTCTCTCAGGGTGCATCCATTTTGAACTCCAGTTCCTTCAATACCAACCCCTGCAATCTACGTTGTCCTCGTCTGCTCTATCCACCGGTCCACCGCACCTCTTATGGCTGTAAGGAACCAATCTTGCGAATGCTCCGAAAGGTCAACTTAAACCTCTGCCTTTTTGATTTCCACCTGAACACTCCTCGTCTTAAACAAGATCTCCTCCATCATTGTCTTGGTCCCTAGCTCTTAAGTCTTTCTGTTAGTTTTTAAGTTAGATTAAGTTTATATGAAGCCAATAAATGGGGCCTCAGCCCCCACCAAAATTATATAGTTTCGGTATTTCTTAATGTACAGCGCCATCTGTGGATTGAATTTCTTTCGGATGTGGTCTTTATCACCACATACATAATGAGATACACCCATGTCACGTACTCAGCGGGCACTAGTGCGATTTTACGTTCTTCACTCAAGCTTTTAGCAAGTTAGCAGTCGTAGATATCTTTGAATGTCTGAAGCGAGTTCTTTAGCCAAAAGAACTGCAACCGTTGGCAAAATTTTCCCATAGTACACACGAGTATTTTACAAACCCTGGCAATGCTGTTTCTTTGTTTGTTTGAGTTAGGTTTCAAAACGACTTATATAATCGAGGTGGTACTCACAGGTACACATCCTTTAGACTCCCTGTCGTAACATGAGCGGGGTCTGGAATGATAAGTCGCCCAATTTTTGCAAAAAAAAATACAGCTGTTGGCGTTTTCTCTAACCCTTGGCTTACTGTACGATTTGTTTTCACCATTTAGTCCGAATTGGCATTAGGATTTGCCAATTGAATATATGTCAACGACTTTGCATTCCGTAAAAGGGTTTATTGATGAGCCGAGTTCCATGTGGCCTTCCGCGCACTACAATCAAACGATATTCTCTTGTTTCGTTCTGTTCTCCTTACTATTTCCATCTTTGCTGATACTTAAACTTGAAATTTTTTTGTATAAAATGAGCTATGGGCTCATCATCCAATTTTGACGAATAGTCCATCACATGCTCCTTGATATTCACCACTTGTCTAGGTAGATCCCATGTATCTTACCTGATTCCCTGCATCCATATGAACTGCAGAACTAGAATTTAGAATTGCACTTTGATGTTCTCGTCCAATCAGATTTATTTGACAGCGTTGGCTCTAATTTCTCATGCGCCACCTAACTCGAATGCTAACCATCTGTAAAGTCACATTCATTAGCGGTTGTTCGCTTGCATCTCGCTTCCAGATACCAAAATCTCGCTCCCCAATTTTCCAACCAATTTATCGAAACCTTGCCCTATTCGCCTACAAATTTAGCCGAGATTGTGTAAGGTTACGATGGAGCACAGAGCGCGGTCTCCAATAAATTTAAAATGATTCACCTTAGGACCATAAATTTATCTACTCCCCCAAACCCCTCTAAAGCAAACACTTATATATGTTGACGGTGGAATTGGAATTGAAAGAAAATTGCCCACTACCCACGCAGAGCTGGAGGTAGAGGTGCCTCCATGGCTCGACATCATTTCATCTCCAGTAAATTACCAAAAGTAACGTGTGCCATGGGCTTCTCAGAATGTGTGTGTCCTCTTTGCCAAGGCAATTCCCCTAAATCACTTGCCCAGATCGTTTGTCAATCTAAGAGAACACTTAAAAATTAACATCACACGGAAGAGTGTCGGTGAAGAGCAATAGAGAAGAGGAGGAGAGTAAAGGAGGAGGATTACACGCAAAAGGAGGCTCTGGAAAATTGAGGAAAAATCGAAACAAAAACGACACCCGAAAGGAAAACAAATAAAAAGTGGAAATTGATTTCTTGGTTCCCTTCCTGAGGAAAGGAACAAAGTCCTTCTTGGGGAGATAGAAAATCGCTAGGCTGAGATGGCTTTGTTTTTTTTTTTGGTTCTTAAGTGCTTCCGTGTGTAACCACTTAAGGCCACACAGTTGCACCCCTAAAGCGAATTATTACAAATTATATGCAAACGAGTACAAGCGTCCGGAAGACGCATACATACACATACACATACACATACAGCAAAACCACTTTATAAACAAATGACTTCAATCTCAGTCGTAAGGGGGGAGAGAAGAAGGCCTGGCCGTTGTTTTTGGTGTGCAGTGTACATAGTGTCGACCTTAATGCGTTTGGTAATTACAAACAGATGAGGCTTGCCGGAGTTGTATTTATGAAATATTACCAGACCCCCCCCCCCACACATTCATCTGTGCACCTCTCTTTCTTCATCTCTGAGTCCAAGTTTGGGTCAACGATTAAGTGGTTCCTTTTGTTGCTTCCTTTAGGGTGGTGGCTTCTTGTGGGGGAGGAAAATCTCCTGTGCACTTGACTTGAGCTTCAATTATTTTATCCGGGAAAAGTTATTAACTGCATAACGAGGGATAGATGGGTGGTCTGCGACGAAGACCATGTATCCAATCGTCTGTAAGGGAAATGAGTTCATTCAAGAGAAGTGTTCTTGTATAGATACTCTCGTATAATGAACGGGCAATTGAATGGAATGACAGTTCGGATACGAGTACGTGTTTGGGACGCGCGCAAACAGATCTATGAATATTAATGAGTCAGGATTTTCTTTGACAGGGCAGACAGACAAACGGACGCATTTGGATTCTAATATGATGACTCTAAAAGGCATCAATTTGTTGTTGGATTAAGGGACTTTCCAATTGGATTGGGTACTCAGGTTGGCTTTAAAGTGGAATGGAATGGAATCTTACATGGTTGCAGTCTCAAATCTGGAAGTGAATACTTTATAATCAAGAAAACCACATGCCGAATTGTATCTAAAAGATAAAAATCTCTATCCACCCATCCATCAAGTCAATGACTTGTGCGAGCCAATAAACCCTGACCTGAACGCCATTTGCTGCACTGTTGGAGAAAGTTTGAACACGAAGTCCGCTAAAATATCTCGGAGATCCATTTCGTGCTTCAATGGCTTCTAGAATTGAAGACTCTGTCATCCCAACTTCGCAAGCAGATTACAGAAGAAATCAGCCGTGAAGTTGTTTGACGCTTTGACTTATACGTTACCTTCTTAAAGCATGAAATTCTCCCAATAGTTCAGTCCTTAAAATAGTTCTTCTCCCGTTATTTTTTCATCTAGTTGTTGGCTGCCTTAAACCAAGTGTTGTCTGAGACGCTGCCAAAGCCTTTACAAGCACCTGGATACCAGACATCTGGGGCTCACCAACTCAGTGACTGATGTGATGGAAAACTGGTTTAAACACCTCAAATGTTCTGGGCGTATCTGTTTAGAATTTGCAGGGAATAGCTTGTTATCCCTTCCGAGACATACCTTTGTACTCTATATTTTGCTCTGTTACGAAAGACCTTTCAAGTGATTGGATATCAAGGATTAAGTGGGTCCTTTTAACGCATCAACAATGCCAACGGCTTTTCGAGGACAAGGAAACAAAGGCATACCTCAGGGGTCTATAGGTAGGCAGGTAGGTAAAAGTGGATGTTGGAAAGATCAACCCATTTTGGCCTATTGGCCCATTGTGATGCCACGTGGGTCTGTGATCCTCTTACTCATGGAACCAATTTGAGCTTATGATGAAGTGAAGGGGACTGTTAACGTCTATATTCTTTAGATCGTTTAAGCCATTGTGTAAGAAAGCTCCTAAGTGAAGTTTTCTTCTCTGCTAGAGAGCTGGACATGTAGAGAGTAGGTGGAGGATTGTCCCCACCGCTTCCTCGTCCATGCAGCTTATGTAGAAATCGTTTGTAAAGGCGCCAAGCCTTTTTGCGTGCTTGCCTATGAGGCAGTGTCCAGTGATGATACCTATGATGGCACCGAGATGTTCCTTATTTAGAAGGATCAGACACTTGACACTTAGAAAAATTCAGATCCAGTTTTGGCCAGATCTGTTTGGTCGCTAGACATGTTGGTCCAACAGTCCACCTAAGATCTGTTCTTTTATTGGCATCCAGCTTTAATGTTAGTTTGCATGCAGCGATTGGTATACCCATAGGTAGATTGGTTCCAATTTTGGCGAGTTCATCGGCTCTACAGTGCCCTGGAATGTCTCTGTGGCCCGGCACTCAGCAAAGGTGAAGGCTGAACTGCTCTGCCATCTCCATAAGAGATGATCGGCATTCAAGGGCGGTTTTAGAATTTAGTGAGACCGAGTCCAGGGACTTGATAGTGGCCTGACTATCCGAAAAGATGCGGATATCCTTTGCAGATACCACGGTTTTCTTCAGCCAGGATAGAGCTTATTTAATCGTCAAAATTTTCGCCTGGAACACGCTACTGTGACTTGGAAGGCGGAAGGAGAGTCTTAGATTTAGCTTATCTGAGACAACACTGCTATCAACCCCGCCATCAGTTTTAGATCCATTTGTATAAAAGTGGATTCACTTGTCCTCCATGAAAGCATCTTCCTCCCAGAAGGATCTAGAGGGGAAGCTTACATGGAAGTCTTTGTCAAACCAAAGTTCAGGTATGGTGTAGTCGATGTTCTTTGTGAGGATTCCTTTGTGAGGATTCCTAGCGTGGCCAAATGAATTATGTGTCCACTGTACAGTCGCTATAAGGCGAATAGCTGCAGGCGCAGCTACTTGCCTGCTAAAGATACTCGTATCGAGGGGTGTCAAGTGAAACAGAATATCTAATGCCGCGGAGGAAGTAGACTATAGGGCTCAGCTTATGCATAGACATCCTATTCTTTGGACTCAGCTTAGATTTCTTCAGTTGACTGCATTATCTAAGGTCGTCCACCAGATAACTCCGTAGGTGAGTATCGGTCTTATGACCGAGAGGTATAGCCAGTGAGCTAATTGTTCCCAATGGCCTTTTTTGCAAGAGAATAAAGCTGATGTAGCTTTCTTAACTCTTTCTTGTGCCTTGAGTCTTGTCAAAAATCAGATCCAGATATTTTGGTGTATCGGAAAAAACTAAACTCTTACCGTTTATCGAGATTGAGCTGAAGGAGTTCTTTAATGGTATTAAGAGGCTTACCGGAGACGGTTATAGCAACGTCACCCACATAGGCAATCACCCTGCTATCACCCGCTCCCAGGTATATGAGCAGTTCATTGACCACTAAGTTCCAGAGAACGGGAGAGAGGACACAGCCTTGCGGCGTACCTTAGCTAACACATCTTTTAGCAGAAGCCTCACCCAGTTTGGAGTTGATTATCCTGATGTTTAGCATAAAACTGATCAACTCCCCAAGTGAGTCAGTCGTCTACCTGCAGAGTTGACAGCGAAGTCGTGATTGCGGATGTGTCGACGTTGTTAAAGGCACCCTCTATGTCCAGGAAAGCGACCATTGTGTACTCTCTATATTGTAGGGATTGCTAGTCAGTGAATGCAGAGCCGTTTCCACCGACTTTCTTTCACAGTAGGCATGTTGAGACATTGACAGAAGTCTTGGATCAATTTTAGCTCGTATGTAGATATCAATCAGTCGCTCTAGAGTTTTCAGGAGGAAAGATGATAGACTTATAGGCATGAGGTCCTTTGTGACAACATGAGAGCATCTTCCGGCTTTGGGAATGAGATCTAGATTGACTTGTCTCCATGACAATGGAATATGGATCAATTCTACACAGGTCCTCATGATATTCTCTAGCGTAGGCAGGATAATATCTGAGGAGCTCTGTAGCTCAGCAGGTGTTATACCGTCCGGACCAGCAGACTTGTATGGTTTGAAGATTTGCAACTCTCAGAGCAGTTTGTAATCAGACCATGAATTTTGGTCACGGTTGCAGTAGTCCTGTTTTGGTTGCTACTGGCCGCGAATAGGAAGCAATCCGAAAAGTGGGTGTCCAGAAGCAGCTTGAGTGATTCATCACATGAGGTTGTCCAAGAGTCATCGGTGTTTTTCAAACAGCGAGGTATCACAGGATTTGTAGAGAGGATTTTTCGTAGCCGCTATGCCTCAGAGGTTTCCGTGATTTTGTCACAGAATGACCTCCAGGATTTTCGCTTTGCCTTCCTCGGTTCTTTTGTGTATAATTTGAGGGATTCTTTGTAAGAGTCCCAGTCAATCACTTTTCTTGTGCTTTTTGCTATGTTGAAAAGTTTTCTGCAAGTGTTTCTGAGCAGTCGCGGTGCTGATGTCCACCAATGTGGCTTTTTCTTGCCTCTAGGTTGAATAAAAGGGCAGGAAGCAGCCATAGCCTGACTGAGAACCTGGGTGAATTCCTTCACTTTCATATTAAACTCGTCAAGATTCAGAGGATAGCGTTTTTGACAGTATTCCTCTGTATTTTGGCCAATCAGTTTTCCGATAATTCCAGAATGCTGGTTGGCTGGTAGGAGCATCACTCAAGCTGAATTGGATGTATCTGTGGTTTGAAAAAGAGTGTTCAGGCGATACCATCCAGTTTGTTAGCATCTGAGCGATGTTGTCGGAGACAAGAGTGATGTCGGTTTCTTGTTATAAAAGTGGGCTCATTGCCAATGTTGCAGACAATGAGGTTGGAACTTACAATATAATCAAAAAGTGACTCATCTCTATCGGTGATATGGGTAGTGCCCCATACCGTGTGATGAGCGTTCGCGTCGCCCCCGATGATGAGGCCAGTTTTGTACCTTCCAGCTTTCAGTATCGCCCTTTCTAGGTTATCACCAGGGGAGGGCCCATATGATCGTGGCCAGGATATGCCGAGACAAGCCAGTAGGAACCTTTCTCAGTCTCTGGTTTGGCAACGGTTAAGTTGGGGTCGCTGAGGTTAGGAAGTAAAAATGAGTGCCGTGAAATAACGCCGAGCGCAATAAAGCCGAAAGTGAAACAACCTCGAATTTTGGAAGTCGGCGTTATTTCACGGCACCGTAAGGATGCATTAAAGCTACGTTTCACTAATATACAAGTTCTAATCTTACCTTTGTCTCTTGTATAGGGCGGAGCGTATACAGGTGTCCCAAGTCCACGAACCATGGCTTCTACGATCCATAGTTCCTGGATTAGGATGATGTCCTCTGCGTTTTTAGAAGACGCAGAATAAGTGCGGTCGAATCCTTTTTTGAGTGATGGAGATTACTCTGGAGAAACTGTGTCATTGCTACAATTTACCAGAGTAGCCTCCACCACGGTGCTGTTCAAGTTCTCCGATTCTGAAAATGTGCCCAAGGGCTCATCTTCTTCCTGTGATCGTATAGGATCTCTTTTTAATTCGTCATCGGTTTCCATTTCCAACAGAGTGTCAGATGAAGAGACCGACGGCTTAACTGTCGCCTCGGATAGATTGGAGTCGTCCCTATACATTTCTGGAAAGGATATCGACGGTCCAAGATCTAAGGTTGTGTTTGAAGTTTCAGTTAAAGGAGGAGGAGTTTGTTTATCAGCATGCAGATCATCGTCTTTGTAGATCCTTAGGTGGTTTGACGGCGCTAGAGTGTTAAGGGATTCCTTATTGAACACGATCAACGCGCATCTATAAGAGTCCCTTAGTTCCTCCAGTTTCGCAACTTTTCAGTCATGAGTCGGAAGGGTCCGGTTGCTGAGCCCGATGATCTCCAGAATGGTTTCTGGGGTGGAGGGTTCGGCTGGGATTCAGGTGCGGGTTCTAGGTTTGTTAGGAATAACCGCCTTAGGCACGACTTCGAGTGAATGATCTTTGAATGACACATGCGACAAGAAACCCCGGCCGGGGTTTTCCCGCATGATGGCCAAGAAGTTGGTCGAAAGCTTTAACTTGACCAACTGCCACTGTTCAGGTGTTATTGATCCGTCGGTGCCATTTCTGTCGATTACCATGATCGTTATTGCGTCTTTTAGGACTTCGCTAAAAGACCTCAGATATGTGCTGCTGGATGGCGAAGGGTTTTGGTGTTATAGGTTTTGGGCCTCTTGGGAACCGGCACGGTTTCCTCCAACGTTCTCTGGAGCTTGGAGGAGTCTTTTAGCCTTTTGGGAAAAGTAAGAGCAGTGGGTAATTCGTCTTTTAGGCCACTCAATCTTGCTCTTTATGTCCGAACTTCTTTAAACCTCCGGGATGGATCCGGATGCGTAAAACATTTCGGCGTCTTATATAGAGCGCCTTAAATTAAGCTTGCCGATGAGACTTAGCCTCTGATTTTTCCTTAGGGCGAAGAGTTTTATTAGCAGCGACAAGTCCGTGGCCTTTCACAAACTGGAACAAAGTAGAGCTCTCGTGTCACGCCTTGGGCCAAAAAGGAGAAACGAACGCTCTACGCTTTAAGGCGATTCTTTCTTGGACATTATGGAGGGATATATGTCCATATTTGTAGACTTAACTCGTCTTACTTGAATCAGAAGATTGATTATTCTAGGTGAATCTGAATCCGAATTGCTATGCGATTGCATATAACTTCTTGATGTCTTCAGTCGTCTGATCTTAGAATCCGAGGTTTTGTTTTCTCATCTTCTCGAACCACGTAGGTAGCTGGTGTTACTATTTCTTCTTAGCTGCTGCTGTCTTAGTCGACAATTCTTCAGAGTTCGGAAAAGAAGCTAAATTTAGATTTACAGCTTGCATTGTATTACAACATGATATTTTGGCCTTTGCCCAATTTGTCGACCTGGAGTCTTGAGCTGTGATTACGTGGTTGTTAAGTTGGTAGTTTACCTGCGGAGTAATCCATATGCCCTTGGTCGTGGGTAGTGATTTTAGTGCCCATAGTAGGTTAAGACTTCTAAATGATCCTCGTGGTTATTTTGGCTACCTTTTGCATCCAAACACACACAAATTAGTGTACAAAACTTATCTTAATATAGGTAGAGAGTGTGACTCAGCACTATGTTACCAGAAATGTTTAAGTCAAAAACGGGCGCTCTTGCGAACTATGCATAAAATATTTTTGATTATTTTTAGTGGTTATTTGGACGGGACATTGTGATCTAGTGGCCATAAAAATCTATAGAAAGAGAGGCCATACGGAGTTGATCTTTCGTGATTTCACAACCACATTGTGTATGCTCCTTAAGTTGAAAAACAAATTATAGCACAATATCCGGAACACAAATCAATCCACCAGCCTAATTTATTTGTTCAAAGCGCAAATTCCTAAAGTGGCGCCCAACAGGGGTTGCCCGTAAAACATAAAAAATCTGCTCTGAACCATCCTCTATAAATCCACACTATCAGAGAGAGCCCCCTGGGGGAAAAAACGCAATTAGATAGAACACACCCAAGGGAAAACATTCATCAAAGTGCTTGTCTCGTATCTGATGCAATCCAGAAGCTTCATAGCCGATATCTCAGATATATCTCAAACGCATTTAGCGAAACGGCGATCATGAATCAGTTGCACAACAGATCTTACAATGTTCTCACGTTAACGTTAACGTACACGAACATCTTACAACTTCACTCGATCTCGCATCCGTGACTTCCACCATCCGAATGCTTCCTTATGGTCTATTCCGCCTATTCCCCGCATCATCTCACAATTCAGAAAGCGAATCCATTTACTTTTCATTGATTCTCAAGTTAGCGCGAATAATTTCTACAGACCGTGGCTGATTGGATTTATACGCCCCGCTGGCATCACGTTAGCTTAGCTACTCCCGGCCGCCAATTCAAACAAAGTGGATGCACGCGAATAACAAACAAATAACAGGCAATCCCCAGTGGCACACCGTGCCGTGCAACAAACAGCCACCAATGCTCCATCCAAAGAGTATTGTAATCCAATCTGCGTTCCATTCACAAATGATTAACTGCAACAGTTTTGCAGTGCGATCTCGGACATGGTGCGACTCCCACACATGCCGAATGGGTAACACGAAAAAAAAAAAAACAAAAATCGAAAAATTGAATGAAACCATCCCTCTAGCTGGTGATTAAATCACATCCTGTGTCAGGCTTCACACTGATTCCAGGGTGATAAGACCCCAATCATCGATGGAGTACTGCGTGACTACGTGTGCACTGTACGAGTATACCCTGCTCCTGCTCACAGGCAGGACGCCTGCTTGTCAGTTATGAGCAATTAAATTACCTGAGAGTAATTATGCAGCTCACACATGCACATACTCGTGCACAATATACCGGGTGACACGACATGACATATTGGACACATTGGACACTTTGGACACAGTGGGCGCATTGAACACATTGAACACTGCGGACACACTGGACACACTGGACACACATTGAACAATTTGAAAAGAGCCCATCAGTTGCGTCACTGTCGTCAGGTCGTCACTTGGCTGCGATAACAAGGAGCCGAAGGCATAATTAATGCGACCGCCTACATTAGCCACAGTGATGAACGGAGGTACAACCAACCAGGTAGCTCAAGTCCAAGCCCAAGCACAGACCAAACCGCGACGCACAGTAACTCTCGGAGTCGCAGCAACACCTATGTGGTTAAATCGTCATTAACGGCACAAAAGCCGCCTTTTCAGTTTCGAACACAAGGTCGCCGCAGATAGAGGAAAGGGGTGCGGAATGACAGCCAAATGTAGGTACTGTCGGCAGCCGACAGTGCATGGCCAAAGTGTGAAAAGCAATATTTCAGATTGTAATTATCACCTGGTCCTAGAGTCAAAGCAATGTTGGAACCAAAACCCGACTGACAGACAGCCAGAGTCTCAGGTTACAGGGTTCTCCCTCAGTCAGGTGGGTACACCTTCGTTTCTCGACTCCTCGCTGATTTATACGCGTTTTTGGGGAACCTGAAAGGGGGACCACCGCTTATTGCATTTTAAGTGTAAGCGAACGCTTTCATCATCGACGTCGTTGACCACGGCAAATTGTACACTTTGTGCATTCTTGATGGCGGTGGTCATTCATCCGCATGCATGCAACCGCTTAGCATTCCCTCTTCCCTCTTCTCCGCCACAATCGAGAACCCATGACCGAATCGAAACTCCCAACTCATTCCCGATTCTCCAATTGATTCGAGCTATTGTCGCTCCAAGTTATTTGTTAAGCATGTTAAAGGGGCCATTTAACAAGTGCGTATTAATCATGGCCTCCGCGCACCCTTCATGCCTTTCAGTTGCCGTTGTCGCTGTCGTTGTCTTCGCCGTTGTCATCGTCATCGTCGTCATCGTCATATTTGGACGGTCTTAGTGCGCTCTTATCTGTCATAAGAGTCAAAACATTGTCAGTTTGGGGCGGGAGCCTCTTTGGGGTCATCATCGGGGAATGTACTTTCGAAAAACTCTTGATTATGTGTGTCTTAACGATGCGAAGCGATTAATGGTTGACAGCATGGTGATTGCGCATTTCAATTGGAGGGAAACAATTTAGACAAACAAATTTTGTTTTTTTTTTTTCCCCCAAATTGTTGTTTGTGATCGTATAATGTTGTGTCACTTAAATTGGAGTGCAAGTTGAAGGAATGCTCGTTGATAGTTGTCCTTCATTTGGATGTCAAGTAATGGCCGACACCACTTTATTGAAGGAGGCAGCGATTTGAGGTCCGACTAATGATGACAAGATTTCTATATGTCCAAACTCTGATTTGGGGCACGATGATCGCACTTTAAGTGAAAATAACTGACAATCAATTGATGTTTCAATTGAGAGATATTAATCTCGATTTGTGTTTGACCCTGTAGAGCGAGTGAGTGGGTTCCATTGGAGCACATGCCAATGAGGAAGTCTGGAGAAATTCTGGGACTTGATGAGTCAGAAAGACATAAACCTGTCATCAGAGATAATTTGAAATGTCGTCGCTTCAGTTTTAACATAAACTCGTCAGTATATTGACTATTAAGTGTTAAGTAAGAAAAAAAAAATGGAGCACCACAGGAGTGTGTGATATGACCATAACTTTTTACAGCGTTTGATTTAGTTCTGCCGAGAGAAGTATGGTCATGGGGAGGACTAGGTGACGGGATAATTTAAAATTTTGTTAGTATTTCGAGTGGATATTTCACAACCAGCGAAACCCGATAGAATGTCAGGAAAGAAACTGAAAATTGAAGTTCTTTAGTTGGAGCCGAAGAAGAGGCTTTGATATTGGCCGTCGCCCTATAATTGCTGGTTATTACAATAAAAAAATGAGCCGAAAGGATATTTCAGTGACAGTGACACCCAATCTGAATCCCGGTCTTTTGAATTTGCCAGTCCGTGGCTCATTACCAGTTACTTTTGTTTCTTATTCTACATATGAGTTTTTTTTTTTTGCATAACTAGAGAGGAATGAGTAAGATAAACCCTGGCGTTTTCTGAGAATGTTGACACAATAGCGATTCATGTTGATGGCTTCAAATTTATTGTCAACGGAGCTTCTGATAACTACACCAGAATAGAACATTGTACCGGCAGAACTACCAAGTCCTCGATGGCTCATATTTTTTGCATGCGTAAGTAGAATGAACTGAAGATATTCTATCGGAACAATGTCGCCATCTCGAAAATGATTTTCTCCTCAAACAAGTGCATAATGCCAACTTCGTCTGTGCTCACTTAGGCCAAAGGATTCCTCAGACTGACTACGTGGAACAAACCGCTGCTAATAATAGGGAAATGTCATGTATCCATTCCATTCCATTAGACCAAGATAAATAACCACTGCTGTGATAAAGCGGACGCGCCACATCAGTGCAAAGAGGCGAGCGAAAGCCGGACGCTCCACAGGAAAAAAGACGCTCCACAGTTTTGTCTTCTTTTTTTCCTTAAAATGCTTGCACACAGTGCGAGCGAAGGAAAATCAGGGAGGATAGAAAGAGAGGCACCGGTGAACGTTGGTTTTAAATGTTTGAAGGTTATAATGACTAGAAAATAAAGAGCTAGGCAGGGCATTCCATAAACTTAGGAACGAATCACTATATTTTAGAGCACGTCCGAAAGTGGGCTTGAGGGTATACTGATGAGCACTCATAGCGAGACGGGTGTTATGGTTAAACGTTTGAATGGGCGGAATGCTACTAGCGATTTCTATGGAGCACTGCTGATGGAAATAGCGATAAAACAGAGTGAGGCACGAGATCTTACGTCGGTTTTCGAGGGTGTCCATTGTTTGAGTGATATTGGTATCAGCTATGAATTTTATCGCACGGTTTTGAATCCTATCTAGCAGGTGCAGAGATGTTTTGGGCGCATCCGACCAGATGTGGGAATTGTACTCCAATTTCGGGCGGATGAATGCCTTACATATTGAGGCCAGATCACAGGGGATAAAATATTTCTTACATCGCTTGAGGAAACCTAGACATTTTGCAGCATTTTTGACGACGCCAAATATGTGGTCACTCCAACGTAAGTTGTCATTGATACACATACCGAGATTGGAAAGTTTATCGGTTTCGACGATGCAAGTGCATAATGGCTGGGTGTTTAAATTTCACTTCAAGGACAGCAGACATCATTGTGTTTTGGAAGCATAAAATTCCACTCTGTTGATAGATACCCAGTTGGTTATGCTGCTAATATCGGAATTTAATGAGCTTAACATACGCTACCGTTCCCGTTCTACAGCCGAAGAGCAGGGACGTGAGTCCGGGAACGAATATGAAAAGCAGAGATTATTGTCGTCAGCAAAGGAGTATATTGGATTAGAGGTAGTAGAAAAGAGATCGTTGATGAAAATTAAAAAGAGTGTTGGAGACTGAACGGAGCCCTGGGGCACACCAGCATTTATTTTGTGAATATTAGATTTGAAAGCATCCAAGACAACTTGAATTGAACGTTCCGGAAGGTAGTTTCTAATCCACTGAGAAGAGAGTCGTTGATCCCAAAAGCACGCATTTTCGACAAAAGAGCCTGATGCCAAACTCTGTCAAATGCCTTAGAAATGTCAAGTGCAACTATCTTACTTTCGCTAGGTTGATGTACGCTTTGGTTCCACTTTTCAGTGAGACATACCATCAAATCACTTGATGGACTTTTCTGAAGTTTTCGTGTTTCGAGATATTTCATGAGCTGACGGTTTATCAGCGCTTCCATGACCTTGGAGAGAAGTAACGTAAGTGCTCTGGATCTGTAGGAGGAGAAAGAGGAAGATTCCTCTTTTTTAAGGACGGACTGAACAAATGCTATTTCCATCTACTCGGAATGTGTCCTAAAGAGTAGGATTAATGTAAAAGCTTACGCTGTGGTTTTGCCAGCAAGGAAGAACACCTCTGTAGAAGAAGGGGAGATATACCATCTGGACCAGCGGGTTTATGTATGTTGAGATCTTTAAGTACTCTTGCTACTACACGAGTGCGAAAGTGGATTCGTCCCATTGAAGATTCGACGCACTCAAGTGTAGGCTGGGACAAAGCACAATTTGGGAGTGTTGAGCTGGCCGCAAAGTTTGAGGCAAGCAGATTGGCCTTGTCCAAAGAGCTGACAGCTGGAATATCATTGTAAATGAACGTTGGGATGGAGGATTAGGCAGAGCTTCTAATATTTTTGACGAACGACCAACAATTTTTACTACCATTCACACTCTTAAGAAAGACGTTGCAGTCATTCCTGGCTCGTTTAAACTTTTTTCGGTTTTCCTCTGTCGGGTTGGTCTTGAAGGACCGAAAAAACATTTCCCTAACCGCGACAGCCTCTTTACAGCTCGAATCGTACTATGCTTTTTCTTTTGCTTTGATACTCTTCATCAGATGAGATATAAAGTTTCTCATTCCAAAGAGAATGGTGTCAGCAGCGGCATCCACTTCGTTATCGAGGAAGCATAATGACCAGTTAAAATTTTTAAAGAAGCTGTTAAGACCGCTCCAGACGGATTGCCAGATGGTTCTTTTAGGATTCTTTTCTCTAGCTGTGTGGTCGGTGTACTAGAAATTAGCTGATATAACACAATGGTCTGACGAGCCTAGAGGCGATAGCACATTAACCTTGTATTTGTCGGGGTGAGAAGTTAAGAACAAGTCCAGTTTGTTGGCGGTATGACTATCAACGTTTGGTATTCGTGTGGGCTCATTTAGAAGCTGGGTTAAGTTATTTTCCGCAGCGAAGATCTCAACACACCGTCCTTCGGGTGTTGTCTGTCCAGAATGTCGAAGCCACCCAGAATTGTGTATATTGCAATCGCCCGTAATAACGATTTCAGTATGAGGGTACAGGGATACAATTCTTTGAATGGAGTCAGACAGCTCATCAATCTCGTGAAAGGTCGAGTTGCTGTCCAGTGTGGGGCTTCCGTAAATAAAGCAATAGTGGATAATTTGCTTACGGAGATGGAATTTTGTCCACATGAAATTGAATTCCGAGTTGGAACAGGGACTACGTTGTGGTGGAGTTTGGTAAGCTACATCACTACGCACTTAAATGGCGTCACCGCGTTGAGAGAAGAAGAATGGCACTAGTTCGTAGCCAGGTAGCTTCAGATCAGAGTGATCTGAGAGGTGTGGGCGGGGATCCACCTGTGTGTCACCAAGTGCCAAAACAGCTGGTCTGTATTTACAGACGTGGACGTACTTAGGAAAGTGGTTACTCTTACGCCAGCGAATATTCGCTACATCCACTCTAAATTCCCGAGTCATGACAAAAAAAGGTCGAACACAAAAAACACAAACACCGACGTTACTAAGCACAGCTGTGAAATACAAATTCAGAGTTGGTTTACCGAATCAAATTTTTGTAGGTGTTATGCCTTTACAACAATAGGAACCAGCACAATTATCAATTATCTTTTCGCTGTTCCCGTGCTCTACTTTCAACAGGGTTATAGCCGTGTTGTAATTGGCTTCTATTGGAGTGAGACCGGCTAATGTTTCGGCGGCTTTTCCTGTTTCGAGATAATTAAATTTGTCGATGGTGTTAAGACTAGAGTTTTCATGAATGAGAGCGCGATACTTTTCCCAAAAGGAAACCCATTCCTTAAAATCGGCAGAGAAACGCTTTGGTCCTAACTTGTTTAACTTGACGGCGCTAGATAACAGAGATGCATGCGGGTGTTGAGAACCCGGTCAGCTGCTGTTAACGAGGATTCGTGCAAGTTTATGGCCTCAGGCGGCTACCCTTGATAGAGGCGCAGTTTGAACAGACGACATTTAATGCGCGTTATGGTCGATATCGCTTTGTCTTCGTACTCTTCCACTGCATCAGCATCCTTTGCCAATTCATCCCGTTTAATTAAGGACTTTACATCAGCATTTGCCTTTTTTAAGCTGTAAGCCGGTCCAGCAGTACACTTATTTTAGAATCCTCAGATTTTAGATTGTCGGTCGCATTTTTTTACTAGCTTTGTCACTTGACCGCGATATGAAGCACGACTGGTAAAATTCATTTCGAAATCGTTCTTTCCGTTAACGTTAGGATAAAGTTCCCGGGTTCGGCACCAAATATTAAGAACGTTCACCCGAGTCGAACAATTGAAAATAAAAAGCAACGAGTTCGCTAATTAAAAATGATTTACTTCCGAATGAATAAATCATGAAATTTGTCAACTTACATGGAATCATCGATACCAGGCACATAGTGTAAGTCTTCTACGGTCTACGGAATGTTTATTGCTTCTAAATTTTGTTGTCGGTGCCGTATTCGACCGTCTTTCGTCTGTTCTTGCACTTGCAGCTCGGCTTTCGCTATGCGAGTTTCGTCTTCTTGCGCAGCGTACAAATGCACTCCCGATCCGACCGATATTCTTAACACGTTCACGACTTCCTACAATGAGATGACACAATTGTTGAACGTCCATGTTGCAAGAAATACAGCAATGTTAACGATTTTGGCCCCTCTCTTCATCGTATTCGGAGCTATCTTCCAAATAAGTTGGTATATCCGCCAACACAGCACTCCAACAATTTGTCATTGCTGAGGTCTTCGAATATTGGTTTGATGACATCTAACACCATTTTTGGCAATGCTGAATAGCTGAATAATCGTGATGGAAATTTTTCAGTTCTCTTTTAGCTTCCGCTTGTTGCTACTTACACTAAACCCTGGCGTTATCGGGGCCTTCGGGACAGAAATGATGTTGAGGGTTGCTGTCTGTTGAGCCGTAATGATAGAATGTTGCCCATACCGCTTTTTTCATGTCATCCTTGGAGTTACAGTTTCTGCGAATAGCTAAGCCAAAGTAAATGTTCAGTTTATCCATAGATTCAAAATTCGATACCCGAAGTTTGAGTCTTCTGGTGTGGATGTCTCGTAATCAGTCTTCAATTTGGAACTAATATGCTCGTCGGAAAGTTTTTCGGCAGTATGTCGATTTTTGGGCGGTATTGTCATCTTGCTCCGATCTTTGCAAAGAGATCCGGATCGAGGAGCTTCTCGAGAACTTTTATTTCTGATATCCATTTTCTACAGAATATTTATTCACGAACGAAAATTTACTGTAACGCACAGTTGCACGAAAAATGTGTCTATTTCAGGCAAATAATAACAGTCGTACGATATTTCCGTGATACCTGGGGCCGAGCACGCCCGAAAACGAAATGGAATCATAAAATTGGTCTAGGGACCCTCTGTTCGAAGGGTCGCTTTGCCGCTAGCTACCTCTCGGTTCGACGCCGTAAAACTCCTTTCACTCCCTCGGCTGTAACTGGCTTGTTTATCGAAATATTGACTTGTCGTTTTCACCAGATATTCTTGAGACCTCAAGCTTCAAGAAAATGCAAATAAAAATCGATTTTTTTGACCATGTTAGGTGTACATATATTCAGATTTTGAGCAAAGTATTTTTACAGCAACCGGAGTCACGGTTGTATTGCGTCAGACGACATTTTGTGGGCTAGGAAGATTCTTCTCGGAGTTGAACGCAGCTGTTCTATTGATTTTTGACAGCAAATATGTCACCGTACCAATTTAGAGACTTCAAAGGAACCGACGGCGTTTTTATGGGCCTCATCTTGCATCACATCTGTTGATAGATACTAGCTTAAACTTGTAAGTGAGCTCCTAAGACTACATAGACGTGGTCACTACCTACACCCAGAATTCACATCTGAAAGCGTATCCAGTTGATTTTTCTTGGACACGTCTTCTTAAGCAAAGTCCGGGTCTCAGATCTGACACAGAATTCGACGTGTTTATGGACTTACGAGTATATAAATACATTCAGTAGAATTTTCCAGCTGGTAACCCCTTCAAATTTGTGGCTTATTACTGCAGCAACCAAATCTCGGTTACAAAACTGACCAAGTGAAGGTACTAAGAGTAATTCCGACTCATTAGGGATCCACGACTCTGCAAATATCTTAGGTTACAAATGCGCCTAAATTCATTAATTCTCAGTTAATATAAGGGCTGTGCTATCTGAATTTAAAATCAAAGTTCAGGCAATGGCTTGTTGTAACCGATTTTCCCGGAAAAATTGGCGCCCAACATGGGTCCAATAGTAAGATCTCACAATACTTCTTCTTATGCTCGCTTTTTTCGGCAAAATGTAAAAAAAAATTAATAGAAAATCAAAATCGCCATACTGTTCGTAAAGTGGCGCCCAAGTGTAGACCCACACATACTCGTATGTAACTCTCAGGTTCGAAAACGTCGATCATATCGAAAAATAATTAAAACTGAGCTTAAAGAGAGGGAGAGAGAGAGAGTTCATTTGTTTTCCAAATTGTAGTATACCTTGAGTCTTTCCTAAATAATATCCTTAATATCCTTGAGGATATCCCAGCTAAGCACACAAAGACGTAATTGTTTTCCGATAAAATACACCGCGATGTTCATCTGCTTGTATAACAAATACTCTACTCATACCCTTCCCTAGAGTTCTTCTGTTTAACCGAAATCCTTTTACCACAAACTATCTGTCGAACTAAATCCCTAAAGCATGTGTTTCTATTTCTCATTGGAGAAATAGGATTTACTCTTTCTTCCGCTGCTCGCTTGGGATAACTTTGTTAAAGCCCGCAAAGTCCATTTGGAGCAATTTTCACTTGCAACCAACCATATCACTTCGAAAATACTGTCATATACCGTTGTACTCGTACATGATATGTACATCCCGACCATACTCGAAAAGTCCTTCTCTCTATAAACCAATATCCTTTGGATTTAAGGGTGTATAGCAGGGAGAACTAAAAACGTTTTGACGATTTCAAGCAGTAACTCTATTTTCCAAAAGACAAATACTAAAATTCCCATGCTGTATGTTGGAAATTGCCAAACACTCACCCATATAACATACTCGCAACATACATGCGGATATTGATGCAGCACTTGTCTTCTACACAATGACTATGGGAATCTGCAGCAAGTGTGCGAATGGAAAGACTTCATTTCCGCTTCAACTAAACAAACAACAAGAAGCAACACCATTTTCTAAGCTGAACAATATTTTCCATCGGTAGATACAATTCTACAAATACAACGATTACCTCCACAAACCCAACCACCAACAACGACACCAGCGAATCCTTTTATTCCGTCTACAATTGCAGTGTTTGTGCCACAGGAGAGCAGAAGCCGAACCAGAAGTAAAAGCAATAGAATCATACCACAGGCAACCATTTCAGGATGTCTTCCTTCTCTGAAAGCAATTTCCGTTCAAATTCAATTGAGTGATTCTTGAGTGAGGCCAAAGAAAAGTGCACAAACATTTTCGAAAAAAAAAAAACAGGAAGAAGCAAAGAAATTGTCTGTCTTTAGCATTTATAGGGTTTTCGCAGGACGAAATACAGAATTGCTAAGTAATTCTATTTTGGAGGATACAACTTGTGGATGGGAGAGGAAGGCTCAAACTCTTCAGTAAATTGGCGGAGAATTTACTTAAAAAGGCCGAAATAAGTTTTGAAGTTACGGTACATACTCAGATCTGTTGGAAGCGACACTCATGTGAAAAGAAGATTAAGAGACATTATTGACTTCGGATCGAACTTTCACCTAGACGTTCTGCTGTATAAACGGGTTTTCGGGTGTCGGATTAAGATCTAACTCTGTCCGATCTTAGAGACTGCACGACAGTGTCCGCTGAGATATATTGTAGTTTAGACTTAGAATACCAACGCTTTAGATATGGGTTTTCGAAGCCTTTTACCACATATATATAGAGAGAATCTAGAAATCTTTTTATGTCTGTTGGTCAAACTATTGTCTACGTAAACCTCAATGGCAAGGCTTTTGAAAAAAAAAAACAGTCTCAGGCTAGCAAAGTATTTTATTCTTGTTTTTTGAAAATATTTTCAATACCCATACGATTCTAAGACATGTCAGTTTCCGGGTGAAACTTTCATGACCCATTTCATCGACGTGAAGATCATGGAAACTCTGATAAACCGTCAGCTCATGAAATATTTCGAAACACGAAAACTGCTCCATGACTGGCGGTATGGTTTTCGTAGCAACAGGTCCACTGGTTATCTGATGGCATGTCTCGCCGAAAAGTGAAACCAAGGCGTACATCAATCTGGCGAAAGCAAGATAGTTGCACTTGACATTTCTGAGGCGTCTAACATAGTTTGGCATCAGGTTCTTTTGTCGAAAATGCGTTCTTTTTGGATCGACGACCCTCTTCTTCAATGGATTAGAAATTACCTTTCGAAACTTTGAATTCAAGTTGTCTTGGATGGTTTCGAATCTGATATTCACAAAATAAATGCTGGTGTGCCCCAGGGCTCAGTTCTGCCTCCGACACTCTTTTTAGTTTTCATCAATGAGGCATGGCTATATATTCGATGTCTGCATATCTGCTACATACAGAGATTCAAAATTGTGTGCTAAAACTCATAGTATCCTATATTCTCTTAGAAATAGGGACTCCGAACTTTGACAGTTGATAGCGGCCATGTTGTTGAAGCTACATCTGTCAAATCATCATGGACGGACATAGCGTTCAACAACACGTGCAAATGGTAAAATTGTTTTATCAAAATGGGTGTTCTGTTCGGGCAACGTTCCGCGCGCTTTGCTCATTTTACGGTCGCCCTAATCGTCCCACCGAGGGGACTATTAGCAGTGTAGTGGATAAACTTGAGTCCACTGGTTCAGTAAACGATAAACCAACACCTGTACGTCGACGAAACTCAAAATCTGCCGAAACATCGCCACTGTCCGTGAGAGTGTGCAGAAGAATCCGAGACAGTTGATTTCGCGTCGCTCACAAGAACTCTTGGCGAATTTTGCGTTGTGGCTTGGGCCTGCACCCGTACAAAATTCAACTATCCCAGGAGCTGAAGGTAAACGACCATAGACAACGACGTGTGTTCGCTGAAATGGCTCTGGAGCAGTTGGAAACTGACCCTAATTTTCATCGAAAAATCATCTTCAGCGATGAGGCCTATTTCTGGATGAATGGCTAAGGGTACGTCAACAAACAAAATTGTCGAATTTGGGACGATGCCAATCCACATGAGATCCAAGAGCGTCCAATGCATCCTGGAAAAGTCACTGTTTGGTGTGGATTTTGGGTTGGCGGCGTCATCGGTCCATATTTGTTTGAGAACGACGTTGACCAGGCCATTACCGTCAACGGCGAGCGCTATAGGTCGACGATTACCAACTTCTTTTGGCCTGTATTGGATGATATGGGCACTAACGACATGTGGTCTTAACAGGACGGCGCTACGTGTCACACAGCTTACGCCACATTGGAAATTCTGCACGCGCGATTCGAGGACATAGCCATCTCACGTGGAGGTGATGTGAACTGGCCACCGCGATCGTACGATTTGACCCCCTTAGACTGTTTCTTGTGGGGTTTTCTCAAGTCGCAGGTCTGTGCGAATAAGCCACAAATGACAAGCGGCCTTCAAAGACAACATAACCCATGCCATCGGTCAAACTCAGCCTGATTTATGCGTCGGAGTCATGGAAAATTGGACAATTCGGATGCGCGCCACCCAGAGAAGCCGCGGCAGACATTTGAACGATGTTATATTCCATGCATAATGGCATCGATAGGCCTTTCAAACGAATAAAAAATTTCGATGATATCTCACACGCACTCTGTTTTATTTAAATTTAAAGATAGGAAGCGCTGAATGAAAGACACTTGAATATCACTCCGACAATGGACACTCTCGAACACCGACATAATGTCTCCAGTATACGCTCAACTCCATTTTCCTTTTTTTTTACGTGTTGAGTATCTCACTGTATCGGTGGCTTATTCCTACAGAGGAATCTTCCGAATAGTAAGATGATGTTTTGATCTGGCAAAGTCACCTCAACCCTCTGGATTACAGCGGTTATGTAACATACTTTATAACATTTAGTATCACTAAAAATTGTTGCAGGTTTGTCCTTTAAAAATCAATTTAATACAGCAAATTTGAGGTCTCTGCTCTGGGATTATTATTGGACATATTAGGTCAACTCCTCTCCACATAGTTTGCCTTCCAGGTGGAAGAAGCTGTTTAAATATCCTGCCTTGCCTAAGACATCTTCCGATTTTTTTAATTCCAGATAGTCTACCTCCCAAATAGATGAAGGGTTTGGAAATCCAAACGAAATTTCGACGAACTCTGGAAGCATCATAGCTGAAACAACCTTCTGTACCACCATTTTCTTGATAAATTTTGATGATACCCATCCT
Source organism: Volucella zonaria (assembly GCA_963966105.1). Lineage (NCBI taxonomy): Eukaryota > Metazoa > Arthropoda > Insecta > Diptera > Syrphidae > Volucella > Volucella zonaria. The sequence goes on along the minus strand of OZ014533.1, from coordinate 133,188,756 downwards.
GTAATGTAAAAGATCCAATTGACACACTTTAAGGGTTTGCTGATATGGTGGTTTGAGCTCGTTATATACCAGTCACCGGTCCCATATAAGAAACGCCTTAACAGCTTCGTTAGTAATTTGAGCTAGACGTTATCCGTTCTTAGTGCCAGTGAAATCGGTATAACTCTTGTTATTCACTGGACCTTCTATCTAGCGCCTCTGAAATTAAAAATTTCTAAATGACCGCGTTCGGTAGGTTTCTGAAGAACTTTCTGAAAGATTTAATAGCCTATCTAGGACCTTGTGGTTAGTTAAACAAAAAATAAGGTATACCTCAGGGGAGTAGTTTATGCCCTGCACTTTTTTTTTTTTTTTGGATTGCTTAATTTTTTCTAGCTACTTCCTAAAGATCTGGTTTGGTGTAACCTGATAATTAGGGTATCTTGATTGGATTTCCTCGCCTAGTTTTGGCCATTATCTACACAAATTTCTGCTAGAAGAAGTGTTTCAATGCAGAAGATTAAGATACTGAAAACCCACAAAACCTATGGGGTTTTCAGTATCCTTGTACTCTGCATTTTATATTATGTTAATTAAACGAAAGACATACCAACCTAATGAATTTTAAAACATTTTTCACGTTTGGGCACTTAATTTTCCTATATCGCATCTCAGTTTTCACTTGTCTTACAGACTTTTTCAATCTAATTCCAGTTATCAAAAGCTAATACCAGTATATGTGTGTTCCTTCATTAGATTGAACATTACCTTTGATCATAAAAAATTTAAAGTCTCTGTTTTTAAAAATTAATTTATTGTCAACATTATTGCCTTTGTGGAAGGGAGAAAAATCAATAAACCAGAGGAAATGGCCCTCAAAATGGTCGTAAAATTTAATAAGCGTGCATTTAACACTTTCACAATGAGCCGACGATTCATTATGATTTAGGTCAAGTCACCTACTATATAATAGGTGACTCGTTATGTCTGACCCTTTCGATACAAGTTGACACCGTGGAAGTACTAAAAAGAAAAAAACTCTTGTCTAAATGGGTTTTATTACCTCACCATAAGTGTGAACACATCCGATTGTCGTTTAAATAATAATTTTCAGCGCCTTTGGCAGTAAGTCATTTATAATTGTCGGGATTTTACAGAGAAGGGTTGTTGGGAATTTAAAGTTTAACTGGGGTTCAGGGAAGTGCTTATTTGACGGTTAAGCATCAACAAGAGCCATTTTTTGGTTCTAGGCGGTGTAAATGCCTTTTAAATGGAATGGCCGCTAAAGTCTCTATTTTTCTTCATTTAAGTGATTTTTTTTAAAATACTCGTATCTATAACTTTTTCTTATTTTGTAGTTTTTGACTTATTTCGTTTTTCTTTTTATTTTCATTTCAGGTAAGTTCTCATCTGAAGATGGAGAGAGTGAATGCTCCAGTTACGACCATGTTAAAGCTTGCGTCCATATAAAAAAGTGTTCGATGCTAGATGTAACAACATAATTTTCAAATAATCGAAACGATATGTCGGATTTGATCCAAATCTCTTTGTTTGTCACACGTAGGATTGCTTACCGGATGGCGTCCAATTTTTTCACTTAAGTCTAAGAATTCAACATTCGGAATTCGAGCATTCGGCATACTTGCTAAATTCTTCGCAGCTTGTGTACAGACTCATCAGTTAAGCAGGGTAAAACGTGCAAATAATGTGAAAACAAGACTAACGCTCCTTATTCGACTTTCAACTTTAATCGTTTGACAACATATTGTCGCGATTTAGATTTGAGTAGAGTACAGGATGCACCATCTGGAGCTCCGGTATAGAAATGTTTGCTTACATGGCGCACCGTATTTCTGAAACCAGAAGTCTTGCAGACCTTTTCCACTCATTTGCGGACACACGAAATGGTCCAACATCCACCGATACGGATTACCATCGAAGACATGAGACATTTGGGTTTTCGTCTAACAGCTTCTCTCTAACAGCTTCAACAACTTCATTGGAACGACGTGGACGCTATCTAACGTGTTCTTGGCGAATCGCTACAGACCCGTGTTCAATAAAATTTTAGGCTAAACGACGAATTGTCTTGTCGGAAGGTGCAGAACGACCGCGATGTTATTTTCAATGTAAAGCGTCACTATTTCGGCGCGTTCTTTCGGTGTAAAGTTATTCATCGTTGAAATGTTTCCAAATCGATCTTACTGAAGCCAATTGGTTGAGATTTGTCGGAGTTATTAAACATTTCTATACTGAAGCTCGCTTATGACGCACCCTGTATGTTATCTGATTCCTATTTCACTTACAAGTATGATGCTGAACCGCAGGAATAAGGGTCATTGAACCGTCTTAGTATATTCTTCACTTTGGCCTTCTTCAAACATTTGTGAAGCAATTGAGTCAAGTTCATATGGATCGAGGATCTCTGGCTACATCGTCCAATGTACGAGCATCCTTCAGAACAAAAGCGTCTCCAGAATGTAAAACAGAAGAAAATAATGAGATCCATGGAGGAGCCTTTTAATTCAAAAAATCTTCAACAAGGTATAATCATATTTGACATTTGTGAACTAGACAGCTGCAGTATAAAAAACAGACAAGCAAGGGAGCGCTATACTCTACAAGAGCATGGAATAATTGTGTCGATGTTTTTAACCAATAATCGGTCGGTGGTGTTAGCGCAGCGTGAATTTCAACGTCGATTTTCTAATCGTGTCGCGCCAACTGGGCAAAGATTCCGGCGCTTAGCTACTCGATTCGAACAGAGTGGAACCACAGGAACTGGTCGTTATGCCGAGAATATCGCGGCTGTGGTTGCCGATGTCGCTGAGAACGAAGAAACATCAACCAGACGACGGGCCACGCAATTGGGCATCACCAGACGGACCGTACAGCGGATTTTAGTGAAAGACTTACACAATATGTTCCCGTACAAAGTGCAAATAGCGCATCAGTTAATGCGTCTGAATTACTGTAAAGCCATTCTCAATCTCAACAATGAAGAGGACGAGGCGCATTTACACTTAAGCGGTTACTCCAATAAGCAGAGCACTGAAAATCCGCGTGTGATGCACGGAGAGCCATTACATCCACTCAAAGCCACTGGAGTGATTGGGCCGTATTTTTTTGAGGACATCATTGGCAATACGGTCACTGTTACTGGCGAACGCTATAGAGCCATGATAAACAACTTCTTACTGCCGGAATTAGATGAACGGGGCTTGGTGAGCATGTGGTTTCAACAAGGCGGTGCAACCGCACACACAGCCTGAGCCACAATGGATATTGTGAAGGAAGCGTTTCCTGGTCGCGTAATCTCCCGTTTTGGCGATTTGCCATAGCCAGCAAGATCGTCCGATTTAACCATCCCAGACTTCTTTCGTTGGGGCTACTTGAAGTCACGGGCTTATGCCAACAAGCCTCAGACAATCACAGCCCTTGAGGAGAATATTCGACAGGAATGCGAACAGTTATCACCGTAAATCTTGCGGGAAGTCATGGAATATGCGATAAGACAGGCACAAATTTGTATCAACACTGGCGGCAGTCACTTGGCGGATATCATCTTTTCCACTTAACAGAAACAATTGCAAAGGTCCAAGTAAAGACTTCCATCATTCAAAATTATTTTTTTTTATAAAAGTAATTCAAAAACAAAATTGGATGATAATTTTGCGCCACCTTGTATAAAGATCATTTCAGTAATGTGACAAGAGATTGCCTACAATGATGTACCAGAACTAAATATAAGGCCAGCTTGAGCAAAGGAGCAACCTATCTCTGGAAACGCTGAGGGTAGTAGATCACAAAATGGATTGGTACAATCGTGGCTATTCCCATCAAGACATCATCCGCAAAAAAGTGTCAAAATTCTTCAGAAATCTGGTCACAGACAGTTTGTTCAAAATGACTCATCAGAATAGATGGGAGCTGAAACAATTAAGTATTCGAAGACTGACAAGTCTTCTCAACGTCTAAAATTTTAAACTGTGCTTGTGATGACTGCGATCTACTTGTTATTTTCAGGCCATGAACAGATTCGCTTAGTGTAGTTCGACACTCACGGCTAACGGTGTTTATTTATCACCCTTCGCCCAAGCAGAATTTCTGCAATTTGTATTTTTTGGGGCTTCCATTAAGGACTATATATTTCAAACTATTTGAAATACATCTCATACGATTACGAATGGAACTCGACTTCATTCATATGTCCACCACGAGCGCACTCGCAGCGATCGGTTCGTTGGAGCCAATTTTCGACCAATCTCCCACAAGTTTCGACCGATATTCCATTAATTTCGCGTTCAATATTGGGTCGGAGCACGTCTAACGTCTCTGGCTTGTTGCCATAGACCAATGACTTGACATAGCCCAAAAAAAAAAGTCCAGAAGTGTCAATTCGCACGAGCGAGGCTACCAATTGACTGTTCCATTTCTTGAGATAACGCGCTCACCATACTTTGAATTCAATAGCTCTATTGTTTGGCCTGCTATCTGGCAAGTGGCGCCGTCTTATCAAAACCACATCTTCCCAATATTGAGTGCACGCAATTGCAGCCAAAAATGACGCTCCAACATGTCCCGACACCGATTTTTATTAACTAAAACATGGCAGCTATCATTACCAACGAAAAAATATGACCCAATGATGACGCCGGCATGAAAACCACACCAAATAGTCAAATTTTGTGGATGTAGTGGCATCCATGGGCTTGTAGCCCTCCAATAGCGCATATTTTGCTAGTTGGCAAAGCCATTTCGCCAGAAATGAACTCCATCGTTGAAGATGATTTTGCGATGAAATTCCGAATCGATTGTTATCATTTTCAGAGACCAATTTGAGAAATGGTTATCTGGTTGTCTAGTTCGATAGCAAAGATCCTTTTGCAAAATTCGCCACAATGTTGTTTGAGCGATGCCCAATTCATGCGAACTGTGTGAAATGGATTGATTTAGGTGGCTGTCAACAGATGCACTTACGGCCTCAAAATTTTCAGCACTTCCTGCATTTCTTTCTTTCACTGGCACCATAACTTGAACGGCAAAAATGTAGACTCAAACTTTTGCACCAAATTACGAATTGCTGACGAACTACGAAACACTTACTCCGAAATGGAAAGAATTTTTCATATTTTTCAGACTCAAAGCATATTTCGTTACGTACGTTTTCATATCATCTTTATTATCTTCATCTTTATTTAGGCCGGGCTTCGAACACATCGATGGCTTTGTCCAATCTTGGCAATAAATCGTCCATATGTCATACTATGGTACCATCCGTCCTATGATACTTTAAGCCAAAGGTCTGTCATCATCAGTCTTTGGATTAAACGTCTTCAACTTTGTCCATTTTTTGTTTTGCTCCGCCGTTTAGTTTGAAGGAAAACCTCATTCACAGGTCTGCATTCTTGGTCAAATGTACTCCTTCTTTTACCCTGGATTTTTCCCCTTTATCCACTTGTAATTATTTCATTCATTCGTCTAAAGTTTTCAATACAATGATCTTAAGTCATGGAGTTCTTTCCTCACGACAAATATACTGTCGCACGGAGTCGCTTTAGGCTGCAGAGATCTCCTGAAGAGTTTTTGATCGCAGTTGAAAAAGATACCCAAGAATGACAAGGGAGATAAAATCCAAATTAGGTACTTCTAAGAGTGATAAACCAGAAATTTTGTAAGGGGCGGTAGTCGGTCAGGAATTAATTAGTGCGGCTGTTGGCTTCTCGAAAATGTTCCTGCGAAACAAACGAAATCGTTCATTCTCTCTCTGCCCATTTTCTTAAAAAACTTAACACGTGGTCAAGCATTTTAATTGTAGTAATACTTGAGTGTTAAATTCTTAAAGAAAAAAAGAATTACACTGATTCAGCAATTATTAGGCTTACGGTTTTCCGCTAACGACACCGATCCTTTTAGCCTTACCTCTTTTTATAGCTATCTTTCTCTAATCTCTACAGCAGGCTGGTAATAATATCCATGTATCTTTGCTTCAATGTGATGTTTTATAGTAGTGGCCTTAAAATGGAGCCCTATGGCGCTCCAATTTTTTCTGTGTCGCTCGTTTAAGATATTAAGAGCTCGTTTCGAGATTGCTTAATCGCTTTAGAATAGTTAACTGACTTATAGTTTCTAGATTGTTCCCACCTCAAAACACATGAATATATCCTTCAGAGTATTTTACACTTCAGAGTCTATGAGCACTTCTTACCACTTTCTTTATTTCTTTTCACTCATCTTCTTGAAAGCAACGCTGCAAACAAGCGTCTATTTTAAGCTTTGGTGACCCTAGATACCATATACTCTTACATAGTTCCATTATGACAGCAAGATTATACATTTCAGCGTGATTGCATTACTCCAGCCAAAGACTCACGATTAAAGCAAAAACCACATTGCAGAAGGAGTCTTTGGCTGAAAGGATTTAAACCGAAACTGTTATAGAAATCGTTCTTCATACAGAGCGCGAGTAGTGAAAGCTGCTATTCCAAGGATGAATAGATACTATCACCTACCTAACAACTCTCTTTATCCTGTGCGATTTTTAGAGGGTTTCCGCTGATTCGATTCTAGGTTTCCTCGATGTACTTTTCCACTTGAGCCCACAACCGAATATTTTGTGTTTGTATACGGAGTTGGATACACATCTTTCTCAGTAGGTGAAACAATTCCAGTTTCGAAGGATACTTAATCACCGATAATAGAAGTTCTATCGTTGATTTTCCTAAATAAGGCCTAGCACTGAATGATCTGCGTGAAAGCGTTTTCCGTCGAATGCCATGTGGTTATCTTTGGAGCTCTAGGTTGACAGTTTTTGTTGACTACCACGAAATTATAGGTGTCCATCGTGGCAACATACTCGTACCATACTCTCCGCTTTCGATTCCTTGAAGTGATCTTGTAGGTTCTGTAATAAGTTGATTCGGCCCTCTAATTTTGACATCACAGAGACCCTTTTCCATCACCGGAATGCTGGGGTTATATTATCATAAAACGATATAGTTTAACAGAATCTTGTTCCAAACAGAACACAACTTTCAGACAATATCCAGCAGCCTAGCTTAAGCCCTTCCAGTTGCTTCATGTCGCACGGTAACCCCACGTATGGAAGGAGTGATTATGTTTTTTGTTTGTTTGTTTAGGCGGCGCTACAGTCCGGGGTGGACCTGGGTCTAAATTAGCGCGGTCTTTGGCCAACTGCCTTAAGTTGAACACTCCAAGTTGGTTGAGCTCCACTTCCTCTTGCGCGCGGAAGGCAAGGCCTTCCTCTACTCCGTTGTCCCTCCGGATTAGAGTCGAAGATTCTGCGGGCTCGAGCGTTGGTTTTCATTCGCTCTACATGTTCTAGCCATCTCAAACGCCGAATCCGCAGTTTTTTGACCACGTCGATGTCGCTATACAGCTTGTAGAGTTCATCGTTGAATCGTCTCCTCCAGAATCCGTCAACGCAGACGTGATCAAATATCTTACGAAGAATATTTATCTCAAAACGGCCAAGGGTATCTTCATCCGCTTTAGAAAGGGTCCATGCTTCGGAACCATAGAGCAGGACTGGGATTACAAGGGTCTTATATAGAGTTTCCAGTTGCCTTCTCAGCCCAAAGAAACAGCGATTGGCTTTTGATTTCTGAGGAGATGTCGTTTTCAGATAGCAGAGCCGAGGTAGACTAAGTCCCTTACTACCTCAAAGTTATAGCTGTCGATTGTGACATTCTGGCTGATTCGTGTATGTTGGGAGTCCCTTCTTGTTGACAGTATATACTTTGTCGCTTGTGTTCCTATACTGGCAAACGCACCAGCGACAGATCGCCTTTGAAAGATCGTATCTCGAAGTCACACAACAGCGCGTCGCTTTGTCTAAATCCTTTTTTGACATCAAAGGTCTCGATTAGGTCATTACCGAGCTTGCTCCAGCAACGAGGTTTCTTCGTCATCATCCCGCACAAGCGGACGAGTTTGGCGGGGATGCCAAAACTAGACATGGCTCTGTATAACTCGTTTCTGTAAATGCTGTCATATGCGGCTTTAAAATCGATAAAAAGGTTATGAGTATCGATCTGAACTTCTTGGGTTTTCTGCAGGATCTGCCGTAGTGTGAATATTTGGACTTACCAGGCCTAAAGCCGCACTGATAGAGTCCAGTCAGATCGTTGACAAATGGTTTCTGGCGCTCGCACAATATGGAAGACAAGATATGCAATGTTTAGGAGACTGATATCTCTATGGTTGGCGCAGTTTAGAGGGTCTCCTTTCTTGTGAACCGAGCAAACGATCCTGAGGTTCCATTCATCAGGCATACATTCATCCGACCAAATGTTGGAAATAAGTTGGTGTATGCTCTCTACCAGGTCATCTCCTGCTACCTTAAATAGTTAGGCGGGTAGGCCGTCCGGCCAGCAGCCCTGTTCGACTTCAGTTTAGATATTCCTATCATCACTTCATTTTGGTTGGGTGGACGAAATTCTTGGCTTGCATTGCCAATATTGAACGGCTCGCTCTGCCTGACAACGGAATTTGTGTCGTCTTCGCCGTTTAGCAGTCTGCAGAAATGGTTTTTCCATATCATTAGCACCGACTGTGACTCTACTACAAGATTTCCTTGTTCATATCTACAGGTTTCCGTTCGGGATCTTATTACCCTGACACGTTCTTTTTACCTTTTGGTAGAACTTCTGAACATTATTCCCGGAGTAGCACCTCTCTATTTCCGATGCCGATGTTCTTCGCTCCTCTTTTGCTCGTAGAGCTCACGAGCCGCTTGTAGGCATGTTGTTTTGCTACATGTGCTTGCCGGCACTTTTCATCAAACCAGGGTTGGGTGAAACCCAGCACCTCAGTTGCCGTATTTCTGTCGGCTTCTCGGCATCTAAGCCACTGGTCTTCAGCACTTGATGCTAGCTGCAAGGGACTTTTCGAGGGGTTGTGAGATACGCGATCGGCAAAGGTTCCGGCGGCCTGTTGCGATTGCCGCCGTTCAACGTTAAATCTCCTCATAGTATTTCCCCGTTGCTGTGGCGTCTTAGATATCCGTAGACGTACCTTGGCTGCAACTAGGTAGTGGTCCGGGTCTATGTTGACCGCTCGTAATGTTCGGATATTTAAAATACATGAGGAGTACCTTCCGTCGATCGCAACATGGTCAATCTGGTTGACAGTTTGCTGATCTGGTGCCCGCCATGTCCTCTTGTGAATATTGAGCTGAGGAAACCGTGTGCTTGCTATAATAACGTTGCGTGCTGCAGCGAAATCGATTAGCCTTAGTCCGTTTCCAGGTGTGTGTATCTTGTAGGCTATGTCTTCCGATTGTGCTTCCAATTTTGTCATTAATGTCGTCTAGGACGATCTTAACGTCGTACCCGTACATCGGACATTGCTCCTGCGTTGTGAAGAGGTGCTCGTAGAAACTTTCGTTGGTAGCATCGTCCTTCCCCTCTGTTTGTGCGTGAGCGCATATAAAGCTGATGTTAACGAATTTACCTTTGATACAGATTGTTATTCAGTCACGTGCCAAAAGCTTAAGACTTCTTGCCTAAGTCTGCCGCTTACAACAAATCCGCATCCAAGTAGACGCTGCTTACGTTCTCTATAGCAATCACCGTAGTAAACATCACAGTTTTTCATCTTTCTTTTGCCCGGCCCATCCTACCGCACTTCCTGGATGGCGGTGATATTTGGTTTATAGCAGACTATGGCTTCCGCTAATTGTTCGGCTGCACGCGGCCTGTTCACGGTCCGAACGTTCCACGTGCAGATCCGAAAGTCGTTGTCCTTTATTCGTTCTGCAGTGTCGTCAACAGTGAATCCGTCCTTATCCGAGGGTATTGGTCGCTTCATAACAATTACTTTTTTACATGGTTGGGTAGTTAACCCCACGCACAACCCCCAACCTGAAGGGCCAAGTGGCAGATAAACTGGTGTTCCCGGCCATGACCTCTAGTTTAAAAAATTTCGTCTTCTAGGTTTATCCAGCGGTTTCGTTATAGCTTTGGTTATAATGTACATTGTAGCTAGGAATTCATTATTTTTTAATGTAAATTCAACGTTAGAGATGACTGTCACACCATAACAACTACCTCAAAGGTCCTCACCACGTACTATCTGTTGTACATAAACCAACTAAAAAATCCACGCTCAAATATGAAATACACAGTATATCCAGTCGAAAAGTATAGATCTTTGCTTGGTGTTCCTACTAGCAGCCTATAGCCTAGTTGCGAATCTTAATACCAAGACTTACATCAACTACTGCCATAACTTTCATGACAATTGCTCCCCTGGAACCACCATTACTAACACGTGAAATCCATATTCAAAGTTTCAAAGCATTATCATAGCTCTAACGACACTCTATCTCATTTCAAGTGTCACAAATTTACACGAAAGCCTCAGGCCTACGTACTCTAAGCTCTTAAACGTTATTCCAACTTCAACTGAAAAGCAGAAATTATGACTTTTGTCGCTATTTTTTGTATTCCTACCCGACAAAAAGAAATTCTGAAATTCGTCCCAGGGGTACAATTTCCATTCTATTTCCGTCATCTTATGCTACTTTCTATCCTCGCTGGCCCCAAACATAAAAGTATCTCTCTCTCTCTGTTTTAAACTATTTACGCAAACAAAACTTGAAGATTCCCTGCCAAACTGACATATACTCACTGATACGACTGGCGCCATCATCATAAAAATCTCTACCCATGCTTCCAAGTGAGCAACAAAAAGGAGAGGCAAATCGAAGAAGTTAAAAAAAAAAAACGCACCCCCAAACCGAAAATCAAACCCCCGAATGATGACAAATCCCAATTTAGAACCATGAGTATGCACTTAAGACTTTCTCACGAACCAATTAAGTAATCCCCGACTGTGGAAGAGGCGGGGGAACAATGACAACAACAACAACTACGACGACATAGACGACGATTTCTGTCTGACATCTCAATTTGATGCCTTTGATGTGTTGACAGAGTAGACATAGATTTTCTGTTTAGAAGGCCATCAGCCTAGAGCCATCCTAAGTCAACAATACTCGTAATGATCGTCCGGTCTGGACTATGTGTTTGCCTCTTCCTCGCTATGCCAACTCACGTAATATAGATCAAAAAGTTTCTATCAACCCACTTCGTCCTGGTGCTTGTCCTCTGACAACATAGCCTTCATTATCCCTTCAAAGCTAAGAAGACTTTTGGAAGAAGGGAACAAAGCAGGACTGTGAATATGAGTAGTGAAAGCGGCAAAACGATTTCCGATGAGGAAGTAACGCGAACAATAACCCTCGTTCGTCCAGCGAAAAACTCGCACACACTATGTATTCGCACCACCATAAAGTGGCAATGTCTATACTTTATAGTGAGTGCAACCTCCAACTGTGCCAACTTAGCATGGCAATAGCATCAGGATCAGCATCGCATCCCCCGGCAGTAAGTAATGAATGCGATAATTTGCAGTCAACTTTGACACTTGGATGAAATGTCCCATTACTAAGTTTCCAGCCTCATTTGCCCGGCGTTTCACCCAAGTGCATCCTCCGGCGATGAATCGCGAACCATTGCCTCTGTCACTGCTACTGCCACTGCCACTGCCACTGCAACTGCCAGTAACACTGTCAATGGCAATAGGGAAATTTCCATTTTTCTAAACTGCATCCGGAGGATGCTGTCAGGATTTGTTGCTGGTACTGCTAGTAGTGCCACTACTGCTGCTGTTACTCGGTTACTCGTACTACAATGGCAATGATGATGGGATCATAATGCTGCCATCGTTTGGGTTTAGTTCTCTCCTGCCTGCCTGTCCATGTCTTTCGCCTGCCCTCCTCACGTCGTCCTGCTGTGTTCGGTTTCAATTTTTCCGGCTTTTTATTTTTTATTTTTTTATTTTTTAGGTTTGTCCTTGGTCCTTGGTCCTTGGTCCTTGGTCCTTGGTCCTTGGTCCTTGGTCCTTACAACAGCTACAGGGTATAACAGCCGTCTGTCGTTGTGCGATTTTGGCACCCTGCTGGGTTTGTTTGACTTGATTTAGGGATCAGCCAGCAGCGCTAGGCGAATGCTTTCACTGGCACTGGAGGAATTTTGCTGCAATGCGCGTATATGGATACTTCTTTTTGGTGCTCCCACTTGGTACTCGTACAATTCGTACTTGGCCGAGATACATTGGTTTTTTTTTTTGTCCTTCTGTATCTCTGAAGTAGACAACCGCTGTAGCAGCCTGATGAAGTAGTATGTAACATAGTTGTAGTAGCAGTAGTAGTCATCGTCGTCGTCGTTGTCCTCCTCGCCGTCGTAGTTATATGATAGGTAAAGAGACACCACATCTTGGTCCAAGTTATTGTTATTATCTCTGGCAGGGACCACACCACGGATAACGAAGGACTCCCAGATACAAAGCCATACCAAAGGGGGAAAAAAAGAAAACTAAAACTGCCAGCAATGTCAGTTGATGTTACTTTGAAAGGACGCTTCTTTCGTCGTAGGTTTTTTATTCGCCATAGTTTTTTGCCTCGTAATTTTTTTCGCCATTTTTTTATGACACTTTTTTAACGCCATTTTCTTCCCACTTGCATCCGTTTTTTAAGTGCATTTACAGTTTTTTTTTTTTTTTTTTTTTTTGTTTTTATATTCTCTCCAAGTTATGACTGCAGATGCGTTTGTCCTTATTTAGAGTAAGGACTTTCTTAATTTTTAATTTATTTGAGTTTTTGAAACAGTGAAAAATGGTTAGGACTTGCCCTGCTCCCTCTAACCAGGAATCACTTTTGCAAAATGGTCAAGATGGTCGTGGATGAAGTGGAGAAAGAAAGACTAAATGCGAAAATCTTTTCCAATTTGTTTTGACTGAGTGGGAAGCTAAAGAGTTGAGAGAATCATTTTTATTACTTTTGAGGATAGTTGGCTTTTGAAGTTGACAAAGTCGGTGTGGCGGGAGCAGAGTTGGGGAGAGGTTTAAGCACTGGAGAAGTTCTTGACAGACAGACAGACAGACAGTGTTCGTAGTTCTGTTGGTAATTTATTTTTTATTTGATCGACGATAGGAGGAGTCTTTGTTGAGATAAAGGATAAACAATCGGACACTAGCTTTGTGAATTGTAAATCAGTCCGTTTGTCTCTTTATAAGCATCTGTTGGCTCTATGTTCACTTCTGGGCTTACTTAAATTCCTGAAGTAATCTGTTGCCTCTGTTGATGGCCGTTTGCCTACATGCTTTGGCTTCTTTATATCTACACACTTTAAAAAGTATCTTTTGACAGTATATCTTAGTTTATCTTTTAGATTTAGAGAGCGCTTATTGGATGAGCCATTGGTAATAAGTTCCTTTCTAACCAACGAGTTAGTCATTGTTTCTACCTTATTGAAGGCCATTTGAAAGAGTCAGATAAAAACTCAATTAAGTCAATTAGAATAGGACTTGCAATTCTATCTTCCTGTACTTGCGGAAGCTTCATATGAATTTATTATCGGCTTGGTACTGCCTTGCCTTACCAACTGTTGCTGCCTTCGAGCTCGAAGACTTCTAAACCTTGTGTCCGCCATAGCTATCTTTTGCAAGTAATGTATCGTATTAGACTCAAAAAAAAGCGAGGGCAGAGCAATGTACTGGTGTTATCGTAACGGTTTCCAGATGACGTCAGTTACAAGTCCCTATCAGGACTTAAATCACGGTGCCGTGGGAATTAGGGCCTGAATTGTTGAGGTTGGCTCCCTCGTGGTGGATGTGGCTTAACCCGAAATCGCGGGAAGGGTCTTCCTTTTGGTTTGACCCATTGTAGAGTTGCAAATAAGTACTGGGTGCTGTGGCCTTAGAGCAGTAAGAGGTTTTAGATTGGTGTCGACTCATACCAAGGGTGGAACTGTGCCTTCAACAAAGTTCCGAATTGGTACTCAAGAAGGCTGCAGGCGATGGCAAGGCGTATCTTTGCTCCCATGGCTGTATGGTCATCCCGTGAATTTAAGTCTACACGGCAGGTGTTTACGTAAAAAACTTGACTCAATTACCCTTGGCCAGATTTCTTGACCGATACTGCCCAAGATTACTATCATGCCGAGCTGACCATGTGCACTGTGCGTGGAGAAAAAAAAACATCGCGCGCGAGTGCAAAAAAAAACAACAACGCGCAGTGAAACCGAAATCCACAGTGCGGACATCCCAACTTTTTTGCCCCTAGTCTTACTGTATGTAACAACCGATGGATAGCGGGCTGTCGGTATGAATTTTGTTGGTGTGCTGTTTCCTATTGTTGTAAGGGCATAACACCTACAACAATTTGATTCGGTGAACCAACTCTGAATTTGTACTTCACAGCTGTGCTTAGTAATGTCGGTGTTTGCGTTTTTTGTGTTCGACCTTTTTTTGTCATGACTTGGGAATTTAGAGTGGATGTAGCGAATATTCGCGGGTGTAAAAGTAACCACTTTTCTGCGTACGCCCACGTCTGCAAATACAGACCAGCTGTTTTGGCACTTAGTGAAACACAGGTAGATCCCCGCCCGCACCTCTCAGATCACTCTGATCTGAAGCTACCTGGCTAAGTACTAGTGCCATTATTCTTCTCCCACTGCGGTCTCGCCATTTAAGTGCGTAGTGATGTAGTTTACCAAACTCCACCACAATGTAGTCCCTGTTGCAACTCGGAATTCAATTTCATGTGGACAAAATTCCATCTCCGTAAGCAAATTATCCACTATTGCTTTATTTACAGAAGCCCCAAATTGTACAGCAACTCGACCTATAACGAGTTTGATGCGCTGTCTGACTCCATTCAAAGAATTGTATCCCTGTACCCTCATACTGAAATCGTTATTACGGGCGATTTCAATATGCACAATTCTGGGTGGCTTCGACATTCTGGACAGACAACACCCGAAGGACGGTGTGTTGAGATCTTCGCTGCGGAAAATAACTTAACCCAGCTTGTAAATGAGCCCACACGAATACCAGACGTTAATAGTCATACCGCCAACACCCTGGACTTGTTCTTAACTTCTCACCCCGACAAATACAAGGTTAATGTGCTATCGCTTCCAGGCTCGTCGCACCACTGTGTCAACTAGAGAAAAGAATCCTAAAAGAACCGTCTGGTAATCCGTCTGGAGCGGTCTTAACAGCTTCTTTAGAAATTTTAACTGGTCATTACGCTTCCTCGATAACGACGTGGATGCCGCTGCTGATATGATCACAGACACCATTGTCTTTGAAATGAGAAGCTTTATCCCTCATCGGATGAAGGGTATCAAACCAAAAGAAAAGGCATGCTACGACTCGAGCTGTAAAGAGGCTGTCAGGGTTAGAGAATTGGTTTTTCGGTCCTACAAGACCAACCCGACAGAGGAAAACCGAAAAAACTTCAAACAAGCCAGAAATAACTGCAACGTCTTTCTCAAGCGCCTGAAATTCCAATACGACCAAAAACTGAGGCAAAAAATACTACAATGTCCCAAAGGCAGTACAAATTTTTGGTCATTCGTCAAAAACATTAAAATTCTGCCTAATCCTCCATCCCAACGCTCATTTACAATGACATTCCAGCTGTCAGCTCTTTGGACGAGGCCAATCTGCTTGCTGCACACTTTGCGGCTAGTTCAACACTCCCGGATTGTGCTCTGTCTCCGCCTACATTTGAGTGCATCAAATTTTCAATGGGACTAATACACTTTCGCACTCATGTAGAAGCAAGAGCACTTAAAGATCTCAACATACATAAATCCGTTGGTCCAGATGGTATATCTCCCCTTCTTCTGAAGAGGTGTTCTTCCTCGCTGGCAAAACCACTGCGTAAGCTTTTTCATCAATCCTACTCTTTAGGACTCTTTCCGAGCAGATGGAAAACAGCATTTGTCCAGCCCGTCCCTAAAAAGGGCGAATCTTCTTTTCTTTTCTCCTACAGACCCGTTGCACCTTCTATCCAAGGTCATGGACAAGCTGATAAACCAGCAGCTCATGAAATATCTCGAAACACGAAAACTTCTCAATGACCGGCAATATGGTTCTCGTAGCAACAGGTCAACTGGTGATCTGATGGCATGTCTCACCGAAAAGTGGAACCAAAGCGTACATCAATCTGGCGAAAGCAAGATAGTTGCACTTGATATTTCTAAGGCATTTGACAGAGTTTGGCATCAGGCTCTTTTGTTGAAAATGCGTGCTTTTGGAATCGATGACTCTCTTTTTCAACGGACTAGGAGCTACCTTTCGGAACGTTCAATTCAAGTTGTCTTAGACGGTTTCAAGTCTGATATTCACAAGATAAATGCTGGTGTGCCCCAGGGCTCCGTTCAGTCTCCGACACTCTTTTTAATTTTCATCAACGATCTCTTTTCTACTACCTCTAATCCAATATACTCCTTTGCTGACGACAGTAGAACGGGAACGGTAGCGTATGTTAAGCTCATTAAATTCCGACATTAGCAGCCCTCAAGCTCACTTTCGGTCGTACTCTAAAATGCCGTGATTTGTTCTTAAGCCATACAACTCGCTTATGGAATGCCCTGACTAGCTCTTTATTTCATAGTCATTATAACCTTCAAACATTTAAAACCAAAGTTCACCGTTACCTCTCTTTCCATCCTCCCTGATTGTTCATCGGCCACGTTGTGTCCCTTGAGCGCGCGCAAATTATAAAAAAAAAAAAAAAAACATATTATCTCAACTTCCACACCCAGTGAGAAACATGTAGGTGTTGTTATGTTTACACGACCTGCCCAGGTCGATTTATCCATCCTTATATAGGTAGATTCTGCAGGACCACTTCAATGCAGACAGAGCCCCGATGGAATTATATGTCAAGTGATCAAGTCATTACCACGGTTTAAAAAAAAAATCTCTTTTTTGCTATATATTTCTTGTTTAACCGCGACAGTTGCATCTGGCGAATTCGAACAATTCTACTAATTTTAGATAAATTATGCTGTCCTGAAGTAATTATCACTAGAACTCATTTTTTTCTTCTTGGAAATGGCGGCAGCTCTATCCAGGGAAAAGCGCAAATTCCGCCATTTCTTACAAGTGTGCTAATGACTTAGCCACCCTCTCTAGATACGTCACACTTGATGGGACTCACCATGGGCCATTTTAAAATTAAAGAAGTCTAATCAAACTGAGGATATTATTCGTACTCATGATCCCTGGGCTACAGAAACGATACTCAAATCTGCTCACCATACGTTGGCTCTGATTAATGTACTGTGACGAGTAACCAATGAAGGTCAGAATAGCCGAAAATCATACGAAAATTCGGAGTACCCTGTTACGTTGGTTTTGAATGTATGAAAGTCATGACCGAAACAGTATTTTGTGGCAAATTGTTCAATATTCGTGTTATTCGGTAGGAAGATGCTCTAGAAATAGAATTGTTTACCAGTTCTAAAGTAAGCAAGCCTACCAAAGCTCATATTAAGCCTACAATGGATATTTAATCTAAATGGCTCAAATGAGGTGCAACATCTCTGGTTAAACACAAAATGACAGCAGACATTGTACTTCATTTTACTAAAAAAAAAAAACGGAGAATAGTACTGCACCCCGATTAAGTCAGATCTTACTTATGCCATTCTATGTCAAGTAACCACTTCCAGAAGCACAGCACTTACCATGTCACTATCTATTGTCTCAAGTGTCGCTAACATCACAGACTACGCCCAGAGCTGCGACAAAGCCTTTCCCATTTGTTTTCTTCGAATACTCACCCATCACCCATCACCCATCACCCACACCATTGCCCCGGGAGCCGAAAAATTCGAAGACTAATTTTCCATTCTAACCGATTTCTTGTTTCCAATCAATTTTGTTTGTTCCTTCCTTGTCATATACAACACACTACGCCAGTTAATTTACAAAGAGAATGAGAGTTAGAAGAATTAAAGGAGAGGTCGAAGAAAAATAACAGAAAAGAAAAAAACAACCTCATTGCCCAGGGTATCGTTAACAGCATCATGTCAAATCGTTAAAATTTAACGACCCAAACATATAACACGAAGTTACCACCATCTCTACCACCGCCACAACCACCATCAGCAGCAACAACAACAACAACAACAGCCAAGCCCCCTAATTCAAAAAAAAAAAAAAAATGAAGAAAAGGAAAAACCTCGCGGCTTGTTACTCCGATTTTCGTTTTTTCTTTTATTCTCCGCTAAATAGCAGCTAAATACACGAACAAATAAGAACCAGAGTAGAGAGAATGGATGAATGGGAGATGCAGATAAAGGGGCAACAACACAACCCAACAACACAACAAGGTGACGAGCTGAGGGCTGTAAAGAGGGTTACATCTGCAGCTTGAGTCCCCAGCTAAAATCAACCCATGAGATACGACTAAAGCCCATGAAATCGATTTTTTTCGGAATCTTACTCCACGGCTCAGGCGGCATCGGTCCAATCTATCGAATCGGACGCGCATCGGTTTAGGGAATCTTTTATGGTCACGACTTTTTAACGATTTACGTGTTGGCCCATTGTGACTTTGTTCTGGTCTTCATCGAGTCGCTGGTTAGAGGAGCTGTATGTCGGCTTTTTTTTTTTTTATTGAAATTTGGATAGTGGATAGTGAATACGTCCTCCCGCTACTACTATTGTTCCATATCGGTTGGCCGTTTGGCCAGTTGGCCAGTGGGTGTGCGTCAGTCTGTGGATGCTTTTGGCCGGTTATTAATTAGTCAGTAACAAGGGGAGTCTTTTGTGAAGCTGATTACAGATACCATCGCGAAACTGGCAGAAGATGGGTTGTATTGGACGATGGTGATTGTAAGTGAAGCTGCCGCTGTTGGATTAGGATTTCGGGACGGAGGTGTGGAATGTCAATGTACAGCAGAAGAATGAAAATGAACTTGTTCTCGAGTATCTGTGGACAATAGAGTTTTGTGTGGCAGTTTTGTCATTCATTTGATTTTCATGGTACGCCACATGACTGTCAAAATATTTGGAAAATAACAAATGGGATTATGTCGGAGATGTGGAGGCTACTGGTGGGCTTTGAGGGATTTGCGAGGATGATTTGGCATGAGAATTGCATGTCACGTAGTTAATCGAGGATGAGGTTGGAGGTTTATTTTTATTTTTTCTGATGTGAGAGTTATGAAACGGATGATGGTTTAGTCAGAAGTCCATGTCTCAAGTTGTTAACAATTTTCTCAATTAGAGATTCAACAGAAGACTTCAAGTGTGACAAATTTAGGATGCCTTTCCAAAGGGTTTAACTCGGATTTGAAGTTAGCATTGGCATTCAGTTATTGTAAAACCTTTTGAGTGCCACCTAGTTTGAAGTTTGAAAGATTGACACTAGGGCGTGAGCTTCAAGCGATGGTTTTTTTGCCATGGCAATGCTGAAGCCCATCGATATGGATGCTACCCCTTTTCGAAAAATACGGAAAAGTGCGGATGGCCGTAATGCAAAGTTTTGAATAAAACGGCCCAGATGTAAATGTATAACAGATGCCAGAAAGTAGTGCAATGACAAGTAAAAATAAGACGAACTCTGAGGTTGAAGAGTCCTATTAATCAGAGCCTTCTGTGTAGCCAAACCCAAAAGCCGAGTTAGAGTTCTATCAGCTTGTTTCTCTAGGTTTTTAGTCACTTTAAGAACAATTTGAGAGGCAAAGGCATCCTACTTTCCTGAAGTGAAGCCCAATCCTGTTCAAATCACATTTGATTCGGGTCGCTGTTATTATTTTTAGACACATTGAAGGAAATATGTATTGATCATGGTCCGGTATCGGTCTCCATTGATTTTAATGCGATTGAACAAATAAGATACGATAATGCTTCCATCGTGGCATTCTAACTTGGACCAAAGCCATCCAAAATTCGATAATTTTGCAGTGCATTGTAAAACCATTTTTTGACGATTTCAAGAGATGACCCTAGACTAGAAGGTGATCGTTTAAAAGGCAGCTTAACTGCATATTGTCCTGTTGGACATCGAATGTGCGATTGGACGAAGTGATTCTCGCTAGCGAAACCTCTTCTTAGGCAGGTGGACAGAGCTCCCGTCGATCCTTGGTCACATTAATGGGTTCAGTAAGTCTGACAGGTATAAGTTGGATATCATCGCCTACAAGAAGTTTGCAGAATAAGGAATCCCAGATTTTTCGCGTTCTTGTTTTTTTTTTTTTTGTTTTATAAACTAGTGCGCGCTCAAGGGGTTAAGGTACCCTTAAAATGTTTGCACACAGTGCGGGCGAAAGAAAATCAGGAAGGATGGCAAGAGAGGTACCGGTGAACGTTGGTTTAAAATGTTTGGAGGTTATAATGAGTAGGAAATAAAGAACTAGGCAGCGCATTCCAATAGCGAGTTGTACGATTTACAAACGAATCACGATATTTCAGAGTACGTTCGAAAGTGGGCTTGAGGGTATACTGATGAGCATTCATAGCATTCATAGTGTTACGGTTAAAAGTTTGAAGGGGCAGAATGCTACTGGCGATTTCTATGGAGCACTGGTGGTGGAAATAGCGATAAAATAGAGTGAGACACGAGACATTACGTCGGTGTTCGAGGATGTTCACTGTTTGAGTGATATTAGTATCAACTATGAGTTTTATCGCACGGTTTTGAATCCTATCTAGCAGGTGCAGAGATGTTTGAGGAGCACCTGACCAGATGTGGGCATTAGACTTCAATTTTGGGCGGCCTTGTATATTGAGGCCAGATCAGAGGGGGTGAAATATTTCTTATATCGCTTGAGGAAACCTAGACATTTCGCAGCATTTTTGACGACAACGAATATGTGGTCACTCTAACGTAAGTTATCATTGATACACATACCGAGATTGGAAAGTTTATCGGTTACGACGATGCTAGTGCCATTCATGAATAATGGCTGGGTGTTTAAATTTCGCTTCAAGGACAGCAGACATCATTGTGTTTTGGAAGCATGAAATTCCACTCTGTTGATAGATACCCAGTTGGTTATGCTGCTAATATCGGAATTTAATGAGCTTAAAATACGCTACCGTTCCCGTTCTACAGCCGAAGTGCAGGGACGCGAGTCCGGGAACGAATATGTAAAACAGAGATTACTGTCGTCAGCAAAGCAATATATTGGATTAGAAGTGGCAGCAGTGGCAGAGAGCATTGGTAAAAATTAAAGAGTGTCGGAGACAGAACGGAGCCCTGGGGCACACCAGCCTTTATCTTGTGAATATCAGACTTGGAACCGTCCAAGACAACTTGAATTGAACTTTCCGAAAGGTAGGATAGGAGGGACGTAAGTGCAATGGGTCTGTAGGAGAAAAGAAAAGAAGATTCGCCCTTTTTAGGGACGGGCTGGACAAATGCTGTTTTCCATCTGCTCGGAAAGACCCTCAAAGAGTAGGATTGATGAAAAAGCTTACGCTGTGGTTTTACCAGCGAGGAAGAACACCTCTTCAGAAGAAGGGGAGATATACCATCTGGACCAACGGATTTATGTATGTTGAGATCTTTAAGTGCTCTTGCTTCTACATGAGTGCGAAAGTGTATTAGTCCCATTGAAAATTTGATGCACTCAAATGTAGGCGGAGACAGAGCACAATCCGGGAGTGTTGAACTAGCCGCAAAGTGTGCAGCAAGCAGATTGGCCTTGTCCAAAGAGCTGACAGATGGAATGTCATTGTAAATGAGCGTTGGGATGGACGATGAAGCGGAATTTCTAATGTTTTTGACAAATGACCAAAACGTTTTACTTCCTTTGGTATATGGTAGTATTTTTTGCCTCAACTTTTGTCTGTCCGACTTGCGAAACTTCGAGAGAATTATGTTTTCGTGGCTTGTATTTGCGTTTTGGCTTGGCCCCTGCGATATAACAGTGCTATCACACGAGCTCCAAAATACTCCTTCGTGGAGTCGATGATTTCCTTGCGTGAGCTGAATTTTTTATTGATGAGCCATCTTTTGAGGTTTGGGAAGGGATAATAAACCGAGGGATCCAAATCCAGTTAGTAATCGACGCTAAAAGTCCGGTCGATTCCGCATCAGCAAGTCCAAACACTCTTTCGAAGTGCTCTCGCGTTCGTGTTTTTGGTGTTTGCGCGTCACCCAGCGGCAGGTTAACTTTTTCATATGCAGAATATTGCCCAAAATATGGCGTGTGCGCTCAGTACTATTCTCTGTGGTATCTGCTAGCTCGCGTACCTTCACTTTCCGGTCAGCCAACACGATTTCATGTATTTTTTTGACATTGTCCTCTGTAACCGCATCGGAGGGCCTGACGCTACCGACTTGATCGGTAGTGGAGTTGCAGCCACCACGAAACTCTTGAAACCAATATTTGACGGTGTAATCTGACGGACCCAACTTTCCAACTTTTCTTTTGTTTCCTTCGCCGTTTTGCCTCTCAAAAAATAATGTTTTATGAGAGAACGAAAATCGTTTTTGTCCATACTCAACATGATGCCGAACACGTCAACAGCAATCAGCTGTCAAAACAAAACTCAAGACAGTATCGCACTGAAATTTGGGATGTCTGCCTAAATATGAACGGGCTTCAAGGCACCATAAACTTTTCTGCAGTAGCAGCGCATTCTTGCGGTCAAGGAGGTTACTTAGTACTTAGTAAGTACAACGTGGAAGGAGCAGCGATTGCCTTTTGGTTGCTAGCGCTCTTATAAAGGCTGTATCTATTCTTATGGTGCGCGAACAAATAGGAGTGTAGAATACAGGGCTTGTGTGGCATTAACCTAAAACTTACGTCTCTCACGATAGGATACGTCCAAATTCGAACTACCTTCCAATACTTCTTGGCGCCTGGGATATCTATCGTTCATATCATGATGGCAATCAAGTAGTATTCTACCGACAGGGTGGGAATATTGCTGGAATGATTCTAATAAAGTAGAGCTCATGGATATGGGTCGTCTAAGCTAACTTCACTACGAGTATTTAGAAATGAAAAGGTTGTAAAGAATTGACGAGTTTTCGGAAAAAGGATGATGAACGCAGCCCCTAAGAAAACAGAACAACTTTTTGCCACGAAATGGATGGTACCGAATGTTGGCACATAAAAATTAATAATATCTCCCATCTAGAGAGAACTTTGACACTCCTTTCGTTTGGCCTTGTTTAATACGGAGTTCTGTTTAAAATACCTTAAACATTTAAGGCTTCCAAATGATCCATAAATTTCGCACAAAATTGTTAAGAAAACACTAAGCACCAGTCCTGATGTCATTTACTGTACTCGTATAAAACTCCACCAACCAGGACCATGTTGACAACATCTAAACCAACATCGTATTCCAATCCGTTGAGCAACAACGCCGCCGCCGTCTTCCAATTATCGCTGAGTAAACAAAACCAAGAAAAAAAAAACTACAAACACCCCCAAAGCAATTGCTGATTTTATCAGTGGCACCCACATTTCCAAATCGGATCGAATGTCTCCTCCACACACTACTATACAGCCAGCAATACCTCGGAAATCTGCTTATGCATGCATACGACTACATTACGGATGCAGATACATACAGAGTCACATAAATTACACCGTCATTAATACCGGCAGTGACACCAAATGTAAACACAACACTGAACCTTCTTCCTACCTACCCTGTCATCGTTCAAGGCTTTACGGTATTCACTATTTGGATACCCCGATCCGAAGGAATCCCGAGACCGACTTATCGAACACCTCTGACTTAATTTGCTCATAAATTAGTTATCGTGATTGCAAACAACAAAGTTTACATACACTAAGCACTATATACTCATACTCGTACTCGTACAGCACCAACAGATGGATCTGGGCGAATGTGTATCTAAAGAAAAAGGCAACCCTAATCAAAAATAGAGAAAATAAAATATTCCCACTTCGTTGGTCATAGGCAAAAGCCAATGACACCATCATTAAGTGTGTGCTAAGTCCATGATCGTAAGTCCACATCCATTCCGATTATGGTGAATTGCCTAAAAAAAATCATTGTTTGTGCGGATTTAACGGATAAACCAACCAATGGGTACAGAGAAATCCGATTCCAAAAGAAACACACCCAACACATACGTCTATTGTGGCACCGGAACAAATCGAAGGACACCCCAGACCAACGGAAAATGATGGCGGTTTTTGGTCTGTTTATCCCTCTGTCGCTGGCTATAGTTGTATAACTGTATCTATTGTCCTATAATTGCAATGGTTTTCTGGTAAATTTCACAGCTCACACAATTTCTCTTCCAAGAAAGGACACCCGAAACCCGGTCCAGTTTCAATTCGACTCAACCCGACTCGATACATGAATTCTGCTTCTCTAAATGTTGTGACATTTCTTGCTCTGCTAGCCGATGTGTGTGGCCTTGATTTTCAGGATGTATCTCTATGAAGATACATCGAAGATACGTGAAAGATACAATGTAGATACGAGTACAATGTACGAGTAGATACATTTTGGTACTTCCCATCTTTACCTCCTCCTGTGCGAGACAAGTCACTTTTATCATGCGTTTTGTTGCTGTTTAGCTGGTTAGGTACATGGATGTGTAGGTAGATAGTTTTTTTTTTTTTTTGTGCTGGTCCTCTTCTGTTTAGTCCTGGTATTGTCCTTTTTTATCTTTTCAATTTAATTTTATTGCTGGTACCATGAATATAAATATTTGGACAATATCGAGGAGTGTTCTCCTTCTTAAGAATTTCCTTTTCTCTGTTGTTCGACTCTTTTACACATGTCTACTTAGATTATGTCTCAATCTGAGATGTAGGGCGAACCAAGTGAAAAACGCAGCAAGGATTCTTGGGGAGGAGATAACCGAAATTGAATTAGGGATACACGCCATGCTCGTGCACCTATCCAGTCTGTAGACATGGTCGAACAGGAGAAGACGAAAAAGAAGAACGATATGCCTAACTGTGGCAGGTTGCGTAATTTTTTTCAAGGGTGAAAGGACGTCAAGGACACAAAATTATATCCCATGGATATTTTGGACTTCTGCAGTGTTGGGGGTTTTTTTTTTTTTTAGAGTAAGAGGAAAAATTAGATTTGCCAGAAGGGTGGGAAATTATAGAGATCCTAGGTTCTACGGAAATCAAGTTTGTTTTTTGAGAAAACAAATTTTGTTTCTTCCTCCTCGATGCGAACGAAAGGAATATGTGAAGAGGATCGGCCTCTTCAAGGGTGGAGAACCTTGATTTTGGCTTGGTTTTGTGTTGGATGTTGGCGCTGTTGTTGCCGTTGCCGTTGCCGTTGCCGTTGTCGTTGTCGTTGTCGTTGTCGTGTGCTTATGTGTACCTAGGGATGATTAAAATTGGGTTATTTTGTTTACTCTCAATCTATTATGTGTCACAGTCGCAAGGAGACAGGGATTATATGTATCATATGAGGGTGTATTCGTATTTGTGTGTGTGTGTGTGTGTGGGTTTGGCTTTTTTAAATGAATTATTCGATAAAAGGGGTGGTGGGCGTTAATATTGAGCTGACTTTGAAACGGCTGATAGACGGAGATGGTAAGTGTGCCTCTTGGGAAATTGATTGGGTTTTTGTTCTCTCAATTTGGTACTTGGTTTGGTTTGGTTTGGTTTGGTTCTTCTTCCTTTTTTGAATTTTTGTTTTCGAAGGACGAAATTGACATTGGTTTTGTTTTTTTTGTTTTTTTTTTTTCTACTCTCAGATACACAGGACGTACGAAATTTGCGATGTTTTTTGATCTAATGAAGTTTCAATTTGATGATGAGATAAGGGAATTGACAAATTAGGATGCACAGAGGATATAGGATAGATAATTGAGATTTTTTGTTAGGTTGGACAAATTAGATGATGCCGCATGTATGAGAAGAGGGAAATCCTTTGATAAATGTGCTATGAGGTTGAAATGGTCTTATGAGTTGACGATGGCTTTAAGTGAGTTAAAAACGTATGTGCCTACTTGTTTTGAAAACAGGCGTGCCACTGGGTTGGATGTAGTTGCCTGTGCTTTTTTTTTTGTCAACAAACTGTGTGAAACTGTTTGTTTTTCAACCAACAAAGACTATCAAGAGCTGACATCCTTTGTGTAGAATTTGTCACATTTAGCCAGACGGGCAAAGAATAGATGGTTCGAAAGATTTCTACGCCCCTGATCGCTTTAATGTATTTTCTCATTGATGCGAGTGAAAACTTTTAAGGGTTTCATAAAAAATATGGGAACGGTCTTAATGCAGATTAATGTTTGAAGCTGTTTCGATTCATCGGTAATTGCAGTGCCAGTGATTCTGTTGTATGGGCTGTGGAAGAGCTTAAAAGAAGTCTGTTAGGGTTAACTGAGTTTAGTGGCTTCCGAAGCTCATTTCTATTGCGCCAACGATCGGTGGCATCATCAACTTTCGCAAAATGTCTAAGCTCAC
The DNA here is from genome assembly GCA_963966105.1 of Volucella zonaria. Taxonomy (NCBI): domain Eukaryota; kingdom Metazoa; phylum Arthropoda; class Insecta; order Diptera; family Syrphidae; genus Volucella; species Volucella zonaria. The sequence goes on along the minus strand of OZ014533.1, from coordinate 133,162,513 downwards.
TTCTGACGTTTCAAGGCGTCCACAAACTGGAGTCCTCTTCATTATCAGCACGGTAGAAAAAGACTATTTGAATAGGGTTTGTTATCAGGAGGCCATAAGACATCTTAAGAAGAACACAGGGTAAAGCTAATTTAATATGGTCTCCAATATTCATTATAAGAACGAAAACGTCCTGATATTCTGACGGATTAAGTTAATCGGCTTGACTTACGAACTTCGAGGTCTGCTTATTTTAGGTCGCGCTACAGTCTAGAATGGATCTGTGCTTCAACGGAGAGTTCTCCCTTTTTGAGCATGATTTCGACTCCAGTTGTACATACCGAATTGGCTGAGGTGCCCATTGGAGGGCGTCACCTACTGTGAGGTCTTCCTTTTACATTCTCGGTCGGCGCAATGGTGTTCATTTGCACAAAATGTTTTAGCCCGCTAAGTCGATGAATTTTAGCCCTTATACTCAGATCAGTGTTGTTATGTGCGAGTATATTTACAGCGGAGTTCAGGTAGACACAGTCTTTTGTGCTGTTGGAGCCATTGGTTTTGGGTGTCTTTTCATACCGAGAACGCTACAGTGACATCTCGCTGATTTCTTTCTATATGGCGTCCGCGTATGTCAGCACTGGTAAAGATTTTTGGAATATTGCTCCTCTGTATGATGATGCGTCACCTTCCTGAAATCCTTTTTCGAATTCAAATGCCTGGGTGTTGTCGTAACAGACTTATTTGCAGACGGACAAGTTTGTCGGTGGTGCCATGTGCTGTCAGTTACATATTTGGTCTCAAGCTCAATAAAATGGTAGTGGGTATCGAAGGTCCTGGGTCTTTTTTTTCCAAAATCTGCCGTAAGGTGAATACCTGATCGATGTACCTACCAGGCTTAAACACTAATGACACATCAGAGCGTTGATGTAGGGATTCCAGCGCTCGCATAGTATGGTAAACAACATCTTCTTTGCGAGGTTAAGGAGACTAATCCGACCATTTTTACGGATGAGTCCTTAATAGTCCTAGTTACTCAATCTTCCTGCAGCTTTATTGTTGTCGTGTCGTGTTGAACGCAGTTATTGTTGACCAGGGTCTACGTTGGTCAGGTTCCGTTGTAGAATGGTTGCCGTCTGCGACGTTTAACAGTCTGCAGGAGCAGTACTTATAAATTTTCCGCCCCAACTCGGACTTTAATAGTGCGTTCCTCTTCAGATCTCTTCATGCTTCTGTTCAATATTCGTGTCCTTGGTGAGTTCTTTTCACTTTTTGGTAGAAATTTCGAATATGAACTTAATGGGGGGTCTTTCTCCTTTTTTCTTTTTCGTTTTGAGAGGTCCATGATCCTCAGAGAGTTCGTGGACAGCAGTCATCCGCCTTGGATGTCTCGAGTTCTGCATGCGCTTGCCAACACTCTTCACGAAACCGGGTCAAGAAACCTGGCTCATCAGATACGACCTATCTAATGTCTCGCAGACAACGTCACCACGGTTCATCTCAAAAGTTTTTGGGAGACTTCCCGGTCTGATGCTAGGCATAAAATTGGAAAACAATTTTCGCCATTCGACGCTGTTTTAGAACAAGGGCTCATATGTATAATTAAGCGAGCCAATGTTAACTTAATAGGCGGCATAACCTATTAGATATGCATATGTATGGTCTCGGAACAACAGTTCACACATCATCTTCTCGACTGTGGCCGCGGCATAGATTTTTCTAGTCTAAACCAACAAATCAAAAAGCTTACGACGATTAGAGCTGGATTAGCTTGAACGATTGGCGGGCCTGTTCAGCCTGTCACGCTTAGACTCAATCAAATTAAACAGCTATCTTTGACGACTTGACTCCGGAAACCCTGGAGGTCCCCCGTTAAAAATCATGTTAAAAAGAGAAGCGCGGCGGGTGCAATCAAAGGTGGAAAGGCGCCACCGCTAAAATGAATAAATTCGTCCAACTGATACTGATTCCCGTAGAAGCAATTACCTCATTTTCCTCTTCGAACAAGACCGACCGTATAAAACTGGTGCTAAAAGTGTAGGAATAGGGTTGCGTACAAAGGCGTCCATGTCTTTTTGTTGACTCATCGAATCGGAAATGCTTGAAATGGCATCAGGTTCAATGACATAGTGCACAAATACTCTTGTGCTTAACTGTGGAAGCAGCCACACCAGAGAATGTTTGGCACCAAGTACAGAGCAGCGTTCTATGTAGAAAACGCAGCCTTACATAAAGCTGAAGTACTCTATGCAGCAAGCCCTTTAAATAACCCAATTTCATTTCGTTTAGGCAACGCTACAGTACGGGGTGGACCTGGGCCTCCACCAATAGACCTCTCCAATTAGTGCGGTCTTTGGCTAACTGCTTCCAATCGCACACACAAAGTTGGTTGAGGTCCCCTTCCACTTGCGCGCGCCACCTAAGTCGTGGCCTTCCTCTACTGCGTTGTCCTTCCGGATTAGAGTCGAGGATTCTACGGTCTACACATCCCAGCCATCTCAAACGCTCAATGCGCAATTTTTTGACCAGGTCGGTGTCGCTGTACAGCTTGTAGAGTTCATCGTTGAATTGTCTCCTCTTGAACGCATACGGGACCAAATATCTTACGAAGAATTTTTCTCTCAAAATGACCAAGGATATCTTCTTCCGCTTTCCACGCTTCGGAACCATAGAGCAGGACTGTAATTATAAGGGTCTTATGTAGGATTTCCTTGGTTGTTCGGGAGAGGGCCTAACCACACAGTTGCTGAGAAACCCAAAAAAACAGCGATTGGTGAGCGTTATACTTCGTTTGATTTCTGATGAGATGTCGCTTTTAGATGTGATAACGGAGCCGAGATAGACAAAGTTCTTAAGGTACTACCTGAAAGTTATAGTTGATGTTGGGTGTCCCTTCTTGTTGAGAGCATATACTTTGTTTCACCCGTTTAAGGCTAGACCCATTTTTACCACTTCTGTTTCTATGTTTCTATACTCGCAAACGCACAAGTGACAGCTCACTGTGTTCTACCAATAATATCAATATCGTCGGCATATGCAAGCAATTGAACAGATTTTTGGAAGACCGTACCTCATGTGTTGGTTTGTAAGTTTTATATAACTCTTTCAAGTATGTTGTTGAAGAAGTCACATGATAGCGCGTCGCCTTGCCTAAATCCTTTTTTGACATCAAAGGTCTCGGTTAGGTCGTTACTGACCTTGATGCAGCAGCGAGCTTTCTCCATCGTCATCCTGCACAAGCGGACAAGTTTGGCAGGGATGCCAAAAGTAGACATTGCTCAGTATAGCTCGTCTCTGTAGATGCTGTCATATGCGGCTTTAAAATCCATAAAAAGGTGGTGAGTATCGATCTCAACTTGGGTTTTCTCCAGGATCTATCGTAGTGTGAATATTTGGTCAATTGTGGACTTACCGGGCCTAAAACCGCACTAATAAGGTCCAATCAGATCGTTGACAAATGGTTTCAGGCGCTCGCACAATACGGAATACAAGATATGCGATGTTTAGGAGACTGATACATCTATAGTTGGCACGGTTTAGAGGGTCTCCTTTCTTGTGAACCGGGCAAACGATGCTGAGGTTCCATTCATCAGGCATACTATCCGACCAAATCTTGGAAATAAGTTGGTGTATGCTCTCTACCAAGTCATCTCCTGCTGCCTTAAAAAGGCCGTCCGACTTGTTCGACTTCAGTTTAGATACTGCTATCCTCACTTCATTTTGCTCGGGGTTCTTGACTTATATCGTAAATATTGAATGGTTTGCCCTGCCTGACTGCGGAATTTGTGTCGTCTTCGCCGTTTAGCAGTCTGCAGAAATGGTTTTTCCATATCCTCAGCACCGACTGTACAATACTACAAAGTTTCTTTGTTCATCTCTACAGGTTTCCATTCGGGTCTTATTACCTTGACATGTTCTTTTTACCTTTCAGTATAACTTCCGAACATTATTCCTGGAGTAGCACCTCTCTATTTCCTCGATGGCGCTCTTCTCATGCTCTTTTTTGTTCTCCGGAGAAGACAATGTTTTTTCCTCTTCTTTTGCTCGAAGAGCTCACCAGCCGCTCTCGTCCTTTTGTGCAGCCCCGCTTTGTAGGCATGGTGTTTTGCTGCATGTGCTTGCCGGCACTCTTCATTAAACCAGGGGTTTCGTGGTGGAGGGCGGGTGAAACCCAGCACATCAGTTCCAGTATTTCTGATACCTTCTCGTCATCTAAGCCACTGGTCTTCAGTACTAGACGCTGGCTGCAAGGGACTTCTCGAGAGGTTGAGGGATACGCGATCCGCAAAGGTCTCGGCCGCTTGTTGCGATTGCCGCCGTTCAACGTTAAATCTCTTCACATTTTTTCCCCGTTTTTGTGGCGTCTGGGATATCCGTAGACGTACCTTGGCTGCAACTAGGTAGTGGTCTGAGTCTATGTTCGCCGCTCGGAATGTTCGGACATCTAAAATACTTGAGGAGTGCCTTACGTCGTTCGCAACATGATCAATCTGATTGAAAGTTTGCTGATCTGGTGTCTGCCATGTTCCCTTGTGAATATTGAGCTGAGGAAACCGTGTGCTTGCTATATTAACGTTGCGTGCCGCAGCGTTTCCAGACGTGTGTGTCTTGTAGGCTATGTCTTTCGATTGTACTACCAATGATGTCCTTCTTTTCAATTTTGACATCAAAGTCGCCAATGTGCTATAGGATTGAGAACATGCATTATAGTCACTTTTGAAATATCCAATCGATAGAGCAGAAAATCTAAGGATTTATGACGGATAAGCTACTTTTGAAGGGATATACTCGTAACTATATAAAGCATCGTAGATACCTATTTGTTTTTGTGGTCTTTGCAGAAGCCTTGAAACGAACTGTTGATGGTCGTATAGTTCCAGAGTTGCAGCAAATAACAAAACTTCTTTATTAAGAAATTAAAAATGGAACAGGCTCATCCACGCAACAATGTGGAATGTCAGCAACAAGCGAACATGAAACAGCAATGAAATTTCTATTTAAGTTAGACAAAATTAGATCACTCAAGTCACGCACTGTTGGTCATGATAAACTGTCAAAGTTTGGCCTACATGTCGAGCACAAAACTTTCCAATTTTCTGCAATTTTCTCATCCATTCACTGACTACATTTTGGCTGAAGTTTATGGCAGAACCACTTAGTGTCGCCTAGTGAGAAGACACTTCTTAACATATTATTGTCGCAATCACACAATCATCATCGACACCTACCAGACACTACCATACTCTGGGGAACCAGTTTTACCATAAAGACTTACGTCTATCAAATGTCATCCTGGCGAATCCATCAAGCACATTGACAACATCTTCCACTATTTCCCAATAATGCACCCCAATAGTGTAAGGTTTTTAGTTTTACCACTTAAAGGCACGTAGACGTCTCTCTAAAAAGCCACACGTCACTTTACCCATCCACCTCGCCGTTTACTCACTCAAGCCTGGTTGGGCCTCAACTTTCAAGTGAAGTGCTTGGCTGAGGATTTAATTGCAAAATCAATCAGCAAACGCGGGTCAGACTAAAAAACAAAACAACAAAATGGAAAAGAAGAAAAACAGCCAACGCAACTATACAACTTAAGTTTGACAGACGTCAAGCTTCTTGAAGTTCATACACATCAGCCAACGGATACAGATAAATGTGGTTATGGCCATGATATTCGTGTTGCAGTGAAAAAACAGAGTTTTGTTCCTTTCATCTCACCCGTCTGAGCTGCACCATGGCATGGATATGGCCTGGAGTAGTTTTAAACTCTTCATAGAAATCTCGCAGCCAAATTGATTCAGCATTTGCTACTACTTGGTCGCTTTGATTCGCTTTTCTTTCTCGTCACATCGTCAAGGCTTGGGAGTTGGGAGTCAAGAGCTTGGAGTTGGAACTTGACTTGTGCATTCACCTCGGATTTGCATGCGGTACGATGTGATGCACCTCTTAGCACAGGTTTCTGGTTTTTTGTTTTTTTTTTTTTTGCCAGAGTCCACAACTCATGCGTCCTTTTGAGTAAATATTATGCGCTACCAGAGCTCTGCATTCAATTCCAGCATCGGATACTGCCTCCAGCAATTGTCAGGAAAAAAAGCAGCGTCCACTGCTGAATCAAGTCATTGTGACCGCGACGATGACGAGTTGGGAGAGAATTTCACCATTTTTAGATACTTAGATACGGGACGAAAAAAAATGTTTATTTTTGCCTATCAGTCTGCAACGTATGTCGTCTCTGAATCTCATGCAGTACCAACACTAGCAGTTGGAGACGCATTTGGTGGATGTACGAGTTAGAGTATGGCATGGTGGCATGGTGATGCCATGTTTGTCCAGTCGTCCCATTATGAGTGCAATCAATCTAGATTCCTTCTACGAGATAAGAACACAAAATATATGCGCACATAAAGTTATTTCCTATTTGGGCATGGTCACTGGCACTGGGCATGGCATGGTTATGGTTATGGAGGCCTTCCTTCTTTGCATCCATAGTCGCTATGATGTTGCTGCAGTTTGGAAATTGTGGACAGAGAGATTGTTCCATGACGCGATGGCTTTGCCTATGTCGTTTGGGTTGGTTTTTTTTTTTTTTATGATTTTTGAATTGCAAATATAAAATACGTACCGGTCGACTGGAGTCCAAGTGGCAGTTCAAAATCATAGATCTCGAAAGAGTCTACTTTATGTGAGTGTATGGTATGGCTTCCTGGAAAAGGACTGCACATCGTCAGGGTAAATAGGAAAATATTTCACCTCTTCCACTTGGAGTGGTTCAATTATTTCAAATTGATAGTTAGCCATCGGAGGACGGTAACTAAGTGGCTATTGGGACATACTACACGAGGTTTTTCATACCAGTTTAAATTACTCTATTGATGTTGAGGCTGAATATGATGAGTAGCTTGGCTAAATGGTACATACTCGTATATGCAAATTGTTCTGGGAATTAAGAAAGCCGGTTGGTGTAAGTGTTATTTATGGCGTAGAGAGTACTTTCACGGAATATGAATTATAATTGGAGCTGTCACACCGAAGAATCCATTCTAAAGTGATACATACTCGCTAAATAGTAGGGAGCCGAGAATGGACCCTTGTGGCAATACAAAAACGGTATTGTTAGATACAATTGCTTCTAGCACCAGTCTCGATTATGTTTCCTCTTCTCTTCTCATAGCAAGGGGCGTTCTTCGTTGTCACCTTATTTAGTCGAATGGTACGAGTATTTCGTATCCGGGTTTGATCTTAAAATTTGTTGGATCGTCGATTTTTCATGTCTAGGCTGAGGCTGGCACGCGAGTCCCAATTGCGACCAAAATGCTCAGTCGTTCATTGATCTCCGTAGAATACATAGTGGTAGTGTGCGCGATTACCAAGTTAAAGGTTGCCGGTTCGACTCAGGGTTGAATATATCTTCTTTTTTGTTAAAAAACATCACGCGATGAATTGTGGAGAGCGGTCCGTTACGCCAATACCGGGATCCGCAAATAAGTCAGGAGAGGTACCAAGTTGTTCAAGCCAAACACCAGTAGGGGCAGAACCAAAGACGAAGACAAGGAGGAAGTTAAGGGCAACTTCTACCTTGGTACAACGTCCCACCCTACCCACTTCCACTGTAGAGCTACTTGGTGGAGTGAGGAAAGGGCCGCAATCAACGTTATCAACGGCAGCAATGAATCGTCCCGGGCAATTTACTGACAACAACCCATTCGTCTCAGATGTTCACCATCATCTGAAAAAGAACAGCTTCGCTTCCTTGGCACCAACTGAATCGGAAGATGAAGAGGAAGAAATGGAGTCCATAAGTAGCAGCATAAAAATGCTGCAACAAAGGGTACTGGTCATAAAAGAAAAGCAAATGGTAAGAAGGAAGAGGGAAGAGCAATAGCGATCCCGACAGCAACAACAGACGCAGCTATCTCAAAAGCAGACTCAACAACACCAATAAAAACTCAAGAAACACCAGCAACAACAACAAGAGCAGCAGCAGCAGCAGCAGCAGCAGCAGCAGCAGCAACAACAACAACAAGAGCAGCAGTAGCAGCAGCAACAACAACAATGGCAATGCATTCGCTGCCAAAGGTTCGGGCACGTCGCGTCGAACCGCGAGCAGCCTCGATGCGTGAAGTGTGGAAAGAACCACAAGTCAGAGAAATGCGCTCTAGGTAAGGACGGAGCGTCGGAAAAAAGCCAACTCTTTTGTGCCTTATGTAGGAACACGAGTCACACCGCAAATTATCGGGGTTGTCCCAAATTCCAATACATCAAAAGAGTATATCTGGCTCAGCAGCAGAAGGTGGAAGTTAAACGTCCACTCATGCAGGCACAAACACCAGCCGTTACTCCCCAAGTTACCTACGCCCAAATGGCGGCAGGTAGGGGAACTACGGTACAACAAGCAAAGGTAGCTACTCAGGCCACAGCGCCTAGAGCACCGGAACCATTACCTGACATGCTAGCTATCTTGCTCTCTATCCAGGGGCAGATGGCTCAGCTCCAATGTCATTTAACTGAACAGACTGCGCTCAAATATACATGCTGCTGCCTGAACTAATGCACCTTTTGTCGTAAAACATTCACTGCTTAGGTTAGAACAAAGAGCCGCACTATTTAAATTGTTTAAAGACCAAGCCCCTTATGTGCTTTTGGCTACCGAAACTAAGCTTACCAAAAGACACAAAATGAGGCACAGAAGATACAAAATAGTGTGTAGAAACCGACCCAACTCCACTATGGGAGGAGGGGTTGCGATCTTTGTAGGAAAGGAATACGTTGTATCCCAGGTGCTGGAAGCATGCATTGTGTATATCCCTCTCCGTAGTGGAAAGCGGTTGTACATGGTGTCTGTCTATGCTCCTAAGGCTACTCCATCCACTTTACTCATCTCAGAGCTCGGGACAAGACAACTATTTTACTATCGGGAGAGATTTCAACGCCAAACATAGTGATTGGTGGGGTCAGCATAATGTAATGTATCGACTCGGCCTCAAAGCGACGAATAGTCCGTTGTTTCCCAGACACGGGTCCTATTTGGATCTACTGCTGTTCGACTCACGAATACAACTGACGTGCACTAACCAACAAACTACAAACTATCTACGCACTTTCGTGTATGACAGTGACCATTGCGGTCTCAGCACCGAAATAACTGTTCCCAACGGAACTGCGGAATTGGATGAGTTTGTTCAAAGGCATTCCTACAACTATAGTAGGGGGTGCGTTGGGACACAGTTCTCCAGAACCCTGACGAGAGCACTCTCCTCGAATTCGCTCAAACCATCGTCCAACAGAAATCTGTCAAACGAGGAGATTGACAGATATCTAAGACTAATGGACGAGACAATCAAACGAACTATGGACAAAACGATACCTCGATATCAACATACTGACAACGAAGACTTATTCCGCAACGCAACCATTGACGCACTGCACCGACACAAAAGTCGACTGCTGTCAAGACTAAAAACTTTGTACAGACAGTTTACTGACAGACATAACCCGGAGATCATGACACTAAAGTCGTCGATTAAAAACCTCCAAACATTAATAAAGGAAAATTACAGAAATTCCGTAAGTTTGTATTGAAACAATAAAATTCGGGCTGTAAACACCAGCAACCCGAATATGTTCCCGCAAATAAATAAAATATTTCGGAGAAATAATCAGAACGACCTTCCATGTCTCAAAATCGCCCGAACGACGAACAACGAACAAATACTTGTAGCAGCAGGCATTGATCCAAGTGAGGCCGTTGATGATGACAACTTCTTTGTGATTGAGCATCCGCAGCAGCAGGTAGAGGCTATAGGAGCGACTTTCCAGGAAGTGTACAAGGCGAATGGTATCATTGGCCCGAACCACGACCTGGAGAGTCGAGTCCTTGTGCACAATTCCTGCCTTCGAAATGAAATTGCGAATTGGCGATTCGAGAGCTCGGGTTTCACCCAGTTCAGTGACGAGAATATGGCAAATAATGTCATCACCAACGAAAGGGTATTACCACCGTTCATTTCGAAGGAAGAGCTCCAAACGATCTTCGAATCACTTAGAAATAAGAAATCAGTGGGAACCGATGAAATACCGAACATTGTGCTTCGACATCTCCCACTAGAAGCGGTGGACATTTATACCACCCTGTTTAATAATGCGATGAACAATGCGCATTACCCAGCGCATTGGAAAACTGCGGAGGCACATCCCATTCCCAAAAGGAATAAAGATACTTCCAATCCGGCGAATCTCCGCTCGATCAGTCTTCTTCCAAACATCAGTAAGATTTTCGAGAAGGTGATCGATAGAGTCCTGACTAAGTGGGTTGAGGACAAACATATCGTTACGGATAATCAATTCGGTTTCAAGGCGGGGCATGATATCATTCATGCTGCGTCTAAACTGGTTTCTGATACCGGTAAATTCGCCGATCCTATTTAACATTTACACAAGTGATCTGATAGGTTCACTTCACCATGCCATAGCGTACGCAGACGACTTAATTGCGTACAGATCAGGTCCAAAGATTGAGGTCATTAATACACTTTTGCAACGTGACTTTGACAAAATTAAACAATATTGCGATGACTGGAAGTTGAAAATCAACTTTCAAAAGTCGGAAACCATTCTGTTTAGGACGCCTTTGTCTGGGGCCTCTAGGGATACCAGAAAGAATTGGCGAAAGTTTTCTATCGTCGGACAACACGGACAGTCACTTGCTTGTCGAAATGTCTTGGGATCTGGCTAGACTAATATCTGTATTTTAACAAACATATAGATGTTGCTCTGGCCAGAGCCAAAGGTGCTTTTGCCCTGACAAAGAGACTGTTTTATAACAGCCAACTCGATGCGAGGGTGAAGGTGATCTGCTACATGGCCCTTATCCGGCCTATGCTCGTGTTTGGATGTCCCGTGTGGTTCAACGTGAGAGCAAGTTTATTGGAAAAGATTCGGGTGTTTGAGAGGGCTTGCCTTAGGGCTTGTCTTCGCTTATACAGAACACCAGAGTCTGAGTACATAAAATTCTATCGCAATGAGGTCTTGTACAATAGGGCGAACCTAATAAGACTGGACAATTTTGTTATTAGGTTGACTCGAAGGCACATTGCAAGTGCAATGAGCATTGCAAGGGCGTACTACCCTAACTATATGTATCATGAGAGAGTTTGCTTTGACGGCTTTATTCCTTCTGAAACGTTACTCTACCTAGATATGAAAGATCTGATCCAGGACAGATTGGCGGTGACGCTAATCTTCCACGTCGCTTGAACAGCTGTGGACAGGCGACTCAACTACGACAGAGATGTCGTACGCGGCAGTGCGGAACTTCTCCTGTTCAGTAGGACGTTAGGGAGTCGCGACAGGAGGGATGTTGCTCAGCAGCACCAACAATTTTGGTGGCTTTTTGAGGGAGAGGATGTTTCGTCGTCGAATTCCTCCAATACTTGCTAGCTTCATGTGAAGCAAAGTGGGTCGTCTAATTTTTTTAGCCATGGTCAGCTTACAAACTTTTAAGTAGGAGTAAGCTTAAGGAAAAAAAAAATTATATTAGAACAGAGGTGGTTAACGCTCTCTAAAATAAGGGATAGTTTACGCAAGCTTAAATAGGTTAAGATTTATTTTTAGGTAGTTTATAGGTTTAGTTTTAAGTTGTATAATATGTAAATGAACGTTTTTTTTAAAGTTCTGTAATGCAGACTTTATTTATTTATGATTCTATTAACTTGTCTAATGCTTCAGGAGGCAAAGATTTATCATTATTTTTTGGAAGGAGCCTTATATCACTTATAATAGGATCGGACAAAATTAGCAAATTATGAAGAACATGCTCATTGGTTGCGACCCGTGACATCTTTTTTGAGAAGCTTTCACGGTACAGCTTGTAGTTTTTTTGACGGACTTCTAAAACGTCTTCCGACAGTTGGCCAATACGAATAGCGAAGTTCTCAATAACGTCAGCACCATGAATAAGTATTTTATGGACGCTCACAGGGATTTTATACCAATTATAATTGCTGAGAAATAGCTTGGCTGTGTCTTAGCAATACTTTCGGAATTTGGTTGTGTCAATTTTCAATCCAGATGAAAGAGTAACCAGTACTATGGCAAAACATTGCACGAGCCCATAATCAATTCCAATTATCCCGGCTGTTTTTGTTGGGTCGTTGAAAAGCGTACGGGCAGCGTTACCATCATTCGTGTTACCATCCCCTTCTTGTTTCGGGAAATCGACTAATATTCCCAACTCATTCCTGAGCTGGTTTTGAAGATGGACTTTTTTTTATCTTGAACCAGTTTTTTGGCCTCCTCTCCTCTCCGCCTGGTAACATTTGTTGTCAAGTTTGTACGACAAATGCAACAATGATTCTATGAATCGTATGTGTGTGTGAAGAGTTTATAAACCATGTCCGAATGCGTTACTATTGCAGGGTTTGTTTAAACATTTCTCCAAGTCATTCATATCCTTTGGAGATGCTTCGTATATGCAGCAAACTGCACTAGCCTTTACCGTCAGCCATTGTCTTTAAACATCTGTTCATGGTTTTTCCGTTTATAGTTAAACTAGTGGATTGCAGCATATTTATTTCAGATTGAACTCTGTTATACTGGTATCTGAACTTTACTTAGCAAATTCAAACCTTACTGGCCGGCAGTATCTTGGTGATGAAGTTCTTGAATTTCGTACATCCATTTTCAGATTTCTTCTTGAGTTTTAAAGGCACAATGCATGCTAACAATATGTCTGAATCACTTGCGTTTTCCTTTCTCACTTCCAAGTACATTCATAAATATCGCCATTTTCATATCCAACATCAAATACTTCACGCTGTGCTTCTGAAAGACGCTGCACAGTAAAATCCAGTAAGGACTGTAGCTTGATTTCAGATAACGTTTCTGTAATCGTAATTGATGTGATAGGTGGATAACATCTTTTCTTTGCTTCCAGTATAGAGTCATAACTGAGGTATACCATGTGTTCGCATTTTTCTGAAGATTTTTATACTGATGCTTCGTTAATTTTAATTCAGTCATTAGCACTAAGGCTTCTTCAGGTGTATACGGGATTGCTGATTTCGTTATTTTAGTTACTTCAAGTTTCTTCGGACTTTTGGGTGAGCTGCCAACAGATTTTTTCACGACCGTGGCCATAGAATGCTTACCTTCTTGTTTGAGCTTCGTTTCTGTTGCAGCGGACAGTTCTTGAAATGTTTTCTCTGGCGTTCCAAGTTCAGATTTTTGCTTATTTTCTTCTATTTCTATAGGCATTTGAAATTCCTTGAATAGCTAACTCTCTTCTGAACTTAAGAACACATGAAACGTACGTTTCTTTGGAACCCACTTTTGTGACACAAACTTTTTGGTGTATCTGCAACATTTTTCCTCATTTACGTCCAATATGGACAACTTTGAATAAACGAATTTTACCACTTCATCCGTACAATCAGAAACAGACGAATTGAAAAGTCTGTTCTCGCGCATAAATAAAAATATTTCATTTCTTATAAGTGACGGCCTCCGTTGGAGGAGCATTGCTGCCTTTATAAAGGACAAAATATATTGGATCTATAACTTAATTCGTGCGGTTTGCTAGGAGATGGCGTAACTTGTTATTATTCCATTGGAACATGCGTTGGAAAGCTACTGTCATTGTACGTCATTTCAGTATATGTCATTCATTTGAAGCGTAAACAAAAATAATTTTTTTTCACTCAAATATGTCGAACTTTGTGTCTGAAAAAGTGTTTTTGCGGGGAGGTCTTCTTCATTACTTTAATATGAAGAAAACTGCTGCCGAAAGTCATCGTATTTTGGTGGAAGTTTATGGTGAGCATGCACTAGCTGAGCGAACGTGCCAAAAGTGGTTTGCACGATTTAAAAGTGGTGATTTTGGCTTGGAAGATGATGAACGTCCTGGGCAGCCAAAAAAGTTTGAAGATGAAGATGAAGAAGCATTACTCTATGAAGATTGTTGCCAAACACAAAAAGAGCTCGCAGAATCTTTGGGTGTCACTCAAGCAGCCATTTCAAAATGTTTAAAAGCAACTGGATATATTCAAAAGCAAGGAAATTGGGTTCCACATGAACTCAAGCCGAGAGACGTCGAAAGGCGGTTTTGCATGTTCGTAATGCTGCTGGAACGCCACAAAAGGAAGTCATTTTTGCATCGGATTGTTACTGGTGATGAAAAATGGATCCATTACGACAACCCCAAGCGCAAAAAATCATATGTGAAACCCGGCCAACCAGCCAAATCAACGGCAAAGCTGAATATCCATGGCGCGAAGGTAATGCTCTGTATTTGGTGGGATCAGATGGGTGTGCTGTATTATGAGCTGCTAAAAACGGCTGAAACCATTAATGGACAACGCTACCGAACACAATTAATCCGTTTGAAGAAAGCAGTGGCCGAAAAACGCCCGGAATATGCGACCAGACACGAGACAATAATTTTCCATCATGACAACGCTCGGCCCCACTTTGCTATTCCGGCTAAGAACTATTTGGAAAACAGTGGATTGGAAGTCTTACCCCACCCGCCTTATAGCCCAGACCTTGCCCCTTCTGACTACCATTTGTCCCGGTCGATGCAGAACGCCCTCACTGAAATACGGTTCACATCAGAGCAGAATATCAAAAATTGGCTTGATACATTGTTGGCTGCCAAGCCGGCGCAGTTCTTTTGGGATGGGATCCAAAAATTGCCAGAAAGATGGGAAAAAGTCATAGCTTCAGATGGACAATACTTTGAATAATACTATTGTACATGTCTTTTTTAAATAAACGTTTAAATTTGGAAAAGACGCACGAATTAAGTTATACACCCAATATTTTATGACGGTTTTTGGCATTTAATGTTTATTGTTAATTAAAGTGATAAATTGAAACTTAACAATAAAATTACTTTTGTAATCAGACTATGTTGGACTTTTTTTTAATCGTTCTTTATACAACAAAAAAAATTTTAATTCATAGTAGAAGTCATGAAATTACTGCATATAGACAGGGTTGGCTAAAAAGTTTCCGATCGCAACGTAAAGATAGCGGAACTCGTCAATAAAAGCTAGTGAATGCTAGTTGTGTATCCTATGACAGTTACTTACCCAAGTTTCAGTCATTTTGTCGTTTGAGTTAGTCGATGTGAGTGTTTTTTGTGAAAATGGAAAAAAATTGAGTATCGAGTTGTTATTAAATTCTTGTTTTTGAAAGACAATACGCCTACGCAAATCAAAAATGAGTTGGAATCTGTGTATGGGGACTCTGCACCATCATTTATCACAGTGAAATTTTGAGCAGCTGAATTTAAACGTGGCCGTAAGAGCTTGGGAGATGATGAACGTTCTGGATGTCCAAAAACTGCAACCACTGACGATAACATTGCCAAAGTTCACCAAATGGTGTTAGGCGACCGCCGAATTAAAGTGAGAGAGATAGTAGAGGTTATGAAAATGTCCAAAGAATGTGTTTGGTACATATTAAATCAAGATTTAGACATGAGAAAGCTGTCCGCGCGTTGGGTGCCGCGTTTGCTTACTTTCGAAAAAAACATGTCCGAATGAACATGTCCAACGCTCTGTTGGCGCAGTTTAGGCGCAATAAATCCGAGTTTTGGCGCCGATTAATTACTGTAGATGAAACTTGGATACACCATTATACGCCCGAAATAAAAATTCAGTCAAAACAGTGGACTGCAAAGGGCGAGCCGGCTCCAAAAAAAGCAAAAACTGTTTTTTCGGCTGGGAAAGTGATGGCCACGGTTTTTTGGGACAGTAAAGGAGTTATCATAATCGATTATCTTCAAAAAGGAAAAACCATTACAGCAGCATACTACGTATCATTACTTGCCAAGCTGAAGGCAGAAATTGCGGAAACGCGGCCACATTTGCAGAAAAAGAAAACCCTGTTTTATTTCAGCGGTTGTCATGGCGAAAATCCATGAATTACGGTTTGAACTGCTTGACCATCCGCCTTATTCACCAGATCTAGCCCCAAGCAACTTCCTTTTGTTCCCTCATCTAAACACTGCACTCGGAGGACAGAGATTTTCGTCAAATGAGGACGCAATCACCTTGGTGAACAATTATTTTGCAGAGAAAAACGCCAAGTACTATTTGGACGGGTTAGAGAGATGGGAGGATCATTGGGAAAAGTATGTAGAGTTACAAGTTACAAAATGTTCAGACAACCCTCGTAGTGATGCCAAACACATTTTTTTCGGCCCACATCTCTGACGCAGTTGCCATGAAATTACATCCATTGCATAGCGCCTAAGTACCTTATTTGTTGGCTGCCATTTTTTCAAGCAGCGATCACTTAATACATGGGCTGGGATCGATTGCTTCTTTGGGGTACCACAAGATTACAAGCAGGTACCTACTCTTTTCTATTTGGTTGAGGATGCTCGACTCTAAGGGGCAATAGGCATCCAATTATGGGCAGTCGTTTTTTAAGAACTACTAATTCATTCAACTGTTTCGGGGGCATTTGTTGTATAAATATGAAGTGCCGCAAGCCAGTACTCGTATCTGAGCAACAACACTTTTTCATGTAATCACTTGTGAATTAAACTTTATGAGCACCGAGGCGAGGCGTTTGGTTCATTTAAATGATGATGAAATCCCAATAGCACTTGTGTTGACCTTATGATTCCATCGAAGATCATATTTCCAGAACCAATTTCATCTAATGGACTCTTACAACATACAGACATTCCAGTTTACCGTGTCGAATTGTGTTTCTTCAACAGCCTGATGAACTTCTGTTGAACTGTGTCTACATCTCATCGCAACCGAATTCAGGTCAATTAGAGGGGAACCAATAACCTAATAAATGCTCTATCTGAATCTGAATCTGAATCTATTGCACAAGAGATTCGGTTTTTTTTTTTTCTTCTTTTCTTTTCTTTTAAACTCCATGTAACAATCGTGTGTAAACACAAGCATATTTGATGATTTTGAAAGCACGCCTGTGTGGTAAAGAGTATCTTTTGTTATTTTAGCTGTTTCTGGGGAAAAGCTTAAGACAATACATCATGAGAAAACAAACAGAAAACGGCACCCACTCATCAAAAAAAAAAAAAAAAAAAAACGGAACACAAGTGTGTGTACATTCCCCTTCAATTAAAAAGCTCTCCTCTCCAGAGTCTCCACTCGACCGATTGTCTGTATGGATGGTCGAATGAATGTACCCGTACTCGTATCTCTGGGGATAAGGAAAAACAAAAAAAATGATTCCTCTTCGAGTACCCTTGATCCATGTCTGATATTCCCATCACGGAAATGACATTTCATTCTCCTACATTGCACTTTAGATGTGATGTTGTGATGTTGTGATGTTGTGATGTATCCCATAGCGTGATGGTTGCATCCGCATCTGAATTCAAATCTGGATCCGAATGTACTCGTAAATGTAAATCCCAATGTATGACTATGACTATGACTATGACTATGACTATCACTATGACTGTGACTCCCAATCTCTCCCGGCCATGCATGGTACTTCAACTTCATCGGTTGGGTGCAATGTTGTGCAGCACTAAATAAATATTTCAACAAACAATCCGATCGTCGAATATAATTTGTGTTGGCATGTTTGTTTGTACTTCATATTTGTAAAAATAAATGAACCCTTAAATTATTACGAATCGACAGCGGGTATAGAATCTTAGTGCTGGGGCTATAGGCCCTATATTCAATGGCTCGGTGGCCCCTGGCCTCAAAAAATCACCTCCAAACCCCCCTTCGACCATCCAGTTGTTGATAGGCGAACGATGTTTTGTTTTTTTTTTTTTGCTCTCATCTGAAAGTAAACACTTCTCGGAACAGGCAACATCATAGAGCTTATGTGCTTCTGTGTTTCCTGCTCTGTGTCTCTACAGAGGGTATACTAACTGCAAACCCACATCCAGGGCCTTCGAAATGCCCTAAATCAATCGACCATCGAAGTTTTTTATTTCTCCAATCGGATGCGGATACATCTCCATGGCGGATAGGATGCATGGTGTTTTATGACGGGAAAACATAATTGTTTGGCATGTAATCGGATTGATGGGAAGGGGTCTGGAATGAGCATTATATCATCATGATCACAGAAGGGGACACATTGTGTGTACTGTGTGTTGCCACCCTTTTGGTACTTTATCGACTGTGTCATGGGGTGTGTGTGTGCTAAGCAAATCAACCGGATAATGTACTGCGCCAGCAATTGTTTTGATTCTCCTTTATTTCTTTTTTTTTTTTTGTTTTGTTGTAGTTTTATCCCTCTCTCCGGTTCATCGATAAATTTATTGCTGCTTTCCTAACCTAGATTTTTGGTTTAGATAGATTCTCCACGACCTAAGAGTACTTGTTGTGTGAAAGTTTTCCTATAGGAGGGAGGAGGAGGAAAGTAAATAAAACTAACAATGAATGCGGAGAGTGAAGCACCTGCTGGCTAGTGGACCGTGCGTTGAGCACTTGTTTTGAAAATAATTTGCATACGAGTACACTGGAGATGTAAGTTTATATGTACGAGCATGTGAACCTGATGTGACCACACACCTCATTATCGGTTTGGAGCCTGAAGAGAGTCTTACTTTTGTTAGTTGCACTGTTAGTAGCATGTGGTCGATTTGTATGGATCATTGGGCATGACTTGAGGAATCTCTTTGGTGGCTAATGGGGCCTGAGTAAATTTTGTTAATGGATGACACTCTGTGGGACCAGGATTAACTGGAGATCACATTGCAGAACAACTTTTTAACCCTTTTTTTGTCTTTTTCGAAGAATTTAGGAATATCTTTATCATGTATCTGAGGTAGAGCATTCGATGAAATCGTTTCTTCTCGCATCTTTGTTTGTTTCCTTTCTACCTTTGGTTTCATATGGGTTCACATTGATGCCAAAATCGAGTGAATGCGCCTGGAGCTGAATTATTTTAAAAAACACGGCCTGAACCCTGTGTAGCTACTGTTTGTACCGGCACAATATTGAAGAAATTATGTTCCATCTTCTTGGTATATTGTGAAGGTTGTAACCGGATTTGAGACCCTGAGTGTTTTCTAATCGGCGATTGAATCCATGGATGGACTCAGGGCTTAAGTAATGACTTTAGATGAGCTGAAAGGCCGTCAGTTCCGTCGGTGACTTTGTTTGACTAAGTTTTTTATATTTGCATTTGTACGTTAGCAAGATGAGAATGATCCTTCTTCTTTGTTTGCTTGCTTCCTTGGCATTTGCTTTCTTCAGAGCAGTTGTATTTTTCTTACAGCGTCCTCGACAATTCCTCGTGCTGCTTCTCCTTCCTTTTGAAAGATGGTGCTTGTAGCTTGTTTCTTCCTTGTAATGCTAAGGTAATCCTGTCGTTTTTTTCTGTTCCTCAGTTTTGACGCTTACCCACAATACTCTTCAAATCAAAGCTACCTTTGATTTGCTGTCCCAGGCTCCCATCAGCTATTCGATCACATCAATAAGACCTATCTTGCTAAGGAAAATGCCGAAGTGAGTGTTTTTGTCCAGTTTGCTATCCGAAGACCCCTATCATCTGCGATGAAACTATCTTTGAACGGGAGGTTTGTGTTTACTTACTTGCCGCACAAAGAGGCGAGGATTGAAAAATCTTCCCACAGAGTCTGCGGTTGTTTCTTCTCATTCATTTGCCCACATCGCTCATGAAACTTTGTTCGAGATGAAGTATTTTTCTTTCAGACCCGAATTTCTGCATTTCGTCCAGCACTCGGGATCGTAGAGGAGAACTGATAGGGTTAATGCTCTGTAAAACATGGTCTTGATCTTTCGAAATAGGAATTTTGAACACAGTTGATTCTTAGGTCAGTTATCGCCTGATCTCCACTAAGCTGTCGAGAAAAGCTGGTTCCCAAATAGCCCTCATGGATGTGCTTCGGCTTGTCAGACCTACCCTGTTCAGCATTTCTTTAATTTCTGTAAATGATTTTACTACGATATGGTTGCATCTGAATTATGATACCGCATAGCATTGTCTAACAGACAGACGGTTAAAGACAGCGCCTTCCGTGATAGTGTCAGTTCTATAGACTACGAGTATCTCTTCCAGCATAACAACTGACTTCTGTTAGGAATAGTTCCTTGGAGATGTCTCTAAATCTCGCGATATACCCGAGTGTTTTGTAGCCTTTCACCAAATTAATCTAAAGTGATCCTGTAGTCAACATACATATATCAACGACTTCCCAATTGATGTTGTTGGGTTTCGGTGTAGTCAATCCGTCATTTCATGAGACTTGCTTTGCTCGGATTATTGTCTTCTAGAAAAGCCTATTCCAATAGATGCGTACATGTTCGGGGACATTGTCACTTACAACTTATTTGCTTACTTAGGTGACACTACAGTTCGGGGTGAAGCTGGGCGTCAACTGACCATCCTCTCCAGTTAGTACGCTCCAAGTCAGTTGAGTTTCCCTTCTACTTGTGCGAGCTACCTCAGGTAAGGTCTTCTTCTACTGCGGTGTCCTTTTATGTTAGATTCGAAGACTCTGCGGGCCAGAACATTGAAGTCCATTCGCTATACAGCTTGTATCGTTCGTCGTTGAATCTGCTTCTCCAAAGCCAGTCAACGCAAACGGGAGAGAATATTTTTCGAAGGATTTTTCTCCCGAAATGACTTAGGATATCTTCATCCGCTTTCGATAGGATCCATACTTGTGCGCCATAAAGTAGAACTGGGATGATCAAGGTCTTATAAAGGGTCTTTCATTAAGCGCTTCCTATCTTTAAATTTAAATAAAACAAAGTGTGTGCGAAATATCATCGAAGTTTTCGACGCCATTATGCATGGAATATAACATCGTTCCAATGTCCGCCGCGGCTTCTCTGGGTGGCGCGCATCTGAAATGTCCAATTTTCCATGACACTGGCGCATAAATCAGGCTGAATTAGACCGATGGCATGGGTTATGTTGGCTTTGACGGCCGCTGTCCTTTGTGGTTTATTCGCGACTTCAGAAAACACCCACAAGAAAAAGTCTAACGGGGTCAAATCGCTCGATTCCGGTGGCCAGTTCACATCACCTCCACATGCGATGACCATGCCCTCGAATCGCTCGTGCAGAATTTCCAATGTGTCGTGAGCTGTGTGGCACGTAGCCTCGTCCTATTGAAACCACATGTCGTTGGTGTCCATATCATCGAATTCAGGCCAAAAGAAGTTGGTAATCGTCGACCTATAGCGCTCGCCGTTGACGGTGATGGCCTGGCCAACGTCATTCTCAAAGAAATATGTACCGATGACGCCGCTAGCCCAAAATCCACACCAAACAGCGACTTTTTCGGGATCCATTGAACGCTCTTGGATCTCATGTGGATTGGTATCGTCCCGAATTCGACAATTTTGCTTGGTGACGTAACCATTCATCCAGAAATGGGCCTCATCGCTGAAAATGATTTTTCGATGAAAAATTAGGGTGAGTTTCCAACTCCTCCAGAGCCCATTCAGCCAACACACGTCGTTGTCTATGGTCGTTTACCTTCAGCTCCTGGGTCAGTTGAATTTTGTACAGGTGCAGGCCCAATTCACGACGCTAAATTCACCAAGTTGTGGTCTGTGAAAGGCCGAGTTCTTGTGAGCTGTGCGAAATCGCCTGCCTCGGATTCTCCTGCACACTCTCACTAACAGCGGCGAAGTTTTCGGCAGATCTTGCGTTTCGTCGACGTACGGGTGTTGGTTTATAGTTAACTGAACCAGTGGACCCAAATTTATCCACCGCACTGCGAATAGTCCTCTAGGTCGGACGATTATGGCGACCGTACTATGGGCGAAGCGCGTGGAATGTTGCGTGAACAGAACACCCGTTTTGATAAATCAATTTTACCATTTGCACGTGTTGTTGAACGCTATGTCCGCCCATGGTGATTTGGAAAACAGACCGAATAAATGACAGCCAATTTGACAGATGTAGCTTCAACAATATGGCCGCTATCAACTGTCAAAATTCGTAAGCCCCTATTGGAAGACCCTGTATTATATTGAATCTCTATAATTTTTCGGGATAAGGCTGTACTACTCAATTGCCTTCATAGCTCGAAGAAACAGCGATTGGTAAGAATGATTCTTCATTTTAGTTCTGTTGAGGTGTTTTTGGCAGAATTTATAGCGGACCCAAGTCCCTAGACTACCTCAAAGCTGTGACGTTCTTATGACGAATTCATCGATGTTGTGTGTCTCTTCCTTTTGCCAGTACCTGATTTTGCCCTAATTTACCGCTAAACTCATTCTGGGAGCTTCCGATGCAATACTAGCGAACGCACCGGTGACAGCCCGCTGAGTCTTCGCAATTATGTCGATATTATCGGCGTACGCTGGTAGTTTCACAGACTTTTGAAAGATTGTGCCTTCACTAGTGAGTTCTGCACAATTTTTTCAAGTATGATCATGAAGAAGTCACATGACAACGCGTCAGCTTGCTTAAAACCTTTTTTGACATCAAAGGTTTCGGTTAAATCTTTATCAACTTTGACAGAGCAGAGAGTGTTGTGAATCCTCATTCCGCACAGACGGACGAGTTTGGCAGGGTAGCCAACTAAGCACGGCTCTATATAGCTTATTTCTATAAATGCTGCCATATACAGCCTTAAAATCGATGAAAAGATGGTCGGTATCGATTTCTATTTCTTGAGTTTTTTCCAGGGTCTGCCGGAGTATAGACTTTTCTGGTCTGAAACCACAGTGATGGGGACCAATCAGGTTGTTGGCAAAGTATTTCAGACGTTCACACAGTATAGCATATAAGATCTTGTATGCGATGTTGAGGAGTATTATACCTCTACAGTTTGCGCAGTTGAGGGGGTCTCCTTTTTTGCGGATCGGACAAACGGTGCTGAGATTCCATTCATCGGGCATACACTCTTCTGACCAGATCTGAGAAACCAGTTGGTGCATGCTCTCCACAAAGTCATTTCCAGCAGCTTTGAATAGTTCGCCCAATAAGGCGTCAGGTCCAGTTGCTTTTTTGTTTTTCAGCTTCAGATATTGCTATCCTTACTTTGTTTTGGTCAGGTGGACGGAAGTTTTGGCTATAATTGTATACGTCTGACTTCAAGACAGTGATCTTCGTCGGCGTTATACAATGGAAATTTTCGTATTTTCAACACCGACTCTTACAAAGCTTTTTCGGGTCTTCTTGGATTGATACGTTCTTTTTACCTGTTGGTAAAGCTTCCGTACGTTGATATCATTATCTTCGATCAGGCGGTTCTCGTACTCTTTTTTCTTCTTCAGGAGAAGCCGATGTTCTTCCCGTCTCTTCTGCTTGTAGAGTTGTCGAGCAGCTCTCGTCCTTGGTTGTAGCGACGCTTTGTGCGCCTCTTGCTTATCTGCACGTGCTTGCCGTCGTTCTTCATCAAACCAGGGATTTCTTGGTGGTGGTTGGGCGATGGCACGTTGGCAACGTTATCACTGGTCTTCGGTACTTGTTGCTGGCGGCATAGGTGTTGTTGAGAGAGTTCGGAATACTCGTTTGCTGTTTCTTCTCACAGTACTTTTTCTTTGTCGTGGCAATTGCAATGCGCCACACGAAGTCCGCCTTCGCACCTTGTCTACAACAATATGGCGATCCGAGTCAATTTTGGCTGCCCGGAACATTCGGACGTCCAGAATACTGGAGGCATAATTTACGTTATGATCCGGAGACCGCTCTGTACAGTTGTGTATATTGAGATGAGGAAACCGTGTGCTTGCTATAGTAATATGTTGTCCCGCTGCAAAGTCAGTAAACCTAAGTCCGTTGCCAGGCGTGGTGTCCTATATGCAATGCTTACCAGCTGTCCTACCAAAGATATCCCTTTCCTATCCATCATACTTCGGACATTGCTCATATGTCTTGTCGAGGAGCTTGTAGAAACATTCTCTAGTGGTGTCGTCGTTGTCTTCCATAGGGGCATGGGCGCATGTTAGGCTTATGTGAGCGAATCTAGCCTTGATTCGAATTGTCATAAGATGCTCGCTCACGTCTCGAAAGCTCAATACTCTTGCCTAGATCTGCTGCATATGGAAAATCGGGATCCGAATAGCAATCACCATAGTATATATCACAGCTTTTCATCCTCCTTATGTCCGGTCCACTTCTTCGCACTTCCTAGATGGTGGTGATATCTGTTCGGCTGCGCATGGACTGTTAAGAACATTTGATTCGAATGTCGTTGTTTTTTAAACTATTACTAGGATCATCAACAGTGTTTCCAGTTTTGTCCGAGGCCCCATTAGTTGGTTCGTCACATACTTTAACCCCATCCGGATAGGGTTGTGAGCTCGATAGACGGCATAGACCAGTATAATGCTACTGGCCGGGCATGCCCTTGTCAATTTAGCCTGCAAGGGTAAGGGTTTACTCATGCAGTTACGGGGAATTACCATCGGGAGGTGAGGCCAGCACTTCGCTACGAACTTGGTTATTGCGCTGCTGGCCCAATGCAAGTTATAGGACATTTAGAAGGTTCCCGATCAATCGGGAAATTATTTTTCCAGGCTGCCTTTGCATACTGATTGCTTTGCCAAGAACGACTTCTGTTAAAGTTGACATAGATTGCTTTGCTTCTCCTAATATCCTCAGTTAGATACCCAAGTACCTTCAAATTTGTGAGTGGTTATGGCTGTGGTGTATGCGTTATTGAAGATTAGGATCAGAGAGTAATGGTCCATTGAATTTCTCTTTTGTGTTACGGTGAAACATTGTATTCCCATCATTTGGAATCAAGACAATCTTTTCTTTCTACCATGTAGGGGATATTTCACCCAACTTAAGATAGTCATGGTGCATCTGCAATAGCCATGGGCACAATCAAGATCTTTTTGCTTAGCCACAATGTATACAGCTAGTTCCTCATTTTACCAAAGCGTTATCCATATTTCTTGCTGGCATTTTGGACTATTTTCGGGGTGATATTCATGCTTTCTTTCACGTGTTTCACTATGCGTCGGAACTCTCGCACTAAATTTATTGCTCAGTTCCGTTTTGTAAACTTCGTAGTAGGCAAACAAAACAGGCTGGAATGGAAGTAATGAATGGGACTAAATTGACTGCAACCATATGTTAGGATTAATAGATACTCATCTAACATTTTGGATGCCTGAATGTGCCACGCATGTTGTAGTCAAGCTGGATATACAGATATTCCGATCAATATCAATGCAATCATCACAGTATTTCTGGAAGAAAATTTCACGAAGGTCGGCTAGAATCTTTTTCGCAAGAGAATTTGTTGATTACTTGCTTCTTGAGAAATCGTATGCCACCGTCATAATAACTAGTAAGTTACCCAATGTACTGTGATAAGTATTTAGTAGCGTTGAACATGAAGGATCATGGAAGATACTTGTTAGGCTTATGCAGGCCAGTTGTCCAATGGTGAAATGTCATGAAGAGTTCGTTTGGTTGCTGATGGATTCTTACTCAAACCATGTGTTCTTATTTGCATATGCGCTGCTTGTGTTGTAGGTACAAATCGTATCCTCAGCGCTGCATCTCTGGGATTATGCAGGGCAAACTCGTTGAGCCCTCAATATTCTCGTTGAAGTCAAATACGTCTGCTGTCAGAAGGACACAACTTCATTCTCTTATGAAGCCTTGTTTTACTTTCCGAATATCACTGTCATTAGGCAATAACGAAACAAGCTTTCTAAGACTCCACTTTCCACAGTTTTCAATTTATTACCACCATTCTCTCCCATTTTACTCATGACTTTACTCCCTAGTAATGTCACTATCACGTGCGAACATATGTCACATTCTGGCTTAACATTTCAACCCACAAAACGCTGACCACACATAACATACACGTAATTCTATTCACAAATAATTTAAAGACTAACTAATGTCCTTTTCATCGCATCAATTTCGAATTACAAATAACGCTTCCACTTAATTAAACAAATTGGACGGCTGTTCAATATTTTTAAAATGAAAAACCCCCTCCAGAAGGGAGGCTGTCTGGTGTGTGTTTTTTTTTTTTTTGTTCCTTTTTTGAGTGCCGCTCTAAATTAACCGCACGCTGATGCACGTATTAGCCAATAAATGCCGCAACGGATATAAAACATTTGCCAGAACATAAAGTCTGAAACCTGAAGCTCATAGCCAATAACCACTATCCAGCAGCAACCCGTAGCCGGTAGGGTAATTGAATTAGTCGCGTGCGTGTTTGTTTAATGTTGTGTGGCCGCCAGAACTCCGCACATAAAATAAAAAAACAAAAAAAAACATTGCTTAAACCCTCACCAGATGTTGCGACACCGATGTCAGATTGCTTCCAAAAGGCAAACCAAAAAAAAAAAAAAACAAAAACCCATCTACCACCGCCCATCTAAATGCTAATAAAATTATGATTACGCTATTTGCATGTACGTGATTAGCTCAACTGAGTTGCCGTAATAAAAGGGGAGCTATACCACGGTTCTGGCGCCAAAAACCCCAATACTAACTCCAACTCACACCCGAGATACATTAAAGCGTACTGCAGCCAATTATCTCATTAAACCGCAGTAGCGATAGCAAATATGAGTACAACTTCTGCAGCAACTATGACTACGGCAACGAGCTGTTATGGCCATCTACGGTATCGGCAAATCCAAATACCAACTGCATTCAGGTGATTATCTTAATCGGGTGCAGCACCAAAGATCTCCTCTCAGATGTTGCTGAGACCCAGTGCTGCAAGTACTTGTTGCAGTTTATAAGTGAGCGAGTATCTGTGTATTGAATTAGCCTCATTTGATTGATTACCATCGTCGGTTAGGTACTTATCTTGATTACTCTGCAATAAAAACCACACCAGACTAGCCATAAATGATCCGAGTGGAGTCTTAATTTGTCCACAAAGATTCCAAAAAAAAAAAAAATAAAAATACAGATACGAGCATATAGTAGTGGCAAAGGGGGTATCTACAAGTCAACCGCAGACGACGGCTATTAATCTAGAGTGCAGTTATAATTCCTATAAAATAAAAGTGCGTGTGACGGAATTTAACTTCAGGATTGAGTTGTTTAGAGGTTTTTACGAGTGTAGCCAGATAGCCTTCGGGGTTTACGAGTATGTGGTGCAATTGAATAGTTGGTAAGGCGCCCTCCCACCGCTTACGGATCTGTAATTACTTGACATTCGTGACTTGCTTTAGGAATCAAACAAATAATGATGGGTGGTGATGGTTAGAGGTGGTTATAGACTGCACATAAAGTAGTTTTTATTTCGCGGGAGTGGGGTTATAAAAAAGTGATTCCAAGTACCTGGTACCACACCTGTAATATGCGACTACTTGTTTTATGGTGCTCATTACCCAGTTCTTGGTAAACTCTTAGACTTACGAGTATCACTATGATCGAAATGTGCTTGGTCTTGGTGAATAATCGGCACTTTCGTCTTCATTCTTGAAGAAGAGTTTTAAGAAACCTAGGTCGCTGTGAACACGATGGCACAACCATCGGCCAAGTGTCACATAAACTAAATCGACAAAATAACACTCCACCCACGTTTATTCAAATATTTCTGTATCCTGTCACATTTTCAACATTCTCTGTAATTCAATCCAGTACTTCCGACATTCTGTGTACCCATAGCAAGGCAAAGCCCTGAGTCACTGATTCACAAGAGAACCACCCGGGCCGAGAATGCATCCCATCCACATCAACCACACACGCTATTTCTGCATACGAGGGCGTTAGCGTTGCTCGTAGCCACGTAATCCTAAATCAAACTGACATTCACTAAAGGACACTTCCCCTTTCGGCAAACTGGCAGTCAGACAGTCGGCCGAACCAAGCAAACACAACAAATTTAATTTGCGTAAATAAATTTCACCGAAAATACGAAAAAAGAATTAACGAAATCCCACAGGGGGCAATGCCATGGCAGAGTCGTTCTGTGTCGTTGTAGGCCAGCTGTAGGCACACACATCGTTGATTCATAATTAAGGGGGCGTACTCCCATTGTGGTCACCACACCAGCCAGACCAAATGAAACCAAACCATCACTGACAGTGCCAAATGCACTGCCGCTGCTCCTCACTAGGGATAATAAATCTGCGCGCTTGCAACGGATGATGAAGATACACGACCATGATGTCGACGTCGAAATCGTCGTCGTCGCTGCAACCATCCCAAAGAATTATGATCCTCAGCGAGATCTTCATAAAGACTCGCGAAAAATCGCTCAACTAAGGCGGGCCAAGTTGAACTGGCCGATGGCGACGCAACGATACAATCCGACAAGTCTTACAAATACAATCCTGTGAATTGTCATGCGCTCGGAAGTAATTTATCATCCGTTCGTCGGTTTTAATCGAAATCATGTATCTGCCACTTTTGGTGTGGCAGAGGATATCTCAGTCCCGGTTGCAACCATCGAATTTCACACACATTTCGACTGTAAATTTGTCACCATCCTTTGACAAGCCAGCAGAGTGAGGAGAGCGAGCAAAAGTCAGTCCATGTGGTATGAGTAGTACTCACCAGAGTATCTATTGACGTTAATCTTGTTGCAAGATTTACTACACTTCGTATACTCATATACCAGGCACAATCCTTCTTCTTAACAACATCTCACTGGCTGTCATCCTTTTATTTGACTTGGAGTAGCTCCTACAACCTCCTCAGAGCGAGAGCACCTCCTTCGCAGTTTTCATTCATTTTACTTCTGATGTTCGATGTTCTCGATGTTTGTTCATGGGAATGCCACCTCATGTAGTTCTCCTCGTGCCGATTGTTGACTCTGGATGATGGTTAGTAGTGACGCACTCAGTGATGTATGTATTTATAGGCGAAACGAGTAAAATATTGAATTCACTTCCTTAGCCCCGTTCTCGTCCTGTGCTCGTATGGTATGTCGTATCTTTTGGATTTTCGCTTCGCATAACAAATCCATTTATTTCTGTTCTGTGGGTTTTTGGTTTGTTCCTTGCTGTTGCGATGTGCGATGTGAGAAGAATTATGAGCAAACAAGATGTAAATCAATGTTTTCTGCACCATTCATTTCATCTTTCCAGTTCCTGTTCCTTCTACAATATGTAGGTACTATTCCTATTCCTTATTCTCCACCTCCATCAAAACCAACAAAAAGGACCAAACAAGAAAATGGCAAAAAGGCGAATGAGCTTCTGTGATGTGGAAAATTTGTTAAGGGTTAACGAATACGAAGACATGCAGGATGGAGGATGGAGGATGGAGGACTACTGACTGGGAAAATAGAAAAGAAAAAAAAAAAATCAAAAAACTGGCACGCACAACCCAAAGTCGAAATGAAAGTTATTTTCACATTTTCTTCACGCTTTTGTTCATTCTTCTTTTTTCTTCCTTTGATTGCGTTTTAGCGGAATTCTTTTTTTTTTCAACTTTCAGCTGAGTTGGCGGAAATTTATGGGCGAACATTGGACGACGAAGAATCGAATACACCAGGGAATTATTGTAGTTGTGAATTTTCAGAATCAAAAGGCCTTTGTCCGGCTTTATTTTAGCCAATTTTTCCCAACCCATGTTGACATCTTCTTTTATCCAGTATCTTGGGGACCAAAGGCGCTGAACTGAGATACGATTTTCCAAGTTAAAGGCATACGTACTCGTACATATGTTAATCACTTCTCTGTTGTCATGGCTGTGTAAACTTTATTTCTAGTCTCGAACTGCATGTGATAGTCAAAAGTTCGAGTTCCTTTTTGATCCCTTCTGCGGCTCTCAAAACAATCGTTGAGTCTAGTGCCATGATACCTTTAGTTGTGTTTGTTTAAATCCTGTTATCCCTCGAGGGCATAGGGTGTCAACAACCCTTCTGCAGTGCGTTTCAACTCACTCCAGCTCTTTCACGGTAGTCTCGATTCCTCTTCGACTGTTCGTCGCTATGTTTGGTTAGGCCGCCCCGCTATTCTGCCTGGCTGGTTGAGTGGATTCCACTGCATGGTATATGTCGCAATGGATCCATTTCCACGCCGTAATGTGTGACCGATCCATTGCTACTTCCTCCACGGTATGGTGACGTGTATAGGTTCTTCTCATATAAAGCTGCCAAAAAATCCTTACGTACACATATATTTATGAAGGCTTGCTGTCTTCGAATAGTAGTGCTGGCAACCTTCCGTATAGTAGCACTGATTCTACACTGGATCTGAACAGTCTCAGCTTGCTTCTTGTGCTGAGAACATTGCTTTTCCAGGTTTTTGACCTCATTCGAAATGCAGCTTTAGCTTTTCCTAAATATAGAAAGTTCCCGACTTTCTTGAACTGTTGCATGGCAATGTTGAGTTGAGCGTCGGAGTTTTCCCGCATTTATATAAAACCCTACTTTGTTTGCCTCAGCTTACGCATTCGTGGCATTTGGCGGTGATCCATTATTTTATGCGCAAGGAGGCTAACGCCGTCACCGTAGTCCAGGTGTTTGAGGTAAGTTGTCATTGTCCACCTCAGTCCTTGGTTTCTTTTAGTTAGTTCTGCCCGAAGTTCATCGCTGAATACAGAAAGTATACAATCCTAACGTACTCCCCTATGGATTTCAAGGTCATCTGACACCTTACCACCCTTGTATGTAGCCTTAATATTGTAATAGCTACCAAGTTTTCCCGGGATACCTCTCCTGCACAAGGCTATCCAGATATCATCTCTGTTCAAACTGTAGAAAGTCTTTTCGAACTCAATGAACAGTAGATGTAGCGCGGCCTTGAACTCGATTGCTCAATGATGATTCGCAAGGTGTTGATGTGATCTACGCAAGAATATCCACCCCGAAAACCCGCCTGTTCGGAATCGAGTGTTGTGTCTAGATGCTCTCTTATCCGCTCTACATGGAACTATCTTAGTTACAATATTATCTTGTCTACGGCTGGGAGAACGCATATTCCTCTCCATCAAATTGCCCTTCTTTGGAAGCTTGATGAACATCCCTCTTTCCCACTCCTCAGGGAACCGCTCATTTTCCCACGCTCTAAAAATGAGTTGGAGTAACTCTTGGCGCCACTTGAAAAAGCTCGGCAGGGATACCATCAATGCCTGGCGCTTTATTTCTTTTAAGGGAAGGTCCGGTTCAAATTCGGGAATGTGTTGCTGCGGCACGCTCGTTAGAATTTGTCGCCTAAATTACTAAGCACTAAGGCGAAATGCTCCCTTCAACTGCTGAACTGATCCTCTTCCGAAATTTGCAGACTGTCATCTAAACTCTTCGCTGGATGGTGTTTAGAACTCCGACCAACAGTAAGTTATTTTGTGATGCTGTAGACTGTCCTGCAGCTTCTTCAGTCTTCGAGGCCAGTGCGTTAATATATGAACGCTTAACATGTCTGACACTACGCTGCATACGACATTGGGCTTCTAACTCGGTTTTCTCCACTGCTGATGCCGCTGCAATCCGAACTTTAAATGAAATAAGCTCATCCATCCAGATATCTGCTTATAACCATGTGGTGAATGTTTTCTGCCTTATACCGATGCATGTAGGCAACTGCCCCAGATACAAAAACGGTTTTCACAGCATTCCAATAGTTATCCATGTCTTCATGCGTTGAGCTGCTGATTGTTTCTGTTTCTGTGGCAAGATGGGGCACTAGGGGATCCCGAAGTCTGTCGGTATTGTACCTGGTAACTCGAGGCAAGTTTGAGTAGTTGCTGCTAACGGATGCAGTATGAAGGCATATAGTGGATAACATAAGATGATGGTCGTGCGACATTCCGAAATCGGCTCCACTTTTGTTTGGGACGTCTTGGAAGCAGTTTCTGAAACGTGGACTTATCGCAAAATGGTCAATTGGGCTTGAGGTTCGTTGCCTATTAGAAGAGACCCAACTGATATTGTGTTCGAAGAGAGTGCCTCCACTGACTAGCCGGTGGGTATTGCAGAAATAATCATTGCGGTCTCCGAGGCCGTGAACTTCCATCACGTGTTCGAGCGCTGTCTTGTCGTTGCCGACATTAGTGTTGAAATCTCCCATTAGGATTACGATGTCCCCGTTAGGGGGACATTTTTCGTCGGCGCATCGCACTGAATGATGGTAATTTTTCTTATCCCACTCTGCAATCTGGCCGTCAATATTTGGTCACTGTACGGCTTCCAAGATGTGAAACTGCTTCTTTCTGTTGGTGTTATCATCAATTCTACACCGGACTTTGGAGTGCTTCCGGCTGGTTTTCCCGAGTAGAGGAGTGGTAGTTCCCAGCATTCAATCATCTTACCTCGCTCAGCCCCAAGATGTGCATTCTGAGGATCTTCGTCACTTTAGTCGAGGAGGGTCCTAACATTCCAGAATCCTATCGTTGTTCGTAGTCGATAGCCTAAGATCGTCAACAAAATATCTGTCCATATCCGAGGCGTGTTGTAGTTTCAACGGCCGGCAACCCGGAGGGTCATTTGGAGTTATGCTCGTATGAAACCCATCTACTAATGGAAGTCCTAGCCGAGGTCGCAGGCAAACCTAACGTGAGTTCGAGTTTTGAAAAACTCTCATCTGAGCTTTGCCTAGCAAGTTCATCGACGATTTCATTTCCCGTAATCCCATTGTTACCTGAGACCCAGACAAAACTCAGTGAACTTAGTTTTCCGATAACGTTCAGTGATGTCTTGCATTCTAGAACTACCTTGGAAGTCATAAGAGGGTTCAGCATACAGAAATTCTTTGCCCTTCCACAGATTTTTCAGAATATAGTTCGTTGCCAACAGGATTGCCTATGTACATAAACCTTCTCTTGAAGGACAGACGCAAGTTGTCCTAACGAGGAGTGAAATCTAACGTTGTCGTCCTCCAGAAAGACACCAGCGCCGCATCCTATGTTGGTTTTGGAGCCATCCGTAGACGCCATACATAACTTTCCTGGCACAGATTCTGGCCGAAACCGGTCTTGGGCACGGAGAAAGTCGGTTTCGAATCTTTTTCTGCGGCAAGAGTTCTGGGGTCATTTCTTCAGACGGCATGTTTATAAGACTAGAGTCAACAGACAATCGGCAAGGTGGTCAAAGCTCCAATTCGTGTTGTACTAATAACCACTTGTTTTTAAACGGAGGATGGCTTTGAGAGCCGATAATACACAAACGGACAGAGATTCACCTGTCCATCTAGTGGGCTAGGAAAATTCCACAACGGACGCATAATATAATTGGCCTTATCATAGCCATATATGTAGATCCGAAGGCCACTTCTCTGTGATAACACCGATATCTTGCCGACAGCTCCTTAGAGGCTTTCGACGTAACATGTTTAGCCCATAGAAGTTTGTGATCCGGAGTTACACCCAAATACATACTTAGCTTCTTGGATGGGGATGCCTTTAAGCACAAACACAGCGGATACGAAGGCAATGAAAAAGCAGACGAACTAGCCAGGAGAGGATCCGCATCTCACTTCATGATGCCAAGAAATATTAAAACCTGGCTAGAGGAAAAGAAGCTCCATTTCTGGAGAGAAACCGAAAGAAACAGACAAGCCAAAAACAGTATTCCAAGCTGTCGTCACAAAAAACCAAAACAACTACTACAGTGAAGTAGAAGTCTGATTCGAGTGACCACTGGTTTTCTCACAGGACACTGCCGTATGAAAAAACACCTGATGGCCATGGGCATATACTATGTATGTGACTGCAATGGTTTAACCAAAACACGTTACCTAGTTAAATTCTACATTGAAGCGGCGGACATAGTTGCCAGCTCACCTAGAGACGTAGCCGCCTCCCTAACAAATTGCGGCATCATGGATGAGCTCCGAATGGAGGATATCACAATAGGCCCATATGTAGCCGCAGTGATCTGCGATTCCTTATACCACCTCCCACAACAATCTAATCTAATCTAATCTAAGCACTTGATGAACCAGACCTGAAACCCCATTTCTAGTGCAACAATCGACGATCCCGTCTATGGCTGCCTGCGCTTTAGAGCAGACAGTCGCTAGGCACGAATCCAACACACAGCATAGCTACATCATCGGCGTATGTCTGTACATAGATATCAGAACCTGGAAACCTTTGGTGTAGTTACTACCGTCCTTAATTAAAAGAAGTGAGCTTAAGTCTTCTCATGTCTACTCGGTTTGAGCTTTGGTCTTGCAGAACTGGATTGTTTGAATCGAATGCACCTAATCCCGACTTTATTACTATTTTGATATAAACGAGTGTCTGCCTAAAGCCAGAACTAGTTTACGATCTTGAAAAGTCACCCGTTCAAACAACTGAAGTGGGTTCCGACCTAGAATGAAGCATTTTTAGTTGCGGGTCTTGCAGATATTCAGTCCTAAGTGCATGAAATTCTTTTTCATCAAACTCCGTAGTCGGGACAAACAGGGAAGACTTGTTAGCCCAATTGCAAATCTGGTGAAGCCTTTCAAAGGCAAATTTCACAATCGACGAATCCATGGCAGTGATGCTTGTAAAAGTTGCAAGTTGATTTCACTGGAGACTTACACACTTTCGCTCCTAATTGACTAAAATGCCTTACGTGTCTTAATTCTGCCTTCACACACTTTCTGTCCCTTAACGCTAGCCCATGCTAGCTTTATTATTAAGTCTTCTACAAATATTGCCAACTCACTGATGAGGCTCCAAGCTTACCTTTCCGCTCTAAAACAGTCTACGAAACAGGCTTCTTTAGTTGTTTTCGCGGTGTTGTGCCTCAAGGTTCCATTTTAACGCCCAGCTTATCCAATTCGTACCAAACTTCGTCCAAAACCGTGAGTCACTACTATTCATCCATGTCACTCATCCAATCTTGAGATACGACTCCCATAATTTGTATTCTCAGTTTCTGGCCACAAAATCTGCTCTTTCCTATCAAACCCACAAATCATGTCCAGCTCATCACCAAATGATTTGTATCCTCCATCCCCGAAAAAATAAATCCAGAACTCTCTTAGTAATTGCTGAATACGAGTAACTTGTCCAACAAGATTGTTTCAATAACAAATATCAATCCCAATTCCCTTAGGATTCAGATACAGAAGCAGATGAAGATGCACAAGCGTCCGTTGCATTTATAAATGATTGTCCTTCAGTTGTCTACCAGAAGGCGATGACACAAATTCACTATCTCTAATGAAGGAAAAAATGCATTCGCGGGGAAACAAGAAAACAAATCCATGTCGTTGTCATGCGTGATGACAGGCGAACTGATTAACACATATTGTCGTCATTTGAAACGCCAGATCAGCTACTAAGAGTGTCAACATTTATCACTTCGAAAGGTCAGTGCATTGCGCGTACAATACATTAAGGTCTTTGGCGATTAAGTGATTTACAATGCTATATGCCTCTGGTCGGCGGTATTTATATTATTTTTTCCTTTTTTTTTTATTGTTAGTTATACCAGAGGTTTCATTTGTACGCCCAACTTCCGGTTGTGTGAATCGATTTCTACCAAAAACACCCAGCTCATGCTTTCGGAAAAATAATAACAAAAATCCCTAGATTTGTATGTGCCAACAGAAATGGCAAATATTCAGCTCTCGTAGGCTGAACAGCAAAAAAAAAATGAAAATCCTCCGAATAACATGTCAGTCAAAAGGACACAGAAAAGGAAAAACACTTGATAAAGGCCGCCAAAGATCCTTTGAGAAAGGAAGTTACACCCCGAGTCGGGAATATTAATTCGGTTGTGAATTTAAATCTGTGAAACTATGCAATTTTTATATAAGCTCTCTTTTTTTAAGTATTTTTTGACATTTAATAATGACCCTCATTCCTTTTATTTCAGGTAAGCAATGCTTGTTAACTTGGTGGAGTTTTTTAACCTATGAACAGATAAGTACGTAGATATATAAGTTCGTGAAGCATTTCATAAGCACAATCTGGGTTGGGTTTTGATCGAATGTTCTATTTGGTCGCGTTGCCTAACTTGCTGGAAAAATTTTAGTCCAAAGTGGAGTGCCACAAGGTTGAATGATTGGGTCAGTATAGGAAATATTTTATCAGTTTCTGCTGCTGAAAGAAGTTTCGTCCTAACAAGCAAAGAACTCGGTCATTATATCGGTGTAGAAGTAGGTTTGCGATTACGCCGCTCTTTTATGGAGTCACACGGTGCATCAACCCCACAAAAGCTGAATTGTAGTCCAATTTGGGGCTTCTTTAAATACACCAGTAGTTGATAAGCTGCTTACGGAGATGGAATTTTAACCACATCAAGTTGAATTGCGGTTTGGAACGCAGGTGGAGTTGGGTACATTTCATCACTACAGACTTACTCGTAGATGGCCACACCTCAAGTATGATAGGATTATGGCACTAGTGATGCAAGAGGTATAGCTGGGAATCTAAAGGGTCTTTCATTAGGCGCTTCCTATCTAACAAAGTGTGTGTGAGATATCATCGACATTTTTTATTCGTTTGAAAGGCCTATCGATGCCATTATGCATGGAATATAACATCGATCAAATGTCCGCCGCGGCTTTTCTGGGTGGCGCGCATCCGAAATGTCCAATTTTTCATGACATTGGCGCATAAATCAGGCTGAATTTGACTGATGGCATGGGTTATGTTGGCTTTGAGGGCCGCTGTCCTTTGTGGTTTATTCGCGACTTCAGAAAACCCCACAAGAAAAAGTCTAACGGGGTAAAATCCCATGATCTCGGTGGCCAGTTCACATCACCTCCACGTGAGATGACCATGCCCTCGAATCGCTCGTGCGGATTTTCCAATGTGGCGTGAGCTGTGATGCACGTAGCGCCTTCCTGTTGAAACTATATGCCGTTGGTGTCTATATCATCTAATTCAGGCCAAAAGAATTTGGTGATGGCCTGGGAAACGTCGTTCTCAAAGAAATATGGACCGATGACACCGCCAGCCCAAAATCCACACCAAACAGTGACTTTTTCGGGATTCATTGAATGCTCTTGAATCTCATGTGGATTGATAGCATCCGAAATTCAACAATTTTGTTTGTTGACGTACACATTCATCCAGAAATGGGCTTCATCGCTGAAGATGATTTTTCGATGAAAATTAGTGTCAATTTCCAACTGCTCCAGAGCCCATTCAGCGAACACACGTCCTTACCTATGGTGGTTTACTTTCAGCTCGTGGGTCAGTTGAATTTTGTATGGGCGCACGAACAAGTCACGATGCAAAATTCGCCAAGTTGTGGTCTGCGAAAGGCCGAAAAGACGAGTTCTTATGAGCGACGTGAAATCGACTGCCTTGATTTCTCCTGCACACTCTCACGGACAGTAGCCACGTTTTCGGCAGATCTTGCGTTTTGCCCTCGTACGGGTGCTGGTTTATCGTTTACTGAACCGGAGGACTCAAATTTATCCACCGCATTGCGAATAGTCCTCTCGGTAGGACGATTATGGCGACCGTAAAATGGGGGAAGCGCGCGGAACGTTGCCCGAACAGAACGCTATGTCCGCCCATGGTGATTTGGCAAAACAGATTGAATAAATGACAGCCAATTTGACAGATGTAGCTTCAACAATATGGCCGCTATCAACCACTAAATACCAAAACAACAATCTGGGAAGTGATCACTTCTTGGAACGCGAACCTGGAGCTTTAGTGTACCATAACATCCGAAAAGAGTGGCTTCATTCGTACCTAACACCTTTAGATGTTTAGCAAAAGTGTAGTGCCATGTAAGATTTTAGTCAGAAGTCAACCGTCTTTCCTACCACTGGACAGCAGAAAGGCCGCTGACTTATTACAGGTGCCACGACATATTCCCTTAGTCTGTCTACAACATGAAAAGTCATGCGTATTACGTTTGTCCCAACTGACAGTGGAAACCCTAACTACTGCGTGCAGTCCCAAGATTTACTTACATACTTAGATGGCGCTACAGTTCGGTGTATACCTGGTATCAACTAACAAGCATGCGCAGTTAGTCCGGTCTTTAGCTAACTGCCTCCAGGTGCGCACTCCATGTCAGTTGGGGACTCCTTCTGCTTGTGCAAACCACTTAAGGTGAGGTCTTCCTCTACTGCATTGTCTTTCCGGGTTGCATTCGAAGACTCTGCGGGCCGGAGTATTGGTGCCTATTCTTTCTACATGTCCTAGCAATGTCAGGCGGTACCCAGTTTTCTGATTAGGTTGATGCCGCTATACAGCTCGTATTGTTCGTCGTTGAATCTTCTTTTCCAAACTCACTCAACTCAAACGAGACCGAATATTTTTCGAAGGGTTTATCTCTGCAACCGACTTAGGATATCTTCATCCGCTTTCGAATAGACTCTTCTTCTGCGCCATAAAGTAGGAATGGGATGATCAAGGTCTTATAGAATATACTCGTCGGGTTCCCTTGGTTTTGCCTTCTTAGCCCAAAAAAGGAACGCTTGCCAAGAGTAATTCATCCTTTCATTTCTGCTGAGGTATTTTTGGCAGCACTTATACCAGACCCAGGGTAGCCAAAATCTCTTACTAGGTCCAAATCGCCGATGTTGTCTGTCCCTTCTTGTTGACAGCATATACTTGGTTTGATGTACGCCAATAGTTGCACCGACTTTTGAAAGATTATGCCTCCAGTGTTCGCTGGTTTCTTTCAAGTATGCTGTTAAAGAAGTCACCTGACAGCGCGTCACCTTGTCTAAAACCTTTTTTGACATCAAAGGTCTCGGTTAAGTCGTTACCGACCTTCATGGAGCAGCGAACGTTATCAATCTGCATTCTACACAAACGACGAGTTTGACAGGGATGCCAAAACTACACATGGCTCTATATGTATATGTAGCTCTTCTCTGTAAATGCTGCCATATGCGGCCTTAAAATCGATGAAAAGAAGGTGGGTATCGATTTGAATTTGTTGAGTTTTTTCCAGGATCCGCCGGAGTATGAAGATTTGGTCGATTGTGGATTTTCCTGGTCTGAAACCGCACTGATAGGGATTAATCAGGTTGTTGGCGAAGGGTTTCATATGTTCATGCAACATGACAGATAATAAATCGAGCACATTAGTTGCGGCGGCGTCTGTGATGTCACCACTACATCACAACAATGCTTTCCTTTCTCCTCCTTCTATCTTTCCGCCCGCGCCCTGGCAACAGTAAAAGGGTATCATAACCCCCTAAGGCGCGCGTAAATTATAAAAAAAAAAAAAAAAAATTGGGAGCGTTGCCACAGGTGTTCTGTACTTGGTTCTGGTGATAGATTTCATGATACGCATTCGGCGAAGATTCTGTCGGTCTCTTCTGATTGCAGGTTCTCTACGTTATTTCATCTCGCAGTAGTTTTTCTTTATTGCTGCGTTTGGGAAATCCGCATTCGCATCTTGGCTGGTGATCCGAGTCAATTTTGGCTGCCCGGAACGTCCAGATTACTGGAGGCATCACTTACATCTAACGCAAAATGATTAATTTGATTTAGCGTTTCATAATGCGGAGACCGCACTGTCCCCTTGTGTATATTGAGCTGAGTAAAGCGTATGCTTGTTATACTGATATTTCGTCCCGCCGCAAAGTCAGTAAGCCTAAGTCCGTTGCCAGAGGAGGTATGCTTACCAACTGTCGTACCAAGGATATCTCCTTGGTATTAAGTATATAACTTAATTCGTGCGTTTTTTTTTTCAAAATTTAAACGTTTATTTAAGAAAAACATTTACAATAGTATTATTCAAAGTATTGCCCATCTGAAGCTATGACTTTTTCCCATCTTTCTGGCAATTTGTGGATTCTATCCCAAAAGAACTGCGCCGGCTTGGCAGCCAAGAATGAATCAAGCCAATTTTTGATATTCTGCTCTGATGCGAACCGTATTTCAGTGGGGGCGTTCTGCATCGACCGGAACAAATGGTAGTCAGAAGGGGCAAGGTCTGGGCTATAAGGCGGGTGGGGTAAGACTTCCAATCCACTGTTTTCCAAATACTTCTTAACCGGAATAGCAACGTGGGGCCAAGTGTTGCCATGATGGAAAATTATTGCCTCGTGTCTGGTCGCATATTCCGGGCGTTTTTCGGCCACTGCTCTCTTCAAACGGATTAATTGTGTTCGGTAGCGTTGTCCATTAATGGTTTCAGCCGGTTTTATCAGCTCATAATACAGCACACCCATCTGATCCCACCAAATACAGAGCATTACCTTCGCGCCATGGATATTCAGCTTTGCCGTTGATTTGGCTGGTTGGCCGGGTTTCACATATGATTTTTTACGCTTGGGGTTGTCGTAATGGATCCATTTTTTATCACCAGTAACAATCCGATGCAAAAATGACTTTCTTTTGTGGCGTTCCAGCAGCATTTCGGACATGTAAAACCGCCTTTCGACGTTTCTCGGCTTGAGTTCATGTGGAACCCAATTTCCTTGCTTTTGAATATATCCAACTGCTTTTAAACATTTTGAAATGGCTGCTTGAGTGACACCCAAAGATTCTGCGAGCTCTTCTTGTGTTTGTCAACAATCTTCATAGAGTAATGCTTCCAGTTCCTCATCTCCAAGCTTTTTTGGCTGCCCAGGACGTTCATCGTCTTCCAAGCCAAAATCACCACTTTTAAATCGTGCACACCACTTTTGGCATGTTCGCTCAGCTAGTGCATGTTCACCATAAACTTCCACCAAAATACGATGACTTCATATTAAAGTAATGAAAAAGAACTCCCCGCAAAAACACTTTTTCAGGCACAAAGTTCGACATATTTGAGTGAAAAAAAATTATTGTTGTTTACGCTTCAAATGAATGACATATACTGAAATGTCGTAGAATGACAGTAGCTTTCCAACGCATGTTCCAATGGAATAATACAAGTTACGCCATCTCTTAGCAAACCGCACGAATTAAGTTATAGATCCAAATTGTTCATATGCCTTGTCGA
This sequence comes from Volucella zonaria, assembly GCA_963966105.1. NCBI lineage: Eukaryota > Metazoa > Arthropoda > Insecta > Diptera > Syrphidae > Volucella > Volucella zonaria. Next base: position 133,121,868 of record OZ014533.1, on the reverse strand, counting down.
GGAGCTCGTAGAAATATTCTTTTGTGGCTTCGGCCTTGTCTTCCGTAGGGTAATGGACCCATATTGATTCGGATTGTCATGAGGCGCTCCCTCATATGTGATAGCAATCACCATATCACAGCTTTTGATTCTCCTTATGTCCGGCCAACCTCATCGCACTTCCTGGATGACGGTGATATCTGCGAGATAGTAGTCAAGGGCACCTGCTAATTGTTCGGCTTCACGTGGCCTTTTAACGTTCCGAGCATTCCACGTGCAGAACCGAAGGTCGTTGTCGTCGACAGTGAGTTGACCATTAGTTGGTTCGTCACATATTTTAATCTCTTCCGTAATGACGACATATATAGCCAATATTATGCTACTGGCCGCGCATGCCTTTGCCATTTTAGCCTGCATGAGTAATGGTCTGTTGGTCCATTTGCAGTTTTCCGATCAATTGCCACACAGCATCCTCGGCCAGTCTCAGGACGAGTTTAAGTATTTAGAAATTGTGCTTGTCTAGCAAGTTCATCGTCAGGACAAGACTAAATGAATTCAACCTTCCAACTGCCTTCAAATCTTAGGAGTACCTGCACTCATTACTTTTCTTCTATCACGGCTGAACTGCAACCGGACCAAAAGAAAAGAGAATGGGAGATGACCGACTTATCGGAGAGATGTTTCTGATGATATCGATTCACCCATTGATACTGGGTGGGTGTTCGTTGAGCATCCGCTTGGTACCGATTACACGCAATGGTCTTTCATGAGTCACTTGACGATCATTCGGCATATGCCAACTGTGCCCATTAATATATCTAGACATGTTAAAAACGGCCTTGTGGCTACAGACGATTTTCTTGGAAAAATCAACATCGACTGCCTCGTGCTCGAACACCCAATCTGAGTATGTTCTGCACTGTCAATTGTCTCTGCCCTTGAATTCCTCCATTAACGGCAAGACCCGATGTCTAAATCACCACAGTGAAACTGTGCATGCCTGATTGCTGTGAGCATCGTCGAATTGACACCTTCAGGACTGGCAACGATAGGTTCAATTGACTAGGGAGCCAATGCACCAAAGACTTGAGGCACATGGTGTTAAATCGTATGATCTCTGCGAGCAGAATATTTTTCACGCAACGGTTTCGCCACTTGTGTGAGACATAGCGCCGTCGTCCACGGCTTCAAATTCAAGATCTAATTCATCGATCATCCTTCTATATCGCTATCCATTCGTTTCATTTTCGAAGAAATAAGGCCCAATGATGTGCCCTGAGACAGGCTTAAGTTCTTGTTCTTGAGCCAAATAGATTTTATGGTCGAAATATTTATGAGAAATTCGGTGAGATCGATATGGAATTGACAAACCTAGTCATGGTTCTGTTCCTGGCTTTGGTTGTGAAATTCTAACATAATCCTGGCAGAGTATCTTTCGGTGTTTTTGTAGAGATTTGGGGGTGATAGACTATATTTGGCTACTGTCTGGCTGCCTTTCTTTGCGATTGTGGCGTGAAAAGCGTCCTCCATGATGTGTTAGTCAGCGTTAGTCATTACGTTGGTGATGCACAACGTAGTCTCTTGCTTGAATCTGCTTCTGTTCTTCTTAATTACTGCCACTACCATGGTAGCAGCGTTTTCTGTATCTTTCTTTAATCCAGCTACTGGGAGTTAGTTGGACATATATACAATATCAATTTTGCACCTGCTTAAAGTCTTAAAACGTTGATCGTCTTTAACATGGCCCTGGGAATCCACGTACTCGAATAGTAATTGAATCCATGTGGTTGTTTCGATGATAAGTCGGAAGCTACAGTTGCGAATAATTTTTAGTCACGAACAAGAGACTCACCGGCTCTTAGTTTCCTGCCTCTCTACGTGTAAATTGAGTCAAGGACCTTGTAAACGCTTGAATTTTAAAGGATTTCCTATTTGGTTTGTTTGAGCCGATTCGAAACCTAGCCAACCAACAAAAAGACGTGATGCATAGAAGAAAAAGCTGAACTATGAAACCCAAAATTTCTCGGAAGTTTTCGGTATTCCATCGTTTTCTGCACACGACAATGAATTTCCAAGCTTGGAGACAATCAGACTAGGTTGTGGCTTAATATGTAAAAATTCGTCAAACTCAGAGGCTAAATCTTTTGAACGCATTCAAAGGACTTAAGTTAGCTTCCTGTCTTCTCTTGACATGTTTAACCTCAGCAATAAAGTCAAAGTTAATGTTGCTGATGAGGTTTTTAAGTTTGTTTAAGTCGGTTCTTCGGAAGTTAAATGAAAATGCATTTTCCGAATCGACACTTGTGTTGCCATTTTCATATGAGCTCCAACTTTTTAAAATGCTACAATTTTTTTAGTTTTTGATAAATTTTATTGTGCCAACGCAAAAAATGTTGGAAAATACATCAATTTTCAAATTGTATCAATAGTTTCCAATATGTCCGCCTTTGGCGCGATTAATGGCCTTGAGACGGCCGAAAAAGCATCGCACGCTGCACGCAAGTAGCTCTGCGCTATTTTGGCCCATTCCTGGCGAAGTGCTTGTTTGAGGTGGTCCAAACTTTGGTATTTGTTAGTGCCAACCTTCGCCTTCAAAATACCCCAGACAGAGAAATCCAACGGATTTGCATCCGGAGAATTTGCAATCCATTGTGTCGAAGAAATGAAGTGTGGAACATTGTTTTTTAACCAATCTTGGTTGACGCGCGCTTTTTGAGACGGCGCCGAGTCTTGTTGGAATGTCCACGGTCTCCGACTGAAATCATTGTTTGCCCAAGGCTTCAATACTGCCTATAAGACAGTTTCACGGTATACGATCGCATTAATTTTGACGCCACGGTCCAAAAATACGAGCGTAGAGCGACCATCGGCGGTTATGGCGGCCCAAACCATCACCATCGTTGCTGCCTGATTTCTGGTGGCCGTCCGAAGATGTGAATTTTCGAAGGACCTCTCTGGCAAGTAAACTCGGTCATTTTGTTTGTTGACATATTGCTCGATATCAAATGGCGACTCATCGGAAAAAACCAAATTCGGCAACTCACTATTTTTGTGCAAGTGTACCAACTCCTTCGCTCTTTCGACTTTCTAACTTTTTTCTGTTGCGGTGTAAGATCGTGTGCTTTTTGGAACTTCAATGGCTTGAGCCCAAGCTCATTTTTCAGTATGTGCTGCATCTGTTCCAATGATATGTTGAGCTCACGAGCCATTTTTCTTCCACTTCGACGCGGATTTCGCTCAATTCGAGCCTTCACTTTCCGAACCATTTCTGCCGATGTTGCAGATTTTTTATGACCACCTCCATGGCGTTTTGCAACGCTGCCAGTATCACGGTAACGAGCTATGGTTCGAGACACAAACGATTTATGCACGTTGAGGTGCTGGAGGGCTCTAACGATAGCTACTTGTTGCTTTCCAACCAAATATAAAGCAATCACACTATCACGTTCCATCGCGGATAAAAATTCTTCAACACAACTGGGACGCAAATCGTTTAAAAGGCTTGTAAATAATAAAATTATCTGTTATGTGTCAAAATTTGAGCTCACTGTCATAAACGGTTTGGAAGCTATAGCAGTGTGAAGTTGGTTGCAGTTCGAGTCATTCAGGGTGTAGCCTTGAGTTGGTTAGGCAGTCCATCATCAATATTTCTATTTCAGAGGATATATTAAGAGAGACAAAATGAGACGAATCATCAGAAGGCTCAGAATCATCAGAAGACTAGAACAATACAATCTTCAGGTTATGCATCATCAGTCAGAAAATTCACTGCGTGAACTGGTCGATAGGACTCAATTGGTTGAGATGGGTGAATGTAACAACAAAGTACGTAAAGACAGCGTTTGGGGACACAACTACTCAGATGTTTCACCCTTAATATTTCCATATTTGCTAGGGTAATGGTCTCTTCTGATCCACAGAAGCCGGGACATTAAAAGTGTTCAAGGCATGACTTTCACCAACCAGAATATCTGCTCACATGTTTCCTTTGTTTTTTTTTTTGTTCTAAAAGCAACCCAAAAATCTGTGAAAATTCGCAAAACAGTGTTCCCACCGAGATCGTGCTCTCTCCGCTCATTGTCCCCTTTCAGTTTGGACGAAATATCCTGTTTTTTTTTCGGTTCTTTTCACAACCCACTGCCTTCTGTTCTCGCATAATTACATGCACATCTCAGATATATCAAGACGTGTTATTTAAAAAAATAAAAACTCGAAAGAGAGCACAAAACTCAATACCCCTATTCTTAAACCGAACTGAATGAATGAACACGGTTCATAAAAACCGTTCAACAATCAAACCCATCAATTATCGGTTTATTTATATGTAAATATGTATCTACATCCTCGAATAAAGTTCCCCCAGAAATGGAGGAAGGAAAAACAAAAACAAATTCAAAAACCATCTACTCGTACCATCTCCGGATTGAATCTACGACACAGGCGTCCGATTCAATGAGCCGATTTATAAATATGTCAAAATACAACGCGGGATGCTAGCACACGCAGAACACACCATTTGGAAACAGCCCAACACCGTTCAGATACATCCATAGGGGAGGTGATAGCACCGTCTTTACCATAAAAATGTCAAACCCGTAATTATTCCTGTCAATGCGTTCCAAAGGGGCCGCTCAAATTCCAGTATTGTGCCGTCGAAATCAAAGACGTCCGTCTACATGCCATAACGGCAAAGAGTTTTGTAGATTTTTGTAAATTTTTCAAAATTAATTCGCCGCTACAAACCTGATAGAGATCCGAATACTGGTGGAGGTGATCAGTTGATCAGTTGCGGCTTCAAACCCGCCTACGGGTTCTAAACTGAAATTTATCACTCAATGCAAATCAGGTTCACGTTTTACGATTATTATCTCTGATTAACCATTTAATTTACTCTTGGATTTTTTAGCTGCCGATAGATGGATAATAATTAGAATGAACCTCAAATCTTTTATAGAACGGGAACACTCGAACGCTGGCACACGTCGGAATATGGATGCATCCAATATACGAACAGTTCGGATGCAGTCGTACGTGTACTCTGTGCCCTTGCATTTGTTTGCATTTCAATGGAAGGCGGCAAATTGAAAATTGCCATTAGCGAGTGAAAAATAAAAAAAATAGAGACCAAAGCCTACCTCCCTTAACCATTCTTCCTGCAGGATATACCAATTATGTATGTATGCCGAGCAAATAATTGAGAAAAAAATAAAAAAAAAAAACAAACTTCCCCCACGGATACGTGCATCCATTAAATCCATTTCACGATTAATAATTTCCCATTTTGCTCACACCCATCACTAGATGACTGGTTGCATTGTTACCTACTCCTAGGGCCCCGCTATTGACCTGGAAGCCCGGAACAATGCCTGACCCTAGGAGCTTACGTGCGGGCCAATTGGCTTGGCAGGTTCTAGGATGCCATAATGCTCGTCGTCTCCTTCAACCGAAATACGTACGAGTGCGAGTACTTTGGTATTCTCGGATGGGGGGAGATTTAGTGAAATTTTAATTACGCAAATTACAAAGCTATGTACACGTTGAATGTTGAACGTTGAACGTTGAACGTCCGACCGACATCGGATGTCATTGTCGATACTGTCGGACTCGTCGTCGCTACGAATATATCGGCGGCGGGGCGTCGAACTGCATTGCGTGGCGTGTATTTTACATGAGCCTTGCCTTGGCATGGCAAACTTGATAATAATGATACGAGTACGAGTATACCGGTGAGGGGGTTTCGGGGAAGTCTGGAGCGCATTTAAATTTATTAGTAGAGACGCGCACTTAACGCACAAAATGTACGAAATACGAAATACGAAATCCAAAAGTGCACTGTGCGCTGTTAAGTGTGACAGATGAGCTGGGTGGCGCCAGGTTGAAGTGGCAACTCTCAAATGGGTGGGTGCGCTCAATATCAATGGAACGCAAATTGAATCAACAAAAAATGTGAAAATTTTATTTTTTTATTTATTTTCATGTAGATACACGGTTTCTGCGTGAAAACACGACTCAACGACACCTATGGCAGAGTAGAAGAGTATGGTAGACCTGTAGATGGGTACTCAGGAATGCGATTGCATGGACGAGTGATGGTTATTTTGGCGCCTGAATTGAGTTTTCCTTTTTTTTTTTTTTTTCTAAATATGTCCAGTGCCGTGTGTGGTACTGCATGTACAATAGAACAAGAGATTTATAGATCTTTGTGCAGCAATAATTTGAAATAGTCTCCGTCGATAGTATCGAGCTATTTGATTGACCATCATTTACGTGTCGCAAGGCTACTCCAACTCTTACTTCATTTATGAAATTCTACTGGCACTTGCACGTGCTGTGTGGTTCTTCCTGCCAATGCAGAGAGATGAAAGATATCTTGTTCCATGACTCAGCGCTTTGACAGGGTACTTTGAAATATTCTTATCCAAGTCAAGTGGTGGCAAAATGTTAACAAATACGTTTTCAACTAGCTCATCAAGTATTTTACTGTCATGTCTCAGTGCTCATCAACGCTTTTGGCTTTGTTGTTAGAGGAGTTTAAGACGTTGAATGAGTTTTATTTGAAATCCCTTCGGGCTCTGTTTGGATTTATGTACCTATGCCCTAAGCCTAGGAACTGTTCCGTCCTGATTATATATAGTTTTAGGTGTCACAAAGATATTGCTTTCGACGCTGAAACTGACGATGTTTGCCCCGGAGATATGAAGTGTCAACGGATTGACAAAGTAGAGAAGAAGGATTATGTTCGCCTGCTGTTGGCTACTCTATGTTGCGCACAGTGTTGCCAGAATGTTTTGGCTTTTCCGGAGCAAATTCTTGTCTAACAACATTATAGAGCAAGCCATCTTGTTCTATTCGTTGGACCTGTAAAGAACGGAATTTCCTTTCTTGTTCTGGGTCTATCTTCAGCTCCATTTTATCGAGCTACCGACTTATTGAAAGTCTTACCCTGAAAGGCGGTTACCTGTGGGTTAAGCTTCTATATGTCAGGATTCTGGTCCGTATCATGTCGTAGTCCTTCTGAAGTAGAACATTGTCAAGCCAATCTTACTCTAGTCAATCGATTGTTGTTTTCGGAACAGAGCACTCCGACAAGATCTAGTCCATTGTACTCGTTGAAATCTTTCAGTCTTTCCAAGAAAGATGAGTAAGCGTTTCAGTGATAAAGTGCCTCCAGTACTAGCACCGCTAGTAACGCCGAGTACGAGTGTAAGTCGGATATTTACAAAGACAGCGCTTCGCGGTGTGGCTATCATTTTCACAGTCCAGGATTTTAACTGTTCAGCAAAAATGTAATCCCCGTGATGACGTTAGTAAGTAACCTGCAGTCTTTTGTGCTGGAGACAACAGGAAGGCCGCTAACCTCTTACAGACGTCGATCGTCTGGAAGAATTTGTTTGGTCTGCCTGCAATTTAGGGAATTATGCCGTCTACAGTTGTGCTCATATGAATTCCAACTGTCAATCGATGGCTTAACCGTGTACGCAGGCAAACCCAAAATAGGACGCAGGTCGTGCGAAACACCCCTCTGAGCCTGACCTGGCTAGTTCATCGGCTATTTCATTTCCGGTGATCTCATCGTGACCAGGGACCCAGACAAGACTCAGTGAATTCAGCCTTCCAACTGCGTTAGTTGCATTCTCGAACTAAGTTGGAAGCCCTAAGAGAGTTCAGCAAGGGTCTAAGCGTAACTCGGCTGTCGCTACAGATGTAAATGCTTTGTCCTCCCCATTGGTTCTTTGCAATATAGTTCGTTGCCACTAGGATTACGTACATATTACTCCGCTTGCAAGACACATGCAGATTTTCCTAATGAGGAGGGAAATCTAAGGTTGGCGTCCTCCAGAAAGACACCAGCGTCGCATCCTATGTTGGTTTTGGAGCCATCCGTGAACGCCCGGCTACATAACTTTCCTGGTTCAGATTCTGGCCGAAACCAGGCACAGAGAAAGTCGAGGTTGAATATTTTTCTGCAGCAGGAATACCGGTGTCATCGCATCAGACGGCATGTTCATAAGACTAGAGTCAAATGATAATCGGTAAGGTGGCCAAAACCCCAGTTCGTGTTGTACAAAAACAAGTTCTTTTTAAACGGCATATGGCTTTGAGAGTGCAGCTCATGGTATGAACACCAAGGGTAGGGAGATTCATCCGTCCGTATACAGCAGAGTGAGGCATGCTAGGGAAAGCCGCCAAGTAGCAACGACGTATTTTCGTGAGAGCTTGTTCCACCAGACAACCGACGAATATAATATAATTGGCCTTATCCTAGCCATGTAGATCCAAGGGCTCCTTCTATGTGATAGGCCCCACGTCTTGCCGATAGGTTTCTTGCACTGCGAGTTGGCCAACAACGCCTTAGATCCTTGCAACATAACATGTTTTGTCCAGAGGAGTTATTTAGCTTCTTTGGAGTATTGGATGGTGATGCGTTTAAGTACTAGATGAGTCAGACCAGCCAGCTTCCCTCTGCTCGTAAATCGAACAATCTCAGTTTTAAGAGGAGTGACTGAAATCCTATTTCTAGCGCACCAAGCGGCGATCCCGATTGTGGCAGATAGGCGCTAGACACGATCTAACAGGCAGTACAGCACATAGTCAGAACTCTTGACCGTGTTGAGCAGAATATCGACCAACATGCACCGTAGCAGTATAGACAGAACGCCGCCTTGCAGGTAACCCTCGCCATCGCATATTGGTCACAGTCCGCATTCGTAATCAGTGCCCTATTCACCAACATTGGTTTTATCCATAATGCCAGGTACTCGCCGTGTTGTCTGGCCGAGTTACACATGCCGCTAAAAGTTGCGCTGTCGAAAGCATCCTCAATGTCGATGAAAATGCGCAGCGCGTATTTCTTTTTGTCGAGTGCGCCTTCATTTTGCCTACCAAATTCTGAACCGCACTCTCGCAGGATCTTCCGCGTTGGTAGACGTGTTGCATCGCAGACAGAGGACGCAGTCGTAAGGCAGTTTTGCACACATGAATCTCGACCATTCTCTCCATGCTTTTCAGCATGGAGGAAGTCGAACTTAGAGGACTGAAGCTGTAGTTATCTTTTCCGATTTTCGGTTTGAAGGGTACTCTCACTGTTCGCCAGGGTTTCGGTGCGTATGCCAATGCCAGGCTGGCAGTGGAAATGCTCTTCAGAGTTACCAGCAGCTGGGCTATACCTCTTTGTGCCATAGCTGAGTATATACCATCGGTGTTATGCAAATTGAAACCATCAAAGGAGGCAACAGCATGTTCTATGGCTTCATCCTTCATCCGTCCATACATACAATGAGATATACCAGCCACGGCGAGTTGTGTTATTCAGCTCACTAGCATCTTCGTTAACAAGAGCTGGTTGTGAGACGGAAAGTCTCTACTTTCGACTCAGCGTATATGCCATCAGATTATCTGAGTGGTTGATCTCCCCGTTTTGACCGCCTTGCCCAGCCTACTGGTTTCAATGACTTACATATATTCTTTCTGCTTTGATCCGTAAAGATTCCAGTCTTCCTCCAAATTAGTGTTAAGTGACCTGTTCAGAAATTTTCTGGTTTCTTTACGAAGACGGGTCAGATCTAAGTCCCACCAAGGAACGGGCAATCTGCATGATTGCTCTCCAGCTGGACATGCCATTTCAAAACCCGTGGTGAGTACATCACTCAGTCTCTGAACAGCTTCCTCTAGCTTTTGTTTTCTCCCGAGGTTAGAGGGACCTCAAACAACTTTCGGGGGGAATGCTGTCCAAGTTCAACTGCTAGTTCTGCATCTACTTCTGTCTTTCGCGAATATCTGGTGTGGATCATGTCTCAGTCTGTCCACTGTCTCTTTTATTCGTTTTGTGTACATGGAGGATGATGTGCGGTTTTTTTACATTTTACACAAACTTGCCTTAGCTACGGAAATGGTGGAGGCGTGACCATTTTTTCTGTTTTTCGGTACATTACCTAGGCATTGAACCCAAACCTTTGGGCTGTTCAAGTTTTTTTTTTAATTTTACCGCCTTTTTGTATGGCACTTGCGTCGCTCATTTCCTCAGTGATTTCAAAATTATCTCGTCCCATGAAGGTAGATGGAAGCTCCAATTCCTTTGGCGACTGCACGATACTAGTCCACTTCTCTGTGGACTGTGGAGAACCTCGACGGAGGTTTTCAAAGTTAGCTGTGCACTGTGGACGTAAGGTCTTAATTTTGTTCATGTCACAGCGCCTATCCGATATCACTGTGTTTCATGCAGCTGAAAACTCTGCTAGCAGACACATATCTGTTATCTATTGCTGTTTTCTGGAGGCAGTGCTTCTCCTTTAGTCCACCAATGATGTTTTCCTCACCGATTTTAGGATGGAAATTCTCAAGTACAACTCTGACATCGTCTTCCGGTCGGGACAGCGATGGTAAACATAAACATGTTGGACATAATTCCTACCTTTGTGGTTTCCCAACTTTAAAAGGAAAAATGGCCAAATAGGAATATCTACTGACTTTATTTTGTGAATAAATTGTGACAGAGCTGAGGTGTATTGGCAATGGAAAACACATGGAGTTTCCAAGAAAATATTTTAACCCATCCGACCCGGCTAATCCCCATTAAATCTTGCTGTCATCTAAGTTCTTGCGAAAACATTCTGCTTCTATTCAATCTGCCGCACTATTGAACTCCATTTTGGTTATAAATTTCCGATTCCAACAGGTCGGTCATTGGTTGCAATAGCTTTATATTCCGGTTAGCTCTTTGACACCCTTTAACACTCATAGCTTACCTAACTGTCGACCTTTTATCCTTGTCAGAGTTATTACCGCGGCAATCCTCAATGGCAATGGCAATGGCACAGAGTTGTAAAGTACCCTGCACAACCTGCAATCAATGCTACCAATTGAGACGAAACGAATCGGATCGTTTCTCTAATCGTTAAACACTCACTACCATTACACTAAATGAACTCTTGCAAGTCTGCTTATTTCCTTTTACCCTCTACCAATCTCTACTATTCTTAATCCTTCGTTCAAACAACTCGCATTTAAGGGTGCTTGCCAGTACTTTGCATCCATACCAGACCAAACCATACCACACTCAACCAGACCAGACTAGCTTTAGGACTTCACTTCACATTTCCAATTCGATTTAATTGAATTTCACTATTCCACCAGGACTTGCGTACTATAGACCATTGGAACACAGCAACAACAACTAAAAATGCAAAGAAAGAAAGGAGTGAACAAACAAAAAAAATTAAAAACAGAGAAGAACTAAATTTTAACCAAGCAAAAACGGACTAATCCTGTTTGTCATTGATTAAAGCCCCTCGCCCCCGAACTAAGGAAGAAATAAAGAGTAAAAAGGACTAGGGAAGCACCCTTTTTTCTCTCCCTCTCGTTTATTATTTTGTAATTTAATGATTCCTTTAACCGCTCATCACCTTCTTTGTCCCCCTGCCCTTTTAAGAACTCATAATGAAGGGCTTAACATCGACAGGGAAAACATTTAACGAAATTAAATTCATTCATTGTGTCCTTTGACAGAAGGAACATTTTACTATAACGTACACACCTTCTAAGTGACTTTGAGTCTAAGAGAATTTTTAAGTTTCACTTTTGTCTATGGGCTCTGTGAGCTCTCTGAATCTAAATCTGAATCCTCCTCCGGTAGGACATCACCGTGTACAGTACGTATAATATACATACTCGTACATATACTGCACAATGTACTTAAGAATATTTTTTTTTTATTTTTTTTTATAAGGACACTCTCTTTCTGGGAAGTAAATTTTTGACAGCTTTAAATGCTCCGGCATTGTCAAGAAGGAGGGAAAGGACCATGACGTTACGCACAGAGTACCAACCGAACGACCTACCTATTGTGTCAGAGGTGTTTATAAAAGCGGGACCCGATGCAAGAGGATTGCGCTCTCGTTTACAAAGGATTTTCGTTTGTATTGTATTTTATTTATGGACGCGCGCAAAAAAAGCAACGCGAGGATCTTCAGCTCTTAACTCTGGTTCAAAGCCATCCAGAGGACGTAGAACGAATTACAGACATAAAGAAGGGGAGAAGATGGATAAATATAAAAAAAAAAACAACGATGATCTTTGCGAATGGAAGCTTTTCTCACCTTTTAAGCGTTATTTCCGGTCCTTGTCCTGAATCTATCATTGTGTACTCGTACTTGTAGTTTCTTTGGATTGGAATGGATTCTAAACTCGTCTGTCGTACTTATCCTTTAGCTTTGTGCAGTTTTACAGTTTTTTTCGCCCCCAAAGTGCATATCATTTCTATCTTATGACACAAAAGAGCAGACGAATTAACGAAGAGAAACTTTCGAGAAAATGAAAGCACTACAACTGCGAGCGACAAATCAATTTTATTGAAAAAAAGAAAAAGAAAGAAAGAAACTAACCCTCTATCCAATTTCCTTTAGATAAATCCTTTATCCTGTAGCCCTATCCCTAGTTTTATCCCTTAACTTCATCATGTATCTGCTTCTATCTACTGATGTATCTGCGTGTTCTCAATCTGTCAAATCGGTTCAAACAACTATGTAATTTCGACCGACACGACGCGACGGTGTGGTAACTTGAAACCAATAAAAATCACTCATTGTTCGGAAAAAAAAGGGATTGAAGAAGATTTGACAAAAAATAAAAATAAATCCTCCACAATAGGAAAAGGGACACTCCGGATTTACTTCTAGATTGGATGTGCTGCAATTTAAAAAGTCGTTCGGGGATGGTTTTAAAAAAAAAAAAAAAAAATCTTTAAATTCAATTCTTTGGAAGAAGCCTGAGTAAGGTGTCAGATATCCCTTTGTTAGTGGAGGCTTTTGTCAACACAAAAAAACAGAAAGAAGACTGTAAGCCTGCATTTAATCCAATCAAATAATTAGAAGAGTTGTAGGGGATGGGGTATAGATTCCACAGATTGTTAATCTTTTGTTGTGTCGTTGCATTTGTTCTTAACCAGGCTTAAGATACTATTTCACATGTCTGTCAGATTGGGCATTGGAAAATCCTAGGCTACGAGCTGAGTTGCTGGTAACAGGATACGTGCGTTGGAGTTTTCTTCCCCAGGACGACCTGTTTCCTGTCTTAATCGAAAACAATAACAACCTACAATTCGTGGTATTTGTAAGGCCGTGGTAGTGCTGTCTAAGACGTAGAATGCGGTATATAGTTTCGTATAGCTTCAGGAATAAAGCCCTTGTCCACACTTCAGTGACTTAAAGCAAAATTTAATGGAGTTCCACAAGGCTGGGAACTAGGGCCGGTACTAGTCTAAACGAATTTATTTGTGGTAGTGCTACAGCCCTGGAGAAGTACTATAGGGCTGGAAATTAGGGCCGGTACTATTTCACTATTCCTTTCGAAAAGAATTAAAGTCCTACAGGTAGCAGAACCACGTCTTTTCCTTCAATAAGAAATGTGCAGCGGGGGCTGTTACCAACTTTGTGATGACTATATGACAGATAATTCACTTGAATTCGTTTGCTTTTCTATCCGCTTTCAAGAGCCTCTAAGTAGCTTCAGAGTCCTCCTTCGTTGCAATCTTTTGACATGGTTGTGGAAAAACTCTTCCTCCTACTTCGAGTCTGTTCTTGAAGGTGAATACAACCACGACTTATCGATCCGATGTTCGATCTTGGTTTTCTACTTCCGTCGTCTAGCGCCATCCAGGTGAAGTTCTTGCCTTCAAATGTGGTATGCTCTGCAATATTGCAAGGAACCACGAAGGTGGTCTGGAAGTATTTTTACATAACTATTTTTCAAGCAGAGCTAAATCTGAATGTATATAGGCGGCTTGCGTTTGAGAAGCATTCTTAGAAACAGGACAAAAGATTTTGAAAAATAATATGGAGTCCCATAATTTTTGAAAGCCATTATGAGGTGCCACAAGGCTGAATACTTTCAACAGTTTTATTTCCTGTAATGTCACAAAGTTTTGTAGTTCAACAAAAACGGTATGCGACTTTGAAAAGTTCACTCCGGGAATACAAGATTGCCATTAACCCCAAATATAAAATTTCCAAAGATTGTTGTGTACTTCAGTTTCTAGCCACAGCCTAGACAGTACTTCACGTGGGAATAAGGACAATCTAGGCAACGATCTCTTGAGAGTACAATGTCTTCAGTAGTCGAAAAGAATGCAGAGATGCAGCATTTGCAATCAGATGGTATTGACATACCGCGCCGGGGATAAATTGGCGGATAAGGTCCCTGGTCGATATTCATCTAGGAGATTCTGACTCTGGGATCCACACAGAAGAATGTATGTTCAATAGAAATCCTAAAACATGGAAATTGCCTCAAGGAAAATTCTCGATCATTCAAAGGCTTATTTCCGCAAAGCATTCCTACATCAATGAATGCACAAACAGAACATTAAGTGATCTGCAGAGCGAAGACGATAGTGTTTTTATGACTGTTTGTGTGTCATTCGTGGAAAGTGGTGGCAGTTCCAACTTCATAGCCCTCATACGTCTACCAAATGAAAACAACAACACTGCCCCCATCTAGGTCGTTGCCAGGAAAGACCTAGTCATTTGGAATCTAGTTCAAGGTATACGAAATAGACAAGAAGTGTTGAAGGCTCAAACGAACTGAATTCCAACTCATCATCGTGAATATCGAATAGTGGAGTTCCAAAGGGGGAACCTAAATGGGAGAATTACGTCCTAAGAAGCAACAAAATCATTGTTTTTTTTACGTTAGATACAAATTTGGACCACATGTATGGTATGGATGACAGATATATATCTTCCCACTATATTTCTAAATACAAACAATACGCGACCTACCAACTGTGAATGATCCCAACTGCCAATCATCTCCAAAGCTAATATCTCTTTGCAGAACATAGAATACTACTTGGAGGTCGTGTTCCTTTATAACATAAAATTCTATTTCCTTTGGCATCTCCTGTGCACGTAAACCCATTTCCATCTCTCCGTCTTGCCATATGCATACTTAACATACTTTGTTCGAAAAAAAATCATTTATGGGGTTCCGCAGGTGTCAAATCTTGGACCACTACTGCTAATAACATCATTTGGCTGCTAATTACTCTAGTTTTTTTTTCGTAGAACCTAATTATCACAAAATTCATGCTGAGAAGATTCTTAAAAGCAACAACTCCATAATGTCAGTTAGTCGAATACAAAAACAAAAAAAAAAAACTTTCTAATGCACTCCGCCACACATTCAGTCTGGAATCTCGAAACTTTTTAATGAAGCTATTTGCCAAAGCTATTTTATGTCAAGAAGTATACCTCACGTATGATTAATTCAAGATACTCTTCCACGTGGTATGAGCATTACCCCACAACCACTCGCAACCATCACTCTTCTAATTATTTCGCTACACAATCGTAATTAAAAAATTACAAATCTCATAACCACCGTGCTAACAAAGTTAATCAAAACTCTACGTGCCTCTAGGCAACAACAGAACAAATATATACCCTTCCGGGCGACGCCGAATCTCCATCCCCTTCTACATTTTGATTAGGACGAGGGAAAATGTCAACTTCACATTACCAAAGTCACAAAACCAAAGCCCGTCTCCCTAAAACAAAACCAAAAAAAAAAAACAACTTCAAGGCCCTGCGTTTTCAACTCTTAAGCTGATAATTAATTTACTTTTAATTAAAACTCTTTTGCACCACACCATAGCCTCGCTGCGTAGCTCTGGTATTCGGTAGTCGAAGCTGTTGAGGAAAACCCTTTTTTCGCACCCTCAATGGGATACAAGAGGAAAAACTTAACATCGACAACAGTAACACCAATCTAACAACACCCCTCACACTTTTGCAATCGGCACCGTACGTCCTTTTTTTTTTCTGTGGGTGTAATCATAAAGGATATGGCAAAAGGAAGGCAACTCTGTCAAAGTAGTAACTCCTTCGGTGTATTTTTTTTTTTTGTTTTTTTGTGGGACTTTGTTGTGTGTAAGCACATTGCTTACAGCAATTGTTGAATAAATCATCGCCAGTAATTTGCCTTTTATTCGTCGTCATCCTCATCTTCATCCTCATTCTCGTGCTCAGTCTCATCTTTATCCTCATCGTCATCCCCTTTATATTGTTTCGATGCTTTTTCCCATTTCATTTGTAAGCTGTCGTTTTTTTATTGCTGGAAATTTAAAATCTGTCACACAGATTTCGAGGGTAGTTTCCTTCCTTGATTTCTTTGTCTTCATAATCGCAGTTGTTTTTATTTTCATCGTCGTGTCGGTCGTCCTGTTTTGGTAACTTTGAATTCAGCTTCTGCTTCAGAGTGTTTTTTTTTTTTTTTTTTTTTGTTTGGTACTTACTTCTTCCAGATCCCGAATCATCGTGTAAAACTCATCCTGTAGCTGTTTCCGCACTTATTTATTCATCCGTTTGTTCATATACACATATTCGATGAAACAATACGACAAAAATCCACAGCACCAACAAATACGGCAAATTTCAACTTGAAATCACTTACAGGATGCAAGTTAAGAGGATTAGGGTTGCCAGGATCTGACCAATCGTCCTGGAGCTCCTCAATTACTAAAGAGAAAAAAATAACCCAAATGTCGATTTAAAAACAAAATAGCTTAAGTGTAGTTCGACTTTGCCTACTTTGCTCATTCTCTGTTACCTTATTTTTTATACCCATTACTACGTTTTATCTATTACCAACTGTTGATTACCCATTATCCACCATATCCTGCGAATAAAAGTTTGTAGCTAACTGATTTCAATTTGGTGTGAGTACGAATGATATAATCATTTCTTAATTAATTACTGAGTAATGAGTGATAAGAGTGATTGTAATTACCGATATCCATCCAGACGATTTAGCGAGTGGTTACTTCAAATATTTTGTTTTCTTCTCGCTATTACTGTTTTTGTTGGTTAAGATATTTATCATAAATTTTTCGAGAAATCGATTACATGGTAATAGATTTCAGAACAATCGAATTGGGTAAGTACCTAGTAATCCTAGTCGTTTACTGAGGTAATGCGATTACACTGTCATTTACAATTTATATTACATTGCATTTCGTAATGGATTACCTATGAAGAACTATACAGTCAACCTTGTCATAAAGATACTCGTGCAAACGGCCGTTCATCATGGGATAAAGGATATTTCCAAGTTTCAAATGTTCATCACTCACATTCGGACGCATTGTGTTCTATATTTTCATGGAAGAATCCGACATATCACGTGTTGCATGAACTCCTTTTCAAAATGCTTCAATCCAGCCCGCAGTTCAGAATAAACTAATGAATCCATTGCTGATCGTCGCTTAAGGAAGCATTTGGACTTTCCTGGATTTCAGCGCAGATCCACTGGAAACAATTTTGAGTTGAGAGATTAGGAATCGAAAGAAAGAGCTATGTAATCTGAATAGGTCGGTATATAAGGGCGGTCTTAGAAGACAGAAATTAGCACTTCCTCCTCGTAATGTCGGCATCCTGGGGCAGAAGTACATGATATCGGACGCGAAACTCTTGCAATATTGATGTATGGGCTTGAATTAGAGTTTCCTACTGAAAACCCCAAAGCCCTAGATCGCTGGTAAGTGGTTGACAGCAATAGATTAGTACAAAATTCAGGATAAACAAGCCGAACTTGCAGTCGAATGTGGCAGCTACGAATATCATCGTGGCAATATCGTAATGAGTTGAGGAGTTTTCAGGAAATATTGGATCCAGGGATCCTAGTTTTGTTACAGAATCTAACACATAATTATTCAAAAGCCTAAGGAACGTTGGGCTGCGTAGTTATGTAGTTAGGTAAAAGTGGCTATTGGAAAGACCAACCCATTTAGGCCTATTGGCCCCCTTTGTGATGCCACGTGAATCTGTCATCCTCCACTCATAGAACCAATTTGAGCTTATGATGAAGCGTAGGAGACTGTTAACGTCTATATTTTTTAGATCGTTTAAAGTCACTGTAGAAGAAGGCTCCTAAGTGAAGTTTTCTTCTCTAGGAGAGAGCTGGGCATGTACAGAGTATGTCAAGGATTGTCTCCTCCTCCTCCTCGTCTATGCAGCTTCTACAGAAATCCTTTTGGTGCTTTTACACCAAGCCTTCTTTCATGCTTGCCTATAAGGCAGTATCCAGCGATGACACCTATGATGAAGCTGAGATGTTTCCTACTTAGAAGGATCAGATTCAGATCCAGCTTTGGCCAAATCGGTTTGGTCACCATGCATGCATGAAGTTCCATAATCCTGAGTTGTAGATAGTAAATACTTCCGTTGTATTCTTGTTGAAAATCGTCCTCACTATTTTTATTTAAAAATTTATGGAATACCGCAGAAGTATTTGTTAAGCCCACTATTTTTTCTCATGTGTAAAGGTTGTCACAACAAGATGGGGAGATTTAAATTTGTTGTCTTTCTTGGTGCTGTGATTTAACAGTCAAATCATTCTAGCAGTTCGATGGTGGATTTCTGATTGTTAAACATTATTCTAGAAACAATGAAAGTTCAGAAGAAAAAGAAGGAAACTAATCTCACAAATGTTCATGCCTGCGAAGACCAACTGTCTCGACCACTAAAGTCTGCAGACAATACACAGTGAAGGGAGCTCGTTGCTGAACAACCTCAGTGAAAGGTAAATCTTCAAACAAAATCCTCTTCAAAAGGAGGTTGATGGCTAGATAAACAAGCAAAATTGCCGCTTGGAGTCACAAAACCCACATGTGTCACTAATTGGTGTGAATTTTGAGGATCATTGGAAAACTTTTCTTCAAAGATACTGCCGGTCAGGCACAAGCAATCATTGGAAAACTCAATTTTTTTTGTGCCTCGAATGGTTCTCAAAGACATGTGGTCCCAACAGAATGGTGTCTGTTGCTACACATCACGTAGACTAATGGCCTGATTTCATGTGACATTTGCTGCTCTTCCTTATCCCAATTGTGCGGTTAGCACCAGATCAGAATTGGCCCCCTAGTTAGTGCGATTCAACTTCCTTCCCTTGGCATTTTTGAAGACAAAAGCTTATATCAAAAAACTTCAAAAGAGCCAATTGAACGCCGTATCACAGAAATCTTGGCAAATGTATATCAAGCCATTGTTGAAAATTCTGTCACAAGAAAGTAAATACGTATGATGCCTTGTTCCATACATAATTGTCACAAGCAAACTAAGCCACACATATTGTAGCCTTAGGCTCTTAAACCGATAATTATCCAAAGACACAATTTTTTATATTCATGGGGTGTCACAGGGGTCGATTTTCGCTCCTAAACTTTTCATTATTTCTGATGAAAATCTGTTTTAGGACTCAACGAATGCTGAAGCTTAAGGATCATCTGACATATAGGAAGGGTACTTGTGAAAATGATGCAAACGCATTAGTATCTTGAAGCTTTTGCCTCGAGTAATTGGAATAGCAAACGAACTTCGATAATCTAGCAGTGTATTTTTTTTTTGTGAAAAAGACTGACCGAAATCTAAGGACTGAGTTTGTTGGATTTCTAAATATTTGTTTCAGCTAGAATGTAGGCTTTAAATTTCACTTCCAGTAGCACCACATACATAACATACATAGTATCACCTTCTGTGCTATAAATCCTGGGTTCGCAAAAGCTTGTGACGGGCTAACCATTTTTTGCTCACGATCGTTGCTGGTACCGATTGTCCTACATGACCTATTTTTATCACCGATTATGACTGGTTTCAAAAATGGCTCGAGTTCATTGCGTGCCAACAACGTATCACAGATGTTAACTCTGTTTATCGAGCCTGCGTGGGATTCTTCTCTTTGTCGTAGTATAAGGGGTGGTCCAAATACGAGTTTCTTTTTGAATTATATGTTATTTTGACACTGACAGCTTTTTCCCGGGATCTTGACTGTCAGTCAGTCAGTATCCTACTTCCGCAGAACGAATGAATTGCTTTACGCTTGAAGAATGTTGGGAAGTACTGTAAACTTATTTCAAAAGTGCTGTATTGCCCAAACAGTGTGTTTATTGAGAATAAGTGTTGGCCGAAATGAAGCGCCCACCGCGCCCTCTGTACGCAAGTTTGTGTAAAAAGTTCGTCAGACGGTCCCCGTTCTCGTACGATAACATTGTAACTGGTGTGGTCGAAAGTGTTCGACTCAATCCAGGAACATCAATCTCAACAACTCAACATTCCACGCACCAGCCTGATGAGAATTTTGCACAAAGATCTCGGATTATTCCTTTACAAAGTCCAATTGACTCAACAATTAAGAGCAAACGACCATCCGCGTCTTCGTTATCACTCCTCAGTTTGGGCCTTACAGCAGCCGAAAAATCATTTTTTTTTCTGACTAGACGCATTTTCATCCCGGGGTCTAGACAGCGGAAAACCCGCATGTGATTGACGAGAAGCTAATCCATCCGCGGGATGGAGTGGTGGTTTCATTGGCTCATTTTATTTGGAAAATGCTGCTGGTAACACCATTTCCGTCGACGGTGAGTGCTACAGAGCAATGATTACCGAATTTTCGTGGGCTGAAATTGAAAACATGGACTTGGACGATCTTTAGTTTCATCACGATGGCACGCCATGCCACACAGCCCATCAAATAATCGATCTTTTGCGATCGTGTTGTCAGCCGGCTTAGTTATGTAAATTGGTCTGAGGGGGATAGCCCAGGACGGTTGCTATAGGCAAAACCTCAAGGCTAGATGTTCCTTTTGTGTTATTTTGGCCGATACTATATTGACTGGCATCACGTGTTAGCGATAGTATGATATTCGACCTTGAGATGGCGACAAATTTAAATAGACAAAAGTCATGTTGTTGTGTTCTGGATGTCATCTTTAAAATCACTTGTGTGGTGCTCTACCTGAATCTGGTATTCTTGCAAAGCTCATGCAAAAACAAAAATGTTGAATTTGACGGAACACCACAGTAGTGGACACTGGGTTCGCTACGCTTTTCCTATATCAAGTGTTGCAAGTTCCGATTCTTATTCATTTCCGACAATTTTTTTCTATATGCTAAAGGATTGTGCCTATTTCGGACGTAAAACAGGCAGTTTGTTAGATTCAAAGGGGTAGAACAATAGCCGAATACCGTCACTTCGGGCTAAATAGAGAGCTGAAAATTAAAGACCTCTTGCAGGGTAAAATGGTGTACAAATCACTTATCTTCCCGTCCACGTCATGTGGGCAATGATTAATAACTATGATTGAAGACGTTCAAGATCTATGGACAAATTTCGTCAGATCTATGGATCATAAAACTACTCATGCAGCGCTAGCTATGGAATCACAAACTGGGTGCACATACGAGTAGTCCGCTCCATGTAGCAGATGGCCAATAACTCTCCGGCCAAAAGGGTGTTCTACGAATATTTTGGATCAGCTTGTGGAATTTGACAATTACTTGAACGCGTTCGGGACTAATAACTTGGGTCACCACATCCCTTGCTTTATGTGCTGCTTCAACTGATGCTGTAAAAGCCAGTGAAGTCATCAGTGTACTAAGAAGGTGGTGTTAAATAAGGTGGTCAAATTCATGATGTATCCAGACGTCATCATAGACTCGAAGTATGATACCTTTTTTTTATAATTTGCGCGCGCTCAAGGGAATAAGTACCCTTAAAATGTTTGCATACAACGCGGACGAAAGAAAATCAGGGAGCATGGAAAGAGAGGTACCGGTGAAAGTTGGTTTTAAATGTTTGAAGGTTATAATGACTAGGAAATAAAGAGCTAGGCAGGGCATTCCATAAGCGAGTTTCACGGCTTAGGAACGAATCACGATATTTTAGAGTACGACCGAGCATTCATAGCGAGACGGGTGCTTACGGTTAAAAGTTTGAAGGGGCGGAATTCTACTGGCAATCTCTATGAAGCGCTGGTGGTGGAAATAGCGATAAAACAGAGTGAGACACGAGACATTACGTCGGTGTTCGACGGTGTCCATTGTTTGAGTGGTATTAGCATCACCTATGAGTTTTATCGCATGGTTTTGAATCCTATCTAGCAGGTGCAGAGATGTTTTGGGCGCACCCGACCAGATATGGGGATTGTACTCCAATTTCGGGCGGATAAACGCCTTATAGGTGTATTTTGGCCAGATCAGAGGGGGTGGAATATTTCTTACATCGCTTGAGGAAACCTAGACATTTCGCAGCATTTCTGACGACACCGAATATGTGGTCATTCCAACGTAAGTTGTCACCGACACACATACCGAGAATGGAAAGTTTATCGGTTTTGACGATGCAGGTGCCATCCATGCATAATGGCTGGGTGTTTAAATTTCGCTTTCGCGACAGCAGACAGCATTGTGTTTTGGAAGCATAAATTTCCACTCTGTTGATAGTTACCCAGTTGGTTATGCTGCTAATGTCGGAATTTAATGATCTTAACATACGCTACCGTTCCCGTTCTACAGCCGAAGAGTAGGGACGTGAGTCTGGGAACGAATATGAAAAGCATGGAGTCCTGTCGTCAGCAAGGGAATATATTGGATTAGAAGTAGCAGACAAGAGATCGTTGATGAAAATTAAAATCAGTGTCGGAGACAGAACGGAGCCCTGGGGCACACCAGCATTTATTTTGTGAATATTAGATTTGAAAGCATCCAAGACAACTTGAATTGAACGTTCCGGAAGGTAGTTTCTAATCCACTGAGAAGAGAGTCGTCGATCCCAAAAGCACGCATTTTCGACAAAAGGACCTGATGCCAAACTCTGTCAAATGCCTTAGAAATATCAAGTGCAACTATCTTGCTTTCGCCAGATTGATGTACGCTTTGGTTCCAATTTTCGGTGAGACATGCCATCAGATCACCAGTGAACCTATTGCTACGAAAACCGTGCTGCCGGTCATTAAGAAATTTTCGTGTTTCGAGATATTTCATGAACTGACGGTTTATCAGTTCCATCCATCTGCTCGGAAAGAGTCCTAAAGAGTAGGATTGATGAAAAAGCTTACGCAGTGGTTTTGCCAGCGAGGAAGAACACCTCTTCAGAAGGAGAGGAGTTATACCATCTGGACCAGCGGATTTATGAATGTTAAGATCTTCAAGTAATGTTGCTAGCACACGAGTACCAGAGTGGATTCGTCCCATTGAAGATTCGACGCACTCAAGTGTAGGCGGAGACAAAGCACAATCTGGGAGTGTTGAGCTGGCTGCAAAATACGCAGCAAGTAGATTGGCCTTGTCCAAAAAGCTGACAGCTGGAATGTCATTGTAAATGAGCGTTGGGATGGAGGATGAGGCAGAATTTCTAATATGTTTAACGAACGACCAAAAATTGTTACTACCTTTGCGACATTGCAGTATCTTCTGCCTCAGTTTTTGGTCGTATTGGAGGACCAAAAAAACATTTCCCTAACCCTGACAGCCTCTTTACAGCTCCAGTCGTACCATGTCTTTTCTTTTGATTTGATACTCTTCATCCGATGAGGGATAAAGTTTCTTATTCCAAAGAGAATGGTGTTTGTGATCATATTAGCACCGACATCCACGCGTTATCGAGGAAACATAACGACCACTTAAAATGCCTAAAGATGCTGTTAAGGCCGTTCCAGTTGGCTTTCTGGTATTGTCAGACGGTTCTTTTAGGAATCTTTTCTCTAAATGGGTGGTGGGTGTACGAAAAATTAGCTGATATTACACAATGATCCGACGAGCCTAGAGGGAAAGCACATCAACGGTGTACTTATCAGGGTGAGAAGTTAAAAACAAGTCCAGGGTGTTGGCGGTATGACTATCAACGTCTGGTATTCGTGTGGGCTGATTCACAAGCTGCGTTAAGTTGTTTTCCGCAGCGAATATCTCTCCTTCGGGTGGGGTCTGTCCAGAATGTCGAAGCCACCCAGAATTGTGTTTATTGAAATCGTCCGTAATAACGATTTTAGTATGAGGATACAGGGATACAATTCTTTGAACGGAGCCAGACAGCGCATCATACTCGTTAAAAGTCGAGTTTGGGGCTTCTGTAAATAAAGCAGTAGTGGATAATTTGCTTACGGATCACACTGTAGATGCCCTGCCTATTATCGACATGAAAGTATGTAGTGTATGTGTAGTGTTTGGTTCATTTCCGTGATCTACTCGCACGATAGAGTAACAAACTCACCTGTGGTAAGTAGTATCTCTAGACCCCAGGAGTCAGGCCAGGATTAAGCAATTTCTGAAATTTTGTTTCTAACTTCAAGAAAACCAATTATGGCAACTCCAAAAAATTGGGTGCCATTCTGTATACCTCCACGTATGTGCTACTGTCTAGGTGTGTGTTAACATTTACCAACTTTCCACTTGGTATCCTTTTCAGATTCGGGTGGTGTTCACCCTCGATGGAAGCAACCGAATTGATTGCTGTAAATCATATGCCAGCGTAACTGGATTAACTTTTTATTTCCTAGGATTTGACTACAGACATCAATGTGTCCATGTGTGTGTGCGTATGCCATGAAAGGATTGTGCGAGCGGGAAATCCTTGCGTAAACCATACTTCATTCAGCACGACTCGTATTTATCACTCGACGTGTGTTTGTATTTTTTTTTTTTTTTTATTCGCGACACACAAAAGCCGCTGCCGCCGCCGCCGATTGAAATAAAAAGTTTTAAGCAGTCAGCCAGCTGTTTTTTGGTTGACTACCATCCTGCTATAGGAATACATCATCATACAGGAGCGACATAGGACTAGTACTGTGACTGAATCCTGAATCAAACAAAAGGATATACCCACCGCGAATGGAGAAGAAGAAAAGTTGAATGAAAAAAACTCACCAAATGAACGAATAAAATAAAATTAAAGACTTTTATTGAATGTTTATTTGCTTGAATGATGGATTTCCAAGGATTCCGATCTGGTGGATTGTCGACATTGCAAGGAGGGTAAATATTTGCAAGGATTTTAAAAAAAAAAAAAAAACAACGCGGAAACCATTCGTTCGTTTATTTATGTACAATACGTTCATGTACAATATAACTTGTATGGCATTCGAGGATAATAACAACTCAGCCAGGATTGTGCGTGAACAATTAAACGCAGGAGGAATAAATGGCAACGGCCATTCGACTTGACGCATATTCGAATTCACAATATCCGACTTTTTTGAATTTAAAGCCGTTGGGTATATTTTTTATTCACTCAATGGCTTAATCAATGCGGATGCCTAAAAGGTGGAACAGATGCAGTGTAGAAGAAGTTAAATGGAAGTAATATTTGGCCGTGAGCAGTGAGTTAAGAAAATCATTCAACAGGATTGTATGGCAAACTTCCACTGATTTACCAACGATAATGTGCGGAAAAGTGGAAAGCCAACAGTTTAAGTCGTAATCCGATGTGGAATCCGTGAGTTGTAGTGTTCCCTTGGGGATCTTCTGATGTGCATACATGTTATGCTATAGCTCAACTATGTTCTGAAGTCCAGCTTCGGAAGGTAGGCATTCCTTCAACTACGTAAAATTAATCCGGTGCATGGTGGCGCAAACAGTGCATCTTGGTGAGGTGTATTTTTCCGTGCAGAAGCTGAAGGCTTCAAGAAGTGTCTGGCGATTCATTAGAACATTGATAGGAATGCATCGCCATATATATTTCAGATTCAAGAATAATGCTGGCTTTTGTATTTATTTTATGAGCGAAGATAACTATGGGTGCTTTGCTGGGTTTTATTTGGAGGTTTCCCATACATTTGTCTTTGTTTACGAATTGTTTCATCCTCTTGAGTCCACCCACACCACTTTAAATCACTTTAATTATGACTTTGCAATTGCACCTGAAAATAGATAGATAAGCTGTCTCCGTTCCTCATCAACATCATTGGGAACCTGTAGTCTTGAAGTCAATGGGTCAACTCTGACCGTGAGACTTTTGTTTCTGTGTAATATGGTGTTGTTACTGTTGCCATAACAGTCAAGAAGGATATGCCAGTAGTGACGAACATCTCTACCAAATCCTGTCCACAAACTTAAGGGTTAGTCGCTTTACTATCAGAGCAGTGAACTATTTTGAGCCACCTTCGCTGTCCTTAGTGTCGAATTCTGGAAGGAGAGTTCTATTTTCGTGCTAATAAATGACGCAACCCTCTAAGGAAATGTAATTTTCCATCCTTACTTACTTACTTAGGCGGCGCTACAGTCCAGGGTGGACCTCGGCCTCAACCAATAAGCCTTTCCAATTAGCGCGGTCTTTGGCTAACTGCCTTCAGTTGCGCACTCCAAGTTGGTTGCGGTCACCTTTCACTTGCGCGCGCCACCTAAGTTGAGGCCTTTCTCTACTGCGTTGTCCCTCCGGATTGGAGGCGAGGATTCTGTGGACTGAAGCGTTGGTCTTTATTTCCTCTAGATGTCCCAGCCATCTGAAACGTCCAATGCGCAGTTTTTTGACCAGATGTCGCTATTCATCTCGTATAGCTCATCGTTGAATCGTCTCCTCCAGAACGCTTCAACGCATACGGTACCAAATATCTTACGATGAATTGTTCTCTCAAAAACGACCAAGGATATCTTATTCCGCTTTAGAAAGGGTCTATGCTTCGGAATCAAAGAGCTTGACTGGGATTACGAGGGTCTTATATAGAGCTTCCTTGGTTGTTCGGGAGAGGGCCTTACTCCACATTTGCCTTCTCAGCCCAAAGAAAAAGCGATTGGCAAGCGTTATTCTTCGTTTGGTTTCTGACGAGATGTCGTTTTCAGAACTGATAGGAGAGCGGAGGTGGACAAAATCCCTTACTACCTCAAAATTATAGCTGTCGATTGTGACGTTGGGTGTCCCTTCTTGTTGACAGCATATACTTTGTTTTGCCCTCGTTTACCGCTAGACCCATTTTTGCCGCTTCTGGACCAGTGACAGCTCGCTGTGTTCTACCAATAATATCAATATCGTCGGCGCATGCAAGCAGTTAAACAGACTTTTGAACGATCGTACCTCGTAATCACATGATAGCGCGTCGCCTTGCCTAAGTCCTTTATTGACATCAAAGGTCTCGATTAGGTCCGTACCAATCTTGATGCAAGCGAGCTTTCTCCATCGTCATCCTGCATAAGCGGACGAGTTTGGCAGGGATGCCAAAACTAGACATGGCTCTGTATAGCTCGCCTCTGTAGATTCTGTCATATGCGGCTTTAAAATCGATAAAAAGGTGGTGAGTATCGATCTCAACTTTGGTTTGTCGTAGTGTAGACTTACCGGGCCTAAAACCGCACTAATAGGGTTCAATCAGATCGTTGACAAATGGTTTCAGGCGCTCGCACAATACGGAAGACAAGATATGCGATGTTTAGAAGGCTGATACCTCTATAGTTGGCGCAGTTTAGAGGGTTACCTTTCTTGTGTACCGGACAAAGGATGCTGAGGTTTCATTCATCAGGCATACATTTATCTGACCAAATCTTGGATATAAGTTGGTGTATGCTATCTACCAGGTTATCTTCTCCTACCTTAAATAGTTCGACTTCAGTTTGGATATTGCTATCCTCACTTCGTTTTGATCAGGCGGACGGAATTCTCGACTTGCATCAATATTGAATGGTTCGCTCCGCCTGACAGCGGAATTTGTGTCGTCTTCGCCGTTTAGTCGGTCCTCAGCACCGACTGTGACTCTATTACAACGTTTCCTTGTTCATCTCTACAGATTTCCGTTCGGGTCTTACTAAACTGACACGTTCTTTTTACTTTTTGGTAAAACTTCCGAGCATTATTCCTGGAGGAGCACCTCTCTATTTCTTCGATCGCTCGCTTCTCCTGCTCTTTCTCCGGAGAAGCCGAATTTTCGAATCTCATTCCTGGCGTAGCATCTCCCATTTTCCTGTTCGCTTCTCCTTTTCTGCTCGTAGAGCTCGTGAGCAGCTCTAGTTCTTCTATGCAACGCCACTTTGTATGTATCTTGCTCAGCTGCATGTACTTGCCGGAATTCGTCGTCAAAGCAAGAGTTTCGTTGTGGTGACGGATTGAACCCGATGACATCAGGGGCGGCATCTGTGGTGACTTCTCGGCAATATTGCCACTGGTTATCGATACCTGATGCTAGCGGCGTAGGACCTCTTAAGAGATTAAGGGAGACTTGATCGGAGAAAGATTTTGCGATCTCTTGCGATTGTAGTTGTCAGACGTCAAACTTCCTCACAGTAGTGGCCGGTTTTTGCGATGTTCGGTGTATTCGCAACCGTACCTTGGATACAAGAAGATAATGGTCCCAGTCGATGTTGGTCCCTCGGAAGGTTCGGACATCGATAAGACTTGAGGAGTATTTGCGTCGATCGCAAGGTGGTTAATCTGGTTGACGGTTGATTGATCAGGAGTTCTCCAAGTTCTCTTATGAATAGCAGGATGCAGCAACCGCAAAATCGATCAGCCTGAATCCGTTATCGGAGGTGGTGTCGTACAGGGTATGGTTTTCGACAGTAGTACAAAAGACGCCCTCTCTTCCTATCTTTGCATTAAGGTCGCAGAGGACAATTTTAATGTCATAACTGGGCCACTGCTCGTAAGTCTTGCCCAAGAGCTCGTAGAAGCTGTCATTGGTGTCGTCATTTTGCTCTTCTGTGAAGGCATGCGCGTTAATAAGGCTAAAGCTGGCAAATTTATTGTTACGAGTCGCTCGTTAATATGCCGGAAACTCAAGACTTGTTGCCTAAGTCTGCCTATTAAAACAAATCCGCACCGAATAGGTGCTGATTTTGCCATCGATCATCGTACTAGATGACGCTGTTTTTCATCTTCTTTTTGTCTGGTCCATCTCATCGCATCTCCTAGATGGCGGTAACATATGCTTTACAGAAATCTAGGGCCTCAGTTATTTATTCGCCTTCACGTGGCCTATTAAGGGACCTAACATTCCACGTACAAATCCGAAGTTCGTCATCCTTATTTCGTTTCCAGGGGTTGTCAACAGTAGATCCGCCCGTATACGGGGCTCGTTGGTGCTTCGTAACTTCTGGTTTTTTCATGGCCGCGCAGATATCCCTCTGGTACAACCTCCAACCAGGAAGGCCAATTCCATTATAGAGACTCCTAGAACAAGGGTTCGGTTAGACCGATTAAAAATTAACCCGTAGGGGCTCATCCGCCACAATTTCTTTTCCAAGACCCTGACTTAGTCTCAGAAATCCTCACCGGCTTGAGCACCAAATATGTACGAGTAGCCCGGATAAGGTTTTATTTGTTTTGTTTCGGGATCGGGATTTTATCTGGAGAATTCTCTGCTGTCCCCTTTATACTGCTGCTATTTTTGTTTACTGGTCAACACTCGCACTTATAAGTTTGGAAAGTTTGGCAAGTCGCGTCCGAATGGACATCGACCATTACCCGGCGGTTACCACATGGAGGTAGTGGAAGCAGTAACAACACTGGGCATCGCCAAGTTAGCACCTCTCTGTGTGCCCTATTTCTACAGCAGCCAAGCACCCAATTTACGAGCGGACTAAGAGTCTAAAAATTTTAAGCCAACAAAAAAGATTAACCAAAGTACAGGAGAGCGAATTAGAGGATAGAAATTTGGAAACCTTATAGGACAGGACCTCTTGTTTCTGCAGGTCATGAACTACGAAAGCCGTCCGATGGGCTTATAATGAATTCTACAGTATCTGCATTCGACCGTGAAGTAAGAAAAGTAAATTGAATGGCTATAAAGGAGCTGGGCAACATGGTTATAAAATGAAACACTTGACTATTGTCTGACTGAATGTTTCTTCAGATTGTCGACGGAGTTTAGCGTTTTCAATTTTGTCAAAACGAAATCGAATGGTGAGTTTCAGTCGATCATATATCTTTTCGTCGGCTCCTTACAAAATGTTATTTCCAAAAAGACCCTGTCAACACACTTGCTGTCCCGACTATAATTTTACAATAGGACTGTTTATTCAGTGACTCTGCTCAGCTACTCGTACTCTGTCTATCGAGCAAATAAATCGAAAGCCGGAGCACAGTCAGAGTGAGAGGAAATTTTTCACAGACTAATTAAAATTTCGCCAGCACGGATGTCAGTCGGATGGCGGATAAGACTTGTCGTATCTATTTTTTCGGGGGAACACTCGCCTTCACCCCAGCTGCTTACTGGTTGCTGGATGCAGCTACAGACCTAGATGTCTCCTCATTTTGGATGGAATTCGTTTTTCCTCTTCGAGAAATGGAATTTAATTTTAGAAACATTGCCGCTCTCATTGTTTGTCTTTTCATGGACTTCCTTCGGCATGTTTTTTAGGTTTTACTCGAGCGGCTAAGCGCGCCTTCGTTCTGTATGATGTAGAAGAACTAGTCCAGAAAAAAGATTCCCTTGACTTGGTTGGGATGCTTGACTGCCTGGTTGGAGTTTTATTGTTAAAATTAACCCGGCTCTGGGCTATGTACATATCTACCGTTTTATCTTGTACTCGTAATTTTTTTTATTTTCATTTTGTGGATGCACTTTCCTTGGTATAAATGTTGTCAACCCAAGGCATACTCGTAAACGAAGAACTTAATCTTCACCGCATCGTAAATATTTGCGGAGATGCCGTGAATTATTACAATTGCATCAGGAGCGCCCTGTAAAAGGATGTTGATGGAAGCGGCGCTATAGCTGGAATCCTAATGGGCGACTTTGAATGGATGGATATGGGACAGGCGTATAGGAGTATTGGGGAAAAATGACGACAACGATGAGGATGATGATGACACTCTTGGGGGATTTGTAGCACTTGGTACCGACACTTTGTGGTTGAAGGGATATTACACCCTTAGAATATTTTGGGAAGTTTGTTTCTTCTTCATTTTTTTCTCTCTCTAACCAACCCTGGTGGTGTTACTTTGTTCCGGGAATTTCGTATGGAAGTGGGAAAATAATTAACTACAAGTGTGACGATGTTTTCAGGTGTTTTTAGGCGAAACAAGATGAGGTTTATGGAGCGTTTTTCTTCAGTCAACATTTATTGCAATATGGTACCGTCAAGGAGTGCTGTAAGTGATTTGTTATGTACACGGAATGTCGTTTGGAGTCTTGGAGTTATAGCGAAGTGAGTCTACTATTTTGTGGCTGACTGACACTTGAAGAGGATAAAATAGATTAATTTAACTTCAGCTTCAGAAATGGAAGTGTTTTGCCTTTCGATTCACCGTCTGTGAATACAATACTTCAATATCAGACTTGGGGAATGTATCAGAATCTTTTCAGACACTACCACATGCATTCAAATGCCGTCGTGCTCTTCTTTTAGTCAAAGGGTGACAGATTGCGCTATTAACACGAAGATGACCTGCTCGAAATTGGGCCAAAAATTAATGCCATTTCTACAAAGTCATAATTTGCATATTCAGCTCTGCGGATACGAACCGAATGTCAAGATGGACTTGTCGGAACTTGGTTAAAACTTAAAAAATCTCACCTCTATACGACCATAAATGTCAATTGGTTTGTGTTTTATAGGTCAAGCAAAGCGCGGATAATTTATAATGAATTTTAAGCATACGAATGGGAAGCGAATTTCAAGAGCATATGTCTGGAAGAAGATAGTTTAAATCATAAAAGACAGTTGCCAAATTTATACGCTCCCTAATGGTCTTATAAATCTCCATATGAAAGGGCCAACCTGGGCTAGAAATTGCTTCAACTAAGCTAACGGCTTGAATATATACCCGGCATTCTCATCTTAACCTATCCTTAAAGTCACGAAAGCTCAACCAAAAATAGTGATTTCAAAGATTTACGCAACATCTCCTCTTCTCCATTGTTTAACTGAAAATGTAACCAGAACCCGGGCTAAGTTTGGGAAAGCTGTTTCCATCGTTTCACGAAACATTTGGCACATGTTCCATCCCAAACTAAAATTAAATTAACACAAATTTAACCTTGCGAATAGCTTGAGAATTATCGAGTTTTCATCTTTGCTATCACATCTGCTATCACTTTTTCAAATACTGGACCGCATCTGCTTCGATCATTAGGGCTTACAAAAGACCAATGTTTTGAGCTATATTTCCAAAGTTGTATTCTTTCTATTACTGTTGCTTTAGGGCATAATTTTAACCAAGCAACCAACTATAAAAAAAAACTTAGGGAAGGGCAAGGGAATAATTGAG
Organism: Volucella zonaria; assembly: GCA_963966105.1. Lineage (NCBI taxonomy): Eukaryota > Metazoa > Arthropoda > Insecta > Diptera > Syrphidae > Volucella > Volucella zonaria. The sequence goes on along the minus strand of OZ014533.1, from coordinate 133,089,930 downwards.
AATGTTTGGATTTTTGCAGAAAGTAAATAGCTTACATCTTAGATGAATCCCTTAGAGTGATGTCGTTCCTGTTAAGACTGTTTTGTTGTATAAAGCGACGTTTGACGTTGAATATTATGTATTGTATATATCTGAATTTTCTGAATTTCTGTAGGAGAATGTAACCTCTCACCCCGACAAATACAAGGTCAATGTGCTATCCCTCTCTAGGCTCGTCGGACCACTGTGGAATATCAGCTAATTTTTCGTACACCGACCACACGGTTCCTAAAAGAACCGTCTGGCAATACCAGAAAGCCAACTGGAGCGGTCTTAACAGCATCTTTAAGAATTTTAACTGGTCGTTATGTTTCCTCTATTACGATGTGGATGCCGCTGCTGATATGATCACAGACACCATTCTCTTTGGAATGAGAAACTTTATCCCTCATCGAATGAAGAGTATCAAACCAAAAGAAAAGGCATGGTACGACTCGAGCTGTAAAGAAGCTGTCAGGGTTAGAAAAATGTTTTTTCGGTCCTTCCAGACAGCCCAACAGAGGAAAACCGAAAAAAGTTCAAACGAGCCAGAAATGACTGCCACACCTTTCTTAAACGTGTACAATTCCAATACGACCAAAAACTGAGGCAAAAAATACTACCATGTCCCAAAGGTAGTAACAATTTTTTGTCGCTGATCAAAAATATTAGAAGTTCTGCCTCACCCTCCATCCCAACGCTCATTTACAATGACATTCCAGCTGTCAGCTCTTTGGACAAGGCCAACCTGCTTGCTGCACACTTTGCGACCAGCTAAACACTCCCAGATTGTGCTTTGTCTTCGCCTACACTTGAGTGCGTCGAATCTTCAATGCGACGAATTCACTCTCCTACTCGTGTAGTAGGACGAGTACTTAAAGATCTAAATATTCACAAATCTACTGGTCCAAATGGTATATCTCCCCTCCTTCTGAAGAGGTGTTCTTCATCGCTGGACTCTTTCCGAGATGGAAAACAACATTTGTCCAGCCCGTCCCTAAAAAAGGCGAATCTTCGTCTCCTCCTACAGACCCATTGCAATTACGTCCCTTCTTTCTAAGGTCATGGAAACGCTGATAAACTGTCAGCTCATGAAGTATCTCGAAACGCGAAAACTTCTCAATGACCGTCAGTACGGTTTTCGTAGCAACAGGTCCACTGGTGATCTGATGGCATGTCTCACCGAAAATTGGAACCAAAGCGTACATCAATCTGGCGAAAGCAAGATAGTTGCACTTGATATTTCTGAGGCGTCTAACAGATTTTGGCTTCAGGCTCTTTTGTCGAAAATGCGTGCTTTTGGAATCGATGACTCTCTTCTTCAGTGGATTAGAAACTACCTTTCGGAACGTTCAATTCAAGTTGTCTTGGACGGTTTCAAGTCTGATGTTCACAAAATAAATGCTGGTGTGCCCCAGGGCTCCGTTCTGTCTCCGACACTCTTTTTAATTTTCATCAACGGTCTCTTGTCTGCTACCTCTAAGCCAATATATTCCTTTGCTGGCGGCAGTACTCTCTGCTTTTCATATTCCTTCCTGTACTCACATCCCTGCTATTCGGCTGGGAACGCCAATGTTTGTTAAGCTCTCTAATATTCTAATGTTAACAGCATAACTAATTGGGGAACTACTAACAGAGCAGAATTGAATGCTTCCAAAACACAATGCTGTCTACAAATTCAAACACCCAGCCATTATCCATGGATGGCACTTGCATCGTCGGAACTGAAAAACTTTCCATTCTCGGTATGTGTGCCAATGGCAACTTACGTTGGAATGACCACATATTCGGTGTCGTCAAAAATGCTGCGAAATGTCTAGGTTTCCTCAAACGATGTAAGAAACATTTCACCCCTTCTGATCTTGTCACAATATATAAGGCATTCATCCGCCCAAAATTGTATTACAATGCCCACATCTGGTCGGTTGCGCCCAAAACATCTCTGCATCTGCTAGATAGGATTCAAAACCGAGCAATAAAACTCATAGGTGATACTAATATCACTCAAACAATGGACATCCTCGGACAGCGACGATATGTCTCGTGCCTCACTCTGTTCTATCGCGATTTCCACCACAAGTGCTCCACTGAAATCGCCAGTAGCATTCCGCCCATTCAAACCTTTAGCCGTAACACCCGTCTCTCTATGAATGCTCATCATAGCCGTACAACTCGCTTATGGAATGCCCTGTCTAGCTCTTTATTTCCTAGGCATTATAACCTTCAAACATTTAAAACCAACGTTCACTGGTACCTCTCTTTCCATCCTCCCTCCCTGACTTTCCTTCGCCCGTGCTGTGTGCAAACATTTTGAGGGTACATAAATCCCTTGAGCGCGCGCAAATTATAAAAAAGAAGCCACAACATGCAAACCGGGGTCCTAAATCATAATAATATACACCAAACATCGACAAGTTCGGTCGCAGAAGCTTCTTTCATACCACAAATTGTTCCCAGAACATGCCCCACCAAGCGAAAGCCTAATAGTGGAAGTTTTAACCCTGCGAACAGTGTGCGAACGTCCCTGAAGTACATGCCTACGCTTGCAAAATCTAAATTTTTTTTTTTTGCTTTGTACAGCAATAAATTCTCGTAATCTTTGTGAACGCATTTTACATAACCCATAACGCCTCCACACTTGCCGACCCCACTGTCAACCTCAAATGGTGCTGTAGATACAGTTCCGAACGATGTATCTGTGCAAGAAGATTATCATCGCCGAGAATTAATGGGCATTTTGTCTTGAGACACAATTTGCTCGTATTCGAATTTTCCCTCTGCCTTCTCCCATCGGAGTGTGTGTTTTTCTTTTGTCCCGTTAATTCTTCTCCTTTGTCTTTTCTTTTAATCTGGTATTTAGATTCTGAACCAAGAAAGAAAAGAAAAAAAAATAGAAGAGAAGAGAAGAGAAGAGAAGCAGAAACGAATCCCTTGGCTGCTTCGATTTTGAATTCCCAGCGATTGAACCACATAATTGGAGGCAGTTATAGCTGACAAATCGCATTGTCAGGCGTTCTATTATATATTTGCTGGTGTATAGTGCTGTAGTACGTGCTCAGAGGGAAATTCCATTCGTTTGTAATTCTCTCACGACTTTCTTCAATTTATTTTCGCCTTTACTCGTATTAATAAGTTGTTTCCTTTTCTCTTTTCTCCTTGCAGGTGTGTCCGCCGAGTTGTATTACGTTCGCGAGGGACAAGTCAACGATTACGCGTTAAACTTTGTCGTTCCCGTACCGGCTAATGTTCGCGATATAGCATTTACATGGCAGAGTTTAGCCGGACGTCCGTTACCTTATAGCATAAATGTCCAGTCATCAGATCCGGCCGTACTTCCTAGACCAACTCTGAACATATCACAAATTGGAGAGATTCCAACGAATGTGCAAACTTTTTCGATTGGCATGAAATGCTCTGGCATCCGTCCAGCTGAAGTTGAGGTGACGATCACCATTGAAGTGATCCTCAATCGAGCTTCGAATAATATCACCGAGTTGGTCTTTCGGCGGAAGAAAATCTGCATGGCAGCTGATCAGGATGATAATAATGTTGATGATCCGATGTTGTTGGAGACAGTGGTACCACCACCAGCTGGTCTGATCACACTGATCGTGGGTGGGATTTTGGCACTGATGTTGGTTGTTATACTGATCGTGATTGCCTACTGTGCTCGTGGACCATCGAAGAGACAGAATCACGGACAACCGATGAGGACTTCTAGTTTCCAGAGATTACAAACGAATCCGCCATGTCAGCCGTATATAACACCATCGATCATCGCACCGATACATTCAACTTTGCCCAGAAAGATGGAACCGCAACAGCCGGAGGAGTTGCATCGTCGAATTTCAGAGTTAACAGTCGAACGTTGTCGTGTGAGGCTGTCCAGCTTGCTGCAGGAGGGTACCTTTGGTCGAGTGTATAAGGGCACTTACAATGAGAATCAGGATGTATTGGTGAAGACAGTTGCACAGCATGCAAGTCAAATGCAGGTGTCACTGTTGCTTCAAGAAGGGATGAGTTTGTATGGTGCATCACATCCGGGAATTTTGTCTGTTTTGGGAGTTTCAATTGAAGATCACACCACCCCGTTTGTGCTGTACCAAGCAATGAATAACATGAGGAATTTGAAAATGTTCTTGTTAGAGCCATCATGTTCACGATCGATCACCACCATTCAGATTGTGATGATGTCTTCGCAGCTAGCTATGGCTTTGGGGCACCTGCACAGCCATGGGGTTGTACACAGGGATATCGCTGCCAGAAACTGCGTGTAAGTATACAAATTTTTCTTTTTATAATTTAAGTTTGGCAGGAGATTGTGGAGTGGAAAATTAACTCACGCAGCACGTTGCCAGCACAGTTTTATGAATTTCGAATTTAATCATATTTTAAAAAATTATCTTCTTTCGCTCGATGATATTCCCGGGCCCGTCTCAAATGTTAAGTTAAAGACACCAAATCCAACACAGCAAGCCTTCCAACCGACCTTTTCCTCATTAAAAGTCCATTCGTCAACCGTACATCTGCCGTCCTGACCACCCCATCCGGACCTGAGTACACGTTACTGACTCTCCCAAGCTTCCACGTTGAACGAGTTTCATTCGGTTTCACCACTAGAACTATAGTCCCAACTTCTACCGGCTTCGTTTTCTTGTTCCATTTGGATCATCTCGTTATCTCCGGATGATATACCAGCGTCTTTACAATCTGCTGATCATGCTCAAGAAAAACTCCAGGTGCTGTCACATCTCGATCAGCCTCTCCATGGCGTATTGAATTAGGCGTGAGTGGTCTTGCGTCTTCTGGGTCAACAGGAATGTGAGTCAGCGGTCGTCTATTAATTTAACCTTGTGCTTCAATTAAAGAGTTTAGGAGAATGACTTCCCGCGGCGTCACACCTCTTAGAACGAATTCCACACTAATCTTGATGGACCTGATCAGATGTTCCCATGTCCCGCCCATCCGCGGAGAGTACGCTCAAATGAAACGCCAAAAAATTCCTTCGTATTTTGAGCAATACTCAGCAAGTGCAACCTCCACTTCCATTTACGTCCTTCTCTAAATGATTTTTCGTGCCAACGAAGTTAAGATCATTGTTGCTGTAGATGAATCGGATGACAACGCGGTTTATGAGAAATCGACGAACAGCCATGGTGTATTGGTCCAGACTAAGATCTTGGAGCAGCTCTATGTGCACAGCCCTAAACGTCATGCAGGTGAAAATGATTCCATATCGCTTAGTTGTAGCTCTGCCAAACTTAGCACACATCGGGCCGAAGCAATCGACCCCAACATGAGTGAACGGTCTTAAGTTGAAGGCTAGCCGGCCTTCAGGAAGTTGACCCATTGGTGGCATTGCTCGTCTCGCCTTCAGCCTCTTGCACATAAAACACCTCGACTTACAATCCAAGCTTTCTCTCTGATTTCCGAGATTGTTGTGGCTGTACCTGCGTGTTGATTAACTTCATGGTGATGCTGTATCAGTAAGTCCACTAACGGGTGGTTCTTTGGAAGTATCGCCGGATTACGTGCAGCGTATGATATATTCGCTCCCTGCGCTCTTGAGCTCCTCCCTCCCTCCCTCCCTCCTCATCAATAATTGGAGACAATTTTAGAAGTGGGCTCGTGGATCTCATACCGCGTCCTGCTTCCAGATTCGTTAGCTCATTTGGGAAAGCCTCTCTTTGGATTTTTCTGAATAACCAGTTCCCTGCACAAGCGATTTTAGCCGAAATAGCAAAACGTTCCTTATCTTCCTTCTTAAAATGTCTCTGAATCGAAGTATCAGGGCTAGAACTCTGACCGCCGAGAACCATCTTGCGCGAAACCTTGGCCTCAACAATATCAAAAATCCCAGAAGAACTGTTTTCCTGATGCAAATTCACCAAGAATTTAGGACCTAAATCGAGTTCAGTTTCCTTAGTAGTGGTAGCTTTCCCTGGTGTAATTGGCCATACAGTCGGCGAGTGTTTAAGGAAGTCCGGTCCCGTAAACCATCTCCTAATTTCGATGCCGCATGAAGACTCGGTCCATGTAGTTCCATCGTCCGCGACATTATCCGCAGATCTAATAAACCACCATTGATTTGGAGTTATGCTTTCCAAAATCTCGCCAACACGTACAGCCACGAAGGATGGGAACCGGAACTTGGACGAGCTGATCCATGAGAGAATCGTCTTAGAGGCAGACAGAAACAGCACCTCGTTCGGATTAATGGTGTGGGTCTTCTTCACAGTTTCCGCAATCCGTACACCCAGCACTGCCGCCTGCAGCTCCAACCGTGGCACCGACAATCTCTTAACTGGAGCCACTTTACTCTTCGCCATGGCAATTGCTGTCTCCACTTTCCCGTTCTGTTCGAAGCGCAAATATGATACGGCAGCAAAGGCTTTCTCCGAAGCGTCTACGAAAACAATGTATCGTGGACGTAGCAGCGGGAATCTTTACTTCCTCTGTTCCCCTTAAAGACTTCAAAAAATCCAACCACTGATCCTTTAGAACTCCAGAAATGGGCTCATCCCATCCGAGTCCTTCGCACCAGATCTCTTGCAGGATAACTCGTCCTCGAATAATAAAACCAGAAATGAGACCAAGGGGATCGAAAATTCTCATGGTAGTCCTTAGAATCTCTCGCTTCGTAACATCTTCTTTAAAAACTCGTGGCCTGACAGCTTGTAAATCATAAAATCGGACGATGGATGCCAATACATTCCCAATATCTTGGTGACATAGCTTTCGGACTCCGGGAACTTGATCAAGGGTATTTAACTTACATTGGTAAGACTTCAGAATCTTGCTGCGGCTCAACGTGGTGGTGGCTTGTGACAAAGAAAAAATTGATCTTACGAAATTCTAACGTGAAGAATTCTTCTCGAACAATAGAAGAAAAAATTAACTCACGCACCACGTTGCCTGTACAATTTTATGAATTTCGAATTTAATCATATTTTAAAAAATGATCTTCTTTCGCTCGATGACAGTGTGTTTCTCTTTTATTTCAGAATCGACGATCAACTCCGAGTAAAACTCTCCGATAGTTCCCTGTCCAGGGATCTCTTCCCAGCCGACTATAATTGCTTGGGTGATAGTGAAAATCGCCCCATCAAATGGATGTCTTTGGAGGCTCTCCAAAAGAAACAATTCGCTGAGGCAAGTGACTCCTGGTCATTTGGTGTCCTTATGTGGGAATTGTGTACATTCGCAAAACAACCATACGCCGAAGTAGATCCCTTCGAAATGGAACACTATCTCAAGGATGGATACAGATTGGCGCAGCCTTTCAACTGCCCTGATGAATTGTAAGTCACTACAAATCAGCACCTTCGGTAGACCTCTTCGTTAACCGATTTTCTTCTGCTTCCCTTTCTGCTCTGGTTCTTTACAGATTCACAATCATGGCATACTGTTGGGCTCTATTACCCGCTGAACGGCCATCGTTCGCTCAGCTTCAAGGCTGCTTATCGGACTTTTACACACAGATAACGAGATACGTATAAATTCAGATACATGCCGCGTTCGTAGATCTTATAATATACTCGCCGCAAAGTCTAGTTAGTTAAAAAAAAAAAAAGAAGAGAAAAAAATATATCTATATCTAAAAGGGTCTTAGGATTAATACAACATTCACACTCAAACACTCACACACAGACACACACACACTTAGAAACATGTAGAATTAATCACAGGTGCATGCATACAAGAAATTTTTTACATACGAGAATATAGCAAAAGTTTAAAAATAAAAAATAAAAAATACCATACTGCCCTTATGTCCTAGTTGATGGCAAGTTTTATTGCCAAAAATAAGCACGATTTTTTTTTTTATATATACCAAAATCCTTATTAAGAAGAAAACACGAAATCATTGTCTGCCATTTTGAATCTGGTAGTTTTGTAAATAGTTTATATAGAGATATATATATAAAAGATACAGATATACATATACACGAGAATTAAATTTATATATAGAGATGCGAATATGAGTAGAGATATTTTTAGATGAAGCTGGATGCCTAAGTATCCATCGGATATGATTTTTTATTTTTTTTTACTAAATTTTTGTTTGTTTTTTTTATGTACCCAGTTTCTTGTAAGGTTTTTTATTTTAATTCTTTTCTTAAATTATTTATTATTATTTTTTTTTGTTTTAATTGGACACCTGATTCCTTTTTAAGATTTAGAATTGAGTTTAAGGTTTTTGTAAATTTTCTTTTCCCCATATTTTTTTTGTTAGAGTTTAAGTTGTAAAATTATTTTCTTCTTTTTAAATTAAAAAAAAAAAACAATTCGGTAGCTGAGTGTAGAAAATAAATGATAATTACTTTTATACGTGAAAATTTAATTTTAAAAATAAAGAAAAATGCGTTTTAAATGAATTGGTTGTTTTTATTTGTGTTACGAGTAATTTAAAGTCGAACAGCGATGGCGAAACTTGTGGGAAGATATTTTATTATGTTTTAGATATTGGGTCTACAAGTAAGTTTCCAGCGTTTGTCAGAGATGGCGCCACCAGTGGATCCCGGGCAGAAATGTCAGACCCCATGTGTTTTATTTGTAGGTTTTGTATCTGTCAACAACTTTGCAGCGTTATATTTGAGCAGTTCTATCGGTGTCGTACATTTTATCGAGCAAAATCATGGCAAGTTTCCAGCCAAATAAACGTAATTTGCGGGAAGCGCTGCTTTTATTCTTTAATATGAAGAAAAGTGCGGCTGAGGCCTATCGTTTGCTTTCGGAAACTTATGGGGCGGAATGTATTGGTGAATCGACGTGCCGCGAGTGGTTCAAACGGTTCAAAAGTAGTGATTTTGGAGTTGAAGACAAAGATCGCCACGGAAACCCGAAAAGTTTTGAAGACGTCTAATTGGTCGCTTTACTGGATGAGGATCCGTGTCAGATTCAAGAAGAACTTGCTGCATCATTGGGCGTCACGCAACAAGCCGTTTCCCTGCGCCTAAAAGCACTGGGATTCATTCAAAAGGTTGGAAACTGGGTGCCGTACGAATTGAAGCCAAGATACGTCGAACGGCGATTTTGCATGTCCGAAATGTTACTGCAGCGGTATAAAAATAAATCATTTTTGCATCGTATTGTAACTGGTTATGAGAAATGGATTTATTATGATAATCCTAAACGCGGAAAATCGTATACAAAGCTCGGCGAGCTCGCCCAATCGACGCCGAAACGAAATATTCACGTGAATAAGGTCATGCTCAGAATATGGTGGGATCAAAAGGGTGTCGTATACTACGAACTGCTTCCGAGTGGTGAAACTATCAAAGGACGATTATACCCAACCCAACTAATTCGTTTGAAGCGGGCATTAAAAGAAAAACGGCCAGAATATGAGACCAGGCATGAGTCCGTCATTTCTCATAACGACAACGCTTGGCCACATGTTGCGGTTTCGGTGAGAAACTATTTGGTAAATAGTGGATGGGAAATTCTGCCTCACCCGCCTCAGAGTCCAGACTTGGCACCATCTGACTACCACTTGTTTCGTTCGATGCAGAACGCTCTTATGGAAATACACTTCAGCTCAGTAGAGGAAATCAAAAATTGGCTCGATACGTTCTTGGGCTCGAAAGACGAGAAATTTTTTTGGTCCAGAATTCATAAATTGCCAGAAAGATGGGGGAAAGTTGTAGCTTCCGATGGACGATACTTTGAATAAAGCAGTGTGACTAGGTCTTCATAATAAAACTTCAAATTTTGGAAAAAAACGCTGGAAACTTACTTGTAGACCCAATACATGACTATAGACAATCAATGACAAGTGCAAGTAAGTATTCAATCTTTTTACCTAAAATTTAAAAACCTAAAAGTAATCTTCCAGCCATCATTAGCACTATCCCTACCTGTTCGTATCTAGGCACCATCGTCGGCAACACAATAACTTGGGTCAGCGGGTAGCCAACTCGGCAAGCAATTTTCGGCTCCCAGGTTAAAATCTCGTTTCAATTGTTTTATTGTAGTTTCCACATTGCGCGATCCGACGTCATGGTATCGTATGATATTTCATCGGTAAGGATTAGCGGATGTGGAAAATCAGGAGATGTGGTCTGATCTGACGAACCAGTTGAACAAGAAAAAAAAAGCCGGATCCAGTAGGTGGTACGAGTTTGGAGAAAACAGGCGTCTGGTAGTGGGGGTCAGTTGGAAGGAGTCAAGCAAGCAGTTCGGAGTAAGAAATAGATCGTGAAGTAGTTCGGAGGTCGATTTGAAATTTATTGAAATTGAAATTGCAATTTATGGTTGGAAAAGACTTAAAAAAAAAAAACGGAATAGGAAAAAATAACCCAACTCAGGGAGGAGTTTGGCAGTGCGAGTGATAGGAAGCCTCTCAAGTTAAAAAAAAACATACGTATAACAAAAAAAAAGGAACCGCGAATTTAATAGTGCCAGGCAACAACCCAAAGCACAAAAGTGACAAACTAGTTCGGTAGCACAGAGAATAAGTGAAGATCCAAAAGATTTTGTCGGTAGTGTCAAAATTAATAAATCGAACTTTTATATTTGTCGAGCGCCTAAACGAATTCGCAAAATGAACTGCGACCTAAAAGATACAAAGCAACTAGTGGCGCGGTAGAAGTGTGTGCCAAGCAGGGACAAGGAAGCAGCTGTAGACGTACTGAACGAGACCAAGATACATATGTTAAGCCAATATGTAACTAAGGACTGAAACGAATAAAATCTGTAAATTTCAATACGGGCTATACTTCCAATGGGTAAAAATTGCAATCCCATTTTCTACCCAAATTAGCCTGTATATTCTCTAGTTTGAGTTTGTTATTGATTTTAGTTCGGTGCGGTTTAAAATATTTATAAAATACGAGTCAAGAGGAACGCCGTAAAAATATCATCGACAAATGGCTCGAAAATACTTCGCGTCCATTTCATCGCAAAAGATTTAAACATAGTACGCAGTACAGTGGATTCTGTTATTAAACGATATTTGTAGACGTTGACAGTTAAGCGAAAACAGAAAAGTGGAGCTAAAAGTGGAGCACATGATACAAATTTGGACAGGAAAATAGTGGGTACCATCGTAAAAAACCGGACTACGTCATCCAGAGATGTTACTCGGAAATGTAATACCAACCAACCAATGGTACAAAGATCTAGAAAACGTAACAGTCTAAAAACAAGTAAAAAATAAAAAATACCAAAAGTTACTGAAAAGCAAAAAAAAGTCATAAAAACACGAGCCCGAAAGCTATACGGGTTGATCGGCAACAAGAAAGCGTGCTTGGTTTTGGAAGGCTAAACTTATCTCAAAGCCGACTTTACTACTCTTCCAGGTGCGCAGTTTTACAACTCGTTTGAAGCTGAGATTCTTCCGCAATCAACAACATCGATTGGTATGGAAAAATTCGGGCCAAAATATCTCGTTTGGCAGGCCATTTGCCAATGTGGACACAGAAGCTCATCGTTTATTACAACGGGAACAATTAACATTAACGAGTGCCTAAAAAAACGGTTGATTCCTTTCTTAAACAAACACGAGGGTTCAAGATTATTTTGGCCAGATTTAGCTTCAGCTCACTATGCTCATGCGACGTTGAGCTTTCTTGTTGCTAAAAATGTCGACTTTGTCCCAATGTTCCACAGTGCCGTTCCACTGAAAGGTATTGGGCATTGGTCAAAGCAAAATTGAGGAAAAGTGAGCAGTGTGCAAAGGACGTAAAAGATTTTAGTGCTAAATGTAAAAGAGCGTCCAAAAATATCACGGATGTAACTGTCACCAACCTTATGAAGGACATTCGAAAGAAGTTGAGGAAAGAATGGGAACCCAAATAATTTTTTTTATTTTATGTAATTGTGAATGAATTTAATAAAAACAGAGTTTTAAAGCAAATAAAAAAAATGTACATGAATTATGAAAATATGTTTTTTTTTTACTTTGAAGCTTCCAAATTTTATTCATTTCAGTCCTTACAAGTAATATATAAATATATTCACCTACGAGTAGTTATACCTATAGTATTTCGCTTAAGTAGACATTGCTAATATTGGAGTTAAATTGAAAGGCCGTTGATTAGCGGGTGATTTAATTCGATTTGGTAAAAGCAACGCTTGGCGCGGCAAACAGTTCAAATACCGGTTTTGTATTTTTTTTTTCTTTCCTTCTTTAAGATTTTGTATTTAATATAAGTTTAAGAAATAGAATTGTTTAGTTGAGACCTATTTGTAAATTAGTGTTTAAGTTTGTTTATTTGGTTTGAATTAAAGAAAAAAGAATTATAACGTTGTGGCAAATATTTGTCTATAATTTATTCTTCTTGGTTGAAATTGGTTCGTCAGCACGGGGAAAAAGAAAACGCGAATCCCCCATTTAGTCGCGTTTCTGGATGTGGGTTAGTAGGACGGAAGCATATCGCATTGCGTCCATTTTAACACCTTAACCCATGACCACTCTTCGTGGTGGTCGGGCACTCTTTCGTGGTACGGCACGTTGAACAGAGAATTCGGCGATAACAAAGTAACGATCAACGAAATAAGTGAATATATCCCGCGGTCATAAGATTGTCTCAAAGACCTTCTACATTAGCGGAACTACATAGACGCAAATCCAATTCCATGCAGTCCTCAAATCATTACGGGGCTTGATACCTAGATTATGTAACCTATACGACGGTGCAAACGAGATCAGTAACACAAAACGCCGCAGCTGATATCTGGTGTCGGTTGTGATGACGTATGAGGCCATTGAAGACGCTGTCGATTACTTTGATGGCTTCGAGTAGCCAAGTACTAATGGCCTTTATCCAGTTACATCATATAACAAAAGACCATCTGCTGTTAACTTTGAAGAGCATTTTCATTCCATATACTGGTATACATAAAGGGTGTTTTGTTTAGAGATTTGGACTTTAAACTGGCAACACTGTTTCTAAAGATTGTAAATTTGACAGTTGAATGTTGATTTGTGGTTAGTACGTTTTGCCATTTTACGACGAATAGATTAACGCCAGAACAACGCGTGCAAATTGTGCAAACTTATTTTGAAAACTATGATTCGATTCGCCAAACTTATCGTGAGCTATATCCATTTTACGGTCGACATAATCGTCCATCTGAGCAAGTTATTCGGAAGATTATGAATCGTTTTCGCACCACGTACACTCTAGTGGACAATAGGTACGCATCCCCAAAGACGACAAACAGTGCGAACAGAAGAAGTTATTGCCGTGGTGGGGCGCAGTGTTGAGGAGGATCCGAATGAGTCGATTCGGCATCGTGCACAGCAATTGAAGCTATGCCCATCCACTTTGTGGAAGATTTTACGAAAAGATCTTGACTTAAAAGCTTATAACATCCAGCTTGTGCAAGAGTTGAAACCATTATACGCGTCGTAGGTTTGGTGAATGGGTCGATAACATGATGCAGCTTGATCCTCATTTTCAACGCAAAATTTTGTTCCCCGATAAGCCCTAGTTTTGGTTAAATGGACATGTAAACAAGCAAAATTGCCAAATTTTGAGTGGAGAAAACCCAGAAGCCTTTGTCGAGACGCCCTTACAACCATTCAAACTCACTGTTTGGTGTGCTTTATGGGCTGGTGGAAACACCGCCCATATTTCTTTAAGGACGATGCCGGCCAGAATGTTACCGTCAATGGAGAGCGCTATAGAAACATGATTTCTGACTTATTCGTTCCTCAGTTGAATGGCATTAACGTGACACAGCTTTTGTTTCAGCAAGATGACGCAACATGCCCCACGGCGCGCAACACTACCAATTTATCGCGGAAAACATTTGCCGAGGGTATAATTTCGCGTAATGGACCTCCGGGATCCTGTGATCTCACACCCTTAGATTACTTTCTTTGGGGATATGTGAAGTCACTAGTCTATGCCGATGAACCAGAAACGCCGGACGATTTCATTGTCAACATTCGCCGTGTTATTGCTGATATACCGCCCTAATTGCTCGATAAAGTTGTCGAAGGACTTCACGATTGTGCTTCATTCGAGCTAGCCATGGCGCGCATATGGCCGATATCATATTTAAATACTAATGGCATACAATTATTTATTAAATAAAGCTAATACGAGTATCATAGACATTAACATGCTTCAAGTGCTTTATTTCATATTGAAATCGTATGCCTCTAAAAAAACACCCTTTACATACTAAAACCCTGGCGAACAGTGAAAGTAGCCACTGAAAATGGCGTCGAATTCTAAGTTCCCAAAATTGATGTGCGAATGCACTCTCTGTCCAAGATGCAACATGCCAACCAAGGCGAAAGACCCTACAAGAGTGCACGTCAAAATCCGGTAATCAGAAGTGAAAATGCAGTCGATAAGAGGGACGCGTTGGCTTTTTTCGTCGACATTGGGGGTGCTTTCGACAACGCAACTGCTGATCTTTATTGTCGGCCAGACAGCACGGTGTTGTCGTAACCCTAGTTGTGAATAAAAGCAATGCTGGTGAATAGGACCTTGATTGCGGATGGCGACTGCAGCCAATATGTGATAGCGGGTGTAAGCACGGGTTCTTAGCAAAGCGAGTTGACTCCCTGCTTAACACTAACATAGTTCTAACGTCTATGCTCCAACATGTACAGATGATGTAACTGCACTGGCTGTTGAAAATGTCGAGGAGCTGTCTTCTCTAAAGCGCAGACAACCAAAAAAGTGATCGGCGACAGGTGCAGTAGAAATGGGCTGTCAATCAATCCTCTCAAAACTGAAGTTTTGTAATGACTTGGGAATTTAGAGTGAACATAACAATTATACGCGGGCTAAAAGGTAATCACTTTTCTGCGTACGTCCACACACCAGCTGTTTTGGCACTTAGTGAAACAGAGGCAGATTCCAGCCCACACCTCTCAGATCACTCTGATCTGAAGCTACTTTATTATGGACTAAAGCAACAACTCTTTTCTCACCGCAGTTTCGCCATTTACGTGCATAGTGAAGTACCTTACTAAACGCCACCACACTGTAGTCCCTGTTCCAATCCGGAATTCAATTTCATGTGGTCAAAATTCCACCTCCGTAAGCAAATTATCCACTACTGCTTTATTTGCAAAAGCCCCAAACTAGACAGCAATTCGACTTTTAATGAGTTTGATGCGCTGTCTGACTCCATTCAAAGAATTGTATCCCTGTATCCTCATACTGAAATCGTCATTACGAGCGATTCAGAATTGTTTAATTCTGTGTGGCTTCGACATTGTGGACAGACAACACCCGTAAGACGGTGTGTTGAGATCTTCGCTGCAGAAAACAACTTAACGCAGCTTGTAAATGAGGTACGACTCGAGCTGTAAAGATGCTGTCAGGGTTAGGGAAGTGTTTTTTCGTTCCTTCAAGACCAATCCGACAGAGGCAAACCGAAAAAAGTTTAAACGAGCCAGGAATAACTGCAAAGTATTTCTTAAGCGCGTGAAATACGACCAGAAGTTGAGGCGAAAAATACTACAATGTCCTGAAGGCAGTAAAAATTGTTGGTCGTTCGTCAACGATCATTTACAATGACATTCCAGCTGTCAGCTCTTTGGACAAGGCCAATCTGCTTGCTGCACACTTTGCGGCCAGCTCAACACTCCCAGATTGCTCTTTGTGCCTACGCTTGCCTGCGCCGAATATTCAATGGGACCAATCCACTCTGGTACTCGTGTAGTAGCAAGAGTACTTAAAGATACATACATAAATCCGCTGGTCCAGATGGTATATATCTCTTCCTTCTGAAGAGGTGTTCTCTTCGTTGGCAAAACCACTGCGTAAGCTTTTTCATCAATCCTACTCTTTAGGACTCTTTCCGAGCAGATGGAAAACAGCATTTGTCCAGCCCGTCCCAAAAAGAGTCGAATCATCTTCTCCCTCCTCCTACAGACCCATTGCACTTACATCTCTTCTTTCCAAGGTTATGGAAACGCTCATAAGCCCTCAGCTCATGAAATATCTCGAAACACGAAAATTTCTCAATGACCGACAGTACGGATTTCGTAGAAACAGGTTCACTGGTAATCTGATGTCATGTCTCACCGACAAGTGGAACCGAAGCGTACATCAATCTGGCGAAAGCACTATCGTGCACTTGATAAGACTAAGGCATATGACAGAGTTTGGCATCAGGCTTTTTTGTCGAAAATGCGTGCTCTTGGGATAGATGACTCTCTTCTTCAATGGATTAGAAATTAGCTTTCGTAACGTTCAATTCAAGTTGTTTTGGATGGTTTCAAGTCTGATATTCACAAAATAAATGCTGGCGTGCCCCAGGGCTCCGTTCTGTCTCCAACACTCTTTTTAATTTTCACCAACGATCTCATGTCTGCTACTTCTAATCCAATATATTCCTTTGCTGACGGCAATACTCTCTGCTTTTCATATTCGTTCCCGGACACACGTCCCTTCTCTTCGGCTATAGAACGGGAAGGCCAGCGCATATTAAGCTCATTAAATTCCGATATCAACAGCATAACCAATTGGGGAACTATCAACAGAGTGGAATTTAATGCTTCCAAAACATAATGCTATCTGCTGTCGTTAAAGCGAAATTTAAACACCCAGCCATTATCCATGGATGGCACTTGCATCGTCGGAACTGAAAAACTTTCCATTCTCGGTATGTGTGCCAATGGCAACTTACGTTGGAATGACCACATATTCGAAGTCGCCAAAAACTCTGCGAAATGTCTAGGTTTCCCCAAACGATGTAAGAAATACTTTACCCCCTCTGATCTGGCCTCAATATATAAGGCGTTTATCGGCTCGAAATTAGAGTACAATGCACATCTGGTCAGGTGCTCCTAAGAACTCTTTGCACTTGCTATATAGGATCCAAAATCGTGCGATAGAACTCACAGGTGATGACAATATTACACAGTCATTCGGCACCCTCGAACACAGATGTAATGCCTCCGGTCTCACCTTGTTTTATCCTTATTTTCATCACGATCGTGATTCGTTCGCAAGCCATACAACTCGCTTATGGAATGGCCTACCGAGCTCTTTGCTTCCTAGTCACTATAACTTGCAAACATTTAAAACCAATGCCCACTGGTACCCCTCGCCTTGGTATGTGCAAACATCTTATGGGTTGTACGCGCGCCAATTATAAAAACAAAAAAAAGAGATTCACTTCACGAGGAAGTGGAAGCTGACGGGTCTGACTCATTTAGTACTTAAAGACATCATCATTCAATATCCCAAGGAGGCTCAGTATTTGGGTGTGTCCTGGATAACAACTTTCTTTAGACTAAACATATTTCGTCAAAAACCTCAAAGGTGATGGCGACCTTCTGACAGTATAAAGAAGCACAAGGCTTATCACCGATTAGGGCCCGTTGGGTCAACACGACTATGGTAAGGTCAATTATTGTATATCATATGCGTCGGTTGCCTGGTGGAACAAATTTTCACGTTCTGTCTCGTCTGCATGTAGGCCTTCTCTGGCACGCCTGCCCTATATGCAGTGAATCTTCCTTCGCTTAACATTCATATCATGGGCTGCACTCTCAAAGTCGTCTTCCATTTAAAGAGAAGTAGTCTTAAGTACAACACGCACTGGAGTCTTGATGACCATGCCGTTTCTGGTCTTATGGACATACCGTCTGATGCAATGAGACTAGAATTCCTATTTGCGAAAAATACGAAGTCGACTTCCCTGGCCAGGAATGATTTCGGCCGGAATCTGCGCCAGGATAGGAATGTAGTCGGGCCGTCATGGATAGCTCCAAGAACTATTCAAGATGTGGCACTGTGGTGTTTCTAGAGGACGATAAGGTTAGATTTCACTTTTGCTTCTGTCTTTCAAGCGGAGACACACGCAATCTTGATAACAAAGAACTCTGTATACTGTGAAGAATCTGCAGCGACAGATAAACTGCGCTTATAGCCTTGATGAACCCTCTCATGACTTCGTAGTGGAATGGCTGAACAATGCGATCACGGGAAATGAAATTGACAAACGCTAGGCGAGTTTTTGTGGACACATAACTGCGGATGGCATGAATGTCTAGGTTTTCCGCAGGCCAACGAATGCTTTCTGACGTCTTTCTTGCTGTCGCTCAGTAGGAAATACGATCAAAATTTCGCTATCACGCGGAACGGACCATTTAACCTGCAACGATTCCATGGACCTGACTTCGACGAAATGAGTACAACCGTATTCAAACTTAAGTCCAAAAAGGCCGGCTGTCAGTACTAATGGCCTAGCTCCTGACCTGATCAAGCCCAAACCAAAGGATCTCTAAAACAGGGTCCGAAGAATGCATGTCAGACGAATGCATTGCAGAACCGCTGGACTCAGAAAATCTTGATATCCATCACTGGTGGAAAACACAGGACAGTAAGGCCTTACCTCAGATTGCACGCGCAAATGGAATGGGACCACAAGTCACTTGTCGGTGAAGTTCAAAGCAGCTAGCAAACAACAGAGCTCGTAAGTAAGTAAGTAGCCTGGCGAACTTTTTTTACTTTATTTTATGCGGAACAGTCCAAAACACGGAGAACCACTACAAAACGTTGATCAGTAGTTTGAGGCTCCTTCGAAACAAACTGATTCCAAGTCGAATGAGTGGTCCCATCAGTGGGGATAACAAATGCAAATATACTCATATGCAAATCAAACTCTTCGACTAGACTTTCCAGGGATGGCACGTAAGCTAAGTGGGCCTAATGTTGACCTAAAGCGGCATACTCTTACACTACAAAATGTGGGCTCCAATAAACTCAAGGAAACAAGTCCTCCCAATTCGCTAGTAAGCCTGTCTGAGTCTTTTCAGAGTGCCATGTCAAAATGGTACAAATTCGGACGAGTTCTTAAATCCCTTCCAGAGAGACAAGTTCAAGGAGAACTAGCTCAGTAGTGGTACCCATAATATTGTATGTGAAGTCGTCTCTTAGCAAATATAAATCGTCTACAGCAGACGAGTCCTTGAGTATGCAGACGAAATATCTGTGAAAGGCGGCGATGGAGTTGCTTGCATTCAGTCGTTCAAAGTTGTTGTACCGATCTCTGCTTAGGAGACAAGCGGGACGGATATTTTAGATTTAAAATCTGTGTCTACCTAGTTAATATATTAAATGGTCCTTTAAGGCGCATGGGTAACTTAAATGAAATTAGGGACAGTGCTAGGAAAAGTGGGAGCACGTTTGTATTTGAACCTATATCAGGGGGATAACAGTGGGCGAAAAAAGCAAGCGCGTCTGTATAAACTAGTCGCCGAGTAGTAGTAGCAGTAGATGCCTCTTACCATTATTAGATACACAAAAGAAGAGCAAAACGATAGCCAACTCTGTTGACCTGCCGACCAAGGATTGTAACTGCAATGCAATAGCCAAAGTTTATTGCATCGCTCACAATCTTTTCACAGCACTCAAGCCCGTATATGAAGACACGAAAGAAATTTGAATATAGGTTATGAGGTCAACGTTGCAGAGGAAGTCCTCGGGTAACACAAATGCAATTGGTCACAATGCCACGGAACTTAAATGCAACTACATTTTACGCAGTCCTGATTTTAAGATGCCCATCCTGAACTCAATTCGGTAACACAAGACTTTACTCAGCCGTACAAAACGTCATAGACATAGAAAAACAACATTAAGGACGAGCAAAAAATCTGCGTAGAATCTTCCAAAAGAATCCAGCACAGTACTGCTCGTACTTCATTTTGAAACAATTTAGAGCTTGTTCCACTTTCGTCGGTCGTATAGAAACCTGCAGCACAGATTACACGAGTGTGTAATGTATCTCATTATCTCCGCTGTTAGGAAGTTAACAATTTTCTTATCTAAACCGCCGCAAGCTTTGCACTATGAATAAATGCATAAAATTACTCCAAGACGTACATAACTTGCTTTGAAGGAAGTTTTCCCAGTTACTCGTATCCTCCTCTACTGTGTCTAACTTCTTTCTCATCATGCCCTTGTTAGAGGTGTGAAAATCCGTGTAATTAAAAATGCAAACTAACCACGCACAAGTCTAAAGAGACCCGACACGGAGGCAAAGTCCAGATACTGGGATGCTAGAACATCAAACCATCTAGAGCTAAAGTAAAATTCAAAGCCAACGGACCTATCTAAAAAGCAAACTTCTATTCGTTTCGCTTCGTTTATTCACTTTTAGTTCATAAATGAGATTGTAAGTCTTTCGAGTTGAGATACGAGTACAAGTAAAACTCTCATTCCAAAGTAAGTGGTTCATTTATTTTCTTCATTCGAGAGCGTGTTTATGGAAATGTCATCGTGGCGTGGCCCAGATGCCTCCAGAGGGAATCTACGAGCACCAATACCTTTCCCATCATCATCATCATCATCATCATCATCATAACAATTCCATGTTTCATGTTCCATGTTCCTGAGCCTCATTAAAAATCTCTTAATTTGTGTTTGGTTTGGAACTCCAGGCAGATACCAGTGGCAGGGGGATTAAATAATTTATTTCGACTGTCGCTTGATATATAGTTATTTTAATTTGCATTGACTAATGGCTTCAATATAGAGTTAGAGACGAAGACGGAGACCCAGACCCAGACCCAGACCCAGACTCTGTTCAATTTGACGGGTATCTGTTGAATCAAAATCAGAATCTAAATGTACTCGTACTCGTATCTGTGGGAAATCGGTAGGATTGCGTGGAATGAATTAGTTGAAATTAGGTTGATCTGGTTGAGGAGGACCACACCGTATCTGAGTTTGGACACTAATTCGTGACAAGGGTATCCGGCCGGCGTACCAGCTGAGACTGCGACACAACAACTATGTTTGGAAAGTATGACACTGTTGCCTGGTTGTTAGGTCATAAATCTTTAATTTCTCTTTACAGTACCAACATACCATATGAATGCCAGCTTAGCTGGGAGTTGAATTTTGATTTTTTAACTCGGAGCCATTGTCGGAATTCCTTTAATGACAGAAATGTGTCTCTAGCAATTAGGAATGATAATATTATTAATAATGGTGATGTTATGGTAATTTCGACAAGCAGGTGGGAAGCCAAGCTCCAAACGGGAACTATGAGTATCGATTGCAAATTAAAGTAGTATCTGGTGGCCGAAATGTAATCGAGTAGCTTTTACCTATTGTCACAACATGATTTTGCAGCAGGGGGCTTAATCTGACTTCTTAAAAGGTAGTTTCTCCAAGTTCCATGCTAATGGTGCTTTTGTGACTTTCAGTTTCTGGGAATTTTTCTTGTACGAGTATGTGGGCGTTTCTGTAAAATGGAAATGTGCTCTCATGGTTTATGAAGTTATTTTGTTTATGCCTTTTCACGACACCCGACAGCAATTTTTCAAAAACAAAAAAAAAATACTTATCAAGCCTCATGGGTCTTCTGGATAGCAACTTGTTTAACTTCATTTATGTAGACACCCGATATGAGGGAGATGTTCGCATTTTTAGCCATTTAGGGCAACTTGGTTCCCTTAACCGATGTCCAAATTCAAAGAGACGAACCCATCCTTTTCCTGTCTATTTCCGGGGGGGATGAGTCTATGCACGCCGAGCACACGCGCGTAAAGCTTTTTTGGTCGATTTAACTCAACACTTGAACACAATTTATTGCTTCCGTTGTTCCTTAGGATGATCAAGTCAACAATGCATCTTTTTATAGAATATGCCTGCGCGTCATCTTGTTCGGAGTTCTGCAACGCGTTTGAGCTCTCTCCAACTCATTCCTAAAGAGCTCGATTCGTCCTCGACTGTTCTGCGCCATGTATGTCTTGGGCACCTCGCTGTTCTGCCTGCTTGGGTAAGCGGATTCCATTACATGGCTGTCTTCGCGTCGTAGGGTGTTTCCTTTCTCCTCCGTATAGTAATGTCTATATAATCTTGTCCCGTTCTCTGATAAAGCCATGCATTAGAGATACGATTGGGCCAAAAAATCCTCAGGAAGATTCTTAGACATCTATGTACGAAGGTCTGCAGCTTGCATTATTTAGTGGTGTCCACCTTCCACGTACTGCACCCATAAAACAGCACTGATTCTACGTTGAAGCGGCAATGTTAAGTTGAGCACGGGTGTTGGAAGTGCTAAGAGCTTTCGTTTTGGCTGTGTTTATTTTGAACCCCACTTTGTTCGCCTCAGCTTCCAGATTGTGGGCCATCAAATGAAGGTAAGGAAACAACGTCAGCTTCGTCAAGGTGTTTAAAGTAAAATGTCATTGTCCATCGAATCCCACAGTTGGCTTCCGTCAATGCTGTATCGAGCACATCGCTGATAATCAGCAAAAGCAAAAGTGGTGACAGTATACACCCCTGACGTACTCCACTTTGGACTTCAAAATCTTCAGACATCTTACTTGTGCCAAACGAGGCAGTTACCACCCTCGTATGTAGCTTTAATAATCGCAATGGGTTTTCCTGGGATGCCTGTCCTGCGTAAGGCAAACGGTATAGCATCTCGATTTAAACTGTCGAAAGCCTTCTCGAAGTCGATAAACACCGCATTGCTCTATAATGATCAGTAAGGTGTTTATGTGGGCGATGCGGCAGGATCCCGCTCGAAAGCCTGCCTGTTCGACATCGAGAGTTGAATCTAAATGTAGCCATCACTTTGGCTACGGCTGGAAAAACGCATAATACCTCTCCAGTTTCCACACTCCACCAGGTTTGCCTTTTTGGTAGCTTGATGATCATACCTCTTTTCTACTCCCGCGGAAATTCTTCACTATCTCACGCTCTATATGTGAGCGACTGTATCAGATCAGCTGATGTATTTGGGGCCGCTTGGTATAGTTCGACAGGGATGCCATCAATACCCACCGCCTTGTTTTTCTTGACGGAACCTGATTGCTACCATTATTTGGGTTTTACTAGGGGGATCAGACAGCAAAATATTCTCTCCATTTAGTGAGTTGTTGCTCATCCGAAGTCAGTAGATTACCAAATAAACTTTTCACTGAATGTTGTTTGGAGTTCCG
Organism: Volucella zonaria; assembly: GCA_963966105.1. Taxonomy (NCBI): domain Eukaryota; kingdom Metazoa; phylum Arthropoda; class Insecta; order Diptera; family Syrphidae; genus Volucella; species Volucella zonaria. The sequence continues at coordinate 133,067,027 of OZ014533.1, read as the reverse complement.
ACCACAAGTGAGCTCCTTGGTCTTACACTGCGCTGCACTTCCTTCTTCTTCACATGATATTGGACTTCTAGCTCGGTTCTCTCTACTGCAGAGGCGGCTGCAATCCGAGCTTTGGTGGCTGTACGCTCATCGATTCGTCTCCAGGTCTCAGCCGAAAGCCATGTGCGGTGACTTATCTGCCTTTTACCGATATAGGCGCTTGCCCCAGTTGCAAACACATTTTTCACAGCATTCCAGTGGTCGTCTACCCTATCCTGCGATGTGCTGCTAATTGCTTCTGTTTCTAAGGTACGGTGGTCCCTGAACTGTTGGCGTACTTGCGCATCCCGAGCCTATCGGTATTAAACCTGGTTTTTTTTGAGTAAGTTTGAGCTGTTGCTGTTGGCAGATGCAGTACGAATGCGTAGGTTAGGTTAGGTTGGGTTAAATAGGGATATGATGGATATGCCATCACAGTCGCGATCCCTGTGGAACCTTTTGAATTTGTCTTCAAATGTCAAAAACTTGAACAATCTAGTGAAACACCCAATCTCTCTGCAAAAGCCAAGAAGACCTTTGAAGTTCGTGCCGTCTATTTCCTCTAGGTTTTTGAAAAAGTATTTCCCTAAAAATATTCTTCGACTACGCAATATTGCCACGCATTCACTGTATGTGTGTTATGTCCTCAAAAGCTTGCAGATCGCCGAAGAATCTGTAAATATCCGTATCTGATAATTTGAGTCTCTTTGCATGAAACAGTGTCCTGTCATGATTCCTATTACTGTCCTAAGTTTATCCATGTTTAATTTTATTAACTTCCTACAATAGATCTTTTGCCATCAAAAGTGCCTATCCTATACGATGTGGCGCTCCCATTGTTCCGATTTGAGTTCTGTTTTTTTTGTTTAGTTGGTAAATCTGTTGTTGACACTCCCTCTAAATCTTAGCGTCATAGCTTGACATTTGCAAAAGTTACGTAGCCAAGAGTACATCTATCACTGTGTGTGTTGGCGATTTTTTACAATTTTAGAAATGGATTTAAACTTGCAACAACGAACTTGTACGAGTATTAAATTTTGCGGAAAAAACGGATTTAATGGTGCGTGAACGTTGCAAATGTTGGAAAAGTGTTTCGGCAACGATTTTCTAAAGAAAACTGTCGTTTACCAGTAGCACGAGCGGTTCAAAAGTGGTTGTGAGTCAACCGAAGATGATGAACTCAGTGGCAGACCATCGACATCGAAAACCGACGAAAACATTGATCAAGTACTCGTAAAAGAAATGTTGGCCAATAACCGCAAATTAACCATCAGAGAGATAGCGGAGGACTTGAACATTGCCTATGGATCCCTCCAAGACATTTTGGCTAATGATTTGGGTTTCCGTCGTGTAACAGCAAAGTTGGTGCCAAAAGACCTCAATTTCATGCAAAAAAGAGACCGTGTTGACGTCGCAAAAGAGATGATTTGCGACGCTGAATGCGATACCACATTCATCAAAATGATCATTACTGGAGACGAGACGTGGATTTATGAGTACGACACGCAATCCAGACATCAGGCAAGTGAATGGCGTTCACCAAATGAGCCGAGACCAAAAAACAACACGTCGTTTTCAGTCAAAAAAGAAGGTAATGCTCACGGTTTTCATGGATTACGAGTACGACGGTGTAGTGCATCATGAATTTTTGCCAGAAGCCCAGACAGTAAACAAAGAGTATTATTCGCCTGTGCGTTATAAGACGTTTGCGTGAAGCAAACAGACCAGAATTGTGGTCAGAAAACTGGTGGACTTTGCACCATGATAACGCCCCGTCGCACAGTGCCATCATTATTCGTAATTTTTTGACGAAAAATGCAACAAATACCATCTAACAGCCACCGAATTCACCTGATTTGGCTCCCTGTGACTTCTTTCTGTTCATTAAGTTAAAAAACCACTACGGGCAACGCGTTTCAGCAGCCGAGAGGAAGTAATGGAAAAATCACAGGAAGCACTGATGGACATACCGAAAACCGAATATAAAAAATGTTTCGAGGATTGGATCAAGCGCCGGCATAAATGTGTTGCAGTCGATGGAGATTACTTTAAAGGGGACAATATAGATTTAGATGAATAAACTTGTATCTTTAATCTTCCAAATAGAGGGAAATAGAGAGAAAACGTCATCTGCGTCAAAAATGCGATTGCAGAATGTTCTTAAACATTCAGAAGCATTCTGTTCGATAACGCAGTTTGCGCAAGTCATATGTTCGGTAACGTCATCTGCATTGCAGCTGTGCAGGTTAAAATTCCATGTGATTTTAGTCAAAAACAAATAACATGTCAAGCGAAACAATACTCCTTCTCCTACTCCAATCCAAGTTTGGAGAGAAATTGACTGCGATAATATCGAAAGATGGGATGGTAGAAAAATAAAACTTCTCATTTCTGTTCGGTTGGAGCATGAGGTTGCCTTCCAAAGTGGAAAAAAATAAAAAAAAAAAAACATTGTCCATACATGTATTCAAATCAAAAATGAAGAATTAAAAAAAAAATTACAAACTTATTTACAACATATAAGCGGATCAAAAAACGCAATTCCCAGACAGGAAGAGGCACCACAAATTGGGAATTTTTTGAAGAGTTCGACGCCGTCTACGGATCAAAGCATTTTATTGACGCACCAACTGCAAATACAGCAGATTCGCTAAAAATGATGTTAAATCGTCAAAGAAAAAAGCGTCTGGACGAAAAAGAAAAGCCGATGAGTTACTTAAATTTTTAGAAAATCAAGAAAAAATTGAAGCGAAGCGCCACGAAGATTACATGAATCTGGAAAAAAGAGAAGATGAAAATTAAAAAAGAAAAGGTTTCAATTCTTAAGGACCTGCAGGCGGCACTAATAGAATAGTAAGTTCTCAAATAACAGATATACAGAAGTACAAATTTTTTTTATACAGAAATGCAATGAATGCATCTTGTGTTCCATTTTATGATTAAGGCTAAAGTCTTAATGTTCCTTTTATTTATCAAACAATGCTGTAATGGATTTTGTGTTCTTTATTTAATAAAATAATACGTAGGTAGTACAAAAAATATGTACCTACATTCATATATATCTTTGTTTATGCATTTAGCAAACAATAAATAAGATTTCGTTTCATGCGGCTTTCTTCTTTACGTAGATTCCTTGTTTCAGAAGTGTTACTTTGTAGACTTGTGGTTTCAGAAGTGTTAATTTGAATGTTTGGCGATTTGCTTTCACCTTTTAAAATTATGAAATTATGAAGAACAACGCACGGTAAAACAATAAACTTAACATTCTCAATTTTTCTTACGTTTAGCCTGTCGAGAATTCTGAATTTGGCTTTCAGGATCCCAAAAGCTTGTTCGATCACTACTCTTGACAACCATGGTCTCTGTATGGTACTAACAAGTATGCTGAGTCACCTATAAGATGAGTGTCTGGTGGTAGGATTTATTTTCAAGTTTTTTTCCGAGTTCGCTTTCCCTGAATACATTGGCATCATGTGACCTACCAGGCCAACCAAAAAACACACTGGGGAATGTTGCATTGCTATCACATGTTGCCTAGAAGAGTTATAAAAAGTAAAAATATAAAAAATAATTCAGTGGCACAAAACTTAGTAGATAATTACTTGAAGAATCATTGAAGAATATTCTTTACGATTGTAATACGAGGGCGGGTCAATAAGCACGTGACTTTTTGAATTTCTGACCTCTTTACTGAAACAGCAACACTGCTCCTGTCAACAGGCATCTGTCAGTTGACTCCTGTCAAAATTTAAACTTGCTGCGTCAGTTAGTTTGTGTTTGACAGCTATTTTTATCAGACTACTCACTAATTTGAGGAGAAAATGGAAAAAAGTGAATTTCGTGTGCTTATTAAGCATTATTTCTTGCGAAAAAAAACCATTACCGAGACCAAGGCTAAGCTTGATAAATACTGCACCATCGATTTCAATGGTAAAAAAGTGGTTTACTGAATTTCGTTGTGGCCGTACAAGCACTGAAGATGCCGAACGTCCTGGACGCCCAGTTGAGGTCTCTACACCCGAAACAATCGAAAAAATTCACGATATGGTGTTGGCCGACCGAAGATTGAAAGTGCGAGAGATTGTGGAAGCCGTAGGGATCTCGCATGGCTCAGTGGTTTCAATTTTGAATGATCACTTGGGCATGAGAAAGCTTTCCGCAAGATGGGTGCCGCGTTTGCTCACAGTCGACCACAAACGCAATCGTGTAACAACTTCACAGGAAGGTTTGGCGTTGTTTAATCGCAATATGGAGGAGTTTTTGCGCCGTTTTGTAACCGTGGACGAAACATGGATCCATCACAACACACCAGAGAACAAACAACAGTCAAAACAGTGGGTTTCTAAGGGTGAATCGGCGCCAAAGAAGGCCAAGGTGGGTTTGTCAGCCAATAAAGTTATGGCGACTGTTTTTTGGGATGCACGCGGGATAATCCACATTGACTACCTTCAAAAGGAATATTATGCCAACTTATTGGACCGATTCAATGACGATTTGAAAAAAAAACGACCTCATTTGGCCAAGAAAAAAGTTCTTTTCCACCAAGACAATGCAAGGGTGCACACATGTGCAGTTGCCATGGCAAAAATCCATGAATTGGGCTATGAATTGCTCCCTCATCCACCCTATTCTCCAGATTTGGCTCCGAGCGACTACTTCTTGTTCCCAAACCTGAAGAAATGGCTTGGTGGAAAAAGATTTGACTCCAATGATGAAGTCATCTCGCAAACAAAGGCCTATTTTGAGGACCTCGACAAATCATTTTTTTTGGAAGGGATAAAAAAATTGGAGAAGCGTTGGACAAAGTGTATAGAGCTCAACTGAGACTACGTTGAAAAATAAAATTATTTTTTTATCAAAAAAAATCTGTTTTAATCCAAAAGTCTGACTTATTGACCCGCCCTCGTAGCTTGAACTATCTTCTTTGAGATTTAAGATTTTGGTATGGGTGTAATCAATGGCACTTACTTACTACGTTTGGAAAACTTTTTGGCCCACGTAGATAATTAAATTTTTCGACTACACTCTCAATTCCTTCGTTCGAGCTAGGCGATTTTACAAATTTCGGTAACAATCTTTGCTTTGCAAATTTTTAAAAAAATATGGAAAACGCAATTCATAGACTTATTGAATCGATCGCCAATTTTTCTGTATGAGTTTTTGTTGCTCTGGGCCCAAGGAGTAATGTACAGAGTCTCTTTTAGGTCTGTACCCGACCGTCCGGTTTTTGCAGTTTTCCAGAGTGGCTCCATTTCTGATTGCAATTTCTTTAAAGATAAATATTTATGGTTAACATAGATGTATTTAGGAATGTAGTAAAAACCTTCAGAAATCTTTTATTTGAAAACTGTTTGCAAAATAACTTTTTTTTGAGAAGAACATGAAAAGGAATTTTTGTTGGCAATAGAACTTAATATAGAAATAAAACTTACAGAAAAAACGACACTTGGACATTCTGAAGTGATTATGAAACTGCTCATTGGAAAACTGTTCAATAATATTAATATAGTTTCGCACTTTTGGCATCCTTTTTAAAAAAAAAACATTTTTTTTTTATAAAAATGATTGTCATGGGTTTTGTTTGAAAGATTTTCAATAGCGATTTTTGCAAAAATATTTTAGTGTTTCCATGTTTGTTCTTCAACGTCAAATGCATTGGCAGAAAAAACAATTGACGGCGATCAAAGAAGGACGATTGCAGAAATGACGATTTTTAAGTCTGCGTCATGCAAGACTATCAAATGGCGATCAAATTCGACGATTTTTTGACATTTTCGAAAAGGGCCAGATTTGCCTTTCCGTCTGCCTATTTTCTGTTTTTTCTTTCCTCTTTCCTTTTTCTTCTTTCTTTTTGAACAAAGTTGAAAAATTTTCAAATGTTTAAATTCACTTTGCTTTTTTTATCATTCTTATTTTATTTTATTTTGTTATTTAAATTCGTATTCTTTTTTACAAGATGTGTATTGTACACTAATCTTACATGATCAATGAATTCAAATAAAGGAAATTACAAATCAAGCTTAGATAAGCTCATTTCTTATCGTTTGCGAATTCGGACCCTTAAATGGGAATAAACGCTTAGCTACTTACCACCGGATGCGAAAATTTCTGAAACTTCCAATAGCCAATGACAACATCAGTTTGTTTATTATTTTTTTTTTAATTTTTTTTATTTTGTATAAATGTATATTTATTATTTATTTACTTTAATAAAATTATAAATTACTTTTCGTTACAACAGAATTCGTTACAATCTATGCGTAAAATTTAAATTAAGAAAAATTAGTAATAGCAATTATAATAAAAATAATAAAAAAATAAAAACAAAAAACATTATACAACTGAGTTTTGTGATAACTGAACGAACCTAAACACTACTACACCTGAGTAAGGAACGGAAACCTAACACTTTATTTTTTCTATTTTCCACCACATACGAGTACATACGAGTACGTTATATTAGGAGTATATATAGCGGTATATATCTTACATAAAGATACGTGTCCGAACTGCGAATGACTCGAGTTCGTAACGTTGCACTAATGATACGTATTTGGTGTCTTTTTTTCTATTTTTGTTTTGTCATTTATTTTTGCGCACATCCATTTTGGATGACCTCGAACAGAGGTCCTTGCAGGAATCAAAAACACTCTAAAACCCTACACTTAAGTCTAGAAATCAAATTTTCGTTTTTCGTTTCATTTGGAATTCATATTTAATTCTCGTTTTTGTTTACTCTTTATAGATACGCACTATAGAAATGCACTAGATATTTACATTTAAATATACTTATACGGCAGCGGTGGCACTAAAACTCAATACATTCAATCAATCACGGAACTTAAGGTTTCGAAAAAAGCTTAGAATTTTTGTTTTTTTTTTCGTTTTTAGTAATAGTACAATATTTTTTTGTTTAAAAGATTTTTTCCTTTTTGTTAAGGGTCATACAGTAGCAGTAGTCAAGTAAGTAGCTAGTTGTAGAGAGTTTATTTTGATTTTTAAGAGGAAGTTTAAGTGTATCTACGGTTGAACTAGCTGAAATTGTTGGCCTTGTGCTGATCCATTTTTGAAGGTTTGAAATGTCGGTTTGGTCTGAGTTTTCTTTTGCTATCTGCTATGCTGCTCTGAAATTCTAAACATAGCGAGTGATTTGAGTATGGAAATCGGAGAGACAAAGCTGCAATTGTACAAACGACGGGCGTTCGGAAGTTGGTTGTGCCCAACAGTAGGCCATTATGGTGAAACTGAAAAGAGAAAGAGAGAGAGAGAAAAAAAAGGTTGAACATGAGAATTGAGAAATAAAATAAGCGGAAAGAAAATAGGAGTTACTTAATTAAGAAATTGTGCGATAAGCCTACCTTTGAGCTCGTTCCGAAAAAAATATTGGAACAACGATGTTCGGGCGACAAGAAAACTTGCCGATCGCGTGTCTATAAAATTCACGATAAGTTTCACACAACCTGAATTAAGTGCTGATGATCAGTGTCATCGATGCCAAGGACCCGTCAGAAATGCCGTAACTGATGCATGGTCAAGAAAGTCTGTGATTGAGGCAACGGCACCGGGTTCCCCGGAGAAGGAAGAAAAAACGATCCAGGAAATGCAATGGTGCTACTCCAGTAACAACGTTCGGAGATTTGTCTACTAAGAGACGAATATAAACCTGTCGAATACGGAATTTAGTAGTCGCTGTTGAGAATATGGAAGAACCACTTCTACGACCAATGCTCAGCTGTAAAATTGAATGATAGAAAGAACCATTCAACTTGGGAGCTGAAAGCAAACATTTTCGCCCACCCAACGAGTTTAAACTTGGAATAGAAACATCTGAATGTAAGTACAAGGTGCGGCAGAACCAATTGAGCAGTTTGGTGGAGCAGGAGTTCGGACGGTGGTGGGGGTAGGTAGCTGTACTCGGTCTCCCCATTTAGTAGCAAACATTGTTTGGACCGGAGTGGCTTTACCGTGCGTGCGTTTTGTGAAAACAACCGATCTGTGATTGCTACGCAAAGAACTTTTCGGCGGCGCTTTAATTTTCCGCGCAATAATGCTGTTCCTACTGCGAACACAATTCGGTCCTGGATTCGGCAGTTGAAGGCAGAATAAATACACATGGCCGACGAAGACCCATCAGAACACCAACAGATGTGGAGCTAGGAAGAGCAGCACTCGAGAAATCGCCAAGACGTTCTGCTCGAAGGCATGCTATTGCATTGGCGGTTTCAGACCGCAGTTTGAGGAGGATTCTGCATTTAGATTTGAATTTCCATCCCTTCAAAATAATGATGGTTCAAGAATTGAACCCATCAGACTATGCCAACCGCCAAAATCTGTGTGAGGAAATGCTTGCAGCGATCCCTCCTGAGGCAGCATTCTTCAGCAGCGACGAGGCTGAAGTAAGCGGGATTGTGAATAAACAAAATTTTCACCAGTCCAAATCGTTCACGAAAGACCGCTACATTCTCCTAAACTAATGGTGTGGTGTGACGTGTCACAATTTGGTGTTATTGGCCCGTACTTTTTTGAAGAGGGAGGCGTGACCGTGACCGTGACCGTGAATTACGGGCGTTATGTTTCAATGTTACATAATTTTCTGCAGCCCCGACTGGAAGTGGTTGTTGGAGAAGAAGGATTAGGGGATGTTTGGTTCCAACAGTATGAGGCTACAGCCAACACAGCCCGAAATTCTCTAAATGCTTTAAGAAAAATATTTCCCGGACGTCTAGTGTCTTTGGGAGATGACGTGAGGTGGCCTGCGCGGTCGCCGGATTTAAGCATATGCGACTTCTTTCTTTGGGGATATCTTAAGGAAAAAGTGTTTAAACGTCGCCCCCAAAACCTGCTAGAGCTAAGGAAGCGAATTGTTGAAGAAGTGAACGCGATACCCCTCGAAATGTGTCAACGGGCAGTTCAAAACTTTAGAAATCGGCCTTAGCAATGTATTGCAGCTAGCGGCCGCCATCTTAAAGACATTATGGGTCAGTACAGAGCACATTACATCAATTTATTTCCAAGATTTAGCCGGGAAAGGTATGCCTAATGGATTTAACACCGTCATCGTCTGCTTGATGAAGAGACGTGAGCCAAACGCACGGCAAATGTTTTCAGAGGCGCATGTGCTAAAAGTTTCACTCCTCTAGTGGCAAAAAGAAGAAACAGAAGTGCACCCACTGAAATCGACCAATCTGTCGGAACTGAAATTTAACCCTTTTCATTCGATACGAACAGGTTCAAGAGGAAGAAAGTTTCTGGCATTCCATCTGTCGAGGGTGCTGCAACCAATAACGGCTGCAGTTTCAGTGGATAAAAATGGAAAGAAGCGGCCAAACCCATCGGCAAAAACGAAACCAGCTGTGGTTTCACCCCCTACAACCAGTAAAGATCGTAGTTCTGGTCGACGAAAGTCGGTCGATGCAATGAAACCCACGCTGAAAAAACAACTCTGGTGGCGGCTTTCTCCACGCTGCTACCACCAGCAAATGCAGTTCGGGTGGACGGAATTTGGAATGCATCGCAAATCTCACTTCCAAGGAAGTCCCGAGACCGGCGCACTATAATGATGCCTCTATTACCTCTCTGAGGTTTCGAATTAAGAGGGCTGACGCAACAAAAGTCTGAACGACGCAGAGTAAAAACACTACGTTTATCAACAGTGGGACCTAGCTAAAGTAGAAAATGTTTGCTTTCAAGCAGAACAAACTCTTGCATGGCTAAGATAGTCTGTGCCAAAAATTTTAACCTTGAAAACTGATGCGCTCTGCCTTCTAGGACCCGGAGCAACTCAGGAAAATGGAGGATGTGCTGATGCGTCTTCATACCGAGACCTCTGGACTTAACACTGAAAAGTGGAAAATCTTTTCTCGTAAGGAGAGTAAGAATCGGGAAAATGAGGACGACTTTTCTATTGATGTGAGATTAGTTATCTAAGGATATGTTGAGACTATTACATCGAGGTACGCCTGACTTTCTTATTTGAATCTTGGAAGGATAAGTTTCAACATTTCAAATCTACTGCAGCATCCCTATGTTGGAAGCTTTCCGTCTTGAATACAAAACTTCACATAACATCTATACCGGAAACATGGGGGTGGAATGACCGATTTTAAGGCTTTCACACCACTATATGACGAGGGATCGGAACGACCGAGAACTTGTCTTTGTATGTGCCGAATTCACTCCCACCATCTAAACTTGGGCAATTGTGCAGCCGAGATAAAGTCGCTGCAAACACAAGCTACGAAACAAACTGAGAATGCCACAAATTCGTCACTGTGTCGGCTTATGATTACCGCCACCACAGAAGGCAGTAGCCGAACTCATTGGATACTGTGATTCCACGAATATGGGACTTATTATATACTGCAACGCAAATGATCAGAATATTTTTTGTGGTATGTACACGAGTAGGAGCAAATGCAATGTGAGAGGCAATCTTCTACTGGATTTCTTACTGTCGTCTGACCTGATTGTCAGCAATGTTGGTTCTTAGCCAACTTTTGCTACGGGAGTAAGGGAGCAAGTAATCGTGTTCAACGTATCCAACAGCTATGATTAGGAGATTACAGGCTAGAAAGTACTATAGGAGGTCACCATACAAGACCATCGGATGGGAGGTCTCGCCATTGTTGAAGAGGAATAATCCGCGGAAAATCAACTGGACACGATTTAAGGAGAATATCAGTCAAGTCTGTATAAAAGGTAAAGGAAGCTGTTCAGAAACTGAACGATACCCTCACCACACGCTTTGAACTGACATGTACATCTAGGAAACAGTCGGGTAGATCGGCCGTTCCATGGTGGAACGCAGGTCTGCAGGGACTACATTAAGAAAATAGAAAATCTCTGAACAAGTCACTTAAGACCAATTTGAAGGAGTAGCGGAATCTCTTCTAAAGCGGGGGTAGCCATAGCCGTAATCGGTGATTAGTGCACTAGAAATGCGCTTTCAGTTAATCCCCTTTACGGGAAGGAGGGAACTGACTGGTCTGACTCATCTAGTGCCTGAAGGCATCATCATCCGATTCTCCTACGGAGCTAATTATTTGGTTGTCAACCCGGATAACAAACTTCTTTTGACTTTGCACGTTACATCGAGAGCCTTTAAGGCACTGTATTTTTTCTGGATAAGATTGATGATAAGCGATTCTGAAGTCCGCGTTTAGGCCACCTTCTCGTACAACCGTTTACCATTGGTTCGCAAAATTTCGCGGTGGCCGCACGTCGGTTTTCGGTGAACCGCGAGCGGATGGCCCAAAACCGGTTACCATAGAGGAAACCGTGGACAAAATCCATGACCTCGTACTGGACCGACCACCGCGCCGAGTGAAAATTCGCGAGTTGGCTGAGATGGCAGGCATTTCAACTGAACACGTTAGCTATATCCTCCATGAGATTTTGGGCATGAGAAAGCTGTCCGGGCGATGGGTGCCGCGTTTGCTCACACCGGAGAACAAGTGCAATCGTGAGACCACTTCAAATACGTGCTTGGCCCTGTTTAATCGAGATCCGGATGTCCATGAGACATGGATTCATCGGTGCACACCAGATACCAAAGAACAATAAAACAATAGGTTTTACCGGGTGAACATGATCTAAAGAAAGGGAAGACCGTGCCTTTGGCCGGAAAGGTTTCAAAACAAAACTAAGCGTCAGATTTTCACCAAATTTTGACAGGCAGGCTAAAAGAGGTTCAACTAAATGATGATACACTCGTTTTGCCTCAGTAGCGCAACCTATCTTCCAATCCGAGTACGCATCAAACAGCCCTCGTATTGACTTCAAATGTTTCAACAGTCTTCGGCTTGTAAGTAAACACCAAAGGCTTTATATAGCCCTAAAAGAAGTAATCTAGTAGAAAATCCTGCGACATAGGTGACTAATTTCCCATGATATAATGGTGTCGTTGAGTTGAACCCTCGGCAAATCAATGGTTCCATGACCATAATGGCATGTAGGACCATCTTTGTGAAAGCACATATCCATGTCGAGTATTTATAAAGAAAAAAAGGAAAAGATGAGAATCCGAAATCCCTCACCAACTCCTATGCCGCTAGCAGTAAGTACCGAAGAGCAGTGGCAACGCTGCCAAAGTGCCATTAGAGACGCCGGATTTCATCCGATCACCGCCAAGAAATCCCTGGTTTGATGAAGATGCCGCTGGCGGCAGCACATGCACCTAAACAAGAAGCCTACAAAGCTGAGCTGCAACGAAGGACGTAATCGTGAGCTCTACGAGCAGAAGAGACCGGAAAAACATCGGCTTCTCCAGAAGAACAAAAAAATGCAAAGCGCGCGGTCGAAGATATTGAGAGGTTGCACTCCACGGAAGTTTTACCAAAGAACGTGTCAAGGCAAGAAGAGCCTGTAGAGATGTAGAGAGAAGCCTTGTAGTAGAGTCACATTCGGTGCTGAGAATATGGAAAAACTCCTTCTGCAGACTGTATTACGGCGACGAAGACCAAAGTTTTAAAGTCAGCAATTTAAAATATATACAATGATAGCCAAAACTTCCTTCCACTTGACCGCCAAAAAAAAACTGACGCCTTACGGCGAAATATTCAAAGCTGTTGGAAATGACTTTGTGGAGGGCATACATCACCTCATTTCTCAGATCTGGTCAGAAGAGTGTATGCCTGATAAATTAAATCCTAGCATCGTTTACCCTATCTACAAAAAAGGAAACCCCTTCAACTGCGCCAACTATAGACGTATAGGTCTCCCAACATCGGATACAAGATCTTATCTCTCATATAGAGTGAACGTCTGAAACCCTTCGTCAACAACCTGATTGATCCATATCAGTGCGGTTTCAGAGCAGGAAAGTCCACAATCAACCAAGTTTTCGCACACCGGCAGATCCTGGAATAGAATCAGAAAGTCCAAACCGATACCCACCATCTTTTCATCGATTTTAAGGTTGCATATGACAGCATTTATAGAACGGAGCCATAGAGAACCATGTCTAGTTTTGGCATCTCTATCAAACTCGTCCATCTGTGCAGAGAGACGATTAAGAACGCTCGCTGCTCCGTAAAGGTCGGTAGCAACTTAACCGATTGACGTCAAAGACGGTTTTAGACAAGGGAAGCGCTGGCATGTGATTTCTTTAACACCATACTTGAAAGAATTGTGCGGAACTAACAAGCGAACAATGGGGGTACAATCTTTCAAAAATGTGTGCAACTACTAGTGTACGTCGATAATATCGACATCCTTGGAAGAACTCAGCGGGTTGTCCCCGGTGCGTTCGATAGTATTTAAACGGAAACTGCCATGAGGGCAAAACCAAGTATTTGCTGTCAACAAGCAGGGACACACAACATCGGCGAATTGGATAGAACGTCACAATAGACAGCTTCAGCTTCGAGGTAGTAAGGGACTTTGTCTACCTTGGGTCTGCCATAGATTCTGCCAACAACACATCAGCAAAAATACAACGAAGAATCACTCTTGCCAATCGTTGTTTCTTTGGGCTAAGTAGGCAATTGAGTAGTAATGCCCTATCCCTAAAAACTAAGGAGACAGTATATAAGACCTTGATCAACCCAGTCCTACTTTATGGCGCAGAAGTATGAACCCTATCGAAAGCTGATGAAGGTATCTTCAGTCGTTTCGAGAGATAAATCGGAAAAAATTCGGTCCCGTTTGCGCTGTTGGACGGACTATACGAGCTGTATAGCAACATCGACCTAGTCAGAAACCTGCACATGATTCGCCTGAGTTGGTTGAGACATGCCGAACGAATGAGAGCCAGCAGGAGCTTCGAATCTAACCCGGAAGGACAAGCCAGTCTAGGAAGACCTCTAGATGGCACGCACAGGTAGGAGGGGACCTTAACCGACTTTGAGTGCGCAACTGAAGGAAGTTAGCTAAAAACCGGACTAACTGGAGAGGCTTGTCGGTTGAGGCCCAGGTTCACCCTGAATTTTAGCGATTTTAGGCCCATACAGGTCCTTTACGGAGTCAGAGATCCACACGTATCAAGTTTCATATTTTAGGTGTTCAATCCTCCACTTCCATCCTTTCCGTCTACCATCTAACCTCAGGCGAAGACATATTCTCGTACACTTCCACTCGTAACCATTCTCCTGAAAATGTCCATTGTTCAAAAGATTAGCATATCACTCCATTGCAATTAACTGAATCGAAACCCCCCACAAATTTCGTCCTTTTAATCAAAATCACGAACTAAACCGCTCATACCGGCACAATATTAATCACATGCATACGAGTATATCTTCAATTTACTTACAGTTCATCGGGGCAATTAAAAGGCTGTGCCAGTCGATAGCCATCCTTCAAATAGTGTTCCATCTCGAAAGGATCCACTTCAGCATACGGTTGCTTGGCAAATGTACACATCTCCCACATCAGTACACCAAATGACCAGACATCACTGGCCTCCGAGTATTGTTTCTTCGCCAGGGCTTCGGGCGACATCCATTTTACAGGACGATTCTCGCTATCGCCCAGACAATGATAGTCGCCGGGGAAGAGGTCGCGTGTCAATGAACTGTCTACCAGTTTAACCCGCAACTGGTCATCAATCCTGTGGAAGAGATTCACAAAAAAAAAACAACACACAAATCGGTTAAAGATAGCAAAAGATACGAATACGGATAGAAGGTAGTTGTCACCACCCTCTGCGACAAACAACTAATCATTTCAAAAACGCCTACATCCTTACACAATTGCAATACTTACACACAATTCCTAGCGGCAATGTCCTTGTGTATCACACCGTGCGTATGCAGATGCCCCATGGCACTGGCCAATTCCGAGGACATGAGCACCGTTTGAATGGTGGTAATCGTACGCGAGTATATCGGCTCCTGCAGGAACAGCTTCAGATTGCGAGTGTTATTCGTAGCTGGATAGAGTACAAATGGCGTCGAATAATCCTCTATAGACACACCCAGAACGGTGAGTAGACCTGGATGCGAGGCCCCATACAACATTAATCCTTCCTGCAGCAGCAGAGAAACTTGAATTTGGCTGGCATGTTGTGCAACCGTCTTTACTAGTACATCCTGCGAATCGTTGTACGTACCCTTATACACCCGACCATAGGCGCCTTCTAGCAGCAGGCTGGACAAGCGAACGCGACACTTCTGAACGGTCAGTTCACTAAGGCGACGATTAAACTCCTCCGGTTCCTGTTCATATTCCCGAAAGGGTCGTGTCAATGTCGCATATGTTGGCGTTATCGTCGACGGGCACACATAAATCGAATTGTGCGCCGTCGACGAAATGGTCGGCAGTCGCTGAAAGCTTGAAGTTTTAATCAAATGCACGCCATGATGATTTTGCCGCTTGGTCGGTCCCTTGGCGCAGTATGCGATGAGGATTAGGGTGGCCACAAGGACAAGAGCCAAAATTCCACCGATTATCAGCGTAATCAGACCGTTATGGGGTGGTGGTGCTATTGTCTCCTTTAGCAATGGATCTTCGGAGGATGTCGAGTATATTGTACCACCAGTGCCGCCAGCCACAGCTCCTCCTCCCCCAGCTGCTGCATCACTTTCATCATCTTGATTGCCCGCCAAACAGTTTTTCTTGCGGCGAAAGACTAACTCGGTGACGTTGTTGGTTGCCCGATCCAAAATAATTTCAATGGCAATGGTGACTTCGACTTCGGCTTCACGGATGCCCGAACATTTCATGCCAATGGCATAGGTGAGGGGCTCAACTGGAATCTCGCCAATACGAGAGATATTGAGAGTGGGCCGGGGCAGAACTGCCGGATCGGAGGTGATTATATTGATGCTATATGGTAGAGGATGACCAGCCAGACTCTGCCATGTGAAGGAGATTTCTTTGACATTAGCCGGGACGGGAACGGCGAAATTGAGGGCATAATCGTTGATTTGACCATCACGGACGTAGTAAAGTTCGGCGGAAACACCTGCAAATAGAAAAGTGAGAAGGGAAATGGTTAAATCTGAGGTTAACTGGAGTCGGTTCAATGTTCTGGGGGTTCGATGTTTTTGTGTTTGCATGTGGATTACAGGTTGTGGTTTCACCTTATTGGTGGCAGAGGGGTGTAGTATTCCTGTAACGACTGGTTAATGACGGGTTAAATTGGTTCGCTTGGTTGGGTGTTTGTGTTTACACAAGGTTGCGCTGGTTTACTAACTGTGTTGGCAATGCGATGTAATTAAACGAATAAATTGCTGCTCTCATTTGCAGAGAGAAGGTGATTTGGTAAATCCGGGTAAATATGCCTTTTGGCAGTGTATTAACGGGTTTAAAGAGAGATCACGATTTGGTAAAGAATTTGCTACTGGACTAAGGTGTGGCATGAATTTGAAGGTGATTCGGGTTGAAAGTTTGGAATGGTAGTGAATTTTTTAGGTAGACGCTTGGATATCTACGAGTAATATGACTTTCTGCGAGTGTAGGCTGTTACAGATTGTAGTTCTAGTGGAAAGCCAAATCAAATTTGAGCACCCTAACTTGCTGCAATGCTGTCTCCCTAAAGAGCTATGACTAGCATGACTGTAAGCGTGAGTCGTCATGGGAATTAAGTACAAACAAATGAAGGTTTATAGCTCTAAAGGGGTAGGAAAGGCTCATAGAGAGATTTACTCGCCTTGGTTCTTCCACATGATATAGGAAACTAGTGAAAAGTTATGCTAACGTGGCCCAGTAGGTGATCAATGGAAATGTTAAACACTTTTGCAAGAAAGCAGAATAAAAGCCATCTGGGCCATATGGTTTACAAGCGAATGAAGGAAGGATTATAGAGCCAGTCTTGTAAATACTCACTAATCGCAATTGTAGCCTCATTATAGCCCACTATACGTTAGCATCTATGTACCAGTTGCCCCAGTACTTTCTTCCTCGATTCTGTTGGGCTTCCTTTGGGTAAGAACACCCAGTCCGGTATCAAGATCTCTAGGGAGAGGTCACAGTCTTAAAAATGCTGTTGTTCATCGTTTAACTTCCATGCCAGGGTTGTCACCTTATGGATACGTGTGAGCCCTTATCCAATTTGATGTGATCCTGTATATGTTCCTGGGGAATGTTCTTGCCACTACTGCTTACCTTTTATTAATTCGAGCTCAGCACAGATGAACCGAACTGGTCGGCGAACTTCTTGCATCTTCTGCTCGTATAACTTTCTTTTCGCTTGCGGCTATGACGATAATGTGGCACATGGTTGTGTTAGCTTACATTCTCGCTTGTGCAGCGTATCTTCCTCAATATTCTGTGGCAGAGACTTCACAAGACTCTTAGGTCTGATTGCCTGATGTCCAATACGAGGACGAATACTCCATATCCCTGTTCCAAAATTGTACATATATCCACGTCATTTTTGGTCAAGGTTCTCTCAGCTTAGTCAACAATACGTTTCTCACCATCTGCGCAAAGAGAAAAGCCATGGACATCGAATCAGGAAGTAGTGCTAGCATTCTTAGCGCTTTTGATTGAGTTATCAGTGGCTTTTGGTGATTTAGTATATCTGCCTTGCTAGAGTAACCGCTTTTGCGACAGGAACCGCTGTGACTATTGTAACAGATTTTTGCAAAGTACCTTCACAAAAGGTGGACAACACCTAATCCTCTCCATCTACTATTATTGTCGTTCGACTTCTCTGTCAAAGACTGGTTTGTTTCTTTTGTTTTTTGGTACGGAACCTTGATGATTTCCGGGGCATAGAATGCATCAGATAAGGCCGTCTTCGAATTTGGAATTCGGTTTGTTTTTTTCTTAGGTTCCACTTGGCCAATTTTGGATAAACTGAGCGCGGTCTTTCTTAAAGAAAGAGATGTTTCACCTTATAAGTACTCTCGCCTTCTTCTGAAGTCACAAACAATGATACAGGTGAGACAAGTCGGTTTTGTGAACTCAAAAGTGCTACACTAGTCATCGGATACCATGCTCTGATGTTGACTTAATTTGTCACCACCAGAAAATTCCGAGATTGCTACAAGTCTGCATTCTGAGACTGTACTCTCGCATGCGGTCATTAGTTCCACACTTCTTAACTGCATGCATCTATGCCCGACATATCTAGCTCTAGTTGCACTCTACTCGCGCAAAAAGCGCTTTAGGCTCAAACGGGATATATAACCTATGAACGCGGCCGTTAGATAAATTCTCGCTTATGAAATAGCCACTTGGTGATCTGCACTAGAAAGACCAACTAACATCAAATTGTTTGAAAAGACGCGACTAATTGCCTACATAAGCATCAAGGGCGATTTACAACTTTGGCTCCCTCAGGCTGAAAGACCCTCAGCAACGGAAAGAGCTAAATCTAGGAAGTGCCAGCCTACTCATGCTGCATCGCGGGCTTTTCAAATCAACCGACCTGAAACCATCTGAAACTGACTTTAAAGTTATTTGGATAACCCAATTCCAGAAATCGTCCTCAGTAAGTCAGTTTCCATTCCCACAGACGCCGCAAATATAGCCACAGTTCGTCAGTCTAACAACACAATGTACCGTCTTCCAAATCGAAGTTTCAGCTTTTCATCAGGCCGTTGCTTGGCTCAGTCTGAATGCAAGACCCTCATCGGGTATAGATAGACAATCAAGCAGCAATCGGGAGTAGTTTCTGGGGCGCATTTCTCAATGAGATGGCTAAACAACTCAAGGGCACGCTCTATTGACTTTCGGTTGGGCATCCCAGAGAACTACATCGCTGATGAAGTGGCCAGACTCGCATCCCTAGGAACAAATAGGAGGCAGTTCGACAACATCAACCCATTATTGATCTTCACCAAACAAATGACACATTTTCAAGCACTCTCTAACGTCATAGGTGGACTGATCGAGACAACTGTGTCATCGAGACAAATATGGCTCATACTCAGCTTTAAACCATCAAAAGATGTGATCAATCTGAGGAGAAGAAACATCTCCAAACTCACAAACATAATCATTCCTCACCACGATTTTTGGAGGAGCTGCAGAGGAAGAGGAATTTGGGACGCATTTCCTTTGTCACTGCCCTACGCTGGCATGCATTAGCATAGACGATCTCTATAAATATCACTGATCTCCACAAATTTATCAAGAAGTCTCCTTGGTTCCGGGATCAGCTAAGAAATCGCCCTCCTTCGCTCTCACCATCTCAAGCTTTCGTTTGAATCTATTTCTTTTCAGCTCTCTTCAAAATGAAAACTGTTGCACTGACTAGGTATGGAAGCCTCTGGACGACATCAGCGGGACAGGCTATAGAGATAGGCTGTCATATGAAGTTGAACACCCACAATGCTTGACTAGTATTCGTACATAGCCATAATTCGAACCTTGATCACATGAGTGACAAGGCTGAAAACGGTACTTCAAGCAGACTCTTGAGTTATTGCTTGCAGACCTTCAACTATGGATGGGATCTTTCTTAGAATAGCCCTTCGTTGCTTCTATATTTTCGGAGCATATTATCTCAAAGATAAAACGCTTCTGCCTCCATTAGTTGGAAAAGTTGTTGCCAAACGCCCGTAACCTCTGCTTATGATCGCATTCTCCACTTTCAATAACAAAAAACAGATCGTAGACGGTTTCGATTCTGCTTTGTCAAAATATCAGTTGACCTATTCAACTTTTATGCGCAAGATTCAATAGGGCAAACCAAACAAAGTCAACAGGTCTGCTTTGGCTAGTTTACCGGCAGCTTTCTGATTTGCATAAACAAAATGAAAGTAGCTTGACAGAGCATAGGCATTGCTGCTCGTCAGTGCAGACATGTATGCGGTCTTGAGAGATTCCGACCTAAGTGGTTTCGTGCGTTAGCGCGCATTGATCCGAACACAACTGGACGATCATTATTTTGTTATTTCCGACGTCTACGGAGGTTTATGAGTTCATTGCTTCGTCAAGTAGGTTAAAAACTGCCAGAATGGTCATCCAGTGACTGAAAAAAAGACTCAATGACCCACTTACGCCATCACTTTTTCTACAGAGCGGCTATGATTATAGTTCACTGCTACAAATGCTCACTGAAGATCCTGCGAGAGTGCCCTTCAGAATCTGGTAGGGAGAATTGTAGGCGCGCTCGATAAGAAGGAATACGCCGTGGGCATTTTCTTCGACGTTGAGGGTGCTGTCCACAACGCAACTTTTGATGGCTTGTTTAACTCGGCCAGTCAACACGGCGTAGATGAATCATTAGTTTTGTGGATAAAATCAATGCTGGTGAATGGGACATTGATTGCGGATTCTGGATGCGGCTAATATGTGGTATAAACAGGGGTTGCCCACAAGGCGGCATTCTGGCTCCACTGCTATATTGCATGTTGGTCGACTCACTGCTCAACGCGCTCAATAGTTCTAACATCTATCCACAAGCATACGCGGATGATGTAGCTGTGTTGTCGGTTGGATCGTGTCTAGGAACTGTCTGCTCTAAAGCGCAGGCAGCCCTAGACGTGATCGACGACTGGTGCACTAGTAAGTAATGGACTTTCAGTCAATCCTCTTAAAACTGAGGCTAAGTATTTGGGTGTCATCCTGGATAACAAACTTCTCTGGACTAAACATGTTACGTCGAAAGCACCTAAGGCGCTGTCGGCCTTCTGGCGGTGCAGAGGAGCTATCGCAAGACATGGGGTCTGTCACCGAGAAGAGTCCTTTGGATCTACATGGCTATGATAAGGCCAATTATTGTATATTATATGCGTCGGTTGCCTGGTGGAATAAGCTCTCGCGAAAATACGTGATTGCTGCTTTTATCAAAGTCCAAAGAACGGTTTGTCTGGGATGCATGGGGGCTTTTCCCAACACTCCTGGTTCAGCTCTAGACGCATTGATGAATCTCCCTCCCCTTGACATTCATATCATGGGCTGCACTCACAAAGCCATTTCCCGCTTAAAAAGAATTGGTCTTTAGTACTACACGCACTGGAGCTTTGATGACTTTGCGCGTCAGCTGTCTTACGGATATGCCGTCCGATGCAATGACACCAGAACTCCTGTTACCGAAGAAATACGAAATCGACATTCCCTGTGCTCGAGACTGGTTTCGGTCAGAATCTGAGCCAGGAAAGGAATGTAGTGAGGTCTTCACGGACGGCTCCTAAATCATTATACGATGTGGCGCTGGTGTCTTTCTGGAAGACGACAACGTTAGACTTCTCTTCACGCTAGGAAAGCTCACATTTATCTTTCAAGCGGACATTTAGGCAATCGTGATGGCAGCGAACTATGTTGCGGAGAACCGGTGGAGGGGGCGAAGCATTAGCATCTGTAGCGACAGCCAAGCTTCGCTTAGAGCCTTGCTGAACCCTCTCACGACTTCCAAGCTAGTTCAAGAATACAAGAGATCACTGAACGCAGCCAGAATGTTAAATTCGATAACCCTTGTCTGGGTCCCAGGTCACAATTGGATCACGGGAAATGAAATCCCCGATGAACAACGTTCAGAGGAGAGTTTTTCAGGACCCGAACCTACGTTGAGTCTGCCTGCGTATTCGGTTAAGGCGACAATTGACAACTGGGTCTGCAATTCCCTAAGAAGTCAGCGGCCTTTCTGCTGTTCTTCAGCCGGAAAGCCTGCAGGTTGATTACTGGCGTCGTGACAGGGCACTACACTTTTGCAGAGCACTTAAATGTGCTGGGCATAAGTGACACAACATCTTGCGATGCTTGCTGTGAAATTGATGACGACACCGCGGAGCACTACTCGTATCTCTGTGAATGTTCGGCTTACGCTCGCATCAGGCTGCAGCTACTCAGCGCTGACGTAGTGGGTGCTGGTATTGGAGGCACTTTATTACTGAAGCGCTTACTCATTTTTCTTCGTAAGACTGAAAGATCTCATTAAAAGGAACTTACAATGGACTAGTTCTTTGGCTGTCGGAACAAAAAAAAAAAAAAACAAATAGCTCACTGCAAACCGTAGTTTTCTGTTGGTAGAAATTGTGAACTACTCGTATCCTTAAAAACAGTATTGTGCCCAGTGAGCAACTGGCTATTAGAACTACGAGGTTTAAGGCGCTACCAACTAAAAGATTGAACCTTTCCTTAAGCAAGCTGACTGTAGAGCGAACTAAAGAAGTTGGATTACGAGCTGCTCTATCGACTTGGGAAGAGAACTGCGTTGGTGCCACAAACGACAGCCAATGTGAGGTCAGCGTCGGGTGGGAAGCAGTCAACACTGGTTTTCAACATTCGAACCAAGCTTTTTTCTTTAATAAGAGTGGCAGACTCTATGAGCCCTTCGTCTAAAATGGTCATTCAGAAAGATCATGAGGAGCGAGGTGCTGGATGATATGTTCCAGAAGGGTGTTAGCTTAAGCAGCCACAAATTGTGAAATCCATACTCCGCGTCTAAAAGCGTATCTAGGTGTCCTCCGACTCAGCGAGTTTAATTATTTTAATCCGCTCTATGCAATATAAGAACGTTGAACTTCGACATACGATGCATCACCTGCCGCAAACTTGTATCAAACACCCAATCTACGAGTACCAGTCCTCAATTTGGTCATTTTGCATTAGGCATCCGCTCAACATAGTTTCATAATCTGACGTTCCCTGCATAACCTCAACCCATTTGCTAATTTCATTCTTCATGTTTCCAAAAATCAATCACAGACAGGGCTGTCACCTTTTATCTCATTTGGGTTCCAGACTTCAGTGTAAATACAAAGAGACATAGTTAGGAATTCTACTTCATCTTCCGGTTCATTCTCTTGTGTTTGACTTGGATTTCTGGGGTGCAACTTGTGCGTGTCTTCTATGCATAACCACGCCGCCACCCACATCATATGCAAACACCATCGATGTCCCGGAGCGATTCAGCTTCCAGACGGAAGGCTATTTTTCGATCCTTCCAAAGAGTTGACATTCTACTCAACCCTCGATAGTCCTTTCTTCTTCGTTTTTTTTTTTTTTGCTCTAAAATTCGTTCGACTTTGATCTAAAGACTCCCTCTTACCGCATGGCGTCCCATGCATATAACAAAAAAAAAAACGGGACTTCAACCACAATACCGACACTGAAGAAGGCAGCTCAAGAGTGAGTCTCACCCGAAAGTCAATATTTGGTAGAAGCGACAACTCTGCAGCGACACAATGTACGGCTGCGGATTATTTGCTCTCTGATTGAAGCCGACGACGACGAAAAAGGTGTGGGAGAATGAAATGAAGGAGAAGAGGCAAAGAAGAAGGAGCAGTGCCAACGGGAGCAATTGCCCGTACATAGAATACACATATTCACATGCGGAGCACATTTACATACACGCAACCACTTCAGGAGTCTCCTACATCACCTACATCATACCCCCAACAAGTGAAGCCATGTGCCAAACTCAACAGCCTTTGACTTCCTTGCATAGAAGTTGTTTGGCCAGATGATTTAGTCTGGAACAAGAAGGAACCAAGAGGAACACGAAGCGGCTCCTGACTCGAGAGGAAAAATAGGGAATTGCCGCAGCTTTATTTGCTTATTGACATGGCGGTACGGTACGGTTTGTGTACCCGTACATCGAACCCCCTCAGACGTCCCATGATAATACTGGAGCTAGAGCTTAAGTTGGCTGGATACCGGATAACCTCACAACCCCGCCGAAGGTTGACTGGCAGATTCGGGGGATGAGGCAGATGATGCTACAGAGTGTCGGTACGGTACGGTGTTCGCTTGTGACATCACAGGGGAGCACTTAAGCTTCAAGCAAATGTTTTGTTTTCTTCGCTCCCTTTGTTCTCGAAGCGCCCCTTCCCTTCCCTTCCCTTCCCTTCCTTTTCTTCTTGTGATTCTTCGTTTTTTTTTTTTTTCTTTTTTGTTTATTCATAGGCGGCGGCGTTGCGTTATGGATAACAAAAGCGACATCACAATCACCGTCAGCCAACGGCGGCAGCGGCAAGTGTGTTTTTTTTTTTTTTTCGTTTGTGTTCCATGTTATGCAAGATACAAGATACAAGTGTTGGACAACAAATGCTGCGTAAACAAATTGCTTAAGACCAAATGTAGAATGGGGTGGGAGATGTCTGGGGGGCAGGCAAATGCGTGCTTAAGCTGAAAAGTCTATGCAAACTTTGAAGAACTTCACGCTTGTGCCTACGAAATGAAAAATTCATTTCGTCAAATTATCAGGACACCCAAGGTGTGGGAGTTATTCCTGACGAACAGGATGATTTACCTTCAGCAGGAGCAGGGCATTGTCAACAGCAATTGAATAATAGATGGAGCTGTAGTTTTTGAACGTGAAATGAATCTATTTTCGGAGACTAGAATATTCATTTTCTCTTCAAAGAGAATCAACGTAACGGACGAAAGTTTCAAGCTATGTATTATACATTAGAGATGAATCAGGATATGCGCGTGCATAGGAAAACGCCAAAGGATGGCTCATTTACATACATACATTCTCCTCTTAAAGGCATTGGGAGGTTCTTGACAGTTTTAACAGAAAATCCAGCATTTACTCCTTGACTTGGAATATATTTTGTAATTATGGATCCGTCTAATCTTGCATGCAATTCACAAGAGGCAAGTATGTGTGGTTGCGTGCTGTTTAAGAAGTGGGCTGCTCTATTTAGAGACCTGCAAACAGTCCTACTAAAGAGAGGGCTTTGTTTTGAATAGAGGGCATAGAGTTCGAATATTGAAGGATCTGGAATGCTTTACTTTCACCTAGGTTCTGTTTCCCCTTGTGGGTCCTACGGCCTTAAATACGCCTACGCTTCAGCTCTCGTCAACTCTTCCTCAATTGCCGTGACTCCTACTCACCTGCCCTGCGCCAAGTATTTCTCGCACGACCCGTTGTTCTACCGTCTTGTGATAACGAATTCCAAAACGTCGCGTAGTATGTAATGGAACTTTCCCTTTCGAAGTGTATGACCAATTCACTGTCACTTCCGCCGCTGGATGGTTGTACCTATCGGTTCTTGGCTCATTTTCTGGTAAAGATGTTCGTTGGAAATACGGTTAGGCCAAAAAACCCTTAAGATGTTCCGTGGGCACCTATTAACGAAGTTCGCACTTTTTTTTTTTTTGTGGTAGTGGTAGCGGTCACATTCCAAGTGCTGCACCCGAACAATCGTAGCTCGGTTTTGCCATTTCCGTTGACAATATCCTGTTCGGTAGAAACAATAGTCCCAAAATAGTGGAAACTCTCTACTCTCCCTACCCGTTGTCCTGCAATGCTAACTTGAGTTGATCAGTTAGTATCGAGGTTGACGATTTAGGTTTGGCAATTTTAATTTTCAAACCCACGACGACTGTCATTTGGTGCAGATGCATAGTCCCTTGAGAGAGTAAACAAATGTCATCGTCAGAGTAGTTCAGATGTTTGAGTTGAGATGTAAAAGTCCAACGAATTCCTGTCTCCCGTAGACAAGACTGAGCGAAGCACATCGCTAATCACCAATAAAAAAAGTATCGGCGATAGAATGCAACCCTGTCGGACCCCACTTTGGATCTCAAATTCCTCTGACAACTTTTCTCTATGCAGAACATGACATTAAGAACCATCACAAGTTGCTCCTGCGCAAGGCACACCAGATAAACTGAACAATGAACAGCAGGTGAAGTGGTGACCGGTATTTGTATTGTTCCGCAGGGTATCGATGTGGTCGAAACCGGAGGATATCCAGAGCGGAAACCTACTTGTTCGGCATCGAGTGTATCTTCCAAATGTTCCTTTATTCGTTCAGAAACTACTCGTACTTTGGCCATTACCTTAGCAGCTGCGGGAAGAACGCAAATGCCTCTCCAGTTTTCGCACTCCATTAACCAACCTTTTTTAGGGAGCCTGACAATTATTCCTTCTTCCACTTATCGGAAAAATTTTCTGCCTCCCATGCTCTCTCAACAAGAAGATATACAAGCTCTGCAGATGATGTTGGAGCGGCTCGCAGAAGCTCTAAAGGAATTCCACCTCTTCATATCGCCTTGTGGTTCTTCAGTGCGTTGAATGGGATCTCACCTTTACTGTGGACCCGGGAAATTATTACTTCGCGCAGCTTAATTTGATTTGGGTGCATATCGCGGGCGAACGCACGGGTAAGGATCGTAGCAAAATGCTCCTTTCATCGCTTGAGCTGATCCTCATCCGAAACGAGTACGGTGCGATGACCACCTGTCGGCTCTTTTGTGATTCTGTAAACGGTTCTGGTATCAAGCCTGCCAAAGCGTTGATTTTCATTTTCTCATTTTCTTTCGATACAGGGACTCTGGTATCACGTGTTGGGGTATCAACAATACGAGCTTTACGTAGCTTACGTTCGTCTACGATCTCCAGGTATCCTCGGTAAGCCACGTGCTATGTCTTGCCTGTCATCTACCAACAATACGAGTGCTTTCCGCTCTAGACGTGAAAACTATTTACAGCGTTAAAATGTTCTTGGATGGTTGTCGGCAGTGAGGTGTTGATTGCTTCCATTCCTAGCGAAAAGTGATCACTTTGTTGTTGGCGTAATGAGGGGATCTTTAGCCAGTCGATGTTATACCTAGGCATGCTGGTGATATAGTATTGCGGAGTCCTTAAACAGATGCAGTACGTAACTGGAGAGTAGCTGCTATAAGGTGATGATCTCGTACCAACCTCCTCGTCTGTTCCGGACGTCTAAAAGGCAACTTCTGAAACGTCGACTGATCTCCAAATAGTCGATTTGATTGGACGATGATTGCCTGTTAGTTGACATACAGCTAACTTTATAGCAGGTCTTCTGCTGAAGCATGGTGCCTCCTATGACCAAGCGATTGATGTTGCAGAGATCAAAAAATCTTTCATCATTGTCATTTCGGTCGCCAAGTATGTGCTTCCCGATCACATGTCTGAGCCCTTCATTGTCGTTGCCTACCTATGCATTCGGGTCCCCCATCATGACAATGATATCTCCGTTCGGTGTTGCGTTGCATTATCCGCCACCACATCCGATAACAGATACCATCTGCGGCGGGTAATGTTACTTATAATACGAATAATAGGAATTGGCTCTGATGGGATTATCTGGGAAGTGAGTTTCGCCTCTTGGAGTCTGCTTTCGACTCAGCGAAGGCGTCGTCAGGTTGTCTGCGCGATTTGCCTTTTGAGAACTTTGTTTAGTCGGCTGGTTTCAGTATAAAGAAACCAAAGACACAACACTAAAGGAGATTTAAGATAAACAAACGTTCGTAATTAATCCTAGCAGCTCAGCAAAGGGAAAGACGTAGCAAATTCATATTGTTTGAGTCCGCAAAAATCCTGGCATGCTTGACGTCTATGAAATAGTCCTACTTTCTATTCCCTCTCAAAAGAGTACAAAATGAATAGAAGCTACTCATTGATTAATTCTATTTCTATCTGAGCAAAATGTAGGTTACTCTTTGGCAAACTTAACAAGGAATAATTACAAAAAAACAAACCTACATTAAGTAACGTAGTAGGCATCGGAAACGCCCCATAATTCCAGCATTTTGCTGGTTTCACTCTAAAAAAAAAACAGCAAACAGACGGAACTCATAGCCAACTCTAGTTGGACAGAGTTTTTCCAAGCATCCTCATGGTCTATTTTATAATTTCTAATTGTGTGCCGTCTGTATTTGCTTATGGGATACCTATTTTCAGCAGAAAAAAAAAAAAAAACAGATCCTTCCTTGTTGTTCAGGATTCAGTATCTCTATCTCTCGTTGTCATAGCAAATTGCAATTTCTATTTACTTGTGTACTCGTATTCTTCAGAAATACAGGACAACAACTACGAGTACACAACGCAATGGAGAAAATTAGACAAACAGAGCTCAGTATATAAATAATAACGAAATGGAAATTTGCCGCAAAACAAATCTGGAGCACATCCCTTTTTCAAATGTATCTTCTCGATGTCGAATTCGTTATTTTCTTCCTTTGGAGTACTACTGATACTATGTAGTCCATGGGTTGTTCTCCTACACACTTTCCATCCCTAGCAAGGGGAGGAAGTTAGAAGGATCTCCTTAATTTGGCTGCAAACAGGAGGAAGAATTAATGCAAAATCTCATTGAAAAATTTTCCCCACCGACCGCAAGGATCATGTACGAAATACTCGTATTCTTGTGGTGTAGAAAAATTCCACCTAAAAACCGCCTACGCCTGTACAAACGAGTAGGAGCCCTACGTACATATGTGCATTCCTTTAACGACGCGACGCCCGGGCACATTTCGGAAGGACCTTTTTCGCTTTGCTAGCAAAAACCGCTTTGTGTGAGGAATTTCGCGGTGAGGAATTCTTAATTTGTGCTTCTTCCACCAGTGGATGAGAGGGAAGGGAGAAAGATATTCTCGTGTTTCATCCTTGCGGATGGTGGAGGTGAAGGAAATGATGAATATTCAATTCTCTTTCTTTGGATACATTTTTTTTTTCTTTTCATTTTTTTTTTGCAATTTTTATTCGACTGCGACGCTATGTCTGCCACTTTGGATTCTTAAGATTCGAATTATACGCGCCGTCTAGGAGGAGATCGCGAAGAAAAAGGCGGACAAAGCAAAGCAATGTATAGCATAAGGAGCACAATGAGGGAAGTGAATCAAGTGGAATGATTTGAAGCCATTTAAAGGCTTTCATTCATTTGCTTTACAAGATGATGCTGCGGTAGTGGTGGAAGCGGTGGTGGCAGCGGATCAAATCTCCAAGGATGCAGCTGAAATTCGGTGCGTTTTTTTGCTCTCTCTCTCTCTCTTATTTTTATTCCTTTTTGGAGGGATTCCTTTTTCAGCTTTTTCTTGTTAACCATTAGCTTGTTGAAGTAGACGATGATTGTGGAATTGCACTGCGGATGCGAAGAATTTTCTTCTGTGAGTTAAAGCCAATGATTGGGGCAGATGGATCTGCGGGTTGGGGCCGCCGTTTAAGGAACTTAAATTTGGAATACTTGAATTGATTGATTGAAATATAGACTAGGAATTTTTGAAACTCTAACGATACCGCAATGACAAAGGATATGTGTGCTTAGATACGTGTACAGCTGGTCATTTATTGGTCATTTGACATCAGTCAGGATGCCTTTCAAAAGTGTAGATATACGCCACACAAATCATAGCACATGGTGATAATCGAACTCATCGAAGGGACTGGAAATATCGGAAATAAGGAGCTCAGGTGCATACCATCTGAAAATAACCGCGGCAAAGTCATCATGACACATTGAGGAGCTCTGCGTGCATGAACCAACTAATAGTGCCACGATTGAAGTTGAGCGTGGAACTTCCGATAGTGACGGACGCAAGAAGTAGAAGTCATTTACAAATCGATGAAAACTAAAAAAATGTTCGTTACTCTTTCGTGTTGATTGCGCTTATTGAATGAGCCTAGACAAGATGTAGAAAGATGGTTCAGAAGATCTGTAATGTACGTTGCCACTTTTTGAATGAACTCCAATTGACATCTTTGGCCTGTTTCCTGTCATTGTCTTGGATTACCTCAGTAATTCGCCGAAAGTTTTCGTAATTCCAAATCAAAAAGCTAAGACCAAAGCAGAGGCGATTGTCGACAACTGGGTGATCAGATCCCGGGCCATAAGGATGCAAATATCAATCGAAAGTCTACCCGAATCAGTGGCAATTTCCTAGAATAAAGAGGACGAGCACAAATCCACCACATCGCGCAAGTTAATATGACTTGGAATGAGCATGTCTAAGATTGTGATCAACTTACAACGAGCCGCGCAATATAAAGCCAGAGGGATATTGTCCTATCAAATGCACTTCAGAGATCAACAAGACAAGATGCTATGTAGCACGCGATATGTTGGTCTAAGAGCTCGGATCTAGCATAATTGTTTGACAGTTGTCATGTGTGAAAATTAAGGTTTAGTCACGAAGACTTACACAGTCGCACTAGGCATAGAAATTGTGAAAATCCACAACCGAAATGGTGAGATTTTGTCGGTCACCATAATGCACCTTCTCGTCATACAATTGTCCGATTAATCGAGAAATTGGATCAATTCAAACCCAGAAGAGACCTGTACGTGGTCGTCCATGAGAGTGTTGACCAGAATCCCTTCAATTTCAGTTTACAGTGAATTTTGACTAAGGATTTGCACTTGCATGACCACAAGGTTCAGTTGATACAACATTTTGGAAAACAACTGGACGCGGCTTATAAATGAACCCAAGCGAATACTAGACCTTGATAGTCATATCGGCAATACCCTGGACTTGTTTTTAACCTCTCATCCTGATAAGTACATCGTTGATGTGCCCTCTGCTCTAGGCTTGTTGGACCATTGTGTCATAACAGCTAATTTCTCGTACACCCACCACACAGTCAGAGAAAAGATTCATAAAAGAAAGTATGCCAATACAAGAAAGCCAATTGAAGAGGACTTAACAGCTTCTATCTCCGCCTACACTTCAGTGCGTCAAATCTTCAATGGGACGAATCCACTCGCGTATTCGTGTAGTAGCAAGAGTATTTCTGGATTTTAACATTTACAAATCCACTCGTCCAGACGGTATATCTCCCCTTCTTCTGAAGCAGTGTTCTTGCTCCCTGGAAGATCCTACTCTTAAGGACTCTTTCCGAGAAGATGAAAAACAGTATATATCCAGGCCGTCCTATTCTTAAAGACCCATTGCACTTACGTCCCTTCTTTCCATGTCTTCTTTTCTGATAAACCGTCAGCTCATGAAATATCTCGAAACACGAAAGCTTCTCAACGACCGGCAACAGGTGCACTGGTGATCTGATTTCATGTCTCTCCGAAAAGTGGAACCAAAGAGTACATCAACCTGGGGAAAGCTAGATGGTTGTATTTGATATTTCTAAGCCATTTGATAGAGTTTGGCATCAGGCTCTTTTGTCGAAAATGCGTGCTTTTGGGATCGATGACTCTCTTCTTCAATGGATTAGAAATTACCTTTCGGAACGTTCAATTCAAGTTGTCTTGGATGGATTCAAGTGTGATATTCATGAAATAAATGCTGGTGTGCCCCAGGGCTCCGTTCTGTCTCCGACCCTCTTTTCAATTTTCATCAACGGTAGCAGATAAGAGCTGCTACCTCTAATCCTATATATTCCTTTGCTGGTGACAGTACTCTTTGCTTTTCATATTCGTTCCCGGACTCACGTCCCTGCTCTTCGGCAATAGAACGGCAACGGCAGCGTATGTTAAGCTCATTAAATTCCGATATTAGCAGCATAACCAAGTGGGTAACTATCAACAGCAGTTGACCAGCAATTATGCGTGGATGGCACTCGTATCGTCGAAACCGATAAACTTTCCAATCTCGGTATGTGTATCAATGACAGCTTATGTTGGAGTGACCATATGTACTTCACCCCCTCTGACCACACCAAAAGGCATTTATCCGCCCGAAATTGGAGTACAATGCCCAGGTCTGGTCGTTTGCGCCCAAAACTTCTCTGCACCTACTAGATAGGAGACAAAGTGCTATAAAACTCATTGGTGATACCGATATCGCTCAGATAATGGACACCCCCGACACCGGCGTTATGTTTCGTGTCTCACTCTGTTTTAGGGCTATTTTCAGTAGCAACTGTAATACCCGTCGCATTATGAATGCTCATGAGTACACCAACAAGCTCACTTTCGGACGTACTCTAAAATATCGTGATTCGTTCCAAAGCCGAACAATTTGCTTGTGGAATGCCCTGCCTAGCTCTTTATTTCCTAGTCATTATAATCTTCAAACACTTAAAACCGACGTTCATCGGTACCTACCTTTCTTTTCTTCCCTCATTCTCCTTCGCCCGCGCTGTGTGCAAGCATTTTAAGGCTACTCAAATCCCTTGAGCGCGCGCAAAATAAAAAAAAAAGCTCTGGTGTTAAGATTTTTTCGATTAATCCTCTTTGCGCACATTATTCGTTGTTTTGTTGTCAAATCGGCAAAACGCACACCGATAATATGGTTCGGTTTTGTAGTTTTGGTATTCCATAATCTGGGCCACTACTTTGTACGAGGGCGGGTCAATAAGTCCGTGACTTTTGAATTAAAACAGATTTTTTGATAAAAAAATAATTTTATTTTTCAACGTAGTCTCCCTTGAGCTCTATACACTTTGTCCAACGCTTCTCCAATTTTTTTATCCCTTCCAAAAAAAATGATTTGTCGAGGTCCTCAAAATGACGAGGTGACTTCATCATTGGAGTCAAATCTTTTTCCACCAAGCCATTTCTTCAGGTTTGGGAACAAGAAGTAGTCGCTCGGAGCCAAATCTGGAGAATAGGGTGGATGAGGGAGCAATTCATAGCCCAATTCATGGATTTTTGCCATGGCAACTGCACATGTGTGCACCCTTGCATTGTCTTGGTGGAAAAGAACTTTTTTCTTGGCCAAATGAGGTAGTTTTTTTTTCAAATCGTCATTGAATCGGTCCAATAAGTTGGCATAATATTCCCCATTGATTGTTCTTCCCTTTTGAAGGTAATTAATGTGGATTATCCCGCGTGCATCCCAAAAAATAGTCGCCATAACTTTATTGGCTGACAAACCCACCTTGGCCTTCTTTGGCGCCGATTCACCCTTAGAAACCCACTGTTTTGACTGTTGTTTGTTCTCTGGTGTGTTGTGATGGATCCATGTTTCGTCCACGGTTACAAAACGGCGCAAAAACTCCTCCATATTGCGATTAAACAACGCCAAACCTTCCTGTGAAGTTGTTACACGATTGCGTTTGTGGTCGACTGTGAGCAAACGCGGCACCCATCTTGCGGAAAGCTTTCTCATGCCCAAGTGATCATTCAAAATTGAAACCACTGAGCCATGCGAGATCCCTACGGCTTCCACAATCTCTCGCACTTTCAATCTTCGGTCGGCCAACACCATATTGTGAATTTTTTCGATTGTTTCGGGTGTAGAGAGCTCAACTGGGCGTCCAGGACGTTCGGCATCTTCAGTGCTTGTACGGCCACAACGAAATTCAGTAAACCACTTTTTTACCATTGAAATCGATGGTGCAGAGTCTCCATAGTATTTATCAAGCTTAGCCTTGGTCTCGGTAATGGTTTTTTTTCGCAAGAAATAATGCTTAATAAGCACACGAAATTCACTTTTTTCCATTTTCTCCTCAAATTAGTGAGTAGTCTGATAAAAATAGCTGTCAAACACAAACTAACAGACGCAGCAAGTTTAAATTTTGACAGGAGTCAACTGACAAATGCCTGTTGACAGGAGCAGTGTTGCTGTTTCAGTAAAGAGGTCAGAAATTCAAAAATGCACGGAATTATTGACCCGCCCTCGTAGTACTTGAGGTACGGCTACAATCGCAAAAGATCGACAGAGCCTTTGCTGACAGCGTTCCCTTCAAACTGTCATATGACTTGAATCAACAGCGTCAATTCCAAGTGACTGCTGTCATTCCTGGCAGTTTGTGGCCTCGGATGGACTAGGTTTCACAAGCCATCCACAAACAGCAAATCTATGGCTCGACAAAGAATATCATCAAGTCCTTGCAGCCAAGCATGAGGCGGCGTGCAGCATTGCATGAAAGGACGACAGCTGAAATGAAACCTAGCGCTGTATGTACTCGTACTCACACCAGCAAAGAAGAAAAGCCGGAAAGAAGTCCTCCCAAGGAAAAGAAGGAGTTCAAAAAGCGCTGAATTTGAGTCGGAAATTTTAGCAGGAGATAAAAACGACGTGCAGGGCAAGAAAACCCAAACTGAAGCCTGGAATGTTGTTGTATGTGAAGCAAACTGCTGGCAGTTGACATCTGTCAAATCAGATTTGAACAAGAACTTCTTTGCGTCAATTGAATCTGAATAACTAACTTTTATTTGCGTACGACATTCCTCGATATCTGGCACCTTTCAACCAACAATTTGGTCCAATTTTTCTTTATGCATTCCTCTTTGGGGAAGGTCATCCAGTCATCTTCCCGCCAGCAAATATTTTCCTCATGAATTTAGCCAGCGACTTTGTACCATTTTTAGCTTTCTATTTGGAATAAAAAGAGTAGGGTGCGAGTATACTAAGGGTGGCCACTAAAATCATTACCAAACCAAGGCTGTATAGCCATCTCTTTGGATGAATTGGATATGTAAGGATATGGTACAAGAATGTCCAGCTCTTCAAGTTTCTATCCAGTTGCTTCTAGTTTTCCGTAAATATAAGGTAGACGTCACCTGATTATAGAAGATGCGGTAGACGGGATAAAGCTGTTTCAGAAGGATATCCTGTGATATTCACTAAATCCGATTTTAGCGCTAGATTCCTTCGTGACAAAAGGCTTCCTCACACTGTTTGTGCACCAACCTTTTAACATTACGCATGCAGGGCCTATATTTTGACGGATGCGTGTAACGAATCTGAAGAAGAGCTTCTTCTCCTATAGTTTGTACAGGCAATTCCACATTTGACAAAATCGTACTGGCCAAAGTGCCTGATAACAGACAACGATAGATGTGTTAGATGAAAACGTGGGCAACGGAAGCATATCAATCCTACCAATCAATACCAATCCTCTGACGGTAAGTTAAGGTGCATAAGAATTCCTTTACCTAAGCACTGCATTACTAAAACCATACGATGGAAGGAAGTGCTCTCCTTAATCGGCTTTACCCCAGAACCTATAGGAAGTTTGCTGATGCGAGTATTATGGAGATCAGATGAGATATGTTATGATCCTCGGGGTGTTCTTTTAGCTCCACAAATTCAAAATGCAAGCAACACGGGAGATGGTACCGCGTTCCAATATGGACCATACAAAAATGCCAACCGCTATTACGTGGCTTGATTTCGGTTATCGAGTTGGAACTGATATCCGAACTGTCCATATGACAGTGGAGTGAGGCTAATCGACTTCACCGAGGTAAGAAACAGAACTCATAAGCTAGTCTTACTAACTATCAGGTTCCAATCCGATATTCACAAGACGATCATTTGATCACAGAGCTCTACCAAACTTGATACATTTTGGTGACGCGAAAGGACTAATGATCTGGACGTATGTACGTTTGATCCGAAGCACCGACCGCGACGTCAACTCGGATTGGGAGTATTTTGTTGCATCCAAGACCCGCGCGTTTCTATGTGGAGCAAATAAAAATACATAGCACCAAATGACGTAGAGAATAGAGAGGAACAATTGAAAACAAGACTTCGAACCCGAGTATACGCTGTTCTTACTGCTATCACCCATAAATCGGAGAAATATTTTCTCTTCTCTGACCTTTTTCAGACTGCTGCCGCAAGGGTGGCATGCTAGAAAAACATGACAGAAACCAATAAAGGCACCGTTCCTGCATGAGACAGAAAAGCGCCTAAAGGGATTAAGATATTTAGTGACGGTTATGGCCACCAAAATGATACTGAGCAGCTGAATCACCTCATGAATGGTCTGAAAATTGAAGAATACTCACAAGCTATGAAGTTGCGAGCGACAGTGGCATAGGCATCCATTTATGTGCTCGTGAAGTTTGAACTCGAGAGAATCTTAAGGCACTACAATCACTAGGTGGCCCAAAAGTCATCACCCTATCACTCTGACATTTGTGAGGTAAAAAGATACAAAATACATGTCAACAAAACATGAATCGCTATACTTTTAAAGAACGTGGAATAGTTGTTAAGATTGTTAAGATAAGCGTGAATTTCGGCGCAGATTTCCCCGTCGTCCGACACCAACTGGGCAAACCCGACGACGTTGGCCTAGAAGAGTATACGACAACATGAGATGCTACCAGGTCTGACCGGTCCCGGAGCAACCGTTCTGCTTAGAATATCGAAGATGTGATGTCGTAGAGGACCCCGGAGTATCGACCAGATGATGTGCCACGTAATTGGGCATCAGTCGGCGGTCTCTGCAGAGAAGTTTGGTAAGACTGTAAGATTTTCCCTTACAAAGTGTAGAGAGTACATCAGTTGTTAGCTGTTGACCGCCAAGCGCGAATCTCGACCACAACGGACACAACTTTTCATCGAAAATCACCATGAGCGACGAGGCCCATTTCCATCTCGGTTGATATGTGGATAAGCAAAATTATCGGTTCTGGGGCAACGAAAAATTGCGTATAACCCACGAAGAGTCAATACACCCGCTCAAAGGCACTGCATGGTGTTCTGTTTACGCTGAAGGCGTCATCGGGCCTTATTTTTTTCGAAAACGCCGCGAGCTAAACGACTACTGCGGACGGCCAGCACTACAGAGTCATACTCAACGATCTTCTCCTTCCTCAATTGGATGAGTTGGGTCTGGAGAATATGTAATCCTAATAGGATCGAGCAACAGTGCATACTGCAGGAGCCACAACCAAAATTCTGAGGACTGCCTAATCTTCCGAGTCGCCCAATCTCTGGTTTTGGTGATTTACACTGGCCGGCAAGATCGCCTGATTTAACCGTACCAGACTCCTTTTTGACGAGTTTTTTGAAGTCAGAGTCTATGTCAACAAACCTCAAACTCTAGAAGCCCCCAAAGAGAATATCCGTCAAGAATGTGAGGACCTATCGCCAGAAGTTCTGGCAAAAGTGATGGAAAATGCCACAAATCGGGCCCGAATGGTCATTAATTCTGGCGTGGGCCACTTGGCCAATATCATTTTCTCGATATAATGGAAAAAAATTTAAGACATCAAGTAAACATAATCCAAAAGCAGAAGCAAAGTTTTTCATTCATAAAAAAATTACAGCCAATGAACATCAGGTGTAAACTTTTGCGCCAGTTTGTATTTCCGGCTTTTGTAGGTCAGTAGGTGATCAGTCATTTATTCTCTAATGCTGCGGTACAAGTGTCCCTCTTCACATGCTGCTTGGCTGCCTAATTCTGCATATTCCGACACAATACTACTATATATCGAGGAAGGCAAAAACATACAGAAAAAAAGGACAACTGACAGAAGACCTGAAGGGCCAAAGAGTACATCGGCCAGGGACATAGCCCCTTTAAAGTTCCGGCAAAATCACGGAATGTTGAATGTAAGGGATAATCGCTTCACCACATAATATGTCTTAATGGTCCATCTAGAGAGCTAGGACTGTCGACACATGCCACCGTTGCAAAATAGCCCTGCATATGAATATGAAATCCGACATTTTCTAATCGTTGAAGGCTGTCTTCCGTTCAAAGGCTGTGATACCACTTAATGTCACTTTTCTGGTCGATTCTTTTGAAGGACTTTCTTCACAAAATTCTGATTTTTTTTAGCCAAAATTTGGATTCATCGAACATCCTGTACTGAAGTTCCATCAATCAGAATCTCAAGAACTCAAACTCACTTAAAAGCTGGTAAATCGAGTTTGCCTTAATTCAGTTTATTCGAAAAATCAACTTCTCCCGAATCGACTTGGTGTGCTGATAAATTTTCAAATTTTGCATTGAAACTTTCCCTTTGATTTGCTGACACCCTAGACATCATGCCCTGTACACGCCATAAGTCCAAACACAATCAGCGTCTCTACAAACAAACTTTTCCATGTCAACCGTTTTCTTGGCGAACTTTTAAACTTCTTTGCATTTAAATCGCCGGAGCTCTAATATTCCCACCACCCCACTCCCAAAGGGGTTAATAAATGTCGTCTTCCCATCCGACCCAGATGGAAATACTCTCTGCCACATCCGATGTGAAGACATATACGATACACCCCTCAATCGAAAAAGGACCTCCTTAAGACGACGACTGATACATATGAAGGCTCAGGCTTTAGCTACGAATGAAGGCTTGCCTATCCCACTCGACCGCCTACATGACGAGGAGGTTTTTGCTTTTCGGGGGTGGGTTGATGGTGAGGCAACTCTCTCTGGCAAATATAAACATTCAGCAAATTAACTTGAAAAAATATTTACTCAGCATTTTATTTCAGTTCTTAGAGTCCTTGGTTCCGCTTGTCCTTCTACTTCTTCTTCTTCTTCTTCTTCTTCATTTTCAATTCATCTGCTGCTGAAAAATCGCAAAAGATAAAGGAGCAGCTCTGCCGAAGAGACATGGACTGCGGAGACGACAACGTGCGATACGACCACTATATCCCAAAGTCGAACATGGAAACTCTCAAAAAAATCAAATTCCCATCCTGCAGGAGGATGGAACGTCGGAAAAGACGAAGAAAACACTACAAGTCCTTATTATTGAATTTCCTTTTTAAGCGAAATCAAATAAAAGGGAGCTAAGAAAAAATCAAAGCTCCTCCAAAACTACTCGCATCCCAAATGGGCTCTGTTATACGAACAGGACATCCACGAAAGGACGAAAGTCGAATTGGAGGAAAAATACAAAAAAAAAACCCGTGTCCCGATAAAGGAATTATCTCTTGCTCATTCGAAGCTAATCCGACCAAGAAAAAATAAAAAAAAAAAAATCCTCGAAAGAAAACGACACAGATACGGGTACTTTGAACATTCAAGGATGATTGGAGGACGGTCGTACGGAATAGTCGTTGATGGGCAGAGAATCACATTTGGATTCGTCTTGAGTCATCCATCGCTACTGCTCCGTCGGGTTTGATGATTCGTTTATATTTGGGACTTTGTGTAGACTAAAGGATACTGATTCCGATATGGCCTTCTGTTCTACGAAAGATAGTACATAGATCACAAAGAGAAATCACAGAAACAGAAACAACAATAGAAGTTACATGTTCCACTGATGAGCTGACAGACAACGATGACGATGGCTACGACTACGACTACGACTACGACTATGACTATGACGATGACGATGGTACAATGACAATGGTGATGGTGATAGCATTGCCATTGGAATGGATCTCATCCTGAATTCAATTTATTGGCAACTTTACGGATTTTTTACGGCAGAATCATTCCGTTCAGTTGTATGTAGTAGTTCATCTCCTTTCATTCGATGGAGGAGCACAAGCATTCACTGATTTCGCCTTTTTTTTTTTTTTTTTTTTTATCCTTTCCCCAAACGTTTGTCAGCTAATAAAAAGCTCAAAAGATACATCCTGCGATATAGGGCGAGAGGACGTTGTTCTCCCCATTATCAAAGTCGTTGTACAGGAGCGTACGTTTGAAGTCATTGTGAGTTCCGTTTCGTTTCCTTGTGGATTCTGGTGGTGGAGAGGTGGCATGATTGCCAAATACACTGGCGATAGAAATTACACTTATTTTGAAGACATACAAGTGGCCGTAAAAAGAAAGTCGCAGAAGCGTACACATAAGTTTAGAAGTGGAACAAGATGGCAGTAAAAAGTATCTTACCGCGGATTGGAGGCATCTTCTGGAATTGGTCTCATCCTTGAAAGGTTGTTGTTTGACTATGGGTGGATTCATATCTGAAACAGTTCTTATACTACAGCTTCACGGAAATTTAAGGGCTTTTGGCAAAGCGGCAGAGTCGTAAAATTATTTTCAGCGCAACTATGAATACAAATACCTTACTTCGGTAAGGAACCAAACACATCTCAGCTCTGTGTTACGGCTCACTCGAAATAGAATGAAGGTTATAGCTGGAATAGTGTAACTGAATTATTGGTTATAACCTTGAGTCTAGTTCTAAGCACTTTACCTCCTACGTAAGCAACCAGGAACTTTTTTCGATCGAACAACACGGGTGAACACTGGATGGATGACCTACATCAGGATTAACCTGAAGATTAAGACCAATACCATGACCATGACCGAGGCCAATTGCAAAAATGAGCCGTGTCAAGCCGTATTATGTCCGCCAAGCATCTGTCGATGGGAATGCTGCCTATGGGAAGTTGTGGCTGACCAATAAAGACCCGTGCCATCACCACTGATGGGCTTAGAACCTAAGGACTATGTAGTATTAGGCCTCATGAGTATATCATCTTTCGATGGGCATTACGAAGTAGCAACAAAAGAGTCCCTGCAGAACTCTGGTAGTAAGCTCCACTCTACGCTACCGCAAGATGAAATTTGACAACTTCTTCGAAGATTATCGAGGAAAAAGATCGAGTGGTGAGGACATTGCTAGGAAAATAAAATGGAATATCAGTTAACTGCAGTGTGAAGGGCAAGTAGCGCTGAAACGGAGATTAACGCCGCGATTGACAATCTTAAAAACCTAGAAGTTAATCCCCAAAACAATAAAACTCATAGACATGGGGCTGAGCGAAACTAGATGGTGGAATCCTTCATCAACCATGGACGCTGACAAGCCGTTTGGACCTATAGGATCGAGGTCATTCCAATGCTAACACCGTCAGAGGTGAAGTGCATCACGTCATACTATTTGTGGGGTCTATAGTAGTTGATCGTTGCCTTTGCGTTGATTGGCATAAGGTCCTTACGTCGTTCCTAGGATACGTCCTATCCATCCTGTTGTATCCGCGAACCTGAAAAGATTCATAAATAAAGCGCCAAGTAGCTCTGCGAAGTGTTTCTGATTGCTAAGCCAGGGAAAATGAGTTAAAAAGGGAGAGCATACTTCCGTCCGTCTTAACAGCCCCTGGAGAGCTCTTCGTCGCTAAGTCGCAGCTTCATTGCATGTGCCTTAATAAGATTATGGGTTGTGAGTAATTCGACTACAGTTACTAGTTTCGCAGTTCAAGTTCGAAGAAAGCCATCCTGTATTTCCCATTACTGCCAGGACGTTTCACAGGTGGATAGGTTCTTTCATCTATAGATAGGCCTGCTTTGTATGATTTGCTTCACTCGCAGTCTCAAACTGCAAACTGGAGGTTCATACATTGGTCCACGAGCTTTAAGCCAGTGGCACAGTTTTTTTCGTTGCTAAATTGACTGCGTACTTCTTCTTTGTAGATACGGATTCAGCAGACCTTGACATTAAACTCAGCCAAAGTGCTACAAGTCCTTCGTGATAGCACTTCATAGGCTTTGATTCTATTTCGACAACAGCGATAGACTCTTTGGCTATTAATGAATATGGTTATGTCTTCATGGGCCACTGCCCTTGCTACAAGTTCGGCTTGGAAAACACTATTCTTGTCTGGTAGGTGAAGTGAACATTTCTATGTACTTGCAGATACAGTTGATTGGAGAAGATCTGTGGGCTAGTTCTGTAGATTGCCTCTTACTTATTTACTTAGATGACGTTGCAGTCCAGAGTTGAGACCTGGGTCTCAACAACGGCCGTCCTCTGGCACAGCAGTCCCTCTGAGTTAGATTCGAAGACTCTTTGAACAGCGGCTGTTGCGTCCATTCACTCAATGTGGCCCAGATATCTCATATTTTGGATCTGTAGACACCTTGCTGTTCGTGGTTGAACCGTGTCCTTCATTTACCGTCACTATTAAAAAGGACCGAGAATCAAGCGTAATAGGCAAAGTGTTTCTTCATCCATTTTCGACAAGATTCAAGTCGGGATGATAAGAGTCTCGTATAAGTCCAGTTTGGTCTTACCGGAGTCCTCTCAATTCCTTACTGATCTCAGTAACTGGCCAATCAGTAGGTTGTGTGCGTCCTTTTAACAGAATGTACTTTGTGTTGCCCTCGTTTACAGTCAGACCCATTTTGGCCACTTCCGCCTCAATACTCAATCGAATAGCTCGTGTGCTACTTTAAACTTGACAAATAGATGGCGAGCGTCGATCTGAAGCTCCCTGATCTTTTCCAAGATCCGCCGTATTGTGGATATGCGATCTATGATGGATTTCTGAACTAAGACCAGGCCTTCACATAATACGGCAGAAAATGTCTTATTTCCCTATGGTTGGAGCGGTCGAAAGGGCCTACTTTCTTGTGGATTGGAGGAATGATGCTGAGACTCCATGCTTCGGGCATGACTTCCTAATTAACACTTACAAATTAATAAAAAGACTTAACAGCTAGGAATCAAGACGAGGAGTGCTCAGGTTGAGATTAAAAATGGAGAGGTTTGGGTTGACTTCTCAGAGCATACGGAAGCATACGGTTCGTGGACATGTAGGTAAAAGAGACGAGGACAACGTAAATTACGTGGATTGGTGTTGAAGGAAATAGAGTTGTAAAGGGATGCTCAGTCGATGAAACCTGACAGCAGTCGATGAATGAAAATAATGTCAGCAATATTCCTGCGTTCTTCTAACGAATTCAACTGATAAGCTTGAGGCTGTCTTGATATGAGGGTAGACCAAGGAAAAGCAGTTGAATACCCTCGATTCGGGAAACATGAACTTGGTGAAAAAGGGACCAAGCCCGACTGGCACACTCAAGCAGAGGGCGAACAAAGGTAACAGAGATCTGGTTACGTACGGGTTGGAAAATTTCTTTAACCATAGCCATAAAGCTAAGTGGCTTTAGGGATCATCTTATCGATGTGCAAACGGAAGTTAAGCTCCATGTCGAATAATATGTATTCCAAGGTCTTGAAAAGATTGAAACGGGGGAATAGGTTGACCATAGAGGAAATAAAGTCGAGGAGCAGATGGGTTGCATTTATGTGAGAAGGTTATAGATCTACATTTGGCGATATTAAGTTCTAAGCAGTTTCTGAGGCGCCAAATTGTAAACCGATCGAGGTCTTCTTCAAGAAGGACGGAGTCGTGGGAAGTAGAAATAGTTTTAAAAAATTTTGTGTCGTCAGCGTAGAAGGAGAGGAATGAGTGTTTAATAACAGTCTCCAGATCATTAGTAGTAAAAATGAAGTGACGGGGACCAAGTTGGCTCCCTTGTGGAACTCCAAAGGAGAAATGAACTAAAAGGGTGGATTCAAACCGAACACTATAATGTGGGTTTACCAGGTAAGAAGAAATCCATTTCAATAGAAAACGACAATTTAAAGAGGACCAATTGAAGAGATACCTTATCAAAAGCAAAAGACTCGAATTCAAGTAGTTTTGTGATAGTTGATCTGCCTTTCAGAAAACCATGTTGCCTAGATGGAATAAAAGACGCAATTAAAGCCCAAGGCTTCGCATAAAATCCTTTCAAAGAGTTTGGGTAAATGAGAGATGAGGACGATAATTTATAACTTCATTCTCGGATCCCTTTTTGTGTATCGGGATTATAAAGGAGGTGTTCCAAGTCTGCGGAAATTCTTTCTGTGTAAGATACTTTATGGCGGACATATGGGAAATGGATTTGAATATTTCTCTGTAAAATTGAGAGGTCATCGACCACAGATACATTGGCAAACGTGAAGGAAGCCGTGCTTAGATAATTGATTTTACAAAAATTAGCTTTGGTAATATTGTAAGAGGAGAGAATTGCGGCAAAATGCGAATGGAGGGTATAGTTATGGATGAATGAAAAAAAAGGTGGAAGATGAAAGTTATCAATAGTTGAAAGTGATAGGGGACAACACGATACTGAGGAGTTGATGGGATCAGTAGTGAAGATAAGGTCTAATTGCCTTTCCATATATTTGGCAACGCAACTGACTTGACATAGACTACGATCTAAGAAGAGACCTTCCTTAGTAGATATGGAATTAGATCAAATGAAAAAAGATATATAGCTCTTCAGTTGGAGTTCATTTCAGCTGAGGCAGATTAAAATCGCTGAAGATACGTAGTAACATCATCAAGACAGTGCGATAAGTCAATCAAATTGTCACTGGCAGGATTCGGTAAGGTGGGCCGGGAGAATGTGTTGTACCAACACATAACGTACAAGGATCTACGGGTAAGTCTTATTTTAACCGACACGAAATCGAGCTTAAAGAAGACGAAGTGGCAATGAGAGAGCAGTCAAAGCTGTTGTGAATGGCCATCCCGCAAGGACACCTCGACAAGGAGAGTTAATCGAAATGGGTCTGTGATCATCATCCCGAAAAAAACATTGAGAATGGTAATATAGGTGGTGAGGCCTTCCTTCTGGATGGAAATCATGACGCTTGTTTTTGTTTTACCCTCGTAGCACACCATGTCAGATTTATAGTGTGGATAGGCGAGATATGGACGTATGTTTATTCTCGTATATTTTTTTATCCCTAAGCCTATCGGTGGTATCGGTAGTTTGCTGTGTTAATTTAACAGAGGGTGGCGAAAGGGGATTAATAGAAGAGGGAGAGACCGTAGAAGACAGGTTTGACGGCGCAACAGACAGGATACCAGAAGTGGGGTGTAAAATGTGAGAATTCATGAAGTCATTTTAGTTATTTTACGAAGAAATACTTACCAGCTTCACGTTGTTTGTTATGGTTTTTCTTGACATGGCGGAGCACAAAGAAGACAAGTGATTAAGTAGTAAGCCATAGAGATAAGAAAACGGAAGACTTACTAACAGAGAAAAAAAACCGCGAGCAACATAACAATCTGGAAGATGAAAAGGAGAATTTTCGGAAGAACCAGGAAGTCAAAAGCGAGCAGTTGATGTCGGAAGACTAGGGCCATAGCAAAAAAAAACAAAAGTTTACCTCACGAGAACCAGAATTGTTTGAAGTTTCTTTTTTTATTTTTGCCCTTTTTGTATCCGATCCGATTCAAACTCGACGGTTCGGTCCATAGGCAATTTTCGTTACACTGGTGTCAGATGCGGGGTATTGTTGCTATCAGTAGCAAACAATGATCACCAAGATGGGGTCGGAAGAAATTGCGCCAGAGAAGAGAACATTCCCCTCAGGGCCATGCGAGATTGCAAATCTGGGCACGATGCTTCAAGACTATTTACATGCTAAACCAGAGTTAGTTTTGGGACCAAAAACTGTCCGACTGGAAGCAGGAACTGGTAACTCGGAACTCGGACTCGGTGAGCTGTTTGTCTTTCGCCAAAGCCGTCAACAGTAGACAGCACTCTTTTCCCAAAGGTAGCAAGGTCGAGGGCAATGGTTTACCAGCAAGCGGACAAAGTACCGACTTACATCATGTGGAGATGGAGGTGTCACCGACAAAGGAGGCGACTGTTGTGCCAGAAGTCACTTGTACTCCGAGTCCCGTGGTACCAGTTGAGGTATCACATCCTGTGTTCCAGTGGCTATATAACCGTTTGATGGCTATGGTTGATGGACCGACTATCAATGGCAGTTCAAGATCGCATCAAGTTGTGCAGGTTGGCACGCTAAAGAAAAAGCAAAAGTGTTAGCAATGCAGTTAAAAGGAAAAGCTCTTTCTGTGTTAAGTGCTTTACCTGTTGGTGCAATCGCTGCATTAGC
Source organism: Volucella zonaria (assembly GCA_963966105.1). Lineage (NCBI taxonomy): Eukaryota > Metazoa > Arthropoda > Insecta > Diptera > Syrphidae > Volucella > Volucella zonaria. Next base: position 133,022,184 of record OZ014533.1, on the reverse strand, counting down.
GCTTCTGTGAAAACAGTAGAGCTGGCTACACTCAGCTGCGATGTCGTGTGCAGGGCCCCAAAGAAAATTTTGCCAAATTTGCTTTAGGTCTTCAGCGATTGGTAATTTCGGCGCTTCCTGGGTGTCCAACAAAAGTCGTGTAGGAGGCACTGGTAAGCCAGTTTATTGAGGGAGTAAGAGATGAGTCAATCCAGGACTTAATTACGGTCGGGGCGCTCTACTACATTGACAAAAGCTGTTAATCTGGCACAGGAACTCCATGCAAGAAATAAACGAAGGAGAGTTTTCGTGGTGGAAAACCAATCGATGGCAACTGTGCCAAAAAACGCCAATCTTACAAAAATCTAAATTACGGAGACGTTAAAAACCTCAAGGCTTCACAGCAAACTACGACGAAACCGGAATTGTACAACGGACCACAAAAGTAGTAAAACTGAAGGAAAGAATGTCCCTAACACATTTGTAGGAACTACTGGCGAAGCTAGCCCCTCCCTCGACGCATTTATCGAAGGACAAAGATGCTCTTTTGTCATAGATTGTGGTGTGAACGTGTCTATTCTGACGGTGCAACATTTTTTCGACAAGACGATTACAAGAGATCCTCCAATGAAGTTGGTGGGTATTTCCTAGGAACCAATTTGGAATCAAGGAATGGCGGAGGTGAAATTTTCGCATTATTTCGCTATAGAGCCACATGGAAGCCTAATCGACCCCTATCGCGTGATACAGTCCTACCCAAGAACACGGTGGTGGGTAAAATGGAAACGGTGTAGACTAGCAAATTCACAGGCTTAAAGGATCTTTTACAAGAAGTATCCGCCCGGATTTTCCAAGGGCAGCAATGCATTGTTAATTTAAGATTGCTAGATGGTGGCAAAAGATACTAAATTTGACATCGGATAGTTGGAGGGTTCTCCATATCTATGTCTACAATAGATATTTCTATTTATGTGTGAAGGGAAAGCTCTATTTGTAGGTTAATTTACAACATACAGAGCTTCATCCTTTCGCCGAGGGTTCCGAAAGAGAAGTTCAGAGTTTCACTAATTGTAAGAAACATACCATAGGCCATGAAGTATTTCATTAACAACTATGGTCACGGAATGTGCTGTCTTTCCGCTATCACTAACATAGTGTCGGATTGACCCAGATATTTTACAGACTTCGATGTATGAAATGGAAACCCACTCATGTACATACGAGTGTATGTATCTACTTCTTATCGCGGAAACGTTTTTCAGTCGTCCTGACAACTTCGTGCAGTGACTCCAGATCGCTATCACCTTGACGTTATAAATGCAACAGCCTCAACTGTTTAGAGATCTGAAATTGATGAAAGATTAGCACAAAGATGGAACTAACAGGTCAGATAGTGGGATCGTCTGTGTTATTTCCAGAGAGTTTATCCATATCTCTGAACCATCAAGGTTCTTAGTAGATAAAGAGTATCAGCTTCAGAGATGAAAAGAGCACTTAGCAGTGGGTAGAAACCATGTGCACTGCCACACGGAGGTTTCGAATGGGAGTGAATCAGCTAGCCAACCAGGACAACCAGGGCTGAGTATAATCAATTATCGTTCTCGAAAAAGAAAGCCTTCGTTGCGAATATTCCTGGATTGACGATATGCGGATTATTACATAGGAATACGGCCTTACATACTTTTTAATCGGCGTCGAAATTTCTGTGAATGCCTCAATCACAGCTTGGTGAGAACATTAGCCAGTCTTGCAATGTCTCTAATGCTGGAGATAGTGACTTTAAGCTACTTCCAAGCAGTATCTGTTGCACCTCGAATTTAAGAAAGACACGCAATATGGTGGATAAGAGTAGCATGAGGGTATAACTAGGCATGTAGACGCTTCAAAAAATTTGAGTAGGGCACAACCGACTTGGATTTAATTGAACACATCAACATCCAAGTCTACTTCTTAGAAAATAGTGAATTTGAAATGCCATACGACAGTTTCCTGAACCACAAGTCCTGGCTGTCAAGGGCACGCACTACTGCATAAAACAACTTCGCACGCTTTACATTTGCTCAAACTCTACATTCAAGCCTACTGCTTTACCTGGCGAAATACTTTTCCACGCGAGTGTTTTGTGCCCTTCCTTTTGTCTTTTGGGGGAGAGGATGCTGATACCAGCAGAAAGAAAAAAGCCACCACCAGATTGTTATGTAGGTGGTGGAAGTAAGCCTATTATAAAAGATGGGAGCCAGCTTAGGGTTGGTGGAAAGAGCGCTCACATTATCAACTCCCTCAGATCGGAATTGAAAGATAAATCAAAATGTCGTAGCATGTAATACGTTCTCACACCATTCGCCATTCACCATCAGTATTTACCAACCATTTCGCCATTCGCTTATTCCGTCTATCGTCTATCGTCTATCGTCTATCGTCGTTCGTCTTTCGTCTTTCGTCTTACGTTCTTCGTCTTCCATCTGCAGTCTACTGGGCTTGATGTCGTTTTCATGCTACCGCACCTGCAATAATAGCACAATGTCGTCATCTCTTCATAAGATGCTTTACCTACTCTCTTCACCACTGCCCACCGTCATTCTTTTATTGGTCTATTGAATCGGAATACCTGTGTGTGTAAGCGAACGTATCCGTAGAAAGTAGTGCCATTTTTCATCTCAGGTCGTTTCTTTTCCCAGATACGGATGTGCGACATTCAAAGGACGATACTCTCCTCTTCCTGTCCCATCTCCTATGTGTGTGGTCGTTGGTTGTTTGGTTTGGAACGTGTCTGATGAAATCAATCAGAAATGTCAAATAATCGATTATGAATGGACATCGGGATCATCATCATTGTCGTCCTTTAGTCCCTTAGTCCCACTCGTTCACTTGTTCTCAATCGCCTGGGATTTACTACGTGTCCATCGTCTTTCAAAGACTGTCGTCTCTTAATCGATTTTTCCGCCAGGATCTACTCGTACATGGGTAGCCAGCCCTGTTGTCTAGGAGTTGATAGGAGTAGGTTGGATTTCTCTCTATTCCTTTGCCACCGCCCAAAGTTTGATTATTATCCTTTATCCCTTTTTTTTTGGTTTGGCTTTGGTAATTATGTGCGTATGTGAAGCTGCAAAATCTCCCTATGCCTCCGTCTCTCTAGGGAAGCAGTGGCAGAGCAGACAGAGTAGGGAGAAAGGAAAATGAGAAAATCCTTACACAGGAGACTGTAAAAACGATTACTGTGCGTCGTCATTGTATACGTCATGTTGCAGTAATTGCGGATAAAAATGAGATTTCTCATTTGACATTGCCGCTGCTAGTCCATGTCGCTCCTTCTGCCTATTTCTTCTTCTTGTTTGTTTCTCCTTTTTGTTGTAACTGTTGTTGGTGTAATGATAGGCATTTTTGATAAATTACATCAAGTGGATCAAGGACTCTGGGGGATTTTCATTTTTTTTTTTATATTTTTAAACAGATTACCGTCCTTGGGAAAATATTTTGTCAAGATTTTTATTTATTGCTTTCCGGTGGTGATACATCGGTTGTGTGTCCGAGTCCTTTGATTGAGTGAGAGTGTAAGTAACCTTTGAAGGGTGAGTCCTTTTGGAGGGGTCTCGTTTTCCTTTTTAGTGGAACGTCTGATTGACTTAAATTGGATTATTGGCGGTCAATTTTCAAAGTTGTTTTTGTCGAGTGGGATGGGACGACAGATTTTGGAATGATCCTTCAAAAGACAAACTGGAGCATTCGGGAATATGAAAGGAGTTGAATAACTTTAAAGAGGAGATCATATCTAAATTCTGAGGGCGAGGTGCCTATGTTACTTTCCTTCCATTTTCTATACAGAAATTTGGGTGCTGATTTGTATCCTTAGAGGCCTGTGCCGACGCATCGTGTCTAATGAAGAAGAAGAATTTAATGCCACTACATCGGCAGAAAAGCCTATGTGTCACGAGTTAAACGATGCATATTGGAGCTGAACAAGACGTTCTGAAACTTCTAGAGCCATAGTCTAGTAGACAAGGTTAGAGAAACACAAAGAAAGGTGCCCTAACCAACAAGTTAACGATAATCATGGCTGGTGGTAAGGTTAGAATCAGCCCTGCGGACTTACTTGTCACCATATGGACGACCAATTGACTGAGTTAAAGGAAGCTATCTAGGACAATAGCTTAAAGCAAGTTAAAGGTTTGTTCCATGGGGCTGGTTTTCTTGAGAGATACGAAATAAATAGTTGAAGGTGGCGGTTGTTTCCAAACTTCACGTTCAACTTGTTAGAAGTTCTATAGATGGGATTCATCAGCACTCAGGTGCTGACAACAAAAATTTGTCGTCGTGAAGTGGACTGGGAAAAGGGTTGCAGCCTTTAGGCTTTATGCGATAGAAAAAACGATGCGGCCTACTTTACAGATTTGGAATGTTTGAGATTCTTTAAGAACTAAAATAGCCAAGTAAAGATCATGGGAAAGACCATTTTGGAAGAAGACTTCTTCAGTGCAGTGGTCAGCATAGCGCAGGGATCTAGTTCATCGCCTGAGGTTTGGATTCCATTTCCACCCCAAACATCGAGGAATGGAAAAATTTATTCGGCAGTCCATGACAAATTTTCGGCAGTTCAAACTTTGCTCACGAAACAGTTTTTCATTTTCTTGACGGTCGGAATCGGAAGAAAACCGTAGATGCCTCTCTCTGCACACAAAATGACAAGACGAACAACGCAGTAAGTAGAGGGACTGCATCCTAGAGTTACACAATTTGTGTTAGGTACTCTGTAACCTTCTCAGGCGACAGGACTGATATGGGCAAAAAAGATGCTGGTTTATGCGGTATATGTATGCCTTCACCTGTGAACCCCTACTCCACCATTATGCTCCAACGAGTGAGCCACTTATTATTGAATCTGGCGACAGCGCAGGAAGCCCTTAGATAGAAATAACGATGTTCAGTCGAGAAGAACTATAGTCGATACCTGTTATTAGCGCAACTCAGAGAGAAGATCTTTAAGGATTGCCATTCTCGAGGCCATCCGCGACATGACAAAATCCACGTCTGCCCGACCAAGAAGAGTTCTGAATAGCGAATATCTAAACTAAAGACCAACAGGGCGGCAGGAGCAAATGCACTAGATGCCGAATTATATAAAGCAGCGGGGATTACAAATCGATGGTTGGGTGGTGTAGAAATAAGGCGATATCCAGTCTTGCAACTGTTTTCTACACATAAAATCTATCCGGACTCGACTTGTCACAGTTATAAGCGCGAGTGCTGACCAGCAGGCAAAAATAGCAGCACTATAAACGGGATAGCGGATGAATTCCCCAGAATCAATGGTAAAGTAAAATCCAGGAACAAGGCAAATAAAACCTTATCCGGGCTACAATGGCCTCAAGCCGGTAAGAATTTTCGAGACTAAGTTAGGGTCTTTGAAAAGAGTGAGCACTTAATGAACCAATGGCAGTGCTCACATCCCCGAATGGGTTGCTGGTTCGACTCCTCGTCTTTAATGGAACTGGCCCTCCACATTGGCTGTTGTGCCTCTGCCGGGGTAACTGAACGGCTATGGAAAAGAAAGTCAAGTTACGAAACAACAACAGGCCTCGCATACGGACGGATCTACTGTTGACAACACCTGCAACTGAAATAAGGGCCATGAACTTCAGATCTGCTCGTGGAGTGTTGGGTCCCTAAATAGGCCACGTGCAGCCGAACAACTAGCGCAGGTCCTGGATATTACTGCCATCCAAAAAATGCGATGGGATGAGCTGGGCAAAGCAAAGGCATGGATGGATGCGGATTTGTTGTTAGAACCAAACTTTGGCAATAAGTATTGAGTTTCCGGCATGTAAACGAGCGCCTTGTAACAATCCGTATTAAGACTACCACAGATTAGACCTCAAAGGAGAAAGATTTTTTCCAGTCCTGTTGCATGGCGCACAAGCACGGATTCTACTTACACCGGACGAAAATGCATTATCGCGGTAGTGATCTGGTCAGAAAAGCAACACCACCGCTTCGTTTCGATTAAGATTAAGATCTCGCCTCAGCTGGTACGTTTAAATCTAAATGGACCACTTGGTATGGGCAAGTGGAAGTGGTTAACATAAGATCGCGCTGAATGGAGAGATTTGTTGGTTAAGAGGTCCAGCTTTACCCCGAACTGTAGCCGTCGCTGTCATTTGTAAGGCCAAGAGTTTCCTGATGTGTTAATGATAAATCCGTCGCTTGCATTTTTCCTGGAATATGAATTTTGAAGCCGGACGAAGAACTATTACCGCCCATCAGTAGAAGGCAGCAAGGCTTCTTCCACTGATGGCATAGTCTAACAGTGAGAGTAGACTACACACTAGTCTTACCGTAAACATCGTAGATGGCGCTACCGGTTGCTACGATTTAACCAGCTACAATACGACAGTCATGGGTCCTATTTCCAGTTGGTTTAGACCCGATGTAGAGTTGCAAAAAGTACAAGGTGCTGTGACTCTAAGAACACCAAGAGGTTAATGGTTAGACCTCGACTTATACTAAGAGTGGAGCTGTGGCCTCAACACAGGTTTTGCTTTGGTATCAAAGTGAATTGACGGAGAGCGATGGCAAGGCGTATTCTTGCTCCCATGAATGTATGGGCATCTCGTGAGCTTAATTCAGCCTATTGCTGATGTTCACGCAAAACACCAGAGATATCTTGTTTTTGTTATTTATAACGAGCGGGCGCTCAAGGGGTTTGTGTACCCTTAAAATGTTTGTACACAGCGGAGCGGGCGAAAGAAATTTAGAGAATTAGAAAAAAAGAGGCACCGATGTTCATTGTTTTTAAATGTTTGCAAGTTATAACGACCAGGAAATAGAGGGCTTGGCAAGGCATTATTCCATAAGCGAGTTATACGGCTTAAGAAAGAATCACGATATTTTAGAGTACGTCCGAAAATGGGCTTGAGGGTATACTGATGAGCATTCATAGCGAGACGGGTGTTACGGTTGAAAGCTTGAATGGGTGGACTGCTACTGGCGATTTCAATGGAGCACTGGTGTTGGAAATAGCGATAAAACAGAGTGAGACACGAAACATTACGTCGGTGTTCGAGGGCGTCAATTGACTGACTGATATTAGTATCGCCTACGAGTGAGATAAAAGCACGGTTTTGAATCTTATCTAGCCGGCGCAGAGATTTTATAGGAGCTTCTGACCAGATGTGGGAATTGTACACGAATTTTAGGCGGATGAACGCCTTATATATTGAGGCCAAATCAGAGGGGGTGAAATACTTCTTACATCGCTGGAGGAAACGTAGACATTTCGGAGTATTTTGACGACATCGAATATGTGCTCATTCCAACCAAAGTTTTTGGAAAGTTTTTCGGTTTCGGCGATGCAAGTGACATTCATGGATAATGGCTGGGAGCTGGAATTTCGCTGTAACGACACCATACAGCATTGTGTTTTGGAAGTAAATTCTACTCTGTTAGTGGTTCCCCAATTATGCTGTTTATGGTCGAATGTGATGAGCTTAACATACGCTGATGTTCCCGTTCTACAACCAAAGAGGAACGAATATGAAATGCAGAGAGTACTGTTGTGAGCAAAGGAATATATTGGATTAGAAGTAGCAGACAACGGGTCATTGATGAGAATTAAAAATAGTGTCGGAGACAGAACGGAGCCCTGGGGCACACCAGCATTTATTTTGTGAATATCAGACTTGACAATTTGAATTGGACGTTACGAAAGGTAGTTCCTAGTCCGTTGAAAAAGAGAGTCATCGATCCCAAAAGCACGCATTTTCAACAAAAGAGCCTGATGCCAAACTCTGTCAAATGCCTTAGAAATATCAAGTGTATCTGGCGAAAGCCAGATTGATGTACGCTTTGGTTCCACTTTTGGGTGAGACATGCCATCAGATCACCAATGGACCGATTGCTACTAAAACCGTACTGCCAGTCATTAAGAAGTTTCCGTGTTTCGAGATATTTCATGAGTTGACGGTTTATCAGTGTTTCCATGACCTTGGAAAGAAGGGACGTAAGTGCAATGGGTCTATAGGAAGTGAGGGAAAAAGATTCGCCTTTTTTAGGGACAGGCTGGACAAATGCTGTTTTCCACCTGCTCGGAAAGAGTCTTAAAGAGTAGGGTTGATGAAAAAGCTTACGCTGTGGTTTTGCCAGCGAGGAAGAACACCTCTTCAGAAGAAGTGGAGATATACCATCTGGACCAGCGGATTTGTGAATGTTAAGATCTTTAAGTGATCTTGCTTCTACATGAGTGCGAAAGTGTATTAATCCCATTGAAAATTTGATGCACTCAAGTGTAGGCGGGGACAAAGCACAATCTGGAAGTATTGAGCTAGCCGCAAAGTGTGCAGCAAGCAGATTGGCCTTGTCTAAAGAGCTAACAGCTGGAATTTCATTGTAAATGGGCGTTGGGATGAGGCAGAATTTCTAATATTTTTGACGAACGAGTAAAAGCTTTTACTGCCTTTGGGACATTGCAGTATTTTTTGCCTGAACTTTTAGTCGTATTGAAATTGCACGTGCTTGAGAAAGACGTTGAAGTCATTCCTGGCTCTTTTTTTCGGTTTTCCTCTGTTGGGTTTGTCTTGAAGGACCGAAAAAACATTCCTTTAACCCTGACAGCCTCTTTACAGCTGGAGTCGTACCATGCCTTTTCTTTTGGTTTAATATTCTTCATCCGATGGGTGATAAAGGATCTCATTCCAAAGAGAATAGTGTCCGTGACCATATCAGCAGCGGCATCCACGTCGTTATCGAGGAAACATAATGACCAGTTAAAATGCCTAAAGAAGTTGTTAAGTTCGCTCCAGTTGGCTTTCTCGTATTACCATACGATTCTTTTGGGAATCTTTTCTCTAACTGTGTGGTGGGTGTACGAAAAATTAGCTGATATGCCACAATGGTCCGACGAGCCTAGAGGGGAGAGCACAGTCAACGCAGTACTTATCAGGGTGAGAAGTTAAAAACAAGTCCAGGGTGTTGGCGGTATGACAATGTCTGGTATTCGTGTGGGCTCATTTACAAGCTGGGTCAAATTATTTTCCGCAGCGAAGATCTCAACACACCGTCCTTCGGGTGTTGTCTGTCCAGAATGTCGAAGCCAACCAGAATTCTTCATATTGAAATCGCCCGTAATAACGATTTTAGTATGAGGGTACAGGGATACAATTCTTTGAATGGAGTCAGGCAGCGTTTGGGGCTTCTGTAACTAGAGCAGGAGTGGATAATTTGTTTGCGGAGATGGAATTTTAACCACGTGAAATTGAATTCCGGATTGGAACAAGGACTACGTTGTGGTGGAGTTTGGTAAGCTACATCACTACGCACTAAACTGGCGACATCGCGTTGAGAGAAGAAGAATGGCATTAGTTCGTAGCCAGGTAGCTTCAGATCAGGTACATATATGGTTGTCAATCAATCGTTCTGGAGTTTTCAGAAAACTTTAAGATCTTAGGTCTTTTGGGACAATATGAGAACATTTTCCGACTTCGGGAAGGAGCACTACATTAACGTCTCTCCATTAAAATGGAATGTGGATCATTCTCTAACGTTAGCAAAATGATATCTGAGGGCCTTTGTGCATCTGCAGGTATAATACCGTCCAGCTCAGCAGACTCGTTTGGTTAGAAGCTATCCACCGACCAGAGCAGAGCATCTCTTGTAATCAGACCGTGAATTTTGGTCGCTGCTGTCATAGTCCTGGCTGTAATTGGCCGTTAAGTTGGCAAAGGAATTGTTGAATTTATCTGAACATATGTTCTCAACTCAGTGGCATAATATACTGCAAGCTGTTGTTATCACTGTGACGTAAAGTGACGTGCGTATATTCATAAAATATGATATTGCCAAAGTTAGTCCCTTTCCCTGCTGCCATATTTCAACATGTATGTAACTAAGTCTTTTTTGAAGAACATTAATATGTGCTTAAAGTCCCTCTTTGCTCCATTTCGACACAGCTTACCACTTTTCCTCTCAAGGCCTCTCAATAGAGGCAATAATATTCCAGTTTTTGTCATAACTCTTGTACTACCTCCAACTCACTTTATATGATTTACATTCCTTCAGCCATTCCATTAATGTTGCATTAAAACTTTGGTCTAAAAAAAAGCTACCCCCTGACACTCGATAAACAACCCTATAAACAAAACAGCCCTCTGGAAAAACAAAAAAAAAAAAAAAAAATAGAACACAATGAATCCATCAAAACGCTATCAGTGTCACTATGCTGTCTCATGACAAAAGTCAACTCGCAGCAAACAACAAACTCCACAGAGTTCGACTCAACCTAAGAGTTAGAAACGTTTTTTTGTCGACGTAAATCAGATTAAGCACTTAGAGGGGTAAACTTTTTAATAACATAGCCGAGGAAGAATAAATAAATTCCCTCCTCGTTTCCGGCGACTACCTACCGTCGCATCGTCAGACGATTGGCCCTTCTTCCAAAACAAGTGTCAATGTCGCCGTAGAAGCCATACTTCCACTTCTGCTTTTTCATCACCATCTACCACCACCATCAGTAGAGCAGGCAAAATGTCATGAAACTTTGTAACACGCTCTTAATTAAAAGCTAAAATATTACAACGCAATCTTTGGTGCCACAACGAGCCTATGGGATGAAGTAACCCCAGCCCAACCCTGCGACCTAAAGGGCCTTTGATAGGCACCTCCAGGCCATACCCTCATTTAACCCCTGCCTGTACGACGACGCTCTCTTTCTCTTTCTCTTTCTCTACCTCGGCAGTAACCGCGCGCGCGTTTGAATGAATGAATTTATGTTCTCGGAGAAAATCACAATTTAACAAGAAATAATCTAAGAACCCCTTTTTCGGTAAGCATCCCCCTTGATAAGAACACCCTGGCAGATTCGACAACGAGACGTTACTCGTCGTATTCTACGAGTACTCGTCGTCGTTGGTTATTTTCTTTGTTTTTTTTTTCGTCGCCGGATTTCCACTTTGCGCCGAAATTGTGTTTTCTTTTTGCGCGAAATTAAATCGCAAGAAAGCGCTCCAAAGGGAGTAAAAAATATTGTCGGGGGAATCCCCGCAGGCACGTGCCTTATACCGGTCGTCTTATTATTTTCTTTTTCAAAGCGTCAATCCTCCCTCAAACTCCGACTTGTAGGTGCTTCATTGTGATTTACTTTTGGTCCTTTTTTTTAATGTCCTCTGATTTCGCTTTCCTTTATTACTTTACAACGCGAAGAGGAACCATTTTTGCTTTTTTTTTTTTTTTTTTCTTTTTCAGAGCCATCATCATCATTCAGTCATTCTATCTGTCGGTTGGGTAGTAGGGCCGTTAGCCACCCCCAAACCCCAGCGACATAGGAATTGAATTTCGTTTTGCATTCGTTTCGGCTGCTTCAGCATGTTGCAGGGGGTAAATTTCATTAAGCGGCGACAATTGAACTCACAGGAGCTGTAAGTATCTACAACATCAACATCAACATCAACACAAACTTTCCATCTCCTCCTTCTGGACTATCATCTTAAAATGTGAAACTAAGATGATAAAGAAGACGAAACCGCCCGCCTCGCCCGTTGTCCGTCGCTCAATCTTGGGGCTATTAAAAGAAATGTCGGTTCCCAAATGATAGAGAGAAAGGACATTAGTCAGAACGGAAAGGCCAGGATACATAGTGGTCATGTCGATTATGGATGAAGGGACGACGCCCAGACATTGGCAAGACAATGCTGCCATTGAAATTTCGGCGGCGAACAGGACCACACTGGAGGACGAGCGGATTGTAATGAGGAGAAAAAAGCGCGAAATGAAAAAGGAGAAGTGTAATGAAATTTGCGAAGAAGAAATTAGAAAAATTGACAAAGCAACTTGACTTGACTTCTTCGAGGCAAAGTCCTTTTTTTTCAGATTTCGTTTTTGCCTAAAGGGCAAGTCAATTATGTATTTGTTAAAAGTGTTCGGCCTTTCTTTATGGTGCCACGGAATTCGTTGGCACTTGGTACATGAGGTACATTAATTCTAGTAGGACTGCACTTAAATTAGATGAGAATCACAGCCTTATATGTTGTTCTTTCATCAAAAGAGAAAGGCAAATCGGAGAGTTCCTTTTTCCCAATTAAATTGGTTCCGCAAGGACCAAATCAGCAGTTCTGGTAGTCGGAAATTGAATGACGAGGATGAGCTGCTGCTACAATCAGAGAGGTTGACGATGGCAATAATCTAACCCTACGCAGATTGTAAACGATTTGGAAAACAACTGTCCCCTAGATAGATTGTGAAACCTATCTTACAGACCTTTGGGTAGACTGACAATTTTGTCTGGAAGAGTTACAATTTTTAAAGTTTTCAGGCTAATGAGCTGATGCATCTACATAATGCGAACCCTGGACTCACCTCAGAAACTGGGGATATCAGTGCTATTCTTCTATAACTGTGGCTACACATCAAGCCTCTCGATTGACCTACAGGGTAAATGACTCGAACTCCAACTTTTTAAAATGACTGCCAAAGAAAAAAATGTTGGAAAATACATCAATTTTCAAATTGTATCTGTAGTTTTTAATATGTCCACCTTTGGCACGAATAATGGTCTTGAGACGGCCGAAGAAAGCATCGCACGCTGCACGCAAGTAGCTCTGCGGTATTTTGGCCCATTCCCGGCGAAGTGCTTGTTTGAGGTGGTCCGAACTTTGGTATTTTTTAGTGCCAATCTTCACCTTCAAAATACCCCAGACTGAGAAATCCAACGGATTTGCATCCGGAGAATTTGCCATCCACTGTGTCGAAGAAATGAAGTGTGGAACATTGTTTTTTTAAGCAATCTTAGTTGACGCGCGCTTTGTGAGACGGTGCCGAGTCTTGTTGAACTGTCCACGGTCTCCGACCGAAATGATTGTTTGCCCAAGCCGTCAATACTGCCTCTAAGACAGTTTCACGGTATACGATCGCATTAATTTTGATGCCACGGTGCAAAAATACCAAAAATTCGAGCGGAGAGCGACCATCGGCGGTTATGGCTGCCCAAACCATCACCATCGGTGCTGCCTGCTTTCTGGTGGCCGTCCGAAGGTGTAAATTTTCTAAAGACCTCTCTGGCAAGTAAACTCAGTCATTTTGTTTGTTGACATATTGCTCGATAACAAATGGCGACTCACCGGAAAAAATCAAATTCGGCAAGTCAGCACTTTCGTGCAAGCGTAGCAACTCCTTCGCTCTTTCGACTCTAACTTTTTTCTGTTGCGGTGTAAGATCGTGTGCTTTTTGGAACTTCAATGGATTGAGCCCAAGCTCATTTTTCAGTATGTGGTGCATCCGTTCCAACGATATGTTGAGCTCACGAGCCATTTTTGTTCCACTTCGACGCGGATTTCGCTCAATTCGAGCCTTCACTTTCCGAACCATTCCTGCTTTTTTATGACCACTTCCATGGCGTTTTGCAACGCTGCCAGTATCACGGTAACGAGCTATGATTTGAGAGATAAATGATTTATTCACGTTGAGGTGCTGGAGGGCTCTAACGATAGCTACTTGTGGTTTTCCAGCCAAATATAAATCAATCACACTATCACGTTTGAATTCCATCGCGGATAAAAATTTTTCAACACAACTGAGACGCAAATCGTTTAAAAGACTTGTAAATAATAAAATTATCTGTCATGTGTCAAAATTTGAGCTCACTATCATGAACGGTTTGGAAATTTTAGCAGTCTGAAGTTGGTTGCAGTTCGAGTCATTCAGGGTATATAGACGATTCACATCAAAGAGCTGTAACTGTCTTTGGTATTGGCAGTTTGCGTGGCTAATGATGAAAGATTTGCAGGCATTGTTTTACTGTCAAATATCCTCAAGTGCCTTCATTTAGAAAATAAGTAGTGTGATGGTTACTATTGCAGCCTTTATATACAACATCAGCTCACAGCAAAATATTATGATTTCAAGGACTTGTATCTGCAGTAAGACTCCCTGCGTCCAACCAGGGCTCCTTTTAACAGTTGGCTTCCTTATGGACAGAATGGAAGATGCTATATCTCCACAAAAGGATTATAAACCAAAAGGATACTTCCTGGCATCTGGAATTAATTCATAGCATTTTTGTTGGCTGTTATCAGAAAAGATTGCAACCGGCTTATCGGCGCTCTTACGGTCCACTACTAAAATCCTCTGTATAACGAACTTGCTTGAGAAGAGAATGAAGCAAGCATTTAAGTCATCCAAGCTAAAAGAACTAATTGTGTAGGACCCTTTACGCTTAGGCCATTTGTCGTCCTTTAAGAAAGGCAAAACACTTGCAAATACCCGTTTTGTACTCAGAAGTTAGGAAAAGAAATTTGCCAGTACGCGAAAAACAAGAGGCGTTTGTGGATTCCGATACCCTTTATCTGTAGACCTTCCGGTTAATTTTCAGATTTCCACCATACAACCATTGTTTCTGACATCGGCTATTGGTTGGCTTTCAAAACGTTTGTTTGGCATTCCAAGTCATCTTGTACATAAGATTCGAAGATATTTAGTTGAAACGCTGTTGTCCATTCGGTCGATATTTTAGGGCTGGTGTGCGATAGTTTCCCATAGTTATTCGAACTATGTGCATCTCAGACCATGAAATTCGTTCTTCTGAAACCAATTGCTTGACGAATTGTCTTCTCCTCCTGAATTTTACTCTGATAAAGATGAACTACTTTACCACTTCAACACTTGGAAGTTGTAACTGGCGGCAATGATTTTCTACTGTTTTTGGGTAACAGATCATTCCCTCATTAACTTTAAGACTAACCAACGTCTGTGACTTAGACTTCAGTTGCCGTAAATATTTTAGCACGGGTTTGCTACAAACAAGTACGAGTATCTACATGGTTTACATATGATAGCAGCAGGACATACTGTACATGTGCAATCTTCTGAACAAGTTTTAGTGTTTACATCTAGTCTACGTTCAGTATCCCAAGACTCCCGTTCTAAAATGGATTTAGCGCAACTGCATGCTGTACAAAGTTGCTGAGCACAGCTTAATCTTCTTTTCCGGCATTCGAAATTATGACATTTTCTTCGCTTTTGTCTTTTTTTGCAAGTCATCGTCTCAGCTAGCTCTTTAACGATATTGTGACAGTAGATCCATTGATCGTAGTCATTCGTTTGTGATCCTGACGTATTCGAAAGCTCCTCGTTCAGGTTCGCTTCTCTGAGCCTGTCTTCTGCAGGCAAGATTCTTTTTCACAACCGAGTGTTCTGAAAGGCAACTCTTATAAAAATATCAGAGTTACCCGCTTCAATAACTGAATATCGTTAAGAATAAATGCATGCTTCCCACCAACAAACGCATGTGAGCAACTGATCACCTGATGGAAAACAAATTGCTTTGTACGTTCTCCTGTAACACAAATTCTGTTTATACCATCTTTAAATTTGTCAATATTGACTCTAACATAATATGCTTCTCTAGCAAGAACTTGAAGAAACTGGCTTTTATTAGCCAGGCACCGCACATGAAATAAAATTAGTAGCTGGGTCCCTTCATCGTAGTAGATCCTACTGATGGACAGAACGCCTCTAGGGTTTTATATGGACACCTATGGCATTATTCCGTGGAGCGCCTATGCTCATCACCATGATCAACAATGTAGAATAATTCCCATTCTCGATCTTTGATCATCCTTGGGAAACCCCATTCAGACCACTACCAATCCGAAGTCATCATGTAGGCTAGACTTTCCAGTCTTAGGGTCATGGCACCCTGTTGCATTTCTTACACTTTCCGACTTTTGTTGGAAAATCATCTCTGCGACTTTAGGTGTAAACCACAGCTATCATGGTGCTCCCACAAGTGGGCTTATCTCTTCAAATCAGGCTGGAACCGAAGTTCCATGATACAGAATTAAGCCTCTCTCCGGTTACCAGTAAAACCCAACAGACTTCATATATCGGCTGGCCACAGAAATATGTTCAAACATGTCGCTGGTCAAATGCTATGCACATCCAAATCAGATATTCCTTTGCATAACTTGGCTCTGCCCCCATTTATTATCACACTACGGCATTGAAAAGATGCAGCCTGTACAATTGGGCGGGGAGGCCCTATTTGATGGACAGATCTCCACTTTTTCTGAAGAGCTGTTCTTCCTCGCTGGCAAAACTACTGGGTAAGCTTTTTCATCAATTCTACTCTTTAGGACTCTTTACGAGAACATGGAAAACAGCATTTGTCAAGCCCATCCCTAAAAAAGGCAAATCTTCCTCTCTATCTTCCTACAGACCCATCGCATAAACGTCCCTTCTTTCCGAGATCATGGAAAAGCTGATAAACCATCAGCTCATGAAATATCTCGAAACACGGAAACTTCTTAATGACCGGCAGTATGGTTTTCGTAGCAACAGGTCCACTGGTGAGCTGATGGCATGTCTCACCGAAAAGTGGAACCAAAGCGTACATCAATCTGGCGAAAGCAAGATAGTTGCACTTGATATTTCTAAGGCATTTGACAGAGTTTGGAATCAGGCCCTTTTGTCGAAAATGCGTGCTTTTGGGATCGACGACTCTCTTTTTCAACGGACTAGGAACTACCTTTCGGAACGTTCAATTCAAGTTGTGTTGGATGGTTTCAGGTCTAATATTCACAAAATAAATGCTGGTATGCCCCAGGGCTCCGTTCTGTCTCCGACACTCTTTTTAATATTCATCAACGATCTCTTGTCTGCTAGTTCTAACCCAATATATTCCTTTGCTCACGACAGTACTCTCTGCTTTTCATATTCGTTGCTGGACTCACATCCTTGCTATTCGGCTGGGAACGCCAATGTATGTAAAGATCTTTGATATTCTGATGTTAACAGCATAACTTATTGGGGAACCACTAACAGAGTGGAATTTACTTCCAAAACACAATGCTGTCTGCTGATGTTAAAACGAAATTTAATCATCCAGCCATTGTCCATGAATGGCACCTGTATCGTCGAAAGCGAAAAACTTTCCATTCCCGGCATGTGTGTCAATGACAAGTTACGTTGGAATGACCACATATTCGATGTCGTCAAAAGTACTCCGAAATGTCTACATTTCCTCCAGCGATGTAAGAAATATCTCACCCCCTCTGATCTGGCCTCAATATACAAGGTGTTCATCCGCCTAAAATTCGTGTACAATTCCCACATCTGGTCAGAAGCTCCTATAAAATCTCTGCGCCGGCTAGATAAGATTCAAAACCATGCTTTTATCTCACTCGTAGGTGATACTAATATCAGTCAATCAATTGACGCCCTCGAACACCGACGTAATGTCTCCTGTCTCACACTCTTTTATCGCTATTTCCACCATCAGTGCTCCATTGAAATCGCCAGTAGCATTCCACCCCTTCAAACTTTTCACCGTAACACCTGTCTCTATGAATGCTTATCAGTATACCCCCAAGCCCATTTTCGGACGTACTCTTAAATATCGTGATTCTTGCCTAAGCTCTACAACTCGCTTATGGAATGCCCTGACGATCTCTGTGTTTCCTGGTCGTTATAACTTACAAACATTTAAAAACAATGTACATCGGTACCTGTCTTTTCTTCTTCCCTAAATTTCCTTCGTCCGCGCTGTGTACCAACGTTTTAAGGGTACAAAAACCACTTTATATTTATAATACGAGTACTGTAGATCCACAACTTTTGCCTACGACTTAACAGTCAAGGAAAGTCGATGAAAACGGCTCTACATTCACTAGATAGGTACATTGAACAATCTTATCAATATAGGAGTACGGAGTACGTGCCGTTAACAACGTTAACATATCCGCAATCCCAACTGCGCTGTCAACTCTGATGTTAGGTGACTTACTTGGGGATACGCGGCAAGAATCTTGGGAGTCTTCGACAGAAAAATTCTACGTCGAATATTTGGTCCTGTCAGCGAGGAGGTCGAATGGTGGAGAACCCTACGAGCTCTGTAAAGATATGGATGTAGTCGGGAAGGGAAAAATCCGTCGAATGCACTGGCTCGGCCACATCGAGCGAATGGACGAGAATGCTCCAGCTATTGGAATCTTCGGATCGCAGTCACCTGGTTTACGAAGAAAAGGAACTCCGAACTTACGGTTTAAAGATTAAGTAATTGCGGTCGCCAGAAGTCTTGGTCTAGTAAACGGGAAACAGCGTGCCCTGGTCCGTGGAGGATAGAAAGCGGCATTAGTTCAAGCTCAGACCCTCCCGGGTAAGTAAGTAAGTAAGTAAGGATGTATTTGAAGGATTGAAGAAAAAAATGTTATTCACTTTCCGATATCCCAGCTAGAGCTGGACGAACATAGTGCCGTCACCTCATTTTACCCTGCAAAAGGACAGAAGGTAAGCGCCCGTAGTGGTGGACCACGGATGTCGAAAACTTACGCGCTGCAAGAGTAGGGAGAATTTTCACTATGACAAGCTATCTAGGTTAGAATGTGATTGAGGAACCTACAAGGTCCTGAAGTAGTTTCTAGTAATCTTCCAGACTACGACATGTTCTGCCCAAAACACTTCGAGTTTTGAGGATATTCAAACACTCGGATGGTATCCAAGTTGAATCCAAAGAAGGGTTCTTCGATCTGCGTGTGAAGGTGTTCTACCAAAGATCTTGGCTTTAATGGGATACTTACCAAATTACAGAAAATGGAATACGTATGTGTCATGCAACCAATCAATGATTCTCTTTAACAGTCTTTAGCACGTTTAAGACATACTCTCCATTTGGATATGTATCTGTAGGCTTTGAGTAAATCCAGCTAAAACAAAGCTGATCCTCTTAACAAGATTGCGTCAATCAATCACGTAAACGACTGGTGTGTTGGAGAAAAGTGCTTAATCCACCCCAGTAAAGCCATACTTGCTCCCTTTACTAGTAATAGAAATCTGGGTCTCTATCAGATCTCGCTTAACTATACAGTAATTGTGTACTCCCACGGAGTAAAATACCTTGGAGCGGTTCTCATTAAAAACCGAATTGGAATTCACAGTAATAACTGGGATGATCTGCGGGGTAAACGACCGCCTACCTGAGACTCGTGGTTCGACAGAAGGTTCAATATAGTGATCTCAACCCCGGAAGCATGGAACTACTGAAACTCCACCTCAAAACTTAAAGGTAGCAAGTAGTATACGAATGGATCAAATATGGACCCCGGGGTGAGTGCTGGTATATTTGGTCCTAACACCAGAATTTCGCTGGGAAGAAGTCCCAGCGTATTAGGGTTGAGAGAACAAAATGCCAGGGCTTCGCCAGGCTAAAAGGAAGGCAATCAAACCCTTTCACAAATTCCAACAGATCCCTACAACTCAAAAAGGATGATATCGGAGGCGAGGCTTCCTCCGAGAAAAGTTAATCCTATTTTCATCGTCTTCTCCGTTTAACAGTCCGCATAAATAGTTCTTCGAAATTTTTAGCCCGCACTGCACCTCAACTACGATGTTACTTGGGTCGTCTTGCAGACTTCGCTTCGGATTGTGTTACTCTGATACGTCCTTTCAACTTTGCGGTATTATTTCAGGACCTCATGCTTAAAGTAGCATCTCTCGAACTCTTCAATTTCGCGGTTCTCCAGCTCGTTCTTTTTCGTTCGATGTTTTTGGGTGAGTTTTTCAGACAGGATCATGCCCATTTGCAACCATCACCTTGTTTGTTGGACTTTCTTAAGGCTTCTTACCTGATAAGCTCCTGCAAAGACTAATAGATTTGTAGAACTACTAGTATCTTAGCTTCAAGGCTCCCTTTTACCCCAAAATTTACTTAAAAAAAAAACCGAGTTACTCGTAGTTAAGTCTTTAAAATGTTTTTTTCCTTTCAATCTTCATCAACCTTCCACGAACTTAAAGCCAACATCAGGCAACAAATCCTATCATCGACACCTATCAATCAAACAGGTGAACACAAACCTAGGAATTCGGAAAAAAGAAAGAAGAGAAACCCCCGAATACCCCCCACACTCCCAGTCAGGTGAATCCTTCTACAGGAAATTCAACATTTGGTTCCATCAAAATCAAAGGCATTTCAGCTCGTCTTCCGTCCGGACGACGACCATCGATGTCTGCCTTCAAAAAGAGGAAGAGTCATTTCACATTTCATCGCCTGGCTTCGGACCAAATGTTTCCAAAGCCGGAGTGATACAAGGCAGAAGCAGGAGCACCAGCTATGGAAGACCCAGAAAAAATGTCGAAAAAAAAAAGGAAGGAAACCAAACCCGAAGTATGTAAATGGAATTTAACGTATCCACGTGTATGGGCTTACTGGAATACCTCAGAAAAGTCTCTTTTAGCATCGCCATGTGTGTGTAATATCCTTGCCACCGTCAATCAGTGTGCATAAATCAATTTCCATTTCATCGACGACGAGATGACGACTACCGACTGCTGACTACGATGACGACGATGAAGGTAATACAAAACCGACGACGACGACTGTTGACAGTCAATCAGTTTCGTCCTCCGCACTACTCTTTTACGAGGTTTTAGGAAGTTAAGGACGGACAAGAGGATGATTTAGGCGCAGCACCAACAAAAAAAAAAAACAAAATACAGCAACAACAAACACGAAATCTTTTCGGAAACACATTTTCGTTTTCATTTCCCGTGTCGATTTGAGGGAAGGATGGTCCTAGCTGGAGGGTAACATACTTTAGCTAAAGTTACTACCGCTGTCGTCAACATATTAATCCCGGATGAGGACATGAGTGGTGACGGAAGAGCACCCTCCTCCTTCTCAGACACACATTGGATACAGTAATTTTCCCTAATTTTGGGTATCCCACTCTCTGAAGCGTCGCCTTGGACTGTTGGAGTAGAGTTGATATTCCCTTGGGGCAAGTTCTGAGGATTCATTCGTATGTACATACTTAGAACGAAAGCAGTAGGCGGTTGCGAGCAAAGTGATTTTGTGGCATCTCTTGGGGGCGTTTACACCATTTGCGGTGATGCCTGATGATGAGGAAGTTTTGATCAAAACATGACAGAGATGAAGTCATGACTACTGTCTGTCTACATTGGAGTTGACTGTCTGGTCTGACTATTACGAGTATGCAACGCCATGGGACTACCACTGTGATTCTCCTTGCTACCAATAATGAATGGGTGTTCGGGATATGGCTGTTGGAATGTGAACGTGTTTGGGACGGTTATGAGAAATTAATAAATGCTCAGGAGCATTGGAAATCGGATAGGTTGGTCGAACTTAAGTGGTGACGAGTCCTAATCACACGCGTTACCAGATGTAGAGTGGTGCTGGCTCTCCTTGCTGTTGATTAATTTAAGTTAATTTGATGCTGCCCTTGTTTAAGAGTGTATTCCACATCGGCGATTGAATATATTGAGTCCTGATTGTGATGAGACGTTATATTCATATGCCAAGACCCAGATGCAAAGAGTAATCAAATAGCCATACATTTTCCGCAATCTATGGTATGATGATTGAATGAATGTGCAGTGTCATTAGGAGGATTACATTCCAATGAATTATGGAATTTTGTAAGGAGAAATCGAGAACCAAACTTTCTCAATCAAAGTGTAGGTCGCGGTCTGGCAGCATGTAAGGCTCATTTAAGTCGTTCGTGATGAGAGTGACATTTGTTATAATGACAAGTTCGGATCCTTTAGCTCGCCTGAAAAGATGATCTTCTCCAACTATCTAACATGACAAGGAAAAGGGTCTCTGTCGTTTTAATTACGAGTATTCTCTCCAAGTAGATGCAAGGATGCCCTTATCAGTCCAAGCAAGGGCTAAGAGTCATATACGTCGGTCCTTTCATGTTGCTGGTAATTCGCCAAACGAATAACCTTGTCTTGCATTTCAAGAAGAGCATTTTATCTTTCTCGTTTCGAGTCTAAGCGCTAGATTCGAGATCATTGTTAGATGAAGCATTGTTTTTACGTTAAATGCGTTCTCTGTGCAGATGTGCAAAAGATATGGGATGTCTAGGCATTCGGCTGTATTTTCTTTCACACAGTCTTGCTTTTGTTAGCCAAAGACCGCGCTAATTGGAGAGGCTAAGCGCAGCATTTTGAAAGTTATGGCAAAAATATTCCATCTGATTGGAATTCTATTGTAGTTCCGGCCGGCGGTTGAAGATTCTATTTCAAGATGTTTGCCGTGGAAATCTTAATTGGAGCGAGAACTTACCATCGGACTTGCAAGACACTCACTCGGGTGTCTTGTTGGTAGGACATCGCTTTATCATGAGTCCAAATTCCACACAGGTACAGGTTGCTGATGCGAACAAGTACCGATACGGTGCTATGGTTTACGAAAGGTTTGCACAACAATGGAGAAGTATCGCTGCATCTTATTTGTGCAGATTTGGTCCTTTTCAAACCAACAATGAAGCTGAACTGACTATTTTAAAGCTGAGCATAGAGATAAGGAAATACAACCATTGACTGATGTAGTGATTTGGAGGCACTCTCCTGGTATAGTAAACTCAGCTAACCTTGAGGCATTACCGTCACAATCCTCGTTATGGGTTCACCCTGTTTGGTGGAAGGGCAAATGAATTGACCATCTTCAAAACTAATCGATGCTACTTCGCTATGTGTTACAACTGCGCATATTGAAGACAAAGATATGGAAGGTTTGGAGAGTGAAACATTGGGATTTGATGGCTTAATTGCTCTTGCCAAAAACCGCCTATGCCCTTAGAGCCGTTGAAGTTTTTAAGAAGGAAGGTGAACATACCAAGCACTTGTCAGTAGAAGAAAAGTGCTGTGCTAGTGTTTTATGCCCAATTGTTGACCCCAGTAGACTGCAATAGTCTCTGCGGAAAATCTTTCCATACCATATGCATCGAACTCACGCGGAGATCCATCCACAAGGAGTTGTGCAGTCTCTTAAATTTTTATTGCGACGAGTGCAAAGAGATCACCTTGACTCACGTTATGCTGGGAATTAAATGCAACAACGAGTCTATTAATGCAATCCCAACGGAGCATGGTCATATTAGCAGCACAATCCTTGACAAAATAGAAAAGAGTGAAGACTCACTAAACTGCATTGACAGTAATGTGGAAGCTTACAGTTCACAGGAAGAATGACCGAAAATCAACTGGCAGCGATCCAAAAACCAATCTAATCGCGACAACGCGAGCGTAGTAATTAAATATCATGTCGGTGGATTAAAAGCATTCCTCATAACAAATTTCTACTGCTTCCTCAATTCCAACGTGACGACTTTATCAATCTTCTTCGTACAGATCTCAACTTGCCTATTCAATCCTCCTTCAGAACAATACATTCCACCCCGCATCCATCGGATTCTACGCTCGTTGACCTGACCCTAAAAATGATTCACTTCAGCCAGGAACTCATGGCGACTCGGTTGACCGTTGCCAAAATCGGTAAAGAAGTGAGACTGGCTTCCCACAAAATCAATGGAATACCCTACCAAATTCGATTCCAAACTACGAGTAGTTCTGCGTACAATTAGTAGACAAGGACTCCCACATGCCACTATTTTCAGCTACTCCTCCCGCCGCCCTAACAACAGAAACTGAAGTCGCGCTGCCTTTACTAGCTAGTATCCCACCCCCAGTCACTCCACGCAAACTGCTCAAACAATTCGGAACTTCATGGACCCCCTCCGAATGGAACAGCAGACTTGAAAAGCTGAAAAAGGGAAACCATACGGCATTCTACGTTGAAGGTGCTCCTCAACACGAAGATCTTTCTTTGGTGGGGAATTTCTTTCACCGATTGACGAGTGCCAGATGATTTCTCCTGCTGACTCCAAAAATCCTTGCAGCTTCAAAATCAACATCCCAACCAAATATTCATGGTTGATCCCTACTTTCCCTGGTAAGGCTACTAAACTTGAGAAGATACGTAGAAAACCCACATCTCCACCATAATCAAAGTTCTAAAAATGAGCGCAGTTTTTTAATGATAAGCTTGAAAAAAGACCCCTCTCTAACTCCCTTCCAAAAGCAGGAAGAAGCTCAAATCCCGATCATAACCGGAGCTTCAAAACAAATTTATTCGCGAATTCTAGTCCTCCGTCTTCACTTATCCGACACAAAGCCCCTAATTCCCTCCGTTCTACCTAAGCCCATGCACCAACGCATCTCTTTGAATTTAACCCCAACCACCCATATTATCACTTCTCAACCTTCTACGCCGGCAAACCCAGCTAGAAACTCATTTCCTAACATCGACCTTAAAACTGAAGCTAAGTACCCACATTTTATTAACTCCCATACCCTATTCTTGAGCCCCCTTTCTCCAACATTTAAACTAACTCAGCAAACAAATGGCACCACAGAAAGGCGCTATGCACTCTCTAAGCTTAGAGAAAGAAAGATATACGAAAAGATTCGTCTCTTTCTTGCCTGTCTACATGACAAATCGGACTCGGTCTATTACGAAAGGAAAACCAAAACCAATGTCATGGTTTCCATTCAGCAGAAAAGCCTCTCTACCGGCCCTATCAGTCGCAGGAACCTTTCTGTCAGGTATCACAAGATTTTTAGCATGTCCCCTCAGAAAGTGGCAGACGCCCTTGCTGTGGAAGAACAGCGTTCTGAGCTAACAGATGT